>CM056740.1:37507872-40007872 GCA_029844215.1 Przewalskia tangutica | reverse complement strand
ACAAGAGTAGTACCAGTACAACACTAGTACCGGTAAGCATCATAGGCCGACAGTGATTAGATAACGCATGGAGAGTTGAAACCAACAAGTAGCACATAGAGCACACAGGCATGGTCACATATCATATACAAGTAAAGTGTAAAGAAATCAAGAATCTATCAAGACAGATATAGTTCACCAATGATCAGTCAAATATAAGAGTGGATGAATGAAATGCAATGCAATGCAATAGTCATCTCTCTCACTCCACTCCTGTACACACATGCTAAGGGCTATGACCCATGGGGGACCCGCGAAGTCCATGTACCACTCGTGCTCTCCGGATAGAACCTCGGAGGCCATCAATCACTCACGCTCTCCGGCAGAAACCTCGGAGCCAAACACTCACGCTCTCCGGCAGAAACCTCGGAAGCCAATCATTCACGCTCTCCGGCAGAAACCTCGGAAGCCAATCATTTACGCTCTCCGAAAGAAACCTAGAAGGCCATAAATCACTCATTCTCTCCGGTAGAAACCTCGGAGGCCAATCACTCACGCTCTCCGGCAGAAACCTCAGAGGCCATAAATCATCACAAATAATATGGAAAGTATGTCAGACATGATATCAATCTCAACACATATCACAAATCGATAATTGACAATTACAAGTCATATCAAGTGAAAATCACATAAAATAACACATATGGAGACAAGCCCACATAACAGCTGATGAAACCAACGTAATTGTAATTTATCTCCACTTCATGCCCGAAGGCCTATCATGCTATCCCTGTCACTTCCTACAACTACATACGATTCTCTAATCAGAGTCTAACTCAAGTAAATCATAACCTACCTCAATGCCGAGCGGGTGTCACGAACAATCAAACCACTGTCTTCCCCTTGCGTAGAGCCTCTGGACGATTAAAATCTAAAAAATATGTGAACTACGTTATAATACGAATCTAAGGACACCCATATTGCTATATTTATATTAACCATATTTTTACCATTTCAATTCTATGACTAAACATACTCATATAAAAAAATATTAGCATAACTTCAGAAAATTCACTTAATCTTCCTTTCTTTCAACTTTTCCGTTTCTCCCGCTTGTAAATGATATAACATTAAATTCGTAACCAAATCAGGTGTTTATTGTACCACATCGAAGACAACACTAGGATATCTTATTATGCCGAAACCCACATGACAATACTTAGTGTATCTTAGTGAAAATTTACGAAAGAGACAACCCTATGAAATTTGCGTCGCCGGAATTTTTGTAAAACAAGGTAGAAACTTCAAGCAGTCATAACTCCCAAACTATAGGTCGGATTTATCTCCGAAAGATATCAAACTGACGGTAATATAGTAATATACAACTTTCATTCAGCTCATATTTTCACATTCCTTACAGATTTGTATAATTTTCACGTTTTATATTCTGTATCGCCTGGATTTTGGTAAAACGGGGCAGGAACTTCAAATAGTCATAACTTTCAAACCATAAGTCGGATTTATCTCCGTAAAAGATATCAAACTGACGGAAACAGGGTAATCTACAACTTTAACTCAGCCCGTATTTTCATATTCTTTACAGATTTATACAATTTTCACGTTTTTACCAACTGCTGTAATGAGAATCCCTCAAGTTTCTCTTGTTCAAACGAATTGTGGAATTTTCGTGTAATGACTCCTTAAAACAAAATTGATTTCATCCTACAACACATCATTATAAGGATTATCAATAGATTGACTCAACCATAAACATAGATTTTAACCTGAATTTAATAGAGCGTTTCCTTCTCGTTTCTTGCTACTAGGGTTTTCTTGATTTTCTTTCCCTTATTTTCTTTTCTTTTCCTTCTGCAGCAGCCACGTTTCTTTTCTTTCTCCTTATAATAATAGGGTCCCTTTTATTTTATTCTCTTTGTTTCCTTTGCTGCTCCTGTGCAATGTTATTCCCCCCACCCCCTTTTCTTTTATCATTTAAAACATGCCCTACCACACAGGGTGGTGGGCTTGGCCCACTTAATCAATTTAATTTAAAAAAATCTGCACATTTTATATACTAAGACATGTAATTAAATACCCTATAATCACATACTCTTTTTCGTAGTTTTACGTGCTAAACGATCAAATGAGTCGTTACACCAAGGTATCCATGTTGTTGACGACATGAAGTTGGTTCGTGATGTATGGAAACATAGTGATTTCATGTGCAGGAACTACATTCTGAACAGTTTGTCCGATCCTTTGTACACGGTATATTGCACCGTCGGGACAGCCAAGGAATTGTGGGACAAATTGCAGAAGAAATACAACACTCAAGATGCGGGTGCTAAAAAGTTTGTCATTGGGAAATTTCTGAAATTTCAAATAGTTGACAACAAAAGTGTGTCATCCCAAGTCCAGGAATTTCAAATGATAATACATCATCTAGACTTGGAAGGATTGAAGCCCAACGAACAATTCCTGGTTTGGTCATTAATCGAGAAGTTACCTCCCTCGTGGACTGAGTTTATGAATTACTTGAAACTCAAGACGAAGGAGATGACACTAGATGAGCTTATTGTCAAACTCCAAATTCAGGAAGACAATAAGAAGGTCATGTCAAAGGGGAAATAACCCGCCGAGGCTAAGACAAATCTGACGGAAGTTAAAGGGAACCCAAGCAAAAAGCGAAAGTTTCAGAAGGATGACCAGTCCCATACAACTGAAAAGTTTAAGGGAACATGCAATTATTGTGGTAAAGTTGGTCATATGTCCAAAGATTGCCGCAAGAAAAAATATGATAATGCCAAAGGAAAGGATAAAGTAAACGTCGTTGAAGACACGCTCTTAGACGATATGATTGAAGAATTCTCAGCCGTTGTGCTAGAGGCCAACCTCGTTGAGAATCCAACACAATGGTTGCTAGACACGGGTGCTACCCGCCACATCTGTTCCAACAAAGATGTCTTCTCCACATATACACCAGTCGCAGATAAGAAATTGTTCATTGGCAACAACTCTTCTTCCGAAGTACTGAGGGTAGGAAAGGTAGTCCTCAAGATGACGTCCGGGAAGGAAATGACTCTAAAGGAAGTGATGCATGTCCCGGAAATTCGAAAAAAATTAATTTCTGGACCTGTGTTGGTCAATGCTAGGTTTAGGTTAGTATTCGAGGCTAACAAGTTTGTAATCACGAAAAATGGAACTTTTGTAGGAAGGGCTTCGTCTGTGAAGGCCTCTTTAAAGTTCATGCTAAACATGAAATGCCTTCTACTTAGAGAGAGGCTTCGCTTGTGAAGACCTCCTTAGGCAAATAATGCACTTGCAATATCTTTCCTTAATTATCAATAAAACTAAGTTTTCCTTACATGTTTGAATCTTCTAAATTATTGCACCATAGATTAGATGTGATAACTATCAATTTATACTGAAATTGGTAAAGTTGGAATCATTGTCGTCTATCAACATAAACCCTCAACGTAAGTGTGAAGTAGGCATAGAAGCAAAGAATATCCAAAAAGCTCCCCCTAGATCCGTCGAAAGGGAAACCGCTCCTCTATGACTCACACATATATCAACATATGTTTTTTGAAGTTCGCACAAACTAGAGGGGGGAACAAGTACTTTGTGACTTGCTTAGATGATGGCACAAGGTTGTGCTACCTTTACTTACTTAAAAGTAAAAACGAAGCCTCTAAAGCATCTAAGCACCACAAACCAAAGGTTGAGAACCAGCAATGCCAATGGGTCTATAAACAAATATAAATCTAAGACATCCATATGTATGTTCATAATTATCGCCGACTTACGGGATCTTGAAATACATCAAATACATGTCAAGATAGTCTTCCTAAATGATGATTTGGAAGTAGAAATATACATAGATCAACCCAAGGGGTATGTGGTTCCAAAACAAGAGACAAAGTTGTCGGATTGTCAAAATGTGGTACGAACTGAAACAAGCCCTAAAACAATGACACTAGAAATTAGATAGTACCATACTATTGGAAAATTTCGCCATTAATGGGTGTAACAAGTGTGTTGACATAAAAGAAATCTCGTCAGGATATGCCTCTATGAAAATGACTTGCTGATCACTGGAAAGCGTTGATTTCTGAAACTCACCCTAAAGTTCGGGATACACGATGTAAGATGTCTAAATGTACTAGAGGGGTACAGTGATGAAAACTGGATATCTGATAGTGATGACATCCAGTCCACCAGCGGATATGGTTTTTACAATCGGAGGTGGAGCTGTGTCTTGGAAATCCTCTAGGCAAACCCTTATTGCTCGATCCACGATGGAGTCGGAATTTAGCGTTTTGGATAAAGCGGGAGAAGAAGTTGAATGGCTTCATAGTTTCTTAGAGGATGTCCCATGTTGGGATAAACCTGTATCTTCTGTAATGATCCACTGCGACAGTCAGTCGGCTCTAGAAAGAGCACGAAGTTCAATATACAACGGCAAGTCTCGTTATATTCGACGGAGACATGAGTCTGTTAGGCAACTGATCACCTCGGGTGTTATTTCCATTGATTACATAAAATCTAAGGAAAATATCGCAGATCCCTTGACGAAGGAAATACCCAGAGATCAGATGAACTGTCTGTCTAGGGGAATGGGCTTAAAACTCAATCAATAAGAATCAATATAGTGGACACCCAACCTTACGGACTGGAGATCCCAAGGATAAGGTTCAATGGGAAAATTAAACTGTAATGGTTCAGATAAGCGTTTCGGTGGAAGCAAGAGCACTTCGGATAATGATTTCTTCTTAAGAAACATAATCCAAAGGTCATTCCCGTGATAGACAAAAAATGCTACCTGTAGAGGGGTAAAGGATAAGTTCCCAAAAACCTTTAATGATCCTCCAAAGTTTAGGTTAGGTTGAGGAAACTTTTAATGGTTCCTAACGCTTGCATAGCTGGGTATTGCAAGATACCTTATAGGAGACCACCTATTTAATTGTGAGGACAGACCGCCTCAAATGAACGCACTTAAGAAATCAAGGGTGTCCACGGCCCACGATGGACAAAACACTAGAAAGATTGAGTAGGAAAGATGTTGTGTTGGTATCATAGTCTTGCCATATACTAAACAATGACGGTTTAAGACATCACGTTCACCGCACAGTAAATATGTCCGATGGTATTCTACTATGAAAGGTTCAAAGCTACGGCTACCTCTTTAGATGCAACGTTGAACCGCCGGATGATTGCTAGAAAGACACCATGTTGTGCGCCAAAATCTCTTCCAAGAGGGGATTGTTGGAAATATTTATTAAACGTGAAATACAGTTAATCTTATTTAATTACGAATCGAACAATTGGGTCCCCGCACATAGGAAACGTTGTTTTCACGCACGTGACATATAGTGCCAAGGATCAAAATTTTCTTAAATGGAAGAGATATTGGTACGTATACGAATTGTTTGAAACGTAAGATAATAGACGGTTATTGGCCAAATGACGTTGGTTTCACGTTGGTAAATGAAAGGAAGAAATGTGTAAGAGATGAAAACGAATCAGGAAATTTGCCACGGAAAAAAGGGGAGCACCGCGGTGCCTCCACCTTAGGACCGCGGTGCTAATTCCATTTTCGGTCCAGTGACTTACTGAAATTTAGGCACCGGTGCCATCCCGAGGGACCGCGGTACCTCGACGTTTTTCAGTAACGAAGTGGGCGAATTGAAACTGATTCTTGGGCTGACTTTGAAGCAATTACTCTCCATTACTTGACTATTAAATTCAGCCATTACTAGGCTGAATTAACCTCAATATCAATGGCCATTACTTGACATTGATGGCCATTCATTTGGTGAATTGAGAAGACCAAATCATCTACCTATAAATTGATGCTTTTGGCACAATTGCAATACACACTACACATTGACACTTAACCAATTCTCTGAAAAATGTCTTCCTCTCTAGCAATCTAATACACTCAAAGATCTTTCTTATCAAGCGAACACTTGAGTCTCTTTGCTCACTTGTTTGATTGTTGTTTTATCTTGGGAGATAAATTGCTAACACAACCGTTGAAAGAACATGCGGGGGCAATACCCTCATATGAAGATAGATAACTTGTTTGAAGATCGAATTTCAGGTAATGAATTTTTTTTTTTTTTTGCTCATCTAAATGTACAGATTCTTTGTCTCCTTCTTCAAAATTTAATATTTTATTTTAAAATAATAAATTCAATTAAAAAGTCATATTTCTAAAATAACAGTAAAATAAAATAATTAATCAATAACAATAAACCTAATTGCAAACTAGAACAAAATTTACTCGATAATAATAAACTCAATCGAAATATTTAAATATTAAAACATACTTAAAATAAATATTGTGCGTGTTATCGATTATGTCTCTTTAACCGAGTCTATCATACAAAAAAAAAATGTTGCATATATGCTCTTTTTGGTCTATATTTTCTAGCTCGTACACTGCAAACACAAAGAGAGTGATTCCACTGTTCATGTTACTTGACACGGGAGGGGCTTTAGATAGAAAATGTCATAGTTCAGGAAGGGGTAACAACACCACCAAATAATTTAAGTAGTAAAGTGGCAAAACGTGAATAGTTTAGGGGATCTTGAGGTATTAACTTCTGAATATACAAAATTTATTTTTATTTTAAAATTAACCAACATAAAATTTAAATAAGATACTAATTAAATGTTGCATCAATAAAATAATGGCTTAATGCATATGTGGATCATTAACTTTGCGCCGTTTTTCCAACTACGACTTGACCTTCGGGGAAGAAGTCTGTGGGACCCCTCCTTCGAGGGCGCCTATTTTAGCACCTCAATTAAGCCTTTATTCCTATTGAAATCTTGAATATGTACTCAAGTGTATCTATTAAACACAATCTGATTGACATGACATAAATCGGGAGTTTCATTTTTTTAATCTTATTTCACGTTCTGCTACTATGAGCTGCTTTGATTCTTGATTTGAATTAATATGCATAAGAGTTGAGCTTAAGATATGTGTAAAATATAGGGAGTTGTTTTAATTGGTAGAATTTTTCATGTAGGATGCGCTTGACATTCACGTGCAAGGTTAAAGAAAATAAAACTCTCGATTTATGTCATGTCAGTTGGATTGTGTTTAATAGACACACTTGAGAACAAATTTAGAAGTTCAATAGGAACACAATTTAGTTAATGTGCCAAAATTAAAAAAAAATCGGAGCTCTGCATATGCATTAAGCCTAAAATAATTTAGAAGTTATATGCTAGTTGGTGGTGATAATAGCTATGGTAGATGTGGGTGAATATTGGGCGAGATAATGACTGATAATAGGTTGATGGTGATAATTATCATTAATTAAATAATTAATCGTTTCCCTCTCAAAATAATTGACTTACTTATTATAAGTTCTCAATATCATTTCCCCATTTAATTTCAACTCTAATATAGACAACCATGTGCTAATATAACACGTGGCTAATATTTCCTTTCATTCATTTTGTTAAACAGTGTTCAAACAAGTGTCCAGCACGCACCTTAGGACACAAATACAGGATTGCTTCTTCCAACACTGCTCGGAATGATGTTCTACTTAATGTATATTTGATATATACTAGAATTAGTCTTGTACCTTAATCATTATTATAATATTACCATAATTGTATAGTTAGTCTCCTTATAGAATAGGGTTTTAGATGTAAAGTAGGAATAGGATTCTCCTATTGTAACTTGTATATATATGTCTTTCATCAATAAGAATAATCAAGGGATTAATTCTTTCATGGTATGAAGAGTCTAGGTTTTTTTCCTTATTTCCGCTTCTCAATTTCTTCTCAAAAATACCGTGCAAATCCCTCCCAAAAACCCTCGATTTTTTCACAAAATCCGATAACTCCTCCTTCTTCTTCTACAAATCTTGTCCAAAGTTTGTTCTATTCACCATGACTGATAAGAACACTTTTCATCCTGCCCTCACCGTTTCTAACATCAAGAGTGTTATTCCTGTCGTTCTTGATCTAGAGAACTTCCAATATAGGACGTGGGCAGAATTATTCAAGATTCATGCTATGACACATAAAGTTCTTCACCACATCATCCTTCCTACTACTCCTACGGGAGGTGATACGACGTCTACGTCTACAACGGTTGTGCCCACCAAAGCAGCAGATCCAGACTTATGGGTCATGTTTGATGCCAAAGTTCTCCAGTGAATTTATGCCACTATCTCCTTGGATCTTTTACAGACGATTATGGAACCCAACTCCACAGCTATGGCGGCGTGGAATCGATTGCGTGACATCTTCCAAGATAACAGTTATTCTCGCATTGTTATCCTTGAGCAGGAATTTTCTCAAGTTTCTATGGCGAATTTTCCAAACGTTTCCTCTTATTGCAAACGCCTCAAGGACTTGGCAGACCAACTTCGCAACGTGGGTTCTCCTGTTTCTAATAGTCGTCTAGTTCTTTAGATGGTTGTCGGTCTATCTGAGGCCTATACAGGGGTTGCTTCGGTTATTTTAGGCTTCCCCTGTAATAATTGGAAGCATACACGGGCAAATTAAGGCTTCCAATTTTTCCCCTTCTGAAACATACACGGGAAAAATTAAAGCTCTGCATATCTGAGGCCTATACAGGGGTTGCTTCCAATTTTTCCCCTTCTGATCCAGCCAACGTGACCCAAAATCACAACAACGGTGGTGATAAGAAGGGTTATTGGTTTATTCTTCCGTCCCTCCGTTGTTTTGGCATCATGCGCTACAAATGGCTACCAATCTACTTAATATCATTCCCTCTAAAGGTTTGACATATTCCTCCCCTCTTCACGTTTTATACAAAAAGACTCCTTCGTATTCTCATCTTAAGGTCTTTGGCTACTTATGCTATCCCCTGTTTCCATCCACCACAATCAACAAACTTCAGGCACGTTCTACCCCGTGTGTGTTTTTGGGTTATCTGTCAAATCACCGTGGTTATAAATGTTTTGATTTACCTCTAAACGAATCATCATTAGTCGTCATGTTCTCTTTGATGAATCCCAATTTTCATTTTCTAAAGTAGAAAAACACGTGCCTAGTTCTTATGATTTTTTGGATGATGATATCTCTCCCTTTGTCATTCCGTTCAGATTTTTCGTAAAATACGCCGTCGCCACAAGACCGCCTTCCATGAACAAATACATTCATCCGTCGCGGCACCTTCGACGGTAATTTCTGAAATTCAGCCAGCAAGCCCACTTCCTGCTGGCCAGTCCGTCCCGTCTCCTGAAAATTCCCAAAATACACACCATCCAGCCCCAAGTCATGGTCCAATCACTCGCACTCAACGGGGTATTATTAAACCAAAAAGATATTTTAATTTAAATTCTAATGTTCTTAAGTCTCCCTTACTCCGTAATCTTGTGTCTGCCCTAAATGATCCTAATTGGAAAATTGTCATGACCGATGAATATAATGCTCTTATTGATAATAAGACGCGAGAGTTGGTGTCTCATTCATTTGGTGTTAATATTATTCGGTCTATGTAGATTTTTGCTCATAAAGTGAATTCTAATGGTTCGTTTGCGAGGCGTAAGACTCGTCTTATAGGTGATGGTAAGACTCAGCAGGTTGGTGTGTATTGTGGTGAGACTTTTACTATTCGTACTGTGCTCAGCTTGGCTCTTTCGAAATCATGATCCATTCATCAGGATGTGAAGAATGTTTTTCTACATGGTGATCTTCATGAGACAGTGTATATGCATCAGCCTTTGGGGGTTTAGGGATACTAGGTATCCTAATCATGTTTGTTTGTTGAGGAAGTACTTGTATAGGCTTAAGAAGTTTCCACGGGCATGGTATAAGAGGTTTGCTGACTATATTTCGACTATGGGTTTCTCTCACAGCAGGTCTGATAACTCATTATTCATATACCGTTAGGGATCTTCCATGGCTTATATTCTATTATATGTTGATGATATTATCTTGACTTCCTCTTCTGATGCTTTGCGAAAGTCCATTATGACAATGCTCAGTTCCGAGTTTGACATGAAGGACTTGGGCCAATTGAGTTACTTTTTAGGGATTGTTGTAACTCGTCATGCAGGTGGATTGTTCTTATCATAGAGAAAGTATGCAACAGAGATCATTGAGAGGGTTGGGATGTCATCCTGTAAGTCCACTTCTACTCTAGTTGATACTAAATTCAAGTTGGGTGCTGCAGTTGGCTCTCCCTATGATGATCCGACCTGTCATCGTAGTCTTGCAGGCGCCCTTCAGTATATATGACGTTCACGCGACTTGATATTACATATGTCGTACAGTAGGTGTGTTTGTTTATGCATGATCCCAAAGTTGAACATATGATTGCGCTCAAACGCATTCTTAGGTACATTCAGGGAACACTTGAGTATGACTTGCATTTGTATCCTTCGTCGACGTCTACACTAGTCTCATATACATATGTTGATTGGCGTGGTTGTCCTGACAGCAGACGGTCTACGTCTGGCTATTGCATATTTTTAGGTAATAACTTGGTCTCATGGTCTGCCAAGCATCAATCCACGCTTTCACATTCAAGTGCAGAAACCGAGTATCGAGGGGTAGCCAATGTGGTTTATGAGTCATATTGGTTACGAAATCTACTTTTAGAGCTTCATTGTCCTATTGAGAAGGCTACATTGGTGTATTGTGATAATATAAATGTCATCTACCTTTCTGGTAATCAAGTTCAGCACCAGAGTACTAAACACATAGAGATGGATATTCACTTTATTCGAGAGAAGGTAGCTAAAGGACAAGACGATCCATACGCCCCTTCAAGATATCAAATTGCGCACATCTTTACAAAGCGGTCTTCTGGCCCTTTTTAATATTTTAGATAGCCTCAACAGATAAGCATCGCCCGCCATGATCATGCGGTGTGTTAAGCGATGTCTAAACAAGTGTCCAAATCGCTCAGATCCGAACACTGTTCCGTGAACAGTGTTATACTTGATGTATATTTGGTATATATTAGAATTAGTCTTGTATCTTAATTACTATTGTAATATTACCATAATTGTATAGTTAGTCTCCTTATAGAATAGGGTTTTAGATGTAAAGTAAGAATAAGATTTATGTTATTGTAACTTGTATATATATGTCTTTCATCAATAAGAATAATCAAGAGATTAATTCTTTCACATTTTTACTTGTCACATTTTGATTTGACACGTTTATTAAGGAATCAAAAGTAGCATTATAATTTTACTAAATCACCTCTAATTATTACTAAGTTAATCTAATGATTGAAGTAAATAAAATATATTTTAAAAATTGTGCAAACCACTAAATTTATTTGAACTTGTCAATCCAATAATAAATGATAAGGATAAACTAGGTATGAAGTGGTAAATTATATCTTGATTTTCTAAAATGGATAAATAAAATTGGATAACTATTTTTAATATAGTGGACAAAGTAAAACTGGATAGATGAAGTAGTTATTATTAATTTAAAAGGTCACTTTATTACTTATAACAACACCATTAATCTATCTTAGCTTAAGAATAGTATGCTCCTCTAACTCACATAGGCGAGTAAAATAAATACACATAACGTTCCAATGTCAAAAGATTATCTTATCTCATCTTATCCAAATCAATCAAAACACCCACATCAACTGATCATATATATTGTCACTCTACATACAACTCTAACAACACACAAGTAACTCACCTTGAAATTAACATTTTAATTAACAACAATGTCAAGAATGTCAGAGAAGGACCTTAACACTATGAGGAGGAGAGTGTCATCAGTTGCAAACCATTTCTTGCATGTTCCTTTAGTTGAAAATGTTGTACCTTCAATTGGGTCTTGGAATTGTAGCTCTTCCATGAATGATAATTACCATAAAATTCATGGGGAAGTTGCTAGTCATGAACCTGTTTGGAGACTTATACCTTGTGATGAATCTGGCAAGGAGTTTACTGATATCATTTATGAGAAAGCTGTTGGTGAGCCCATTGCTAAGGTTTTTTTCCTTGAATTTTTAACCTTGTTATTTGTAATTTTACATTTTTTTGAACTTATTTTGTGGTACTACCTTTTGTTTTAATTTATGTGAATGTGTTTTATTAGACACGTGTTGAAGAATGAAACAAGTCTTTTGAAGCTTATGGTCTAAATAAACTATAGATAAGAGTAAATTGAAAAGTTTAAAAAATTATTACTAATATAGAAAGATGTAATTTTTTTGGACCAACTAAACAGGAAAGAATGTCAATTGTCACATAAATTGGGACGGAGGGAGTAATATTTATGAATTGGTGAGCACCCTTTGCAATGGTGCATAAGGATAATTGGATAGTATGCTTCAAGAATGTGAATGTGAGATATTCTTAATTCATTTAAGTTGGGAAAGTTGGTAAACTAAAGCTATTTAGCTGAAATTATGTTCTACCTCTATTTTAATTTATGCGACAAAGATTGAATAGGTATAGACTTTGAGAAAGAAAGACAGACCTTTGAATCATGTGGCTTTAAATATTTCATAATAATTGAGTGCCTTTAAAAGTGTCTCACTAATAGTAAAATTGGAAGTAGTTAAATTGCTTCCAAAATTAGAAAATTATCATTCCTCTAGGAACGAATTAAAAAAATATGTTGTCACATAAACTAGAACAAAGAGAGTATTATTTTTTAGATACCTGGTATGTGTCTAGTGTATTTACTCAAAGGTTGAATCTAGTACAAAAAACATGTCTTTATAGCTCTATGGGGTTTAAGTGATGAGGGGTTAATCTTAAATTCCCTATAACAAAAACTTTAAGCATGAAAGCTTGCATTTTTGACATGATAATGGATAATTAAGTGCTAGGCTTTGACACTTTCTAGAGTCTAAATGGTTGAGGATACTGTACTTCTCTGCAATATTATGTAAAGCATCTTCCATTAGCCGACCCCTTAAAAAAATTCTGATGACTAATGCCATGACATAGAGAAGGAAAAATGAGATATGATTAAGATGGGTGCTTTTCTCAATCACTATCAGCAACATTAGGTTCTCTGTTTTAATATTAGCAACTAGTAATAGGTACTAACGGAAGCCTCTTTTTTGCTACTAGTACTTAGTGGTGACCTGAATTGATAATGTAAGAAACTCCGAAGATGGAATGCTGGAACGTTCGTTTAACTCATATTGTTTTCTTTCCTCTTGTAGATAACAATCAACAGACCTGATAGAAGAAATGCTTTTCGACCACACACCATCAAGGAGCTTATTCGTGCATTTAACGATGCCAGGGATGATGGTTCAGTTGGAGTCATCATCCTCACAGGAAAGGTAAGTATCCTACAGAAATATCATACCATCTACAAACTATAGGAGTTATGGAATTTGATTTATGTGAAATGATTTTAATTTGAGGAAGTGAACTTTAGGCCATTATAAATTTCTCATACTAGCAACTATCCACTTCCAACCACCATGTGTTAATACTTGATGAAGGAAATGAATCACTGAATTTTAATGCATGGCCTTCTTTGTGTATTTACACCGAACCCTTGTAGTTGAGCTCCTAGTGGTTCTGTTTCAATCAAGAGTATATCCGAAAAATGAGATGTTGTACGAGTATAAAAGTAGTTAATGGAATTTTTTGTTGACTAGAACTGAGCCCTTGGGGTGATGGTTTTTGCTTCTTTTCTATGCATTTGGCCTATTTGCTCTTTTGATTTGTTTCATTATTCTTTTGCTTGAACTATTACTGGATCAACAACGCTTAGCTGGATTTTCAGTTTTTGGCTGGGTGCAAAATCATTTGAATTGTTCTATGGTTTATTTCATTGGAATAAATAAACCAGACAAACCTTTTTCTACCCTGTGAAATCACTTTCTAGATATATTTGTATAGTGTGTTAACTTCAGTAGATTGTATCATTTGGCTGTGCCACATGCATTGTTC
Organism: Przewalskia tangutica; assembly: GCA_029844215.1. Taxonomy (NCBI): domain Eukaryota; kingdom Viridiplantae; phylum Streptophyta; class Magnoliopsida; order Solanales; family Solanaceae; genus Przewalskia; species Przewalskia tangutica. The sequence continues at coordinate 39,993,995 of CM056740.1, read as the reverse complement.
TCAAGAATGACTTGATGCAGGGTACAAAGGCATTTTGTAGTGGTGGTGATCAGGCATTGAGAAGTAAGGATGGTTATGCTGATTTTGAAAGTTTTGGTCGCCTCAATGTTTTAGATTTACAGGTATAGTGATCTGTCATTTTCGTTATCTCAAACAATTTTTGCCTTAAGATAGGTGGTTCACTTTAGGCCTATTAACAAATAAAAAGAAACTGATTTAACTTTTTGATGTGTCTAGTTCTTAGCTTCGGTTGATTTACTTTTTGAATTTACCTTCTTCTTCTTCTTTTCTACATAGGTGCAAATTCGACGTCTTCCAAAACCAGTAATCGCAATGGTATGGTTCTCTTTCTTCCTTCTGTTAAGTACACTAAATCTGTTTTCCCGTATATCACACAATTCAATTATCTTCAAAATATCTCTTTTGCTTTCCTTGCAACAAAGGTTGCAGGTTATGCTGTTGGGGGCGGACACATTTTGCATATGGTTTGTGATCTAACAATTGCAGCAGACAATGCGATATTTGGTCAGACAGGCCCGAAGGTGCTGTTATCAACGACATATTTTTACATGTGTACTACTTGAGAATGCATATATTAGTAAATCAGTAAATGAGCATGTATTAGAGTACCAATAAATGAGCATATATTCAAGTACCTGTAGAGCATGTACTGTTTGGAAAAAAACAATATTCTATGTTGACTGAATATCTCAGCTTATTTACTAAGTCTATTATTGTTCTTATTCTATAGCCTTCTTGACTTCATTATTATTCTTGTTCCTTACTCTCCACAAATAATCTACATAAAGTTGAATTTGATGCCATACAAGGATTCATGAACTCTGATGCTTTTGCAAATTGCAGGTGGGAAGTTTTGATGCTGGTTATGGAAGTTCAATTATGTCCCGTTTGGTGAGCATCTTACCTTGGTTTTTCCTTTTTCTCTTTTACTTAAGTTTTCGTTAAGATACAATTTATTGATAAACATATTGGTCTTCCACTTTTCATGTGATAGAACTGCTTGGTCAAGTATTCATGTAAAAACAAGCAAAGTGCATCTCCTTGGTTTAATCTTTTGCTGGCTGAACAGGTTGGGCCGAAAAAGGCTCGTGAAATGTGGTTTTTGACAAGGTTCTACACAGCCTCTGAAGCGGAGAAAATGGGACTAGTGAATACTGTTGTTCCAGTGAGTATATCGACTGACTCTACTTCCTTAACCATCAGAGCTACCATTAGTCTAACAACCATACAAAAGCAAAAGGAAAAATAATTAAAATTCACATTCCAATTTCCTATACTTTCTGGTTTACCAGAATTTTAAGTCCGTATGCAACATACTCATCAGTTGGCTCAAAATTGTACTCCTAGCAACAAATCTGTGGGTCGCCTTAACCTTATAGAAAGGTTTAATTCCCTCTGTTATAGGAAATGACTTGGAGTTTTCTAATGTAATGTCTTATTTCTTTATATAGTTAGATAAGTTGGAGCCAGAAACAATTAAGTGGTGCAGAGAGATCTTAAGAAATAGTCCTACAGCGATACGGGTGCTAAAATCAGCTCTCAATGCAGTTGATGATGGACATGCTGGACTTCAGGTAATTCCACTTTCCCCTTTATATTTCAAAATGTTCTCATATTAGAGCTAGCAAACAAGCTCAGCTCAGTCTTTTATCTGCTTTTCATTTTCCTTCTTGTATGCATTTCTCTCTTCATTTTGTAAAGTCAAATACGCAACTTAAATCTTGATGGTCAGTGTTTAATTCTGAACATCTGAAATGAGTCCCTAATAAGCAAATACTTTTGGTACACATACTCTTTCATTAAAATTTTCTCAGGGACTGGGGGGAGATGCCACTCTTCTATTTTATGGAACTGAAGAAGGCAACGAAGGCAAGAATGCATATAATGAACGTAGACGACCAGATTTCTCTAAGTTTCCCCGGCTGCCTTGAGTTCTGCTGTTGTTGTTATTGTTGTAATCTGTTGGTGCATTCCTTGTAACGGTGTACTAATTATACTATAATAAGAAAATTTCCTTAAATGGGTCCAAATGGAACGACATTAGTATTCATGTAACCAACCTCAACTTCCTTTTGAGTTGAGGTGTAGTTATCATTAGGGATGTTCATGGTTCGGTTTGACTCGGTTTTGGGTTAAAACCAAATCGAACTTGAATAGGATTTTCTTGAGTTAATATCAAATCAAACTTGATAGAATATTACAAATTAGGTAGATAATCTTTCTAATTATAATCGCGTTATAAATTAGTTAAATATAAAATATATACAATGTTACGAGAATATTCTTCTAATATTCTATCAAAATCAAATATTATCGATTTTTTAAAATTTAAAACCAAATCAAGTCAAACTAAATTGATATTTGATTTATTAACTCGATTCGATTTACCGATTTGGTTCGATTTTTTCGTCTCATTTGAACAGCACTACTTATCATATCTGAAATATTGATTTGTTTGGATATTCGCGCAGTTGTGACAGACTAATGTACTTTTGGACCTGTTTTTTGTCTCCAAATAGACTACATCTACAAGATTGAGACTATTAAAAAAACTTAGGCAAGTGTCATCACCTAGCAAAAATAACATGATAATAGAATCGTCCAAAACTTAATGTTGTAACTGTGACAATGCTGTTATTTCCCAAAAAATATATACTCCTTTTGACTAACTGTAATTCAACGTGAGGAGTTGAAAAGTTTGTACTCCATAGAAGCTTCGGATGGTTGAGAATGAAAGCTGTTCCCACTTGTCAATGCCGGCTGAATACTTAACAATCCAATTTTTATTTTGTCTAATTTTCTGATATTCGACATTCATTGACCTGATTAATCCGGACTCATTTCACGTAGGATCCATTAAAGGGAAGTTCTCCCTATCAAAAATGTTTCCTCCCTCGAAGTTCAAACTCAAAACCTTTGATTAATGGCGGAAAATCATAATCATCCCACCACAATTTACTTTCGTTGTTTGTATAACTTCTTTTTTATGGCCTAAGGTGAAGTGCTTCTTTATTTTATTTTGCTTTAATTAAATAATAATGTTGTACACAAAAAGAATCATATTTGATAGAATATTATAAGTATATTTTCGTATCATTGTATATTTTTTATATTTGGTTAAATTATATTCTGATTGTAATTAGGAAGATTAGTTACTTAGTTTCTAGCTATGTTAATAATCAGGTAACACTATATATTGTACACAATAATCAATGATAAGACAAAGAACATATTCTTTTATGGTATCAGAAGTCAAATCCTAAATTTCATACCCTAATCGTCGGTTGCACTTCTCGCCGCCACACCCCGACTGGCCCGGATCGTGCCTTACCCTGCACCCTAGTGATACAACATCGAGAAAACCAAAGGAAAATAAAACATGAGTCATGAAACAAGAGATATAATAAATAAGCAGCCAACAAAAACAGCTGCTTTCAGATATACATATAACCCGAACAGTTTAATCCTTTTACAACCCCGCCACAACAAGATTACATGCACTTAAGATTTACAACGACTATGACGGACAGGGCCCCGCCATACCACGAATGTACAAGAACCTACAACTCGTGGAACACATACCAAAAGATAAGCCTCCGAGAAACGGAACTTCCTAATACGAATCGTGATCCTAAGGCGAGGATCCACGACCGATGTACTTACTGCAGATGAACGCATTTCGGGAGAGGTCGACAACAGTACCAAGTATGTGAAATCAGAAAATATCAGAAATGAAATCATAATAGTCTAGATAAAGCAGAGACATGTATGATAACCAAACTACGATCACAACATAATAGCAGCCATGCTGCCGTGGACTCACGCCTCTAGTCATCCTCACGCCCGTGGAACTCCTTCCTCACCGCCAGCCTAGGTACAAATCGGTGATACGCATAACACGCTCTACCATCTTATGGACCAAGTATAGAAACGTGTGGAATACATTCCCGGATGAACCGGTAGTCGAGTGAAATACATTCCTTGCACAACAAGTCTATCATACGCAAAACGTAGGCAAGTTTTACAACAACAAGCATAGGCAAGTTATACACAACTCAAAGAAACCAGGTTTTAACCCTAAAGTGTTACATACATTAACTCTTTTTAAAAGATCCGTTTCTTTCACATAAGTCACACAATACCCGTAGTATAAAAATAGTGACTATCTTTTTAAGTAAACAAAATGCTTCCCCTTTTGTAAAATCAAGTAACAACATTATTTTCCAAACGTTCAAGTTTGCCTAAATTCAAATGCTCAAGTCACTTATTTTAGAAAGGTTTCATAACTCATAGTCTCAATCTCTTTTAACATTTGAGTAACATATGTCTTATGTGTGAATAGATTATTCTTGTTTATAACAATCTTGCTACAGCAGCCATGACCTAGAAAATGTAATATCATTTTGTCTCATCTTAGTTTCTATGCAGATGGAGGTTTCTACTAGTTTTAATAATACAACTCATTAGTCAGTACATTTTCCTTTATTAACGCTGCAGTGGTTTGTCGATACACATTCTGATTTCCGAAATCAGTAAAACATTCTTAAGCCGTTATACCTAACTTCCCATAAGGCTAGTATAACTCTTAAGTTTTTCAAAAACCAAGTATTACTCTTCTTTCAAAACGATTCATAAATCTTTTGAAATACATCAAGTTCTTTATTATCACATAACAAGCCAGTTATAATTCACATCAGTTACCTTTTAAAACCACGAAGTATTTTCTTACCTACATAAAGTCGTATAACCAACTTCCCATAAAGCCGTTATAACACTTTATGTTTTAAACCAATCAAATACATTTAGCACACGACGCTCACCGTACTACATAGTTCACACATATCATGCTAGAACAGATAGGAAGCGGGTTCACATACCTCGCGACGAGTATCGGCAATAAGCAAAATGCTCCAAGTACTACAACCGCTAGCCCTTTCCACTCTCGTAGAATACGCTACTCGTAGTACTTCCACCTATAAGACCACAAACGCCTATTAACTTCTAACCGCACGGTTCCATATTCTACGTAAAATTGAAGACCTCCCCGCAACAACAGAAATCTCCTCCTCTATCGAGGCCGCCACCAAGCCAACCGCGGGGGTTTTATACGCCTAACCTGACGTGTACAATTCTACTACACAACAAGCTACACAAGTCTACTCAGAATACACCCTATGTAATTCTGATTCGATTCTTTTCTTGAAATTCAGCTTAAGTCAAAAGACATTGTCGCAGATAAGCTTAGTTCTATATATAGTATACTTCAACTATATAATACAACAACATGTAATTTCCAATTACAAAAAGGGGGACAAGATTATTTACCTCGATAAGCCCAAAATTATCCGAGATAAAAGTCGATCCTGAGCAAGGTTTAGCTCCTACTCTGTGCGCTCCAAACAACCCTTAGAAGTTCTAACCAACTTCTACTTAAATACTTCATCCAACAAAGAAGATTTCCTTAGGGTTTCGGTTTGAGACTTAAAGGACAAAAAGTAGTATTTCCGGGCTCTACGTATAGAGGTAACTTTGGAATACTACAAGGTATAAGGCTAAGATATTTTGGGCATTATAACAATACTTGGAGAGTATTTCAATACCACAGAGGGGTACCTCAAAAACACTCCAAGATGGGGTTCTCGCCAGTGGCCTTGACATGAGGGGGAACTCTCTGACAAGGCCTCACAAAGTGGTGGGAGTTGGACGAGAGCCAACAAGAGGGAGGAGAGGGTTTCAAGACTTAGACAAGTGAAGAGTGGATGATGAAGTTCATCACTAAGGGTATTTATAGGAAAGCCAAAGCCAACCAATGGCCAAGATCAAGCCATGTGCGAGGCAAGTGTAAGGCCTTGATCGCCAAGTGCACCCTATCCCCTACTCCACAAAACATGGCTCAAAACAATGCACAAAACAAGGCCAAAACAAGGCACAAAACAAGGCACCAATAAGGCACAAGACGTGAGCCAATCGGCCACCAACTGTCACACGAGGTGACAAGTGTCACCTCCCGTTGGTCCAAAATGTTTCGCCTCTAAAAATCCGCAAAAATAGTAAATGACATAGCCGAATTTTCCTACGCAAGTCGTGGAAACGTTTCGTCGAAAAACGACTCTAACCGTGTTGTTTACAAAAGAATTCGCCAAGCCAATTTGAAGTTCGAATTTCTACGCACGCCCCACGCATACTCCGAAATACGGTATAACATTCTCCTTCCTTAGAAACATTCGTCCCGAATGTTCCTTCTCAAGTCTCAACACAAACATGCGCTTAGTATAGTCTTCACCGCTATACGCACGAAACAATCATGCCACACTGCCATAAAATAACAAACGACAAATACTTAAACCCAAGTCAACGAGGAAACACCTCTAATCATCACAAAACCCTCACCGAGGTCTAAAATATACTCCTTCACACCTTCATTTCACAAAAGAAACGATCACACACGCTCACTTCTCCCTATCTCGTTGTACTTTTCTAACACTCGAACTCTTTCTAGTATCCGCACTCACACTTCCGCCAACGCTTCGCTTTCCAACCTCGAGTCACTACCTCCAAACTTGGTCATCTTACTAACTTCGATCTTCTCAAGGCCGCTCGCCCACGATCCGCTTCGTTGAACATATCCACGAATTCATACGATGGTCATACAATCTTGGGCCTAGCATCCTCGTGACTCCTACCACCGCGACCACCCAACCGACCCACTCAATCTGCCACGGTTGACCGTATCACGCCCTCAACCCGACCCACAATCGCAGAAACCCTTGTTCCCGATCCTAACAATCTTACCTATTCAAGCCACGAAAGCTACCACTTCCATCACACATTACCCATGGTCTTATCACACAAATATATCCCACGCACACTACGCACTCGATAAAGGTCAAACATAAAATAAATCTTTTACAAGACGACCTTACCAAGAAGGTCTCAATCGTGAAATAATCTAAGGTTCACACTTTCCATGCCCCACGCTACTCCTTCCAACTAACCATGTTTTCTAACTCACAAATAACACAACGCTATTCGCATAGCACATAATAATGAGACCATCATAACAAGCATACCAAAACTCTAGAGGTTAAGGATATACCAAGCTACCGCCCACTCTAATCATAGCCTCGCAGGCGATAATCGTAGAGGCGGCGAACCACCATCGATCCCCGGCGGCCGAAGCCAGGCCGCTGAACCCCTCCTATAAGCACGCCTTCGCCACATGGCTCGACGGCCGCAGTGAAACAAGCACCGAAAAAGACGACATTCTCGACGACGCCGCCACATCGCGCACACCGAGGGGACGAATCTCGGCCGCTAGAACTTACGTAACCCTCAGAAACTAAGCCCCGAGCTCACCAGCCTCGAATACCCCGAACGCCCCAAGGCATCGCGAGGACCACTGCATCGGGCGAGGTACATAACTAGCTCGCCAGGCGGTCCGCTCGAAGCGTCGCCAAAAGACCCTACTGCTCGCCTTCGCTGATCTCGGTCATTCCGCCGACCTCTCCGTGCTCACATCCTAGTGCATGAGCTCGCGTGCGGCAATGTCCATGCCCGCCGCAGAAACACCCGCACAAGACTCACCATATAATCATCAAGCCGGTGACGTGGCGATGCACCCTATCCTCCATATCGAACTAGCGCGAGGACATATCGAGCCAAAGAATCGAACTCGACATTGTACCCGACAGTCGCGCTCTCTCTCAAGAATAAAAATCTATCGCCCGTGCCCTCCTCATGCGGAGGCAAGAAGTGCGTGAGGAAAGCCCCAAACTCATCCCATATCGCTGAGTGCATGCTCTCCCGGAAAGCTCCCACGATCAAACCAATCGATCGCGGTATCACGCGTGACGCGAACCAAAGGTCACAGACTCGGTCTCGAGGCCTTGATCACCCGCATGATCAATCAGAATCGCTTGGATGAACTCCCGCAGATCATCCTCGTGCCTCGACCAGTAAAACTCGCGGCTATAACTCGAAAGTCCCGCCTCAAACTATTTGCTCGGGGTGAACTACGCGCGGCCGAATCGAATCTGCCAGATTCAAATACCTCATGTTCCGCCACTATCTCCGCAAATAATCGGGCTATCTCAGATCCCATCTCTCGCCTAGGCCGTGGACCGAGGTGCGGCATCGTGGTCTCAGCAGCCATCGCCGCGACTAAACTCGCTGGGGGCGGCCGCAAAACTCGCCGCTGGCATCGTCTCCGATCGACCGCTCGTGCTCTCGCATTCCTCAGTATCCCACTAGCAGCCTCGCCGCTTTGCTCTTCGGGCTGTGGTTGCACTGCGCGAGGCATAATCGTAAAAATGAAATACGTCGAGGGTCCAACTTACAACTCACTTCTAAGGCACGATCTCGTAATGAGAAGAATGGAAACCAATCCTAAATGTCCTATAGCCTCACGATTATAGATGTGGTGCACAACACACCGATAATCAAGACTTACTAGACACGGCGTAGACACTTTCCGAGGATTAATCGCTCGATACCACTATGTCACACCCCGACTGCCCGTGGATCGTGCCTTACTCGGCACCCCGTGATACAACATCGAGAAAACCAATGGAAAATAAAACATGAGTCATGAAACAAGAGATATAATAAATAAACAGCAACAAAAACAGCTTTTCAAGATATACATAAAACCCGAACAGCTTTAATCTTTTACAACCCCGCCACAACAAGATTACTGCACTTCTAAGATTTACAACGACTATGATGGGACAGGCCCCGCCATACCTCAATGTACAAGAACCTACAACTCGTGGAACACATACCAAAAGATAAGCCTCCGAGAAACGAGCTTCCCAATACGCCGAATCGTGATCCTAAGAGCGAGGATCCACGATCGATGTACTTCTACTCATGCAGATGAACGCAGCTTCAAGGAGGTCGATAACAGTACCAAGTATGTGAAATCAGAAAATATCAGAAATGACATCATAATAGTCTAGATAAAGCAGGAGACATGTATGATAACCAAACTACAGTTCACAACATACTAGCAGTCATGTCAAGCTGTGGACTCACGCCTCTAGTCATCCTCCGCCCGAGGAACTCCTTCCTCACTGCCGGCAGTCTAGGTACAAATCAGGTGATACGTACAACATGTCTCGGCCCATCTTATGGACCAAGTATAGAAACGTGTGGAATACATTCCCGGATGAACCGGTAGTCGAGTGAAATACATTCCTTGCACAACAAGTCTATCATACGCAAAACGTAGGCAAGTTTTACAACAACAAGCATAGGCAAGTTATACACAACTCAAAGAAACCAGGTTTTAACCCTAAAGTGTTACATACATTAACTCTTTTTAAAAGATCCGTTTCTTTCACATAAGTCACACAATACCCGTAGTATAAAAATAGTGACTATCTTTTTAAGTAAACAAAATGCTTCCCCTTTTGTAAAATCAAGTAACAACATTATTTTCCAAACGTTCAAGTTTGCCTAAATTCAAATGCTCAAGTCACTTATTTTAGAAAGGTTTCATAACTCATAGTCTCAATCTCTTTTAACATTTGAGTATCATATGTCTTATGTGTGAATAGATTATTCTTGTTTATAACAATCTTGCTACAGCAGCCATGACCTAGAAAATGTAATATCATTTTGTCTCATCTTAGTTTCTATGCAGATGGAGGTTTCTACTAGTTTTAATAATACAACTCATTAGTCAGTACATTTTCCTTTATTAACGCTGCAGTGGTTTGTCGATACACATTCGATTTCAAATCAAGAAACATTCTTAAGCCGTTATACCTAACTTCCCATAAGGCTAGTATAACTCTTAAGTTTTTCAAAACCAAGTATTACTCTTCTTTCAAAACGATTCATAAATCTTTTGAAATACATCAAGTTCTTTATTATCACATAACAAGCCGCTTATAATTCACATCGCTTACCTTTAAAACCACGAAGTATTTTCTTACCTACATAAAGTCGTTATAACCAACTTCCCATAAAGCCGTTATAACACTTTATGTTTTAAACCAATCAAATACATTTAGCACACGACGCTCATCGTACTACATAGTTCACACATATCATGCTAGAACAGATAGGAAGGGGTTCACATACCTCGCGACGAGTATCGACAATAAGCAAAATGCTCCAAGTACTACAACGCGCTAGCCCTTTCCACTCCTCAAGTAGAATACGCTACTCGTAGTACTTCCACCTATAAGACCACAAACGCTCATTAACTTCTAACCGCACGCCCATATTCTACGTAAAATTCGCAAAGACCTCCCCGCACAACAGGTAAATCTCCTCCTCTATCGAGGCCGCCACCAAGCCAACAAGGGGGGGTTTTATACGTCTAACCTGACGTGTACACTTCTACTACACAACAAGCTACACAAGTTCATCTGAATACACCCATGTAGTTACATTCGCTTCTTTTCTTGAAATTGTGCTTAAGTCAAAAGACATTGCCGCAAAGATAAGCTTAGTTCTATATATAGTATACTTCAACTATATAATACAACAACATGTAATTTCCAATTACAAAAAGGACAAGATTATTTACCTCGATAAGCCCAAAATTATCCGAGATAAAAGTCGATCCTGAGCAAGGTTTAGCTCCTACTCCGTGCGCTCCAAACAACCCTTAGAAGTTCTAACCAACTTCTACTTAAATACTTCATCCAACATGTTAAGATTTCCTTGTGGTTTGGTTTGAGACTTAAAGGACAAAAAGTAGTATTTCCGGGCTCTACGTATAGAGGTAACTTTGGAATACTACAAGGTATAAGGCTAAGATATTTTGGGCATTATAACAATACTTGGAGAGTATTTCAATACCACAAAGGGGTACCTCACGAAACACTCCAAGATGTGGGGTTCTCGGCCAAAGGGCCTTGACAAGGAGAGGGAACTCGGCACAAGGCCTCACAGGTGGTGGAGTTGGACGAGAGCCAACAAGAGGGAGGAGAGGGTTTCAAGACTTAGACAAGTGAAGAGTGGATGATGAAGTTCATCACTAAGGGGGGGTATTTATAGGAAAGCCAAAAGCCAACCAATGGCCAAGATCAAGCCATGTGCAAGGCAAGTGTAAGGCCTTGATCAAGCCAAGTGCACCCTATCCCCTACTCCACAAAACATGGCTCAAAACAATGACAAAACAAGGCCAAAACAAGGCACAAAACAAGGCACCAATAAGGCACAAGACGTGAGCCAATCGGCCACCAACTGTCCACACGGGGTGACAAGTGTCACCTCCCGTTGGTCCAAAATGTTTCGCCTCTAAAAATCCGCAAAAATAGTAAATGACATAGCGGAATTTTCCACGCAGTGTGGAAACGCTTTCAAAAACGACTCTAACCGGGTGTTGTTTACAAAAAGAATTCGGCCAAGCCAATTTGAAGTTCGAATTTCTACGCACGCCCCACGCATATACTGGAAATACGGGTATAACATTCTCCCCTCCTTAGAAACATTCGTCCCGAATGTTCCTTCTCAAGTCTCAACACAAACATGCGCTAGTATAGTCTTCACTGCTATACGCACGAAAACAATCATGCCACACCTGGCCATAAAATAACAAACGACAAATACTTAAACCCAAGTCAACGAGGAAACACCTCTAATCATCACAAAACCCTCACCGAGGTCTAAAATATACTCCTTCACACCTTCATTTCACAAAAGAAACGATCACACACGCTCACTTCTCCCTATCTCGTGCACTTTCTCAACACTCGAACTCTTTCTAGTATCCGTACTCACACTTCCACAACGCTTCGTTTCCAACCTCGAGTCACTACCTCCAAACTTGGTCATCTTACTAACTTCGATCTTCTCTAAGGCCGGTCCCGGCCTCCACGATCCGCTTCTGGTTGAACATATCCACGAATTCATACGATGGTCATACAATCTTGGGCCTAGCATCCTCGTGACTTACCACCGGCGACCACCCAACTGACCCCTCATCTCAAGCCACGGTTGACCAGATCACGCCCTCAACCCGACCCACAATCACAGAAACCCTTGTTCCCGATCCGAACAATCTTATTTATTCAAGCCATGAAAGCTACCACTTCCATCACACATTACCCATGGTCTTATCACACAAATATATCCCACGTACAATACGCAATCTGATAAAGGTCAAACATAAAATAAATCTTTTACTCAAGACGAACTTAACAGTAAGGTCTCAATCGATAAATAATCTAAGGTTCACACTTTCCATGCCCCCACGCTACCCTTCCAACTAACCATGTTTTCTAACTCACAAATAACACAACGCTATTCGCATAGCACATAATAATGACCATCATAACAAGCATACCAAAACTCTAGAGGTTAAGATATACCAAGCTACCGCTCCTCTCTAATCATAGGCTCGCAGGCGCATAATCGTAGGAGGCGATGAACCACCATCGATCACGGCGTCGAAGTCTTACGCTGAACCTCCTATAAGCACGCTCACACATGGCTCTCGACGGCCGCAGTGAAACAAGCACCGCGAAAAAGACGACATTCCCGGACGACGCCGCCACATCGCACACCGGCGGGACATGAATCTCGCGGCTAGAACTTACGTAACCTCAGAAACTAAGCCCCGAGCTCACTCAGCCTCGAATACCGAACGCCCCAAGATCGTGGAGGACCACTCAGCATCGGGCGGAGGTACATAACTAGCTCGCTGGCCGAGGCGGTCCGCCGGCGTCGCCAAAAGACCCTACTGCTCGCCCTCTTCGCCGATCCCGTCATTCCGTCGACCTCCGTGCCTCACATCCTAGCGCATGAGCTGCACGCGGCACGTCCATGCCCGCCGCAGAAACACCCGCACAAGACTCACCATATAATCATCAAGCCCGCGACGTAGCGATGCACCCTATCCTCCATATCCAAGAACTAGCGCAGGACATATCGAGCCAAAGAATCGAACTCGACATTGTACTCCCGACGGCGCCTCTCTGCCTCAAGAACAAAAATCTATCTACCGTGCCCTCCTCATCCGCGGAGGCAAGTGCGCGAGGAAAGCCCCAAACTCATCCCATACTGCTGAGGTGCATGCTCTCCCGAAAGCTCCCACGAATCAAACCAATCGATTGCGGTATCACGCACCGACGCAACCAAAGGTCACGACTCGGTCTCGAGGCCTTGATCACCCGCATGATCCGTCAGAATCGCTTGATGAACTCTCGCAGATCATCCTCGTGCCTCACCCGTAAAACTCGGGCGCTATAACTCGTGAAAGTCCGAAGCCTCAAACTATTTGCTCGGGTGAACTACGCGCGGCTGAATCGAATCGCCAGATCCAAATTTACCTCATGTCCGCCACTATCTCCGCAAATAATCGCTATCTTCTCAGTATCCCATCTCCTCGCCTCTAGCCGTGGACCGAGGTGCGGCATCGTGGTCTCAGCAGCCATCGCTGCGCTTCTAAACTCGCTGGGCCGGCCGCAAAACTTCGCCGTCAAGATCGTTTCCAGATCGACGCTCGTGCTCCTCGCATTTCTCTCAGATCCCACTAGCGCCTCTCGCCGCTTTGCCTTCTTCAGGGGCTGTGGTTGCACTGCGCGAGGCATAATCGTAAAAATGAAATACGTCGGAGGGTCCAACTTACAACTCACTTCTAAGGCACGATCTCGTAATGAGAAGAATGGAAACTAATCCTAAATGTCCTATAGCCTCGACGATTATAGATGTGGTGCACAACACACCGATAATCAAGACTCTACTAGACACGGTCAGACACTTTCCGAGGATTAATCGCTTCGATACTACTATGTCACACCCAATTCGCCCGTGGATCGTGCCTTACCTCGCACCCTGGTGATACAACATCGTAGAAAACCAATGAAAATAAAACATGAGTCATGAAACAAGAGATATAATAAATAAACAGCCAACAAAAATGGTTGTTTCAGATATACATAAAACCCAACGCTTTAATCCTTTTACAACCCCGCCACAACAAGATTACATGCACTTAAGATTTACAACGACTATGATGGACAGGGCCCCGCCATACCTCGAATGTACAAGAACCTACAACTCAGTGGAACACATACCAAAAGATAAGCCTCCGAGAAACGGAGCTTCCTAATACGCCGAACTGTGATCCTAAGAGCGAGGATCCACGCATCGATGTACCTCTACTCATGCAGATGAACGCAGCCGGGCGAGGTCAAGCATAACAGTACCAAGTATGTGAAATCAGAAAATATCAGAAATGAAATCATAATAGTCTAGATAAAGCAGAGACATGTATGATAACCAAACTACGATTCACAACATAATAATAGCCATGTTGCCGTGGACTCACGCCTCTAGTCATCCTCACGCCCGTGGAACTCCTTCCTCACCGCCAGCCTAGGTACAAATCAGGTGATACGTACAACATGTCTCGGCCCATCTTATGGACCAAGTATAGAAACGTGTGGAATACATTCCCGGATGAACCAGTAGTCGAGTGAAATACATTCCTTGCACAACAAGTCTATCATACGCAAAACGTAGGCAAGTTTTACAACAACAAGCATAGGCAAGTTATACACAACTCAAAGAAACTGTGTTTTAACCCTAAAGTGTTACATACATTAACTCTTTTAAAAGATCCGCTTTCTTTCACATAAGTCACACAATACGTAGTATAAAAATAGTGACTATCTTTTTAAGTAAACAAAATGCTTCCTTTTGTAAAATCAAGTAACAACATTATTTTCCAAGCGTTCAAGTTTGCCTAAATTCAAATGCTCAAGTCACTTATTTTAGAAAGGTTTCATAACTCATAGTCTCAATCTCTTTTAAAACATTTGAGTAACATATGTCTTATGTGTGAATAGGTTATTCTTGTTTATAACAATCTTGCTACAATGACATGACCTAGAAAATGTAATATCATTTTGTCTCATCTTAGTTTCTATGCAGATGGAGGTTTCTACTAGTTTTAATAATACAACTCATTAGTCAGTACATTTTCCTTTATTAACGCTGCAGTGGTTTGTCGATACACATTCTGATTTCCGAAATCAGTAAAACATTCTAAGCCGTTATACCTAACTTCCCATAAGGCTAGTATAACTCTTAAGTTTTTCAAAAACCAAGTATTACTCTTCTTTCAAAACGATTCATAAATCTTTTGAAATACATCAAGTTCTTTATTATCACATAACAAGCCAGTTATAATTCACATCAGTTACCTTTTAAAACCACGAAGTATTTTCTTACCTACATAAAGCTGTTATAACCAACTTCCCATAAAGCCGTTATAACACTTTATGTTTTAAACCAATCAAATACATTTAGCACACGTACGCGTCACTACATAGTTCACACATATCATGCTAGAACAGATAGGAAGAGGTTCACATACCTCGCGACGAGTATCGACAATAAGCAAAATGCTCCAAGTACTACAACCTTGCTAGCCCTTTCCACTCTTCAGGTAGAATACGCTACTCGTAGTACTTCCACCTATAAGGCCACAAACGTCTATTAACTTCTAACCGCATTTGCCCATATTCTACGTAAAATTCGGCAAAGACCTCCTCCCCGCAACAACAGAAATCTCCTCCTCTATCGAGTGCGGCTACCAAGCCAACCAGTGGGGTTTTATACTTCTAACCGGACGTATACAATTCTACTACACAACAAGTTACACAAGCTCATCTGAATACCCCTATGTAGTTACTGATTGATTCTTTTCTTGAAATTCAGCTTAAGTCAAAAGACATTGCGCGATATTAAGCTTAGTTCTATATATAGTATACTTCAACTATATAATACAACAACATGTAATTTCCAATTACAAAAGGGACAAGATTATTTACCTCGATAAGCCCAAAATTATCCGAGATAAAAGTCGATCCCGAGCAAGGTTTAGCTCCTACTCATGCGCCCAAACAACCCTTAGAAGTTCTAACCAACTTCTACTTAAATACTTCATCCAACAAAGAAGATTTCCTTAGGGTTTCGGTTTGAGACTTAAAGGACAAAAAGTAGTATTTCCGGGCTCTACGTATAGAGGTAACTTTGGAATACTACAAGGTATAAGGCTAAGGTATTTTGGGCATTATAACAATACTGAGAGTATTTCAATACCACAAAGGGGTACCTCACGAAAACACTCCAAGATAGGGGTTCTCGCCGAAGGGCCTTGACAATGAGGGGAACTCTCGCACAAGGCCTCACAGCAAGTGGTGGGGAGTTGGACGAGAGCCAACAAGAGGGAGGAGAGGGTTTCAAGACTTAGACAAGTGAAGAATGGATGATGAAGTTCATCACTAAGGGGGGGTATTTATAGGAAAGCCAAAAGCCAACCAATGGCCAAGATCAAGCCATGTGCAAGGCAAGTGTAAGGCCTTGATCAAGCCAAGTGCACCCTATCCCCTACTCCACAAAACATGGCTCAAAACAATGCACAAAACAAGGCCAAAACAAGGCACAAAACAAGGCACCAATAAGGCACAAGGCGTGAGCCAATCGGCCATCAACTGCTCACCGTGCAGGTGACAAGTGTCACCCTCCCGTTGGTCCAAAATGTTTCGTCTCTCGGAAAAATCCGCAAAAATAATAAATGACATAGCCGGAATTTTCCCTACGCAAGTTGTGGAAACGTTTCGTCGAAAAACGACTCTAACCGGGTGTTGTGCACAAAAAGAATTCGGCCAAGCCAATTTGAAGTTCGAATTTCTACGCACGCCCCACGTACATACTTGGAAATACGGTATAACACCCCCTTTGCCGTCCTTCCCCTCTTTTTTCTTCTACTTCTCGGCAAACCTCCTCCCCCCTTCTTCCAATTTTTTATTAACAACATCAAGAATTTCATTCACATAACGCTTGAGATGGAAAAAGTTCAGTATTCATCTTGGGCAAAATTGTTTAAGATCCATTGTCATGTGTAAAAAGTCATCGATCACATCATCCCTCCTAAATCAAAGCTCACCGTCGACCCTTGGAGAAAAGTGATGGTTCTGATGACGAACTTTGATCACAATTAGATGCGATGTTCTACAATAGATCTATGGAACAATCTTGAACGATCTAATACATACAATCATTGAAATCGATGTCAATGTACGACAAATGTGGGAGCGATTGAAAAGTATTTTTCATGATAACAAGACACAACGTGCCTTGTATTTGGAAAATCGATTTAGGGACATTCAGCAGGACGATTTTCCTAATGCGTCGGCCTATTGTCAAGAACTTAAGATGATTGTTGATCAATTCTCAAACGTCGGTGCACCGATCACAAATCAACGATTGGTGATGCAACTCATCGCGAGTTTGAATGAAAATTATGACGGTATCGCTACCATCCTCCAACAAAGCACGCCATTACCTACATTCTATGAGGCTCGTTCGAGACTTACATTCTATTATATGTTGATGATATCATTCTAACTACATCTTCTGATGCACTTCGTCGATCCATTATGTCACTCCTTGCCTCTGAGTTTGCTATGAAGGATTTGGACCCCTAAGCTATTTTTTGGGCATTGATGTTACGAGACATGCATATGGCTTATTTCTTTATCAAAGAAAGTACGCCGAAGAGATTCTTGACCGAGAAGACATGACGTCTTGCAAACCGGCCCACACATCGATGGACACTAATTCCAAACTATATGTCTCTTCATGTTCTCTGTATGTCGATCCGACTCACTATCACAGTTTAGCAGGAGCATTGCAGTATCTTACTATCACGAGACCCGATATATCATATGTCATACAATAAATATGCTTACATATGCACAGCCCGACGGATGAACATATGAATGCACTCAAACGTATTTTGCGATATGTCCAAGGTACTATTCACTTCGGTTACACCTGTACAAGTCTTCACTCTCTGATCTCCCTCTTATTCTGATATTGACTGAGGTGGATGTCCGGACACTCGTCGATCCACGTCACGTTACTGTGTATTCTTCGGAGAAAACTTATTTTCTTGGTCTTCTAAAAGACAACCTACCATGTCTCGATCCAGTGCCGAAGCCGAGTACAGATGAGTAGCGAATGTTATATCTAGGTCTTGTTGGATACGCAACCTTCTGCTGGAACTTCACTGCTCAATCTGCAAGGTTACATTGGTCTACTGCGATAATGTAAGTGCGATATATCTTTCCGGCAATCACGTTCAACATCAGCGCACTAAACACATTGAAATAGATATTCACTTTTTACGTGAAAATGTTGCTCGTGGACAAGTTTGTGTCCTTCATATTCCTTCCCGATATCAGATTGCTAACATATTTATTAAAGGACTTCCGCACATAATTGATGATTTCCGAGCCAGTCTTAACGTATGAGAACCTCCCGTTTCAACAACGGAGTGTGATAGAATATAATAAGAATATTCTCGTATCATTGTATATCTTTCATACCTGATTAATTTATATTTTGATTATAATTAGAAAGATTAATTACCTAATTTGTAGCTATATAAATAATCATGTAATACTATATATTATACACAATAATCAATAAAAAGATAAAGAATATATTCCTTTAATATTTATAACATAAACAACTATATAAAATGTACAATTGTGTCGACTGAATCAAAGCCTTTGTAGCAAAGGAATGACTAAGTGTCCGTTTGGTTCAAATGGCCAAAAGTAATTTTTTTTGACAAAAGTACTTTTGACCTTTTTTTGGGTGTTTGGCTGGAAAGTGACATTTTTGGTCTCTACTGGGAGAAATTCAAATTTTGGGTTTTTGCCCGGTAGAGACAAAATCTCTTTTGTCTTTTTCCATTTTTAAGCCAAAAGGACTATTTTTATTGACAACCAAACATCTGACAATTTTTTGATAAAAAACTCTAATTGAAAAACTCTACTCCTAAAAACTTTACTTCTAAAAACTCTTTTTAATAAATTGTATCAAACGGGCCCTAAGGTTTCATTGAAATTTCCTTTCCTAATTTCCATTTCTTAATAGCATAGGTTCCTTTGTTCAAACAAAAGTATATAATAATTAATACTTTCTTAATTATCCCAATCTCTCAAATTCCATTAAAAGAAATCCAGCTTCTATTTAGTAGTAAATTGTAAAGTAAACGAATTACCCAAATAAAGCAAGGGTCTATATGGTTTTAATTAGGAGTGTTAAAATGGGTAAAAAATATGATTATCCACTCGACCCGACTCATTTAAAATGAGTTAGATATCCAACCCATTTAAAATGGGTTCAATATGGATCAACCCATATTATTCACTTAAAATATGGGTTATTTAAAGAATAAAATGGATCAAATCACAACTTTAGTAAATCAAATTTCTTAAAAATAAGGAAAAATGACTTTCTTAATAACATTAGGGGAAACAAGTCCCACAAGTGTCATTTCATCAATCACCCCACCACCATCCAACCCTCCCCCAACCACACTACCCCACCCCCCACATCCCCTCCAAAAAAAAGTTTTTTTTAAACATTTTTAATATTTTTTTTTGGTTTTCACTACTCACCCCCACCCCCACCCCCACCTCCACTCCACCACCCTCTAAAAAAATTAATTTTTCTATAAAGAAAAGTTTTAATTTTTTTTATTTGTTTTTACTCCTCCCTCTCACCCCACCGCCCTTCCAAAAAAAATATTTTGGTTTTCTACACCATCCACTCACCCACCCCTCCTCCCCCGCATTCCTACCCCTCCCAAATTTTTTACTTCATATATTTTATTTTACTTTTATAAAATCTTACAAAGAATGAGAATTTTGCGTGATTAAATTTGGTGTGGAATGAGTGACGGGTTGTGATTTCAGAGGGGGGGGGGAGGGGGCTGGGTGGGGTAAGACATTTTTCATTTAAAAGTAAAATACAATATATGAAATAGAAAAAATTTGGGAGGGAGTGGGAGGGAGAGGGGTTTGAGTGGGGTGGGGTGAGGTTGGGGGTGGGAAGTGGGGGTGGAATAGGGATGTGTGAAGATGAAGTGCATTTGAGGGTGGTGGAATTTGGTTGGGGAGTGGGTGGGGTAGGTGGTGAAGGGTGGGTGCAATGGGTGGGAATGATGGGGCTTGAGTGAGTATTTACTTGATAAATATTTTTTTGAAAGTTGTGTCATTTGAAAGTTTCGAAGTTCTATTTTTCCCGCAAATGATGAGGTGCAACTATGAACTAGAGATTAAATTTGTGGACAAGAAGGTAAATTAATCTTCTCCATATTAACTACATGAAGTCAACATCTTTAAAATAACTTTGGATAATATGAATATCTATATTATCCGTTGGGTTAACTCATTTTTTATCGGTGTTAAATATGGACGAGTCGGATAATTGATCCATTTTTAAACCCATTTTCGATCCGCCCATATCCGATCCGACCCTTTGCCACCCCTAGTTTTAATGCTTGAACTAGAGATGGCAGTGTGTGGATCCTGGATCCGGTCCGGATCCGGTAGATTCAGATCCATTTTATAGGATATAGATCTTTAAATTTTGGATCCTACGGATCTGGATTGGACCCGGATCCGTTTATAACAAATTGAATCTGGATTTGGATCTTGTCTTTGAAATTCGTATCCGGTCCAGATCCGACTCGTGGATCCGTTTTTTATTAAATAAACTTTATGCCACTTTTCTCTAACCCTATGCAAAGCTCTTTGATTTGTTCATCTTTTAATGAAGTTGTTGTTCCAAATGAAATAAAAATGACTGATTTTCAATTGTCAGCATTTCAAAGCCATCATTGAATTCTAACAGCCTGGCAGCCGTGTAACAAACAATCCCTAGCCTCATATAACAGCATAAGTTAAGGTTAATCAACTTTACATTTTTGACACTCACTCCGTCCAATTCCTTTAGATGAAAATCCCCCTCTCCCCAGTAAGGCAAACTGATATAAAGCTAGTATTATTTTTTATAACCAATATAAAGTATAGCTTGTTAATGTTAAACTTAATATGACATCCTATCAATTTACTATTCTACTTCTTCAAATCTTGAGCAATTATTATAGATGCTTGTTTACCAAACTCAATATAATATTATACACAAATATAAAAGTAAAGTTACAAGCACCTTAATTTTTATATGTGGATTCAGGTGCGATCCGCGAACCCGATGGATCCGATGAATTCGGATTTGGATCTGATTTTTATGGATCCGATGAATCCGGATCTGGATCCAGGTATAAAAACGGACCTGGATCTAGTAGGATCCGATCCAGATCTGATTCGTTGTCATCCCTAGCTTGAACGAACAAGCCAACAATTAAGAGTCTACATTGTTGTAACATTTACCCGATTAAGTCATTTGGAAGTTAATTACAAGTAAGTGCCTATACTAAGTATGAACTAATAACCTGAAAAGACAATTGTAACACGTTTAAATCGATCAAACTATAATAAATGTCAAATATTTGAACTCTTAAAAGATTATGCACGCAGTTCCTTTGGACATTCAATAAAAAAATCACCAAACTCGAGACATGCGATAAAACAAAATCACGTAAAATTCTATGAGAAAGAATTATTGTAATGTACTTCCTCCGGATTAAAAAAAGTGTGTACTTAGCTATTCACATACTTTTTTGAGATCGAAATATTAAATTTTAGGCAAAAATAAATAATTTGACTAAAATGTGCCAATTAAATAGATTTTAAAATTTAGTCACCTAATAGATAATAAAATTCAATCTGGAAAAGTAAGATTATTTCTTTCTTGATTTTGTAAGTGTCTCTTTAAACCAAAAACTAAAAGCTAAATGAATACTTTTTTTATCCGGATGGAGTAATGTACACTGTAACAAGTAAAATCAAAACTAAACCTAAAAACATACTCCTTTTGTGCTAATTTATGTGATATATTTCATAAGAGAAGAAGAATCGTAGCGTAGGATCGACATAAATAATCCATTAAAATGGAATTCTCGTCTCTAGTGCATTTCCGCTAATCACTTCAATAATGCCAAAATGACGCTTTGGTGCGCAGGCTTGACTCCGAATCTTTGAAAAAGTCCTCGATGAGACTTCCATTTCAGAATCAAGTTCCCCGAATAAGTAAGGCCCCGTGATTCCTCATACCAACTCCTGACCTTTTCTTTTTAATCTGTTCCGAAAAGAACACTTATTTGATAATAATTTAACTTTAAATTTTTTCTTTTACAGTTAACGTGAAGATATATAACCACACAAATATCTTTGGTTTGTTTTAGACTATAAGATTCAAATATCTTTCTTTATTTCTTAAATTTCGTGCTTAATCAAACTAATACACGAGACAGATGGAGTAGTTAATTAATTAAATTTACAATCCCTTCCTTACCATAAATTAATTAAAGAATTATAACGTGGCAGTATGTGATTGCACATGAAACAGACTGAAAACGCACCCACCAAGAATCGAGTGGCATTCTAGTCATTTCACCAAACCCCAAATGCCATTTTCGTAACATTAAAAACAGATCCCCTTTCCTTTATTTATTGTATAATATATATATATATTTCAGCGTTAATCTCAGGTTTAGATCCCTCCTTGAAAAGCTCTTTTCAGGTAAATCTTCATATTTCATTAACCTTAGATTCAGTTTTCATGCATTTGCATTAACATTATTTGCTTATCTTTAAAAAAATTGGAGAAATTTGCTATTGAAATTGTTTTGTTTGGATTTGAGGTTATTATTGGTTGATTTTAGGCTAGGATGTGTTAGGTTAATGTTAAAAGTCAGTTTTCGTGGAGGAATTTTTGCTATATTTTTAAAATTTCGCTATTGAAATGATTTTGTCTGGATTTGATTGATTTTAGGCTATGATGTGTTAAAATTCAGTTTGCGTGAAGGAATTTTGCTACATTTACGGTGCACGGTTGGTATTTGTGTTTTTTTATATCAGACTTATAGGTTCGTAGCTGCTGATGCGTGTTTTTGTTTCATTTTGTGTTTTTATGCTATGATCTGAAGATTGAGTTATTGTACTGCTTCCGTCTATTGAAAATAGTTCTGGTATGGATTTGAGAATGTAACCAGTTGATTTTATGCCAGGAATGTGTTAAAATTCAATTTTTGTAGAGATGTTTTTGTTACATTTGTCGTCAGCAGCTGGTATTTCCTTGATTTCAGGTTATCATTTTCAGATTTAGCGGTCGGTAGCTACTGATGTATTTTTGTAGTTTCATTCTGTGTTAATTTGTATTCTTTTTGTTGTGAGTCATTGTACTGCTTCGATCTCTGGGAATATTGTAATGTATAATGGTTTGTATCATGAAATTTTTAATTTTAGCTTTTAAAAAGTTGATTTTGCTCGTTAATGTGATCATTTTGCCTTGTCATTCAGATCCATATATAGAATAGCTGCAACTTGGTATGAATTAGCATATGGATCTAAATTTTGAAGGCAACCGTGGATTTTGGTTGTATGATTTAATTGTGTAATATTGTGGTGTAGGGATCATCAACAGGAAGCGGAATGGGGTTGACATTCACCAAGCTCTTCAGTCGGCTTTTCGCCAAGAAGGAAATGCGCATTCTAATGGTTGGTCTTGATGCAGCTGGTAAGACCACCATATTGTACAAGTTGAAGCTGGGAGAGATCGTGACTACTATTCCCACCATTGGTATGTACATCACTGCATAGAGCAGCAACGTTCTCACCATAATTATCTTTGCATTTACAATTTTGGTTGTAAGGCATGAAACATGCCTTTTGTCTGTTCCTATACGCACTTGTTAGGCATAGCATTTACTTTATTACTTAAAGTTGGTCTCTGGTTGTGTATGTTATTAGGCATGTTGCATGATATGTATCAATTAGTGCAGACCTTATCGTGCGGGTTGACTTATGTTGTATGACCTCTTTCTGTATTGGGCAGCAACATTCTCACCATAATTATCTTTGCATTTACAATTTTGGTTGTAAGGCATGAAACATGCCTTTTGTCTGTTCCTATACGCACTTGTTAGGCATAGCATTTACTTTATTACTTTAAGTTGGTCTCTGGTTGTGTATGTTATTAGGCATGTTGCATGATATGTATCAATTAGTGCAGACCTTATCGTGCGGGTTGACTTATGTTGTATGACAACTATGACCTCTTTCTGTATTGGTAAACCACATCTACCCACCCCCCTCTCTCCCTAGGAGTCAAATAGTGGCCTATCCACTTTCTTGTCGTGATTTGAACCCCCCCCCCCCCCCAACTGCAAAATTGGCACTGGAGGGAGCTTTCCACTTGAACTGCCCTGTCTTGTCACTTTCTCCATTGAGTGGTTCGTACTTACGACTTGGATTATCTCTTTCGTGGCTCACAGGAAATCGTTCTATCGAGAAATCATTAGAAAATCAATTTTCTCTATTGGATTCTCAGTTAGCCGACTAGAAATCGAATTATCTCGCCGGTCGGATGAAACCACTTCTTCTTCTATGCCCGTCCGATTCAGTGTTGTCTTCCCACATCACTAAGAAAGAGTCTCGACTGACTATTGACTTATTAGCAACTTATTACTCAAAAGATTAACTTTTTTTTATTTTGATAACAAAGATTATGAATAGTGGTAGGCAGTATTATAAATCCTTCTTGTTGGTGTCGTGTGATGGAACAAATGATTAGTTGGTTATAACCTATCCCTCCTACTGTCTGCCTCTCTCTGTTTTAGTTCTTTATGGTAAGTAGTCTTAGCAAAGTGGTGCTCTTAAATGTCAAGGTTTATCAGTGACTCATAATCTTGTGTATGATATATATGATACTAAAGTATTAGCTGATGGTATCTGTTATATCACTGTATTTTCTTGCTGACTATTGAAAACATAGTTTGTTCCAAGAGATACTTGTCAGCTTGTAGAAAATATACACTCATATGCAAATAATACCCAACTATTTCAGTGAGCTATTAGTAATAATAGACAATTTTCAGGTTTCAATGTGGAGACTGTTGAGTACAAGAACATCAGCTTCACTGTTTGGGATGTTGGGGGTCAAGACAAGGTATAATCTCTTTTTCTTCCTAAAGTCTGTAAGCTCTGCATCGGTTTGGCCCTTTTATATACTATATGCTGAAAATAAGTCTTACCACTTCTTCCCTCTTTTACATCTTTTTTGGTATTTCCTGGTAGCTTTATTCTTTCACATGGAATGAAGCTTTTGAACAATTATCTAATAGTTCTAACTTTTTTTGTGGTTCGATTTTGGCAGATCCGTCCATTGTGGAGGCACTACTTCCAGAACACTCAGGGTCTAATTTTTGTGGTTGATAGCAATGATAGAGACCGTGTCGTAGAAGCAAGAGATGAATTGCATAGGATGTTGAATGAGGTAATGATTCCTGTCCACACTGTGTGCAGGGTTATTATTGTTTATCTAAAACAATCAAGTTGTATAGCTTGAATATGTGTGATTATTCTTGGTTTCAGTAAAGATGATTGATTGTAAATTTACTTACATCCTCTTTGACAATATTCTCCAACAACATATTGATTTTGATCCAAATTAAATGAATGCTAAACGCCTAGGTAAGGTTGCTCAAGTGATAGAGCCCTTCATTGCAACCATAAGGTTGGGGTTTGAGCAACCAAGGTTAGGAAGTGGGAAACCACTATCAGACCCCCGCCTCCCCACACCCACACACCCACCTCGAGGGGGTGAATCCGTGAAGATGGGGTAAAAAATGCTATATAGTTTTTGACAATATTAAGCTGTGTCTAATCCAATTCAATTCTCCAAGAATGAACCAAAGGTGCTGTTCTAGTGATTTGGCATTGTTAATGTTTTGAATGGTTCACTGCTCCACTATTTGCCTTTTCTTTCATTTATTACTTTTTAGGATTTTTTTTGTTGGTGAAATGAATGATAATTGAACTGATTCATCAACTTGTTTCCTTCTAGTATTTCAGATTTCAGATTCACCTTAATAAGTTCGTAATGTTTCTAGAAGTTATTCGGAAGAATTGGTGTGGGAAGACTGAAGAGAGAAGTTCTCCTTCAACTTGTGATTTAAGAAAATATCAGAATAGCTGATTTTTTCTCACTGTGCTTGCATCACCAAGTTGCATGTTCCAGTCCTTTCTATTTTTTGTATAAGAACACAGACAAAATAAACCAGGGGCAGTAGGAAGATAGCAATCTATGTGAAAACCACCTACTTTGCTACTTACAGCTTATATGTACCATTCTATGTTCTGATTTTCTAGCCATAGCTACTCATTACTTATTAGTTGGCAAGTGCAAGATAAACTTGGGGATCTCAGTTTTTCAGTTAAACGTTTTTGAGTGACCTGTGGACTCTATTTTATCATTTATTGTCTGTCCCAGGATGAACTTCGGGATGCCGTGCTTCTAGTTTTTGCTAACAAACAAGATCTTCCTAATGCAATGAATGCTGCTGAAATAACTGATAAGCTTGGACTGCACTCCCTCAGGCAGCGTCACTGGTAAGCGCTTTGCTAGTGCTTGTGAATGCTTTGCTTGCTTTTGAAGACCTTGCTGCTTTGCTTCCTTTTGAGGACTTTCTAAATTGGATCGTTGCTGTATCAGGTACATCCAGAGCACTTGTGCAACTTCTGGAGAGGGGCTTTACGAGGGACTTGATTGGCTTTCTAACAACATTGCTAACAAGGTAGTTATACTATAATTTACCAAAGCTGTTGGTATATGTCCTATATTAATTTTTGGGGTAGGGTAAGGGGTTCATAAGTAGTTGCCTCTGATTATTTTCTCACGACCTCTTTTTACAGGCCTAAAATGATGCAGATTTGTTATTGTGGGTTGATCCTGGATGCAGGCGGGTTTTTATCTAGTTATTTTTTCTTGTCAAGTCTGTGTGGTTACTAATATCTCCTTGAAAGCATTTTGTGTCAATAGGACTTTTTGTAATAGCTGTGTAATACATTGGTCGGATATATGTAATTGCTGTTTGTTTAGGTATATTGTCATACATTTGTAAACAAAGACTAGCTTTCTTATGGCATTGCATTTGTTAATGATTAAAGTCTTGCAGTTTCCCTTTCTTTTTTTGGGTACGCGTTCCTGTTTGCATTTGACTCCGTGAGCGAGTTCAGGAGAGACCCTGATAGAGGACGGTGATTGATTCTGCTATGACACTAATATGAGGGTAGTAGGAAGTTGAAGTGCTTGGCTCTGCTATGTAGCAGCCAAGTTAAACTAATCCTCTGGCAGCAGTAGGATTTAGAGTATAGTGTTCTGTAAGACAATCTAATCCTGGATCTGAAGGTGTTTCTTCTTAGTAAGGTTGATTTTGTCGAGAATTCTTCCCGGAGGGGGGGGGGGGGGGGTGTTCCTTCTAATTGCTGCCAGCAGGCCCCTTTCTCCGTGCACCCCCACCCTTCTTTTTCATGTTAGTTAAAGATCATTATAGCTTTTAGGGAGAGGAAAATTAACTTTCATTGGTTTGTCAAAACTAGGATATGGGCTTTTATTGGGAGTCCGGAATTTAAATAATCCATAAAGTTGGCTGTTGAAAAGAAATTACTGCACAAAAGGGGTTATTAAAACCCTAGGCATCTCATATTTTTTAAATGTTCACTTTTAGTCTAATAAATTATTGCGTTTTACAATCAATTATTCATCTACTCACTTGTACTTAATTTGACATGACACTATGACAAGTTGACAATTTTTCTATTGAATATGAATTTTGGATGAGGTAAAGAGTCATCCATTTTCATAAATTTAAATCATCAAAATTTCAAGTTCTTGAAAAAAATATCTAACTCCAAAGTTCATTAAAAAAAATGGTCTCTCTTCCTTCAACTGTTAAGGTTTCTTTATTTTGGGATGAAGAGATTGTTCATGATAATAGTATTGTTCGTTATAGTATTCCACCACAAGTTTTAAACTACTTTGGATTACTCAACATTACTCAATGTCATATACAAAATAATGAAAGTTGGTAAGCGTGAGTTTGTATTATCGATAATAGACAGATTTTCAATATTCATTGCACCGCCAGGTTGCGAGTGAAATATCACTGATGATGAGTCTTTGAGTGAATATTTGAGGGCGCCGGAAGAAAATAGGGGGTTAATCACCCTCAATGTTCTTGAAATGTATGTTGAAAAGATACCTAACAGTCGTAGTGAAGTCTTGGCCAGGACTCGTCAGGAAGTTCCAGAAATGCCGACTGCACTTCGTCCTCAAATCCCTCAAGTCCAGCCTACTCATGGTAACACTTATACGGACATGAGTTCTTATGGAGATATTTTGAGTGGTCAAGTGCCGATGTAAACTCTAAGCTAATAATTTAATTAAAATTACGGGAAAATTGATAAATATCCATTTTTTCATTATTATTTTGTGTAGTAGCACATATTTATTATACGTATGGTAATAGTAATATTTTTTTGTATCTTTTTAGGAGTTATACACCTTATATGAGTAATATTGGGCAATTCTCCCAACAGTTCGGTGCAGTTGATTATTATCGGTAGGTATATTTTTTAATAATTAAATAACATAAATATTTTGATGTTTAATATTTACAATACTTGAACTGTCTCTGTAGTGAAAATTATTCACAAAAACTCGTCAGTGGTACCAAACGTTGATTTAGGTGCAGTTGATCTTTCTTCAAACCAAGACAATATTAATCGTTATCGGTAGGTTCATCACCTTGATATTAATAATCCATATATATTTTGATGTTGGTATTTAAAATCATAGCATCTATTCCAGTGATTCGAGTTATCTTGATAACAATGAATTCAAGATAGATGATTTGAAACCCCCACCTTCTTATAGAGCGTACTGATAATTTTTGCAATGTGAAATACTCAGATCCACGAGAATATTATTGCGGGATACGTTGAGAATGGGTATATCGGCATGCCATATCAGAACGTCTTGTTCGTGACTTGGAAAATCTTAACACTCAAACCCCAATAAGGTTCTCAATGACCATGCCTCGAGCTGATCAACATTTTTGCGAGGTTGTTGTACGGAGGATTAGAAAAGAAAGTAATAGAATGCTAGTAAGACATTGTAGATTTTACATGCTAAAGTTGGCTGAAGAACAAACATCATCAACGGGTAGCGAACTAACATTTACAGAAAGAAGATATGTCTTAAGAAACCCAAAATATTGTTCTGAGAACGATATTAAGGACTTATATTATGATGATGATTAGGGGTTACTTTGGTTCACTTACTTAGTTTTTGGGTCATTTAAGTTCCGGACTCATGATTTAATTTGTATTTTTAATTTATGATGACGTCATCAATTTGAAAAAAGTTAGTATGTTTAATTTTGCTTTGATTGTTATAGTCTATTATTAATTTATATAAGCGTCTTAGAGTTAATAATACATAAAAAGTTCAACAATTCACAAATTTTAATGAAAACATAAATAAATTAGTACATGAAAACGTGCAACTAGTAAAAATAAAATACATAAAAATAATAAACTAAACCATAAATACATAAAAATAAAATACATAGAAATAATAAACTTAATAAATAAAATACATAGAAATAATAAAAAACAACAAGATATCACAAATAATCTTTCAAAATTTAAGTTTTATTTCAAAGCATTTTCTCGTGTTGGCCTCTAAGGTTATCCTTGAAAAACTTTTGTTTTTCTTCGGATTCTTTTAGCAAGACTTCCAAAAGGTCAATTTTTTCTTGAGCTTCCATAAGTTTAAACTGCAAGTCAAACTTCACGGTATCTCTAATGATACGTGAATTTATGGTATCTCTATCAACATGAGGCTTTTTAAACTTTGTCGCCACCGTTTTATCCACGGGAATGGTATCTTCCCATCGAAAATATTTGCAACCATTCATATCCTATAAACATTACAAGAAAATTAGTTTTTGAAAGTAAAATATGTAGATAATGCGAAAAAATTCTAAACCCTAAAAACTTGTAAAAATACTTACTTCGGGCACTTTACATCGCCAAAAATGATGACCCGGATTATCTTGGGTCCTTGATGTTCTGAACTTACAATAATAACCGCATTCACAACCATCGGGTTCTATAGCAAAATTTGACGTTTCTGAGCTTTGCGACATGATTTTCAGGGATTAAAGTATGGTAAAATAGTGAAAATAAAGAAGGTGAAAAGTGAAGATGAAATGGAGAAGGCTGAGTTTTAATAACTCCTTTTGCGCAGGAATCTTATCTGTGTCGTTACGGTTAAGTCCTTTTGAGCAGGAATTTCCTGTGCAAAAAATAGTGTCATTTTATGGGGTATTTTTGTTCAACATCCCACCTTTTGGGTCATTTAAGTTCCAGACTTCTTTTATTGAAGAAAATTGACTTCACCAACTTCTGCTATCGAACATTGCCTACTGGGAAATTGGATATATTGGAAGTAATAAACCCCCATTTAATTTGGTATTTTTCTTACTTTGCTCTAGCTCCAAATTTTGGACTTAACCATGCTACAACTTATTGTGAATTAGCTACTTAGATCCATTAGGTATAATTTGAGGGCTTTTGCACTTCAAATAATATCAATGATTTGTTGGAAAATAATAGATGTACGGAAATAGTAAACAACTATTACAACTGCTTCGAAAGGATAAACTATAAGGACTACAACAACAACGACAAACTTGTAGTAGATAATGATTGTGTCAACAACAAATTTGTGAGATCTTGATCTTCGTTCTTGAATCAGTCTTGGAGTCTTGGATCTTTGTTCCAACTGTCGAACACTACTTGAATCTTGATAACCTGAAATCAAAAGACACTAGATCTCTACTTGTTAATTGTGTTGAGTCAAGTGTTAGCACTCTGTCCTTAAGATAAGATCACCATGTATATATCCTTTTACGTATGGGCAATTGTCTCCCAAGATAAAATAACATCAAACAAATGAGCAAAGAAAACTTAGGTGTGTTTACTAAAAGAAGAACCTTGAGAGTTTGAAAGAGTGGTTAGAGAAGAAGAAGATCAGAAAATCTGAGTGTAAGTGTGAACTTCAAGTGTTTTAACAATTGAGCCTAAGGCCTCAATTTATAGTAGTGTAAGAATGCATTTTCAAGTGCCCATGTAATAGTCATTTAAGTGTCATGTAATTGGCCACTAAATTCACCAAGTAATGCAGTCAAATAATGGCTATGGAGGAAAAACTGACATTTGAATGCTCCAAAACATCTCCATAATCAGCCAAAATTTTGGACTTCTGTCGCACAAACACTGCCTGGGTTACGCCGCGGCTCAGCCTCGGAGGCTCCGCGGCTCCAGTAGGCCAAAAGACCAAACAGCACCGTCGCTCATACCTTGTGGCGCCGCGGCCCTGGTGGTGTGGCGCCACGGTCCCGCGGTGGCGTCGCGACCCTTTTTACGACCCGTTTTAATCTTACACTTCGTACACTTCTTCCTTCATTTACCAATGTGAAACACTCACCATCCATCATTCTATGTCTCAAATATTTTATTTACGTATCAATATCTCTTTCACTAACGAAATTTACGATACTTGACACTACGAGTGTACGTGTGTGGAAACGATGTTTCTGACGTGTTGGATCCCAATTGTTCGAGTCATAAATAATGGAATAAAACTTAATTCCACATTAGTAAATTTCCAACAATCCCCTCTTGAAAGAGATTTTGGCGCACTCACAAGATACCTTTCTAGCAATCTCTCGGTGGACCGATGTTGCATCTGGATAGGTAGTCTTGACTTTGAACCTTCCATAGTTAAATACCATCGGACTTACTTACTGCGCGGTGAACGTGATATCTTGAACCATCAGTATTTAGTGTAAGCCAAGACAATGGTACCAACACAACAACTTTCCTTACTCTATTCTTCTTAATGTTTTGTCCGTTGTGGTCGTGGACACACTTGGATTCTTAAGTGCGTTCATTTAAGGCGGCATGTCCTCGCACTTAAATAGGTGATCTCCTACAAAGTATCCCGCTATAACCCACTGCACAAGTGTTAGGCACCATTAAAAGTTTCCACACACATATCCTCAACCGGTGATGATCATTAAAGGTTTTGGAAACTTAATCTCAATCGACCATGCAGGTAGCACTTTAAGGTTTATCGCGGGAACGAGTTTGGATTCATGTTTCTTTACAGAAATCATCATCCGAAGTAATCTTGCTTCCACCTAAGCGCTCAACTGAACCTTTATGATTTAGTTTTCCCATTGAACCTAATTTCTGGGATCTCTAGTCAGTAAGGTTGGGTACCCATCGTATCAGTCCTTATCGTTTGGGTTTTATGCCTATTCCTCTAGACCGGAACTCTTGATCTTCGGGTAGACCTTTAGTTAAAGGGTCCACTATATCCTTTGATTAGTAATCAAGGAAGTGTCACCCGTGATGATCAACTGCCATATGGTCTTAAGTCTCCGACATATATGTCCAGACACCGTCATCTGTGCTCTCACAGTATATAACTGACGAAGGCATGGGTTTCTCCCAATAAGAGATATCCTCTAAGAGGTTGTGAAGTTACTCAACTTCTTTACATGTTTTGTACAAAGCGATAAACTCCAATTCCATCACAAATCAGTTAATGCAAGATTGCTTAGAGGATTTTCAAGGACACACCACACACATCCACTTGTGCATTTGGTGTTCTTCAAGTCTGATATCCAGTTTGCATCATTATGTTCACCCAGAACCGATGGAAATCCAAAATAACATAATCAGTAGATAAGAGAATATTTCAGATATCGTTATATCTGATTTAACGCCTTCTATCGATCATTTCCATAATCACGAGTGAACCTTAGTTACTGACCTACTTTGTAAGTCGATATCAGGTCGGTTGTAGTGTGTAAAATACATTGAACAATATGTGACCTGCGCATATCGCTCCTGATATATGGGTGCAACATGATTCCAATCAATTCTATGATTCGTATTCATTGGTGACTTCAACGAGACTGTCAAACACTTCACAAATGAGTTTGGAATTAGACCAGTCTGTTAGATGTCTTAGAAATCTCAATTTCTAAGATGTCATCTGCAATACCCATATAATTCATATCGAAACATCGTTTCAATCTATTCTTAGTCTATAGGATCAAACTAGGACTACTTTCTGTGATCAACATGTCGTCTATGTAAAGAATATTATGACGAACGAGTCAGAATTACCTTTCAAGTAGACACATTTATCACACTCATTAATGGAGAAACCCTTTGATAGTAGAGTACTATCAAAAAATTTGTGCCAATGCTTCGGGCCTGTTTCAGCCCGTACATATATTTGACAAGTGGTCAAACTTTCTTCTCTTGCTTTGGAACCACACACCTCTCGGGTTGTTCCATATAAATTTCTTCTCCCACATTCAGACTATCGGTTTTCCAACTGTTGCCTTTCTAACTTCAGAGTCAATATTTCTGTTGTCAGATTCATTATTTCTGTTTTATCTGAAACTTCCAGGACTAAAATGTAAACATTTCAGGGACCAAAAGAAAGTTCAAGAAGAATCCCAACAGTCCATCAAACTAACTCTCCGGTTAGGAAGGTTGTCACAACATCTATTTCACGCAAGACTGCGGTGGCCCTGGATGTTAAGCTATTTACAAATGACCACATGTACAAGTAGTCGAGGCCTTATACTTTCCAGTAGATCCATCTACTTTGTACTCTATTTAAGTATCTACTTTTATAACCCAAAGGTTCTTTTCCCGGAGGAAGATCAACCATCACACAAGTGTGGTTTTATCTGATGGAGTCTATTTCTCTCTTTGTAGCTTCCTTCCAAAGCAGCGCTTATGGAGATGACAATTCTTTGTTAATTGTCCATGGTTCATTCTCAATCATACAAGCTAGAAGGCTGATCGGTGTATTTTATATACACTTTTTGAGTCATTTTTAGTTAGTATTTTACTCATTTTGTTTATGTTTAGTATAGTATTAGGGTCGTTTTCCTTTCTTTTGTGTCAAATGGAGAAATGGCGAAAAGAAGAGAAAATGAGCTTAATTGAGATGGAATTGCACACAAAAAGGGCCAAGAAATGAAGTCTAAGAAGTTCCGGGAATTATAGAGGAAATCAGACGAAGTCCGGACGAGAAAAAACGATTTAAACGAGAATTCGCGAGAAAATGTCACCGGCCATGGCTACCGGGCAGCAGCACCGTGGCGCCCAATGTGCTGAAGTCCGAAAGTTGCTGATCTTCAGGCGCCGCGGCGCCGACGCGGGATTTTATGAAGTTCTGGGCAAAATTTGACATATTTTCAGAATCCTAAAGGGATAACTTTTCCTACCTAAAGGGATAACTTTTCCTACCTTAAAACCCTTACCTAAAAGGATTCTAATAACTTTTCCTTTCCTACATAAATCCTTAACCCTTCACCTAAAGGATTCTTGGTCTATAAATAGTCTCTACATCATTAGAAGAATTCATTCTCCATTCCACCATTCACCATTCTACATCCATCCTTCCACCAATCCATCTTGTAAATATTCCACAACACAATTGTCACGACCCAGCCCCGGGGCCATGACTGGTACCCTACCGGGGTACCCTGTCAGGTATATGTCAGAGAATAGCGGCGGAACATACATAACACATAACATAGAGAAAAGGATAAACATTACTGGCCAGCCGATAAGACTGCCTTCTATAAAACATACTTGAACAAGTATAGCAATACAACTGGTTCTTATAGCCCAAAACACATAGGTGACCACGCACTTAAAGATAATAATCGTGACAGTGGTCCCGCCATACCCCTGAATGTACAAAACACCTATAGCATCAGGGAGTATCCGTACCAATAAACAAGCTTCCGGAGGGATGGAGCTTCTGACACTGGAGTAGTGATCCTAAGAACGAGGATCCTCAATCTGCTTACCCTTACCTGCGGCATGAACGCAGCCCCCGAGGAAGGGGGTCAGTACACAATATGTACCAAGTATGCAAAGCTGGAAAATACTATAGAAATGATATCATAAGTCCGGTGTAAGTGAGTCATGGAAGTCAATAAAATACCTTTTACTGTGCCTTACTAACAATGAGAGTGACAAGTATATATATATATATATATATATATGTGATACTGCATAAAATAGGAGGCTCATGATCAAAACGGGGTACCTCGCCCGTGGTATCAATAAAACCATCCTACTCCTGGGACTATTTCACCCGCATGGGTCCTGTGGACCCGCATGAGGTACTCTCGAATCGGCCGTACTGCCAAGACGGCATGGGACTATTTCACCCGCATAAGCCCATAAGGACTCGTGATGAGGTATTCCTTGCATCATGGGTAGCAAATCCAAGGAACAGTGGTATAACGATCTTGGGACTTTCCTCCGGATATACTCTTACCACAAATGATGGTATAACGATCTTGGGTCAGACTCTCCGGATATACTCTACATCGAGCGGATGGTATAACGATCTTGGGGCTTGCCCATCGATATACTCTACATCAAACAGATGGTATAACGATCTTGGATCTACCCCGGATATACTCTTACACCGGAGAAGGTGGTATGGCGATCTTGGGCTTGCCTCGACATACTCTTACCACGAGAAGGTGGTATAACGATCTTGGGGCTTGCCTCGGACATACTCTACCCCGAGAAGGTGGTATGGCGATCTTGGGGCTTGCCCTCGCATACTCTTACCCTGGAGAAGGTGGTATAACGATCTTGGGGCTTGCCCCTCAGATATACTCTTACCCTAGCTCAAACTGTCATCATATCATAATCATAAATAAGTTAAGAAACTTATAACTTCTTATTAGTCTTGTTCATATACCCTCTCATTTTAGTTTACTTAAGGCACTTAATCATATCCTTAATAAAAGAAAACCGGGAATTTAACCCAAGTACTACATACTTCAACTCTTTTTAAAAATGACTCTTTATACATAAAACTCTTGGGCAATTGATACCTTAAAATCAATTTGCCTCTTCATATACTTATCTTACTTTTAGAGTAAATCTCTTCTCATTAACCTTTTATGAAGCTAATAAACCAACTTCCCATAAAGTTGTTATATTAACTCTATACTTTAGTAAAATCATACTTTTTCCCTAACCAAGGGATTTATACGTTCTTAAAACGAAACAAGTCATTATATACTCAAACAAGTAAGAATACCAAATCTTGTACGTCTACCGTACTACATAGTTTCATTTATTCATGCTCAAGAGATAGGAAAACTTCACATACCTCTTTGGTCAATCCACTTGCTAAGCTCAACTACCGCAAGTAATATTCCAACCTATAATAATCATGATACGTTTGTTAACCTCTAATCTCAAAGTAGAACAATCTAATTTCAAGGCCACTAAATTCTATGGAAAATTGGGCAGCATTTCCTTTGTTTCTACTCACTTTGCCACCTTTCTCAAGGCCGAATTTATCATCAAAAACACCACATTTAAGGTTCAATCAATCCAACAATTCAAAGGGGATTACATACCCAAAATTCTGCCCATATGTTTACAACAATTCACTTAACAATTCTAAGGTAGTTTTTAGGCTACAACATGCTCATAATCTCTTCTTAACCCATTCTTCATATCCAAACCACATTTCTAGCATGCAATGACTCTAAGAGCATTATTTACTACCACAAGTCCTTTCTTCTTAACATGCAAAACTAAATCTAAAGGAAGAATCATTACCTTAAAGTTTTAGCCAAAACTTATTCCAAATATTGCTAGCTTCCTTGCCAAGAACAGCACCACAATAATGCCAACAAGCTAGCTACAAGCTTCTTTTTTGGTTCTAAACTATTCAGATTTTTCTTGGGTTTTTAGAGAGAAGGAGGAGCTGATTTTTAGAGAGAGGAAGGTGTTTGAGAGATGACCAAGTCTACAAGACTTGGTCAATATAAGCCATGCAAGCAAAATCAGATGGGGGGGACACTTGTCACCCTCCCATAGCCTTTTTAAAAGAGAAATCAGACTTACCTAAGTTTTTCCGCCCAAAAATCCCGCCGGCCGGCTCGCTCCTGGCCATGGCGCAGAACTCTGCGACTCGGATCTTCCGCGCCATGCCCGCTTCCGCGGCGCGGAAACTTCAGCGACCTACAGTATTTAGGCGCCGTGGCCTCGCTCCGGCCATGCCTCGCCGCTCTTTTCCAAAACACATTTCTGTCCGACTGCGCACTGAACTTGTAATTCTCATATCCTTCTACTCCGACGTCCTATCGACGAACGGTTGGTTGCGTTGGAATATAGACTCAACGAACTACGCCTTAGGCCTTTGAACCACTTAGGAACTCTCAATGTACCGGGTCATAACCCGCCTTAAAGTTGACTAAAAACCCGTCCGGAATAATCCGTCAACCTATCCTTTGAAAATTTTAAGTCTTACATTCTTTCGTACGCTCTCATACGTAGGGTCAGAACTACGGGGTATAACATTCTCCCCTCCTTAGAAACATTCGTCCCGAATGTTCCTTCTAGGCTTACTCAAATCACAACATCAACATAGACCCTCTTACTATTCTCTTACAAATAAAGAAGCT
Organism: Przewalskia tangutica; assembly: GCA_029844215.1. Lineage (NCBI taxonomy): Eukaryota > Viridiplantae > Streptophyta > Magnoliopsida > Solanales > Solanaceae > Przewalskia > Przewalskia tangutica. The sequence continues at coordinate 39,956,638 of CM056740.1, read as the reverse complement.
CCACGAGCCACAACATACTGAAGCGTAAAGGCTAAATTAAAACTAACAAGCAGGAAAGTGGGTTACACGAGGTATAGGAAATAGGTGAGGTACTTCTTCCTCATGTCATCCTCTCGCTTCCCACGTCATTTCTTCCTGCTCGTTCCGCCATAGACCTTGACTAAGCCACGATTTCGTCCAAGTCGTCTAACGACGATCGAGTATCGCTATGGACTCTCTCATACGACAACTCCTCTCCACTTGGACATCCCGAACCGGTGCACTCTAGATGGATCTCCAATACACTTCCTCAACATGGACACATGGAAAATCGGATGTACCGCTCCAAATCGGACGGAAGATCTAACTCATAGGCAACCTTGCCTACCTTACGGACATCCGACACGCCCAATGTACCATGGGCTAAGCTTCCCTTCTTTCCAAATCTCATCACGCCTTCATGGGCGATACCTTTAGAAAACCCAATCATCTATCTCAAATTCCAAGTGTCGCGCCGATGATCCGCATACGACTTCGCCGACTCGAGCCGCTAACAACCGCTTCCCCGGATAAGCTTCACCTTATCCATCGTCACTGAACTAAGATCGTCCGACTAATCGAACTTCCCACTCGAACCACTTATCGGTGACTGCACTTCTCCCGTATAAGGCCTCATGCGCGCCATCGAATACCGGAATGGTAGCGTTGTTGTAAGCAAACTCCACAAGAGGCAAATGATCCTCCCAGCTACCTCGAATCAATAACACAAGCCCGCAAAGATATCCTCGCGTTCGGATAGGCGCTACCCGTCCGCTACCGAGGGTGAACGCTGCATCGAGACTCACTGTGTCCCTAATCCTTCGAAAAGACCTCCGAAGTTAGTCGAGACCGCCTCTATCCGATATAATCGACACCGACTCCGCAGCTTCACAATCTCCCTAATATATAATCCGCATAGTCCTCACCAAAACGCTGCTCGACCGGAAGAAACGGGCCGATTTCGCCACCGCCGACAATCACCCAAATGGAATCATGCTTCCTCCGAGTGATAGGTAGTCTGTAATAAAATCCATATTTATCACCTCCCACTTCCAAGTCGGAATATCAATGGCTCGCAATGACCACCGCTTCGTGCTCAATCTTAACTCGACAATTCGCATCGTGCTACGAACTCCGCAACGCCCCTCTTTAGGCCATCCCACCAATACACGATTCCGAGGTCATGATACATCTTAGTCGACCGGATGAATAGAATAACGAGCACCGCAGGCTCTCGAGAATCTGCCGACGAAGTCTCGCCACATCGGAACACACAACCGCCCGAATCTTAGCACTCCATCAGCGCTACCTCAAATAGACTCTTCTCCTTCGAGAGTCGCATCTCTGCATCGCATCAAAATCGGATCCTCGCATCGTTGTCTCTTCACCTCTCGACGATGGAAGACTCGCAACCTCTCAACCCGAATCCGTAACTATCGGGATCAACCAAACGAACCCCAAGGCTCGAAGGCGATGTAACTCTGACCATATCCTCTTCTCTGGTGAACATCGATGCACTACCCATCGACCGCGACTAAGGGCATCCGCAACTACATTGGCCTTCCCCGGTGGTACGTAATATCAACATCGTAATCCTTAAGTAGCTCCAACCACCGCCTTCGCCGCAAGTTCACTCCTCCGTCAAGATATACCGAGACTTCGTGGTTCGTATAAATGTCCACATGAACTCCATATAAATAATGTCTCCGCATCTTCAAGGCATGAATCATCGCCGCTAACTCCAAGTCATGTGTGGATAGTTCTTCATGCTTCCTAAGCCGCCGAGACGCATAAGCTATAACTCGCCGGCCGCATCAAGACGCACTCCAAGCCCGACACTGACGCTGGCCACAATAAACCACATATCCATCTAAGCCCTCGAAGAGTAAGAATCGGGCGGCCGCCAACTTCTCCTTTAGCAATCGAAACTTTCTCATAAGTATCCGTCCATCGAACATGGCCGCTTTCCGAGTCACTTAGTCAAAGTCGAAATAGAAGCAAACTTCTACAAACCTCCGATAATATCCTCGCAAGGCCCAAAAGTCGCGCGCACTGCTTGCGTGGTGGTCTCGCCAAGTCTTGATCGCCAATCTTAGTCAGACAACTCGAATACCATCGGCCCGATGACATGCCCTAAGAAAGCCACCGGCTAACTAACTCGCACTTCGAGAACTTGGCATACAATCGCGGTCTCGGAGGACTCTAATACCGCCTCAAATGATCAAGATGCTTCGCTCGGCGCGAATATACCAAGATATCATCAATAAACACTATAACGAACATATCCAAGTATGGCTCAACACCATATTCATCAAATCCATGAATATCACTGGGCGTTGTCAACCCGGAAAGACATCACCTCGAACTCATAGTGCCCATACCGGTCCCGAATGCGCCTTTGGGATATCTGTCTCTCTAACTCGCACTGATGATAACTGCATCGCAGTCTATCTTGGAAAACACTTTGCACTCGCAAATCGGGTCAAACAAATCGTCAATCCCGGGAGGGATATCTGTTCTTGATAGTTACCTTGTTTAGCCGTCGTAATCAATACACATACGCAGGCCCCATCCTTCTTTTTACAAACAACACCGTGCTCCCTGTGGAGAAACACTTGGCCTAATAAAGCCCTTCTCCAACAAATCTTTCATTGGTCCTTCAATTCCTTCAACTCGCAGTGCCATCCTCGTATGGCGGAATAGATATCGGCCGAATGTCCGCGCCAAATCAATACAAAACTCAATATCCTCTCGGAGGATACCCAAGCTCGTCTAGAATACGCCCGAAACTCTCTAACGACCGGATCGATCAAGGTCCTGACTCACCTCGTTGTCGAATACCCGAACCAGATGGTAGATATACCCTTCCGCACCATCTTCCTAGCCTTGAGGTAAGAAATAAACTTACCCTCGGCGCAAGATTCCCTTCCACTGAGCAACCGCCACCAGAAACCGAACCGAACTAATCTCTCTACACCCACATTGGCATAGCAAGATGCTAGCCAATCCATACCCATAATCACATCAAAGTTCCGCCATATCCAACTCTATCAAGTCGCCAGTGGTCCGACGGCCATCTATAGTCACAGTATGTGCCTTATACACCCGCCGGCTACCATCGAATCACCATCGCGTAGCCACCTCAAAAGGTCTTATGGACTCGCTCTATCCCTATTCTACCGCAATATGAGGAGATATGTAGGACAAGGTAGAACTCGGATCTATCAAAGCATATACATCACAAAGAAGAAACCAATAATGTACACGTGACGACATCCGGGACGCCCCGGTCCCGCTGACCGACATAGCATATATGCGCTTACGAGGACCGCGAATCGAACCCCTACCACGACTCTCGCCGCGCTCGCCGCCCATAAGTACTCGCCTCCGGGCGCCTAACCATCGAAGATGAAGATCCAAAGAATGCACTTCGCCGGCTGAACCGTATGCTCCCGCCGCCTAAGCGACGACAATCTTCTTCGATGGCCTGCCGCCACAAGCGTAGCATGCTCTCGAACCCATACGGCACTCGCCCGGATGAGACCTACAACATCGAGCGCACCGAGAGGTAGGTGGTCTCGATTGGTTCTGCCTCGCCTCGAAACTCAAGTCCCGAGCCTCGACCGCCCCGAATAACCTCGTTGATCGACCTCGCCGGAAAATCGAGAAGGAGCACTCAGGCTGGGCCGGAATGTGACCTAGTTCGCCGAGGCCGCCGCTAAAATCGCCCCGAGCTCGCTGCCCCGCCTCGGGCCGCCCAAATCTAGCCGATCCCGCCTCTCGCTCACCTCGCGCACGCTGCATCTCGCAATATCCATCTCGTCAAGAGCCACTCCTGGGCAAGAATCATGTGACGGTCCAGCCCCATCACGTATCTATGAACCCTGTCTGCCATGTCTGCTACGATGGTGTGTGCATATCTGGCCAAGGAGTCAAACCTGTGCCAGACTCCCGATAGTCCTCCCGCCCTATCTCAAGGTCAAGAACCTATCTACGCTGGCTCTCTCACCTCGTGAGGCAAGAAGTGGTCTAGGAACGCCTCGTGAACTCCTCCCAATCACCGGAAGAGCATCCTCACCTCGCCAATACCCATGACTCAAAACCGCCAACGCAATATCGCAGAACCAGACGGTTAGTATAATGCACTCGATCCCCGATGCCCTAAGGACTGCATGGTCCGTCAGAATCGCCGGACGAACTCCCGCGATCCTCCTCAAATCTCGAACCATAGAACTCGTGGGTGACAACCCAAGAAATCCCGAATCAGAAATCGTCGGCTTGGGTTGGCCGCCGCTCTGCGGCCGCCGCCACTATGCTTTGGTCAAGAATCACTGTTTCCTGCATCTTCGTGATTGTGCTCGATCCGAGGGATCGAGGCTCCGCATCATGTCTCGCAGCCGCTCACGCTTTCAAAATCGCTGAGGCCGGGCGATGACGTGGAACTCGCCGCCTAAACATCATCTTCGTAAGGATCGGCTCAGGCTCTCGTGACTCTCCGCGCCCCACTAGCAAAGACGCCACCGCTTTGCCCTTCTCGGGCCGCGTTGCCTTTGCGTGAGGCATAATCGATACATAAAGGAAAACATCGAGGAGGTTCAACCTATAACTCACTTCTATTGCACGATCTAGAGTGAAAGAATGGAAACCAATCCTAAATATCTCGCAGCCTCTCGACTATATATGGTGCACGACACACCGATAATCAAGACTCTACTGCATACGGTCAGTGGACACTTTCCGAGGACTAATCGCTCGATACCACTTTTGTCACGACTCAGCCGCCCATGGCGGTACTACCGGTACCTGTCGTATATGTCGAGAATAGCAATGAACATACATACATAACACATAACATAGAGAAAAGGGTAACATTATCGCCACCGATAAGGTCGCTTTCTATAAAACATACTTGAACAAGTATAGCAATACAACTGTTCTTATAGCCCAAAACACATAGGTGACCACTGCACTTAAAGATAACAATCGTGGCGACAGGCCCCGCCATACCTCGAATGTACAAAACACCTATAGCATCGTGGAGTATCCGTACTAATAAACAAGCTTCCGAGGGATGTAAGCTTCGACATCGGAGTAGTGATCCTAAGAACGAGGATCCTCAACTGACATTACCCTTACCGCAGATTTAACGCACTCGGCGAAGCGGGTCGCGACACAATATGTACCAAGTATGCAGTCGGAAAATACTATAGAAATGATATCATAAGTCCAAGGTGTTCGAGTCATGGAAGTCAATAAAATACTTTTATGTGCCTTACTAACAATGAGAGTGACAAGTATATATATATATATATATGTGATACTGCATAAAATAGGAGGCTCATGATCAAAACGGGGTACCTCGCCCGTGGTATCAATAAAACCATCCTACTCCTGGGACTATTTCACCCGCACGGGTCCCGTGGACCCGCATGAGGTACTCGCATCTACTGCCGCCGCACGGGACTATTTCACCCGCATAAGCCCATAAGGACTCGCATGAGGTATTCCTCGCATCATGGGTAACAAATCCAAGGAACAGGTGGTATAACGATCTTGGGGACTTTCCCCTCAGATATACTCTTACCCTGAAACAGATGGTATAACGATCTTGGGGATATACTCCTCAGATATACTCTTACACTGGAGCAGATGGTATAACGATCTTGGGGCTTGCCCCTCAGATATACTCTTACACTGGTGCAGATGGTATAACGATCTTGGATCTACCCATCAGATATACTCTTACACTGGAGAAGGTGGTATGACGATCTTGGGGCTTGCCCCTCAGACATACTCTTACCCTAGAGAAGGTGGTATAACGATTTTGGGGCTTGCCCCTCAGATATACTCTTACCCTAGTTCAAACTGTCATCATATCATAATCATAAATAAGTTAAGAAACTTATAACTTCTTATTAGTCTTGTTCATATACCCTCTCATTTTAGTTTACTTAAGGCACTTAATCATATCCTTAATAAAAGAAAACCGGGAATTTAACCCAAGTACTACATACTTCAACTCTTTTTAAAAATGACTCTTTATACATAAAACTCTTGGGCAATTGATACCTTAAAATCAATTTGCCTCTTCATAAACTTATCTTACTTTTAGAGTAAATCTCTTCTCATTAACCTTTTATGAAGCTAATAAACCAACTTCTCATAAAGTTGTTAAATTAACTCTATACTTTAGTAAAATCATACTTTTTCCCTAACCAAGGGATTTATACGTTCTTAAAACGAAACAAGTCATTATATACTCAAACAAGTAAGAATACCAAATCTTGTACGTCTACCGTACTACATAGTTTCATCTATTCATGCTCAAGAGATAGGAAAACTTCACATACCTTTTTGGTCAATCCACTTGCTAAGCTCAACTACCGCAAGTAATATTCCAACCTATAATAATCATGATACGTTTGTTAACCTCTAATCTCAAAGTAGAACAATCTAATTTCAAGGCCACTAAATTCTATGGAAAATTGGGCAGCATTTCCTTTGTTTCTACTCACTTTGCCACCTTTCTCAAGGCCGAATTTATCATCAAAAACACCACATTTAAGGTTCAATCAATCCAACAATTCAAAGGGGATTACATACCCAAAATTCTGCCCATATGTTTACAACAATTCACTTAACAATTCTAAGGTAGTTTTTAGGCTACAACATGCTCATAATCTCTTCTTAACCCATTCTTCATATCCAAACCACATTTCTAACATGCAATGACTCTAAGAGCATTATTTACTACCACAAGTCATTTCTTCTTAACATGCAAAACTAAATCTAAAGGAAGAATCATTACCTTAAAGTTTTAGCCAAAACTTATTCCAAATATTGCTAGCTTCCTTGCCAAGAACACCACCACAACAATGCCAACAAGCTAGCTACAAGCTTCTTTTTTGGTTCTAAACTATTCAGATTTTTCTTGGGTTTTTAGAGAGAAGGAGGAGCTGATTTTTAGAGAGATGAAGGTGTTTGAGAGATGACCAAGTCTTGTAGACTTGGTCAATATAAGCCATGCAAGCAAAATCAGATGGGGGGGACACTTGTCACCCTCCCATATCCTTTTTAAAAGAGAAATCAGACTTACCTAAGTTTTTACGCCTAAAATCCCGTGATCGGCGTTCGCTTCCGGCGCCGCGGCGCCGCAACTCCTGCGGACCCTCGGATCTTCCGGCGCCGCAACTCCTGCGGACCCTCGGATCTTCCGGCGCCGCGGCCCTGTTTCCCGGCGCCGCGGCGCTGAAACTTCAGCGACCCTACGATTTTTAGGCGCCGCGTCTCGCCGCTTTTTTCGAAACACATTTACGCGCATCACAAGACCGAACTTGTAATTCTCATATCTTTCTACTCCGACGTCCTATCGACGAACAGTTGGTTGCGTTGGAATCTAGACTCAACGAACTACGACTTAGGCCTTTGAACCACTTAGGAACTCTCAATGTACCGGGTCATAACCCGCCTTAAAGTTGACTAAAAACCCGTCCGGAATAATCCGTCAACCTATCCTTTGAAAATTTTAAGTCTTACATTCTTTCGTACGCTCTCATACGTAGGGTCAGAACTACGGGGTATAACAACAATCCTTGGATGCTAGAAGGCTTGGAGACTCGTTCTTAAGTATTTTTCTTTTCTTTTCTTTCTTTTATTTCAGTTTTGTATGATGAACTTTGAATTAGTTCTTGTCATGTCAATGGCTAGGAACTAATTCTCTTATAGGGCTTTCCATGTTGATTCACTAAAAACTTATGTTATGAATTAATGCATGTTTATGGTTATTATTCTTCTTTGAGAGATTTATCCAATAATTGCTTTGAATGCTTGGTAATTAATTGACAACTAATTATCCTTATATGATTTCTAATCAAACTTCGAAAGGAGAAGGTTGTGAATATGATGTAAGTTGGGTAGACATATTTGCGTTGGGGATGAAAATACCTCAATTATTTATGTAGCGTTAATGAGAGGCTTAACAACCCTAATTTTGCGCATGGTGCGTGACGGCTAACTAGGTTTTTGTTCTTAATCCTCCTATAGAGTTATCCTTATCACCGAAAGGTAAGGTGCAATCTTTGGGTTGAGTGTTTATATATCCTTAACGGAATATAAAACGATTTCGTAAACCTGCTAGCTCCGAGAGAAGAAGACCATAATTCGTTGCATTAATAAATAACATAAGCGGATAGTTGAGGAGACATGGAAGCCCTATTCCCATCACAACTGAAGTAAACTCATTAGATAAATTAGTCTTTATAATTCTTAGTTATAAACAACAAAATCAAATATCAATTTACCAAATAGATACCAAAAGATAGATAGTTGGTACTTGAACCCTAATCCTTGTGGACGATATTCGGTCTTACCAGGACTATATTACTTGTCACAATAACGTGCACTTGCGTTAAAGTGTGTGCATCTTTTCGCGCATCAAGTTTTTGGCGCCGTTGCCGGGGATTAGGCATAGTTCAATATCAATTTTATCTATTTTTAATTTCTAATTTGGTTTTATTTCTGTTTTTATTTTTTTTTGTTTTTTTTTTGCTCCAAGAACAATTTTCTAACTTGTTCTGTGATGCGCGATTAGATGCACACACTTTTAAACGCAAGTGCACGTTATCGTATCAAGTAGTATAGTCTTAGATAAGACCGAATATCGTCCTCTGGGATTAGGGTTCAAGTACCAATTGTCTATTTTCTAGTATCTATTTGGTGAATTAAGGAGTGATTGGTTGTTTATGACTAAGAATTATAAAAGCTAATTAATTATAACGATTTAATTCAGATGTGATGAGAATAGGGCTTCTATGTATCCTTACTATCCGCTTATGTTACTTACTAATGCATTACTTATGGTGTTCTTCTTTTGGAGAAAGCAGGTTTATTTAAATCGCTTTATACTCCCGTTAGGGTTATATAAACACTCAACCCCAGATTGTTCCTTACCTAACTTTCACGATAAGGGTAACTCTATAGGAGGATTAAGCACAAAACCTAGTTGACCGTCACGCACAATGCGCAAAATTAGGGTTGTTAAGCCTCATCAACGCTTACAAATCTAATTGAGGTATTTTCATCCCCAATTCAAGACCGTCTACCCAACTTACAAGATATTCACAATCCTCCTTTCGTAACTGATTAGAAATCATATAGTGATAACTAGTTGTCAATTAGCTACCAAGAATTCAACTCAATTATTGGATAGATCTCTCAATAAGAATAATAACCATAAGCATGCATTACTTTATAACATAAGGTTCAAGAATTCAACATAGAAAGCCCTATAAGAGAATTAGTTCCTAGCCATGAATATGACAAGAACTAATTCAAAGTTCATCATGCAAAAACTGAATTAAAGAAAAGAAAAGGAAAAGAAATTACTAATGTTTGGGTCTCCAATCTCCTAGGCAAGAAAACCTTGTGTTTGGCAAGAAAGGGGACCCTTGAAAACTGCCTAGGGTTCTCCTTTTATAGGTTTAAAACGTCTCCCCTCTTTTCCTCGCAGTTCGCCCAAAAATCCGTCAAAAGACCTAATTTTTCCGCGGCCGCTGCGCATGGCGCCGCGCGCCTAAAGTTCTGCAATACTTCGGGTGTTTTGGCGCCGCGCCGATATCGTTGTTCGAGCCGCGGCGCCGCAACTCCCGTGGCTTCTCGGATGTTTAGCGCCGCGCCTGCTTCAGTCTTCGAGGCCGCGCCAGATCTTCTGCAGCTTCTTCAATAATAGCGCGCTGCCTCGCTTCGATCGCAGTGAGGCCGCGCAGTCCGGATTTCACTGCTTGCCACTTTCTCCGCTTTCACTCTAAGATTCCTCTTTTTCCTCTTTCGCTCCTTTTCCGCCATTTGGCCACTTTAGCCACTTTGACTCAAAAGAAAGAAAATCTATCCTAATACGACACTTTGTATGTACAAAACGGGACAAAAGACTAACTAGATCGACTAAAAGGTGTATATAAAATACACCGATCAAATACCCAAACTTAACCTTTGCTCGCCTCGAGCAAAGATAGAAAGAAATACAATAAAAGACTCAAAAGAATGAAAAATAAAGGACTCTCTCACATTAATCACTTTTGTCGCATAAATGTTAACTAGAAAAACATGAAGGTTAGCGTAATAATACGCAGGAACATATAACATGAAATTTTCAAAGACACTAAACACATGAAGCTAAATATTTCGCAAACTCATATTCATCATGCTTAATGGAAGTCAATATACTAAATCATGCATATAAATTCAAGAATTCCTATGGCATGCTTACTTGCTATTCTCCACTAATTCGGATATGCATAAAAGAGATCTTCAGACTTTGAGGTTGTAATGTAGGCTTAGGTAGGAGTTGGTAAAGATATGCATTTAGACTCATTTTTCTGTACCATAAGCTCTTTGGCTTTTCAATTTTTCCCTTTTTCTTTTGATTCTTTCCTTCACTTCAATTCTATCATTCCCCTCTTTTGTTTTGGGAGAGTGAAGTGTATTATACAAATAGGCACCCCCAAACTTAGGCTTTTGCCTCTTTCTTATTACTTTTCCATTAGGGTGCCTCAAACTTGTTCACTCTTTTTGTTTCTTCTTTTTGACACAATGTACTCCACAATTTCATATTTTCACTTATGGCAGGGAATATGGGGTGTCAAAGAAGAAGTTTCAAATTTAGGCTCAATGGGGCTGACTAGGGATATTTTTAAAGTACGGGATAGAAAAGAATGGTAAGAATTGGCTATCAAAGAAATGCCTGAGTCATCTCCCTAACATGCATATCCTAACTATTTCGCCTCAAATAGCAAGCACTCATAACACATAAGCATTTATCATTTAGCATGCATAACTTAAGCAAGAAACTCCAAATAGACAGATTATGTGAGCTTTTGGCATATCTAACCTAAGTGTTTAGATAGTTGCTTCAATTCCTTTACATTATTCCACCTTACTTCACTAGGTGTTTCTAGCAACTACGGCATACATGATCTTTGACAGGCAATTATGACTCAAAAAGAAAAAATTTGGTGACTCAAAATAAACATGAAACAAATAAAAAGACTTAAATAAAACATAACATGACACACAAATAAAACTAAAACACAAAACACACCCCCAAACTTAAATTACACATTGTCCCAATGTGTAGACTCAACTGAAAACTAAAAGACAAAAAGACTTACGCTTTTTTGCTAAAAATCGCGGTGGCGGCGGTGGGTAGTGCTTCTAATTTCGTGAGGGGAGGAGAGCCCTTGGTGTTTGATTTGGCGGTAGGCTTTTGATCAAAGTATTTTCCAGAATTCTCTCGCAATCGACACCGCGCGCTTTAAACTTCCGCACCTCTTCAGATCTTTAGCGCCGCGCTCGCTTCTGAGCCGCGCGCTACCCGCTTTTTCGACACCCTGCTCAATTGCATGTACTGCCAATCATACAAACAACAAGACCTCAAGACCGTGAGATCGTTTTAGATAAAACTAAAATAACCTAAAGATGTAAATTAAAATAACATAATTGAAAACGCTGGTTGCTCCCAACCATTGTTTTTACTGGGTTTTTTAGCCGGACGCACATTCCTTATTCTTTCGTGGATTGAGAAGTTACCAAGTTCATGTATTCCATTTCATCGATTAGGTAGGGTTTTAACCTCTGTCCGCTTACTTTGAAGCGGCTCCTCTCTCCTTTTATTTCAATTGTCTGCATGGGAATACTCTTACCACTGTGTATGGTCCTGTCCAACGTGATTTTAATTTGCCTGGAAACAATCTCAACCTTGAGTTGAATAGCAGCACTTGTTGTCCTTCTTGAAAACCTTTTGGTATCAAATTCTTATCGTACATGCTTTCGCTCGCTCTTGTAGATCTTTGCATTCTCATAGGCATTGTGTCGAATTCATCCAATTCGCCACCGTAGTAGCCTCCTTTGTCTCGCCGCCGTGGTATCCATGTTCAACTTCTTCATTGCCCAATATGCTCGTGTTCCAACTCTATCGCAAATGACAAGCTTTACCAAAAACTAATTTATAAGGTGACATACCAATTGGTGTTTTGAATGTCGTCCGTATGCCCATAACGCGTCATCTAATTTGATCGACCGTCTTTCCTCGAGCCGCTCACGCCTTTTCCAATATGCTTTTCACTTCTATTTGACACTTCCGCTTGCCCATTAGCTTGAGGATGGTACGCAACAGGTGCGATGGTAAACTCCATATCGGGAAAGCAATGACTTCACCGCTTATTGCGTAAATGGCTCCTTCATCACCGATAAGAGCTTTGGTGTGCCGAACTCAGAAAATATTCTTCGAGAAATTTTTGCACGCTTTCTTGTCGTTTTCTTTGGTGGCCATCGCTTCTACCCATTTGGACACGTAGTTCATCGCCGTAAGGATATATTGATATCCAAAAGATGGCGGAATGGTCCCATGAAATCAACTCCCACACATCGAATAGTTCTACTTCCAATATCCCGCTGCGCATCTCGCTTGCCTCTTGAGATGTTCCTGCTCTTTGACAATTATCACATCTCGCACAAGGTGTGGGCATCCTCAAGAGAGTTGGCCAATAGAATCCGCATTGCAATACCTTTGCCGCTTCTTGATGCCCCAAAGTGTCCACCACATGCTAAGGTGTGGCAATGGGTGAGAACCCGTGCATCTCTTCCTCCGTACACATCGCTCGATGACTTGGTCAGACATGTTTGTATAGCATTGGTTCTTCCCAATAGTAATGTTTTACCTCGTAATAAAACCTCTTCATTTCTTGTCTTGACAAGCCCGGGGTAGAACTTTAGCCGCAAGAAAGTTAACAAAATCAGCATCAAGGTAAATTAGAATTCATACTTACTCAAACAGTTGTTCGTGCGAAAGTGATCATTTATTTGCACATCCTTGGTATTCGCTTCGTGTTCTCCAACTGACAAGTGGTCCAGAATCGAATTCTCTGCTCCTTTCTTATCACGAATCTCTACGCCAAATTCTTGTAAGTAGGACCCATCGAATGAGACGAGGCTTTGCATCCTTCTTTGTCATTAAGTACTTTATAGCAGAGTGGTCGGTATACTATCACTTTATTTCCAATCAAGTATGGCCTGAATTTCTCAAACGCATATACTATAGCTAGTAGTTCTTTTCCGTGGTTGCATAATTTAATTGCGTCATTTAGAGTTTTACTAGCATAGTAAATGGATCTAAATACCTTGTCGATTCTCTGTCCGGCATCGCTCCAATCGCATAGTCGCCAGCATCGCATACGAGTTCAAATGAGCTCCCAATTTGGTGCGATGACTATGTCTTGAGGTAAGCTTCTCTCGAGCGTTTGAAATGCGGATAAGCATTCTTTATTGAAGTCGAAGGCTACCCCCGTCATTAACAATGTGGAGAGGGGCTTTGAGACCTTTGAAAAGTCCTTGATGAATCTTCTATAGAAGCCGGCATGCCCAAGGAAACTTCGACTTTTTGTTGACATCGAGGTGGTAGATTTTCGACATCGAAATCTTTGCTTTGTCTACCTCAATACCTTGGTTTGATATTTTATGCCCCAAGACGATTCCTTCTGTTACCATGAAGTGACACTTCTCCCAATTTAGCACAAGGTTAGATTCTTCGCACCGGCTCAACACTGCTTCTAGATGCCTTAAACATTCATCAAATGATGCTCCAAAGACCGAAAAGTCATCCATAAAGATCTCTATAGTCCTCTCTACCATATCTGAGAAAATTGCCATCATACATCTTTGAAAAGTAGCAGGTGCATCAGAGTCCAAATGGCATTCGCCTAAATGCAAATGTGCTGCGCGGCAAGTAAATGTCGCTTTTTCCTGATCTTCTTGGGCTATTGCAATCTGGTGATACCCTGAGTATCCATCCAAAAAGCAATAGTAGTTGTGCCCTGCGAGTCTGTCCAGCATTTGATCTAGGAATGGCAACGGGAAGTGATCTTTTCTCGTTGCTTTATTCAACTTGCGATAATCAATGCATATTCTACAACCGCGATCGCTTTCTCGAGGAATGAGTTCGCTTTTTCGTTAGCCACCACCGTTATTCCACCCTTTTTCGCACCACTTGTAATCGACTTACCCACGCTATCGGATATGGGTAAATCACTCCGCATCGAGCCATTTTAGGACTTCTTTCCTTACTACCTCTTTCATATTTGGGTTCGCCGCCTGGCTTGATGGACGGTCCGCTTCCTCATCTAGGCGGATCTTATGCATCGTTGATGGACTTATTCCTTTTATGTCCGCTAATGTCCATCCAATAGCCCGCCAGTGATTCTTTAGTACTCTTAGCGCTTTATCAATTTCTTCGGTGGACAGTGGCATGAAATGATCACCGGCAGGTTTTCTTCACCTAGGTATTGGTATTGTAGATGATTAGGTAAGATTTTTAACTCTAACTCGGGCCTTCTCGTGGATGGTAATGATCTTTCCGCACTGGCCCCACTCCTCATATTTCTTTGTCCTTGTATCCCATTTTTCATAAGCATTCATCCAATTTGCATACTCCATCGATCCGATCGCTTTTACTATCATCATCCCGTGGTCGTGATTTCTTCAAGCGTATCCTCATATTCGAACTCTTTGTTTGACATTGTCTCTTCGATAAGATCAATGGCCGAGCGCTTATCTTTGGCCTCTGAAAACTTGTCGCTTGAAGAACGCGTTAAAAGTTACCTCTTCTTCATCTACTCAAGCTTCAATTCCCTTTTGAACATCAATGAGAGCCCGCCCCGTGGCTAAGAATGGTCTCAAGATGATAGGTATTCCATCGTTATCTTGTATATCTAAGATAATGAAATCGGGGAAGATGAACTTGTCCACTTTTACTAGTATATCCTCGATGACTCCTCTCGGATGAACAATTGAGCGGTCAGCTAGCTGCAAGGTGAGGTTTGTAGGTTTGATTTCTCCCATTTCTTGTTTGCGTAAAAACTAGATAGGCATCGATTTATGCCTGCTCCCAGGTCGCATAGTGCCTTTTGACATTCAAACTTTCCAATAGTGCATGGGATGGTAAAACTCCCCGGGTCTTGTAACTTCTGAGGTAGTTGTCTCTGTAGGATGGCACTACATTCTTCAGTTAGCATCACCGTTTCGTAATCCTCTATCTTCCTCTTTTGCTAAGCACATCCTTCATGAACTCGACGTAGCTCGGCATTTGTTCTAGTGCTTCCGCAAACGGGATATTGAGTTGCAATTGTTTGAGAACCTCTACGAATCTGGAGAATTGCTTGTCAAGAGTGCATTTTTTTAACTTCTGGGGATATGGTATCATCACCTGGGGTGCGATTACCATCGCCGTGCTATTTTCTCACTCGATACGGGCGCCGCGCTCGATCTTAGCGCGCGGCGCCACTTTCTGCATCTGCTTTGAGACCGTAACTTGCTGTACTATCTCCCGCATCGCCTCGAATCCTCGACGCCGCGGCCTCGATCGAGGCGCCGCGGCTCGCACCGCCGTGAACTTTCTTTCTCCGATTCGCCTCCTTCAGTCAATTGTCCGACATTGTGTGTCCTCATTGCTTAGCTCGGATGCAGATTGCTCTTCTTGCGTTCATTGTTGAATATGACCGCGAAGTTCTCGCTATTTCGCTTTCCAACCTCTTTATGCCCGACCTCATTTCGTCCCATGAATCGAGCCGCGCCGTGAGACTAAGTAGGTTTCTCGTAATTCCTCCTCTGTTCTCTATGGTTGGCTCTCATCATATGGACAAGAAAATCCATATCTAAAGTGTTCCTGAACGAATCAAAACCAACAAAGAAATCACGGCACCTCGATTTTCGTAGAAACTAAAAATAAATAATAAAAAAAAAATAAAAAAAAAAAAAAAAAAAAAAAAATGAAAATTAAATCCAAATTAGAAATTAAAAATAGATAATTTGATATTGAACTATTGCCTAATCCCAGAACTACGGCCAAAAACTTGATGCGCGATTAGATGCACACACTTTTAAACGCAAGTGCACGTTATCGTATCGCGAGTATAGTCTTAGATAAGACCGAATATCGCCCTCCGGGATTAGGGTTCAAGTACCAATTGTCTATTTTCTAGTATCTATTTGGTGAATTAAGGAGTGATTGGTTGTTTATGACTAACAATTATAAATTCTAATTAATTATAACGATTTAATTCGATGTGATGAGAATAGGGCTTCATGTATCCTTACTATCCGCTATGTTACTTACTAATGCATTACTTATGGTGTTCTTCTTCGAGAAAGCAGTTTATTTAAATCGCTTTATACTCCCGTAGGGTTATATAAACACTCAACCCCTGATTGTTCCTTACCTAACTTTCACGATAAGGGTAACTCTATAGGAGGATTAAGCACAAAACCTAGTTGACCGTCACGCACAATGCGCGCAAAATTAGGTTGTTAAGCCTCTCATCAACGCTACAAATCTAATTGAGGTATTTTCATCCCCAATTCAAGACCGCTTCACCCAACTTACAAGATATTCACAATCCCTCCTTTTCGTAACTGATTAGAAATCATATAGTGATAACTAGTTGTCAATTAGCTACCAAGAATTCAACTCAATTATTGGATAGATCTCTCAATAAGAATAATAACCATAAGCATGCATTACTTTATAACATAAGGTTCAAGAATTCAACATAGAAAGCCTATAAGAGAATTAGTTCCTAGCCATGAATATGACAAGAACTAATTCAAAGTTCATCATGCAAAACCGAATTAAAGAAAAGAAAAGGAAAAGAAATTACTAATGTTTGGGTCTCCAATCTCCTGTGCAAGAAAACCTTGTGTTTGGCAAGAAAGGACCTTGAAAACCGCTTAGGTTCTCCTTTATAGGTTTAAAACGCTCTCCTCTTTTCCTCGCAGTTCGCCCAAAAATCCGTCCAAAAGACCTAATTTTTCCGCTGCCGCGCCGCTGCAGATGAGCCGCGCGCCTAAAGTTCTGCAATACTCGGGTGTTTTACGCCGCTGCCCCGATATTCGCTGCTCGGTAGCCGCGGCGCGCAACTCTGTGGCTTTCTGATGTTTAGCGCCGCGCTGCTTCGTCTTCGGTAGCCATGGCGCGAATCTTCGCAGCCTTCTCAATAATAGCGCCGCGCCCGCTTCGATCGCAGGAGGCCGCGCGCAGTCCGATTTCACTCGCTTGCCACTTTCTCCGCTTTCACTCTAAGACTTCCTCTTTTTCCCTCTTTTCGCTCCTTTTCCGCCATTTGGCCACTTTAGCCACTTTGACTCAAAAGAAAGAAAATCTATCCTAATACGACACTTTGTATGTACAAAACGGGACAAAAGACTAACTAGACTGACTCAAAAGGTGTATATAAAATACACCGATCATTCTGCGAGCATCGTTTTATCACCTTTTGTTTTTTTTTTTATTTTGCAGGTTAAAAAAAAAATCAGGACACATGGACTACTACTATCAGAGACAGTGGGGTCATCAACAGCAGCTTAACCCACATTATTCAGAGGAAGACCTAGATGAGCTGCAGGAAGGCATACTTATGTTCGCCAAGTGTCAGGCTCAGTTTATGGCTGAGACAAGGGAGTCCCTCAGAAAGTTGGAGATACAAATAGGGCAATTGAGGGATGAGATGAGCAATACAACTCAAGCAAATCTGCCTAGCGACATCATTATGGAAGGTGGTAAGCAAATAGAAGAGCCTGAACCACACCCAGCCGTTGAGGAATCTGGCGAGATAATTGATGTAGAGAAGGAAAAGAGTACTGAGATCCAATCACTCATCTTTTTGGATTCCTTGGAAAATCTTTTTCTTGTACCTATTGCATAAGAAACACCACCCGCTGTCAATGTTGACCCCCAAACAGAAAGTCCATACCATCAAGGGCACCCCCTAGAGTTGAGAGATGTTGGGAATCTCACTGATCCCTACATTAGAGAAAGCCTAAAAGACAAGCATGTCTTGTGTACTTGGGGGATAATCGTATATTTGAAGCCCTTGTTTGAAGCAATTGTTGTAGTTGAAGTGAGACCTGCAACAATAACTCTGCGGATTGCAAGCAGTTCGCAGAAGGATCCAATGGGCACTCGTAAAGGTTAAATGCGTCCGGCTAAAAGACGTTAAAGACAGCGATTGTTGGGAGGCAACCCAATGTTTTTAATTATGTTATTTTAATTACTGTCTTTAGTTTATTTTATTTTGTCTTGAACAGTCTCACGGTCTTGGGTTCTTGTTTTGTGTTGTTGGATGACAGGTGGACTGAAAGCTAAAACCGAGGAAAAATGAGCAAAACGTCAAAAAGGAAAATAGCCGCTGCGCGCTGGGACCGGGCGCGCCAGAATCTCAGAGAGCTACAGATTAGCAGCGCCATGAGCCGAATCTCGGCGCGCGCCGAACTTCAGAGAGCCATATTCCGTGCAAATTCCAGATTTTTTCCCTCCTAGACCTCCGTTATGACCGCTGTGTTGTGTCAGTAAGTTGTCCATATTTTTTTGAGTCGTGCACATATTGGGGACAATGTGTGATTTAAGTTTGGGGGGATATTTTATTGTTTTTTTGAATTGTTTTGTGTATCTTTGAGTAATTTTTGAGTCATTTTTCGAGTCATATTTTTTTTTTAAGATCATGCATGATGTAGTCACTTGAAACGCCTAGTGAAGTAAAGTAGCATAATATAATGGAATTAGAAGCAACCATCTGAACACTTAAGATAGATATACCAAAAATTCATGAAATCGAACTATTTGGGGTATCTTGCTTGATTTATTCATTGTTAGTGATTAAACCTATGTGTCTGCTTGCTTGCTATTTGAGGCGAAATAGTTAGGATATGCATGTTAGAGAGATGACTCAGACATTTCTTTGTTAGCCCTTTCTTACCATTCTTTGCCTATCCCTGACAGTCAAATTATATCCCTAGTCAGCCCCTTTGAGCCTAAAAATAAAACCTTTCTTTGACACCCTATAATTCCATACTTATGCCATAAGTGAAAAATTGAGATGTTTGGAATATAAAGTGTTGAAAAAAAGACAAAAAGAGAGTAAACAATTTTTATGCACCCCAATGAAAAAGAAATAATAAATAAGGCAAAAGCCTAAGTTTGGGGGTGCCTGCTATTCATCATACACCTCATTCTCTCAAAACAAAAGAGGGGAAAGATAGGTATGAAGTGAAAAAGAAAATCAAAAGAAAAGGGAAGAGTTGAAAGAAAAAGAGCTTATGGTACGTAAATTGAGCCTAAATGCCTATTTTTACCTACCCCAGCCTAAGCCTACATTACAACCCTGAAAAGCCCTGAATATCTCTAATATGCGTATCCATGATTAGTGGAGAATAGCAAGTAAACATGTCATACGATTTTGAAATTAACATGCATAGTTAGGTATTCTTACTTCCATTGAGTATGATTAAATTGAATTTGCGAAATATCTGACTTAATGTGTTTAGAATGCTGAAATTTCATGCTATATGTTCCTGCATATTATTCTACTAATCTTCATGTTTTTCCAAGTAGCACCAATGCAGCAAAGTGATCAATGTCATTGAGTCTTTTTTTCGTTTTCCTTGAGTCTGTATTTCTTTCTTTTGATCTTTGCTCAAGGGCGAGCAAAGGTTAAGTTTGGGGGTATTTGATCGGTGTATTTTATATACACTTTTTGAGTCATTTTTAGTTAGTATTTTACTCATTTTGTTTATGTTTAGTATAGTATTATGGTCGTTTTCCTTTCTTTTGTGTCACAGCGGTCAGAAATGGAGAAATGGCGAAAAGTAGAGAAAATGAGCTTAATTGAGATGAAATTGCACAAAAAAAGGGCCAAGAAATGAAGTCTAAGAAGTTCCGGGATTTATAGAGGAAATCAGACGAAGTCCGGACGAGAAAAAGACGACGAAACGAGAATTCGCCAGAAAAATGTCACCGGCGCCGCGGCGCCTGGCAGCAGCGTCGCGGCGCCCAATGTACTGAAGTCCGAAAGTTGTTGATCTTCAGGCGCCGCGGCGCCAGTCTGCAGGGCCGCGGCGCCGACGCGGGATTTTATGAAGTTCTGGGCGAAATTTGACATATTTTCAGAATCCTAAAGGGATAACTTTTCCTACCTAAAGGGATAACGTTTCCTACCTTAAAACCCTTACCTAAAAGGATTCTAATAACTTTTCCTTTCCTACATAAATCCTTAACCCTTCACCTAAAGGATTCTTGGTCTATAAATAGTCTCTACATCATTAGAAGAATTCATTCTCCATTCCACCATTCACCATTCTACATCCATCCTTCCACCAATCCATCTTGTAAATATTCCACAACACAATCCTTGGATGCTAGAAGGCTTGGAGACTCGTTCTTAAGTATTTTTCTTTTCTTTTCTTTCTTTTATTTCAGTTTTGTATGATGAACTTTGAATTAGTTCTTGTCATGTCAATGGCTAGGAACTAATTCTCTTATAGGGTTTTCCATGTTGATTCACTAGAAACTTATGTTATGAATTAATGCATGTTTATGGTTATTATTCTTCTTTGAGAGATTTATCCAATAATTGCTTTGAATGCTTGGTAATTAATTGACAACTAATTATCCTTATATGATTTCTAATCAAACTTCGAAAGGAGGAGGTTGTGAATATGCTGTAAGTTGGGTAGACATATTTGGGTTGGGGATGAAAATACCTCAATTATTTATGTAGCGTTAATGAGAGGCTTAACAACCCTAATTTTGTGCATGGTGCGTGACGGTTAACTAGGTTTTTGTTCTTAATCCTCCTATAGAGTTATCCTTATCACCGAAAGGTAGGTAAGGTGCAATACTGGGGTTGAGTGTTTATATATCCTTAACGGGAATATAAAACGATTTCGTAAACCTGCTAGCTCCGAGAGAAGAAGACCATAATTCGTTGCATTAATAAATAACATAAGCGGATAGTTGAGGAGACATGAAAGCCCTATTCCCATCACAACTGAAGTAAACTCATTAGATAAATTAGTCTTTATAATTCTTAGTTATAAACAACAAAATCAAATATCAATTTACCAAATAGATACCAAAAGATAGATAGTTGGTACTTGAACCCTAATCCTTGTGGACGATATTCGGTCTTACCAGGACTATATTACTTGTCACGATAACGTGCACTTGCGTTAAAGTGTGTGCATCTTTTCGCGCATCAAAGGCCTGGCATAAGTCTTTGTCCCCTCTTAACTCCATCTCGGTTCCACATCTAGAATCCCTGAGTTCTGTAGATCTAAAACATTAAGTTTCGGATAGTCAGCAACTTCCGAGTCCTGTAGATCTGGAACGTCTAGTTCCGGACAGTCAGACACTCGCGGGTTCTTGTTAACATCGAGCAATTACTACTTTTCCCTTCTCAAGAAAATTTATCTTCAAAGAATCCAATATTCTTTGACACCAAGATGCGATAAGCACTACTGTTATTTGTAGATCCTATAGATATGCAATCTACAGTCTTAGATCCAACTTAACCTATTTCGGTATTCCAACCTTTACCAAGCCACCCCACATCACAACATCTGTATATTGGATCCTTTTCCAAGTTTCGCATGGTTGGTTATCCTTATCCTTATACGGAGTTCTGTAGAGAATCGCATTAGCGGTAAGAATTTCCTTGCCCCGCATAATTTGGGCATACGACTTTGTGCTTAGTTAACACCGTTAGACTGATGTGAGTAAGAAGCAGTCGTTTGATGAACGATGTTTCACATTCTCCCCCTCTATCACTATGAATTCCTCAATCCGTAGGCTTAGTTGATTTCAACCTTATGCTTTGTAGAGCTTATCTGCTTCAACAACTTCATCTTTGATTTTCAACAAACAAAGAATGCAAAACATTGTACCATTGTCAATGACGGTCACAAAGTACTTGTCTCCCCCTCTATTTTGTATAAGCTTCAAATCACCCACGTAGGGTGTGACTAAGTTATAGAGGAGCGATACTTCTTTCGTTATTCTTTTGATAGAATGGAAAGGTTATTTTGCCTCTTTGCCTACCTCACATTCATTTTGAGGTTTTATGTCGACAGAAGGCAACAATCTCAACTTAGTTAGCTTTTGAATGATTTTCTACTTAACGTGTTTTAATCCATGATACCATAGATGCACTGATTACAAATATATCATTCATGTGGCTACAGACATATACCATTATTTGTTATTACAGACCCGTTGGACTAGACTCAAACCAGTTTGACCAACAGCGTCCCTGAAACCAAGTTTGGGACATGTATCACCTCCTTTAAAGTGATCCTATTCCCTTAAGTTTTTTTTAGGACAACCTCTCCAACCCCTTCTACTTTAGAGGTGGCGTTGCTTCACATAAACAATCTTTTTCCCGTGGTTAGGGTGTAACCGGATCATATGTGATCTAGATACTCTGGCCTACTCCAGTTGCCTTGGCAGACTAAGCGTCCAATTTCTTTCCTGTCTTTCTTTGGGCCTTCAGATCATTTAAGACCTGAAAACTATGGCACACTCCAGTCGCCCGTAGGCTTTGTATGACTGAGTGTCTAATATCATCCTATCAAATGAAGGATCTTCTGTCGGAAACAGTGACAAGTTGTCTTTAGTCCTTTAGTCCTCTTCCCTTGTGATTGGTGCCCAGGGAAGTTCCTGGTGCTTACTTAGGATTGTCCATAATTCCAATTTTATTACAACCTAAATCCATAACTTTTAAGCCGTTGTTCACAATAGTCCAATCATAAACGGGAAGGAAAGTGAGATTAAACTTCTGATTTTAAAGCGTAAGGAATATAATTTTTCTGAAAAACCTTTTCATATTCCTAGCCTTACTTTATTCATTTTGATCAAACATTATTTAATTTCATTTTAGACAAAGAAGAAAGTTAACTTAGCCTTTTTGGATTCTGGCCCGCGTCAGTCCCTCTGTTGACTGAGTGTCCATTTCCTCCTTACCATAATTCAGATGATTTGTCTGGGACAAATATAGGCCTTCTGCTGCTAGATATCATCTTCAACCTTCTCCTCTTGTCCCAGTTGATATCTTTCACCTCTCGTAGGCGCTTGCTTCCACCACTATTGAGAGCGGTAATCGCAACTCTTCCTTGATCCTTAGCCATACCAGCATGACTGTCAGCAGTATCTTGAAGCTCAGCATCAGACACGGAAATCCTTTCTTTGAAAGAGACAGATTTATAATTGTCGTCAAAGGAGCCAAAACTAGGACCAAATTTGAAATTTTTGTTGTTGACAGAGACAGTGTTAGAACTGTCAACAGAACTATAGCAGATTTGAGACTATATCTGCTGGCAAACATCTTTCTAGAACTAATACAGATCTTGTCTTAAGATTGTAGGATGTACGAGAATAGTAAACAACTATTACAAGTGCTTTCAAAGGGTAAACTATAAGGATTACAACAACAACGACAAACTTGTAGTAGATAATGATTGTGTCAACAACAAGCTTGTGAGATCTTGATCTTCGTTCTTGATCAGCCTTGGAGTCTTGGATCTTTGTTCCAACTGTCGAACGCTCCTTGAATCTTGATAATCTGAAACCAAGAGACAATAAATCCCTACTTGTTAATTGTGCTGAGTCGAGTGTTAAAACAACATCAAACAAATGAGTAAAATAAACTCAAGTGTTTACTAAAAGAAGAACCTTGAGTGCTTGAAAGAGTGGTTAGAGAAGAAGAAGATCAGAAAATCTGAGTGTAAGTGTGAACTTCAAGTGTTTTAACAATTGAGCCTAAGGTCTCAATTTATAGTAGTGTAAGAATGCATTTTCAAGTGCCCATGTAATGGCCATTTAAATGTCATGTAATGGCCACTTAATTCACCAAGTAATGCAATCAAATAATGGCTGATATATGGAGGAAAAACTGACATTTGCATGCTCCAAAACGTCTCCATAATCAGCCAAATTTTTGGACTTCCGTCGCACAGACACTGCCTGAGTAGCGCCACGGCTCCAGTAGGCCAAAGGACCAAACAACGTCGTGACTTATACCTTGTGGCGCCGCGGCTCCCCGGCCCCGCGGTGGCGTCGCGACACTTTTTCGTACACTTCTTTCTTCATTTACCAACGTGGAACACTCGTCGTTTAACCAACAACCGTCCATAATTCTAGGTCTCAAACATTTTACTTACGTACCAATATCTCTTTCACTAACGAAATTTATGATACTTGGCACTACCAGTGCACGCAGGGCCGTCCCCGGGGCTGTCAAGGTGGTGCCGCCACACAGGGGGCCCGACCGGCGGGGCCTCCGCCCCATAATTTTTATTTTTATTTTATATGTTTCAAATATTAACCTATGTATTAAACATCTCTCTAATCTTGTCAGTGAGATGTGTAGCTTAGTGGTTTAGGGCTCCTTCCAAAAGTCATTCCCTAGTGAGAAGTCGTGTGTTTGAATCCAATGAGCAGCACAAAAGATATTTTTTAGAACACAAAAAATAGGCTCCCCTCCCTCTTTAAACAAATTTAGGCCCAAGTTACAAGCACTCGGCCCTACTGACCTCTCCCTCTTTAAACAAAAAAAACAGGCCCACCTCCTTCTTTAAACAAAAAAATAAATATCCATTGGGTTTTCAAGTCTCCAACCCAACCAGTCGGCCCGACGCCCTCTTCCCTCCTTAAACAAAAAAAACAACCCAATCAGTGTTTAGTTTAGATTTTACATTACTTTTATTGGTAATGTATGTAATGGATGATTTGTATTTTACATGATTACATTAAATTTAGGTTGTCTTTTTGTTTCAATAGGAGAATTATAAATGCCTCATACCCGAAAATATCCATTTGGACATTAAAAACGTAAAAAAAGAAGACACGGAGAAGAGTTCATTAAGTCTCAAAGACGGACATTAGATAGATTTGTCCAGACATTCTTGATTATGAAAGATTGCTTGATGACTTTGCAGATAAAAATGCAAGGATATCAATTTTCTATGTCTAATATAATGATAGTTTTTCTTATAAATCTTTCATGTAATGACATTAAGGTATCTCTTTCGTAGCATTATAATTTATTGTACTGAATTTGAAAACATTGAATCGAATATAGTGTTTACTATACATTTATTTAATGTTTTGATCAATAATTTTTTAAATATTAATTAATTAGTTAGTTTTAATTTTTCATGTGAATACAAAATGTCTTTTTTTATTTCTCGCACCGGGCACTTAAAAGTATTGGAACGGCCCTGAGTGCACGTGTGTGGAAACGATATTTCCGATGTGCGAGATTCCAGTTGTTCGAGTCATAAATAATGAGATAAAACTTAATTCCACATTAGTAAATTTCAACACGATTAATATCAGAATTGCACTTCTTTCTTCCCTCAGTTCAAAATTAACCATTTAAAGTAGCCTTTGCTAGTAAAATATATCTGTTTGACCATCAAATTATTCTTAAATTATGTGCTCCTACATCATCAAGATATTTTTTGTTCGAAAATCGTGGAAACATGCGAAAATTGTTCAAAGCTTGAGACATACTACAAACATTGCTTTTCGAATATTATTCAAAGCTTGATGCGTGCTGCAAATATTTCTTTTCGAATATCTCCCCCAAGAGGATAAAAATTAGACTATAGGGAGTAATGTAACAACTATCTTATTAATGATTAGGCCTTTTGACAATTAAATAAAGATTTCTCATGTGCCTAATCCTTTTATTAGTTCATTACCAATAAAGAATGACTAATTATAAAGTGAAAAGAACTCTTCCTTATCAATGAGGATACTTCCTTCTGAGATATCCTCAACATTTTCTAACAATTTTTGCAATCTTTTTTACCCCCTCTCTGATTTTAAAGTATTTTTCTTGACGAAGATAGCAAATTTAGGGAATGTCACGTTAGCTGGTATATATATATTCTCTAGGGGCTATGTACGTTAATATATGTGTTCTTCTGCAATACCAAAAAAAAACACAAATATAATTCATGGAGCAATTGAAGAAAATAGAGAAATTTAGCAGACTATACACAGATGGAGTTAGTCATCAAAGACTACCTAGTAAACCATACACTTTTTAAAATTAGTTAAAGAGATAGGAGTATCATGTTAAATTTGTCAGGTTGAAGTTTGGACCATTATGATGAGAAGGCATTGGTTTTAAGATGATTCTTCAACTCGAGAGTTTGAGAATCTGCCAAGTAGTCAATAAATATGTTCTTGTACATCATTGGTTTTGTATTTCCTAAATTCCTTTGTTCCATTACTTAAAGCATCCAAATTTGTCTCTTCCCATGAGACACAAGGCCGAGAACTAAAACCCTCTTAGTTGATCACCTGCTCAACCAATTCGGTGAAAAATATCTGTCCTTGAATGGATAAATAGACCACTAATAAACTAAAGCAATTGTTAGGCAGATGCTTAAACTTTAAACAAATTATAAGAGAAATTATCAATACAAACATATAAAAGGAAAGATAGGAGTAGACACCAAAGGTGAAAGAAACAAGACAGCTCATGAAATAATCTTAAATCAACAGAAAGTTCTTTCACAAACCAAGAATTTCAATGTAAGCATGAACCACTGATGTTCATTGCACATAGGAGTATTTACAGGTAACGCAGAATACATAATTAAGCAACCGAAAGTTTGAAACTATGAATTCCATTTGAAGCCAGTGTACTGATATCAACAAGTTGATGCAATCGCCTCCAGCAGAGAAGCTACAAATTCCATCTGTTCTTCCTGATTCACTCTATTAAAGGTGGGAACATGGACAAAGAGAGATTTGTGACCTTTTTGTTGTGCGAACCGGAGAGAATGGTAGTATACATAATTGCACACAAAACGGCCAGCATCGTCGGATATGGTTACTTCAAAGCCTTTCTTCCTTAAGAACTCCAGAATTGACTCAGTAGAGCAAGACGTCTTCAATCACCCAAAGAAACTAGATTAGGACACAAGGAATACAGGCAAAGAACTTAATGGGAAAACTGATTAGTAAACAAAATTAAACTTTGCTATCTGATAATACAGACTTTACTGAGACAAGTGAAAATACGCAATGGTCAGTAATACTGTTAAAATGTCACTTTCAAAACCGGGAATATAACAAAGTTTGCAGAAACTCCTAGACAAAACAATTGATAGATACGAAGACTAGCTAAATCATTATATCCTTACTTTTTCTTTGTTGTGTAATTTGTTTTGCATTAAATTTACATTTGCGTAGATGTATGTATGTTACACAATTTCATTTTGACATCTGGTGCAACTTTAAAATACTCAAGTCACTTGTAAGAGTCCCAACTCCATATATAACTTGAGATCGAAAAGTTAGTTTATTCTCATACTTGTATACAAAATTGTTTCAACACTAGTAATACTATGAAATAAGGTAGTTCATAGTTAATTATTAGAATCAGTAAAACAAAGAGTTACGACTACTAGTAGAATTCTTATGCGACATTTATAGTGATTTTCAGCACCTTCAAAATTTCTTTCAGTTCCCTTTATTATAATTCTACTGCTGCTGAAATTCTACTGTGGCTGCTGCTATTATTGTTGTTGTTATCATTTTTCCAATTATTCTTATTATATTATCCCGTTCCTCATTTACCCCTATATTTACAAGTACCTTGTCTAAAGTAATCTTTTTAGAAAAATTCTACTCTTCTTTCAAACCTTAAACAATCAAATTCTCACAAACAAAATTCAAGATGACCTCAACCACCTCATTTACGTGTCACTTCAATTTCAAGGGCAGTTTTGGCCATTCTTTACCTTTTCAACTACTTTTTTATTTCTTTTCTAATTTTGTTTTGCCTTACATTCTTATGGGATTTCCACTGAACTCTACTCGCAATGAGTTAGATTACTGTAGCTCTATTTTTGAAACTCATATATTGATATGTCGTAATATTAAATGTAGTATTGGTTACTCATTTTTCTTTACAAATTAAATATGGAATTTTCATGAAAAGGAGCTCTTTTCTGTTTTTTTACTTGTCCTAGCTATAAAGTAAATGCATACATATATTTCAAAGAGTTAAACCTCTTTTCAGTTTCAAAGATTATTTTCTTGAGCAACATGCATATAAAGATGCCCAAGAAAAACTTTCATTAATGCCTTTAGTTGAATGGTGTATTTTGGTAGCACAAAAGAGAGAAATATAAGATACTTCTACACCTATATAAGCAGATTTAGTAAATATCATATGAAGAATATAAAATACCTTTCTTGTTTGATTTATTCCTCCATCTTCTGGAACAATAGGCAATCGCTGAGGAAAATAAAATAAGAATATTAGCATAACGAAATATCAGGTTAGCTCATCTTGGTCTACTTCATTTAAGTCATGACACAAAAACACCCTACCTGGGGTTGCCAACCAAGCTCATCTGCACAACGAAATGTGGCTTCATTCACTGCCAGCCTCTCAACTGCAAACTTCGTTGCTCCACTGTTTACCCCAAGGTGAAGCTGAATAGATAACACAGGACTTATATTAGGAACACGTCTTATTTTTCTCCAAGTATTCCAAGTCTGTGTGTGTGAGAAAGGAGGCGGGGAGGGGGATAGAAGCCAGCACAGTAAATGCAAGGCCGTAAAAAACAAACACATAAATAATGTACGCATTTCTTCTCTCTTACTCCTATATCATTCACCGCATACAGGACTGATTTTATGAGCTTTCAATCAACATCATTCCATGATTTCATTTTAGACAGGCTAAAATTTAATGCAACCTGGCTTTTTACATCATGAATATAAGCTGGTTGTGATATTACAACCATACATTTTTTTACTGACAGTTTGTTATCTAAGACTGACTTTCCACTTGAATACACCTCCTAGAAGCTGCTTCCACCTCCAATGCTCATTTATTAATACTAATTTCAATGTATACAGAGATGGATGATGGTTTTCCCAAGAATATCTGGGAAAAAAACTTAAGTAGTAGTGTCACATGATAAACTCTCTCTTCCAGACTCAAAATTTTGATGCAGGGCTGAGTTTATACTGTCTTATAACTTCCACATTTTCTCTCCATAATCATTGATCTCAAACCCTTTTAATATTTATCTATGTTAGTAGCTATATTGCTAGCATTTCCGAAGAGAAATCCAATCAAATGTCTTCACAAGCACTGATGCAAAGAGTGTCCCTCGCGGACACTTGCCAAGCTTCAAAGGGGTTCTCCTGCTGTTCCCATATTGAAGACCTGAGATGTACCACCAGTTTCTAAGGATTTAAGTTGGCATGCTAGAATTCCACATAATGGTCATTTATCCTGATATCCGACTAAAATTGGTAGCTATTACTGAGAAAAAACAATCAGATAGAAAGCTAGGCAGCAACAGGGCTCATGTTTTGGCCCTTTTATTATCTTTAGTTATGCACCCTTAACCCAAAGACTCAATTTCTAGTCTCTTCGTCACAAATCAGTATTAGTTTGTATGTTTTTACTATTATGTATGAGATGGTAATGGGCCTAGATAGTACCCTTTGGGAGACCAAAAGTTCAGGAAAACAGTACAATTTAGAACAAAAATTGCCAAATCCTGGGTTCTAATATATCGCTTCATACTATCCAAATAAGTTAGTCCATGAAATCTGGTCTTTCACAAGGATAGAGAGTTTATCTTTCATTTATAAATCTATAACCTACAAAAGTCGATGGCCACAACTGAGGATATAGTTGCACAGTCTGATGCATGCGCGTTTGTTGTCAAACTCATCCACAAGGGTCAATGTAAGAAAATGGAAAACCAACTAGCAATAGCTGCTCCAACCAACTTCATGGTTAAGCAGCTAATTGCCAATTCCAGAACCAACTCTTATCATTCACTCCAAATATAAAGGAGGATGATATTTAGTTCCATATGTCTTCCCTTTCTCTGTCCTGAAGGACAAACCATCTTAGTAGTCCATTCCATTTTATATTCAACGAATATGGAATTTGATATCAGACTAGATGCAGAATGCTCCAGGACGCAACCAGGACAGGACATACCAAATATGAATAAGCCCTCAATCTAGCACTATAGGAGTATCGATCGTTAGCTCACCACAATACATTTGCCCAGAAAAATGTCTACAATTCAAAGGAGTAAGTAAAATAGAAAGCATAAACAAAAAAGAACCACACATCCAGCTATTCATGTTCCATAAATGTGCATAATTTGTGTATATTCCTGCAATTTGCTACACAAGACAGTTTAAAGAGAAAGAAATCATCCACAAAAATCAGTCAAAGGAAAAGGTTTGTCTCGGCAGAACTAACCCATATGACTTGTCCATTATTTGAACCGTTTGCCGAAGAGGTCTCTGACTCTATGACCTTCAATAACGTCGGAAGTCCACCCTCTCCAGCAGTTTCAAGAACAGTACAGCTACCCAAGGTCACACCAGCAGGTAATCCACTCTTTTCAACATAATCCTTCAAGCCATTAACTGTTATCTCCGTAGGATTCTGAGCAACACCGTGAAATTTCTTGAACCCCGTTACATGAATGGTCACAGATTTTGGCCCCTCCGATCCCATTTCCTCGTTCAAAATACGAATAAGATTCCTAGTAATTGATGGCTTCCACAATTAATCAACCTGTTCAGCCACTTCAACAGGCTCTTAATCTTGATCAAACATTCAAAGTTTTTAAAAGCAACAGTCCAACATTTCAGCATACATGACAAGTACAATAGTAAAAGTTGGGTAAAGCAATTAATAATGAGTTGTGCCTCTTGGATTTTTATAAACAATCAAAATGAGCAAAGCAACATGGCAACATTTCAATTCAACACACCAAGCAAAAGTGAAAAAAAAAACATTCTCAGTGCTTACACAGCAATTGACAAAGGGGAAAAGAGAACCATGATAGCTACATGATTATACATATATTCTCCTTTTTATTCATTTTCACCCTTGATTTACCAGGGACGGCCTTTTGCATATCGAGACTAACCCATCTTTCTGTTCCAACCTATATTGCTCGGACTCTACAAAAATATCGACGGGTGAGTGTCGGACACTCCAAGAAGTACTGCATTTTTGGAGAATCTGACACGGGTGAGGCAACAAAAGTGAAGAGTCCGCGCAACTTAGGTTCCAACCAAACAGCCTAATAACCCCAATGGAAAATTAAATTCTAAACAAAATACTCATCAAACCATACTTTGGAACAAGATTAAGAAGTGAATACACATGAAACAAATGAAATTAAGGGAAAAAAAAAGGCCATAACTTTAGACAAAGAATCAGCTATACAACTACACAGAATTTTTAAAAAGAAAGGTGCAAAATTTAAAAACAAAAAAAAATATAACCGACTACTATCCAAATTTAGCAGTTGGAGTAAAACCAAGAACATAAGAAATAAAAAAAATGCAGTCAACTAAGCTCCCCGCTATGTGCGGCGTCCGGGAGCGGATATGCAGCTTTACCCCACATTGATGTTTCCACATCTTAAACCCGTGATCAAGAACATATAGATACTAAAGATAAAGGCAAAAAAAAACCATCAAATGATAATACTGAACAAGATTAACACAAAAGATCATAACTTTAAACAAACAATCAGCAGTATAACAACACCAAACAACCCAAATGAAACAATTGTGATGAAAAAGATCAAGATGATAGATTAGAAAAATAAAGAGTACAATATAAGAGAAAATCAAAATAAGATGGGGTTTACCTTAATTAAGTGGAGAGGTTGTTGCACTTCTTTGTTTCTTGGGATTATGAAAATACAAAGAAAGAGAACAAAGTTGGTGCTACTATCAGTATAAATACAAGGTAAAAAGACATCTTCTTTATTTTGAAAGATTCTTAAAAAAAATTGGTTTTATTCTTTTAAAATTATTTTTATTTATATAATTTAGAATTATTAAACATTTAAAAAAAATATTAATTAGAATAATTATTAGTTTCATATTAAGTGATATTTTTAATTCATGCTACCCGCATGGGTGTAGCTCAGTTGATTTCGGTGACAGATTGCTTTCAAGCAAAAAAAAAAAAAAAAAAAAAAAAAAAAAAATCATCGTAAGAGGTGTGGGGACACGCTGCTGAACGGTGATTCATATACCCCTTTCTTTAATGCAAGGTCCTTTTTCTTTTCCATCTTTGTTTAATAATTCTATTATTTAGAACTCTTTTGGTTGTTTTTTATTTTATTTTTCATGTTTAGTAGATTAAAATATTTAAGAAAAACAAAAAAAAATGATTTTTCAGATGAAAATTGGAAAAAAAATTAAGTAGCATTTCACATTCAGCATCTCTTTTCTCACCTCTACATATATTCCTCATTCGAAGGTTAAGGATACGGTTTGACCGGTTATTTTATAAAAAAAATATATATATTATTTTTTTGATTATTTAATTAGATAATTAAAATTAGATTATTTGAAACTATTTTATTATCTCAAATTTTCTTCGATATCGATATAATTTAATTACTTTATAGTATTTCTTTAAAATCATCTCGTAATATTCAGTTAGAAAATAATATCATGCGTACTTGCACATGTTTTGGTAAAAGCTCTTTAAATATTTTTACTGCTTAAAATTAAGGATATTTTTTAGAGAAATTACAAAAGAAGTACATCACATAAAATGTTAATCATCATTACTTTTATTGCTTATAATATAATTCTATATTATATGAGTTCCCGAGTTTGTAAGATTAGTTTCTATTATTATATATAATCCATGAACCGGCAACATAAGGCTCTAAACTCATGATTACTTAATTAAACTAATTTAAGTGGAGAACATGGAAATATTTAAATAATGAACAAACAAAGAACGTGCTGAGGTACCTATATTGGATTAAATGTAAACACAATGCACATGCATTTCTGTTAGGAGTAGTCAAGAACTTGTACCTAACCAATTACACACTGTTACCTCTATGATTAAAGTGGTGAGCTCATCGAATATTATAAAATAAAGTATATATGTCTTTTGGATAAATAGTTAGTCTTCTTGAATGCTAGCTGATAAAATGATTAGAACTTTTCTTTAATTATTTGTTCACTTCAAGTGATATACTTAATAGTTAAGCAAACTAATAATGGGGTCATATTGGATCTTAAGCCAGCGAATTTAGCTATCCAAAGTCAAACAAAACTTTTCATATTCCGGATTATGGGATCAAAGTTATGTATGCTGATAAAGTAAAAACTAATGACGAAAAACTCTTTGTAAAGATGTCTGCAATTTGATATCTGAAAGGGACATGACAGACGCGTACTTGTCCTCTAGCTATCTTTTCTCGAATAAAGTGAATACCCATTTCTATATGTTTAATGTGCTGGTGTTGAACTAGATTATCAGAAAGGTAGATAACACTTATATTATACAATATACCAAGGTAGCCTTCTGAATAGGACAATGGAGCTCTAAAAGAAGATTATGTAACCAATATGACTCAGAGACCACATTGACTACCCCTTGATGCTCGGTCTCTGCACTTGAACGTGAAAGTGTGGATTGACGTTTGGCAGACCATGAGACCAAGTTATTCTCAAGAAACATACAATAGCCAGACGTAGACCGTCTGGTATCCGAACAACCACCCCAATCAGCATCTATGTAGGAGACAAGCATAGACGTCGACGATGGATAGAAATGCAAATCATAATCAAGTGTTCCATGAATGTACCTAAGAATGCGTTTGAGCGCATTCATATGTTCAACCTTGGGATCATGCATAAACAAACACATCTGTTGTACGACATATGTAATATCTGGTCGCGTGAACGTAAGATAGTGGAGGGTGCCGGCAAGACTACGATAGCGGGTCGAATCCTCATATGGAGAGCCAGATACAGCACCCAACTTGGGTTTAGTATCAATTGGAGTAGAAGTGGACCTTTATGATGACATCTCAGCCCTCTCAATGATCTCTGTTGCATACTTCCTCTGTGATAAGAACAATCCACCTGCATGACAAGTGACAGTAATCCCCAAAAAATAACGCAATGGCCTCAATTCTTTCATGACAAACTCAGAACTGAGCATTGTCATACTAGACCGGCGTAATGTATCAGAAGAGACAGTCAAGATAATATCATCAACATATAATAGTATATAAGTCATCGAAGAACACCTTCGATATATGAATAATGAATTATCAGAACTGATGTGAGAGAAACCAATAGTCGATACATAGCCAGCAAATCTCTTATATCAAGCCCATGGAGACTGCTTAAGCTCACAGAAGGACTTTTTCAACAAACAGGCATGATTAGGATATCTAGTATCCCTAAACCCCAATGGTTGATGCAAATATATTGTCTCATTGAGATCACAATGTAGGAAAACATTCTTCACGTCTAGCTGATGAATGGGCCATGTTTTTGACAAAGTCAAGCTGAGCACTGTGCGGATGGTAGCTGGCTTGACCACTGGACTAAATGTTTCACCACAATCCACACCAGCCTACTGAGTCTTACCATCACCTACAAGTCGAGCCTTATGTCTTGCAAAAGAACCGTCAGAATTATCCTTATGAGCAAAGATCCACATAGACCAAATAATATTAACGTCAGATGTACTAACTCCCACGTTTTATTATCAATAAGAGCATTATATTCATCAGTTATAGTAATTTTCCAATTTTGGTCATTTAAAGCAGACACAGGATTACGGGGTAAGGGTGATTTAAGAACATTAAAATTTAAATTAAAATGTCTTTTTGATTTAAAATACCACATTGGGCTCGGGTGACTGGACCATGACTCAGGACTGGATTGAGTGAATTTTGGAAATTTTCGAGACGCGTGGCGGTCGCCATCGTGAGCATGGGCTCGCGCCCAATACGGACAGTGATGGGAGAAACTAGAATCGACCGGTCATGGTGCTGGTTAGCAATCGTCCCGATTCCGTGATCGGCCCGATCTGCTTTCGGGAACGAGGATGTCTCTTTGGATCGAGTAGTGGGACAAGGGCGATGGGCATTGGTGGAATCGAGTCGACATATTTAAAAAATAGTGAATAATATATGGGGATACATCATCATCCAAAAAAATTATACGAACTAGGCACGGGATTATTTTCCTTAGCAAACAAAAATTGGGTTTCATCAAATAGGACGTGACGACTAATAATGATTCGATTAGAGGATAATTCAAAACATTTATAACCACGATGATTTGACGGATAACCCAAAAGCACACAAGGGGTAGAACGGTTCTGATGTTTGTTAATTGTGGTGGATGGAAAAAGTGGATAACACAAGCACCCAAAGACTCTAAGATGTGTATACGAGGGAAATTTATTATATAAAATTTGTAGAGGGGACGAATATGTCAAACCTTTGAAAGGAAAAATGTTAAGAATATCGGTAGCCATTTGTAGAGCATGATGCCAAAAATATGGGGGGTACGGGAGCATGAACCAATAATGTGCGAATAATGTTATAATGGTACAAATTTACGTTCGCCTTTCCCATTTGTGAAGACGTATGAGGACAAGAAAAACGAAAATTTATCTCATTTTTAGCACAAAACTCCTGAAACTCTCCAATGTCATATTCTTTGTCATTATCACATTGAATATTTTTTATTTCCCGCTCGAATTGAGTTCTAATGAAAGCTCTAAATTTTAAGAAGATGGAAATAACTTGTGATTTTTTCGCTATTGGAAACGTCCATAAAAATTTAGAGTAATCGTCCAAGAATAAAACATAATAACGATGACTCATAGAACTGAGAACGGGAGATGTCCATAAATCGCAATGAATAATATCAAATGACATTGAAGTATGAGAATTTGAGGCTACAAATGGCAACTTAATAATTTTTCCAAGAGAACAAGATTGATAATTTGGAGTACTACGTGTACCCTTACATGATTTATTCCTATCTAAATTAGATAAAATACATGACTCCGGATGACATAGACGAGCATGCCACAAGGAAGGAGCAAGAGCTACAAAAGTGGATGGCATGGTCTGACGCGAGAAACCAAGATTTGGTGTGATTGGATAAAGATCTCCCCTACTGTAACACCTCATGAGAGGACTCCCCGTCTTGAAATCCTTCACAGAAAACCAAAAAGGATCAAAATCAATAGAAATCCAATTATTTGTGGTGAATTTACGGACATACACCAAATTTTTAATTAATTTTGGGTCATGAAGGGTATTTTTCAAGACAAGTGATGGATGAGGAGAAGACAAAGTTTTATGACCACAACCCTTAATTGAAATTGAATTACCATTACCAACAATTATACCACGATTAGTACTCAAATTGGAATAAGACGAGAGTGTGCCTTGATCGGATGTCATGTGGGTAGTTACATCGGTGTCCATGTACTAATTTGGGTCAGATTGATTTAATCCAAGCGTATGCATCGCGACTTCAATATATATCGTAGACGGGACGCAAGTGGGACCCTCAGCTGAAAAGGCCTGCTGTGGACGAGGCCCAAGCAGGCTTAGGGCCTACCAAGGCCCAACTGGGCGTGACTGTGGATGACCCATAACTGGGTTGTATCCCTGCTGCTGCTGAATCGGGTGACGCCATCGTTGGGCTCGACCGGCCGCGCCCGCCGCTTTGAGCCCCGCTGGCGTAATTGTTCGCGCCACCGTAATCGCCCAGGTCGATTCGCCGGTGGTCCAGTTGGTCGGGGCCCAGTGTCTTGTCCGTTGTCGCCGTTATTTCCTCCACGTCCACCATCTACTTGCGATTTTGACCCTTTTTGCCGCCACCGTTGTTACGATTTTGATTTGAATTGTCATAAAATGTCGAAGAACCATTGGATATGGCCATCATGACGGAATTAGAGCTAATAGCTGATTTTTTTGCTAAATCGGCTTCTTCCAGCGTAAGCATTGAGCGGGCCTGATAGAATTCCGGCAGAGGGTTACTTTGACGAAGAATTGAAGCAACACCGTTATATGCCTCTGACAGGCCTGCAACCATCTGAAGAACGAGACGATTATTGCTCACAGGATGACTCACATTGCGAAGTTGATTATCCAAAACCTTGAGACGTTTGCAATAAGACGAAATGTTTGGAAAATTCTCCATAGCAACTTGAGAAAATTCATGTTCAAGGGTAACAATACGGGAATGACTGTTATCTTGGAATATGTCAAGCAATCGATTCCAAGCTTCCATAGCTATGAAGTTCATAATCGTCTGTAAGAGATCAAGGGAGACAGTGGCATAAATCCACTGGAGAACGTTGCATCAAGCGTGACCCATGATTTGGATCGTCTGCTTTGGTGGGCACCGCCTCTGTAGTACCCTCTGTAGCACCCTCCGTAGTAGTAGCCGGAGAGATGATGTGGTGGAGAACTTAATGTGTCGTGGCATGAATCTTAA
Organism: Przewalskia tangutica; assembly: GCA_029844215.1. Classification (NCBI taxonomy): domain Eukaryota; kingdom Viridiplantae; phylum Streptophyta; class Magnoliopsida; order Solanales; family Solanaceae; genus Przewalskia; species Przewalskia tangutica. The sequence continues at coordinate 39,919,428 of CM056740.1, read as the reverse complement.
ATAATTTCGCCCACATCCCATATTGGACGTTTTCTAGGTCAAGAACAATAGAAAGTACGCTCTTAATGTTAGAAACTGTGAGGGCAGTATGAAACATGTTCTTATTATTCATAGTGGATAGAACAACAAGATTCGGAGAAGGGATTTTTGTGGGTGAGGGTCTCGGTTTCTGTGAGAAATCCGAGGGGGGGGGGGGGTAGGGGTTCACGGTTTTGAGACAAGAGAGAAGAGCGGAAGCAAGGAAAAAATAACCTAGACTTGTGATACCATGAAAGAATTAATCCCTTGATTATTCTTATTGATGAAAGATATATATATATATACAAATTACAATAGGAAAATCATTTTCCTATTCTACATCTGAAATCCTATTCTATTTGGAGAATAACTATACAATTATGGTAATATTACAATACTAATTAAGGAACAAGACTAATATCTAATATATACCAAATATACACTTAAACTAGGATCTTCCCGTGATGGGTCTGGGCTGCTGGGTCAGTGTTTTCGTGACCCTTACTATCTTGGATATACATCTAATATACAATGTATATTTAACATGAACAAATTATATATAAAAAATATTATACGTCAATGCATAGTTCTTAAAGATCTTTAATTATATTCTATTTTGGTTGCCGTAAAGTCTGAGTAGATTATGAAAAAAGAATACCACTCTAATAATAATCACCCTACACATTAGAGTAGTGGATCTCATTGACTCCAATTTTAATATCATACATACATTTCACGGCAACTATTTGACAACATGCCAAAGTGACTCACTTCCAACCAACACTTGAAAATTTCCATTCATCTCAAACATAAAAGAAGGATTCCCACCATTGTCGAAATCATAATTTTCCATTGGAGGTAAATCGAAAGCAAACTCTAATTACCGACTTACAAATTCTTTCTAACAATAAAAAATTAGAAAAGGCAAATCAAAGTATAATAAAATAGATTGCTCTCCAACTTTAAAATTACGGACTAAAATGATAAAATATTTACAATTCGGCGTTACCCTCATTTTGTTTTTGTTTGTAAAGAATGCATTTTGAGTCTAACTCAACCCCAAAAGTTAGTTTGTAGGGTGAAAATTGTCCAACTTCATATAAGGAGTCAATGTTCCCATTTCATATCCGATATGAGACTCTTAACATTCCCCGCACGCTCAGATCTTGTTAACTGGAACATGGATAATATAATTTGGATACACCAAGAATTCACATTATACAACGTTATACACCAATTATGCAATGTATATTCGATGTATTTTCAATGTATAATCAATGATTATACGCTGATTATACACTACATATACATTACACACTCAAATATGAATACACTAAGTATACAATGCATATGCACTTATTATACATTCTACTCCACCGGAGAGGCACTCGGAAGCACCATCACCTACCAAATTACTGCACTAACGATATTTCAGATGCCTAAAACGAGAAGCTTTTTCGGCGACTAATGTTATTTTGTTATCATCCTTCTAAGATCCAGAAGAAAAAAAGAGAAGATGGAGTTTTGCCGGTTGTGAAGCTCTTTCCTGTAATGTTGTATACGTAAGGTAACGGTGGCGGAAGTTGATGAGGAAGGAGGTAGAGGTGTGGTGCTATTGTTGTTTCCTTGCCGGAAGCGAAGAGATAAATAAGAGGCTGAATCTATGTTGATAGAGAAGAAAGGAAGTATCGGATAAAAGTGCAATAAGTTTAACCCAAATGTGCATTTTGGGTTGTATACAAAGAATATGGCTTTTTTTTAAATGGACTTAATAGGCTGCTAATCAAGTTAATTTATGGTAATGTAATGGTACGACATTTTTAAGAAAGCAAATTACAGACCCCAAATTTCCAATATCATACCTTACCAGGGAGAAATCCTTTGATTGCGTATTGTATATAGATCTATGTCTTTCTTGTTCCACTAGCCACGACGACTTACCGTATCATAAACAACCTCCTATTTATCACTCTATATTTTAGAATAAAAGTAACAAATTGTTTAAACAAATTTCTAAGGGATTACAACTATTATTATTCAAGCTACTCTAAGAGATGTGGGAATTCATAAAGGACCAACTTTATACAATATTTCTTGTTATAGTCCACTACTTCACGTTGAATTTTGAATTTAAAGGATGTAGGATGAATAATCTAAAGATCTGTTCAACTTTTTCACACACCAAAAAAACCCAATGTATTTCAATAATAACTAATTATAATCTTTAATTGTAAAAGGGCAAAACAATCCTCAAATGCACCAAAACTGGTTGCTACTTCTGCCACTGTTTAATACTCGTTAATATTTCCGAGGAATATATTTTTTGATGACTGAGATTTCTAATGATTAGTACTCCCTCCGTCTCAGATTACTTGCCTTTTTTTTCTAGACTTAAACTACATAAAATTTGATCAATGTTTTAAGATGTATTTATTCACCATATTGGTATAAGAAGAATGTCATTTTATAATACTTCTCGTGTAGTTTTTCAGGTACCTAAATTTTACTTTTAAAAAATTAATCTAATCCAGTTTAGCTCTAAAGATAAGTCAAATTGACTTTCGAGAAGCAAAACATAACAAGTATTTTGGGACGGAGGGAGTATAGATTAATGTGATGCATCCCTGTCTATTGCCAACTCAAATTTGAAAAGAAACACAAATAGTTCCACAAATGAACCATTGAACCAGAAAATAAATGGCCAAATCCTAATGATGCATCAAGAACCATCTTAAACGCCAATATCAAGAATTTGGTTCTGCACAGTAAATAGACAGTAAATCCACAATGATAATCTAAAATCTGTATGTGAGATTATTTCCTCTGCCCTTAAAGAGTTATTTGTGTTCATATTTCAAGACAAGAACACCTCAACACTAGCAGTTGTCATCAACTGGCAGATAGGACATACACTAACTAATCCTTCACAGTCTTTACATAAACACAAGTGTCTACAAGGCATCAATAAGATGGATACCTCCTTCAATTTGCATACCTTGCACATAATGGCTTTTTTTGTCGATGTACACTTGCCAGAACCACTAGGGATGCTGAGACAATTGTTCGGATCAATGCAGGACACGGCATCATCTAGCTCATTATCTCCGGTCCCTTCTTTTCCTTGTTCGGCAGATTGCATCGCTTGCTGAAGGTTCGTTCTTAATGTGCTGACTAAAGATTCGTTACACTTGGCTCTGTAACACCAATTCTGTGCCTCTTCTGTAACTTGTTTCATCCGTTCAACTAGTTCTCGGTTCTTCCGATTTATGTTCTCTAACTCAATATCCTTCTCCTGCAACTTATTGCCAACATTTTTCTCGACTGCAGTCAGTAACGAAGCCATATGTCTCTGTTTTATATCTCTCACACCTCTAGCCCAAGTTTCTTCCTGTAAAAGGCGAAAGCAATTAACAACATTAATTTTACTTGGGTAACATATGATGTTTCAATAATTTGTGCATGCATAGCTGTTGTATCTGAGAGACTGAAGTTAATGTTACCAAAATACAGTTACAACTTCTTTAAAAAAGTAGTACTCCCTATTTTAGTGAACATAATCCTATTTAATAGTACTCGTAGAGATTATAAATTTCACTAATACCAGAAAAATTTCAAAACACTAACATTTTGATAATTTGTTGCTCTCAAAAACAGTCGCTCTACCTACCAAAGTAGATGTAAGGTCTGCGTACACTCTACCCTCCCCAGACCCCATGTGGGATTTCACTGGGTATGTTGTTGTATTAGCTTTGGTATTACTAATTTCCTTAGTTGGTACACTTTTTCAACCTATGTTCAACTAATATAAGTATTAGTTATACAACCTATTTGGTATTATCCTTACACATAGCAAATCATGATATTAGCATTACCAAGATTATTAATACATGCAAAAGCATGGTTAAAGACATAATTGCCCTTGAACCACTATTTGCTCCCGCATAAAAAAAGTTGGCTTTAGCACTAATTTCTTTCCGTATTCTTAAGCCAATATGGAGTATGTGCTTCAAAGCTATTTTTAATTGTGTCGCGTGTAAATGCATTGTTTGTGAAATGCACTATGGAAGTTCTCTAACTATTCCATTTGCAAATTTAATGTTTAAAGAAAGAGTGGCACAATTTGCTCAAAGAGAACATTGCCCCCACCCCTACCCCGCCTCCCCAACCCCCAATGGTGAAAAAATAGATAAAACGAATTATTTCCCTCAGGTATGTGCTATAGAACTGCTGCAATAAAAATAGTCATTAAAGTGAGAGTAAAGGAACTAGCCATAGCAAAGAAAGTGTACAAAGCTAAAGAATGTGGAGTATCTTTATAAAAAAAAAATTGTAGAAATTATGCAAAACATGTTATTTTTAATACACCAAACCAAACGGTGGATAAAAGCATAACTAATCTCAGCATTACTAATACACCCTATTCACCACTATTCTTATACACCCTACCAAACGACCCCAAAGTGTGAATCTCACTTGGATTTGAGTGTGTGGATGGACTAGCTAATGCTAAAATGGCTAAAAGGTACCAAACATCATCTTCTCTCTCCACACCCATCTTCTTCCTCCTCCTCCCATTCCCTCTTAGTTCCACCAATGGTATAGAGAGAGAGAGAGTTCATGCATATGTGCGTCAATGTTTGATAGAAAAGTGGTGATTCGATGGGTTAGAACCACCAATCTCTGAAACCCAGAACAGTAGTTTTGAGTGTATCACCCCTTTTAGGGCTTAACATCTATTTGCATCCCTATATGGGAACAATTCCTTATAAACTAAAAAGGGAAAGAAGAAGAAGAAGAATAGAGGATGTAAAATTGGTTTCTGGTTTTTTTCGGAAGGAGGAGAAGAATTGGCCTACTTATTAAAAAAGAATACTATTGTATTTCTCATTATATAACAATTTTCATTATTTGATTGGTTGATCTGACATGTACTCAACAAGTGCATTTCACACATGTGGCGTGCTGGATCCGAGACACACCTCTGCCAAGTAGAAGTGTATATGATCGTTAGAATAGTTTAGGTGTCTGTCTGATAATTAGTGCAAGTTTGATGGACTAACTATGTATTTGGCCATTAAAATAGAATTGATTGAAGTGAAGAAGAACTACCGAGGCTTTATGTGATAAAATGATGCCTAACAAAGTAAAAAGTAAGTTCTATAGAACAGTTACAAAACCATCAATATTATATGAGAGTGATTGTTGGTTGCTAAGATCCAACACATTCACATATGAGTGCTGCAAAGATGTGGATGCTAAGATGGACATGCGTTTATTCTAGATTAAACATGACTGCATTAGGCAGAAGGTGCAAGTAGCACACATCGATGATAAAACGAGAGAATGTGGATAGTTCGGTCATGTACTATGTCAACCTCCAAATTCACCAGTCCATAGGTGTAACCATGTTGATGGTGTTAAACGGGCCATTGAAAACAGATGGAGGGAAGTGCAAATCATGTCCAATGCAAAGGATGTGATCAACCTACTGAAGAAGAAAATGTGTGCCCCGTGGGAAGTGAATGTGACATGTGAGCAGATTTGGCATACGGCTTCTACTTTGGAGAAAGTAAACTTTGTATATATTCCTAGATCCTTTAATATTGTTGCACATAATTTAGTGAAGTGTCCTGATTCTTTAGTGCAAGGATTATCTTGGGAGACTATGTTCCCAAGCTGACTTGTAAATGATGTTGAAAACTCCGTCGGATATTTAATGTCCTTGTCTGTCTTTATATCAAAAAAAGAAGAAGAAAATAGGAAATAAGAATCAAGCATAATAAAAGTGAGCAAATGGTACAAACTTGGGAACTTCCTGAAAAGGCCATTTATATTGGATAACAAATTCATCTATAGCTCAGTCCTTACTGACTGTTAGAGAGCAGGGTAGACAGTATTACCAAGTTCTTGTGCGAGAATAAAACATACGTATCAAACATACATGCTTTCAATTTGGTTAAGCAAATCAAAGAATCCTCTCTCAACCCCCCCCCCCCCCCCCCCCACAAGGGAAAAAAAGAGTTCCACCAGAAAAGCAAATACGTCAGATATTAGGCAAATGTTGTACCATACCTGAGTCTTAAGATACTGATCAAATTCTTTCTTCTGGAGCTCCATTTCTGTTTTAATGTTGTCACCAAGAGACATTATAACTGATGCTGATGCATTCATACTTCTAGTTGCGGAAGTGACCGAAGAGTTCGGTTGTTCATCATCATCATATGATAGCTTTAATCCAGTCGATACAGGATTTTGGGCAGAAATGTTTGCTGGCCGTTCAGTGTCATCATGAACCAAATTATGATTCAAGGAAATTTGAAGCTTTTGCTGCCTCGAAACACCTTCTGCTTCCCTGCCTCGTTTATTATGCCGAATCAGGGGAGTAGGTTGCTCATTTACAAAATAATTTACAGGATCAGCAGTGGATCCAAGTGGGACTGTAGAAAAGAAAGAGCACATTATAAAGGTTTCTATATAACAATGTACATATCAGTATGAGTTCATTAGTGGTGCAGAAAGATTATCATGCCTAGAACTAAATCAAGGAAACATCAAACTAGAAACTGAGTGATGCCTCAAATTTTTCTGCAGAATCCCACTGACTATTGTTATCCTCGAGCATAAACTCAGCGTGAAATCTATAATTGCAAAGTTTTCCTCTTCAAATCCGAGTTGATATGCTCTTTAAATATTTTCTATTAGTACACAAATGTTCCAGTTTTTGCAATCTCAGTTAATATAGGCCCAACTTGTAGCTCCAATTCATTATTTAAACCATATAATTGAAGCCAGGCTAAAGCTAAAGTATTTAAGGCATAGACTTTCAAAAAAAACCAACTCTATATTTCACTTCCTCTTCCCTTCTTCCTTACCCCACCCTGCTTAGACATTAAGCTGAGATACGCCTGCCACTACCTTTGGTCTTTCCTATAAATCATTGACTTACCAAGCACAATCCAACGCTTTTTAGTACAAATAGAACATTATGGCCCACTAATGGCCTGTAAGATAAAACTATGGTTTGATCACAAAGAGGACTTAAGACGCACTACAAAAAGTGCACAAATAAGGTGTTCATGAGACCTTATCAAAAGATTAAAAAGATCCCATGAGAAACGTCAGAATTGTAGCATCAGTAGTAGAAATACAAGATAAGACTTACCAATTATTAGTTCAATACAGATGAAGTGACTCAACATCTCAAAAAGCTTGAAACTGCTGAACATATCAGAGCATTTGAGGTTACCTTAGCTTATTCTGTTGCAAATTTTCCTTATCCTTTTGTACTAACAAGTACATGAAAGACCCCACCCAAGACCCTAATTGTAAGCAAAAGCCAGACTACAACACTGGCAACAAGAGAAGAATTTTGCAACAAAATTCAAAGTCGCTCAATCAAATTTGGACGACCAGGAGTAATTATATGCCTGCAACTTGGTATGCCCATTGAAGGTTAATTATTATTATAGTGATTCAGAAAGTTAATGGAATCTAGAACAATAAAAAAAATCAAACCACCAATTCCGACAATTTTTCAGAGCTTTCCAGATAGAAGCATCTGCATTAACAAATAAAGATCTAGCAGCAAAGCGTTCAATAGTTGAAAAGTAAAATACTTATATTGGTGATGTTACTAAGGATGAAATACAAATACAGAATGGCTCACAATCTACTTTCAACATTTACTAATAGAACAGAAACTCACAGCTTCCAAATAACTGAAGTTGATTTGGTGCACTAGAAGGATACTGGAAACCATTCTCGTTCACGAAAATAGGAAGTTGAGTGTTAGTGTTAGTGCCATTGCCTCTATACATTTTCCAATGAAAAATCTACTCAGGTACTGAGCAAGTTCACCTGCAGATGAAGGAAAGAAATATCACTGTAAGTGTAAACCCACATTTATTGGATCATATTTTAACAATGATTAGAAAGACCTGAATATAAACAATAAAAAAGTCATTAACATCTACCAAATTTTAATAACCACATTTACTCATCATCTCTCCATTTAAACTGAGACTCATGGCTAACTGTAGAAATTAAAGCTTGTTCAAGAAATTAAGTCTTAAAAGAGTCATTTTAAGCCACCACAAGGCTTATGTGTCGTGATCATTTTCACCTAACCACAAAGACTGTGCCATAGTGATAAGTGCACCCACCATACTAGCCATAATGTTTCCCCTTTTTCTTCTTTCAAAAAACAACTGTGTGAAACTTTTAAGTTCCACTTCAACTTTACAACATTTGGAACCATAAAACTCACGTCATCTAGTTTTAGATGAACCCCCCATCCCACCACCCCTGCAACTTCCAGGAAATGAAGAACCATGCCCTCTTCTAGTCCCTCCATTTCTATTAGAATATCTATGTATTTCACTTTTCTAATCCCTCCATTTCTATTAGAATATCTATGTATTTCATTTTATAAAAAGAGACATAAAATCTGAACCAGTCTTGCTGTTCAAACTACAGAAATCAAAGTCAATTTAATTTCCGATGGAATCTCTAATACACTGAAACGATACGTAATATTACCATAATAAACCTAAGGACTCCAAAAAAAAACTGGTTGAAAAGATTGCTATATCCAATCCCCCCCCCCCCCCCCCCTCCAACCAGCCCCCTTTTTTTCCACCGCTAAAAGGGAGTACCATCTTCCCATCGTCTAGGCAAAGCCACTAACTTCAGGACACGGTTTGCCAAAACTAGGACCCTATCTTTCTGGTTCCAAACCAAAAAGTTTCCAGCATTTCTACAAAGTTAGGAAGTCACTGTAAAATCAATTAAAGTTGTTAATATAACACTACAATGCGGTATCAGAATTTCAATGAAAATGTCACATGGAAGTTGTCCTAAAGTTCAAGCAAAGGTAATTAAGCAAATTCGAAAACACAGAGACAACTGCTACAGTTCTTTTCTCCATTTTTATCTACATAGGTATTTTTCACTACTGCATTTCCTTTTCTTACTGGTTTTGATATGATTTACTTGAGCCGGGGATCTATCGAAAACAGCCTTTCTACCTCCACAATGTAGGGATAAGGTATGCTAACACACCACCCTGCTCCGACCCCACTTGTGGGAGTATGTTGTTGTTGTTGGTAACACAAAGACAACAAACGTACCGACGCAAAGCTATCTCTACATGTATAATACATCCTAAATTTTAGCAAAAGAAAAGCTTTAGTTTGATTATACAATAAATTCTGAGAAATCCATTCTATGAAACAAGCAAAAAAAAGGATTGAAAATTTATTGAACAACAATCTTATTTTGACTCCTAATTACAATCGATCTGACATACAATTAATAAGATTCAATATTCTGAAACAAGGGTTACCCACAAACTTACTAAAAAAGAACCTGGAGAGAGCTATTAACTTCAATGAAATGAACCCATCTCCATCCTGCAAATATATATATATAAAAGTCAAATCAATATCCCACAAATCTTGGGGAATGTAACATACATAAAATTGCAGAGTTAAAGAATGAGTAACGGATGACGGTTTTTGAGGGAAGAAAAATTAAATGTGAATATATAGATAGATAGATACAATAAAAGGAGAATTTAGAGGGGTTGGGTTACTGGTTAAGCGAATTTGGTGTTACAAAGTTTGATCAAGAATTGGAGAGAGAAGAAAAAACAAGAAGGTCTGGAAGAAGAGTGGTTTGGGGGGGGGGGTGGGTATGGGACCCACAAAGCAATATTTACCTAAGGATTTGTAAAGCAAAAATGGCTCCTTTTCTAGATTTTGCACCACTTCTTCTTAATTTTGAGTTTCTTTTTCTTTATTTATATTATATATTCTTTGGGTTTCCCACCCAACATGATCCTTTCTTTTTTTATATTCAACTTCATTACTTACACTGCTACAAGTAAATGAGATCGGCTTAAATGATCAGAATTTAAGAATAGAGTAACTGATATCATTTATAAAGTTATTTTAGAAGAGAGTAAAGTGCTCCTATTAGAATTTAAACTCACGTTATACACTTCCAGCTGAATTTTAAATTCAACTATTTTATTATTCAGCTATGCCCTGAGAACTGACGTGATCCTTTCTTGATTCGAATGAAGATGGGAGTATTTGGCTTTTTACATTACTGCCCCTCAACATAAATAAACAAGCAAGAACAAAAGTTTAATATTAGTAATAGTTTTGGTCCCTTAATTATTGATATTTCAATTTTACTTATTCACAATTTGCAACTTTCATTTCTTTGCTTGTGAAAAATTACAATTTTTTATGTATTTAACTGTTTTATCATTTAATTTTCCTTTTGTTATGTTAAATTTATATTATTACTCTATATTTGAGAGTGATGTACTTATACTTCCCACGTAAACATTTTAATGATTTGAAGGTTAAATGTGTGGCGTAATACATTACAAGGCTCAAAATCAAAATTTATCCATATTCTAGGGACCAAAAGTGATATAATCCAAAAAATAATTACATATTAGATATGTCAGTCTTTGGATCGTTTGGTGTGAAGCAGGTGGCTCAACTCAAGTAGTTACCTTTCAGGACTATGATAAGATGGATAGTACTTTTCATATTTAATCGGAGTTTCAATTTGAGTCTTGGTAATAAAAAAAAATTGATAGATCATGTGTTTTCCCTCATTTAACGGCTTTTATGTGGCTCAAATTCGAGTTAAACAAGACCCGAACTAGATATTAACATCGAGTGAAGTTTTCTTTAAAAAAACAGTACGACTATTACCATATATATATATATATATATATATTTCATTCGGTATTCAATACTAGCATTAGTGTTGCGATTAATTTGAATTACCAGAAATAGTCACGCTTGTTTTAAAAATTAATCACTTAAGAGAGTAAAACATGAACAATCTTCAAAGTCCAAATTTAGGATTATTGCGTTATAAATAAAGATACTATATTTATGTATAGTTCTCCTATTTATTCTTCTTCTTTTTTTAAAACAATTCACAGACTATAGAAAATCTCATATTAGGCCTTTACTTGTTTCCCCAAGACCATATCTCATCTGATAGGGGTATTTTGGTAATATTGTACCGACTTCCCTACGATGGTCGATGGCCGATGGGCAAGTGGGGTCCATAAGGCGGGTCCCAAGGTCTCATCAGCTTTTGTCTTTTGGCGGGTAAATTTGGCGGGTAAGGTAACGACGCTTCGTTGACTTTGATACAGTTACCGCCCAAAAGCCAAAGCCTTAAAGATTAGAATAAAGTATTCTTTTTAAAGAAACCAAAAGACTAGACACACTATGTAATCGAGAATAAAGTATTTCATGGTGAATATAGGATGACAACGGGTAGGATCTGGATCTAATCCTACTAAATTTAGATCCAGATTCATTTTACATACATGTATCCATATCCAGATTCAGATCCATAGGGTTCATAAAATCATATCTAAATCCAGATCCATCAGATCCACCGGATCCACGGATCGGATCTGGATCCAAATCAAAGTGACTGATTATTAAGTTATACCTTCTAATCAGTCCAAATTTTCTAGAAAAAAAGTCAATTTAATTTAACGGAATCATGGGGAATGCATCCGTAAATTAGGACTAAATGACATTGTTGACAATTGTTATGCCTATTGGCTATTGCTGTAGTGAGAAACAATCCTCTCAATACCTAAGCTACTACATAAGTACCACATAAATGATTAATATAATGATTAAAGAATAACACGCAAAACGTGTCTCAATTAAAAATAATGGCTTTCTACTTCAATATATAAAATAAAATTAAGATTACAAAGGATTCGTACATGATGTATAAATAATAAATGTATAATTAATTTAATAAAAACGGATTCACGGTCGGATTCGACTTGATACGGATCTCAAAGACAAGATCCAGATCCATCATAAACGGATCTGGGTCCGATCCAGATCCGTCGGGTCCAAACTTTGAATATCCATATCCTATAAAACGGATCTGTGGATCCGGATCGGGTCCAGGATCCATTGCCATCTCTAGTGCATAACACACAACAAAAGATAAAAATAATTTTGGACTACTTATTTACGATTTAAATTTATTTATATCTTCAAGATTGATTTTAAGACAAATTTGATAAAGATTGTTGTATTTCAAAAATAATTTAATAGTATGAATATTCTATATGTATCTACATCGAGACTGATCTTGATGATGAAATACTTAAAAATGTTGAATTTGAATATTATATACAAAAATTCTTCTACATGTTGTATTATACTCACATTTTCTATAAAGTGTTTCCAACCAGACTTGTTATGACACTTATCTAATTTCGTTTTTAGACTACCTATAATTTTTCCTGTTGAAAAATCATTAAGAAACGTGTATCCCATTCTTAATGGGACATTAATGTCGTGCACGAGTCTTTAATGGACTTCTCCAATCCAATCAAGAAATATAATTCAATTTCTTATTTCAAATAGGAAACTTTACTTTTATTTACAATATTAATTATTGCTAGCAAGAGAATATAATAATATATTTTACTAATAACTTATTTCTTTGATTAATATATATTACTAAATTTAATTATCACATAATTATCCTTTAGCATCAAAGCATTCGTTACTGTGTCTGTGCGACTCTATAGGTTCAATTCTAAGTTGGTGATAGATTGATCGAATCAATATACTACTTAAGGACAGTCATAGGAAACTAATTAAATTCTTGTTGGAACTTGTATGGGATAAGATAAAATAAGTGATCGAAATAAGGCTTCGGAATTTTTGGCGTAGCGCCGCAGCGCTTGGGACTAGGTCCGCGGCACCTCTCGTCCAGTAGCCAAAAGAAAATTCCCTTCGTCAGCACCGCGGCGCTGCGAAGCAACTTCAGAGAGGTCTGACATAAAATCATGGCCGCGGCGGTGGGCCCAACGAAAATATTTTCGAATCAAAAGTTGCAATTGTTCAAAACAATTACAACCTTTGGAATGAATGGTTATGCCTGTTCAGATGCTAATACTATAAAATGATCACTTGGTTGCATAAAGAAAAAAAAAACAATTTACATGAACTAATCTTATGATTTGAGAATTAAAATCATTTAAGATTATTGATTCTTCTTCTTATTCCTAAATACATTTATGAAAAAGACATAAAGTAAATTAGTCAGAGGTCAAGTTAACATGGTAACTCGAATCGATAATAGATCCTCTGTGATAGACGAGCGTCATAAAATAAACCACAAATACTGAAGAAGCAGCATCACTTAGTTTATAGATTAGAAATAAAAATACTGTATCCTTTCCAAAATGAATAATGAGGTTCAACTAGCTCCACTATGATTCTGTTTTTGGAATGTGCGTGTGATCACACTATCACCCCCGCATCAACTGGGTAAGTTATATACTTGATCGGCTCAATATAATTACATTCACTAGTTAATTATATAAAATATACTTTATGTATATTACTATTTTTGTCTCAATTTATGTAGCATTATTTTTTTAGTTTGTCCCAAAACAAATGTCATATTTTTATGTTTATACAAATTTAAAAAGACTTTATTTCTTTCTTAAACTTCGTACCTAGTCAAATGGTGTAACATAAATTGGGACGGATGGAATACATACTAATATATATATCTATAAAATACTTTCAATTATTATTTTGATGGACATATATACAATGTAAAAGTTCCTAAAAAATACTCTATGCGTCTCATTTTAAATGTATTAATTCATACAAAGATTTCAAAGTAATTATTGTCATAGAAAATTAAAATGGAATTGATTTTTTTTTTCAATTTTACTCTTATTATTAAAAAGATAAAAATTGATTAATAGTACTCATTTTTAATAGTAATGCTTCCCAATAAATAATAAATAAGGACAACCTGATCAATAGACATTGTACTTATATATTTTCTGATGGGCCTATTAAAATATGTTTAGAGAAACATTTAAAATGGGTTGAAAGAAATAAAATAGAAACAATCAAAGAAATAAAAAATTAGAGAATGGAGTAAGCTTTAACAGTTGACCGACTATAGAGATCGATGGTTTAGGACATAATGCATAATGTGTCCACTAATGAATGTTCTTCACATGATTGATGGTTCCTTTATCTTTAACTAATAATTCATATGTTGGTTAATCATAAAGCTCAATTAAATAATATGAACCACTTGGTAATGTGTTAAATGGTGTTAATGAGCACCAGTTGATGATCGATATCTAATTTTTGCAAATACATCTCATATGTTGTTGTTTGTTCAAAATTTTAAATTAGTGAGCGTAAATTGTTTATTGCGTTCACTATACTTTTGTGAAGGTTGATGCCAACAACTCATGACTAAATATAAAGAGGTCACCTATGTGTTTTGAATTTTCTCACTACAAAATATGTGAAAACACTATATTTTGTAGGCTTCTAATCAATTATAGCTATTTTAAAAAAAATTACCGCTCGTAGCTTATTATTGGATATTTTTGGATGTATTTCATTGTATTTGAATATATTTATTTTCGGATGTGTTTCTTACGTATCTAAATACATATGTATTTTAGTATATTTATATATTCTTTGTTTTGGCTATGTGTGAATGTATTCGAGTTCCGATAAGCAAAATCATCACTTGCCTTACATGTATTTCAATAAAAATTCAGATGCAAAACATTCAAACACACTGTATTTACTCAAAAAAATTGTGTACAAACATATGTATATAGATCATTCAAACAACACATACCGTCAAATACATATGTATATAGATCATTCAATCAAAACATATAGTAAATACACTATATTTACACTTAAATCTGGTCAAATCTCTGGACGGAAATACAAATTACAGTAGAATCCGATCAAAATTTATGATAAAAATATAAAATATATTGTATTAAAAATTGGAAAATACAATCAAATTCGGTGAGATCTCCGGAGAAAATACAAAATACATTGTATTAAAAATAAATAATACACTAAAAACATGATTTTGATTAAAACGACCTTTTGATTTTTCATTTTTTCGTCAGAAACTCATATTTGAGAAAATACATGCAAGCCGATGGAAGTGATACGACGACCAGATCTATAAATCAAAATACATCACATAGTTGTCAGATACTCAGATTTGAGCAAATATACACTCAGATCGACCACCGTCAGTCAATTCTCTTGGCTTTCAAGCTCCAACACCATCAGATCTAAGTGTATGCCGACAAACCAGGCATTTAGGGATCTGTCCTCATCGATAATATTTCAATCTTTGTCGGTGGAGAAAATCGGTTCAACCACCATTAGTGACGGAGAGCATGGGGCAGTGAATCATCCTCTTGCACATAAGTTCACCAATTATAACAATGTCAATAAAAAATTCATTGTAGCTATGAAAAGTAAACAAATTTGTTAATGTTGGATGAGTGTTGTGACAACATGAGTAATTAGTCAGGACAACATCTCTTATGAATATAAGGATGTTGCGTGCAGTGTTGTGACAACATCACATACAACATCTCTATAAACGATTTTGCCTATTCTTCCGGCCAAAACAGTGATTGTTACTATGAGGTAAAAATGACATAGGCAAGCTAACCAGGAAGCCATGTTTAAAACGTGAGAAAAGAAGAAGTTAAGCTTGGAAGAAAAGCAATGTGAAGACCAAGTCAATGTAGTTGAGGATTTCGTGGAGACTGAATCGGTCCAAGTTGCTACCTATTTTCTCTCAACTTCCGCAACCAGCCAGTGAGAATTTCAAGAAAGTTTCACACTATAAATAGAGGAGTAACTTCATTGTATCGGTATCCAGATTACAAAGAAAAGAATCACCAAGAGAACTCTCGAAAATTCACTCTAGAAACTGGATCAAACAGCACTGCCTAAAGTAGTATAATAACATTTAGTACCACATTACTATTGCTGCCCAGATTCTAGATTAAGCTTATTGTTAAAGCAATTATAATGAAGATGTTGTATATTTCTTTACGGATGTTTTGTCTTTAGGCTGAAGTCATCCGCGACTTCATTTTGTATTTTTTTTATTTCTACAATTGTAAAAAGAAATTCAATTGTAATTGTATATAATATATACATTCTTCGGTCATCGATCATCAAGAGCTATATTAATATATACCCTTGAAAATATAAAGCTTGTGTCTTTTACTTTTTCCGCTGTATTTACTCTTTAAGATTTATTATTATTTTATCTCGTGTTGCCTCAAGTGTTGACACAACACTAAATGCAACATAAAGAAACTGTTTAACTTTTCAGCTTTTGAATCTTTATTTTTCCTACGTTTATTTGCTTATCCGTAGCCTCGGAACTAACAAGTGCTATCAGAGCCAACACTTAACACAATAAGTGTTTGGTCTTGTATCTAATGGTTATGGACTCAGCTATTCAAAATGTTGGTAGACTTCTGATTCTTGATGGAACAAATTATGTCTATTGAAAGATTCGGCTACTTTCGCACATCAAATCTATTGATGTTCGGGCATGGAGATCTGTCACCGAAGGATATGTCGTTCCCAAGTATCCAATAGATATGGATGTTGATATTCTTACCAAACCTGAATTTGAGTGGACTGTGGAAGAAATCAATAATGCTAGCTTTTACGAAAAGGTCTTGAATGCTATATTCCGATGGGCAGATCTGTACATGTTCAAACTCATTCAGAATTATTCATCGGCTAAGGGCGCCTGGAGACCCTGCAAACTCATTGTGAGGGTACCTCGAGTGTGCGACGAACAAAGCTACGCATGCTTTTGAACCAATATGAGTGCTTGAGGATGGAATAATATGAGGATATAAAGTCCTATTTTGAAAAGTTAATTGACATTGCAAATCAGTGTCAAGTGCTTGGTTCTCCTTTGACCAACACACAACTTGTGGACAAAGCCCTCAAATCTATTCATGAAAGGTTTAACACAAATATTTGTGATATTGAAGAGACTCATAATCTTACCACAATGGATCTACATGCCTTGATGAACATCTTTCAAACTTATGAGATGAACATCAAGAGACAAAGGGATTTATATAGGGACAAGACAATGGAACTCTAAGGACAAACCTCGGAAACAAACATTGGAGACGGGGATGAAAACCTTGAGGAGCTAGGTGATGGTGCAACTGTTGCCTTACTCACTTGACGATTTAATTCAATGATGAGGAAGATCAACAATGATCGAAGTAAAGCTAAATATAAGCAGCACCAAAATTCACTCTTCAATAAACACCCAATAAGATCACTTTCAGGGCAACGAAGTATTAATCCACTTAGAAAAACAAACTCATGCTATACCAATTTTAACTCCAAACAACTCAAGGGAGTGCAATCTCATGCATGCTCGGGTTGAAGACATTATGCTAATGAGTGTGCAAATACCCTTAGAAAAGTTGGTAAAAGTATGTGGGTGTCTCTCAGTGATGATGAAAACGCAGAAGAGGAAGGAGATCGAGAAGAAGAATAATAGGCGGCAGCAATGTTCGAACATTCACTGTCCGACAATGAAGATGTTGTTGACAAAGTTGTTACAACATCTGTGACAACATTGAATACAACATCTGAAATCACAGCAACATCGGAAAGGTATGTGTATTTTGATTATCCTGATGTTAATTGTTTTAGTGGTTTACTTTCTTCATGTGAAGCTGTAAACCTGGATCTAGTTGACTCTAAAGATAAAGTGATAAAGGAATTACAAGATCTTTGTAAAGCCTTGATCACAGAATCTGAGAAACTAGATTCAAAAGTAAAATCTTTGGCTCTTGAAAATAATAATCTTAAAGGACCTAGAACTTGGTAAGATCCGTGCAAGATTGAATATAGCTGAGACCACCTTCCAAAGGCTCAACACGAGGACCTTCAAGTTAGACGAACTTTAAACTTCAGCAAACCGACACATGCTGGGCTTGGGTATCAATCACCTTATAAACCAAAAACTTCTAAGATCCATATTAAAAGTGAGAAGACAAAGTTTGTTAAAGAAACACATAATGCTAAGAATAGCTCATATAACACTAAGGATAGATTGAAGTTTGGATGCAGCTACTGTAAGAAGTTAGGTCATCTAATGCCCTACTGCTACAAACTTTAACACTCTGTGCTCAGATAGTTGCCGAAGATGTCGTCACCAATGTTGTCCAACATTGCTAATAACATTCGAAGCAATCATCATGAGAACAGAGAGAAGAAGAGTTTTGAAAAAGTGTGGGTACCTAAACTAAACATGTGTTGTAATATGTGCATAACTGCTTTACGTACTAACATTACAGGTTCTTGGTATTTCGATAGTGATTGTTCACGACACATGATAGGTACCAAAAGCTTACTAAAGGATTATGATGCATTCAACGGAGGATACGTGACCTTTGGTGGGGGAAGCAAGAGTAGGATAGTTGGTAGATGAACCCTCAATGTTCCTGACGTACCAGCCTTGAAGAATGTTCTTCATGTAGAAGGCTTAGTGGCTAATATACTTAGCATAAGTTAGCTATGTGAAGATGATCTCGAGGTAAAATTCAACAAACGTGAATGTAAAGTTACAGATTCTGTCAATAAATGTGTTATGTCAGGTACCCGAACTGGAGACAATTGTTATCTCGTCGGTGGACAAGAATTCTACAATTTTGCAAGGATCAGTGACACAACACTGTGGCATCAGAAGTTGGGACACGCCAATTATCGCAACTTGTAGAAATTAATTCTTATGAAGCTATTAAAGGCATTACCAAGCTGAATCCAAAAGATAAGACAGTGTGCAAAGTGTCACGACCCGACCGGGAAGCATGATCGTGCCCTACCCGGGCACCCTGCTCGTATACATCGAGAATAGCAATGAACATACATAACACATATCAAAACTTAGAAAATAAACATCAACAAAGTAGCCGAGCAAGGCCACCTTTCAGAAATGTACATAAACCAAAATACGCCAAGATAATTCTCGTTTTAAAACCCAAACCACAAATGTGACTACAGACCTCTAGGAATAACAACTGTGGCGGGATAGGGCCCCGCCATACCCCTGAATGTACATAATATCTACAACATCAGGGAGAACCGTACCAAAAGGCAAGCCTCTGGAGAAATGGAGCTTCCGACACCTGATCAATGATCCTAAGAATGAGGATCCACCACCGCTACTCCCTACCGCAGATTTAACGCAGCCCGAGAAAGCGGGTCAAGACACAATATGTACCAAGTATGTAAAATCGAAAATATCAGAATACATCATAAGTCTAAAATAAAGCTGGAGACATGTATGATAATCAAATTACAGTACACTGTGCCTTACTAACAATGAGAGTAAACAAGAGTATATTTTACTGCATAAAAATAGGAGGCTCATGATCAAAGTAGGGCCACTCGCCCGTAGTATCATTAAGCAATCATACTCCTGGGACTATTTCACCCGCAAGGGTCGTATGGACCCGCATGAGGTAACTTCCTCGCATAGACTGTATCCGTCCGCATAGGTCGTATAGACCCGCATGAGGTATTCCTCGCGTAGGACTGGTCCGCCCCGCATGGGACTATTTCACCCGCATAAGCCCTTACGGACTCGCATGAGGTATTCATCGCATCATGGGTAGCAAATCCACGGAATATGCAAATGCCACAAACCCGGGGAATGACCCCGTAATGAATAATATATCACTAGCACAAATCGGTTATCATACATAACATAAGCACTACCGGCTTATCATACATAACATAAGCAAGTTAAGAAATCTCCTAACTTCTTATTAGTCTTGTTCATATACACTCTCATTTTAGTTTACTTAAGGCACTAACATGTCTTTATAAAATCCGGGAATTTAACCCAAAGTACTACGTACTTCTACTCTTTTAAAAATGACTCTTTTTCATATAAAACTTCCAAGATACTAATAACCGTAGTATCAAGTCATAACTACTTTTCAAGACAAGTCACCATACCTTTTAGAAATATATTTAGGCTTCTAAATCAAGTGACTTCTTTTCTTTTAAAAACCTTAAGCAATTGATGCTTTCAAATCAATTTGCCTTTTTATTA
The DNA here is from genome assembly GCA_029844215.1 of Przewalskia tangutica. Classification (NCBI taxonomy): domain Eukaryota; kingdom Viridiplantae; phylum Streptophyta; class Magnoliopsida; order Solanales; family Solanaceae; genus Przewalskia; species Przewalskia tangutica. The sequence goes on along the minus strand of CM056740.1, from coordinate 39,899,415 downwards.
ATTCAAGTCATTTATTCTTACTTATTTTACTTAGAGTAAATCTCTCCTTTTAACTTTCCATAAAGCTAATATAACCAACTCCCCATAAAGTCGTTACATTAACTTTATATTTTAGGCAATTATATTCTTCCTTATATCCAAGGGACTTATACGTTTAAAATGAAACAAGTACCATATACTTAAAACACTTCAAGTCCCTTAACTTTGAAAACTAAAACATCCTTACTACTTTTAAACAAGTGAGTTAATCCCCTAACTCAACCGACTTGGACATTCTTAAAACAAGTAAAGGATATCAAAGTCTTGTACGTCTACCGTACTATATAGGTACAACTATTCATGCCCAAGAGATAGAAAAGTTCCACATACCTCTTCGGGTCAATCCACTTGCTAAGTCCAATATCCCGCACGTAGTATGTCAACCTATAATGACCATAATACGTCTATTAACTTCTTACTTCAAACGTAGAATATTATAAGTGCAAAGTCACTAAATTCTACGGAAAATCGGACAGCACTTCCTTTGTTTCTACATACTTTCCACCTTTTTCAAGGCCCGAATTCAAGAACCAAACACGCCACATTTAAGGATCAACAATGTAGTTAACAATAGGGGATTACACGCCTACAAGACGTGTAAAATTCCGCCCCACAATTGATATCAAACTAGTACAAACTACAAGGTCAATTCGGCAATTTGAGATATAATCAACACAAATTCTTATCCAATTCCTTTTGAATCCAAGTTGTTTAGTATAACATGGTATCAAGCCGCAATTGATTATAACTACTACAATCTTCAAGTAGGTAACATGCGACGATTCTAATTAACGACCAAATTGTATTTCAACTTCAAATGGCTAGAATGTCATTTCGGATTCTAGGCTTCAACTATCCATATCACTTATAAATCTTCAACACAATATACTTCATGCTAGTTAAAAAGTAAGGCTATAACAATATGAAATCTTATAACACTTTAAGAGAACAAGATTGTTACCTCAACGAGCCTTATCCAACTTCAAGATCCGAAGTCGCTCCCTAGCAACTTAGAGCATCTCCTTGACACTTCAATCCTCCACTTGAAGCCCTTAGAAGATTACAAACAACTTTCCTTTAATCTTTCATTCCAAACCTATGAAAGCAACTAGGTTTTCACCTTGCGACTAATACGAAAACTATACTTTTCTGGGATTTTTCTATTGAGATACTCTTACAATACACTTAGGAACCTTGGTTTTAAGTGGGGAGATTATTGGACAACAAACAAATTTTTTTCTTGTTGGAGCTATGTGAACCCGAGAGCCTCCCTCAAGTTCATCCAATTTTCTTGAATTTTTTTCTAAGTGTGGAAGCTTGTCTCACTACTAGTATACATATATAGCACAATAGAGGGCCAAGATTAATACATATGTGTGGCTTAGATACATTTCACTAGGATCAAGCCCAAGTGACCCTTTGAAAAGTCAACAATATCAAGCTTCAAGACTTAACAAGACTTGGTCATCTAACTTATGGTCAAATGACCCTTTTACCCATGCCATTTTCGTCCAAGACCAACTTAGGGGGGGTGACACGTGTCTCCCTCCCATTCGTCACAATATTTCGTTTTCCGACAATTCCATAATTCCGATAAATTTTTACTAGTCTCAAATCTTAACATTTGGATTCTTACGTACGTTCTTATAAATGTTGACACCCAATTTTGACCCTCCCATCCAGTCATTAACTAAAATTACACTAATTTTAAAACAATTTTTTGAAAATAATAAAATGCAGCAATAAAACATAAACACAGGCATAAATAAACAATTTAATAATAACTTCGCATTTTCTTACGTAGAGTATTAAGCACTTAGAGTCCCGCGCCTGTATCAATTAATTTCAAGCCTGTCAGAATCCTTAATTAATAATAAATACATAAAATAAATAATTTAACATTAACGGCGTGTCAAGTAGCATAGTTGCATTTATTAATACGCAAGAGAATTTCATAGTCAATCGTAATTTTAAAATCATTTTAAAACTAATACATGCATTTACTAGTCTCGCATTATGAATATTAAGCACTGATTAATTAGCATGCCCACATTTATTATAATAATAACTTAGACTAATAAAACACCTAAAATAATTTAATCGCAAATTAGATTTCGTTTATCTACCATTAACTAAATAATACACTACCTATAACCCATTAATTAAACTAATACACCTAATACATAAATCTAATACTAATACCCCCAAGCCCACCTTATTTTCGCCCAAAACAACCCTTACCCATGAATCGCCCAAACCCGCACCTCAACCGCTCGCACCCACAAGCCCATTTCCTTAACTTTTAACCTCCTCGACCACCCCACTCCCTAAAGCCCCGTAACCTCCTCGTCGACTCTCCCCAAACCTAGAAACTAAACGAACCCTAAATCACGCCACCTTTCTCAACCGCCGCAGTAACCTTTCCTCTCGCCATCGATTTCGCCAGATTTTCGTGAGGGAAAACTGCATAACCCAATCATTCCAACAAAGAACAATATCAAAATCGTCCCTAAATGGTAACTTGCCATACCAAACCTCGAAATCAAACCTTACCATATAACACCTAAAATCACACCAAAATCCCTTTCAAATCATCCGCGAATCACCCTTAGAATGGTCGAAAATCAGCACCTATTTTTGGTAGACAATCACTCGAAAAATCAATACAATCATCCCTCAAATCAAGTCTTAAACCTACCATAAATCGAAACCTAACTAGGGGGGCTATAAATACCAAGGTTTCGATATGCATCCGGGCAGCCATCGATCGTTCATTCACCATCGATCAGTCATCAATCATCGAGAACACCGACAGCATTGTGCTGAAACCCTTCTCTTTTCCATTCAATTTACTATTACCTAATTTGCACACCAGTTCTTCACGAATTCCCCTTCGACGATTCGGGAAAACCTTTGTCTTCGCCTCAGTTCGCTACCCACAAAAGGTCTGTAATCTCTCCTTCATCATCTCAGTTTTGGTCCATTTTATTTTCCACATAAGATTAGTTTGGTTTATATTTCGGTTCTGTTTTCGCTCCTCCTAGTCGTCGTTAATAGTCTGTAATTAGGGTGTTATTCCCTCCCTACTGTGGTTTGAAGAATGTTTAGTCATTGACTATGTGACTAGTTTGGTTGTTTGTTTGATTGTCACTGATCTATTATCATAGTTAACAAGCATGATTAGTTGATCGTCACATTATTAGTTTATTGATTAACAAGGGATCAGAATGTTACGACTCCGTCATTATGAGTGTATGATAGTTGTAATAATATAATCTTGACTTTGTTTAACTAAGTGCGGATCTCGCCCATTGTTAAATTTGCTAGTTAAAATCAAGCATTATTTGCCTTTTAGTTAATGTTAGCTAATGAAGACCAGTTGTGAAGTGCTTCGAGTTCAAACGTCCTTCATATGATCAAAATATTACAACTGGTTGTTTGGAATGGCTATTAATGTTCTGATTTATTAGTATCGAAAGATGAAACTAATCCAGAGCTTTAAGATTGCTTTACTTCAAAGTCTTTTCCTAGTAATAGCCAATCTAAGTCGAGACCTTGACATTTGACGATCGATTTTGTATATGATTCATATCGCCGTTTCGAACCGATCTCGAAATTAGTCTATCTCGTTCTTTGAAAAGAACGACTATCGCTTTGAATATCAATATTGTTAACCTAATAGTATGCTCAAATTCGATGGCATGTTAGTCCTTTCAAACCGCTCAGGTGTCTATAAATATTCGGGTGATTGTTTCGAGTCCTCACACTCGCTTTAATTCGTTTGAGTAATAGTCATCCTAAATGGTGTTTGATAGGCATGTCCATTCTATAAATCTCATTGTAGTAAAATCACTAGGTTGTGCATAGTTTGAATTGAGACTGTACCTGTTCAATACTTTCGTATGTTAGCATTTTTTCTTTTTTTTTATTTCAATACTGAACAATGCTGCTAGTCTGTACCATCTACCTTTCCTTTTTATTGGAGTGTTTTTCTCATCTCCTTTCTTATATCTCCTCAGATCTCATGATTCATGCATATAGCTTATTTCTCTATATTGACATCAATTAGGCTTCATATGTGGTCATCTGCTTTAAATCCCATCTTGCTCATATGATGTACCTCGCTTGCATCCCCTGTTAGCCCTATTTTCTGCTATTTAATACATTGTATTCTAAGGTGATGCATATCAAAGTATATAAAGGGATATATTTCAAGATCCACTCATTATAGATATAGGTATATGTTTCATACATACAATGTATATTTCAATATTGATCTACGATGCTTAAGTGTTAGAATGTTGGTATAGGTCCGAATATGACCATTTGTTGATTAGGACCATCACATAGATATCGGTGATTAGTCCTTCTTAGATCCGAATTATGGGTGTTTGTTTTTGGTTACTGCTTTGTCTCAAACCCGAGGTATCGGCCTACGTTTGGGCTTTTATTCTTCGGGAAGTCTCATAATATTTTGGTGATATAGTTTGAATAAGAATTAAGTCAATACATATTTAAGATTACATGATCACTTTATGTACTTACATGGTTGACACGGTTTATAGATATACTAATCCTTATCTTTCTTATTTTTTTGACACGCTGCCCGAGAATAATCAAGAGTCTCAGATGAGACTCGCCATGACTTCCATATCGCCAACCACACTTCCGCGCAGGCTTCCAAACAACTATAGGATAGATGGTGTCGCCATCCATTCTAGACGTCACAACAACTCCAATCTCCTCTTCCCTTTGCTTATTTATGCATTTATTTACTTGTTTATTTATTATTGTCATATTCATTAACCTTGTAATTAATAGGATAATTAACTCTACTAGTCTTTTGAATATTTTGGAAAGGGTAGTTTAAAGATAAATTTATCCTTTACTTAGTTTAGGCTCATCATATAAATCTAAATCTAAAATAATTAATCCTAGCTATGCTTTAGTCACGTGGTTAATATGTTCCTCCATATTTAATTCTTAAGAAATAAGCTTTCTCATAAACTCTTCATAAATACCATAGGAAGTAATTTTCACATACACGTATAATAAATAATTTCATAATTAACTTTATATATAGGAGTCTTAACCTTACATATACTAATAGGAGTAATTCATCATGTTCTTACTTTTTGTCAAATAATTTCATAATTAACTTTGTATATTTTTATGAGTTTTTATAAGACCCTTTTAGTTATCAATATATATATTCTTTAGATATTTGCCACACCCCTTTACTTAAATAATCGTTTTTTTTTAAAAAAAACATACATCCCTTAGCCAAATAAAATTAACCTATGTCTGAGCGGACAACCGCAAGTTAGCGGATCCTTTAGGGTGCCTGACCCCTTCCCTTTAGGATAATAAAGAACCCTTGCCCAGAATCTCATTAAGCTTAGCAGACCCTTAAATGGAGTTAATGTTGACTTTAATCGGTTAGCATTTAGGTGTCCTAATTCACCCAAATAATTAGGTGGCGACTCCCTTAACATTTTAAACTTTATTTCTTACATTTTGGGGAGGATAACCATTCCGTCGCGCATTCAAGCCTGAGAGTTCAAAATCGGGTGCGACAGCATGGCGACTCCACTGGGGATATACAGGTTCTTAACCATAACAAACATAGGTTAATTATTGTGCTTCTTTTTTTTTTTTTTCTTCTTTCTTTATTTATTTATTTGTTTTTTTTATTTATTTGCTTAACTTACTTAATTTGCTTATTTTGTGTTTCACACTTATTTGCTTTATATTTTGCCTAAACTATTTTGCTTTATATATGAATATTTGCATATTGTTTTAACTGCTATTTGTTACCGCTTTCCTTAAACTGGCATTCCGCTCATACTTCCTCCCTTATGGAAAATTCACACTATCACACACGACACGCGGGTGTGCTTTGCGCACCTGCAAATTTCTTTCAAACACCCAAATTTAAGAGAGTTGGTATTTTGCGCGGAGAATCCGGTCCAACCGGTGGTCGCGTAGCCTTCTCACTCGAGTAGTCGCCGGGAACTCAAGGCCTAGTAAGCCAAATCTTAGCAAACTTAAGATAGAGCTATACCACCCTTTATTTTAAGGCATGCATGCATTTACCTTAGGTGGGTCGGTCCTCGTATCGACACCACTATTAGGAAGACACTAACTTGTCGGTGGGTTTCTCAACCCAACGACCAACCAAAGATATTATGTGTTGCCGCATCATGATAGATTTATCCAAGCCAAAAGACATGCCCAAAATTGGAAATGTAAGTTTATTTTTATTGTTTTTTCAAAGATTTGTAGCATGGATCATATAAGAATGGTTAGCGGAGTTCCTAATAAGCTAAGAGTATGGTGGGAGGATTTCGACATCGTGATCGACAATGATTAGGAAGAAGTTGGGGTGTCTCATCTCACTATTTGGTATTTCGCGGATCCGCATTTGATCCGAGCTTTAATCCATTTTGGGATCCGCCCGAGTCATTTTCAAATTCAAGGATTTTGAGATAACTCCTACATTGGAAGAAGTGCATTATTTCACCACCTAGTTTACGAGTAGAATGATTATTCCCAACCCAATCGGGAAGAAATTCCTCATTACATGGGTCTTAAGAATACTAAGGAGTTGCGTTGCTTGAGAACAATTGGGTGTCTCTTGACTATCTTTACGAGAGGTATGGACATGATAACGCTTACAAGACATGCAAAGTAATTCTCACGCACTCTACGCCATTGGCAAACAGGCGTCTATTGCATTCACCGCCGCTCTACTTGGCACCTTGATTTTTCCTCCAGGTATGGCAAGATAAGTACTTGCATATGTTCGTGGCGAGATCACTTTTCGAGGAATTGTGGCATACAACCCACTTTGGTTCCTATGATTTTGGCGTAAATATTCCGAGCTCTTGGGAAATGCAAAGAGAGAGCATAAACTTCTTTGAAGGTTGCAATCTTATCTTACAAATGTGGGCCATGGAGCATTTTACCGGTCGAGATATGTGACGTTTGTTTCAGCGCATCCTACAAGATCGACAGTTTCTATGATAGAACGAAGCGGTTTGTGTCACCGGTCGGCATCAAAGATTGGTGCAAGTTTTTGACATCCCGCGCGTGATCGAGATCGATGGAAATATCCTTTACTCTCACAAAAATGGAGCCTTTGTACGTGGTAAAGAATTGTACTATATTGAGCTTATTGGTCTAAAGGTGCGCAACCATACGCTCCCTACGCACACCGACAATTCGGCCAAGAAGATAATTCCACTCCGATCGGACATGGGAGTTTCGGAAGTTACATTTGGACCAGACTTTATTGTGCCTCGAGCTAGACAAATTTTGAAAGAATGGGACGACATTAACAAAATAGACATCGGAGATGAACAAGCAGGGCACACACCTGAGTATCAGACATGGCTGCAAGAGGATCACATCAACACAACCTACAGCCCAAGAGGAAAGCAAGGTTTCGAGGACATGGACACAAGCAATAGAATGAAGAATAATCAACTCAAGGAGAGGGTCATCACCCCAGACATGTGGGCCCTAATGCACGATGCAGTACAATACTTGGAACAGGCAGGGGCTATACCAAAGAAGACCTAAGTTCCACTATCACATCGACGACACAGTTATTTAGATTTCCATTGTTTTCTTATAAAATGTCATTTCAATTAGCTTTATTTCCAATAAAGGCATTCCAATACAATGGCTTGGGTACATCTAACGTGACTTTGCATTTATGACGCTTAGGCCTACCTCTGGCATGATAGAGGCCCCTTGCATATTAGGACGCGCTTTAATCTACTTTATTTGTTGAAGCTTCATTATATGCCTATATGTTCTGCTATTACATTTATCTCGACACGTGTTTTGAACTAAAGGACTTTTCTTTGTATTACTCCTCGTCGGCTGATTTGTGTTGGCAAGCCTTGGTGAGCACCCATATTTCACGGATCCAAAGCACGGCGACAAAAATGAATGATTCGTGGGCAAACGAGCAGGATGGCTTGGGACTCATCGCCATTCAACGAGAGGAACCAGAGACATCGAAAGGAAATGCTCATATTCGATGAATACCTTGCTCAATCTCGCAACAAATGGCGGTCATGCAAGCCGAAATGGATAGACTCCGGGAAATTACTAAGTTATCTATAAGCCTCAACACACAACTACCCACACTTCCTAATTCACCGTCCTTTCGACGCCATCCCCAACATCCAGCGGATAACCCACAACCTCCCAATCCACAATACAACAACACGCCTCGCATAACCCACGGCCCCAAAGCCACAACACAACAACACACTCGCCATAACCCACGGACCTTAAATGACCCTAACCCGCACACACCGGCCTCAGATAATACAAGCCACCTTACGCCCAAAACAACCAACCTACTCAACCGGCGCGATGGCATACCATAATAAACAATACGGATCACCGTATATGTGACCCATGCACCACATCTCACACCGTGCACCTATACCTCCGGAGTTTGCTCGATATGAAGAGGCGGAGAAGAGGACAAGAGTTGGAATAGATGAAAACGTGGCGGAAGAAATTCACGACTTGAAGAAAGCTTTTAAGAACTGCGGATGGACAAGGTGGCGAGGATTGGAATACGAGGATTTATGCATGCATCCCGACGCCGAATCGCGTTGGATACAAGGTACCAAAGTTTGACCTGTTTGTGGCAAAAGTAATCCTCGTGCACACTTGAGATCCTATTGCGACAAATTAGTGGGAGTGGGAAGAGATCAATCAATCATCATGAAATTGTTCATAAGGAGCTTGACTGGAGAAGCCTTGGATTGGTATACTAGCCAGGATCCAAGGAAGTGGCGTAGTTGGGGGGCGATGGCCCAGGACTTTGTAGACAGGTTCAGGTTTAATACGGACAACGTCCTGGACAGATTCTATCTAATGAAATTGGAGAAAAAGTCAATAGAAACCTTTAGGGAATATGCAATGAGGTGGAGATCTGAAGCAGCGAAGGTCCAGCCACCTATGGAAGAAAGTGAAATGACAACACTGTTTGTGCAATCCCTGAAGGACCCCACGTACTACGAGAGGTTGATCAGCGTCATTGGACGCAATTTTTCTGAAGTAGTGAAAATGGGAGATTTTGTGGAAGAAGGACTTAGAACAGGTAGGATCACGAACCTGGCCGCTTTGCAAGCAACAAGCAAAGCCATACAATCAGAGTCAATGGGAGGGATGAATAAGAAGAAGAAGGATGGGCGGCCCAATCATGGCGGTGCAACACAAAAGCGAATCGGGCCCCGACATACCAACTGACCCCAAACATACCAACCCCAAGCATACCAACCCCAAACATACCAAACCCGCATTCCAAAACCTCCATATGATCAGTTTAGCCAAAATACTCCCACATACAATCAACCTTCACCCATCTACACCACCCAGCCAATATACAACCCACGGGCGTTCGCCCACACAAATCCCTCACAAAACCGACCAGCATACCCACCCCACAACAATACCACGCACAAAACACACCTAGACCCCGAACCGGCAGAGAGGCCCACAAAACCATACACCCGTTGGGTGAACCATACTCCCAACTATATGAAAGGCCCGGCATTGGTTTTATACAACCAATCGGCGAAATCCTAATCCACTCCTACCATGGCATGATGAGAATAAGCATTGTGCATACCACTGGAGTGTCGTGGCACGATCTGAGATAGTTGCTATGCTTTGAAAAACAATTGAGGAGCTAATCGGAGAAGGAGCTATTCGATTGAAAGAGCCTTCCACAATGTCAACAACAATCCGCCAAATCACGACAATCTTTGGCGTGCACATGATCACCTTTGATGATGTATGCGATATGGAAGGACTATCGTACCAATCAAGGAGAAAGAGGCGGGGATCGCCATTGCGTTGCCCGTGTGATTACCGCGAGTCGAGCGCCGTTGGAAGTAGAGTTGAGCCGCCATAAGCCTCGATGTCGGTCTTAGTACCGGGATGGAGTCATTTGATCAAACAACGTAATGAGGGTAGCGAAGCGGTGGTAGAAGGCACATTCTGGCGGGGGTGTGAGTCGGACAACGTTACTCATCAGTAGAAGTATCGCGAAAAGCGCCGGAAAAAGGCGTGACCGAATCCAAGTAGAGGAATTTTGGAGAAGGATGCCTCAGGAGACTATTCCATTGTAGAAACGATTGAGTAAAACACCGGACAAATTTCTCTATTGTCATTGTTGATGAATTAGTGAACCACCGAACCGCTTTGATGGAGGTTTTGAAAGAAGCGCATGTGCCAGCCGAGACCGATGAGAACTTTTGGCATTGATCGGGCGATTAAAGAGGTGCAAAGATAATCTTCCATGAGAATGAATTGCCTCACGAAGGTCGGGTCATAATAAGGCATTGAACATATGATCAAGTGTGCTAATAAGTTTATCTCGCGTCTTGATTGATGGGGTCATTTGTTAATGTATGCCCTTTGAATACTCTTGAACTTTAGGAGTCAACATTGGGAAACTCATGAAAGCTACACAGGGTAAAAGGTTTCGATGGGACCCTGAGGAGCGTCGCAGACGAGATTGATTTGACACTACAGATCGGGCGCATGAGTCGAGATAGAATTCCAAGTATTGGACATATCCACATCTTCTGATCATTACTCGGTAGGCCTTGGATCCACTTGGCCTGAGCCGTCCTTCCACTTTGCATCAAGTCCTGAAATTCATCCGGAATCATCATGAAGTTGTGGTTGAGGAGACAAGGACAACATCGCTAAAGGGCAATTCGGTCATCGAGTATGGAGAAAATTTGGATGGATCTGTCTACCATATGAACAAGATCGTAGGCGTTAGCAAGGCTAAAGGGACGCGACTACCTCGCACTCCCAAAATGGTGGCAGAGATCTTTGAGAAATGGTTTCGAGCCGTGAGGACTTGGACCAAGACTAGGAGGAATCACGAGCCGATTCACTGCGGAGAAGAAGGACACTTTTGGTCTCGGATATCACCCGCCGGAGAGATGATGTTATTTGATATCGGAAGGAAGGTGAGTCTCATCCGCCAAGACTGTTCCACCCCTGAATCATTCATTCGTCAAAGCATGCCCTGCTCAGCTACCAGAAGAGGAGGATGCAGACATTCTTGCGGATGGACTTCAAGGCCTTTTCATTTCTGAGGAAGAAGCAGAGTGTCATGCGGTTTTGGAAGACCACGGATGACGACCATTTGGAGTGCGAGCGGAGATGTCTTGAGCAAGCTGGACTGTACCAACCTTTGTTTTCATGAGTCTGGGTAGAATTAATAATTAGACGTTTTAAACAATTCAATTCGTATTTTTTCTGAATTATGGAACCCGTTTTTATGAGCTTATTTCCTTTCTGAAGTTTTAATAACAAGTTATGTTTTAATCAACGCTCTTTATTCCCTTTCTTTCAGCATACAAAATAATATACTTGTCGATAATGAAAATGTGACATGTCATGAAACAAGCGAACAAAGTCAGAATAATCCGACAGAACCCGAAGGGAATTTCCCGCTAGAAGAATTAACGGAAGAGTTAGGAAAATTCGAGGATAAGTCGAAACCTAATCTGGATGAAACAGAAACAGTAAACCTAGGGGATGATAAAGTCGTGAAGGAGACAAGGATCAGTGTTCATTTGAATACCACACAGAAAGAAGATTTGGTGGCCCTATTGAAGCAGTATGTCGACATATTCGCTTGGTCTTATGATGATATGCCAGGTCTAAGCACATCGTTTCTCATAAGCTGCCCATTGAACCGTCATGTCTTCCAGTGAAGCAAAAACCAAGGAAAATCAAGCCGGATCAGAGTTTGAAAGTCAAGGAGGAGATCTCCAAACAATTGGACGCAAATGTCATTCGGGTAGCAAGGTACCCCACTTGGTTAGCCAATATTGTGCGATAACAAGAAGGATGGCAAAATACGAGTTTGTGTCGATTCTGAGGATCTCAACAAGGCAAGCCCTAAAGATGATTTTCCCCTTCCGAACATTCATTTACTCATTGACAATTGTGCGAAGCATGAGTTGCAGTCCTTTGTCGATTGTTTCGCCGGGTACCATCAAATCTTAATGAACGAAGAGGATGCAGAGAAGACCGCGTTCACCACCCCGGGGTATATTATTATCGAGTCATGCCATTTGGACTTAAAAACGCAGGTGCCACTTACATGAGAGCCATGACTACCATTTTTCATGATATGATCCATAAGGAAATTGAAGTCTACGTGGATGACGTCATTATCAAATCGCGGAGGGCTACTGATCATCTGGTCCATCTGAAGAAGTTTTTCGAACGATTGAGGCAATACAACCTGAAGTTAAATCCGGCAAAGTGTGCCTTCGGCGTCCCAGCGGGAAAATTGTTGGGTTTCATTGTGAGCAGAAGGGGAATAGAGTTGGATCCTTCGAAGATAAAAGCCATTCAAGGACTGCCTCCTCCGAAGAATCGCAAGGAAGTGATGAGTTTTCTTGGTCGTTTGAATTATATCAGCAGGTTCATAGCACAATCAACAGTGATATGCGAACCAATATTTAAGTTGTTAAAGAAGGACGCCGCCACTAAGTGGACTTTGGAGTGCCAACAAGCCCTTGACAAAATCAAAGAGTATCTGTCAAATCCGCCGGTCTTGGTGCCTCCAGAACCCGGGAGGCCTTTGCTATTATACTTATCCGTATTGGAAAATGCATTCGGATGTGTGTTAGGACAACATGATGAGACAGGAAGGAAGGAACAAGCAATATACTACTTGAGTAAAAAGTTCACGCCTTATGAAGCTCGTTACACAATCTTTGGAGCACGCGTGTTGTGCCTTGACTTGGGTTGCCCAAAAATTCAGACATTACGTCGCGTACACCACCTATCTCATCTCAAGGATGGACGCTCAGTATATCTTTCAGAAGCCTATGCCTACTGGAAAGCTTGCAAAGTGGCAGATTCTTTTAAGTGAATTCGACATCGTATATGTCACCCAGAAGGCAGTCAAAGGACAAGCATTAGCAGATCATCTCGCAGAGAATCCGGTAGACGAGGAATACATCCTTGCGGACCTACTTTCCGGATGAAGAAGTGATGTTTGTAGGAGAAGACATTTTAGAAGAATATCGAGGTTGGAGAATGTTCTTGATGGCGCCGTAATTTCAAACGAGTAGGTATCGGAGCGCTTTGGTATCGAAGCGGGACAACACTACCCAATATCGCAAGCTCAGTTCCGTGCACCAATAATATGTCGAGAATATGAGGCGTGCATACTAGGACTCGAATGGCTATTGACATGAACATCTGAAGTTCTTTGGTCGTAGGGATTGGACTGTTGATTCACCAAGTCAAGGCGAATGGGCCACGAGAATAGGAAGATACTTGTACTACCTGCTGCGTGAAAGAATTACGCAAGAGGTTCGTTAAGATAGAGTTCGTGCATACTCAGGGCTCGAAATGAGTTTCAGCGCGCTCTAGCAACTTTGTCCTCCATGATTCAGCATCCAGACAAGAACTATATTGACCCAATCAAAGTAGAGGTGCTAGAGCAGCCAGCCTATTGTTCTCAGATAGATGAAGAATCAGAAGGCAAACCTTGGTATGGCGAGATCAAGAGGTATCTCAGCGGTGAGTACCGGAAGGCGCGACAACATACAAAAGAAGACTCTTCGGAGGTTAGCCAACCATTTCTTCCTGAGCGGCGAGGTCCTTTATCGGAGAACTCCGGATTTAGGTTTGTTAAGATGTGTTGACACTCGAGAAGCAAACAAGTTATTAGAAGAGACACACGGAGGCATGTGCGGACCCCACATGAACGGCTTCATGCTAGCAAAGAAGATACTACGAGGAGGTTACTTCTGGATGACGATGGAAACAGATTGCATCAGTTTAGATGCGAAAATGCCATCAATGTCAGATCCATGGCGACTTGATTCACGTGCCACCAAATGAGCTCAACGTCACTAGTTCCCCATGGCCGTTCGCAGCTTGGGGCATGGACGTCATTGGTCTATTGGCGCGGCGTCAAATGGACACAGGTTTATCCTAGTGGCGATCGATTACTTTACAAAATGGGTAGAAGCATCATCATACAAGTCTGTGACCAAGAAAGTAGTAGTGGATTTTGTTCATCACAACATCATTTGTCGGTTTGGAATCCCAGAATCAATCATAACCGACAACGGGTCCAATCTCAATAGTGGTCTGATGAAGGAGATGTGCGTGAAGTTCAGGATCACTCATCGCAACTCTACCCCATATCGACCACAAATGAATGGAGCAGTCGAAGCGGCCAACAAGAACATCAAGAGGATACTGAGGAAGATGATAGATAACTACAGGCATTGGCATGAAAATTTGCCTTCGCCTCTTGGGTTACCGTACTACAATCAGGACCTCGCGGGAAGCAACACCGTATCTCTTGGTTTATGGAACAGAAGCGGTGCTGCCAGCTGAGATAGAAATACCGTCTCTAAGAATCATCCAGGAAGCCGAACTAGATGAAGCCAAATGGATACAGAGTAGGTACGAACAATTGATGCTTATTGATGAGAAACGAATGAACGCAGTCTGCCACGGACAACTTTACCAGAACATAATGGCCAGAGCTTTTAACAAAAAGGTACGACCAAGAAACTTCCAACCGGGACATCTGGTGCTGAAACGTATATTCCCTAACCAAAGTGAAGCGAAAGGGAAATTCGCGCCCAATTGGCAAGGGCCTTACATGGTTCACCGAGTGCTTACAGGAGGGGCCCTCATCTTAGCCGAAATGGACGGCGAAGTGTGGCCTAGAGCCATCAACGAATCGATAAAGAGATATTATATTTAGAGTGCTTTATTTTCATGTAATTACTTTGCTTGTAATTGAACTACGTTTGACCTGATTCCCTTTGCGGGATACGTAGGCGGCCGTATCGGCCGGTCCATTTCGAAAATACTCAATTACTTTGCTTATGTCGAACTACGTGCGACCTGATTCCTTGGCGGATACGTAGGCGGCCACATCGGCCTCGGTCCCATTTTTAATTTTAAAATCTTGTTTTTAACGAACTACGTTTGACCTGATTCCCTTAACGGATACGTAGGCGGCCTACATCGGCCTCGGTCACACCATAAGGAATTCCTCAGTTTTGTCATTTTGCACTTTTGTGGTTGGTACTCGATCTTGCGTGCATCTGAAGACAAACCTACGACATATATCCGACCAGTTCGCGATCAAAGCGGGACAATTTTAGGATTGCGCCACGAAAGGACACCGACAGATATGATTCCATATGCTCGAAAGATCGACAGAAACTGGGACAATTTTAAGGGTTTTACTACAAATGACGTCAATGGGCATGGTTAAGTTACGCACAGGGTTCCGGGTCCCAAAACTGGGACAAATTTTAAAGAGAGAGCCTGACGGCAGCAGAACACCAAGAGTATGGGAGAATATACCACAGATTTCGGATAGGGAAGTTTTGCTTTGTTTCACGACATGGCACTATTCAAATATCGACATAATTTCCTACTAGCACATATAAGTATATTTTCTCAAGATATAATATTTTTCAACAAATGTTTTGACCGAGACTCGAAATCAGACAGGGGTTACATGTCCAGACAAGACAACGCGTGCAAGTATCAAGAGCCAACACAAATCGGCCGACCCCCTCCCCGAACTCACGATGTCTCTTTGAGTGAATTTTGCAGGACAACAGGAACAAGGAGGGCAACAACATCCCAATACAACAGATCCGCTCACGAAGTCCATCTGCAACAAGTCTACATCAAATAAATCTAGCAGACCCACATCTTCGTTACTCAGGCTACATCATTTACACTTTAATTATTCGATTATGCGTAACACGATTTTTATCTATGCCCTAGGAGGCGTCATTTGCATTTCGTCCATACAAGACGATAACGCCCGTCTGGCGTCAATGCATTTCGTCCATACAAGACGATAACGCCTATCTGGCGTCATTTGCATTTCGTCCATACTGAGCGACAACGCCCATACAAGGCGTCGTATGCATTCGTCCATCTACAAGCGATAAGCGCCATACTGGCGTCATTTGTATTTCGTCCATACAAGCGATAACGCCATCTGGCGTCATTTGCATTCGTCCATCTGAGCGATAACGCCCATACTGGCGTCATGTGCATTTCGTCCATCTGAGCGATAACGCCATACTGGCGTCATTTGCATTTCGCCCATCTGAGCGATAACGCCATCTGGCGGCTTTTACATTTTCGTCCATACAAAGCGATAACGCCCATCTGGCGTCATATCATCGTCCATACAAGCGAAACGCCCATCTGGCGTCACATGCATCTCGTCCATCTGAGCGAAACGCCATCTGGCGTCACGTCATCTCGCCCATCTGAGCGAAACGCCCATCTGGCGTCATATGCGTCTATCCATCTGAGCGAAACGCCAGCCTGGCGTCATTTGCATTTAAATCCATACAAGCGATAACGCCATACTGGCGTCATTTGCATTTCGTCCATCTGAGCGATAACGCCATACAAGGCGTCGTGTGCATTTCGTCCATCTGAGCGATAACGCCCATCTGGCGTCATTTGCATTTCGTCCATCTGAGGCGATAACGCCATACTGGCGGCTTTACATTTCGTCCATCTGAGCGATAACGCCCATCTGGCGTCATTTGCATTCGTCCACACAAGCGATAACGCCCATCAAGGCGTCGTTTTCATAACGCTTCATCTGGCGTCGTATGCATTTCGTCCATACAAGCGATAACGCCCATACTGGCGTCATGTGCATTTCGTCATCTGAGCGATAACGCCCATACTGGCGTCATTTGCATCTCGTCCATACAAAGCGACAACGCCATACAAGGCGTCATTTGCATTCGTCCATCCATGAGCGATAACGCCCATCAAGGCGTCATTGCATTTCGTCCATCTGAGCGATTCGCCCATACTGGCGTCATTTGCATTTCGTCCATCTGAGCGATAACGCCACACAAGGCGTCATTTGCATCTCGCCTATACAGACGGCGCATCATCACATAGTATACCTGATCGACTACAACCACAACACATATTCACATCCTTACATTGTTTTGTGATTTATGCACTAATGCCTCTATCTTAGCTTCATCTACGAGGCGTTAACAAGGCGCAAAAGATGGAGCACAACGTGACCTACCTCTTACGGCGGCGAGGTAATTTGTTGGGAGCAAGGCTTCGACAAAAGGCAAAAGTGGACGAACGTCGACTACTCTCCCGACATTCTAGCACCACAATATCTCATAGCCACCATAGCTTGACACCGGGACAGATTTTAAATCCGCGTTAGCCCGCCTTGGGGTTTTTGACCGTGGCAACCCAGTGTCGTCGTAACCCGACACTGGGACAATTTTTGAGTCCGCGTCAGCCTTGCCTAAATTGCCCAACATTCTAGTTCTGAGGATCGAGACAAAATTGGCTATGAGTCAACGTCTTTGTCCGAAGATTCTTCCATCATCTCCATACAAAGAGGGACAACTGTTGACACCCAATTTTGACCCTCCCATCCAGTCATTAACTAAAATTACACTAATTTTAAAACAATTTTTTGAAAATAATAAAATGCAGCAATAAAACATAAACACAGGCATAAATAAACAATTTAATAATAACTTCGCATTTTCTTACGTAGAGTATTAAGCACTTAGAGTCCGCTACAGTATCAATTAATTTCAAGCCCTGTCGTAACTCTTAATTAATAATAAATACATAAAATAAATAATTTAACATTAACGGCGTGTCAAGTAGCATAGTTGCATTTATTAATACGCAAGAGAATTTCATAGTCAATCGTAATTTTAAAATCATTTTAAAACTAATACATGCATTTACTAGTCTCGCATTATGAATATTAAGCACTGATTAATTAGCATGCCCACATTTATTATAATAATAACTTAGACTAATAAAACACCTAAAATAATTTAATCGCAAATTAGATTTCGTTTATCTACCATTAACTAAATAATACACTACCTATAACCCATTAATTAAACTAATACACCTAATACATAAATCTAATACTAATACCACAAGCCCACCTTATTTTCGTCCAAAACAACCGCACCCGAGCGCCCAAACCCGCAGCCCAACTGCCCGCGACCCACAAGCCCATTTCCCTTTAACTTTTAACTCCTCCCTCGACCAGCCCACTCCCCCTAAAGCCCCAGAACCTCCCTCGTCGACTCCCTCCCCCAAACCTAGAAACTAAACGAACCCTAAATCACGCCACCTTCTCAACCGCCGCAGGCAACCTTTCCTCTCACTATCGATTTTCAGGAGGGAAAATCTGGCATAACCCAATCATTCCAACAAAGAACAATATCAAAATCGTCCCTAAAATGGTAACTTGCCATAGCCGAAACCTTGGAAATCAAACCTTACCATATAACACCTAAAATCACACCAAAATCCCTTTCAAATCATCCGCGAATCAGTCCTTAGAATGGTCGAAAATCAGCACCTATTTTTGGTAGACAATCACTCGAAAAATCAATACAATCATCCCTCAAATCAAGTCTTAAACCTACCATAAATCGAAACCTAACTAGGGGGGCTATAAATACCAAGGTTTCGATATGCATCCGGGCAGCCATCGATCGTTCATTCACCATCGATCAGTCATCAATCATCGAGAACACCGACAGCATTGTGCTGAAACCCTTCTCTTTTCCATTCAATTTACTATTACCTAATTTGCACACCAGTTCTTCACGAATTCCCTTCGATTTATCGGAAAACCTTTGTCTTCGCCTCGATTCGCTACCACAAAAGGTCGTAATCTCTCCTTCATCATCTCGCTTTGGTCCATTTTATTTTCCACATAAGATTAGTTTGGTTTATATTTCGGTTCTGCTTTTTCGCTCCTCCTGATGCGTTAATAGTGCGTAATTAGGGTGTTATTCCTCCCTCGTGGTTTGAAGAATGTTTAGTCATTGACTATGTGACTAGTTTGGTTGTTTGTTTGATTGTCACTGATCTATTATCATAGTTAACAAGCATGATTAGTTGATCGTCACATTATTAGTTTATTGATTAACAAGGGATCAGAATGTTACGACTCCGTCATTATGAGTGTATGATAGTTGTAATAATATAATCTTGACTTTGTTTAACTAAGTAAGGGATCTCGTCCATTGTTTGTACGGTTAGTTAAAATCAAGCATTATTTGCCTTTTAGTTAATGTTAGCTAATGAAGACCAGTTGTGAAGTGCTTCGAGTTCAAACGTCCTTCATATGATCAAAATATTACAACTGGTTGTTTGGAATGGCTATTAATGTTCTGATTTATTAGTATCGAAAGATGAAACTAATCCAGAGCTTTAAGATTGCTTTACTTCAAAGTCTTTTCCTAGTAATAGCCAATCTAAGTCGAGACCTTGACATTTGATGCTGACTGGATTTTGTATATGATTCATATCGCCGTTCTCGAAACTGATCTCAGAATTAGTCTATCTGTTCTTTGAAAAGAACGACTACTGCTTTGAATATCAATATTGTTAACCTAATAGTATGCTCGAAATTCGGATGGCATGTTAGTCCTTTCAAACTGTTCTGTGGTGTCTATAAATATTCGGGTGATTGTTTGGCTGAGTCCTCACACTCAGTTTAATTCGTTTTGGAGTAATAGTCATCCTAAATGTTGTTTGATAGGCATGTCCATTCTATAAATATCATTGTAGTAAAATCACTAGGTTGTGCATAGTTTGAATTGAGACTGTACCTGTTCAATACTTTCGTATGTTAGCATTTTTCCTTTTTTTTTTTATTTCAATACTGAACAATGCTGCTAGTCTGTACCATCTACCTTTCCTTTTTATTGGAGTGTTTTTCTCATCTCCTTTCTTATGTCTCCTTGTATCTCATGCATTCATGCATATAGCTTATTTCTCTATATTGACATCAATTAGGCTTCATATGTGGTCATCTGTTTTAAATCCCATCTTGCTCATATGATGTACCTCGTTTGCATCCCTCGGTGTTAGCCCTATTTTCTGCTATTTAATACATTGTATTCTAAGGTGATGCATATCAAAGTATATAAAGGGATATATTTCAGTATCCACTCATTATAGATATATAGGTATATGTTTCATACATACAATGTATATTTCGAATATTGATCTATGCATGCTTAAGTGTTAGAATAAGCTGGTATAGGTCTGAATATGACCATTTGTTGATTAGGACCATCACATAGATATTGAGCTGATTAGTCCTTCTTTAGGATCTGGAATTATGGGTGTTTGTTTCGTTTGGTTACTGCTTTTGTCTCAAACCTGAGGTATCGGTCCTACGTTTGGGCTTTTATTCTTCGGGGAAGTCTGTTAATATTTTGGGCTGATATAGTTTGAATAAGAATTAAGTCAATACATATTTAAGATTACATGATCACTTTATGTACTTACATGGTTGACACGGTTTATAGCATATACTAATCCTTATCTTTCTTATTTTTTTTTGACATGCGTCTGGAGAATAATCAAGAGTCTCGGTATGAGACTCGTCATGACTTCCATATCGCCAACCACACTTCCGCCGCAGGGCTTCCAAACAGCTATAGGATAGATGGTGTCGCCATCCATTCTAGACGTCACAACAACTCCAATCTCCTCTTCCCTTTGCTTATTTATGCATTTATTTACTTGTTTATTTATTATTGTCATATTCATTAACCTTGTAATTAATAGGATAATTAACTCTACTAGTCTTTTGAATATTTTGGAAAGGGTAGTTTAAAGATAAATTTATCCTTTACTTAGTTTAGGCTCATCATATAAATCTAAATCTAAAATAATTAATCCTAGCTATGCTTTAGTCACGTGGTTAATATGTTCCTCCATATTTAATTCTTAAGAAATAAGCTTTCTCATAAACTCTTCATAAATACCATAGGAAGTAATTTTCACATACACGTATAATAAATAATTTCATAATTAACTTTATATATAGGAGTCTTAACCTTACATATACTAATAGGAGTAATTCATCATGTTCTTACTTTTTGTCAAATAATTTCATAATTAACTTTGTATATTTTTATGAGTTTTTATAAGACCCTTTTAGTTATCAATATATATATTCTTTAGATATTTGCCACACCCCTTTACTTAAATAATCGTTTTTTTTTAAAAAAAACATACATCCCTTAGCCAAATAAAATTAACCTATGTCTGAGCGGACAACCGCAAGTTAGCGGATCCTTTAGGGTGCCTGACCCCTTCCCTTTAGGATAATAAAGAACCCTTGCCCAGAATCTCATTAAGCTTAGCAGACCCTTAAATGGAGTTAATGTTGACTTTAATCGGTTAGCATTTAGGTGTCCTAATTCACCCAAATAATTAGGTGGCGACTCCCTTAACATTTTAAACTTTATTTCTTACATTTTGGGGAGGATAACCATTCCGTCGCGCATTCAAGCCTGAGAGTTCAAAATCGGGTGCGACAATAAACATGCCCTGGAATTACGGGGTGTAACATTCTTCCTCCCTTAGAAACATTCGTCCCCGAATGTTCTTTCGGAGTCAAACTTATAAATAGCGACATAGTCTCATTTTACAACCCCGACATGCCAATAATGCCACACGTGGCCACATAATAGCACTTAAGCAAAATACTTCCATTAAAACTTGACAAGTAAGGGAAAATGAATTACCTGAAGGTGTAGGGAATAAGTGAGGATACTTCCTCAACATGTCCTCCTCCGCTTCCCAAGTCATCTCCTCCTTGTTATCATTCCGCCACAAGACTTTGACGGAAGCCACATCCTTGGTCCGCAGTCGCCTGACCTGGCGATCGAGTATCGCTATGGGACTCTCCTCCTACGATAACCCCTCTGTCACCTGGACCTCGCTAGCTGGGAAAACTCTCGATGGATCTCCGATACACTTCCGCAACATAGAAACATGAAAGACCGGATGTACCGCCTCTAACTCTGATGGCAGATCCAACTCATAGGCAACCTTGCCTACTCTACGGATGATCTGGTAGGGCCCAATGTACCTTGAGCTAAGTTTCCCCTTCTTTCCGAATCTCATCACACCCTTCATGGGCGATACCTTCAAGAAGACCCAATCGTCTACCTGAAACTCCAAAGGTCGACGCCGATTATCTGCATAAGACTTCTGCCGACTACGAAGCTGCTAACGATCTCTCCCGGATAAGCTTCACCTTATCCACGACCTGTGAATCAAGTCCGCCAACTAATCGCACTCGCCCACGTCGAACCAACCAATCGGCGACCTACATTTCCGCCCATACAAAGCCTCATATGGCGCCATCTGTATACTAGAATGGTAGCTGTTGTTATAAGCAAACTCCACAAGAGCCAAGAGGCAAATGATCTTCCCAGCTACCCCTGAAATCAATCACACATGCTTGCAGCATATCCTCAAGTGTCTGGATAGTACGCTGCATGCGCCGTCGATCACGAGGATGAACGCAGCGATCGAGACTCACCTGTGTCCCTAGTCCCTTCTGGAAAGACCTCCAGAAGTTAGCTATAAACTGGGCTCCTCTGTCTGATATAATCGATATAGGGACTCGTGCGATCTCACAATCTCACGATATACAATCGGCATAATCCTCGGTGAATCGTAGTCTGTTGGAAGAAAGTGGGCTGATTTCGTCAGCCTGTAAACAATAACCCAGATGGAGTCATACTTCCTCTGAGTACGAGGTAACCCTGTAACAAAGTCCATGTTAATCACCTCCCACTTCCATGTCGGAATATCAATAGCCTGCAATAGCCCACCAGGCTTCTGGTGCTCAACCTTGACCTGATGACAATTAGGACACTGTGCAACAAAATCTGCCACGTCCCACTTCAGGCCATCCCACCAATACATACATCTGAGGTCATGGTACATCTTAGTCGACCCCGGATGAACGGAATAACGGGCGCTGTGTGCCTCCCCCAGAATCTGATGACGAAGTCCTGCAACATCGGGAACACACAATCTGCCCTCAAACCTTAGCACCCCATTCGGCGCTACCTCAAATAGACTCTTCTCCTCTCGAAGAGCCGTATCTCGATACCGTATCATAACTGGGTCCTCATATTGTCGCCTCTTCACCTTATCAACGATGGAAGACTCGGAAATCTCACGAACCCGTACCCCACTATCATCGGTATCGATCAATCGAACCCCAAGGCTCGCTGGTGATGGATCGGCGGACCATGTCTGTCTCTGGTGTACCTGCAGGACTCCCCATAGATCTACGACTCAAAGCATCTGCAACCACGTTGGCTTTCCCCGGATGGTATAGAATATCAACATCATAATCCTTCAACAACTCTAACCACCGCCTTTGTCGCAAGTTCAGCTCCCTCTGCCTGAAGATGTACTGGAGGCTCTTGTGGTCTGTATAAATATCCACATGAACCCCATATAAATAATGTCTCCAAATCTTCAAGGCATGAATAACTGCGGCCAACTCTAAGTCGTGAGTAGGGTAATTCCTCTCATGCTTCCGTAGCTGCCGGAAAGCATAAGCTATTACCTTGCCGTGCTGCATCAATACGCACCCTAGCCCGATACCCGAGGCATCACAATAAATCACGTAGCCCTCTAACCCCTCGGGATGAGTAAGAACTGGAGCCGTCGTCAACTTTTCCTTGATGGCTGGAAGCCCTTCTCACAAGCTTCGTCTCCGGAACTTAGCGCTACGAGTCGGCTAGTCAACGATCGCGATATCGAAGCAAGCGCTCCACAAACCTACGATAATAACGCGACCACTAAGCTGCGCACCGTCGGATAGTAGGTATCGGCCAAGACTTGACCGCGCCAATCTTTGCCGTATTCACTGAACACCGTCGGCCCGATAATGTACCCAAGAATGCCTGAGGCCAACCAAAACTCACACTTGGAGAACTTGGCGAACAGTTGCCGGCTCCGGAGGACCCCAAGTACCGTCCTCAAGTGATCTGCATGCTCCTGCTCTGTGCGCGAATAAACCAAGATGTCATCAATGAATACTATAACAAATGTATCCAAAAATGGCTTGAACACGGTTCATCAAATCCATAAATACCATCGAGGCGTTGGTCAAACCGAAGACATCACCTGAACTCATAGTGCCCATCTGGGTCCCGAATGCGATCTTTGGGATATCTCGCCTCGAACTCGCACTTTGATGATAACTGGATCGCGAGTC
Source organism: Przewalskia tangutica (assembly GCA_029844215.1). Classification (NCBI taxonomy): domain Eukaryota; kingdom Viridiplantae; phylum Streptophyta; class Magnoliopsida; order Solanales; family Solanaceae; genus Przewalskia; species Przewalskia tangutica. The sequence goes on along the minus strand of CM056740.1, from coordinate 39,875,225 downwards.
TATCTTGGAAACACCACGCCCGCAACTAGTCAAACAAATCATCAATCACGGGAGGGTATCATTCTTAATGGTTACCTTATTCATTTTTGTAATCAACACACATCCGCGCTGCGTCATCCTTCTTTACAAACAAAGCGGCGCTTCTCGGGGAGAAACACTAGTCTGATAAAGCCTTTTTCCAAAGAAATCTTTTAGCTGGTCCTTCACTCCTCAACTCAGCGGGTGTCATCACATGCGGTGGAATAGATATAGGCTGAGTGTCTGGCAACATATCAATACAAAACTCAATCTCCCTCTCAGGAGGGATACCCGGGAGATCGTCTGGAAATACATCTAGGAACTCTCTAACCATCAAATGGATCAAGAGGCGGCACCTCGATTCTGTATCGAATACGAACGGATGATAAATGTACCTTCTGTACCATCTCCCAGCCTTGAGGTAAGAAATAAACCTACCGCCGGCGGCTGTGTTGCCCTTCCACTCGATAAGCGGCTCACCAGAAGCGGAATCGGACCAACCGCCTCTACGATTAACGTTGGCATAACAAAAGCGACCAGTCCATACCCATAATGGCGTCAAAATCGTCATCTCAACTCTATCAAGTCTGCAAGTGCGACGTAAATAAACACCGGGCAACCTTTGTACACCCGCTCAGCTAACACCGAATCACCCACTGGCGTAGCTACCTCAAAAGGCTCTATCGACACCGGCTCTATCCCGATTCTACCAGCAATAAGAGGGGACACATAGGACCTGGATCTATCAAAGCATAAACGTCACAGCATGAAATCAATAATGTACATGTGACGGCGTGCGGGAAACCTCACGATCTGGCGGTGGCTAAGGAATATATGCGGTTACGTGGACCGCTAGAACGGGACCCCGCACGACCCTGCGCGGCTCTGGTCCGTGAACACCCCGCCTGCAGGCGCATAACCTGAAGAAGAAGAAGATCCGAATGGCCCGACCGGTGAACCATAACACTCCCGCCATCTCTGTTCGGACAATCACTCTTCATATGGCCCTGCTGGCCACAAGAGAAGCAAGCTCCCGAAGCCATACGACACTCGCCCGGGTGAGATCTACCGCATCAAACACACCGAGATGTGAGTGGTATCGATCGGTGACGATCTCTGCCCCCCTGAAACCCCGAAGTCCTGGAGCCACGACGCTGCTCGAATGACCAGTGATCAACCTCGCGCGAGAAAACCGAGAAGGGACACTCATGCCGGTGAAATGTGGACCTAGTCTGCTGTGAAATTGTCGCCTCAGCGCCTGAGACCTGCTTTGTCACGGCCTCTTGGTGGCTTTGAGTCTAGCTGATCCTCTCTCTCTCTGTCCTCTATCCCCTGCGCATAAGCCTGCATCCTGGAAATATCCATACCTGGCTGAAGGGCCACCCCCAAGCATGTAGTAATCATATGACGGTCTAGCCCCATCACATAACGATGAACTGCATGCGCCATGTCGGCGATGGTGAGCGCATACCTGGCCAATGAGTCAAACTCTAGGTTGTACTCTCTGATAGTCCTCCCATTCTGTCTCAATGTCAAAAATCTATCCACGCGGGCTCTCCTCATCTCGGGAGGCAAAAAGTGATCGGGAAGGCCTCGTGAACTCCTCCCAAAATTTGGAAGAGCACCTCACCTCTAGACAACTCCCATGACTCAAACCAGTTCAACGCATATCGCGTAACGGTAGAGGCTAGCATAGCGACTACGTCTCCGAGGCCCTCAACACCTGCATAGTCCGCTGTAACTGCCGAATAAACTCATGAGGATCCTCTTCAGATCTCGAACCATAGAACTCGGGTGGATGACAACCCAGAAAATCCGAATCCATGGCAAATCGGCTCTGGGTTAGCTACCACTCTGTCGGGCTGCCACCTCGCTATCTTTGGTCAATAACCGAATCTGCTCTCCGTATTCTCTATACTCAGCCCCTAAGCAGAGGCTCAGGTACCGGAACCTCTGGAGCTATTGTCGCTCTCGGCTCCTCTAATACCGCCGGCGTGGCTGAACTCACCGACCCGCCTACAACCTCAGGCATAGTCTGTGCCTGAGTCCTAGTAACCCTCTGCGTGCTAGCGTCATTGCTTTGCCTTGCCACGGGCCACGATCGCCTTCCGTGGAGGCATAACTGATACATAAGAATAGGTCAGAGAGGGTTCAACCTAATAAGACAGCTCTATTGCACGATCTTAGAGAGAGAAGAATGGAAACCAATCCTAAATGTCATGCAGTCTCCTGATTATAGATGTGGTGCACAACACCGATAATCAAGACTTTACTAGACACGGTCTGTAGACACTTTCCGAGAACTAACTGCTCTGATACCACTTTTGTCACGACCCGACCCCGGGGCCGCGACTGGTGACCTACCTGGGCACCCCGTTCAGGTATACATCAGAGAATAGCAGCGAAACATACATAACACATATCAAAACTTAGAAAATAAACATCAACAGGCTAGCCGATAAGGCCACCTTCCGTAAAATGTACATAAACCAAAATACGTCAGTACAATTCTGTTCTTTAAAACTCAAACCACAAATGTGACTACAGACCTCTAGGAATAACAACTGTGCGGGACAGGGCCCCACCATACCCCTGAATGTACATAATATCTACAACATCAGGGAGAACCGTACCAAAAGGCAAGCCTCCGGAGAAATGGAGCTTTCGACACCTGATCAATGATCCTAAGAATGAGGATCCACCACCTGCTTACCCCTACCCGTGGCATGAACGCAACCCCCGAGGAAAGGGGGTCAGTACACAATATGTACCAAGTATGTAAAACTGGAAAATACTGTAAATACATCATAAGTCTAAAATAAAGTTGGAGACATGTATGATAATCAAATTACAGTACACTGTGCCTTACTAACAATGAGAGTAAACAAGAGTATATTTTACTGCATAAAAATAGGAGGCTCATGATCAAAGTAGGGCCACTCGCCCGTAGTATCATTAAGCAATCATACTCCTGGGATGAGATATTCCTTTGTAATAGTAGATGATTTTTCTAGATATACATGAATTTGTTTTCTAAAAAAAATCAAAAACTTTTGACATGTTTAAAGTGCTATACTCTAGGATTAGGAACTTGTTTTGTTCTCCCATTTTTCAAATCAGATCCGATCATGAAAAGGAATTTGAGAATCAATCTTTTGCTAAATTTTGCGAAAAGAAAGGTATCTTTCATGAATTCTCGGCATCTAAAACTCCTCAACAAAATGGGGTAGCTGAGAGGAAGAACAGAACATTGCAAAAAATGTCTAGAGTAATGTTATGTTCTAAAGAATTGTCGAAAATGTTTTGGGCAGAAGCCTTAAATATTGCATGTTACATCACTAATATAGTTTATTTAAGGTCAGGTACCAGAATGACTCCCTATGAACTTTTAAATGAAAAGAAACCAACTCTGCGTTACTTTAATGTCTTTGGGTGTGTCTGCGCTACATTTTAAATGACAGGGACCAATTGGCGAAATTTGACTCAAAAAGTGATAAAGGGATATTTATTGGCTATTCATAGAATAGTCATGCTTACCGGATATACAATCTGAAGACTAAGACCATACATGAGTCCGTTAATGTTATCTTTGATGATCTTATGTATATCTCAAGGAAGTCATCAGAAAATAACATTGTGGTTATAGTAGAAAAAAAGCAACAAAATGAAGAAGCATATATTGTCCCAAATGTTGTCACAACATCAGAGGAAACATCTGAACCACAAGAAGAGACCACAGGGGTTAAAGTGGAGGAGGAGTCTGTAACTGAATTGCATGACCAAGTAAGACGAGATCCTCCATCAAGGATTATAATGAACCATTCACCTGACTAGGTGATAGGGGGAATTTTTGAGAGGATGCAAAAGAGAAATAATCAATCAACTATCGCAAAATGGTAAGGTATGTGTGTATGTCCATCATATACCAACATGTTAGTCTTTCTTATCTCATATCTACCTTTGAACCAAAGAACATTGAGGAAGCTTTAAAAGATAATTTTTGGATTCAAGCAATGCAAGAAGAGCTTGAACAGTTCACCCAAAATGAAGTCTGGGAATTGGTTCTATGTCCTAACAACACAAATGTTATTGGAACCAAGTGCATTTTCAAGAACAAATCAGATGAATTAGGGTTAGTTGTTCGAAACAAAGCTCGTCTTGTTGCTCAAGGCTACACACAGGTTGAAGGAATCGACTACGACGAAACCTTCACACCTGTGGCTAGAATTGAGTCAATACAATTATTACTTGCTACCTAAAAATTACCTTGCATCAAATGGATGTTAAAAGAGCATTTCTCAATGGTTATTTGAACAAGGAAGTATATGTTAAATAACTGAAAGGATTTGAGGATCCTCACCATCCACATTATGCATACAAGCTTAATATTCTTGTATGGGTTAAAACAAGCCCCTCGTGCATGGTATGGACGTCTTATAGACTTTGGTTTCATCTGTGGAGAAGCCGATAGAACATTGTTTATCAAAAGACACTGTGTAGATGTAGTGATTTCTCAAATCTATGTTGACGATATTGTTTTTGATTGACTTCAAAGTCTTATCTAGAGTCATTTGTTGAAGCAATGTTGACAATGTTTGAGATGAGCATGATTGGAGAACTAACTTTTTTCTTAGGTCTGCAGATAAAGCAGACTGAAGATGAGATCTTTGTATCTCAAAGCAAGTATGCCAGGAATCTGGTTAGAAAATTTGGACTTGAAAATGCAAAACATATGAGGACACCAAATGGGCTCTACACAACAGGTATGCAAAGACGATGTTGGTAAAGATGTTGACACAATATTATATCGATCAATGATATGTAGTCTTCTATACCTTACAGCTAGTCTCCCTGACATTATATTTAGCGTGTGTGTTTGTGCTAGGTTCCAAGCATGTTCCAAATTATCCCACATAAATATCGTAAAATGTATCATTAGATACGTGTCCGGCATAAGTGAGTTGGGTATTTGGTACACCAATGATACTAATTCTAACCTTATAGGATATAGTGACTCGGATTGGGCCGGTGATGTAGATGATAGAAAAAGCACTAGTGGTGGTTGTTTCTATTTAGGCAATAACTTAATTTCATGGTATAATCGAAAACAAAACGGCGTCTCCCTTTCGATTGCCGAATCTGAATATGTGGCAGCTGGAAGCTGTTGTGCTCAATTGATTTGGCTACGACACATGCGAGATGACTATGGCCTATCAAGCAATTATATGATTTTGTACTATGATAATCTGAGTGCAATTAATATTTCCAAAAATCTTGTTCAGCATTCACGCACAAAACACATACATATACGACATCATTTTTAAGAGACTTAGTTGAAAACATCTAATTCAGATTGAACATGTTGATACACTTCACCAACTAGCTGACATTTTTACCAAAACTCTAGATCATGAGAGATTTTTTAGTTTGAAGAAATCTCTAGGTCTATATTTTCTTTAAAATAAGGCAGTTTAGGTAGATGTTGTCTCAACATTCTGGGTAACATTTACTGTTTTATCAATATACATGGTAAATATTGTAGTATTGTGCATATGTTTGGTCAACCAAGTATGATTTCAGAAGGACAAAGTTGAAAATGATATTGTTCTATGCGATGGTATATATAAAACAATTATATATAGCATAAAAGAGAGTATTAAGAAGACAAAGCTTCTACATAAGATTTGGCTGTATTACAAAAAGAGCAAAACTCTAAAATTGATATTGTTCCTATTGTATAGGAGTACCATGTCCTTCAAAGAATGTTGAAAATACCTCAAAAATTATTTTCATTTTCTTTTAGACATAAAATAATTATGTATGTGTTCATCTAAGTTGATTTAGGACACGATGAAAAAATGTTACATTGGTCCAGGGGTGAATCTCATAGGGAATATATACATAATATGTCTACTGTAAATGTCAAATCTGAAAGTCCTTGAAGTGTCATATTACTTGTGTTGTTCAAAATTTTGTCAACATTACTAACAACATCACCATCCAGTATGTTGATTATTTTGTTCAATTTTTCTTTGCCTTATTTATTTTTAGGAATTTAAATTTGTATTGTTTAAACTTCAAAATCTCGCTAAATCTGGATATTGACAGCCTTTTAAATTCCAAAATTGGATGATATTGTGTGCTATGTTATCTCTTTGTTTTAGGTATAATGAGATTCAATTCATCTACACTACCTAAATTTAAGGGGAAGGTCGTTGTAATGTGTATAAGTTTTGTCATAATTGTGAAACATCCCATTTGTGTTCTTTTAGTCACATCAAATCACCACTGGTTCAATCAATGAAAGCCCAAGGATCAAAATACTTTTTCCAAATCAAATTTTACATAAAACCCCAAACTCTTCTAAACTCTCTCCTATGTCCATTTCTTCGAAATCCTCAACAAATTCTTCCAACACCAAAGAAAACACTCCAATGTCAATCAACCCATCACAGAATCAAAAGGTATACAAACACTATGTACAAATTGATAACCAAAATCCTGACCCGAAAGATTTTTCACGAGCAGTTATTCTTAGAGGTTCTGACGAACCACTAAATATGAGCTACCCAGGTGACAACGATAATTCTAATGATGTTGATGCAACATCAATTTTTTCAAACCTATGTACTAAACCCTCAACATCGACCTTTCCATCGTCGAAAAGGGTTTTTGAAAGCATTATTCATGAAAATCAGGCTGCCAAGAAATCCAGATTTGAGTCGACTTTCCCTGTTGCCTCAAGAAGCAGTAGCAGTACTGACTCAAAGTTCAATGTGTATGACATTCCAACAATATCACCCACTGATAGTCCTCCAGCTGCACCTGAAGGTGAAGAAGATGAGGTGTCTGATGACACACTCCCAAGCAGGTTCATTCCAAAGCGGGTCAGAAGAACATACAAAAATGTTGCTTCAAATGTTGCCTCAATATCCAAGGCAATAGACAAAAATTCATCAGTTGACCCAGATTATACTGCCCCAACAACTCAAGCAACACATGTAGACACACCAACATATAACAGCAATCCAGAATCTGAATCAGATTCTGAGGTAATGACTTACTCTCCCACGTTCCAAACTAAAACATGTGCTGATAACTGGAAATGGTTTCAAACAGAGTGATTAGATCAGAAAGAGTCATTGACCTCAATTCATTTTCTGACAATGGCCTAGTCAATTTTTTGAGTAGTAGAAATTTAATGAGTTCTGTAACTAGTAAAATATCCTCTGTGATAAGGTGATTAGAATGTTTTATGCTAATCTCACCTGTTGTTAAGGACATCACCTCAAAGAAATTTAGGAAGGTGTACTTGTATAATAAGGTATATGACTTTACACCGGATATCATCAACACCACTTTAGGATTAGTCAAATATGAGAAAACTACTCAGCCTAATCCCACAGCTGAGCTGAATAATATGATTAAATACCTTACTTGTTGTTTGATCACTGTCTGGGCACCTCATTGTCAAGTATCCAAACTTACTGCATTATTCACAACCCTACATAAACTTTCCATATTTAACTGACTATCTTCTCTAAATGAGACGATAGTAACTTTAGAGAAAGCAACATTGGTATTCAAAATGGGGAAGAGTTATAGAGTTGATTTAGGATCTATCATATTTGATCATGTTGCCAATCTGGCAGAAAATAAAAATAATTATGTCCTTCCATATCTCTCCTTAATCTATCCAATCTTAGTCAATCAATGGATTAAGACTAAAAAGGGGGATAAACTAGGTCCTGCATTAAAAGTATACTCAGTCCATAGAGCAGTGTTGAACAATAGGGAAAGAATCATTGATCTGCCCTGGAAAATAGAGATCTGGAACTCAGATGTTACATCAGATGTTGCCAACATTCAAGGCAACACTAACAAACTCGGCTCTCCATGTCTAAAGAATGACTACAAAAGCACATTGCTAAACTCAACATACATATTGAAGAACTTGTGCGAGCCAGAGATTACTATATGGACATCCTTTCTTCACAAAAAAAGGGAGATCATGAAGCAGGGCCAAGTACAGAGCCAAGTACAGACAAGGATGCAGAAGGAGGGGGATGACTGCTAGTGTCAAGAGATGAAGAGGGAGCTGATTGGGAGCTGATTGCAAATTGTTTTATCGAATAGAAAGATGTTGAAAGCTACTGTGACATAAAAAATATAGAAAAGGATGACAGGATCATGCGAGTGTGATGCTAATTGATACTTTGTTTTATGTTTTCTTTACGCCTTGTTGGTTTGTAATGTGTTTTGAAAACTGGAAGAATGTTTTGGTCTGTAAATATTTTGATATCTTGTGGATGTTATATAAATATCGGTTTTGACTGCTTACAGATGTGTTGTACGCAGTTACGACTAATAGACATAAGTTCTAACTAATCCAATCATCGATACACAAAATACTTGTAATTTGTAACTGCATGTTGAAGGGGAGCATGACCACAATCTTACTGATTTTAGATTGTTAGGGCAATATCTAGATTCAGTATCATAGGCATTTTTAGGTTTGTATGGAGTATTGTGAAGAAAGACAAAAATGGGGAGATTGTTGATGTTGGATGAGTGTTGTGACAACATGAGTAATTAGTCAGGACAACATCTCATATGAATATAAGGATGTTGCGTGCAGTATTGTGACAACATCACATACAACATCTCTATAAATGATTTCTCCTATTCTTCCGGCCAAAACAATGATTGTTACTGTGAGGTAAAAATAACATAGGCAAGCTAACCAGGAAGTCATATTTAAAACGTGATAAAAGAAGAAGTCAAGCTTGGAAGGAAATCAACGTGAAGAGCAAGTCAATGTAGTTGATGATTTAGTGGAGGCTGAATCGGTCCAAGCTGCTACCTATTTTCTCTCAACTTCCACAATCAACTCGTGAGAATTTCAAGGAAGTTTCGCACTATAAATAGAGGATGAACTTCATTGTATCGGTATTCAGATTACAAAGAAAAGAATCACCAAGAAAGCTCTCGGAAATTCACTCTAGAAACTGGATCAAATACCAATGTCTAAAGTAGTATAACAACATCTAGTCCCACATTATTATTGTTGCCTAGATTTTAGATTAAGCTTATTGTTGAAGCAATTGTAATGAAGATGTTGTATGTTTCTTTATAAATGTTTTGTCTTTAGGCTGAAGTAATCTGCGACTTCGTTTTTGTAATTTCTTTTTATTTTATTTCTACAAATTTTGAAAAGAAATTCAATTGTAATTGTATATAATATATACATTACTTCAGTCATTGACCATCAAGGGTTATATTAATATATACCCTTGAAAATATAAACTTATGTCTTTTTACTTTTTCCGCTGCATTTACTCTTTAAGGTTTATTATTGTTTTATCTGGTGTTGCCTCAAGTGTTGACACAACACTAAAGGCAGCATAAAGAAACTGTTTAACTTTTCAGCTTTTGAATCTTTATTTTTCCTACGTTTATTTGCTTATCCGTAGCCTCGGACCTAACAAAATTAAAAGATAGTTACTATTCATAAATAATTCTTACAATTAGATATGTCAGATAAAAGGGCAGTCAGGTGCACTAAGCTCCCGCTATGCGCGGGGTTCGGAAAAGAGCCGGACCACAAGGGTCTATTGTACGCAACCTTACCTCACATTTCTGCAAGTGGATGTTTCCACTAGCTATGTCAGATAGTTATTCCTAAATAGAAAGCATGTGTATCTCTTAAACTTTGGTGTCCCAACCAGAAATTGACAAAAAGAGAAAAGTGATATTGATGAGGAAAAAGGAAAACTTACGTAAATGTACCTTCGACCAACTAGTTTACTAACATGGTCAAAATATGTACTATCTATACACTTCGGTTGTATATGTTATGTATACGTATGTATATTATATGTATAGTGTATGTATAGCATGCATTTAACTAGTATAAAGTATACACTATCTATACATTGTGTACATATTTCGTAAACTAGATGACCGGACTGTATTTGACTGTAATTTTTCCAAAATGACGATATTGGACTTTTTTTCTTCAATATGATGGAGTAAGGCTTTGGACTATACTTTAAAGCATTATAAACAGGGCCCAAACCAAGGTTTTAGTTTGATCCAAGAACAATTCCATTCCTCAACTAAACATCAAACAGTTACAAATTTTTATAGATCGGTCATATGAATCTTGAAATTTTAGGCATGAATATTTCTTTCTGCCGTATTTAATTGTTACAGAAGCTTATATTGAATAAGAAATTGAAGTAATGAAGAGAAAAATCTTTACATAATCAATGCATCTAACCTAAATTCACTTTTTATGTACATTTTCTTTTAGATTGAAGAAGTAAGTCTTATTTTAGGCAGTTTACACTCTTTTAATTAATTAGAACAAAAGAATAAGTTGTCACACCTAGTGATATCCTCTACGCTACCAATACAATCACTTGGTCCACCAACAAGAGTAGTCTCATCACGAAAAGTCATATTAACATTGCAAACATACTTCAATCCACCCAAATTAAATCCATTTCTTCCTACACCACCCCTATAATATATATCAAATCTCACCTTAAAGATTTCCCATTCATGTAATTTCCTATCACTTGCAAGTGCTCTTGGTACATACAAATCTGTCTCCAATTTTGCAGGACTAGCCGAGGCATTCACCAACGTTGTCTCACCAATTGCTTGATAAAATTCATTGGTTGGTAATGTCCACATGATTTTCTCGTCGAAAATTACCCAAATCACTCCCTTATCATAAAAATATTCCACGTCTCGTTTGTTCGTGATGTCGAACGTGACGTTGCATCCTGCGACAAACGTTGAATTTACCTTGGATTGTAAGTTGTAAATGTACATGGATTGCAAATGGATTCCGTGCATACCGATGATTTGGGTGTTCGAGTAATTGATGGTTCTTGACATGCTAGAATCTAAGATGGCGAATAGGCCTACAACAACAACAAAGACCATGCTCACAATAAATAGGAGAGATCCAACTTTTTGTGTATCGCTTATGTGTTCGAATTCCGAGGAATTATTCGAATCCACCCAATTAGTGTTGTTTGTCTCTGCGGGGGATGAAGTGTAGAACGACGTTGGTAGTCTTTCATAGGATGGGTTTGAAGAAACCCTTAACGCTTCCATTTTGAAAAAAAATAATCAAACTTGGTTCTTGAAAGACCTAAAAGAGCAATATTATATTGGTTCTTATTTTGATTCCTACGAGATGGGAATTGATCCAAAGAGTATAGTTGTTGCAATAACAAAGCCAATGTGCTGTTGTTGCAACAACATGAATTTTTTTTTTTTTTTGAGAAAAGGGCGGTGGAGAACTGATAATTGATCATGCATGGACTCAGAAAATATAAACTTTACCCCCAACTTACATGAAGTGCCCGAGAATTAAGGTCGTTAAACTACAAATCCTTAGAACCAGCAAAATAATTAATTTGAACTATAATTGCTTGGAAGGTAAAATTATGAATTCATGCCACACGTACACGAAAATATAGAATTACCAACAAAACTTTAGCAACAATATAACATAAATGACAATAAAAAATTAATATTTTGTTGCTAAAAACCGTAAATGACAACAAAAAACATGTTGTTGCAAAAACTTTTCGCATCGAAAGTTATTGCAACGACATACAACTTTTGTTGTTGCCAAAAATACTTTTGACAACCACATTTAACATATGACAACAAAAATTATTATTGGCAAATGCCTTAATTTCTTCTTGTAGTGCCAACAAGAAAAGAGAAAAAACAAAATGGAGCATATAGTGTTTTAAGACGTGTATTTTTTTTTAAAATATCGTCTTGGCCCTTTTTTGGTTAATGCATTATAGATATGTTTGGGAGGCGAAATTTTCACTAAAGGAATTTAGAATATAAAGAAAAAATAACATATGAGGAAATAAAAAAAAATCAACATTTATTATATATACATAAAAGAATAATTTTAACCGTATATACTTAAAGAGAATAATCCCTTGTTTGTTTTTCTTAATGTAAAAGGTATATATACATGATATACAATATTAATTATGGAAATTAATTTTTTTTCCTAATACAACACTACTACCATAATTACATATGTACAAGAATCCTACTAGTGGTGGCTGACCCTACTCCGTCCCTTCAAATTTTTTCTTCTTCTTCAAAACCTTAATTATCTTCTTATTTTATCATCATGTGTACCACAAAGAATACATTTCATCATGCCCTTGCAGTCTCTAATATCAAGAACAACATCCCTATTGTTATTGATATGAAAAAGATCCAATACGCAACGTGGGTAGAACTGTTTAAAATTCACGCACGTTCTAATAGAGTCCTCCATCAAATTGTCCCACCGGCAAAATGCAATGAGAATATGCCTACCACAGATGATGAAATTGAGTTGTGGACAACTCTCGATGCAACAGTCCTTCAATTGATCTATTCCGCAATCTCTATGGACCTTTGGCAGATAATTATCGAACCCAACACTATGACAATGGAAGCTTGGAATATGTTGAGTGATATATTCCAAGACAACAAAACTTCCTTAGACGTGACCCTTGAGCAAGAATTCTCCCACATAAATATGGAGGATTTTTCGAATGTCTCAGCCTATTATCAAAGGCTCAAGGAGTTGTCGGATCAACTCAAGAGCGTTGGTGCGCCTATCACTAATGATCCTCTTGTTCTCAGATGGTTGCATGCCTCTCTGAGGCCTATAATGACATTGGAATTCTTCTCCGTCAAAATAATTCTCTCCCGCTGTTCTACCAAACACGTTCCATGCTCACCTTAGAAGAAATTGGCTTGGCTAAAAAGGCGGCTACCGGAGCCAATTCTGCCATGATGGTGGCCACATCACGCAACACCAATGACCCTCACTCTTTCTTGAAAAATCTAGCCAAAATCGTAATAATGGTGACGACAAAAAGGGAAAAAAAAATAGTGGCAAAAACTGTTGCGGCGGCCGCGGCGGTGGTGGCAGTGGCAGTGGCGGAGGACGGGGTGGCAGCGGCCCAAAGACTAGTCCGCAACACCAATGGCATCTTGTTGCGATATTTCTCTATGCTTACGCAAATGTACGTATCGTTCAAGTAATAAAGATCTGTAAGACCGAGTTATCGATCGCCCGGTTTAACAATCTGACTATCTAATCTATGGTATCTATTTGGCTAACGTTATTTTGTTTGGTTTTATACTAAGAACTATAATTAAAGTGATTTGCAGAAAATAAACTAAAGTGATGATACTTAGGGTTTAAAAACAGTTATGAAGAAAATAGTGCTTCCAATCTCCTCAACTATCCACTATTTCGCGTGTTAATGCAATGCTAATGATTCATCTTCTTATTAAGATAACAGGTTATCTAATCTGTCTTATATTCCGGTTAGGACATATAAAAACTCGACCTTATGCAGAAACCTTCTATTCTATTATAGATTTTACCACACATGAGGATTAAGAACAATAACCTTAAATACTACACAAGTATCGGGGTAATTTCGTCCACGATTTTAACCTATGTCTAAACAACTACAGCATATTCAAATCTCCCCTCTAGGATCTCGATTCGAAATCATATAAGTGATGGCAATTAGTGATCAGTTAATTATCAAGCAATCAACACAATATTGAATAGATCTTAATATGGTTGAAGAAGAAATCAATAACTATGCATTAACTATATGAAAAAGTTTTAAGCGATTCGACGAAAAACCCTAATAAAGAGATTAGCTCCTAGACATTGTCATGCTAAGAACTAATTTACAACCAACATAAACTGAAATTAAAATAAAGGAAAGAGAAAGAACTTGAACAAAAATCTCCAATTGTGTAGCTTGTAGCCTCCTTTTCCTCTCTCAAGTATGATCTTACCTTTAGAACAATCCCTAGGTCTTATAGATGTAAAAAAATCAAGTTTCAGACCCTTTTGCTCTTTGAAATTCTGCCCAAATTCTAAAAACGCGCCTCAGCGCTGAAAATCCTGCGGCTAAATCAGACCTCGTAGTACATTTGGCGCCACGGCGCCGGTGGCGTCCTTTCTCGGTTTTTGCGATTTTCATCATTTTTTCGTCCGGACTTCGTTAGATTTCTTTCGTGCTTCTCGGGACTTCTTAGGCTTCATTTCTTGGCCTTTTAATGTGCAATTTCATCCTCAAGAGTAGTATCATCTCCTTTATGACCGCTGTGACACAAACGAAATAAAAACACACCTAACACTATACTAAACGCCAAATAGAAGAGTAAAATACTAACTAAAAAGGACTCAAAAGAGTTTATAAAATACACTCAACAAACACCCCAAACTTACATTTTACTCGCCCTCGAGTAAAGCACTAAACAAAGACAAAAACAAAAATTCTATGAAATAGATCAAGTAGCTATAGCAATGATGCCTCAAAATTATGGATGAAAACTGGGATAATATGTTAGAACATACATAACATGAATATTTAGCAATCTAGAATTTCAAGTTAGATATTTCGCAAATTCACTTAGATCATAATCAATGGAAATAAAAACACCTAAATGTTACGCTCCGTAATTCCAAGAGGATGAGATGAGAACGTGCGAAAGGAAATAGGATTCGAATTTGGAAAAAAGAAAAAAAAAGTTGTTGGCAGAATCTTTTTTAGACAGATTTTCAGTCAACTTTGGAGTAGTATATCTCCTAGTATATTTGGAGTTTTTAGGTGTTTCAAAAGCCTAATAAGAAGTTCATTGAGTCTAGTTTCCAACGCAACAAACCGCTCGTCGATAGGACATGGTAGTAGAAAGTTATGAACGTTACAAGATCCGCTGACAGAAGAGACAGGGTCAGGCGCCGCGGCGCCGGCTGCAGGGTCAGGGCGCCGGAAAGCCTGAAATTGTCTGAAGTTGCAGCGCCGCGGCGCCGGCTGCAGGGCCGCGGCGCCGAAGCGGGATTTTTTGCGAAAATAGGGTAAAAATAGAAGATATTTGTTGTAGAGGACCCATGGGTGGGTGACAAGTGTCCCCCCAACTTGTGGATCAAGATAAGGCTTATAGCTTGGCCAAGTCTTGCAAGACTTGGCCATTCTACACTAAAAGATCATCCAAACACTTGCTCTCCTCTATCAAAAGTTGATAAAACCCTAAGCCAAATGAGATTTTTGGAAAGGCAACAAGAAGGAAATATGTTGGCGAGCTTGTAGGGGGTTCGTAGAGGTGATTTTAGCGGGAAGAAGAATTTCGGAAATAGGGCTAAAGTGGGCTAGATTGTTGGACTATTTTGGGCTTATCAAGGTAACCCCTTTGTCCTCTTACGTGATTGAAGATTTCTTATTGTTGTAGTTATACATTTTAACAAACATGAGATATATGTATTGGAGATTAATAAGTGTTATGGATATTAGAAGCCTAAATCCGAAATGACCTTGTTAGCCATTTGAAATTGAAATACAAGTTGGTCGATAGTTAGAATCGTCGCATGTTATCTAATTGAAGATTGTAGTTGTTATAATCGATTGTGGCTATATAACATGTTAGACTAAACAACTTGGATGGAAAAAAAATGAATTGGAAAAGACTTTACATTGTTGTTGCATTGTAGCCATTTGACATTGAAATGTTGGACTGTTTGGATATTAATTGTGGGGCAGAATTTTACACGTCCTGTTAAGGCGTGTAATCCCCTTTGGTTACCTGTTTGGTTGAGCCTCAAATGTGGCGTTTGGTTGATGAATACGGGCATTGGAAAAGGTGGAAAAGTACGTAGAAACAAAGGAAGTGCTGTCCAATTTTCCGTAGAATAAGGGACTTTACAATTAGAATATTCTACGTTGAAGCTAGAAGCTAATAGACGTATTATGGTCATTATAGGTCGACATACTACGTACGGCATATTGGACTTAGCAAGTGGATTGGACCGAAGAGGTATGTGAAAACTTTCTTATCTCTTGAGCATGAGTAGTTATAAATGTATAGTAAGATTTAAATGAAGTCAGTTCATTTGATATACTTGACTTGTTTTAAGAATGTCTAAGTTGGTTGAGTTAGAGAATTAACTCACTCGTTTTTAAAGAAAGGTTAAAAGAATGGTTTATTCTAATAAGGTAAACAAGGATTTCCTGACTTGAAAAAGTATAGAATACTTGATTTGGAAAGTTTGATTCTTGAACTATTCTAAAGATAAGGGACTTGATTTCTAAGTTAAGAAACTTGATTTCTAAGTTAAGAAACTTGATTTCTAAAGTTAAGAGACTTAAAATATTTTGAAAGTTGTGTAACTGGATTTGAAAGTATAAGTCTCTTGGTCATAAAAAGAATGAATTTGTCTAAGACATAAAGAGTTATAACGGCTTTATGGGAAGTTAGTTATGACGGCTTTATGAAAGGTTAAAGATGTCTTAGCTTCTAAAGCATAAAGTTAGTATAACGGCTTTATGTGAAGTTGGTTATAACAACTTTATGAAAGGTTAAAAGGATGGTTTTCTCTAGTAATGTAAACAAAGAAATGACTTGAAATAAGAAAGGACAATTTGATTTAAAGGCATCAATTGCTTGAAGTGTTAAAGTAATGGTCACTTGATTTAGAAGCCTAGAAATGTATTTCTAAAAATGTAGTGACTTGTTTGAAATGTAGACATGCTTTGGTACTACGGGTGTTAGTATCTTGGGTTTTATATGAAAATGAGTCTTTTGAAAAGAATGAAAGTACGTAGTACTTTGGGTTAAATTCCCGGATTTTTAAGTAATACGAAAGTGCCTTGAGTTTATAAAATGAGACTCATCTTTGTATGATAATGAAAGTCTAAAGATTTTATGAACTTGCCTATGCTTGCTTGTGATAGCCTTTGAGTGCAAGTATTATATTTTTACGCTGCCGTGACTCTCAGTTGGAGGGTCGGCTGTCTCGTTGTGAATTTACTTGGACGTACCGACAGTGACGGATGATTCCACGAGTACGCTTCCATTGTGATTGATCCTTGGACATGCTTATACGATGAGGGATTTCGGGGCATGCGACCAGGATGCGGGTTAATTTTCCGGATACGATTATTACCCCATGGCCATGCTTATACGATGAGGGATTCCGGGGCATGCGACCATGTTATATACGATTATTACTCCATGGATTAGCTCTCCATGAAGACATGTACCCGAGATGAGGGATTCCACGGGCATGTTATATACGATTATTACTCCATGGATTAGCTCTCCATGAAGACATGTATCCGAGATGAGGGATTCCACGGGCATGTTATATACGATTATTACTCCATGGATTAGCTCTCCATGAAGACATGTATCCGAGATGAGGGATTCCACGGGCATGTTATATACGATTATTACTCCATGGATTAGCTATCCATGAAGACATGTACCCGAGATGAGGGATTCCACGGGCATGTTATGTACGATTATTACTCGTGGACTAGCTCCCATGAAATGCATGCGAGATGAGGGATTCCACGGGCATGATATATATATATATGTATATATATATGTATATTGTATATGTATATTGTATATGTGTACGCCGACAGTGAGGTAGGATGCCACGGACGCGTCACATGGTTATATTTTACACCTACGACTGTCGGCAGTGATGGGGGATTCCACGGGCAGGAGATATATATGTATATTGTATATGTGTACGCCGACAGTGAGGTAGGATGCCATGGGAACGTCACATGGTTATATTTTACACCTACGGTTGTCGGCAGTGATGGGGGATTCCATGGGCAAGATATATATATGTATATTGTA
Organism: Przewalskia tangutica; assembly: GCA_029844215.1. Classification (NCBI taxonomy): domain Eukaryota; kingdom Viridiplantae; phylum Streptophyta; class Magnoliopsida; order Solanales; family Solanaceae; genus Przewalskia; species Przewalskia tangutica. The sequence goes on along the minus strand of CM056740.1, from coordinate 39,857,486 downwards.
TATGTGTACGCCGACAATGAGGTAGGATGCCACGGGCGCGTCACATGGTTATAATTTACACTTACGGCTGTTGGCAGTGATGGGGGATTCCACGGGCACACTTTGATATTTATGGGCTTGAGACCCTTACCGGACTGTGTGATGATATTTGAGGGCTTGTGTCCATAGCCCTGGTGTGACTATTGTTCAGGTGTTGAAATAGTGCATGCAGTAAAGCGACTTTCATTACTTTCACTACGGCAAGGCACCGTGTACTGTTATTTTGGTTATCATACATGTCTCCAGCTTTATATAGACTGTTATGATTTCATTCTGATATTTTCGATTTCACATACTTGGTACATATTTCGTCTTGACCTCCTTGAAGTGCGTTCATCCGCGAGTTGAGGTACATAGTTTGTTGATCCTCGATCTTAGGATCCGCTTCGATTCTTGAAAGCTCCATTTCTCGGAGGCTTTATGCATTGGTACGATTCCTGAGGTTGTAGTTTTATGTACATTCAGGGGTATGGCGGGGCCCTGTCCCGTCACAGTTGTTATGTTAAAACTCTTAGAGGTCTGTAGTCATATCTTGTGGGTCGGTTTATAAAAAAAAGAGGTAACTGCTTTTGGTTTTACGTATGTATATATCCAGGGAGGTAGCCTTATCGGCTAACCTGTTATTTATTTCTTGTTGAGTTTACGTATGTTCCGCTGATTATCTCTGATGTATACCTGTAAGGGTGCCTGAGTAGGGCACCGATCATGAGCTTGGTGGTCGTGACACTAACCTATGCATGTCAATTTCATTCCATCTTTCCCAAAATGTTATAAACCTGTTTAATTGTTATTCTCCACTAATCATAGATATACATATTAGAGATCATCAGGACTTTCAAGGGTTGTAATGTAGGCTTAGACAGGGATAGGTAAAAGTAGGCATTTAGGCTCAAATTACGTACCATAAGCATTTTTCATTCAACTCATTTTTCCTTTTTTCTGATTTTCTTTTTAACCTCATACCTATTTTCCCCCTCTTTTCTTTTGAGAGAATGAGATATATTATAAATAACAAGCACCCCCAAACTTAGGCTTTTGCATATTTTTCATTGGGGTGCATCAAATTTTTCATATCTTTTTATTTCTTTTTCAACACTTTTCATTCCAATACTTTTCCATTATTACTTATGGCACAATAGAGAAATCATAGGGTGTCAAACAAAGATATTATTTAGGCTCAAAGGGGCTGACTAGTGATACAATTCTTGTCAGGGTAGGTAATGAATGGTAAGAAGGACTATCAAAGGATGCCTGAATCATTTTTCTAAACATGTATATCTTAACTATTTCGCCTCAAATAACAAGCAAACAAATTTTCTAGATATTTTCAACCTTACTTTCCATAACTGACAACACATAAGCTAAGCACAAATATCTCAAATAATTAGATGTCATGAATTTTTGACATATCTAACTTCAACACACAAATTTTTCTATTAATTCCATTACAATATCCTACTTTATCCACTCAATATCTTTAGCAACTACAACATACATGATCCATAAAAAAATTATGACTCATAAACACAACCAAAAAGATAACAAAAAGACTCAAAACAAAATAACAAACAAAATAAGACATCCCCCAAACTTAATCGACACATTGGGGAAGACTAAAAATAAAGGGACAACTTACTGACACAACACAACAGTCATAACGGAGGTCTGGGAGGAAATTCTTGAAACTGCACAACACTAGGGCTCTCTGAAGTTCTGGCACCGCGGTGCTGCTGCCAATTTTCCCTTTTCCAGCGTTTTTGATTCTTTTTTTTCCACTCAGGGTCAGTCTCTAGTCAATCTGCCATAAAAAACATAAGACAAAACCAAGACCGTGAGACTGTTCAATACAAAATAAAACAACAAAAACAAAAATAGAAATAACATAATCAAAAACATTGGGTTGCCTCCCAAGTAGCGCTGTCTTTAACGTCTTTTAGCCGGACGCAGTTAATCTTCACTAGTGCCCAATGGATCCTTCTGCGAATGGGTTGCAATCCGTACAATTATTGTTGTAGGTCTCACTTTACCTACAACAATTTTTTCAAACAAGGGCCTCATATTTAAGATTGTCCCCCATTTACACAAGGCAGACTTGTCTTCAAGGCTCTCTATAATGTAGAGATCAGTGAAACTCCCTACATCTCTCAACTTTTGGGGGTGCCCTTCACATTATGGACTTTATTTTTGAGGGTCAACAATGAAATTTGGTGTTGTCTTTTCTGCTATAGGGTGGTCCTCAGTGACCTCTTCTTTCTCTACACCAATTATCTCTCCAAATTCCTCAACAACTTGTTGTGGTTCAGGTTCCTCAATCTGCTTATAACTCCTCGTAACTGGGTCACTCGATGGACTTTCTTGAGGTGTAATGGTTACCATGTCCATCAGTTTCCCGATTTGTGGTTCTAAATTCAGACGCTGTCCCACTTGAGTCTGTAAGTTCCGAAAAGAGGATCTTATTTCCACCATGAACTGAGTTTGGGCGTTTGTGAGTGCCAACAGTGTTGTTCTCAATTCATCCAGCTTATATGATGGGGCCTGACTTTGTGGCTGCTGAAATTGTGATTGCTGAAATTTCCCTTGAGGAGTCTGGCACTTGGTGAGCCTGAGTAAGGCTTCCTGCAGCTCATTTCGATCTTCATGTGGAACATGTGGGTTAAATTGTTGTTGATGATATTGTTGCTGCTGATAGTAGTAGTAGTAGTAATACTGCCCCTGATAGTAATAGTCCATGCACCTACACTAACTTTACCTACAAAATAAGAAAAACAATAAAACTGATAAAAAGATGCTCGCAGAACAAGTTAGAAACTTGTTCATGGAGCAACCAAATTAGAAATAAGAATAGATATTTCAATATTGAAAGTACGCCAGTACCCGGCAACGGCGCCAAAAACTTGTTGCGATATTTCTCTATGCTTACTCAAGTGTACGTATCGTTCAAGTAATAAAGATCTGTAAGACCGAGTTATCGTCCACAGAGACTGGTTTAACAAGTACCGACTATCTAATCTATGGTATCTATTTGGCTAACGTTATTTTGTTTGGTTTTATACTAAGAACTATAATTAAAGTGATTTACAGAAATAAACTAAAGTGATGATACTTAGGGTTTAAAAATAGTTATGAAGGAAATAGGGCTTCCAATCTCCTCAACTATCCACTCTTTCACGTGTTAATGCAATGTTAATGATTCTTCTTCTTATTAAGATATCAGGTTAACTAATCTGTCTTATATTCCGGTTAGGACATATAAAAACTCGACCTTATGCAGAAACCTTCTATTCTATTATAGATTTTACCACACAGGAGGATTAAGAACAATAACCTTAAATACTACACAAGCATCGGAGTATTTTCATCCACGATTTTAACCTATGTCTAAACAGCTACAGCATATTAATAATCTCCCCTCTCGGATCTCGATTCGAAATCATATAAGTGATGACAATTAGTGATCAGTTATTTATCAAGCAACCAACACAATATTGAATAGATCTTAATATGATTGAAGAAGAAATCAATAACTATGCATTAACTATATGAAAATACGCATCATTAATAATATTGTTTGAATATTACTCACCCATGCTTAATTATCACCTTCATTTTGACATCATGCACTACAATTAGCCACTTACCTTCTTAACATATGTTAGGCGTATTTTGTATACACATTTTGAGTCATTTTTAGTTAGTATTTTACTCATTTCGTTTGTGTTTATTATAGTATTATGGTCGTTTTTCTTTTTTTTGAGTCACAGCAGTCCAAAATGGAGAAATGACAAAAAGAAGATGAGATGAGCTTAATTGAGGTGTAAATTGCACAAGAAAAGACCAAGAAATGAAGTCTAAGAAGTCCCGGGAAGTATTGAAGAAATCAGACAAAGTCCGGACGAGAAATAGCATGTAAACCGGAGGGTCTACAAGGAAATTAGCACCGCGGTGCCAGAAAGCAGGACCGCAGTGCCATAATTGCTGAGAAGCCGCAGGATTTTCGGCATCGCGGTGCCATTCTGCAGGAGCGCGATGCCGAGGCAGAAAAATCACGTTCTGGGCCGAAATTTGACACGTTTTCAGGGTCCACAAATGCAATATTTTTCCAACTATATAATCCCTAAAACCCTGACCTCATGGGGCAGCTTGGCATCCTTGTACATATTCTTTCAACACAACTCTTGGAGGCATCAAGATTGGAGACCTAGTTCAAGTTATTTTCTTTTTTCTTTTCTTTGTTTTTAATTCAGTTTATGTATGAATTTTGTGTTAGTTCTTAGCGTGACTATGACTATGAGGTAAACACTCTATTAGAGCTTTCCTTATGAATCGCTTGAAACTTTTATTCATGAATTAATGCAGTAGTTTGATTTCTTCTTCACTTGATTAAGATTCAGTCAATATTTGGTATGAATGTTTGATAATTAATTGATCACTAATTATCATAAACCTATTTGATTTCGAATCAAAGGCCGAAAGGAGAGATTTAGATATGTTGTAATTGACTAGACATAGGTTAAAATCACGGACGAAAGTACCCCGATACTTGTGTAACATTATAGGTTACTGTTCTTAATCCTCCTATGTGGTAAATTATATCATAGAAATATAGAAGGGTTCTGCACTGGGGTTGAGTGATTATATATCCTAATCAGAATATATGACAATCTAGTTAACCGTTATCTTAACGAAGAAGAAGAATCATTCTAGTCGCATTAAGGATTGAATAAAGTGGATAGTCGAGGGTTTGGAAGCCCTAATTCCTTCATAATTGATTTAAACTAAAGTATTATCATAGTTAGTTTATTTTATGCAATTACTTAGCCTTAGTTATTAGATAAAAATACAAATCAATTAACGTTCACCAAATAGAAACCATAGCTTAGATAATCGATACTTGATAACCAGTCTCTGAGGACGATATTAGGTCTTACCAGACTATGTTACTTGTCAACGATGCGTACGCTTGCGTGAGCAGTAAAAATATCGCTAACAAGTTTTTAGCGCCGTTGTCGGGGACTGGCGTACTTTCAATATCGAATTATCTAATCTTATTTCTAATTTGGTTTGTATGTATTTGATTATGTTATTTTATTTCTAATTTGGTTGCTCCAGGAACAAGTTTCTAACTTGTTCTGCGAGTATCTTTTTATCACTTTTTGTTATTTTTCTTATTTTTTATGTAAAATTGAAAAAAATGGACTACTACTATCAGGGGCACCAGTACTTTGACTACTATCTGCAACATCATTATCATCAACATCAATTTAACCCACAGGTTTCACAGGAAGATCGAAATGAGCTACAGGAAGCCTTACTCAGGCTCACCCAGTCCCAGACTCCTCAAGGGCAATTCCAGCAGCCACAGAGTCAGACCCCATCAGAGGAGCGAGATGAATTGAGAGAAGCATTTTTGGAACTCACAAACGCCCAAACTCAGTTCATGGTGGATGTAAGATCCTCTTTGCAGAACATGGGGACTCAAGTGGGACAAATTCTGAATTTGGAACTACAAATCGGGCAACTGATAGACATGGTACCCGTTACACCTCAAGAAAGTCCACTGAGTGACCCAGTTACGAGGAGTGGTGAGCAGATGGTGGAACCTGACCCACAACAAGCTGTTGAGGAATTTGGAGAGATAGTTGATGTAGAGAAAGAAGAGGTCACTGAGGACCACCCTATTGTAGAAGGGACAACACCAAATGTCATTGCTGACCCTAAAAAATAAAGTCCATAATGTGAAGGGCACCCCCAAAAGTTGAGATATGTAGGGAGTTTCACTGATCCCTACATTATAGAGAGCCTAGAAGACAAGTCTGCCTTGTGTAATTGGGGGATAATCTTAGATATGAGGCCCTTATTTGAAAAACGTGTTGTAGGAAAAGTGAGACCTGCAACAATGACTGTGTGGATTGCAAGCAGTTCGCAGAAGGATCCAATGAGCACTAGTAAAGGTTAATTGCGTCCGGCTAAAAGACGTTAAAGACAATGTTACTTGGGAGGCAACCCAAGGTTTTAATTATGTTATTTAAATTTTTCGTTTTAGTTTGTTTTAGCTTAATTAGAACAGTATCACTTTTGGTATTTTTATTGTGTTGTGATGTCAGATGAAGGAATGGGACATGAAGCAGAGAAAAACGCTGAAAAATACCGAATCAGGAGTTCAGCACCGCGGTGCCATCATGCAGAACCGCGGTGCCAAAAGATCAGAGAGGGTGCAGAAATTTAGGCACCGCGGTGCCACTATGCAGAACCGCAGTGCCGATAGCGATTTCCGAAAAATAAAAAGGCCCTGAATCACCAAATTTCCTCCCACATACACCGTCTCAGTGCAATATTCGCCACCACCACCACCGTTCTAAATTTCGTTGTATGTCTGTAAGTCGTCCCTTTAATTTTTGAATCTTTTACACATTTGGGACAATGTGTAGTTTAAGTTTGGGGGGGGGGGGGGAGTTCTTACTTTGTTTTATTTTTGTGCCTATTTTTGAGTCTTTTGTTTGTTTTTGTGTTTTATGTGAGTCAATTTTTTTTATAATCATGCATGTTGTGCTTATTTGGAACGCCTAGTGAACTAAGTGGTATAATGTAATAGAATGAGAAGCTAAACTCTGTGTGCTTAAGTTAGATATGCCAAAAATTCATGAAAATTTGATTATGTGGAAAATTTGATGCTTAGCCTATGTGTTGTCAATTGAAAAATGTATGTGAAGTATGCTTACTTGCTATTTGAGGCGAAATAGTTAAGATGTACATGTTTAGGGAGATGATTCAGACATTTCTTTGTTAGTCATTCTCAACATTCATTACCTACCCTGACATAAATTGTACCCCTAGTCAGCCCGTTGAGCCTAAAGTAAATCGTTTCTTTGACACCCTATGATTCCTTTGTTGTGTCATAAGTGATAATGAAAAGGTATTGGAATGAGAAGTGTTGAAAAAGAGATAAAAAAAAGAGTGAAAAATTTGATGCACCCCAATGAAAAATATGCAAAATCCTAAGTTTGGAGGTGCCTGTTATTTACAATGTATCTCATTCTCTCAAAAGAGAAAAGGGGAATGATAGGTATGAACTTAAAAGAGTACCAAAAATAAGGACAAAATGGTTGAATAAGAAAAACGCTTACGGTACGTAAATTGAGTCTAAATGTCTAATTTTACCTACCCCTGTCTAAGCCTACATTACAACCCTGAAAAGTCCTGATGATCTCTAGAATTTATATCTATGATTAGTGAATAGCAAGTAAACAGACTCATAGAACTAAATGAAATTGATATGCATAGGTTAGGTATTCATGCTTCCATTACTTATAATTGAAATGAATTTACGAAATATCTGACTTGAAATTCTAGATTGCTAAATTCATGCTATATCTATTCCTACATATTATCCCAACTGACGTTCATGTGTTTCTAAGTACTTGTGCAACTGCTTGATTTGAGTCTTTGAGTCTTTTGTTTTTGTGTCTTTGTTTTGTTTTGATCTTTGCTCGAGGGCGAGCAAATGTTAAGTTTGGGGGTGTTTGTTAGGCGTATTTTGTATACACCTTTTGAGTCATTTTTAGTTAGTATTTTACTCATTTCATTTGTCTTTAGTATAGTATTATGGTCGTTTTTCTTTCTTTTGAGTCACATCGGTCCAAAATGGAGAAATGACAAAAAGAAGATGAGTTGAGCTTAATTGAGGTGTAAATTGCACAAGAAAGAACCAAGAAATGAAGTCTAAAAACTCCCGGGAAGTATAGAAAAAATCAGACGAAGTCCGGACGAAAAATAGCACATGTAAACGGTGGGTCTGAGCAATTAGCATGCTGCAAGAAAGCACAACCGCAGTGCCATAATTGCTGAGAAGCCGCAGGATTTTTGGCACCGCGGTGCCATTCTGCAGGACCGTGGTGCCGAGGCGGAAAAATCATGTTCTGGTCCGAAATTTGACACGTTTTCAGGGTCCACAAATACAATATTTTCCCAACTATATAATCCCTAAAATCCTGACCTCATGGGGCAACTTGGAATCCTTGTACATATTCAACAACACAACTCTTGGAGGCATCAAGATTTTTTTTTCTACGAGGCATCAAGATTGGAGACCTAGTTCAAGTTATTTTCTTTTCTCTTTTCTTTGTTTTAAATTCAGTTTATGTATGGATTTTGTGTTAGTTCTTAGCGTGACTATGACTAGGAGCTAAACACTCTATTAGGACTTTCCTTATGAATCACTTGAAACTTTTATTCATGAATTAATGCAGTAGTTTGATTTCTTCTTCACTTGATTAAGATTTAGTCAATATTTGGTATGAATGTTTGATAATTAATTGATCACTAATTATCATAACCTATATGATTTCGAATCAAAAGCCGAAAGGAGAGATTTAGATATGTTGTAATTGACTAGATATAGGTTAAAATCATGGACGAAAGTACCCCGATACTTGTGTAACATTATACGTTACTGTTCTTAATCCTCCTATGTGGTAAATTCTATCATAGAAATATAGAAGGGTTCTGCACTGAGGTTGAGTAATTATATATCCTAACCAGAATATAAGACAGTCTAGTTAACCGATATCTTAACGAAGAAGAAAAATCATTCTAGTAGCATTAAGGATTGAATAAAGTGGATAGTCGAGGATTTTGAAAGCCATAATTCCTTCATAAATGATTTAAACCAAAGTATTGTCATAGTTAGTTTATTTTCTGCAATTAATTAGCCTTAGTTATTAGATAAAAATACAAATCAATTAACGTTCACCAAATAGAAATCATAGCTTAGATAATCGATACTTAATAACTAGTCTCTGAGGACGATATTCGGTCTTACCAGACTATATTACTTGTCAACGATGCGTACGCTTGCGTGAGCAGTCGAAATATCGCTAACAACATACTCCCTAGCAAAGGATTAATATATCAATCTTCACTCAAAATTCTTTATCACAAAGATCCATCATATTCTCATCTTAGGGTATTTCAGTATTTATGTTATCCTCTATTTCTTTCCACTACAATAAACAAACTATAAGCCCGCTCTATCACTTGTGTGTTTTTGGGTTATCCGTCTAATCATCGTGGTTATAAATGTTATGATTTATCCTCTCATAAAATCATCATTAGTCACTGTGTAATTTTTTGATGAAACCCAAGTCCCGTTTGCTAAGTTGCATAATTCAGTGTCTAATTCTTATAATTTTCTAGATGATGAGTTCTCACCGTATGTGGTACACCATTTGGTGCAGCCGCCGTCTCGGGATCTGGACAAAGTAGACACCAGCTGGCCTAGTGCCCAGTGGCCGAGTCCCTTCCAGTGCTCAAATCCAGCTAGCAGGCCCACTGCCTGCTGGCCCATACTCCTTACGTCTTCCTAGTCTACCAACATGCCCACTTCCTGCTGGCCCATCCAGTCCGTCACTTGGTCTAGCATCTTGGTCAGCAGGCCTACCTCCCAACCCGAGCCTACACCTCCCAAACTGAGCCAATTCCGATGTCCCCACACCGACCAAGGTCCGATCTACTTCTATTCCTAGTCAAGGGCCCATTACTCATAGTCAACGAGGTATTTTTAGACCATAACATCATTTTAATCTGAATTCTAATGTCACTAAATCACCCCTACCACATAACCCCATGTCTTCCTTTCGTGATCCAAATTGAAAAATGGTCATGGATGATGAATATATGCTTTTATTGAAAATAAGACGTGGGAGTTGGTGTCCGTCCGCTTGGTGTTAATGCGATTCGTTCTATGTGGATTTTTACTCATAAGAAAAAATCTGATGGTTGTTTTGAGATGCATAATACCCATCTTGTAGGTCATGACAAAAGTCAATAGGTTTGCATGGATTGTGGAGAGATATTTAGTCTGATGGTCAAACCGGCAATCATTCACACGGTTCTCAGTCTGGCTCTCTCGAAAGCATGGCCCATTCATCAGCTGGATGTGAAAAATGTCTTCTTACACGGTGATCTTAAGAAAACTGTATACATGCATCAGTCCTTGGGTTTCAAAAACCCCGATCATCCTTACCATGTATGTTTGCTGAAGAAGTCATTGTATTGGCTAAAACAGGCCCCTCAGGCCTAGTACAAAAGGTTTACAGATTATGTATCTACTATTATGTTTTCTCACAACAGGTCTGATCATTCTCTGTTCATCTATTGTTGTGGTACTTCTCTGGCATACATTTTGTTATATGTGGATAATATTATATTGACTATCTCTGCTGATAAACTGCGCAAGTCTATTATGTGTCTTCTCAGCTGGAGCCTTTGAGTTATTTCTTGGGTGTAGATGTAACTCGTCATACATGTGGTCTATTTTTATCCTAGAGGAAGTATGCGAGTAAGATTATTGAATGGGCTGACATGTCATCATGTAAGTCATCTCCTACTCCGGTTGACATCAAATTGAAGCCGAGTGCTAATTCTAGCACACCCTACGAGGATCTCTTCCATTATCATAGTCTTGCGGGGGATCTTCAATATCTTACATTCACAAGTCCCGATATTAATTGTGCAATGCAACAGATGTGTTTATCTATACATGATCCGAGGGAAGAACACATGCACGCTCTCAATACAGTGTGTGTTACATTCAGGGCACACTTGATTATGGTTTGCATTTATATCTATCTTCCGTATCTACTATCATGTCTTATACAAATGCTAATTGGGGTGGATGTCCAGATACCATACACTCGACATCTTGTTGTTATATGTTTCTAGGTGATAACTTGGTCTCGTGGTTGGCTAAACGTCAGGCTACTTTATCATGATTCAGTGTGAAGGTCGAGTATCTAGGGGTAGCCAATGTGGTGTCTGAGTCATGTTGTCTGCATAATCTCCTATTAGAGTTTCACTTTCTTATTCAGAAAGCTACCTTGGTCTACTGCGATAATGTTAGTGTCGTCTATCTCTTTGGGAATCCGGTCCAACATCAGTGCTCAAAACATATCGAGATGGATATTCATTTTTTTCGCGAAAAGGTAGCTCGTGGACAAGTACGTGTCTTGCATGTCCTTTGAAGGTACCAAATTGCTGACATCTTTACTAAAGGTCTTCCCTTAGTTATGTTTGAAGATTTTAGGACATTTTCAACGTACGACAACCGCCCACTATGACTGCGGGAATGTGAAAGAATATACGTATGAATATCGTATATCCAGTGTATATTCATAGTAGGATTCTTGTACATGTATAATTATGGTAGTAGTCTTGTATTAGGAAAAGGTAGATTTAATTTCCATAATTAAATATTATATATATATATATATATCATATATATATACCTTTTACATTAATAAAAAAATAAACAAAAAATTATTCTCTATTATATATAATGTGATATTTTGACAAAGAGGTAGAAAACCTTTTTACCCTATAAAGAATAAGGATAGACATAATTAATTCTTTAACCGTTTTCATAGGTAAATTCGTAGACGTCTATTTTAGGAAAGATTATTTTTTAATGTCTGAAACTTGGATTATAGATTTTATCCGCTAAGGGGCGTTCAACCACTTGACTGTAAGGAAAAGAGTTGCTTGCATGAGAAAAAGAGAGCCCTTTTGAAGACTTTTTTGTATCGGACATTTTCACTAGAAGACGAAGACAAGAAGAAATATAAAAATGATACAACTATGATATATATCTACAAGATACTAATGAATTCTTTCCCGGTCGATTTGTTGCGCCGCTCCTGTTATAGATGTAAGAATTTGAATATTAACTAATTAATAATATTAGTATAAGTTAGGATACAAGCTTATAAAACATATTAACTATTTTCTCTCGTTCGCTTTATTCTCATAAATGTTTTTTTTTTTTTTGCTTTTTCTATACCTGCTATTTGTGTCCTGATCCACATAAAGCCTGATCCTGACCCTAAAAGGTAGAATTAAAGAGATTAAATTATGGAGTGTGTACTTCACTCATTTAAATGAACTTGATATTTTCTTTCTCTGAGCCAATAGCTCTAACTGATGAATTGAGATCTTTTCCCATTTACAATTTGAATAAAAGAAAAAAGTTTTTTCAGATTTTTTTTGTGTTTTTTATGTGCAACCAATGATTTGGGTGTTCGAGTAATTGATGGTTCTTCACATGCTAAAATCTAAGATGGAGAATAGGCCTACAATAAGAACATGTTGGAAATTTATTAACATTAAATAAAGTTAATCATATTATTTATGACTCGAATAATTGGGGTCCCGTCGTTTTCACACTCGTGCACACGTTGTACCAAGGATCGTAAATTTTCTTAGTGAAAGAGATATCGATACGTAAACAAAATGTTTGAGACATGAAATGATAGACGGTCGTTGGCCAAACGATGAGTGTTTCACGTTGGTAAATGAAGGAAGAAGTGTACGACGTGTAAATGATGAAACGAGTCGGAAATCGCCGCGACGCTAATGTTGGTTTTGGTCACTGGAGCCGAGGTGCCTCCCAGGAAGAGTCGCGGCGCTTCGAAGGCAGAATGGTCGACGGAAGACGGAAAATTTCTGACTTTTGGACTGGTTTTAGAGCATTGATCCTCCATTACTTGACACTTAAATTCAACCATTATTTGGCTGAATTATAACCTCTCAATAAGTGTCATTACATGGCCATTGATTGCTATTAGTTGGCTAGATGAGAGGTCATCTTACACATACTATAAATTGAGGTCTTTGGCTCAATTGTTCAACACACACAATCAGATTTTCTGAAACTCTTCCTCTCTAAGCATTATTTCATACACTCAAATGTTCTTCTTGAGAAACACTTGAGTTTCCTTTGCTCATTTGTTAGCTGCTGTTTTATCTTGGAAGACAGTTGTCCATTACCGTAAAATGATATATACGTGGCAATAATGTATTAAGGACAGAGTAAATATCACTCGACTCAGCAGCGCAATTGTAACGTTTCTAGGTTTAGTGTCCCTTGCTTTCAAGCTATCAAGATCTAGGAGCTTGGTGCAATTGGAACGAAGACTCAAGTACCATTCAAGAATGAAGTTCAAGAACTCATAAATTTACTGTAGCGACAACTCCATTGGCTACAAGATTGTTAACTATTGTAATTCTTTTGTTTATCCTTTCGAAGCACTTGTAATAGTTGTATACTATTTCCGTACATCCATTGTAACTCACAGAACATAAGACATTATTATACTAGTGCTAGAAAGATGTTTGTCAGCCGATGTGATCCCAAGTCTGGCTGTGGGTTTCTTGCTGAAACTAGTTATGTTGATAGTTCTATTAACAGTTCTAACGCTGTCTCTGTCAATAATAAAGCTTTCAGATCTGGTCATAGCTTGACTCTCTCTTTGACGACAGTTACAAATATGTCTCCGTCAAATATGGGATCTCTGGATCTGATAATGAGCTTCAAGATACTGTTGATAGTCATGCTAGCAAGGCTAAGGATCAAGGAAGAGTTGCTGTCACCGCTCCCAGGAGTGGTGGAAACAAGCATCCACGAGAGGTGGAGGATGTCAACTGGGACAAGAGGAGAAGGCTGAAGATGATGTTCTATCTTTCAGCAGAATATTTGTCCCAATAATGATAAGGAGAATTTGGACATGCAATCTAACAAAGGGCCTGACGTGGGCCAGAATACAAAAGATATGAGTTAACTATTCTTCCTTGTCAAAAAAATGAGACTAAAAGATGTCTGATTAAAATGAATTGAGTAAGGCTATAAATATGAAAGTGGTTTCCATATATTCCTTACGCCTTAAAATCAGAAGTTTAATCTCACATTTCTTCCCGTTAAAGATTGGACTGTTGTAAACACCCATCTAAAGTATGGACTTAGGTTGCAATAAAATTGAATATATGGACAATCCTAAGTGAGCGTCAGGAATTTCCCTGGGCACCAATCACAAGGGAAGAGGACTAAAAATAAGGACTAGAGGACTAGAGACAACTTCCGACAGAAGATCCGTCTTTGATAGGATAGTATTAGACACTCAGTCATACAAAGCCTACGGGCGACTGGAGTGAGCCAGAATTTTCCAGATCTTAAACGATCTGAAGGCCAAAAGAAAGGCAGAAAAATAATTGGACACTTAGTCTGCCAGGGCAACTGGAGTGGGCCAGAGCATCTAGATCATATATGATCTGGTTACGTCCTAACCACGGGCAATAGGTTGTACATGTGAAGAAACGCCACCTTTAAAGTAGAAGGACTTGAAGAGGTTGTCCTCAAAGGACTTAAGGGAATGAGATCACTCTAACAAGAGGTGATACATGTCCCAAACTTGATTTCAAGGACGTTGTTGGTAAAGTTGGTTGAGACTAGTCCAACAGGTCTGTAATAACTAAGGATGGTATAGTCAAATGAATGATATATTTGTAATCCGGGCATCTATGCCATCATAGATTAAGACACATTAAATAGAAAGTCATTCAAAAGCTAACTGAGTTGAGATTGTTGTCGTTTATCGACATAAACCCTCAAAATGAATGTGAAGTAGGCGAAGAGGCAAAATCACCTTTCTATTCCATCAAAGGTGTAGCGAAAAAAGCACTGCTCCTCTATAACTTAGTCACACCTACATCGATGATTTGAAACTTGTACAAATAAAGAGGGGAGACAAGTACGTTGTGATCTTCATTGATGATGGTACACCGTATTGCATCCTTTGTTGAAGGACAAAGATGAAGCTATTGAAGCGGATGAGCGCTATAAAGCAGAAGTTGAAATTCAACTAAGCCTACATATTGAGGAATTCGTAGTGATAGAAGGGGAGAATGCGAAACATCGTTCAACAAACGACTGCTCCTTACTCACCTCAGTCTAACGGTGTTAGCCAAGCGCAAAGACAAACACCAAAAAGTATGTGGGGCAAGACAATGCTCACTGCTAATGCGATTCTCAATAGAATTCCGCGTAAGGATAAGGATAACCCTCCATATGAAACATGGAATGGATCCCATCTACAAATGTCATGATATGGGGTAGTGTGGCAAGGGTTGAACTACCTAAGTCAAAGCAGGTCAAGATTGGACCAAAGACTGTAGATTGTATATCCATTGGATCTGCAAAGAACAGTAATGCTTGTCGCATCTTAGTGCCAAAGAATGTTGAATTCTTTGAAGATAACATTTCTTAAGAAGGAAAAAGAAGTAACTGCTCGAGGTTAAAAAGAACCTGCGAGTGCTTGATTGTACTGAACTAGATGTTCCAGATCTACAAGACTCAGAAGTTGTTGGCTATCCGGAACTCAATGTTCCAGATCTACAGAACTCAGGAACTCTATATGTTGAACCAAACCGGAGCAAAAGAGGGGACAAAGACTTGTTCCAGGCCATATAGCTTATATGGTTGAGAATAAACCATGGACAATTAACAAAGAATTGTCAACTCCAGAAGCATCGCTTTGGAAAGAAGCTACAGAGTGAGAAATAGATTCTGTCAGATAGAACCATACTTATGTGATGGTTGATCTTCCTCCGGAAAAAGAACATTTGGTTGTAAAAGTGGATACTCAAATTGAGTAAAAAGTAGATGAATCTACTGACGTGTCTAAGGCCTCGGCTATTTGGACATGTGCTCCTATGTGAGTAGCTTAACATTCAGTGTCATTGCAGTCTTGCGTGACATGAATGTTGAGACAACCTTCCTAACCGGAGAGTTTGTTTCGTGGATTGTTGGGCTTTTCCTGAACTTTCGTTTTGATCCCTGAAATGTTTACATTTTGGTCCTGGAAGTTTCAGATAAAATAGAAACAATGAATCTGACTACAGAAACATTGACTCTGAAGCTAGAAAGCCAACAGTTGGAAAACAAAAAAAGTCCGAAAATAGAAAAAGAAAGTAATATGGAAAAAACCCGATGGGTATGTGGTTCCAAGGAAGAGAAGAAAATCTGTCGACTTGTCAAATCTCTGTGAGGGATAAAACAGGCCCGAAAAAATAGTACGAAAACTTTGATGGTACTCTACTGTCGAAGGGTTTCTCTGTTAATGTGTATGACAAATGTGTCTACATGAAAGGTAATTCTGACTCATTCGTCACGATGTGCCTTTACATAGATGACATGTTGTTCATAAGGAGAAGTTCTAGGTTAATCCTAGAGACTAAGAGTATGTTGAAAGGATGTTTCGATATGAATGATATGAGTATTGCAGATGACATCTTAGGAATTTGGATTTCTAAAACATCTAACGGACTGGTCTAAATCCAAACTCATTTGTGAGGTATTTTGACACTCTCGTTGAAGTCACCAATGAATATGAATCATAAGAAGTGATTGGAATCATGGTGCACCCATATACCAGGAGCGATATGCGCAGGTCACATATAGTTTAATGTATTTTACACACTACAACCGACCCGATATCAGCTCATAAAGTAGACCAGTTGAACTAAGGTTCACTAGTGATACTGGAAAATAATCAATAGAAGGCGTTAAATCGGATATGACGACATCTGAACTAATCACTTATCTATGAATTATGGTACTCTAGATGTCTAGCAGTTCTGGAAGAACACAGTGATGCAAGCTGGACATCAGATCTAGAGAACACCAAAGCCACACGTGGATGTGCATGGTGTGTCTTTGGAAAATCCTCTAAGGAAATTTGCATCGGTCGATTCGTGATGGAATCAGAGTTTATCGCTTTGTAAAAAGCAGGATGAGAAGTTGAGTAACTTCACGACCTCTTAGAGGATGTCCCTATTTGGGAGTAACTCGTTCCTTCATCAGTTATACACTGTAAGGGCACGAATGACGGCGTCTGGATATATCTGGAGACATAAAACCGTATGACAGTTGATCATCATGAGTGTAACTTCCTTGATTACTAATCAAAGGATATATCGAACCCTTTAACTAAATGGCTACTCGAAGATCAAGAGTTCTTCCGGTCTAAGGGAATTGGCGTAAAACCCAAACTATAATAACGAATACAGTGGATATCCAACCTTACTGACTGGAGATCCCAGGAATTAGGTTCAATGGGAAAACTAAGTCGTAAAGGTTCAGTTGAGCGCTTCGGTGGAAGCAAGAGCACTTCGGATGATGATTTTTGTGAAGTGCTACCTGCATTGTGGGTAGAGGTTAATTTTCCAAAACCTTTCATGATCCTCACCGGTTGAGATTAGATTTGGAAAACTTTTAATGGTGCCTAACACTTGTAAAGAGGGGTATAGCAGGATATCTTATAGGGGACCACCTATTTAAGTGCGAGTACTGGCCGCCTCAAATGAACGCACTTAAGAATCCAAGTGTGTCCACGGCCACAACGGACAAAATATTAAGAACAACAGAGTAAAGAAAGTTGTTGTGTTGGTACTGTTGTCTTGGCTTACACTAAACACTGATTGTTCAAGACATCACGTTTATCGTGCAGTAAGTAAGTCTGATGGTATTAAACCATGAAAGGTTCAAAGCTATGACTACCTATCCAGATGCAACATCGGTCCGTCGAAATATTGCTAGAATGGCACCTTGTGAGTGCGCCAAAATCTCTTTCAAGAGGGGATTGTTGGAAATTAATTAACATGAAATAAAGTTAATCCTATTATTTATGACTCGAACAATTGGGGCCCCGTACGTTAGAAATGTCGTTTCCACACTCGTGCACACGTTGTACCAATGATTATAAATTTCCTTAGTGAAAGAGATATTGGTACGTAAATAAATGTTTGAGACATGAAATAATAAATGGTCGTTGGCCAAACGACGAGTGTTTCACGTTGGTAAATGAAGGAAGAAGTGTACGATGTGTAAACATGGAACGAGTCGGAAATCACCGCGAGTCGAAGAAGCTGCGCGAAGCCGTTAGATCGCTGGCGCTAATGTTGGTTTTGGTCACTTTGCCGAGTGGCTGGCTACTCGAGCGGCCGGCGTTTTAGAGGCAGAATGGTCGACGGAAGACGGAAAATTTCTAACTTTTGGGCTAGTTTTGAAGCATTGATCCTCCATTACTTGGCACTTGAATTCAACCATTATTTGACTAAATTATAACCTCTCAATAAGTGTCATTACATGACCATTGATTGACATTAATTTACTAGATGTGAGGTCATCTTACACATACTATAAATTGAGGCTTTTGACTCATTTATTCAACACATACATAATCAGATTTTCTGAAACTCTTCCTCTCTAAGCATTATTTCATACACTCAAAGGTTCTTCTTGAGAAACACTTGAGTTTCCTTTGCTCATTTGTTAGTTGTTGTTTTATCTTGGGAGACAGTTGCCCATTACCGTAAAATGATCTATACGGGGCAATAATGTCTTAAGGACAGAGTGAATATCACTCGACTCAAGACGGACTCAAGAACCATTCAAGAATGAAGTTCAAGAACTCACAAGTTTACTGTAGCCACAACTCTTGTTGGCTACAAGATTTTTAACTATTGTAATTCCTTTATTTATTCTTTCGATACACTTGTAATAATTGTATACTATTCCCGTAATGGTAACTCACAGAATAAAGATCATGGTCGCAACAAATAAGAGATATCCAACTTTTTGTGTCACACTTAGGTGTTCGAATTCCGAGGAATTATTCGAATCCACCCAATTAGCGTTGTTTGTCTCTGCTCGAGTTGAAGTGTAGAATGACGTTGGTAGTCTTTCATAGGATGGGTTTGAAGAAACCCTTAACGCTTCCATTTTGAAGAAAAAAAATCAAACTTGGTTCTTGAAAGACCTAAAAGAGCAATATTATATTGAGTCTTATTTTGATTCCTACGAGATGGGAATTAATTCAAAGAGTATAGTTGTTGCAACAACAAAGACAATGTGGTGTTGTTACAACATGGATGATTCTGAAGGAATTGTTTTGACAAAAGGATGGTGGAGAGCTGATAATTTATCATGGACATTGAAAATATAAACTTTACCACCAACTTACGTGAAGTGCCCAAGAATTAAGGTCGTTAAACTACAAATCCTTAGAACCAGCAAAATAATCCCTACAAGAAAAATGACCTACGGTGACAGTTATAAACTTTTACCGTAGGGGGTGCATGACAATTATTCTAAGTGTCATTGTAGCCGGTGCCACCATAGGTCCTTCCTACGGTGACAATTTAAATAACTGTCACATAGTGTGACGGACATAAACCGTCACACATTTCACGTTTTATTTTTTATTTTTTCTCGGGAATTTACAAATTGTCGGTAAATATTTAAATTTTATTAATTTAATATATTTTTTGGCGGTTAATTTTTAAATAAATTTAAATTTATTATTTTATTATTTTTTCAATAATAGTTAAATTGGAGAAAAATAGCATATTGTAACTAAAATGTAACTACTTAATCAAATCATTTTAATACACAATATTGAAACATTTATGAATTATTTTACAAAACAAAATGTCTCAAAACAAAAGAAATGCATGGTCTTGGCCAAGACCAACAAGGCCGAAAATACAATGTCTTCTTGAACCTTCACATAATAACTTTGTTCCTGATATGGTATTATTTATCGAATTTCTTCAACTTTTTTTATCCGTTTCCGATTTCATTATACAACCATTTTTCGATGTATTTTTCCAACAGCAGTAGCAAGCACAAATAGCAGCAAGCAGCAGCACGCACAAACAACATCCTTGCAATCTAACACATTAGGTAAATCCACATCAAAGTGAAGTAAAATCAGACCAAGAAGTAAATATATGAAGAAAACGAACCTGCAATTACTGAAGTACAAGAACTGTGAAAATGAACACGATTAAACATTCATGACCCAAATGATTACAATATATTTTCAAAGGTGTTATGTATATACACAAACATTTATACATACAGAGGCAAATATCAACAAACAGGAGCACCCAATGAAGCTCTACTTCATAGAGTTAATTGTCCAAGACACTCTTGACTTTAAGATTTCAAGGAAATTATAAGCCCATCTAAACAATCTAGAGATTTCTATATTTCTATTCTAAAGCTATCAGCCTAGTCCATCTATATGTGTCGTGTATTCTTAGATTGCTATACAAAGTTAATCCCACCCACGGTCAACTGTGACAAATGTGCAATTGTTCTTTCAATTGTGAAAATTGAAGCATCGAAATGCATTTGGTCAGCAAAAACTTACTCCTAATAGAGTGGCAATTATAAGCAAGATTTTTGTAATCCATGCAACAGTTCATCTAACCAATATAATTTCTTCAATAGCAGTTGCATTGGATAAAGCTTTTGCTTCCTCCAGCCAGCGGGTAGATGACCGAGAAGTGAAAATGACATTGAATAATGATTCTTCTACTGAAGGTGTTTCATTACAGACTGAGACAATGACTCCAACAATTTTACCTGCATGAGTAATATAGAGTTGTCTTTAATATGCATCGGAAAGGAAGATGAAAGGAACACATTCTTATCTGAATTACGACATATATTTTTTCTATTTAAGAAGTGTCGGTATATTCTTGAAATGCTACTCTAAGTCAAGAATAAGCTACACGAATAAATTCAACTCTCATAACATAAACGAAATAAAGATGTCAGAGATCGGTGAAGCTGCTAAAGGTTGTATCAAATTTGTCAAAACCAGAGAACAAAATCCAACCTTTGTAGGCTTCAGTTAAGGAATCAAACACCTTCTGCTCCATAATTCTCTTTGAGAGCCTATAAAAAAACAAAAGATTAATTGAGCTGGTATGGCATGTATAACATGTTTCACGTTCGCCTCATATATGTATCTCGAGGGAGGTCAAATATTTCAGATTACGACAAATATTGGAAAATAACTTTCCTTTTCCAGACAATAAAAGACATTAATGATCATCTGGAACTGGTCTATCCTTTTATTTTTAGAATGATGAGTAGTTCATCTGCCACTTGTGTAATTATGGACGATTCCTTCGAACCAAAACAAAACTACTAACTCATGAGAGGTGCTGAGTTTAAACATCAGTAATTGGAAGTCAAGGTTATAATTAATATTCAAGGAATAATTAGTACATCAGAAACTATGGTAATATGATATCCAGTGCAACAAAATAGATAAAAAACAAAGGAAATATTAGAAACAAAGGGACAAAAACTATATTAGTACGCCAACTGACTAAAATTGGAAAAGGCAAAGAGAGAAAGATCAGATGTTCTTAAATCCATAGTTTAAAATATAAAAGACGTATCATGTATTGAAAGCTTAATTTGGGGGAAAAGAAAAACAACATCTCGAAGTAAATTCAGGATTCAACTTATTGAGTTTCTAACCTTAAGGCCGTCAAATTTTCCAGAAATTAGCTCAGACGGATGGTGCACAGCTTCAGACAAATCTTGGTGCAACTCTGTTGCTCTTTGAATCTTATGGGTGAGTGAAACAAGACTTGTTACAAACTCCCTGTCTGCTTCCTGTGCCAGAAATAAAAAAAAGTACCATCAATAATTAGGCTGAATAGGAAACAACACCACAAAAAGAAGTCATAGTACAGGCTGTTAAACCTCAAAAAGTACCTTTGAACATATACCAATCTAATTCTCCCTTTTTACAAGTAATTAACATAATAAGCTAGTAAAACACCTTACAACATATATAAGAGTAAAGGACATCTACCTGGATTCCTTTCTTCAGTCTCCACCAACCACAACAAGGTTAACCAATTCCCTTAGTCGTGGGTTCTTGGCATACCAACAAGTCCAGTTAAGTTCTTCACTCGATCCAGTCTTGCCATTGTGAATATGATGGGCTTATTCCTGTCCTTCAGCACACACCTGATAGAAACACGCATATTTCAGTACCAACTTGTTTATATCAGTTAACAAATTTTGCACCAGTATTACTATTATACAAACATACAGGTGTTCATCGTTCTCAACATCACTATACAACAACTCCTCAATTTCAGGGTGAAATACTATCAATCTCTTTTCCTTCTCGGAGTAGCGGAAATAGAGATTCATATCAGCTCCTGGTGAAACAATGTTGAATTTGGGGTCGAACACGTCAATGCCATGAACAACTCTATACAACTTTTACTTAATCCACAGAGAGACTAGTCACACATATTACTTAAGCATACAACACATGCCATAACTTAATTTAATAATCCAACTAACAGAATTTAACATAAAACTGAACTAAGACATGCGAAATCAGACAATAACACCAACAATCACGATTAATTAAGAGAAAATATACAGAATTCCAAAAAGGAAACTGAAATTGAAAGGAATTTGAGTTTACCTCTTCGATGTGCAGCCGTGAACGAGAATCCAGAGTGGTAAGTCTTCCTTCAATGTTTGCAACTCAGACCACACGAAGAAAACAATGAAAATTTAGATTGTGGAAACCTTAAAAATATCTAGGGTTTTTTAATTGCTCAAATAGAGACTTGTGCTTGATTTTTTTCAGAAAAATACCACCATCAAGGCTTGGTTTAGGACTGAGCAAAAAACCGATCAATGATTGGGAGCTTTGATTTTCGATGTGGGAGCAAACAATATCAGTCCCAAACCGAAGTGGGCTAGGGGAGTGGGGTTACCTCGTGCGTGGTGGCAGTACGGTGGAGAGAAGAAGGCACGAACAACCTTAACAGAAGAAATAGTATCAGTGGTGGTGGTGCATCAATATTCCTTTCTTCTTCCGATCTGTCGTGGTCTGTGCCACAGGGGGTGGTTCAGCTGGTGTCGACTTTGATGATGGGTCTGATGTTATCAGATCCATTAGCGTCCCCGATGAATCCTGCATCATTACAAAAATCAAATCCACGTAAATTTTCTGTCAAGAGTGAGATCGGTACCAAACTTACTGTCATTCATGAACTCTTTCTTAGTCCTTCAAATTTCAAAGGCTTGAACAAAATGAGGAGAGCGGCGGGTTTAGGGTTTGCCCATTTTGAGAGAGAGAGAGAGATAAGGCTTGAACGAAATGAGGGATTTGCCCCTTTTCGGTGGTTTAAAGCTATTTGGGCCATTTTTCCGTGTTGGTCGGATCGGGTCAACTAAAAGAATTGGGCCAACACAAAAAAACCGTCACACAACATGTATCGGTGCAAATAACTGTCATATGTCTGTCATAAATTTATGACAATTTATATAACTGTCACACATATGTCATAAGTGTATGTTGACCGAGAAGTCAACGAAAAAACTGTCATACTATGTGACAATTACAAAACCGTCACTCTGTCACCGTAGATCATTTTTCTTGTAGTGAATTAATTTGAACTATAATTGCTTGGAAGGTAAATTATGAATTTTATGTCACACTACAAGAAAATATAGAATTGACAATAAAACTTTAATAATAATATAACATAAATGACAACAAAAATTTAATATTTTGTTGCTAAAAATCGTAAATGACAACAAAAACATGTTGCGAAAACTTTTATTACAAAAAAAATGACCTACGGTGACAGTTTGAGTGTGACGGTTTATGACGGTTTTTGCATTGATCTTCTGGTCAATGGTTGTTCGTGACATATATGTGACAATTTTATTAACCGTCACATCTTTGTGACAGCGGTGTGACGTTGATTTCAACTGTCACATGTTTTTATGACGGTTTTTAAAATACGTTTTTTTTTTTAAATATAATATATACCCGACCCGACTCAATTTATTTTTAAACCCGCGATTCTAATTAATAATCCACTCAGTCCACTTTCACCCTCATTTTAATTTTAAACCCATTTCTTCAACCCTAAGTAAAGAACTTCATCGTTCATCAATAGAATCTTCATTTCAAGCAAGAAAATCGTGTAATTCATCATCATCAACACCAGATTTGTACAACACACAACCCTAATCGTTGGGTTGTGCATTTCTTCAAGCGAAAACAGCTGAATCGACCATTTGTGAGCATTTCATTGTGAGTTTTGCCTTTCTTACTTCTAATTTCGTTGTGAGCATTTTATTGTTATTGTTAACTGTTTTTTTGTTGCTATTTTAATCGACCATTTACTATTTTTTTTTAAATATTTCGTTGTGATTTGAAGTTGTTCTAATCGACTACATACTGTTGACACCCAATTTTGACCCATCTTTTAGTCATTTCTTGCAATTTTAAGCATTTTTAGGATACCGCATTTTAATCATCAGCTTTTGCATTTTTTTACATAATATTCCATGTTTATTTCTTCGCAAAATAGCATTGCATCTTTTTACTTTAAATTAAGCATGATGTCTTTGTTAATATTATGTTACTATTATTATCACACCGTCGTTTTATTTTAATAGTGTTTGCATATCTTTAAATAATAAATTGGCACTGCATTTTTTCTTTTAATTAGGCATTAAACATTTCTTAAATATTGCATTTTATTATTATATCGTCGGCATTTTTATTTTTGATAATTTTGTATCTTTAAATAATTTTTTCTTTTAAATAATTAATCCATTTTGCATTTTTGTCAAACCAGTCCAGTCCAAGACACAATCTGGACCAGTCCAATCCGCCAAAAACCGAAGCCCAAACTGAGGCCCAATACACTTTTCATCTTTCCCTCCAATACCCAATACCCAAAACCCAAAACCCTAAACCCAAAACCTAAATACCCCATATAAATAAAAAAAAACTACATTACCTTCCCTGAAGAGCAGCAGTCAGCGCATAACCCTAAAACTCCCCCCCCCCCCTTCAGATTTTTCTCCCTCATCCCTTACCCCTCTCCTCTCTCTCACACTGTCGCCGCCGCCCTTCGCCGGAGTTCCATCTCCGGCGAACCCCAAACCAACATCCTCAGCAACACTCCTCTCTTTACCCGCCGCCGCCCTATCATCGCAATGCACCTCTCAACTGTTTTTTCCTCTAAAAACCATCCGAACCACCCCTAATCCCGCTCACCATCGCCGCCAGAGCTTGGCGAACTCATCATCACCACCGCTTCGCGTCACCATCCCGCGCCAAGCCCATCACCAAGCGAACCAAACCTCAATCCTCGAACCTGTCGCCTACACCACCGTAACTCCGGTGAAGTCATATCACCGGAGTTCGAACACCAACCCCGTCGTTGAACCAAACCTCAAGCGAACCTCCACCACAACCGTCGAACCCACTGCCTCTCCACCGCGCTTTCGATCGGCTGGCGTCGCTCGACGTATCTCACCGCGCCCCTCTCTTGGATTTTTGTGTTGTCGAACTGGTCGGAGTTCAAACTCCGGCGACGTTTGTTATTCCTACTTCTGTTTCACTTATTATGTTGTTGGAAATATATTTGCGGTCTTGAATCTGGAGGAGTTTTAAACTCCGGCGACGTATTGTTGCTATTTCTCTTGTTGGTTGTTTTATCCACTATTACCTTGGCTATTTTTCGGCGAACTCGTTGTTGTTTCCACTGCTTTCTGGACCATTTTTGTTTTCTATATTGTTGTCACTGCTTCTGATTTTGTTGGGATTATTCCGGCGAACTTGTTGTTGTTTTCACTAGTTTCTGGACCATTTTAGTTTTCTATATTGTTGTCACTGCTTCTGATTTTGTTGGACTGATTCAGCTTTGTTTTGACTTCCTCCGTCAATGTCCTAATGTTCTTCGACCATTGTTGACTGGTTTTTGGCTTGGAAATATTTCAGCGTGTGCATGTGTTTGGTTTCTTTATTATTGTTGGTATCTCTGTTGTTGGACTATTTTTGACAAAATTTTGGCCCTTTATTCATTTATTAAACTGGTTGAACAGATTTCTACACTTGATTATGGGGCATTTACTGATTTGAACATGATACTACATTTGGTTGGCCAATGAAAAAGTTATCCGTCGATTTTTGAGGCCTCCACAGTTGCAAAGACGGAAAATAAAATAAATGAAGCTTTCAGGGCAATGATGATTTCTTCCATTTACACCGGATAACCAACATGCGTTGGTAGAGTAATTCGCAACGCACTTGTTTAGGCTGTCCCACTTTATTTTTATATATCTGAGCCCTCTGTGTTTAAAACTATTACTGTTTTGGCGCGGATCCGAAGGTTTTATTTATTTTATTATTTCTAGCAATATTGGCCGATGAAGGAATCTCCGTCTGATTTCCAAGGCCTCCCATGTACAAAAGACGGATTTATTTTTGGCTTTATTTATTAATTATTGTTATTGCTTTTAAAATTATTTATTCTTACTAACACTTTTACTAAGTATTTATGCAGGTATCCGGAGATGCATTTCAAAAGAATGTCCCGGAGTTTTATTTTATGTCACATTTAATTTTAATTTTATTATTCTGTATTGCATCTTATTTTAATTGTAAATTATGAGAAATGCTTAGAGTATGTAGAATAAAAGCCAATATAATTAACCTAAGTTTGAACGGATAACCGCAAGTTAGCGGATCTTAAAGGATGCCTAACCCCTTCCCTTTAGGATAATAAAGAACCCTGATCCAGAATCTCATTAATTTCGCAGACCATTAAATGGAGATTAATTGCAATATTTTTATTGCAATAAATCAAGTGTCCTAATTCACTTAAATAATTAGGTGGCGACTCCTCAAAATCAGCATTACTTCTCCATCCAGGGAACCGCGCCAAAGAGCAACGTTGCGGATACCGTTCAGACCCCGAGGTCAAAAACAGGCACGACAGCATGGCGACTCCGCTGGGGATAATCAGATTTTTGACCATGGCAAACCTAGGTATATTATTGCTTGGCTTTATTTGCTTTTATTTGTTCTAAATGCCTTAAAATTGCTTACTTTAATTTTGTATGCTTAACTGTTTTAATTGCTATTCGCTTTTACTGCTTTTCTTAAATTGACATTCCGCTCATATTTCTTCCACTATGGAAAATTCACACTATCACACATAACACGCGGGTATGCTTTGCGCACCTGCAAATTTCTTTCAAACACCCAAATTTAAGAGAGTTGGCGTTTTGCGCGGAGAATCCGGTCTGACCGGTGGTCGCGTAGCCTTCTCACTCGAGTAGTCCGCTCGAGAACCTCGCGTCCAGTAAGCTAAATCTTAGCAAACTTTAGATAGAGCTATACCACCTTCTTTTTATTAAGTCATGCATGCATAAACCTTAGGTGAGTTAATCCTTGGTATTAACACCACAATTAGAAATCCACCAAACTTGTCGACGGGTTTCACAACCCAACGACCCATAAGCATATATGTGTAGCGTGACAATGATAGACGGATCCAAGCCTGGTCATGACACACCGAAATTGAAAAAAGTGCACCGTCATTTGGTCGTCATTCCCAACAAAACATTGCAGTTTAACGGCTTGGACCTATTTATCATAATCTCGCATATTTGGCGTTTAGGCCGACCTCTGGCATAAGAGAGGTCTCATGCATATTAGGCGCGCGCTTGATTTTCATACTTTTGTTTACTATTGTTGTCGCTAGCAATTCTGTACATATTATTTAATGCAATAATTACCTTTTTAATCCCTGTACATATCATGCTATGTGCTTATAACTCCGGTCACGAGCATTTGCATTTTGCACTTTTGGTTGTCACATTGCAATCATGGCTTCTACTGCGTAAATCACTCTTGAACAGCGCGATCTGGACTTTGTAAAACATCAACCACCAGTCTGGTCGAACCAATCAGGGGAGTCTTTGACTATATTGCAACGCCCTTACATTTTATTATTTTGTGACTTGCCTACTCTCACTCATTTGTCATATTTTTGCAGGAAGACCGTCCTCGCAAATAGTCGAGGGCGGCCGGAAGAAAAAAAAAAAAAGTCATCACAAGAATGAGCTGGAGTTATGTTGACGGAAAGAAGTCAGCTTATACCAGATTCAACGAAGTATCGCTCTAGGTCTTATATTTTGCATTTTTATACATATTTGCAAGTTCAATTGATATGTCTAGTGTTAATCACATAATTCTTTATCATGCATTTTACAACATAATCATCCCGAACTACGCGTGTCTGATTCTCACCATACGGTGTGATACGTAGGCAACTCATTTTGGGTTCGACACCACAAAAAAAATAAAAAAATAAAGAAGCATATTTTTCTCACTCATGCATCCCATTCATCGTGTTTTCGGGCATTCATTTTTTCATTACATTCCTTTTACTTTGCATTAGTCTTATATTGAACAATCATTTGTTTTGCACAACTTTTACTTTTGCATGTATTTCATGAATGAATTTTTTATAAATTATACGTTTTATAACATATCTGAACGAACTACGCACACCTGATTCTCGTCAAAGATGAGATACGTAGGCAGCCTTACTCGGGTTCGGTACCATTTATTCAAAAGTACAAAATATTTTATTCAAAAGCATAAAAAAAACAAAAAAAAAACAAAAGAAAGTTCTTTTAAGTATCATTGTTTGACTTGGTTGATACCAACACAGTTAGGAGTGTGCATATGAAAGAACGAGTAATAATCAATATGGGTTGACTTCGTGGTAAACCATAGATTCTTTTGGTACCTCTCACACACACCTGTAATGACATTCTTGCATGTTTTTAAGATAAGAACGAAACCAATCTCATCGTTTCATGTGCATTGTGTGGTGAGTTTTAGAATAAGTTCAATTGCACTGCATTATGATCTAGAACTTGGCCTGAATGTTTGTTGAGGCGAAATCCTGAGTAACATTCAGTGTAAGAAATAATCGTAGACTTTCTTTGACCCGTTTGAGTCTTTTTCAGCATACCAAATAACATTATCCGTAGTACACCCCTTTGAGCCTAAAGCCTATTCTTTTGAAAACCGCACATTACACCTATACCCTTTCTGAGTGCGTACGCACTATCCCTCTCTTGGCCCGACCTCCTTGAGCGCTTTAGAAATGTGCAAGTGGCTGACAAATTCTGCGTCGAAGTTTGAAAAGACAAAATTGTCAAAGTTCCAAAAGGGAAAAGAAAAACACAAAGGACGACTTCACAAAAGAAGAAATCAAAAGCCCCGACATTATAAACAAAAAATGAATGAAATGAGAGAATAACTTTGGAAAAAAGTGGGCTCCAAACGAAAGATTAAAAAAGAAGTCAGTACAGAAAAACTGGGATAAAAGGAAAGCAGGTCAGCATTAAAGCACACAAATGTCAAGCACGGACGTAGTCCAACACTCGAGGAAGGATTAGTCACTTTTTACCCAAATGATATCCATCCCTTCCCCCAAACCTACATTACAAGCCCTACATGATCTTATACTGAAGGTTCTCACATTAGTGGATACTTACATGACGGCCAAGCCTATGTTACCACAATTGTATGCATTGAACATCTTTTTAGTGTGAGCGTACTTCTCTAAACGTCCCAAAATTCAAAATACTGGAATATATGTGAGAAATGAGACTTTCTTTCAGTGAGGGCATTTGAAACGTGAGATTACGTGTAGTTCAAAACCTTGGCTGCAAGCAAGTGTGTCGATACTTAGGTGTCTGAGGTACCACTTGAAACTATAGGAATTACCCAGAAGTCAGTCTTGGTTAGACTGAAAGTGAATAACGAAATTCCTAAGCACAATACTAATTGTTGGTATCAACTGAAGTCAGAACGTGATGCTGTCTTTCCACTTTTCAAAAAAAAAATGCATATATTCTTATTATTTGCATCACGAACTACGTCTTGACCTGATTCCCTCGACGGGATACGTAGGCGGCCACATTGGCTTCGATTCACATTGTGTGAAAAACCCATAAAAATCCTTATTTTTGCATCACGAACTACGTCTTGACCTGATTCCCTCGACGGGATACGTAGGCGGCCACATTGGCTTCGGTCCACATTGTTTGAAAACTCATAAAAATCTTTATTTTTTGCATCACGAACTACGTATTGACCTGATTCCCTCAGCGGGATACGTAGGCGGCCTAAACCGGCTTCGGTCACACCATTAGAAATCTTCTCATTGGCTCGTGTGCGATAAAATGCATTTGATTATTCCGAAAAGAGATATGAGCAATTTCCGCCAGGGTTAAGTCCGTGTAGGGACTACATCAGCAATCAACAATCAACAACATCCAACAAGTCCGTGCAGGGCTACATCAGCAATCAGCGATCAACATCGTTCAGCAAGCATTCACAACATCCAGCAAGCCCGCGCAGAGCATTCAACAAGCATTCACATCATCCAGCAAGTCGCGCCAGATCGACCTTCGCGATCATTCATGAAGCACCTGACATTCAACACGTCCGTGCAATGACGAAATCTCAGCATTTGAAGCATCACATCAATACAACCGCCATCACGTTGCTTATAAATTCAGGCGTTATCATTTTTGTCTTAACATATCTTCATATCAACAAAGGCGGAAGTACAACAATAAGCCCATGCGGGTTACACACGCACAACGTCTATGCAATGACGTTATCTTAACCTGAGTCCTGGCCAGTGCGTCCATAAAGCGACACCATCTCATTTGTAAGCTTCTGCAGCGAACTTCATCTATGTTTCGTCTATACAACGACGCGAGCATCTGCGTCGCGTCATGCAACGACGTCATCTTATGTAAGCCTATCTGGCAACCGCCATCCATGTTTCGTCCATACAAGCGACAACGCCCACAAGGCATCATTTGCATTTCGTCCATCTGAGCGACAACGCCAGCGCTGGCGTCATTTGCATTTCGTCCATACAAGCGACAACGCGCCACAATGCGTCATTTGCATTTCGTCCATACAAGGCGACAACGCCCACAAGGCGTCATTTGCATTCGTCCATACAAGGCGACAACGCCACACAAGGCGTCATTTGCATTTCGTCCATACAAGACGACAACGCCCACACAAGGCGTCATTTGCATTTCGTCCATACAAGACGACAACGTCCACACAAGGCGTCATTTGCATTTCGTCCATACAAGACGACAACCCCCACACAAGGCGTCATTTGCATTTCAACCATACAAGACGACAACGCCCATACAAGGCGTCATTTGCATTTCGTCCATACAAGACGACAACGCCCATACAAGACGTCATTTGCATTTCGTCCATACAAGACAACAACGCCATTACAAGGCGTCATGTGCATTTCATCCATACAAGACAACAACGTCCATACAAGGCGTCATCTGCATATCGCCTATACAAGACGGCGTATCATCACATCTACAAACACCATATTTTTTCCAGCACCACATCACCTGCAACCCAGTGTCAATCATACTCCGACACTGGGACAAATTTTGAATTTGCGTCGGCATTGTCTTTAATTTTGCAGCATCACAGCAGCCCAGTGTCATCATGATTCGGCACTGGACAATTTTGAATCGGCGTCCGCCTGCTTTAATTTTATAGCATCGCAGTAACCCAGTGTCATCATAATTCGACACTGGGATAAAATTTTGAATTTGCATTAGCTTTTGTCCATTCTTTTTCTTGATCTTTATTTTAATTCTGACGATGGGACAAAATTGGCTATAAGTCAACGTCTTTGTCCGAAAACTCTTTCATCGTCTTCGGTCAAAGAGGGACAAACTGTTGACACCCAATTTTGACCAATCTTTTAGTTATTTCTTGCAATTTTAAGCATTTTTAGGACACCGCATTTTAATCATCATCTTTTGCATATTTTTTTACATAATATTCCATGTTTATTTCTTCGCAAAATAGCATTGCATCTTTTTACTTTAAATTAAGCATGATGTCTTTGTTAATATTATATTTCTATTATTATCACACCGTCGTTTTATTTTAATAGTGTTTGCATATCTTTAAATAATTAATTGGCACTACATTTTTTCTTTTAATCAGGCATTAAAAATTTCTTAAATATTGCATTTTATTATTATAGCGTCGACATTTTTATTTTTGATAATTTTGTATCTTTAAATAATTTTTTCGTTTAAATAATTAATCCATTTTGCATTTTTGTCAAACCAGTCTAGTCCAAGGCACAATCTGGACTAGTCCAATCCGCCAAAAACCGAAGCCCAAACTGAGGCTCAATACACTTTTCATCTTTCCCTCCAATACCCAATACCCAATACCCAAAACTCTAAACCTAAATACCCCCTATAAATAAATAAATAAAAAAACTACCTTCTCTTCCCTGAAGAGCAGCAGTCAGCGCATAACCCTAAAACTCCCCACGTGATTTTTCTCCCTCATCCCTTACCCCTCTCCTCTCTCTCACACTGTCGCCGCCGCCCTTCGCCGGAGTTCCATCTCCGGCGAACCCCAAACCAACATCCCCTCAGCCGCAACACTCCCCTCTCTTTACCCCCTCAGTCGCCCCTATCATCAGCAGCCGCACCTCTCTCAAACTGTTTTTTCCTCTCTAAAAACCATCCGAACCGCCCCTAATCCCTCTCACCATCGCCGCCCTGGAGCTTCGGCGAACTCCATCACCTTCACCCACTACCGCCCTGGAGCTTCGGCGAACTCCATCACCTTCACCCACTGCTTCTCACCATCCCGTCGCCCAAGCCCATCAGCTCCGGCGAACCAAACCTCAATCCGAACACATCGCTACACGCGCGTAACTCCGACGAAGTCACGTCGCCGGAGTTCGAACACCAACCCCGTCGTTGAACCAAACCTCCAGCGAACCTCCACCACAACCGTCGAACCCACTGCCTCGCCACCACTGTTCCGCACCTCAATCCACGGTGGCGTCGCTTCGGCGTATCTCACCGTAGAAGCGACGCCCCTCCCCCTCTTGGATTTTTGTGTTGTCGAAACGGAGTTCAAACTCCGGCGACGTTTGTTATTCCTACTTCTGTTTCACTTATTATGTTGTTGGAAATATATTTGCGGTCTTGAATCTGGAGGAGTTTTAAACTTCGGCGACGTATTGTTGTTATTTCTCTTGTTGGTTGTTTTATCCACTATTACCATGGCTATTTTTCGGCGAACTCGCTGTTGTTTCCACTGGTTTCTGGACCATTTTTATTTTCTATATTGTTGTCACTGCTTCTGATTTTGTTGGGATTATTCCGGCGAACTCGTTGTTGTTTTCACTAGTTTTTGGACCATTTTAGTTTTCTATATTGTTGTCACTGCTTCTGATTTTGTTGGACTGATTCAGCTTTGTTTTGACTTCCTCCGTCAATGTCCTAATATTCTTCGACCATTGTTGACTGGTTTTTGGCTTGGAAATATTCCAGCGTGTGCAGGTGTTTGGTTTCTTTATTATTGTTGGTATCTCTGTTGTTGGACTATTTTTGACAAAATTTTGGCCCTTTATTCATTTATTAAACTGGTTGAACAGATTTCTACACTTGATTATGGGGCATTTACTGATTTGAACATGATACAACATTTGGTTGGCCAATGAAAAAGTTATCCGTCGATTTTTTAGGCCTCCACAGTTGCAAAGACGGAAAATAAAATAAATGAAGCTTTCAGGGCAATGATGATTTCTTCCACTTACACCGGATAACCAACATGCGTTGGCGGGAATTCTCGCGTGCACTTGTTTAGGCTGTCCCACTTTATTTTTATATATCTGAGCCCTCTGTGTTTAAAACTATTACTGTTTTGGCGCGGATCCGAAAGTTTTATTTATTTTATTGTTTCTAGCAATATTAGCCGATGAAGGAATCTTCGTCTGATTTCCATGGCCTCCCATGTACAAAAGACGGATTTATTTTTGACTTTATTTATTAATTCTTGTTATTGCTTTTAGAATTATTTATTCTTACTAACACTTTTACTAAGTATTTATGCAGGTATCCGAAGATGCATTTCAAAAGAATGTCCCGGAGTTTTATTTTATGTCACATTTAATTTTAATTTTATTATTCTGTATTGCATCTTATTTTAATTGTAAATTATGAGAAATGCTTAGAGTATGTAGAATAAAAGCCAATATAATTAACCTAGGTTTGAACGGATAACCGCAAGTTAGCGGATCTTAAAGGATGCCTAACCCCTTCCCTTTAGGATAATAAAGAACCCTGATTCAGAATCTCATTAATTTCGCAGACCATTAAATGGAGATTAATTGCAATATTTTTATTGCAATATTTTTATTGTAATAAATCAAGTGTCCTAATTCAGTTAAATAATTAGGTGACGACTCTTCAAAATCAGCATTACTGCTCCATCCAGGGAACCGCGCCAAAGAGCAACGTTGCGGATACTGTTCAGACCCCGAGGTCAAAAACGGGCGCGACACATACCCAACGATTTGTTGCTATTTCGTTGTGATTCTTTGCTTACTACTGTTCTAAATCACAACAAAAACTATATTTTTTTTTAATTTGTCAACAGTACTTTTTGCTAGTTAACAAGTACTTTTTTTTGTTCGAGCGATTGTTCGTTAACTAATTTTAGGCAATTTAGTTGAAGAATGATCTTAAATAAATGTGTGTTGTACGCCTATGAATCTGTTTTGAGTAACTTAGGAGTAAGAAATAGACTTGTTGTTGTATTTAAATGTGTCTAGTGAACAAATCTACTGTGATTTCTGGGTAAATGTAAATTCTAAGGTAGAAGCTGGGCAAAGTATTCCCTGTTTGAAATTTCGTAATGTTTGTTTTAGATGTAGGTGTGGAAGTAGAAACAGCCGAATTGCTTTTTCCTGCTCGACGTCAATACAGCTTTTGAAGTGAAAAACAAAATGCTTGCCGGCTAAAGTTAACTCAGTTAGCGATTAATGTTGGTGTGTTTGGACAATATTTAGTACAAGTTGGAAAAAATTAGTATCTAAAATGAAGTTGGAAAAAATTATTTGGAAGTCAGTTGTGTTTGAACATAAATTTCCTAATGTTTGCAAATGGTGGCATCCCAAGCTGTTATGAAGGAGGTATCTTTGAAGGATCGGTACTATTACCTTCAGGACGTTTGGGTAATATCAGTGAAGTAGTCAGACGCAAATCTGAAAATATGGACTATTAAAAAAAAAAAAAGAGGAGGTATCTTAGTGCTTTTTGAGATTTTCTTGCTTGTTCCTTTCCAGTTGTTGCCATGTAATACACACTGCACAGATATAATTCTAGACTTTATGATGATGGATAAAACATTATATATTACAGGCTCGAAGGCTGATTCAGCACACAAATATATGTTTGGGATTTTAATGAAGACCAAGGTTCCTTATGCTTTATATACCGGAGTATGACGCTGTTAGATTGAAGTATGTTGGAACTTATAGAAGAAGAAGAGTAAAAGTGATTAAAATTGATTTCGATAAATATTGGTCGAAGCGCTGCGGCGCATGATTTCGAGTAAGCTATTGAAATTAGGGCCGCGGCGCTTGGGCAACGGTAATATTTCCAGAATGTCCAAAAGTTGTGTCTCTTCCCTAAAGTCAGAATCTTTGGATTGAAAATCTGCCATGGTAGAATTTTATGCTATATAAAGCATGTTGATCACTTATCTAAATACACAATACTCAATAGATAACAATCAATCATTAAAACACAATTAATGATCTAAGGTTGTTGATTAATCTTCTTCTTCTTCTTCCACAAAGTATATTTTCTGGAAAAACACATATAGTAAATTCGTCAGGGATCAAGTTCTCGTGCAAGAACCTGAATTAGATAGTTTTATCCTCAAGATAGACGTCCGTGAAACTACAGCACGAGTGGGGGCTAATTTCTGTCTTAGGTCACTGCATTGCAGACCTCTATCGACACAAGTTAGTGTGTATTTCCAGATTGTTTATTGAATCGTTGTTAGTTCTGACGTTGTTGAGTTTGCAAAAAATTTCAGAGAATTCTTTTTCCTGATTTGCAAAAATGGATCAATCTGGATCATCAATGGTGAAAAATCATGTTGAGAAACCTGAGAAATTCAAGGGTTCTGATTTCAAACGCTGGCAACAAAAGATGTTGTTTTATTTGACCACTCTCCATGTGGCAAATATATTATTCTTGAGGCTCAGCGACATTCTTAGGAAGGAGAATGGGAGAATGCTCCTCTTGACGCGGAGAGGCAGGAAATTTGAAGGCTATTGAGACTTGGTGGAGCCAAGAGTTTCTTTGTAAGAACTACATTCTCAACGCCTTGGGTGATACTCTCTATGATATATACTCCATGTTCGGATCAACACGAGAGTTATGGCAGTCATTGGAGAACAAGTACAAATATGAGGTTGCTTGTTCGAAGAAGTTCGTCATCGGCAAGTTCTTGAACTTCAAGATGAGCTATGCAAAGCCTGTTGTCAAGCAAGTGGAGGAACTCCAAGTCATTGTTCATGAACTAGAGGTTGAAGGTATGAGCCTTAACCAAAATTTCCTTGTTGGTGTTATTATTGAGAAATTACCTCTTTCTTGGAAGGATTTTAAAGTTTATTTGAAACATCTAACTGAGGAGATGAGTTTTGAGCAACTGGTTCTGAAAAATCGTGTTGAAGAGGACAACCGGGAGAATGAAAGAGCTGATGTTGTTTCATTGGAGCCTAATGCCAACATGGTAGAAGACAATACTTCTAAGGCCAAGTTTCAGAAAGGCAAGGACAATTTTTTTGGTGTCAAACCATCTTTTGCAACCGGGAGGAGTGCACTCGCCCCACAAAGAACCAATTTATTGGTGTTATTGTTGCACAAGAAAATTTGGTTATCAATTCAACTGATTGGTGGATGGACACGAGTGCTACAATGCATATATATTCAGAAAATGACATGTTTTTATCTTACCAAGCCATCAAAGATGGAGATCCACTGTTCGTGGATAATGTCGCTGTTGTGAAGGTAAAAGGAAAAGGTAAGGTGACTTTGAGGCTCACTTACGGGAATGATCTTGTGCTCACGAATGTGTTACATGTGCCTGAAATTTGTAAGAATTTAATTTATGGGCTTGTTCTTAGTAACAAAGGCTTCAAAATTGTAATAGAGTCTGGCAAATTTGTACTCACCAAAGGTGGGGTGTATGTAGGAAAGGGTTACCTCAATGAGGGGCTCTTCATATTAAGTATTGTACCTACTCAGGCAATTACCATTATTAATGAAAATGCAGGCGCTAGTACTGCTTCTATGTATATGGTTGATTCCCCTTCTTTATGACATTCTCGATTAGACCATGTTAATTATCGTTCCTTACAAAGAATGGTAAAGATAGACATGTTGTCAAAATGTTCTATGAACAAAATGACTAAATGTGGGGTTTTCATAGAATCTAAATATGCAAGTCATCCTCATAAATCTGTTGAGAAATCAAATGAAGTGCTTGGTTTAATTCATAGTGATTTGTGTGATTACCAAGCAACCCCATCTCGTGGAGGAAAGAATTACTATATATCGTTTATCGATGATTGCAGTAAATTTTGTTATGTATACTTAATACATACCAAAGATGAGACTTTGAACATGTTTAAAACATATAAAGCAGAAGTGAAAAACCAACTTGACAAAATAATCAAAATTCTAAGGTCAGACAGAGGTGGTGAATATAAATCGCATGAGTTCAAAGAATTATGTTCCACTCATGGTATAGTTCATCAAACCACTGTGTCATGTAGTCCAAAACAAAATGGAGTTGCCGAACGTAAGAATAGAACATTGAAGAATATGATAAATTCAATGTTGATTAGTTTCGGGGCACCCCTTAGTCTATGGGGTGAGACATTAATTACTGCAAATATGATATTGAACAAAATTCTTCAAAAGAAAAACGATCAATCTCCTTATGAATTGTGAAAAGGAAAATTGTCTACTTTCAAAAGGATAAAAGTGTGGGGTTGCCTAGCGAAAGTTCAAGTTCTCTTACTAAAGAGAACTAAACTTGGACAAAAAATGGTGGATTGTATATATATATTGGTCATGCCATTAATAGTGCAGTATATAAGTTTTTGGTGTTTCACTCCGAGGTGGAAGGTATTCACAAAAATATACTTATGGAATCTGCAGAAGCAGAATTCTTTGAGGAGATTTTTCCTTACAAAGACAAGGATAAAAGTATTCATAATAATAATAAGAAGAGGAGTCTGCCTCAAGATGAGTCAAACCAAAATGATGATAATCTTACTTCATCGATTCAAGAAGAAAATTCTGAACAAAGGAGAAGTAAACGTGGAAAAAACTCCAAAGATTTTGGATCAGACTTTATGACCTTTTCCGTTGAAGGAGAACATCAAACATATAGGGCTTCAATGAAATCATCCGAAACACCTTATTGGAAGGAGGCTATCCAAAGTGAGGTAGAATTCATTGTACAAAATAATCCATGAAAATTGGTTGATCTCCCTCCGGGACAAAAACCAATAGGCCATAAATGGATCTTCAAACGGAAACTAAGACCAGATGGTACTATAGAAAAATACAAACCACGTATAGTAGCCAAATGGTTTAGACAAAAAGAAGGTGTAGATTTCTTTGATACCTACTCACTAGTATCTAGAATTACGTCTATAAGGACGTTAATTGCTATAGCAGCGATTCACAATTTGGAAATACACCAAATGAATGTGAAAACTGCATTCCTGAATGGTGAACTAGATGAATAAATTTACATGGAACAACCCGAAGGGTTTGTCGTTAAAGGTCAAGAGAAGAAAGTCTGTAAGTTGATTAAGTCTTTATATGGACTTAAACAGGCTCCAAAAATAGTGGCATGAAAAGTTTGATAATACATTATTATCAAATGGTTTTCAAATAAATGAATGTGACAAATGTGTCAACATTAAGGAGTGTAATAATGCATATGTCATTATATGCTTGTATGTGGATGATATGCTGATTATGAGAACAAGTAAGGATGTAATTAACCAAACTAAGAAGATGTTGCATGCCGTTTTCGATATGAAAGATATGAGAATAACGGATGTCATTCTTGGTATTAGAATTCAAAAGAATTATGAGGGTTATATATTAACTCAATCCCATTATGTTGAGAAGGTCCTTAGAAAATCTGGACACTATGATGAGAGACCGGTGGTTACCCCATTTGATCCCGCTAGTCACCTTAAAAATAATGAAGGTGAAAGTGTGTTTCAATTGGAGTATACACAAGTTCTTGGAAGCTTGATGTAAATAATGAATTGTACGAGACCGGATTTAACATATCCAGTGAGTCGACTAAGTCGATACTCACATAATCCTGAAAAGGATCATTGGACTGCACTAATCAAGGCACTCTGATATCTAAACATACAATGAACTATGTATTGCATTATACAAAATATCCTCCCGTGTTAGAAGGATATTTTGATGCTAATTGGATTTTCAACCATTCAGAAAGTAAGTCCGCAAGTGGTTATGTATTTACACTTGGTGGAGCGCCGGTATCTTGGAAATCATCAAAACAAACGATAAATATGCGATCAACTATAGAAGCAGAACTTATAGCCTTGGATAAAGCTGCCGAAGAGGCAGAATGACTAAGAAACTTCCTAGAAGGTATTCTGTTGTGGACAAAGCCAGTGACGGCCATTTGCATACATTGTGATAGTATGACTGCCCTGACGAGGACAAAGAATCAAATATACAATGACAAATTGAGGCACATAAGACGACGTCATAATACAATACGAAGTTTGCTGAAGAATGTAATTATAT
Organism: Przewalskia tangutica; assembly: GCA_029844215.1. Taxonomy (NCBI): domain Eukaryota; kingdom Viridiplantae; phylum Streptophyta; class Magnoliopsida; order Solanales; family Solanaceae; genus Przewalskia; species Przewalskia tangutica. The sequence continues at coordinate 39,818,194 of CM056740.1, read as the reverse complement.
CCATTGATTATGTAAAGTCAAAGGACAATATAGAGGATCCTTTGACAAAAGACCTTACAAGAGATCAAGTCGTATTTACATCGAGGGGAATGGACTTAAAGTCAATACAATGAGTTGTTAACTGGCGGAAACCTAACCTATCATAATTGGAGATCCCATGGTTTAGGTTCAATAGAAAAACTAGTTGGGGAAGACTCAAGGAGCATAAAACACACATATGATCATTCCTATGGTGGACTAAGTGTGTTAATACGTTGATGATTAAGGGATGTATATTATTCTTAATAATACTCAAAATCCTTTATGGTGAGATAGTACAGACTATTCTTGTTTGGTATTACCTATATGATATTGATATGGGGTCGCATCTGGGAGAACCGATATGACTACGTTCTCTAGAAATTCTCATGAAGAAGGAGTTGTTCACGACCGAAATGAACACAACCGTAAGAATTGAAATATGTTGATATGAAGTGTGTGATACTTGTTGTCTTGGTTTACTACAAAACGTGAATAGTTCAAGACATTTCTTTCACTATTTCACAAGTAGACCCGATAGGTATTCACTACGAACTGTTCAAGTCCAAAAGACACCATTTTCGATGCATGTCATATCACGTTTTACATAAATAATGATAAGTTCCTCTTTATCTTATTTTCTATCCACATGTGGGGTATTGTTAGATGTGTGAATAGAAAATGTGGAGTATTGTTGAAACTTGTAGAAGAAGAAGAGTAAAAGTGATCAAAATTGATTTCGGTAAATATTGATCGAAGCGCCGCGGCTCGAGTGGTAGGCGTCTGCAGTCGATGAGCACGAGGAAATAATCCAGTGATTAGGTAGGCGCTGATGGCGCAGCGGTGCATGATTTCCAGTAAGCTACTGGATTCTCGAAGTGAATTAGGGTCGTGGAGCCTTGTGTAAGGGCCGCGGCGCCGGGGGCAAGAGTTGCGATGCTAAGGGCAAGAGCCGCGACGCTTGGGCAACGATAATATTTCCAGAATGTCTAAAAGTTGTGTCTCTTCCCTAAAGTCACAACCTTTGGATTGAAAAGTTGTCATGGTCGAATTTTATGCTATATAAAGCATGTTGATCACTTGTCTAAATACACGATACTCAATAGATAACAATCAATCATTAAAACATAATTAATGATCTAAGATTATTGATTAATCTTCTTCTTCTTCCACAAAGTATATTTTCTGGAAAAACACATATAGTAAATTGGTCAGGGATCAAGTTCTCGTGCAAAAACCTGAACCAGATAGTTGTATTGTCAAGATAGACGTCAGTGAAACTACATCACGAGTGGGGATGAATTTCTGTCTTAGGTTACTGCATTGCAGATCTCTATCGACACAAGTTAGTGTGTATTTTCAGTTTGTTGTTTTTCATCGTTGTTAATTTTAATTATAGTTGAATCATTATTATATTATTGTGATTGTTTATTGAAAGGTCTAGATTGACACTAATAAAGTCCTCCTGGTGATCTTTTAAATCTGGCCTTTGGGGGAACTAGAGTAGATTTTTTTAATATTATACGAGACCTTTATATGTTTCCAACGGCTTCCTAAATGAAAATTTCACCCTTTGTTACTCATACCACCTCTTAGAGCTTTCCTTTTATCTTTAGCGGGTACCAAAGACTGATTGTTCTTGTCCGTAATGTATTTTCTCATGGTGGACTTTCAAAAAGTGCTTCTGATAAGAACATTATAGTTATTCTGTCTGATAGCAATCTGCTTGCTTTCAGCATCCACATTCAGTTCATTTGTTTCCAGTTGACATTCATTACTTAAACATCGTGTTCAGTTCTGCTTCACAGCTTTGGATAAGGTAAAGTGACAAAAAAGTTTAGTTATAGGTCTTTTTGATGAAGAGTTTGAGTTATAGGTCTTGGTGAGGGCATGTCTTGTGTCTTCCACTTTTTTTTTTAATAAGGTAACATTATGTCTTGTCTTCCACTTGTGTTCGAACTTGTCAATCATATTACTCCAGCATTGGTTTTGTATCTCTGTGGCATCAGTAATCGTGACGGCAAGTTTGAAGGGTTGAGTAGCATTCGGAGCCCTCCTTTTATAGCCCTATAGAGCTAGAGAAAACACCTGATGAATTCATTGATCGTAAGATGTTGGAATAATTTTTCTTAGGAATTTCTTTCATTAATCACAATATATATAGTTGTACAAAAGTGATTATTAATACAGTAATAATTCTAAGTTATCTTAAATACATGATACTAATAAATACAATATATACTGTGAATATTTTGAAGAATATTCGCTAATACACCCCCTCAGACGGAGCGGGAGGAGGCCGAATGCTCAGGCTGAATCTGAAGTATGTGAACAGTTGTCTAGGTAGTCCCTTTGTGAAGATGTCTGCATACTGATAGGAGAAGGGTACATGTAGAATTTTGACAAGACCACGTGCGACCTTCTCACGGACAAAATGAATATCCATCTCAATATGTTTGGTCCGCTGATACTGGACCGAATTATGAGACATATAAATAACATATATGTTATCACAATAGACTATAGATGCCTTACGCAATGGACAACTTAGAGAAGATTCCGAAGCCAACAGATCTCAGCAACTACATTAGCAACATTCTATACTGCGGCCTTTGTGGCGGGATAACGTGGCTTGTCGACGCGGACGAGATAAGATTATCCCCTAAGAACACACAATAGCCTGAAGTAGAGCGTCTCGTGTCCGGGCACCCTGCCAAATCAGCATATGTGTAAGAGAGTAACCTGTTCGGAGCGGAGGGGTAGAGATGCAACCCATAGTAAGGAGTGCCCTTAATGTATCTGATAATACGCTTAAGAGCAGCAAAATGGGATTCCCTCGGAGCATGCATGAACAAACACACCTGCTGAACGACATATGCAATGTCGGGCCTGGTAAATGTGAGGTACTGAAGAGCACCTGCAATACTTCGATTGAGAGTAGGATCAAACACTGGATCACCCTCAGAAGCACTGAGCTTGAATTTCGAATCAACAAGAGTGGGCATAGCCTTGCAATTCGACATCTTAGCTCTGAACACAATTTCTTCAGCATACTTACGCTGACTCAGGAACATAGTATCTGCAGATCTAGTAACTGATATACCCAAGAAGTAACTCAGCTTGCCCAAATCAGTCATATCAAATTCAGTTTTGAGAAGAGCAATAATGTCATTTTTCAACTTTTCAGATGAGGCAGTGAGAACAATGCCATCAACATATAATAATAAGTAAGCAATGTCACTACCATAATGAAAAATGAACAGAGAGGTGTCACACCTGCTGCAAATAAACCCAATCTGCATAATATGCCTGGCAAAACGGTCATACCAAGCACGAGGTGCTTGTTTCAGACCATAGAGTGACTTCCTGAGACGACATACATACTGGGGAACAACAGGATGAACAAAACCAGGTGGATGATGCATGTACACAGTTTCTTTCAAATCCCCATGAAGAAATGCATTCTTGACATTCAGCTGATGAATCAGCCACTTTTTACCCATAACAATACTAAGAACAGTACAAATCGTAGCCGGTTTAACAACCAGACTAAAAATATCGCCACAGTCAATGCCCTCCAACTGATTAGTGTCATTTGCCACATGTATAGCCTTGTAGCATTCTAAAACACTACTATATCTGAATTTGTGACGAAAAAGCCACAAACATCTGATCACATTCACCCCCTCTGGTCTAGGAACAAGATCCCAAGTATGCTGCTTAGTTAAAGCATTATATTCCTCAGACATGGCCGCATTCCAATTAGGGTCAAGTTTGGCCAATTTGGGGTTCTTTGGAAGTGGAGAAATGGTTTGGACAGACAGGTTAAACTGGACTTTAGGTTTGAAAATCTCGTGTTTGGCACAAGTTTCCATTTGGTGACTGAGAACAGTGGGTGGTGGCATTGATGGAGTAGTTGGATCTGATATGACTGGCTCACAGGAAGGATGTCACCGCGGTTTAGCCCCAAGGGACCGTGGCACTAAAGTCATGGCAGATACAGTTTGCTCACTGGAAGGATGGCATCGTGGTTCATCCCCAAGGGACCGCGGTGCTAAAGTTGGCGAAACGATGAGGCTCATCGGAAAAGCTGGAACATGGTGCGTCACATGGGCTGCGACGAAAGATGAGGTAGAGACAGTGGGCTAACTAGAAGAATGGCACCGCGGTGCATCCCCTAGGGACCGCAGTGCCGAAGACGATATTTGAGAGAGTTGACTTAGAATGCTAGGAGATAGGACTGGTTCATCAAGAAATGAGCAGTCTAGTTTTCTGTATTTCTGAGGGTTTGAAAACAGAAATATCGTCTCGTCAAACGTGACAAGAGATGTGAATTTGAAGAGTGGAAAAGTCATAGCACAGATAACCCCTATGGTTGGGTGGGAAACCGAGGAATACACAAGGTGTAGTTCGAGGAGCCAACTTATAAGGGGTGGTGGAAGCGAGATTGGGATTGTTATACCCCGTATTTCCAGAGTATGTACGTAGGGGCGTACGTACATAAAGTTTAGCCTCACGTTAGGCATAATGGACGATTTTGGGCACAACTCACAAAACGGATGGTTTTCCGACGAAACGTTTTACAAAACTTGCGTAGGGTAAATTACGGCTATGCCATTTCTAATTTTTGCGGATTTTTCCAGGCGTGAAACCTTTTTGGGCCAACGAGAGGTGACACTTGTCACCTCCAGTGGGCAACTAAAGGGGCTTTTGCCTTGGACGTTTGGGAGGGTTTTGAGGCCTAAGACATGGGCCATTGTTTGTGGAGTGATTTGAGGAGTAGGTTAGGGGGAACTTGGGCAAATCTTGGCCCTCCACTTGCCCCCCACTTGGCTTGATCATGGCCCTTGGTTTCCCTATAAATACCCCTCCCTTTGAAGACTTCTTCATCACAAATCTCCAAGTCTAAAATCCTCCTTCCCCCCTTGTGAGCTCTCGTCCTAGCCTCACTTCCCCACTAGAAAGCCTGGCCGAAACACCCTCTCCCATACAGCCTAGTGGATTTGGCGAGGGCCTCCCTTGGTAGAAAGTTGTCTTCCAAGTTTAGTCACTATTCCAAAATACCCTAGCCCCAAATCCCTTTTAGTATTTAAGTAGAAGTTGTTGGAAGCTTTTAAGGGTTCTTGGAGCTATCGGAGCGTGCAACTAGGAGCTAAACCTTGCTCAGGATCGACTTTTAACTTGGATAATTTTGGGCTTATCAAGGTAAATATCTTGTCCTTTTATTGTAATTGGATATTACATAGAAGACTAGTTAAGACTTGGGTATAAGATAAAGAAGGATATTAAAGAATATAAGTGAACTGTAATCACAGTAGAAGGGTATATCAGAAGAAGAATTAAACTGTACTTACATATATTTGTATTTCTGATGAGACTTGAGTAACAGCGGGTAGGGAAGTCTTTTGCCAATTTTTCCGTAGTAAAGAGAACCTCTACTTAGCCATTCTGAGAATAGTCTAGACGTTGATATCGTATTTGACTATTATAGGTGATTCTCTGCGCGACATATTCGACTTAGCGGTGGATTTCGAGAAGGTATGTGATTCTTCCTATACTCTTGAGCATGATATTTTAAATATATATATGTACGGTAGGCGTCGTGTGTTAAGCGAATAATAACTACGGCAATGTCTTTTGACTTAAGCCTGAATAATACTTACGGCAATGTCTTGCGACTTAAGCCTGAATAATAAGGATCTTAAAGCATTTCAAAAGAATACTGAATCATTTTTAACAGAAGAGAAATGTTTGGTTTTTAAACAAAAAGCTTAAGAGTTATACTAGCTTTATGGGAAGTTAGGTATAACAACTTAAGAAAGATAAAAGGAACTGTTTACTTATTGTTTATAAAAACCGTGTATTGATTTCTGTAAGGTGTAGTAAGATTGTTTGAAAAGTAGACATAATATGATGCTACGTGTGTTAGTGTCTTGTAACGTTCGTATAAGAGAATATTCTTGTTGTGCTTATGTTGTTTAACGATAAGCTGTTATGTTAGTATAATATCACTCACCTCTTGACATGATATCGGGGGTTAAGCTGCCCTCCGATGCGGGGTAGACTCGGTGATGCAGGACCATGATTCGAGAATACCTCATGCGGGTCGAGGACCTATGCGGAGCTACGAGTTCGAGTTAGTGTGCGGGGTTATACCTCATGCGATGCATGTGGCCATGCGGACTACGAGTCGGGACAATGCAGGAGTAGCTACCCTCGATGCGGGGTCATACCTCATGCGGGCTATGTGAGTGGCCTTTATGCGGACTCACGAGTCGAGATTAGGCTTGCATAATGATACTATGGGCGATTGGCCCTGCTTCGATCATTCGTAGCCTAGAAAGACCTGTTACAGTTTACCTATTGTTGCTCTTATTATGATATGACACTATGTGCGGTTACATTGGTTGTTTCGTGCATATTTGTAAATTGGTTTTAAAATGATATGATTTCATTTAAGTGTTTTACAGTTTCACATACTTAGTACTGTTATCGACCTCGCCCGGGGCTGCGTTCATCTGCGGTAAGGGCAGCAGTGCTAGATCCGCATCCTTAGGATCTTTGCTTTGGTGTCGGAGATCCATCTTATAGGAGGCTCGACTTTTAGGTATGATCTCCTGTTGTAGATAGTTTTATCTGATCGGTATGGCGGGGCCTGTCGCCATAGTTGTTATTTCCTTAGAAGTGCAGTAGTCTATTATGCAGTTGGGATGTGCTTGCGGAATTTGGGTTTATATATATTATGCGAAAGCGACTTTTCTCATATAAAGCGTGTCTCAATTTTCATTGATTCATGTCTTGTTTTATATTCGCTGATTTTCTCGATGTATATCGCAGGTGCGGGTAAGGCACGATCCGAACCGAGGCAGTCGTGACAAAAGTGGTATCGAAGCGATTAATCCTCGGAAAGTGTCTGACCAAGTATCTAGTAGAGTCTTGATTATCGGTGTGTTGTGCACCATACCAATAATCAGGAGGCTATATGATATTTAGGATTGGTTTCCATTCATCTCACTCTGAGATCGTGCCTTAGAGCTGTGTTATAAGTTGGACCCCTCTAACGTGTTCCTTTTACATTCTGATTATGCCTCGTAAGGCAACCCGGGCCGAGAAGGCAAGGCGTGAGGAGCTTAGTGGGACACCTAGAGTCACGAGGCTCGAGCCCGTCTATACGAGGCGGCGAGTTACGACGCCGCCGACCCGAGAGGTTTAGGGCGCGGCGATGGGCGATGAGACCACGATACCTACACCTCCATCCGCGGCTGGAAGCGGATGAGATGGGTTCTGAAGATGGCGATTCTTGGCGAGATCGTGGCGAACATGAGGCGGTGGATCACGGCGATTCGATTCGGCCCGATAGTACCGTGGTTCACTGAGAAACGATTTGGCTGCGGATTTCTGAGTTGTAGCCGCGAGTTCTGGTCGAGGCACGAGGATGATCGCGAGGAGTTCATCCGTCGATTCTGAGAGATCATGCGGGAGATCAAGGCTTGAGACCGAGTCTGTGACGCCGGTTCGCGTCAGTGCGTGATACCGCGATCGATTGGTTTGATCGTGGGAGTTATCGGGAGAGCACGCGTCCCAGCTACTTGGATGAGTTCTCGAGGCTTTCCTCACTCACTTCTTGTCTCCACGGATGAAGAGGCGCGGCGACATATTTTATTCTTGAGGCAGAGAGGGCCTTGATTAGAGAGTACAACGTTGAGTTTGATTCATTGGCTCGATATGTCCCAGCGTTGGTGCGAATATGGAGGATAGGGTGCACGCTACGTCACGGGCTAGATGATTATATGGCGAGTCTTGTGCGGGTGTTTCTCTTCGGGTATGGACATTACCGCATGCGAGCTCATGCACAGATGCGAGGCGTAAGCGGCGGGTTGTGACGGCGAGAAGGCCGGGGCGGCAGGTCTTTTGGTGGCTATCGTGGTGGCGGCCTCGGCGATCTAGATGCACCACGGCGGCTCGAGCACTCCTGCCGTCCTCGTGACATTCGGGATATTCGAGGCGGGCGAGGCCGGAGACTTGAGCGTCGAGCGGCGGAAGTGCGGCCTATCGGGACCACCCCGCCGGTATGGCCGTCACGGTAGATCCCACCGAGAATTGTAGTGCGCTACGGGAGTTTGTTACGATTGTGGCGGCGGGTCACTTTGCGGCTGTCAGGCGGCGATCTTGATGGTAAAGTCGGCTACGAGTTCTTTTCTTGGTCTTGCCATCTCCTACGATTACTCGCCCGAGGGCAAAGGTACTCGTGGGCGGCCAGTCGCGACAGGTCGTGGCGCGGGTCCCAATTCTAGCGGTCCTCAGAACCGTATTTATGCCTTGTCCAGCCGGCAGGATCAGAAGGCCTCACCTGATGTCGTCACAGGTACCTTATCAGTTTCTGGATTTGATGTGTATGCTTTGATAGATCCGGGTTCTACTCATCTATATATCTCCACTTATTGCTTGTAGGATAGGGATAGAGCACGAGTCCATAGACCACTTTCGAGGTAGCTACGCGATTGGTGATTCGGTGGTAGCTCGGCGGGTATATAGGGCTTGTCGATGACCATTCTGATCGTCGGACCTGGCAAACTTGATAGAGTTGGATATGACCGATTTCGACGTGATCAGGTATGGATTGGCTAGCTTCTTGCTACGCCAATGTAGCTGAGAGAAGAGTAATGCAGTTCCGTTTCTGAGGCCGGTTGTTGAGTGGGAGGAAACCTTTGTATCGTAGAAGGTAGGTTTATTTCCTACCTCGAGGCTAGGAAGATAGTGCGAGAAGGGTATATCTACCATCTCATTCGGGTGTTTGATCACGAGGCTGCGGTGCGATTTTGATCGATTCCGAGTCGAAGAGTTCCCAGGCGTGTTTCAGACGACCTCCGGGTATCCTCACGAGAGAGATAGAGTTTTGTATCGATGTCTTTGCGGACACTGGCCTATTTCCATTCGCCATCTGAGGATGGCAGGCGAGTTGAGAGAGTTGAAGGACGGCTAAGAGATTTCTTTGGAGAAAGGCTTCATCGGGCCTAGTGTTTCTCCTCGAGGCCAGGTATTGTTCGTGAAAAAGAAGGGCGGGGCCGCTGCGCATGTGTGTTGATTCTGAGCGGTGAACAAGGTGACCATTAAGAACGAATACCCTTCCGGGATTGATGATTTGTTCGACGATTGCGAGTGCGAGATGTTTCTCAAGATTGATCTGCGATCGGGCTATCATCAGTGCAGTCGAGAGGCGGATGTCCACAGGATGCATTCGGACGTGCGGGCATTATGAGTTGGTCGTATGTCTTTTGGGTTGACGATGCTCGGCGGTATTCATGGATTTGATGAACCGAGTGTTCAAACCATTTTGGACACGTTTGTGATAGTGTTCATTGATGATATCTTGGTTTATTCGCTCGAGAGAAGGAGCGTGCGAGCATTTGAGGTATCTTTGAGAGTTCTCGGGACCAGATGTTATGCGCCAAGTTTTCCAAATGTGAGTTTTAGTTAACCGGTGGCTTTTCTTGGGCATATTGCCGGGTGATGGCATTCGGGTGGATCTGGCCAAGATCGGCGATCGAGTTGGCCTGAACTACTACTCCGGCAGGTGCGATTTTACGGGCCTTGCGAGTTACTGCTCGGTTCGTGGAGAAGTTTGCTTATCTACGCACCGTTGACTAGGGTGACTCGAAAGCGGCCAAGTTTGATGGTGATGCTTGTGGCGAGGTTTCCGATTCTTGAAGGAGATCTCGACGGCCCCGTTCTTACTCTTCCAGAGGTCAGACGGTTATGTCGTGTATTGTGATCGTCGAGCATCGGGTTGGGATGTGTGTTGATGCGAGGCAAGGTTATAGCGTATCATCGGCGGTGAAGAAACACGAGAGGAACTACCCACCGTGATTTGGAGTTAGCGTGGTGATTCACGCCTTGAAGATCTGGAGGCACTATTTGTATGGGGTTCGTGTGGATATTTATACGAGACCAAGAGCCTCAGGTATATCTTCGGCGAGAGGAGTGAACTTACGGCGCAGGCGGTGGTTAGAGTTACTTAAGGATTACGATGTTGATATCTGTACCACGGGAAGGCGATGTGGTGGCGGATGCCTTAGTCGAGTCGATGGGGAGTCTATCAGATGTGCATCCAGAGAGGAGGGTCATGGTTCGCGATTTGCATTAGTTAGCGAGCCTTGGTGTCCGTTTGATTGATTCTGATAGCAGTGGAGTTCGAGTTCGAGAGGTTGCCGAATCTTCCATCATCGAGGAGGTGAAGAGGCAACAGTTTGATGATCCGGTTTTGGGCGATGCGTGATCTGACTCTTCGTGAGGAAGGGTCCTTTTGAGTAGCTTTGATGGGGTGCTAAGGTTTGAGGCGAGTTGTGTGTTCCAGATGTTTGAGGACTTGGCGAGTTCTTGGGGAAGCACACAGCGCGTTACTCTATCCGTCGAGTCGACCAAGATGTACCACGACCTTATATCGTGTATTGGTGGGATAGCGAAGAGGACATTCGCGAGTTCGTAGCTCGGTGCGTGTTGTCAGCAGGTGAAGGTAGAGCACCAGAGGCCTGGTGGTTTTTTGCAGACGATTGAGATCCCGACCTGGAAGTGGGAGGTAATCAACATGGACTTTATCACAGGATTACCTCGCACTCAGAGGAGACATGATTCTATATGGGTTATCGTCGACAGGCTGACGAAATCAGCCCACTTCCTTCCCGTCGGGCGACTTTTGGTGAGGATTATGCCGACTATACATCAGAGATCGTCGATGCATGGAGTCCCTATTTCGATCATATCGCATGCAGAGCCCAGTTTACGGCTAACGTCTGGAGGTCTTTCCCGAAGGGTTTAGGGACGCAGTGAGCACGAAAATCGCATTCCATCCACGAGCAGGCGGACGGTGGCGCTTCTATCCGACTCTTGAGATATCTTTGCGAGCTTTGTGTTATTGACCGAGGTAGGCTGGGAGGATCATTTGCCTCTAGTTGAGTTTGCGTATAATAATAGCTACCACTCCAAGATTCGAATGGCACCTTATGAGGCCTTGTATGAGAGGAAGTGCAGATCGCGATAGCTGGTTTGATAATGGCGAGATCACGATTAGTGGGACCAGATTTGGTGCAGCAGGCAGTGGATAAGGTGAAGCTTATCCAGGAGCGATTGCTGACAGCTCAGAGTCGACAGAAGTCATATGCAGATCATCGTTGTTATACCCCGTAGTTCCGACCCTACGTAGGAGAGCGTACGAAAGTATGTAAGACTTAAATTTTTTTTTAAGGATAGGTTGACGGATTGTTCCGGGCGAGTTTTAGTCAACTTTGAGGCGGGTTATGACCCGATTCATTGAGAGTTCCTAAGTATTTTAAAAGCCTAGGGCGTAGTTCGTTGAGTCTAGATTCCAACGCAACCAACCGCTAAATCGATAGGACGTCGAGTAGGAAGTTATGAAATTACAAGTTCGGTCGTGATGGACGAATGTGTTTCGTGCAAAACAGCGAGGCGCGGGAAGCGGGCATGGCCGGAAGATCCGAGTCCGCGAGGAGTTGCGCGCCGCACGAAAGCGGCCGCCAGGCGGGAATTTTAGCGGAAAAACTTAGAAAAGTCGATTTCTCTTTTAAAAGGCCATGGGAGGGTGACAAGTGTCCCCATCCGATTTTACGCTACATGCAATATATTGACCAAGACTTGGTCATTCTTCCCATCTTTCATCTTCACACTCTCTCTCTCTCTAAAATCTGCTCCTCCTTCTCTCTAAAAACCCAAGAAAAATCTGAAAAGGTGTGGCAAGAAAGGAAAGGTTATTACAAGCTTGTGAAGACTATTGTGGTGGTATTCTTGGAGTAGAGGCTAGCAATTGTTGGAATAAATTGACTAAGAGCTTTAAGGTAACATTTCTTCCTTTAGAATTAGTTCTAAGTGTTGCATGTTTAGAAGAAAGAACTTGTGGTAGTAGATAATGCTCATAGAATCATTGCATGCTAGAAATGTAGTTTGGTTATGAAAAATGGGTTAAGAGGAGATATTAAGCATGTGGTAGCCTAAAAACTTCCTTAGGATTGTTAAGTGAATTGTTGGATTGATTGAGCCTTAAAATGTGGTGTTTTGATGGTAAATTCGGCCTTGAGAAAGGTGGCAAAGTATGTAGAAACAAAGGAAATCTTTAGATTTTACGTAGAAAGATAGAAACTTGTGTTTCGGGGTTAATAGACGTTTGTGACCTTTATAGGTGAAAGTACTAGAGTAGCGTATTCTCTCGGAGAGTGGAAAGGGCTAGCAAGGTTGTAGTACTTGGAGCTTTTGCTTATTGTCGATAATCGTCGCGAGGTATGTGAAGCTTTCCTATCTCTTGAGCATGAGTATTTGTATCTATGTAGTCGGTGACGACAAGATTTAGTATTCTTACTTGCTTTAAGTATATAAAGACTTGTTTCGTTTTATGAAGTATAAGTCCTGGTTAAGGGAAAAAGTATGATTTCACAAAAGTATAGAGTACTTGGTGTGGAAGTATTGAGTATTTTCTAAAGATAAGAGGCTTGAAGTATTTTTTGAAAGTTGTGTAAATTTGTTCAAGTATGAGTCTCTTGGTTAGTAAAAGAACGAAATGGTTTATAAGGAGTTATAACGGCTTTATGGGAAGTTAGTTATAACTACTTATGAATGGATAAGGATGTCTTAAATTTCTAAAGCATAAAGTTAGTATAACGGCTTTATGGGAAGTTTGTTATAACAACTTTATGTAGGTAACGAAATGGTTTGTGGTTTTTAAAAGATAAGAGACTTGACTTATAAATGACTTGATGTGAAATATTAAGGACTTGATTTGTGTTAAAAAGTTGTGAAACCGCATTCATGAGAAATGGGTAATTGGGTTTTTAAGAGACTTGATCTTATAAGATAAGAGACTTAACTTATTTGTTTTAATGTGAATGTTTGCGTGAAACCTCATTCGTGAGTAATGAGTACTTGGTTTTATTTAAAGGGATAATGGTTTCTCGATTTGGAAATCGAGAATGTGTATCGACAGCACCACTGCAGCGTTAATAAAGGAAATGTATTGAATAATGATGAATTGTATTAAAACCGGTAGAAACCTCCATCTGCATAGAAACTAAGATGAGACAAAATGATATACATTTTCTAGATCATGGTCTTTGTAATAAGAATGTTGTAAACAAGAATAACCTACTCTCACGTGAGACATATATTACTCAATTGTTCTAAAAGGAATCAGTGATTAAGTTTGGAAACTATGAAACCATTTGAAAATGAGAAGCTTGAGTAATTGAAACTAGGCAAACTGGAACTTAGGAAAAGAATGTTGTTACTTGATTTTGAAAAGGGAATGTGGGTTGGTCATTCTAATACCACGGGCATGCTTCCATTGTTGATTATGAGTTCTTGGGGCGTCTGCCAGATGATGAAGGATTCCACGGGTATGCTTCCATTGTTGATTATGAGTTACTTGGGCATCGCCGGTGATGAAGGATTCCACGGTATGCTTCCATTGTTCGATTATGAGTCTATTCGGGCGTCTGTCGGTGATGGAGGATTCCACGGGTACGCGGCCATGATGAGGTTCATTTCCTGTTGACGTATTTTGTTCCATGGATTAGCTCTCCACAGGTCTGCGACGCAGGTGGATCTAGTAGTTAGCCACCGTACTTGCCGATCGAGACGTGATGCAGGTGGATCGGTAGTTGGCTTCGTACTTGCCCGGTCGGGGTTAGGCGAAGTGGTGTGATCTGAGGTGGATCGGTGGTTAGCTGCGACTTGCCCGATCGGCGTGGCGCGAGTGGATCTGGTAGAGGCTATCGACTTGCCGGTCGGCCGTGATTCGGTATAGTATTGTTGGTGCAGGTGGATCTGGTAGCGGCTTCGTCTGCCCGATCGGTTGAGGATGCAGGTGGATCCGGTAGCTATGCCTTCGCACTTGCCTCGTCGGATTACGATGACACAGTGGGATCTAGTGTTCATGTACCGCAGTGTTGTTATATCATGATGGCGGTGAGGAAGGAATTCCACGGGCATGATTGATATTACGGGCATGAGACCTATGGTTATATTTGAGTGATGACTTAGAGGGCGAGTCCCTGACTTGACATGACTGCGTATATGTTGTGTACTGTAGTTTGGCTGTCATACATGTCTCATGCTTTATATATGCTATATGATTTCATTACGATATTTTGATTTCACATACTTACTGTTATCGACCTCGCTTGGCTGCGTTAACGCCGCAGTCGAGATCGTAACCTTTGGTCCGCACTCTTAGGATCACCGCTCATTTCTGGAAAGCTCCATCCTCCGAGGCTTTGTCTTTTGGTATGATTCCTCGAGGTTATAGACTTTTGTACATTCGGGGTATGGCGGCCTGTCGCCACGCTTGTTATTCCTAAGTGCAGTAGTCACGCGTTTGTGGTTTGGGTCAGAATGATAAGGTGTCTTGTTTCACTTTCGGTTAAGTTATTTTATAAAAGCGGCCTTATCGGTGGCCGATGTTACCTTTTATAAGTTACGTGTTATGTATGTTCATTGCTATTCTCGACATATACCGGCGGTACCCTGAGGGTACTAGTCGCGACCGGCTCGGGTCGTGACAAAAGTGGTATCGAGCGCTTAGTCCTCGGAAAGTGTCTCAGGCATCGTGTCTAGTAGAGTCTTGATTATCGGTGTGTTGTGGCACCACATCTATAATCGTGAGGTCGCAGGATATTTAGGGTTGGTTTCATTCTTCTCTCTTTGAGATCGTGCGAAGAGGCTGTCATAGTAGGTCGAGTCCTCTCGACCTATTCTTATGTGCGATTATGCCTCCACGGAAGCGACCCAGAGCCCGGAAGGGCAAGGCATCGCGAGTCGCTAGTGGTACGCAGAGTTACCAGACTCGGGCACAAACTATGCCCGAGGCGATGGCGGGTCGGCGAGTTAGCTACGCCGGCGATAGAAGAGCCGAGAGCGGCAGTAGCTCCAGAGGTTCCGGTACCCGAGCCCCCAGTTCCGCGGCCAGGGGCAGAGTATAGGGATTACGGAGAGCAGATCAGGTTGTTGACTAGCATCGTGGCGGCAAAGCGCCAGGCCGTGGCTAACCTAGGCCGACGGTTTAAGGATTCGGGACTTTACGAGTTGTAATCCACGAGTTCTATGGTTGAGGCCCGGAGGATCCTCGGAGTTTATTCGACAGTGCGGCGGACCACGCAGTGCTTAGGGCCTCGGAGACGAGTCCGTTGTGTTAGCTTACAAAGTTACGCGATATTGCGTTGAACGGTTTGAGTCATGGGAATTGTCTAGAGGGAGGTGCTCTTCCAAAGAGTTGGGAGGAGTTCGCAGAGGCCTTCCTGGATCACTTCTTGCCTCCTGAGTTGAGGAGAGCCCGCGTGGATAGATTCTTGACCTTGAGGCAGAATGGGAGGACCATCAGAGAGTACAGCATGGAGTTTGACTCTTTGGCCAGGTATGCGCACACTATTGTAGCCAATATGGCAGACAGAGTTCATCGCTATGTGATGGGGCTAGACCGTCATATGATTACTGCGTGCTTGGGAGTGGCTCTTCAGCCAGGTATGGATATCGCCAGATGCAGCATATGCGCGAGGATAGAGGCGAGAAAGGAGGGCCGACTTGGCTCGAGCCAGCCCAAGAGGCAGGGCAGCGAGATCTCGGGGCGGTTTCGAGGCGGACCGCCTCGGAAG
Source organism: Przewalskia tangutica (assembly GCA_029844215.1). NCBI lineage: Eukaryota > Viridiplantae > Streptophyta > Magnoliopsida > Solanales > Solanaceae > Przewalskia > Przewalskia tangutica. The sequence goes on along the minus strand of CM056740.1, from coordinate 39,802,526 downwards.
AGCTAGTTATGCTCGCCGGCCAAGACGAGTACTCCACGCGATCTTGGGGCGTCGAGATTCGGGGCGGGGCGGGGCTCGCGGTTCGTGTTTTCGGGAGAGTAAGGGTGTTAGTCTGAGAAGCCACCTGCCTCGGTGAGCCGATGTGGTAACACCCATTATGGGAGTGTCGTGCTAGTTTGGGTAATTGCATGCATGCGGCCAGCAGGGCCATTACGCGAGGAACCGTCCACCGAGAGATAGCACGGATGTAGAGATTCACCTTCGGATCGATCGGGTCGTCCATCGCCTTCTTTTGTTATGCGCCGTGCGGCGTGATCATGATTAACGACAAAGGGAATGTGAAGCAATAATTACGGTATGTCTTTGACCGCTTTAGAGATTAGTATGCATGATAGGATTGTTGTATGATTTAGTGTTATGAGCAGAGGATATCGAGACTATATGCGGTGATAGAATCGATTGGTAATTACGAACGCATACATTTAGGCCATGAGCGGGAGTAAGTGGTAACGGTTCATATCTTGGGTTCGTTTCGCTTGACTTATAAGGAATGATTAGCGTGTGCGATATCTTAGGGTCATAAGTGGCATAGTAAAGTTCCATTAGTGTAAAAATGCAGGAAGTACCGAGGAATATTAGATTGGCTCGAAAGAACATTCGGGACGAATGTTTCTAAGGGAGAATGTTATACCGTAGTTAGACCTACGTAGGAGGCGTGCGAAGTATGTAAGACTTAAAATTTTTTTAAGGATAGGTTGTGGATTGTTCCGGCGAGTTTTAGTCAACTTTGAGGCGGGTTATGACCCGATTCATTGAAGTTCCTAAGTATTTTAAAAGCCTAGGCGTAGTTCGTTGAGTCTAGATTCCAACGCAACCAACCGCTCGTCGATAGGGCGTCGAGTAGGAAGTTATGAGAATTACAAGTTCGATCTTGTGATCGGACGAATGTGTTTCAGCAAAGGCAACGAGCGGCCGGGAAGCGAGGCGCGGCCGAAGATCCGAGGGTCCGCAGAGTTGCGGCCATGCGCCGGGAAGCGGCGCCGAGGCGGGAATTTTAGGCGGAAAAACTTAGAAAAGTCTGATTTCTCTTTTAAAAAGGCCATGGGAGGGTGACAAGTGTCCCCCCCCATCTGATTTTCTGCTACATGCAATATATTGACCAAGACTTGGTCATTCTTCCCATCTTTCATCTTCACACTCTCTCTCCCTCTCTCTAAAATCTGCTCCTCCTTCTCTCTAAAAACCCAAGAAAAATCTGAAAAGGTGTGGCAAGAAAGGAAAGGTTATTACAAGCTTGTGAAGACTATTGTGGTGGTATTCTTGGAGTAGAGGCTAGCAATTGTTGGAATAAATTGACTAAGAGCTTTAAGGTAACATTTCTTCCTTTAGAATTAGTTCTAAGTGTTGCATGTTTAGAAGAAAGAACTTGTGGTAGTAGATAATGCTCATAGAATCATTGCATGCTAGAAATGTAGTTTGGTTATGAAAAATGGGTTAAGAGGAGATATTAAGCATGTGGTAGCCTAAAAACTTCCTTAGGATTGTTAAGTGAATTGTTGGATTGATTGAGCCTTAAAATGTGGTGTTTTGATGGTAAATTCGGCCTTGAGAAAGGTGGCAAAGTATGTAGAAACAAAGGAAATGCTGCCGAATTTTCTGTAGAAAGATAGAAACTTGTGTTTCGGGGTTAATAGACGTTTGTGACCTTTATAGGTGAAAGTACTAAGAGTAGCGTATTCTACTCGAGGAGTGGAAAGGGCTAGCAAGGTTGTAGTACTTGGAGCTTTTTGCTTATTGTCGATAATCGTCGCGAGGTATGTGAAGCTTTCCTATCTCTTGAGCATGAGTATTTGTATCTATGTAGTACGGTAGACGTACAAGATTTAGTATTCTTACTTGCTTTAAGTATATAAAGACTTGTTTCGTTTTATGAAGTATAAGTCCCTTGGTTAAGGGAAAAAGTATGATTTCACAAAAGTATAGAGTACTTGGTGTGGAAGTATTGAGTATTTTTCTAAAGATAAGAGGCTTGAAGTATTTTTTTGAAAGTTGTGTAAATTTGTTTGAAGTATGAGTCTCTTGGTTAGTAAAAGAACGAAATGGTTTATAAGGAGTTATAACGGCTTTATGGGAAGTTAGTTATAACGGCCTTATGAATGGATAAGGATGTCTTAAATTTCTAAAGCATAAAGTTAGTATAACGGCTTTATGGGAAGTTTGTTATAACAACTTTATGTAGGTAACGAAATGGTTTGTGGTTTTTAAAAGATAAGAGACTTGACTTATAAATGACTTGATGTGAAATATTAAGGACTTGATTTGTGTTAAAAAGTTGTGAAACCGCATTCATGAGAAATGGGTAATTGGGTTTTTAAGAGACTTGATCTTATAAGATAAGAGACTTAACTTATTTGTTTTAATGTGAATGTTTGCGTGAAACCTCATTCGTGAGTAATGAGTACTTGGTTTTATTTAAAGGGATAATGGTTTCTTGATTTGGAAATCGTAATGTGTATCGACAGCACCACCGCAGCGTTAATAAAGGAAATGTATTGAATAATGATGAATTGTATTAAAACCGGTAGAAACCTCCATCCGTAGAAACTAAGATGAGACAAAATGATATACATTTTCTAGATCACGGTCATTGTAATAAGAATGTTGTAAACAAGAATAACCTACTCTCACGTGAGACATATATTACTCAATTGTTCTAAAAAGGAATCAAGTGATTAAGTTTGGAAACTATGAAACCATTTGAAAATGAGAAGCTTGAGTAATTGAAACTAGGCAAACTGGAACTTAGGAAAAGAATGTTGTTACTTGATTTTGAAAAGGGAATGTGGGTTGGTCATTCTAATACCACGGGTATGCTTCCATTGTTCAGTTATGAGTTACTGGGACGTACCGCCAGTGATGAAGGATTCCACGGGTATGCTTCCATTGTTCAGTTATGAGTTACTTGGACGTACCGCCAGTGATGAAGGATTCCACGGGTATGCTTCCATTGTTCAGTTATGAGTCTATTTGGGCGTACCGTCAGTGATGGAGGATTCCACGGGTATGCGGCCATGATGAGGGTTCGTTTCCCTGTTGACAGTATTTTGTTCCATGGATTAGCTCTCGCGAGGTCTCACGACGCAGTGGATCTAGTAGTTAGCCTCGTACTTGCCGGTCGAGACGTGATGCGGTGGATCGGTAGTTGGCTTTACTTGCCGGTCGGGGTTAGGCGAAGTGGTGTGATGCAGGTGGATCGGTGGTTAGCTGCGTCTTGCCGATCGTGACGTGGCGCGAGTGGATCTGGTAGAGGCTATCGCACTTGCCCGGTCGACCGTGATTCGGTATAGTATTGCTGTACGGGTGGATCCGTAGGTAGCTTTCGTCTTGCCCGGTCGGTTGAGGATGCGAGTGGATCGTAGCTATGCCTTCGTCTTGCCTCGTGCAGTTCGATGACACAGTGGGATCTAGTGTTCGTATGTACCCTTAGTGTTGTTATATCATGATCGCCGTGATGAGGAAGGAATTCCACGGGGATGATTGATAGTACGGGCATGAGACCTATGGTTATATTTGAGTGATGACTTAGAGGGCGTGAGTCACGACTTGACATATTGCGTATATGTTGTATCTTGTAGTTTGGTCATGTCATACATGTCTCATGCTTTATATATGCTATATGATTTCATTCTGATATTTTGATTTCACATACTTGGTACTGTTATCTTGACCTCGCTTGAGGCTGCGTTAAATGCCGCAGTCGAGATACGTAGCTTGCGGTCCGCTCTTAGGATCACCGCTCATTTCTGGAAAGCTCCATCCCTCCGGAGGCTTTGTCTTTTTGGTATGATTCCCTGAGGTTATAGACTTTTGTACATTCAGGGGGTATGGCGGGGCCCTGTCCCGCCACAGTTGTTATTCCTAGAGGTCTGTAGTCACGTTTGTGGTTTGGGCTGTAATGATAAGGTGTACTGTTTCACTTTCGGTTAAGTTATTTTATAAAAGGCGGCCTTATCGGCTGGCCAGCGATGTTTACCTTTTTATAAGTTCTGTGTTATGTATGTTCATTGCTATTCTCGACATATACCGTGGTACCGGTGCAGTACTAGTCGCGGCCCCGGGGTCGGGTCGTGACAATCGTCGTCGGCATCTGGAGTTCAAGGTTGATGATTGGGTTTTCCTGAAGGTGTCACCCATGAAGGGTGTGATGAGATTCGGGAAGAAAGAAACTCGGCCGAGTACATCGGGCCGTTTGATTGTCGCGAGGTAGGCAAGGTTGCCTATGAGTTGGATCTGCCGTCCGATTTGGAGGCAGTGCATCCGGTGTTTCATGTTTCTATGCTGAGGAGATGTATCGGGGATCCATCTAGAGTGCATCCAATTGACGATGTCCAGGTGACCGAGGGGTTATCGTATGAGGATATTCCCATAGCGATAATCGATCGTCAGGTTAGGCGTCTGCGGACCAAGAACGTGGCTTCCGTCAAAGTCTTGTGGCGGAACGAGCTCAGGGAGGAGATGACGTGGGAAGCTGAGGAGGACACGAGGCAGAAGTATCATCACTTATTCCCCACACCTCCAGGTAACTCACTTTCCTACTTGCTGATTTAATTTACTTATTGCCTAAGTGTTGATTTGTGGCTGTGTGTGGCATTTGCAAACTGTTTAAGTTATGAAGAACCTTATCGTTATCTGTCTTGGGAAGGAACATTCGGGACGAATGTTTCTAAGGAGGGGAGAATATTATACCTCGTATTTCCAGAGTATGTACGTAGGGGCGTACGTACATAAAGTTTAGCCTCAAGTTAGGCATAATGGACGATTTTGGGCACAACTCACAAAACGGATGGTTTTCCGACGAAACATTTTACAAAACTTGCGTAGGGTAAATTACGGCTATGCCATTTCTAATTTTTGCGGATTTTTCCGAGCGACGGAACCTTTTTGGGCCAACGAGAGGGTGACACTTGTCACCGCCAGTGGAGCAACTAAAGGGCTTTTGCCTTGGACGTTTGGGAGGGTTTTGAGGCCTAAGACATGGGCCATTGTTTGTGGAGTGATTTGAGGAGTAGGTTAGGGGGAACTTGGGCAAATCTTGGCCTCCACTTGCCACTTGGCTTGATCATGGCCCTTGGTTTCCTATAAATACCCTCCCTGAAGACTTCTTCATCACAAATCTCCAAGTCTAAAATCCTCCTTCCCCTCATGAGCTCTCGTCCTAGCCTCACTTCTCCCCTCTAGAAAGCCTAGCGAAACACCCCTCTCCATACTAGCCTAGTGGCTTTGGCCGAGGGCCTCCCCCCCCTTGGTAGAAAGTTGTCTTCCAAGTTTAGTCACTATTCCAAAATACCCTAGCCCCAAATCCCTTTTAGTATTTAAGTAGAAGTTGTTGGAAGCTTCTAAGGGTTCTTGGAGCTATCGGAGCGTGCAACTAGGAGCTAAACCTTTCTCAGGATCGACTTTTAACTTGGATAATTTTGGGCTTATCAAGGTAAATATCTTGTCCTTCTATTGTAATTGGATATTACATATAAGACTAGTTAAGACTTGGGTATAAGATAAAGAAGAATATTAAAGAATATAAGTGAACTGTAATCACAGTAGAAGGGTATATCAGAAGAAGAATTAAACTGTACTTACATAGGACTGTATTTACAGTAGACTTGAGTAGCTTGGCGGGTAGGGAAGTGCTGCCCAATTTTTCCGTAGTAAAGAGAACCCTCTACTTAGAACTGTTTACAGAATAGTCTAGACGTTGATATACGTATTTGACTATTATAAATTTGATTCTCCTGACATATATTCGACTTGGCAGGTGGATTTCACCGAGAAGGTATGTGATTCTTCCTATACTCTTGAGCATGATATTTTAAATATATATATAGTACGGTAGACGTACGTGTGTTAACTGAATAATAACTACGGCAATGTCTTTTGACTTAAGCCTGAATAATACTTACGGCAATGTCTTGCGACTTAAGCCTGAATAATAAGGATCTTAAAGCATTTCAAAAGAATACTGAATCATTTTTAACAGAAGAGAAATGTTTGGTTTTTAAACAAAAAGCTTAAGAGTTATACTAGCTTTATGGGAAGTTAGGTATAACAACTTAAGAAAGATAAAAGGAACTGTTTACTTATTGTTTATAAAAACCGTGTATTGATTTCTGTAAGGTGTAGTAAGATTGTTTGAAAAGTAGACATAATATGATGCTACGTGTGTTAGTGTCTTGTAACGTTCGTATAAGAGAATATTCTTGTTGTGCTTATATTGTTTAACGATAAGCTGTTATGTTAGTATAATATCACTCACCTCTTGACATGATACCGGGGGTTAAGCTGCCCTCCGATGCGGGGTAGACTCGGTGATGCAGGACCATGATTCGAGAATACCTCATGCGGGTCCAGGGGACCTATGCGGAGCTACGAGAGTTCCAGGTTAGTGTGCGGGGTTATACCTCATGCGGTCTATGTGTCCATGCGGACTACGAGTCGGGGCGATGCAGGAGTAGCTACCCTCGATGCGGGGTCATACCTCATGCGGGCCTATGTGAGTGGCCTATGCGGACTACGGGAGTCCAGGATTAGGCTTGCATAATGATACTATGGGCAATTGGCCCTGCTTCGATCATTCGCAGCCTAGAAAAGACCTGTTACAATTTACCTATTGTTGCTCTTGTTATGATATGGCACTATATGCGGTTACATTGGTTGTTTCGTGCATATTTGTAAATTGGTTTTAAAATAATATGATTTCATTTAAGTATTTTACAGTTTCACATACTTAGTACCTGTTGTACTGACCTCCTTCGGGGGGCTGCGTTCATGCCGCATGTAGGGGCAAGCAGGTGCTAGATCCGCATCCTTAGGATCTTTACTTTGGTGTCAGGAGCTCAATCTTCTCCGGAGGCTCGACTTTTGGGTATGATCTCCCTGTTGTAGATAGTTTTGTACAGTCAGGGTATGGCGGGGCCCTGTCCCGCCATAGTTGTTTATTTCCTTAAGTGCAGAGTCTGTTATGCAGTTGGGATGTAATCGCGTAATTTGGGTTTATATATATTATGCCGAAAGGCGACTTTTCTCATATAAACTGTGTCTCAATTTTCATTGATTCATGTCTTGTTTTATATTCCACCGATTTTCTCTCGATGTATGGCTGGGTGCGGGTAAGGCACGATCCACGCCCGAGCAGTCGCGACAGGATAGCCTGCACAATAGAAGATTTGTAGGTGGTCATAAGATGGAGTCCTACGATATAGAATGTCTGTGGGGGTCCTGTTTTGTAAGGTGCTAGTAGGTAAAATATTTAGGAGGTATTCTACCATTTTGACAGCATAGATCCAGAAAGATGATGGCAGACATGCATGAAAAATGAGGGTACAGACCATGTTATTAATAGTACGAATAGTTCATTCAGCTTTACCATTTTGAGGTGATGTGTAAGGACAAGAGAAACTGAACACCGTGTCTTGCTGGGAGCAAAAATTTGGAAAGATGAATTATTAAACTCACGTCCGTTATCACATTTTATGGATTTTTCAAACTGAGTTTTAATAAATTTGTGAAACTCAAGAAATTTAGCAAAAAACTCAGATTTGAATTTCAGTGGATAAATCCATACAAAATGTGAAAAATCATCTAACAAAACAAGATAAAATTTGTGACCTAGAGAGCTAACAACATGAGAGGTCCACAAGTCAGCATGAACAATATCAAATAGTGAAATTGTAATACTCATAGAAGACAGAAAAGGAAGACGAGTATGCTTGTCAAGAGGGCAAGAAAAATAGTTTTGGGCAAGTTTTCCATTATTACATTTAATATGCTGATTATTTCTAAGAAAATAAAAAACATGATCTCCTGAATGCCCGAGCCTATTGTGCCAAGTGGATGGAGACAATGCAGCAAGGGAGACTGGTTGTTGAGTTCTGACAACGGAAGAATTTGTGAAAGGGTAGAGGTCTCCCACACTATTGCATCGCGTAAGAATTTTCTCCGTATTGAGATCGTTCACAGAGAAACCAAAAGGGTCAGACACCCAATTATTATGAGTCAATTTCCTAACAGAGATTAACTTTTTAATAATTTGAGGGGCATAGAGGACATGGTTGAGTGAAAAGGGTGGATGAAGATTTTGTAATGTGTGTATTGCCATAACCTACAATTGGAATGCAGTGACCATTGCCAACAGTAATGTATTGAGGATACTTTAACTGAAGCAGTTGGGAAAAATTACCTGAAGAGTTGGTCAGGTGTGATGTGGTTTCAGAGTCCATATACTAATTATTGGCAGGCGATTGCAGAGTGAGAGTGTTGAAAGCATGGCCCAAATCAGTGGGTTGCATCTGCTAGGCTGACATCAGATGGGCCTGTTGAGGAGATGTACCTGTTGGTGCTTGTCACGCCCCGAACCCCGGGCCCGCGACTGGTACCCTACCTGGGCACCCTTCTATACATACAACATGAGTAACATGCGGAAGATAATAACACTCATTTCTTTTTCTCTTAAAGCAAAGGCAAAACCGATAAGGCTGCTGTATATTTTTACCATACCCAACTGGGTCTACACTGTACAACAATGTAAATACAACTCTAGCCAGTCCAGCCCACATATGAATACAGACCTCTAAGAGTTTGACAACAACTGTGACGGGACAAGGCCCCGTCGTACCTCTGAATATACCTATCCATAATGACAAGCTCCAGAACATTGGAGCTATCCCAAAATGCTGAACAAGGATCCTAAGCTCACGGATCCACAACTGTGTACCTAGACCTGCGGACATGTACGCAGCCCGAAAGGTCGACAACAAGTACTAAGTATGGGCGAAATAAAGTCTGATGAAAATCATGGCTGTGTACAAGAATGACAGAGGCAAGTATAGAAAATCAAATATCAGATCCTACCGTGTCACATAACCTAAAAGCCAACTGCACCTTGTATCACTGTACTATAACAACTCCAAGAGTCGACTGTGCCTTTCAAGAATATAATATCACACAGTCCAAATACAAAGCAGGAAACAAATATGATAACCAAATTAATCAACAAGAGTAATGAAAATCAACTTCATCTTTTAAAAGACCATTTCACAATATATAAGCAGTCATGCCAAGTCAGGGACGCATGCCCTCAAAATCATTACTCAAATATAACCATGGGTCTCACGCCCATAATATTAAGCGTGCCCGTGAAATTTTCTTCCTCACTGCCGGCAGTCCATGATATGATAGAACACCAATATATACATACTTAAATACCAGGTCCAGCCTGCGTCATAAAACTGACCGGGGCAAGTATGAAGGTCAACTACCAGATTCCGCCTGCGTCACAAAGCTGACCGGGGCAAGTATGAAAGCCAACTGCCAGATTCCCCCTGCGTCACAAAGGTGACCGGGGCAAGTACGAAAGCCAACTACCAGATTCTGCGTCACAAAGCTGACCGGGACAAGTACGAAAGCCAACTACCAGATTCCGCCTGCGTCACAAAACCTCATGGGGAGCTAGTCCATGGACCAAACATAGTGGAAGCATACCCGTGGAATCTCCAACAACGTCGGTATGTCCAAGTAAAATAGCGAGATGACCGACCCTCCATCGAGAGACGCGGTAGCATAAGAATACAACACTTGCACAACAAGACTATCACAAGCAAGCATAGGCATTACCATACTTCTAGACTTTTATTAACATGTAAACTGATTCACCATTTTATAAACTCAAGGTACTTTCATTTTATGCCAACAATCCGGGTTTTAACCCCAAAGTACTACGTACTTCAACTCTCTTAAAAAGATCCCCTTTTACATAAAAGTCACACGATACTAATACCCGTAGTATCAAGACACGTTTACTTTTCAAACTAAGTTACTACACCTTCAGAAAATCATTTCAAGGCTTTTAAAATCAAGTCCCATAAGTTTTAAGGAAATCAAATCTCATAACTTTGAAAATCAAGTCTCATAACTTTAAATCAAAGTCTCATAATCTTTAAAGGAATCAAATCTCATAACTTTGAAAATCAAGTCTTATAACTTTAAATCAAAGTCTCATAATCTTTAAAGGAATCAAATCTCATAACTTTGAAAATCAAGTCTCATAACTTTAAATCAAAATCTCATAATCTTTAAAGGAATCAAATCTCATAACTTTGAAAATCAAGTCTCATAACTTTAAATCAAAGTCTCATAATCTTTAAAGGAATCAAATCTCATAACTTTGAAAATCAAGTCTCATAACTTTAAATCAAAGTCTCATAATCTTTAAAGGAATCAAATCTCATAACTTTGAAAATCAAGTATCATAACTTTAAATCAAAGTCTCATAATCTTTAAAGGAATCAAATCTCATCACTTTGAAAATCAAGTCTCATAACTTTAAATCAAAGTCTCATAATCTTTAAAGGAATCAAATCTCATAACTTTGAAAATCAAGTCTCATAACTTTAAATCAAAGTCTCATAATCTTTAAAGAAATCAAATCTCATCACTTTCAAAATAAGTATTCATTAATGTAGTAACTTAGCAAGGTCAACTACACTCCACTACTTCCTAACGACTCTTACCAACATCCCCCATAAGACTTGGTAAGAACTTAGGAATATTCTAGACATGTTTTTAGCCTATAATCTATCACGTGAATACTTCCTAATTACAAGGCAAGTACTTTAAGAAGGCAAGTCACGTATACTCCAAATAACAAGGCAAGTATACTTCAAACAACAAGTCATGTATACTCCCAACAACAAGGAAGTATACTCAAATAACAAATCATGTATACTCCTAACAACAAGGCAAGTATACCATAAAAAAAATACTCATGTCTTATAGAAGAGGAAGTCCACATACCTCGCGACGACTAACCATTTCGACACGTAGCAAAACGCTCCAAGTACTTCAACTTCATCGGCTATTCCTTAAGCCAAGTAGACCATGCTACACGTAGTACTTCAACCTAAAATGGCCATAGCACTTCTATCAATATCTTACTTACTATTGTAAGACTTATACCAATTAATAGCCCTTTAATTCTACGGAAAATCGGGCAGCACTTCCTTTGTTTCTACGTACTTTTCCACCTTTTCCAAGGTCCGTATTCATCAACCTACAAGCCACATTTAAGGCGCAACCAACAGTTAACCAAAGGGGATTACACGCCTAACTGGACGTGTAAAATTCTGCCCCACAATTTATATAAAATAGTCCGCAAAACAGTCCACAATTAATCCATCATTAAGGGTACCATGTGAAGCCTTCAACACCCTTATTTCTTAGGACTTCCATTAGCCAATTACTATATTAATCATGCAGGTTAGGGGCTGAATTTTCAGCATATTAACACCCCAAAACAGTTCATAAAAACTGTATAACAACGTCTAATAGTTTAAGGCAGTTTTTGGCTAACCACAACTACAACAATACAAAGTCTTTTTTTCCTTAATTCCTTTTAATCCAATTCTCATTCCAACATGTTATATAAGTTATAACAATTTATCAACTATATTTCCTTCATTATATAACATGCGACAAGTGTAGATGACGACAATAAAAAAATCGACGAATCCAATGGCCCGAAAAACTCCTAGCCTCGGCCCTCAACATAAAAAGGGTACATGCACACCTTATTTCCATATCTTCCTTAACAAGAAGTCATCTATACACTATAACAATGAGTAATATCCAATTACTGCGGAAAAAGAAGAATTATTACCTCATTTTTAGCCTTAAAAACGCCCCGAGCAGAATGCTATGTTTTGGTCTGCAGTTTTCGTTTCACTCCACTTCTTCAAGTTCCAATCACATATATGTATCCCTTACAACCTTAGGACCAACTCCACTTCACGTTTCACTTCCAAAAAGTCGATAAAACTTAGGGTTTTTCTCACCCCATTATCGGCCCAAACAAGCTACACAAGGTTGAGATGTTAATCTTGGTTCAACACTTGGATTAGGGGCTTAATCGTGGATGAAATGAACTAATCAACACTAGGTTTTCTTGGTGTTGAGCTCAAATGAGAGAAAGATGAGAGCTTATTTGGCTAAGTGTTAAGGCAAGTCTTGCAAGCCCTCTAATATATAGATGTACATCTCAAGTAGCAAGACAAGTGGAGTGGGACCCACATGGACCACAAAATATCTTGCCAAGTCTCACAAATATCTAAAGTCAAATAGTCAAATAGTCAAGGTCTTCCAAGACCAAGACAATGAGTGGGGTGTGCCACGTGTCACCCTATGATTCGTCCAAAATATTTTTATCTCCCTAAAAGTCCATAATTGACCAAAATATCAAAAAACTTGTGGCCCCCACAAAAACGTAAAATTTCCCGGGTGGGCCCCACATGACCAAATTCGAAAATTAAAATTCATAATTCCAATATATTCTCTAAGTTCCAAATATCAAATTTGAGAATCAAACTCCACTTTATAAACCTTTTTCCTTCACGAGGCTCGGAGAATTTTTTCGGAATTTTTCATTCTTTTCAAAATTCAAATCTCAATTTCTCACGTACGTTCTCATTTGAATCGTTGAAAATACGAGTGTAACGATCTTTGGACCGAGAATGTTGGGCCTCCATTTATTCTTGGCCGGGCCCTGCTGTCGAGAATGGGCAGCGGTGAGGCCCGATTAGCGTGAAACTTCTTGCCGCGCGATCTTTGTGGCGGCTGGATCTCTTCTTTGCGTGGCCGACGCTGCCGCATTTTTACCTTTGCCGCGACCCCTGTTGCCTCTGCCTCCACGGGTCTGCTGCTGCTAGTTATCCTGCGGTGGTGGAGCAGTGGAGATAATCGGCGATTGCAGGTTTTCAACAACTAATGCTTTTTTATTGTGCTCATCCTGTTTAGCACGTCGTGTTTCTTCCAACAACAATTGTGAACACGCCTTGTTGATAGATGGAAGTGGATCAGCCTGTTGAATCATTGTTGCAAGAGTATCATACTCCCCCTTTGGTAATCCTGCAACAAGTTGTAGTACCATCTTAGTCTCAGAAACAGATGTCCCAACATGAGAAAGTTGGTCAACAACAAGTTTCAGTTGTTTGCAGTATTCGGTCATGTTGTTAAAATTATCAAGGCGTGTGTTGTTGAACTGCTCCTCTAAATACACCGCCCTAGTATTTTTATTATACTGAAAGATTTCCTCCAGGCGTACCCAAAGTTCACGTGCCGAAGCACATGTTTTCAGGATAGTACACAACAAATCCTTTGAGATGGTACCATAGATCCATTGTTTGACAATGGCGTCAAAACAACGTCATGTTGAATCATCACTGTCAGATGGAGGAGGGATTAACTCATCAATATGGTCAAGCACGTTGTACGCGCAAGCATGAATGTAAAACAGTTCCACCCATATAGAATATTGACAGTCTTCTTGATCAAGAATAATATGAACAAAATTCTTGATGTTTGTGACAGCAAAAACCGGATGAAAAGAAGACTTTAAGGAAGGAGGTAGGGTGTCAACTAAGCCAGAGGTAGAACCAGTAGATTTAGGAGAGGTGAGAGGAGACATGGTAGCCACAGGGTTTGAAAGTCAGTAGAGAAGCACCGCGGTCGAGAAGGAAGGGGGGGGACGGTTTTTCGAAGAAGAAGAAAAAACTTTAGGGTTTAGGGATTGTAGGCTACTGATACCATGTAAGATGTTGGAATAATTTCCCTTAGGGATTTCTTTCATTAATCACAATATATATAGTTGTACAAAGGTGATTCTTAATACAGTAAGAATCCTAAGTTACCTTAAATATATGATACTAATAAATACAATATATACTGTGAATATTTTGAAGAATATTTGCTAATATGATGAACACCTAGAATTGAAATGCATAATGCAACCCAATAAAATCCTTAATTTGCATTTTTGTTATGCTTTTCCTAACCTGATTTACGAAAGACTTTTTTTATGGGCAAGTAAATGCAATTTTATTCCATAAAAGACATCACCAATTTGATATGTCGTTTACAGATGTGTGGTTCTTTTCCCTTTCCCCAATGTTACTTAAATATACCATAATCTGTAGATTATCACAAAGGCAACTGCTGATGGTACACTTCATACGAGAGACTGTGACACCGAGCCTCTTTTCCGCCTGCCTAATATGGATGCAGATAAGGAGTATGCTATCTCACTCCTCTCAAAATTGATATGCAAATCTTGTGCATGCACATGCTATGTGCTTACACAAACATCCAAATCTTACCACTGTTCTAAATCACAACGAAAATAGTATTTTTTTGTTTGTCAACAAGTACTTTTTGCTAGTTAACAAGTTTTTTTTGTTTGAGTAATTGTTCATTAACTAATTTTAGGCAGCTTAGTTCAAGAATGATCTTAAACAAATGTGTGTTGTACGCCTATGAATCTGTTTTGAGTAACTTAGGAGTAAGAAATGGACATATGAATTTGTTTGGCCACTTCTTGTTGCTGATTTTTACACTGTTTTGGTGATATTTTGCTGTTGTTTTTGGCCTGTTTTGCTGCTGTTTTTCAGCTATTTTTGGCCTGTTTTTGCTGCATATTTACAGTGTTTTTGGCTGCTGTTTTTGCTGCATATTTACAGTGTTTTTGGCTGCTGTTTTTGCTGTATTTTTACAGTGTTTTTGGCTGCTGTTTTTAGCAAGTTTTTGTGCTTTTTATTCTGTTATTTTTGGCCAATTTTGTTGTTATTTTTCTGCATTTTTATACTGTTTTAGTTGTTGATTTTCTGCGTTATTGAACTATTTTTTATTCATTGGCTGAAAAAGTAGGACTTTACTCAAACTGGTTTTGATTCATTAGGTGGAAAAGTAAGACTTTACGCAAACATTGAAGAACTCTATTTGCTCAATCCTAAAACTTTGCTTCCTTGCTTTATGGTGATTTAAAACCAGATTGCACTTCTTTTTAATTGGTTTAATTTTAGCTTGTTGCATGAAAAATACAACCCGTTGGAAAGAGGAAGAGTCTGACCATTTGGGTTTGTACATCATGCTTTGGTGTGTGCAAATATAAATGATAAATGTAAACCAAACAGTCCACCTGAAAAAAGAGCAGCAAGTGTATATGGTCGTTTGCTGAAAGAGAAAGATGGTCAAGTGTTGTTCATGCCATATAATCCTCACTACGTCATTCTAATTATTAATATATATATATATATATATATATATATATATATATTTAAAGTCTTTTTAGCCTCAATTATTTCGAGAAACACTAATAATACATGATTTGTATGAATCATTGGGTAGTGGTTGTATTTGATGTGTCAAAATTTGAGGTATACTATCTTGATTCACTTAATGTTGCACCACATCAAAATTTGGTCAAATTGATCCCACATTATGTATCTATTACTTGTTATTATTTACTCTTGTTATAATATTCTTAGTCAATTATTTTTTATTAATGATGACAAGCATGTTTTAATATGTGTTGTCATTTTTGTAGCGTCATGTTTATGTATACCGCGCAGAAAGGTTATAAACTAAAGTGAGTTTTTTCAAGATGGTAAAAATTATTAAAGTAATCCATTTATTCAAGTCTTTAATTGGTATGTAATGAAAGTTTAAATTTGGCTGTCAAGTTAATGCTTTGGTTAATTTTGTTTTAAGATACCACAACAACCTTATGGATACGAGTGTGCTTACTATATGATGCGTTTCATTAAAGATCTAATGAATGATTTGTTTTTGCTTCATAACAATGTAAGTATTTAACATTATTTTTGTTTATGTATTTGTCTATAATGGCTTATTTATGATTAGAAATTTAACTGATCTCTATTGTGTGTTACAATACAATGGCAAAGAATATTTTTCGTAGCATGACCTTGATGAAGTTCGGATCGAGTGGGCGCAACATGTTTCAAAGATTCTCCGTGCTGCATATTTGTGTCATTTATATAATGATTTAGACAATATTTATAGTTTTTGAAGTTAAAATAATATTATATTTTTTTGTTGTATTTGATGATAACATTAGATGTTTTGAAAACAATTTGTAATGTTTCGATTTAATGTATTAGAACAATTTCATTATGTGAGTAACATTTTAGTTATAATATACTTAAAATTCTAATTTATTTTTATTTAATAAATTAAAATTAAAATATAAAAAAATGTCAAAATTAATTTTCCCGTCAATTTAAATCAAATTTATTTAAAAATTTCCGCCAATTTAAATAAATTTTATTTAAAATTTTCCGCAAAAAAATATTATTTAATTAATAAATTTCGCGGGGAAATTTAAAAAAATGAGGGAAATAGTCAAACACCACAATTTGTGACGGTTTATAACCGTCACATAAAATCGTCACAACAACCGTCACGAATTTATGACTGTGCCTACCGTGACACTTAGCAAAACCGTCACAAAAACTCTTTCGTGACGGTTTCGTAGGTCTTTTTTTTTGTAGTTTTTTCGCATCGAAAGTTATTGCAGCGACATACAACAACTTTTGTTATTGTCAAAAGTACTTTTGACAACAATATGTAACATATAACAATAAAAATTATTGTTGCAAATGCATTAATTTCTTCTTGTAGTGCCAACAACAAAAGAGAAAACTAAAAAAAGAGGAGCATATGTGTATTATTTTTTACAAAAATTGTCTTGGCCCTTTTTTGGTTAATGCATTATAGAAAAGTTTGGGTTAGAGGAATTTTCACTAAAGAAATTTAGAATATAAAGAAAAAACATATGAGGAAATCAAGAATTTCAACATTTATTATGTATATATAAAATAATAATATTAACTTTATATACAATATAATTTTTCGATAAAAGGGTAGAAAACCTTCTTACCCTATAAAGAATAAGAATAGACATAGTTAATGCTTTAACCTTTCCGAGAGTTAAATTGGTAGACTTCTATTTCAGGGAAGATTTATTTTTATGCCCGAAACTTGGGTTATAATTTTTTTTTACTAAGGGGCGTTTAACCAAGAAGAGTCCTTTCGGAGACTTTGTATCAAACATTTTTACTAGAGACAAGAAGCAAATATAAAGAATGATATAACTATGGTATATATTTACAAGATACTAATGAATTCTCTGTCCGGTTAAAGTAGTAGGGTTTGTATCCTTCGGGGTAGCCAAGTTGGTGTAGCAGTAGAGCGCGGGACCGCAAGGTCACGAGTTCGATCCCCTGCATAAACCTTCTTGGTTGAGCCTGTCACACATGACTTGCCAAATGTGGTTAATAGGCTTGTAACACCCCATTTTAATCGGAGTCGAAAACGGGAGTACTACGTATGGTTGATTCCTAAATTTATTCAAGGAGTCGCCACCTAATTATTATAGTGAATTAGGACACTAAAATGTAGCATAAAATACTACGAATGATCTCCATTTTTAAAGGTCTGTGAAACTATGTGAAATTCTAGGTAAGAGTTCTTTATTATCCTAAAGGGAAGGGGTCAGACATCCTATAGGATCCGCTAACTTGCGGTTGTCCGGTCAAACTTAGGCTTAATATTATTGTGCTAACATACAATCTACAATTCTAAAGGTGTTCTAATTATTAAACCAACCAAGAGATATTTAAACTAAGCATGCAAATATTTAAAATAGGTATAGATTTAACAAGATAGTAATGAAAGCAAATAATCATAAAAAATATGAAATGAAGAGAAATTAGCGATATTTCGCTTTTATTTTATTTTATGTGAATGCTTTAACTTTGGGGTGCGCCTTCGGGTACCTGCAAAGACACTTAGTAGAAGAGTTAGTAAATAATAAATAAATTACCAAACAAACACAATGTACGTATATATATAGAGGTATATATGTAGAAGATATTTTTTATTATATAGTGTGGGCTCATCTAGTGTTATGCCAAGGATACTAAGACATGAGAAACCAATATCGTTTCGGCTGCGGTCGACTCACCTCCCGGTGAACGATACTATGCATTCTCGTCTAATCTTTTCACTTTCCTCCTCGCCCACATATTCCGTCTCGCTTACCACGGAGGCCTCCAGATCGACGGATAAATCCTTCGTAGGCCAAGTGTAGTATCATGTTCAAAAATTAGTAAAATACCAAGTGTAGTATCATGTTCAAAAATCAGTAAAATACCAAGTATAGCAGCCCGTTCTTTTAAAATAGTGCAATGGCATCTCAAAACTGAAAACCAATGTAAGTGTAGCATCTGTTCTTTAGAAATCAGTTTAATAAAATGAATTAAAGGGCAAAATTTTCTAAATTAGCCCAGAAATTAGAATAGCGGAATAGTAGCACGCAACAACAATGATCCACGGTAAATGCAGAAGCAGTGGCAATGATACGCCGGAGCCGTCAAACCAACAACCAAACGAAGATACCAACAGTAAAAAATAGCGAAAGCGGTACAAAATAAAACAACCATGAACGGCGAGTTCATCGGGCGCGACAAAGCGAGGAGCGATAGCAAAACCACAACGATGCGTGGCTCACGGAAAGCTCAACCCGTCGCGCCGGAGTTTTATAAATCAGTCCAACAACCGACAACAACAATAACCACAAATTAGTACCCACATAAAATAAAATAGTGAGTTCAATAAAAAGCTAGTCGGAACAGTGTTCAACGCCGCCAGTGGTCAAATCCGATGGAACCACGACAAAACAGATGGGGAAGCAAGGCGTTGCTTCGACGGTTTTCACCGGAGCAACGCCGAAGTCTTTCTGACCAGATCTTAAAAAAACAGAGAGCAAAACTGTGTGTAATGGTAGTTCAACGGTGATATTTCTGTGTAGTGATGGCGGCAAGGTCGACGGGAACAGTGGGGGGTCCGACAAGAGGGTTCTCGCCGGTCATCACCTCCAGCGAGACAGGGTGCGGGGTGATGGTGTTTGACGGGAACGATGAGGGTAGAGGTGCGGCTGCAGGTGTTTCAAGGGGGTTCGCCGGAGCTTGGAGCTCCGACGAAGGGCGGCGGCGACGGGAAGGAGAGGGTGAGACCTAAAAAAAATGAAAAGGGGGAGTATGGGGTGCGCGAATCCGATATATCTGTGAAATTTGCCGCGTTTTTTTTTTTAAAGGAGGGGTAATGTTTATTATATAGGGGTAGGATTAGGGTATTGTGTTTTAGGTTTGGTTTTGTGGGGAAAATAAATGGGTGTTTGAAATTTAAAAATTGGTGGTTGGGCTTATGGAATGGTGGACTGGACTGATCCGGATTGTGCCTCGGACTGGACTGGTTTGACAAAAATGCAAAACGAGTTAATTATTTAAAAGAAAAATTATTTAAAAAGATGCAAGATTATTAAAATGCAAATGCCGATGCAATAAAATACAATATTTAACAAATGTTTAATGTCTAATTAAAATTAAAACGAGACGTCAATTAATTATTTAAAGAGATGCAAATATTATTAGAATAAATGACGGTGTAATAATAATAAAAACATAATATTAACAAAGACATAATGCTTAATCTTAAAATAAAAAGATAAAAATGCAAAAAATGATGATTAGAATGCGGTGTCCTAAAACGCATAAAATTGCAACAAATATACGAAAAAACGGGTCAAAATTGATTGTCAACAGCATGTCCCTCTTTGTACGGAGATGATGGAAGAGTCTTCGGACAAAGATGTTGACTTGTAGCCAATTTTGTCCTGTTTTATAAATCAGAACTCAAAAATGGGGCAGATGCGGACTCAAAATTGTTCCAGTGTCGAATTATGATGACACTGGGTCGTTGTGATGCGAAAATAGAAAGCAAAGCTGACGCAGATTTAAAAATGTTCCAGTGTCGAATTATGATGACACTGAGTTGTTGCGATACTAAATTAAAAAGCAAAGATGACGCAGACTTAAAAAATGTCCATGTGTCGAATTATAAGGACACTGGGTTGCTGTGATGCTAAAATTATGGCCAGACGAATACCGATTTAAAAATATGTCCCAGTGTCGAATTATGATGACACTGGGTTGTTGTGATGCTGGAAAATTAAGGCAGGGCGGATGCGGATTCAAAATTTTGTCCCAGCGTCGAATTATGATGACACTGGGTTCTGTGTCGCGGGATGCTGGAAAATTAAGGCAGGACGGATGCAGATTCAAAATTTTGTCCCAGTGTCGAATTATGATGACACTGGGTTCTGTGTTGCGGGATGCTGGAGGAGAGCGAATCAACGTTCGAGGTACAAATTGCTTCAGTTTGTCGTAAGAGATAGTTCCACGTTGTGCTCCTGCTCCTGTAAATTAAGGCTCCTGCAGGCTAAATCTTAAAAAGATTAGTGCATGACTGTTAAGACAGAAAAATGATAAAGCATGAATATATGAGAAAATGCAATTCTCCGGGTAGAGATGTGGTCCCTGTGTGATATGTTGGATGCTGCAAATGTCGAGATGTCATCCTCGTACAAACATGTTGAATGCCGAGATGTTGTCCTTGCACAAACGTGCTGCAACTGCTCCTGTGAACTGAGGAACCTGTAGGCTAAAACTTAAGAAAAGTTAGTGCATAATTGTTAAAACGATAAAATATGATAAAGCATGAATATAAGAAATGTGATTCTGTGAGTAGGAATATCGTCTTGCGTAGACATTATGTGATGAAGTTGTTGCATTGACTAATGAGATAACGTCGTTTCTGGACGTAATGCAGATAACATCATTTTATGGCCACATTGTGATGAAGATGACACCGGTGCTCAGGCGTGATGTAGATGACGCCGGTGCTCAAGCGTTGACTTAAATAACGTCGGTGCTCAGGCGTGATTTAGATGAGACCGGTGTTCAGGCATTGATGCAGATGACGCCAGTGCTTAGACGTGATGCAGATAATGTCGGTGCTCAGGCATTGATGCAAATGATGCCGGTGCTCAGACATTGATGCAGATGATGTCGGTGCTCAGGCATTGATACAGATGACGCCGGTGCTCAGGCGTTGACTTAAATAATGCCGGTGCTCAGGCGTGATTTAGATGATGTCGGTGTTCAGGCATTGATGCAGATGACGCCGGTGCTCAGACGTGATTTAGATGATGCCGGTGCTCAGGCATTGATGCAGATGATGCCGGTGCTCAGGCGTTGACTTAAATAACGCCGGTGCTCAGGCGTGATTTAGATGATGCCGGTGCTCGAGCATTGATCACGAATAACGCCGGTGCTCGACGTTGACTTAAATAACGCGGTGCTCAGCGTGATTTAGATGATCTGGTGCTCGAACATTGATCACGAATGACGCGGTGCTCAGCGTAATAAGATAGCCCGGTGCTCGAGCATTGATCACGAATGACGCGGTGCTCAGGCGTAATAAGATGACGCCGGTGCTCAGACATTGACTTAAATAACGCCGGTGCTCAGGCGTGATTTAGATGATGCCGGTGCTCAGACATTGATGCAGATGACGCCGGTGCTCAGGCGTAATAAGATGGTGTCGTTGTGTGGACGCGATATATGGGTTGTCGTTGTATAAACGAAATGTAGATAAGGCCATTGCATAGGCATAATAAGATGGCGTCGTTGAGTGGACGCAATATAGGGGTCGTCGTTGCATAGACGCAATGTAGATAAGGTCATTGCATAGGCATAATAAGATGGCGTTATTGAGTGGACGCGATATAGGGGTCGTCGTTGCATAGACGAAATGTAGATAAGGCCATTGCATAGGCATAATAAGATGGCGTCGTTGAGTGGACGCGATATATGGGTCGTCGTTGCATAGACGAAATGTAGATAAGGCCATTGCATAGGCATAATAAGACGTCGTCGTTGAGTTGACGCGATATAGGGGTCGTCGTTGCATAGAAAAAATGTAGATAAGACCATTGCATAGGCCTAATAAGATGGCGTCGTTGATAGACGTAATAAGACGTCATTATGTGGACGTAATAAGATGAACGTCGTTGAATAGATGTAATGAAGGACGTCATTGATAACCGTAATTGAGCTAACGTTGTTGTGCAGCCATAATAAGAAGACGTCGTTGATAGACGTAATAAGAGGACGTCATTATGTGGACGTAATAAGATGAACGTCGTTGAATAGACGTAATAAGAGAAACGTCGTTGTATGGACGCAATAAGATGAACGTCGTTGAATAAACGTAATAAAGGACGTCATTGATAGCCGTAATAGGAGGACGTCGTTGTGTGGACGTAATAAGATGATTTCGACCCGGTGGGCCAGACCACTATAATGAAATTATCTGCAGAATATAAACCGAAAAAATAATTAGAGTCGTAAAGTGATTGAGAAATGAGGATGAGAGTGGCCCTGTGAGCCAAATGACGCCTTGATAGACGTATGCGATTGTGGCTTTGCGGGCTGAGCTGCTATGTGAAACTTCCTACAAAATCAAAGATAGATGCAGTAATTAGTGCAGGGATATATAGATATGCAAAACGAATAAATGAGGATAAGAATGTAGCCACGTGGTAGAAATTTGCTATCGAAAATCCCCTTCAACGTTGCCAACTTTCCAGCCCATGTTATCTGATCTGTTCGGACTTGTAACCGTTGTCTGGCTTTAAGTATTTGGCCACGAGAACGTAGTCGATAATATGCTATTCGGTACTGACTGCCTCTTCTTGCAGTGAAGCTTTTTTTAAAGCAGCCCCAGTTTTGGCATAAGTGGATGTCGAATGGACGGGACCGAATTTGATATGGAATACCTTTACTATCCTATCGCAAAGATTGGATGGAGTGTGCTTTGTAACCGGTAGAGTAAGGGCAAAATATTTTAGAAGGAGTTGGACTGAGTCCGATGTGGCCACCTACGTATCTCGCCATAGAGATCAAATAGATACATAGTCCAGGAGCATAGCCCCAGTTGAAGTTGGGTTCATCGATTAGACTTCGAGTATTTTTTTTTTGATGGGACCAAAGCTGATATGGCCGCCTATGGATTTTGACAAAGGAACCAGTTTAACCCATAGTTCACCGGTGACGGAGAATAAAGAGATTCTTAAGAGATGAAAAAATAGGATTTTTCTAAAAGGTGGGACCGAGGCCGAAATGACCGCCTACGTATCCCGCCGCGAGAATCAGGTCACACGTAGTTCTGAAGTGTGACAAAATTTTGGAGAAAATTGTTGTTTGGGATATGGGCTTTCCGCGTATCGCGCTGATAACGCAAGGAATAACACAGCCCCCCAGAAAACCAAGCTAGTATAGCTCGTAATCAATGCTAAGCGAATGCACAAAGTTGAAGTAGCAAAATACTGTAGTAAAGTGCACATAGCTGAAAGCAACAAACATTACAATAGCAAGCAGACTATATAGATATCAAATGCGCGTCCTAGCATGTTTGAGACCTCTTTTATGCCAGAGGTGGGCCTAAACGCCAAATATGCGAGATTATTATAGATAGGTCCAAGTTGTTAAATTGCAATGTTTTGTTGGAAATGGCGACCAAATGACGGTGCACTTTTTCCAATTTCGGCATGTCATGTTTAAGCTTGGATTTGTCTATCATTGTCACGCTACACACAGTATGCTAATGGGTCGTTGGGTTGTGAAACCCGTCGACAAGTTGACAAATTTCTAATTGTGGCGTTAATACCAAGGATTAACCCACCTAAGGTTTATGCATGCATGACTTAATATAAAAGGGTGGTATAGCTCTATCTTAAGTTTTCTAAGATTTGGCTTACTAGGCCTTGAGTTTAAGCGGACTACTCGAACGAGAAGGCTACGCGGCCACTGGTTGGACCGAATTCTCCGCGTAAAATGCCAACTCTCCTAAATTTGGGTATATGAAAGAAATTTGCGGGTGTGCAAAGCGCACCTCGCGTGTAGTGTGTGATAGTGTAAAGAAGAACATGCAAATATTCATATGTAAAGAAGAACAGTTTAGACAAAAGGTAAAAATAAAATCAAATAAGTATAAAACACAAAAGAAGCAATTTAAGCAAATAAAGAAAAAATAAAGCACAATAATTAATCTAAGTCTGTTATGGTTAAGAACCTAGTCATCCCCAGTGGAGTCGCCATGCTGTAACACCCCATTTTAACCGGAGTCGAAAACGGGAGTACTACATATGGTTGATTCCTAAATTTATTCAAGGAGTCGCCACCTAATTATTATAGTGAATTAGGACACTAAAATGTAGCATAAAATACTACGAATGATCTCCATTTTTAAAGGTCTGTGAAACTATGTGAAATTCTAGGTAAGAGTTCTTTATTATCCTAAAGGGAAGGGGTCAGACATCCTATAGGATCCGCTAACTTGCGGTTGTCCGGTCAAACTTAGGCATAATATTATTGTGCTAACATGCAATCTACAATTCTAAAGGTGTTCTAATTATTAAACCAACCAAGAGATATTTAAACTAAGCATGCAAATATTTAAAATAGGTATAGATTTAACAAGATAGTAATGAAAACAAATAATCATAAAAAAGATGGAATGAAGAGAAATTAGCGATATTTCGCTTTTATTTTATTTTATGCGAATGCTTTAACTTTGGGGTGCGCCTCCGGGTACCTGCAAAGACACTTAGTAGAAGAGTTACTAAATAATAAATAAATTACCAAACAAACACAATGTACGTATATATATATATATATATATAGGTATATATGTAGAAGATATTTTTTATTATATAGTGTGGGCTCAGCTAGTGTTATGCCAAGGATACTAAGACATGAGAAACCAATATCGTTTCGGCTGCGGTCGACTCACCTCCCGGTGAATGATACTATGCATTCTCGTCTAATCTTTTCACTTTCCTCCTCGCCCACATATTCCGTCTCGCTTACCACGGAGGCCTCCAGATCGACGGATAAATCCTTCGTAGGACAAGTGTAGTATCATGTTCAAAAATTAGTAAAATATCAAGTGTAGTATCATGTTCAAAAATCAGTAAAATACCAAGTATAGCAGTCCGTTCTTTTTAAAATAGTGCAATGGCATCTCAAAACTGAAAACCAATATAAGTGTAGCATCTGTTCTTTAGAAATCAGTTTAATAAAATGAATTAAAGGGCAAAATTTTCTAAATTAGCCCAGAAATCAGAATAGCGGAATAGTAGCACGCAACCACAATGATCTGCGGTAAATGCAGAAGCAGTGACAATGCTACGCCGAAGCCGTCCAACCAACAACCAAACGAAGATACCAACAGTAAGAAATAGCGAAAGCGGTACAAAATAAAACAACCATGAACGAAGCAGAGTTCACTGGGGCGCAGCAAAACAGTAGGAGCAGTAGCAAAACCACAGCAGTCGTGGCTCGCCGGAAAGCTCAACCCGTCGCGCCGGAGTTTTATAAATCAGTCCAACAACCGACAAAAACAATAACCACAAATTAGTACCCACATAAAATAAAATAGTGAGTTCAACAAAAAGCTAGTCGGAACAGTGTTCAACGCCGCCAGTGGTCAAATCCGGCAGAACCACGACAAAACAGATGGGGAAGCAAGGCGTTGCTTCGACGGTTTTCACCGGAGCAACGCCGAAGTCTTTCTGACCAGATCTTAAAAAAACAGAGAGCAAAACTGTGTGTAATGGTAGTTCAACGGTGGTATTTTAGTGTAGTGATGGCGGCAAGGTCGACGGTAACAGTGGGGGGTCCGATAAGAGGGTTCTCGCCGGTCATCACCTCCGGCGAGACAGGGCGTGGGGTGATGGTGTTTGACGGGAATAAGGGAGGGTAGAGGTGCGGCTGTAGGTGTTTCAAGGGGGTTCGTCGGAGCTTGGAGCTCCGACGAAGGGCGGCGGCGACGGGAAGGAGAGGGTGAGACCTAAAAAAATGAAATGGGGGAGTATGGGGTGCGCGGCTGCTGATATATCATGTGGGGCTGCCCCCTCATTTTTTTTTAATAAAGGAGGGGTAATGTTTATTATATAGGGGTAGGATTAGGGTTTAGTGTTTTAGGTTTGGTTTTGGGGGGAAAATAAATGAGTGTTTGAAATTTAAAAATTGGTGGTTGGGCTTATGGAATGGTGGACTGGACTGATCCGGATTGTGCCTCGGACTGGACTGGTTTGACAAAAATGCAAAACGGGTTAATTATTTAAAAGAAAAATTATTTAAAATGATGCAAGATTATTAAAATGCAAATGCCGATGCAATAAAATACAATATTTAACAAATATTTAATGTCTAATTAAAATTAAAACGAGACGTCAATTAATTATTTAAAGAGATGCAAATATTATTAGAATAAATGACGGTGTAATAATAATAAAAACATAATATTAACAAAGACATAATGCTTAATCTTAAAATAAAAAGATAAAAATGCAAAAAATGATGATTAGAATGCGGTGTCCTAAAACGCATAAAATTGCAACAAATATACGAAAAAACGGGTCAAAATTGACTGTCAACACGGCTGACGTGGTTTGCAGGCTATTGCGTCAGCCCGGAGTTTACCCTGTGCGCACTCGAAAGAGTAACGGCTGCGGGTTCCCTAGTAAAAAAAAAGAAAAAGTAGTAGGGTTTGTCGATATGGTGGGACAAATAACTATTGCAAAGTGACATAAATACATCATAGTTTGTCGAAAAGTGACATAAATACATCATAGTTTGCCGATCTTTCGCCTTCTTTTTCTGCTTTTATTCGTATACCATGCTTGATGCTTTTAGTGTGGAGAGACAAGTGTTGGAAATATTTATTAAACGTGAAATAAAGTTAATCCTATTTAATTATGACTCGAACAATTGGGGGGGCCCGCACGTGGGAAACCTTGTTTCCACACACGTGCACACGTAATGCCAAGAATCATATTTCCTCAATGGAAGAGATATTGGTACAAATATGAATTGTTTGAGACGTAAGGTAATAGACGGTTATTGGCCAAATGACGTTGATTTCACGTTGGTAAATGAAGGAAGAAGTGTACAATGTGTTTAAAGATGAAACGAGACATGAATCGTCGCGGCCCTGTCGCCAACTATCTGAAGTTGTGGCGCCGCGGCGCCAACTCTCTGAAGTTGGAGCGCCGCGGCGCCTCCCTGCAGGGCCGCGGCGCTGGTAGTCTAGAGGCTGCGACGGGAGACGAAAAGACATGACTCTTGGGCTGGTTTTGAGGCATTAAACCTCCATTACATCCCAAATGAATTCAGCCATTATTTGGCTGAATTAACACTCCATAATCAAGGCCATTACATGGTCATTCAAGGCCATTAAATGGGCAATTGGAAAGTCATCTTCTCAACACTATAAAATGAGGCCTTTGACTCATTTGCAAGAACACACTTAACACATTCTCTAGACAATTTCCTGAAATTGTTCTTCCTCTTTAGTAATCAAACACTCTAAGATCTTTCTTCCTATAGCGAACTCTTGAGTCTCCTTTGCTCATTAGTTTGGTTGTTGTTTTATCTTGGGAGATAAGTTGTCATTACTCCGTTGAAAGGAATATACAAGACAATATTATCTTAAAGAAAGATTGATCATCAATCGACTCAGCGAGACAAGTTTCCTTGTTCACAATGGTTATTGTTATGACTTTCCCGTTCCTTGTTATTACCAATATATTCCAACAACAAGAACTTCTTTCGATCTTATTTCAGCAATATTCCTTCACGACCCTCCTTAAGTAATTATTTATGAGCAGTCTAAGATAGAAATATTGATTTACTTTTATATTAACTAAAGATGAAATACTTAACTATATATTAATTATGATAACATTTTTGTTAGGCTTTCAAAGAGAACCAAGATTTGGAAGAAGGAAACAATATATATTGGCAGTGAACGTACGCAAAGGGGCGGATTGAAGAACATGACTTCTAGCTAGCTCTCTTATTAGTATTCACAAACAATTCTAGTTTCATTTTCTTTTATCTTTTCTCTTTTCTAACCCTTGTTTATGATTATAAAAATTAGGACCCAATAAAAGAAAAATGGACGAGTGTCGAGGCACGTGTTTACTTTTGCACGTTCAGAATATATAATGACATGACCGATCATTCGCAAATGTATATTGTTCTACGCAAAAGGGTTAGAAATGCCCCTAATCTAATAATTTTGGCTTGTATATGCAATTCATTAATCTCGCAACTCATAAAAACTCTCATCGTTATTTCTTGTCTCAAATATGTTGAAAATTTATTAACGTGAATAAAGTTAATCCTATTATATATGCGTTATGACTTGAAACAAATTGGGGCCCCACACGTCGGAAATATCGTTTTCACACACGTGCACACGTTGTACCAAGGATCATAAATTTTCTTAGTGAAAGAGATATTGATACATATACGAAATGTTTGAGAGATGAAATGATAGACGGTTATTGGCCAAATAACGAGTGTTTCACGTTGGTAAATGACGGAAGAAGTGTACGATGTGTAAAAGATGAAACAAGTCGGAAATTATCGCGGAGCCGTGAAGGGCCGCGACGCAATCACTGTCGGAGCCGCGACGCCTCTAGCCAGCGCCGCGACGCCTTGGAGGCAGTGGCAAATGTTTGGTTATTGGCTGTCAGGCGACGTCTCCCAGGCAGCGCCATGACGCTTCGATGACAGAATGTCTCGACGGGAGCTGAAAAGTTTTTGACTTTTGGGCTGGGTTTGGAGCATTACTTCTCCACGTTTTGGCTCATGAATCAGCCATTATATGACTGAATTACTCCCCCTCAATAAGTGCCATTACATGGCTATTGATGGCCATTACTTGGCTAGATGGGAAGTCATCTTCTACACACTATAAATTGAGACTCAAAGCTCATTTGAAGAACACATTTGAAATCTGAAACTTCTTCCTCTCTTACTTTCTTTCATACACTCAAAGCTCTTCTTTTTTTAGTAAACACTTGAGCTATCCTTTGCTCAATTGTTTGTTGCAGTTTTATCTTGGGAGACAAGTTGCCAATAGCCGTTAAAGGATTCATACGAGGCAATATTGTCTTAAGGACAGATTGAATATCAATCGACTCAGCAAACCATTTTCTTGTTCTCATTTCCAGATTTGTAATAATTTGTTGTTGATGGTACTTTTCCATTTCCTTGTAACCGCATTTGTTACTCACAAAATATTCCCCTTGCACTAACAATTGACGACACGTCAATGTATAGTTAGACTTTTTGAATTGTTTAGGCTATATTTGGACTTTTTCAAGTGCTCCCGGACCGATTCGAATTATTGTATTTGTTATTAACCTAAGCAATTAAAAAGGTTTAAATATACCCAACATGGATTCCACCGTTAATGTTGCATATTTAGATCTCTTTAATTAATTTTTCAGAGTATATTTGAGACATAATATAACAGTACTAGTACTGTGGGCATCTAAAAACTGACAATTAAGTCAACAAAGGGCATGTATTGTGAGAACAAAAGTGTAATAACAAGGAAATGGAAAATGTAACAACAACAAGTATGTAAGAAATCTGGAAATAAATAAGTAATTAGCTTGCTGAGTCGATTGATTTTTCAATCTATCCTTAAGATAATATTGCCCCGTATATTTCTTTCAACGGTGTAATGACAACTTATCTCCCAAGATAAAACAACAATCAAACAAATGAGCAAAGGAGACTTAAGTGTTCGCTTAGGAAGAAAGATCTTTGAGTGTTTGGAGATTGCAAGAGATGAAGACAATTTCTGAAATTGTTAAGTGTAAGTGTGTTTTGCAAATAAGCCCAAGACTCCACTTTATAGTGTGGAGAAGAAGACCTTCCACATAGCCAAGTAATGACCAATAAAAACCATATAATGGCCTTGAATGTGGAGTTATAATTCATCCAAATAATGGTTGATTTCATGAGCCAAATAATGGAGAATTAATGCTCCAAAGTTAGTCCAAAAATCAGTTTTCGTTCTTCTTCCAACGGTCTGAAACGTCCGCAGCGCCGCGGCCCTGCAGGGTGGCTCCGCGCCGCCGAAACTTCAGAGAGTTCCGGGCGTCGCCGTGGCCCTGCAGGCTGGCGCCGTGGAGCCGAAACTTCAGAGAGTTTCGGGCATCACCGGCGCCGTGACATTTTTCAGACGCGTTTCAACTTTTACACATTGTACACGTCTTCCTTTCGTTTACCAATGTGAAACCATTCTTATTTGACCAATAACCATCTATTATCTTACGTCTCAAACTAATTCGTATACGTACCAAATACTCTTCCATTAAGAAAATTATGATCCTTGGCACTTTATGTGCACGTGTGTGGAAACCATGTTTTCGACGTGTGGGGCCCCAATTATTCGAGTCATAATTAATAGGATTAACTTTATTTCACGTTTAGTAAATTTTCAACAATCCCCTCTTGGAAGAGATTTTGGCGCACGCACATGGTGCCTTTCTAGCAATGATACGGCTGATCGATGATGCATCTAGAGAGGTAGCCGGAGAGTTGAACCTTCCATAGTAGAATACCATCGGACATATTTACTGCGCGGTGAACGTGATGTCTTGAACCGTCAGTGTTTAGTATATGTCAAGACAATGGTACCAACACAACACATTTCCTACTCAATCTTTCTTTTTTGTCCGTCGTGGGCCGTGGACACACTTGGATTCTTAGGTGCGTTCATTTGAGGCATCCTGTCCTCGCACTTAAATAGGTGGTCTCCTACAAGGTATCATGCAATACCCCGCTACACAAATGTTAGGAACCATTAAAAATTTCCCCAACCTAACCTCAATTATTGAGGATCATTAAAGATTTGAAAACTTATCCTATATCCCTCTACAGGTTGCACTTTTTGTCTATCACGAGAACGGCCTTGGATTATGTTTCTTAAGAAGAAATCATTATCCGAAGTGCTCTTGCTTCTACCGAAGCGCTCAACTGAACTTTTACAGTTTAGTTTTCCCATTGAACCTTATTCCTGGGATCTAGAGTATGTAAGGTTGGGTGTATACTAAATTGGTTCTTATTGATTCGGTAGCCTATTCCCCTAGACAGGCAGAACATCTGATCTCTGGGTATTCCCTTCGTCAAGGGATCTGCTATATTTTCCTTAGATTTTATGTAATCAATGGAAATAACACCCGAGGTGATCAACTTCCTAACGGACTCATGTCTCCTTTAAATATGATGAGACTTGCCGTTGTACATAGAACTTCGCGCCCTTCCTAAAGTCGACTGACTGTCGCAGTGGATCATTACAGAAGACACGAGTTTATCCCAACATGGGACATCCTCTAGAAAACTATGAAGCCACTCAGCTTCTTCTCCTGCTTTGTCCAAAGCGATAAATTCTGACTTCATCGTAGATCGGGCAATAAGTGTTTGCATAGAGGATTTCCAAGACACAGCTCCACCACCGATTGTAAAAATATATCCGCTGGTGGACTTGATGTCTTCGCTATCAGATATCCAGTTTGCGTCACTGTACCCCTCTAGTACCGCTGGATATCTCGAATAGTGTAACCCAAACTTTAGCGTGAACTTTAGAAACCGTAGTACCCTATTTAACACTTTCCAGTGATCCTCACTTGGATTACGGGTGAACCTAGACAATATATTGATTGCATGAGAGATATCAGGTCGAGTGCAGTTTGTGATATACATCAGACTACCAATCACCTGCGCATACCGCTCCTGGCATATGGGCTCACCAAGATGTTTGTCAATCTTTTGACTTATATCCAATGGTGTCGTTACCGGTGAATTGTCGAACATCCTAAATTTTTTCAGTACATTCTAGATGTAGTGAGATTGAGATAAGACCAGTCCATCAGATGTCTTAGAGATCTTGATCCCTAAGATGACATCTGTAATGCCCATATCTTTCATGTCAAAACATTGTTTTAATATGTTCTTAGTCTCTAGGATGATTCCAGGACTGCTTCTAGTGATCAACAAGTCGTCTACATAGAGGCATATAATGACAAAAGAATCGACATTTCCTTTCATGTAAACACATTTATCACATCTATTAATGGCGAACCCTTTTGATAGTAGAGTACTATCAAATTTCTCGTGCCATTGTTTAGGGGCCTGTTTCAGCCTGTATGATGATTTGACAAGTCGACACATTTTTGTCTCTTGCCCTGGAACCAAATACTCATCGGGTTGGTCCATATATATATTTCTTCTTCCAAATCACCATTTAGGAAGGCTGTCTTGACATCCATTTGATGTATTTCAAGATTTCGCAAGGCGGCGATAGCTATGAACATACATATGGATGTCATTCTGGACACTGGAGCATAGGTGTCGAAGTAATCAAGACCATCCTTTTGACGATATCCCTTGACTACCAACCTAGCCTTGTACTTGTCAATAGATCCATCTGCCTTTAACTTCCGTTTAAGGATCCACTTACACTCAAAGGTTTGTGTGCCAGGGAAAGTTCAGCCAACTCCCAGGTGTGGTTATGCAGGATGGATTCTATCCTACTTTCTAAAACTTTCTTCCAGAGCGGTGTTTCTGGAGTTGTGTATGCTTCGACGATTGTCTGTGGTTCGTCTTGAACCAAATAAGCTTCAAAGTCTGGACTGAAAGACTTTTCCTTCCGGGCCCTTTTGCTTTGCCTTGGTTCCATCTCTGAATCTTCTAAGTCTTGAGAATCTGGAATATTGGATTCCGAATAATCAGCCACTTTAGAATTCACTAGATCTGAACCGTTTGGATCTAGGTAGTCAGCGACTCTTAGATCCTCAGAGGTTTGCTCATAACTTCATTTGCGAGAGGTTATGTTGTTTTCCTTATAAGGAAATGTGTCTTCAAAAAACCACGCGTTCCTTGATTCTATGATCGTACCATAAAAAACTGTCCGGTACATCAAACTTATGCACTATGAAGCGATAAGCACTACTGTTATTGACATATCCGTTGAATATGCAATCCACAGTCTTAGGTCCAATCTTGACCTGCTTTGACATAGGTACTTTTACCTTGCCCAGACAATCCCATACCTTCAAATATTTGTAGGTAGGTTTCTTTCCTTTCCACAACTCATATGGAGTCTTTTCCTTACCTTTGTGTGGGACTCTATTAAGAATTTTATTTATGGTAAGGACAACTTCTCCCCACATGTGTTGGGGAAGGCCTGAATTGATGAGTAAAGCATTCATCATTTCCTTCAGTGTTCAATTCTTGCATTCAGCCACACCGTTTGATTAAGGTGAGTAAGGAGTCGTCGTTTGATGAACTATACCCAATTTGGTACAAAATTCTTCAAAAGGCGTTACATATTCTCCCCCTCTATCGCTACAGATTATTTTAATCCGTCCGCTTAGTTGATTCTCAACTTCTTCTTTGTAGCGTTTGAATGCTTCAAAGGCTTTATCTTTACTTTTTAGTAAGTAAAGGTAACAAAACCTTGTGCCATCATCTATGAAAGTCACAAAGTACTTGTTTCCCCCTCTTGTTTGAGCGAACTTCAAATCACATATATCAGTGTGTATTAGTTCTAGAGGAGCGGTTTCCCTTTCAACGGATCTAAAGGGATTCTTGGAAGGTTTTGCCTCTACACACACCTCACACTTACGTTGTGGGTTTATGTCGATAGACGACAGTAATTCCAACTTTACCAATCTTTGGATAGATTGATAGTTAACATGTCCTAATTTATGATGCCATAAATTAGACGATTCAATCAAGTAAGTAGAAGACTCAATTTTATTGATAATTGAAACATAAAACATTATAGGTGCAACATTAACCTTAAAGAGGTCTTCACAGACGAAGCCTCTTCCTACAAATGTTCCATTTTTAGTGATTACAAATTTGTTAGCTTCTAAAACTAGCTTAAACCAACAATTACTAACACATGTCCAGAAATTAGATTTCTTCGAATTTCTCGGACATGCATCACTTCCTTCAGAGTCAGCTCCTTCCCGGACGTCATCTTTAGGATCACCTTTCCTACCCCCAGCACCTCTGAAGAAGAATTGTTTCCTATGAACAACTTCTTGTCTGTGACTGGTGTATAAGTGGAGAAGACTTCTTTATTGGAACATATGTGACGGGTGGCACCTGTGTCCAACCACCACTACACCGGATTCTCAATGAGGTTTTCTTCAAGAACCACCGCTGAGAACTCCTAGATCATATCGTCTACGAGCGTATCTTCGATGATGTTAGCCTTGGCCTTGCCTTTGGCCTTCTCTTTATTCTTACGTTTGAGCTTACGACAGTCTTTGGCCATGTGACCAACTATACCACAGTGGTTACAATATCCCTTGAACTTTTTAGTTGTTTGGGTCTTCCCTACCTTCTAGAACTTCCGCTTTTTGCTTGAGTTCCCTTTGACTTTCGCCAGGTTCTCCTTAGCCTCAGCGGGTTGTTTCCCCTTTGGCATGACCTTCTTATTGTCCTCCTGAATCTGGAGTTTCACAATAAGTTCGTCTAAGGTCATCTCTTTCGTTTTGAGTTTCAAATAGTTCATAAACTCAGTCCACGAGGGAGACAACTTTTCGATCAATGCCCCAACCAGAATTGCTCGTTGGACATCAATCCTTCCAAATCCAGGTGATATAGAATCATTTGAAATTCATGGACTTGGGATGACACACTTTTGTTGTCCACCATTTGAAATTTCAGGAACTTCCCAATGATGAACTTCTTACTACCCGCATCTTGGGTGTTGTATTTCTTCTAAAGTTTGTCCCATAACTGCTTGACAGTTTCAACGGTACAATATACCGTGTAGAGAGGATCAGACAAACTGTTTAGAATATAGTTCCTGCATATGAAATCATTATGTTTCCATGCTTCGCGAACCATCCTCATGTCGTCAACGACATGGTTACCTTGGTCCCCTCCCGTCAAATCATTTGACTGAGAGTTCACTTCTTCCCCACTTAGTGGAGGATCTTCGGTTAGAAAATGTGACATTCCCATAACCGTCAGGAAAAACAACATCTTTTGCTGTCATCACTTAAAGTGAGCACCCATGAACTTTTCAGGACGCTCACGGTGAAAACCAACGGGTGTAGGGGCAGTGACACCCCTTGAGTAGTTTCAAAGGCATTGGGAATGCATCTAACAGGAGCATAGACATTCTGGACGCCTTGGGCAGTAGCATAGGCACTATAAGTGCTCGAAACAGCAGTGGAGGCATTGGTTGTGCCAAAAACAGTGTTGACACTCATTGTGCCAAAGCCAACAGTTTGGAAGGCATTTGGAATGCCATGATCAGTGGTGTTGAAGGCAGTGGTGTCGCCTTCAGTAGTCGTGGTGAAGGCATTGAGATTGCCTTGAACATTGGTGGGATTTTTAGCGTTGAATTGGTTAAATTGATCTTGTCCAGTCATGTTGTTGTTGAAACATCGAATATTATCTTAAGCTTGTGAGAACAAAAGTGTAATAACAAAGAAATGAAAAATGTAACAACAACAAGTATGTAAGAAATCTGGAAATAAATAAGTAATTGGCTTGCTGAGCCGATTGATTTTTCAATCTATCCTTAAGATAATAATGCCCCGAATATTCCTTTCAACGGTGTAATGACAACTTATCTCCCAAGATAAAATAACAATCAAACAAATGAGCAAATGAGACTTAAGTGTTCGCTTAGGAAGAAAGATCTTTGAGTGTTTGGAGATTGCAAGAGAGGAAGACAATTTCTGAAATTGTTAAGTGTAAGTGTGTTTTGCAAATGAGCCCAAGGCTCCATTTTATAGTGTGGAGAAGAAGACCTTCCACATAGCCAAGTAATGGCTAATAAAGACCATATAATAACCTTGAACGTGGAGTTATAATTCATCCAAGTAATGGTTGAATTCATGAGCCAAATAATGGTTGAATTCATGAGCCAAATAATGGAGAATTAATGCTCCAAAGTCAGTTTTCATTATTCTTCCAACGGTCTGAAACGTCCGCAGCACCGCGGCCCTGCAGGGTGGCCCCACGCCGCGGAAACTTCAGAGAGTTTCCGGCATTGCCGGTGCCGCGGCCCTGCAGGCTGGCGCCGTGGCGCCGAAACTTCAGAGTTTTGGGCATCGCGACCCTGCAGGGAGGCGCCACGATATTTTTCAGACTCATTTCATCTTTTACACATTATACACGTCTTCCTTTCATTTACCAACATGAAACCATTGTCATTTGGCCAATAACCATCTATTATCTTACGTCTCAAACAATTCGTATACGTACCAATATCTCTTCCATTAAGAAAATTACGATCCTTGACACTTTATGTGCATGTGTGTGGAAACCATGTTTCCGACGTGCGGGACCCCAATTGTTCGTGTCATAATTAATAGGATTAACTTTATATCATGCTTAGTAAATTTTCAATATGTATAAGCCTAATTCAATTGGTTGGAACATGTTTTGCCCTTTTTGTATTCCATATGTGAGAAATTTAGAATGAATGTTGTTTAGATTTGTTGGAAATAATCTAAGGAGGTTGTTTACAAAATTAAAGTCATTTGATGGGAATTTGGAGTGATTTTGATAGGAATTGCTACTAAAAAATAGCAGAAGAAGTTTATTTCTATACATAGTGATGTGTTATGTATTTTTATATTTGTTATATACTTTCATACAAAGTAGATGTATATTGTCTATATAGATATATAAAAATGTAGAAGGATGTATATAAATATAGTTGCAAAAAAATGTTGCCATGCAGAGATAAACTAAAAAATATAGCTAGCTGTGTGGATAGAAAATGTTGTGTTGAGTTGTATATTTATGAAAATCTCCCTCTAAAATATGTATTTTGACTAAATTCAAATATCTGGTGAAACTCTATGAAATAAGAGGGCTACAGCTAGCCTAGATGGTAGTAATATATTTCTTGGTTTTCATTAATTATTGTGTACAATATATATAATTACAAATTAGGTAGCTAAATTTTTCTAATTACAATTGAAATATAAATTTACCTAATATAAAAGATATACAAAATATGACAATATTCTATTAATGGTAATATTCAAGATATGATAATATTCTATCACACTTTCGCAGTTGAAGCGGGATGTTCTCGTATGCTGAGACTGACTCGGAAGTCATCAAAGAGTATGCGCGGAAGTCCTTTAGTGAATATGCTAGCAATCTGATATCGTGAAGGAACATGAAGAACACGAACTTGTCCACGAGCAACTTTCTCACGGACAAAGTGAATATCCATTTCAAAGTGTTTAGTGCGCTGATATTGAATGGAATTTTCGGAATGATATATCGCACTTACATTATCACAGTAAACTATTGTAGCCTTATGGAGTGGATAGTGGAGCTGTAGAAGGTTGCGTATCCAACAAGACTCAGAAACATCATTCACTACACCTCTGTACTCATCTTCGACACTGGATTGAGACAGAGTAGGTTGTCTTTTAGAAGACCAAAAAAGCAAATTATCTTCGAGGAACACACAATAACCCGACGTGGATCGACGAGTGTCAGGACATCCACCCCAGTCAACATCAAAATAGGATGTGAGACCAGAGAGTGAGGACTTGTACATGTGTAAGCCAAAATGAAGAGTACCTTGTACATATCGCAAAATACGTTTGAGGGCATTCATATGTTCATCCATCGAGCTATGCATATGTAAACATATTTGTTGGACGACATAGGATATATCTTATCTCGTGAAGTGAGATAATGCAACGCTCCTGCTAAATTGTGATAGTGAGTCGGGTCTGTATACAGAGAATTCGAAGAGGCACTGAGTTTGGAATTAGTGTCCACCGGTATGTGAGCCAGTTTGCAAGACGTCTTGCCTGCTCGATAAATGATCTCTTCAACGTACTTCCTTTGACAAAGAAATAAGCCACATACATGTCTCGTAACAACAATTTCCAAGAAATAGCTTAGGGGGTCCAAATCCTTCATAGCAAACTCAGAGGCAATAAATGACATAATGGATCGGCGAAGTGCATCAGAAGATGTGGTGAGAATGATATCATCAACATATAGTAGGATGTATGCCATGTCATTACCCTTGTTATAGATGAACAATGAATGATCAGATTTGCTATGTGAAAACCCCATAGAGGATACAAAATCAACAAACTGTTGGTACCATACACGAGGAGCATGTTTCAGTCTATAGAGTGATATCTTCAAAAGAAACACATAATCTGGATGAATCGGATCTCTGAATCCCATAGGTTGATGCATATATACGGTTGCATGAATGTTTTCATGCAAGAAAGCATTTTTTTCGTCAAGCTGATGAATAGGCTAAGACTTGGACAAAGCAATACTAAGAGTCCGAATAGTCACTAGTTTCACCATCGGGCTGAAAGTTTCATTACAATCCACTCCCACCTGTTGAGACATGACATTACCTACAAGACGGGTCTTGTGCCTCTCAAAAGAACCACTAGATTTTTTATGTTGAAAAATCCACATAGAACGAATAACATTAGCATCAGGAAGATGAGGTACTAGATTCCATGTATTATTCTTAAAAAGAGCATTATATTCGTCAATCATTGCATTTTTTCAATTATGATCGGACAAAACATCTTTCTGATTACTAAGAACATGGGAAATGGAAACTAAAGTGGACAAGTTAAATAGTCATTTGAGTTTGGAAATGTCGTGCATAACATGAGTTTTCATTATCAGCGAGTGTGCCGCAGGAGGTTGTATAGGATTGGGATGGGGTGGCCGAGAAATGGAGGCGGGACTGGGTGGACTGCCGGGAGTAGGGGTAGGGCCGAGAAGGGGGGGGGGGGGGGCTGGCTATCAGAGAGACAATTGATATGGAAGGCCGTGACGGATTGTTTTGAGGCTCCCGTTGTGGGGCTGGGTAGCCTGCCCACTTCGAAATGACAGTGGTGGGGACGACTGCCGGTATCAGTGACGACTAATTTTGCAAGTGATGAATTAGAAGGGGATTTAGGCCATCATTTAGGAATTCATAAGAATTTAAGGATGGAGAATTGAGTTTGGTAAAGAGGTATTGAGACTCATCGAATATGACATACCGAGAAATGATTATTTTTCGGCTTGACAAGTCGTAACAATTGTAACCTCGATGATTTGGGGTAGCCAAGAAAGATACACGGGGATGATCGAGGTTGCAACTTGTTGATTTGTGTGGAGGGATGGAAGGTGTAGCACAGACATCCGAAAGTTCGTAAATGCTTATAGGAAGGATCCTGAAGATAGATAACTTGAGTGAGAGACTTGTGTTTAAGAGACTTATTTGGGAGAATGTTCAAGAGTAGGTTTCCATTGATAGTGCAAAATGCCAAAAATTGGGGGGGGGGGGGGGGTAGAGGCGTGAGCAAGGAGGGCATGAATTAAGTTATTTATGGTTCTAATTTTTTGTTTTGTATGGAGAGGTGTGGGGATAGGAAAAATAAAAACAAGGCAGTGTTTGGCGCAGAAAAGTTTGAATTGATTATTATCGAATTTCCTCCCATTGTCACATTAGAAATATTTTATATTCTTTTCAAATCGTGTCTTAATGAAAGTGTTGAATGATGAAAAAAATAGAATAGACTTGATACTTATTACCAATGGGAAGCATCTATAGGACTTTTGAATAATCATTTAAAAATAACATATAGTATCGATGACCGGCTGTGCTTAAGATAGGAGAAGTCCATAAATCACAATATATTATATCAAAAGGCGTTAAAGTACAAGTGGATGCAGAATAAAATGACAACTTGACATGTTTCTCAAAAACACAAGATTTACAAACAGGAGGAAAAAAGACATATTTGTAAGCAATAAATTTATTTTTTCTAATGGAGCGTAAAACAGAATTTACCGGATGTCCTAATCTATTGTGCCATAAAGGAGACGAAATTGGTGCAAAGGTTGATGGAGAAAAGGTTGGATGGCTGACAGAGGTGGTGATAGGATAAAGGTCCTAGGTGCTATCACATTTTAGTATTCGCATCCTTGTCATAAGGTCCTTCACAGAAAAACCAAAATGATCAAATTTAAGGGAAACATTATTATCGGTTGTGAAATGACGCACATAGATTAGATTTTTGATAAGTTTCGGGGCATGAATGATATTTTTAAGGTTAACGGGAGAGGTGTGGTGGGGAAAGAGATGATTGTTCATAACCTCGAATAAGAATGCCTTGTCCACTACCAATAATAATATTATGATTTAAATTACTTATATTGAAATAAGATGAGAGAGTACATTGGGATGTCGTCATATGAGATGTGGCGCCAGTGTCCATGTACCAAATATTGTCAGGAACATTGTGTTCATATCTGCCTCAATATCCGTCGGTGCGTAGGTTGAAGAAGGAGAAACCTGTGCACTGTATACCTTTTGTGGACGTGCACCGAAGATGTTGGAATGGGTATGTCGGGCCTGAAGTTGGGCCCAAGAAGATGTTGGGTAGGGGAAAGGCGGAGTAGCTCATGCTGGTAGGGCCCATGCAGCCCACGATGGGTAGGCAACCCATGACAGAGGCTGCTGCCACTGTTGTTGCTGTTGTTGGTGGTTGCCTCCTTCCATCGCTGCCACTATTTCAAGCGCTGCCGTTGTTGCCGCCGATGTTGCCAGAATTTCTTCTCTGTTGTTATTCCGTGAACGCGAGCCACATGTCATATCGTTGGATTGCCTGTGGGATGGGACGGGAGTCGAGCCTCTCGGGTGAGCATATTTTCCACCGGTGGCTATGAGGGCGGCGTCGGCTGTGCTGGCATTAGTCGCTGCTCGCTTTATTTTTTGGGTTTCTTCAAGAATGAGTTTCGAACGAGCCTCATAGAATGGAGGAAATGACGTGCTTTTTTGGAGGATGATAGCGACGCTGTCATAATTTTTATTCAAGCCCATAATAAGTTGCGTGACTAATCGTTGATTAGTGATCGGTGCACTGACATTGGAGAGTTGATAGGTAATCATCTTAAGTTCTTGACAATAGGCTGACGCATTAGAAAGATCAGCATGCTGAATGACCTAAAATTGATTTTCCAGATACAAGGCACGTTGTGTCTTGTTGTCATAAAAAATACTTTTCAAGCGCTCCCACGTTTGTCGTGCAGTGACATCAGTTTCAATTATTTAATGCAATAGATCGTTCGAGATCGTGCCGTAGATCCATTGTAGGAAAACCGCATTTAAGCGGGACCAAAGTTCATCGTCAAAATCATCAAATCTTTCTAGGGGCTTTGATTTTGGAGTGATGATATGATCGATGAATTTGTATACACAATAAAGAATCTTAAATAATTCCGCCCAAGATGAATACTGAACCTTTTTCATCTCAAGAGTTATGAGAATGAAATTCTTGATGTTGTTAACTGCAAGAACATGATGAAATTTAGGGTTTGACTTCTGATATCATGTAGGAATATGTTCCTTGCCTTTAATTGATTATTGTGTACAATATATATAGTGTTACATAATTACAAACTAGGTAACTAAATCTTACTAATTATAACTGAAATATAAATTTACCTAATATAAAAAATATACAAAATATGGTAATATTTTATTAATGATAATATACAAGATATGATAATATTCTATCATGGATATAAAAAACGGTTGAAGTACCAGCGTCTGCTTATTAGGCCTTAAATCATCCTTTTTTATTTCCTCTAATCTTAATTTGAATTTTCTTACTCTAGAAACCGATGTTTGTACTACAAAATACTCTTTATTATAAATTTGTTCCAACAAGCTACATCAATCATTTGTTCATGACACCATATGCATCAGATACATTGGTATTATGTCACTACTTTCAAACTTCCAAAAGTTGCAAACAGAAAATTCAATAACCTCAATAATTGACAATAGCATCTTCAACACAAACAGAAAGTGAACCAACAGTACTAGACAAGACATGTTACAATTCAATTCCTTAATTTCCCGTACCGTATGGATGATTGAGATCTCTTCACTCATTAGACGGAGTCATATTCGAAGCCTTTCTTTCAAGGAAACCATTGCTATCTCTTGGGACATGAGAGTTTCTTGCAGCAGAAACCTATATATGAAAGGTTTAATTAAATAAATATGAATGACTAAATTACTAAAATTAGTCAAGATGCTCTTCTTGAGACATACCCTTAAGGGAGTACTATCATTAAATTTGAGATATGGTGGTTGAGCATCTAACAAGCTATTCAATCCAATCAAAATCAGTGTCATAAATGCGACGATGTATGTTCATCAAGAGAGGTTCTCAGCATAGAACTTGTCGTAATTTTGTAATTTCTTACTTATATGCATTGATAATGTAGTTTATTTTTATATATTATCAGTGTATTTTAATTTGTTGTAGCCAACAAGGGTTATAGTGAAGTGGTAAGTACTCCTAGATCCTTAATCAGAGGTCTCGGGTTTGAGTCACTTTTGTTAGATAGTGCTTTGCCCTCAATGCGAGACTTTCCGGATTTCGTCGGCCCAATGCGGGTACCAGACACCGGATGAGGGAGGGTGATTGCCATGTTTTTTGGAAAAAAAATTACCACTCCTTAAGCAATAATTTAAGGTTTTTTTGTGAAAGATATACATCACATGAGTGTACTAAATTTGGCATAAATATCCCAGAACTTAGTAGGGTACGTTTTACGAGTTCCGAACCCGAATTGGTTAAATTTACAAGATATTGTTTCTATAATTAACAAACATACCACCGATTATATTGTTTAACTTTAAGATTAGCTTATATCAAGCGTACTTTTTTGTTTTTCCATATATGGATTATCACACACGTTCTTCAATCATTTTGCAATCATTTCGTTTAGGGACGTACCTTTGGCATTTTTCTGTCTCCCAGGCTACTACTGCTTTCTCTATGTTGACTTGGTGGAAAATGGGCCCACTGAAGTAAAAACCAATCATATATATATATATAAATTAGATTTCCCTCCGAGATTGAAAATTTCTTCCTAGTAGACATTAAATAAAGGGCTTTAATAACATCCGTTTGCTAATGTACAAATATACGTACATAAATCTTATATATAAAATATGCATATTGCATATTATCATTAATATACAAAAAGTATAAATTTCGACTAGTATTATTTTGGTGGACGATGCCTATACATTATACAAATCTCTTAATAAACGCAAATATATTTGGCATATATAATCACTAGGTACTCACATTTTTTGCTGCGGTACTGAAAGCTTGCTTGTGAGTCATGTTGGGGTATAGGGTCTTCAGCCTCTTGATCTCTTCTCTTTAAAAACAAACAAACAAATATTTTTTTTGCAAATAATGTTAGTAAAGTATATATTATTATAAGTCTATTAACTAAGTAATATTTATGAGTCTTAATGTTCAAACTAATTAGCTAATTATCAAAGTGAAAATGTACTTGATAAAGCAGTTATAAGCTGATGGAGCTCGTTGTCTCTTCTCTGGAGCTGAAAAATATGTACTATGATTATATTCTTATTAAGAGAACACATAAATAATTAATAAGTTAAACTATCTCTAAAATTGTTCTTTTTTCGGATACTTTACGTTTATTGACAACTTGATAAACTGGACCATTCTCCAAATCTTCTTCATCCGATGACGCCATAACTGGACTTTCCGAGTCTGAATTCTTCTTATTATTAGCATCAATTTCTTCCTTGTCAACTTCTGCCTTGGGCTGCTGAAAGCAAACAAAAAACATATTATTAGGTCATTAACATCGAGAAAGCAGATAAAAGACGAATTTGTAACACTTAAAAGATAACAATAGGTACT
This sequence comes from Przewalskia tangutica, assembly GCA_029844215.1. Lineage (NCBI taxonomy): Eukaryota > Viridiplantae > Streptophyta > Magnoliopsida > Solanales > Solanaceae > Przewalskia > Przewalskia tangutica. The sequence continues at coordinate 39,759,118 of CM056740.1, read as the reverse complement.
TATAGTTATTTTATAATTGACCCTATAGCGGCAGGATTATTTTAAGCTGTGAATATATAGAAGTTAAACTAATTTTTTTTTAATGTAAGTAGAATTAGTTGGACCTCTGTTTGGTTGAAGGAAGCAAAGAGATGAAGAGGAAGAAGAGAGGCTTTCATCAAGTTGACAGAGAGGAGGCTAGTGCAATGACCACATCTCACTGTTACTATCTTGTTGCACAAGCTGCTGCATGGCACACTTACCTGCATTTTTTTTTAAATTTAGAAGTACCTTATATAAATAAATGATAAATATATAGAGATAAACAGTATAGTAAATAAAATGCAGGTAGAGAAAGAAAGATATGTTACAACAAGTATTGTAGTGCAGTAGCCACATTGCACATAGCAGATTGTGTCTTGCAGTTCAAACAGATGGTTCAATGCTGACATTTTCTCTTCCTCTCCTAATCTGTTGCCTTGTTTTTATTATCTTTCATAAGCTGGGGTGAGAGGGATCTAGAGTGGAATCGAGTTATTTATATACATAGAGAGAGCAGAGAGGGAAATACCAGCAATATGTTCGAAAATGTTTTTTTTAATTTAACGTATATCACTTGACAGTGCAATGAATATTTATAGTATCAACTTGATTTAACCTGCTATAGAAGGTTATTGTCTTTATATTCTGATAACTAATTTCACTTATTATCCATGACTATTTATAATATCTTTTTAAATGACATTAGTGTGAAAAACTTTTGCATTATTAGTGTATATTGTATGTAAATCTAAATGCTTAGGAAAATCGTATTATGAATTTAAGTTGCATATATTGGCAGTGCACAATTTTATTATAGCCAGTTGGACTGTTGATCGACTTAAGCCTAAAACAAGTAAAGCACTTGCTTTAGACCGAAATTTTTTTAGGCCACCAAATACTTTGATGTACTATATAATATATACTATAGTTTATTTAAAGTGAATAATAATTTTTACTCAGAAAATTTAATTTTTCTCCAAGTAAAATTCATGTTCAGACTTAGTTTTCAACAGATTACTTTTTTTTTCAATTTCAAATTATACTCATCTTTTAACTTCAACCAAATCTTGTCCAACGAGCCGTAAAAAACATGAAGTACACATGATCTTTTTTATTCTTTCTTATGGCTTTTGTCAAATTCTCACATTATACAAAGATATATATGAACCTTATTAAATATTCTCTCTATCTCAATTTGTGTCTCACTTTTTTTTCTATTATGTTAAAAAATAATACAACAATAACATATTCAGTGACATTCCACAACGTGGGTCTGGAAAGGGTAGAGTGTACGCAGCTTACCTCTACCTTGGTAGGTAGATCGGTTGTTTCTGAAAGACCATCGGCTCAAGACAAAACATAAGCACAAACAAAGCAAGAGAAACAATCAGATCCAGACAAGAAATTTAAAGCACTCCGAAAAAAGAAGCAATAATTAACACATGTAAATAAAATAAACAAAGTACACTAAAGAACACATAGCAGCAGATCAGAGACATAGGACTATAAAGTAACATTGCGCCTACTAGTATGATAAACAAGCCTACAATAATGACACTACAATTATCAGTTTGTAAGCGTAAGTAGGACTACACTCGACTACCTACTACCCTTCTACCCTAAGTCATGTCCTCCACACCCCTATATGTCCTCAATAGATTACACCTGCATCATATCCCGTTTAAAATAATATATTTTTCTATAATTATTAAGTTTTTAATCCTACTTCCCCTTTTAGATTTAATGCACCTCCTCTTATATGAATGACATGACATGATTATGAGCACAAGATTCAAAATAAAATGATTTTAGTATGTCATATACACCTTTAGTTTAATACCATTAAATTCAAAAATCTTTTACATTCTCAAACTTTATGCCGAGTGAAACTCAAACTAAAACACACAAAATAAAACAGATGGAATATATATAATTAAGGCATTTTGCTAAGATTTGGCTTTAGGCGAGAAATCTCATTGAGCCGTCCATGTATCGTCCGGTATTGAAGTCTTATTGTGCTGAAAACAACATTTCAGTAGAGCTGGATGTTTGACCATGTTTTTCCCCTTCTCGTGTATCAACAACTCATTGATTGTTGGCTTTAATGATTCAAATTTCAAGTCTTAGTAAGTTTGCCAGGTTTCCATGGGGCTGGCTAGACTGGCTCATCCTTGTTTTGTTTAAACAGTAACTTTCATTTCATTTAAAAGGCCCTTTCGTATCTCTTTCACTTCTCTGAAAGTAGGAAAGAAGGTCTCTGAGGATTTGTCTTTCTTAAAACAAAGCAAGTATAATTGACCACAAGAAAAATGTTAGTAAGTCTTTGGGTGTGTTTGGTACGACGGAAAATGTTTTTCAAGATTTTTTTTTTTTTTAGAATATAAGTAATTTTTTTATTTATTTTCTTGTGTTTGATACACAAGTTGAAAAATGTCATTTTAAAAGCATTTACATATGTTGAAAGAAAAACACGATGAGATTTTTGAATTCAAAGTGCAACTTCTTATAGTAAAGATGAGAGATCAAGGTGGTTGGTGGCAGAGGGGGTGGGGTAGGCAGTGGTGGGTGTAGCTAGGGGTAGGTAAGGGGAAGGGGTGTGTGGGTAGGCGGGGGAAGATAAGCGGGGTAGGCAAATAGGTGGATAGTAGGGGTCGATTGAGGATGCGTTGATGTATTTTTATTGATTCGAAAAATGTTTTCCCTCAAAATTTTAAGGAAAACATTTTCCTCAATTTTCTCCTATTTTAAGAAAAATATTTTATGATATTTAAATTTAGTACAACAAAATAAGGAAAAATAAAAAAATATTTTTGGTAAGAGTTAAATCCTATAAATTATACTGTAGGAGTATATTAGAAAAATGGTTGCGAACTCATGAAAGCCAACCAATAGCATTTAAGTTAATTGAACAAATTACTGTTGAATTTGTATGATCTCTTCGTCCAAAAGGAGAGAACATTTTTTATTTATTTGATTAAACTTTTGATACACCCTTTTATGGGTGCACATATTTTTAGTAATAGGTAACGGTTGCTTTGATGTCATGCATATTGAATTCGTTTGATCACTTCATCTGAAAAACAAAATGGCGAGAATAATATATTTTTACTTATTTAATTTATATCTTAATTATTTACAGTAATTTAATTCACTGATCGATCAAAGTTTTATACAGAGAGAGATAACAACACGAGTAGGCTGTATTTGTATTGAGATTAATCAATGTAGTAATGAATGTAGTAGTAGCTAGTTTAATTAGCAGAGCTAGTTTACAATAATAGACTAGTTAGTTATTAAGTTTCTATGTTTTGCAATATTGCTCTTGTAGTTTTCCTTTATGCACTTAGGCCCACTCTCATACTATATAAGTAGAGAGATACTTGTAATTGTTCTTTTAGAAGAAAAATCAGAAAGTTCTCGCAGATGCTTCTCTTCTCTGCATCATGAATCTGTGATGCATGCATAGCGAGATTAAAGTAAGATAGCAGAAATTATCATGGTATCAGAGCCTACAATCGCTAAATATATACAATCGTAAGTTTTTTTTTCAAATTTCGATTGTTGAATGTTGCGTATTTGATCTCCAGATCATATCGATTGAGATTTCGATTATAATTGACTGATTGCGAGTTGAATCTGTGATTCGCTGCATACATAGACATGCAATTGATTGTGAGTGCGATTAATTGTTTGCGCTGCTGAATTTTCTGAAATTCTGTTTGATGCTTTGAAGATTAGATCGATTGTTCTACATCGATTGTTAAATTGTGATTCTGTCTTGAGATTGACTATTACACTGAGATGGAGAATGTGGAGAATATGACACATGCAAACTCAAGTATGGAAGAGAGTTCAATTACGACGCTCAATATTGTCAATCATAATAATCCTCTATTTTTAAGTGGTTTCGATACACTTGGATCTGTTCAAGTGGAGATTCAGCTATTCGGTATGGAGAACTACACTCTATGGAGTCGCGCAATGAGGTTAACACTATTAACTAAGAGTAAGCTTGGCTTTATTGATGAATCTATTAAGAGGGACACATTTGGTCCCAATCAGACAAAGCAATGAGATAGATGCAATGCTATGGTGATATCCTGGATTATGAAGAACGTAAGCAAAAGTTTACTTAGTGGCATATTATACAGGTCTACTGCCTTCGTTGTTTGGAAAGATTTAAAAGAGAGGTTCGACAAAATTAATCTATCTATAGTGTATCAGCTCAAGAAGGAACTCGCAATGCTTCACCAAGGTACACTGCATGTGTCCAGTTACTATTCCAGGATGAAGGATCTCTGGGATGAAATCGTTTCGATAGTACCTCCACCAACTTGTGAGTGTGACAGTCCTCGTGAATACATACAACATCTGTCGAACCAGAGGCTTCTTAAGTTTCTTATGGGACTCAATGATGGATATAATCAGGCAAGGAGTCATATTCTGCTAATGTCTCCCACACCAAATGTCAATCAAGCATATGCCATGGTGGCTCAAGATGAAAGCCAAAAGCTGATTTCAGGAGGATATTTGATTGGAGGTGAAGCCAATGATCCATTGGCCTTGGGAGTAAGTTTCCTCAGAACAAGCCAAGGAGCAAGTATATTCCAGGTGTTGTTTGTGACTTTTGCAAAATGAAAGGTCACACCAGGGCTAGTTGCTTTAAGTTAATGTTCTGTGACTATTGTAAGAACACTTGACATGTACGAGATGGCTGCTACAAGATGATAGGTTATCCTGAAGATTGGAAAGGCAAGAAGAAAGCAAATCTGGTACTCTCAGGAAGTGCATTAGCAGGTGATGGTGCTTCAGGACAACAAATGCAGTATGCAGGACACTTGACCCCTTATCAGAATGAACATTTGAACTCCATCCTGAGATCTTGTACACCAGCACAGTATGAGAGGGTGATGGGAGCTTTGACATCAACATCAGACATAACAGCAGCCCAAAAGTACATATGGCAAGTAAGGTGATGACTACTGATGATAATGGTAATGATACTAGTTGGATAGTGGACTCAGGGGCCAGAAATCATATGGTAAGTGATACAAGGATGATTGAAAAGTATAACTTGATAGGAAATTCAGTCGTGTCCAGTCGATTACCATCGGGGATCTTCTTTGTGATAACTCGAGAAATTGCAGTGTGATCGAGGTGATGTTATACAGGATGTCCTGTGTGTGCCTAGTTTCAAGTTCAATCTCCTGTCAGTTTCCAAACTAACAAGAGAATTGAACTGTTGTGCAAGGTTCTTCCCTGACTTTTTTGTCTTACAGGATCTCTTCACTGGGAAGGTGAATGAGATTAGTAGGGAGGTAGATGGGTTGTACATGCTGGATTCTGGGAGAAGCTACAGACAGTCAGTTGTTGCACATGCTAATACATCAAAAATCTCAGTTTCATATGCAGAAGTACAGGCAGAAGTGTGGCACAGGAGAATGGGGCATGTTCCTATGAGTGTACTAAGGAAAATAGGTGAATTTGGTAATAAAGATAGTTTCACAAGAAGTCATTGTGAGGTGTGTCCTAAAGCTAGGCAAGTCAGGTTACCCTTTCCCTTAAGTACTAGTAGGGCAGCCTGATCGGTGTATTTTATATACACCTTTTGAGTCATTTTTAGTTAGTATTTTAATCATTTCATTTATGTTTAGTATAATATTAGAGTTTTTTTCCTTTCTTTTGTGTCACAACGGTCAGAAATGGAGAAATGGCGAAAAGAAGAAGAAATGAGCTTAATTGAGATGGAATTACACAAAAAAAGGGCCAAGAATTGAAGTCTAAGAAGTTCCGGGAATTATAGAGGAGATCAGACGAAGTCCGGACGAAAAAAGGGCGGCAAGCGGAATCCGCTGAAACGTCACCGCGCATGGCTGATGTCTTCGAAGTCAAAGCCTCGATTTTCAGTAGCGTGGCTTGATTCTGGCCGCGGCGACGCGAGATCTTTGGGCCAAATTTGATATGTTTTCAGAATCCTAAAGGGATAACTTTTCCTACCTAAAGGGATAACTTTTCCTACCTTAAAACCCTTACATAAAAGGATTCTAATAACTTTTCCTACCTACATAATCCTTAACCCTTCACCTAAAGTATTCTTGGTCTATAAATAGTCTCTACATCATTAGAAGAATTCATTCTACCATTCACCATTCTACATCCATCCATCCACCAATCCATCTTGTAAATATTCCACAACACAATCCTTGGATGCTAGAAGGCTTGGAGACTCGCTCTTGAGTATTTTCTTTTCTTTCTTTTTGCTTTGTTTATTTCAGTTCATGTATGGAGATTATATTAGTTCTTAGCGTGACAATGGCTAGGAGATAATTATTTTGTTAGGGATTTCCTTGTGATTCTCTTGAAACTCTATTCATGAATTAATATATTAGTTTGGTTTCTTCTTCACTTATTTAAGATTTATTCAATAGTTGTTTTGATTATTTGGTAATTAATTGATCACTAATTATCATAACTTATATGATTTCTAATCGAAAGCCGAAAGGGGAGATTGTGAATATGCTATAGTTGAATAAACATAGGTTAAATCGTGGACGAAAGTACCCCGATACTTGTGTAGCTTAATAGGTTACTGCTCTTAATCCTCCTCTATAGTCAATCTTATCACCGAAAGGTAGAAATGTGCTATACTGGGGTTGAGTGTTTATATAACCTTAACAGGAGTATAAAACGGTCTAGTTAACCTGCTATCTTAACGTAGAAGAAGAAGTTAGTCTAATTGTATTAAAGATTGAATAGAGTGGATAGTTGATGATCTTGGAAGCCCTAATTCTCCATCATAACTGATTTAATTCAAAGTATTTTTATAATTAGTTTATTTCCTGCATTATTAATTTAGAATTCCAATTCAATTGACGTTAACCAAATAGATACCATATGATAGATAATTGGTACTTGAAAACCAGTCCCTGAGGACGATATTCGGTCTTACCTAGACTATATTACTTGACACGACACGTGCACTTGCGTTAAGTGTGTGCATAAAACGCGCATCAAGTTTTTGGCGCCGTTGCCGGGGATTGGCAAGTTTCAATATCGATTTATCTATTCTTATTTCTAATTTGGTTGCTCCAAGAACAAGTTAGAAACTTGTTCTGCGAGATTTTTTTTTATCACCTTTTGTTGTTTTTCTTATTTTGCAGGTTAAATTAAAAAAAAAACGAAAAAAAAATCAGGACACATGGACTACTACTATCAGAGACAGTGGAGTCATCAACAACAGCTTAACCCACAGGTTCTAGAGGAAGATCTAGATGAGTTGCAGGCAGACATACTCAAGCTCACCAAGTGCCAGACTCAGTTTATGGCTGAGACAAGAGAATCCCTCAAAAATTTGGAGACCCACATAGGGCAACTGATGGATAGGATGAGCAATACACTTCAAGAAAATATGCCTAACGACATCATTACGGGAGGTGACAAGCAAATTGAGGAGCCTGAACCACACCCAGCTGTTGAGGAATCTGGCGGGATAATTGGTGTAGAGAAGGAAAAGGTTACTGAGATCCAATCATTCATCTTTTTGGATTCCTTGGAAAATCTTTTTCTTGTACCTATTGCAGAAGAAACACCACCAACTGTCAATGTTGATCCCCAAAAAGAAAGTCCATACCATCAAGGGCACCCCCTAGAGTTGAGAGATGTTGGGAATCTCACCGATCCCTACATTAGAGAGAGCCTAAAAGACAAACATGTCTTATGTACTTGGGGGATAATCGTATATCTGAGGCCATTGTTTGAAGCAATTGTTGTAGTTGAACTATTGAAGTGAGACCTGCAACAATAACTCTGCGGATTGCAAACATTTCGCAGAAGGATCCAATGGGCACTCGTAAAGGTTAATTGCGTCCGACTAAAAGACGTTAAAGACAGCGCTTGTTGGGAGGCAACCCAATGTTTTTAATTATGTTATCTTAATTTTTGTTGTTTTATTTTGTCTTGAACAGTCTCACGGTCTTGGGTTCTTGTTTTGTGTTGTTGGATGACAGGTGGACTGAAAGCTAAAACCGAGGAAAAAGGAGCAAAAACGCTAAAAAAAAAAGCGATCGTCGCATGCGGCTCGGAATCAGCGCGCGGCCGGAAAGCCGCGATACTTGCGGCGCGCGCCATAATCAGCGCATGGCCGAACCAGAGGCCCGCACGTGCAAATTTAATTTTCCTCCCAGACCTCCATTATGACCGCTGTGTTGTGTCAGTAAGTTGTCCCTATTTTTTTGAGTCTTGCACACATTGGGGAAAATGTGTGATTTAAGTTTGGGGGGATGTTTTATTATTTTTGAGTCTTTTTTTTTAGTGAGTTTTTTGAGTATTTTTGAGTCATTATATATATATATATATATATATATATATATATATATTATTAATTTTTTTTATTTGATGGATCGTGCATGTTATAGTTGCTAAAGATATTGAGTGGATAAAGTGGGATAATATAGTAGAATTAAAAGCGACAATCTGTGTGCTTAAGTTAGATATACCAAATATTCCTGACATCTAATTATTTGGAATATTTGTGCTCAGCTTATGTGTGTCAGTTATGGAAAGAAGGTTGAAAAAATGTCTAGAAAATCTGTTTGCTTGTTATTTGAGGCGAAATAGTTAAGATGTACATGTTTAGGGAGATGATTCAGGCATTTCTTTGATAGCCCTTCTGACCATTCATTACCTACCCTGACATAAAATGTATCACTAGTCAGCCTCTTTGAGCCTAAAATAAATATCTTTCTTTGACACCCTATGATTCCTTTGTTGTACCATAAGTAATAATGGAAAAGTATTGGGATGAAAAACGTGAAAAAGAGACAAAAAAAGAGTGAACAAATTTGATGCACCCCAATGAAAAATATGCAAAAGTCTAAGTTTGGGGGTGCCTGTTATTTATAATACATATCATTCTCTCAAAAGAAAAGAGGGGAGAAAGTGGGTACGAAACTAAAAAAAGGGAAAACCAAAAAGAAGGAAAAGGAGTTTGAATGAAAAGTGCTTATGGTACGTAATTGAGCCTAAATGCCTATTTTTACCTACCCCTGCCTAAGCCTACCTTACAACCCTTGAAAGTCCTGATGATCTTTAATATGTATGTCTATGATTAGTGGAGAATAACAAGTAAACAAGTCTATAACATTTGGGAAAGATAGAATGAAATTGACATGCATATGTTAAGTGTTTGTATTTCCATTGAACATGATCTAAGTGAATTTGCGAAATATCTAACTTGAAATTCTAGATTGCTGATTATTCATGCTATATATGTTCTAACATATTATCTCATCTTTCATCCATGATTTTGAAGAAGCAATATTATAACTACTTGATCCATCTCTTTGAGTCTTTGTTCATTTTGTTTATATTTTTGATCTTTGCTCGAGGGCGAGCAAAGGTTAAGTTTGGGGGTATTTGATCGGTGTATTTTATATACACCTTTTGAGTCATTTTTAGTTAGTATTTTAATCATTTCATTTATGTTTAGTATAGTATTAGGGTTGTTTTCCTTTCTTTTGTGTCACATGGTCGAGAAATAGAAATGACGAAAAAGAGAAATGAGCTTAGTGAGATGGAATTACACACAAAAGGGCCAAGGTGAAGTCTAAGTTCCGGAATTATAGAGGAGATCGGGCAATCCGGACGAAAAAGGGCGACGAGCGGAATCGCCAAAACGTCACCGGCGCCACGGCGCTGGCCAGCAGCCGTGGCGCTGATGTCTTCGCAAGTCCGAAAGCCTCTGATTTTCAGGCGCCGTGGCGCCAGTTTGCAGGGCCGCGACGCCGACGCGAGATTTTTGAGATCTTTGGGCCAAATTTGACATGTTTTCAGAATCCTAAAGGGATAACTTTTCCTACCTAAGGGATAACTTTTCCTACCTTAAAACCCTTACCTAAAAGGATTCTAATAACTTTTCCTACCTACATAATCCTTAACCCTTCACCTAAAGGATTCTTGGTCTATAAATAGTCTCTACATCATTAGAAGAATTCATTCTACCATTCACCATTCTACATCCATCCATCCACCAATCCATCTTGTAAATATTCCACAACACAATCCTTGGATGCTAGAAGGCTTGGAGACTCGCTCTTGAGTATTTTCTTTTCTTTCTTTTTGCTTTGTTTATTTCAGTTCATGTATAGAGATTATATTAGTTCTTAGCGTGACAATGGCTAGGAGCTAATTATTTTGTTAGGGATTTCCTTGTGATTCTCTTGAAACTCTATTCATGAATTAATATATTAGTTTGGTTTCTTCTTCACTTATTTAAGATTTATTCAATAGTTGTTTTGATTGTTTGGTAATTAATTGATCACTAATTATCATAACTTATATGATTTCTAATCGAAAGCCGAAAGGGGAGATTGTGAATATGCTATAGTTGAATAAACATAGGTTAAATCGTGGACGAAAGTACCCCGATCCTTGTGTAGCTTAATAGTTTACTGCTCTTAATCCTCCTCTATAGTCAATCTTATCACCGAAAGGTAGAAAGGTGCTATACTGGGGTTGAGTGTTTATATAACCTTAACAGGAGTATAAAACGATCTAGTTAACCTGCTATCTTAACGTAGAAGAAGAACTTAGTCTAATTGTATTAAAGACTGAATATAGTGGATAGTTGATGATCTTGGAAGCCCTAATTTTCCATCATAACTGATTTAATTCAAAGTATTTTTATAATTAGTTTATTTCCTGCATTATTAATTTAGAATTCCAATTCAATTGACGTTAACCAAATAGATACCATAGGATATATAATTGGTACTTGAAAACCAATCCCTGAGGACGATATTCGGTCTTACCTAGACTATATTACTTGACACGACACGTGCACTTGCGTTAAGTGTGTGCATAAAATGCGCATCACAGCCTTACCTTTTGACTTGTTACATGTTGATGTGTGGGGACCCTATAAAATTCCCACTTATAATGGAATGAGATATTTTATCACTATTGTTGATGATCACACTAGATGGACTTGGATCAATTTAATGAATATTAAGTCAGATGTCTCTTCTGTTTTAAGGAACTTGTTTGCTATCATTAAGACACAGTTTAATGCTAGAGTTAAGAGAATCAGATCAGACAATGGGTCTGAGTTTTTTAATCACACTTGTGATGCCTTATTCAAGCAGCTGGGGATACTAGATCAGGCTTCTTGTCCATACACTCCACAACAAAATGAAGTGGTGGAGATGAGGCATAGGCATATTCTTGAAATAGCAAGGGCCATCAAATTTCAGAGCCATCTACCTGCAGGATTTTGGGGTGATTGTGTTGAAACAATTGTGTACATCATTAACAGGGTCCCTTCTGTAGTTGTTGGAAACATGTCCCCATATGAGAAGTTATTTAAGAAGAAACCTTCATTCTCTCACTTGAGAGTTGTAGGATGCTTATGTTATGCAACAAATCTTGTCAAGAAGGACACGTTTGATATCAGGGCAATTAAGTAAGTTCTTCTTGGGTATTCAGTCAGGCACAAGGGCTACAAGCTATTGGATTTGGTGAATAAGACCATCTTCATAAGCAGAAATGTAGCATTTTATGAAGATATCTTTCCATTTGATCAGACCAAGCAGACTGAGGTGCAGCAGCAGGTCCCTGATCAAGATATCTTTCCTGATCTTGAGTCAAAAGTTGATGCAACAGGAGATAGTGTGACTCAGGCAGTTGGAGCAGATATTCATATTCCACTCAACACTGAGTTGGAATGTGTATCATCAGAGCAGTATGTGGCAGCAGAACAGGTTGGGTCAGAATTTAGAAGACCAACTGAGGCTGTGGTGCAAGCAGATGGTCATGATATAGATTCAGATATAGAGGGACATATGGAGATTCAACTTGCTGAGTAGACAAGAAAGCCAGTCAGAGAAAGAAGACCCCCAACATGGTTAAAGAACTATATTCACAGCACTTCAAACTCCAGAGCCATACAAGCCAAATATCCACTGGCAAGTGCAGTTGACTATACTGGAGTATCCAAATCTTATCACAGTTTCTTGGCAAACATTTCAGTGAACAATGAGCCAACTTCCTATATAGAGCTGCAAAGGATGAAAGGTGGATAAAAGCAATGAAAGATGAGATTCAGGCTTTGGAGGATAATAAAACATGAGAGCTAGTGGATTTACCTGCTGATAAGAAGGCTATTGATTGTAAGTGGGTATATAAGATTAAATACAAAGCCTCAGGAGAGGTTGAAAGATTCAAGGCAAGATTAGTAGCAAAGGGGTATAACCAAAGAGAGGGGATCGACTATCAAGACACATTCTCACCAGTGTCCAAAATGGTCACAGTGAGATCAGTCATATCTGTTGTTGCAGCAAGAGGGTGGACCATTCATCAAATGTATGTCTTTAATACTTTTTTGCAAGGGGATCTTCAAGATGAGGTATATATGCAGTTGCCTCAGAGGTTCAATCAAAGTCAGAAAAAGGTTTGCAGGATGCTTAAGTCACTATATGGTCTTAAGCAAGCATCTAGGCAGTGGAACATCAAGCTGACCACTACCTTGTTGGAGTCTGGTTTCACTCGATGTTACTATGATTACTCCCTTCTCACAAAGAAAGAGGGAAATCAGATAGTGATGATACTGATTTATGTTGATGACCTCCTTATCACTAGGAATAATAGGGTGCTCATTGATTCAACTTAGGACATACTACAACAACACTTCAAGATAAAAAACCTTGGTAAGTTAAGGTATTTCTTGGGATTCGAATTTGCCAGGAACAAATATGGAATTGTAATGCACCAGAGGAAGTATACATTGGAGCTGTTAGAGGATTTAAAGATGACAGAAGACAAGCCCTCTGGATCGCCTATGGAACTCAATGTCCAATTTACTTCTGTAGTCCTTGACATATATATGCAGGATTTGACTGTGGCCAAAGGAATTGAGGCTGACACTAGCATCAATGATTCACTCCTAGAGGATATTTCATAGTTTCAGAGACTTATTGGTCGACTTTTGTATCTAACTAATTCCCGACCTGACATAACATTTGATGTGCATTGTCTCAGTCAGTTTATACAGGCCCCAAAGACTTCTCACATGGCAGCATCTTGCAGGATTGTTAGGTATCTCAAGATGTCACCAGGGCTAGGAATCTTTATGCCCACAAGAGACTGTCAGGATCTATCAGCATAATGTGAAACTGACTGGGGATCTTGCCTCAATACTAGAATATCAGTGACTGGTTATGTCGTGTTCTTTGGCAAGGCATTGATCTCTTAGAAGTCGAAAAATAGCCTACAATTTCCAGAAGTTCTGCAGAGACTGAGTATAGAAGCCTGACTTCAGTGTGGCAGAAATTGTTTGGATTGCTGGATTGTTTTCTGAATTGGGAACTTGCCTGAATCTGTTTGTTCCTGTATTTTGTGACAGTAAGTCCGCTATTCAGATAGCTGCGAATCCAGTATTTCATGAGCGGACCAAGCACATCGACATCGATTTCCACTTCATCCGAGAGAAGGTACAGAAGGGGTTGGTGTCTCTTTTCCATCTTGCCACTGTTGAACAACCAGCCGAATTGCTGACTAAAGCTCTTACACAAAAGCAGCACTTGTATCTTTTATCCAAGGTAGGACTGAAAAACATTTTTCCGGACCTAGCTTGAGGGGGGATATTAAGATTAATCAATGTAGTAGTGAATGTAGTAGTGGCTAGTTTAATTAGCAAAGCTAATTTACAATAATAGACTAGTTAGTTACTAAGTTTATATGTTTTACAATGTTGCCCTTGTAGTTTTCCTTTACGCACTTAGGCCCACTCTCATACTATATAAGTTGAGAGATACTTGTAATTGTTATTTTAGAAGAAAAATCAGAAAGTTCTCGCAGCTGCTTCTCTTCTCTGCATCATGAATCTGTGATGCATGCATGGCGAGATTAAAGTAAGATAGCAAAAATTATCAATTTGTGAAACAACTTAAGTTCACTCATCTCATGTGCATATTATACTACTTTTGGTAACTTCCGGTGATTTCCTAGACCATTTAGTTTTCTTGATATGCAATGTGACATGACTGTAAATAAAATTGATGGAATATATGAGTCCACCAAATAGAGTAGTTCTCTACTACTTTATTAAGTAAAGATAGAAGGTAAATAACACAACATGTTTACGTGGAAAACTCTTTGCTCAACGGATTAAAAACCATGACCTACTACAGTAAGATTTCCTCTTCCACTATAACTCATCGATGTTCATATTACAACATCTTGCAATCTAGGATTAAACCCTTAATCCCTTGCCCCTTACAACAACTTTATTGTAATACCTTCACAATACCTCTATAGCAAAGAACACTCCTTGACTAACTCTAGCCAAGTATACAACTCAAAGACTTAGAAAAACAAACTACCTACCTACAACTTAGGTTTACAAGTTAAATATCAAATGACAAAGACTCAACAACTTAAGGACTTAAGACATATTCAGTAATAGAGAGCAACTCTTTGAGTTTGTTGCAACTTTGTTCTTGAGAGAGTCTTGAGAGCATCCATGGATTGGCACTTGAGATAGAAAAATCTTTCTAGTTTTTGAAATAGTAGGTTTACACTTGTAACATATTGCGTATATATGAGCAAGTGAGGGAGACATTACATCGATTGATCTAGCGAGTGCGGGTGTCTTCTTTGCATTGTTGCCGATCGATGCGATTGCAATAAATTTTATAAATTTGAAATACGATCACTATGAAACCGATCACATCTGGTCCCTATCTGGTTCCTCGAAAATGTTTGACAATCATCAAAACTTGAAGTAGTATGACTTATCAATTTTCCCATTTTTGATGATGACAAATCCATAATATATAGATGTTCTCCCTAAGAACCAGAAATCCACTTTGTTCTCTTTGTGAAATCAGACTTGTGATCTTCTAATCAACAAATCAACGACAATTCAGATCAGAATTCAAAATATATTTAACACTTGTTCCCCCTGAGAATCAGCCTATACTCTTTTAACACTAGACCATGTTATCAACACCACAACAACATGTTAGAGCTAGAACACACCAGCAGCACCACAAACAACACCAACCGACAAACTTTTCTCTTTTGGCATAATTGAAAAACATACAATTTGTTAGTACAAGGATAAAGAAGTTCAGCATCATGAACGTAGGGGCAACACAATATGAGCAATAGCAGTAACTAGCAGTATAAGTATTATTGCACACAGTCTAAAGTGATAATTCAAACATCAGCAAACACTTCTAATTAGTACAAATATGAGAATTAAACAGTCTAGAGTGCCAAAAGTCATCAAAATACAACCAGTAAAAATACATGAATTTTCAAAAGATTAGAGAAGGGCTAAGAAACAGGGACAGTTAGAATAGGCATGCTAAGAAGGGAAAATGTTGAGAAGCGTGTACACCCTCTCATTTGCAGTTCTCTGATCCTAGACCATCTGCTCACGAAGCTCATCCACCTTATGCTTCAGCTTTTCGTTCTTAGCCTTCAGCTGAGCATTGCTTTCTTCCAAAGGACCACTGGGATATGGTTCTCTCCACTTTTCAACAAGCTAAAATTTTAAGATTGCATTTTTAGCCTGCAACTTCTGGATCTCAGTAGCTGCCTTTTCATGAGCCTCAATCATTTTTAAAATTATGGAATTTCTTCCTACTCATCCTTTCCTCGGCATACACTGACATTATTCTAACATACTCAAAGTGAACATTTGCTTCATGCTTCCCATGGTGGCTTTTCCTGTCTTGATATTAAAATGCTCAAAGAGTTTTGTGAGAAAGACCCATAAGGAAGACTATGCCTACCATTACTTACCATTTTCATAATGTGCTCAATCATCAGTGCATGTAAGTTGATAGGAGTGAAATTTGTTAAAGCTTCGATGACTATCAAATTAGAGATGCCTGCCAAGGACCTTCTCTCAATCCTGGGAAGTAACACTTTATTGACAAACTCAAACATGAGTTGATATTCAGGCTTGAAGAGTTTCTTGAAGATTGTTTCCCCAATCTCCATTCTTTTTTTTTATAATAGTACTTAAAAATTAAGTCGAATCGTCACTTTATTTAACAGTCTTTAATAACACCGAGGATCTCACTAAGCTTCTCCTCATCTAGAACCAAGTCAGTTCCATTCACATTTACCATCAGAATATCATCGTCAGTAGCAAACAAGTTTCCATAGAAGTTAGCAACTTCTTCTTCAAACACATTGGGAACTGGAGAGGCAAAGAGACGATTCCACTTCTGGAAATAAACTATTTTCAAAAGTTCTTTCATCTCACTTTTTCCTACAATATCAGTGTAAAAAATTCTCCCACGCAACACTTTTTGAGATTTTAGAATCTCTTTTCTCTCACACTCAGACAATTCTTTATTTTGTTTCTTTTATGAGGAACTAGGTTCCTCTTCCACAACTCCCCCCATCTTTCTTATAGAACGAGTCTCATTTTTCTTTTTCAGGGACACTTGAGGCGCGGTAAGATGCACACACTTTAAACGCAAGTGCACGTTATCGTGACAAGTAGTATAGTCTTTGATAAGACCAAATATCGTCCTCTGGGATTAGGGTTCAAGTACCAAATATCTATTTTCTAGTATCTATTTGGCGAATTGATAATTGATTTGGTTGTTTATAACTAAGAATTATGACAACTATGTAAAATATAAAGATTTACTTGGATCACGATGGGAATAGGGCTTCCATGTATCCTTACTATCCGCTTTATGCTACTTACTAATGCATTAACTTATGGTATTCTTCTTTTGGAGAAAGCGGGTTTCTGAAATCGTTTTATACTCCCGTTAGGTTATATAAACACTCTCGAAGATGTCGCACCTTACCTACCTTTGGTGATAAGGATAACTTTATAGGAGGATTAAGAACAAAACCTAGTTGGCCGAATTACGCACAATGCGCAAAATTAGGGTTGTTAAGCCTCTCATCAACGCTTACATAAATAATTGAGGTATTTTCATCCCCAATCCAAGAATGTCTACCCAACTTACAAAGATATTCACAATCCCCTTTTCGTAACTGATTAGAAATCATATAGTGATAATTAGTTGTCAATTAATTACCAAGAATTCAACTCAATTATTGGATAGATCTCTCAATAAGACAAATAACCATAAGCATGCATTAATTTATAACATAAGTTTCAAGAAATTCAACATAGAAAACCCGATAAGAGAATTAGTTCCTAGCCATAAAGATGACAAGAACTAATTCCATGTTCATCATGCACACCTGACATAAAGAACAAGAAAGGGAAAAGAAATTACTAAACTAATGGTGTCCAATCTCCAAGCAAAAAGTCGTGTGTTGTGCAAGAAGGGGAACCTCAGCGCCTAGGGTTCTCCTTTTATAAGTGAAAACCGCCTCAACTTTTCCTCGCAGCTGGCCCAAAATCCGTCAAAACCTATTTTTAGCGTCGGCGCGCGATCCTGCAGACAGCGCGCGGCCGGAAGTTCTGCAATCCGTCGGGTGTTTTGGCGCGCGGCCGATATCTCGCTGCGAGGCGCGCGGCTTTAACTCCTGTGGCTTCTCGGATGTTTAGGCGCTGCGACCCTGCATCTGGTCTCTGAGGGCGCCGCGGCGCTGAGTCTTCTGCAGCCTCTATGAATGGTGGCGCGCGCCGCTTTACTGCAGGAGGCGCCGCGGCGCTGATCTGGATTTTAGCCTCGTTCGCCACTTTCTCTGTTTTCAGCTCTGGCATCTCCTCTTTTGCCCTCTTTTTGCTCCTTTCCCGCCATTTGGCCATTTTAACCACTTTGACTTAAAAGAAAGAAAAACTATCCTAATATGACACTTATATGTGCAAAATGGGACAAAAGACTAACTAAAACTGACTCAAAAGGTGTATATAAAATACACCGATCAAATACCCCCAAACTTAACCTTTGCTCGCCCTCGAGCAAAGATAGAAAGAAATAAAATAAAAAGACTCAAAGAACGAAAAATAAAAGGACTCCATGTCATTGATCACTTTTGCTGCATAAATGTTAACTAGAAAAACATGAAGGTTAGCAGAATAATATGCAGGAATCATATAGCATGAAATTTTCAGCACACTAACCACATGAAGCTAAATATTTCGCAAACTCATATTCATCATGCTTAATGGAAGTCAATATACTAAATCATGCATATAAATTCAAGAATTCCTATGGCATGCTTACTTGCTATTCTCCACTAATTCTAGAAATGCATAAAAAAGATCTTCAGGACTTTAAGGGTTGTAATGTAGGCTTAGGTAGGGGTTGGTAAAGATAGACATTTAGGCTCATTTTTCTGTACCATAAGCTCTTTTGGCTTTTCAATTTTTCCCTTTTTCTTTTGATTCTTTCCTTCACTTCAATACTATCTTTCCCCTCTTTTGTTTCGAGAGAGTGAAGTGTATTATGAAAAACAAGCACCCCCAAACTTAGGCTTTTGCCTATTTATTATTACTTTTTCATTGGGGTGCATCAAAATTGTTTACTCTTTTTTATCTCTTTTTCAACACTTTATATTCCACTTTTTCACATTTTTACTTATGGTACAATTTGTGGGCATATAGGGTGTCAAAAGAAGAAGTTTAACTTTTTAGGCTCAATGGGGCTGACTAGGGATACTTTTAAAGTCCGGGATAGAAAAGAGTGGTAAGAATTGGCTATCAAAGAAATGCCTGAGTCATCTCCCTATCATGCATATCCTAACTATTTCGCCTCAAATAACAAGCAATCATAACACATAGGTTTTCATTATTTAGCATGCACAATTTAAGCAAGAAACTCCAAATAGACAGATTTTGTGAGTTTTTGGCATATCTAACCTAGATGTTTAGATAGTTGCTTCTAATTTCATTACATTATTCCACCTTCCTTCACTAGGTGTTTCTAGCAACTACAACATACATGATCTTTGACAGGCAATTATGACTCAAAAGAGAAAAAATTTTGGTGACTCAAAATAAACATAAAACAAATAAAAAGACTTAAATAAAACATAACATGACACACAAATAAAACACCCCCAAACTTAAATCACACATTGTCCCCAATGTGTGCAAGACTCAAAGAAAATAAAAAGAAAAAGACACTTACAGACTTTGGCTAATATGGTGGTGGCGGCGGTGGATAATGCATCGACCATTGGTTGAACAAGACACTCAGCTCATTGATTTGTTGCCTTGTTTCTTGCTGTCCTTGTACTACTGTTTTCAAGGTCTGCATCATCCTCCTCTGATGTTGGTACAATTGCCCCATTGTGGGCTCTGAAGGTTCTGCTCCTGTGGTTGGCTGGTGGCTGGGTCCTGCCTCATATTGAGCCCCTATTTCAGGCTCATCTTCATCCATGGCGGCCTCTGCTGCTGCTGCTGCTGCTGGGGGTACTCTCCGTCACAGGCTCTTTGGGGCTTGGAGTGCAGGAAAGAGTGCACTATCCCATAGGATACCGGCAGTTGGTTTCTTTCATGAGTGTCAGTGGGTAGGTTTACAACCGCACTCATGTGACATAGCTTGGTGATGACTGAGCCATGTCCCAATCCGCCTGTTGTTACCAACCTGTTGATTTCTTCAATGCTCTGCACTATTTCTTTTCCCACATCAATCATCAACCCCCTCATAATTCCATATATCAGTTTGATCCTATCCTCTGGCACTCTGGTGAAGTGCGTGGATGGAATCATGCGGGCGCTGACGAAATATAGCCAACCTTTGGCTACTTTGGTGAATGCACTGTTGATGCTCTTGACCCATTTCTTCCAATATCAAAAACAGCCCATGGTAGCTCGCGGTGTATCTGACGGCATTCGGTCGATGTGGTCAATCTTACGAACCGTGTTCTAAAGTGATTCCAATCACTTCTTTCTTCAACATCAACTGTTTTCAATTGTATATTTATATCCTCTGTATCACGAGCACATACCGTCCCCTTACAAAGCATCCCCTTTCCACCTTCTCCAGAAAATTGGCATAAAATTCACGCACCATTGTTGTGTTTACTGGTGCTATCTTCTCCGGATTCACAAATTTCCTCCAATCCCTTAACTCAATCATCGCCCGAATGGGCTCATAAACGTCTTCCTCCCCATATGGCTCCCTCTGGTAGTCCATTCCCCTTTCTGGTATTATGGGTCTGGTATCAAGCTTTTTATATCTTTGGGAGGCTTCGTAGCTCACAAACCTATTTTCGTCGTATTGTGGGGTTGGGGTGGATGTGGAGCCTCTTCTCTTTCTGGTGGCCATTTTTTTTTTAAAACAAAATCTGCAGCTTATACTTTAGTGGCACAATTGTCTCCTACACACTCAACACTAGCAGCGAATACAACACCCCCAAACTTCAACCTTTCTACTCAATACTCACAACCTCCTTTTCTACTCTTTACCCACAACCTTCACAATCACTTTTCAGCACCCAAACTACCTCAACTACAATACTCCTCCAAACTACTACTTCCTATGGCTTCAGTAAAAGGATTCAAGAACAAAGAAAGGGATTACCTTTTTATGAGAGCTTCACGCTGTTCTTGTTTCAATTGGTTGGCTTGAGGGTATGGAATGAAGCTTCGTTGTTTGAGATAGTTGGGGTTTTTTAGGAATTTAAGAGTTTAAGTTGTGGTTGGGTTGGATTTGTGGGCAAATTTCTGGAATTTCGTGGGTTTTTGGAGAGGGAAAGTTAGGTTTTTGATATTGGAATTGGGGAAAATCTGATTTTTGGGCGTTTTTAAGTTTCTGAATTCCCGCTTTGGCGCGCCCAGCTTTTAGCGCGCGGCTAATCTCTGCGCTCGCCGGGACTTTTAGCGCGCGGCCATTCTGGCGCGCGGCTCTAGACTTGGCAAACTTTCGACTCTTTTGGCGCTGCGCCTACTCACAGTGCGGCGCTAAACTCTGCGCTGTTGATTCTTTTAGCGTGCGCTACCCGCTTTACGAAAATTCTTGTTTTGCTTGATTTATTTCCACTGCACAATCACAAAGACAAACACAAGACCCAAGACCGTGAGACGTTTCTTAGACAAAATAAAATTAACTAAAGGCAGAAATGAAAATAACAAAATTGAAAGCGTTGGGTTGCCTCCCACGTGTATTTGTCTTTAACGTCTTTTAGCCGGACGCAAGTTCATAGCCTTAATAACCACAGGGTGGATTAAGCCCCAACCTATCCATTTCCTCCATATTTGGCGTTTTCTTTTCTTTTCTTCTTGGCATTATCGGTAATAGGAGTTCAGGAAAACTTACCTCCCTTAGTGGCATTTCAGCAAACCATGCCTGCTTTCTTGGGCTCATCGCTCTTTGGTTGACTTGTATCGGCTCGCATGGTTTGATGGTGCTGATTGCAAAGCACCCACTCATTGTTGGTGGCTCAATGACGTGTTTAAAAACTTTAAACACCATTTCTTGACTCCACCTTAGTGTTAATTCTCCTTTCAACATCAATCAAAGCTCTTCCGTTGCTAGGAATGGCCTCCCCAATATGATAGGGATTTCCGCGTCTTCTTCCATGTCAAGAATGAGGAAGTCTGCAGGAAAGAAGAATTTTCCTACTTTCACAATCACGTCCTCAATTTTTCCTCGTGGATGAACCAGCATCTGTCGCCTAGTTGCGGACTCACGGTGGTTGGTTCGCCTCTCCCAACTCGATCTTTTAAAACCGATAAGGGCATCGATTTATACTTGCCTAAATCGCATAGAGCTCTATTTCAAGTCACCGCCATTGTGCAGGTAGTGTAAAGCGCCAGATCCTTTAGCTTTGGTGGCAACTTCTGCGGATAGCACTACACTCTTACATTAGTGCTACTATCTCATATTCCGCCACTTTTCTTCTTTTCCCCAAGATTTCTTTCATGAACTTGAAATAGGAAGGCATCCGCTCCAAGCCTCTATAAAAAGTATGTTGATACGCACTTCACGAATACTTCCAAAAATTTGGAAAATTGTTTATCGACCGCCTTCCTCTGTAATCTCTGGGGAAAGGGATCTTTCGTATACTCTTTCTCCGGAGTTTTCTATCACCGGGCTAGGCTCAATCACCTTCTCTTTTCTAACTCGATTTCTTCTCAACTCTGCGGTGGATCTGCTCCATTGCTTGCCTTCTCAATTGACCGCTCGCATCGATCCTTGGATTTACCTCGTGTTACTTGGCAATGCCTCGAGGTCGATGTTTGCTGCTTTGCTATTGACCACGAGTTTCAAGTTCCCGAATGAGGATCTAGCTTCATGAATCGCGAGTGCAGGCATTGACAAGTCTTTCATACCGCTTCATTTCATCGGCTTTTCTTCAACGGTGCATTGAAGCTGATCTTTGTGGGGCTTGAATGAAGGGTTGCTGATTCTGGCTCTGCGCCCCTGTATTGGTTTTGCTGCCCCTGATATTGGTTCTGTTGCCCATTATCGCGGTCTCCTTTCCATGAGAAATTTGGGTGATTCCTCCATCCTGGATTATAAGTGTTAGAGTAGGGGTTGTTCTGTTGCCTTTGATAGTTACCTATGGCCTGACACTCACTGCTCCATTGGTATATTGTTGGGATCATTGAAGGACACCTATCAAATGTATGTGGGCACATATCTCGACTTTAGACATGCATCGCATTCACGACATCGTATGTTCCGCAATTGTTTAGCTAGAAGGGTCACTTGGGCATTCAAGGCAGCAATAGCGTCTATTTCATCCCACTGTTCTTCTCCCATTCGTCGACCTCTCTTCCGTGACATGGTTGTTAGTGGCCATTTCTTCTAATAACTCATGAGCGTCGTGGGCTGTTTTCCTCATGAATGCTCCACCTGCTGCTGCATCTATGATAGTTCTGGTAGTACTGCTCAGCCCGTTGTAGAAGATGTGGACCAAGTTCCACAACTCAATGCAATGGTGTGGGCACTTTCTCTGTAGATCTTTGAACCTTTCCCAAGCTTCATATAAGGACTCTCCATCTGCTTGGTAGAAGTTGTTCAACTCCCCTCTTAGTTTTCTTTGCTTTACGGAGGAAAGAACTTGGCTAAGAATTTCGTGCTTTCGTGCCATGTGAAAATCGAATCGTGGCAGGAATTCAACCATACTTTTGCTCTATCCCTGAGTGAGAAGGGAAAGAGCCTCAATCTGACGGCATTATCAGTAACGCCGTTATATCTGAAAGTTGCACATAACTCCAAAAATTAGCTATGTGCATATGTGGATCCTCCGATGGCAGTCCTCCGAATTGCACTGTGTGCTGTACCATGCTCAGAATCGTTGGTTTTATCTCGAAGTTGTTGGCTCCTATTGCAGGGAGCCTAATGCATGTCTGTGCTCCATTCACTCTTGGTAGCACATAGTCTCCCAAACTTCGTTCTGGCTGGACTTGGACTCTCTCTTCCACGTCTATTGGCGCTTGCCTAGGCATTCCTGGATGGGGTTGATTCTCTCCTAACCCTTCTCCCATCCCGTTGTTGTTCTGAACGCCGTTCATCTCTAACAATGTTGCACTCCGCTGATTCTTTCTGTTCTGTTTGCAGGTTTTCTCAATTTCTGGATTGAAGGGAACAAGAGTGTATGTTCCTCTTCTCCTTCGCATAAACTGACTTCCTAAAATAGATCAAAAACAAACAACAAATCACGGCACCTCGAATTTTTCGAAAATATAAAGAAAAAATAAAAACGTAAAAATTTAAAAATTAAAAACCAAATTAGAAATTAAAAATAGACCAAGTTGATATTGAACTAATGCCTAATCCCCGGCAACGGCGCCAAAAACTTGATGCGCGGTAAGATGCACACACTTTAAACGCAAGTGCACGTTATCGTGACAAGTAGTATAGTCTTTGATAAGACCGAATATCGTCCTCTGGGATTAGGGTTCAAGTACCAAATATCTATTTTCTAGTATCTATTTGGCAAATTGATAATTGATTTGGTTGTTTATAACTAAGAATTATGACAACTATGTAAAATATAAAGATTTACTTCAGATGCGATGGGAATAGGGCTTCCATGTATCCTTACTATCCGCTTATGCTACTTACTAATGCATTAACTTATGGTATTCTTCTTTTGGAGAAAGCAGGTTTACGAAATCGTTTTATACTCCCGTTAGGGTTATATAAACACTCAACCCCAGTATCGCACCTTACATACCTTTCGGTGATAATGATAACTTTATAGGAGGAT
Organism: Przewalskia tangutica; assembly: GCA_029844215.1. Taxonomy (NCBI): domain Eukaryota; kingdom Viridiplantae; phylum Streptophyta; class Magnoliopsida; order Solanales; family Solanaceae; genus Przewalskia; species Przewalskia tangutica. The sequence continues at coordinate 39,734,986 of CM056740.1, read as the reverse complement.
TAAGAACAAAAACCTAGTTGACCGTCACGCACAATGCGCAAAATTAGGGTTGTTAAGCCTCTCATCAACGCTACATAAATAATTGAGGTATTTTCATCCCCAATCCAAGAATGTCTACCCAACTTACAGCATATTCACAATCCCCCCTTTTCAGAATCTGATTAGAAATCATATAGTGATAATTAGTTGTCAATTAATTACCAAGAATTCAACTCAATTATTGGATAGATCTCTCAATAAGACAAATAACCATAAGCATGCATTAATTTATAACATAAGTTTCAAGAAATTCAACATAGAAAGCCCTATAAGAGAATTAGTTCCTAGCCATAAAGATGACAAGAACTAATTCCATGTTCATCATGCAAAACTGAAATAAAGAACAAGAAAGGGAAAAGAAATTACTAAACTAATGGTGTCCAATCTCCAAGCAAAAAGTCTTGTGTTGTGCAAGGGAACCTCAAAGCGCATAGGGTTCTCCTTTTATAGCTGAAAACCGCCTCAACTTTTCCCTGTTCTGGCCCAAAATCCGTCCAAAACCTATTTTTTCGCGTCGGCGCGCTGCCTGCAGACAGCGCGCGCGGCCGGATTCTGCAATCCGTCGGGTGTTTTGGCGCCGCGGCCCTGATATCTGCTGTCTGAGGGCGCCGCGGCGCTTCAACTCTTGTGGCTTCTCGGATGTTTAGGCGCCGCGGCCCTGCATCTGGTCTCTGAGGGCGCCGCGCCAGTCTTCGCAGCCTCTCACGAATGGTGGCGCGCGCCCTGCTTTACTGCAGGAGCGCGCGCGATCTGGATTTTAGCCTCGTTCGCCACTTTCTATGTTTTCAGCTCTGGCATCTCCTCTTTTGCCCTCTTTTTGCTCCTTTCCCGCCATTTGGCCATTTTAACCACTTTGACTCAAAAGAAAGAAAAACTATCCTAATATGACACTTATATGTGCAAAATTGGACAAAAGACTAACTAAAACTGACTCAAAAGGTGTATATAAAATACACCGATCAACTCTCCAGCCTCATCATCCGGGTCAGCACTCTTTGCAAATATTTCTTTCATAATATTATTCTTTTTGGAATTCTTTCTTACAAGTGAGTTCTTCCACCACACTTTCTTCATTTTCAACAGCCACCACATTATCAGGTGACACTTCCTCCTCATCAAACAACAATCCCTTCACCAACCATTTTTATTTTTTATTGAGCTTTTCTCTTTGTTTGCTTTCAGAGCAGACTCTAGTTGAGTTTTCTTTCAAAGTCTGGTGGTTGGTGCTTTGTCGGCAATATGCTTTCTCTCATTTTCACTCAAATGAGCCTTAGAATAGGTCTTTGGCTTTCTTTTGAACACATCACTCAACACCATTTCATCCTTAGCATCAACCTGACGAGAGAGACTAACATGACCAAGTTCTTTTTCTGGGGAGAGCTCTCTTAGGGGTATAGTGATAGTGGTCACGAGTTGAAAAATGATGTTCATAGTTCTCTCGAAGAATCTAGTGTCCCATCGCAAATATGGGCAGTATTAAACTCAGGAGATTTATAAGCTCCTTGGGTTGAGAGACCAGTTACTTCTACAGGTTCAATCACAAATTTTCCCTGAGCGAGGGCACCAGTTCTCTCATCAGTTTCAATTTCTTTACTACTTAGTCTATCCAAGGATTCTACAAAAACTGACATGATTTCAGTTGCCTCACTTTCCAATATGTTACTCCTTCATTTTTCTCCCTCACTCAGACTTCCATCAAATAAATGATCGACATAGGACTCATAGTGTCCTTTGTCTGAATCAATTCAAGCTATATCAGTAACAGGAGTAGTATTACTTAGTTCCTTAGCTGATTTAGTATATTTTATTTGATCCTCAGCAGCATCGGAAGAGTTTGGCTCGAAAGAACCACTGACTAATTTCTTAAATTTCTCCACTGTTCTGACTATAGTTTCTGACTGTAAGACTTTTATAATTAAAGGTTGTCCGTTAGGAGTGGTGGAGGCAATTCAAGCAAGGGTTTCTTGGGGGTTTGGTTTTGTCACGACCCGACCGGATCGCATCGTGCCTATCGGGCACCCTGTCGTCAGTACACATCGAGAATAGCGTGGAACATACATAATACAAAATCTGTATAAGGTAAACATCACTATGGCCGACAAGGCCGCCTTTCATAAAATAACTTAATAGAATGTGAAGCAGATAACTGGTTTCTTACAAACCACAAACGTGACTGCACCTGCAGGAATAACAATGGCGGGACGGGGCCCGCCATACCCCGAATGTACAAAAGTCTATAACCTCGTGAATCATACCAAAGACAAAGCCTCGGAGATGGAGCTTTCGAGGCTGGACGGTGATCCTAAGAACGCGGACCGCAAGCTACGTATCTCGACTGCGGCATGAACGCATCCCCGGCGAGGTCGATAACAGTACCAAGTATGTGGCCCGAAAATCGTAATGAAATCATAAGTCTGAGAATAAGCTGGGGTCAGGGATGAAATCAACTTACCTTTTACTGTGCCTTACTAACAATGAGAGTAACAAACATATATATATAATACTGCATAAAATAGGGGGCTCGTGATCAAAACAGGGTCCCTCGCCCGTAATATCAATAAGCAATCCTACTCCTGAGACTATTTCACCCGCATGGGTCCTGTGGACCCGCAGGAGGTATTCCTCGCATAGGCTGTACCCGCCCGCATGGGACTATTTCACCCGCATAAGCCCATAAGGACTCGCATGAGGTATTCCTCGCATCGTGGGTAGCAAGTCCACGGAACAGGTGGTATAACGATCTTGGGGACTTACCCCTCAGATATACTCTTACCCTGAAACAGATGGTATAACGATCTTGGGGACTTACCCCTCATATATACTCTTACACTGGAGCAGATGGTATAACGATCTTGGGGCTGTACTCCTCAGATATACTCTTACACTGGAGCAGATGGTATAACGATCTTGGGGCTTGCCCCTCAGATATACTCTTACACTGGTGCAGATGGTATAACGATCTTGGGCATGCCCCTCAGATATACTCTTACACTGGAGAAGGTGGTATGACGATCTTGGGGCTTGCCCCTCAGACATACTCTTACCCTGGAGAAGGTGGTATAACGATCTTGGGGCTTGCCCCTCAGATATACTCTTACCCTAGCTCAAACTGTCATCATATCATAATTATAAATAAGTTAAGAAAACTTATTACTTCTTATTATCTTTGTCCATATACCCTCTCATTAATCTTTACTTAAGGCACTTAATCATATCTTTAATAAAAGAAAACCGGGAATTTAACCCAAGTACCACATACTTCAACTCTTTTAAAAGTGACTCTTTTTCATACATAAAACCTTTGGGCAATTGATGCCTAAAGATCAATTTGCCTTTCATAAATCAAATCATTTGTCCTTACTTATCTTACTTAGAGTAAATCTCTTCTTGTTAACCTTTCATAAAGCTAATATAACTAACTTCCCATAAAGCCGTTATACTATCTTTATACTTTAGAAATTTAGACCTTCTTATCTTTTCATAAGGCCGTTATAACTAACTTCCCATAAAGCCGTTATAACTCCTTATAAACCATTTTGTTCTTTTACTAACCAAGAGACTTATACTTCAAACAAATCTACACAACTTTCAAAAATACTTCAAGCCTCTTATCTTTGGAATAATTCAATACTCAATACTCTCACACCAAGTACTCTATACTTTTGTAAAATCATACTTTTCCCTTAACCAAGGGACTTATACTTCTTAAAACAAAACAAGTCTTTATTTGTACTTAAACAAGTAAGAATACTAAATCTTGTACGTCTACCGTACTACATAGATACAAATACTCATGCTCAAAAGATAGGAAAGCTTCACATACCTTTTTGATCAATCCACTTGCTAAGTCCAAACTACCGCAAGTAATATGTCAACCTAAAATAACCATGATACGTTTATTAACCTCTAATTTCAATGTAGAATAATCTAAACTCAAAGCCACTAAATTCTATGGAAAATTGGGCAGCATTTCCTTTGTTTCTACATACTTTGCCACCTTTCACAAGGCCGAATTTATCGTCCAAACACCACATTTAAGGCTCAACAATCTAACATTTCAAAGGGGATTACACACCTAAACTTGGGTGTGTAAAATTCTGCCCCATAAGGTACAACAATTCACTAAATAATTCTAAGGTAGTTTTTAGGCTACAACATGCTCATAATATCTTCTTAACCCATTCTTTTATATCCAAACCACACTTCTTGCATGCAATGACTCTAAGAGCATTATTTACCACCACAAGTTCTTCCTTCTTAACATGCAACACTAGAAACTAATTCTAAAGGAAGAAATGTTACCTTAAAGCTTTGGCCAAATCTTTCCAACCACTTCCTAGCTTCCTTTTCAAGAACACCACCACAACAACCTTCACAAGCTAGCCACAAGCTTCCCTCTTGATTTTACTTTTTCAGATTTTTCCTAAGGCTAGAATGTCTCTTGGGATTTTAGAGAGAAGGAGGAGCTTGAACTTTTAAGAGAGAAGGAAGAGCTTTTGTCTAAGAGAGAGAGATGAAGTATGACCAAGTCTTGAAGACTTGGTAAATATAATGCATGCAAAATCAGATGGGGGGACACTTGTCACCTCCCAAGGTCTTTTAAAAGAAAAATCGACTTTTCCTAAGTTTTCGCGAGAATCCGCCTCGGCGCGCGGCCTGCTTCCCGCGTGGCGCTGAAACCTCGCAGCTTCTTCGAACTTGGCGCGCGGCCTGCATCTGGCGCGCGACGCTGCAATTTCAGCGACCTCGATACTTCGCTGCCATGCATCGGCGCATGCCCTCGCCGCTTTGTCCAAACACGCTGCCCAATCACAAGACCGAACTTGTAACTCTCATAACTTCCTACTCTGATGTCCTATCGACGAACGGTTGGTTGAGTTGGAATCTAGACTCAACGAACTACGCCCTAGGCCTTTGAAACACTTAGGAACTCTCAATGTACCGGGTCATAACCCGCCTCAAAGTTGACTAAAACTCGTCCGGAACAATCCGTCAACCTATCCTTCGAAAATTTTAAGTCTTACCCCCTTTCGTACGCTCTCAAACGCATGACCTGAACTACAGGGTGTAACATTCTCCCCCCCCTTATAAACATTCGTCCCCGAATGTTCCTTTGGAGCCAATCTACTATTCCTCGGTACATCCTCGTACTTCACGCTTAATAGGACCTTACTATGCCACTTGTGACCATAAGATATCGCACACGCTCAATCATTCCTCATAAATCAAACAGGAAAACGAATCCAACGTATGACCCATTACCACTTACTCGCTCACGGCCTATGTAATTGCCCGTTCGTATCTACCAACTTATTCTAACACATGTACATAGTCTCAATATCCTCTGTTCATATCACTAAATCATACAACAATCCTATCACACATACTAATCTCTAAAGGGTCAAAGATGTACCTGTAACTATTGCTTCGCATTCTCCTTGTCGTCCTAATCATGATCCTGCCCTGCACGACGCATAACAAAAGAAGGTGATGAACCAGCCACTGATCCCGAAGGTTGAATCTCTACATCCGCGCTATCCCTGGTCGGACAGTTTCTCGCATAATGGCCCTGCTGGCCACATGTATAGCAATTACCCAAACTAGCACGACACTCCCCATAATGGGTCCTACCACATCGACTACACCGAGGCAGAGGTGGCCTCTCGAACTAACACCCCTACACCGAAACCGAACCACTGAGCCCCGACGCTCCCGAATCTCGAATGTCTCAAGGCGTGGTGGAGTACTGCATCTTGCCGAGGCGCATAACTAGCTTCTTTGCGGTGGTCCGCCTTGAAAACTGCCCTGAGATCTTGCTGTCCCGGCCTCTTGGGTGGCTCGAGTCAAGCCGACCCTCCTTTCTCTGCCCTCATCCTCGCGCATATGCTCGCATCCGCAATATCCATCCTCGGTCAAGAGCCACCCCCAAGCATGCAATAATCATATGACGGTCTAACCACATCACATATCGATGAACCCTGTCGGCCATGTCCGCTACAATGGTGTGCGCATACTTGGCCAAGGAGTCAAACTCCAGGCTGTACTCTCTGATAGTTCTTCCATCCTGCCTCAAGGTCAAGAATCTATCTACGCGGGCTCTCCTCATCTCAGGAGGCAAGAAGTGATCCAGGAAAGCCTCTGTGAACTCCTCCCAAACACCGAGAGTATCTCACCTCTCGTCAACACCCATGACTCAAACCGGTTCAACGCAATATCGCGTGCAGGTAAGCTAACACTCGACTCGTCTTCGAGGCCCTAAGCACCTGTGTAGTCCGCCACACCTGTCGAATAAACTCCTGAGGATCCTCCTCATACCTCGAACCATAGAACTCGGGTGGATCACAACTCGTAAAGTCCGAATCCTTAAACGTCGCCTAGGGTTAGCCACGGCCTGGCGCGCCCGCCACGATGCTAGTCAACAACCTGACCGCTTCTCCGTAATCCTATACTCGCCGTCAGAATCAAGGCTCGTGCAGGAACCTTCGAGCCACCGCCGCCTCGGCCTCTAATATCGGCGTGAATCAACTCGCCGACCCGCCATCGCTTTCAGTATAGTCCGTGCCGAGTCTCGTAACTCTACAGGCTACTAGCAGCCTCGCCGCCGCTTTGCCCTTCGGGCTCGTCGCCGCTTCCGCGAGGCATAATCGTTACACAAGGATAGGTCGAGAGGACTCAACCTACTATGACAAATTTCATCGCACGATCTCAAAGAGAGAAGAATGGAAACTAATCCTAAATGTCCCGCAGCCTCCTCGATTATAGATGTGGTGCACAACACACCGATAATCAAGACTTACTAGACACGGCCCGTAGACACTTTCGAGGACTAACCGCTCGATACCACTTTTGTCATGACCGACTCTCGAGCCGCGATCGGTGCCCTATCGGCACCCCGCCAGTACACATCGAGAATAGCAATGAACATACATAACACAAAATCTGTAAAAGGTAAACATCACTAGCAAGCCGACAAGGCCGCTATTCATAAAATAACTTAATCGAATGTGAAACAGTACAACTGGTTCTTACAGCCCAAACCACAAACGTGACTACAGACCTCTAGGAATAACAACTGTGGCGGGACAGGGCCCCGCCATACCCCCTGAATGTACAAAAGTCTATAACCTCAGGGAATCATACCAAAAAGACAAAGCCTCCGAGGACGGAGCTTCAGAACCGACAATGATCCTAAGAGTGCGGACCAGCAAGTTACGATCTCGACTGCAGATGAACGCACTTCCAGCGAGGTCAAGATAACAGTACCAAGTATGTGAAATCAAAATATCAGAATGAAATCATAAGTCCGATAATAAGTCGTGGATGAAATCAACTTACCTTTTACTGTTCCTTACTATCAATTATAGTAACAAACATATATATATATTACTCCATAAAATAGGGGTCTCGTGATCAAAACAGGTCCTCGCCTGTAGTATCAATAAGCAATCCTACTCGGGACTATTTCACCGCATGGGTCCCGTGGACCCGCATGAGGTATTCCTCGTGATAGTCAGACTACCGCACGGGACTATTTCACCGCATAAGCCCATAAGGACTCGCATGAGGTATTCCTCGATCGTGGTAGCAAGTCCACTAACAGTGGTATAACGATCTGGGGACTTACCCCGATATACTCTTACCTCAAACAGATGGTATAACGATCTTGGGGACTTACCCTCATATATACTCTTACACCGGAGCGGATGGTATAACGATCTGGGTCAGACTCGCGGATATACTCTTACACCGGAGCAGATGGTATAACGATCTGGGCTCGCCGATATACTCTACACCGTGCAGATGGTATAACGATCTTGGGCATGCCCCTCAGATATACTCTTACACTGGAGAAGGTGGTATGACGATCTTGGGGCTTGCCCCTCAGACATACTCTTACCCTGGAGAAGGTGGTATAACGATCTTGGGGCTTGCCCCTCAGATATACTCTTACCCTAGCTCAAACTGTCATCATATCATAATTATAAATAAGTTAAGAAAACTTATAACTTCTTATTAGCTTTGTCCATATACCCTCTCATTAATCTTTACTTAAGGCTGTTATACCCCGTAGTTCTGACCCTACGTATGGAAACGTACGAAAGTATGTAAGACTTAAAATTTCCGAAGGACAGGTTGACGGGTCGTTCCGGACGGTTTTTAGTCAACTTTGAGGCGGGTTATGACCCGGTACATTGAGAGTTCCTAAGTGTTTTAAAGGCCTAGGGCGTAGTTCGTTGAGTCTGGATTCCAACGCAACCAACCGTTCGTCGATAGGATGTCGGAGTAGAAAGTTATGAGAGTTACAAGTTCGGCGCAATGGACAGAAATGCGTTTCGGACTAAGCGGCGCATGCGCGCGCCTAAAGTATCGAGGGGTCGCTGAAGTTGCAGCGCCGCGCTCCGGACAGCAGGCCGCGCCAAAGTTCAGAGAGGCTGGAGGTTTCAGCGCCAAGGCTGGCCGCTGCTGGCCGAGGCGGAAATTTGGGCGAAAAACTTAGAAAATCTGATTTTTGTTTTAAAGAGACCATGGGAGGGTGACAAGTGTCCCCATCTGATTTTCTGTTGCATGCAATATATTGACCAAGACTTGACATTTTCTATCTTTCATCTTCTCTCTCTCTCAAATTGCTCCCTTCTCTAAAACCCTTAGAAAATCAAAGTTAAGAACAAGAAAAGGAAGCTTGTAGCTAGCTTGTTGGCATTGTTGTGGTAGTGTTCTTGGCAAGGAAGCTAGCAATATTTGGAATAAGTTTTGGCTAAAACTTTAAGGTAACATTTCTTCCTTTAAACTTAGTTCTAGTGTTGCACGCTTAGAAAGCAAGATCTTGTGGTAGTAAAATAATGCACTTAGAGTCATTGCATGCAAGTAAATGTGGTTTGGATATGAAGAATGGGTTAAGAAGAAATTATGAGCATGTTGTAGCCTAAAACCACCTTAGAATTGTTAAGTGAATTGTTGTAAACCTATGGGGCAGAATTTTGGGTGTGAAATCCCTTTGAATTGTTGGATTGATGAGCCTTAAAGGTGGTGTTTTTGATGATAAATTCGCCTTGAGAAAGGTGGCAAAGTGAGTAGAAACAAAGGAAATGCTGCCCAATTTTCCTTAGAATTTAGTGACTTTGAACTTGGATTGTTCTACATTAAGATTAGAGGTTAATAAACGATCATGACTATTATAGGTTGAAATATTACTCATGTAGTTTGACTTGGCAAGTGGATTGACCAAAGAGGTATGTGAAGTTTTTCTATCTCTTGAGCATGAATAGATAAAACTATGTAGTACCTGAGACGCATACATGATTTAGTATTCTTACTTGTTTTGAGTATAAAATGACTTGTTTCGTTTTAAGAATGTATAAGTCCTCGTTAAGGGAAAAGTATGATTTTACTAAAGTATAGATTTAATATAACAACTTTATGGGAAGTTGGTTAATTAGATTCATAAAAGGTTAATGAGAATGGATTTACTCTAAGTAAGATAAGTATATGAAGAGGCAATTTTATTTAAAGGCATAAATTGACCAAAGGCTTTTATGTATAAAGAAGAGTCACTTTTGAAAGAGATGAGGTATGTAGTACTTGGGTTAAATTCCGCTTTCTTTATTTAAAGATATGATGAAGTGCCTTAAATAAACTAAAATGAGAGAGTATATGAACAAGACTAAAAGAAGTTATAAGTTTGCTTAACTTATTTATGATATGATGACAGTTTGAGATAGGGTAAGAGTATGTCTGAGGGGCAAGCCCCAAGATCGCCATACCACCTCCTTCATGTAAGAGATGTCCGGCGGGCCACCCCAAGATCGCCATACCATCCGCTTCAGCAAAGAGTATATCCGAGGGGCGATCCAAGATCGTTATACCATCCGCACCAAGATAAGAGTATATCCGGCGGCAAGCCCCAAGATCGCTATACCATCCGCTCCAAAGGTAAGAGTATATCCGAGGTACACCAAGATCGTTATACCATCCGCTTCGTGGTAAGCGTATATCCGGCGGAAAGTCCCCAAGATCGTTATACCAATTGCCCGTGGATTTGCTACCCATGATGCGAGGAATACCTCACGCGAGTCCTTATGGGCTTACGCGGGTGAAATAGTCCCACGCCGCAGTACCGACGCGAGGAGTACCTCACGCGGTCCACAGGACCCATGCGGTGAAATAGTCCCGTGAGTAGGATGGTTTTTTTTTTTTGATACTACGCGAGGTACCTGCTTTGATCACGAGCCTCCTATTTTATGCAAGATTATATATATATATACTTGTCACTCATTGTTAGTAAGGCACAAGAAAAGGTATTTTATTGTCTTCCATGACTCCAAATTTTGCTTTTAGACTTATGATATCATATTACAAGATTTTCCCGCCTTTACATACTTGGTACATATCAATCGAATTTCTTCCTGGGCCGCTCACGCCAGGTGGTAAGCATCGAGGATCCTCGCTCTAGGATCACTATTCCTGTCGAAGCTCCATTCTCCTAAGCTTATTTATCGGTATGGATATTTCCGATGCTATAGGTACTTTGTATATTCGTGGTATGGCGGGCCTTGTCCCGCCACGCTTGTTATCTTTAAGTCCGTGGCCACCTATGTGTTTTGGGGCTATAAGAACCAGTTGTACTATTATACTTTGTTAAGTATGTTTTATGGAAGGCACTTTACCGCCGCTGATGATGTTACTTTTACGCGTATGTGTTGTGTATGTTCCGCCGCTATTCTCTCGACATATACCGATGCGGTACCCTGCAGGTACCGCCGCGCCCGGTTGGGTCGTGACAAAAGTGGTATCGTGAGCGCTTAGTCCTCTGAAAGTGTCCACGCATCGTGTCTAGTAGAGTCTTGATTATCGCGTGTCGCACCACATCTATAATCGTGAGGTCGCAGGATATTTAGGATTGGTTTCATTCTTTCACTCTAAGATCGCAATAGAGCCGAGTTATAGGTTGAATCTCCCCGATGTTTTCCTTTATGTATCGCTTATGCCTCCACGCAAGGCAACCGCGCCCGTGGCGGCAAGGCACCGAGGGTGCCGCTAGTGGACGCGGAGAATCACGAGGCACAGCCCAATCCTTACCAGAGAGATGATGTTTAGGGCGGCGAAGTTCCACGCCGCCGCCAAATTTCAGCAGAGTTCGAGGCACGACGCGCCATCGAGATCATGCGGACGAGCCTCCACCTCCACGTGGCCCGAGTACGAGATTACGGAACAGATTCGCCATCGACCAAAGATAGCGTGGCAGGCGCACGACAGAGCAAAGCGCCAACCCTAGAGCCGACAAGCCACTTGATTCGGATTTCCGGTTGTCACCCACCCGAAGTTCTATGCTTCGAGATTTGACGAGGATCCCCAGGAGTTTGTCCGGCAGTTACAGGACCATGCAGTGTTCTTAGGGCATCGAGATCCGAGTCTGTTACACTAGCTTTACCTACGCTGATATTGCGTTGAACTGGTTTGAGTCACGGGTATTGTCGAGGGGTGATGATGCTCTTCCACTGATTGGGAGGAGTTCACAGAGGCGCCTAGACCACTTCTTGCCTCCCGAGGTGAGGAGAGCCCAGAGATAGGTTCTTGACCTCGAGACAGACGAGGACTATCGTGAGTACACTGAGTTTGACTCCTGGCCGATATGCGCACACCATTGTAGCCGATATGGCGCATGTGGTTCATAGATACGTGATGGGACTAGACCGTCACACGACATCGCTGCTTAGGAGTGGCTCTTCACCGTGGATGGATATTGCTGTGACGCAGCATACGCACGTGGATCGAGGACAGAGAGGCAGGATCGCCAGATTTGGGCCACCAAGAGGCTGTGACATCGGGTTCTCGTGGCGCTGAGGCGGGCCTCAAGAAGCAGTTAGGTCCACCTTCCACCAAAGACAGAGTGCTCCTTCACGCTTTCCGGCAGGAGGTCCGATCGCCAGGTTATTCGCGAGCGTGCCGTGGCTCCAAGACGCCGTTTTCGCGAGGCAGAGACCAAAGACTAATCGAGACCACCTACCTCTCGGTGCGCTCGACGCGGTAGGTCTCATCCGGCGAGTGCCGTATGGGTTCGAGATCATGTTACTCTTGTGCCGCCAGGTCATCCAAGAAGAATTGTCCGCCCCAGCGGCGGGAGCATTACGGTTCAGCCAACGGTCCGTTGGATCTTCATCGCCGATGGTTAGACGCCCGAGGCGTGGTACTTATGGGTCAGCAGGCCGCGGCAGAGGTCGTGGTAGGGATTCCAGTTCTAGCGGTCCTCAGAACCGCATATATGCTATGTCCAAATGACAGACCGCGAGGCGCCGCGATGTCGCCACAGTACATTATTGGTTTCTTCGTGATGTATATGCTTTGATAGATCCAGTTCTACCTTGTCCTACATATCTCCTCATATTGCCAGAGAATAGGGATAGAGCCCGAGTCCATAAGACCTTTTGAGGTGGCTACGCCAAAGAGTGATTCAGCCGGTAGAATGAGCGAGTGTATAAGGCTTGCCTGTGACTATAGATACCGCCGACTTCAGCCGACTTGATAGAGTTGGATATGACAGACTTTGATGTGATTATGGGGATGGATTGGCTAGCATCGTGCTATGCCAACGTGGACTGTAGAGAGAGATTAGTTCGGTTCCAGTTTCCCGGCGAGCCGGTTATCGAGTGGAAGGGGAATAGATCGCCGGCGGGTAAGTTTATTTCTTACCTCAAGGCTAGGAAGATGGTGCGGAAAGGGTATATCTACCATATGGTTCGTATTCGACATCGAGGTCGAGGTACCGACCTTCCGCCGGCTCCGGCCGTTAGAGAGTTTCCATGTATTCCTGCATGAGCTTCCGCATCCTCCCGAAGCGGAGATTGAGTTGCATTGATTTGGCGCCGATACTCGGCCGATATCTATTCCGCCATACAGATGGCACCGCCGAAATGAAGGAGTCAAGGACCAAATGAAAGATTTGGCCGAGAAAGGCTTTATTAGGCCAAGTGTTTCTCCTCGGGAGCACCAAAGGTTATTTGTAAAGAAGAAGGATGGGACGCCGCATGTGTATTGATTACATGTGCAACAACAAGGTAACTATCAAGAATAGATATCCTCCCGTGATTGACGATTTGTTTGACCACTGCAGGTGCAAAGTGTTTTTCCAAGATAGACCGCGGTCCGTTATCATCAGTGCACGAGTTAGAGAGGTAGATATCCCAAAGATCGCATTCGTGACCCGTATGGGCACTATGAGTTCAGTGGTGATGTCTTTCGGTTGACCAACGCCCCAACAAGATTCATGGATTTGATGAATAGGTGTTCGTGCCATTCTTGGATATGTTCGTTATAGTTTTCATTGATGATATCTTGGTGTATTCGCGCACGAGCGGAGCATACTGATCATTCGGCGACGGTATCGGGAGTCCTCCGAGACCGGCAACAGATGCCAAGTTCTCGGCGCGAGTTCGGCCGGGCGCCGCTGGCTTTCTTAGGGCATGTTATCGGGGCCGATGGTATTCGGGTTGATACAAAGAAAGATTGAAGCAGCCAAGACTTGGCCTGCACTCCACTACACCGACGGAGCGCAGCCTTTGGGCCTCGCAGTTATTATCTACGGTTTGTAGAGAAGTTTGCTTCTATTTCAACACCTTTGACTAAGTCGACTCGAGGCTATGTTCCGATGACGGATACTTGTGAGGAAAGTTTTCGCTAAAGGAGAAGTTGACGACCGCCTCAGCTTCTTACTCTTCCGCAGGGCCTAGATGGATACGTGGTTTATCGCGACGCCACAGTGTCGGCTTGGGCGCGCTGACGCATCACTACAGAGTTATAGCTTACGCATCTCGACAGCTTAGGAAGCATGAGAAGAATTATCCCACGCATGACTTGGAATTGGCAGCAGTGATTCATGCCTGAAAGATCCGGAGACATTATTTATACGGAGTCCATGTGGACATTTACACGCACCACAAGAGTCTCCAAGACATCTTCACCGCAGGAGCCGAACTTGCGGCAGACGTGGTTGGAGCTACTTAAGGATTACGATGTTGATATTCTATACCACCCGGGAAGGCCAATGTGGTTGCAGATGCCCTTAGTCGCAGTGTCGATGGGTAGTCCGTCTGATGTTCACCCGCAGAAGAGGATACGGTCCGAGAGTTACATCACCAGCAAGCCTCGGGGTTCGCTTTGGTTGATTCTCATTAGTGACGGTATTCGGGTTATAGAGGTTGCCGAGTCTTTCATCGCCGGCGAGGTGAAGAGGCGACAGATGAGGATCCGATTTTGGTACGGCATCGAGACGCAGCCTCCGTAAGGAGAAGAGTCTATTCGGTAGCATGGGGGGTGCTAAGGTTCGAGGCCGATTGTGTGTTCCGATGTGACAGACTTCGTCGTAAGATTCTCGGGAGGCACACATGCTCGTTATTCTATTCATCCGGTCGACTAAGATGTACCATGACCTCGAATGCGTGTATTGGTGGGACGGCCTAAAGAGGACGCCATGGAGTTCGTGGCACGCGCCCGAATTGTCGCCAGTTAAGATTGAGCACCGAAGCCCGGTGGTCATTGCAGCCATTGATATTCGACTTGGAAGTGGGAGGTGATAAATATGGATTTTATTATAGGCTACCTACCACTCGAGGAAGCATGATTCCATTTGGGTGATTGTCGACAGTCGACAAATCACCCATTTTCTTCCTACGTAACGACGCCACCGAGGACTACGCCGATTATATATTAGGAGATTGTGAGACCGCACGGTCCCGTGTCGATTATATCGATAGAGGAGCCCGCTTCGCTAACTTCGAGGTCCTTTCGAAGGATTAGGGACACGTGAGTCTCGACGGCTTTCACCCTCGTGACGGACGGACAGCCGAGCGCACTATCCATACACTCGAGGATATGCCGGGCTCAGGTTATTGATTTCGTGGGTAGCCGAGGATCATTTGCCTCTTGTGGAGTTTGCTTACAACAATAGCTACCATTCCAAGATTCGGATGGCGCCTTATGAGGCCTTATACGGGAGAAAGTGCAGGTCACCGATAGGCTGGTTCGAGGTGGGAGAAGTCCAGTTAGTCGGGCCAGACTTAGTTCAGCAGGCTGTGGATAAGGTGAAGCTTATCCAGGAGCGGTTGTTGGCAGCTCAGAGTCGGCAGAAGTCGTATGCAGATCATCGGCGCCGACACTTGGAATTTGAGATAGATGATTGGGTTTTCCTAAAGGTACGCCACGGCGGCGTGATGAGATCTCGGAAAGAAAGGGAAGCTTAGCCCAAGGTACATTGGGCCGTATCAGATTGTCCGTAGGGTAGGCAAGGTTGCCTATGAGTTAGATCTTCCGTCCGATTTGGAGGCGGTGCATCCAGTTTTTCATGTGTCCATGTTGCGGAAATGTATTGGAGATCCATCTAGAGTGCACCCGGTTCAGGATGTCCAAGTAACAGGAGTTATCGTATGAGGAGAGTCCCATAGCGATACTCGATCGTCAGGTTAGACGACTTCGGAAGAAAGACGTGGCTTCCGTCAAGGTCCTATGGCGAACGAAAACAGTGGAGGAAATGACGGGAAGCAGAGGATGTCATGATGAAGAAGTATCCTCACTTATTCCCTATACCTCCAGGTAACCTACTTTCCTGCTTGTTAGTTTTGATTTAGCATTTACGCTTCTGTATGTTGTGGCTCGTGGAGCTTCTTTATTGCGAATGAATAGTTAAGAGGGTCTATGTCGATGTTTTGATTTGAGTAAGCCTAGAATGAACATTCGGACGAATGTTTCTAAGGGGGAGAATGTTATACCGTAGTTCGACCTACGATGGAAACGCATTTAAAGTATGTAAGACTTAAAATTTCCGAGGGACAGGATGAGGGGTCGTTCCGGACGGTTTTTAGTCAACGTTGAGGCGGGTTATGACCCGGTACATTGTGAGTTCCTAAGTGTTTTAAAGGCAGCGGGCGTAGTTCGTTGAGTCTGGATTCCAACGAAACCAACCGCTCGCCGATAGGACGCCGGAGTAGAAAGTTATGAGTTACAAGTTCGGCGCAATGGACAGAAATGCGTTTCGACTAAGCGGCGTACGCGGCGCCGATGCAGGTCGCGCGCCTAAAGCATCGAGGGGTCGCTGAAGTTGCAGCGCCGCGCCCGGGACAGGTGGCCGCGCCAAAGTTCGAGAGGTCATGAGGTTTCACGCCGCCGCGGCGGGCCGCGCCGAGGCGGGAAATTTGGGCGGAAAAACTTAGAAAATCTGATTTTTGTTTTAAAAGAGACCATGGGAGGGTGACAAGTGTCCCCCCCCATCTGATTTTCTGTTGCATGCAATATATTGACCAAGACTTGGACATTTTCTATCTTTCATCTTCTCTCTCTCTCTCAAATTGCTCCCCCTTCTCTCTAAAAACCCTTAGAAAAATCTGAAAGTTAAGAACAAGAAAAGGAAGCTTGTAGCTAGCTTGTTGGCATTGTTGTGGTAGTGTTCTTGGCAAGGAAGCTAGCAATATTTGGAATAAGTTTTGGCTAAAACTTTAAGGTAACATTTCTTCCTTTAAACTTAGTTCTAGTGTTGCGCTTAGAAAGCAAGATCTTGTGGTAGTAAAATAATGCACTTAGAGTCATTGCATGCAAGTAAATGTGGTTTGGATATGAAGAATGGGTTAAGAAGAAATTATGAGCATGTTGTAGCCTAAAAAACCACCTTAGAATTGTTAAGTGAATTGTTGTAAACCTATGGGGCAGAATTTTGGGTGTGAAATCCCCTTTGAATTGTTGGATTGAGTGAGCCTTAAAGGTGGTGTTTTTGATGATAAATTCGGCCTTGAGAAAGGTGGCAAAGTGAGTAGAAACAAAGGAAATGCTGCCCAATTTTCCTTAGAATTTAGTGACTTTGAACTTGGATTGTTCTACATTAAGATTAGAGGTTAATAAACGTATCATGACTATTATAGGTTGAAATATTACTTGCGGTAGTTTGGACTTGGAAAGTGGATTGACCAAAGAGGTATGTGAAGTTTTACTATCTCTTGAGCATGAATATATAAAACTATGTAGTACTAGAGACGCATATGATTTAGTATTCTTACTTGTTTTGAGTATAAAATGACTTGTTTCGTTTTAAGAATGTATAAGTCCCTTGGTTAAGGGAAAAGTATGATTTTACTAAAGTATAGAGTTAATATAACAACTTTATGGGAAGTTGGTTTATTAGCTTCATAAAAGGTTAATGAGAAGGGATTTACTCTAAGTAAGATAATTATATGAAGAGGCAATCTGATTTAAAGTCATCAATTGCCCAAAGGCTTTATGTATAAAGAAGAGTCACTTTTGAAAGAGATGAGGTATGTAGTACTTGGGTTAAATTCCCGGTTTTCTTTTATTTAAAGATATGATGAAGTGCCTTAAATAAACTAAAATGAGAGAGTATATGAACAAGACTAAAAGAAGTTATAAGTTTGCTTAACTTATTTATGATATGATGACAGTTTGAGATAGGTAAGAGTATGTCCGGCGGGCAAGCCCCAAGATCGTCATACCACCTCCTTCATGTAAGAGTATGTCCGGCGGGCCACCCCAAGATCGCCATACCATCCGCCAGCAGTAAGAGTATATCCGAGGCGATCCAAGATCGTTATACCATCCGCACCAAAGATAAGAGTATATCCGGCGGGCAAGCCCCAAGATCGTTATACCATCCGCTCCAGCAAAGAGTATATCCGAGGTACATTTCAAGATCGTTATACCATCTGCTTGTGGTAAGCGTATATCCGGCGGGAAAGTCCCCAAGATCGTTATACCACCTGCCCGTGGATTTGCTACCCATGATGCGAGGAATACCTCACGCGAGTCCTTATGGGCTTACGCGGGTGAAATAGTCCCACGCCGGCAGTACAACCGATGCGAGGAGTACTCACGCGGGTCCACAGACCCATGCGGTGAAATAGTCCCAGAGTAGGATGGTTTTTTTGATACTACCGAGGTACCCGCTTTGATCACGAGCCTCCTATTTTATGAAGTATTATATATATATATATACTAGTAACTCTCATTGTCAGTAAGGCACAGAAAAAGGTATTTTATAGTCGTCCATGACTGCAGCTTGCTTTTAGACTTAGGATAGCATATTACAGGATTTTCCCAGCTTTACATCCTTGGTACATATTGTATCGAC
Organism: Przewalskia tangutica; assembly: GCA_029844215.1. NCBI lineage: Eukaryota > Viridiplantae > Streptophyta > Magnoliopsida > Solanales > Solanaceae > Przewalskia > Przewalskia tangutica. The sequence goes on along the minus strand of CM056740.1, from coordinate 39,716,826 downwards.
CCTTCCTGGGCCGCTCATGCCGCAGGTAAGGGTAAGGCATTGAGGATCCTCGTTCTTAGGATCACTATTCCTGTCGAAGCTCCATTCCTCCTAAGCTTATTTATTGGTATGGATATTTCACGATGCTATAGGTACTTTGTATATTCGTGGTATGGCGGGCCTTGTCCCGCCACGATTGTTATCTTTAAGGTCCGTGGCCACCTATGTGTTTTGGGCTATAAGAACCGGTTGTACTATTATACTTTTGTTAAGTATGTTTTCTGGAAGGCAGCCTTACCGGCTGGCCAGTGATGTTACCTTTTTATACGTATGTGTTATGTATGTTCCGCTGCTATTCTCTGACATATACCGACAGGTACCCGGCAGGTACCGCCGCGCCCCGGTTGGGTCGTGACAAAAGTGGTATCGAGCGCTTAGTCCTCGGAAAGTGTCCACGCACTGTCTAGTAGAGTCTTGATTATCGCGTGTCGTGCACCACATCTATAATCGTGGAGGTCGCAGGATATTTAGGATTGGTTTCCATTCTTTCACTCTGAGATCGTGCAATAGAGCTGAGTTATAGGTTGAATCTCCCCTGATGTTTTCCTTTATGTATCAGTTATGCCTCCACGCAAGGCAACCGCGCCCGTGGGCAAGGCACCGAGGTGCTGCTAGTGGGACGCGGAGAGTCACGAGGGCACAAGCCCAGTCCTTACCAGAGATGATGTTTAGGGCGGCGAGTTCCACGCCGTCGCCAGCCTCAGCAGAGTTCGAGGCAATGGACGCGCCATCGAGATCGCAGACGAGCCTCCACTCCACACCGTGGCCCGAGTACAGAGATTATGGGGAATGATTCTGCCATCGATCAAAGATAGCAAGGTGGCGCACGACAGAGCAAAGCGCCAACCCAGAGCCGATAGCGATTTGATTCGGATTTCTGGGTTGTCACCCACCCGAAGTTCTATGGTTCGAGATTTGATGAGGATCCGCGAGAGTTTGTCGGCGATTCTGGACCATGCAGTTCTTAGGGCATCGAGACCGAGTCTCATACACTAGCTTCTACCGTTACGCGATATTGCGTTGAACCGGTTTGAGTCATGGGTATTGTCGAGGGGTGATGATGCTTCTTCCGGTGATTGGGAGGAGTTCACGAGGCGTTCCTAGACCACTTCTTGCCTCCGAGGTGAGGAGAGCCCGTAGATAGGTTCTTGACCTTGAGACAGACGGAGGACTATCGTGAGTACACCGAGTTTGACTCCTTGGCCGATATGCACACACCATTGTAGCCGATGGCGCATGTGGTTCATAGATACGTGATGGGACTAGACCGTCACATGACATCGCTGCTTAGGAGTGGCTCTTCACCCGAGGATGGATATTGCCGATGCAGCATACGCATGGGATTGAGGCAGAGAGCAGGATCACTAGATTTGGGCCACCAAGAGGCTGTGACATCGGGTTCTCAGGCGCTGAGCGGCGGCCTCGAAGAGCTAGTCCACCTTCCACCAAAGCCAGAGTGCTCCTTCACGCTTTCCGGCAGGAGGTCCGATCGAGGTTATTCGGAGCGTGCCGTGGCTCCAAGACGTCGAGTTTTCGAGGAGGCAGACCAAAGACTAATCGAGACCACCTACCTCTCGGCGCTCGATGCGGTAGGTCTCATCCGGCGAGTGCCGTATGGGTTATCATGTTACTCTTGTGGGCCGCAGGTCATCTCAAGAAGAATTGTCCGCCCCAGCGGCGGAGCATTACGGTTCACCAACGGTCATTCTTTCGGATCTTCATCGCCGATGGTTAGACGCCCGAGGCGTGGTACTTATGGGCCAGCAGCCGCGGCAGGTCGTGGTAGGGTTCTTCTAGCGGTCCTCGTAACCGCATCTATGCTATGTCCATCGACAGACCGCGAGGCGCCGCGATGTCGTCACAGGTACATTACTGGTTTCTTGCTGTGATGTATATGCTTTGATAGATCCAGGTTCTACCTTGTCCTACATATCTCCTCATATTGCCAGTAGAATAGGGATAGAGCCCGAGTCCATAAGACCTTTTGAGGTGGCTACGCCGAGGTGATTCGATGGTAGTGGCGAGTGTATAAGGCTTGCCACTGTGACTATAGATAGCCGCCGACTTCAGCCGACTTGATAGAGTTGGATATGGCAGACTTTGATGTGATTATGGTATGGATTGGCTAGCATCTTGCTATGCCAACGTGGACCGTAGAGAGAGATTAGTTCGTTCGCTTTCACGAGCCTGCTATCGAGTGGAAGGAATATCAGACGCCGGCGGTAAGTTTATTTCTTACCTCAAGGCTAGGAAGATGGTGCGGAAAGGGTATATCTACCATATGGTTCGGGTATTCGACACTGAGGCTGAGGTACCGGACCTTCAGTCAGTTCCGGTCGTTAGAGAGTTTCCAGATGTATTCCCAGATGAGCTTCCGGGTATCCCTCCCGAAAGGGAGATTGAGTTTTGCATTGATTTGGCGCGGATACTGGCCGATATCTATTCCGCCATACGACGGCACCGCCGAGTGAAGGAGTTGAAGGACCACTGAAAGATTTGCCGGAGAAAGGCTTTATTAGGCCAAGTGTTTCTCCTCGGGAGCACCGTGTTATTTGTAAAGAAGAAGGATGGACGCCTTGCAGATGTATTGATTACGTGCGGTGAACAAGGTAACTATCAAGAATAGATATCCTCCCGTGATTGACGATTTGTTTGACCATTGCAGGTGCAAAGTGTTTTTCAAGATAGACTGCGTCCGGTTATCATCAGTACGAGTTAGAGAGGTAGATATCCCAAAGATCGCATTCAGACCCGGTATGGGCACTGAGTTCGAGGTGATGTCTTTCGGATTGACCAACGCCCCAGCAGTATTCATGGATTTGATGAATAGGGTGTTCAGGCCATTCTTGGATATGTTCGTTATAGTTTTCATTGATGATATCTTGGTGTATTCGCGCACGTGCGGAGCATACGGATCATTTGGCGACGTAGACGAGTCCTCCGAGACCGTGATTGTATGCCAAGTTCTCGGCGCGAAGTTCGGGCGTCAGTGGCTTTCTTAGGGCATGTTATCGGGGCCGATGGTATTCGGGTTGATACAGCAAAGATTGAAGCAGTCAAGACTTGGCCCAGACCCACTACACCGACGGAGGTGCGCAGCTTTTTGGGCCTTGCAGGTTATTATCGGCGGTTTGTAGAGAAGTTTGCTTCTATTTCAACACCTTTGACTAAGCTGACTCAGAAGGCAGCTATGTTCCGGTGGACGGATACTTGTGAGGAAAGTTTTCAGTTGCTAAAGGAGAAGTTGACGACCGCCCCAGTTCTTACTCTTCCAGAGGGCCTAGATGGATATGTGGTTTATTGTGACGCGTCAGGTGTCGGGCTTGGGTGCGTGCTGATGCAGCACGGCAGAGTTATAGCTTATGCATCTCGACAGCTTAGGAAGCATGAGAAGAACTATCCCACGCATGACTTGGAGTTGGCAGTGATTCATGCCTTAAAGATCTGGAGACATTATTTATATGGAGTCCATGTGGACATTTACACAGACCACAAGAGTCTCCAGTACATCTTCAGCCAGAGGGAGCTGAACTTGCGGCAGAGACGGTGGTTGGAGCTACTTAAGGATTACGATGTTGATATTCTATACCACCCAGGGAAGGCCAATGTGGTTGCAGATGCCTTTAGTCGCAGTGTCGATGGGTAGTCCGTCGATGTTCACCGCAGAAGAGGATATGGTCCGAGAGTTACATCGCCAGCAAGCCTCGGGGGTTCGTTTGGTTGATTCATTAGTGACGGTATTCGCGTTATAGAGGTTGCCGAGTCTTTCAGCAGCGAGGAGGTGAAGATGCGACAGTATGAGGATGCGATTTTGGTACGGTACCGAGATGCAGCTCTCAAGAAGGAGAAGAGTCTATTTGCGGTAGCGCTGGGTGCTAAGGTTCGAGGCCGATTGTGTGTTCCCGATGTGACAGACTTCGCCGTAAGATTCTCGTGAGGCACACGGTGCTCGTTATTCTATTCATCCGGGTCGACTAAGATGTACCATGACCTCGACGTGTATTGCGGGACGGCCTAAAGAGGACGTTGCGGAGTTCGTGGCACGCGTGCCGAATTGTCGCAGGTTAAGATTGAGCACCGAAGCTTGGTGGTCATTGCAGCCATTGATATTCGACTTGGAAGTGGGAGGTGATAAATATGGATTTTATTATAGGGCTACCTACCACTCGTAGGAAGCATGATTCCATTTGGGTGATTGTCGACAGTCGACGAAATCACCATTTTCTTCCGGCCGTAACGACGCCACCGAGGACTATGCCGATTATATATTAGGGAGATTGTGAGATCGCACGGGGTCCCGTGTCGATTATATCGATAGAGGAGCCCGCTTCGGCTAACTCGAGGTCCTTTCGTGGCGGGATTAGGGACACGGTGAGTCTCAAGACGGCGTTTCACCTCGTGACGGACGGACAGCCGAGCGCACTATCCGCAACACTCGAGGATATGCGGGCTTGTGTTATTGATTTCGTGGGTAGCCGGAGGATCATTTGCCTCTTGTGGAGTTTGCTTACAACAATAGCTACCATTCCAAAGATTCGACGGCGCCTTTACGAGGCCTTATACGGAGAAAGTGCAGTCACCGATAGTCGGTTCGAGGTGGGAGAAGTCCGATTAGTCGGGCGGACTTAGTTCACAGGTGGATAAGGTGAAGCTTATCCAGAGCGGTTGTTGGCGCTTCGAGTCGGCGTAAGTCGTATGCAGATCATCGGCGTCGACACTTGGAATTTGAGATAGATGATTGGGTTTTCCTAAAGGTACGCCTACGGCGGCGTGATGAGATTCGGAAAGAAAGGGAAGCTTAGCCCAAGGTACATCGGGCGTATCGATTGTCCGTAGGCAGGCAAGGTTGCCATGAGTTAGATCTTCCGTCCGATTTGGGCGGTGCATCCAATTTTTCATGTGTCCATGTTGCGGAAATGTATCGGAGATCCATCTAGAGTGCACCGGTTCAGGATGTCCAAGTATGAGGAGTTATCGTATGAGAGAGTCCCATAGCGATACTCGATCGTCAAGTTAGACGACCGGACGAAAGACGTGGCTTAGTCAAGGTCCTATGGCGGAGCAACAGGAGGAAATGACGTGGAAGCGAGAGGATGACATGATGAAGAAGTATCCTCACTTATTCCCTATACCTCCGTGTAACCTACTTTCTGCTTGTTAGTTTTGATTTAGCATTTACGCTTACGTATGTTGTGGCTCGTGGAGCTTCTTATTGCGAATGAATAGTTAAGAGGGTCTATGTCGATGTTGTGATTTGAGTAAGTTTAGAAGGAACATTCGGGACGAATGTTTCTAAGGGAGAATGTTATACCGTAGTTCTGACCTACGATGGAAACGTGCGAAAGTATGTAAGACTTAAAATTTCCGGGCGGGTTGACGGTCGTTCGGACGGTTTTAGTCAACTTTGAGGCGGGTTATGACCCGGTACATTGAGAGTTCCTAAGTGTTTTAAAGGCCTAGGGCGTAGTTCGTTGAGTCCGATTCCAACGCAACCAACCGCTCGTCGATAGGACGTCGGAGTCGAAAGTGCTGAGTGTTACAAGTTCAGTGCGCAGTCAGACCGAACTGCGTTTCGGACTAAGGCGACAGGGCCGCGGCGCCGGATGCAGGGCCGCGGCGCCTAAAGTACTGAGGGGTCGCTGAAGTTGCAGCGCCGCGGCGCCGAAAGTTCAGAGAGCCTGCGGAGGTTTCAGCGCCGCGGCGCCGGCGGCGGGGCCGCGGCGCCGAGGCGGGGAATTTGGGCGGAAAAACTTAGAAAATCTGATTTTTGTTTTAAAAGAGACCATGGGAGGGTGACAAGTGTCCCCCCCCATCTGATTTTCTGTTGCATGCAATATATTGTCCAAGACTTGGACATTTTCTATCTTTCATCTTCTCTCTCTCTCTCTCAAATTGCTCCCCCTTCTCTCTAAAAACCCTTAGAAAAATCTGAAAGTTAAGAACAAGAAAAGGAAGCTTGTAGCTAGCTTGTTGGCATTGTTGTGGTAGTGTTCTTGGCAAGGAAGCTAGCAATATTTGGAATAAGTTTTGGCTAAAACTTTAAGGTAACATTTCTTCCTTTAAACTTAGTTCTAGTGTTGCATGCTTAGAAAGCAAGATCTTGTGGTAGTAAAATAATGCACTTAGAGTCATTGCATGCAAGTAAATGTGGTTTGGATATGAAGAATGGGTTAAGAAGAAATTATGAGCATGTTGTAGCCTAAAAACCACCTTAGAATTGTTAAGTGAATTGTTGTAAACCTATGGGGCAGAATTTTGGGTGTGAAATCCCCTTTGAATTGTTGGATTGAGTGAGCCTTAAAGGTGGTGTTTTTGATGATAAATTCGGCCTTGAGAAAGGTGGCAAAGTGAGTAGAAACAAAGGAAATGCTGCCCAATTTTCCTTAGAATTTAGTGACTTTGAACTTGGATTGTTCTACATTAAGATTAGAGGTTAATAAACGTATCATGACTATTATAGGTTGAAATATTACTTGCGGTAGTTTGGACTTGGCAAGTGGATTGACCAAAGAGGTATGTGAAGTTTTTCTATCTCTTGAGCATGAATAGATAAAACTATGTAGTACGGTAGACGTACATGATTTAGTATTCTTACTTGTTTTGAGTATAAAATGACTTGTTTCGTTTTAAGAATGTATAAGTCCCTTGGTTAAGGGAAAAATATGATTTTACTAAAGTATAGAGTTAATATAACAACTTTATGGGAAGTTGGTTTATTAGCTTCATAAAAGGTTAATGAGAATGGATTTACTCTAAGTAAGATAATTACATGAAGAGGCAATTTGATTTAAAGTCATCAATTGCCCAAAGGCTTTTATGTATAAAGAAGAGTCACTTTTGAAAGAGATGAGGTATGTAGTACTTGGGTTAAATTCCCGGTTTTCTTTTATTTAAAGATATGATGAAGTGCCTTAAATAAACTAAAATGAGAGAGTATATGAACAAGACTAAAAGAAGTTATAAGTTTGCTTAACTTATTTATGATATGATGACAGTTTGAGATAGGGTAAGAGTATGTCTGAGGGGCAAGCCCCAAGATCGTCATACCACCTCCTTCAGTGTAAGAGTATGTCTGAGGGTCCAGCCAAGATCGCCATACCATCCGCCTGTAAGAGTATATCCGAGGCGGATCCAAGATCGTTATACCATCTGCACCAAGATAAGAGTATATCGAGGCAAGCCCCAAGATCGTTATACCATCTGCTCCAGTGTAAGAGTATATCTGAGGTACAGCCCCAAGATCGTTATACCATCTGTTTCAGGGTAAGAGTATATCTGAGGGGAAAGTCCCCAAGATCGTTATACCACCTGTTCCGTGGATTTGCTACCCATGATGCGAGGAATACCTCATGCGAGTCCTTATGGGCTTATGCGGGTGAAATAGTCCCACGCCGCAGTACACCGATCACGAGTACCTCATGCGGGTCCACAGGACCCATGCGGGTGAAATAGTCCCAGGAGTAGGATGGTTTTTTTTGATACTACGGGCGAGGTACCCTGTTTTGATCATGAGCCTCCTATTTTATGCAGTATTATATATATATATATACTTGTCACTCTCATTGTTAGTAAGGCACAGTAAAAGGTATTTTATTGTCTTCCATGACTCGGCTTGCTTTTAGACTTATGATATCATATTACGATTTTCCCACTTTACATACTTGGTACATATTGTGTCTTGACCCCCTTCCGGGGCGCTGCGTCAAATGCGGTAAGGGTAAGCAGATTGAGGATCCTCGTTCTTAGGATCACTATTCCGGTGTCAGAAGCTCCATTCCTCCGGAAGCTTATTTATTGGTATGGATATTTCCCTGATGCTATAGGTACTTTGTATATTCAGGGGGTATGGCGGGGCCTTGTCCCACGCTTGTTATCTTTAAGTGCGTGGCCACCTATGTGTTTTGGGCTATAAGAACCGGTTGTACTATTATACTTTTGTTAAGTATGTTTTATGGAAGCGGCACTACCGGATGGCCAGTGATGTTACTTTTTATGCGTATGTGTTGTGTATGTTCCGCTGCTATTCTCTGACATATACCTGACAGGGTACCCCGGTAGGGTACCAGTCGCGGCCCCGGGGTTGGGTCGTGACAAAGGCACTTAATCATATCTTTAATAAAAGAAAACCGGGAATTTAACCCAAGTACCACATACTTCAACTCTTTTAAAAGTGACTCTTTTTCATACATAAAACCTTTGGGCAATTGATGCCTAAAGATCAATTTGCCTTTCATAAATCAAATCATTTGTCCTTGCTTATCTTACTTAGAGTAAATCTCTTCTTGTTAACCTTTCATAAAGTTAATATAACTAACTTCCCATAAAGCCGTTATACTATCTTTATACTTTAGAAATTTAGACCTTCTTATCTTTTCATAAGGCCGTTATAACTAACTTCCCATAAAGCCGTTATAACTCCTTATAAACCATTTTGTTCTTTTACTAACCAAGAGACTTATACTTCAAACAAATCTACACAACTTTCAAAAATACTTCAAGCCTCTTATCTTTGGAATAATTCAATACTCAATACTCTCACACCAAGTACTCTATACTTTTGTAAAATCATACTTTTCCCTTAACCAAGGGACTTATACTTCTTAAAACAAAACAAGTCTTTATTTGTACTTAAACAAGTAAGAATACTAAATCTTGTACATCTACCGTACTACATAGATACAAATACTCATGCTCAAAAGATAGGAAAGCTTCACATACCTTTTTGATCAATCCACTTGCTAAGTCCAAACTACCGCAAGTAATATGTCAACCTAAAATAACCATGATACGTTTATTAACCTCTAATTTCAATGTAGAATAATCTAAACTCAAAGCCACTAAATTCTATGGAAAATTGGGCAGCATTTCCTTTGTTTCTACATACTTTGCCACCTTTCACAAGGCCGAATTTATCATCCAAACGCCACATTTAAGGCTCAACAATCCAACATTTCAAAGGGGATTACACACCTAAACTTGGGTGTGTAAAATTCTGCCCCATAAGGTACAACAATTCACTAAATAATTCTAAGGTAGTTTTTAGGCTACAACATGCTCATAATATCTTCTTAACCCATTCTTTTATATCCAAACCACACTTGCATGCAATGACTCTAGAGCATTATTTACCACCACAAGTTCTTCCTTAACATGCAACACTAGAAACTAATTCTAAAGGAAGAAATGTTACCTTAAAGCTTTGGCTAAATCTTTCCAACCACTTGCTAGCTTCCTTTTCAAGAACACCACCACAACAACCTTCACAAGCTAGCCACAAGCTTCCCTCTTGCTTTTACTTTTTCAGATTTTTCCTAAGGCTAGAATGTCTCTTGGGATTTTAGAGAGAAGGAGGAGCTTGAACTTTTAAGAGAGAAGGAAGAGCTTTTGTCTAAGAGAGAGAGATGAAGTATGACCAAGTCTTGAAGACTTGGTCAAGATAATGCATGCAAAATCAGATGGGGACACTTGTCATCACCTCGCGTCTTTTAAAAGAAAAATCGACTTTTCCTAAGTTTTTCCGAATCCGCCTCGGCGCGCGGCCTGAAACCTCCGCAGCCTGCGAACTTCCGGCGCGCGGCCTCGCTGTCTGGCGCGCTGCAATTTCAGCAACCTCGATACTTCGTGCGCGCCATGCCGCTTTGTCCGAAACACGTTTCTGCCCAACTGCGCACTGAACTTGTAACTCTCATAACTTCCTACTCTGATGTCCTATCGACGAACGGTTGGTTGCGTTGGAATCTAGACTCAACGAACTACGCCCTAGGCCTTTGAAACACTTAGGAACTCTCAATGTACCGGGTCATAACCCGCCTCAAAGTTGACTAAAACTCGTCCGGAACAATCCGTCAACCTATCCTTCGAAAATTTTAAGTCTTACCCCCTTTCGTACGCTCTCAAACGCATGACCTGAACTACAGGGTGTAACAGGTTTTTTGGACTACACTGAGAACCGGGTGAAAAAAGAGGAACGAGTGAATTCGGAGATGATGAAGGGGATTTTAGGGGTAAATAAAGAGGGTTTTGTTTAGGTAGATTTGGAGATTTTGGAGAGGATACATTGGTGATTGATTTTGGTAAGTTGGATGGAGAAGATTGTGACATATCTCTGCTTTGATCAGAAAAAACTTCGAAGGTCTGAGAGTTTTGTAGTCGTTTGGTTTTGAGAAGGGAGAGAGAGAATGTGTGTGAGCTAGATAATTTGTTATGAGAAAGAGGTCTTTTGGTGTCATAAGACAAATAAAGGAATCAATTTTGATAGGTGAAAGAAGGGGAGACTCCTCATTTTCCATAACATCTCAAACACGACATGACAATTACGAGTTTATTTAAAAGCGGAGGCAGGAATAAATTAATGATGAAGGCACTCTAAACAGTTTAATGCACACATAGGTACTGAAGAGACTACTAACTTGAATCATAAGAACTACGTTGTTAGACATATTTTTGAAAGTGAAAGAACACACTTTAAGAAGTGCAATGCTACATATACCTGAGTTGTCCTAAAATTGACATGCGTGCATACCTGTAACGGTATAGAACTGAGTTAGATGCCACCAAAAAATATTTTTTAACATTGTACTTATTTTCTTGTCATAGCCAATCAGGGGGCTTGAGAAAGGAAAACTGGTTGAGGTTAATTAATCATATCTTCAAGCGGCTTCTTTCATAGTGCTTCTTGCATAGTGTCTTTCATGAAGATATCTGATATCTGTCCTTTGTTTTGTCGAACTTCATACAAATCAACCTTTTTTAATATTGTCCCTTAGGAAGTGGTGCCTAACATCAATATATTTAGTCCTCTTGTGTTGCACTAGATTCTCTGCCATATTGAGTGCACTTGCATTGTCATATACAAGGGAAACACACTGAGTAATACATCAGAATCCTCAAGTTATTGCTTGATCAAAGCATTTTTAGCACAACACGGAGCAACAACTACATATTCAACTTTCGTAGTAGAAAAAGCCATTGAGTTTTGTTTCTTTGGATCCCATGAGATCAAGCATGATCCCATAAAATGAGCTAATCCAGAGCCACGGGCTTTCCCAAAAGCCTCGTACTATTAAGATATCCTACACCATATATGTAGCTTCCCAATTTTTTTAGCTACCAGTGTAGGACTTTGTTCGCGCATCCAACAATCTCCCTTTCAAACTAAGTTCACGTGTCTCATCACCATGATCAACATGTCTTTCCCCCGGACTAAGCTCTATGTGGCTCATTACACAACCCATAAATCAATTTTTGAGATTCACTGTGTGCATGCCACCCACATTGTTTGAGTATTTTATGGCGAAGTCCGCAACTAGCTTCTTTTTTTGTAGTTGTGCGTCTGTAATCTTGTAAGGGGAAGTAAATTGAGCCCCAAGCCATAATCTGCCTTTGTTATATTCTAGTTGTTGGGTTAAATCATCATAAAGATACTCTTAACATGGAGTTATATTGTCTGTTTTGGGAATTCTGCACGGTTTTCTCCAAAAGCCCTCACACTATTAAGAGATCATATACCTTATCATATATGTACGTAGCTTTTCAATTTTTTCAGTTACTAATGTGGAACTTTATTCGCACACCCAACACAACCAATTAGATTACTAAAATGATCCTTAAATCCTCTCCACGAATTGGTGCTAAGCTCCGCCTCCACCTTTTAAAAAAGTTAAACAAATTAGTTATAAATTAAATCTTGGAAAAAGAAATTTAATTAATTTATATTCTTGTGAAAAACAGAAAAAGGAATTGATCTAATATATATTGGGAAAATGACATAGTGTGACCACTAACAAAAAGAAAAGAGTTAAAAAAATTAATTTTTAATAAATGACCTTTAAGCCCAAAATAAAGACAAGTCCTAACCAAAACCTAAAATTGCATTATATACTCCCTCTTTCCTCTCTCCCACAAACACAAACATCAGCACGAGGGCTAACATGCCCGTGGACATTCGTTGGGTATAATTGCCATGTGATGATAAGTAATGGTGTCCAATAAAGAAATGGGTGATCGATTTTCCTCTATTGAAATCTCTAGGGTTTTATATACTTGAAATAAGAGTGAGTGAGATAAGGTTTATCTTTTATAGACTTTGTATTCTTTTCTTTTCTGCCTCCTATTTTCCCCCCCAAATAAGTAATTGTATCAGGCCTTTCGCTCATCTACAAGTCCAATATTTCGCAAAAAAGAAAAAAATTGAACAAGAAACAAAGATAGGACCAAATGCAGTTCAATAAAGATTGTATGAGTTTTTTCTAGCTTTTTGAGATACAAAATTATTATGTAATATTTTGTTCTTTCAAAAAATATATTCAAAACATGTCTAATAAGTATATAATTAGTAATTATTGTTATGAAATACATATCTTTGTATGAATGTCTATACACATTCACTACTCTTTTATTGTTACATGTACCTATTAATTTGGACACTTAGTATTTGTAACCTCAATTAGGTGGTTTCATCCAATAAATTGAGATGTTATTCACCTTAGAAGGAAGACTAACATACACTTGAAATAAGAAGAAAGTCTCCTCCTTATCTCTACTTTTGTCTACATCTCTTGTTTTATATTGCTATTGCTATCATTTTATAACATCATTTTATAACACGTTATCATCACGAGACTCTGTCGTCTTGGACAAATATTGTGAAAATAAAACGACAGTAAGAAACTGCATCAAGTATTCCTTTTTAGCATCTTTCATTTCTTTTTATTATTCCCTCTGTTGTATATAATATTGTAAGGGACATAAGTCCTCTTTGCTGAGATATTTGAGATTCTGACTATGTGGCTCGAAGAAAGATGATTTACAACCTTACTTGTTAGTTTCGTCCGGATCGAAATATGGCTTTCAAATTAAGTTCCGAATTAGTAGATGCTGCCAAAGGGACATCTCAGTAGTTCTAGACCTACTTTAAGTTAGAGCTCGTGGTTGCTTCGAGTCGAGCAACGGAAAAAGGCTTTTTTTAGGGAGAAAAACCTTCTCTGCCCCGATTCCCTCGATCTAGAAATATAGAAAAAGAGGTTCTGACTAAATTTTCGATATGTATTTTGCCATAAGTAAAATTGGTATTATGGGAAAGAGCTAATAAATTCATAGCATTAGTAGTGTATTATATATCATCCTTGATGAATTTTGGATGTCTATTATCATTATTTCGTATGGATTTTTTTGATCTCCGAATCTTAAATGGTTCGCTTGATCATTTATGCCTCAAATTTATTTCTGAAGAACAATATTATTAAGAGAAATTATGATATTAATTGCTTATTCCTTAATGGCTAAGAATAAAGGTTTACAAGAAATACATGATCACAAAAGTGATAATATCTCTTAAATCTCGTTATGATTAAATTCATATATGTCAATAACCATCAGAAGTGGTAATATCATTACATAAGATTATGTTCCATTCCCGAAGAACGAGAAATTTTGATAAATGTTACAAATACAGATCTATTCTCTGAAGTGAATGTGGTGATAGTATATAGTAAAACCTATATATATGGACGTGTCTTTGGTTGTTAAGTTATCACGATTCACCTCTAGAAGAGGTAGAATGATTGAGAGAGAAAAAATATGAATATTCTATGTTTTACTTCCGAAGTAGTAAATTCATAAATTTGCTCTCAAAGTAGCAAATTTTAAACTCTACTCTCGAAGTAGTAGAAGTTTGAACTCTTTTCTTGAAGTAGCAGAACTCTGAATTTTACTTCTTTTTTGTTGACCTTTGAACTACTTCTGAAGTAATAAAATAGGTATGAACTGTTTCTCCTTTACAAAAATAATGACGTGATTAGTTGAATACTTCAAGTTCTTTTTATTTTTGTTTAAATCAGCAATCACGATCATATATAATGCAATTATCATAATATTTATTTTTACACAGATAGATATGTGACATTTATATTAATAAAATAATTATTATATCTCAAATATGTTGAACATGTTCTTTATTCTAATATCATACAATTATGAGTATTAATATTTCTCCATTAAGCCCTTGTATTTAATTGAATTGATACAAATATGAATTGTCTTAGTGACATTATTATAAGAATATTTGATCCGTTTGCCAGATGATTTTCTTCAAATAATTGAATGTCATATATTATTTTTAATGAACAATATATTGTCAGTTTCTAACATATCATTTGAATTTGTTGCAATTCAATTGATAACATAGTTGACCTCCTAAATAGTCATCATTGGCTTATATTTTATTTCAAAATAAAATTTGACTTATATATAGTTCTATATTTATAATTTTGTATTACTGTTTTTTTAACGCTAGTTTGTTAGGTGTATGAAAATATTATGTACAGAGTATATATTTGGTATGTGGTGAGAATTATTTGATGTAAATTAATGAATTTAATTTGTAGTAGTTGATAAATGAGTTTAAAGGTATAGACGTTACATTTGAGAGAGTGATTAATGAGAATTAAATGAGTTTAATTTATGCAAAATGTTATGGTAACAATTAAAGACAAAGACACAAAAACTTTTAAAAAATGATAAAAATTATACAGATCATGGCTTGCCGAGAGTTTTTGTATTGGTGTGTATCCATATTTGTGGTTATATTTCTTCTGAATGCTTTTTATGGACAATGCCTTTGTGACCTTTAATAAAACATTACTAATATCTCAAAAATAATAAGAATCAATTTTGGAATTTCTTACTATGTTGATTCAGTAATATGTCATGTAGTTCATTCAGTAACGATTATTTCGTTATATTACTTAGTTTTCACTTTGTATTTTATGATAGTGCTAGTAGTTAATGTGTATTAATTTTACTTTGTGTATGTCATTCTATTTGAAGATATGGATACTTCTCAGTTCTCATAGCAAGTTTGACAGTTATGAATTTATCATTTGTAGGTGTCCATTCATTTACTGTTTTCTTTCATGATATCAAAAATATCTAAGCAAAATTTATTTCATGACACCAGTAATGTCTAACTATAATTTCTTTTATGATACCATCAATATATAAGCAATATTTGGTTGTACGAAATTAATGATCAAGCTCCAGAAGAGCTAACTATTTATCTAGAAGTTCATGACACAAATTTGTGTCCAAACAATATGTGTGATTATGAAGAATGAAATAGAGGCTCCTGAAGAGCTTACATACTATTCTGTCATTCATTCTAGATTGTAAAAAAATTGTTATGACCGAAGCACAAGTTATAGTAAATCCGAAGTTTACTAAAGTAAATGGCTATCATAAGCTATAAATAATTGAATGGCTAAATATCTATGAAATCATAGTGGGTAAGAAATATGTTATTTGAAAGGTTACCCTCTTTATTCTTCAAATTGTATTACTCGAATATAAACATGATGAAATCACATATTACGATAAACCGAAAGTTTATTGTACAAAATAGAATTCATGTTATAGTAAACCAGAAGTTTACTAAAACAAATAGAACATGATATGGTAAACTTGAAGTTTACTAGTACAAATAATTTTATTAACTGACGTGACAATTTTGGTTGCCCTGATTTAAATTTGATGTACTAAGTTTGTATTCTGAATATATTGAAGAACTAGAAGATTGTTCAAACATTAATTTGCTTGTTTTCATGATAAGTTAATTACACCAGCTAATATTGGGATTGGATTTCCAAAATTCTCAAAAATATAAAAGGTGAATAAGGGCCCGTTCACCTATTATATGATGTCTTAAATAGATACATCGATAAGACGGTCACATGTGCGTTTATTGTTAACCTGCAGTTTGACATTTACAAAGTCGATTGCTCAAAATAATTGAGTTGAGAGCACAATCTTCAGATTATGTAATCAAGACAATTCATCTTGTTAATGTTGATTTATATTCAAGATGATTTAGCGTTTAATGCTTCTGAAAAATAGCTAAATCATTGCAAATGAGAACAAAGCTTCACGTGTTTATATGAAATATGATATATTACATACAACATCACTTGTATGCTTCATACCAATAAATTATGATAAATTCTCCACTCATAATTGGTTCAAGTCAGGAACCAAATGTTTTCATCTAATAGTTTTGTTGTGCGTAATATGATTAATGAATCTACCACGATGCACATAGATGTATTCCCCAAAGAAGGTGAAATTGTATGTTAGTTTTTCTAACACAAGGGTGGAGAGAATAAACAACTAAGAAATATATTGTAAATTATCATTAGTATGATCCTCGTTCAAACAATTCAAATCAAATGCTAGAATCATTTGCTGACCTAATTATTTCATATTTCAGCTGCAAAATGCTCTTAAATGTCCCTGAAGGACAGAATTTACAACATGCGTGAAGCATGGTAGATAAATCAGTTTTAAACGCAATAATCCTTAAAACAATAAGAGGAGACAATTATCAAAATGATCATAATAATGAGGCAATGTGCTCTTGAAAAATGAAGTGATAAGATCTCAATAAGTTATGTCTAATTGCAAACCAATACAAAATGAAATCACGTCGATGATATCATGAAAACACATAGAAAATGTAATGCGTCGATAGAACACTTATAGTTTGCAAATCTAAAATCTTCTTCTTCAAGTGTATACCGAGGGTGAGCATGCAACCGTTCCTCAATTTGCAAGTCAAGACTCCGATGTAATTACTGTTTCGGAAAGCAAGGAAATCCGGCAGAGTTTCAGCAGAGAATAATTCAAGTGAATTAGGTGTGTTAAAATAATGATTGAACCCTCTATTTATAGCTGAAAAAATTAGCTAGGATTTCCAAATGGGCCAGGCCCAGAAACCGAGACAGAGTGGGTCACTCAGACCCACTGGAAACGTGGCACCGCGATGCTGAGTGGGTGGCTCCGCAACTCTATGGCGCCGCGGCCCTAGTCCAATTCTGCCTCGTTTCTATTTTAATCAAATCTGAAATATCATCTCGATTTAATTAAATTATCATTATTTATTCTAGTGTCTCGATTATAAATCGAACATTTATATTCTCTCTGATTACATCCTTGAATCGATGGAACAATTGACTTAGTGTTACCCTACATGCCTTCACATATCGACACTAATAACATTAGGGTCTACACGGAACTCCTAGACGGCGCTGGAAGACGAACTCAATATGTGAAGTATAGTTACACGAAACCTGTGAACTGAACCTCTATGTGGGAAGATAAAAATCATTTCATTCACGACACACTCGATCAAGCTTAGGATCTGTCAAATGTCTATCCAAATGACTTAATTATTATATCTCATCTATATTAACTGACAACAAGACCATATCAAAGATATTTCAACTGCATTGGCCAATGACTTAGTCAATCTAATACCATATGAGAATCTGAGTATTCTCTCAAAGATACATTCGAGGAAGGAATCCTAATCTTGGCTCAAATACCACCTTTAATCTACGTCGCAATATACCCAATACAAGCCGCGTCTCAACCTATAAGGAATTTGAGCTTATGACAGGATCAAAATACATTACTCTGTAAACAAGGCGCGTATCGACCTCAAGTCTAAGAACTTCTATCTCTCACACGCTGATGACACTTTAGACATATATAACAAATAGTACATCAGCAGGATATACAAATACTTCTACAAGTATCCATGCGTCAATCACGAGTTGCCATAACTCGTAGCAGGTGAGACATACTACATCCCTAAGGATATGATGCATACCACATGTCGACATATAACATATCATTGATATCCCATTCTCGATGATCATTAGTCGAGGCAATTTAAGAGTTACGTTATAATATTAATCTCTCACATTATTAATAACCACATAACCTCTAGAGATGCATTTATATAATATTATAAACAATCAACTAATAATTCAATAACTGTAAATGCCATAATATTAATATCCATTAATAAAAATATGAATGTGTATAAAGTACATTTGTCCTAATATAGATTGTCTCTAGAACATAAATATATTTTCAATCTCCCACTTGTCCTAGAGCCAATCACCAACATATCTAATACTCATATTCTCAAAATGACTATTATGCTTAACCAAGCTTAATGGTTTAGTAAACGGGTCTGCTAGAATATTGTCTGTGGGAATATAATCTAATCTAATATCTTCAGTGTTCGCCATCTCTTAGAGTATGTGGTACTTCCTTGGTACATGCTTATTTCTGTTTGTTGATCTTGGTTCCTTTGCTTGTGCAATTGCACCAGTATTGTCACAATATATGGTTATTGGACAACTAGCACTCAGAACTACCCCTAGCTCCTTCAGAAACTCAGAAATTGTGACAACTTCTTTACCAGCTTCCGATCCAGCAATGTACTCTGCTTCAGTAGTCGAATCAACAGTTGTAGCTTGTTTGGAACTCTTCCAACTCACTGCTCCACCATTGAAAATGAACGTGTAACCAGACTGAGATTTGAAGTCATCAATATTTGTCTGAAAGTTAGCATCAGTGTATCCAGTAACAACTAGCTTCTCATCTCTACCATAGACCAAGAAGTAATCTTTAGTATGTATGAGATACTTAAGAATACTTTTGACTGCCTTCCAGTGTTCATCATCAGTATTCAGCTGGAACTTGCAAGATATACTAAGTGCAAATGTCACATCTGGCCTAGTACAAGTCATGACATAATGATTGATCCTATAGCCGAATCATATGGGACCCTCTTCATGCGCTCAAGTTCTACAGCAATAGAAGGGCAATCCTTCCTAGATAACTTGATGCCTTGACCCATTAGAAGTTCGACTTTCATGGAATTCTCCATAGAAAAATGTTTAAGCACTTTGTCTATGTAGACCGACTGTGACAACCCCAATAATCTATTAGGTCTATCTCTATAGATCCTAATTCCCAAAATGTAGCAGGCTTCACCTAAGTCCTTCATCATGAAGGTATTGGACACCCATTCCTTAACTGACTGCATGAGAGTCTTATTGTCTCACATTATTAATATGTCATCAACATATATAACAATGAAGACAATACCCTCATCATTGCGTTTGCTATTAACATAAGGATCTTCTTTGCTTCTGACGAAATCAAATGACTTGATAGCCTTGTCAAAGCAAATGTTACAACTCATCGAGGCTTGCTTAAGTCTATAAATGGACTTCTGTAGCTTGCACACAACATTTGGTTTGGACTCGGATGAAAAACCCTCGGGTTATTTCATATACACTTTCTCAATTAGATTACCATTGAGGAATACAATTTTGATGTACATATGTCAAATGTCATAGTCATAATGTGCAGCAATCGCAAGCAAAATCCGAATAGACTTTTTTTTTTCCGGGTAAATGCAAATATTATTAAAAGAAAAAACAGGGAGCTACAATCAGTAGTTGAGGGTTCTCAATCCTCAACGTAAGCATAAACAAGAAATGAAAGAGAGGAAGGATGGGGCGTTCACTCATAGGTGACGTTACAAGAGGGGATTAAATCATAAACTCAATCTTGGAAGGTTGAAATATTCTTTCCACTTCTCAAATTTGCTGTTTGGCTTTGTTCTTAATAAAATTCTTCCTTGAAGTAACTTCTTGCCATCCATCATTATCCGCACAAAGTGGTGCTTGCATGTACACACTCGGCGGATTCTCGACACCCATAGCACTTCTAAAGGATCCCGGGACGAAAGGAGTTTTAGACCCCCCTCGTGCTGCCTCGGCAAAGGTCCTGACTTGATTAAAATCTCTATTTTCCACCTTTGTTGTAATGGTAGCATCTTGTGCATCTCGCAAACGGTGTTCATCAAATTGTTTCTCACCCGAAGCTCGATCAAGATTCAAAACTGTATCGATACTTCCGGGCATAGAGGGCAAATTCGTATCCTCGCTATTTTGAGGCAAAGCATTCGAATTTTGAGGTTGGGAAGTCTCCATAGGCTTCACTTGTTTCTTCGACTTCTTACACTTTAAATGGCTATGTCCAAATATTTGGCAATGAAAACAAAAATCCGGATAATGCTCATATTCCACTTTTTGAACATACATGATATTACTTGGCAGCTTTACTCTGAATTCCGTGACTGGCTCCTTACTAACATCGACTTCAATCAAAACTCGTGCATAGTTCATTTTGGACCTCTCTTTAGTAAACTGATCCGTGTATAGAGGCATTCCAACACGCGATGTTATTTTACTCAAACTGGTTTCACTCCAAACCGACAAGGAGATGTCACGTAGCAACACCCAAACGGGGATTTTCATAAAAAGATCATCTGAAAGCATCACGTCCTTATCAACTAGTTTTAACATCAATGTTTTGCCGAATGTCATATAGGGGCCACCATGAAGTACCTTAATGCGATCATCCTCTGATATGAAATGGAAGACGGTCCATCTACGTCCATAGGGAATGATTCGACACTTCACATTCCAAATTTCTTAACAATTGAATTCGCTCACGCCCCGAACGCCCGTGAAACATCCAATAAGATAATAGCCCCAAGTTTCAACAAATGGAACTTCATCGTTCGCCTCAAGTTCTACAATATCTCCTTCTTGTTCAATAAATTGCAATTTCATACCCTTTGCTTCCAGACGTGACTCCGCAAACACCCCCGCATAAGTCTTCTTCCTTGGAATAGGCTTATCCTTAGGTGCATTTACAGCTTTGGGTGAAGTGAAGGGTTGAGGGTCCATAGGAACATTGTTGGTTCCCGCAATTGAAGTCCAAAAACGTGCATCATTGGGATTTGGTGTCCCATAAGTCTTTTGTTGTAATAATGCACTATCATTTAATGTATTAGAGTTCCTAGGGCTCACATTTTTGTCAAGGCCGGTTCCCACCCAATTCGAGTTTCGAAGTCCCCATAAATGAGATGCCTCTACATTCCCTATGCCAATTAAATGCGTCGAGTTAGGGCTCTCGTTCTTGTCAAGACCGGTTCCCACCCAATTCAAGTTTCGAAGTCCCCTTAAATGAGATGTCTCTACATTCCCTATGCCAATTAAATGCGTCGAGTTATTAGGCATCTTTTGGAGAGAAAACCCCTCGGCTTCCGCTAAATTTGCCTTGTTGACACCCAATTTTGACCCTCCCGTCCAGCCACTAACTATAAAATTAGGCTAATTTTGTAAAATAATTTTATGATTTTTTATAATAAAATGCAACGATAAAAAAATATAAATACAGGCATAAATAAGTAATTTAATAATGGCGTCGCGTCTCACGTAGAGTATTAAGCACTTAGAGTCTCGCGTCCGCATTAATTAACTTTAAGCTTTGTCGTAATTCTTAAATAATTAATAAATGCATAAAATAAATAATTTAGCGATAACGTCGTGTCAGGTAGCATAGCCGCATTTATTAGTAATCATTTGTAATTTAAAATCAATTTTAATCTGATATATGCATTTAATAGCACCACATTTATAAAGCTTTAAACGATTCTTAAATATCATACTCGCATTTAGCATTTAAATAATTTAATCTAAACTCAATTCAATTTTAATTTAACTTCGCAATAATGCAATAATAAGATTTTAATAGCGCCGCATTCTAGAGCATTAAGCATTAATTAAATAACACACCCGCATTTATTTTATAACAATTAATTAATTACTTTGTCACTAATTAAAAGCCTAAAACTATTAATTAAATAGCACATTAAACTAACTAACACTTAATTAAACCCCTAATTAATTCTACCCAGCCCAATTACCCGCAATTTCACACCCCTTCTACTTCATTCCCATCACCCCAATGCCCGCGACCTACCAAAGACCCGCGAGCCCACACTCTCTATATTCTCCCTTTACCCACTTCGCCTCCGCACTGCAGCCCCTAAAACCTAAACCTAGAACTCCTCAATCGCCGCCTCCATCACGCATAGAGCCAGCGTTTCCTTTCCAAGTTTACCATATCAATCTTTCACAGTGATAACCAAATCGTATCACATATGGTAAGCAAATCACTTACAAATCACTACCAAATCTCGTGGAAATTCTTTCAAAAATCAAATCGATAACTTACCATAACAAGAACGATTTCGCACTCAAGAATCCGGACAGAATCAAGCACAAATCTCACTTTAAACACTTACCAAACTTAGAACCCAAAATCCTAATTATAAATATAGAACCATCACGCATGCAATAGGCATCGGGGGATCGACAGAGGGATTCAGAAATCGATCGAATTCAGAGCTTAGTCAGGGGAGAGCATCGACGATGAGCAGAGGGGGGAACAGAGCATAGGAGAGCATATAAGAGAGAGCTCAGGGTCGAATTCTGAGGGCGGAGTCAGAGTGGAGTCGGGGCAACCACATAGCAATTCAGAGCCTCGATGAAGGAGAGTGAGGTAGCAATCATTTTGCACCTTAGCAGCAATTAGGAACCGATAGCATCGACATAGACAGCAACAGAGGCAGAACACAGTAGAAACGATAAGGCTGAGACCTTTAGCAGCAGTTAAGTAACCACCAGGGCAGAGCAGAGAACAGATACGGGGAGCAGCCACCCAGACCACTAGCATTGCACGAATAGGTAGTTCGAATCTCCTTCTTTCAATTCAAACCAAGAATCAGCAAACAAACCTTGCCCTTATTCGCATCGCAAACCCCAAAACCCGTCGATTGGACCGACGACTTGATACGCTGTCCGGAGAAGGTAAATTCGACTCCCTCTCGATTTCAGTCCATTCTTGTATTTCTGTGCGTATTTGTATCAAATATGTGTTAAATGATGAATATGTTGAAGATTGTAGGATGTGTACGCTATCTCAATGCTACCTGAATTCGTTATTTTGATGGTTGTTTGATTTTCGATTAGCGGTGTTACGATAATGATTCAAATTTAAGACGCTGTTAACATTCATTATTGTTGTTGAGCCTGTTAAGTCACTGTGCAATATGTTTTAGATAGATAAATGACGTGTTGTGTGCTGTTGTTGCTACTTGAGTCATTTGTATGCAAGTATGTTGCCTATTGATTTGTTCTTTTACATGTTCTGAGTTTATTTGAGGAGTAGCACATCCTTAGCTTCTTCATGAACTTATATACATGTGGATTTGATTTAGTCATATGCCTATGTGACTAAGAATGTAGTATGAATGCTCTATGAGTGACGTCGTAGGACATTGTGTGATTATACTAAAGCATGTTTCATATAGAATGCTATTTGTATAGGTTAAATTATTGTGTACCTCTTCTCTTCTACATGCTGTTTCCTATACATTTTTCGGAGCCTAAATTGTCCACTGTCTCTGTCCTAAATTTCCGAGAATGGCTACCTATTCACTTGTCTGTTTTGATATGATTCTGCTCTCCTGTTATCATCCCTTAAGTCTTTGTTAATTGGACATATCAATATCCATGTTTAAAGTGTCATCTGAATTAACTTGGGTGACTGAAAGTTATCTAAGCCCTGTTTGAAAGCCTGCTTGAGTTTTAAAATAATTTGAAGTAGTAGTTGGCTGATTTCACTGGAGGTAGGTGGTTTTCCAGTGTACCCTCAGTGTTGGGATTAAACATACGTGGCATCGGGTTGTAACTTATATAAACTAACATTGTAAAAGAGGCAAAGTAAAAGATCAATCGTCCGGGTTGTCGTTAACTGGTGTCTGGCATGTCCTGCCTTTAGGCTGAAATTGAATCTTTTAGTCCTTTCCCTTGTGTGATTTCTTGTCCAATTTTTGTCCCTTCATGCTTCCTGTGGTTTGCTTGATCTGCTTAAATAAAGTGTGTTGACTGCCCGCCATATGTTCCAAAATGTTTGTTAATACTAATCAAAGCCAAATCAGGCCATAGTCATATAATATGGTAAGTAAAGGCATGGCGTATGACTTGAACACGATCTTTGCTTAAACAAATTATGGCCCTATCTAGATTGCTCACAGAGTGTATATGTTTGTCTCACTCGGATTTCTAAACTAGTACATCAAGAAAATCTCTTAGGCCATAGGAATACCGCGCCGCCGATTCTCTAGCACGCCTAGAAGTGCTTGTGGTCACGTCACGCTTGTTGTTTGAGGGGTGTCATAACTGCTGCTTTTGTGACTATATTACTGCTGCCGTTACATTCCTGCTGATTAATTGGAATATGCATTGATAGTATCTTGGGCATGCTATTATCCAGGAACAATGATTTTCCCGATATTTGTTTATTACGTGACATATTTTCAGGGCATATACTAATCCTTTGCTTTCTTTGTTTTTTTTATATGGCATGCATCGGAGCAATAAAGAGTCTCACGGCGAGACTCATCGTGGCAAATTAACACCCGCATCTATGTGCATTTCTCTATCCGCATCGGAATTTCAACCCGCCGGCGAATCACATCGCCTTCCTTCGAGTCGCCATTGTTAATTCATATCCTCTCCCTATTCATTTATTGTAATTAATTGTCTAACGCTACTAATTAATTATGTATTTATAATAGTTAAACCTCGAGCCAATAAATTATAAAGTAGCTTAGCATTAATTTAATTTTGCTTCCCTTAAGTTAATTACTTTAGGCACGCCATACATTGTTTAGCATTTCTAATAAACCACCCAATAATCTTCACTTGCATAATCAATCATGTAGCTAGGATATTATTTGTGATCAAATTCCTAACCCATTTTCAAAATGCATTATCATTCATATATGAAAACTATTTTGCTTACTAAATGGACACTTTGTATGCTAGGATTATTTTATAATGCATATTTTGCCATAATTGACTTTGCACTACTACTTCTATGTTATGCTATACAATCGAATAAATTCATATAAATACCTTATGACTGCATGTTTTCCATCAAAACTAACTTTATATATATTAAAACAAAATCTTACACTTTCTTTTGGTCAAAATACATCTTATATGTTTTAAATACTTTCTTTCAAATATTTTCTAAAACATGCATTTCTCTAACATAATAATTAACCCTAGGTTTGGCAGGACAACCGCAAGTTAGCGGATCTTAGAGGGTGCCTAACCCCTTCCCTCTAGATTAATAAAGAACTCTTACCCAGAATCTCATTAAGTTTAGCAGACCATTAAAATGGAGTTAATGTTTTACTTCAAACCAGTTAAACATTTAGGTGTCCTAATTCACCCAATTAATTAGGTGGCGACTCCGCGAACCCTTAGCATATTAGCACATTTTAGCATTCTAGCAACCCTTTAGCATTTTAGCACCTTTTTAAACATTTTAGCCTCTTTTGCAATTTTAGCATCCTTTCAGCACCTTTAAGCCTCTTAAACCTTTTAGCATTTTATTATTTATTTTCTAACATTTGCATTTTTGAGCAGGGTTCGCTATTATTTTAGAATGCCGCGCAAAAAAGTGGATGTAAATGGCGACTCACTGGGATTTTAGGTTCTTAACCACAACAGATCTAGGGTTATTATTTGGCATTACTTTTGCATTTTTGCGTGCTGTATTTTGCTTTATTCATGTTAATTGCTACCTGCTTTACTGCTTTCCTTAAACTGGCATTCCGCTCATATTTCTTCCACTCTGGAAAATTCACACAATCACACACTACATGCGAGGTGCGCTGGGTGCATCAGCAAAATTCTTTCTTCAAAACCCAAATTTAGGAGAGTTGGTAACATACGTGGAGTGCTTGGCCTAACCTGGCCGCGTAGCCTTCTCACTGAGTTGTCCGCCTCGGGAACTCAAGGCCTAGAAAAGCCAAATCTTAGAAACTGAAGATAGAGCTATACCACCCTTATGTTAGGGCAGGCATGCATTTACCTTAGGTGGGTCGGTCCTTGGCATCGACACCACAATTAGGAAGACACCAAACTTGTCGACGGGTTTCTCAACCCAGCGACCAACCAGCATATTATGTATAGCGTGACAATGACAGACAAATCCAAACCCAATCATGACATGCTGAAATTGGGAAAAGTGCACCGTCATTTGGTCGCCATTTCCAACAAAGGCATTATAGTTGGACGACTTGGACAAATCCGTCATAATCTCGCATAAGTGACGTTTAGGCTTACCTCTGGCATAAAGAGGTCCCCCTGCATGTTAGGAAACGTTTGAATGTGCTATGTACAATATATCTGCTACATACCTGCAAATTATGTGCTTTATGCTAACACCGTTTGTTGCATTTTTAGAAAGATTTATCATCTCCCCCAAAGGTCGATTTGTATTTGACTAAGCAATGACAGAGCATCAATATTTCGCAAGATCAAAGGCACGGTCCAAATGATGACCGATTCAATGGCATCCGAGCGAACAGCCTAACTCGCTCGTTCCTATAAGCAAGCAGGGTCTCGTAAGAAGAGCAGCATGACATCTTCTCAAACTGGGACAATGTAGGAAACCAGACAGGGGCTGCAAATCCAAGCAAACCAGGCACGCAGATGTCAAGGGACAAGCGCGGTCAATACAAATCGACTTCCAAAACTCACAAAATTTTCTTTGAGCGCAGTCTTTTCATATTAATGTATAAAGAAATGCAATAGCCGAAGCAGAAAATACGGCAAGAAGTTTCTTCGCAAGAAGAAACAGCAGAGGCAGAAGATATGACAAAAAATCCCAAAATTCAAAGTCCGCAGCAAGAGCAGCAGCAACAGAAAGGGGCATCAACAATCGGCAATCAAAGTTCAGAGTTCCGCAACAAAACCTAGCGCCTCAACTCGGGCATCAAGCCAAACTGCAACCCGCGTGATCGCACACAACAAAGGCATCATAACACCACAGCGTTGCGCAAGGGCAACATCTCGATTCGCCAGCATATCGTGACGACATCTCTATCCATAAAATTGCACTTTTCATATATATTTATCATTTTGTTTAAACAGGTATACACTAACGTTTTTCTCAAGCTTAGCTTGCAGGAGCATTTATTCTACAGAACAGAAGAACGCCCGTGCAACGACGTTATCGGACAAAGAAGTCTACGCAACGACGCCAAGAAGAACGCCCGTGCAACGACGCGATCAAGACAAAGAAGTTCACGCAACGACGCCAAAGAAGAACATCGCCCAGTAACGACGTTATCAAGACAAAGAAGTCTACGCAACGACGCCAAAGAAGAACACGCCCAGTAACGACGTTATCAAGACAAAGAAGTTCACGCAACGACGCCAAAGAAGAACGCCCGTGCAACGACATTATCGACAACAAGTCTACGCAACGACGCCAAAGAAGAACGCCCAGTAACGACGTTATCAAGACAAAGAAGTCTACGCAACGACGCCAAAGAAGAACACGCCCAGTAACGACGTTATCAAGACAAAGAAGTCACGCAACGACGCCAAGAAGAACGCCTAGGCAACGACGTTATCAAGACAAAGAAGTCTACGCAACGACGCCAAAGAAGAACATCGCCCAGTAACGACGTTATCAAGACAAAGAAGTCTACGCAACGACGCCAAAGAAGAACACGCCCAGCAACGACGCGTTATCAAGACATCAAGTCTACGCAACGACGCCAAAGAAGAACACGCCCAGTAACGACGTTATCAAGACAAAGAAGTCCAAACGACGCCATCATCAAGATATCGCATCTACACAGTGGACGACTTTCTCTGCTTTCTCAAAATTGCATTTTTTCTCATTCATGCTTTATTATTCGTCTTAGCAGTTACGCACTAACTCTTTCTTGAGCTTTAGTCTACAGGGGCAATTGCGCAGTGACAACGATCCGCATTCACAATCGCAACACGCCCGCGTGCGGCGAAATCACGATTTGCAAAGATCGCATCAACACAGCAGTGCATCACATTTTGCAGATAACCTCTTCTACTCACGCTTGCATTACTTTTAAAATTATACATCATCATTTTTGCCTTAACAGCTTATGCACTAACCGCTTGTTCAAGTCTTAGCATGCAGAGCAGGAGCACAACGTGGATTTTCTTACAAATAACCGGCAATTTGTCGGGCCAACCTTCCCAACGATCGCGTAGCCAAGCGCTTGGCCCACTCGCCCACATCACCATAGAACCCAACACCATAAGCCATAGCAGACACCCTGTGTTCAAGCCGCTTATTTTCTTTTACTTTTTGCACCATAACCCGGTCATCATAACTCGACATCGACATTTTTAAGTCCGCGTAGCCCGCCTCGTGTTTGACCAGGGTAGCCCAGTGTCGGCATTACTCGACACTGGGCCCGCTTTAAGTCCGCAGTAGCCCGCCTTGGTGTTTAGACCATGGTAACTCAAAGGTCGCCATAACTCGACATCGGGACGCTTTTTATTTTTGCGCCACTTTGTCTACCGCCAAAGATTTCGCACTTCAAGATCGAGACAAAATTGGCTATGAGTCAACGTCTTTGTCCGAAGATTCTTCCATCATCTCCATACAAAGAGGGACATCTGTTGACACCCAATTTTGACCCTCCCGTCCAGCCACTAACTATAAAATTAGGCTAATTTTGTAAAATAATTTTATGATTTTTTATAATAAAATGCAACGATAAAAAAACATAAATACAGGCATAAATAAGTAATTTAATAATGGTGTCGCGTCTCACGTAGAGTATTAAGCACTTAGAGTCTCGCGTCCGCATTAATTAACTTTAAGCTTTGTCGTAATTCTTAAATAATTAATAAATGCATAAAATAAATAATTTAGCGATAACGTCGTGTCAGGTAGCATAGCCGCATTTATTAGTAATCATTTGTAATTTAAAATCAATTTTAATCTGATATATGCATTTAATAGCACCGCATTTATAAAGCTTTAAACGATTCTTAAATATCATACTCGCATTTAGCATTTAAATAATTTAATCTAAACTCAATTCAATTTTAATTTAACTTCGCAATAATGCAATAATAAGATTTTAATAGCGCCGCATTCTAGAGCATTAAGCATTAATTAAATAACACACCCGCATTTATTTTATAACAATTAATTAATTACTTTGTCACTAATTAAAAGCCTAAAACTATTAATTAAATAGCACATTAAACTAACTAACACTTAATTAAACCCCTAATTAATTCTACCCAGCCCAATTACCCGCAGCCCACACCCCTTCTACTTCATTCCCCCATCAGCCCAATGCCCGCGACCCGGCCCAGCACCCGCGAGCCCACAGCCCTATATTCTCCCTTTACCCACTTCGTCTCCCGCAGACCAGAGCCCCCTAAAACCTAAACCTAGAACTCCCTCAATCGCCGCCTCCATCACGCATAGAGCCGCTGCTTTCTTTCCAAGTTTACCATATCAATCTTTCACAGTGATAACCAAATCGTATCACATATGGTAAGCAAATCACTTACAAATCACTACCAAATCTCGTGGAAATTCTTTCAAAAATCAAATCGATAACTTACCATAACAAGAACGATTTCGCACCAAGAATCCGACAGAATCAAGCACAAATCTCAGCCTTAAACACTTACCAAACTTAGAACCCAAAATCCTAATTATAAATATAGAACCATCACGCATGCAATAGGCATCGGGGGATCGACAGAGGGATTCAGAAATCGATCGAATTCAGAGCTTAGTCAGGGGAGAGCATCGACGATGAGCAGAGGGGGGAACAGAGCATAGGAGAGCATATAAGAGAGAGCTCAGGGTCGAATTCTGAGGGCGGAGTCAGAGTGGAGTCGGGGCAACCACATAGCAATTCAGAGCCTCGATGAAGGAGAGTGAGGTAGCAATCATTTTGCACCTTAGCAGCAATTAGGAACCGATAGCATCGACATAGACAGCAACAGAGGCAGAACACAGTAGAAACGATAAGGCTGAGACCTTTAGCAGCAGTTAAGTAACCACCAGGGCAGAGCAGAATGATACGGAGCAATGCACCTGCACCACTAGCATTGCACGAATAGGTAGTTCGAATCTCCTTCTTTCAATTCAAACCAAGAATCAGCAAACAAACCTTGCCCTTATTCGCATCGCAAACCCCAAAACCCGTCGATTGGACCGACGACTTGATACGCCCGTCGCTGTCCGGAGAAGGTAAATTCGACTCCCTCTCGATTTCAGTCCATTCTTGTATTTCTGTGCGTATTTGTATCAAATATGTGTTAAATGATGAATATGTTGAAGATTGTAGGATGTGTACGCTGTCTCAATGCTACCTGAATTCGTTATTTTGATGGTTGTTTGATTTTCGATTAGCTGTGTTACGATAATGATTCAAATTTAAGACGTCATAACATTCATTATTGTTGTTGAGCCCGTTAAGTCACTGTGCAATATGTTTTAGATAGATAAATGACGTGTTGTGTGCTGTTGTTGCTACTTGAGTCATTTGTATGCAAGTATGTTGCCTATTGATTTGTTCTTTTACATGTTCTGAGTTTATTTGAGGAGTAGCACATCCTTAGCTTCTTCATGAACTTATATACATGTGGATTTGATTTAGTCATATGCCTATGTGACTAAGAATGTAGTATGAATGCTCTATGAGTGACGTCGTAGGACATTGTGTGATTATACTAAAGCATGTTTCATATAGAATGCTATTTGTATAGGTTAAATTATTGTGTACCTCTTCTCTTCTACATGTCGCTTTCCTATACATTTTTCGGAGCCTAAATTGTCCACTGTCTCTGTCCTAAATTTCCGAGAATGGCTACCTATTCACTTATCTGTTTTGATATGATTCTGCTCTCCTGTTATCATCCCTTAAGTCTTTGTTAATTGGACATATCAATATCCATGTTTAAAGTGTCATCTGAATTAACTTGGGTGATCAAAGTTATCTAAGCCCCGCTTGAAAGCCCGCTGAGTTTTAAAATAATTTGAAGTAGTAGTGGCTGATTTCACCGGAGGTAGGTGGTTTTCGGTGTACCTCAGTGTTGGGATTAAACATACGTGGCATCGGGTTGTAACTTATATAAACTAACATTGTAAAAGAGGCAAAGTAAAAGATCAATCGTCCGGGTTGTCGTTAACTGGTGTCTGGCATGTCCTGCCTTTAGGCTGAAATTGAATCTTTTAGTCCTTTCTCAGTGTGATTTCTTGTCCAATTTTTGTCCCTTCATGCTTCCTGTGGTTTGCTTGATCTGCTTAAATAAAGTGTGTTGACTGCCCGCCATATGTTCCAAAATGTTTGTTAATACTAATCAAAGCCAAATCAGGCCATAGTCATATAATATGGTAAAAAGGCATGGCGTATGACTTGAACACGATCTTTGCTTAAACAAATTATGGCCCTATCTAGATTGTCACAGAGTGTATATGTTTGTCTCACTCGGATTTCTAAACTAGTACATCAAGAAAATCTCTTAGGCCATAGAGCAATTGCATTCTGATTAGTACGCCGCCTCGGTAGTGCTTGTGGTTGTCACTTGCTTGTTTGGAGGGGTGTCATAATCGCCGCTTTTGTGACTATATTATCGCCGTTACATTCCTCGCGATTAATTGGAATATGCATTGATAGTATCTTGGGCATGCTATTATCCAGGAACAATGATTTTCCCGATATTTGTTTATTACGTGACATATTTTCAGGGCATATACTAATCCTTTGCTTTCTTTGTTTTTTTATATGGCATGCATCGGAGCAATAAAGAGTCTCACGGCGAGACTCATCGTGGTAAATTAACACCCGCATCTATGTGCATTTCTCTATCCGCATCGGAATTTCAACCCGCCGGCGAATCACATCGCCTTCCTTCGAGTCGCCATTGTTAATTCATATCATCTCCCTATTCATTTATTGTAATTAATTGTCTAACGCTACTAATTAATTATGTATTTATAATAGTTAAACCTCGAGCCAATAAATTATAAAGTAGCTTAGCATTAATTTAATTTTGCTTCCCTTAAGTTAATTACTTTAGGCACGCCATACATTGTTTAGCATTTCTAATAAACCACCCAATAATCTTCACTTGCATAATCAATCATGTAGCTAGGATATTATTTGTGATCAAATTCCTAACCCATTTTCAAAATGCATTATCATTCATATATGAAAACTATTTTTCTTACTAAATGGACACTTTGTATGCTAGGATTATTTTATAATGCATATTTTGCCATAATTGACTTTGCACTACTACTTCTATGTTATGCTATACAATCGAATAAATTCATATAAATACCTTATGACTGCATGTTTTCCATCAAAACTAACTTTATATATATTAAAACAAAATCTTACACTTTCTTTTGGTCAAAATACATCTTATATGTTTTAAATACTTTCTTTCAAATATTTTCTAAAACATGCATTTCTCTAACATAATAATTAACCCTAGGTTTGGCAGGACAACCGCAAGTTAGCGGATCTTAGAGGGTGCCTAACCCCTTCCCTCTAGATTAATAAAGAACCCTTACCCAGAATCTCATTAAGTTTAGCAGACCATTAAAATGGAGTTAATGTTTTACTTCAAACTAGTTAAACATTTAGGTGTCCTAATTCACTCAATTAATTAGGTGGCGACTCCGCGAACCCTTAGCATATTAGCACATTTTAGCATTCTAGCAACCCTTTAGCATTTTAGCACCTTTTTAAACATTTTAGCCTCTTTTGCAATTTTAGCATCCTTTCAGCACCTTTAAGCCTCTTAAACCTTTTAGCATTTTATTATTTATTTTCTAACATTTGCATTTTTGAGCAGGGTTCGCTATTATTTTAGAATGCCGCGGCCGAAAAAGGGCGTGACATGCCTTACCAAGATCCGTGGGAATAGGAACAACTTCTGATGTAGCACCCATTGAATGAAGCGTGCCATTGGCATCCGCATCAATTGAATGTTTCAAATTACTAGATCTCTTTTGAATAAAAAACCCTTCGGCTTCCGCAACCTTTGCATTTCCAAGGCTTATTGGAATAGAAGCATTCTCGGACTCAACAACCAATGACTGGTGACCCATGGACTTCCCCCATGACCCATGCCCACCCACCTGACCCGCTATCAACCCGGGACTAGCCTCGTGACCCGCTTTCACCTCGGCATCCAAAGTGCCTGCCGGAAAAGTCTCATTGGACTCAGAAACCAAGGATCGGCGACCCATGGGTTTCATCCACAACCCAAGACCATCAACACTACCCACCTGCAACCCGGGACCACCCTTCATACCCTCTTTTGACCCGGGATCTCCCGCACGACCTGGTTTCCCTCCATTGTCAAGTGTTCCTACCGGAACACCACCTTTCTCATCGGCTACCAAAGTGTCTGCCGGAAAAGACCCTTTGGCCTTAAAGACCATAGTACGGTGACCCATGGGTTTCATCCACAACCCATGACCACCATCACGACCCTCCTGCAACCCGGGACCACCCACCATACCCGCTTTTGACCCGAAATCTCCCGCAAGACCCATTTTCTTTCCAGTGTCAAGGGTTGCAACCGGAACACCCCCAGAGGTTGCCACCAAAAAGTTGGGAGATTCAATGAAGTGCATCCTCGACCCATGACCACCATCATGACCCTCTTGCAATCCGAAACCACCCTCATGACCTGCTTTCAAACCGACTACACCCGCCTGACCCGATTCCTCCACAAAGTTCAAAGAAGCAAACTGGCCACCACCGGAAGTTGCCACCACTGGAAATGCACTCGTCAAATTCAAATCTTGAACAATCAAACTAATCTCTTTCTTTCTATTAGCTGAAATCTTTATATTCTTCCTCATGGCAAGAAGGAAGATAACTCACTCTATAACAAATCGATTAAAGTGAACATGAAATGAACACACAAACTTTTCCGTAGGATGGGATTGATCAAAGAACAATCCGTAATAGTTCAGTTGATGAAAATCATAGAAGAAGGGAGACGTATAAGAGCAACTAGAGGAAAATGTTGAGAGCATTTTCGCCTAGTGAGAGAAACATCTCTCTAACTCTCAATATCCCCCTCAAATCCGAATAGACTTAATCTTAGCAACAAGTGAAAATGTTTCATCATAATCGACTCCAGGCTGCTGATTATATCCTTTAGCCACCAGTCTAGCTTTATAAGTCTGAACCTTGCCAAATGCATCAATCTTCTTCTTGAAGACCCATTTGCATCCTATGAATTTAACCTCATTTGGAAAATCAACCAAGTTTCATACTTGATTGACGTACATATATTCCATTTCGGATTTCATGGCTTCTTGCCATCTCTTCGAATCAATGTCCACCATTGCTTCGTTGTAGGTTGTAGGCTCATCATCATCTGGAATATCTATCTCACTATGTGTTTCCACAAGTAGATTTAGTCTTTCTGGAGGACGATGAGTTCTAGTCGACCTACGGAGTTGATTGTTTTGCAGTTCAGTTCTAGGTATGTTCTGACTGTGAGAAAGTTCTTGTGTGTTGGTTGATCCACCAATATGAAAGCTTTTAGGAATATCATTTTTATGTCTTTCCTGAATGGGAGGAGTTGGACTCACTGTGATTGCTCCCAAGGTCTGTATAGGAGGGTCTTGCATTTTTGCATCATTCCTCGCAACACTCCCACTGGAGGAAGGGCGTATCCTAAGTACCTAATCTTCGCCAAAAGCTCTTAATGAATTCTTGCCTTGATCATTCGGCAAGGATTCAACCTATATGTTAGTTTTTTGTTCTTGAATTTCTTCGAGTTCTATCTCTGTGCAACTCTCTTCCTTGTAGACATATTCTTCTTCAAGGAAAGTTACGTTCCTAGAAACAATGATCTTTTGTTCGTTAGGAAGATAGAAATAGTATCCCTTAGTTTCCTTTGGATACCCTACAAAGTAACATTTCTCACTGTTGGATTTGAACTTATCAGTGAGCATCTTCTTGACATATGCAGGGCACCCCCAGGCCTCACATGTCTAAGAGTTGGCTTCTTGCCACACCATATCTCATATGGCATCTTTTTAACTAATTTGAAAGGAACCCTATTTAGAACATATATCGAGGTTTGTATAGCATATCCCCAAAGGTATGTTGGTAAAGATGAAAAGCTCATCATGGATCAAACCATATCTAGTAGGGTTCAATTTCTCCTCTCGGCAACACCATTCATTTGTGGTGTTCCAGGAGGTGTCCATTCTGAATGAACTCCATATAGCTTCAAGAAATCTAGAAATTCTTTACTTAAGTATTGACTCCCTCGATCAGATCGAAGAGTCTTGATACTCTTTGCGAGTTATTTCTCCACTTCACACTTGTACTCCTTGAACTTTTCGAAAGCCTCGAATTTGTGTTTCATAAGATACACATATCCATACCTTGTCAAGTCGTCTGTAAAAGTGATGAAGTAAGAGAAACCTTCTCTAGCTTGAGTAAAAAATGGTCCATATACGTCAGTATGTACCAACTCAAGCACCTCTTTGGTTCGTATCTCCTTTCCAAAAAGAGGCTTATTGGCCATCTTACCCTTCAAAAAGGATTCACAGTTACCATAAGGTTCTAAGTCAAATGGTTCGAGGTAGTTAAGTTTCCTCAGCCGTTCTATCCTTGTTTGATTGATATGACCAAGTCTACAATGCCACATGTAGGTAGAATTTCTTTTACTTATTTTAGCTCGTTTGTTTTGTACATTGGAAATTTGTTTTATTTCAATGACATACATACCTTATCCACTAGAGGTAGAAGCATCTGGTGCTTTTCCTCCTGGTGCAGTGCAGTCCTTTCTTCCAATGCCCCTTCCTATTACAGTTGAGGCATACATCCTTGGCCAGAATCACCCTTTCTTCTTCACACCTCCCTTAGGCTTCATAGCTTAGGGCGCAACGACTGCCTTGCCCTTCTTCTTCTGTCATTCCTTACCTTTCGGCTTGGGCTGGCTAAAAGAGATCATCATGAGCACATATTTGCTCTTGAAAGTTGAAGATTCAAAGGTCTTTACATGCTATATAGTTCCGGCAGACTCGCCTTTGTTCCGTTCATATTATAGTATACAATAAAATTCTTCAATGAACGAGGGAGAGAGTTCAGGATAAGGGTGGAAGCGACATTATTTTGCAGTCTTATACCAATCGAGGCCAGCCTCTCTATCAACCCTATCATCTTCAACACATGTTGATACACTTGCCTCCCTTCACTTAGCTTACACTTGAAAAGTTTCTATCAACAACTCATATTTCATAGTTTGGGACTGAGAGTCATAGATTCTCTTCAAGTGTTCGAGCATTTCGTTAGGGACCATGTTCTCATGTTGTCTCTGTAGTTCCACTGACATGGAAGACAACATGACGCATCGTGCTGAAGTGGCATCATCTAGGTTCTTATGGTAGGCTACCTTATCCAATATGGCATATTCTGCAGAATCCTCGGCAGGGACTGTGGGGAATACATTGTCCAACACATATTCAATTCTTTCTTGTCTTAGGACAATCCTTAGATTCCTAAGCCAATCTAGATTGTTCGGTCCGGTAAGTTTGTTCATTTTCAATGATAGGCTCGACATTTTAAAGTTTTGAAGAATTTAGATAGACGAAAAACTACAATCAAAATTTATTTCCCTATTATACACATTCATTTTAGGCTAATTTAACATGACCTTTTGTTTAATTAGCTCCCATTATTTTAGCATACTTCTACGACCTCAAGGTAGAATACGGACCTAAAATTATTTTAAGGTCATAATGGACCAAGAACCAAACATATGCTATATCCGCGTTTGCTTTGGCTGATAACTTCAATAGCACATTTTGGTAGGTCTTAAACCAATTGCAAAACTTATTTGCAACTTTTGGTTGATTAAATAATTCAATTTTAATCATGCGTCCTTAGATTAGTACGACACTTTGGCGCCAAGATTTTTCTAACCAAGTCAACCCCATTACACTACTGCGTTTATGCATCTAAGTAAACTTGGCCTTTGCGAGCAAACACTTTGGTGTAAATACCCATAAAAGGTTCTCATCTACTTTTACATTTAACACATCTATGAAAGAGTCTGAGTCCTCGTAGACCTAGAGCAAATTTTTTGGCATAAATATTTGTATCGCCGAAAAGGATTTTGCACTCTAACAATTATAATGGACGACACGTTTTAATTTTAGACTTGTATTCAAAGGTTGGGGAACATTTTTTAGTTTTCGGGGATTTCAACCAAGATCAACATTCATGTCATATTTCATATGACATCCTATCATGCAATTTCTAAAAACACATTTAGATGGGAAATCATCAACCAAATAGGCATGATAAAAGATGGTTTTAATCTACTACTGGGCGCCGCCTACCCAGATAGTTATAGCGGTCATTTATGTAAATCAATTACTGGGTGCCGCCTACCTAGACAATAATAGCGGACACTATGCTAATAATTAAATGCTCGCATTTAAAACACTTAGCACATATGTATATTTTTCAATAATATACAATTAATTATAATCATGAGTCTATTTGTCTAAACTCTAAAATCTATGTCTATGCCAAACAGTCCCTAAATATTTTCTGATTTTAAAATTCTAATTTCCAGGAAATTCTGTAAACTTTCAGAATTTACTGTTTAGTCCCTCAATAATTTAAAATTCAATTTGAACCCTATTAAATTAAAAAAAATCAATTTTAATTTTCAGAAAACATTTTCAGGTTTTAGGGACCTGTTTGAAATTTCCAGATTTTAAAAATTCAATTTTTAGAAACTTTATTTAATTACAGAATTTTCCGAAAGGACCAAATTTGTTTAATTAAAAGTTTTAACTTTCAGATTCTGAAACATTTTAAACGTCAGAATTAGAATCTGAAATATTAAAAACTTCAGTTTCTGATTCCGAAAATAATAATATTTTTTTAAAAATCACCGTCGGCTCCGCGACCCTTAGGGGTGGCGCCTCGGAGGCAATGACAATTTTTTTTTAATTTTAAGCTTTAGGGATGAACAGCGTCGCGACGCTTCTGACAAACCCGTAGCCTTGCGCGCGCCACAAACCCTAGCAAGCACCACAAAGACTCTCGCCTAAACGCAAAATTCTACAATTCTGAAACCCTAAAACTGGTTCAGGACCAGATTTGCAGATTCAACCTCGTACTCCTTCACCATTAAACAACACGTTCATCGATAATCATCCAATCCCTTCCCGTTCTTCGTCTCAGTGCACCATGTTCGAAATGAACTGGTAACACACATTAACTTAGAAGAGTTAGATCGGAATGACTTCCTCGATTATATCATTGTTCAATAGTTTAAGAGACAAGGATTATGCGTTCTTGAGATTTAAGGTTTTAAAGCTTCTTAACGACATAAAATTAGATTTAAACAAATTCTAACTCATATTATCATTAATAAACATTATATAATCACACAAAATAGCCCAGGCTCTGATACCACTGTAGGGTTTTGTCGGGTTCATACACGCAGCGAAATTTGAAAATTTATGTTTCAAACCCGACGGGCGGTCAAACTGATGGATGATTATATAATGAAAACACATAGAAATTGTAATGCGTCTATAGAACACTTACAGTTTGCAAATCTGGAATCTTCTTCTACCGAGGGTGAGCACGCAACCGTTCCTCGATTTACAAGTCAAGACTCCGATGTAATTACTCTTTCGGAAAGCTAAGAAATCCAGCAGAGTTTCAGCAGAGAATAATTGAACCCTTTATTTATAGCTGAAAAATCAGCTAGGATTTCCAAATGGGCCAGGCCCAGAAACCGAGATAGAGTGGGTCACTCGGACCCACTGGACACGTGGCACCGCGATGCTGAATGGGTGGCTGTTAGCGATATTTTGAATGCTCACGCAAGCGTACGCATCGTTGATAAGTAATATAGTATGATACGACTGAATATAGTCCTCAGAGACTGGTTTCTAATTACCGTTCATCTATTCTATGTTATCTATTTGGTAATCGATATTTGAGTTGAGTTTTTGTTTAACTACTAGAATAATTACAAGAATTACTAAACTATTTAAGTTTTAATCAGTTATGAATGAATTAGGGCTTCCAAAATCCTCGACTATCCACTCTATTCAATCCTTAATGCAACTAGAATGACTTCTTCTTCTACGTTAAGATATCGGTTAACTAAACTGTCTTATATTCCGGTTAGGACATATAATCACTCAACCCCAGTGCAGAACCCTTCTATATTTCTATGATAGGATTTACCACATAGGAGGATTAAGAACAGTAACCTATAATGCTACACAAGTATTGGGGTACTGTCGTCTGCGATTTTAACCTATGTCTAGTCAATTACAGCATATCCAAATCTCTCCTCTCGGTTCTTGATTAGAAATCATATATATTATGATAATTAGTGATCAATTAATTATCAAATATTCATACCAATTATTGACTAAATCTTAATCAAGTGAAGAAGAAATCAAACTACTGCATTAATTCATGAATAGAAGTTTCAAGCGAGTCATAAGAAAAACCCTAATAAAGTGTTTAGCTCCTAGCCATAGTCACGCTAAGAACTAACATAAAATCAATACATAAACTGAATTAAAAACGAAAGAAAAGAAATTACTGCGAACTAAGTCTCCAATTGTAGCCTCCCTTGTTGTTTTGTGTTGTGCTATGTTGTAGAATGACCAACCTCCATAGCATTAATCCCTAGGGCTTAAATATGTTTCAAATTTCGTGCCCTATGGACCAATCTGTCCTTAGCCAATTCTTCTTCGGAACTGAGATTTCCGCACCGGCACCGCGGTTCTGCATAACGGCATCGCGGTGCCGAAACTCCTGCACCTTCTCAGCAAATATGGCACCGCGGTTCTGCATAGTGGTACCGTGGTGCTGAAAGTCCTGTGGCTTCTCAGTAAATATGGCACCGCAGTTCTGCATATTGGCACCGCGGTGCTGAAAATCCTTCATCCTGATGTGCCAACTTTCGTTCTTTGCTTCGGGAGCACATTTTCTGCCAAATTCTCGCTCCTTTTCGCAATATTTCCTTTTGGAATCGTTGTGACTCAAAAGAAAGAAAAACAAAGCTAATACTATACTAAACACAACAAAAACGAGTAAAATACTAACTAAAAATGACTTAAAAGGCGTATACAAAATACGCCTAACAAACACCCCCAAACTTAACCTTTGCTCGCCCTCGAGCAAAGATCAAAACAAAACAAAGACACAAAAACAAAAGACTCAAAGACTCAAATAAAGCAGTTGCACAAGTACTTAGAAACACATGAACGTCAGTTGGAATAATATGTAGGAACAAATATAGCATGAATTTAGCAATCTAGAATTTCAAGTCAGATATTTCGCAAATTCATTTCAATCATAAGTAATGGAATCATGAATACATAACCTATGCATATCAATTTCATTTGGCATGTTTACTTGTTATTCTCAACTAATTATAGACATACATTCTAGAGATCATCAGAACTTTTCAGGGTTGTAATGTAGGCTTAGGCAGGGGTAGGTAAAATTAGGCATTTAGGCTCAATTTACGTACCATAAGCATTTTTCTTACTCAACCATTTTGTCCTTCTTTTTGGTATTCTTTTCAGTTAATACCTATATCCCATTTTCTCTTTTTGAGAGCATGAAACAATTCACATAGACACCCCCAAACTTAAGCTTTTACATTTTTTTCATTGGGGTGCATCACTTTTTCACTCTCTTTTTGTATTCCTTTTTCACTCTTTTTCATCCCAATTTTTCAATTACCGCTTATGGCACACGAGAGAATCATGGGGTGTCAAAGAAAACAACTTATTTTAGGCTCAAAGGGGCTGACTAGGAATACAATTTATTGCAAGGTAGGTAATGAATGGTAAGAAGGGATAACAAAGAAATGCATGAATCATCTCCCTAACATGTACATCTTAACTATTTCGCCTCAAATAACAAGAAAGCAGACTTCACAGACATTTTTCAATTGACAATACATAGGCTAAGCACCAAATATTCCAAATAATCAAATTTTTATGAATTTTTGGCATATCTAACTTAAGCACACAGATTTTAGCTTCGCATTCCACTATATTATCCCACTTAGTTCACTAGGCGTTTCAAATAAGCACATCATGCATGATCATAAAAAACAATTGACTCACATAAAATACAAAAACAAACAAAAGACTCAAAAATAGACACAAAAATAAAATAAAAACTCCCCCCCCCCCAAACTTAAACTACACATTGTCCCAAATGTGTAAAAAACTCAAAAATTAAAAAGGGACGACTTACAGACATACATGTTACACCCCGTATTTCCTAGAGGATGAGATGAGAACGTACGTAAGAAA
The DNA here is from genome assembly GCA_029844215.1 of Przewalskia tangutica. NCBI lineage: Eukaryota > Viridiplantae > Streptophyta > Magnoliopsida > Solanales > Solanaceae > Przewalskia > Przewalskia tangutica. Next base: position 39,675,831 of record CM056740.1, on the reverse strand, counting down.
ATAAGATTTGACTTTTTGAACGAAATGAGAAATTTCGGAACCTCGTGAAGGAAAAAAGTTTATTATTTGGAATTTAATTCTCAAATTTGGTATTTAGGATTCATAGAATATATTGGAGTTTTGGATTTTAAGGTTTGGATTTGGTTATGTGGGGCCCAACGGAAAATTTTACGATTTTGTGGGGCCCACAAATATTTCGAGATATTTTGGCCAAATATGGATATTTTTGGGGATGAAATAATTTTGGGCCAATAAGAGGGTGACATGTGTCCCTCCCCACTTGTGTATGTATGTACATGTGTATGTACATGTATTGTATTGTATAAAAGACTAGAAATGGAGATATTTTCATCCAAAGTGGACAAGTGTGGGAGAGGGGGGGGGGGTGATTTCGGCCAAGGTGAGCAAGATAAGAAGACTTGGAAGATATTTCAAGACAAGTGGACCCCTTAGAACCCCTTGTAATATATTTATCTATATAAAGAGAGGTGATAGCAAGACTTAGAAACATTTGCATAATACTTTCTTCATCCAAAACTCTTTTCTCTCCCTTGTTCTTGAGATTTTCGAGAACATCATTAGCCAAGGGATGAACAAGTGTTGATTATTATCCTAGTTAAACACCCTAACCAAGTTCTAAACCAAATTAACTCTCCAAGGTGTGATGAACAAGGTGATGGCCGAAAGTTGGTGTTTGGCCGAGAATGAAGTGTGGCCGAGAAGGGTGTTTGGCCGAGTGTGATGTTGTTTTCCTAGGCTTGTTTATGAACTTTATGGAAGTAAAACAAGAAGGAAAGATGATTACAAGCTTGTAGTAGATTCATGTGTGTGATTAGAACTTGAAGAAAATTGAGCTAAGACTAAACCATGGACCGAGTTTAAATGGATTGTTTTGGACATATTTAAGGTATGGACCGAGTTTAAATGGATTGTTTTGGACATATTTAAGGTAAGGATTATTCCTCCTCTTGAAGTAATTGGATATTACATGTTGTTGTTATTAATAAGAGGACTAATGATTATAAGGAATGAAGAATAAGAAGTACATATCACAATCTTGGCATGTTAGCCGATTGTGGACAGTTTTAGTGTTATTGGATTCGTTGGTTATTGTTATTGTTAAAACATTACCTACTACATGTTGACATGAAGAAATCTTGTTGTTAACAAGTTAATATAACTTATATAAAAGTGTTGGAATATAAGTTGGATTATAAAGAAGTTATGGAGACAGTTTTGGCATATTAGCCGAAAACTGGACAATATTGATTGTAGTAGTTGGCCAAGAACACCAACTAAAGGACTGTACTAATGGACTATATTAGTGGACTAATGGACTGTATTAGTAGACTGTACTAATGGACTGTATTAGTGGACTAATAGAGTATTAGTGGACTGTACTAATGGATTGTATTAGTGGACTGTGTTAGCGGACTAAAGGACTGTTTTACATTGGACTATGGATTAATTTTAATGGACAGTTTTGGTAGATTAAGGGGCTAAATTTTACACATCAAGTTAGGCGTGTAATCCCCTTTTGGTTAACTGTTGGTTGTGCCTTAATTGGTGTCGTGGTTATTAATGAAATCGGGCATCGGAAAAGGTGGAAAAGTACGTAGAAACGGGGGAAGTGCTGCCCAAATTTTTATAAAAAGAAAGGAGATTCATTGAGTAGTATAAGTGTATACTAGTATCATGAAGTTGATAGAAGTGTTATTATCGTTATAGGTTGAAGTACTACTTGTGGCGTGTTCTACTTAGCGCGTGGATTAGCCGAAGAGGTATGTAAACTCTTCCTATCTTCTTTGAGCTTTATAAAATGTGTGGTACGGTGGACGTACATGTTTTAAATGAAATCGGATTCATTATAGTACTTGATTTGAAATGTACAAGTTTACTTGGTGTTAAAAGGATATAAATGCCTTAGTTTTTCCAAATATAAAGTTTGTTATAATGGCTTTATGGGAAGTTAGTTATAATAAATTTATGGGAAGTCAAAAGAGTGGTTTACTTGATTGATTTAAAAGATGATAAATGACTTGATTTAAAGAGAAGTAACTTGATATTAAATATATAGGTTACTTGACTTGAAAAGAATAAGTGGCTTGATTTTAAAAGGTGTAGAGTCACTTGATTTTAAAAGGTGTAGAGTCACTTGGTTTTAAAAGTATGAGATACTTGCGTTAAAAGTGAAAGTGTCTTGATGTTACCAGTGCTAGTATCTTTGGGTTTTATAAAAAGGGAAGTTATTTTACTCTTAGAAGTTAAGGGTATTCATGTTGTGGTTTCGGAGTTTAAAGCATGTCTGAATGGTTCCCAAAAGTCCTTACCAAGTCTTATGGGAGATGTTGGTAAGAGTTTTTAGGAAGTGGTCCTATCTATTTCATTAATAGTACTTGAGTTTCTAAATGGAATTTGTTCTATCTATTCTCTTGATAATACCTTGGGTTGTCTAATTGAAAGGTATAAATTACTTGGTGTTAAAAGTATACTTGACTTAATTTGACAAGTATAACTTACTTGAGTTTAAAATGTGTAGTAACTTGATTGTTAAAAATGGAAGTGTCTTGATACTACGGGTGTTAGTGTCTTGGTTTGTTTAAAAGGAAGGCATAGTAATTGTCTTGGTTTGTTGGAAAGGAAGGCATGGTATTGTCTTGAAAGGAAGGCATGTTATTGTCTTGAAAGGAAGGCATGGTATTGTCTTGATTGTCTAAAATGATGGTTGTTCATTTTATTGTAATGAGAGTCAAAGATTATTTCAACTTGCATATGTTTGCTCATATAGTCATTCGTGCAAGTGTTATATTCCCACATCACCGCGTCCCTCGTTAAAGGCCCGACAACATTATATTATTCAGTGCGATATATCATGGAGTAGCTCTCATGACGTGAGATGGTACACACTCACTGCGGGTCTGAAGGACTCATGCGGTTTCAAATCCCAGGATTTATTCCATGGACTAGCTCCCCGTGATGCGGGTATCGTGTACAAATATCCATTGCGGGTCCACAGGACCCATGCGGGTTCGAGTCCCATGCGGGTGAAATAGTCCCATGAGTAGGATTGCATAATGATTCTGAGGGCGGATGACCCTGACATGGCTTTCATATTTTGAAATGGTATTGATTTCATTAATGAAAGGAGTACAGTGATTTCAGGACTTGAAATGAAACGGTAAATCTTATTTTGAAAGGGCATGTATTGAATCTAAATTTGAAAAAGATAAAGTTGACTCTCATTTGTTTATATAAAGTACAGTGTTACAGTGATACAAGGTACATTTGACTTTTATTTTATATGGCATGGTTGGAGCTGGTAAGATTTTTACTTGTCCCTGTCATCTTTTGGCCAGTTATGGTTTATTTACTGTACTTTATGTTTACATACTTAGTACTTGTTGTACTGACCCCTTTCGGGGGGCTGCGTTTCATGTCGCAGGTTTAGGTACACAGTTTGGTGATCCTCGCTCTTAGGATCTCTACTCAGTTTGGGGAAAGCTCCATTATTTCGGAGGCTTGTCATGTTGGCACGGACCCTGGTATTATAGGCTTATATACATTTCAGGGGTAAGGCGGGGCCCTGTCCCATCGTAGGTTACTATCCAAACTCTTAGAGGTCTGTATTCATATGTGGACTGGACTTGCGGGAGTTGTGTATTTATATTATTGGCCAGTTGTACTACTGTGTTGTAGAATTGTTTCCGTTTATATATATAGCAGCTTACCTACCGACCTTGTTGCTACATATGCGGTTTTCATTTATGATTTGGCCTATATCTTGTGAGGGTATGAGAAGGGGTACCCAGGTAGGGCACCAGTTGCGGGCTCGAGGTTCGGGTCATGACAATACAGCAGCTAAAATTAGTGGTGGTGGCGGCGGATATTGCAATGAGACAGTATCTGTGGCTATTCATGGCCTTTTTATTTTTCGAAAATCGCTAATCGGCACCGCGGTTCTGCATAGTGGCACCGCGGTGCCTAAAGTACTGGGGCCTCTCTGAACATTCAGCACCGCAGTTTTGCAGATTGGCACCGCGATGCTGACTCGACTCCGTGTTTTCCATCCTTTTCTTCGTGCTTAGTGTCTCATTCCTTCACCTGGCTTCACAACACAACAAAAATATACCAAAAGTGAGACTGTTCTAATTAAACTAAATTGCATAATTTAAAAATTGGGTTGCCTCCCAAGTAGCGTTATCTTTAACGTCTTGTAGTCGGACGCAGGTTCTTTATCAAATCATTGGGGTAAATCAACACCACAACCTATCCATTTAAGGATCATTCTTCTCTTCCTCACTCTATTTTTCTTTTTCACAGTATTGGGTTCAGTAGGAATTACCTGTTTGTTAGCTTTCATGTCATGAACTTTTGTTGCAGCTTTCAAACTAGCCTGTGGGTTCACAGCTGTAGGGATGATCTCCCTAGTTTTGGTCTGAGCCTGCTGAACTGATGTGTCATTTGTGCTTACTGCGAAGCACTTGTTGTTGGACTGTGACTCAATGGTGGATTTAAACACCTTGAATACCATTTCTTCTTCCTGAACCCTTAGCCTCAATTCTCCATTTTCTACATCGATTAGGGCTCTACCAGTAGCTAGGAACAGTCTCCCTAAAATGATAGGTATTTCATCATCTTCCTTCATGTCAAGAATGAGGAAGTCTGCTGGGAAGAAGAACTTTCCCACCCTGACAAGCACATCTTCCACTATGCCTCTGGGTGCACCACGGTTCGGTCAGCCAGCTGTAGATTAACTGTGGTTGGTTTGCCTTCCCCCAAACCCAATCTCTTGAATACAGATAGAGACATGAGATTGATACTAGCCCCTAAGTCATACAATGCCCGGTTGCATGTTACGTTGCCAATAGTGTAGGGTGATGCGCGATTTAATGTACACACTTTAACGCAAGTGCACGTTGTCGACTCAAGTAATATAGTCTTGAAGACCGAGTTATCGTCCTCAGGGATTAGTGCTCAAGTACCAACTTCTATTCTTTGTTATCTATTTGGTGACCGATATTTGAGTTGTTGATTATGATTCTAATTATGAAAGCTAATTAAACTATGTGTTTACTTCAGTAGTGATGGAAATAGGGCTTCCAAGTCTCCTCAACTATCCACTTATATTACTTATTAATGCAATAAATTATGGTTCTTCTTCTTTTGGAGATAGCAGGGTTACTAATCCGTTTTATACTCCCGTTAAGGCTATATAAACACTCAACCCCAGTAGCGCTCCTTTCTACCTTTCGGTGATAAGGATGACTCTATAGGAGGATTAAGAACAAAAACCCTGTTAACGTTTATGCAAGTAATCTAGGTATTTAAACCCCGTTAACGCTACACAAGTAATTGAGGTATTTTCATCCCCAATTCGACCTATGATTACCCAACTACAGCATAGTCACAACCTCCTCCTTTCGAAGTTTGATTAGAAATCATATAAACAATGATAATTAATGATCAAGTAATTACCAAGCATTCAAAACACAATTGGATAAATCTCAACAATAAGAAGAACAACCATAAACATGCATTAACTCATAAAATAAGGTTCAAGTGAATTGACATGGAAAGCCCTATATTAGAATTAGTTCCTAGCCATTGACATGACAAGAACTAATTCAATATCCAACATAAAAACTGAAATAAAGTAAAAGAAAGAAAAGAAATTACTAAGTAATGGTCTCCAATCTTCAACTCCAAGAAGTGTTGTGGTTGTGCAAGAAAGGGAACTCTTGAAAACTGCCTAGAGTTCTCTTTTTATAGCTTCAAAACCACCCTTAAGGTTTTCCTTCAGGCCTGACCCATAAAATCGTCCAAAACCTGATTTTTCCCGCGTCGGCGTCGCGAATCGGCGCCGCGACTAAGTTCTGTAACTCGATGATTAGGCACCGCGCGCACTCATTGTTCAGCCGCGCGCTGGAACTTCGCACGCTCGAATGTTGGCGCCGGGCGCTGGTTCTCGCTGGCCGAGGCGCCATTGCCCGTGTCCGTGCCTGGTTCGCCACTTTCTCGCATTTTAAGCTCTGGAACCTCCACTTTTGCCCTATTTTCGCGCCTTTTCCGCCAAAGAGCCATTTTAACCAATTTGACTCAAAAGAAAGAAAATATATCCTAAGACGACACGTATTTGTACAAAAAGGGACAAAAGACTCACTAAAAACGACTCAAAAAGTGTATATAAAATACACTGATCAAATACCCCCAAACTTAACCTTTGCTCGCCCTCGAGCAAAGATCAAAAGAAAGAAATAAAGACTCAAGGAAAAGAAAATAGAAAGACTCAATGACATTGATCACTTTGCTGCATTGGTGTTACTTAGAAAAACATGAAGTTTAGCAGAATAATATGCAGAAACATATAGCATGAAATTTTAGCATTCTAAACACATTAAGCTAGATATTTCGCAAACTCATTTTTATCATGCTTAATGGAAGTCAAAATACTGAATCACGCATGTTAATTTCAAAAATCCTATGACATTTTTACTTGCTATTCTCCACTAATCATGGATATGCATATAAGAGATTTTCAGGACTTTTAAGGGTTGTAATGTAGGCTTAGGCATGGGTAGGTAAAAATTGGCATTTAGGCTCATTTTGTGTACCATAAGCTCTTTAGCTTTTCAATGTTTCCCTTTTCTTTTGATTTCTTTTCTTTACTTCAAATCTATCTTTCCCCTCTTTTGTTTTGAGAGCGTGAAGTGTACTATAATAACAAGCACCCCCAAACTTAGGCTTTTGCCTATTTCTTCTTACTTTTTATTGGGGTGCATCAATCTTGTTTGCTCTTTTTGTCTCTTTTTTAACACATTCTATTCCAACTATTTCACATTTTTACTTATGGCACAAGTATGGAAATATAGGGTGTCAAAGAAAAAGTTCAATTTTTAGGCTCAATGGGGCTGACTAGGGATATTTTTAATGTCAGGGATAGAAAAGAGTGGTAAGAATTGGCTAACAAAGAAATGTCTGAGTCATCTCCCTAACATGCATTTTCCTAACTATTTCGCCTCAAATAGCAAGCAATCATAACACATAGGTTCTAATCATTTATCATGCACAATTCAAATAGAAACTCCAAATAGACAGATTTCCTGAGTTTTTGGCATATCTAACCTAAGTGTTTAGATGGTTGCTTCTAATTCCATTACATTATTCCACCTTACTTCACTAGGTGTTTCCAGTAACTACAGCATGCATGATCTTTGACAGACAATTATGACTCAAAAAGAAAAATATTTTATGACTCAAAAATACACAAAAACAATAAAAAAGACTCAAATATATTATAACAATAAGACACAAATAAGACACCCCCCCCCCCCCAAACTTAAATCACACATTGTCCCCAATGTGTGAAAAACTCAAAGACAATAAAAGAAAAGGACACTTACAGACTTGATTTAAAATGGCGGCGGTGGCGGTGGCATTGGATAGTGCATTGACCACTGGTTGAACAAGGAACTCATCTCGTTAATTTACTGCCTCGTTTCTTGTTGTCCTTGTATCACCGTGTCCAAACTCTGCATCATCCTTATCTGATTCTGGAGTAATTGCTCCATCATGGGCACTGAAGGTTCTGATTCTGTGGGTGGCTGGTGGCTGCTTCCTGCCGCATATTGAGCCTCTATCTCAGGCTCATCTTCGTCCATGGCGGCCTCTGCTGCTGCTGGTGGTGGTGGTGGTGCTCTTCTTCTTGCTGCTGGGGGACTTGGGTCTGAGAAGCCGTGCACTATCCCATATGACACAGGCAGTTGGTTTCTCTCATAAGTATCAGTGGGTAGGGTTGGGACCCCATTTATGGCGCATAAACTTGTAATAAGTGAGTCATGTCCCAACCCACCTGTTGTTACTAACCTGCTGGCCTCTTCATTATTTTGCACTATCTCCTTCCCCACATCAATCGTCTTCCCCGTCATAATTCCATATATCAGTTTGATTCTGTCTTCTGGCACTCTGGTGAAGTGCGTTGATGGAATTAAGCGGGCACTGACAAAATACAACCAACCCTTGGCTTCTTTATTGAACTGACACCTGCTCAGTCCTCTTGACCCATTTATGGCAACATTAAATGCAGCCGGGGTAGCTCATCAGGCTCGCACCGGTATTCGATCGATGATGTTGGTGTTTCGACCATGTTTCAAGTAACCGGTCATCACCTCTTTCCTCCACATCAACTGTTTCTAATGTCGCATTGACCTCTTCTGCCGTCACAGGCACATATTTTCCCCTCACAAAGCATCCATTGTCCACCTTCTCCGGAAGATTAGCATAAAATTCATGCACCATCACTGTGTTCATTGGTGCTATCTTTTCCGGGTTTACAAATCTTTTCCACCCCATCATCTCAATCATTGCCCGAATGGGCTCATAGACATCCTCCCCAAGCGAATCCCTTTGATAATCCATTCCCCTTTCAGGGATTAAGGGCCTAGTACTAAGCTTTTTGTATCTTTCATGAGCTTGTTGGCTAATAAACCTATTATCATCGTATTGAGGGGCTGAGGTGGATGTGGAGGCTCTTCTCTTTCTGGCAGACATGTTTAAATCACTTTTTGCAGCGTTTCCTTAGTATCACAGACGTTACCCAACACTATCACCCAACAACTAGCAGCTACGACACTATCACCCCCAAACTTCAACTCCTGCACAACACCCACACCCACCTCCTAGACTCCTCTTAGAAATTTCACAACCAATTTTCAATACCCCAACAATTTCACAAATACAATACTCCTCCAATCTAACACCTCCTCTTACTACAGTAAAGTTTTCCAAGAAAAGATGAGGATTACCTTTTTGACGGTGTTCTTCAAGGTTTTCTTGCCTCTAATGGTGATTTGAGGTAATGAGATGAGGTTTGTTGGCTAAGATGGTTAAGGTTTTAGGGAATTTAAGAGCTTTGGTTGTGTTTGGGTTTGGGTTATGGGAGAGTTTTAGGTAAAGTATGGATTTTTGTGGGTTTAGTGGAGAAGAAGGTTTAGGTTTTTGATTTGGAATTGGGAAAATCGGGTTTTGGGCGTCTTTTAATTTCTGGATTTCCGCCATGGACTGCATTAGCCGCGCGCCCAATTTATCGCGCTTCTTCGAATTTCGCGCACACGCTCCCAGCCGCGCGCTAGATTTCTGGATTTTTCTGGATTTTTAGCCGCGCTTTAATTTCTCGCGCTTTCTTCTTTTGGCGCCGCTGCTCACCCGCTTTTTCGAAATCTGGCTATTCTTCGCCGCCTCCAATTTATTGGCCTACACCTGTCAATCACAACACAAACACTACCTCCGTGAGACTGTTCTTAATAAAAACTAACTATATTAAAGTAAAATAAATCAAAATACCTTGGGTTGCCTCCCAAGTAGCGCTGTCTTTAGCGTCTTTTAGCCAGACGCAAGTTCCTTAACTCAAGAAGTGTGGGGTGGATTAACCCCACAACAAATCCATTTTCTCCATATTTTTCTTTTTCTTCTTATGTTTCTCTTCTTAAAATTATTTTCAAGGGAAGGTTCAGAAACACATACCTGCTTTGGCAGAGGTTCGGCATCACGTACCTGCGTTGGTGGGCTTATCTCCCTTGGTTTGGCTTGCTCTGGCTCACAGGGGGTTCTGATGGTGCTGATTGCAAAGCACCTGCTCATGATTGGTGGCTCAATAATGTGTTTAAATACTTTAAACACCATTTCTTCCTTTTCCACCCTCAACGTCAGCTCTCCTTTTTCTACTTCGATCAGGGCTCTCCCTGTCGCTAAGAATGGTCTCCCCAATATGATGGGGATCTCTGCATCCTCCTCCATGTCGAGAATGAGGAAATCCGCAGGAAAAAAGAATTTTTCTACTTTAACCAGCATATCCTCAATCTTCCCCCTTGGGTGTACCACTGTTCTATCGGCTAGTTGCAGGCTCACCGTGGTTGGTTTTTCCTCACCTAACTCCAACCGTTTAAATACTGACAAAGGCATCAAATTTAGGCTTGCCCCTAAATCACAAAGGGCCCTGTTGCATGTCACCTTGCCAACTGTGCAAGGCAATGTAAAGCTCACTGGGTCTTTTAGTTTAGGGGGCAACTTCTTCTGCAGGATGGCACTGCACTCCTCAGTCAGCGCCACCATCTCATACTCTGCTAGTTTCTTCTTCTTCCCCAAAATCTCCTTCATGAATTTAAAATAAGAAGACATTTGCTCCAACACCTCTATAAAGGGTATGTTGATATATAGCTTTCTGAACGTCTCCAAAAATTTGGAGAATTGTTCATCAACTGCCTTCCTCTGCAATCTCTGTGGGAACGGGATCTTCTCAGTATACTCTTTCTCTGGAGTTTTCTCTACTACTGGGCGAGCTTCAACCACCTTCTCTTTCTCTATTTCTGCCCTTTGTTCAACTATCGGCTGAGGTGAATGCTGCTCCAACTGTTTACCACTTCTCAGCTGTACTTCCTGGCATAGTTCTCTCGGATTCATCTCTGTGTTGCTTGGCAGTGTACCCTGTGGCCTGTTGTTCGATAACTTTGCTAGTTGACCCACTTGTGTTTCCAAGTTCCTGGACGAAGATCTAGTTTCTGCCATGAACTGGGTCTGGGCGTTGGTGAGTGTCAACAAAGCTGCTTTCAGCTCGTCTGGCTTTTCTGGCTGAACAGGTGCATTGAATTGTTGAGAAGGTGGGGCCTGAGGAAATGGCTGCTGATTTTGGTGCTGCTGGTTTTGGTACTGGCTCTATACTGATTCTGTTGCCCCTGGTCTCCTCTCCATGAAAAATTTGGGTGATTCCTCTACCCTGGATTGTATGTGTTGGAGTATGGGTTGTTCTGGGGCCTCTGATAGTTACCCACAGCTTGGCACTCTGCTTGCTCGATTGGCATATTATTGGGATCAGCTGAAGGACATCTATCGAATGTATGTGGACCACCACATATTTCACAGCTCTTTGGCATCTGCACTGCATTTACAGATATTGTATGTTGTTGCAGCTGCTTGGTTAACAGGGCAACTTGGGAATTCAGGGCAGTGATGGCATCTATCTCATGAACTCCCACTGTTCTCCTACCACTCATTGGTCTATCTTCTGTGACATGGTTATTGGTGGCCATATCTTCTAATAAGCCGTGAGCTTCATGGGTTGTTTTCCTCATAAAGGTCCCACCTGCTGCTGCATCAATAATTGTTCTGGTTGTTCCGCTCAGCCCGTTATAGAATATGTGGACCAAGTTCCACAACTCAATACTGTGGTGTGGACACTTCCGCTGCAAGTCCTTGAATCTCTCCCAAGCTTCGTATAATGACTCTCCATCTGCTTGGTAGAAATTATTAAGCTCCCCTCTTAACTTTGCTGCTTTGCATGGTGGAAAGAATTTTGCCAAAAATTTCTGTGCCAGCTCTTGCCATGTAAAAATCGAATCAGCGGGCAAGGAATTCAACCATACTTTTGCTCTATCCCTGAGTGAGAAGGGAAAGAGCCTTAATCTGACAGCGTCATCCGTAACGCCGTTATATCTGAATGTTGCACATAGCTCCAAGAAATTAGATATGTGCATATGTGGATCCTCTGATGGCAGTCCTCCAAACTGCACCGTGTTCTGCACCATACTTAGAATCGCCGGTTTGATCTCAAAATTATTTGCTCCGATTGCAGGGAGCCTAATACATGTTTGTGCTCCGTTCACCCTCGGCAGCACGTAATCACCCAAGCTTCTCTCCGCTTGGACCTGAACTCTTTCCTCTACATCCACAGACATTCGCCGAGGCATTCCTTGGTTAGGTTGATTTTCACCCAACCCCTCTCTCAGCACATTGTTGTTTTGGACGCCGTCCATCTCAATTAAGGCTGCAATCCGCTGGTTCTTTTTGTTCTGTTTACAGGTTTTATCAATCTCTGGATTGAAGGGAACACGAGTGTCTGCTCCTCTTCTCCTTCGCATAAACTGATTTCCTGAAACAGATCAAAAACAGACAAACAGATCACGGCAACTGGTTCTCACAAAAATAAATAAACAAAACGTAATAAATAAAATAAAAAAATAAAAACCAAATTAGAAATTAAAAATAAATAAAATTGATATTGAACTATGCCTAATCCCCGGCAACGGCGCCAAAAACTTGATGCGCGATTTAATGCACACACTTTAACGCAAGTGCACGTTGTCGACTCAAGTAATATAGTCTTGAAGACCGAGTTATCGTCCTCAGGGATTAGTTCTCAAGTACCAACTTCTATTCTTTGTTATCTATTTGGTGACCGATATTTGAGTTGTTGATTGTGATTCTAATTATGAAAGCTAATTAAACTATGTGTTTACTTCAGTAGTGATGGAAATAGGGCTTCCAAGTCTCCTCAACTATCCACTTATATTACTTATTAATGCAATAAATTATGGTTCTTCTTCTTTTGGAGATAGCAGGGTTACTAATCTGTTTTATACTCCCGTTAAGGCTATATAAACACTCAACCCCAGTAGCGCTCATTTCTACCTTTCGGTGATAAGGATGACTCTATAGGAGGATTAAGAACAAAAACCCTGTTAACGTTTACGCAAGTAATCTAGGTATTTAAACCCCCATTAACGCTACACAAGTAATTGAGGTATTTTCATCCCCAATTCGACCTATGATTACCCAACTACAGCATAGTCACAACCTCCTCCTTTCGAAGTTTGATTAGAAATCATATAAACAATGATAATTAATGATCAAGTAATTACCAAGCATTCAAAACACTATTGGATAAATCTCAACAATAAGAAGAACAACCATAAACATGCATTAACTCATAAAATAAGGTTCAAGTGAATTGACATGGAAAGCCCTATATTAGAATTAGTTCCTAGTCATTGACATGACAAGAACTAATTCAATATCCAACATAAAAACTGAAATAAAGTAAAAGAAAGAAAAGAAATTACTAAGTAATGGTCTCCAATCTTCAACTCCAAGAAGTGTTGTGGTTGTGCAAGAAAGGGAACTCTTGAAAACTACCTATGGTTCTCTTTTTATAGCTTCAAACCCGCCCTTAAGGTTTTCCTTCAGGCCTGGCCCATAAAATCGTCCAAAACCTGATTTTTCCGCGTGCCGCGTTCGCGAATCAGCCAAAGTTCTGTAGCTTTACGATGATTAGCCGCGCGCGCTGCACTGCTTATGCAGCCGCGTACTGGAACTTCACGCTCGAATGTTGGGCGCCTGGTTCTGGTGGCTGGAGGCGCCGCGGCGCTGGCCCGTGTTCGTGCCTGGTTCGCCACTTTCTCGCATTTTAAGCTCTGGAACCTCCACTTTTGCCCTCTTTTCGCTCCTTTTCCGCCAAAGAGCCATTTTAACCAATTTGACTCAAAAGAAAGAAAATATATCCTAAGACGACACGTATTTGTACAAAAAGGGACAAAAGACTCACTAAAAACGACTCAAAAAGTGTATATAAAATACACTGATCACAGGGCAGGGTGAAGCTTCCTGGATCTTTCAACTTAGGAGGCAGTTTATTTTGTAGGATGACGATGCACCCCTCTGTCAGCGCTATTGTCTCATAATCTGTCAACCTTCTTTTCTTTCCAAGTATCTCATTTATGAATTTGAAGTATGCGGGCATTTGTTCTAACGCCTAAATGAAGGGGATATTAATGTGCAACTTCTTAAATACCTCCAAGAACTTGGAGAAATGCTTGTCTATGGCCTTCTTCTGGAGACTCTGAGAGTAAGAGATTTTATCAGTGTATTCCCTCAAAGGTGTTGGTGGAGCTTTCTCAACTGTAGGGTGGTCCTCAGTGACCCCTTCATTTTCTTCCTCAACTGCTTTCTCACCCTCTTTCTCATGAACCACTGCGGGTTGGGGAGCAACCTGCTCTAACTGTTTTCCACTCCTTAACAACACTGCCTGACATTGCTCTCTTGGATTGACCTCTGTATTACTTGGGAGTGTACCATGCGGTCTGTTGGTTACCATCTTTGCCAGTTGCCCAACCTGCGTTTCCAGGTTCCTGAGAGAGGACCTGGTTTCAGACATGAACTGATTCTGCGAATTAGTGAGTGTAAGCAATGCAACCCTCAGCTCATCAGGTTTCTCCTGCTGTGTAGGTGGTCTAAACTGCTGGGATGAGGTAGCCTGATTCTGTCTTTGCTGGTTCTGGTAACTACCTTGATATGGTTGCTGCTGGGCCTGGTCGTTCGTCCACGAAAAGTTAGGGTGATTCCTCCACCCTGGATTGTATGTGTTGAAATTATAAGGCCGCTGAAAGTTCTCAACTACCTGAACCTGCTCCATTGGCACATTATTAGGGTCCACCACTGTGCATCTGTCAAAGGAATGCGGCCCATCAAAAATCTCACAATTTACAGGAATTTGGACTGCATTCACAGACATGGTGTTCTGCTGCAGTTGCTTCGTCAGAAGGGCCACCTGTGCATTCAGGGCAGTGATGGCATCTAACTCATGTATGCCCATAGTCTTCCTGCTATTCACTGACCTATCGCCTGCCTCTTGATGATTGTTGGTAGCCATATCTTCCAGTAACTCATGTGCCTCATTGGCACTCTTTCTCATAATGACTCCCCCTGCTGCAGCATCAATATTGGTACGAGTAGTACCACTTAGCCCATTATAAAAAATGTGGACTAACATTCACTTCTCTATGCCATGATGTGGGCATTTCCTTTGTAGATCCTTAAATCGCTCACAGGCATCATATAGTGGCTCACCATCCACCTGGTAGAAATTGTTTAACTCTCCCCTTAACTTTGCCGCTTTTGAAGGTGGGAAGAACTTTACAAGAAACTTTTGGGCGAGGTCTTGACAGGTGGTGACAGAGTTAGCAGGTAGTGAGTTCAACTAGCTCTTGGCTCTGTCCCTAAGTGAGAACTGGAAGAGCCTCAGTCTAATGGCATCGTCAGCAACGCCATTGTACTTGAAAGTGGCACACAACTCCAAAAAGTTGGCAATGTGTATGTGGGGGTCTTCATATGTCAATCCCCCAAACTGTATTGTGTTCTGGATCATGCTCAGGATGGCTGGCTTGATCTCAAAGTTGTTCACCCCTATTGCTCGGAGCCTGATGCATGTTTGTGCACCAGTAACTGTGGGCAAAACATAATCTTCCAAGCTTCTTTCTGGAGGTGGTGGGACTTGTCCCATGTCAGCCGGTACCTCATTATTCAACACCTCTTTAGGTACCCCGTTGTTGTTATTCTGCTGATTTTCCATGACTAGTAAATCAACAATTATTTTCTCACGCCTGTTTTGCTTGCACAGTTTTTCGATTTCAGGATTGAAGGGAACAAGTGTATCTGCTCCTCTCCTTCTTCGCATACACTAGATCCCTGAAATAGACCAAAATCAACAAACAAATCAAGTCAATAGTGTTCTAACACTAAGAAAAAAAACCAAAGTAGAAATAAAATTAGATGGTTCGATATTAGATGTACGTCAGTCCCCGGAAATGGCGCCAAAAACTTGTTAGCGATATTTCGAATGCTCACGCAAGTGTACGCATCGTTGACAAGTAATATAGTCTGATAAGACCAAATATCGTCCTCAGAGACTGGTTTTTAATTACCGTTCATCTATTCTATATTATCTATTTGGTAATCGATATTTGAGTTGGATTTTTGTTTAACTACTAGAATAATTACAAGAATTACTGAACTATTTAAGTTTTAATCGGTTATGAATGAATTAGGGCTTTCAAAATCCTCGACTATCCACTCTATTCCTTAATGCGACTAGAATGACTTCTTCTTCTACGTTAAGATAACGGTTAACTAAACTGTCTTATATTCCGGTTTGGACATATAATCACTCAACCCCAGTGCAGAATCCTTCTATATTTCTATGATAGGATTTACCACATAGGAGGATTAAAAACAGTAACCTATAAAGCTACACAAGTATCGGGGTATTGTCGTCCGCGATTTTAACCTATGTCTAGTCAATTACAGCATATTCAAATCTCTCCTCACGGTTCTTGATTCGAAATCATATATATTATGATACTTAGTGATCAATTAATTATGAAACATTCATACCAATTATTGACTAAATCTTAATCAAGTGAAGAAGAAATCAAACTAATGCATTAATTTATGAATAGAAGTTTCAAGCGATTCATAAGGAAAGCCCTAATAAAGTCTTTAGCTCCTAGTCATAGTCACGCTGAGAACTAACACAAAATTCATACATAAACTGAATTAAAAGCGAAAGAAAAGAAATTATTGCGAACTAAGTCTCCAATTGTAGTCTCCCTTGTTGTCTTGTTTTTTGTTATGTTGTAGAATGACCAACCTCCATAGCATTAATCCCTAGGGCTTAAATATGTTCCAAATTTCGTGCCCTATAGAACAATCTGCCCTTGGCCAATTCTTCTTCGGAACTGATATTTTTCGCACCGGCACCGCGGTGCCGAAACTCCTGCACCTTCTCATCAAATATGACACCGCGGTTCTGCATAGTGGCACTGCGGTGCTGAAAGTCCCGTGGCTTCTCAGTAAATATGACACCGCGGTTCTGCGTATTGACACCCCGGTGCTGAAAATCCTTCATCCTGATGTGCCAACTTTCGTCCTTTTTGTCTCGGGAGCACCTTTTCTGCCCAATTCTCGCTCATTTTTACCATTTTGCCTTTTGGAACCGCTGTGACTCAAAAGAAAGAAAAATAAACCTAATAATATACTAAACACAACAAAAACGAGTAAAATACTAACTAAAAATGACTCAAAAGGCGTATACAAAATACGCCTAACAGTGGCGTCGCGGCCCTAGGTCTCATGAGTCGCGGTCCTGGTCCAATTCTGCCTCGTTTCTATTTTATTAAATCCAAAATATCATCTCAATTTAATTAAATCGAACATTTATATTCTCTCTGATTACATCCTTGAATCGACGGAACAATTGACTTAGTTTTACCATACAGGCCTTCACATATCGACACTAATAACATTAGGGTTTACACGGAACTCCTAGACGGCGCCAGAAGACGAACTCAATATGTGAAGTATAGTTACACAAAACCTGTGAACTGAACCTCTATGTGGGAAGATAAAATCATTTCTTTCACGACACACTCGATCAAGCTTAGAATCTGTCAAGTGTCTATTGGCATGATCATTATATCTCATCTATATTAGCTGACAACAAGACCATATCAAATATATGTCAACTTCATTGGCCAATGACTTAGTCAACCTAATACCATATGAGAATCTGATTGTTCTCTTGAAGATACATTCGAGGAAGGAATCCTAATCCTGGCTCAGCTACCACCTTTAATCTACGTCGCAATATACCCAATACAAGCCGCGTCTCAACCTATAAGGAATTTGAGCTTAGGACAAGATCAAAGTACATTACTCTGTAAACAAGGCGCGTATCGACCTCAAGTCTAAGGACTTTTATCTCCCACACGCTGATGACACTTTAGACATATATAACAAATAGTACATCAGCAGGATATACAAATACTTCTACAAGTATCCATGCGTCAATCACGAGTTGCCATAACTCGTAGCAGGTGAGACATACTACATCCCTAAGGATATGATGCATACCATATGTCGACGTATCACATATCATCGATATCCCATTCTCGATGATCATTAGTCGAGGTAATTTAAGAGTTACGTTATAATATTAATCTCTCACTTTATTCATAACTCTGTAACCTCTAGGGATGCATTTATAGAATATTATAAACAATCAACTAATAATTCAATAACCGCAAATGTCATATTATTAATCTCCATTAATATATATATATGAATGTGTATACAGTACATTTATCCTAATATAGATTGTCTCTAGGACATAAATATACTTTCAATTGTATCAGGCCTTTCACCCATATACAAGTCCAATATTTCGCAAAAAAGAAAAAAATTGAACAAGAAAAAAAAATAGGACCAAATGCAGTTCAAATATATATTCAAAACATGTATAATAAGTGTATAATTAATAATTATTGTTATGAAATATATATCCTTTGTATGGATGTCTATACACATTACTACTCTTTTGTATGTTACATGTACCTATTAATTTGGGCACTTAATATTTGCAACCTCTATTGGGTGGTTTCATCCAATAAATTGGGATGTTATTCACCTTAGAAGAAAGACTAACATACACTTGAAATAAGAATAAAGTTTCCTCCTCATCTCTACTTATGTCTACATCTCTTGTCTTATATTGCTATTGCTATCATTTTATAACATCATTTTATAACACGTTATCAGCACGAGACTCTGCCGTCTTGGGCAAATATTTTGAAAATATGACGACAGTAAGAACTGCCTCAAGTATTCCTTTTTAGCATCTTTCATTTCTTTTTATTATTCCCTCTATTGTATATAATATTGTAAGAGACATAAGTTCTCTTTGCTGAGATATTTGAGATTCTGACTATGTGGCTCGAAGAAAGAGGAATTACAACCTTACTTGTTAGTTTTGACTAAAATTTCGATATGTATTTTCCATAAGTAAAATTGGTATTATAGAAAAGAGCTAATAAATTCACAGCATTAGTAGTGTATTATGTATCATCCTTAATGGATTTTGGATGTCTATTATCATTATTTCGTATGGATTTTTTTAATCTTTTCGCTTGATCATTTATGCCTCAAATTTATTCCTGAAGAACAGTATTATTAAGAGGAATTATGATATTAATTTATTATTCCTTAATGGCTAAGAATAAAGGTTTACAAGAAATACATGATCACAAAAGTGATAATATCTCTTAAATCTCGTTATAATTAAATTCATATATGTCAATAACCATCAGAAGTGATAATATCATTACAGATGATTATGTTCCATTCCCGAAGAATGAGAAATTTTGATAAATGTTACAAATACAGATTTATTCTCTGAAGTGAATGTGGTGATAGTATATAGTAAAACTTATATATATGGACGTTTCTTTGATTGTGAAGTTATCACAATTCACCTCCAAAAGAGGTATAATGATTGAGAAAAAATATAATAATATATGAATATTCTATATTTTACTCCCGAAGTAGTAAACTCATAAATTTGCTCCCAAAGTAGCAAATTTTAAACTATACTCTCGAAGTAGTAAAAGTTTGAACTCTTCTCTTGAAGTAGCAGAAATCTGAATTTTACTTTTGAAATAGTAAGCCTTTGAACTTTACTCCTGAAGTAATAACATAGGTATGAATTGTTTCTCCTTTACAAAATTAATGACGTGATTAGTTGAATACTTCAAGTTCTTTTTATTTTTTTAAATCAGCCATCACGATCATATATAATGCAATTATCATAATTTTTATTTTTACACAGATAGATATGTGACGTTTATATTAATAAAATAATTATTATATCTCAAAATAAATTAAATTGTTGTTTATTCTAATATCATACAATTATGAGTATTAATATTCCTCCATTAAGCCCTTGTATTTAATTGAAGTGATACAAATATGAATTGTCTTAGTGACATTATTATGAGAATATTTGATCTGTTTGCCAAATGATTTTCTTCAAACAATTGAATGTCATATATTATTTTTAATGAACAATATATTGTCAGTTTCTAACATATCATTTGAATTTGTTGCAATTCAATTGATAACGTATTTGACCTCTTAAATAGTCATCATTGGCTTATATATTATTTCAAATGAAACGTTGACTTATATATAGTTCTATTTATAATTTTGTATTACTGTAAGCTAGTTTGTTGGGTGTATGAAAATATTATATACACAATATATATTTGGTATGTGGTGAGAATGATTTGATGTAAATTAATGAATTTAATTTGTAGTAGTTGATAAATGAGTTTAAAGATACAGACGTTACATTTGAGAGTTTGATTAATGAGAATTAAATGGGTTTAATTTCTGCAAGATATTAAAGTAACAATTAAAGGCAAAGAAACAAAAACTTTTAAAGAATGATAAAAATTATACAGATCATGGCTTGCTGAGAGTTTTTGCATTGGTGTGTATCCATATTTGTGGTTATATTTCTTCTGAATGCTTTTTATGACCAAGCCCTTTATGGCCTTTAATAAAATATTACTAATATCTCAAAAAGAATAAGAATCAATTTTGGAATTTCTTACTATGTTGATTCAGTAATATGTCATGTAGTTCATTCAGTAACTATTACTTCGTTATATTACTTAGTTTTCACTTTGTATTTTATTATAGTGATAGTAGTTAATGTGTATTAGTTTTACTTTGTGTATGTCATTCTATTTGAAGATATGGATACATCTCAGTTCTCATAGCAAGTTTGACAGTTATGAATTTATCATTTGTAGGTGTCCATTCATTTACTGTTTTCTTTCATGATATCAAAAATATCTAAGCAAAATTTATTTAATGACACCAGTAGTGTCTAACTATAATTTCTTTTATGATACCATCAATATATAAGTGTTAAACTGTCCACACGGACTGTATGGACAGTGGGGCCCACGGCAGCTCCTTTGTATATTTGTAATTATTCTTTTACCATAATTGGTATTGTAGTGTTACCATAATTGTAGAGTTAGTCTCCTTATAGAATAGGGATTTAGATGTAGAAAGGGAAAATGATTTTCCCAATGTAACTTGTATATATATGTCTTTCATTAATAAGAATAATCAAGGGATTATTTCTTACATTCTTTCATGGTATCAAGAGTCTAGGTTCTCTTTACCTCGCTTCCGCTCCTCAAACTTCTTCTCTAGTTTTCGTGGCACTAAAGTTCTGATTTTTTGTGCTTCCCTTTTAACAAAAACCGAGTATCTTCCCCTCCAAATTCCTCTCTCTCAAATTCCCTTCTCCGAATCTTGTTATTCTATTCCCTATGGCTGATAAGAACAATTTTCATCCAGCCCTCTCAGTTTCTAACATCAAGAGCGTCATCCCTATTGTTCTTGATCTTGAAAACGTCCAATATGGGAGGTGGGCGGAGTTATTCAAGATTCATGTTAAAGCACATAAAGTTCTTCACCATATCATTCTTCCAACTCCTTCAAATGAGAGTGATAAGGCGTCTACATCTACTGTGCTCACTAAAGAAGCGGACCCAGAATTATGGGACATGCTTGATTCCAAGGTTCTTCAGTGGATTTATGCCACTGTTTCCTTGGACCTTTTACAGACGATTATGGAACCCTACTCCACAGCTATGTCGGTGTAGGATCGATTGCGAGATATATTCCAAGATAACAGTCATTCTCGGATTGTTATCCTTGAGCAGGAATTTTCACAGGTGGCTATGGTGAATTTTCAAAACGTTTCTTCTTATTGCAAACGTCTCAAGGACTTGGCAGACCAACTCAGCAACGTGGGTTATCCTATTTCTAATAGTCGTCTAGTTCTTCAGATGGTTGCAGGTCTGTCAGAGGCCTATAACGGTGTTGCTTCAGTTATTCGTCAGAGCAACCCTCTGTCAGAATTTTATCAAGCCCGTTCTATGCTCACTTTGGAAGAAGTCGGTTTGGCTAAGAAAGTAGCAATTGGGGCCAGTCCTGTCGGCATGATGACTAATTCCAATTTTTCTCCTTTCAATCCAGCCAATGTGACCCAAAATCACAACAACGGGGGTGGTAAGAAAGGCCAAAATCGGAAGAATAATGACAAAAATCGCGGGCGCAAATAACGGGGCAACCGTCCGGCGCAGCAATAACAAGAATCTCGAACCCACAGCGGGCCCTCGTCGCGATGGTCCCATCACCTAACAAATGTCGCGCTTAGCCTACAAAGATCGCCGCCACCTACAACGCAGCGCCGCCAAGCCCGTATACGCTGCGTCGCGACCCAGCCTTCTCCCGATCGACTCGGGGTTCGCACTGTATGGGCAATCCCGATCCTAGTATACTTAGGCTTCGCCCCCATCAGGTCCACCACGCAGTGGGACACACTCAGACCGACATTGAAGCAGCGATGCACACACTTGGCGTAACTCAACCGGACCCTAATTGGTACATGGACACCGATGCCACTACCCACATGACATCCGATCAAGGTACTCTCTCGTCTTATTCTAATTTGAGCACTAATCGTGGTATAATTGTTGGTAATGGCAATTCTATTTCAATTAAGGGTTATGGTCATAAAACTTCGTCTCCTCCTCATCCACCACTTGTCCTGAAAAATACCCTTCATGCCCTAAAATTAATTAAAAATTTGGTATATGTCAGAAAATTCACAACTGATAACTGGGTTTCTATTAATTTTGATCCATTTGGATTTTTTGTGAAGGATTTCAAGACGGGGAGTCATCTCATGAGTTGTAACAGTGGGGGGACCTCTATCCAATCACACCAAGTCCCAACGTCTCGCGTCAAACTATGGCATCCACTTTAGCAGCTTTTGCTCCTTCCTTGTGGCATGCTCGTCTAGGTCATCCGGGGTCGTCTATTTTATCTTCGTTAGATAGACATAAGTTTATTTCTTGTAAGGGTACGCGTAGTACTCCAATTTGCCAATCATGTGCTTTGAAAAAAATTATTAAATTACCATTTGTAGCTTCAAATTCAAATACTTCTATGTCATTTGAAATTATTCATAGTGATTTATGGACATCTCTGGTTCTCAGTTCTATGGGTCATCGTTATTATGTTATATTCTTAGATGACTATACTAAATATTTATGGACGTTTCCAATTGCGAAAAAAATCTCAAGTTTTTTCCATCTTCATAAAATTTAGAGCCTTCATAAGAACACAATTTGAACGGAAAGTCAAAAACATTCAATGTGATAATGACAAAGAGTATGATAATGGGGAATTTAGGGAGTTTTGTGCTTAAAATGGGATAAATTTTTGTTTCTCTTGTCCCCATACGTCTTCACAAAATGGGAAAGCTGAGCGAAAAATTCGTACCATTAATAATATTGTCCGCACTTTATTGGTTCATTCTTCCGTTCCTCAATTATTTTGGCATCATGCACTACAAATGACTACCGATCTCCTAAATATTCTTCCCTCTAAAGGTTTGGCATATTCATCTCCTCTAAAAGTGTTATACAATAAGACTCCACCATACATTCATCTTAGGGTCTTCAGATGCTTATGTTATCTACTATTTTCATCCACTACAATCAACAAACTTCAGGCACGTTCTACTCCTTGTGTATTTTTGGGTTTTCCGTCAAATCAGCGTGGTTATATGTTTTGATTTGTCCTCTAAATGAATCATCATTAGTCGTCATGTTCTCTTTGATGAATCTCAATTTTCCTTTTCTAAAGTAGAAAAACTAGTGTCTAGTTCTTATGATTTTTTGGATGATGTTATCTCCTCCTATGTTCTCCGTCATTTTTCAGGTTTGCCAGAAAATACGTTGAACCCAGAAAATACGTTAAATCCGTCATCAGCGCCGCGACCCTACATTGAAGCACCGCGGCGCCAAAACACCTGCGAGTCAGCGCCACGGCGCCTAATATCCAGCGAGTCCTGCAGCTCTTCTGACGCCTCGGCCCGAGCCCCTACCGTCGCGGCACCTTCAACGGTGATTTCCGAAAATCCCAAAAATCCCCAAAATTCACCCAATCTAGCCCTGAGTCATGGTCCAGTCAATCATAGTCAACGGGGTATTTTTAAACCAAAGACACATTTTAATTTGAATTCTAATGTTTTTAAATTCCCCTTACCCCACAATCCTGTGTCTGTCTTAAATAACCCGAATTGGAAAATTGCTATGACCAACGAATATAATGCTCTTATTGATAATATGACATGAGAGTTGATGCCCCGTCCCTCTGATGTTAATATTATTCGCTCTATGTGAATTTTTGCTCATAAGGACAATTCTGACGGTTTATTTGCAAGGCATAAGTCTCGTGTTGTAGGTGATGGTAAGACTCAACAGGTTGGTGTGGATTGCGGTGAGACATTTAGCCCGGTGGTCAAGCCGGCTACCATTCGCACTATGCTCAGTTTGGCTCTTTCGAAATCATGGCCCATTCATCAGCTAGATGTGAAGAATGCTTCCCTATATGGTAATCTTCAAGAGACAGTGTATATGCATCAGCCCTTGGGGTTCCGGGATACTAGATATCCTAATCATGTCTGTCTATTGAAGAAGTCCTTATATGGGATTAAGTAGTCTCCACAGGCTTGGTATAAGAGGTTTGCTGATTTTGTTTCGACTAGGGGTTTTTCGCATAGCAGATCTGATAATTCATTATTCATATATCGCCGAAGGTCTTCCATGGCTTATATATTATTGTATGTTGATGATATTATCTTGACTGCCTCTTCTGATGCTTTGCGAAAGTCGATTATGACAATGCTCAGTTCTGAGATTGTCATGAAGGACTTGGGCCCATTGAGTTATTTTTAAGGGATTGCAGTCACTCGTTATTCGTACGGATTGTTCTTGTCACATAGGAATTATGCAACAGAGATCATTGAGAGGGCTGTGATGTCATCATGTAAGTCCACTTCCACTACAGTTAATACTAAACCCAAGTTAGGTGCTGCAGCTGGCTCTTCATATGAGGATCCGACCCACTATCGCAGTCTTGCAGTCGCCCTTCAGTATCTGATGTTCACGCGACCTGATATTACATATGTCGTACAGCAGGTGTGTTTTTTATGCATGATCCCAGAGTTGAACATATGAATGCGCTAAAACACATTCTGAGGTACATTCAGGGAACACTTGAGTATGGTTTGCATTTGTATCCCTCGTCGACGTCTATACTTGTCTCCTACACAGATGTTGATTGGGGTGGTTGTCCTTGTGAAGCCCCAAATTTGTTACAATAACAATAAACATTATTGTGTCTATGTGATTATGTTACGACCTTATTCACATTCGAGGACGAATGTTGCTTAAGGAGAAGAGAATGTAAAATCCGGAAAAAAAAAATATATATAGTTGTGGTTGGGTTAATAAATATATATATATATATATATATAAGAAAACAAAGAATAAATTGCATGGGAGGGAGTTAGTGTTAAAGTTGGATAACTAGATAGAGAAAATTAAAATAAGAAAAAAAAAAGATGCATTTGTTGTGCACGCCCTTCCCTTCTCCCCTCTTTCATTTCCCCTCCAACTCTTGTCATTCCACCTCCCATAGGTTATAGAAAACTTTTCCACTTATACATTGTACATGACACAAATAAAATACCTAGCACAAAGAATAGGAAATCAGAAAAAAAAACAAGTGAAAAGAAGAGGAAAAAAATCTGGAAAAAATATCAAGAGGGCAAGAAGAACAAGAATCAAAATACTAGAGAGTAAGGATCATTTTAACAACCAAACAACAATAATCTTCAAACTTACAAGGTGAGTTTTCTCACTCAGAAATTCTTGGTAACATCCTTTATTTTAAGTTCAATACATGTTAGAATAAGAATTGAGTGTAGAAAATAAATAATGAGCTTTTGATTGTTCAAACAACTAGTTGCGTCATGAACTTTACGAACTGATTTCACTGAGTTATAATTGTTAGGATTTGATGAAATTCGTAAGAATGGTACACCTCTCTATTATGATCATATTGAACCAAAAATGAGGTAAAATGGATATACGGTTTGAAAGTTATCATAGTTCAAAGTTCATGTCTTAGATTTGGCCGAAATTCGGAAAGGCATAATTACGGACTGTTTTTATTGAGTTTTATTTATTAGAATTATATCAAAATTTACATGGTTGTAAATCTCTCTGTTACGGACAGATATAGATAAAGAGTTGTTAAAACAGACTTACGAGTTGAGAGTTATTGTAGTTTGAAGTTGCTGTCTCGGATTCATCGGAATCCAAAAGGGCAGGACGTTGAAACGTAAAACTGTACTAATCCGTGGGCAATATAAAATTGGTGCTAAATTAAAGTTTTAGATCTCTCTGTTGTGGACATTTTGAGACCTTACGGAGGTCTATCAGACTTACGGATTGAGAGTTATCACTGTTTAAAGTTTCTGCCTCGGATCTATCGAGATCCAGAAAGGGCAGCGAATAAAAGTGTAAAACTGTACCAAATGGTACTGAATATGAAAGGATGGTTCACATGGAGACGTGTAGCTCTCTGTTATCGTCGTTTGGAGATTTTATGGGGCTTGAACAGATTTACAGATTAGGAGTTATGACTATTCTAAGATTGGGTTTTGTTTAATAAAAATTCTGCCGAAACAAATTTCATGTGGTTGTTTTGAGGATAAATTTGTGTTAGTTACCCAAAGTAGTTTTAAATGAAATTTGGTACAGTGAAAGATCCCCGTCTTACCTTAGTTTCCGCTTGAGAAACACCTTAGTTGGAGTTATGGTTAAAAGGTTATAATCGCTACAAGTATGAATGACAGAATGTTGGGAAAGAGAATATTATTTATTCGATCTTCAGAAAAATATGTAAAGTGAATACGTGTTCACATAAATATATAAATATAAACATAATGGATCGGGTTGCACGCCGCAACAAAACGTAAAGTGAATACGTGTTCACAAATACGTAAATGTAATGGATCGGGTTGCACGCCGCAATAAAACGTAAAGTGAATACGCGTTCACAAATACGTAAACATAATGGATCGGGTTGCACGCCGCAATAAAACGTAAAATGAATACGTGTTCACAAATACGTAAATATAATGGATCGGGTTGCACGCCGCAACAAATATAAAAGATGAATACATGTTCACCTATATATAAATATGAAAAGTGAATACGCGTTCACAAATATATAAATGTAATAAACATATGGAAATGCAGGGGAATGTCTTAACGTATAATACGAGATAAAATGAAGTGTTAGTTAAATCGAGAATTTCCTATGAGGAGTTGTTGCATATTTAAAAATGTTGTAACCTGATATGTTTTTGCAATATGCTTATTACGTTATAATGTGATTGCACTTGGAATATTGTGGTGTTACTTTGAATTGCAGGGTAAGGTTCTCACCATTTGAGATGGTAGGGCTGACTCTTTATTTAACATGTTTCAGGAAAGCGTGATAGAGGAAAGACTCCACGCCAAGGCTAGCGATCGTCCCGCAGCCTCTTGTCATACCAAGTCTATTGCTTCGGGCTTGGTACTCGTCAGGTTCAGAATGTCAGTTCCAGTGTCTCGGGAAATGCCCGTGTGGAATGGTCTCCCTTCCAATTTAGAATAATTTTTGTCAGTATGACTATGTAGAAACAATATTTGCACGAGCATGGGCTCGCGTTATGTTTTCAATAAAGTCATAAACAAATTTCTTTATTGCTATTTTTATTAATAGCTCCGTATTTGAATATAAGTTCAAATTTCTAAATAAAGAGAATTAAATGGTGCTCCTGGTGGAAAATAATTGTCCAGGTGCCATCACGCCCTAAGTAAAGGCTTAGGAAAAGTTGGGGCATGACATGTTGGTATCAGAGCCAGGTTAGGAGATTCTAGGAAGTTTCTTCGAGTTGGGTGTTTGAACGGTTACTTATTGCGACGGTGTGCGCGCCACCCTAGTAATAAGTGAACGGAATAACATCCTAAAGTTTCCCTTCTTTCATACTCCTCTCGTGCCTATCTTGAGTCTTTTTCAAGACTTGATTCTTGTACTACATCTTTCACGCGGGTTAGGAAGAAGATTGTACAACGTTATACTGACCAATAATTGTTGTGTAGATGGTGATTATAAGACGAGTTCCAACAAAAAGGGAAGTACTCGAGGAACAGACAAAGGAAATACAAGCTCAGAAGGAATTCATGCATTGTAAGATGAACTCGGGAGATGATTTTAACAAGTATATGTGCGACACAATCTTACTTTGTGCGTATTTTCTTAGGAGTAGACAGAAGAGGTGTTCCTACGACCCGACCTTCTTCAACTTTCCGATTGGAGTCATATTACAGATAATATTCAACTCTGTCCCGAAAAAATTCTGATCCTCATTCAGAGGGGCAAAGATGCTAAGAGGAGATGTTACAGAAGGTTCCTGGACCAAATTTCTATTTCAGGTAATAGTAGTAAGGGAAAGAATGAGCGAAATGGAAAGGGAAGCAAGGACATGCTCTGATGTATTGTAATGTCATGAAATATTTTCAAATATGAGGAATGAAACATTATTAATGCAAGTTATGAGTTGTCATTATTGTTTAGTTAATCTGCGTTTTCTTGTGGTGTTGCATGCTTATGAACTATAAGAAAATTTTAAGAGCTAGAGTAGACATTCCGTCTTCTAAAATATGAGTGTGTTTGTCTTCACAGAAAATGGTGAATTCACAAATCCCGGGGGCTCAAGAGGAGGTTCATCACGAAGCTCATGTTCCTCCAGCTGACGTGGTGTCGAAGAGGAGCGGAGAAAATGTCTGGAGAAAATGTTGAGAGAACGAGAGTCAAATGACCCAAGAAACGGGACAAAAACTAGATAGACTCATGTTAATGACACCGCAGCTCCACACATGGTTCTCGCCTCGCACCTGTCTCTCGCTAGCAGCTCGAACTGAACCGACGGCCAGTGGACCGGATCGCACTACCTGACCGAGAGTGTAGAAGCTCAAGCGCACTGATAGGCTATGGGCAAACTTTATGAGGAGAAGAGAACCACTTTACTCAGGGAAGGACCCCAAGGCCGACCCGATAGTATTCCTCGATGAAGTTGAAGACTTAATGTTCACATTAGGATGCGTGGAGACGCAGGGCGTCCACTTGGTAGGCGCACGACTAGTGGATGATGCAGGGGTGTGGTGGAGGAATTTTAGGAAAAATCATCCCCCGATGTCACCACCAATGACTTGGGGAGGGTTCAGAGCGGTATTCATTGAGAAATTTATGCCTAATACGCGTAAGGATGCGCTCAGACGGGAGTTTGAACAGTTGAAGCAAGGTGACCGCAGTGTACAAGAATATGATACAAGCCTAATCATGACATGCTGAAATTGGAAAAAAGTGCACCGTCATTTGGTCGCCATTTCCAACTAAAGCATTACAGTTGGACGGCTTGGACAGATCCATCATAACCTCGCATATGTGACGTTTAGGCCTACCTCTGGCATAAAGGGGCCCTCACGCATGTTAGGACTCGCTTGCAATGTGACAATTTGTGTGCAACATATACTTGTTAAATGTTATTTACATCTTTGCAAAATCACGTGTTTTACACTAGCGCAGTTTGCTACATTTTGTTTAAAAGGATTTATCATCTTCTCCAAAGGTCGATTTGTATTTGACTAAGCAATGACAGAGCATCGATATTTCACAAGATCAAAGGAACGATCCAGCGACATGACTGATTCAAGGGCATTTGAGCAGAACGAGTCGGAACCCGTCTTGGTTCCTATAGGCAAAACAGAGGTCTCAGAAAAGAAAAGCAACGTAGATCCGATCGAACACCTCGCCCAATTACCGCAAAGAAACGGCAACCCCGCAGCCAAATCAAAAGGCTCTGAAACCTCACTAGAGCACTCGTCACTGCAAATAACCAAAACAATCAAAATCCTCCAAATTATTACCAGTACCCTCTTACTACATATCTCATTTACCACACTCAGCCAATATACAATGCACCCATATATCCCACACAAAACCAAATGCCTACCATACCCCAGCCAAACACAACCCAAGATAAAAGGCCACCACCAACCTATTTTCGCAATATATACGACAACCCCTTGTGATACCCACCCGTGTATACGCCACGACCAAAAGCCCGTCCACTAAACATCTTCACACCCCAACTAAATGCCACAAAAAGGCCAGCCAAAATACACACCCATTTAGCCGAGCCTTTGTCGCAGTTATACGAGAGGTTGAGAGTTGCAGGGATACTCCAGCCAATTCCAAAGAATGTTCCCAATCCCAAGTCCAAAGCTCATGATGAGAACAAAAGTTGTGCATACCATTCTGGAGCCATCAGACACGACATGGGAAGGTGTTATACACTCAGAGACAAAGTAAGAGAGCTGATCAAAGAGGGAGTCATTCAGGTGGAGGAGGCCTCCCCCAATGAGTACAATGAACCCCAAAGGAAGAGAGGTGTTCCCTGGCCAGAACCCGCTTCGCCTGAATCAGTCATTTATCCAAGCATGCACCACGCAGAAGTCAAAAGAAGGAGATACTGATAGCAGAGCATGAAGACCCAGTCAGCCATGATGCAGAGCAAGAAGGCATATTGGTAGATTGGATTTGCACCCTTGTTCTGGTCCGCCTAGAGTCTAGATAAGAAGAACAATTTAGTTTGGCAGAATAATTTAAGACTAATATTTAAGTTTTAATAATGTTTTGCTTAAGTTTTCATGTAATTGGAACTACGTTCGACCTGATTCCCTTGGCGGATACGTAGGCGGCCATATCAGCTTCGGTCCTACCTTTAGAAAATCCCAATTTCTCTTTTGCTTCAATTGGAACTACGTGTGACCTGATTCCCTCGTGGGGATACGTAGGCGGCCATATCGGCTTCGGTCCCACCTTTAGAAAATCCTAATTTCTCTTTCGCTTGTAATGAACTACGTCATGACCTGATTCCCTCATGGGGATACGTAGGCGGCCTAAAGCGGCTTCGGTCACACCATTAGGAAAATTTCCCTTCGTTTTGGAAATAACGAGAATACACATAATATACAAGCAACCCCATTGAGACCCACTTTAGGCCAAACGC
This sequence comes from Przewalskia tangutica, assembly GCA_029844215.1. Classification (NCBI taxonomy): domain Eukaryota; kingdom Viridiplantae; phylum Streptophyta; class Magnoliopsida; order Solanales; family Solanaceae; genus Przewalskia; species Przewalskia tangutica. The sequence goes on along the minus strand of CM056740.1, from coordinate 39,645,332 downwards.
CCTTTGCATATTCAAAACTAGGACAAGGTAGGAAACCAGACATGGGTTGTAGGTCCAAACAGGTCAGGCACGCAGATGTCAAGGAACAAAGCGGCAAAGTCAAATACGAATAGACCCCCCCCCCCCCAAACTCACAAGTTTTCTTTGAGCGCAGGTCCTCCATATTAGCAGAAGCAGAAAGAAGCAACAAAAGAAGAGGATATGACAACAATCCAAAGTTCGAAGTCCGCAGTAGAAGCAGCAGAAGCAGAAAAGGGCATCGACAATCAGCAGTCAAAATTCAAAATTCCGCAACAAAGTCTAGCGCATCAGCTCGGGCATAAAATCAAATTTGCAACCCACGCATCGCACACAACAAAGGCATCATGGCAATTCGTCAGTTGCAGCATTTAACATGTTCGTGCAAGGACAACATCTTAGTATTCACATCATCTTGCATATCAGGGACGACATCTCTATCCACATAATTGCATTTCTCATATATTTATCATTTTGTTTTAACAGTTATACACTAATTTTTCTCAAGATTAGCTCGCATGAGCATATATTCTACAGGAGCAGCAGCAATACGTCCAGGCAACGATGTCATCAGCAACACGTCCAGGCAATGACGTTATCAGTATTATGTCTACACAATGACGCCATCGGCATTACGTCTATGCAACGACGCCAACAACAATACGTCTACGCAACGACGTTATCAGCATCACGTCCAGGCAACGATACGTCTACGTAATGACGTCATCGGCATTACGTCTACGCAACGACGCCAACAACAATACGTCTAGGCAACGACATTATCAGCAACACGTCAAGGCAACGACGTTATCAGCATTATGTCTACGCAATGACACCATCAGCATTACGTCTACGCAATGACGCCAAAGAAGAATACGCCCGTGCAACGACGCCATCGCGAACACGCCCGTGCAATGACGTTATCGATTACGCTCACGCAATGACGCCATCGGCATTACGTCTACGCAACGACGCCAACAACAATTCGTCTAGGCAACGACGTTATCAGCAACACGTCCAGACAACGACGTTATTAGCATTATATCTACGCAATGACGCTATCGGCATTACGTCTACGCAACGACGCCAGCAATAATACGTCTAGGAAACGACGTTATCAGCAACACGTCCAGGCAACGACGTTATCATCATTATGTCTACGCAATGACTCCATCAGCATTACGTCTACGCAATGACGCCAACAAAGAATACGCCCGTGCAACGGCCATCGCGAACACGCCCGTGCAACGACGCGATCGCGATTATCTACGACGACGCCATCGGCATTACGTCTACGCAACGACGTCAGCAACAATACGTCTAGGCAACGACGTTATCAGCAACACGTCTAGGCAACGACGTTATCAACATTATGTCTACGCAATGATGCCATCAGCATTACGTTCATGCAACGACATCATCAGCATTACGTCTACACAATGACGCCATCAGCATCATGTCTACGCAACGACGCCAGCAGCAACACATCCTGGCAACGACGTCATCAGCACAACATGTCCAGGCAACGATGTCATCAACACAACGCGTCCAGACAACGATGTCGAGTCCGAAAATAACGTCAAGTCCGAAAACAATGCCAAGTCCGAAAACAACGCCAAGTCCAAAAACGACGCCAAGTCCGAAAACGACGCCAAGTTCAAAAACGACGCCGAGTCTGAAAATGATGCCGAGTCTGAAAGCGACACCCATACAAAAATGACGCCACGTCCAAAGACGACGTCATCAGCATATCGCATCTACGCAAAGACGATTTCTCTACTCTCAAAATTGTATTTCCTTATATATTCATGCTTTATTATTCTCTCTTAGCAGTTACGCACTAACTTTTCTTGAGCTTTAGTCTACAGAGCTTCAATCTAAAGGAGCAGTTGCAGCACGCCTATGCAAGGACAACATATCTGCATTCACAATCGCAACACTTCCGTGCAAGGGCGAAATCACAGCATTTGCAGCAGGCATCATATTTTTACAGGATAGCATTTTCTATTCACACAGTTACATTATCAATAAATTCATGTGTTATCATTTTGACGTAACAGTTATTGTCGCACCCTTTTTCGACCGCGACATTTATTTTCTAAACTCCTGCTTAAATGTTAGAAAATAAAATGCTAAATAGTTAAAAATGCTTAAAAAGGTGTTAAAGGGTGCTAGCATATAAAAAGTGCTAAAAGTGGAAAAGGTAATGTGCTAAAGAAAAGGGTGCTAAAGTATTAAAATGCTAAAGGGTTGTTAGGGAGGCTAAAATGCTAAAGTGCTAAAAAGGGTTCGCGAAGTCGCCACCTAATTAATTGGGTGAATTAGGACACCTAAATGTTAACTAGTTTAAAGTAAACATTAACTCCATTTTAATGGTCTGCTAAACTTAATGAGATTCTGGTTAAGGTTTCTTTATTAATCTAGAGGGAAGGGGTTAGACACCCTCTAAGATCCGCTAACTTGCGGTTGTCCTACCAAACCTAGGGTAATTATTATGTTTAAAAGTGCGTGTTTTGAAAATATAAGAGATGCTTCAAAATATTTTATAAAGAAGGCATGTTGATAAAAGTTTATAAGACTAAGGCCAATATGTAAAGGATGCGAAAGTTATTTATGGACTAATTATGTGTGCATGCAAAGGTTTTTTATGGACTAATTATGTGTGCTGCTAGCTAAATTAATCCTGCTTAACCTGCGTATAATATTACATAAAAGGTGCTTAAGATGATTCTTGAGAGTTTAGGAGAAATTTGTTATGGATTTAATAAGAAACAAAATGTTGGTTTTATGATGCAAGTTAAATCATTTAGATTACTTTGGTAAAATTTAGACATGCATGATAATCCTAAAATAAAGATAAAGTAGAAGTGCATTTTCTAAGTTTAAATTACCTTCCCACCTCAAATGTTCAAAGGCTAATAGCTCGAAGTTTCCTATTAATTACAAAGTTATATTACAACAACAAATAAGATATAAAAATGAGATAAGGAGGTTAAGAGAGTGAAGGGATTGGAGCGGATGACTCCGTCCTATTTGTTTTTTCTAGGAAAATCTGAACCGGGAATGCGAATGTGGATGCACATAGACGCGGGTTGCCATTTGGAGTAGCTCGTGACGAGTCTCGCCGGGAGACTCTTCATTTTGCTCCGGTGCATTTCATGTAGCAAAAAGAAAGATAAGGATTAGTATATGCCCAAATTTATTTAACCAAAACAAGCACTTGACACATAGTTTGTATTTAAGCAAACACATACATAAAGACCAAACAGAGGAAAATATCAGATGGGGATAAGCAGCTAGCAGGTGGCAAGAAGAAATGAGAATGAGCATGTATGCAGACTGCACCAAACCACCGCTAATATTATACGCAACACCCAACAGTTCCATGAAGACAAGTAAACAGCTTGCTTAAGTGATTCCTTATTCTTGAGGCCATCTCATCAAGCAAACAGATTTAAGCAATATGCAAAGAACAAACAGAGGAGAGACACTACGAATCAGTCGACATAAGCTATAGATATAGATTCGTACTAACAAGGGAAAGAAGCAATATATGGCCAGTTATGTCATGATTCAACCATTGGCCTCAAGATGTAACAACATTAATCAACTAGCAGGTATGCAAGGACATGGACATAACTTATTAAGTAAATGTCCTAAGTTTAAGTCATGCACTAGACCTTTCACTCACTTAAGCAGTTTTGGCACCATATTATATGACTGTAAATCAAGATAACATGCAACAGAGAGGAATTCAAATGTAGGATGTTTGATACAGGCATTATTTAGGTTACACAATAGATTGACATGGCACAAAATGTAGCTTGAAAGAATATTAATATGCTCAGTTTTTCATCACTTAAACAGAGAATAAATTCAGAGTCAGTAAGAATGATGAGCCACTACCAGAGAGACTATTTGATACGCCTAACCAATTTGACAAAAGTAGGTACAGACTCATATTCCTATTGTTTACTGAAATGCTTCATAATGTGGTAATGTGCAGCACAGTGGGCTAAAGAAATGATTGCAGATCATGCCCCAGTACATATTGATGTTGGGGAAATGGTGCAAGCAATGGCCCAAACAATTACTCTCCGATAGACAACCACAAATACAGACATGAACTTTAGTGTAAACAAACTAATTTCGACAAGGAACCTTCACATGCTTTGCCCATAACCAGTCAAACAGGGATCACAATGTCATACGTAAAGAAAACTTTCAGGTACATAGACATCTAGCCGAACCAGTAAACATTTGGAGCAGATCTAACAAACTCGCAAATCAAGATAGACACATGAAGGAGTTACACAAGTGTATATTTAAGTCTGTAAACCAGTTAAAACCATCATGCTTTTATGTGTCCTTAAATACATCTGGGCTTACAAAAATGCATTACTACAGATCTGTAGACGACATCAGCTAAAGATGGTACTTCAGATATATAGAATCGCTTTAACATAAGTTGCACATACAGCACCTCAGAAGTAGATTTAATATGATCAAAAATAATTTCAAATAGACTCCAAACAGTAGCCGATTTATTCAGTCATACAACAGATGCTAATACAGATTGAGCATGTTTACAATCACATTCACGAATTTTAGTAGAAATCTATACTAACTGAACAACTTTCTCAGTCGACTCAGCACATATAACAAACATCAATATCGCTTAGTATATGCCTAATCAGTCATATCAAATGTGTATCATACACACGAATAGCCGAACGAAATCAAAAAGAAAGGGTGATGAATTTACCTTCTCCGGGCAGCGAACCGAGGCAGCGTATCAAGTCGTCGGTCCACTCGAAGGACTTGCTAATGCGATGGAAAGAGAAATAAGGCTTCAAGAGCAATTGTTGTTTCTTGCGGGTTCCCGATGGTTCTGATTTCTAAATGCCTAATTCGGTTTTCAATTGGTTTTCGATCTGTCTGTTCTAGTGTTTGCTTAAAGGTTGGAGGTTGTGCGAAATTAGTGTTTGAGGGTGTGCTTACTTGAGTGCGGCAATTTAACTGATTGTTACTCCCCTGCCTTCCTCATTTTTGCTCTCTATTTTTCTCCTCCGTCTGCCCCCTAAATTGTTTATTGCTATTTGACTGCCCTCCCGACTGAGCTCTGCTGCTCTCGATTCTCCCCGATGTTCTGCCCTTCGTTCTGCCTTTGCATGTGCTTTATATGACCATGGTTTGGGTTCTAATGTTGGTAAGCATTTAAGGCTGAGATTTTTGTGCTTATTCTTACTGATTTAGTACTGATTTCGTGCGATTCGAACAGGTTATGGTAAGGTAAACGATTTGAAGGATTTGGTTTAGTTATGGTAAGAAGAGCTGGCTGGGTGTGCGTAGGTAAAGGAAAACCCCGGATTCTCCGGCGAGAAATCCGGGCATGGCGGCGACAGGTTCTTAGTTAGTTTTTAGGTTTTCGTTTTTTGATTGAGGGGGACGAGGGAGATAGGCGATAGGTAAAGCACGCTGGGTGAGTATAAGGTGGAGGGATGCTGGGCTTGCGGGTCGCGTGGGTAATTGGGCTGGGTAGTGGGCTAGGCGGGTTTATTTAGGTATGGAGTGGGCTGGGCGAAAATGGTGTGTAGTTAGTTTTAATTAGGTATTAATTTGGGTAGTGTATTATTAATTAATTAGTGATAAATTAAATTAACAAATGTGACTAAATTATTTAGGTGCTTCATTAGTTTGAGTTTTATTACAATAATAAACGCGAGTGTGCTATTTAATTAGTGCTTAATATTTTAGAATGCGGCACTATTATTTAAAATCTTATTTATTGTGCATTATTTATCATTATTTAAAATAAGTTATGAAATTGCTTTGCGTATTAATAAATGCGACTATGCTACTTGACACGACGTCATTGCTAAATTATTTATTTTATGTATTTATTATTAATTATTAAGAATTATTTGACAGGACTTGAAATTAATAAATGCGGGCGCGAGACTCTAAGTGCTTAATACTCTACGTAAAATGCGGTGTTATTATTAAATTGCTTATTTATGCCTGTATTAATGTTTTTTCGCTGCATTTTTTATTATTTAAAATAATTTGAAAATTGGTGTAATTTTATAGTTAATGACTGGGCGGGAGGGTCAAAATTAGGTGTCAACAACTTGTCCCTCTTTGTATGGAGATGATGGAAGAATCTTCGGACAAAGACGTTGACTCATAGCCAATTTTGTCTCGATCCTCAGAATTGCAAAAAATGCTGGGCAATTAAGACAAGCGCCGACGCGACTAAATCGCTCTGTCGAGTTACGACGACACCGGGCTACCATGGTCAAACACCGGTGGGCTAACGCGACTCAAAACTTGTCCCAAAGGTCGAGTTACGACGACCGGGTTACCATGGTCAAAACACCAAGCGCGCTAACGCGACTCAAAATTTGTCCCAAAGGTCGAGTTATGACGACACCGGGCTACCATGGTCAAAACACGGCGCGCTAACGCGACTCAATTGTCCCAAAGGTCGAGTTATGACGACACTGGGCTGTGATGCTAAAAATAAAAAATAAAGTAACTGGCTTGAACCTGGGGTGTACCGTTATCGACTTATGATGCTGGGTTTTATAGTGATGTGAAGCGAGTGGACCGACGCTTGAGGCCGCTTCTGCCATTCATTGCGAAGGTTGGCCCCCCAACAAATTGCCGGTCAGAAGAGAAAATCAACGCGTTGGCTCTCGCTTCCCGCATGCTAAGACTTAAATAAACGGTTAGTGCATAACTGTTAAGGCAAAATGATGATGCATAATTTTAAGAGCAATGCAACTGTGAGTAGGAAATGTTATCTTGCAAAAATATGATGCCTGCTGCAAATGCTGTGATTTCGCCCTTGCACAGACGTGTTGCAATTGTGAATGCGGATATGTTGTCCTTGCTGCAACTGCCCCTGTAGACTAAAGCTCAAGGAAGAGTTAGTGCATAACTGCTAAGACAGAACAATAAAGCATGAATAAGAAATGTAGTTTGAGAGTATAGAAGTCGTCCTTGCGTAGATGTGATATGCTGATGGTAGCGTCGTTTTTAGACTTGCGTCATGGCGCTGCCGAACTTGTTGCGGCCGATAACGCCGTTGTCCGACGGATGTGCTTCGGGCGCCGCTGCGTAGACATAATGTTGTTAACGCCGTTGTTCGACGTGTCGCCGACGCCGTTTCGGACTTGTTGGCCGATAACGCCGTTGTTCGGACGATGTTGCCGGGCTGGCGCCATTTTTGGACTTGTTGTGTTGATAACGCCGTTGTTCGACGTGTTGCGCTCGGCGCCGCTGCAGACAAAATGCTGATCACGACGTTGTCTGGACGTGTTGTTGCTGGCGTCATTTTCGGACTTGTTGGCCGATAACGCCGTTCGGACGTGTTCGCTAAGCGCTTTCGGACTTGTTGGCCGAGCAACGCCGTCGCTGGACGTGTTGCTGCTGGCGTCGTTGGGTAGACAGAATGCTGATCACCTCGTTGTTCGACGGGCGCCGGGCGCCGCTTGACTTCTTTGCCGATAACGCCGCGTTCGACGTGTTGCCGGCGTCGCTGGACTTATTGTCGATAACGCCGCCGCTCGACGTGTTGCCGGGCGCCGTTTCGAACTTGTTGCCGATAACGCTGCTTTCTGGACGTATTGCTGCTGGCGTCGTTTTCGGACTTGCTGTGCTGATAACGTCGTTGCCTGGACGTGTTGCTGCTGGCGTCGTTGTGTAGACGCAATGCTGATGACGTCGTTGTCTGGACGTATTGCTGCTGGCGTCGTTTTCGGACTTGCTGCGGCCGATAACGCCGTCGTTCTGGACATGTTCCGTTGGCGTCATTGTAGACGCACGCCACGACGCCGTCGTTCGACGTATTGCTAATGCTCCTGTAGAATAAATACTCCTGCAAGCTAAGTTTGAGAAAAATTAGTGTATACCTGTTTAAATGAAATGATAAATACATATGAGATGTGCAATTCTATGGGTAGAGATGTCGTCCCTGATGCGCCAGATAAATACTGAGGTGTTGTCCTTGCACTGACATGTTAAACGCTGCAACTGACGAATTGTCGTGATGCCTTTGTTGTGTGCGATGCGTAGGTTACAAATTTGGCTTTATGCCCGAGCTGACGCTTAGCCTTTGTCGCGAATTCGACTCGATCGCTGATCGCCGATGCCCTTTTTCGCTTCACGCTTCTAACGCGGACTTTGAATTTTGGATTGTTGTCATATCCTCTGCGCCGCTTTCTTTCGCTTGCGAAGAAACTTTTTGCCGTATTTTACGCCGGCTATTGCACTTTCTCGCTTAATATGAAAACTCGCTCAAAGAAAATTTGTGAGTTTTGGGGTGGTCGATTCAGATTTGACTTCGCCATTGTTCTCGACATCCGCGTGTCGCTCGCTGACTCGCAACCCCTGCCTGGTTTCCTACCTTGTCTCAGTTTTGAATATGTAAAGGGCGTTTGGCCTAAAATGGGTCTCAGTGGAGTTGCTTGTTGTGTATATTCTCGTTATTTTCAAAACGAAGGGAAAGTTTCCTATTGGTGTGACCGAAGCCGATTTAGGCCGCCTACGTATCCCCATGAGGGAATCAGGTCATGACGTAGTTCATTACAAGCGAATATTGGGTAAAATTCTAAAGGTGGGACCGAGGCTGATGTGGCCGCCTACGTATCCGCCAAGGGAATCAGGTCGAACGTAGTTCCAATTGCAAGCAAAACTTAAGCGAAACATTATTAAAGCTTAAATATGAGTCTTAAATTATTCTGTTAAACTAAATTGCTTTTTCTTATCCGGGCTCTAGGAGTACCAAAACAAGGGTGCAAATCCAACCAATATGCCTTCTTGCTCTGCATCGTGGCTGGCTGGGTCTTCATGCTCTGCTATCAGTACCTCCTTCTTGCACGGTGCATGCTTGGATAAATGACTGATTCAAGCGGAGCGGGTTCTGGCCAGGGAACACCTCTCTTCCTTTGGGGTTCATTGTACTTATTGGGGGAGGCCTCCTCCACCTGGATGACTCCCTCTTTGATTAACTCCTCTATTTTGTCCTTGAGTGTATAGAAATTTTCGATGTCGTGCCCCTCGACACCGGAGTGGTATGCGCAATGTTTGGTTTTATCATGCCCTCGGGAAGTAGGCCTGGGGGTATTTCTGGGAATTGGCTGGAGTATTCCTGCGGCTTTCAGCTCCTCATACACTTGGGTTATGGGTTTGGCTAAAGGTGTATAGGTTCTGGTTGGCTTTCTCTCGATCTACGCGGGGTTTGAAGATGTTTAGCAGACCTTTGGGCGTGGCGTATACGGACGGGTATCGCAAGGGTTGTCGTATGCATTGCGAAAGTAGGTTTGTGGTGGCCTTTGGTTTGTGTTTGGTGAGTATGGTAGGCATTTGTGCGGGATATATGGGTGCATTGTATATCGTCTGAACGGGATATGTAGTAAGAGGCACCGTAATAATTTGGAGGATTTTGGTTATTTGCAGTGACGAGTGCTTTAGTGATGTTTCTGAGTCTTCTGATTTCGGCCTGCAGTGTTGCCATTTGCTGCGGTAATTGGGCGAGGTGTTCGATCGGATATACGCTGCTTTTCTTTCCTGAGACCCCTGCTTCTCCTATAGGAACCAAGACAGGTTCCGACTGCTCGCTTCAAATGCCTTGAATCACTATTTCACCGACCGTGCCTTTGATCTTGTGAGATATCGATGCTCTGTCATTGCTTAATCAAATACAAATCGACATTTTGGGGAGATGATAAATCCTTTAGACAACATGTAGCAAACTGCGTTAGTGTAAAGCACGTGATTTTGCAAAAGTGTAAAAACATTTAGCAAGTGCATGTTGCACATAAATTGTCGCATTGCAAGCGAGCCCTAACATGCATGGGGACCCCTTTATGCCAGAGGTAGGCCTAAACGTCATTTATGCGAGATTATGACGGATTTGTCAAAGTCGTCCAACTGTAATGCTTTTGTTGGAAATGACGACCAAATGACGGTGCACTTTTTCCAATTTCAGCATGTCATGATTAGGCTTGGATTTGTCTATCATTGTCACGCTATACATAATATGCTGGTTGGCCGTTGGGTTGAGAAACCCGTCGACAAGTTTGGTGTCTTCCTAATTGTGGTGTCGATGCCAAGGACTGACCCACCTAAGGTAAATGCATGCATGACCTAAAATAAAGGGTGGTATAGCTCTATCTTAAGTTTCTAAGATTTGGCTTTTCTAGACGCAAGGTTCCCGAGCGGACAACTCGAGTGAGAAGGCTACGCGGCCACCGGTTAGACCGGACACTCCACGTATATTACCAACTCTCCTAAATTTGGGTTTTGAAGAAAGAATTTTGCTGATGCACCAAGCGCACCTCGCATGTAGTGTGTGATAGTGTGAATTTTCCAGAGTGGAAGAAATATGAGCGGAATGTCAGTTTAAGGAAAGCAGTAAAGCAAGTAGCAATTAAAATAAATTAAACAAAATACATCACACAAAATTAAATGCAAAAAGTAATGCCAAATAATAACCCTAGGTCTGTTGTGGTTAAGAACCTAAAATCCCCAGCGGAGTCGCCATTCTGTCGCACCCTTTTTCGACCGCGACATTTATTTTCTAAACTCCTGCTTAAATGTTAGAAAATAAAATGCTAAATAGTTAAAAATGTTTAAAAAGGTGTTAAAAGGGTGCTAGCATATAAAAAGTGCTAAAAGTGGAAAAGGTAATGTGCTAAAAAAATGGTGCTAAAGTATTAAAATGCTAAAGGGTTGTTAGGGAGGCTAAAATGCTAAAGTGCTAAAAAGGGTTCGCGAAGTCGTCACCTAATTAATTGGGTGAATTAGGACACCTAAATGTAAACTAGTTTAAAGTAAACATTAACTCCATTTTAATGGTCTGCTAAACTTAATGAGATTCTGGTTAAGGGTTCTTTATTAATCTAGAGGGAAGGGGTTAGGCACCCTCTAAGATCCGCTAACTTACGGTTGTCTTGTCAAACCTAGGGTAATTATTATGTTTAAAAGTGCGTGTTTTGAAAATATAAGAGATGCTTCAAAATATTTTATAAAGAAGGCATGTTGATAAAAGTTTATAAGACTAAGGCCAATATGTAAAGGATGCGAAAGTTATTTATGGACTAATTATGTGTGCATGCAAAGGTTTTTTATGGACTAATTATGTGTGCTGCCAGCTAAATTAATCCTGCTTAACCTGCGTATAATATTACATAAAAGGTGCTTAAGATGATTCTTGAGAGTTTAGGAGAAAATTTGTTATGGATTTAATAAGAAACAAAATGTTGGTTTTATGATGCAAGTTAAATCATTTAGATTACTTTGGTAAAATTTAGACATGCATGATAATCCTAAAATAAAGATAAAGTAGAAGTGCATTTTCTAAGTTTAAATTACCTTCCCACCTCATATGTTCAAAGGCTAATAGCTCGAAGTTTCATATTAATTACAAAGTTATATTACAACAACAAATAAGATATAAAAATGAGATAAGGAGGTTAAGAGAGTCAAGGGATTGGAGCGGATGACTCCGTCCTATTTGTTTTTTCTAGGAATTTCTGAAGCGGGAATGCGAATGTGGACGCACATAGACGCGGGTTGCCATTTGGAGTAGCTCGTGACGAGTCTCGCCGGGAGACTCTTCATTTTGCTCTGGTGCATTTCATGTAGCAAAAAGAAAGATAAGGATTAGTAGATGCCCAAATTTATTTAACCAAAACAAGCACTTGACACATAGTTTGTATTTAAGCAAACACATACATAAAGACCAAACAGAGGAAAATATCAGATGGGGATAAGCAGCTAGCAGGTGGCAAGAAGAAATGAGAATGAGCATGTATGCAGACTGCACCAAACCAGCTGCTAATATTATACGCAACACCCAACAGTTCCATGTGAAGACAAGTAAACAGTGGCTTAAGTGATTCCTTATTCTTGAGGCCATCTCATCAAGCAAACAGATGAAGCAATATGCAGCAACAAACAGAGGGGAGACACTACGAATCAGGTCAGATTACAAGCTATAGATATAGATTCGTGTACTAACAAGGGAAAAGAAGCAATATATGGCCAGTTATGTCATGATTCAACCATTGGCCTCAAGATGTAACAACATTAATCAACTAGCAGGTATGCAAGGACATGGACATAACTTATTAAGTAAAGGTCCTAAGTTTAAGTCATGCACTAGACCTTTCACTCACTTAAGCAGTTTTGGCACCATATTATATGACTGTAAATCAAGATAACATGCAACAGAGAGGAATTCAAATGCAGGATGTTTGATACAGACATTATTTAGGTTACACAATAGATTGACATGGCACAAAATGTAGCTTGAAAGAATATTAATATGCTCAATTTTTCATCACTTAAACAGAGAATAAATTCAGAGTCAGTAAGAATGATGAGCCACTACCAGAGAGACTATTTGATACGCCTAACCAATTTGACAAAAGTAGTATGCACTCACATTCCCATCACATCAAATGCTTCATAATGTGGTAATGTGCAGCACAGTGGGCTAAAGAAATGATTGCAGATCATGCCCCAGTACATATTGATGTTGGGGAAATGGTGCAAGCAATGGCCCAAACAATTACTTGGGGGATAGACAACCACAAATACAAACATGAACTTTAGTGTAAACAAACTAATTCCGACAAGGAACCTTCACATGCTTTGCCCATAACCAGTCAAACAGGGATCACATTGTCATACGTAAAGAAAACTTTCAGGTACATAGACATCTAGCCGAACCAGTAAACATTTGGAGCATATCTAACAGACTCGCAAATCACGATAGACACATGAAGGAGTTACACAAGTGTATATTTAAGTCTGTAAACCAGTTAAAACCATCATGCTTTTATGTGTCCTTAAATACATCTGGGCTTACAAAAATGCATTACTACAGATCTGTAGACGACATCAGCTAAAGATGGTACTTCAGATATATAGAATCGCTTTAACATAAGTTGCACATACAGCACCTCAGAAGCAGATTTAACATGATCAAAAATAATTTCAAATAGACTCCAAACAGTAGCCGATTCATTCAGTCATACAACAGATGCTAATACAGATTGAGCATGTTTACAATCACATTCACGAATTTTAGTAGAAATCTATACTAACTGAACAACTTTCTCAGTCGACTCAGCACACATAACAAACATCAATATCGCTTAGTATATGCCTAATCAGTCATATCAAATGCGTATCATACACACGAATAGCCGAACGAAATCAAAAAGAAAGGGTGATGAATTTACCTTCTCCGGGCAGCGAACCGAGGCAGCGTATCAAGTCGTCGGTCCACTCGAAGGACTTGCTAATGCGATGGAAAGAGAAATGAGGCTTCAAGAGCAATTGATGTTTCTTGCGGGTTCCCGATGGTTCTGATTTCTAAATGCCTAATTCGGTTTTCAATTGGTTTTCGATCTGTCTGTTCTAGTGTTTGCTTAAAGGTTGGAGGCTGTGCGAAATTAGTGTTTGAGGGTGTGCTTACTTGAGTGCGGCGATTTAACTGATTGTTACTCCCCTGCCTTCCTCATTTTTGCTCTCTGTTTTTCTCCTCCGTCTGCCCCCTAAATTGTTTATTGCTATTTGATCGCTCCCGATCGAGCTCACGCTCGATTCTCCCGATGTTCGCCGCCTTCGCGCTTTGCATGTGCTTTATATGGCCATGGTTTGGGTTCTAATGTTGGTAAGCATTTAAGGCTGAGATTTTTGTGCTTATTCTTACTGATTCCGTGCGATTCGAACAGGTTATGGTAAGGTAAACGATTTGAAGGATTTGGTTTAGTTATGATAAGAAGAGCTGGCTGGGTGTGCGTGGGTAAAGGAAAACCCCGGATTCTCCGGCGAGAAATCCGGGCATGGCGGCGACGGGTTCTTAGTTAGTTTTTAGGTTTTCGTCTTTTGATTGAGGGGGACGAGGGAGATAGGCGATAGGTAAAGGGCTGTTGTGGGCTGAGTATAAGGTGGAGGGATGCTGGGCTTGCGGGTCGCGTGGGTAATTGGGCTGGGTGGTGGGCTAGGCGGGTTTATTTAGGTATGGAGTGGGCTGGGCGAAAATGGTGTGTAGTTAGTTTTAATTAGGTATTAATTTGGGTAGTGTATTATTAATTAATTAGTGATAAATTAAATTAACAAATGTGACTAAATTATTTAGGTGCTTCATTAGTTTGAGTTTTATTACAATAATAAACGCGAGTGTGCTATTTAATTAGTGCTTAATATTTTAGAATGCGGCACTATTATTTAAAATCTTATTTATTGTGCATTATTTATCATTATTTAAAATAAGTTATGAAATTGCTTTGCGTATTAATAAATGCGATTATGCTACTTGACACGACGTCATTGCTAAATTATTTATTTTATGTATTTATTATTAATTATTAAGAATTGTTTGACAGGGCTTAAAATTAATAAATGCGGGCGCGAGACTCTAAGTGCTTAATACTCTACGTAAAATGTGGTGTTATTATTAAATTGCTTATTTATGCTTGTATTAATGTTTTATCGCTGCATTTTTTATTATTTAAAATTATTTGAAAATTGGTGTAATTTTATAGTTAATGACTGGGCGGGAGGGTCAAAATTGGGTGTCAACAGTTATGCACTAACCGTTTGCTTAAGTCTTAGCATGCAGGAGCAGGAGCACAACGTGAATTTTCTCTTACATCGAACCGGGGCAATTTGTTGGGGGGCCAACCTTTCCAACGAATGACAGAAACGGCCTCAAGCGTCGGTCCACTCATTCCACATCATCATACACCCAGCAACATAAGTCGATACCGGTACACCCCTAAGTTCAAGCTAGTTTATTTTTATTTTATTTTAACATCACGTCGACTCAGCGTCGTCATAACTCGACACTGCGACAAATTTTGAGTCCGCGTTAGCCCGCCTTGGTGTTTCGGCCATGGTAACCAAGCGTCGTCATAACTCGACACTGGGACATTTTTGAGTCCGCATTAGCCCGCCTTGGTGTTTCGGCCATGGTAGCCCAGTGTCGTCACAACTCGACACTGGGACAAATTTTGAGTCTGCGTTAGCCCGTCTTGGTGTTAGACCATGGTAGCCCAGTGTCGTCATAACTCGACATTGGGACAGATTTTGAATTTTTGCGTCAGCCTTGTCTTAATTTCCCAACATTTTTAATTCTGAGGATCGAGACAAAATTGGCTACATGTCAACGTCTTTGTCTGAAGACTCATACATCATCTCCACACAAAGAGGGACAAGTTGTTGACACCCAATTTTGACCCTCCCGTCCAGTCATTAACTACAAAATTACACTAAATATTAAAATAATTTTTTTTGATAATAAAATGCAACAATAAAACATTAATACAGACATAAATAAGCGATTAATAACAACACTGCATTTTTATGTAGAGTATTAAGCACACCTTGAGTCTCACATCCGCATTCGTCATTTTAATAATAAGCAATTTCATTAATATTATTTGTAATTTAAATTAATTTTAATCTAATACATGCGTCTTAATAGCGTCACGTTTATAAAAGCATTAAACAATCCTTAAATATCATATCTGCATTTAGCATTTAATAATATTCAATTTTAATTTAACATCGCAAAATACGCATAATAAATAAGATTTTAATAACGGCATCGCATTATAAAATATGAAGCACTAATTAAATAGCACGCCCGTCTTTATTTTTTGTAATAATTTAAACTCAAGCTTAGATTAATAAAGCACCTAAATAATTTAATCACTACCACTAATTAAATAATACACCTAAACTAGCACCTAAACTAATACCACTAAATCAGCCCACCCATTTAATTTCCAGCAGCCCATAAACCCGCGGCCCAAACCAGTTGGCCCAAACGTCCCAGCCTTTATTTTTATCAGCCCTATCACCCTTTATCTCCCCCCCCCCCCCCATCGCCCAAACCAACCCCTGTTTCATTTTTTCGTTTTACCCCCCCCCCCCCCCTCTCCCTAAACCCTAAAAGAGAAAAACGCCGCCGACAAACCAACAAGATCCTCGCAGGATTTTTCGGACGGAAGACCCGGCGAGTCAAACATATCACCTTCCATAAATCCCTCGAGTAAGAATCATCCGCGAATCAGTAAGAATCGTTCGAAATCAGTCCATAGATGGTCACAAATCTTCATCCAAAATCTCGCCAAGAATCGAAGCTTACCTTAAACGAATACCTAAAATCTTACCCAAATCAGTTAATACCGAAACCCAATACTATATAAACCAACAACCTACACATACAAAGGCATCAGTTTTCCGCAGCAAGAGACCCGTTAAAAAACACAAAGGAGGGGCACACAGAAAAATGAAAAATCCTTTAGCGTCCGCAAGCATCGACATCCATAAGAAATCAGTAAAAACCCAATAAGAAAGGAATTTTCGCAGAGTAAAGCATTGAGAAAATCGGGAATAAATCTTGTCCCTTTAAATCGCATCGCAACAAAACCCCCCGAGTGGATCGATGACTTGATACGCTGTCTCGGTTCGTTGTCCGGAGAAGGTAAAATTATCCCCTTCGCTTAAGATTCGCCTATGTCGCGCGCATGCGATGTGATCTCTCTATACATGTGTTAATGGTTGTTTATGCTTATTAAATCAGTTGCTGGACATTCTTTTTTGGTAATATTAACTGTCATTAGTGTTTGCGATTGTAGTTGTCGATGCGTCTTGATAGCATTGGTTGTGTGGCTAAATGAAATAGCTATTTTGTGGGATCGATTGAGTTATATTACTTATGTTCAACAAATCCATGGATATCACGGGTGTTATTAATCATTAGTGCATTGAATACTCATCCCGTTGAAGCAGTCAAACACGTATACACTGCCTCGAGCTCTAAATATGAATGTTCCCATGACCTATTTTAGAATCACATGCCCTATTTGAAATCTATACCATTGCATATCGATTTGAACCTTGTTATGCTTCTTGAGTCTATTTTAGGATCTCTAATGATGTTTAGTTGTGTGATTCCTTGTATACTGAACCATTGCATTTAAATAGTTTATTAGTTAATTTCTACGTTTTATACTCCCAGACTGGCCACATGATTGAAATAGAATTCTCAGAAGGATAATGCTCTTGTCTGATGTCCCTCTTTGCTGATATTAAACTAACTGCGTACGTGTTTCTATTTATCATGTGGATACTCTGAATTATTCATTCACCATGTCATCAAGGCTTTGGTAAATACAAAAGAAATCTGCTTAGAAATACTCTCCTTACACATATCCTAAGATAGGCATCCTGTTGTATGAAGAAAATGTGTACTCTTTGGATATATGAAAGTCACTGTATGTACTGTTTTTCTTTGATTTTCGCCTCTTGAATGCATGGTTATAGAAATTTTACCAACTGAAATCTACATAGCATATGGGTTCTCTGATTTTTCTTTCTCTATATGGTTGACTGATTACGTGCATACATCTGTATTGTTACTTTATAATGGGTCTTCATGTTGTTTAGCACTGAACTGAATTAATATCAGTTGGGCTTCTCTCCTCGTCTCCTTGTCCTTATAAATCTAAAAAGAAAACATGAGTCGTTAGGCCTGCCCTTGTTCTCCGGATTGTCATCAATGCTTTGTTTAGCCCAAGTATTATCTGTTTGAATATGGGAAATGTGCAATTATTTTCTTCTTTGCTGTTTAATCTGAATATGTTGGCTATGCCTGTTGTTGTTTGGATTGTTTGTTCGAATAGTGGGAAATACCCATAAATTTCTTTTTATTGTATTCGGACCTGCCAGTTAATTTTGGGGCGTATTAATGACTGCATTAAGATCTGTGGGTGGCTACTTGGCCCCTCCCCTTTCCCTCTTATCTTTTGCATATCACATAAGTTGAGTTGTTTGGGACTGTCTTCGTTTGGACTGGCAAATCTAAGTGTCTTATGTGTGCTCAAATTAACGTCAATGTTTTATTCTTTGGGACATTTACTAATCCTTATCTTTTCTTATATTTTTACATGAAATGCATCGGAGCAAAAAATGAAGAGTCTCATGGCGAGACTCATCACAAGCTACAACAAATAAAGACCCGCATCTATGTGCATTTCTCTATCCGCATTGGAATCGGCGAAAAGACATCGCCTTTCCTTCGAGTCATTTATTGATCATTTCTTCCCCATTTATTTGTTGTAAATTATTTGACTGACATTGCACTATTACTGCTACACTTAGTATAGTTTAAACCTTGAATCATAGATTAGTAAGTAGTTTGATATTAGAGATTTGCTCCCTCTTAAGTAATTAGTTAGTTGCTCAAATCATTAAAACACTTAGTAATCTTTGGGTACAATCACTTAGATAGCTAAAAATGTTATTTCCTAGCACAATAAACTCATCTCCTAAAAAATAAAAACAAAAATAAAAAAATAAAAAAATAAAAAAACGCTTACTAGAATTTATATATATATATATATATATATATATATATATATATATATATATATATATATATATATAAATTGTTGGACCATTAACCTTTGCATGATATATTTTCACATCCTATTTTTCGTCATCATGGGTTTTGCATTATTACTTCTATATTATACTAAGCAACATATATACCCTATAAAATAATTTCATATGTTTTCTAACTACTTTTTAAGTGCATGTCTTCAACTAAGATTAGCTTTATGTATTTTAAATGAATCTTACATTTTTATGCAGGCTAAAATACTCTTACGCTTATAAATATCCTTTGCTTAAATACTTTAAAACATGCATTCTTCTATGGCATAATAATCAACCCTAGGTTTGAACGGACAATCGCAAGTTAGCGGATCCTTAGGGTGCCTAACCCCTTCCCTTTAGGATAATAAAGAACTCTTACCCAGAATCTCATTAAGTTTAGCAGACCATTAAAATGGAGTTAATGTTCACTTTAAACTAGTTAACATTTACGTGTCCTAATTCACCCAATTTAATTAGGTGGCGACTCCGCGAACCCTTTAGCACTTTTAGCACCCTTTTAACACTTTAGAATTTAGCAACCACTTTAGCATTTAGCCCCTTTAGCATTTCCAGCACCTTTTACCTTTAGCACCCCTTTTTAACATCTTAGCACCTTTTAACATTTTAGCATTTTATTTTATTTTTCTAAGATTCTTATTAAGCAGGGTTCGCTAAAATAATGTCGCGGTCGAAAAAGGGCGTGACAATCCTTCGATGAAAAAGGTTGGTTTACAATTGACTCTACATGAGATGTATGGGGAAGTGAAGGGTGATAGTTTGCTTGAAAATGTTCAACAAGTCCTAAATGATTTGTTTGATGAATATAAGGCTATGTATTTTCCTACTGTTGCTTTGAGTGGGACAAGTGATGTATCTAAATCAAGTGACATGAGATTAGATCTCAAGACTAAAGTTAGGAAGCTTAAATCTTCGTTAGAAGCAAAGGGTAAATATAGTACGAGGTCGGAGCTTGATCGATATTTGAATGAAGCGGTGGATGAAGAAGATATTTAAATCTTAACTTGGTGGAAGCTCAATTCACTAAGATTTCTCGTTGTTTCACGCATGGTTCGTGATATATTAGTTATTCCAATATCTACAGTTGCTTCTGAGGCTGCATTTAGTACCGGAGGACGAACATTTGATCAGTTCAGGAGTTCTTTGACACCTAAGGTAATACATTTTCTTTTGTATTTTTTGTAAAGCAAGTTTAATTTTTATTATATTAATTGGTAAGTTCTGTTTCTTAACTTTTATTTTATGTTAAAGATGGTGCAAGGACTCATTTGTGGTCAAGATTGGCTTCGTGCAACTTTGACGAAGAAATCCAAACTAATTAATGTGGAAGAATCATTAGAAGAGTTGCAAGATTTGGAGAATGGTATGATATATTGATATGAATATGATGATATCTCATTGCAAGCATTAGAAGAGTTACAATTCTTATTACTAACTTTATTATTTTCTTTCATACAGATTTTCAAAAGTGTGGAATTGATGAATCTACCATCTGTGTTTGATGGTTTGAGTGTTTGTATATGTATAATGTATTTTCTTTAAGGATGTTGTCATTCTCTTCCCTACTGTTGTTTACTTGTTTTTAGTTTTGTCATTTTCAAGAATAAATTTTGTGGACTATGCCTATTGACAATGGACCTTTGGACATGGCGAGTGAGGATGGTGCGAGGATCGGTGCGGATGTGGCGGCAAGGCATGCAGGCTGCAGCAAGCAACAAGTGTGGTTTGTGGATCAATGCATCAGCGACCAGGCGAGGCAAAGCAGCGAACAAGCACCATCACGCTGCACGCGCTCGCACGATCGCACGCCGCTTGGTTTTTTTAGTTATTAAAGCTTACTTTGTGTAATAATAATAAATCATGTAAAAAAAATATTGCAATTTGGATTTGGACAGTGGACACTGTGGAGTACTGGAGTGGAATTGGATTTATTGCAATTTGGATTTTGGATTTCTGCAAATTTCGATTCGGTCCATTCGGTCCAAATGATCGACTGCATCAAAATAACCTCGACCGATCGAGAAATTCGGTCCGGTCTTCGGTCCGGACGATCTGACTGTTCGGTCCTCGGTCCGGTCCGGTCCGGTTTTAACCTTTTGTGCACCCCTAACCGCGGTTTCATGATGGAGCACCGCGGTGCTGTTAGGGTTTTTGAGGCTTTACCGCGGTTCCATGATGGAGCAATGCGGTGCTGCCCAGATGAAACCAGAGGCACCGCGGTCCTGTTCATGAGAGCCGCGGTGATGTTCATCCAGAAAGCTTGAAATTAATTTTCCGGACTCACTGCCATCGAGGCACCGCGGTGCCACCTGTTAGGATCGCGGTGTCTATTATGGTAATTTACATTTTTGCTCACTGCCTATGAGGCACCGCGGTGCCACCTGTTAGGACTGCAGTGCTAATTGGTTTTTGCAGAAACAGTAGCTCACTGCCTCAGAGGCACCGCGGTGCCACATGTTGGGACCCAGGTGCCGACGACAGTTTATAAAAAAAAAATTATTTCGAAAATCATAAACAGAGACTTAAAAGTTTCAGATTCTGAATCTGAAGTTTTAAAAGTATTAGTTTCTGAAAATAGATTTTTGAATCAAACAGATTTGGTCCTTTCGGGCAAATTTGTAATTAAAGAAAGTTTTTTTAAAATTAATTTTAGGTTCTGGAAATTGCAAACAGGCCCCAGAAACTTGAAAATATTTTTTGAGGTTTAGAATTGCATTTTCTGAATTTGTAGGGGTTCAGATTGAACTTTTAAATTCTTAAAGGGAATGAACTGTAAATGTTAAAAGTTTGCAGAATTTCTGAAAATCAGAATTTTGAAATCAGAAATATTTAGGGATTGTTTGGCATTAACATAGATTATAGAGTTTAGACAAATAGACTCATGATTATCATTAATAGTATATTATTGTATAATACACAAATGTGCTAAGTGCTTGAATGTGATGTATTTAAATTATTAGCATATCGTCCGCAACTATTGTCTGGGTAGGCGGCGCCCAGTAATTATTAATTTCAAATGACCGCTATAACTGTCTGGGTAGACGGCTCCCAGTATGTGATTAAAACCATCTTTTATCATGCCTATTGGATTTGATGGTTTCTCATCTAATTGTGTTTAGAAATTGCATGATAGGAAGTCATATGATGTATGACTTGATTGTTGAGCTTGAATGAATCCTCGGAAAACTGAAAATGTTCCCCAAACATTAATACAAGTCTAATTATAACACGTCATCCATTATAATTGTTAGGGTGCTAAATCCTTTTCGACGATACGAGTATTTATGTCAAAGCATTTGCTCGAAGTCTAAGAGGACCGAGGCATTTTCATAGATGTGTTAAAATGAAAGTAGATGATAAATTTTTATAGGTATTTACACCAAAGTATTTGCTTGCAAAGGCTAAATTTACTTAGGCATTTAAACGCAGTCGTGTAATGGGGTTGGCTTGTTTAGATGAATCTTGGCGCCAAAGTGTCGGACTAGTCTAAAGACGTAAGATTAAAATGAAAGATATTTAATCAAACCAAGAGTTGTAGAGTTGCTTTACAATTGGTTGAGGATCTACCAAAGTGTGCTATTGAAGTTATCAGCCAAAGCAAACGCGGATATATCATATGTTTGGATCTTGGCCCATTATGACCTTTATATTGATTTATGTTCGTATTCTACCTTGAGGTCGTAGAAGTATGAAAAATAGTGGTGTCACGACCCGACCCCGGGCCCGCGACTGGTGCCCTACCTGGGCACCCCTGTCAGGTATACATCAGAGAATAGCAGCGGAACATACACAACATACAAAAAAACTTAGACAATAACCAACAACAGGCTATCCGATAATGCCACCTTCCGTAAAATATACTCAATCCGTAAATAGACAAGACATTTTTCTTTCCTTTACGCCCAATCCACAATGTGACTACTGCACTTAAGAATAACAACTCAAGGGCGGGGCCCCGCCATACCCCTGAATGTACAACAACCGACAATACCAGGGATAAGCCTCCGAAATGAAGGAGCTTCTCAACAGCTGAACAGTGATCCTAAGAGCGAGGATTAGCAACCTGTACTTTACTCATGCAGATTTAACGCAGCCGAAGGAGGTCGATAACATGTACCAAATATGTGAAACCGAAAGCATCAGAATGAAATCATAAGTCTAAAATAAAACCGAGACATGTATGATTACTCAATTAACAGTACACTGTGTCTTACTAACAATGAGAGTAAATAGGAGTATACTTACAATATAAAGTAGGAGGCTCACGATCAAAGCAGGACCACCCGCCCGCAGTATCATTAAGCAATCCTATTCCTGGGACTATTTTACCCGCATAGATCGCGTGGACCTGCATGAGGTATTCTTCGCATAGGTTGTACCCGCCCGCATGGGACTATTTCACCCGCATAAGCCCATAAGGACTCGCATGAGGTATTCCTCGCATCATGGGTAGCAAATCCACGAAAACAGGTGGTATAACGTCTTGGGGGTTTACCCCTCATTTATACTCTTACCCTGAAGCAGGTGGTATAACGTCTTGGGGGTTTACCCCTCATTTATACTCTTACCCTAGCTCAACCGGCCATCATACATAACATAAGCCCTTCCGGCTTATCATACAATAAATAAGCAAGTTAAGAAATCCCCGTAACTTCTTATTAGCCTTATTCATATACATTCTCATTTTAGTTTACTTAAGGCACTAACATGTCATTATAAAATCCGGGAATTTAACCCAAGTACTACGTACTTCTATTCCTTTAAAAATGACTCTTTTTCATATATAACTTCCAAGATACTAATAACCGTAGTATCAAGTCATAACTACTTTTCAAGACAAGTCACGATACCTTTTAGAAATACATTTAGGCTTCTAAATCAAGTGACTTCTTTCCTTTAAAACCTTAGGCAATTGATGCCTTAAATCAAATTGCCTTTCAATAAATCAAGCCATTTATCTTTCCATAAAGCCAATATAACCAACTCCCCATAAAGTCGTTATATTCACTTTATGCATTAGTCAAGTACAATTTCTATCCAAGGGACTTATACGCTTAAAACGAAACAAGTATCGCATACTTTAAAACTCTTCAAGTCCCTTAACATACTTAAATTACTTAGAGTAAACCACTCTTTAAACTTTCCATAAAAACAAGTATCAAAATACTTTCAACATACTTAAAGTCTCTTAACTTTGAAAACCAAGATATCCTTAACATTTAAACAAGTGAGTTAATTCCTAACTCAATCAACTCGACATTCCTAAAATAAGCCAAGGATGTCAAATGGACTAGATTGTCAAATACTTCAGACGCTCATACTATATACGTGAAACTAGTCATGCTCAAAAGATAGGAAAAGTTCCACATACCTCTTCTGGTCAAACCACTTGTCAAGTACAAATTCCCGCGTAGTATGTCAACCTATAATATTCACAATACGTCCCATTAAGGTCTTACTTCAAACGTAGAATATTATAAGTGTTAAGTCTCTAAATTCTACGGAAAATCTGACAAAGACCTCTTTTGTTTTTACTAACTTTGCCACATTTTCCAAGGTCGAAATACAATAACCAAACAGCCCCAATTGGCTCACAACAATATAGAAGGTAATCCAATGCCAATGAATAACCAAACAGCCCCAATTGGCTCACATAATATAGAAGGTAATCCATGCAAATGAATAACCAAACATTTCAATTGGCTCACAATAATATAGAAGGTAATCCAATGCAAATGAATAACCAAACAGCCCCAATTGGCTCACAATAATATAGAAGGTAATCCAATGCAAATGAATAACCAAACAGCCCCAATTGGCTCACAATAATATAGAAGGTAATCCAATGCAAATGAATAACCAAACAAAATTTCAATTGGCTCACAATAATAACAATACCAATTCTTATTCAATTTCCATTTCAATCCAAATGGTTTAGTATAACATGATATCAAGCCGCAATCGATTACAACTACTACAATTCTCAAGTAGGTAAACATGCGACGATTCTAAATTAACGACCAAAATTGCATTTCAATTTCAAAAGGCTAATCATGTCATTTTCGGTTCTAAGCTTCTACAATCCATGTCACTTATCAAACTTCATAACACAAATCACATGATCACTTCTAACTTATAATAACGTAGAATCTTCAATTACAAAA
The DNA here is from genome assembly GCA_029844215.1 of Przewalskia tangutica. Taxonomy (NCBI): domain Eukaryota; kingdom Viridiplantae; phylum Streptophyta; class Magnoliopsida; order Solanales; family Solanaceae; genus Przewalskia; species Przewalskia tangutica. The sequence continues at coordinate 39,620,667 of CM056740.1, read as the reverse complement.
GTAAAACGAAGATTATACCTCAATTAGCCCAATTATGATCCAAGATCACAAGTCGCTCCTTAGCAACTTTAGCTCCTCCTTTCGACGTTCCAATCCACTCCAAGCAACCCTTAGAAGCTTAAGAATAACTCATCTTCAAGTTCCAACTTCAAAGTTGAATAACCCTTTAGGTTTTCGCCTTGCGACTAATACGAAAACGCCTCTTTTCCGAAATCTTTCTTTTGAGAAAACCTTACAATACTCTTAGGAACCTTGGTTTAAAGTGGGGAATTATTGACAAGAATTGAAAATTTTCCTCTTGGAAACTTGTCAAACCGTGAGCTTCCATAGTGAGCAAGACAAGATTTCAATTTTTTTCTAAGTGTAGAGAATGACAAAGTCTTGCTACTAGTAAGCTTATATAACAAAATGGAAGGTCTAGATTAGTACATATGGATGGCTCGGATGTGTTTCACATGGATCTTGCCCAGTGCCGCCTTGGACTTTTAGTCAACAATGTCAAGCTAAGTCATTTGCAAGACTTGTCTTCCTAACAATGGTCAAATGACCCTTTTGTCCTTGTTAAAATTCGTCCAAGACAACATAAGGGGGTGACACGTGTCGCCTCCCATTCACATGATATTTCGCTTTTCCGACAAATCAAAATTCCGATAAACTTTACTCGTCTCAAACCTTAACATTTGAGTTCTTACGCACGTTCTTAAAAACATATCACGGAATTTCCGGGTGTAACATTCTTCCCCTTAGAAACATTCGCCCCGAATGTTCTTTCGAGTCCAACTTAAAGATAGCGACATAGTCTCCTTACAACCCCTACATACCAATAATGCCACGTGGCCACATACTAAAATGCCAACTGAACCCCATGTGTCAACGCGTCGGTTATCTGCATAAAGCTTCACGACTCTAAGCTTACAAATAATCTTTCGGATAAGCCGCTTTATCCACGGCCTCACAATCAAGTCCGACCAAATAATCGAACTCGCCACGCCGAACCCACCAACCGGCGATCTACACTTTCTTACATACAAGGCCTCATACAGGGTCATCCAAATATCGGAAGGGTATCTCATATTGTACTCAACACAACAAGAGACAATTAACCTCCTCCTATTTCTCAAATCAAGAACACAGCCCGCATCCTATCCTCGGTGCTGGATAGTACGCCTTGCCTGCCCATCGGCCTCGAGGGTGTAATGCAACACCGAGACTCACTGTGTCCCTAATCCCTCTGAAAAACCTCCGAAGTTATCCAGAATCGAGCTCATCCGTCGGTCATCATAAACGTAGGAACCCCTGCGATCTCACAATCTCTGCTATACAAGCAAGCATAATCCTCACCAGTAAGGGGTCCCAAACTGAAAGAACACGGTTTTCACCTAATTACTATGACCCTGTGAGTCGCACTTCCTCCGAGTACGATGCCACCGTAGAACAAGATCTATATTAATTACCTCTCATATCTAGGTTGGGATTTCAATCGCCGCATAGCCCACTGGGCTTCGGTGCTCAACCATGACTCGCTACTATCTTGGACACTAAGCAAGAACTCCGCTATGTCCCTTTTCCTGGTCATCTTACCCATACATACTTCGAGGTCACGACACGACTTAGTCGGCCCCAAACAATTAGGCAATAAGATCGCGTGCCTCCCTAAAACTCGCGACTAGTCCCGCAAAGACCGGTACACGCAATCTATCCTCATCTCACAAAGACTTATCCGTGCTACTCAACTGTGCTCTTCTCTCCTGAGAGTCGATCTCGATATCAGATCATAATCGGATCCTCATATCGCGCTCTTTACTTCCTCAACGATGGAAGACTCGCAACCTCTGGATCTGAACTTCATTAACCTTGAAACCAATAATCGAACCCCAGGCTCAGAATCGAAGAATCTTACGGACTACATCCTGTCTATTTGGCTGCCCATCTGGCAGACTACCCTTAGGTCCATCACAAAGAGTATATGTAACTGTCTTGGCTTTCCCCGGATGGTATAGGATATCAATATCACAATCCTTGAGTAACTCTAACCACCATCGGTGTCGCAAATTCTACTGCCTCAGTCTGCAGATATACCGGAGGCTTTTGTGGTCTGCACAAGTATCCACATGAAGTCTGTATATACGTTATGCCCCCAAATCTTCAAGGCATGATTTAACTGCCGCCAACTCTAAATCGTGAGTGGCGCAATTTCCTTTCCCGCTTCCCTAACTACCGGGAAAACATAGGTTCTACCTTATCGGGTTGCGTCAGCACACAACCTAGCCCAACACCCAACGTGTTATCATCAAAACCTAACCCTCTAGTCTTTCAGGAGTTAGAATCAGAGTCATGGTCAACTTGTCTTCCAATAATCGAAAGTCTTTCTCATTCCTGCGAAATATTCGGTATCCTTAATCTCACTTATGGTTCCTGCTTTCCTTTTGTTGCAACCAAACTTGGTCACTAAACTTAGACTTAATTCCTTTGCTTGCCTCATGGCTAAGACTTCATCACAATCACAATTTAGTGGGGAGGTTTCCTTGATCTCGTCAAGTAGTAACCTGCTTTTCCTTTCCCGCTTGTAGAGCCTATAACTAGGTGTTACCACATTTTCTCGAAATGTTCTTACTTCCCATTATTTACTAATGGTCTTTACACTAGTCAGGGTAAACATATCTCGTGTAACCTATTTTTAACCATAGTCGTATACTCCTTTATTATTCTGGTCATATCCTGCCTAACAACATACGGGTACATGCAACCCCATAATACGCAAATCGCCCTTTTCGGGGAAGAGAACTTATCTCCTATCTTGAACTTTCTCGAGTCACAACCCTACTCATCGGGTCCTTCATGCGGTCCAAAGAATTAGCTAATCATCACGCCCGCCTTTAAGTTCGTGTAGATTTTCCAACCTACCAAAGATGCCTCGCCTTTCCACGGCAAAGACTGCATTTATTTTTATTCTCGCTTTGTACATTTTCCCCGAAATTATCCGAAGGTCGTGGCCCCGACCGCCACACCAAACCAACTCCAAGTACCTCCAAGGGCACTTAAAATAACTTCCTCCAAATTCAATTATTACATACTTCCCGCCAATTTACTAAGTAAACAAGTCACAGACTTAAAAAGAAAACAATGTCAAAGAAGGAAGGATAATTCACCGTTACCACCACTTCTCTTCCTTTCCACTCGATAACCGCCACGGAAATCGTACCGAATCAATCTCTCTTATGTAGTCCACGTTGGCATAACAAGAGGCCAACTAGCCCGAACTCATAATGACCTCAATGCGTCATAACAGCTCTGGGTCCAACGACTTTATCGTTATCGAATTATTATCTAACCGCCACTACCACCCAACACTCACGGGTGTAGTCACTCGAAAGGTCCTCATGGATTCAGTTCCATTTCCTTATTCTTGGTTGCTCTCTTTCATCGGGTCGTACTTTTCCGCACTCCCAAACTTATTCTAGCGCACGCACATAGCCTTCATAATCGCTTTCGCCTCAAATCTGGAGTTGCTAAATTAAACAATACAAGGCCCAGTCCGGCGCTCACAACCTGGGTCCGGTGGAACACGTCCACGAACCCGTAAAATGGCTAACTAAACTTGGGCCTTGCACCCTCGTGACCTGTCACATAGCGGACTACTACTAATCGATCCCATTTCCTTTCAGTTATGGGCGACCCTAAATAGATCCCAACCGACTCAAGGCCGTACTTAACTCTTTTCCTAGGTCTGCCCTAACTTTTACTACCCGAGAAGGCCTTATATACCTAAGGTCTCGGTGGTTATCAACATTTTTAGGCTCGCAATTTCCATGCTCCAAGCCTATCTTATCACCCTCGTAACCGTACAAGAACTTCGTAATATCATAATCGTGTTGTCTTGACCACAACAACCATACTTTATTCGTCCGGATCTCGCCAGTACAATTCCCTTTAAGCATACCACGAGCTTAAGTTGCTAACATAGTCTTCCACTTAGTCTCTTAATTAACTTCTTAAGTGTCCATTACCTTTTCCGATAACTCATCATTTCCTAATTATCTCAAATTAGCACGTGAAACCTTGATGAGAATTCATTAAACTGCTTCATACCTTCCTGATTTATTTAGTCCCTTCCAAATCTCGGTAATCTAAATCATTCTAGGCAACACGCGTCTGACTCTCATACATAAATTCGCACAGTTGTATGTCACAATACCAACTACAACCATTACCAACCTGGATACGCAATCCACGTAATCCTTCCTGGGTCACTGTTGTCTTTCTCATAGCTGCAAACAATCATAACTTGTTGGGAGAGCGACCACTAACCATACAAATTTCATCGCACGATCTTAGAGTGAGAAGAATGGAAACCAATCCTAAATGTCCTGCAGCCTCCGATTATAGATGTGGTGCACAACACACCGATAATCAAGACTCTACTAGACACGGTGCGTAGACACTTTCCGAGGACTAATCGCTCGATACCACTTTGTCACGACCACCCTCGGCTCGCGATCGGTGCCCTACCCAGGCACCCCGCTGTATACATCGAGAATAGCAATGAACATACACAACATACAAAAAAACTTAGACAAGAACCAACAACAAAGCAATGATAAGGCCACCTTCCGTAAAATATACTCAATCCGTAAATAGCACAAGACATTTTTCTTTCCTTTACCCCAATCCACAATGTGACTACTGCACTTAAGAATAACAACTCAAGTGACAGGCCCCGCCATACCCCGAATGTACAACAACCGACAATACGAGGATAAGCCTCCGAAATGAAGGAGCTTCAACACCTGAACAGTGATCCTAAGAGCGAGGATTAGCAACTCAGACTTTACTGCGGATTTAACGCAGCCTCGAAGGAGGTCAAGACAACATGTACCAAATATGTGAAATCAGCATCAGAATGAAATCATAAGTCTAAAATAAAGCGAGACATGTATGATTACTCAATTAATAAGACAATCGTGTCTTACTAACAATGAGAGTAAATAGAGTATACTTACAATATAAAGTAGAGGCTCACGATCAGCGGGACCACCCGCCCGCAGATCATTAAGCAATCTTATTCTGGGACTATTTCACCGCATAGATCGCGTGGACCCGCATGAGGTATTCTTCGTGATAGTCAGACTACCGCACGGGACTATTTCACCCGCATAAGCCCATAAGGACTCGCATGAGGTATTCCTCGATCATGGGTAGCAAATCCACTAAACAGTGGTATAACGTTTTGGGGTTTACCCTCATTTATACTCTTACCCAAGCGGTGGTATAACGCCTTGGGGTTTACCTCATTTATACTCTTACCCTAGCTCAACCGGCCATCATACATAACATAAGCCCTTCCGCTTATCATACAATAAATAAGCAAGTTAAGAAATCCCCGTAACTTCTTATTAGCCTTATTCATATACATTCTCATTTTAGTTTACTTAAGGCACTAACATGTCATTATAAAATCCGGGAATTTAACCCAAGTACTACATTTCTATTCCTTTAAAATGACTCTTTTCATATATAACTTCCAAGATACTAATAACCGTAGTATCAAGTCATAACTACTTTTCAAGACAAGTCACGATACCTTTTAGAAATACATTTAGGCTTCTAAATCAAGTGACTTCTTTCCTTTAAAACCTTAGGCAATTGATGCCTTAAATCAAATTGCCTTTCAATAAATCAAGCCATTTATCTTTCCATAAAGCCAATATAACCAACTCCCCATAAAGTCGTTATATTCACTTTATGCATTATTCAAGTACAATTTCTTATCCAAGGGACTTATACGTTTAAAACGAAACAAGTATCGCATACTTTAAAACTCTTCAAGTCCCTTAACATACTTAAATTACTTAGAGTAAACCACTTTTAAACTTTCCATAAAAACAAGTATCAAAATACTTTCAACATACTTAAAGTCTCTTAACTTTGAAAACCAAGATATCCTTAACATTTAAACAAGTGAGTTAATTCTAACTCAATCAACTCGACATTCCTAAAATAAGCCAAGGATGTCAAATGGACTAGATTGTCAAAATTCAGACGCTCACCGCAGTACTATATACGTGAAACTAGTCATGCTCAAAAGATAGGAAAAGTTCCACATACCTCTTGGTCAAACCACTTGTCAAGTACAAATTCCCGCGTAGTATGTCAACCTATAATATTCACAATACGTCCATTAAGGCCTTACTTCAAACGTAGAATATTATAAGTGTTAAGTCTCTAAATTCTACGGAAAATCTGACAAAGACCTCCTTTGTTTTTACTAACTTTGCCACCTTTTCCAAGGTCGAAATACAATAACCAAACAGCCCCAATTGGCTCACAACAATATAGAAGGTAATCCAATGCCAATGAATAACCAAACACCCCAATTGGCTCACAATAATATGAAGGTAATCCAATGCAAATGAATAACCAAAGCCCCAATTGGCTCACGATAATATGTATGGTAATCCAATGCAAATGAATAACCAAACACCCAATTGGCTCACAATAATATAGAAGGTAATCCAATGCAAATGAATAACCAAACAACCAATTGGCTCACAATAATATGTAAGGTAATCCAATGCAAATGAATAACCAAACAATTTCTAATGGCTCACAATAATAACAATACCAATTCTTATTCAATTTCCATTTCAATCCAAATGGTTTAGTATAACATGATATCAAGCCGCAATCGACATAACTACTACAATTCTCAAGAGTAAACACGCGACGATTCTAAATTAACGACCAAAATTGCATTTCAATTTCAAAAGGCTAATCATGTCATTTTCGGTTCTAAGCTTCTACAATCCATGTCACTTATCAAACTTCATAACACAAATCACATTATCACTTCTAACTTATAATAACGTGGAATCTTCAATTACAAAAGTAAAACGAAGATTATACCTCAATTAGCCCAATTATGATCCAAGATCACAAGTCGCTCCTTAGCAACTTTAGCTCCTCCTTTCGACGTTCCAATCCACTCCAAGCAACCCTTAGAAGCTTAAGAATAACTCATCTTCAAGTTCCAACTTCAAAGTTGAATAACCCTTTAGGTTTTCGCCTTGCGACTAATACGAAACGCCTCTTTTCCAAATCTTTCTTTTGAGAAAACCTTACAATACTCTTAGGAACCTTGGTTTAAAGTGGGGGAATTATTGGACAAGAATTGAAAATTTTCCTCTTGGAAACTTGTCAAAACCGTGAGCTTCCATAGTGAGCAAGACAAGATTTCAATTATTTTTTCTAAGTGTAGAGAATGACAAAGTCTTGCTACTAGTAAGCTTATATAACAAAATGGAAGGTCTAGATTAGTACATATGGATGGCTCGGATGTGTTTCACATGGATCTTGCCCAAGTGGCCCTTGGACTTTTAGTCAACAATGTCAAGCTAAGTCATTTGCAAGACTTGTCTTCCTAACAATGGTCAAATGACCCTTTTGTCCTTGTTAAATTTCGTCCAAGACAACATAAGGGGGGGTGACACGTGTCGCCCTCCCATTCGTCACAATATTTCGTTTTCCGACAAATCCAAAATTCCGATAAACTTTACTCGTCTCAAACCTTAACATTTGAGTTCTTACGTACGTTCTTAAAAACATATCCTGGAATTTCCGGGGTGTAACAAGTGGGAGCTAATTAAACAAAAGGCCATGTTAAATTAGCATATAATGAATGTATATAAAGTAGGAAAATGAATTTTGATTGCATTTTCATGTTCTGTCTATATCTTCAGAATGTCAAATTTTTCATTGAAAATGCTTATGGAGTCCAACAGACTTACTGGACCCAACTTCATAGATCGGCTCAGGAATGTCAGAATTGTCCTGAGACAAGAACAAATTGAGTATACATTAGACATAGTATTCCCCACCGCCCAATGGAGACTCACTTGAGTACGCAACCTTCGACAAGCGTCGCTATTTAAACATTATAAGGATGCCATCTCAGCTCAATGCTTAATGTTGTCTTCTATGTCACCACAATTTCAAAAACAGCATGAAACTATGGGGTCCAATGAAATGTTAGCCCATTTGAGGAGTCTCTATGATTCGCAGTCTTAGACAATGAAGTATGACATGCTAATAGAACTCTTCAAGTGTAGGCTAAATGAAGGGGGCCAAGTTTCACCTCATGTGTTGAGGATGATTGAGTTGATTGAGAGGTTGGCCGCCATTGACATAAAGTTTCATGACAGAGTCTCCACCACCCTCATCCTACACTCACTTTCTAGGTCGTTTGAGAGTTTCATTGTTAATTATAATATGAATGGAACTAAAGCGACATCGCCGGAGTTACATAATATGCTGAAAACTTTTGAATCTTTGACCTCCAAAAGCAAACTTATTTTGATGGTTGGCTCCTCTAGTCACCCCAAACCGAAAGGTAAGGGACAACAGAAGAGGAAGGGCAAAACTGTTGCTTCGGCAGCAGCAATGAAGCCCAAGGGAGGGGCGAAGAAGAAGAAGAAGAAACTGCCGGCATCAGATGTTTGCATGAGTTACAACAGGAAAGGGCATTGGAGAAAGGACTATACTGCTCCAGGCGGAGGAATGGCACCAGGTGCTTCAGCCTCAAATGGGCAAGGTATGTTTGTAATTGAAATTAATCTATCTATAAATGATTCTCACTCCTGGGTACTTGATACCGCTTGTGGCTCACACATTTGTACAAATGTGCAGGGGCTTACTGATAGCAGGAAGGTCGGGCCTCGAGAGGTGGACCTGCGCGTCGGAAATGGAGCACGAGTTGCTGCTGAGCGCGTGAGAACTTATAGGATAGATTTACCTTCTGACAAAGTATTATGTTAAATGATTGTTATTATGTTCCTTCTTTAACAAGGAACATTATTTTCATTCCTGTACTTGATTCAGATGGTTTTTCCCTCAAACACGTCTAATGGCGATATGGTTTTGACTTTTGATGATGTTGTGTATGGAATTGCGCCTCTTGTGAATGGATTGTATACATTAAACTGCCGCAGAGAAATTTTCAATGTACAAAATAAAAGGGCTAAGTTAAATGAAAGAAATTCTACCTACTTGTGGCATTGTAGACTTGGTCATATCAATCAAACGGGGATAGAACGGTTGAGGAAATCTGTATTAGGACAAAATGTACTATATACACATTCGTATTTATATTAATGATGATTAATATTATGGCATTTGCATTTGTTGAATTATTGGTTGATTGTTTATAATATTCTATAAATGCATCCCTAGAGTTTACGTGTTTATTAATGATGTGAGAATTAATGTTATAATGTAACTCTTAAATTATCTCGACTAATGATCATCGAGATTGGGATATCGATGATATGTGATACGTCGACATGTGGTCTGCGTCATATCCTTAAGGGATGTAGTATGTCTCACTTGCTACGAGTTATGGCAACTCGTGCTGGACACATGGATACTTGTTGGAGTATTGGTATACCCTGCTGATGCACTATTTGTTATATGTCTATAATGTCATCGGCATGTGAGAGATAGAAGTCCTTAGACTTGAGGTCAATATCACCTTGTTTACGGAGTAATGTACTTCGATCCTGTCCTAAGCTCAAATGTCTTATAGGTTGAGACGCGACTTATTTTTTGTGCATTACGAAGTAGATTAAAGGTGGTATGTGAGCCAAATTAGGATTCATTTCTTGAATGTATATTCAAGTGAACACTCAGACACTCATATGGTATTAGGTTGACTAAGTCATTGGCCAATGCAATGGACATGTCTGTGATAAGGTCCTGTTGTCAACTAATATAGATGAGTTATAATGATCAAGCCATTTGGATAGACACTTGACATATTCTAAGCTTGATTGAGTGTGTCATGAATGAAATGATTTTATCTTCCCACATAGAGGTTCAGTTCACATGTTTTGTGTAGCTAAACTTTACATATTGGGTTCGTCTTCCGGCGCAGTCTAGGAGTTCCGTGAAGATCCTAATGTAATTAGTGATGATATGTAAAGGCCTGAATGGTAACACTAAGTCAAATGTTACGTCAATTGAAGGATATAATTAGAAGGAGATTATATATATGTTCGGTTGATGACCGAAACATTAGAAATGGGAACAAGGCTGAAAATTGGGATAGGACCGCAGTGCCTTTGATTTAGGACTGCGGTGCCGAAAGGCGCGTAGGCACCGCGGTGCCACTTACTCTGGGCCACGGTGCCGAGGCGTTTTCTGGCAGCCCGAATTTTAGCCAGTCCGGGTTATGCTGGGCCTGGCTCATGAAAACCCTAATGCCTCTATTCTCAATTATAAATAGAGGGTTTCCTCCCCCCATTTCAATACACCAAAGCAAGAGACTTAATCTCTTCTAAAGCTCTGTCTGAATCCCTAACATTCTAGACTTAACAAATTACATCAAAATTTTCAGAAACTTGCAAATCGAGGGACGTTTGCGTGTGCATCCTCGGACTACACAAAGCCTCAGATTTCGCGGATAGCTATCTACAGAATGTAAGTCTTCTATTGAAGTATTACATATGCTTTGTGTTTATTTTACATTACATATTCATACTTCAGTTTGACCGTTTATGTCGGGTTTGAAACATAAATTTTCAAATTTCGCTGCGTGTACGAACCAGACGTAAACACCTACAAAAACTACATTATACTTTCTACAAACCAACAATACATCGAATTAGAACTACATAGTTCTAATTGGAATGAAAACCACATTCAGACACTTCCAAAACACTTAGACATCATAAACTTAAATAATGTACACAAACTAAATAATGTATCCAACAAAAGATAGAAAAGTTAAACAATGTATCCAACAAAAGATAGAAAGTTAGAATACAAACTATACAAATCAAGAAGTTCGACGTTGAGTGTTAGATACGTGATCCGTATCCTCCTCAGCAGACTCATCAGTAGGCTCATCAACAAGAGTGTGACTATCAGTACGTGGCCAATGTTGCCTACGTCGTCTAGCTTGGGAAGATCGGGGCGTGTGACCTAAGAGGATCTTCGGGACACGGAGAAATCAGATACGCTCCCGAATTTTGTAAGTTTAGTAATTGAGACTTCATACTTGACAGCTTCCCGTCTCTCATCCTATCCCTGACATCTCTCTCTCTCCCTGCCTCTGCGGCTTGAAGTGCGCTGGTTAGTTTAGTAATGTGCTCCCTCATGGTTGCGACCTTATCTGGATCCATTACCCCCCGCATCACTAGAACTACCTTTTTCTTCAAGGTCAGACGGAAAGCGAGGAAAGGCTAGATTCGACATGCCATAAGTTGTCCCATACCTAGTCGGGCCATCAACACACTGTAGCCACCTATCTTGTATTTGATCTGGGGTTAGTTGCGTGCCGACTGGCTGCGTGGCAAGATACTCTTGTTTGTCTTGTTGAAAAGTATTCTGAATTTTATAAGATACAATGTCAGTATATAAATTAAGAAAAAAATGTAATTATTGTTGATTAGTGACTTACGTAGGATCGTTCAGCCCGTGGCTCAACCCATACATCAGTACCATCAGTGTTCTTCGTCTTCTTTGTGTAAGTGATCTTGAACGCCTCGTCTTGAGGTACTACCTGCCCCTCTCGAGCTCCTGCAAACAAATTATTTGATATGCAGAAAGATCAAAATTCTTGCCAAAACTTAACAAACTAGCATATTATACAAGTTCATATCTATCAATGGACCCATGAACATACAGGAAGAACAAAAGTAGTTACAGGTTCATACACATCCTTACTTTAACCACATGAATAAGTGAAGAGAAGTAAACAAGTTCGCATTCTTAAGATTATTCTTAGATCTCTATAAACTATGAACCTCAGTTCACATGTTTTGTGTAGCTAAACTTTACATATTGGGTTCGTCTTCCGGCGCAGTCTAGGAGTTCCGTGGAGATCCTAATGTAATTAGTGATGATATGTAAAGGCCTGAATGGTAACACTAAGTCAAATGTTACGTCAATTGAAGGATATAATTAGAAGGAGATTATATATATGTTCGGTTGATGACCGGGACATTAGAAATGGGAACAAGGCTGAAAATTGGGACAGGACCGCAGTGCCTTTGATTTAGGACTGCGGTGCCGAAAGGCGCGTAGGCACCGCGGTGCCACTTACTCTGGGCCACGGTGCCGAGGCGTTTCGCGGCCAATTTTAGCCAGTCCGGGTTATGCTGGGCCTGGCTCATGAAAACCCTAATGCCTCTATTCTCAATTATAAATAGAGGGTTTTCTCCTCCCATTTCAATACACCAAAGCAAGAGACTTAATCTCTTCTAAAGCTCTGTCGGAATCCCTAACATTCTAGACTTAGCAAATTGCATCAAAGTTTTCCAAAACTTGCAAATCGATGGACGTTTGCGTGTGCACCCTCGGACTACACAAAGCCTCAGATTTCGCGGATAGCTATCTACAGAATGTAAGTCTTCTATTGAAGTATTACATATGTTTTGTGTTTATTTTACATTACATATTCATACTTCAGTTTGACCGTTTATGTCGGGTTTGAAACATAAATTTTCAAATTTCATTGTACGAATCCGCACGTAAACACCTACAAAAACTACATTATACTTTCTACAAACCAACAATACATCGAATTAGAACTACATAGTTCTAATTGGAATGAAAACCACATTCAGACACTTCCAAAACACTTAAACATCATAAACTTAAATAATGTATACAAACTAAATAATGTATCCAACAAAAGATAGAAAAGTTAAAACAATGTATCCAACAAAAGATAGAAAGTTAGAATACAAACTATACAAATCAAGAAGTTCGACGTTGAGTGTTAGATACGTGATCCGTATCCTCCTCAGCAGACTCATCAGTAGGCTCATCAACAAGAGTGTGACTATCAGTACGTGGCCAATGTTGCCTACGTCGTCTAGCTTGGGAAGATCGGGGCGTGTGACCTAAGAGGATCTTCGGGACACGGAGAAATCAGATACGCTCCCGAATTTTGTAAGTTTAGTAATTGAGACTTCATACTTGACAGCTTCCGTCTCTCATCCTATCCCTGACATCTCTCTCTCTCCTGCCTCTGCGGCTTGAAGTGCGCTGGTTAGTTTAGTAATGTGCTCCCTCATGGTTGCGACCTTATCTGGATCCATTACCCCCCGCATCACTAGAACTACCTTTTTCTTCAAGGTCAGACGGAAAGCGAGGAAAGGCTAGATTCGACATGCCATAAGTTGTCCCATACCTAGTCGGGCCATCAACACACTGTAGCCACCTATCTTGTATTTGATCTGGGGTTAGTTGCGTGCCGACTGGCTGCGTGGCAAGATACTCTTGTTTGTCTTGTTGAAAAGTATTCTGAATTTTATAAGATACAATGTCAGTATATAAATTAAGAAAAAAATGTAATTATTGTTGATTAGTGACTTACGTAGGATCGTTCAGCCCGTGGCTCAACCCATACATCAGTACCATCAGTGTTCTTCGTCTTCTTTGTGTAAGTGATCTTGAACGCCTCGTCTTGAGGTACTACCTGCCCCTCTCGAGCTCCTGCAAACAAATTATTTGATATGCAGAAAGATCAAAATTCTTGCCAAAACTTAACAAACTAGCATATTATACAAGTTCATATCTATCAATGGACCCATGAACATACAGGAAGAACAAAAGTAGTTACAGGTTCATACACATCCTTACTTTAACCACATGAATAAGTGAAGAGAAGTAAACAAGTTCGCATTCTTAAGATTATTCTTAGATCTCTATAAACTATGAACCTCAGTTCACATGTTTTGTGTAGCTAAACTTTACATATTGGGTTCGTCTTCCGGCGCAGTCTAGGAGTTCCGTGGAGATCCTAATGTAATTAGTGATGATATGTAAAGGCCTGAATGGTAACACTAAGTCAAATGTTACGTCAATTGAAGGATATAATTAGAAGGAGATTATATATATGTTCGGTTGATGACCGGGACATTAGAAATGGGAACAAGGCTGAAAATTGGGACAGGACCGCAGCGTTTTGATTTAGGATCGGTGCCGAAGGCGTAGAGGCACCGCGGTGCCACTTACTCTGGGCCACGGTGCCGGCGTTTTCGCGCGAATTTTAGCCACCGTTATCTGGGCACGCCTGAAAACCCTAATGCCTCTATTCTCAATTATAAATAGAGGGTTTTCTCCTCCCATTTCAATACACCAAAGCAAGAGACTTAATCTCTTCTAAAGCTCTGTCGGAATCCCTAACATTCTAGACTTAGCAAATTGCATCAAAGTTTTCCAAAACTTGCAAATCGATGGACGTTTGCGTGTGCACCCTCGGACTACACAAAGCCTCAGATTTCGCGGATAGCTATCTACAGAATGTAAGTCTTCTATTGAAGTATTACATATGTTTTGTGTTTATTTTACATTACATATTCATACTTCAGTTTGACCGTTTATGTCGGGTTTGAAACATAAATTTTCAAATTTCGCTGTGTGTACGAACCAGACGTAAACACCTACAAAAACTACATTATACTTTCTACAAACCAACAATACATCGAATTAGAACTACATAGTTCTAATTGGAATGAAAACCACATTCAGACACTTCCAAAACACTTAAACATCATAAACTTAAATAATGTATACAAACTAAATAATGTATCCAACAAAAGATAGAAAAGTTAAAACAATGTATCCAACAAAAGATAGAAAGTTAGAATACAAACTATACAAATCAAGAAGTTCGACGTTGAGTGTTAGATACGTGATCCGTATCCTCCTCAGCAGACTCATCAGTAGGCTCATCAACAAGAGTGTGACTATCAGTACGTGGCCAATGTTGCCTACGTCGTCTAGCTTGGGAAGATCGGGGCGTGTGACCTAAGAGGATCTTCGGGACACGGAGAAATCAGATACGCTCCCGAATTTTGTAAGTTTAGTAATTGAGACTTCATACTTGACAGCTTCCCGTCTCTCATCCTATCCCTGACATCTCTCTCTCTCCCTGCCTCTGCGGCTTGAAGTGCGCTGGTTAGTTTAGTAATGTGCTCCCTCATGGTTGCGACCTTATCTGGATCCATTACCCCCCGCATCACTAGAACTACCTTTTTCTTCAAGGTCAGACGGAAAGCGAGGAAAGGCTAGATTCGACATGCCATAAGTTGTCCCATACCTAGTCGGGCCATCAACACACTGTAGCCACCTATCTTGTATTTGATCTGGGGTTAGTTGCGTGCCGACTGGCTGCGTGGCAAGATACTCTTGTTTGTCTTGTTGAAAAGTATTCTGAATTTTATAAGATACAATGTCAGTATATAAATTAAGAAAAAAATGTAATTATTGTTGATTAGTGACTTACGTAGGATCGTTCAGCCCGTGGCTCAACCCATACATCAGTACCATCAGTGTTCTTCGTCTTCTTTGTGTAAGTGATCTTGAACGCCTCGTCTTGAGGTACTACCTGCCCCTCTCGAGCTCCTGCAAACAAATTATTTGATATGCAGAAAGATCAAAATTCTTGCCAAAACTTAACAAACTAGCATATTATACAAGTTCATATCTATCAATGGACCCATGAACATACAGGAAGAACAAAAGTAGTTACAGGTTCATACACATCCTTACTTTAACCACATGAATAAGTGAAGAGAAGTAAACAAGTTCGCATTCTTAAGATTATTCTTAGATCTCTATAAACTATGAACCTCAGTCAATAAAAAGATTTACAAAGGTCTCTGGACTTGTTACTAAAGTATGGAATCACATAGCAAATATACTTGTCATATAGATGACCTAAAGATCATTGAACAGCCACATTACTTTCCTGGTATGAGTGAAATCGTTTAAGAAGGAAAACTGGACAGAAAACTGATGCAAACTGATGAAAAGTAGATTCCCTTCAAAAGGGTGAAACAACAACCACAATACAAAGCATATGAACTCTGGCTCCAGTATTTTAAACATGTACTTGATGTCAATATGTAGTCAAATAGAAATCTTAACATGTTGCAGCAAACAGAACTAAAGAAAAAGAACCAACACATGCTTATAGCCTAGGATAATATGCATTGTGATTCTCCCTTAAGAATGTGAAGCAACATTAAACATAATCCTTAATTAGTAATCAACTCATAATCAGAAGTGAACTAGTTAAAATCACATCTCTGATACCTACCACTGAAAGTTGATATATTCAACTGGTAATTATTTGTATTTTCTCGCTGTAGTATTCAATTAAAAAAAAATGTTAGTTATAAAAACAAACTGCTCCAACTTATAGATCATTTTCCCTAGTCTCTAAGTCATAAGAGTAAACGTTTCTCCACATAATCTTAAATTCGAAATCTTACAAATAAAATTAAAGAGACAAAACTTCCCTAGCATATTTTGTACAAGATAAATTTGAATTAATCGAAACAAAAATGTGATCCATTTATATTGCATAGCCACTCACAAAAAGAAATAGCCAAAAATTATATATTTATGTATATTAATGTACACACAACATACATATTTTATACACATACTATTTATTTTTTATATGCATGACTATGAAGGGCGTAGATTAGGAGAGAGGGTTAGTCGGTAGTTATGTGTTGCCTAACTTGTTCTTTCATATTAGTAGGAGTAGTATTACTCTTGTAGTTTCACGTCTTTCGATTTTCTGTTACTGTTTGTTGTACTTCAATTAGCAAACTATTTTGTTGTAACTATACTGCCCATTTTTTCCAGCATATTTTGTTATTTTTTAAATTTATTTTTGTCATACTTTTCACTTTGGTATTTCTTTTTCCGTATTGATTTATAATGCTTCTCCTTAAGTCAAGGGTCTATCGGAAAAACCTTATCACCTCACAAGTAGGTGTAAGGTCCGCGTATACTCTACCCTCTCGAGACCCCATATGTAAAATTACACTGAGTACATTATTGTTTTCATATATATGATTACGGTTGTAATTAATTTTAGCTAGCGACTAACTACTCCTATATAACTTCCCCTTTAAGAAATTGCAAGGGCATGGCAGAATTTATAATTAGTAGGCGTTCGGCCATGGAAAATAGTAATTGTTTTTACTTTATTCGAAAATTTGTTGTTGGAGTTGTGTTTTATTATAGTTTTTGCAAGAATATTTGGTTGTTTGTATGTACTGAAAGTGAAAAAGTGAACACATGATTTTATGTATTTTTCAAATTTCAAATACATCTTCAAGTTGTATTTTGAATTTTCATAGACAAACATTAATTTTCAAATAAAGTGAAAAATTCATATATCCTTAAACAGGCAATTGCTTAAAATTCATGGATCCTTAAAAAATCGATGCAATGCAGCATTAGCTTAAACTAGGGGGGACAGATGAATCGTTTGGTATGAAGTTGGGCGGGTTAAGATGGGCTGAAGTTGTAGATGGACCAATGTCCAACCCACCCAAAACTTACATGAGCTAAGATGGGCGGGTCAAGATGGGCTAAATGATGAGTCATAACCCAACTTGATCCATTACTTTTACAAATTTCAAACTTACCATGTTATTTTATTTTGTATGATATTTGATTTTTTCATATCTTTATTTTTAAAATAAGAATAATATTTTTAAGATTTTTTTTCATTTTTTATAAAAGCAAAAAAAATATGAGGATGGGGTGGGGTAGGTGTGGATAGGGGTGGGGGTAAGGAAAAAAATCATATTTTTTCTACATTGTTGATAAAATATAAAATAGAAATTTGAGAATGGGGTGTGGGTGGGTAGGTGGGGTTAGGGCATAGGGGTAAGAAAAATTCATATTTTTTATAAGGATTTTATAAAAGTAAAAAAAATATAAAATAGGAATTTGAGATTCAAGTAGGGAGGAGGGGAGGTAGTGGGAGGTACGAAAAAAAATCAATTTTATTTATAAAAGTAACAAAAAATATGAAATAGAAACTTGAGGATGGGTGGGGGTGGGTGGGGTTAGGGCGGTAGGGGGAGATAAGAAAAAATTTCATATTTTTTATAAAAGTAACAAAAACTATGAAATAGAAATTTGAGGATGGGTGGGGGTGGAGGGATAGGTGTGGGTAGGGTGGAGGGTAGGTGTGGGTAGGGGTAGAGGGTAGGTGTGTGTACGGGGTAAGAAAAAAATTCATATTTTTATAATTTTTTTATAAAAGTAAAAATATAAAATAGAAATTTGAGGTTGGGGTAGGGGTAGGGTGGGAAGGGGAGGGTAGGGGAGGTAAGATAAAATTTCATATTCTTATTTTTTTTATAAAAGTAACAAAAAATATGAAATAGAAATTTGAGGATGGGTGGGGGTAGGAGGGGTTAGGGTGGTGGGGGAGGTAAGAAAAAAATTCCATATTTTTTATAACAGTAAAAAAATTATGAAATAGAAATTTGAGGATGGGGTGGGGGTATGTGGGTATGGTGGAGGGGTAGGTGTGGGTATGTGGTAAGAAAAAAATATAAAATAGAAATTTGAGATTGGAGTAGGGGCAGAGGGGGTAGGGTGGAGGTAAGATAAAATTTCATATATATTTTTTTTTATAAAAGTAACAAAAAATATGAAATAGAAATTTGAGGATGTGGTGGGGTAGGTAGGTGGGGTTAGTGAAGTAGGGAGGAGGTAAAACAAAATCATGGGTGGGTGAAGGGGGTAGATGTGGGTAGGGCGGGCAGGGGAGGTAAGAAAAAAAATATTTTTTATAAATTATTTATAAAAATATAAAAATAAAAAATAGAAATTTGAGAATGTGGTAGAGTGGGGTGGGGTGGGGTAAGGTGGGAGGTGGTGGTATGTAAGAAATTTGAGGATGAGGTAGGCATGGGGTGGAGGAGGTAGGGGGAGAAAATACGAAAAAAAATCATATTTTTAATATTTTTTTATAAAAAAAAAAATGAAATATGATACTTGAGTAAACAATAGAATAGTACAGTGGCGGACGCAAAAAAATTTTAAATTGAGTGCACACATTTAATAAAGTTTACAAATCATCCGGGTGCATAAATTTAATAAAGTTTACAAATCATAATTGTCCCCTACGCGTTTTCATATTTTGAAAACGTTTAATTACATCATCATTTGTAACACTCTTAAGCAAATCTTTTTCAATAAAACATACAAGACAATCATTTAAAAATTGATCACAAATTCGGTTTTGTAGATCCGTCTTGACAATATTCATTGCAGAGGAAAACTTAAGGGACTAAAAGTGATAATTAATAATAACTAGTCACATTATATAATTGTGACAGTTTTAAATAAACGTTGATATACGCGGACCGCGGTTGTTCTCCTTTTTTCTGAAACTAAAGAGAAATATTTCATATAGTATCGTGGTCTGGTCGGCCGCCCATCGAGATCGAGATAAAGGGCTCGACTCGGCCTGACGGGCGAGGGCTGGGTTGGGCGGGTCAAAGTGATCGGTACTAGCGGGACGATACCGTGTCCCGTCCCAGTACCGATCCCGATGGACAGACGGTCGGGTCGGGTCGGGACGGGACGGACGGTTTTTTTTATTTTTATTTTTCCACTAAATTAAAAATACTAAATTACTAACAAAGTAACATATAGTCATATACTCATATTATACTATTATAGTATTATACTCATATATATTTATAAACTAAATAATTAAACAAAGACAAGAAGAGTGTAAAAAAAACATCCCAAGGTTGTTTTTGTGTCTCTTATATTATTAATTATTTCATTGAAATATACAAGATTCAGAATTACAACATTGTAGTTTACTGTTGTTGAAAAAAATTGCAAAAGACATAAAAAAAATTAAAAAAAATACTAAAATTGCAATGAAATGTATTACCAATTTGAAAATACTTTTTCTAGTTTCTTTATAATTTCGTGTGGTTCTTCGGTTGGAATTGGTATATCTTGGTCAAATTGTTTCACGTCGCTACTCATGCCTTCAGATAAGATGTCGTTGTAGTTTTCGTCTTCTTCTTCGTTAATCTCTGCGATCAGACCTTCTTCGCTCCGCTCGTATCCAATCTCTGAATAGTACCGCCATCTCCAAGTTGTCTTCGGCTAATGAGTGTCTGTGCTCTCCTATTTGAAATATGCCTGCAGAAAAAGCGCTTTCAGAAGCGATTGATGACTCTTGAATGTTCAAAATATCTCGGACCATCATTGAAAGTGTCGGAAATGTCTTCTCATTCTGCATCCAATATTTCAGCAAGTCTTTCTTTCCGTCTTCATTGACAACTGCTTGGTAAGGTAAAGTGCCCTGCAAAACAAAAACATCGAACTCGCTAATTTGGTTAGCGATTACCACCGCACATTCTATTTACGAGGCTTTCAACATTGTCATAAAACATCATGTCTTTTTTGAGGCTGTGTTGAAGCAGAAGAAGATGGTACGAAAGCCGGTTGGTTACTAGCACTTTCTTGCTGGTAATGCCGATATACTTTTTGCATTCATCTTCTACGTTATCCAACACTTCTTCTAGCGTTTGTTCAATAGGTGGCTCAACATTTAAATTTTTGGGAGTTGGAGGTGGTAGTACGTCCATACATTTATAAATATTTTCAATAGGACTTTTACAACCGTCTACTTTAATAGTCGGGTTTAATACAACACCAATAATATAAATAGGGGGAATAGGAATAAAATATTTCTTTAATTTCATAAACATTTTTTTAATAGCTGTCTTATAAGCAGGTTTTTCCATATATTCTTTAAGAAGTAAAAATATTATAGCGATATAAAACAACATAGTTGAAATAGTAGGATAATATAAAGTAGAAAATTCTTTTGTTGCTCGTTGAAAATTTCTAGAAATACAATAAGTTCTTTAATTTTGTCTCAATCATTATCCACAATCATATCATTTGGATTTTGATTATGGGCGTTAAAAAATAAAGTGATAGGTTTTCTATAGTCGTAAGCAACAACTAGTTGATCATATAAAGAATTTCACCTAGTTGATACTTCTTCGGGAATTTTTCTGTAAGATAGTCCACAATCGTGACAAGTTTTTTTATATTCTTTTCTCTGTTGAATTCTATTATTTTTAAAAATAAAGTTTATAGCAAATTATATTTTTTCAAGAATATCTTGAAAAAGTGAAAGACTATCTTTTACAACTAAGTTATAAATATGACACGCACATTTGATATGAAAATGTTTTGAAAAAGACGGAGTTAAAACTTCTTTAAAACATAAATAGCAGAATTGTTAGAAGCTGCATTATTTAATGTAATACTTATAACTTTATCAGTTATTCCGTAATAATCGCAGACTAAATAAATATTTTGTGAAATAAACTCATCAGTGTGTCTACTATCTATATATCTATATGCTAAAATACGTTTTTGCATAGACCATTTATAATCTATCAAATGACATGTTACCGTTAAATAATCATGGTTGTTAGTACTACGACATATATCAGAAGTTAGAGCGACTTTGCAATTTAAATGATATAATGAATAACGCAAATATTGTTGATATTCGTGTGCAAATTTAAACACGTCTATCTTAACCGTTGATCTAGGAAAATCTTTATAAGCAGGATTATACATATCTCTAATATAATGAATAAAACCAGGCAATTCAGGAAATGAAAAAGGCAAACCCTCCACAGCAACTAATTTTGCTAGTGCTTCCCTATCTTTATGTTTATCGTATTTAGGGCCTACAACTCCCCCCGTCATAGGGTTAATTTGACCCTGTATTTTGTCCGGGACAGTATGTGAACCTTGTCCCGATTGAGAGAACGCTTGCTCACCATCTTTTTCAATAAGGTATTGGACATGCAAGACTTTGTGTTTTTGCAATAGGTGTCTTGTTAAACCCCCCGTCCCACCATGACCTTGTTCAGTTTTAAAAGTATAAACAGATTTACAAGTTTTACATATAGCTACTTGATTCGATACGTTCCTGTGAAAATATTTTCATACAGCTGATGTTAATGGTCGTTTTGTCGGACCTCGTCTCATACTAGGGGGATAGGAGGCATTTCACTAGTGGGTGTATCATCATCTACATTAATAGGTGTATCATCATCTAGAGTGTCATCTAAATTAAAATCTTCTTCATTTTGAGGATAAACATTTGTGTCAAGATCATATGGTATTTCAGAAAACAGTTCAGGATCTATAAAATCATCTTATCTAAGAATACTAGAAGAAGCACCCTTGCTATTGCCCTTGATACCCAAGGCCTTGCCCAAAATATTTTTTGTTCTTTTCATTTTAATTATGGTAATAAATAGTTAAAGACTTAAAAAGTTAAAGATAATGAAATTAAATGTGCTAAATGAAATAAAAACAAAATAATAATTTAATGAGAGAACGAATGTACCAAACGCCGACGTAGAGTCGATGTGTAATCGAGAGAAGTTGAAAATTGAAACTTTGCTCGATAGATTAATCCTCAAGCTAGTTGTCAACTTCACTCTCAATTCTCAAATTAATAAATAGAATGAATATGTAGTAGACAATGTTGTATATAAATAGATTGATTGAGATTTGAGAGATTAGAGATTGTAGGAAGATTTGTGAGAAAATAAGAAGAGAAAATGAAGTATTTATAGTTGAAAAATTGGGTTAAAGTGTAAATATAATAACTTAGAGGTTAAAAATAAATATAAAAAGGGTAGGGGGTTGGGGGAAGCCAAACCCATTAAAATCTGAGCGGGTCAATTAAGTTTGGATCCAATTTACCCCTAAGCTTAAACCCATTATAACAAGCCTATTTCCTAGTACACCTGTTCACCCATAATTGAGATGCTATTCTTATCCTAATTATTATAATAAGTCAAATCCAAAGAGAAATTGAAAATATTGTTTTTCACGCCTTTGTTTGTGGAATGGATTAGGTGGCCTATGACTTGTGACAAAAGGATAGTACTTACTTTATATTCTTCCCCCATAATTGAGTGTCCAATTTGTAAAAGAAAATAGGATATGGAAGGAAAAGGAATTGATGGAAAATTATTATTATTAGAGAAGACTGATGAAATTTCACATTTGGCTATCGATATTGGAGGTAATTTTTGTTCATTCATTCTGGGCTTTATTTGTAATTTTTATTTTCTTGAGTTCCCTTTCTTATTTAATTAAAGTCAAAATTGCATTTTTGTACTTTTTATGTGTTTTTGGTTTGGGAATTTGGAAAAGTTACAGTCTTATGTTTCCACTGATGGTCGTTACCCATGTTTCATATTATATTGTATAGTATTAATGAATATATTGTTTCGATAGACTTTATTGTTCGTTGTGGTTTAATAATATTTTTATTGTTTGATTTGTTTGTATGTTATACATGTAAATTTATTAAAATATTCTTAACGGCTACTCCAAACAAGGGAAGGAGTTAGATGTCAAAGTAATTGATTTGTAGAAATGAAATGTGGAAAATATTTGATATATATATATATGGAAGTATTGCACTAGTTCTACTTTATTAACTCATAATCCAACATATTATTTTGATTCAATCTTGTGTAATGATATACCACTGTATCATGCAACATTTGCACTAAAAAATCCTATGCAACATACGACTGCTTAATCCATGTTGTGTTGGAATCAACTGATAGTGATCTTTAGAAGTCGACCACTTAAGATTTTTTGTAGATAAATGGTTTATGTACATCTGAATGTGTTATATTGAACAATCTTGTTTTTCGTTGCAAAACAACTTCAGTTTTAGCTCTCATTTGTCATATCCTATGACTCTACTTTAGAATGTTATAGTCCTTACGTTTCATAAAAGTGTATACAATCTCCTTAACTTTTGCATAGAGAACCTACAATTTTGATGTTCATGAAAGCTGAAAGGGAGATACTGTTAATGGATGTGGGTGAAGTAAGTTTATAATCTCTAAAGTTTGACACACAAGGGTGTCAAATCTTTTGTTATCCTGGGTATGTAGTTGATTAAAAGATATGGTGACTTGGTGAGGAGAAGCCCTGGAAGGACAGCAGTTCTTTTACTCATGTTTTCTAGTAACTGCCCCCTTGCTTTGTCTGGTTTCAAACGGAGATGCTAAAATTGCTCTTATGAGTTTTAGGCATGGTTCTAGGTGAAGACCATTAAATGTTTCTTTACAGGGTGAATGAAAGTGTTGGATTGTATTATCACCTCCAAAGCCTAATGGAGTAATGGCGATGCACTGGATTTGGTGCAAACACAAACAAGGCATTTGTAATAGCCACACGAGTTAGAGAGAGTTCAGCGCTAGACTACTAGAATCTGTTCCTGGTGGAAACGACATGCCAGCTGACTGGTCAAAAGGGTTATTTTACCCCTATCGAACGCCTAATGGGTGATAGATCCTCTTTCCTGCAAACATGAATGAGACATTAGTAATAGCCACGTATGACTTAGAGACATGTTCTTACCAGACTCTGCCACACAGAGGTGTCAGGTCAAAGGGAGGTGTTGTTGATGTTTAGTGAAGTGGCTCTTATAGGGTGATTGCTCGAACCCAGATTAAAACTGAACTATAGCTGTATCTTATATGTTACCTTTTGCGCTTCTGGAATCTAATCTTATTTGTGGCCATAAGAATTCCCAGTGGATGAGTTTTCACTTGCATGAGCAAGGTATTTGTTATTCATAATGTTTTTAAAAGCAAAGGCATACGGGGCTTGAAGCGAGAACTCCTCGCTTCACACCGTTTCATCACTTTAAGCAACAAAGCAAGGAGTTTTAACAACACTAGTTATGCGAAGGTATGATTTCCAAGTGTAAGCTATCACTTGAATTTGTGTTTGCAAGAGAACGGGTTTTTTTCTCAGAAGTTTAGTGAGAGGAAGGAACCCTTTTCCCAATTCTAGCTTAAGGTTTAATGATTTTTCAGAACTGACAGAGAAATTGTCTAAAATGATCCTACAAAAGAAGAATCTGAGCGGATTAGAAATCCTCATTAATCCTATCACATTCTCCTTCCACTTTGAACTTTAACTGCATAATTGGGTAACGTGGAAATGCTGCTGAAATTTTCCCTTTTCACAGTAGTGAAGTCATCAAATACATTCTTATTTCAACCTTTAAGGTTAAGTGCTTAATGGCATTGTTATATCCCGCAAGCTAGAGTTGCAACAAGCTAGTACTAGAATTTGATGGATTCTTGATCTTCTAAGAAACAAGCTCAGTATTTGGTTAAGTTGAATTGTTAACTAGTTTCAATGCTTTCTTGATCTCACAAGAGCAGACTATCAAATTTGGGCCGAGCTGAATCATTATCTAGTTTCAGAAGTCTCTTGACCTCATAAGAACCATAGCTTTCATCATTCGGATGAATTGAACTAGCATGTAGTTTGCAATTACATATGTCTAGGTTTTATTGGATAAAATAGAAAGATATATATGGTCTTTTCCTTGATTGAACTCTATGCTAATGGGAGTACATTTTACTTGGTTCTAGTCGCACCCAAGGATGTAGCGGCATAGCGCAGTAGTTAATGCAGTGTTTGCAAAACCTTGGAGATACGGTTTGAATCCTAGAAGAGACAAAAAGCACGGTGATTTCTTCACATCTTGCCTAAGCTTTGGTGGGATTTGGTGGGCAGAGTTACCTTACTTGTCCTAGTAGGAGGTAGCAGATATCTGGTGGAATAGTCGAGGTCCACTCAAGCTGACCCGGACACCAGTCTTGAAAAAACTACTTGGTTTTAGTGGACATAGACAGAGAAGATTAGGTTGGTTTATATGACTATCCAGAAACTTCAGCAAAATTTCTCCAAGATTTCAGCTGGCATAGTACATGAGTTTGTATAGTGCTGCTGGCTCAATTGCCTATTACTGATTTCACAATGAGATAAACTCACAACTTCCTTTTATTAGTGTTAAAACATAATTAAGTTGATGGAAGTGTCCTCTCTCTAATAGTATAAGCTTTAAGATCAAGGGGTTACATAATGCAATATGTATTAGATGGAAAATTGATATTTTTCATAAGTAGAGCAAAATTGATTATTTTACAATATGTTGATCAGTATCTCCAATGTACACAGTCAGATATTAAAGAAGCTTTATGGGATTTGGCTGGCTTTAAGAATGTTCCTACTAACTACCTGTTGAAGAATATTTTGAGGACCAAATAGAAAAAATGCTAAATGAAAGGACCTTCTCCTTTTGCAGGCTCCCTCATCAAGATTGTGTACTTTTCAACCAACAGTGAATGCAGCACTAAAGATGAGGCACCAGCGTTATCAAAAGAAAGACAGGAAGTTCCCAATGGAGACCTTAACTATCACATTCTTAGTGGCAGGCTATACTTCGTGAAGTTCGAGACTAGCAAGATTGAGGACTGCATAAAAGTTTTGGCTTCCAAGAAACTTCAACAGTGCGGTAGGTATTCTTTGTGGTGCTTACACCTTAGATGTAATTATTTTTCTATGGTGACTTATTTGGTTACAAATTGGCAGGCGTGTAAACATTTTGATTATGAAAACGAACTTTATATTTTGGTAACTGAAGAAGAATCTAATGTCTCACCTTTGATTATACGTAAATCTAACTCATCAGAGCTGTCAGCATCGTTTGGAATATGTACATGTGGCTGAGCTTGACCCTGCTTGTAACTATTTCCTTTCCTTTTTTTGAATTGAAATGAATTTCTTTTTTATTTAGCTTGACCCTGCTGACAGCTCTGATGGCTAAAATTTAACACTCATAATTCGCAATATACACATCAATTTTAGCCACCGAGTGTTAAATTTTGTATCTTATATCTGCTCCTCTATGTTTCTTTTCTGTTCCTTTGTTCATCTTTTACAAAGTGAAGAAATAGAGGCGTAGGGCAAGGATTTCCCCCCTTGCATTGCTCTTCTCCGGGTGTAGTAGAGTGAAGAGAATGACAACGCAGCTGGCCTCTCAACGGTCAAGAAGCTAGAATAGAGAGGACATGAAATAAACTCTTCCTCGTAAGTAGCAATGACACAATTCAGGAGTTGGAGAAGATTGGAAAGAGAGAAAACAGTGCAGCTGGATCTACTCTTAAGCAGTTGCTTTAACACTACACATGGACTTTAAAACGTTAATTTAACTTATATGTTTTATTAGTGATAGTGGAAGAACAATAATAAATAATCGCTAAGTTAATGTGGCACGGAGACCATTTCTACAAAATTTAAACTTTGGATTTGAAAGAATTTGAATTCTTGAAAGTGAAGTGTACAGAATAGCACTTTCTTCATTATCCTAAGCGTACTTGAAGTGTACAAACATTTTTGTACGGACAGAAATATGATTTTTATGTAGTTCCAGTTAAGTTTTAAGTATTTTGGTCACCTTAAAAATCATATGCCCAGTTTAAGAGAACGTATTCGCTTTAAAGTTTATACGCACGGTTTCTTATACTTCTTTTGATTAAGTTGTATAATTCCATGACCTTCCTAAATCTTATAGATTTCAATGATTACAGGTGCTCAATGTCGTCATTCTCATGCTGTTGACAAGATCAAGATTAAGGTAAAGGAGTTATTTCAAAAGATATTGATTTGCTTCCCACCTTTTTTTTTCTTTTTCTTTGCTCAATTAGGTGATTATAGGAGAGATAATTTCCTAAAGTCCTAAGGTTTGCAAGAATTTTAATATCCTAAAATCTTCAGTAAATAATATTTGTGTCCGTTGTGGGATGAAACGAGCTTTCGGAAGTCCAGCAAATCAATCATGGTTTGCTGGAGAAGCTACTCAATGATAACTAAGTACTGAGGAAGCAACACATTGCTGTCTTCTTATTGTTAGAATGTGCTTTTCAAGTTAAATATTTCAGGAAAATTAAGTTTTTATAGACTTCCAAAACAAAAGTTTCTCATGTATAGACTGTTGACTGCACAACATTTCCTTTCTCCTGCCTCTCTGAGTAGTTGTCTTTTTACTCTTTTAATTGGAAAAAGAAACTGTGAATTGAACACTTGAAGTTAACTTCCAGAAGTGTGGAGAGTAATACTATCGTACATGGCACCATTAACCTCTAAAATTTAGGAGTTAAACTGTTAAATGATAAAATCTGTACATGGCACCATTAACCTCTAAAGTTTAGGAGTTAAACTGTTAAATGATAAAATCTATTTACAGCCTTCCACCAAAAAAATAGTTGCTAGTCATTTTCCTGTTCTGTCTCTCAGTGGTTTCAACCTTTTTCTGTTAAGTAAATAAATTTTATTGCACCAAAAAGGGAAGATTCCTGAAATACAGAAAATATTTTGAGCGAAAAGGAGCAAAGAGAATGTATTATTTTCTTCAAAAGACATCCAGTCCTCTGCTAAACATTTTATGCTTTATGCACTCCAGAAATAGGGAAGAAAAACATGATGATTGCAATTTGGGAGGTTGTTAGTTCCTTCTCTATAAAAGCCCTTATATGTCTTTTGTCCAAATGGTCCAGAGTTAGGAAATTTGTTTCAACTTGTTCCTATTTCTTCTCTTGGGCCCTTTTTAGCTCCAGAAAAGCTGTGAAACATTGGCTGTTTGCTTGTACATAAAGCACCAGTGACTATGTAGTATGTACAACCTTCTTCTTTCTCTATGTTTTATGCCATTTATAGCTTTCCATGTCTCTGTCTACTCAAAAGCGTTATTGCTTTGGTAGTAGTGGTACCCAAATTGCCCCCTTGTGGAAATTCATTCCTCCGTCTAGATGATCTAGAATAAATAAATAACCAAATAAATAAATAAGTGCCCTCTCTTATAATTTATACTTTTATATAAGGTCGTTTACATCAATCAATATGGTATTAGAGTAAGTAGAGTTCTTCAATTTGAGTCTCACCACCAATAAACAAAAATAACTCACGTGCTAGGCTAACAAAAAAAAGAGGCCACATGTGGGGCGTGGTGAGGACTTGAAATAATAAACAAGTAAAAATGTACTCTGTAGTTTAAACTTTTAAACAGGCTGTTCACAATTCATTGAAGTCTAGTTAGATTAATGTGTAGAGAATAGTGTATGCATTAGTGTCTAATTGGGTAAACGTACTAAACACATTATACATAGTATTCATAAAAGAATTCAGGCGTAAAGGTAAAATATTGCACAGAAATCCTTGCATGTAGATACAAGTTTCTGGAAACACATTACTCAGGTCTGGTAAATGTCCCTCTGCCCATGACTGGAATATATCTTTTTAGGGGTCAAAGCACCCATGGTCATAACTGTAGTATAATTTTTCCTCACAATATTGTAATTAATATTTTTTGGTGAAATCCTAAAGTTGAATAATCCATGGAACCTTTTGATGAGTTTTATGCTTGAACAGGCAACAGGTGGTGGAGCTTTCAAGTTTGCGGATTTATTCAAAGAAAAACTTGGCATAACTCTGGACAAGGTAGAGGAAATGGAGTCCCTTGTTTCTGGAGCAAATTTTCTGCTTAAGGTGGGGTTTTTATAGCAGAAAACAGTATTTGGTTAGTACTTTTTTCTTCAGATATTGAAGTCCAGGCACATGAGATACTTTTTACAATTAATTTATATATTTCTTGGCCGCCAAAAACAGTTCATTTACTTTATCTGAATAAGTACCTGGAAGGTATTTAAGGTCCCAGGATACATATGTACTTTCTCCATATTAATTTCTTGCTCGAGGAAATGATTGTGTGTATAGCCAAATTTACTAGGTGTATAGTTTTATTAATTTATCATGATTCTCTGTCGCTTCCTCGATGGAATGCTGCATCCTCGAGGCCAGTAATAGATTGATAAAGGCACATGGTAGTGGATAGTGGTTTCTCTTTTCTCTCCTCCGTCCAACATGTAGCTAAATTGAGTACAAGTAGCATATGCAATACTTTTTTCTTGCTTGATATGGTTCATTTCGATAATTTCAGGTAAATAGAGTACTTGTTTTAAGGTCAAAGAAAATGTCTTACTTTATTGGGTCTTGTCCATGAGACCAAGAGGTCTTCAGGATTCAATCCTAACTAGTGAGGCTAAGACCTCATTGGCAACAGAAATCCTTTTCACTGCATTAAATTTCCTGCTCTTTTCTAATTTTTAATACGCAATATAAAAGAAAAGCTCATTTGACACATTCCCCTCTCTCTCTCTCTCTCTCTCTCTCTCTCTCTCTCTCTCTCTCTCTCTCTGAGTAGGCTGTCAACCGTGAAGCTTTTACATATATTGGAGGTCAAAAGGAGTATGTGCAGATTGATCAGAATGATTTATATCCTTACCTCCTTGTCAACATTGGGTCTGGGGTTAGCATGATAAAGGTAAGTTTCACAGCTTAGATTCCTTCAATTTGATGTAAATGTTAATTCACACTGACCTTCAAGGGTTAGGACTTACAAGGAGTTCACCAAAGCTCTCCTTGTCCTATTTCATGCATGATTTAGATGACATCCCATAAGCTTCATACTGGTCCTCTGTTTTCCAACATGCAGTTTTCATTTCATTGTTTTCAACATGTGCATTCTTATTGCTTATATTATCCCGTGCAGGACAAAAAGTTAATCTTCTGCAGGTAGTTAACAACAATCAATAAATTTAAAAACTAATACCTACAACCATTATGTTATTATCTTCTTAGTTAATTTGGTCCTTTGAAATAAGGAATTTACCTCTCTTTTTCTCATATGTGAAGATCCCCCTATGGAAACTAGCTTTGATGTCAGCAAGATAACATTGGTATACTACTTCATTTGGTAAGCATGTGTAAATGATCTTGACCAAGAACTTGACAAGGCTCACTAGGCTCTGCATTGGGTTACTAAATGAATTTCAAAAGTACTGAGAGTTTCGGTTTAACATAGTCATCTCAGGCTTGTGGGCTGTGATGGGTTGGTAGATACAGATTGATATAGAAGAACTAGACCAGTAATATAAGACCCTGAAGAAAGGAGATTTTTTGACTGCGGCTTGAGTAGCTGGAAACCTTATCTGACTGAAGCCAAGAGTTGAGAACCTTTATGAGCCATAACTGCTTGTGTATATTTCCATTCTAGAATGAAGAGAATTCAATCAAGATTCTACCAAGACCACGCTGATATGCGCCATTGATTATGAATTTTATGTATTTTGGCATTTCATAGCCGAGTCCCTCTTTGTTATCAATATTTTTTATGTATTGAGCCATAACTGCTTGTGTATTTTCCCGTTCTAGAATGAAGAGAATTCAATCAAAATTCTACCAAGACCACGCTGATATGCCCCATTGATTATGAATTTTATGTATTTTATGCATTTCATAGCCGAGTCCCTCTTTTTATGAATTTTATGTATTTTGGCATTGATTATGAATTTTATGTATTTTGGCATTTCATAGCCGAGTCCCTCTTTGTTATCAATATTTTTTCTTATGCCTTTTATAGGTAGACGGAGAGGGAAAATTTCAGAGAGTTAGTGGAACTAGCGTTGGTGGTGGCACTTTCTTGGGCCTAGGAAAACTTTTGACTAAATGCAAAAGGTTATTTTCATTTCTGTTATATGAATTTCAATATAGTCAATTGGTTTCTCTTTCTGCAGAATTTTCTTATATGTTTGTATTACAGTTTTGATGAGTTGCTGGAATTGAGTCATCAGGGAAACAGCAGAGTGATAGACATGCTCGTTGGAGATATTTATGGGGGAATGGACTATACAAAGGTATAAACTTCTTGTGTAATTTATCTTCGCTCATGTTGATTTCCTTTATGCTTTTTTTACACTCGTTCCGTCTTTTCATTTGGATAAGTTGCAGTTTACACTATTCAAATGATCTTGAATGTATAAAAGTCTAGATGTGTAATGGAAGGGGTATGTGGAGTAAAATAAGGAATTGGTCCCCAAACTTTAGTCCAAGTCGAGCACTTTTGTTCTAGAGTTTGTTTCCATCACATCCTCACTCCACTGTTTTTGTCTGTAAAGGTTCTTTATCAAGCTAGGTGTAATTAAATTCATTTTTTGCCATACACGAAAAGGGGATGACACTAGTAAGAGTGAACTCTGCTCGTGCCTTCTCATGGCTTGACGTGTGAAGAACAAACAAAAGATAAGTCGGGTCCACCACCCACTTCTCTAAATGTTCTTATTAATTTCCCTGTCGATACTAGGACCCAGAAAGAAATGTTCCTAATCATGATATTTGATTCGGAACGGTGCTTCAACCAATTCCAGGCCCAAATTGAGAGCAATTCTCTAGTATTGCTTGAGATATGCACCGACCACTTAAAGGTGGGAATTCGGAGGAGAGCCATTAAAATTAAGGGGAAA
Source organism: Przewalskia tangutica (assembly GCA_029844215.1). NCBI lineage: Eukaryota > Viridiplantae > Streptophyta > Magnoliopsida > Solanales > Solanaceae > Przewalskia > Przewalskia tangutica. The sequence continues at coordinate 39,588,595 of CM056740.1, read as the reverse complement.
GGGTCTAAAATACCCCTCTACTATACGGAATATCTTAATTTTATCCACTGTATACCTTGAGGCCATTCGTACCCCTTTCTTTAGCAAATTGTTTCAGTTGTCAGTTTTTTTTTATGAACTCATGAACAGTTGCTTATTGTAGCGACGTTTCTGCTGTTGGGTATTGACCAAGTAATAGAAATCTATCATAAGAGGAATTGATTAATTTTGCAAATCTAGTTCTCATATGTTCAGTTGTTCTAAATGCTCTATTCGCATACCAAAAGCTTCATATTCAGGGTGATTAAGAATTTAATGACTCATGACAGATCGGCCTTGCATCAACAGCCATTGCCTCTAGCTTCGGTAAGGCGATCTCAGAAAACAAAGAGCTCGAAGACTACAAACCAGAAGACATTGCCCGGTCCCTCTTAAGGATGATCTCAAATAACATCGGACAGGTAACTATGTGGGTCATGAAGATTCTCTCAGCAGTATCAATGTAGTTGTTTCCTGACTGAGAAGACCAACATTCGACTTCTCTATATATTAAGAATAATACTAGCATTCAGCGGAGGCAAAAAACGCTAGGTGATTTCTTCCCATCTACCTAAAGCCTTGGTGGGAAGAGACGCGGAGTTACCCGGTACCTGGTGGAAGCTAGCAGATAGTCGAGGTGTGCGCAAGCTAGTCGGGACACCACCGCCATAAAAAGAATAATACTGGTATTCTCCAGTTAAATGGAAAACCCTTGTCCTTCATGATCTATTCCATTGGAAACATTTCTAATTCATAGGATCAACAGATGGATTTTGTACTGTTCCGATTAGATAAGTTTTGCATGTTGTTCTCCTCTCTCAAAAAGATACAAAGAAGGAATTGAAATAGAACTATGGAAAAGAACAGATAGATAATGCATTCATTACTTATTGGATACCCCGTATTGCACATTTTCACTTCATGATGACAGCAACTGTGTATTCTTGGACATTTTGATTATAACATGTCATAAAGTGTCAAAATGGAATTAAAATATTGGAAGATACTAAAATCTAATGAATTCTTTATTTGTCCTTAGCCTTTTCCTTGCTAGAAACTCTCCTGTGGTACTACAGACATGCATATGCTACTTTGGTTCCTCAATGAAGTTATACTTCTTATTTAAATTTTATAATGCTCTCATCTTCCATGAAAACATTTCATTATAGTGGTCTTCATTAAAAGATTTTTTTATATAAGTTCTGCCAAGTTGGTTTAAGGTTTAGTGTGTTAGTTATCTTGTTCTGAAGTGATGCTTCGATTGAATTAGACTGCACATCAACACCTGAATAAGTTGAGAAGTACGAGTTTGGAACCAGCAATCATAGAACGGAAGAAATATACTGAATTAGACTGGCAGACATGAACACCTGAATAAGTTGAGAAGTACGAGTTTGCAACCAGCAGTTATAGAACGGAAGAAATATACTGATTTAGACTGGCAGACATGAACACCTGAATAAGTTGAGAAGTACGAGTTTGCAGCCAGCAGTCATAGAATGGAAGAAATATAGGGCCTCTCCTTCCATTGTTTTGCTATAATTTAGTTGTTAAACTGTAAATAATTCATTTTTTCTATTCTTGCTGACATTATTTTTTGTTTTTCTAGATTGCATACTTGAATGCTCTTCGTTTTGGGCTCAAGCGCATCATTTTAGGAGGATACTTCATCCGTGACCATGCTGATACAATGGACACAATTGCTGTTGCAGTTGATTTCTGGTAATTGCTATATCCACTTACGGCAAGATAATTGGTATTATCCTTACTACCATGATACCAACCCTGATCAAATAAAGTCTTTTGAATTACTATAAGCCTTAGTTGGCTGAATTATGCTGGTGGGAAGTAGCAGGTACCCGGTGCAATAGTCGAGGTGCACACAAGATGACCTGGACACCGTCATTATAAAAAAATATCATTTGAATTACATCAGTTTCTTATTGATGAATTGGTGGTGTGTATTTTCTAGGATAGATTAATCTGTTGGCATACTCTTTTAACATAAGGGATAAATAGTGCTCACTAGCTGCTGCTGCTAAAATACGGTTTCGCAATTATCACTTTAACTCCTTTTAGGTAATCTCTCCTGAATTCAAGTTAATAGAAATGCACTACGTGCAGGTCGAAGGGTGAGGCAAAAGCAATGTTTTTGCGGCACGAGGGGTTTCTTGGAGCCCTAGGAGCTTTCATGAACTACAAAGATGAAAATGCCGATTTGATGCCCCTTCAGTTAGTTGAGCAACAACCCCCCAAGAGTTCAAGTTGCATAGTAGATAGGATTCATAACTCTACGCGTGTGCACGAAAATGAAACTGGTGCCGTAGATTGTAGATTGCGAGTTAGTAGCTCATTTAAAATTTATGATGAGGTCAAAAGGTGTTGATCTATAAAAAAACTATATGTACAAAAAAGAGGATGTCAAAGAAGCTGTTGTTTCTGGTCCTAGTTAGTGGTTAGAATGTGAAATGTGAAAGGGCCAGCAACAAATTTCAGATTTATATATGTGCATATCTATGTATTTGTGCTTCAATAGGGAATGAAGTGTTTGATATCCTGCCATTGTAAAACCTTGACACATGGAGAAATGAGAAATGTTATTTACAATAGTATAGCAGCTTTTGTTTCATATCTTCTCTTCTCTGGTCTCAAACAAGACATTCTTCATGAATCTTGTATTACCAAAAATCTTCGCCGGTTATCCTTTTCCGGGATAACTATGTATAGTAAATAATTCTCTTTTTATTTCTTTTGTAGGGAGTTCCACGATACTTGTCGCGTTTCGCTTCTCGACAGTCAAATTATATGAACTTTGATCAATATTTTAAGATGTACCTTTTTCACCATATTGATTTGAGAAAAAAAATGCTACTTATAGTATATTTTTCGAACATGTAAGTTTTAATTTTACAATATTGAATTAATCTAATTCAATTTAGCTCCAAATATTAATAAAATTAACTCTCGTGTGAATCAAAAGTATTTTGGACCATATCCTTATCTTTCCTTCGAACAGTGGTGAATTATTCAACCAAGTATGATACAAAATCAATGTAGGAATCTTGATATTGCTACTGTTGAAATCCTTCCGACATTGTTCTAACAGATAGTAGCAAGAGAAGATCAATGAAGGCTCTAAAAGAAAAGACACTTATTTTGACTTTTTAACACTAAATAATTATAAGGGCAAAGGCCAATTTTTGTTTTCCTGAAATGGTCTAATTTTGCAACAACAACAATATACCAGTGTAATCTCACAAGTGGAATGTGGAAAAGATAGACTGTACGCAAGATTTTACCCTATCCTGAGGGTAAAGAGGCTGTTTCGATAGACCCTCAGCTCAGATAAAAATTGAGATCATTCACATCCTTATAGTTATAATTGTGGCTCGAAGTCACTAAAGGTGAGTTGGGTGTGGAAGTTTATGTTCAACTGAGATTGAATATTAGAACTACTAGTGAAGTCTATTTGGAAAGCTATCTGGTAATTGAAATTGGTGTAATTACTAGGATAGTAATTATACAGTTTAGTAATTACACATATATTAATTACGATGGTCTGTTTATTTGTCAAAAAGTAATTGCATTTTAATTACAAACGTACTATTTGGTTGCATAAATATAATTATACAGTTAAATATTTTTAAAATAAAAGTTAATTATCAAAAACTAAACGGTAATGTTTGACAAATATATGTTCATATAAGAAATATTACTTAATTTTATCCATCATTGTATTCAAGATACATATTATTTCGAAAATATAGAACTAAATAATTAAAAATTTGTAACTAGTATAGTAAAAAAATTGATATGTATAAATAATAATACTTTAATTGAATCAATTAATAAGTACTTCTTACAAAACATACATTTTGTAATAACCTCATGGACAACATGTTTGACCAAAAAATAAATTTACTACCAAAATTTTATAATAGGAGTATTATTTAAATGTTAAAAAGTAATCTATCAATGCTAACATCACTCAATATAAGCTAAGTTGTCCCCCGGAGCACAGTCCAATGGCAAAGGAGGGAGACTTAAGGCGCTCTGGACACTTGCAGCGTGTGATTGATTCTCAGTGAGTGCATTCTGCTCTCTTCTGGGGTTGATCCTTGTAGGTGCTATCAGTTGTCCGTTCTCAAACCCTGGTTATTGGAGCATATTCCGCGATTTACTGGTAATAGTGTTGAAGGACTGGTACTACTACCTTCAGGACTAGTCTGGCGCAAGCCATGAACCTTGATATCAATATATATATATATATATATATATTAGTGTTGAAGGACTGGTACTACTACTTTCAGGACTAATCTGGCGCAAGCCAAGAACCTTGATATCAATATATATATAAGCTAAATTTGCATATAACCTCATCCAATAATGAAATTCAACTTTAATGACATCAATAGCTCGCTATAAATCAAGTTTGTGGATGACTTATCATTTCTAAGATTAGGTGTAACTTTTCTAGGAAAAAAATTAGAATAAATAACACAGCTTGCTGAAATAAAAAGAAAAGTTAACATAGCTAAGTGAAATAAATTTAAAAAATCAAATAAGAAAGAAGCACAATATGAGAAATTATGTAGAAGAACATAAAGTAAAGGTTGAGAAATGATAAATAAAGAAATAAAAGATAATAATATAAAAAGAAAAACATTTGGAAAAAAATTAAAAAGTTAAAATAAAAAATAAAATAATACAAAAAAAAGAATTGAAATAAAAAAATAATTAAAAAAGAAAGAAGAGATTCAAAAAATAATCTTGTAATTACATGATGTAATTACCTTCAATTTCAATACTCCTTGAGAATTGAAGAGTGTAATTACATCCCTTCAATTACATGATGATCATGTAATTATTTAGCCGGACAAACATATCAAAATTGTGCAATTACACTCAAATTCAATTACATAATGGCTTTCCAATCAGGCCCTTAAAGTACATTTGGATGGTATGGATCGGCTAAATGCCTAAATGTACAAAAGAGAATCATGACGGTAGGTTTGCAACTTATTTGACTTATAAAAGAGCAGTAATTCATTAATGTTAGCAGCCACACCTACAAGCATGAGTGCCATTAATGACCACTGCAAGTTCCAAGGGACATATACTGCAAGTTCTTTTCTCTGCCACCTCGTTTAAATGTCCTAACTGCTAAGGTTATACTACTTGAATAGTTGAATCACTGCACATACTATTATTTTGTAACAATATATAAGTGGAAGCTTAGTATCATGGGCGGATTTAGAGGGTGATAAAGGGTGTTCATCCAAATATTCTCTATAAAAAATTATAGTGTATATATAGAATATATATTTTTTATTTATGTATAAATATTAACTTTTGAACACCTTGAACAACTGTAAAAAATTAATTCAAATGGTTCAGGGTATTCAAAATTGTATTTGTTGTCCCAAATTTGATTCATAGAGACAACATTATTTTTATATTTAGATTTTGCTGTTTTTTTAATACTCGGAGTGAAAATCTTAAATTCACCACAACTTAGTATAAATAAAAAAATGCATACAGTTAAAATTTTGCTCTATTATTTATACATATAACCCAACCTTTTCTTTTGTGTCAAATCAGAATCATAAGATTATAAAGTTTCGTAAAGAATGAATTTTGAGTCTAACTTAACTTCAAAATCTAGCTGGTAGGGTGAGGATTATCCAAGTTCATATAAGGAGTTTATGTTTTCATTCCATATCATATGTGGGATTCTTAACACTCTCCGCATGTTCAGATCTTGTTAACTGAAGCGTGAATAATACAATTTGGGGGCCCAACATCGGTGAACAAAGAATTAGAATGAGTTTGGCTCTGATACCGTGTAAAAAATAGATCTTGAGCCTAACTCAACCCCAAAAACTAGCTTGTATGGTGATGATTGTCCAAGTCCACTTAAGAAGTTCATGTTTTCATTCTATGTCCGATGTGAGACTCTTAACAGGTTAGCCTTCAAGAGAATACAATTTATGACTTTTAACGTTACAAATTTTCAATGGACTATCCACTTTGTGAGCGAAAAAAATTAATAATTCCCCAATCTTAATTTATGTGTCACTTTTCGTTTCTCGAGATTCAATTTTGGCACTTTTCGTTTCTCGAGATTCAAACTACATGAACTTTGACAAACATTTTTAAAATGTATTTTTTCACTAAATTAATGTTATACCCCGTATTTTCAGAGTATGTATGCGAGGACGTACGTACGAATATTCAAACCCTAATTAGGTTAAGGATGGAATTGTGAACTTTCAACGGAAAAGATTCCGAACCTTGTGAAGGAAATTCTACGTTTTTAGTATTTTAACCGATTACGGATTTTTCCGAGAGACGAAATATTTTGGACCAATAGGAGGGAGACATGTGTCACCCTTAGTTGGCATGGGTTGGACGAAAATGGTGGCCTAGTGGACAAGGTCAAATGGTCAAGTCTTGAAAGATATTTTCTTTGGGTGAGTGGGGGTAGGTAGGGACGGTTTTGAGGGGCAAGAGGGAGGGCCTTGTTGGACGTTTTTGTGTGCTAGTGGAAGGCCACATGGCTCTTTGTTGTGGGGGACATATGTCCCAATGTTGTGGTGGACATATGTCCCAAGGTTGTGGTGGACACTTGGTGGAAGACCTCACTTGAACAAGCTACCACATCTACACCCTCCATTTGTTTTTATCTTGGCCCTTTGTGGTTCTATAAATACCCCCCTCTTGTGCAAGACTTCTTCATCAAAGAAACACAACTTCCAAGTCTCAAAATCCCTCTCCCCTTTGAGAAGCTCGTCCCAAACACACCCCTTCCTAAGCTCTCGCCAAACCCCTCTTGATAGTTCTCGTCCCACACCCCTCTCCCTTAACCAAACTTTGTCCAAAAATTCCTAAACTCTTAAGTGTTCTTCCTTAGTGTATTAGGAAGATTATTAACCAAAGGTTAGAAAAGATTTTACACCCTAGCCCCTAAAGCCTCACCTTGGCCGAGAGTTGTGATGAGAAGAACCTTAGTGTTCTTCACTTGTTTAGGTTGGTCCTTGAGAAGGAGTTGGTTAGGAGCGTATAAGGGTTGCTTGGAGCGGGTTGGAGCGCACGGAGTAGGAGCTAAACGTTGCTCAGGATCGACATTAAATCTTGGATAAATTTGGGCTTATCGAGGTAAATATCCTTGTCCTTCTATTGTAATTGGAAATTACATACTGTAGTAGTATAGAAATAAGTATAAGATATATAGAAGGATGGTATAAGAGAAGAGAATTGAAATGTACTTACATGGGATGTATTCTGATGAACTTGTGTAGTTTGTCGGGTAGGAAATCGCCCAATTTTCCGTAAATTAAGGACCTTCGCTAGAATATTCTACTGAGTAGTCTAGGCGTTAAAAGGCGTATTTGACTATTATAGGTTGATACTCTGCGCGACATATTCGACTTGGCGGTGGATTTCACGAGGAGGTATGTGATTCTTCCTATCCTCTTGAGCATGATATTTTAAAAGAATATATATAGTACGGTAGACGTACGTGTGTTAACTGAACGTGGTTTTACTTCGATGTCTTTTGACTTGAGTTTTAAATAATAAGAAGCTTGAAGTATTTCAAAAGAATTAAGAATCGTTTGTGAAAGAAGAGTAATACTTGGTTTTAAAAGCTTAAGAGTTATACTAGCTTTATGGGAAGTTAGGTATAACGACTTAAGAAAAATAAAAGGAACGGTTTACTTAATTGTTTATGAAAGCCTTGTATTGATTTCGGAAATGAGAATAAGTATCGAACAAACCACTGCAGCGCTAATAAAGGAAAATGTATTGACTAATTAAGTATTATTAAAACCAGTAGAAACCTCCATCTGCATAGAAGCTAAGATAAGACAAAATTGTATTACATTTTCTAGATCATGGCTGCTTTAATAAGATCATTAATAAACAAGTTTTGATTTTCTTAAAAATTTCAAAGTAAGAACTTAATTTATAAAAGACAAAGACTTGAAAAATTGAAGTGTTTTCATTTAAAAAGGAAGGTGTGCTTTTGTCTTAAGTTGGTTCAAAAAGAAGGTAGGGAAATTGTTTTGGTTTACTTAAAAAAAGATAGTCACTCTATTTTGATACTACGGGTATCATGTGACTTTTTGTGAAAGAAACAGATCTTTTTAAAGAGTTAATGTATGAAGTACTTTGGGGTTAAAAACCCGAACTTGTTGACATAAAATAGAAAGTACCTTGTGTGAATAACTTGACTATGTTGGTTTGTGATAGCCTTGTAATACTTTCTTGTTGGTATGATAAGTAAACATGTTAGGATGCTACGTGTGTTAGTGTCTTGTGATGTTTGTGTAAAGGGGTTTCCCTTGATTGTGCTTATGTTGTTTAACGATAAGCCGTTATGTTAGTATTATACCACTCACCTCTTGACATGATATACCGGGGGTTAAGCTGCCCCCCGATGCGAGGGATGCCTCATGCGGGTCCAGGGGACCTATGCGGAGCTACGAGAGTTCCAGGTTAGTGTGCGGGGAATTACCTCATGCGGTCTATGTGGCCATGCGGACTACGAGAGTCCAGGAGGATGCCGCGGGTTAGCGCCCCGTCGCGAGGAATACCTCATGCGGGCCTATGTGCTTTATCGCGAGTGCGGTAAGTTCGGATTAGACGCGCACATCGATGCGGCGAGTGGCCAGCTTCGATCATGTGGCGGTCTAGAAAGACCTCGTGATACAGTTTGATAGCATTGTTGGTACGGTGGGTTCTAGTAGTCGGCTATGCCTTCATACTTACCCCGTACGGTTTTATTAGGACACAGGTGGGACCTGGTGTTCATGTGTATTCCTTGGTGCTGTTATATCATGGACTGCCGGCAGTGAGGAAGGAATTCCACGGGCATGACTGATATTGTGGGCATGAGACCCATGGTTATATTTGAGTGATGACTTTAAGGGCGTGAGTCCCTGACTTGACATGACTGCTTACCTATTGTGTATCGTAAATTGGTTATCATATATGTCTTCTGTTTTATATAGACTATTATGATTTCATTTACAGTATTTTCAGTTTCACATACTTGGTACCTGTTGTACTGACCTCCTTCGGGGGGCTGCGTTCATGCCGCAGGTAGAGGTACACCAGTTGTTGATCCTCGCTCATAGGGTCACAATTCAGCGTTTTGGGAAGCTCCGTTTCTCCGGAGGCTTATCTGTGGTATAGTCTCGCCGTCAGAGGTACTTACATTCAGGGGTATGGCGGGGCCCTGTCCCGCCATTGTTGTTATAACATTCTTAGAGGTCTGTAGTACTGTTTTGGGCAGGGCTTGTAAAAGGGATGTAACTGTTCAAATTTATATATATATATGCCGAAAGGCAACTTTTCTCAGATAAACTGTTTCTCACTTCATGTCTTGTTTTATATTCCGCTGGTTACTCTGATGTATGTCTACTGGGTGCGGGTAAGGCACGATCACGCCCGGTTCGGGTCGTGACAAAAGTGGTATCGAGCGATTAATCTTGGAAAGTGTCTACAGCACGTATCTAGTAGAGTCTTGATTATCGGTGTGTTGTGCACCACACCAATAATCGTGAGGCTATATGATATTTAGGATTGGTTTCCATTCTTCTCACTCGAGATCGTGCCTTAGAGGCGTGTTATAAGTTGGACCCTCTAACGTATTTCTTTCCTTACCGATTATGCCTCGCGCAAGGCAACCCGCCCGAAGGCAAAGGCGAGGAGCCGCAAGTAAACAGAGGGTTACGAGGCACAGGCCCAATCATCACTGGTGGTGCTTCATTCGGGAGTTCTGCGGCGTCGCGGCCAAGAGAGTTTAGCATGGCGGCGATTCCTTCTGCAGCCATGATATCTGGACCTTCGCCCACGACCCGATGCGAAAGTATGGATTGCAAAGAGACGACCACATTACTAGCTAGGGTTTAGCAACGAGAGTATATTATGTACCGATTTATCACGGGTCTTGATGATTATCTAAGAGAGGGTTGTGCAAGTAGCTCTTGATCGAGCATGAGCATGGCTGCGCGTGCGGGCTTATGCGTAGCGGTAGAAAGCGTAAGGATCGACGGGTTAACCAAGATCGCGAGAAGAGGCGGATCGGCGGGTCCTTTGGTAACTTTCGAGGCGAATCACCTCAGCAGCAGACTGGATATGCACCTCCGCCGATGCAGAGTGGTCATCCATAGGGTTCAGGACGTTCGGGGTATGCAGGAGTTGGTCAGAGCTCGGGGCTTAGTTCCGGTCTACGTAGGTTCGGCGGCGGATTGATTTTCCTCAGTGTTCACAGTGTGGCAGGCGTCATCCCGGGGAATGTCGTCTTTTTGTTGGTGCTTGTTTTACCTGCGGCCGTCAGGGTCATGTGACGAAAGAATGTTCAAGTAGGAGGGAGACAAGTAGGAGGACTCAGCTTACCAGATTAGTTGCGGATTCAGTGGTTCGGAGAGGAAGGGGTGTTAGCTAGAGGAGGCCACCCCCACCTCGGTGTGGCCGTTGTGGTAGGTGTCATTGTGGGGAGTGTCGTACTTCTTCGACAGCTTGTTATGCTTGCGGCCAGAAGGGCCATTTTGCGAGGAATTATCCGACCAGAGGTGGCGTGGATGTAGAGACTCGACGCCGAGGATCGATGGCTAGTTCATCACCTTCCTAGCTATCGCCCAACGAGCGGGATTGATTAGAACGACAAAGGGAGTGAAGCGATAGATCTGGTATATCCTTAACCCTCTAGAGATTAGTATGTGTGATAAGATGAGTATATCTTAAGTGTTATGTTCAGATAACATTGTGTTAATTGTGATTAGAAATCATGGTTAGTTAAAAGGGTAATGTTAGGGATAGGGAAAGTGTGAGCCTTAGAGTTTTATACGTGGAGACCTTAGAGGCGAGGCCATCTGGAGTAAAAGATTTATTTTTATGTTCGACCCATATCGAAGTGCATAGTATACGCGAGATATATTTGTGGGATAAGTCCCTGAGTAGTGTGAAATGAAAGAGGGTAGTTGAGCTAAGAAGACCACTAGGTTTTCGTGACTTGATGGTGAGATTGTTCCGGATCAGGAAACAGGAGCTTGGCGCAAAATGGGTCGGGTTGAGGCCAGGTTGCGGGTCAATCCGCAGCCCGGTTTGAAGTAAGGAAAAATTGTGGTGGTCCCGCTTTGTGATAGGGTCACGAGGGTGTTAGGTCCAAGTTTAGTTAACCATCGTACGAGTCCGTGGATGCGTTAGACCAGTAGTCGGGTCGATGAGGTCAGCCCATCTTGTCTTTCAGTCAGAATTGTTTACTCGGCAGAGGGTTATGCGAGATGTTATATATCAGGAAGATTGTAAGACTGCACGGGGTTCCTACGTTTACTTATAATGACGATGGAGCCCGATTCTGGCTATTTCTTTTTATGGAGGTTTTACCAGGCAGGATTAGGAGCTCAGGTGAGTCTCAGTATTGCATTCACCCTCGGGCCGGTGTTTGGATTTCAGGAGTAGCAGTGAGGATTATGTGCCTCTTGTTGAGTGAGTATTATAATAGCTACCATTCCAGTTTTCGGATGTCGCCTTATGAAGCTTTGTATGGGCGGAAGTGTAGGTTGCCGGTCGATTGGTTCGATGTTGGCAAGGTTCAGATAGTTGGTCCATTTGATTCAACAGGATGTGGATAGGGTGAAGCTTATCCAGGAGAGGTTATTGGCAGCTGAGTCAGCGAAGTCATGCGGATAATCGACGTCGACACTTGGAGTTCAGATTGACGGTGGGTTTTCTTGAAGGTACCACCCCGGAAGGGCGTGACGAGATTTGGAAAGTAGGGGAAACTTAGCCCGAGGTACCTTGAGCGTTTTCAGATCATTTGGAGAATAGGCCAGGTTGCCTATAAGTTATCTTTGTCGTCCGACGTTGGAGGCAGTACATCCGGTCTTTCATGTTGCTATGTTCGGAAAAGTATTGGAGATCCATCCAGAGTGTTCCCGGTTAATGATGACCAAGTTGGAGATAGTAACCCTGAGATTTTGGAAACTGAAGCAATAACAAAATGTGGTAAGTTTATCAGGAAGAGTTCGAGTGTACGAGGAGGGTGCGACGAGTAAGGGAAGAAGTGAACATGTGTTAAGAGAAAAGAAGCGATCATTTCTTTTGTGAAGTGAAAGGTGCGAAGGGAGTATCTTTTAGCCCTTGGGTGGGAGCTTTTGGGATGATAGAGGTGATTCCTCGTGGACTTGGATTTAAGTATTTGCGCGTGTTGTATTGTGGTCATGTGTGGCATTTGCAAACTGTTTAAGTTATGAGGAACTTTATCGTTATCGGTCTTGAGAAGGAACATTCGGGACGAATGTTTCTAAGGAGGGGAGAATGTTATACCCCGTATTTTCAGAGTATGTATGCGAGGACGTACGTACGAATATTCAAACCCTAATTAGGTTAAGGATGGAATTGTGAACTTTCAACGGAAAAGATTCCGAACCTTGTGAAGGAAATTCTACGTTTTTAGTATTTTAACCGATTACGGATTTTTAGAGAGGCGAAATATTTTGGACCAATAGGAGGGCGACATGTGTCACCCTTAGTTGGCATGGGTTGGACGAAAATGGTGGCCTAGTGGACAAGGTCAAATGGTCAAGTCTTGGAAGATATTTTCTTTGGGTGAGTGGGGGTAGGTAGGGACGGTTTTGAGAGGCAAGTGGGAGGGCCTTGTTGGACGTTTTTGTGTGCTAGTGGAAGGCCACATGGCTCTTTGTTGTGGGGGACATATGTCCCAATGTTGTGGTGGACATATGTCCCAAGGTTGTGGTGGACACTTGGTGGAAGACCTCACTTGAACAAGCTACCACATCTACACCCTCCATTTGTTTTTATCTTGGCCTTTGGTGGTTCTATAAATACCCCCCTCTTGTGCAAGACTTCTTCATCCACAAACACAACTTCCAAGTCTCAAAATCCCTCTCCCCCTTTGAGAAGCTCTCGTCCAAACACACCCCCCCCCTTCCTAGAAGCTCTCATGAAACCCCCTCTTGATAGTTCTCGTCCCACACCCCTCCCTTAACCAAACTTTGTCCAAAAATTCCTAAACTCTTAAGTGTTCTTCCTTAGTGTATTAGGAAGATTATTAACCAAAGGTTAGAAAAGATTTCACACCCTAGCCCCTAAAGCCTCACCTTGGCCGAGAGTTGTGAGGAGAAGAACCTTAGTGTTCTTCACTTGTTTAGGTTGGTCCTTGAGAAGGAGTTGGTTAGGAGCGTATAAGGGTTGCTTGGAGCGGGTTGGAGCGCACGGAGTAGGAGCTAAACGTTGCTCAGGATCGACATTAAATCTTGGATAAATTTGGGCTTATCGAGGTAAATATCCTTGTCCTTCTATTGTAATTGGAAATTACACACTGTAGTAGTATAGAAATAAGTATAAGATATATAGAAGGATGGTATAAGAGAAGAGAATTGAACTGTACTTACATGGGATTTGTATTCTGATGAACTTGTGTAGTTTGTCGGGTAGGGAAATGCTGCCCAATTTTCCGTAGAATTAAGGACCTTCTGCTTAGAATATTCTACAGAGTAGTCTAGACGTTAATAGACGTATTTGACTATTATAGGTTGATACTCTGCGCGCGACATATTCGACTTGGCAGGTGGATTTCGCCGAGGAGGTATGTGATTCTTCCTATCCTCTTGAGCATGATATTTTAAAAGAATATATATAGTACGGTGAGCGTCGTGTGTTAACTGAACGTGGTTTTACTTCGATGTCTTTTGACTTGAGTTTTAAATAATAAGAAGCTTGAAGTATTTCAAAAGAATTAAGAATCGTTTGTGAAAGAAGAGTAATACTTGATTTTAAAAGCTTAAGAGTTATACTAGCTTTATGGGAAGTTAGGTATAACGACTTAAGAAAAATAAAAGGAACGGTTTACTTAATTGTTTATGAAAGCCTTGTATTGATTTCGGAAATGAGAATAAGTATCGAACAAACCACTGCAGCGCTAATAAAGGAAAATGTATTGACTAATTAAGTATTATTAAAACCAGTAGAAACCTCCATCTGCATAGAAGCTAAGATAAGACAAAATTGTATTACATTTCCTAGATCATGGCTGCTTTAATAAGATCATTAATAAACAAGTTTTGATTTTCTTAAAAATTTCAAAGTAAGAACTTAATTTATAAAAGACAAAGACTTGAAAAATTGAAGTGTTTTCATTTAAAAAGGAAGGCATGCTTTTGTCTTAAGTTGGTTCAAAAAGAAGGTAGGAAAATTGTTTTGGTTTACTTAAAAAAAGATAGTCACTCTATTTTGATACTACGGGTATCATGTGACTTTTTGTGAAAGAAACGAATTTTTTTAAAGAGTTAATGTATGAAGTTCTTTGGGGTTAAAAATCCGAACTTGTTGACATAAAATAGAAAGTACCTTGTGTGAATAACTTGACTATGTTGGTTTGTGATAGCCTTGTAATACTTTCTTGTTGGTATGATAAGTAAACATGTTAGGATGCTACGTGTGTTAGTGTCTTGTGATGTTTGTGTAAAGGGGTTTCCCTTGATTGTGCTTATGTTGTTTAACGATAAGCCGTTATGTTAGTATTGTACCACTCACCTCTTGACATGATATCACGGGGTTAAGCGCCCCGTCGCGAGGATGCCTCATGCGGGTCGGGGACCTATGCGGAGCTACGAGTTCGAGTTAGTGTGCGGGGAATTACCTCACGCGGTCTATGTGGCACGCGGTGCGAGTCGGGGCGATGCGGGAGTAGCTACCGATGCGAGAATACCTCATGCGGGCCTATGTGAGTGGCATGCGGGTGCGGGAAGTTCCAGGACTAGACGCGACATTAGATCTGCGGGCGAGTGGCGGCGATCATGTGGCGGTGCAGAGCAGATCTCGTAATCTGATTTATGACCTTGTTGGTGCGTGGGTTTTAGTAGTCGGCTATGCCTTCGCACTTACCGTGCGGTTTTATTATGACACGGTGGGACACGGTGTTCTGTGTATTCCTTGGTGCTTTTATATCATAGGCTGGCGGTGAGGAAGGAATTCCACGAGGCATGGCGATATTGTGGGCATGAGACCCATGGTTATATTTGAGTGATGACTTTAAGGGCGTGAGTCACGACTTGACATATTTGCTTACTGTGTGTATCGTAAATTGGTTATCATATATGTCTTACATTTTATATAGACTATTATGATTTCATTTCTGATATTTTCGATTTCACATACTTGGTACATGTTATCGACCTCGCCGAAGTGCGTTCATCCGCAGTAGAAGTACACGATTGTTGATCCTCGCTCATGGGTCACGATTCGGCGTTTTGGAAGCTCCGTTTCTCGGAGGCTTATACGTAGTATAGTCCCCTGTCGTTGTAGGTACTTACATTCGGGGTATGGCGGAACCTGTCCGCCATTGTTGTTATAACATTCTTAGAAGTGCTGTAATCTTGTTTTGGCGAGGGGCTTGTAAAGGGATATGCTGTTCAAATTTTTATATATATATATGCCGAAAGGCAACTTTTCTCAGATAAACTGTTTCTCACTTCATGTCTTGTTTTATATTCCGCTGGTTACTCTGATGTATGTCTACTTGGGTGCCCGGATAAGGCACCAGTCACGGGCCCGGATTCGGGTCGTGACAATTAATATGAAAAAGTTGTAACTTATAGTACTTTTCATGTAGTTTTCAAATATATAAATTTTAACGTTAAAGTGTTGAGTTAAAATCTAATTCAATTTAACTTCAAAATTTAGTTAAATTAATTCTCGAAAAACAAAATATGTCACATAAATTGAGACGAGGAGTATAGTACAATTCATGCTTCATAATTCCTTTTTTTTGTTTTTTTTACTAGGGAACCCGCAGCCTCTACTCTTTCGAGTGCGCACAGGGTAAACTCCGGACTGACGCAATAGTCTACAAACCACGTCAGCCGATTAACCACACTTGACAAGCCATGTGTGACAGACTCAATCAAAAAAACATTATACAAGGGATAGAACTCGTGATTTTGCGATCTCGCGCTCTACTGCTACACCAACTTGGCTACCGGAAGGGTATGCTTAACATTTACTGTACCTTATTCAATGGGACAACTCTTTAAAATTTGTCAGTCTAGAGTCTATTGTACAGATGGAATAAGATAATTTGATGCTTCTTATAATTTCCTGAGACAAATAAATGCCATTTCAACAACCCTGATCTTATATTTGATTTCAAATATTTGAATTAACATTTGGAGATTATAACTATAGATTTTTTTTACAATCAGATTCATTATTTCAAACTTCAAACTTATAAATAACGAACTTGAAGTTTGAAAAATATATTTGAGGAGTACTTTAAATTTTCACTCTTAAAAGTACTTTTCTTTTTTTAAAAAGTGAATTCATATCCAAACAATTTAACTTTCAAAAATCCTTTTTAACCTCAACTTTTTTACTCTTTTTTTTTCTTTCAAAATTCAACTAAAGATTTCAACCAGCCAAAAATATAGCCTAGTAAATGTTATTAGCAAATATTACCATATATTTTGTAATTAATGGTAGTGAATAATTATGATAAATATAGGATCCTTATTCAATTAGAATTCAATATTGTACACATTATATTTATTTTGTATTAATGAGAAACACTCCCAAGAGATATTAATACAATCTTACATGGTATCAAGAGTCAAATCCTAAAAACACTTAAACCTCTTCTTGCTTATCTTTCTCGCCGACCCCCCCCCCCCCCCACCCCCCCCCCCCCCCGTCGCCGACAACCCTCTCTTTCGAAATTCTAAGCTTTCGGTTTCTGGTTATTTCCTCATCAAAATTCAATCACTCTAATTGGTTCCATGACTACTCCCACCTCTCTCACTTCTTCATCTTACACCTCAGTCGTCACCCACACCCCACCAAGGGGAAGCCGCGATGGTGGCAGAGGCCGCGACAATGCAAAGGGTGGTAGAGGTCGCGGACGTGGAGATCGTATTGGCCAGCAGCAGCAGCCTAATAATTTCCAACCTTGGGCCGGCCTGGGACAATGGCCCAATCCAGGCGCATGGATCGCAACTGCATACCCGATCTAACCAATATTAGCCTAGTTTCCAGCAGCCAGGAATATTGGGCCACTCGCCAAGCCCGCGACAGTAGACAGCTCCTACCCATGTAGCTATAGCCCAACATCAGCTTTCATCAGGTCTGGATCCCACTGATTTGGGCCAGGCCTTCAACACATTAAATCTCCAGCAACCCGATGAAAATTGGTACATAGATACGGGATCCACTTCTCATCTCACCGCTCCTCTTGTAATCTCTCCAAACTATTTCGTTTAAAGTATTCCCAATTTATTACGGTTGGTAATGGTCATCGCATTTCAATTCAGGGTTATGGTACACCCTACACCCAACCACCTCACCCACCCTTCTCCCTAAATAACATCTTTTATGCTCCCAACATCATTAAAAATTTAATATATATTAGGTAATTTACCCATAACAATTCTGTGTCTATTGAGTTTGACCCATTTGATTTTTCTGTGAAGGATCTACTTATGAGGACACCCCTTACGAGATGGAATAGTGTGAGGGACCTCTATCCATTCTCATTCACATCCGCTACCAGCTCCCGCTCACACACCTCACTCGCCGACATCTCTCTGTCAACTTGGCACAATAGACTTGGACACCCAGGAGCTTCTGTTTTAAATTTTCTTAGAAGCAATAATTTTATTCGATGTAATAATGAGAAACTTGTCTAACATTATTTTTCTTACCCTTTGGAAAAACATGTTCGCCTTCCGTTCAGTCATCTTTAAGTGTTCCCTTTGATATTGTGTATGTTGACTTATAGACATCTTCTATTACTAGCGCACTGGGTCATAAATATTATCTCATTCTATCAGAAGATTTTTCTCACTTTATTTGAATCTACCCATTTAAATTCAAGTCTAAAGTGTTTGCCAAGTTTCTTGAATTTCATATTTATATCAAAACACAGTTTGAAAAAGCCATAAAATCATTCTAATGTGACAATGGTCGTGAGTTTAATAATTTCACTTTTCACAATTTTTGCAAAAATAATGGCATAATTTTTCATTTTTTGTGTCCCCACACATCCCCCCAAAATGGTAAAGCCGAACGAATCATCCGCGCTATTAATAACATGGTTCGTACAATCTTTCTTCATGTCTCTCTCTCCCCCCCCCCCCCTTTGGGTATATACAGTCAAAATGGTTGAATATATCCTTAACATTTTGCCTACATGTACTCTTCATAATAAGACACCTACCAAAATCCTCTACCGTCGGATCACCTTCGAATTTTTAATTGTCTTTGCTATCCAAATAATGCCTCCACGACCCCTATAAATTAGCACAATGCACCACTCCATGTGTCTTCTTAGGCTTCTCATCTAACCATATAGGGGTATTTGTGATGTGACATACCTACAAGTAAAATCCACGTCTCTCGTCATGTCACATTTGACGAGATAATCTTCCCATTTGCAAACATCTACAAATTCTAAAACACGGACTACACCTTTCTAGATGAGTCGATACCTCCCCTGTTATACTCACCGAACTACGTCGTACCATCGTCACTTCCCTCACTGTTCAATCACCACCCAATCCCACTACCACCACCAGTGATCTGCCGGAACATTCCCCGATAGTGACAACCCGACCCGCCAGTGTATCTCACACCCGCCGGCAAACCTATTCGACAAACCCAATGCCACCACCACCTGTCGCCCATCCTCACATTGTTTATGATGTTCGGCAGGTGTGTTTATTTATGCATGCCCCCCAGAGAGCCTCAAGTAACAGCTCTTAAATATATCATTCAATAAGTTAAGGACACTCTTGATTATGGATTGCATCTCTACCCCTCGGCACCGACCGAGTTAATATCATATACGGACGCCGATTGGGCAGGTTGTCCGGACATGCGGTGCTCCACCTCCGGCTACTGTGTGTTCTTAGGAGATAATCTCATTTCATGGTTTGCCAAAAGGCAAGCCACCCTATCCCGATCGAGTGTAGAAGCAGAGTATAGAGGTGTTGCAAACGCTGTTGCTGAGATCTGCTGGCTCCGAAACCTTCTCTTGGAGCTTCATTGTCCCTTGCGTAAGACATTTATGGTGTACTGTGCTAACATATCCGCGATCTACTTATCTTATAACCCAGTTCAGCATCAGAGAACCAAGCACATTGAGATGGATATACATTTTGTTCGTGAGAATGTTGCTATAGGTGTTGTTAAGGTGTTGCATGTGTCTTATTCGTATCAATATGCAGATATCTTCACTAAAGGACTTCCTAGACAACTATTTCTAGATTTCAGATTCAGTCTCAGCGTCCGGCATCCTTCTGCTCCGATTGAGGAGGTGTATTATCGAATATTACCATACATTTGTAATATATTTTATAATTCATAGTAGTGTATAATTATGATAAATATAAATTTTTTATTTCATTAGAATTCAATATTGTAAATACTATACATATTTTGTATTAATAAAAAATACTATCAAAGAAGATTAATAAATATTTTATCGGAGGAATTCTTGTTGACTTTATGTGCATTTGTCGGCTCATGCATGTATGCCCAATTAATATATCTATAACTATATGCCCCACTCCCTAAAAAGTTTACCATAAATAATCTGTCTTTTCAGTGCAACAACTTTAGATTCCAGCAATTGTCCTTTAATTTATATTTTTTAGACGTATTTTGTTTTTGAATAATGTTTTTGTTTTGTTCTGCAAATGATTGTATACATTTTTGAATAAAGAGCAGGCCATGTGCTTTTACATGTTCAAAATTTCTTTGATGAGGGGAAAGTCCTGAAAGCGAAATCCCCATCTGCATCATGCATTAGAGGCTTCTTAGTCAGGTGGAATGTAAATTGAGGGATATGCGCGAATGACAGCCCTGTAAAAGAGAGGATCAACGAGACACGAACCCAGCAACAACTCTTGCAATATTTCAGCAAAGTATTATTACCACACGAGTTCGAACTCGCGACATCAGGATAGTTGTACTCCAATCACCTTGCCACTTATAAACTCCCGTGTGACCCTGGAGGGACATGTTCAAAATTTCTGATGGAAGTTGGGAAGATACTTCATAGAATTCTCGTGTCACCCAAAAAATTTAACTCCAAAAACCTGATAATGACAACATGGTTGGCAAGAGTCTTTTCTTGACGGCTCAAAATAGATAACCCTAAGGTTCAAAATTCTTCTCTCCATGACCAATTTGGTCATTTTTGTGCTCCCTCCTTTTCGATATTTATGACATAATTTGAATTAACATCAAGTTTAAAATAGAACGAAGAATTTTAAAACTTATAATATTAAGCTATTATAATATTTCTGCAGCTACCAATTTGGTCAAAGAAAGAAGATTTTTTTTAAAACATATATGATTTTAAAGATGTTACTATATTTTTATAGCTAAGATTTGAAAATTTTAAAATTAAATTATTCAAGTTTGCATTGATTTCTTTTGAGATAACTCATCAAATCCATGTAACTTTTAATCTAATTCATCTCATTTGTTATACGCACATGACGGTAAAAACAAATATATTTTCTCCGTCTTAATTTATACGATATAATTTGATTAAATACGTAGTTTAATAAAGAAAAGAACATTATTTATGGTCTAAAACAAGTTATTTCGTTAAACATAAAAGATAAAATTTAAAATTAAATTATTATCAAATAAAAAATATGCAGTGTGGAAAAGAAGGTACTGGTTTTTAAAATTTGAAATGCCCAATTGTGAACATGAATTATCGTAGCACCATGTGAGTTTATTTCATAAAAGAAAAAAGAGAAAATTATATACAACCACCAATTAAACGGTCAAAGTAGTGTAATACAATAAAACCAAAATGGTGAATCATCAAGATTTACAAAGCTCAACAAGGGAAAAAAGGCCAACTTATACCTATAACCCTTTATAGCCATGATCTAATTCTAATCAAACCAACCTAATTATTGACTTACATATTTTTTAAAACAACAATTACACTATCATATATTAAAAAGATTTCCATCAACACAAGTGGAAATAAAAAAAAAAAACTAAGACTAATTTGTGCCTTAGAATGGATGCACGTTCCTCGTTAATCCACCGTTCACATTTGTGAAAAATCCGACGACCTCAGGCCGGTAAGGAAGATATGATCTTCGACGATCTTCAGTCTTAGCTTTACTCTTCATATAAGCTTCATGAGCTAATAAACCCTCACTTTTCTTTACACCCTTCTTCTGTACTTTGACTTGGCTTGAGATGTTGTTATCTTTTTCTTCTACTTTCACCGTAGGGTTCAAGAATACAAACGTGTCTCTTCCATCACTATTACTTCGGTGAAGAAAGTCTTTGAATCGCCATAGCTTTGAAAATCCAGTTGAATTACTCTTTTTACATACCTCAGGAGTACTGTCTGGTGTAGCTTCAATTGCCTTATTATTTTTTGACCATTCACAATAAGGTCCCGTAGAGTTATCTTCGGTTTGTATGAATATCTTCTTGACTGGTGGCCTTGATGGTAATTCTTCTTTCAAAGCTTCTAAATCTTGGTCAGATAAAAGAAGATTTTGATTGAATAACGGGAACAATGGTCTTATTTGACCGTTGTAAAATACCTCGTCAGCTGCTATAGGCGGTGTGTCTATCCCACACGCAAAAGAAAACTCTTCTTCATCTTCTTCATCAACATAAACTTCTGTTTCACCTTCGATTATCTCTTCTTTCATCTTAAGTTTCTTTGCTAAATCTTGTGTTAAGCTTTCCGAATCCATTCTAGAGATACCCAAAACCAAGAAATCTGAATTAGTAGAAGAAGAGGTGTTGCAGAAAATATTGGAAAATGAGTGTGTGAGGTATTTGGAGGAGAGAGATGAGCATATATTATGAGTTTTAAAGGGATGAGGATTGGGTTAGAAATAAATGAATATTGGGTGGTTGGTACTTGGTAGTATATTACCAAGTTTGGTTTGTCATGATATAAATACTATTCTTTTCCCAAAGTTCCAAATTTGAAAGTTAAAATAGGTAGATATTTTATAATTGAAGATGTTATCCTTGATAAAATCATAGTAAGATAAGACTGTCCCGACCCAGCCCGTTGTCCTGTTACCTACCCAGCCCTGCCCCGACCCCCTTTAAAAAGGGATGGAATATGATGGTGTCGGAGATCGAACTCGGGACGGGACTAGGCTAGTCCCGCTCGTTCCGATCCCGCCCCGTCTCCCTCTCCTTTGCAGAAATAGTCATTGCACAATGATCCAATTTCAATTTTAGCTGTTGAAAAAGGTCAAGGTGAGACGAGAGGTTTTAATGAGACATGTAGAAAACTTTCACAAAGCAAGGTATAATCAATACTTGACTGAAAATTCGGGTGTGTAAATTTCTTCTGAGTCGGGACAAGGTTCACATAATGTCCCCCACCAAGTATAGGGTTGAATTAACCCGATGACTGGGGAAGTTATAGGTCCTAAATATGATAAACACATATATAGAGAAAAATTAGCAAAATTAGTTGTTGTGGAGGATTTGCCTTTTTCATTTCCTTCCTCTTCTGGATTTATTCATTACATTTTAAAAACATATAATCATGCTTTTAATGGTTTTCCTAGATCAACTGTTAGAAGAGATGTTTTTAAATTTACATATGAATATCAACAATATTTACGTTATACGTTATATCATTTTAATGGCAAAGTGACTATCACTTCTGATATAGGTCGTAGTACTAACAATAATGATTATTTAACTGTTACATGTCAATGGATAAATCAGAATTGATCTATGTAAAAACGTATATTAGCATATAGATATATTGATAATAGACACACTGGAGCTTTTATTTCAAGAAATATTCATGAGTTTGTGAATATTATGGAATTACTGATAAAATTATGACTATTACATTAGATAAATGTTTCTTCTAATGATTATGTTGTAAACATTTTAAAAACTCGATTTACTCCATATTTTTCCGATATTTTTCATATTAGATGTGCATGTCATATTTATAACTTAGTTGTAAAGGAAGACCTAAAACTTTTTAAAAACATCCTTGATAAAGTACAATTTGCTATAAACTTTATATTTAAAGGTAATAAATACAAATACGTAAAGAGTTTAAAAAACTTATCATGATTGTGGATTACCTTATAGAAAAACTCCAGAAGAAGTTGCGACTAGGTGAATTTTTTTTAATGAACAATTATTTGTTGCTCACGAGTATAAAAACTTATAAATTTATTATTTAACGCCCATAATCAAAATTCAACAGATATGCTTGCAGATGATTATTGGAATAAATTTTTGGAATTGTATTTTTAGAGAATTATTTTCTAGCTACTAAGGAATTATCTAAAATTTATTATCCTACTAGTTTATCTATGTTATTTTATATAGCTCTAATATTTTGTAACTTAATGAATATATGCAAAAATCAACTTACAATCCAGCTATTAAAAAATATTTATAAAATTTTAATTTTTTTTTCCTATTTCCACTATTTATTTTATTGGTGTTGTATTAAATCTTACTATTAAAGTAGATGGTTATAAAACACTTGTTGAAACTATTTATGAAAGCTTAGAAATACTTCCAATAAACTCAACTGAAGAACCAACTAAAGGAGAAGTTATATCTTGCATACACACTAAATGGATATATATATATTACCAAGAGCAAAGTGCAAATAATCAACCGGCTTCTATATCATCTTCTTCTACTTCACTGCAACCTAATAAAAGACATGTTGTTTCTGCTTTTAGTATTCAAGGCCTTAGAAATAGAATGTATAGTGGTTCAAGTTCTTCACAAATTAACGAGTTTGATGTTTATGTTTTGCAGGGTGTTGTACCGTACAAATCAATTGTCAATGAATATGAACGTGAAGACTTGCCTAAATATTGCAGTTTTATTCAAAGATTGTATTGGAGCGGAGCGTAGAAGGTGCGGTCAACCAGAGATCAACGAAGAATGCGACTACAACTACAACGAAATTTTATCCGAGGGAGCAGGAAGCGACGTCGAACAATAAACAATTGAAAATTTTAATCTTAAATTTCTAAAGTTATAATTATTTTAGAATATTTTTTTGAGTTAAAATGATAATTAAAGTGACAGAGGAAATAACTTTAAATATTAAATTTTACCATTCACGAGATGATTTATAATCTTATAAATATTTATGATTTATTTTAAATTATAATTTTTTTTTGTCATTCTTAAATTACATGTTTAATTATATTACACATAAATTTTGACAGAGTATTATTCATTAAAATCTATAATCTTAATAAACTATATTTTTTGGAATTAAAGAGAAAAAATATGACATACAATAAAGCAACTTTTTTGGGAGGAAGAAGGAAAAGGTTGAGAAGGTGAAAAGAAATGTGTGTGTGTGGGCAGTTTCCGCGTTAATGCTTGGGAAATGTGTGTCTAATTGTTTCGAGGTGCAGGGAAGGAGGGAGGGGGTGGTGACTAATGATTTTTGACTTTTTTATATGAAAACACATGTTCAACTACACACTTGTTGTCACAATTATTAACAAGGAAATGAAATGAAAACAAAAATAATATATGGTCCACTCGTGCATATAGAAGAAGCATATTCGTCTTTTTTTTTTTTGGTTGAGAAAGGCGCGTGCATTCTTCTTGTCGCGTAGAAGTAAATCTCGATCGACGTAATAGCGCAATCACATCAGCCAATTAATCATACTTGTGGCAAGGGTGTGACAATCGAAAGGTTTATCGAGGATCGAACTCGCGACCATGGCCTCGCGCCTACAAAGTTATTTGTCTTTTTGTT
This sequence comes from Przewalskia tangutica, assembly GCA_029844215.1. Classification (NCBI taxonomy): domain Eukaryota; kingdom Viridiplantae; phylum Streptophyta; class Magnoliopsida; order Solanales; family Solanaceae; genus Przewalskia; species Przewalskia tangutica. The sequence continues at coordinate 39,563,781 of CM056740.1, read as the reverse complement.
GTGAAGGAACGCGGCCGCTACTCTTTCGAGTGCGCATGGTAAACCGGCCGACGCAATACCGCAAACCACGCCAATGATTAACCACACTTGATGTGTGAGTAAGCCAAGGTTTATGCAGGGGATCGAACTCGTGATCTTGCAAAGTTATTTGTCTTGTTTCTAGAAGAAATGGTTATTATATTAGGTGACTTGCCGTGATTAAGTAGAGATTTGCACATTGTTATGTTATGTGCCCACGTCTATTATCCAGAGGTATGAGTAAGATAATTAATAGAATTCGAGAAAATAACAAAAATGCCCCCTTATGTTTAGGGTTGGGTTTTCAAATAATTTTTAAATATACTTTCAAATACTTTTGATTCTTAAAGTTTGTTTAAATCATGCACGATTATTTTTTGTCAAATATTTAATAAATTTTTATTATCAAATTTAATATGAATTATGGAAACAAATTAACTGGAACTAACAATTTGAGGGACAGAAAATGAGGATGTTGAGATGGATGTATGGACATACCAAGAGAGATAAGATTAGGAATGAATAAATTTCAGACAAGGTGGGAGTGACCCTCGTGATGAACAAGATACGGAAGGGAGGCTGAGATGGTGCTGACATGTGGAGAGGAGATGCGTTGATGCCCCATTGAGGATGTGTGAGAGGTTGGCCGTGGCGAGCTTCGGGAGAGGGAGAGGTAGATCAAAGAAGTCGTGGGGAAAAGTGATTAGGCAGGAGATGACTACACTCAGCTTAACGAGGTTATGACCATTGATAGGAAGGGTGTGAAGGTCGAGTATCAGCGTAGAGGGATAGTAGGTTGCCGAGCGTATCTCTTTTCCGTACCAGGACTATTAGTATCATTTTTAAGTTTGTTTATTCTTAGATTTCTAGTATTGTCTGATTGTTTTTTTTCACTTCGTTTATCTTATTATTTTGTTGTTGTTACTGCTCGTTATTACTATGCTTTCTTTTCATCTCTTCTTAAGCTGATGGTTTACCGAAAATAGTCTTCCTACCCTCACAATGTAGGGATAAGACCTACATACTCCTCATATTCGACGTATGAGATTATATTGGATATGTTGGTGTTGTTGTAACAATTTGAGGGAGAATTCTTACCTTTTTTCCCTTCTATTTTGGCATATTTTTAGCGTCCCCAACAATTTTTTGAGCTGAAATTTATATTATTTTAGGCATATGGTATAGTTTCTAGTATTGCAAGTTTTGAAATTTGATGGGGCTTTTTTAGTATTTTTGATTATTTTTCTTATTCTAATTAAATTTAATAGTTACGTTTGTTAAATAGTTGACACAGATCAAAATTGTTTATCTGGGATAAAGTTAAAAAGACTCAAAATGCTTAGAAATGAAATATATATAAAGAATTATTTTAAACCCATCCTTAAGTAAGTATAAGGGATGGAGGGGGGAGAAGGAGGGAGCGGTAGAAATCTTAGTAGCTCAGTTGATTGATTATTCGTTGGTGAGAGTTTCTCCTACCTCTATGTAATAAATATTTTTTATTATAAAAAAAGGATGATTGATGGTGAATAAGTGGAGATTAACACATGTATGCTCGCGTTTATTATGGAGAAGAGATTACTAAAAATTCTTTGTTCTCCACTACAAGTTAGAACCCTTTTAGTAAAAAATGGTTATCCTTTTTAGTAAGCTTACCTAGTAGAAAATGTCTAATAGATATGCATTTGTTTGAGTCATACTTGAGAAGACACCATTAGGATAGAAATTATTGATGTGATGTAATGGATTAATTCTATATTAAAGAGGTAACTAGTATAAAAATAAGTGTATTGAAATACATCGTTAAGATTCTGAAAAACAGCCGAATCATTCACCGTCCAAAATATTATATTAATTGTACGTTTTCGTCACTGCTAACATTGAGCTTTGTTTTTGACACCCTTATCATAACAAATTAAAGTATATGTATATGTATGTCCTAGAGATAATCGATATAAGGACAAAATATATTTTATATACATTTATATTTATATTAATGATAATTAATATTATGACATTTGTATTTGTTGAATTATTAGTTGATTGTTTATAATATTCTATAAATGCATCCCTAGAGTTTACATGTTTACGTGAGAATTAATGTTATAACATAACTCTTAAATTACCTCGACTAATGATCATCGAGATTGGGATATCGATGATATGCGATACGTCGACATGTGGCCTGCATCATATCCTTAGGGGATGTAGTATGTCTCACTTGCTACGAGTTATGTCAACTCGTGATGACCACATGGATACTTGTTGAAGTATTGATATACCCTGTTGATGTATTGTTTTGTTATATGTCTATATTGTCATCGGCATGTGGGAGATAGAAGTCCTTAGACTTGAGGTCAATACCACCTTATTTACGGAGTAATGTACCTTGATCCTGTCCTAAGCTCAAATGTCTTATAGGTTGAGACGCGGCTTGTTTCGGGTGCATTACGAAGTAGATTAAAGGTGGTATGTGAGCCAAGATTAGGATTCATTCCTTGAATGTATATTCGAGTGAACACTCAGGTACTCATATGGTATTAGGTTGACTAAGTCATTGGCCAATGCAGTGGACGTGTCTTTGATATGGTCATGTTGTCAACTAATATAGATGAGTTATAATGATCAAGCCATTTGGATAGACACTTGACAAATCCTAAGCTTGATTGAGTGTTTCATGAATGAAAGAATTTTATCTTCTCACATAGAGGTTCAGTTCACATGTTTCGTGTAGCTAAACTTTACATATTGAGTTCGTCTTTCAGCGCAGTCTAGGAGTTCCGTGTAGACCATAATGTTATTAGTGTCAATATGTAAAGGCCTGAAGGGTAACACTAAGTCAATTGTTCCGTCGATTCAAGAATGTAATCAGAGAGTATATGAATGTTCGGTTGATAATTGAGACATTAGAATAAAATAAACGGCTAAAATCGAGCGGGCCACGACACGAAATGAGTCGGTCGCGGCGCCACTTACTCAAAGACCGCCGCCACGCGTCCAGTGTGTCCGAAATGATCCACTCTATTTCGGTTTCTGAGCCTGGCCCACGAGGGAAACCATAGCTGATATATTCAACTATATATACAGGGTTTAGCCTTATCTTTTCGACACCATCTTTTCATAAGATTAAACTCTACTGAAACTCTGCTGGAATTCTTAGCTTTCCAAAGGAGAAATTACATCACAGTCTTTGACTTGCAAATCGAGGAACTATTGCGTGCGCACCCTCGGACTACACAAAACTCAAGATTCTCAGATTGATATCTACAATGTAAGTATTCGTTCGAAGTATTACATTGTTGCTTTGTTATTTTACATTGTATAATCATCCTACATTTTGACCGTCATCGGGTTTGAAATATAAATTTTCAAATTTCGCTGCGTGTACGAACTAGACAAAACCCTATAGTAGTATCAAAGCCTGGACTGTTTTGTGTGATTATACAATGAATATTAATGATAATATGGGTTCAGATTTGTTGAAATTTAATTTATGTCGTTTAAAAGCTTTAAAACCTTAAAACCCAAGAACACATAGTTTTGTATCCAGATCTATTAAACAGTGATGTAATCGAGGAAGTCATTCAAATCTAACTCATCTAAGTTGATATGCGTAACCAGTTCGATACGAACATGGTACATTGAGACGAAGAATGAGAAGGGATTTGATAATGGTCGATGAACTTGCTGTTGAATAGTGAAATGGGTACGAAATGGATCTTCAAATCTGAGCCTAAATGAGTTTTAGGGTTTCAGAATTGCAGAAATTGTGTTTCTAGAGTTAAGGCGTTGTGGCTCCACCATGGAGCGCCGCGACGCTGACTAGGGTTTTGCGGTGGCGCCGTGGCTCTGTTCAATAGTGCCACGGTGCTGTTATCCAGAAACTTAAAATTATTTTTCGGACTCACTGCCTTTGAGGCACCTCGGCGCCACCTGTTAGGGTCGCGGCGCCAACGAGATAGTTTGCAGGATTCCGGTCTCTGAAGTTTCAGCGCCGCGGCGCTGTCGACGAAAATAGAAAAATAATTTTGAAATTAGAAACTGAAGTTTTAAAAGTTTCAGAATCTGATTCTGAAAGTTTTAAAGTTTCAGAATCTGAAAATAAAATTTTAAATTGATCAGATTTGGTCTTTTGGGGCAAATATGTAATTAAAGAAACTTTTTGAAAAATTGATTTTTATGTTCTGAAAATTGCAAACAGGTCCCTGAAATATGAAAATATTTTCTGAGAGTCAAAATTGTACTTTCTAAATTAGTGGGGTTCAAATTGAATATTTAAATTCTTGAAGGACTATACTGTAAATTTAAGAGTTTGCAAAATTCATGAAAATTAAAATTTTAAAATCACAAAAGTTTAGGGACTGTTTGGCATAGACATAGATTTAGAGTTTAGACAAATAGACTCATGATTATCATTAATGGTATATTATTCTATAATATACAAATGTGCTAAGTGTTTGAATCTGATACATTTAAATTATTAGCAAAACGTCCGCAATTATTATCTGGGTAGGCGGCGCCCAGTATTTTTTTACTTTCAATGACCGCTATAACTGTCTGGGTAGACGGCGCCCAGTGATTAAAACCATCTTATATCATGCCTAATGGTTTGATGGTTACCCATCTAAATGTATTTAGAAATTACATGATAGGATGTCATATTATGTATGACATAATTGTTGATCTTGGTTGAAATTCTCAAAACTGAAAAGTTCTCCAAACATTAAAATACAAGTCAAATTAAAATGCGTCGTCCATTACAATTGTTAGGGTGCAAAATCCTTTTCGGCGATACGAGTATTTATGCCAAAGTATTTGCTCTAAGTCTACGAGGACTCAGGCCCTTTTCATAGATGTGTTAAAGTAAAAGTAGAAGATAAACTTTTGTAGGTATTTACACTAAAGTGTTTGCTTGCAAAGGCAAAATTTACATAGGTACTTAAACACAGTCGCATAATGGGGTTGACTTGTTTAGATGAATCTTGACGCCAAAGTGTCAGACTAATATAAAGACGTAAGATTAAAATGAAAGACATTTAATCAAACCACGAGTTGTGAATAAGCTATTGAAGTTATCAGCCAAAGCAAACGCGAATATAGCACATGTTTGGATCTTGACTCATTATGACTTAAAAATATTTTAGGTCCGTATTCTACCTTGGGGTCGTAGAAGTATGCAAAATAGTGAGAGCTAATTAAATAAAATTTCATGTTAAATTAACATATAATGAATGTGTATAATTAGGAGAATGAATGTTTGATTGCATTTTTCCTGTCTATATAAATCTTCAAAACTTCAAAATGTCGAACCTATCATTGAAATGAAAAAAACTCACCGGACCGAACTATCTAGACTAGCTAAGGAAATCTAAGAATTGTCCTAAAGAAAGAAAAGATAGAATACATATTGGACAATGTATTCCCCACAGTCCCTGCCGTTGATTCTGCAGAATATGCCTCATTTGATAAGGTAGTCTATCATAAGAACCTAAATGACGTCACTTCAGCACAATGCGTAATATTGTCTTCCATGTCTGTGGAACTTCAGAGACGACATGAGAACATGGGCCCCAACGAGATGCTCAAACATTTGAAGAATCACTATGACTCTCAGTTCCAAACTTTGGAAATTGAGGTGTTAATAGAACTCTTCAAGTGTAAACTAAGTGAAGGGAGTCAAGTGTCTCAACATGTGTTGAAGATGATAGGGCTGATAGAAAGGCTGACCTCGATTGGTATAAGGTTGCGGAGTAACGTCGCTTCCACCCTCATCCGGAGCTGCATGATATGCTAAAGACCTTTGAATCTTCAACTTTCAAGAGCAAAACTGTGCTCATAATGAGATCTTCTAGTCGGCCCAAGCCGAAAGGTAAGGAATGTCAGAAGAAAAAGGCCAATGCAGTCGATGCGCCCTCAGCTATGAAGCTTAAGGGAGGTTTGAAGAAGAAAATGTGATTCCGACCAAGGATGTATGCCTCAACTGTAATATGAAGAGGCATTGGAAGAAAAGATTGCACTGCACTAGGAGGAAAGGCACCAGATGCTTCTACCTCTAGTGAACAAGGTATGTACGTCATTGAAATAAAAGAAATTTCCAATGTACAAAACAAAAGAGCTAAAAATTAAATGAAAGAAATTCTACCTACTTTGTGGCATTGCAGACTTGGTCATATCAATCAAACGAGGATAGAACGGTTGATGAAATTAAATTACCTTGAACCATTTTACTTACAATCTTATGGTAACTGTGAATCATGTTTGAAAGGTAAGATGACCATTAAACCTCTTTCTGGAAAGGAGATCCGTGCCAAGGAAGTGCTTGAGTTGGTACATACGGACGTATGTGGACCATTTTCGACTCAAGCTAGAGAAGGTTTCTCTTACTTCATTACTTTACAGACGACTTATCGAGGTATGGATATGTGTATCTTATGAGACACAAATTCGAGGCTTTCGAGAAGTTTAATGAGTTTAAGTGTGAAGCTGAGAAACAACTCTCGAAAAATCTGATCGTGGGGGTGAATACTTAAGTAATGAATTTCTTTAATACTTAAAGCTACATGAAGTTCATTCAGAATGGACACCTCCTGAAATACCACAGATGAATGGTGTTGCTGAGAGGAGAAACCGAACCTTTCTTGACATGGTTCGATCCATGATGAGCTTTTCAGCTCTTCCTACATATCTTTGGGGATATGCTATTCTAACCTCGATATATGTTCTGAACAAAGTTCATTCTAAATCAGTTGAAAAGACACCATATGAGGTATGGTGTGGCAAAAAGATGGTGTGGCAAAAAGCCATCACTTAGACACATGAGGCCCTGGGGGTGTCCTGCATATGTCAAGAAGTTGATCACTGATAAGTTGGAGTCTAAAAGTGAGAAATGTTACTTCGTTGGGTATCCAAAGAAAACTAAGGGATACTATTTCTATTTTCCTAGAGAACATAAGATATTTGTTTCTAGGAGCGCAACTTTTCTTGAAGATGAATATGTCTACAAGGAAGAGAGTTGCACAGAGATAGAACTTGAAGGAATTCAAGAACAAAGTAACATATAGGTTGAACCCTTGCCGAGTGAACAAGACAAGGATTCAGTGGGAGCTTATGACGAAGATTGAGTACTCAGGGTACGCCCTTCGGCCAGTGGGAGTGCTACGAGGAGATATGCAAAGATGCAAGACCCTCCTGCACAGACCTTGGGAGCAAGTGCACCAGTTGCACCTTCTCCCATTCAGGAAAGACATGAAAATGATATGAAAGCTCTAATATTGGTGGATCAACCAGCACACAATAACCTTCTCACAGTCAGAACATACCTGTAACTGAACTGCAAGACACTAACTCCGTAGGTCTGCTAGAACTTATCGTCCTCCGGAAAAACTAAATCTACTTGTGGAAACATAAAATGAGCTAGATATTCCAGACAATGATTAGCCTAGAACCTACAGCGAAGCAATGCTAGATATTGATTCGAGGAGATGGCAAGAAGTCATGAAATTCGAAATGGAATCTATGTATATCAATCAAGTGTGGAACTTGGTTGATTTGCCGAAAGAGGTTAAACCCATAAGATGCAAATGGGTCTTCAAGAAGAAGATTGATGCATCTGGCAAGGTTCAGACTTATAAAACTAGACTAGTGGCTAAAGGTTTTACTCAGCGTCCTGACGTGGATTATGATGAAACCTTTTCACCAGTGGCTAAGATAAAGTCTATTCGGATTTTGCTTGTTATAGCTGCACATTACGATTATGACATTCGGCAGATGTATGTCAAAACTGCATTCCTCAATGGTAATCTAATTGAGGAAGTGTATATGAAACAACCCGAGGGTTTTTCATCCGAGTCCAGACCAAATGTTGTGTGCAGGCTACATAAATCCATTTATGGGCTTAAGCAAGCATCTAGGAGTTGGAACATTTGCTTTGACAAGGCTATCAAATCTTTTGATTTCGTCAGAAGCAAAGAGGATCCTTGTGTTTATATCAAACGTAAGTATGAGGGTATTGTCTTCATTATTATATATGTTGATGACATATTGATAATGAGAGACAATAAGACTCTCATGCAGTCAGTTAAAGAATGGTTTTCCAAGACCTTCATGATGAAGGATTTAGGTGAAACATGTTACATTATGGGAATTAGGATCTATAGAGATAGACCTAATAGATTGTTGGGGCTGTCACAGTCAATCTACATAGACAAAGTGCTTAGACGCTTTTCAATGGAGAATTTCAAGAAAGACGGTCTTCCAATGGGTCAAGGCATCAAGTTATCTAAAAGGGGTTGCCCTTCTAGTGTTGTAGAACTTGAGCGCATGAAGAGGATCCCATATGCTTCAGCTATAGGATCGATCATGTATGACATGACATGTACTAGGCCAGATGTGTCATTTGCACTTAGTATGACTTGCAAGTTCCAGCAGAATCCTGGTGAGGAACACTGAAAGGCAGTCAAGAGTATTCTTAAGTATCTCAGACGTACTAAAGATTACTTCTTAGTCTATGGTGGAAGAGATAAGTTGGTTGCCACTGGGTATACCGATGCTAGTTTCCAGACAGATGTTGATGATTTCAAATCTCAGTCTGGTTACACGTTCATTTTCAATGGAGGAGCAGTGAGCAGGAAGAGTTCCAAACAAGCTACCATCACGACTCGATCATCGGGCAGAGTACATTGCTGGATCGGAAGCTGCTAAGGAAGCTGTCGCGATTTCTGAGTTTCTGAAGGAACTAGGGGTTGTTCCGAGTGCTAGTTGTCCAATAACCATTTATTGTGACTACACTGGTGCTATTGCACAAGCAAATGAACCAAGATCAACTAACAGAAACAAGCATGTACCGAGGAAGTACCACATTCTCCGAGAGATGGTGGAAGCTGAAGATATTAGGATAGATTATGTTCCCACAAACAATAATCTAGCAGACCCGTTTACTAAATCATTAAGCTTGGTAAAACATTATGGTCATTTTGAGAATATGGGTATTAAATATATTGGTGATTGGCTCTAGACCAAGTGTGAGATTGAAAGTATATGTATGTCCTACAGACAATCTGTATTAGGACAAAATGTACTTTATACACATTCGTATTTATATTAATGATGATTAATATTGTTATACCCCGTAGTTCTGACCCTACGTATGAGAGCGTACGAAAGCATGTAAGACTTAAAATTTTCAAAGGATAGGTTGACGGGTCGTTCCGGACGGGTTTTAGTCAACTTTGAAGCGGGTTATGACCCGGTACATTGAGAGTTCCTAAGTGTTTCAAAGGCCTAGGGCGTAGTTCGTTGAGTCTAGATTCCAACGCAACCAACCGTTCGTCGATAGGACATCAGAGTAGGAAGTTATGAGAGTTACAAGTTCAGTCTGTGATCGGACAAATGTGTTTCGGACAAAGCGTGGCCGCGGCGCGGATGCAGACGCATGGCGCGGAAGCGGGCGCGGCGCCGGAAGATCTGAGGGTCCGCAGGAGTTGCGGCGCCGCGGCGCCGGGAAGCATGGCCGCGGCGGGATTCTGGGCTGAAAAACTTAGGAAAAAGCTGACTTCTCTTTTAAAAAGGCCATGAGAGGGTGACAAGTGTCCCCCCCCCCCCATCTGATTTTGCTTGCATGGCTTATATTGACCAAGTCTTGTAGACTTGGTCATCTCTCAAACATCTTCCTCTCTCTAAAAATCAGCTCCTCCTTCTATCTAAAAACCCAAGAAAAATCTAAAAGTTAAGAACAAGAAAAGGAAGCTTGTAGCTAGCTTGTGGTGGTGTTCTCGGCAAGGAAGCTAGCAACATTTGGAATAAGTTTGGCTAACACTTTAAGGTAATGATTCCTCCTTTAGATTTAGTTTATAGTGTTGCATGTTAAGAAAGAACTTGTGGTAGTAAATAATGCTCCTAGAGTCATTGCATGCTAGAAATGAGGTTTGGATATGAAGAGTGGGTTAAGAAGAGATTATGAGCATGTTGTAGCCTAAAAACTACCTTAGAATTGTTAAGTGAATTGTTGTAAACTTATGGGACAGGATTTTGGGTATGTAATCCCCTTTGAATTGTTGGATTGATTGAGCCTTAAATGTGGTGTGTTGATGGTAATTTCGGCCTTGAGAAAGGTGGCAAAGTGAGTAGAAACAAAGGAAATGCTGCCCAATTTTTCCCTAGAATTTAGTGGCTTGGAGTTAGATTATTCTACATTGAAATTAGAGGTTAATGAACGTATCATGATTATTATAGGTTGAAATATTACTTGCGGTAGTTGAGCTTGGCAAGCGGATTGACCAAAGAGGTATGTGGAGCCTTCTTATCTCTTGAGCATGAGTAATTTGAACTATATAGTACGGTAGACGTACGTGTTTTAAATGAAGTAAATCTACTTGTTGTACTTGACTTGTTTTAAGAAAATGTCTAAGTTGGTTGGGTTAGAGAGTTAACCCACTTATTCCTAAGTAATGGTTTAACCTAAATAAGGTAGATAAGGATTTCATGACATGAAGAAGTATTACGAAAATGGTGTGAGTTTGATTTGAAGTATAAGTCTCTTGGTTAATAAAAAGAACGAAATCTTTTGAAACATAAGGAGTTATAACGACCTTATGGGAGGTTAGTTGTAACGGCCTTATGAAAGAGTATGAACGTCTAAAGCTTTAAAGCATAAAGTTAGTATAACGGCTTTATGGGGAGTTGGTTATAATAACTTTATGAAAGGTTAAAGAGTTGGTTTTTCTTGGATAAGGTCATGAAAATGAGATTCATTTTGTGGGTTAAGGAAAGCCTAAAGAAGTTATGAGTTTACTTGGACGTACCGCCAGTGATGAAGGATTCCACGGGTATGCTTCCATTGTTCAGTTATGAGTTTACTTGGACGTACCGCCAGTGATGAAGGATTCCACGGGTATGCTTCCATTGTTCAGTTATGAGTTTACTTGGACGTACCGCCAGTGATGAAGGATTCCACGGGTATGCTTCCATTGTTGATTGTGAGTTTACTTGGACGCATCGCCGATGATGAAGGATTCCACGGGTATGCTTCCATTGTTCAGTTATGAGTTTACTTGGACGTACCGCCAGTGATGGAGGATTCCACGGGTATGCTTCCATTGTTCAGTTGTGAGTTTACTTGGACGTACCTCCAGTGATGAAGGATTCCACGGGTATGCTTCCATTGTTCAGTTATGAGTTTACTTGACGCGTCGCTTGATGATGGAGGATTCCACGGGTATGCTTCCATTGTTGATTATGAGTTTACTTGACGCATCGCCGGTGATGAAGGATTCCACGTATGCTTCCATTGTTCGATTATGAGTTTACTTAGACGCATCGCCGATGATGAAGGATTCCACGGGTATGCTTCATTGTTCGATTATGAGTTTACTTGGGCGACGCGCCATGATGAAGGATTCCACGCACGCTCCATTGTATTTTGATTATGAGCTTCCTATTCTTCATGCCGTAGTATATGATTGATGTTCTTATTGTTAGTAAGGCACGAAAAGGTAATTTGATTTCATCCATGATCCCAGCTTGTTTTCAGACTTATGTTTTCATTACAATATTTTCAGTTTCACATACTTGGTACTGTTATGCGACTTCCTGGCCGCTCACGCCGCAGTCGAGATACGTAGCTATTTGGTCCACACTCTTAGGATCACTGTTCATTTTCTGGAAAGCTCCATCCCTCCGGAGGCTTTGTCGTTTGGTCTGATTCCCTGAGGTTATTTACTTTTGTACATTCAGGGGGTATGGCGGGGCCTCATCCCGCCACGCCGTTATTCCTGAGGTGCGTAGTCACGTTTGTGGTTTGGGTCAGAATGATAAGATGTACTGTTTCACTTTCGGTTAAGTTATTTTATGAAAGGCGGCCTTATCGGCTTGCTAGTGATGTTTACCTTATACAGATTTTGTTTCATGTATGTTCCGCTGCTATTCTCTGACATATACCTGACAGGGTACCCCGGTAGGGTACTAGTCGCGGCCCCGGAGCTGGGTCGTGACAAATATTATGACATTTGCATTTGTTGAATTATTAGTTGATTGTTTATAATATTCTATAAATGCATCCCTAGAGTTTACGTGTTTATTAATGACATGAGAATTAATGTTATAACATAACTCTTAAATTACCTCGACTAATGATCATCGAGATTGGGATATCGATGATATGCGATACGTCGACATGTGGTCTGCATCATATCCTTAGGGGATGTAGTATGTCTCACTTGCTACGAGTTATGGCAACTCGTGATGGACACATGTTGAAGTATTGATATACCTTGTTGATGTACTATTTTGTTATATGTCTATAATGTCATCGGCATATGGGAGATAGAAGTCCTTAGACTTGAGGTCAATATCACCTTATTTACGGAGTAATGTACTTTGATCCTGTCCTAAGCTCAAATGTCTTATAGGTTGAGACGCGGCTTGTTTTGGGTGCATTACGAAGTAGATTAAAGGTGGTATGTGAGCCAAGATTAGGATTCATTCCTTGAATGTATATTCGAGTGAACACTCAGGTACTCATATGGCATTAGGTTGACTAAGTCATTGGCCAATGTAGTGGACATGTCTTTGATATGGTCCTGTTGTCAACTAATATAGATGAGTTATAATGATCAAGCCATTTGGATAGACACTTGACAAATCCTAAGCTTGATTGAGTGTGTCATGAATGAAAGGATTTTATCTTCTTACATAGAGGTTCAGTTCACATGTTTCGTGTAGCTAAACTTTACATTAAGTTCCTCTTCTGGCGCAGTCTAGGAGTTCCGTGTAGACCATAATGTTATTAGTGTCAATATGTAAAGGCCTGAAGGATAACACTAAGTCAATTGTTCCGTCGATTCAAGGATGTAATCAGAGAGTATATGAATGTTCGGTTGATAATCGAGACATTAGAATAAAATAGAAACGAAACAAAATCGAAAGGCGCCACGATACGAGTGAAGTCGTGCCGTGTCATAGCACCGGCGCCACTTACTCGGCGGGCCCAGCTGGTCCGAATAGAGTCGCTGGGTGGCCGACCGACTTCGCCCTGCCCCGACCGACCCGACCCGACACGACACCAGTATAAAAAGCGGGGCGGGCTCGAACGGCGGGGCAGTATGGTCCCGCCAGCCCGACCACAGCCCCGATCCCGCCCCGACCCCGCCCCGACCCGCCCGACCCCGCCCCAAATCCCGCCCACTCGACCTTTGCACAAAAATAGCCGTTGTCCAACGGCCATTTTACATTTTCGTAGTTGACAACGGCCATTTTAGGCCTCCTCCCCAACCCCTACCCCTTTATATTTATTTTTAACCCCTATAAATACCTCATTCCTCTTCTTATTATTTTCACAAATCTTTCTACTCTCTAATCTCTCAATCAATCTCTAATTCTCTATACAACATTGTCTACATATTCAATCTATTTATTAATTTGAGAATCGAGTGAAGTTGGCAACTAGCTTGAGGATTATCTATCGAGCAAAGTTTCAATTTTCAACCTTTCGATTACACGTCGACTCTACGTCGGCGTTTGGTACATTCGTTCTCTCATTAAATTATTATTTGTCTTTATTTCATTTAGCACATTTAATTTCATTATCTTTAACTATTTATTAGCATAATTAAAATGAAAGGACTAAGAGGCATGTTGGTAAGGGTAAGGTCGCTTCTTCTAGTAGGGGTGGTAATAATGGCGTGGTACTTCTTCTAGTATTCTGTTCGCTTATTCCTAGACAAGATGATTTTATAGATCCCGAAATGTTTCTGAAATACCATCCGATCTTGACACAAATGATTATCCTGAAATTGAAGAAGATTTTAATTTAGATGACACTCTAGTTGATGATACACCTACTAATGAAGATGATGATACACCCACTAGTGAAATGCCTCCTATCCCCCCTACTATGAGACGAGGTCCCAGAAAAGCGACCATTAAAATCGGTTGTATGGAAATATTTTGATGAGGACGTAGCTAATCAAGTAATGTATGTAAAACTTGTAAAAATGTTTATTCTTTTAAAATCGACAAGGTCATGGGACGGGGTTTAGGAAGACACCATTGCAAAAACACAAAGCCTTGCATGCCCAATACATGATTGAAAATCGGTGAACAAACGTCCTCTCAATCGGGACAAGGTTCACATACTATCGTCCCGAGAAAGTACATGGTCAAATTAACCCTATGACGGGAGTTGTAGGCCCTAAATATGATAAACATAAAGATAGGGAAGCACTAGCAAAATTAGTCTTGTGGAGGGTTTGCCTTTTTCATTTCCTGAATCTCCCGGTTTTATTCATTATATTATAGATATGTATAATCCTGCTTATAAAGATTTTCCTAGATCAGTTGTTAAAAGAGATGTATTTAAATTTGCACATGAATATCAACAGTAATTACGTTATGCATTATATCATTTAAATTGCAAAGTTGCTTTAACTTCGATATAGTCGTAGTACTAACGCCATGATTATTTAACCAGAATTGTCATCGGATAGATTATAAATGGTCTATGCAAAACGTATTTTAGCATATAGATATATAGATAGTAGGCACATCGTGAGTTTATTTCGTAAAATATTTATTCAACACGATTATTACGGAATAACCGATAAAGTTATGAGTATTACATTAGATAATGCATCTTCTAACAATTCTGCTATTAGTATTTTAAGAAATGTTTTAACTCCGTCTTTTCCAAAACATTTTCATATCAAATGTGCGTGCCATATTTATAACTTAGTTGTAAAGGATGGTCTTTCACTTTTTCAAGATATTCTTGAAAAAATACAATTTGCTATACACTTTATTTTTAAAAATAATAGAATTCAACAAAGAAAAGAATATAAAAAAACTTGCCACGATTGTGGACTATCTTACAGAAAAATTCCCGAAGAAGTACCAACTAGGTGGAATTCTTTATATGACCAACTAGTTGTTGCTTATGACTATAGAAAACCTATTACTTTATTTTTTAACGCCATAATCAAAATCCAAATGATATGATTGTGGATACTGATTGGGAGAAAATTAGAGAACTTATTGTATTTTTAGAAAATTTTCAACGAGCAACAAAAGAATTTTCTACTTTATATTATCCTACTATTTCAACTATGTTGTTTTATATAGCTATAATATTTTTACTTCTTAAAGAATATATGGAAAAACATGCTTATACTGCACTATTAAAAAATGTTTATGAAATTAAAAAAATATTTTATTTCTATTCCCCCTATTTATATTATTGGTGTTGTATTAAACCCGACTATTAAAGTAGAGGGTTGTAAAAGTCTTATTGAAAATATATATACCTGTATGGACGTACTACCACCTCCAACTCCCAAAAATTTAAATGTTGAACCACCTATTGAACTAACGCTAGAAGAAGTGTTGAATAGCGTAGAAGATGAATGCAAAAAGTATATCGGCATTACCAAAGAAGAAAGTGCTAGTAACCAACCGACTTTTGTATCATCTTCTTCTTCAACACAACCTAAAAACGACAAGCGGTTTACGTGGCTAGGCCTAATATTAATTCTATTGAAAGCCTCGTAAATAAAATGTGCGTGGTAGCGGTGCTAACCAAATTAGTGAGTTCGATGTTTTTGTTTTGCAGGTAATTTACCTTACCAAGCGATTATCAATGAAGAAGGAAAGAAGACTTGCTGAAATATTGAGCCATAATGAGAAGACATTTCCGACACTTTCAATGATGGCCCGAGATATTTTGAACATCTGCGCCATCGCTTCGAAGCGCTTTTACGCAGCAGATTTCAAATAGAGAGCACAGACACTCATTAGCGGAGACTTGGAGATGGCGGTACTATTCGAGATTGGATACGAGCGAGCGGCGAGGCGCGGTCAACCAGAGATTAACGAAGAAGATGACGACAACTACAACGACATTTTATCTGAAGGCATGAGTAGCGACGTGGAACAATTTGATCAAGATATACCAATTCCAACCGAAGAACCACAAGAAATTATAAAGAAATTAGAAAAAATATTTTCAAATTGGTGTTGACACCCAATTTTGACCCTCCCGTCCAGTCATTAACTATAAAATTACACTAATTTTTAGGATTGTTATAATAAAATACAACAATAAAACATAAATACAGGCATTAATAATTAATTTAATAATGGCATCGCGTCTCACGTAGAGTTTTAAGCACTTAGAGTCTCGCGTCCGCATTAATTAACTTTAAGCTTTGTCGTAATTCTTAAATAATTAATAAATGCATAAAATAAATAATTTAGCGATAACGTCGTGTCAGGTAGCATAGCCGCATTTATTGGTAATTTTAATCTAACACATGCATTTAATAGCGTCGCATTTATAAAGCTTTAAACAATTCTTAAAAATCATATTTGCATTTAGCATTTAAATAATTCAATCTAAGCTCATTTTAATTTTAATTTAACTTCGCAATAATGCATAACAATAAAATTTTAAATAATAGCGTCGCATTCTAAAGCATTAAGCATTAATTAAATAGCACGCTCAAGATCTATTTATTATAATTAGATTAAGGAAGCACTTAATTATTTTAATCACATTTGTTAATTTAAGATATCACTAATTAATTAATACACTTGCCTAGAATTAATTAGCTAATTAATTAACTCCTAATTAAATACCCACTAACTTAATACCCAACACCCTAATAACTACCCAATGATGCTTTAATTCGCCCAAACCCGCATTTCACTATCCCAGCCTAACGTGACGTCGCCTACCCACACCTTTATCCCTTATCAGAGGCCCAAACCCCAGCCCTTCACTTCCTTTCCTATACCGTCTTCAACAGCCCTTGAACGAAAAAACACAAAACCCAACGAACCCTAGAAACCTCAACCGCCGCGCCTCGCACCTTCACCTCACGCCTTCGTCGCCGTGATTCTCGCCTGAGAATCCGGCGACTTTCCTTCCCCTTACCTTCTCCAACGATGCTTACCATAATAATCGACCCAAAATCTTTTCAAATCGTTGCCTTATCGAACACAGAATCATACCTTACCAAATATCACACAAAATCAGCATAAAAGGGTAAGAATCAATACGAAATCTCAGCATATCAAGTACGAATCGTGCGAATTCAGAGCAAGAATAGGCATAGAAATCTCAGCCCTTAAATGCATACCAAACATAGAACCCGAAGATGGCTATATAAGCACATGCAATGAGAATCAGAGGGGCAGTCGAACATAGGTTAGAGAGGGTACCGATAGCATCGACTCAGAGGAGGGCAATAGGGGAGATACAATAGACACAGTTAGCACACCCATAGACTGCAGGCATCGATCGGGATTCACAGGGAGTTCAGTAGCAAGAATCGACAGAGCGTAGGAAGTTAAGAGGGGCTCAGCACATAGACAATCAGCATAGCACAAATAGGAAATTAGAATCCTTTCCTTTCAATTCCAGCCAAAAATCAGTAAAGAAACTCACCCTCTCATTCGCGTCGCAAACCCAAAATCCGTCGATTGGACCGGCGACTTGACACGCTGCCTCGGTTCGCCGCCGGAGAAGGTAAACTCACTTCCCATTTGAATCTCATTCTTTATGTAACTCGTGTGCTCCCTGCTATATGTGCATTGATTGTTTCTTGTCAAAATGGTCATATCATGTTTAGTGTGTTTTGGCTTACCTAAGCAGATTTGGATTGTTTAAATTATCGATTATGTTTATACTTAATATCATAAATCATTCATGTTGTTTAATACCTGTTTAAAGAGAATGGTGATGGTCAGTGGAATGTTTTACAAGTTTGGTTTAGTTGACTGGCCATACATTTAGTATCTCATTTAAGGATCATATAATTAGAGTATTGTCTCAACACTTGCTTAATGGAGGCCATGACTAGTTGAAAGATGTTTAATATATCTTAGAATTTAAGGTGTGCATTTGCTTAAGTATTTCTTGCCAAGTCCAGAACACATGTGTGCTTGTCTTGAAGTCCTAGTATGTTGAGCTTGTGTGAATTACTTACCTCCATCTTGAGATCACTGTGAGTAAATAATCAAGCAATCACTACATGCCTGTTTGTGACTCACAAGCCTATACATATCATGTCTCAGGCCTTAGTGTCATCCATAGCCATGCCATGCCTTTATTTTCTATGGACCTAATTTGGATAGATTAAGGGGACGTATAACCTGATCTTTGTTAATTTTTTGCATCATTTGCCTTCTTTCCTCTTAAATTAGACACATCAAGGTGACGAATAGAATCTGGAATCCGAGACCATGTACTGCTTGTAGTGTGCCTGATATTGTTGGCTTGTTATGAGCTTAAACATGATTCAGGGCACTTGTTTTGTTCTAAACACACTGATATACATGCCCAATTTAGGTATACTTGGTATATTTAAGCATGTCTTGTCATATTCCATCGCCACGCTTGCATACCTGCACTGTAACCTCTATTTCGTCCATCGCCCATCGCCTTGCATACCCCTGTTTGCTGCACTTTTCATTTGTTTCCTCTGTACTTTGCCTCTCTTGATAAAATTACTGCAATTTGGGCCAGCATAATTGTCCCCCTTGTTTGCCTTTACTGTTTGCTGTTTCCCTGGGCCCAACAGTATATACGTATCTCCTGCTGAAACCAGTTTGCTAATATGACAGTCATATCCCGTATATTTAAAGATTATATGAGTATTCTATCTACTTGCATGGTTAAATAAATTTGGGCTTATACTAATCTTTATTTCCTTTCTTTTACATGGTACACCTCGGAGCTAAACGAGGAGTCTCATTGCGAGACTCATCATGAGTACAATAGACAAGGAATTGCATCTGTGTGCATCTTCATCTCTACCCGAAAATTCAAACTGCCGGCAAAAGACGTCGCCTCTCCTTCGAGTCCTCCTTACTTATTCATATCCTTCCCTATCCATTTGTTGTAATTAATTGTCTAACGCTACATTAATTATTAGAACACTTAGAATAATTGAATTTTGAATCAATAAATTAGCGAGTAGTTGGATACTAGAAATTTGCTTCCCTTTAAGTTAATTATTTTAGGATTGCCACGCATGACTAAACTTGTCAAATGATCACCGTCTTTTGCACTAGGCCACATAAATCAAATTTTCAAGTAAGTGCATACCTTTAGCTTATAAATTAGTTTCGCGTCACTTATTTATAAATAAAAGTAAATGAACACTTTTAAACTCTACATGTAGCACAAGTCCTTTAAATCCTTTATAAAATGCATGCATCTATGATAAATCAATTTTACACCATCTCTTAAATAATATAAATACCTCTAGCACCTTAGCATCTTTCCTATTTAGCACCCCTTGGCATTTATAGCTTTTCTATTTAGCACCCCTTGGTATTTTAAAATCTTTAAGTCTTTTAAAAACATTTTAGCACTTTTATCATTTCTAACACTTCTCTAAATAGGAGCACTTCTAGCATTTAATACCTTTAGCAAACTTTTGCCCTCTTTAAGCACTTTTTAACATGCTAGCATCTATCTCCTAGCCTTCAGCACTTTAGTATTTGGCACTTTTAGCACCATTTACCTTAAAATTAATCTTTAGCACTCTTAAGCACCTTTAGCCCTTTTTAGCCCCTCTTAGCACTTCTAGCACCTTTAAAATGCTAGCACTCCTTTTGCACCCTTGACCCCTTTCTTTTTAAGCCTTCTATGCATTTTTAAAACTTGGGCATTTTCTAGCATTGTTAACCTTTTAGTACTTTTAATATCTTAGCACCATTTTAATATTTAAGCACCCTAGCATTACTTTGTTTACACTCAGCACTTTTAAATTGCTAGCACTTTTGTTAAGCGTCTTTAACCCTTAATATTTTAGCACCTCTTAGCATTCTTTCGCATATAGCACTTTTTCCCCTTTTTTAGACTTAAGCACATTTTAACATTTTTTTAGCATTTTATTAAGCGGGAAGATCTCTTACTTTGCATTTTTTAAAAATATAATAATTACCCTAGGTTTGGCAGGACAACCGCAAGTTAGCGGATCTTAGAGGGTGCCTAACCCCTTCCCTCTAGATTAATAAAGAACCCTTACCCAGAATCTCATTAAGTTTAGCAGACCATTAAAATGGAGTTAATGTTTTACTTCAAACTAGTTAAACATTTAGGTGTCCTAATTCACCCAATTAATTAGGTGGCGACTCCGCGAACCCTTAGCATTTTAGCACCCTTTTAAACTTTAGCATCTTTAGCATTTTAGCACTTTTTTGCAATTCTAGCATTCTTTTATTATTTATTTTCTAACCCTTTTTAATTTGAGCAGCAGGAGTTTAGAAAATAAATGCCGCGGCCGAAAAGGGGCGCGACAGAAATGGCGACTCCACTGGGGATTTTAGGTT
Source organism: Przewalskia tangutica (assembly GCA_029844215.1). Classification (NCBI taxonomy): domain Eukaryota; kingdom Viridiplantae; phylum Streptophyta; class Magnoliopsida; order Solanales; family Solanaceae; genus Przewalskia; species Przewalskia tangutica. The sequence goes on along the minus strand of CM056740.1, from coordinate 39,543,435 downwards.
CTTAACCACAACAGACCTAGGGCTATTATTTGGCAATTATTTTGCATTTAATTTTTTGTGTATTGTATTTTGTTTACTTTTTGCTACTTGCTTTACTGCTTTCCCTAAACTGGCATTCCGCTCATATTTCTTCCATTCTGGAAAATTCACACAAAATCACACACTCACGCGCTGGTGTGCTCCGCGCACCCGCAAATTTCTTTCAAAAATATCCAAATTTTAGGAGAGTTGGCGCCTGCGTGAGTTAGATCGGTTCGTCGATCACCGTAGAGCCTTCTCACTCGAGTTGTCCGCCAGAACTCAAGCGTCTAGAAAAGCCAAATCCTAGAAACTTAAGATAGAGCTATACCACCCTTTTTATTTTAGGGCATGCATGCATTTACCTTAGGTGGGTTGGTCGTCCGCATCGACACCACAATTAGGAAGACACCAAACTTGTCGACGTTTCTCAACCCAACGACCAACCAAAGATATTATGTAGAAGTGGCAATGACAGACAAATCCAAACCCAATCATGACATGCTGAAATTGGGAAAAGTGCACCGTCATTTGGTCGCCATTTCCAACAAAGGCATTATAGTTGGACGACTTGGACAAATCCGTCATAATCTCGCATAAATGACGTTTAGGCTTACCTCTGGCATAAAGAGGTCCCCCTGCATGTTAGGAAACGTTTGAATGTGCTATGTGCGATATATCTGCCACATACTTGCAAATTATGTGCTTTATGCTAACACCGTTTGTTGCATTTTTAGAAAGATTTATCATCCTCCCCAAAGGGTCGGTTCGTATTTGACTTAGCAATGGCAGAGCATCAATACTTCACAAGATCAAAGGCACGGGCATCTGAGCGGAACGAGTCGGAACCTGTCTTGGTTCCTATAGGCAAAGCAGAGGTCTCAGGAGAGAAAGACAGCATAGATCCAGTCGAGCAACTCGCACAATTACCACAACAAATGGCAACCCTGCAGGCCGAAATCAAAAGGCTCAAGAACCTCACCAGAGCACTCGTCACTGCAAATAACCAAAACAGTCAAAAATCTCCAAATTATTACTGCACTGCTACATATCCCATTCAGCCAATATACAATGCACCGATATCCCACACAAACCGAATGCCTAACGCATCTAAACTAAACACGAACCAAAGGCCACCACAAACCCCTTCTCGCAATGCATATGGCAACCCTTTGCGATACCCATATGTGTATACGCCACAAGCCCGCCCACCAAATATCTTCACACCCCGCCTAAATACCACAGAAAGGCCAGCCAAAATATACGCCCATTTAGCCGAGCCTTTATCGCAGTTGTACGAGAGGTTGAGGTTTGCAGGGATACTCCAGCCAATTCCAAAGAATGTGCCCAATCCCAAGTCCAAAGCTCATGATGGAAACAAAAGCTGTGCATACCATTCTGGAGCCATCGGACACGACGTGGGAAGATGTTATACACTCAGAGACAAAGTAAGGGAGCTGATCAAGGAGGGAGTCATTCAGGTGGAGGAGGCTTACCCCAACGAGTACAATGAACCCCAAAGGAAGAGAGGTGTTCCCTTGCCAGAACCCTCTCCGCCTGAATCAGTTATTTATCCAAGCAGGCACCACGCAGAAGCCAAAAGAAGGAGATACTGACAGCAGAGCACGAAGACCCAGCCAGCCACGATGCAGAGCAAGAAGGTGTATTGGTTGGATTTGCACCCTTGTCTTGGTCCGCCTAGAGCCTGGATAGGAAAAACGATTTATTTTAGCAGAATAATTTATAAACTCATATTTAAGCTTTAATAATGTTTTCTTTCGTTTTGCTTGTAATGAACTACGTTTGACCTGATTCCCTTAGTGGATACGTAGGCGGCCGTCTCGGCTTCGGTCCCACATCTAGAAATTTTTAATTTCACCCAATATTCGCTTGTAATGAACTACGTTCGACCTGATTCTCACGGGATACGTGGCGCCTAAATCGGCTTCGGTCACACCATTAGGAAACTTTCCCTTTTCTTTGAAAATGACAAGAATACACATAGCATACAAGCAACTACATTAAGATCCATTTTATGCCAGACACCTTTTTCAAAATCGACAAGCAGAAACTGCATGCGGTTGCAAATCCAAACAAGCCAGGCACGCAGATGTCAAGGAACAAGGCAGCGAAGTCAAATATGAATCGACCCCCCCCCAAAACTCACAAATTTTCTTTGAGCGCAGGTTTTTTTAACAGAAGCAGAAAGTGCAACAGCTGAAGCAGAAAATACGACGAAAGTCTCTTCGCAGAAGCAGGAAAAGCAGCCAAAGGCAGAGGATGACAACAATCCAAAGTCCGCAGCAAAAGCAGCAGCAGCAGAAAGGGGCATCAACAATCGACAATCAAAGTTCAGAGTTCCGCAACAAAACCTAGCGCATCAACTCGGGCATAAAGTCAAATTGGCAACCCACGCATCGCACACAGCAATTCGTCAGCTGCAACGTTCAGCATGTCCGTGCAAAGACAACATCTCAGGGACGACATCTCTACCCATAAAATTGCACTTCTCATATATATATTTATCATTTTGTTTAAACAGGTATACACTAACGTTTTTCTCAAGCTTAGCTTGCAGGAGCATTTATTCCACAGAAGCAGCAGCAATACGTCCAAACAACGACGTTATCAGCAGCACAGCAAGTCCATGCAACGACAATACGTCCAGACAACGACGTTATCAGCACAGCAAGTCCACGCAACGACGCCAGCAGCAACACGTCCAAACAACGACGTAATCAGCAAGTCCATGCAACGACAATACGTCCAGACAACGACGTTATCAGCACATCAAGTCCACGCAACGACGCCAAAGAAGAACACGCCCGCATAACGACGTGATCGAAGTCCACGCAACGACGCCAAAGAAGAACATCGCCCGCATAACGGCGTGATCAACAAGTCCACGCAACGACGCCAGCAGCAATACGTCCAAACAACGACGTTATCGCGAAGTCCACGCAACGACGCCCGGAAGAACACGCCCGCATAACGACGTAATCGAAGTCCATGCAACGACGCCAGCAGCAACACGTCCAGACAACGACGTAATCAGCAAGTCCATGCAACGACGCCCGGAAGAACACGCCCGCATAACGACGTAATCGAAGTCCATGCAACGGCGCCAAAGAAGAACACGCCCAAACAACGACGTAATCGAAGTCCACGCAACGACGCCAAGAAGAACACGCCCGCACAACGGCGTAATCGGCAAGTCTACGCAACGACGCCAAAGAACAACACGCCCAAGCCGACGCTTATCAAGACAACAAGTCCAAAACGACGCCATCATCGCGATATCACGCAGGACGATTTCTATACTCCGAAATTGCATTTCTTACGCATGCTTTATTATTCGTCTTAGCGCTTATGCACTAACTCTTTCTTGAGCTTTAGTGTACAGGACAATTGCAGCAGGACAACATACCCGCTCACAATCGCAACACGTGCGTGCAAGGACGAAAATCACAAAGATCGCATCAACACAACAGCATCGCGTTTTGCAGATAACCTTTTCTATTCACGATTACATTGTTTTTAAAATTATTTTGCCTTAGCGATTATGCACTAACCGCTTGTTCAAGTCTTAGACGCAGCAGCAGGAGCACAACGTGGATTTTCTCTACAATAACCGGCAATCTGGCCGGGCCAACCTTCCCAAACGACGCGTAAGCGGCCTCAGCGTGGCCCACTCGCTTCCACCGTAGAACCCAAAGACCACAAGCCATAGCGGACACCCTGTGTTCAAGCCGCTTATATTCTTTTACTTTTTGCACATAGCCCAAAGGTCATCATAACTCGACATCAGGACATCTTTAAGCCCGCATTAGCCCGCTGGTGTTTTGACCATGGTAGCCCAGTGTCGTCATAACTCGACACTGGGACAGTTTTTGAGTCCGCGTTAGCCCGGCTTGGTGTTTTGACCATGGTATCCCGGTCGTCATAACTCGACATCGACGCTTTTTGACTTTGCGTCGGCCTTGTCTACCCGCCAAGATTTGTGCAATCGAAGATCGAGACAAAATTGGCTATGAGTCAACGTCTTTGTCCGAAGATTCTTCCATCATCTCCATACAAAGAGGGACATCTGTTGACACCCAATTTTGACCCTCCCGTCCAGTCATTAACTATAAAATTACACTAATTTTTAGGATTGTTATAATAAAATACAACAATAAAACATAAATACAGGCATTAATAATTAATTTAATAATGGCATCGCGTCTCACGTAGAGTTTTAAGCACTTAGAGTCTCGCGTCCGCATTAATTAACTTTAAGCTTTGTCGTAATTCTTAAATAATTAATAAATGCATAAAATAAATAATTTAGCGATAACGTCGTGTCAGGTAGCATAGCCGCATTTATTGGTAATTTTAATCTAACACATGCATTTAATAGCGTCGCATTTATAAAGCTTTAAACAATTCTTAAAAATCATATTTGCATTTAGCATTTAAATAATTCAATCTAAGCTCATTTTAATTTTAATTTAACTTCGCAATAATGCATAACAATAAAATTTTAAATAATAGCGTCGCATTCTAAAGCATTAAGCATTAATTAAATAGCACGCCCGCATCTATTTATTATAATTAGATTAAGGAAGCACTTAATTATTTTAATCACATTTGTTAATTTAAGATATCACTAATTAATTAATACACTTGCCTAGAATTAATTAGCTAATTAATTAACTCCTAATTAAATACCCACTAACTTAATACCCAACACCCTAATAACTACCCAGCCCAACAAATTTCTTTAATTCGCCCAAACCCGCATTTCACTATCCTGCCTAACGTGACCTGCCGCCCCACACCTTTATCCCTTATCAGAGGCCCAAACCCCAGCCCTTCACTTCCTTTCCTATACCGTCTTCAACAGCCCTTGAACGAAAAAACACAAAACCCAACGAACCCTAGAAACCTCAACCGCCGCGCCTCGCACCTTCACCTCACGCCTTCGTCGCCGTGATTCTCGCCTGAGAATCCGGCGACTTTCCTTCCCCTTACCTTCTCCAACGATGCTTACCATAATAATCGACCCAAAATCTTTTCAAATCGTTGCCTTATCGAACACAGAATCATACCTTACCAAATATCACACAAAATCAGCATAAAAGGGTAAGAATCAATACGAAATCTCAGCATATCAAGTACGAATCGTATGATCAGAGCAAGAATAGGCATAGAAATCTCAGCCCTTAAATGCATACCAAACATAGAACCCGAAGATGGCTATATAAGCACATGCAATGAGAATCAGAGGGGCAGTCGAACATAGGTTAGAGAGGGTACCGATAGCATCGACTCAGAGGAGGGCAATAGGGGAGATACAATAGATACAGTTAGCACACCCATAGCAGACCCAGAGGCATCGATCGGGATTCACAGGGAGTTCAGTAGCAAGAATCGACAGAGCGTAGGAAGTTAAGAGGGGCTCAGCACATAGACAATCAGCATAGCACAAATAGGAAATTAGAATCCTTTCCTTTCAATTCCAGCCAAAAATCAGTAAAGAAACTCACCCTCTCATTCGCGTCGCAAACCCAAAATCCGTCGATTGAATGGCGACTTGACACGCTGCCTCTGTCACGGAGAAGGTAAACTCACTTCCCATTTGAATCTCATTCTTTATGTAACTCGTGTGCTCCCTGCTATATGTGCATTGATTGTTTCTTGTCAAAATGGTCATATCATGTTTAGTGTGTTTTGGCTTACCTAAGCAGATTTGGATTGTTTAAATTATCGATTATGTTTATACTTAATATCATAAATCATTCATGTTGTTTAATACCTGTTTAATGAGAATGGTGATGGTCAGTGGAATGTTTTACAAGTTTGGTTTAGTTGACTGGCCATACATTTAGTATCTCATTTAAGGATCATATAATTAGAGTATTGTCTCAACACTTGCTTAATGGAGGCCATGACTAGTTGAAAGATGTTTAATATATCTTAGAATTTAAGGTGTGCATTTGCTTAAGTATTTCTTGCCAAGTCCAGAACACATGTGTGCTTGTCTTGAAGTCCTAGTATGTTGAGCTTGTGTGAATTACTTACCTCCATCTTGAGATCACTGTGAGTAAATAATCAAGCAATCACTTGTGACTCTGTTTCTGTCAAGCCTATACATATCATGTCTCAGGCCTTAGTGTCATCCATAGCCATGCCATGCCTTTATTTTCTATGGACCTAATTTGGATAGATTAAGGGGACGTATAACCTGATCTTTGTTAATTTTTTGCATCATTTGCCTTCTTTCCTCTTAAATTAGACACATCAAGGTGACGAATAGAATCTGGAATCCGAGACCATGTACTGCTTGTAGTGTGCCTGATATTGTTGGCTTGTTATGAGCTTAAACATGATTCAGGGCACTTGTTTTGTTCTAAACACACTGATATACATGCCCAATTTAGGTATACTTGGTATATTTAAGCATGTCTTGTCATATTCCACTGCCTACTGCCTTGCATACCTGCACTGTAACCTCTATTTCTCGCCCATCGCCCACCGCTTGCATACCTCGCTTGTCTTGACTTTTCATTTGTTTCCTCCAGACTTTGCCTCTCTTGATAAAATTATCGCAATTTGGGCCAAGATAATTGTCCCCTTGTTTGCCTTTCTGCTTGTCGCTTCTGGGCCCAACAAGATATACGTATCTCTTTGAAACCGGTTTGCTAATATGACGATCATATCCCGTATATTTAAAGATTATATGAGTATTCTATCTACTTGCATGGTTAAATAAATTTGGGCTTATACTAATCTTTATTTCCTTTCTTTTACATGGTACACCCGGAGCTAAACGAGGAGTCTCATCATGAGACTCATCATGAGTACAATAGACAAGGAATTGCATCCGTGCATCTTCATCTCTACCCAGAAAATTCAAATCGCAAGAAAAGACGCCGCCTCCTTCGAGTCCTCCTTACTTATTCATATCCTTCCTATCCATTTGTTGTAATTAATTGTCTAACGCTACATTAATTATTAGAACACTTAGAATAATTGAATTTTGAATCAATAAATTAGCGAGTAGTTGGATACTAGAAATTTGCTTCCCTTTAAGTTAATTATTTTAGGATTGCCACGCATGACTAAACTTGTCAAATGATCACCGTCTTTTGCACTAGGCCACATAAATCAAATTTTCAAGTAAGTGCATACCTTTAGCTTATAAATTAGTTTCGCGTCACTTATTTATAAATAAAAGTAAATGAACACTTTTAAACTCTACATGTAGCACAAGTCCTTTAAATCCTTTATAAAATGCATGCATCTATGATAAATCAATTTTACACCATCTCTTAAATAATATAAATACCTCTAGCACCTTAGCATCTTTCCTATTTAGCACCCCTTGGCATTTATAGCTTTTCTATTTAGCACCCCTTGGTATTTTAAAATCTTTAAGTCTTTTAAAAACATTTTAGCACTTTTATCATTTCTAACACTTCTCTAAATAGGAGCACTTCTAGCATTTAATACCTTTAGCAAACTTTTGCCCTCTTTAAGCACTTTTTAACATGCTAGCATCTATCTCCTAGCCTTCAGCACTTTAGTATTTGGCACTTTTAGCACCATTTACCTTAAAATTAATCTTTAGCACTCTTAAGCACCTTTAGCCCTTTTTAGCCCCTCTTAGCACTTCTAGCACCTTTAAAATGCTAGCACTCCTTTTGCACCCTTGACCCCTTTCTTTTTAAGCCTTCTATGCATTTTTAAAACTTGGGCATTTTCTAGCATTGTTAACCTTTTAGTACTTTTAATATCTTAGCACCATTTTAATATTTAAGCACCCTAGCATTACTTTGTTTACACTCAGCACTTTTAAATTGCTAGCACTTTTGTTAAGCGTCTTTAACCCTTAATATTTTAGCACCTCTTAGCATTCTTTCGCATATAGCACTTTTTCCCCTTTTTTAGACTTAAGCACATTTTAACATTTTTTTAGCATTTTATTAAGCGGGAAGATCTCTTACTTTGCATTTTTTAAAAATATAATAATTACCCTAGGTTTGGCAGGACAACATGAGTTAGCGGATCTTAGAGGGTGCCTAACCCCTTCCCTCTAGATTAATAAAGAACCCTTACCCAGAATCTCATTAAGTTTAGCAGACCATTAAAATGGAGTTAATGTTTTACTTCAAACTAGTTAAACATTTAGGTGTCCTAATTCACCCAATTAATTAGGTGGCGACTCCGCGAACCCTTAGCATTTTAGCACCCTTTTAAACTTTAGCATCTTTAGCATTTTAGCACTTTTTTGCAATTCTAGCATTCTTTTATTATTTATTTTCTAACCCTTTTTAATTTGAGCAGCAGGAGTTTAGAAAATAAATGCCGCGGCCGAAAAGGGGCGCGACAATTGGTAATTTATTTCATTGCAATTTTTAAATTTTTCTATGTCTTTCACTCTTTTGCAATTTTTTTCAACAACAGTACACTACAATGTAATTTTGAATCTTGTATATTTGATATTTCAATGAAATTAATAATATAAAAGGCACAAAAACAGCCTTGGGATGTTTTTTTTACACTATTCTTGTCTTTGTTTAATTATTTAGTTTATAACTTTATACTTTATACTTTATAGTTTATAGTTTATACTTTATACTTTATAAATATATTATAAATTATAATACTATAAGTCTATAATATGACAAGTATATGTTATACTTAATGTTACTTTGTTAGTACTTAGTAATTTATTATTTTTAATTTAGTGAAAAATTAAAAAAAAAAAAAAACCCGCCAACCCGTCCCGTCAGGCCCGACCCGTCTGGGCCGGGATCGGGATCGGAGACATGGTATGGTCCCGCCCGACCCGACCCTCCGTGCCCGCCGCCCACTCCCGCCTTTTCACTCGACCCGCCCGACTTCGCCAAACCCGATCCGGTGGTCTGCCCCGCCATCGGCCACCTGGTCCGAAATGACCCACTGCTTTGGTTTATGGGCACGCCTTTAGGAAACCCTAGCTGCTATATTCAGCTATATATACAGGGTTTAGCCTCATATTTTCGACACCATCTTTTCATAAGATTAAACTCTACTGGAATTCCTAGCTTTCCAAAGGAGAAATTACATCAGAGTCTTTGACTTGCAAATCGAGGGACTATTGTCGTGCGCACCCTCAGACTACACAAAACTCAAAATTCTCAGATTGCTATCTACAATGTAAGTATTCGTTCGAAGTATTACATTGTTGTTTTGTTATTTTACATTGTATAATCATCCTACAGTTTGACCGTCATCGGATTTGAAATATAAGTTTTCAAATTTCGATGCGTGTACGAACCCCACAAAACCCTACAACAAATGCATAGGATTTTTCGGATTTGGGAATGTTATTCATACAGCCATTTATTCTTGAAAGGACTCGTCAAAATAGAGCTATCATTAAAGGATAGTTTGGTTTAGAAATCAGAAATTAATAATGCATAGATTATAATACGAAAAACTAGCAATGTAGAGATTATAAAGTATCAATTATGTATTATTGGTTATTTAATATATATATATATATATATATATATATATATATATATATATATATATATATATATATAATATTGGTCTGCATGAACGGTTATTTTGGCCATTTTAGTAGTTTTTATCCATGTAATGTTAATCCTCACATTCTTATACAATGTTTTATTTCGTAAATAATATATAGATTCTTGCTTAATGTATACGAGTATTAGTTATGCGGAAAGAAAAATTAAGACCAAATATTGAAATGCAGTATGCTAGGTTTTATGTGGATATGATATAATGTGTCTCAATTTATGTGATACTTTTTTCTTTTTAGTCAATCTAAAAAAGACTAACACTTTTAATTGTGTATTTAGTAACTATTTAATTTTAAACTTTTTACTTTATATATAATGAGATGGTTTATAGACACACAAATATCTGTCACCTAATTTAAACTATAAGTCGTAAAATTCTTCATTTCATTCTTAAACATCAAGCACCATCATATAAAATTGAGACAAAAGAAGTAGCAAGCATTGTATTAAGATTTTTTTTAACTCTATGCACTGACGGTGTGAGTTATATTTGCACTATAAATCATTTTAAAGTAATTATAAGCGAAAGAAATAATCCCTTGATTATTCTCATTAATGAAATATGTATATATATAAGTTACATATATGAAAATCATTTTCATATTCTACATCTACAACTCTATTCTATTTGGAGACTAATTATACACTTATGGTAAGATTACAAAACTAACTAATATATAATATAAATAATATACAAAAACAGTGGCTGCATTATGTACAACACCCGAGATCTATTAGGACACTAACAATAGGTATATACGGTATACCTATTGTATATTTAACACACCCCCACAGTCATAGCAGACGATCTTCGTGCACTGAGACTGTTTCTAAAATCTTCAAAAAGGACCGAGGGAAGACCCTTTGTAAAGATTTCTGCAATTTGATACCTGAAAGAGACATGGCAGACGCGTACTTGTCCACGAGCTATCTTTTCTCGAACAAAATGTATGTCCATCTCGATATGTTTAGCGCGCTGGTGCTGAACCATATTGCGAGAAAAGTAGATGTCACTAACATTATCACAATAAATCAAAGATAGCTTTCTCAATAGGGCACTGCAACTCTAAAGAAGATTACGTAACCAACATGACACAGAGACCACATTGGCTACCCCTCGATACTCGGACGCTGCATGGAAACGTGATTACGTCGACTGATGCTTTTGCAGACCAAGAGACCAAGTTATTACCAAGAAACATACAATAGACAGATGTAGACTGTCTGGTGTCTGGACATCCTCCCCAATCAACATCTGTATACTAGACAAGTGTAGATGTCGACGAATGATATAAATGTAAGTCGTAGTCAAGTGTCCCCTTGATGTACCTAATAATGCGTTTGAGTGCATTCATGTGCTCAACCCTGGGATCATGCATAAACAAACACACCTGCTGGACGACACACGTGATATCTAGTCTCGTGAAAGTCATATACTGAAGAGAACCTGCCAGACTACGATAGCGGGTCGGATCCTCGTACGGGAGCCAGCCGCGGCACCCAACTTGGGTTTAATATCAACTGGAGTAGAAGTGGACTTACAGGATGTCATCACATCCCTCTCAATGATCTCAGCTGCATACTTCCTCTGTGATAAGAACAACCCACCTGCATGACGAGTGACAACAATCCCCAAAAAATAACTCAAGAATCCCAAGTCTTTCATAGCAAACTCAGAACTGAGCATTTGTCATGATAGACTGGCGTAATGCATCAGATGAAGCAGTTAAGATAATATCATCCACATACAAGAGTATATAAGCCAATGACAAACTACGATGATCTATGAATAACGAATTATCAGATCTGCTGTGAGAGAACACAATAGTCGACACATAGTCTGCAAATCTCTTATACCACGCCCGTGGAGATTGCTTAAGTGTCACGACCCGACCCGACGGGACGCAACTGGTGCCCTACCTGGGCACCCTTATACCCACCTGTCACATGTAATCACACAGATACCAAGGATAATGTAGAAATCGGTAAACCATATCAAAATAGGCAAGCCGACAAGACTGCCACTATAAACGGAAAGATCCCAAAATGGAGTACAACCGTAAAGCTGACCAACACATATACAATCCACACAAGTACAAAACACATCTACCATCCACACCTGTCTACAGACCTCTAAGAGTACGAAAATGAAATTTGACGGAACAGGACTCCGTCGTGCCCCTAAATATACAAAAATAAAAAATAAGGTTCTGTACCAAAATGACTAAGCTCTGAATCAATGGAGCTCTCCATACAGCTGAACATGAATCCTAGACTGGAGGATCACCAAAGTGAGTACCTGTACCTGCGGGCATGAAACGCAGCCCCCCGAGGAAAGGGGGTCAGTATGAAATAATGTACTGAGTATGTAAAACATGAAGTACTGCAATAAGATCATAACTGGCCAAGAGATGTCAGGAGACAAATATAATAATCCAAATATCAATACAACTGTGCCTTATGAAATGAGAGTCAACTTTGCCTTTTAAAAATGAGAGTCATATCAAAATCATGGATGTCTGTCCATAGTATCATCATCTATACATATACATATAACGTGTCCCGGACCTTTAGTGAGGGACTCGGTGGAATTATCATATCATGGATACCTATTCACATAACGTGTCCCGACCCATTCTGGGACTCGGTGAGCTCATCATCATCATGGATGCATGTCCATGGAATTATCATATATACATATAACGTGTCCCGACCCTCTAGTGATGGACTCGGTGAATCAATACAATAAATCAGCGCACGAACATTACCCTGCCCGGGACTCGGTGAAATAATATAATCACATCGAGCACGAATAGAGTATCATGATAAACCATATGCAGATTAAATCATCATTTGACTCCCCATGTAATAAATAAAAGGCACTATCATATCGGGTATCATTTTAAATCATCATTTGAAAAATCAAAGACACTATCATATCATTAAGAATTAGGATTCAATAGAATTATGTACGTCTGTCGTACACTCATGTTATATAAATCATGCCAAAAGAAAGAAAGGATTGTTTCACATACTTATTGTCGAACTAAACAACTCAATATTTAATATTCGTCTCGATTAGTGCCTCGACCTATAACAATAGTAATTCGTTCGTCAATTCTATGATTTCTAGCGTAAGTTATATCGAATGACGACTCTCTTTTCTATAAAAATTCGGACAACACTTCCCATATTTATATGCACATCCACAACTTACAAACAAAGCCAACAATACCAATAACAAGATGCAACTTAAAGATATAACCAAAACAATTCCAAATACTCCATATACACCATCATAATACATTCATTCTCTTTACGTTCATGGAAGACAACTATTACAACAACCAAAGTGATTAATACACTTATTTCTCATGTTAATCCAGCCCCTTTAACAATACAACAATGCCCAACAACCTCATGAACACCTAATCCACAAGAACATAGTACCATAACTCTACTCATAATTCCACAAAATTCAATTCATAATTCAACAATTTCATATAAATAACTATAATTCAACCCAATTACAACACCAATGTAATCACATGCATTTTCTTACTTCTAATTTTGCTTAATATGAGTTAATCTCTCAATTACAATACAAGGATGAAAAGAAGGATTATGACAAAAGAAAAAATTAATTTTCCTTCACATATCTTATAATTAAACAAAGCTTGCTTTGTTCCTAATCTAGAACAAAGCTTTGAACTGGACGTTGGTTTTTCTAACCAAAATTACTTCTTTGTACTACTACTGCTTGTACTATTATTTCTCCTTTTCTTTTGTTTTTGTTAAAGGCTACTGGTTCTTTCTCTTAAAATGGGAGGAAATGAAATCATGAATGTACAGGAAAGGAAAAGCAATTTGCTTATAATAACAGCAAAAAACGTTTTGCACTCAGCTGCCTTTCATTTGGCCAAAAGGCCATGGGGCCTAATTCTTTGCCACCACGTTATAACATGCACATGTCACTAATTAACTTAAGTGACCTGTCTTCGTATAATTTATTAATTATACACATAATTAATCCTAGATCTTACTTCATTTAAATTTTAAAAATTCATAAGATCTTCGTATACTTGATGTCATAATTTATAATATGACATTAGTCCACCACCTCTTTTGGGAATATACAATTATTATTATTAATCCTCGTCGTCACATTTGTTGCATCCAAAATTATTTTGGGATCACATTCCTTGTATACTAATTTCCTTATTAGCATACGTAAATATAATAGATTTTTCTCAACACTCAGATCTATTTTCTTCGTTTACATGCTCAAATTATTGTCCAAAATTACGAGTTGTTACATTAAGTCCATACAAGGACTTCTTCAACAAACAAACATGATGAATATATTTTGGATCCCTGAACCCCAAGGGTTGATGCACATAGACTGTCTCCTTGAAATCACCATGTAGGAAAACATTCTTTACATCTAATTGATGGATGTGCCATGCTTTCCAAAGAGCTAAGATGAGCACAATCCGAATTGTAGCCGGCTTAACCACCGGACTAAACGTCTCACCACAATCCACACCAACCTGTTGAGTCTTACCATCACCTACAACACGAGACTTATGCCTTGCAAATAAACCGTCAGAATTGTCCTTATGAGCAAAAATTCACATAGACCGAATAATATTAACATCAGAGGGACGGGGCATCAACTCTCATGTCATATTATCAATAAGAGCATTATATTCGTTGGTCATAGCAATTTTCCAATTCGGGTCATTTAAAGCAGACACATGATTACGGTATAAGAGTGATTTAAGAACATTAGAATTTAAATTAAAATGTCTCTTCAGTTTAAAAATTGCTCGGGAGAGAATTGGGGGAATTTTGTAAAGGACCAGGACGCGTGGCGTGATCGCCAAAGCGATGATGCCGCCCAACACGAAATCGGGCACCATGAGTCGAACCGACCAATCTCGATGCTGGGATGGGCACAGCCCGATTCCGATCATCGACCGACCATTCATCGGGAATAGACGGTAAAAGAGGTATCGTGGCGATGGGAGAGCGACAGCCGATGGGCATTGGTGGAATCGAGTCGAAACATTTTCAATAAATGGTGAATAATATACGGTATATCATCATTCAAAAAATTATATGAACTAGGCACGTGATTTCTAACTTTAGCGAATGGAAATTGGGACTCATCAAACAAAATTGACGACTAATGATGATTTTATTAGACGATAAATCAAAACACTTGTAACCACGATGATTAAACGGATAACCCAAAAACACACACGGAGTAGAACATGCCTGAAGTTTGTTAACTATGATTGACGGAAATAACGGATAACATAAGCACCCAAAGACCCTAAAATGTGAATATGAAGGAGTCTTATTATATAAAATTTAAAGAGGGGACGAGTATGTCAAACCTTTGGAAGGAAGAATGTTAAGAAGATATGTAGTCATTTTGTAGAGCATGATGCCAAAAGATCGGGAGTACTGAAGCATGAATTAATAAAATGCGGACAATGTTATTAATGGTACAATTTTTGCGTTCGGCTTTTCCATTTTGTGAAGAGGTATGAGAACAAGAAAACCAAAAATTGATCCCATTATTAGCACAAAATTTCCGAAACACCCCATTATCATATTCCTTGCCATTATCACATTGAATATTTTTTATTTTCTGTTCGAATTGGGTTCGAATAAATGTTCTAAATTTTAGAAAGATGGAAAAAACTTGAGATTTATTCGCTATTGAAAACGTCCATAAAAATTTAGAATAATCATCCAAAAAAAAACGTAATATCAATGACCCAAAGTACTAAGAACAAGAGACGTTCATAGATCACTATGAATAATATCAAATGACATTCAAGTATGATTATTAGAGTCTACAAATGACAACTTAACAATTTTTCTTAAGGAGTAAGCTTGACAATTCGGAGTAGTACGCGTACCCTTACAAGAAATAAAATTATTTTTAGCTAAAGAAGACAAAACAGATGACCCTTGATGACCGAAACTTGCATGCCATACAGGAAACAATAGTCGTAAAAGCAAATGGCAAGACTTGACGCGAAAAACTGAACGTGGATGTGATAGGATAAAGATCTCTCCTACTATCACATATCATGAGAGGAATCCCCGTCTTGAAATCCTTTATAGAAAATCCAAAAGGATCAAAATTAATAGAAACTCAATAATTAGTGGTGAATTTACGAACATACACCAAATTTTTAATCAATTTAGGGGCATGAAGAACATTTGTTAAGACAAGGGGTGGATGCGGGGGAGACAAAGTTTTATGACCATAACCATGAATTGGAATAGAACTACCATTACCAACAACTATACCCCGAGGGTTGCTCAAATTGGAATAAGACGAGAGTGTACCTTGATCGGATGTCCTATGGGTAGTGGCGCCGGTGTCCATGTACCAATTCGGGTCCGGTTGAGTTAATCCAAGTGTATGCATCGCGACTTCAATATCGGTTTGAGTCGGTGTAGGGCCCACAACCGAGAATGCATACATGGGCCGAGGCCCCAACATCCCACGCTGCTACCCCAAGCCACTGGGCTGGAATCTAGAAGCTGGGCCACTGCTGTTGGGCCGAAAACTAGGCTGGGCTGCCACTGTTGTGCCACTGTACTGTAGCCGTATGGGCTGTTGGGGCCAGTGGGTCGGGGGCCACTACAGTGGGGACGGGGCCCACTGTTTGGGCAATCGTTCCCGTTGCTGGAACCGCCGCGTTTGTCCCAGTGATTTTTCTCGTTGTTTTTAGGATTATTTTGCTGCCACCGTGAGTGCGGTTTTGACCCGAATTATTATTGAAACTCGGATAATTTGTGGAGGACGTCATCATGACAACGGGGCTAGTACCGGTAGCCGCCTTCTTAGCCAAACCAGCTTCTTCCAACGTAAGCATGAAGCGGGCTTGATAGAATTCTGGTAGAAGGTTACTTTGACGAAGGATCGAAACAACACCTGTATAGGCCTCGAACATGCCTGCAACCATCTGTAGAACGAGACGACTATTGCTAACCGTATCACCCACATTTCCAAGTTGATCCGTCAAGTTCTTGAGTCGTTTGCAATAAGATGAAACGTTTGGAAAATTCTCCATAGCGACTTGAGAAAATTCCTGTTCAAGGGTGACAATGCGGGAATGACTGTTATCCTGGAATATATCACGCAATCTATTCCAAGCCCCCATAGTGAAAGAGTTAGGTTCCATAATCGTCTGTAAGAGTTCGAGGGAGATAGTGACATAAATCCACTGGAGAACCTTTGCGTCAAGGGTAGTCCATAATTTAGGATCCACTTCTTTGGTGGGCACACCCTCCGTTTCAGGAGCCAGAGGGATTATGTGGTGGAGTACTTGATGTGCCATTGCATGAATCTTGAACAACTCTGCCCACGTCCCATATTGAACGTTTTCTAAGTTAAGAACATTAGAAAGAATTCTCTTGATGTTAGAAACCGTGAGGGCAGGATGAAAATGTTGTGAATAAAACAAGAAATTTTGGAGAAGGGAATATTTGGGTGAGGGTCTCGGATTTTAGAGAGAAACCGAGAGAAAGATATGCGGAAGCAAGGAGAAAATCACCTAGACTTGTGATACCATGAAAGAAATAATTCCTTGATTATTTTCATTAATGAAAGGGGTATATATACAAGTTACATATAGGAAAATCATTTTTCTATTCTACATCTACAACCCTATTCTATTTGATGACTAATTATACACTTATGGTAAGATTACAAGACTAATTAATATACAATATAAATAATATACAAAAACCATGGCTGGATTATGTACAACACCCGAGGCCTATTAGTACACTAACAATAGATATACACGGTATACCTATGGTATATTTAACAATAAGCAAAACAGTTAATAATGTATACCTATTGTATATTTAACAATAAGCAAAACAGTTAATAATTATTAATGAATAATCAAGTACAAATCGACAACTAACCTGTATCACAAATTAAAATTCACCATAATATAAAAAAGATTTTCGCTATTAGTGTATGCAACTTATATCCTATCACTAGAAGTGTATGAAATTAAAATGCGACCATACACGTTAAAGGTGCTGTCATTACTATATATGTTAATGAGATAAAGAGGATAAATGTCGAGCTGTAATAATCATAGATTCAAAGTTTGGCGTATCAAACAAGTAGGTTGGGACTTACGCCACTCCTTATATATCGATACGTATTGCCTCATGTCACTAACCAAATTTCAATTTGTAATTTTATTTATTTTTGTGTGTATGTTACTGTGCTTATTCATCACGGCAAATCGATCAACAATTATTATTCCAAATAAAAGTGGGCAGCCATTTGTCACTAATTAAAGCTTGACTTCTTTCTTAAGTCTTTTTCAAGAAAAAAGTGAAGAAGAAGAAAAGAGGAAGGTTCTAAAAAAAATAAAAAGAGAATTCATAGCATATATAGGCATTTTACGGGGTCCCAAATATAATTTGACATATTTCCATATGTGTCTTCCATCAGAATTATTATATTAATAACATATGGTTGGTAAATACTCCCTCCGTCCCGTAATAAAAGTCACCTTAACAAAAAAATATTTATTTCAAAATAAGTGTCATTTTAAAAATTTAAGACATATATTGATTACTTTTTTCTTACTATATCTTTAGACAAAAACTAACAAACTATCTATTCAAGAAATATTTATTGACAAGTTCTCTATTCAATAAATAAATTATTACTATTCGTCCATGTTTAATCAAAATAAAAAAGTAATCTATTTTTATTAAATAGAGATAGTTTGGTAAACTTTTTATTATATTATTAATTTCTTAAAATGTGTTTTTTTTTTGCTAAAGTAACATTTATTATGAAACGGAGGGAGTAAACAACTACCTTGAGCGTATTTAATCTTAGTTTGTGATTTTTAACACAACCCTCCCAATCAATTGATTCACAAGTTCAAAAGTCAATATTTTCATTTCACCAATAGTAGTTAAAGGAATATGTTACTTTCATTTTATTTATGAATGATTTACCATATATATAAGGCTACAAGAATATTTACTTTGATATAACTAGGTAACTAATTATCATAATTACAAAACGATTATAATTCTACCTAAAATAGAAGATATACAATTAATGAAAAAGAATATTGGGAAATATTCTATTACATCCCCGCAGTCGAAGCGAGAGGTTCTCGAACACTGAGACTAGCTAAAAAATTATCAAATAGTATGCGCGAAAGTCCTTTGGTGAAGATGTCGGCAATCTAATAACTGGAATGAACATGAATGACACGAACTTGACCACGAGCCACTTTTTTGCGAACAAAATGAATGTCCATCTCAATGTGTTTAGTGCACTGATGTTGGACGGAATTTCCGTAAAGATATATCACACTAATATTATCACGATAGACCAGTGTTGCCTTTTAAATCGGGTAGTGAAGCTCAAGTAGAAGGTTAAGGATCCAACAAAACTCAGAGACGACATTGGCAGCACCTCTTGTATTCTGCTTCTGCACTGGATCGAGATAGTGTATGTTGCCTTTTGGAAGACCAAGACAATAGGTTATCTCCGAGAAAAATACAATAACCAGACGTGGAGCGTCGGGTGTCAGGACATCCACCCCAGTCCGCATCAAAATAAGCAGTGAGACCAATAAGCGAAGTCATGTATAGATGTAATCCGAAGTGAAATGTACCTTGGAAATATCGTAAAATACATTTGAGGGCATGCATGTGTGCTTTCGTTGGACTGTGCATGTGCAAGTAGATTTATTGCATGACATATGATATATCAGGTCTCATGAATGTGATGTACTGCAGGGCCCTAGCCAGGCTATGATAGTGAGTCATGTTTAAATATTAAGGGTCGGAATCAACGCTGAGCTTGGAATTGGTGTCTATAGGCGTGAAATGGTTTGCAAGACGTCATACCTGCACAATCAATGATCTCTTCGGCGTACTTCTTTTTGCATAGAAATAGACCACCGGAATGTCGAGTGACAGAGATGCCTAAAAATAACTTAGGGGCCCGAGATCTTTCATAGCAAACGCAGAGGAAATGAGAGACATAATAGACTAGCGGAGAGCATCAGATGATGTGATGATGATAATGTCATCAATATATAATAATATGTAAGTCATGTCTGTACCCTTATTGTAGATGACAAGGAATGATCAGATCTGTTGTGTGAAAAAACGATAGAGGAGACATAATCGACGAACCACTGGTACCATGCTCGAGGAGCCAGTTTCACTCCATAGAGCAATTTCTGCAATAGACACACATAATCCGGATGAATAGAATTCTTGAAACTCATATACTGATGCATATATACCGTTTCATAAAGATCCCCATATAATAAGGCATTCTTGACATCAAGCTGATGAATGGGCCAAGACTTGGATATGGCAATGATGAGGACGGTCCGGATGGTTGCGGGTTTTACGATCGGGCTGAATGTTTCATCACAGTCCACTCCTACCTGTTGAGACCTATCATCACCTACAAGATAACCCTTATACCTCTCAAAAGAATCATTAGATTTCTTTTTATGTCTAAAAATCCACATAGAACGAATAATGTTAGCATTAGGTGGATGTGATACTAGGTCCCACGTCTTATTATCAATAAGAGCATTATATTCGTTAATCATTGTGGCTTTCCAATTAGGGTCGGACAAGGCATCTTTCGAGTTACGAGGGACATGGGAAGGGATAATTGAAATGGAAAGGTTAAATATCCATTTAGGTTTATGAATTATGTGCATGACACAAGTTTCCATGGACCGAGTATGTGTCTCGGGATGCGGGATGAGAAGAGGGGTTTGTCGCAGGACTGGTGGTAAGAGGAGGAAGGGCAGAGGTGACGGTACTAGCTGGCCGAACCTTTGTTTGCCGAGAGGTGGCTGCGGAATCACCCTGAGGTGGGCTATTCCGGGCCACCGTCAGTAATCCAGCGGCTAGTCCCGATCGCCGACGTGTGGTGGCGGTGCCGGTGCGGACGTCAGACTATGTAAATATTGAATTAGAAGGGAATTTAGGCCATCATCTATGAAGTCGTAGGAATGTCGAGGTGGCGAGTGTAGAGAGGTAAAAGGGAATTGAGACTTATCAAATAGGATATGACGTGAAATAATAATTTTACGGCTCGATAAGTCATAAAATGAGTAACCACGATGATTGGATGGATAATATAGAAGCACATACGGATAATACCAGGGTTGGAGTTTGTGAGTGGTTGGATGGAGATGGTAACAAAGACATCCAAAAATACGCAAATGTTGGTAGGAGGGGTTTCTACGAAACAGAACTTGGGTGGATGACCGTTGAGCTAGAGACTTGTTTGGGATTATATCTAGGATATATGTGGCAAGGGAGAGTGCGTAATTCTAAAATTGAGGGGGAATTACGGCGTGAGCAAGTAGGGCACGAATGAGGTTGTTTATGGTTCAAATTTTCTGTTCGGCTTGACCATTTTGGGAGGATATATGAGGGCTGAAAAAACGAAAGGTAAGACCATTTTTGGAGCAAAATTATTTGAATTGGTTATTATCGAATCCCTGTCATTATCACATTGAAAATATTTAATGCTCTTTCAAATTGTGTTTTTACGAAAGTACTAAATGAGAAAAAATGGGGTAGCCATGAGATTTATTCCCAATTGGAAAAGTCCAGAAAATTGGAATAATCATTCAAAAATAACACATAATATCCATGGCTAGCCGTACTCAAAATAGGGGATGTCCACAAATTACTATGTATGATATCGAAAGACATTAAAGTATAATTTGTGGATGCAGAAAATGGTAATTTGACATGTTTCCCAAAAATGCAAGATTCACATATAGAAGTCCTAGAAATACGGTTTCAATTAATAAAATTATTTTTTCTAAGGGAGTGCAAAACAGAGTCTCCCGGATGTCCTAATCTAGAATGCCATAAGGAAGATGAAAGAGCAACAAAGATTGAGGGAACTGGGGCTGAATTGTTAACGACATTTGAAATTTGGTAGAGATCTTCTGTACTTTCACATCTCATTATTCGTCTCCCTGTCGTAAAATCCTTTACAGTAAAACCAAAAGGATCAAAGTCAAGGGAAACCCAATTGTCAGTTGTGAAACATCGCATGTATATTAGATTCTTAATGAGTTTAAGACATGAAGGACATTTTTTAAGATTAATGGTGGATGTGGTAGGGATAGAGAGGAATGACCATAATCACGGAATGGAATGCCTTGTCAACAACCAACAATAATATTCCGATTTAAATTACTCAAATCGGAATAAGACGAGAGAGTACCTTGTGATGCCGTCATGTGATATGTAGCGCCTGTGTCCATATACTAATTTTCGTCTAGAGTGTTGAGTGACATTGTGCTTATAGCTGCCTCAATGTTAGTCGGTGCATAAGTCGATGGAGGGGGCCTGTGTTGTGTAGGTCTGTTGTGGACGTGGGCCAAGTATGCCAGGTTGGGCCTGTCGGTTCTGAGGTGGAGTCCACAAAGATATGATATACGAATATGGAATTTCTTCCATCGTGGGTAGATAGCCTACAACGGAGGTTGCTGCCACTGCCGCGGTCGCTGCTGGTTGTTATTTCTAGAATTTATTCCTCCACGACCCTTTCCGGACTGCATACTCCGGCGATTGTCACGGGAGGAAGCGGACTGTTGCAGGTCCTTTAACCGACAGTTTTGGTTGCCGGATTGGGAGG
This sequence comes from Przewalskia tangutica, assembly GCA_029844215.1. NCBI lineage: Eukaryota > Viridiplantae > Streptophyta > Magnoliopsida > Solanales > Solanaceae > Przewalskia > Przewalskia tangutica. The sequence continues at coordinate 39,521,127 of CM056740.1, read as the reverse complement.
TCCTGCCGTCGGCGGAGGGCCCGACGGTGGTGTTGAGAGCGGCGTCGACAATACTGGCTCGAGTGGTGGTGCTCTTGATTTTCTAGGTTTTCTCAAGGATGAGTTTTGATGGGCCTCATAAAACGGAGGTAATGGCGTGCATTGCTGAAAGATGATGGCAACGACATCATATATTTCGTTCAAACCTGCAATAAGTTGCATGACTAATTACTGTTAGTGAGTGGTGCGCCGATGTTGGAGATTTGGTCGACAAATATCTTTAGTTCTTCACAATAGGCAGACACGTTTGAGAAATCGTCCTGATGAACGTCCTTGAACTGATTTTCAAGGTATAATACTGGTTGAGTTTGTTGTAATGGAAAATACTGTCCAAACGTTCCCATGTTTGGCGGGTGTGACATCGGTCACAATGATGGTGTGCAACAGATCATTAGTTATTGTGTCGTATATCCATTGTAGGACAACTACGTCCAAATGAGACCAGAGTGCATCATCAGAAGCCGAAGTCGATGGTACTTCTGTGGACTTCGACGTAGAAATGATGATGTGGTCGATAACTTCGTAAACACGACAATGGATCTTAAAAAGCTTCGCCCACGAGGAGTATTGGCCCTTTTCTATTTCAAGAGTCATATGGATAAAGTTTTTAATGTTGTTTACGACAAGTGTCAGATGAAATTTGATTTTGTCAGTCATGGAAGAGGAAATTTAGGAAGAAGATGGATGGAGAATGACTGAAAAAACTAGGGTTTCGTCATGGGGTAAAGAGGGCGGGGCGGCCGAGAGAGGTTGGGGGCTAGGGTTCCGACGTGGGAAAAAAGTGGCGGCCGAGAAGGTGTATCGGTTGCTAGGTTTGAGTTTGTAGTTTTAGGCTACTGATATCATAAAATGATATGTTCCTTGATTTTATTGATGAATGATTTACAATATATATAATGTTACAAAAATATTTACTTTGATACAAACTAGTAACTAATTATCCTAATTACAAAAGGATTGCAATTCTACCTGAAATAAGAGATATACAATTAATATAATTAATAAAAAAGAATATTGGAAAATATTATATTAGTAATAGTAGTAGTCGTTCTGTTCTTATACATGAGAGTGAAAAGGGTCAATCATGAATTAGGTAAAAGAAGTAATAACAAAAAATCCGAATTCGCTCGGAAACGTTACGACTCTTTGATCAAAGAAGTAATAACCAAAAATGGATTAAAGCTATGCTAATTACTTAATAAGTGACTTACTTCTATACTATTTTTATTTTTTATTTGGTGTCCGGTACCCGAATTTAAGGCCGACTAAATTTAAATTCGCCCAAAAAGTCCCACATTGAGAATAAAACGCTCATAACAAAGTTGACTCAGTAGCTAGGCTAGGACCTGAAACCTCTAATTAAAGATGAATGAATACTTACCACTCATTTTTACTATCCTGTATAAGCTTAAGTAAAGAGAAAGCGCGACGGAAGGTCGTCTGTCAACACATTTCCCTTATAATTCATCTGTCACCGATTGAGGCATATATTTTGGACATGATCATGCCAGACATGACAAGTGGATCATTCATGTGCAGTCTTAAGTGAAAAAGAAAAATTCTCTTTTATTATTAACCTCTCGCTTGACCGATATTTTACGTCTTCTTATCCAAGAGCAACCTTATCAATATATAAAAGTTAAACTCATATAAAATTATGCTTTGTCTTGAGCCGAGAGTCTCTCGGAAACAGTCGCTCTATCTATCAAGGTGGAGATATACACTCTACCTTCTCCAAACCTTACGTTGTGAAATTTTAGTGAATATATATTGTTATTGTTAAACTCATATAATATTAAGAAGGGTGGAAAGTACTCGGCCTAAAAGGATGATTGTTTGCTATTCCAGTCAAAGATAATGGCCACTGAGCCCAAGTTTGACATTGACTTTTGACCAGTTAGAGATCGGGTGTTAACTGTTCGAATATTTCAGAAAACTGGAAAAAATATGTCATTGTGGACCATGTCAATTGAATCTCTTCCAATTATTATAAGCGTTTGGTTCTTGAGCTACATTAAAGAAACACATAAGTTAACTGGAATACTTACATACTCCATGTTATAAAATGTTATGAAGTTATTCTTTATTCTTTCTACTCCTAAAATCTTATTATATCTTGCTAAAGAAACACCATTAATTTTATCATTTATAAAAAGTTAGAAAACAAAATTTTCAAAATAATATAATGAGCAAATCCAAATAAATGAATAATTAGAACGCCACAATCATGCTAGTGGTTAGATTGATTTTTCAGACTACGACCTCGTTGAAAGCTATTTTTAAAATTTTCATTATTAGATATTCCTGTCCGGTCCGGACCGAGACTGAACCGATAAGAATTACGTCCTGAGTCGAGATCCGGGACCGGACGGATACCTTATCCGGCGGGTACCCGGTCCGATAGGGTTACCGGTCCGGTTCTGACTGGGTCGGGGGCCCGACATTTTTTTTTTTTTTAAAATTTGAATTTCCAATATTGAAATTGACATTCTCGGACACATTACCACGAAATTTGGACGTTGAAATCTATTGTATATCGCGAAATCTTCAGTGAAGAAAAGAAAAAACTAGTAATGATTTAGGGAAAAAATGAAATTGATTGACAAAACAGATGTTTTTGGAGAATTAAATTGGATCCAATGCAGGCCCAAAAAGGCTGTTTGTTAGATAAAGAAATAAAAACATAGATTGACGGTAAGCATAGGGACACAACAATAAAAATGGGCCTTTCGGCGGCATCCAACCCAATTTCTCTGAGAAGCCCAACATACTAATTTATATGAATGCTTCTTTTTTTGTCATCATTTAGATTTTATTCTTATTTTTAAAAATTGTGCAAGTTTTTAGCACTGATAAAATATTAGTGTCATCTAATTTCTATAAAATATTAGAGTGTCAATATTGGGCCCGTGCCAACACGAACAATTCTCACCTAGTAATATTTAAGCTTGTTAGTTACTTTGATTATTCTTTGTTTATTCATTTCATGAAGTCTTTTCTATCTATCTTTAGAAGTAGGGCGAGTGAGTCAGTTCCTTTCCCTTGAATAATGTTAAATACAACGATGTCATTGCTCTCCTTATGTTCGTGCTTACCAACAAAAACAGAAGCTATAAGTGGGGGTGTTCACTGGAAGTGAAAATCGATAAATCGAGAACTGAATCAGACAAAAAGTTGATATTTTTTGGTTTAAGTTTATATTTAAAATTTTAAAACATATCAAAATTTAGTGTAGTTTGATTTTAAGAAAAAAATAATCAAAAATCAAACCAAAGAGACTATATAAATACTATTTTAAAATCACATTCATATATATAAGGAAGTGCACAAATAGCTTATTTAAACATCACCACTTACGACATGACCAAAATTCCTCATATTTTTGTAAATTTAATCGCTTTAAAATAACTTCAGATGTACGATATTCTGAAATTTTATACACGTCTGAAGTTTGACTAGCCAAAACCTAACTCGAATCAATTTGGAAGTAAGCAAACTTTCAATATACACGTTTGAAGTTGTTAGAATATGCAAGGAAAATTGAATAATTGAACTTAATGTATTTATACATGAAGTTGACTCATATGACTGTAAACTTGGCATTTATGAATGAAGGTTAGACATATATGATTGCAACTTCAGGCATTTCATGAACAAGGGCATATCTAGGATACGTGTTACATGTAATTCAGCCGAATTATGTAGTTTTGATCCAAATATTGTATTTGTCTCTAAAATATATTCATTGGATATATATAAATTATTACTATAGAACCCATTAACTTAATAACACTAGCTTGTTTTAGGTTGCACCTTGACACAAGAGGTGGGGTGGGGGGGGGGGGTTATGTCTTACCCGATTTTTCCGAATCAAAGACCCAGGTTTCAGACACAAATAGAAAGTGAAGTACGAAAATTAAAGAACAAAATGATTGAATCTGGCTCAAAATTAAACTTCACTAACTTCAAAGAGCGGTTTTAGGTTACAACTCAATAACCAAAGAGACTATCTCTAATACCTTACCCTCTACAATCAACTCAATTGTAGCTACCCCTTTCAAAACTAACTCTAGCCTAGAAAGCTAAACAAACTCTGAGAGTTGTTTACTACGAACAATACTTCTCAAAAGCAAAATAGGATACAATTTAAGACCAATAAAACAAGAGTCAACAACTAAAGAACTTAACAACTTAACAATAAACAAGTAATTAGCCTATCTTGATTGAGATAAAATCGAGAACTTAGTCTGATCTTTAGCTGAACTGCTTCGGGTCCGAGACAAGAACAATTAAGAGCACTTCTGAATATTATAATGCGAGTATAAGTAGAGAGAATGAGATGCCCTTCCAACATGAATGTTGAGCTCTTATATAGCTAACAATACAATACATTTATGCCCAAGAATCACTCCCTCATTAAATGATAAAAACAGTCACTTAATGAGCAAATGGTAACGACTGTTGTCATAACCGAAACGGGTAGGCACTAGGTTCCTTTGGTCTTTCACCCGATGTTATCAATTTCGGTCGCCATTTGGTGTTACCTGGTTCGACCACTGCCCGGGCTTGCTACAACACCCGAACTTACCACCGGTGCAAACTGTTACTTCCCTCGGCTTCCATTCTCAAATCATGTCATGTGTCGTGCCGTTTTTTTACCTTATACACAAAATATTAGATGTATTCATTAATGGGCAATGGAAATCAAACTGCTTGTCACCACACCCTTATAATATTGTCAAAGAAATAATGTCCAACTCCCAAATCACCATAAACCAGGATAAAAAAGATACAACTATCTGGATCATTTTTGAGATCGATTAGTTATTTTTCAGTAGCTTCTGCGTGGAGTATTCTTAGACAAGGAAAATTATCTCTATTCTTAAGTCTATGTTATACCACAAGGACATCCCTTATAAGATGTCCAGTCCATGTCAAACCTTCTACTAATGAAAAAATTATAAAATTTGGAAGAAACATACTTTCTAAATGTTGTGTTTTGTGTTGGTGTTGGTACGATACTAGAGTTGGAGACAACAAAGTGTTGGAAATGTTATCGGGTGGAATTGAGTTATCCCGTCCTTAATGACTTGAACACAAGGGGTCCCGCATATCGGAAATATGATTTCCACACACATGCATACGTCGTACAACGTCTAGCTAAATTTCACGTAGTGAAAGAGATATTGGTACACATGTTAAAGTGTTCTTAAGTTAGGTAAGGATGGACGATTAATTGGTCAAATTAATGTACGATGGTATAAGAAAAGAAGAAATATACAAAATACGAAAAAAGGGGAAGAGCCGCGGGGCCTTGAGAAAAAGGACCGCGGCACCAAGCCAAAAAGGAGGCAAAGACAATGGTACATGCGGATGCGGATCATGGTTTATAAGACCGCGGTGCCTCCGGGCAGGACCACGGTTCTTGTCCGAGAGCTCAAGTTTCTTCGGCAGATTTGGGCGGTGCCTCCCGAGGCGCCGGTGCCTACTGACATGGATTTAAAAACACCTGAATCTTCTGATTCATGGACATAATTAAAGGTCTAAGGATCATCCAACTCTTGGCATGATCTAGATGTCTTTTGAAGAGATCAAGATGCCTCTTGGCAAGATCTATGCACCCCATTTAAGACATTCACATGTCTTGTTATCCACAATCTTGCACCTATAAATAGAGGCTTTAAAATCAGATTTTATACACTTCAAACAACACAAAATCTGGAAATTGTTGAGAGCCTTTATTCTTCTTCTAGCAATCTTTTGTTCTTGTTTCTTCTACAAGGGTTCTCAAGCATTTGGCTTGTGTTTGAGAAAGTACTGTCGTTTTATCTTGGAAGACTATTATCCATCTACCGTAAGCCAATATATAGGGGATAATTTTATCTTAAGGAGAGATTGTCAAACAATTGACTCGACAACATTACAACTAGCTTTCTCTATTCTCTTTCAGTTCTTCGTTCCCGTTCACACCCACAAATTTTACAACAGTTAAGATAAAATTATTATTACGAAGAACTAAAGATGGTCAACGGAAAGGAACAAGTCTCTGCTTCCAACAATGCCACATCCTTTGGCACTGCTACTGTTGCTGCTGGTATCACTTTTGGTACCATAGGGAATACTATGATTCCACCAAACTTCCAAGCTGAAAGACCCGAAAAGTTTGCGGGCACCAACTTCAAAAGGTGGCAGCAAAAGATGTTGTTTTATCTCACCGTGCTAGGTATGAAAAAATACTTATCTGAAGATCCTCCAACTGTTGGAGATGACATGGACGTCCAAACCAATAACACGGTTCAGACGGGCCATGATACCCAAGCTACTGGTGGCCTGATGATGAACTTTGACTCTTGGAGTCAAAACGACTATATGTGCAGGAACTACATCCCGAATTACATGTGCGACCCACTCTACATGGTATATTATACTACAAATACCGCAAAGAAGTTATGGGAGTTGTTGCAGAAGAAGTACAACACTCATGATGCGGGTGCTAAGAAGATCATAGTCAGAAAATTTCTGAAGTACCAAATGGTGAATGACAAATCACCATGTCGCAGTGCAGAATTCGGATAATTATCCATGATCTGGATCTAGAGGGGATGAAGCCCAATGAGTCATTCTTGGTCGCTTCACTGATTGAGAAACTGCCTCCATCGCGGGGTGAGTTCACTAGTTATCTAAAACTCAAATCCAAGGAGATTAGTTTTGAAGAGCTTGTCCTCAAGCTTCATATCCATGAGGATAACAAAAATACCTTGTTTAAAGGCAAGGCAACATAAGTGAAGGCTAACTTGGTGGAGACCAAATGAAATCCAAGTAAGAAACACAAATTTCTGAAAGAAGATAAAACTCAGGCCGTTGAGAAGTTCAAGGGCAACTGTCACCATTGTGGCAGAGCTGGCCATATGGGCAAAAACTGTCGCCAGTTGAAGCGCGAGCAGGTGGAGAAGGCCAAAGGTAAGAAGAAGACCAAAGGTAAGAAGAAGGCCAAAGCCAACATGGTTGAAGACATGATCCTTGATGATCTCTGTGAAGACTTCTCGGTCGTTGTGCAAGAAGAAAATCTGGTGGAGAATACAAAATAGTGGTGGTTGGATACGGGTGCAACCCGTCACATATGCTCCGACCGAAATGCTTTCTTTACCTATGCAACTGTTGAAGTTAAGAAACTGTATATGAGGAACAATGCTACCTCAGATGTGCTGGGGGAAGGTGTTGTGGTACTCAAGCTGTCGTCTGGCAAAGACCTCAAACTGAAGAATGTCATGCATGTTCCGGACATCCGGAAGAATTTGATTTCAATTAATGTTTTAGTGCAGGCCGAATTTCGAGTTGTGTTCGAATCCGGTAACTTTGTTGTTACTAAAAATTGTGTGTTTGTTGGAAGGGGATTCGCCTGTGAAGGCCTCTTCAAGTTAAACGCCATAGCTATAATTCGCAATATCAATGAAAATGCATCTTCTTATTTGCTTGAGTCTTCCAGTCTATGGCATCATAGACTGGGACACTGATGCGCGTAATATGCACACACTTTTTAAACGCAAGTGCACGTTATCGTATCAAGTAGTATAGTCTTGGATAAGACCGAATATCGTCCTCTAGGATTAGGGTCCAAGTATCAGTTATCTATTTTCTAGTATCTATTTGGTGAATTAATGATTGATTGTTTGGTTTGTAACTAAGAGTTATGAAAGCTAATTAAATATAAAGATTTAATTCAGATGTGATGAGAATAGGGCTTCTATGTATCCTTACTATCCGCTTATGTTACTTACTAATGCATTACTTATGGTATTCTTCTTTTGGAGAAAGCAGGTTTACGAAATCGTTTTATACTCCCGTTAGGGTTATATAAACACTCAACCCCAATATTGTTCCTTACCTAACTTTCGCTGATAAGGGTAACGCTATAGGAGGATTAAGCACAAAAACCTAGTTGACCGTCACGCACAATGCGCAAAATTAGGGTTGTTAAGCCTCTCATCAACGCTACAAATCTAATTGAGGTATTTTCATCCCCAATTCAAGACCGTCACCCAACTTACAAAGATATTCACAATCCTCCTTTTCGTAACTGATTAGAAATCATATAGTGATAACTAGTTGTCAATTAGCTACCAAGAATTCAACTCAATTATTGGATAGATCTCTCAATAAGAATAATAACCATAAGCATGCATTACTTTATAACATAAGGTTCAAGAATTCAACATAGAAAGCCCTATAAGAGAATTAGTTCCTAGCCATGAATATGACAAGAACTAATTCAAAGTTCATCATGCAAAACCTGCATTAATGACTAGATAATGGCAAGAAATTACTAATGTTTAGGGCTGCAAGCTCCTAGGCCAGAAAACCTTGTGTGTTGCAAGAAAGGGAACCTTTGAAACCGCCAGGTGTTCTCCTTTATAGGTTTAAAACGCGTCTCCTTCTTTTCCTCGCAGTTCGGCCCAAAAATCCACAAAGACCTAATTTTTTCCGCGTCGCCGCGCGCGCAGGCGAGCCATGGGCGCCGAAGTTCTGCAATCCTTCGGGTGTTTTGGCGCCGCGCCCGATATTCGGCCAGATGAGAGCGCGGCGCCTGCAACTCTGTGGCTTCTGATGTTTAGCGCCGCGCCTCGCTTTCGTCTTCGAGGCGCGCACGAATCTTCTGCCTTCTTCGAATAATAGCGCGCGCGCCCTCGCTTCGATCGCAGGAGGCCGCCAGCAGTCCGATTTCACCTCGTTTGCCACTTTCTCCGTTTCACTCTAGTACTCATCTTTTCCTCTTTTCGCTCCTTTTCCGCCATTTGGCCACTTTAGCCACTTTGACTCAAAAGAAAGAAAATCTATCCTAATACGACACTTTGTATGTACAAAACGGGACAAAAGACTAACTAGACTGACTCAAAAGGTGTATATAAAATACACCGATCAAATACCCCCAAACTTAACCTTTGCTCGCCCTCGAGCAAAGATAAAAAGAAAGAAATAAAATGACAGACTCAATAAATAAGAAAATCAACAAAGAAAATAAGCAGACTTCGCCATTGATCACTTTTGCTGCATGAATGTTAACTAGAAAAACATGAAGGTTAGCAGAATAATATGCAGGAACATATAGCATGGAATTGCAACACATTGAGCTAGATATTTCGCAAACTCATACTTATCATGCTTAAATGGAAGTCAGTGTACTCAAGTATGCATATAAATTCAAAAATTCCTATGGCATGCTTACTTGCTATTCTCCACTAATTCTGGATATGCATAAAAGAGATCTTCAGGACTTTGAGGGTTGTAATGTAGGCTTAGGTAGGGGTTGGTAAAGATGGGCATTTAGGCTCATTTTTCTGTACCATACGCTCTTTGGCTTTTCAATTTTTCCCTTTTTCTTTTGATTCTTTCCTTCACTTCAATTCTATCATTCCCCTCTTTTGTTTTGGGAGAGTGAAGTGTATTATACAAATAGGCACCCCCGAACTTAAGCTTTTGCCTCTTTCTTATTACTTTTCCATTAGGGTGCATCAAACTTGTTCACTCTTTTTTGTTTCTTCTTTTTAACACAATGTACTCCACAATTTCATATTTTCACTTATGGCACAATTTTGTGGGAATATGGGGTGTCAAAGAAGAAGTTTCAAATTTAGGCTCAATGGGGCTGACTAGGGATATTTTTAAAGTACGGGATAGAAAAGAATGGTAAGAATTGGCTATCAAAGAAATGCCTGAGTCATCTCCCTAACATGCATATCCTAACTATTTCGCCAAATAGCAAGCACTCATAACACATAAGCATTTATCATTTAGCATGCATAACTTAAGCAAGAAACTCCAAATAGGCAGTTACATGTGAGTTTTTGGCATATCTAACCTAAGTGTTTAGATAGTTGCTTCAATTCCTTTACATTATTCCACCTTACTTCATTAGGTGTTTCTAGCAACTACAGCATACATGATCTTTGACAGGCAATTATGACTCAAGAAAGAAAAATTTTGGTGACTCAAAATAAACATAAAACAAATAGAAAAATTTAAATAAAACATAACATGACACACAAATAAAAACTAAAACACAAAAACACACCCCCAAACTTAAATCACACATTGTCCCCAATGTGTGTAGACTCAAAGACAGTAAAAGAAAACGACACTTACAAACTTTGGCTAAAATGGTGGTGGTGGCGGTGGATAATGCATCGACCATTGGTTGAACAAGGCACTCAGCTCGTCGATTTGTTGCCTTGTTTCTTGCCGCCCTTGTACTATCGCTTGCGCGTCCGCATCATCTCCTTACGTGTTGGTACAATTGCCCCATCAGGCTCAAGGTTCTCGCTTTGTGGTTGGCCGTGGCTGGATCTCGCCATATTGAGCCCCTATTTCGTGCTCATCTTCATCCACGCGGCCTCTCGCTGCTTGGTGGTGCTCCGTCTCGCCGCCGGGCCGGGGTGCGGGAAAGAGTGCACTATCCCATGTGACACCGCGCTGGTTTCTTTCATGAGTATTCGTAGGTAGTTGTGGGATCGCACTCATGTGGCATAGATCGTAATAAGTGAACCGTGTCCCAATCCACTTGTCACCAACTCGTTGATTTCTTCGATGCTCGCACTATCTCTTTTCCCACATCAATTATCGCCTCATAATTCCATAAATCAACTTAATCTCGCCTTTCCGCACTCGTGAAGTGCGTAGATGGAATCACGCGGCATCGACGAAATACAGCCAAGCCTTGGTCGCTTTGTTGAATTGGCACCGCCGCTTCTAGATCCATTCCTTCCGATCTCAAAAGCCTGTGGTAGCTCATCGTGTCTGCAATATTATTCGATCAATGTTGTCACGCTTCCTAGACCATGTTCTAAAATGGTTCCAATCGCTACTTTCTTCAACATCAACTGCTTTTAGCGTTGTATTTATTGCTTCGCAAATACAGTGCATATAATTTCCTTACAAAGCACCCTTTCGTCATCTCGGAAAGTTTGCATAAAATTCCCGCACTATGTTGTATTCACCGGTTTTATCTTCTCCGATTGACAAATCTCTTCCACCCCTTAGTTTATCATAGCCCGGATGGGCTCATAAACGTCTTCCTCCCCATAGGATCCCCTTTGGTAATCCATTCCCCTTTCTGGAATTACGGGTCTAGTATCAAGTCTTTTGTATCTTTGGTAGGCCTGGTAACTCACACACCTATTTTCATCGTATTGGGGTGTTGGGGTGGATGTGAGCCTCTTCTTCCCCGGTGGCCATGGTTAAAACAGTTTCTGGAGCTTTTAACTTAGTGGCACAACGTCTCCTACACACTCAACAACTAGCAGCGAAAAACAACACCCCCAAACTTCAATCTTTCTACTCAATACCCACAACCTTCTTTTCTACTCCTTTCTCCAACTTCACAATCACTTTTCACCTCGAACTACTCCAACTACAATACTTCTCCAAACTACTACCTCCTATGACTTTAGTAAAAGGATTCAAGAACAAGGATAAAGATTACCTTTTGATGAGAAGATTCAAGCTTGTTCTTGTTTCAATTGGTGGGTTGAGGCTATGGAATGGAGCTTTGTTGTTTGAGATAGTTGGGGGGTTTTGGGAATTTAAGAGTTTAGGTTGTGGTTGGGTTGGATTTGTGGAGGATTTGTGGGGGAGTTTCTGAAATTTCGTGGGTTTTGGAGAGGGAAGGTTAGGTTTTTGAAGTTGGAATTGGGAAAGATCTGATTTTTGGGCGTTTTAAGTTCTGGATTTTCCGCCGCGCCATGTTTGCTTTTTAGCCGCGCGCTAATCATCTGCGCTCCTTCGATTTTCGCGCCGCTTTCGCTCGAAGCGCGCTAAATCGCCAACTTTTCGAATTCTACCGCGCCTCGCTTCTCGAGCCGCGCTCTAAACTTCCGAGCCTGCTCAGATCTTTTCAGCCATGCGCTACCCGCTTCTCGAAATCCTTGCTTTTCTTGATTTATTTCGTCCCCGGTTTAATTTCTTGTACACAATCACACAACAACAAGATCCAATACCGTGAGATCGTTTCTTAGACAAACTAAAATAAAATAAAGATGTAAATTAAAATAACATAATTAAAAACGTTGGGTTGCCTCCCAACAAGCGTTCTTTAACGCTTTTTAGCCGGACGCAAGTTCCTTAGACTTACTAGCCCCGGGTGGATTAAGTCCCCAACTAATCCATTTCCGCCACATTTGGCGTTTCCTTTTTCTCCTTTTCTTTTAGCATTATCGGTAGTAGGGAGTTCCGAACAATTACCTCATTTAGTGTCATCTCAAAGAAACCATGCTTGCTTTCTTGGGCTCATCACTCTTTGGTTGCATTGCAATGGCTCGCATGGGGTTTGGTGGTGTTGATTGCAAAACACCCACTTACGCTTGCTCAACGACGTGTTTAAAGACTTTAAACACCATCTCTTCGTTTCTCCACTCTTAGCGTTAGCTCTCCTCTTTCAACGTCAATCAAGGCTCTACCCGTTGCTAGAATGGCCTCCCAATATGATCGGATTTCGCATCTTCTTCCATATCCGTAATCGAGGAAATCTGCAGGAAAGAAAAATTTTCCTACGCTTCACAATCACATCCTCGATCTTCCTCGTGGATGAACCACCGTCCTGGCTAGTTGCAGACTCACGCGGTGGTGGGTTTGCTTCTCCTAACTCCAATCTTTTGAAACCGATAGGGCATCAAATTTATACTCGCCCCAAATCACACAAGTGCTCTGTTGCAAGTCACCCCGCCATTGTGCATGGTAGTGTAAAGCTTCCAGGTCCTTTAGCTTTGGTGGCAATTTCTTTTGTAAGATAGCACTACACTCTTACATTAGTGCTACTATCTCATATTCGGCGCTTTCCTCTTTTTTCCCAAGATTTCTTTCATGAACTTGAAATAAGATGGTATCGCTCCAAAGCCTCTATAAACGGTATGTTGATGTGCAACTTCCGAATACCTCCAAGAATTTGGAAAATTGTTTATCGACCGCCTTCCTTTGTAATCTCTGGGGAAAGGAATCTTTTCAGATACTCTTCTCCGAGTTTTCTATCACCGGGCTAGGTTCACCACCTTATCTTTTCTAACTCGCTTCCTCTCAACTATTGGTGGCGTTTGTTGCTCCAATTGTTTTCCACTTCTCAACCGCATCGCTTACATTGCTCCCTGATTTACCTCGCATTGCTCGCAATGCCCTCGTGGCCCGATGTTTGCTCTTTGCTACCGCCCTACTGTGTTTCCAAGTTTCAACGAGGATCTAGATTCTCATTATAAATCGCGTCCGGGCGTTGCGCAAGTCGCCATGGCCGCTTTAAGCTCATCCGGTTTTTCACGACCGTGCATTGAGCTGAGGCCGGGGGCTTGAGTGAAGCGGCATGATTCTGCATCGCTGGTTCTGCATCGCCCCTATACCGATTCGATGCCACGATATTGTTCTCGCTGGCCCTGCATCGATTTTGGCCGCCCCGTACCGATTTTCTTGCCCCGATCTCTCTCCACGGAAGTTTGGGATTCCTCCACCGGATTATAAGTGTTTGAGTAGGGGTTGTTGCATTGCCTCCGGTAGTTACCTACTGCTTGACACTCTGCCTGCTCCATTGGGATGTTGTTGCGATCCGCTGAAGGACACCTATCAAATGTATGTGGGCCGCCACATATCTCACGATTTTTAGCTGACAAAGATTCACCGACACGATGTTGCCGCAATTGTTTCGCTAGAAGAGCCACTCATGCGTTCAAAGCAAAGAATAGCATCTACTTCACGGACCCCACGCTTCTTCTCCCACCGGTTGCCTCTCTTGATGGATACGGTTGTTAGTGGCCATATCTTCTAATAACTCGTGGGCGTCGTGCTGTTTTCCTCATGAATGCCCCACCGCACGCATCTATGATGGTTCTGGTTGTACTGCTCAGCCCGTTGTAGAAAATATGAACCAAGTTCCACAACTCAATGCAATGGTGTGGACACTTCCTCTGTAGATCCTTGAATCTCTCCCATGCTTCATATAAGGACTCTCCATCAGCTTGATAGAAGTTGTTCAACTCGCCGCTTAATTTTGCTGCGTTACAGGGTGGAAAGAACTTGGCTAGGAATTTACGTACCGTGCCATGTAAATATCGAATCACCGGTGGAATTCAACCATACTTTTGCTCTATCCTCGAGTGAGAAGGAAAGAGCCTCAATCTGACGGCAAGATCATCGAACGCCGTTATATCGAAAGTGGCACATAGCTCCAAGAAATTTGCTATGTGCATACGTGGATCCTCCATGGCGATCCTCCGAATCGCATCGTGTCGCACCATGCTCCGAATCGCTGGTTTTATCTCGAAATTGATGGCTCCTATTGTAGTGAGCCTAATGCAAGTCTGTGCTCCATTCACTCTTGGTAGCACATAATCTCCTGCACTTCTTCTCGCCGGATTCGAACCACGCCCTCCATATCTATTGGCACTTGCTGAGGATCTCCTGGGTTAAGTTGATTTTCACCTAACCCTTCTCTCATCCTGTTATTGTTGGGAGCACCGTCCATTTCTATCAACGTTGCAATTCGCTGATTCTTTCGCTCGCTTGCGGTGCTTTCTCAATTTCCGGATTGAAGGAACAAGAGTGTCGCCTCTTCTCCTTCGCATAAACCGATATCACGAGAAAGATAAAAACAAACAAAGAATCACGGCACCACGATTTTCGTAGAAACTAAAAAAATAAAAAAATAAAAATTAAATCCAAATTAGAAATTAAAAATAGATAATTTGATATTGAACTATTTCCTAATCCCCGGCAGCGGCGCCAAAAACTTGATGCGCGTAATATGCACACACTTTTAAACGCAAGTGCACGTTATCGTATCAAGTAGTATAGTCTTGGATAAGACCGAATATCGCCCTCAGGATTAGGGTCCAAGTATCGCTTATCTATTTTCTAGTATCTATTTGGTGAATTAATGATTGATTGTTTGGTTTGTAACTAAGAGTTATGAAAGCTAATTAAATATAAAGATTTAATTCAGATGTGATGAGAATAGGCTTCTATGTATCCTTACTATCCGCTTATGTTACTTACTAATGCATTACTTATGGTATTCTTCTTTGGAGAAAGCAGTTTACGAAATCGCTTTATACTCCCGCTAGTGGTTATATAAACACTCAACCCCAGATTGTTCCTTACCTAACTTTCACGATAAGTGGTAACGCTATAGGAGGATTAAGCACAAAACCTAGTTGACCGTCACGCACAATGCGCAAAATTAGGGTTGTTAAGCCTCTCATCAACGCTTACAAATCTAATTGAGGTATTTTCATCCCCAATTCAAGACCGCTACCCAACTTACAAGATATTCACAATCCTCCTTTCGTAACTGATTAGAAATCATATAGTGATAACTAGTTGTCAATTAGCTACCAAGAATTCAACTCAATTATTGGATAGATCTCTCAATAAGAATAATAACCATAAGCATGCATTACTTTATAACATAAGGTTCAAGAATTCAACATAGAAAGCCCTATAAGAGAATTAGTTCCTAGCCATGAATATGACAAGAACTAATTCAAAGTTCATCATGCAAAAACTGAATTAAAGAAAAGAAAAAGGAAAGAAATTACTAATGTTTAGGTCTCCAATCTCCTAGGCAAGAAAACCTTGTGTTTGGCAAGAAAGGGGAACCTTTGAAAACTGCCTAGGGTTCTCCTTTTATAGGTTTAAAACGTCTCCCTTCTTTTCCCTGCAGGCCTGGCCCAAAATTCCCTCAAAAGACCTAATTTTTTCGCGGCGGCGCTGCCCTCGCAGATGGAGCCGCGGCGCCGGAAGTTCTGCAATCCTTCGGGTGTTTTGGCGCGCCCCGATATTCGCCAGATGAGGCGCGCGCACGCAACTCTGTGGCTTCTCGGATGTTTAGCGCCGCGCCTGCTCGTCTTCGAGAGCGCGCGTCAATCTTCTGCAGCTTCTTCGAATAATAGCGCCGCGACCGCTTCGATCGCAGGAGGCCGCGCAGTCCGGATTTCACTCGTTTGCCACTTTCTCCGCTTTCACCCAGACTTCCTCTTTTTCCCTCTTTTCGCTCCTTTTCCTCTATTTGGCCACTTTAGCCACTTTGACTCAAAAGAAAGAAAATCTATCCTAATACGACACTTTGTATGTACAAAACGGGACAAAAGACTAACTAGACTGACTCAAAAGGTGTATATAAAATACACCGATCAGACACGTAAACTATCAGCCAATTAAACGATTGGTAAAGTTGGAGTTATTACCGTCTGACGCTGTAAACCCTCAATCTAAGTGTGAGGTATGTGTAGAGGCAAACCATACCAAGTTGGCTTTGCGTTTTGTAGAACGAGATACCGCTCCTCTAGAACTTATACACACTGACATATGTGATTTAAAGTTCGCTCAAACTAGAGGGTGAATAAGTACTCTGTGACTTCCATAGATAACAGTACAAGGTATAACTACCTTTACTTACTCAAAAGTAAAGACGAAGCGTTCGACGCCTTTAAGCGCTATAAAGCCGAGGTTGAAAACCAACTAAGCCTACGAATTAAAGCAATTCGTAGCGATAGAGGGGGATAATATGTTGCCCCGTTTGAGGAATACTGTGCTCAATCTGGCATAGTCCATCAAACGACTGCACCTTATTCTCCACAGTCAAACGGTGTGGCGGAACGCAAGAGCCGTACACTAAAGGAAATGATGAACGCTTTGCTCATCAATTCCGTCCTTGCGCAGAATATGTGGGGAGAGGCAGTTCTTACTGCCAACATGATACTAAATAGATTCCCTCACAGAAGCAAGGAGAAAACTCCATATGAACTATGGAAAGGAAAGACACCCTCTTACAAATACCTAAGGGTATGGGGTTGTTTGGCCAAAGTCGAGGCACCTAAGACAAAACAGGTCAAGATAGGACCTAAGACTGTAAATTGCATCTTCATTGGATATGCAAATAACAGTAGTGTCTATCACTTTCTGGTACATAAGTCAAATATACCAGATATCCACGGGGGTACAATTATAGAGTCAGGGAATGCCGAATTCTTTGAGACAATCTTTCCAAAGAAGGAAAATGAAGTCGTCTCGCGCAAAAGGAGTCATGATTCCCCGGAATCTGACGATTCTGAATGAATGGATGCGAATGTGGATGAGAATCCAACTGATCCTGAGACAGAACCAAGGCGGAGCAAAAGGGCGAGGAAAGAGAAATCTTTCGGTCCGGACTTTTTAGCTTACTTGGTTGAGAATGATCCACAGACAATTGCAGAGGCATTATCAACTCCAAAAACACCGCTCTGAAAAGAAGCTATGAAAAGTGAAATAGAGTCCATCATGCAAAACCACACTGGGTGTTGGTTGATCTTCCTCCGGGAAATAAACCACTAGGTTGTAAGTGGGTACTTAAACGCAAGTACAAAGCAGATGAATATATAGATAAGTACAAGGCTAGGTTGATAGCCAAGGGTTACCGACAAACCGAAGGTCTTGACTACTTCGATACGTACTCCCCAGTATCCAGAATGACTTCCATAAAGGTGTTCATTGCCATGACATCACTGCATGACCTTGAAATCCATCAAATGGATGTTAAGACAACCTTCCTAAATGGTGATTTGGAAGATGAGATATATATATGGAACAACCCGAGGGGTATGTAGTTCCAGAACAAGAGAAGAAAGTCTGTAGACTTATCAAGTCTCTGTATGGGCTGAAACAAGCTCCAAAACAATGACATGAAAAGTTTGATAGCACACTACTATCAAAAGGTTTCTCCATTAACGAGTGTGATAAATGTGTTTACGTGAAATAAGACTCTGACTCCTTCGTCATGATCTGCCTCTACGTAGATGACATGTTGATCACAGGAAGTAGTCGAGCCTTGATCCTGGAAACAAAGAACATGTTGAAATAATATTATGACATGAAGTACATGGGTATCACAGATGTCATCTTAGGAATTAAGATTTCTAAGTCATCTGACGGACTAGTGCTATCTCAGTCATTACATAGAGAGTGTGTTGAGAAAGTTTGAGATGTTTGATTGTTCGCCATTAAGATCACCAATGGATATGAGTCAAAGCATTGACAAGAATCGTGGTGCACCCGTGCTCCAGGAGCGATATGCGCAGATAATCGACAGTCAGATGTATGTAACAAATTGTACCCGACCTAATATCGCTTATGCCGTCAATAAATTGGCGAGATTTACACACAATCCCAGAGATGACCGTTGGAAAACGCTTAATCGAATACTCCAGTATTTGAAATACTCAATTTTTCATACGGATTGCACTACTCGAGGTATCCAGCTGTACTAGAGGGGTACAGTGATGCAAACTGGATATCCGATATACGGAACATCAAGTCCACCAGTGGGTATTTGTTTACAATTGGTGGTGGGGCTGTGTCCTGGAAGTCCTCCAAACAAACATGCATCGCCTGATCCATCATGGAATCAGAGTTCATCGCTTTAGACAAAGCAGGTGAAGAATCCGAGTGGCTTCATGACTTCTTGGAGGATATCCCTTGTTGGGATAAACCCGTACCTTTGGTGATGATCCACTGCGACAGTTAGTCGGCATTAGGAAGGGCACGAAGTAGCATATACAATGGCAAATCTCGGCACATACGTCGGAGACATAAGACCGTTAGGCAATTGATCTCCATCGATTACATCAAATCAAAGGAGAATATAGCTGACCCTTTGACCAAGGGATTACCCAATGATCAGATGAATCGCTCGCTCAGGAATGGGCTTAAAACCCAATCACTAAGGACCGATATGGTGGTAACCCATCCATACTGACTGAAGATCCCAGGAATTTGGTTCAATGGGAAAACTAAGCTATAAAGGTCTAGTTGACCGCTTATAGAAAAGCAAGAGCACTTCGGATATTGGTTCCTTACGGAAACACTAAATCCAAACCTTCCCGCGATAGACATTAAAGTGCTACCTGAATTATAGGTACAAGATTAAATGTCGGGGTCTTAACATAATCCTCGAGAGTCGAGGTTAAGATGAATATACTTTTAATGACTCCTGGTGGGAGGTCACCTTTTTAAGTGCGAGGACAGACCGCCTCAGTTGTACGCACTTAAGAATCCAAGCGTGTCCACAGCCACAACGGATAAAACATAAGAAGAAACGAGAGATTGGACAGTTATTTGTGTCACTATCATTGTCTGGCATATACTAAACACTGACGGTTCAAAACATCACGTTCACCGCTCAGTAAATATGTCCGATGGTAGTTGACTAGGAAAGGTTCAAAGCCGCGTGCTACTATTCAGATGCAATACACTTCCGCTACTAGATTGCTAATGGTTGTCACTCCGCGTGCACCAACACCTCTTTCAAGAGGGGATTGTTGGAAATGTTACCTAGTGGGATTGAGTTATCCCGTCCTTAATGACTTGAACACAAGGGGACCCGCATGTCGGAAATACGATTTCCACACACATGCATACGTCGTACAATGTCTAGCTAAATTTCACGTAGTGAAAGAGATGTTGACACACATGTTAAAGTGATCTTAAGGTAGGTAAGGATGGATGATTAATTGGCCAAATTAATGTATCACCCACGATGGTATAAGAAAAGAAGAATGTGCAAAATACGGGAAAAAAGGGAAGAGCCATGGGGCCTCGATAAAAAGGACCGCGGAACCGAGTCAAAAAGGAGGCAGAACTGCAGTGCCACCTGGTCAGGAACCGCGGTGCCTCTGGCAGGGACCACAGTGCTTCTTGTCCAGTAGCTCGAAGTTTCGGTTCAGCCGATTTTGGGCCGCGGTGCCTGCTGTACATTGAACGAAAAACACTCCAGAATCTTCTGATTCATGGACATAATTAAAGGGCTAAGGATCGTCCAACTCTTGGCATGATCTAGGTGCCTTTTGAAGAGATCAAGATGCCTCTTGGCATGATCTAGGTGCCTTTTGAAGAGATCAAGATGCCTCTTGGCAAGATCTATGCACCCCATTTAAGACATTCACATGTCTTGTGATCCACAATCTTGCACCTATAAATAGAGGCTTCAAAATCAGATTTATACACTTCAAACAACACAAAATCTGGAAATTGTTGAGAGCCTTTATTCTTCTTCTAGCAATCTTTTGTTCTTGTTTCTTCTACAAGGGTTCTCAAGCATTTGGCTTGTGTTTGAGAAAGTATTGTCGTTTTATCTTGGGAGACTATTATCCATCTACCGTAAGCCAATATATACGAGGATAATTTTGTCTTAAGGAGAGATTTTCAAAAAATCGACTCGACAACATTACAACTAGCTTTCTCTATTCTCTTTCAGTTATTCGTTCCCGTTCACACCCACAAATTTTACAACACAAAACACTTATTCTATAAAGGTCACTATGCACAAAAGATCTGGTCCTATTCTATCAATTCCAGTAACGCCAACCTCAGAGGCCTTCAGTGAGATACTGAAACTTCAAAATTAAACAAAAGACTCGGTTGCAGCATACACAATCAAGATCCTTTCCCCCATTGTTATTTTGAAAGTTTGGAGATCAAGATGCAGTTTCATGTTCAGAAAAATCCTTCTATCAACAGATCATGACCTTCAATATATGCCAATTGATTATAACTACTTTTTCGAAGCTGGACATTCTGGGTTGGAAACGCATTCTTGGGTGACTCTTTACTTTGATAGCATGCTTTATCGGTTGAAGGTGTCGAATGATGGCTGACTTGTCTTGTCTTTTCGATTGATTGACTTACGGATGGAAGGTTCAGACAAGAATTCCTAGGCTGAGTGTTGGGATTTCGGGATCTAAGAATCTTAAGAAACAGTTGAATAATATACACAGATATTTGACCTCAAACTGATACAATCAACTTCTACTTTGGTCAAATGATTTATGTCGATAGATGACAACTACTATCTTTTCGTCAAGAAGAAAAAGCCAAGATTGCTCAACTTTGAGCCCCCATAAAGTACCAACTTTATTAACACTTTTGTACATATCTCATAAAAAAGACAAGGTCTAGTCCTCTTTAAAATGTAACCTTCTCCCGGTGGCAATAAAATTTTGACTCGTTCAACTTAAAAAATTACAGTTCATAAATCCCGACCTCAGACTCTTTCTTCCCGACCTATTTGACTCTCTGGCGTGCCTTTGTTTGATATGTTCATTCACTATCAATACAAACGAAAACTACACCAAAGTGGAAGGGCCAGTATAGAAGTAGCTAGACTCCTATAGTAGAGTAGTCAGCCTAACCAAAGCCTCACGACAACATAAAATTAGCCTACCGCCCCGGGAATCAATAAGAAAATAAGTGCTAAGTTTCAGATCAGTGAATAAACCGAAAGGAAAGAAGAGACATCTGCTTTTAGTAGAATTCGACATTATCTATGTGACTCAGAAGTCAATAAAAGGGCAGGTAATTGCAGATCAGTTGGCAGAGAACCCGAGTTTTCGTAGTTACAAGAATTTGATTCTCACAATTGAGTTCGTGTTTAGCGTACCTCCCTCTCTCACCAACGTCATGATCTTCTCCTTCATTGGGGCTGCCTTTGTTGTTGTATGAGCAAGTTTAAAAAGAAAACTAAAAGAATAATAAATAACCACAAATGGAAAAGAGTGTCGAATCAACTCAACTTTTGTTGCGATAAACTTTTACGACACTGTGTTCATTTATTTTGACTATTGAATGATTCCTTGATTTAGGCTGTCAGTGAACATAAAATGTAATTTATTTATTATCTACTATATTGGAATTAGTAAATAATGTACTTTATTTATTATCTACTATATGAGTTGATTATCTCTCGAAAACAGTCACACTACTTAAGATTCTTAAGGTAGAGATGAGTTGTAATTTATTTAAAATTATTTAATTGCAACATTTAATCAAAAAATAATATTATATTATACATAAGAAATGTAACGACAATATGATAGTCAATGACTCAAATATGTCCAAACCTACCCCCGCCCTACCCACACCTACCCCACCCCATTCTCAAATTTCTATGTCATATTTTTTTTTACTTTTATAAAAAATATGAATTTTTTTTCTTCCCCCTTACCCCGCCCAACCCCCAACCCCGCACCATCGTCAAATTTCTATTTCATATTTTTTTGTTACTTTTAAAAAAAAATTATTAAAAAATATGAATTTTTTTCTTACCCCCGCTCTACCCCCATCTCCCACCCCACCCACCCCAAAGGTCCTATCCATCCTCAAATTTCTATTTCATATTTTTTGTTACTTTTAAAAAAAAATTATTAAAAAATTTGAATTTTTTTCTTACCCCCGCTCTACCCCCATCTCCCACCCCACCCACCCCAGTGCCCTACCCATCATCAAATTTCTATTTCATATTTTTTGTTACTTTTATAAAAAAAAATTATTAAAAAATATGAATTTTTTTCTTACCCCCGCTCTACCCCCATCTCCCACCCCACCCACCCCAAAGGTCTCTACCCATCATCAAATTTCTATTTCATATTTTTGTTACTTTTATAAAAAAATTATTAAAAATATTAATTTTTTCTTATCCCTACCCTATCCCTACCCCCACCCCCACCCCCACCCATTGCCCTACCCATTTTCAAATTTCTATTTCATATTTTTTTGTTACTTTTATAAAAAAAATTATTAAAAAATATTAATTTTTTTCTTACCCCGGCCCTACCTCTACCCCGACCCCACCACATTGCTCTACCTCATCCTCAAATTTCGATTTCATATTTTTTTATTACCTTTATAAAAAAAAATAATTAAAGTGATGTTTGGCCAAACATCACTTTAATTTTTTTTTTTTATACAAAATCTTTTTTTTTAACTATTTTCTTCCTTTTTTAATGAACATAAAGCTCGTGTTTACCTTGAAAAGACCATTTTTACTCTAAATTAAATTCTTTTATTTCCACCCAAATAGACATTAGTTCTTTCTTAATTTTAGATTTTCTCAACTAAAACTCAATTCTTTGGACAATGGTGATTGGCGTATAAGAGAAATGGGCTAAATAAATTTCGAATTTCTTCTTTGCACATACAATCAAAAAGGCAAAAAAGAAAAGGAGAAAAAATCATTTAATAATAACTTGAGAAACTCCGTCACAATGGTACCAAGAAGCTCTCTTCTTCAATTTGCTACTGAACATTAAAAAATATACAATTTGAAATTAGGAAAGCAAAGCATCTCAATAATATCTTTCCAATTTTTTTTGTTGACGAAGGAACCTGCAGCCGCTACTCTTTCGAGTGCGCACAACTCTTAATTTGCCTCAGCTTTCGAACAAGTACCAATTTTGTGATTTTATTTCTCTATACATTAGAAGATCTTCATAGAATTTTGAGATCAAAACCATATTTGAAGGATGCAAAAACTTGGAAAGCACACGCAATAAATCAGGAAACTTTATACGAGAAATCGGCTGCAACTGAACCTTCTTGATTTTTGAAGAATTACCTAAGCAAACAAAAAATAACATTCTTGAATCTTGGTATAAAGCTTTTCTTTGCATCCCGTGCGAGATGTGCTACCATAGAGAGCCCTCGAAAAATGAAAAAATTTAGGGTTTTTTTTTTCCATTTTCTATTAAGTAATATTAATCAGAATTTACTGTAAAAACACATACTTCGCAGGTCTTAGGCTCTTAGCCGGACCTTCAAAATGTTTTAAACGACCCTTAAAGCTTTATTAATTTATTAGTTATATATCTCTGATTGCTTACCTAATAAGAACCCCAAATTATGTAGGAACCCCAAATTATGTATCTTTTAGGAGCCAAATAATTGTCAACCCCAGAGTCAAAAGTCTTCAGAAATTGGGGAAATTGTGTTGATCCAGCATCAATTACTTCCGTGTTCCCTAAGATTACTCGGCAAAGGAACATATGCCTTAATCCATTCTCATCTTCTATTGCCGATAATACCCTTCAACCCAATAAAAAAACTAATTAATTAATTAGTTAATAAATTTTAAATATTTGAAGTAATTAAATGACAAATTCAATGTTCATATTTATGTAAAGACAGAACTAAAAATCTATAATTAACGAATTCTGACATGTACCAAACGTATTCTTAAACTTCTAGTTCTAAACATGTAATAATAATATTTTTACACCTATTAAGGCATCACATTGAGGTAAATTGAAAAGTTTAATATTAAAGTTTAGTCTTGAAATAACAATAAAATTATTTTCATGTGACACATGGGTCACGGATTCGAGCCGTAGAAGCAACCCTAATATTTTAGAATAGGGTGTCGACATAACCCCCTTTGGGTGTACTCCCCAAACCCTGGTAACTCGGGATATGCTTTGTGTTGGGCTGCCCTTTTTTCATTAATATCAAAGAATCTTCAAATATATAAAAAAAAAATATAGATTTAAAAGGAAGAAAGATTTTACATAAAATGGAGCAAATTAATAAATGTTACTTTTATGCTTAATTGCTTACCCATCGATATTTGCAGGATAAAGATGAACACCAATGCCAAAACATTCTCCAGATTTTGGTTCCGTAGTTGTAGCAAATCCATGAGAAATAATGTTACAAATTTCATCTTTAGAAGAACCAAACCAAGCATATTTAATATTGGCATTTCCACCACATTTCTTGTGCATTGCTTCAGAGTAAATTCGAAAAGCTTCCAATTTGGCTTGCCCAAATATAGTTGAACATGAATTCTTGTGTATCCCTACAACTTCAATTTCCTTAGCCAATTGCCCCATTCCACTTAAAAAACCTGCCTTAATTAAATCATGCTCTTTGTCACTTTTCTCTAATTTGATCATCCCATTTCTCTTGAACAATCTGAAACATTCAATCGAATAAACATTTTCAATATGTGAAAATAAATACTACTACTAAATTTTTGAATGCATAATTCCAAAAAATGTAACGAGCTTTATGTATTGTTAAGTTTAAATTTTGAATTTACTTCTGACGTGAAGTAATTATCGAATGATGGATAAGACGACTCGACTTGGGAATCGGAAGAAAATGACATGTCTTGCTTCTCTATTGTCATGGAAACTTGTTCATCTTCTCTGAGTTGCTCCATATCTAATTAAGACTAAGAAATTAGAAGCGTGAATTTAGATAAATAGTTGGAGAAACTTTGGCTCTAAGAAAGTGTTATTGTTCCATATATTGGAAGACAGAAAAGAAAAGGGAAAAGGAGAAATATGTGTTAAGGAAGAGAGAAAACCGACTTAATTCTAATTCAATTGCGGCTTGACGGTTCCTAAACCTGTTTTTCATAACCAGAGCTTCTTACTTTTCCTGAAGATTCTCATTCCAAAGATTTGCTTAATTGAGCCTAAGTCTTTCATCACAAAATATTTGCTTAGATCTTTCTTCAGCTTTTCGATCTTGCTGACATCATAACCTACAATCAGCATGTCATCGGCGTAGAGTAACATTATGATAAATTCACCTCATATGAACTTTTTGAAGAAAACACAGTGATTTGAGGTGTTTCTGTTGTAGCCATGGGTTGACATGAAGGACTCAAACTTTATGTTTTCACTGTCGATGAGCTTGTTTCAATTCATACAAGCTTTTCTTCAACCTGCATACAAGGTTCTATTTTCCTTTGACTTTGAAACCTTCAGGTTGATCCATGTAGATTTTTTTTATCTAAATCTCCATGCAGAAATGCAGTCTTCACATCAAGTTGTTAAATCTCTAGATCTAAACTTGCAGCAATGGTGAGAACAACTCCGATTGAGGTCATCTTCACCACTAGTGAGAAAATCTCTTCGTAATCTACACCCTTCTTCTGACTGAAACCCCTCACAACCAGTCTCACCTTGTACCTAGGTTGTGAGTTATGTTTCTTAGACTTCAACTTGTAGACCCACTTATTTTTCAGTGGTATCTTTCCAGCTGGAAACTTCACTAAGTCGTAGATGCAGTTTTCTTGTAAGGAGTTCATCTCTTACTTCATGGCTTCTAACCACTTTTCTTGTTGGTTATATGTCGTGACTTCTGCAAAACTTTGTGGCTCGCCTCCATCAGTGAGCATCACATATTCATGTGGGTTATATCTAGTAGAATATTGTCTTTCTCTAGAAGACCTTCTAATTGGAGGTACATCATTTTGTGCAGGTGGATTCTGATTGTCACCCGCTTTATCATCAACCGCATCATCATGATCTGGTTGGGTATCTCCTCTGTAATCTTGGACCGTTGGTGAAGGAACTGGATCTACGTTGACATGAACTTCTGAATTAGATTCAGATTTCTTTTTGGCTTCATCAAAAACTTGATTTTTAATGAATACAACATCCCTACTTCTGACAACCTTCCTGTTTACTGGATCCAATAATCTATAGCTGAACTCTTTATGGCCATATCCCAAGAAGATACATGGATTGTTTTTGTCATCAAGCTTGGATCTTTCGTCTTTTGGAATATGTACAAAAATCTTGCAGCCAAATACTCTTAAAGTATTTGTAAGAGACGTCTTTCCCTGACTAAACTTTATCTAGAATGTCACCACCCAGAGGAGTTGATGGAGAAAAGTTGATCAAATTAACTGCAGTCCTTATAGCTTCACTCCAAAAGGATTTTGACAATTTGGAGTGCAATAACATGCATATGATTCTTTCACAAATTATTCTGTTCATCCTTTCTGCCATGCCATTATGTTGAGGGGTCTTTGAGACGCTCTTCTCAATCTTGATATGATAGTTCTTGCAGTGTTGCTCAAACATGCCTTGGTATTCACCATCGTTGTCTACACGAACACACTTCAGTGTCCTTCCAGTCTCTCTCTCGACTTTTTCTTTAAAAAGCCTAAAGACCTCCCATGTTTGGTCTTTAGTTTTCAATGCAAAACACTAGACTTTTCTCGAAAAATCGTCAATAAAAGTGACGAAGTACAACGTGCCACCAAAAGTTCTATCTTTCATGTAGCATAGATCTCTGTGCACCAAATAAAGAGGCTTAGCTTTTCTTGAGGGAGCGAAGCTTTTGAATGCAACTATGTGTTGTTTTTCTGCCAGAAAATTAACACAGGTATCCAAGTGTTCACCTTTTACTTCAGGGAGAAGGTTTCTTCTAGACAAAATTTCTAAGTCTTTTTGGCTCAAATGTCCGAGTCTTTTATGCCATAACTCAATGAAGAAATTTTTAACGACTGTATTCACCTCTCCATTGGACAACTTTGCATGGATCAAGTAGAGAGAATTTTGTTTTCTACCTCTTGCAATAAGGGAGCTGTTGATGAGTTTCCACTTTCCTTTGCCGAGGTGGTTGATGTATCCATCATCCTCAAGCTTGCCAACATAAATTATGTTGAGTCTGATATCAGGAACATGTCGAACATCTTTCAAGATAAGCTTACATCCTATGCTAGTAAGCAGGACAATGTCTCATATACCAACAACTTCAGTCACACCTTGATTGGCTATTATGACTTTGCCAAAGCTACCACCAGTATAGGATGCAAACATATCACGATATGATGTAATGTGATAGGATGCACCCGAATCCACGATCCAGTCCGTTTGTTAGCATGACATACTCATAAAAGCATCATAAAAAACCATAATGATATCGCCATCAATTGCAGCTGTTGTCATGTTTTTCTCCGTATTTTCATTATTTCCATGCTTTACTCTCTTTTCTTCTTTCTGTAGTCTCTTCATAGTAGTTTGGACCACCACTATAATGTCATTTGAAGTCTTTCTAGGTTTAGACTTCCCCTAGATTTGTCTCTCGTATGTTGCTAATTTTATTTTTACTTCTCCCTCGATCACTATTTTCGACAACCATCGCCTTTGAGTCAAAAAAATGATTTTGCTCTTTTCTTCTAGACTCTTCATTAAGAGACAATCTTTGACCATATGCAAGGTCAGTGCTCCGTCTGGAGCTGAATTGCTAATTGACACTACAAGAGTGTCCTAATTATCTGGCAACGAACTGAGTAGCAATAAAGCTACAACTTCATCATCAATAGAAATCTTCATATTGATGGATTGATTGATAAGACTCTGATATGCATTTAGGTGCTCCGTCATGTTGGCACCCTCCACATATCGCAACCGAACAATTCTTCTGATGATAGAAGCTTTGTTTAAGATATTTTTCCTCTCAAACATAGCTTTTATTTTCATTCAAAGAACATCAGCCTTTTCTTCATTAGCAAAATGATGGAAGATAATGTGCTCAATGAAGCGCCGAATTTAACCAACAGTGTTTCTATGCATGATGGTCCATTCAACATCAATTGTTTCTTTTGGTTTGACATCATCACCATGTAAGGGAAAATAGAGATCCTTACAATAGAGAAGATCCAACATGTTTGGTTTTCAAATTGTGTAATTTGAACATACCGCCAAGCGATGATGATTCCTCCATTTTTAATCTGCCCCCGTAACCCGGGCTCTAACACCATTTGTTGGGAATAAAAGGAGAGTACTCCAATTCCCTTTCATGATTAATATATGCAGAAAAAATAAAATGGAGATCCCGAAATACTTTTCTGATGTGAAATATCAGACGCAACTGTAGCAGGAGCATACTTAGTATTTCCAGATATATTCCAATATAAATATTGTTTTATGAATAGTAAATAAAATACTAAATACAAGCAAAAAAATTATCTCGTGGAAAAATAATTACGGTAAACCTTTCACTTTAACAATAATAATGGATATACAATAACTTCTCAAGTTTTGATAAATAATTGAGGAATACACTAAAAAACTCTCACACTCACTAGTGTGGTAATCTCACAATTTCTCTATAAAATATTACTGAACTCGATATACTCTCAGATATATATTTTTATCTGAGGTTTGATTGTGTGTATTGTGTTTTTGGGTGTAATGAAATGAGAAGCCGAGTGGCTCCTTTTATAGCAGTAAAGACTGCCCGATTTCAGCAATTTCGACAATTGCAGCAACAATTGTTGACAATTGCAATTCATCAAATTGCAACCTCTTTCAATAATTGCAAATGATTTGAGGATTTTTTCCTCCTTAAATTATGGGGCTGGACCCCACAACATCTACGTTGGAGAGATTACTAAAACTAGAAGATCCTACACTAGAGACTATGGGATGCATATGTTCCCGTTGATATCCTAGAGGATTTGTAACAAAAGATGTTGATTGGGCCATTGCAGTTGCGGAGCTTGTTGTGGGTTGACAAAAACGTCTTGTTGTATGGTCTCCCGTACTGTTTTGATTAACATGGCGTATGCGTAGATTCCCAGCAATATCCTCAGATTGAACTTGGTGGACGAAAAGGAAGCTAGTAAAAAAAAGTTATCCTGCTTCTCATCAACTTTGAACCAAAATGTGTAAGTTTATCAGCTACATAGTTTTGCTCCCTGTATACATGTCGAACTGATGGGTCATGGAGCTGTAGGAGGAGGTACCTACAATCAGACACAAGAGGTAGTTGAATAGATGAGTTGGAAACTAATATATTAATGGCTTCTTGAGAATCCATATTAATTTCAAGTCTTGTAAAGCCATGTTGTATAGCAATTTGAAGGCCCCGAAGAAGGGGTATGAGTTCTACATGCAATGGATTTTTAGCATATAGAAAATACGTAAATATTCTTCGTATATTCTGTAATTATTAATTTAGTGTAATTATGTAAAGTAGATATTCTCATACAATTACGATTACAATTGTAAACACATAAATATATATATTGTATTAATGAGAAAACTCCAACAAGGAGAATTACAAAACTCTACATGGTATCAAAAGTCAAACCCTAACACCCTCTCAACCCTAAATTCTATTCGGCCACCACCCCTTCTCTTTCCTTGATTCCGTGGCCACATGGCTTCTCCCGATTCCTCCTCCTCCACACGAGACGTCACACATCCTCATCCTCCCTCCTCATCTCCCAACACCTTTCATCCGACGTTTGCTGTGATGAACATAAAAAACTTTAT
Source organism: Przewalskia tangutica (assembly GCA_029844215.1). NCBI lineage: Eukaryota > Viridiplantae > Streptophyta > Magnoliopsida > Solanales > Solanaceae > Przewalskia > Przewalskia tangutica. The sequence goes on along the minus strand of CM056740.1, from coordinate 39,491,233 downwards.
CCCTTTGATTCTTGATCATGAGGATGGACAATACTATTCGTGGGTTGAGTTATTTCAAATACATGCTTGTTCCTATAGCGTTCTTGATCACATCGATGCCACCACACCTCGTCTGCCCGATGATGACAACACAACGTAAAAATGACTTGACGCAATAGTCAAACAATAGATATATGACACCATATCCATGGATCTAGTTCATACTATTATGAAGACACTTGGGATCTTATCCCAAAACCAGAAGAGGTTAATGTGATTCATTGTATGTGACTATATCATCATAAATTCTGATATATTGGTGAGCTTGAATGCCATAAAGCGAGACTTATGACAAATGACATGGGGCAACAAGAGGGAATTGATTATGGTTAGACATTCAGTACAGTGGTTAAACTAACCACCATACCACACTGTTTGAGCATTGCTTTGGGAAAGAACTGACCGATTCATCAACTTGATGTGAAAAATACATTCTTACATGGGGATTTGAAATAAATCGTATACATGAATCAATCACCTGGCTTTGTGCATCCTTCGGCTCCTCAGTATATTTGTCGGCTTCGAAAGTCACTCTATGGCTTGAAACAAGCCCACATGGCTTGGTATGACCGTTTTGCCACTTACATCTTGTAGACCGGGTTCGTGTGCTACAAAAGTGATAACTCACTTTTTATTTTTCATCGAGGTAATGACACTGCATACCTTTTGCTCTATGTGGATGACATTGTCCTGACTGCCTCCTCTGATGTGCTGAAAAACGAGATCATTACTATGCTCAAATCCGAATTTGTCATGACAGACTTAGGTAAGTTGAGTTGTTTCTTGGGGATTTCTATGACCAGATCCGAGAATGCAATGTTCCTATGTCAGCGTAAGTATGCCGAAGATATTGTTTACAGGGCTAAAATGACAAATTACATGATTATGCCCACTCCAATCTACTCGAAGTCGAATTTGAGCATGATTATGCAATTCGCTCCATGTTAAGCAATTAGAAAGATTCATCAACATTAAACAGTTGGTTCACTTTTAATATACATGTTTAGTCATTTATCATTCATTTAAGACGCTTAAAATAAAAGGAAATTATTAATTCGTACCTTTTACGCTCTTCAAGGATTATCTCGAGTTCTAGGCAATTATTCACTTCTAGTAATGAGCTGTCTAACAAACTAAAAATAGAGAAGTTGAGAGATTTCATCTTATCCATCACATTAAAACTATTAATGAATGTGAGCATTTGTCTCTTAACCATCTCTTTAATTACCACATCAAAATCTTTTTTTCCTTTATCAAATTAGTGTTCATTTCCATTAGCAGTAACAAATTAAACTACTCCCATCCTCCTTGCTTCCTGCCCTCACTCCCTAGAGAGAAAGAAAAGGGAAAAGAGGGCATTATATTATCAACCTACAAAAATTCAAAAAATGGAAAAACTTGGAGATAATATGCAAGTAGAGGAAATGGAAGAAATAAAAGATATACAAGCAAGAAAAGCTACAACGGTTGGCATAGTTGTTGTATCATGGGCAATTCCTGCTTTACATGTCACACATAGGACATGGCATCGTTATTGGCTAGATAGAATTATATTTTTTCTTCCATCTATATTTTTTCAAGTCATACATCTATTGATTACTTGGAAATTTTACCAAGAGATGATGAAGCTTATACTTGGAGAAGAAGAAGAGGATAAAGAAAAAGATCACAAAAAACCACCATACTCGTTTGTGTGTGCCTATTTGTTTATGATTATATTCATGAGTTGGATGACAGTATCCTATTGAAGATGATCAAGCTGCAGAATTATTTTCCAAGTTGTTCAATTCTTGGGAATAATTTGTATTTATTTTTCTTTCCTTTTTCTTTTAAGTAGATTGAATTACCGTGTATGTGAATATTTGAATTCAAGTGGGAATTTTGGATAATCATACCAAGAACACAGTATTTTGCCTCCCTATGTTTTTTAACGTTTACCTTGCTTTTAATTTTGAAAGATATATCCTATTCCTATATATATATATATATATATATATATATATATATGTATTAGCATGTGTGTACTAACTACTGTATTTACCATAATATTAAGGGTTATGTAATTTGTTGTAAGTAATGATGTTATACGGAGAATAGTACAATACTGTTACAAGTATGGTCGAAAGGAAATACAAAACTACATACAACATTGGTTACAAAATAATGGAAATGACAGGCTTCTAGTCATCGTCTTGAATTCTGGTTCCTGATAACTTCGAATTCCTTGAGTTAGTTTGGATACCTGTCTGAAACAAATCAGCAAACCAATGAAAGTGTAGTGCAATGTTCGTCGAGTCGATTGTTTGACAATCTCTCTTTAAGACAAAATTACCCCCGCATATTATGGCTTATGGTAGATGGGTAATAGTCTCCCAAGATAAAACGACAATACTCTCTCAAGCACAAGCCAAATACTTGAGAGTCCTAGTAGAAGAAACAAGAACAAGAGATTGATAGGAATAGAAGAAAGGCTCTCAACTATTTTCAGATTTTTTATTGTCAATGGATTATTTAAAATCTGATTTGAGACTCCTATTTATAGGTGCAATGTTGTGGATCACAAGACATGTGAATGCCTTAAATGGGTGCATAGATCTTGCCAAAAGACATCTTGATATTACCAAAAGGCACCTTGATTATGCCAAGAGTTGGCTAATCCTTGGCCCTTCAAATCTGTCAATGAATCAGAAGATTCTGGACACTTTTCCGATTCACTGTTCTGGAGGCATCGTGGCCCTAAATCAACAGAACCGAAAATTCGAGCTACTGAACGGGAGGCACCTAGGTCCCTGCCAGAGGCACCGCGACCCTTAGCCAGGTAGCACCGCGGTGCCTTCCTTTCTTGGCACGGTGCCGCGGTCCTTTTTCTTGAGGCCCCACGACTCTTCCGCATTTTCTGTATTTTGCACATTTCTTCTTTTCTTTTACCATCGTGAGAGATACATTAATTTGACCAATTAATCGTCCATCCTTACCAAACTTAAGAACACTTTAACATGTGTATCAACATCTCTTTCACTACGTGAAATTTAGCTAGACGTTATTCGACGTATGCATGTGTGTGGATAACGTATTTCCGATATGCGGGGCCCCTCATGTTTAAGTCATTAAGAACGGGATAAACTCGATTCCACTAGGTAACATTTCCAACAATCCCCTCTTGAAAGAGGTGTTGGTGCACGCGGAGTGCCAACCATTAGAAATCTAATAGCGGAAGTGTATTACATCGGAATAGGTAGCACGCAGCTTTAAACCTTTCCTAGTCAACTACCATCGGACATATTTACTGAGCGGTGAACGTGATGTCTTAAACCGTCAGTGTTTAGTATATGCCAAGACAACGATAGAGACACAAACAACAGTCCAATCTCTCATTTCTTCAAATCATTCTGTCCGTCGTGGGCCGTGGACAACCTCTTGGATTCTTAAGTGCGTTCATTTGAGGAGGCCACACCTCGCACTTAAATAGGTGATCTCCTACAAGGTACCCTGCAGTACCCCACCACACTAGTGTTAGGAATCATTAAAAGTATTCTCATCTTAACCTCAATTCTTGAGTGTTATGTTAAGACCCCGACACTTAACCTATACCCAAAATGCAAGTAGCACTTTAATGTCTATCGTGGGAAGGCTTTGGATTAGTGTTTCCATAAGGAACTAATATCCGAAGTGCTCTTGCTTTTCTATAAGCGCTCAACTGGACCTTTACATCTTAGTTTTCCCATTGAACCAAATTCTCGGGATCTCCAGTCAGTATCGATGGGTTACCACCATATCGGTCCTTTGTGATTGGGTTTTAAGAACATTCCCCTAGACAGACAGAATTCTTGATCTTTGGGTATTTCTTTAGTTTAAAAGATTTGTGATATCCTTTGATTTGTAATCAAGGAAGTGTTACCCGTGATAATCAACTGCCAAACGGTCTTATGTCTCTGACGAATATGTTGAGACGCCGTCATCCGTACCCTTCCAGAAGCCGATTGACTTGCCACATTGTATAACTGTCGAAGGCACAGGTTTCTCCCGATAAGGGACTTCCTCTAAGTTGTGGTGAAGTTACTCAACTTCTTTTCTCGCTTTGTATAAAGAGGAAAACTCCGATTCCCTCACGAATCGGCTGATGCAAGCTTTAGAGGATTTATAAGATACACCATACACATTCTCTTTGTGGCTATGGCGTTCTTCATATCCGATGTCCAGTTTGCACCGTTGTGTTCTCCCAGAACGACCGGACATCCGGAATACCTTAATCCATAGATTAGAGAACATCTCAGATATCGTCATATCTGTCTTAGTGACATCCAGTGATTGTTTCCAAGATCACGAGTGAACCTGGTTCAACTGGTTGATTCGGCAAGCAATATCAGGTAGAGTGTAGTTGTACTCTGAACTATCTGACCTGTGCATATCGCTCCTGGCATATGGGTGCACAATGATTCTAGTCAATTCATGACTTATATCCATTGGTGACTTCAACGAGACTGTCAAAGTTCCTCATAGATGAGTCTGTAATTAGATCAGTCCGTTAGATGTCTTAGAAGTTCCACTTCCTAAGATGTCATATGTAATACCCATATTCTGAAACATTGTATCAACATCTCCTGTGATCAACCTATCGTCTATGTACATGCATATCATGAATGGTTTCATATAGACACATTTGTCACATGCATTAATGGAGAAACCCTTCGATAGTACTATCAAAGTTTTCGTACCATTGCTTCGGGGCTTGTTTCGGGTCGCATAAAGATTGAATAAGTCGACCGACTTTCTTCTCTTTGCTGAAACCACACACCCATCGGGTTGTTCCGTATTACTTTCTTCTTCCACTTTTGGACTTTTGGTTTTCTAACTATTGACTTTCTAGCTTCAGAGTCAATGTTTCTGTAGTCAGATTCATTGTTTTTGTTTTATCTGAAACTTCTAGGAACGAATTGTAAACATTTCAGGGACTGTAAGGATGTTTTGGAAAGAGCCCAACAGTTCTACAAACCAACTCTCCGATTAGGAAGGCTGTCTCAACATCCATGTCACGCAATGTCGTGGTGACCCTGGAGGTTAAGCTACTCACATAGGAGGCTTTATACTTGTTAATAAATCCATCCACTTTGTACTCAATTTGAGTATCCACTATTATGACCCAATTTTTTTTTCTCGGAGAAATGTCAACCATTAGTATGGTTCTGTAAGATGGACTTTTATTCTTATCCTTTCCAGAGTTGTGCTTCTAGAATAGAAAAATTCTTAACCAAATAGGCTAGAAGGCCTAGGCCAAGTTCAGCCCCCTCTTTGCGCAGTATTGGTTTAACCTCTAGAGCCCTGAGTCCTATGAATCTGGAACACTGGTTTCGAATTATCAGGCCCTCGCGGGTTATTGTTAACCTCGAGCATAACTTCTTTTCCCTTCTCAAGAGAAGATACCTTCAAAGAATGCGGAATATTTTGAGGCGATAATCACTAATGTTATTTATTGATCCGGTGAATATGCAATCTACAGTATTAGGTCCAACTTGACATGTTTTCAACCTCTAGTCAGTTTTGAACGTGACACTTCAATTGAAATGTGAACGTGTCTCTTCACTTGCAATGAGAACGTACTTCTTCACTTACAATGTGAATGTGCCTCTTCACTTGTAGTGGGAACATGCCTCTTTACTTGCATTACTCTTCACTTGTAATGTGAATGTGTTTCTTCAGTTATAATGTGAATGTACCTCTTCACTTGTAGTGGGAACAAGACTCTTCATTTGCAGTGAGAACGTGACTCTTCACTTGCGGTGTGAACGAGACTCTTCAGTTGCAGTATGAACGAGACTTTTCACTTGCAGTGTGAACAAGACTCTTCACTTGTAATGTGAACGCGACTCTTCACATGTAGTGTGAACGAGACCCTTCACTTGTAATGTGATCTCTCTCTAGTTTGTACAACTCTGTATCAACCACGTAGATGAGAAGTTCTTCTTTCGCTTATTCCGTTTGACAGAATGGAAAGGTGATTTTGCCTCGTCAACTACATCACATTTATTTTGAGGGTTTATGTCGACAGACAACAACAATCTTAACTTGATCAATTGTCTCTTGATCTTCTTGTCCATAAATAGGACGCGATAGAAAGATGATTCCGGTTAACGGAGAATTAGTACTCCAATATTTGGTTGTGTAGTGGAGATTGAATGTTGGTTCAACTCACCAGAAGCCATCTCAAAAGTCACACGACTCTTGGATCTCAAAACCGAAACTCTAGGTTTTATGTACATTGTTTTTGGGTTTTAGCGTCGCGGCTCAGTCAGACTGGCGTCGCGGCTCCACATCATCCGAGGAAGCATCGAGCTTCAGCTGCCCCTCTAGGTGGGGAGCACCGCGTCCCTTAATTTAGGCACCGCGGTCCCTTCTCAGAATCAGCCCATTTTGGACGTTTTGCATGCCCGTGTATTGAATCCTTTCTATCCACAACTTTGTTGTCAAGATCCGAAGGTTTTATCCTTATCTTGCCCAACGATAGCCTTAGCTTTCCGATCATCTAAGATTTGATTGTTCTAGCCTACTCCAGTCGCCCGTAGGTTTTGTATGACTGAGTGTCTATTTTTGGCCCACCTTATTGTGTGTCCAATTCCATCATATGAAGGATCTTCTGCCGATGGTGTGACAGGTTCATCTCTTACTATCCTATCAAATGAAGGATCTTCTGTCAGAAATGATGACATGTTTAACTCGTTTCTTCCCTTGAGATTGATGCCCAGACAATTTCTGGCGCTTGCTTAGAAAACCGTGTAAATTAAGAGTGGTCACAATTTTCGCATAGTTAGTGGAAATCGATCCGTTTATGTGTGAACATACTTTACACACTTTCATATTCAAAAGAACGGATCTTTTGAATTTGGTTATCATTAATCGGGAAGCCGATGAGACTCAATATCTGATTTTTAAAGTAGGAAATACAAGTTCTAATGATAAATATTTCCATATTACTTTACACAGATATTGACTATGCTAACTATGGATGGTAAGGAAATAGACTTAGCCTTTTAGAAATCTGGACCCCTCTAGTCAGAACTAGTGTCCATCATCTCCTTACCGTAACTCGGATTCTGAGACCGATATAGGCCCTCTGCCACAAGGTAGAACATCATCTTCAGCCTTCTCCTCTTGTCCCAGTTGATATCCAAGTCCTCTTCTGGATGATTCTTCGCAGCTTGATTTTGAGCGGATTTTTGACCCCCACATGCATGACTATCAGTCGTGTCTTGAAGATCAGTAAATGTCGATTCTTCGACGAAAGAAGATCTTGTACTGTCGTCAAATATAGATCCAAAACTAGGACCTGATTTGCAGCCACTGTTGTTGACAAAGATAGCGTCTGAACTATCAACTGAACTGTCAACCATACTGTCATCAACTAGAAAACCATTTCCATAACCAGAATCGGTCACCCCAAGGTTGACCGACATCTTTCGACTACTAATATAATTTTGTCTTAAACTGTTGTAAATAATGATATTGTACGGGGAATAGTACAATACTGTTACAAGTATGGTCGAAAGGAAATACAAAACTACATACAACATGTATTATTGAAGTAGTTACAAAATAATGGAAATGACAGGCTTCTAGTCATCGTCTTGAATTCTGGTTCCTGATAACTTTGAATTCCTTGAGTTAGTTTGGATACCTGTCTGAAACAAATCAGCAAACCAATGAAAGTGTAGTGCAATGTTCGTCGAGTCGATTGTTTGACAATATCTCTGTAAGACAAAATTACCCCCGTATATTATGGCTTACGGTAAATGGGTAATAGTCTCCCAAGATAAAACGACAATACTCTCTCAAACACAAGCCAAATACTTGAGAGTCCTTATAGAAGAAACAAGAACAAGAGATTGCTAGGAATAGAAGAAAGGCTCTCAACTATTTTCAGATTTTTTATTGTCAATGAATTGTTTAAAATCTGATTTTGAGACTCCTATTTATAGGTGCAAAGTTGTGGATCACAAGACATGTGAATGCCTTAAATGGGGTGCATAGATCTTGCCAAAAGACATCTTGATCTTACCAAAAGGCACCTTGATTATGCCAAGAGTTGGCTAATCCTTGATCCTTCAAATCTGTCCATGAATCAGAAGATTCTGGACACTTTTCCGATTCACTGTTCTGGAGGCACCGCTGCCCTAAATCAACAGAACCGAAATTCGAGCTACCGGACGGGAGATACCTAGGTCCCTGCCAGAGCCACCGCTGTGCTTGGAGTACCGCGACCCTTAGCCAGGTAGCACCGCGGTGCCTTCCTTTCTTGGATCGGTGCCGCGATCCTTTTTCTCGAGTCCCCGTGACTCTTCCCCATTTTTCATATTTTGCACATTTATTCTTTTCTTATACCATCGTGGGAGATACATTAATTTGGCCAATTAATCGTTCATCCTTACCTAACTTAAGAACACTTTAACATGTGTACCAACATCTCTTTCACTACGTAAAATTTAGCTAGACGTTATACGACGTATGCATGTGTGTGGAAAATGTATTTCCGACATGCGGGGCCCCTCGTGTTTAAGTCATTAAGGACGGGATAAACTCGATCTCACTAGGTAACATTTCCAACAATCCCCTCTTGAAAGAGGTGTTGGTGCACGCGGAGTGCTAACCATTAGAAATCTAATAGTGGAAGTGTATTGCATCAGAATAAGTAGCACGCAGCTTTGAAGCTTTCCTAGTCAACTACCATCAGACCTATTTACTGAGCGGTGAACGTGATGTCTTGAACCGTCAGTGTTGTGTATATGCCAAGACAACGATAAAGACACAAAACAATAGTCCAATCTCTCATTTCTTCAAATCGTTCTGTTCGTCGTGGGCCGTGGACAGCTTCTTGGATTCTTAAGTGCGTTCATTTGAGGCGGCCACACCTCACACTTAAATAGGTGATCTCCTACAAGGTACCCTGCAGTACCCACCACACTAGTGTTAGGAATCATTAAAAGTATCATCATCTTAACCTCGATTCTCTAGTGTTATGTTAAGACCCCGACACTTAATCTATACCCATAATGCAGGTAGAACTTTAATGTCTATCGCGGGAAGGCTTTGGATTAGTGTTTTCATAAGGAACCAATATCCAAAGTGCTCTTGCTTTTCTATAAGCGCTCAACTGGACCTTTACAACTTAGTTTTCCCATTGAACCAAATTCTTGGGATCTCCAATCAGTATGGTTGGGTTTACCACCATATCAGTACTTAGTGATTGGGTTTTAAGCACATTCCCCTAGACAGACAAAACTCTTGATCTTTGGGTATTTCTTTAGTTTAAAAGATTTGTGATATCATTTGATTTGTAATCAAGGAAGTGTTACCCGTGATGATCAACTGCCAAACGGTCTTATGTCTCTAACGAATATGTCGAGACGCCGTCATCCGCACCCTTCCAGAAGCCGATTGGCTTGCCACAGTTTATAACTGCCGAAGGCACAGGTTCCTCCCGATAAGGGACTTCCTCTAAGTTGTGGTGAAGTTACTCAACTTCTTTTCACGGTTTGTATAAAGCAGAAGACTCCGATTCCCTCACGAATCGGCTGATGCAAGTTTTAGAGGATTTATAAGATACACCATACACATTCTCTTTGTGGCTATGGCATTCTTCCTATCCGATGTCCAGTTTGCACCGATGTGTTCTCCCAGAACGACCGGATATCCGAAATACCTTAATCCGTAGATTAGAGAACATCTCAGATATTGTCATAACTGTCTTAGTGACATCCAGTGATTGGTTCCAAGATCACGAGTGAACCTAGTTCATTTGGTTGATTCGGCAAGCAATATCAGGTAGAGTGTAGTTGTACTCTGAACTATCTGAGACCTATACATATCACTCATGGCATATGGGTGTACAATGATTCTAGTCAGTTCATGACTTCTATCCATTGGTGACTTCAACGAGACTGTCAAAGTTCCTCATAGATGAGTCTGTAATTAGATCAGTCCGTTAGATGTCTTAGAAGTTCCACTTCCTAAGATGTCATCTGTAATACCCATATTCTGAAACATTGTTTCAACATCTCATGTGATCAACCTATCGTCTATGTACATGCATATCATGAATGGGTCAGAATTACCTTTCATATAGACACAATTGTCACATGCATTAATGGAGAAACCCTTCGATAGTACTATCAAAGTTTTCGTACCATTGCTTCGGGGCTTGTTTCAGCTCGCATAAAGATTGAATAGGTCGACCGACTTTCTTCTCTTTGCTGAAACCACACACCCACCGGGTTATTCCGTATTACTTTCTCCTTCCACTTTTGGACTTTTTGTTTTCTAACTGTTGGCTTTCTAGCTTCAGAGTCAATGTTTCTGTAGTCAGTTTTATTGTTTCTGTTTTATCTGAAACTTCCAGGAATAAAATGTAAACATTACAGGGAATGTAAGGATGTCCTGGAAAGAGCCCAACAGTTCTACAAACCAACTCTCCGATTAGGAAGGTTGTCTCAACATCCATGTCACGCAATACCGTGGTGACCCTGGAGGTTAAGCTACTCACATAGGAGGCTTTATACTTGTCAATAAATCCATCCACTTTGTACTCAATTTGAGTATCCACTATTACAACCCAAAGATTTTTTTCTCGGAGGAAGGTCAACCATTAGTATGGTTCTGTAAGATGGACTTTTATTCTTATCCTTTCCAGAGTTGTGCTTCTGGAATAGACAAATTCTTAATCAAATAGGCTAGAAGGCCTAGGCCAAGTTCAACCCCCTCTTTGCTCAGTATTGGTTTAACCTCTAGAGCCCTGAGTCCTATGAATCTGGAACACTGGTTTCGAATTATCAGGCCCTCGCTGGTTATTGTTAACCTCGAGCATATACTTTTTTTCCCTTCTCAAGAGAAGATACCTTCAAAGAATGCAGAATTCTTTGAGGCGATAATCACTACTGTTATTTGTAGATCCGGTGGATACGCAATCTACAGTCTTAGGACCAACTTGACATGTTTTCAACCTCTAGTCATTTTTTAACGTGACTCTTCAATTGCAATGTGAACATGCCTCTTCACTTGCAATGGGAACATACTTCTTCACTTACAATATGAATGTGCATCTTCACTTGTAGTGGGAACATGCCTCTTTAATTGCATGAATCTTCACTTGTAATGTGAATGTGCTTCTTCACTTACAATGTCAATGTGCCTCTTCACTTGTAGTGGGAACAAGACTCTTCATTTGCAGCGTGAACGTGACTCTTTACTTGCGGTGTGAACGAGACTCTTCAGTTGCAGTGTGAACGAGACTCTTCACTTGCAGTGTGAACGAGACTCTTCACTTGCAGTGTGAACGAGACTCTTCACTTGTAATGTGAACGTGACTCTTCATATGTAATGTGAACGAGACTCTTCACTTGTAATGTGATCTACATCTAGTTTGTACAACGTTGTATCAACAACGTAGATGAGAGGTTCTTCTTTCGCTTATTCCGTTTGACAGAATGGAAAGGTGATTTTGCCTCTTCAACTACCTCACATTTATTATGAGGGTTTATGTCGACAAACAACAACAATCTTAACTTGATCAATTGTGTCTTGATCTTCTTGTCCGTAAATAGGACGCGATAAGAAGATGCTTCCGGTTAACGGAGAATTAGTACTCCAATATTTGGCTGTGTAGTGGAGATTAAATGTTGGTTCAACTCACCAGAATCCATCTCAAAAGTCACAGGACTCTTGGATCTCAAAACCAGAACTCTAGGTTTTCTGTCCACATTTTTCGGGTTTTAGCGTCGTGGCGCAGTCAGACTGGCGCCGCGGCTCCACACCGTCCGAGGCAACACCGTGCTTCGGCTGCCCCTCTAGGCGGGGAGCACTGCGGCCCTTAATTTAGGAGCCACTGTCCCTTCTCAGAATCAGCCCATTTTGGACGTTTTGCATGCCGGTGTATTGGATCCTTTTTATCCACAACCTTGTTGTCAAGATCCGAAGGTTTTATCCTTATCTTGCCCAACGATAGCCTTAGCTTTCCGATCATCTAAGATTTGATTGTTCTAGCCCACTCCACTCGCCCGTAGGTTTTGTATGACTGAGTGTCTATTTTTGGCCCACCTCATTGGGTGTCCAATTCTATCCTATGAAGGATCTTCTGCCGATGGTGTGATAGGTTCATCTCTTACTATCCTATCAAATGAAGGATCTTCTGTCGGAAATGATGACATGTTTAACTCGTTTCTTCCCTTGAGATTGATGCCCAGACAATTTCTGGCGCTTGCTTAGAAAACTGTGTAAATTAAAAGTGGTCACAGTTTTCGCACAGTTAATGGAAATCGATCCGTTTATGTGCGAACATACATTACACACTTTCATATTCAAAAGAACGGATCTTTTGAATTTGGTTATCTTTAATCGGGAAGCCGATGAGACTCAATATCTGATTTTTAAAGTAGGAAATACAAGTTCTAATGATAAATATTTCCATATTACTTTACACAGATATTGACTATACTAATTATGGATGGTAAGGAAATAGACTTAGTCTTTTAGAGATCTGGACCCATCTAGTCAGAACTAGTGTCCATCATCTCCTTACCGTAACTCAGATTCTGAGACCGATACAGGCCCTCTGCCACAAGGTAGAATAACATCTTCAGCCTTCTCCTCTTGTCCCAGTTGATATCCAAGTCCTCTTCTGTATGATTATTCGCAGTTTGATTTTGAGCAGATTTTTGACCCACACATGTACGACTATCAGCCGTGTCTTGAAGATCAGTAAAGGTCGATTCATCCACGTAAGCAGATCTTGTACTGTCGTCAAATAGAGATACAAAACTAGGACCTGATTGCAGCCACCGTTGTTGACAGAGATAGCTGTTAGGCAATATTTCGACTGCTCACACAAGCGTATGCATTGTTCACAAGTAATATAGTCTGTAAGATCGAATATCGTCCACAGAGACTGGTTTCTAAGTACCGTTCATCTATTTTATGTTATCTATTTGGCAATCGATATTTGATTGAGGTTTTTATTTAACTACTAGAATAATTGCAAGGTTTGAACTAATAAAGTTGTAATCAGTTATGAATGAATTAGGGCTTTCAAAATCCTCGACTATCCACTTTATTCAATCTTTAATGCAACTAGAATGATTATTCTTCTTCGTTAAGATAACGGTTAACTAGACTGTCTTATATTCTGGTTAGAACATATAATCACTCAACCCCAGTGCAGAACACTTCTTTATTTCTTTGATAGGATTTACCACATAGGAGGATTAAGAATAGTAACCTATAATGATGCACAAATATCGGGGTACTTTCGTTTGCGATTTTAACCTATGTCTAGTCAATTACAACATATACAAATCTCATCTTTCAGAATTTTGATTCGAAATCATATATGTTATGATAATTAGTGATCAATTAATTATCAAAAATTTATACCAAATATTGACTAAATCTTAATCAAGTGAATAAGAAATCAAACTACTGCATTAATTCATGAATAAAAGTTTCAAGTGATTCATAAGAAAAGTCCTAATAGAGTGTTTAGCTCCTAGCCATAGTCACGCTAAGAACTAACACAAAATACATACATAAACTGAATTAAAAATGAAAAAAAGAAAATTACGTAGAACAACGTCTCCAATTGTAGCTCCAAATCCGCCTTGTGTTGTGTTGTGTTGTAGAATGACCACCCTTATTCATAGCATTAATCCCTAGGGCTTAAATATCCTCTAATTTTCGTGTCTTATGGACCAATCCGCCCTTAACCAATTTGCCTTCGGAACTGAAATTTCACCCGTCGGCACCGCGTGATAATGCATCACGCGCGCAAACTCCCGCAGCCTTCTCAAAGACAAATGGCACCGTGGTACTGTCTAATGGCACCGCGATGCTGAAAGTCGTGTGGCTCCTCGGTAATTATGGCACCGCGGTGCTGCCTTCTTTCACTCTGAGTTGCCAACTTTCGTCCTTTTTGCCTCGGGAGCACCTCTTCTGCTCATTTCTCGTTCCTTTTCGCCATTTTACCTTTTTGCACCGCTGTGACTCAAAAGAAAGAAAAACAAACCTACTACTATACTAAACACAACAAAAACGAGTAAAATACCAACTAAAAATGACTCAAAAGGCGTATACAAAATATGCCTAACAAACACCCCCAAACTTAACCTTTGCTCGCCCTCGAGCAAAAATCAAAACAAAAACAAAGACACAAAAATAAAAGACTCTAAGACTCAAATCAAACAGCTGCACAAAGACTTAGAAACATATGAACGTCAGTTGGGATAATATGCAGGAACAAATATAGCATGAATTCAGCAATCTAGAATTCAGGTCAGATATTTCGCAAATTCATTTCAATCACAAGTAATGGAAGCATGAATATCTAACCTATGCATGTCAATTTTATTTAGTTCTACGGGCCTGTGTACTTGCTATTCTCCACTAATCATAGACATACATACTAGAGATCCTCAGGACTTTACAAGGTTGTAATGTAGGCTTAGACATAGGTAGGTAAAAGTTGGCATTTTGGCTCAAATTACGTACCATAAGCGTTGTTTTCATTCAACCATTTGGTCCTTCTTTTCCAATTCATACCTATCGTTCCCCTCTTCTCTTTTTGAGAGCATGAAACACATTCACATAGGCACCCCCAAACTTAAGCTTTAGCATTTTTTTTTGGGGTGCATCAATTTTTCACTCTCTTTTGTATTTTTTTTCACACTTCTTCATCCCAATTTTTTTTCAATTACTGCTTATGGCACACAAGGGAATCATATGGTGTCAAAGAAATAACATATTTAGGCTCAAAGGGGCTGACTAGGGATACAATTTATTGCAAGGTAGGTAATGAATGGTAAGAAGGGCTAACAAAGAAATGCCTGAATCATCTCCCTAACATGTACATCTTAACTATTTCGCCTTAAATAACAAGCAAGCAGACTTCACAGATATTTTTCAATTGACAACACATAGGCTAAGCATCAAATATTCCAAATAGTTAAATTTTCATGAATTTTTGGCATATCTAACTTAAGCACACAAATTTTAGCTTCTCATTCCATTACATTATCCCACTTAGTTCACTAGATATTCCAAATAAGCACATCATGCATGATATATATAAAAAATTGACTCACATAAAACACAAATATAACAAAAGACTCACAAAAATAAAATAAAATGAAAACTCCCCCCCCCAAACTTAAGCTACACATTGTCCCAAATGTGTAAAAGACTCAAAAATTAAAATGGGACGACTTACAAACATACAACGGCTCAAAATAATGGTGGTAGCGGCGGATACTGCATTGTCCATTGGGTGAACATGGAACTCAAATTATCAACACACTGGGTCAGGTGTTGATGGTATTGCATCATTTGTTCTTGATTCCGCAGCATCCTTTGTTGGTTCAAGAGCAGCTGCTCCATCATTGACATTGGAGACTCTAAGAACATGGAAGGCTGATGGCTGCTTTCACTTGCTTCATTGTGTGCCTCTGGATCTTCCTCATACATGGCTGCTGGGTCTGCTGTTGCTGACCCCTTCCCCTTGCTACTAGTCCTGGTTGGGGGTCAAGGAAGGAGTGCACTAAACTATAGGTCACAACAGACTAACTCTTCTCTAGGATATCAGTGGCGAATGTTAGGACTCCATGCCTATCACATAAGGTAGTAATGAGTGAACCATGTCTCAATCAGCCAGTAGTCGTCAGCCTACTAATCTCCCTTATGCTCTGCACTATTTCTCTCCCCACATCAATTGTCATGTCCGTCATGATGCCATAAATGAGCTTGATTCTGTCTGAGGCACATTTGTGAAATAAGTTGACGAAATCAAGCGTGCACTTATGAAATATAGCCATCCTTTGGCTGTTCTATTAAATTGGCATCGGGCAAGTCTCCTGGATCCGTTTCGGGCAAAACTAAACTCTGCGCCTGGGTAGCACAATGTCTGTGTGACTATGTCCTACAGGACGTGGTTGGCGTCTCGTGACCAACTTCTGAAATGGTTTGGATTATCGCCTCGGTCCTCCACATCATGGTCCTTAGTATCTCATTCACTGTTTCGGAACTGAAAGACACATATTTCCCTCTATCAAAGCACTGCACATCCTCTTACTCGGGGTAGTTCGCATAGAACTCCCTCACAAGGCTAGAATTTTGAAGTGGGATCCTTTCTGGGTTGGTGAACCTTCTCCACTCATTTACCTCGATCATGGCCCTAATAGGCTCGTAGTCATCATCATCATCAAATGGCATTGTCTGGTAATCCATGCCTTTTTCTGGTATCAATGCCCTAGTGTTAATCTTGTTGTATCGATCCTCCGCCTCTTTGTTGGCGAATCGAGTCAAATCATATTCTGGGGCGGATGAAGATGCTGAAGCTTTTGAAGTTCGTTTCCTAGAGGCCATAGTGAAGGTTGTTGGGAATTTTTCGGCAACGTTTCCTTTATTTCCTCGAGGTTTCCCAATAATTCTCCCACCACACAACAACAATAGCCAAGCAAAAACCGGACCATATCAGCAATACACAACAATTACACCACAATAGGCCTCAATCCACACAACTACACATCACAACAATACCCATCACACACCCAAAATCACACAACGCTCTACCACCACAGTACGTACAACCCCCAAACTTGCAAGTTACTTTCCCTACTAGCCTTGAAATTGCAAGCACAATGATGAAGATTACCTGTTTGAAGAGTTGTTCTTCACCAATTTCTTGACCCAAATGGAGGGAATGATGATGGTGTAAGATATGAGAGTATTTTCAATGGGGTGGTGCGTAGGGATTTTTGAAGAATTTGGTAGAGTTTGTGGGAATTTTTGTCGATAGAATGAGAGGAATTTCGGAATTTGTAGAGAGAGGAAGGGTTTGTGTTTGTGTAGGGAAGGATTTGGGGATTTAGGGCTTTAATTTGAATCCGTTCGGCACCGCAGATACTGACGCAGACCGCGGTGCCAAAGGTATCGTGCCCTCCGCCACGCGCAGACCGATGTATTGCATTATGGAATCGCGGTGCATAAACTCATGCGACCTCTCTGAACATTAGACACCGCGGTCCTGCACAATGGCACCGCGGTGCTTCTCCGATTCCATGTTTTCCATCCTTGTCTTCGTGCTTAGTGTCTCATTCCTTCACATGGATTCACAACACAGCAAAAATATACCAAAAGTGAGACTGTTCTATTAAATTAAATTGCATAATTTAAATAAAATTGGGTTGCCTCCCAAGTAGCGCTGTCTTTAACGTCTTGTAGCCGAACGCAAGTTACTTATTATATCATTGGGGTATTTTAACCCAACTACCTATCTATTTCAAAATCATCCTTCTCTTTCTCACTCTATTTTTCTTTTTCACAGGAGGGGGTTCAGTAAGACTTACCTGTTCGACGGCTTCCATGACATTCATTTTGTTTCAAAGATTCTGCCGACACTGGTTCACCGTATGAATGATCTCCTAGCTTTGGCTGTCTTGGCCGAATCTTTGTGTCGATTGTCTGATTGCGAAACACTTGTTGATGGCTTGGGATTCAATGGTGGAATTGAACACTTCGAACACCATCTCTTCCTCCTGAACCCTTAGTCTCAGTTCTCCCTTTTCTACATCAATCAGGGCTCTCCCAGTTGCAAAGATGGTCTCCCAAAAATTATGGGTATTTCATCATCTTCCTCCATATCAAGAATGAGGAATTCTGCTGGGAAAAAGAACTTTCCCACCTTGACCAGCACATCTTCTATTATTCCTCTGGGGTGCACTACGGTTCGGTCGACCAACTGCAAATTCACTGTGGTTGGTTTGTCTTCTCCCAAACCCAATCTCTTGAATACAGACAGAGGCATGAGACTGATACTGGTCCCTAGATCACACAACGTCTTGTTGCATGTAACCTTACCAATTGTGCAGAGCGATGTGAAGCTCCCTGGATCCTTCAGCTTAGGATGCAGTTTCTTTTGCAGGATGACACTGCACTCATCTGTCAAAGATATTGTCTCATAATCCGCTAGCCTTCTCTTTTTTCCAAATATCTCCTTCATGAATTTAAAGTATGCTGGCATCTATTCTAGTGCTTCAATAAAGGGGATATTTATGTGAAGCTTCTTAAACACCTCCAAAAACTTGAAGAACTGCTTGTCAATTGCCTTCTTTTGTAGCCTCTGAGGGTAAGGGATTCTATCAACGTACTCCCTCAAAGGTGTTCGTGGAGCTGTCTCAACTGTAGGGAGGTCCTCAACGACCCCCTCATTCTCTACCTCAGCTGCTTTCTTACACTCCTTCTCACTCACCACTACGGGATGGGGAGCAACATGCTCCAACTGCTTTTCACTCCTCAACAACACTGCTTGACACTGCTCTCTAGGATTTACCTCAATATTGCTTGGGAGAGTGCCCTGCGGCCTGTTGGTTACCATCTTTGCAAGTTGCCTAACCTGTGTTTCCAAGCTCCTGAGAGAGGACCTTGTTTCAAACATGAACTGATTCTGCGAATTGGTGAGTGTAAGCAATGCAGCTCTCAGTTCATCAGGCTTTTCCTGTTGTATAAGTGGTCTAAACTGCTGGGATGAAGTGGCCTGATTTTGCACCTGCTGGTTCTGGTAACCACCTTGATATGGTTGCTGCTGAGGCTGATCGTTCTTCCATGAAAAGTTAGGGTGATTTCTCCACCTTGGGTTGTATGTGTTAGAATTATAAGGCCTCTGAAAGTTCCCAACCGCCTGTACCTGCTCCATTGGAGCATTATTAGGGTCCACCGATGTGCATCTGTCAAAGGAATGCGGTCCACCACAAATCTCACAATTCACAGGCAGCTGGACTGCATTCACGGACATGGTGTTCTGCTGCAGTTGCTTCATCAAAAGGGCCACCTGTGTGTTCAGGGCAGTGATGACATCTACTTCATGTATGCCCATAACCTTCCTGCTGGTCACTGACCTGTCATCTGCTCCTTGATGATTGTTGGCAGCCATATCTTCGAGTAACTCATGTGCCTCATTGGCACTCTTTCTCATGAAAGCACCCCCTACTGCTACATCAATGATGGTACGAGTAGTACCACCCAACCCATTATAAAAAGTGTGGACTAACATCCACTTCTCAATGCCATGATGTGGGCATTTCCTTTGCAGATCCTTGAATCGCTCCCATGAATCACACCATCCACTTGATAAAAGTTGTTCAACTCTCCCCTTAACTTTGTTGCTTTGGAAGAAGGGAAGAACTTTGCTAGAAACTTTTGGGCCAGGTCCTGCCATGTAGTGACGGTAAAATACTAACTAAAAATAGTGTCCAATTACCAACTTCTATTCTGTAGTATCTATTTGGTGACCGATAATTTGATGACTTGTTTATAGCTATGATTATAGACGCTAACTAAATTACTTTACTTTACTTCAGATATGGTGGAAATAGGGCTTCCAAATCTCCTCGACTATCCGCTCGTTTTACTCGTTAATGCAAATAATTAAGGTTCTTCTTCTATGTTGAGATAGCAGGTTAACTAAGCCGTTTTATACTCCTGTTAAGGTAATATAAACACTCAACCCCAATGTAGAATCCTTCTATCTTTCGATGACAAGATTTACCACAAAGGAGGATTAAGAGCAATAACCTATTAAACTACACAAGTATCGGGGTACTTTCGTCCACGATTTTAACCTATGTTTATTCAACTATAGCATATTCACAATCTCCCCTTTCAGATTTCGATTAGAAATCATATAAGTGATGATAATTAGTGATCAATTAATTACCAAGCAATCAAAACAATTATTTAATAAATCTCAACAATAATAATAAGAAACCAAAATCTTGCATTAATTCATAAAACGAGGTTCAAGCGATTCGACATGGAAAGCCCTAAATTAAGTTAGTTCCTAGCCATAGACATGCTAAGAACTAAAATAATATCCAACATATACTAGAAAGAAATAAAGTAAAGAACAAGAAAAATTACTCAAAACTGAGTCTCCAATCTTGAAGTAATGCTATGATGAATGATAAGTTTTTGGATCATGCATGTTGTAGTTGCTAAAGATATTGAGTGGATAAAGTGGGATAATGTAATGGAATTAAAAGCGACAATCTGTGTGCTTAAGTTAGATATGCCAAAAATTCCTGACATCTAATTATTTGGAATATTTGTGCTTTGCTTATGTGTGTCAATTATGGAAAGAACGGTTGAAAAATGTCTAAAAAATCTGTTTGCCTATTATTTGAGGCGAAATAGTTAAGATGTACATTTTTAGGGTTATGATTCAGACATTTCTTTGATAGCCCTTCTGACCATTCATTACCTACTCTGACATAAAATGTATCACTAGTCAGCCACTTTGAGCCTAAAATAAATATCTTTCTTTAACACCCTATGATTCCTTTGTTGTGTCATAAGTAATAATGAAAAAGTATTGGAATGAAAAGTGTTGAAAAAGAAATAAAAAGAGAGTGAAAAATTTGATGCACACCAATGAAAAATATGCAAAAGCCTAAGTTTGGGGGGTGTCTGTTATTCATAATACATATCATTTTCTCAAAAGAAAAGTGGGGAGAAGGAGGGTACGAAACTAAAAAGAAAGTCAAAAAGAAGGAAAATGAGTTGAATGAAAAATGCTTATGGTATGTAACTGAGCCTAAATGCCTATTTTTACCTACCTCTGTCTAAGCCTACATTACAACCCTTGAAAGTCCTGATGATCTTTAATATGTATGTCTATGATTAGTGGAGAATAGCAAGTAAACATGTCTATAACATTTGAGAAAGATGAAATGAAATTGACATGCATATGTTAGGTGTTTGTATTTTCATTGACCATGATCTAAGTGAATTTGCGAAATATCTAACTTGAAATTCTAGATTCTTGATTATTCATGCTGTATACGTTCTAACATATTATCACTCAACCCCGATACACTCAATCGGTGTATTTTATATACATTTTTTGAGTCATTTTAGGTAGTATTTTACTCATTTTGTTGATGTTTAGTATAATATTAGGGTCGTTTTTCTTCCTTTTGTGTCACAGCGGTCAGAAATAGAGAAATGGCGAGAAGAAGACGAAATGAACATAATTGAGATGAAATTACACACTAAAAGGGCCAATAAATGAAGTCTAAGAAGTCCCGGGAAGTATAGAGGAGATCAGACGAAGCCCGGACGAAAACTGGACGACGAAA
This sequence comes from Przewalskia tangutica, assembly GCA_029844215.1. Lineage (NCBI taxonomy): Eukaryota > Viridiplantae > Streptophyta > Magnoliopsida > Solanales > Solanaceae > Przewalskia > Przewalskia tangutica. Next base: position 39,470,033 of record CM056740.1, on the reverse strand, counting down.
CAAAAATTTGCCAAAATACCGTCACCGGCTCCGCGGCACCTGGCAGCAGCGCCCAATGTTCTGCGGAGTCCGAAAGTTGCATATTTTTCAGCGCCGTGGCGCCCAATATCAGGGCCACGGTGCAAACACAAGATTTTTGACGTTTTGGACCGAATTTGACACGTTTTCAGAGTCCAAAAGGGATAACTTTTTCTACCTACAAAACCTATATAATCCCTAAAACCCTGCTCATTATTGAATCAATCCATTGTACATACAACACAACTCTAGGAGGCGAAGATTTGAGACCTAGTTCAAGTATTTTCTTTTCTTTCTCTTTTCTTTGTTTATTTCAGTTCATGTATGGAGATTGTATTAGTTCTTAGCGTGACTATGGTTAGGAGCTAATTACTTTATTAGGGATTTCCTTGTGATTCGCTTGAAACTCTTATTCATGTATTAATGCATTAGTTTGTTTTCTTCTTCACTTGATTAATGTTTATTCAATAATTGCTTTGATTGCTTGATAATTAATTGATCACTAGTTATCATCACTTATATGAGTTCTAATCGAAATCCGAAAGGAGAGATTGTGAATATGCTATAGTTGAATAAATATAGGTTTAAATCGTTGACGAAAGTACCCCGATACTTGTGTAGCTTAATAAGTTATTGCTTTTAATCCTCTTTTGTAGTCAATCTTGTCATCGAAAGATAGAAGGGTTCTGCATCGGGGTTGAGTGTTTATATATCCTAACCAGAATATAAAACGGTCTAGTTAACCTGCTATCTTAACGAAGTCAGTTTAATTGTATTAAGGATTGAATAGAGTGGATAGTTGATGATCTTGGAAGCCCTAATTCTCCGTCATAACTGATTTAAATCAAAATATTTTCATAATTAGTTTATTTCTTGCATTATTAGTCTAGAATTCCAAACCAATTAACGTTAACCAAATAGAAACTAAAGCATAGATAATCGGTACTTGAAAACTAGTCTCTGAGGACGATATTCAGTCTTACCCAGACTATATTACTTATAACGATACGTGCACTTGCGTTTAGCGTGTGTATAAATCGCATATCAAGTTTTTGGCGCCGTTGCCGGGGACTGACGTACTTTCAATATCGATTTATCTATTCTTATTTCTAATTTGGTTGCTCCAAGAACAAGTTTCTAACTTGTTCTGCGAGCATCTTGTTATCAATTTTTGTTGTTTTTTTTATTTTGTAGGTAAAAAAAAAGGCACATGGACTACTACTACTATCAGGGGCAGCAGTACTACGACTACTATCCACAGTAGTAGTATCATCAACAACAAGTTAACCCACATGCTCCACAGGAAGATCGAAACGAGCTACAGGAAGCCTTACTCAGGATCACCCAGTGCCAGAATCCTCAAGGGCAATTTCAACAACCACAGATTCAGGCCCCATCCGAGGAGCCAGACGAATTGAGAGCAACATTGTTGGCACTCACAACCGTCCAAACTCAATTCATGGTGGAAGTAAGACCCCCTCGTCAGAACTTGGAAACTCCAATGGAATAGATTCTGAATTGGGAACCACAAATTGGGCAACTGATGGACATGGTGAGCAGATTATGGAACCTAAACCATAACAAGCTGTTGAAGAATTTGGAGAGATAGTTGGTGTAGATAAAGAAGAGGTCACTGAGGACCATCCTATTGCGGAAAAGACTACACCAAAAGTCATTGCTGAACCTCAACCAGAAAGTCCATACCCTCAAGGGCACCTCCAAAAGTTGAGAGATGTAGGGACATTCACTGATCCCTACATTTTAGAGAGCCTAAAAGACAAGCATGTCTTGTGGAATTGGGGGATAATATTAGATATGAGACCCTTGTTCGACAAAGGTGTTGTAGGAAAAGTGAGACCTGCAACAATAACTATGCGGATTGCAAGCAGTTCGCAGAATGAGCCGTCGGGCACTAGTAAAGGTTAATTACGTCCAGCTAAAAGACGTTAAAGACAACGCTTGTTGGGAGGCAACCCAATATTTATTAATTATGTTATTTTAATTTTTGTTTTAGTTGTTTTATTTTGTCTTGAACAGTCTCACGGTCTTGGGTTCTTGTCTTGTGTTGTAGAATGACAGGTGGACTGAAAGCTAACTCTGAGAAAAAAGGAGCAAAAATGCTGAAAAAAAGAAAAGTCGTCATCAGCGCCACGACGCCCAGAATCAGGGCTGTGGCGCTGAGAGTTCAGAGAGCCCGCAAAAGTTTGGGCGCCACGACGCCAAATCTCAAGGCCGTGGCGCCGAAAGTTCCGAGAGCCAGATTCCGTGAAAATTCCAGAATTTTTCCTCTTAGACCTCCATTATGACCGCTGTATTGTGTCAGTAAGTTGTCCCTAATTTTAGTATTCACACATTGGGGACAATGTGTCTATTAAGTTTGGGGGGGGGGGGTGTCTTCTTGTTTTATTTTGTTTTTGAGTCTTTTGAGTTGTCTTTGTGTTGTTTTTATGTGTTTTTGAGTCATAATGTTTTTTGGATCATGCATGTTGTAGTTGCTAAAGATATTGAGTGGATAAAGTGAGATAATGTAATGGAATTAAAAGCGACAATCTGTGTGCTTAAGTTAGATATGTCAAAAATTCCTGACATCTAATTATTTGGAATATTTGTGCTTCGCTTATGTGTGTCAATTATGGAAAGAACGGTTGAAAAATGTCTAAAAAATCTGTTTGCTTGTTATTTGAGGCGAAATAGTTAAGATGTACATTTTTAGGGAGATGATTCAGGAATTTCTTTGATAGCCCTTCTGATCATTCATTACCTACCCTGACATAAAATGTATCACTAGTCAGCCCCTTTGAGCCTAAAATAAATATCTTTCTTTGACACCCTATGATTCTTTTGTTGTGCCATAAGTAATAATAACAAAGTATTGAAATGAAAAGTATTGAAAAAGAAATAAAAAAAGAGTGAAAAATTTGATGCACCCCAATGAAAAATATGCAAAAGTCTAAGTTTGGGGGTGTCTGTTATTCATAATACAGATCATTCTCTCAAAAGAAAAGTGGGGAGAAGGTGAGTACGAAACTAAAAAGAAAGTCAAAAAGAAGGAAAATGAGTTGAATGGAAAATGCTTATGGTATGTAACTGAGCCTAAATGCCTATTTTTACCTACCCCTGCCTAAGCCTACATTACAACCCTTGAAAGTCCTGATGATCTTTAATATGTATGTCTATGATTAGTGGAGAATAACAAGTAAACAGGTCTATAGCATTTGAGAAAGATGGAATGAAATTGACATGCATAGGTTAGGTATTTTTATTTCCATTGATCATCATCCAACAACGACGTCAAAAACTTGATGTGCGATTTATACACACGCTAAACGCAAGTGCATGTATCGTTACAAGTAATATAGTCTAGAAGACCGAGTTATCGTCCTCGGGGATTAGTGCTCAATTACCAACTGTTATTCTATGGTATTTATTTGGTGATCGATGAGTTGATGTTTTGTTTATATCTATGTTTATAGACGAACACCCCAAAACTTAAACTTTGCTCGTCCTCGAGTAAAGCACAAAACAAAAATAAAACAAAATGAACAAAGACTCAAAGAGATGGATCAAGTAGTTATAACATTGCTTCTTCAAAATCATGGATGGAAGATGGGATAATATGTTAGAACGTATACAACATGAATAATCAACAATCTAGAATTTCAAGTTAAATATTTCGCAAATTCACTTAGATCATAGTAAATGGAAATACAAACACCTAACCTATGCATGTCAATTTCATTCCATCTTTCTCAAATGCTATAGACCTGTTTACTTGTTATTCTCCACTAATCATAGACATACATATTAAAGATCATCAGGACTTTCAAGGGTTGTAATGTAGGCTTAGGCAGAGGTAGGTAAAAATAGGCATTTAGGCTCAGTTACGTACCATAAACACTTTTCATTCAAACTTCTTTTCCTTCTTTTTGATTTCCTTTTTAGTTTCATACCCACTTTCTCCCCTCTTTTCTTTTGAGAGAATGATATGTATTATAAATAACAGGCACCCCCAAACTTAGAATTTTACATATTTTTCATTGGGGTGCATAAAATTTGTTCACTCTCTTTTTGTCACTTTTTCAACACTTTTCATTCCAAACATCTTCAATTTTTCACTTATGGCAAAAACATGGAATTATAGGGTGTCAAAGAAAATATCTTTATTTTTGGTTCAAAGGGGCTGACTAGTGATATTTTTTTTATGTCAAGGTGGGTAATGAATGGTTAGAAGGGCTATCAAAGAAATGCCTGTATCATCTCTCTAAACATGTACATCTTAACTATTTCGCCTCAAATAACAAGCAAACAGATTTTCTAGACATTTTTCAACCTTCTTTCCATAACTGACACACATAAGCTAAACACAAATATCCCAAAGAATTGGATGTCATGAATTTTTGGCATATCTAACTTAAGCACACAGATTGTCATTTTTAATTCTATTACATTATCCCACTTTATCCACTCAATATCATTAGCAACCACAACATGCATGATCCAAAAAAAATTATGACTCAAAAACACATAAAAACAACACAAAGACAAATAAAAAAGACTCAAAAACAAGATAATAAAACAAAATAAGACACCCCTCCAAACTTAATCGACACATTGTCCCCAATGTGTGAAGACTAAAAATAGGGACAACTTACTGACACAAGACAGCGGTCATAACGGAGGTCTGGGAGGAAAAATTCTGGAATTTGCATTGCGTCTGGGCCTCTGAACATTCGGCGCCGTGGCCCTGCATTTTGGCGCCACGACGCTGATGACGATAATTCTTTTTTTTTCAGCATTTTTGCTCCTTTTCTCTCAGAGTTAGGTTTCAGTCCACCTGTCATCCAACAACACAAAACAAGAACCCAAGATCGTGAGACTGTTCAAGACAAAATAAAACAAACTAAAGACAAAAATCAAACTAACATAATTAAAAACATTGGGTTGCCTCCCAACAAGCGCTGTCTTTAACGTCTTTTAGCCGGACGCAATTAACCTTTACGAGTGCCCATTGGATCCTTCTGCGAACTGCTTGCAATCCGCATAGTTATTGTTGCAGGTCTCACTTTTCCTACAACAATCTTTTTAACTAATGGCTTCAGATATAAGATTATCCCTCAAGTACACAAGACATGCTTGTCTTTTAGGCTCTCTATAATGTAGGGATCAGTGAGATTCCCAACATCTCTCAACTCTAGGGGGTGCCCTTGATGGTATGACTTCCTATATGGGGATCAACAGTGACCGTTGGCGGTATTTCTTTTGCAATAGGTACAGGAAAAAGAATTTCCAAAGAATCCAAAAAGGTGAATAATTGGATCTCAGTAATCTTTTCCTTCTCTATACCAATTATCTCGCCAGATTCCTCAACAACTGGGTGTGGTTTAGGTTCCTCAATTTGCTTATCACTTCCCACAATGGTGTCACTAGGCAGACTTTCTTGAAGTGTATTGCTCATCCTATCCATTAGTTGCCCTATTTGTGTCTCCAAATTTCTGAGGGACACTCTTGTCTCATCCATGAACTGAGACTGGAACTTGGTGAGCTTGAGTATGCCTGCCTGCAACTCATCTAGATCTTCTTCCAGAACCTGTGGTTAAGCTGTTGTTGATGAATTTGCTACCCCTGATAGAAGTAGTAGTCCATGGACATGTATATATATATATATATATATATTAAGAAAACAAACTAACTTTACCTGCAAAATAAGAAAAACAATAAAAGGTGATAAAAAGATGCTCGTAGAACAAGTTAGAAACTTGTTCTAACTTGTTCTTGGAACAACAAAATTAGATATAAGAATAGATAAATCGATATTGAAAGTACGCCAGTCCCCGACAACGGCGCCAAAAACTTGATGTGCGATTTATACACACGCTAAACGCAAGTGCACGTATCGTTACAAGTAATATAGTCTGGGTAAGACCGAATATCGTCCTCAGGGACTGGTTTTCAAGTACCGATTATCTATGCTTTAGTTTCTATTTGGTTAACGTTAATTGGTTTGGAATTCTAGACTAATAATGCAGGAAATAAACTAATTATGAAAATACTTTGATTTAAATTAGTTATGACGAAGAATTAGGGCTTCCAAGATCATCAACTATCCACTTTATTCAATCCTTAATACAATTAAACTGACTTCGTTAAGATAGCAGGTTAACTAGACCGTTTTATATTCTGGTTAGGATATATAAACACTCAACCCCGATGCAGAACCCTTCTATCTTTCGATGACAAGATTGACTACAAAGGAGGATTAAGAGCAATAACCTATTAAGCTACACAAGTATCGGGGTACTTTCGTCCACGATTTAAACCTATGTTTATTCAAATATAGCATATTCACAATCTCCCCTTTCGGATTTCGATTAGAACTCATATAAGTGATGATAACTAGTGATCAATTAATTATCAAGCAATCAAAACAATTATTGAATAAACCTTAATCAAGTGAAGAAGAAAACAAATTAATGCATTAATTCATGAATAAGAGTTTCAAGCGAATCACAATGAAATCCCTAATAAAATAATTACCTCCTAGTCATAGTCACGCTAAGAACTAATACAATCTCCATACATGAACTGAAATAAACAAAGAAAAGAGAAAGAAAAGGAAATACTTGAACCAGGTCTCAAATCCTCGCCTCCTAGAGTTGTGTTGTATGTACGATGGATGAAATCAATAATGAGCAGGGTTTTAGGGATTATATAGGTTTTGTAGGTAGGAAAAATTATCCCTTTTGGACTCTGAAAATGTGTCAAATTCGGCCCAAAACGTCAAAAATCCCGCGTTGGCGCCGTGGCCCTGAGATTGGGCGTCACGGCGCTGAAAAATCTGCAACTTTCGGACTCCACAGAACATTGGGCGCCGCGGCGCGGGAGGCGTGAATTTGGCAATTTTTTGTTTCTTCGTCCTTTTTTCGTCTGGACTTCGTCTGATATCCTCTATACTTTCCGGAACTTCTTAGACTTCATTTCTTAGCCCTTTTGTATGCAATTCCATCTCATTTATGCTCATTTCATCTTCTTTTTTTTATTTCTCTATTTTTTACCGCTGTGACACAAAAGGAAGAAAAAATGACCCTAATACTATACTAAACATCAACAAAATGAATAAAATACTAACTAAAAATGACTCATAAAGTGTATATAAAATATACCGATCAACAGAAAGTGAGTTCAACCAGCTTTTGGCTTTATCCCTCAGTGAGAACGGGAAGAGACTCAGTCTAATGGCATCGTCAGTAACGCCATTGTATTTGAATGTGGCACACAACTCCAAAAAGTTTGCAATGTGCATGTGGGGATCTTCAGATGACAGTCTCAAATTATACTGTGTTCTGGACCATGCTCAGTGTTACACCCCGTATTTACAGGACATGTTTTAAGAACGTACGTAAGAACTCACAAGTGTTAAGATTTGAGACTTGTAAAAATTTATCGAAATTATGAAATTGTCGGAAAACGTATTATTGTGACGAATGGGAGGGCGACATGTGTCACCCCCCCTTATTGTTGCCTTGGACGAAAATGTCATGGCCAAAATGGCCATTGAACATAGTCTTGGATGACTAAGTCTTGCAAGTAGTAGCTTGAGATTCTTGACTAAGTCAAAGGACCCACAAAGTCTTGATATTTAAATAAGAGCTCATCCAAACCACCCATTTGGTTGCATCTTCACCCTCCATTACACTTTATAATACTAGTAGTAGTATGACAAGCTTAACACTTAGTAAAATTTCACAAAAAATTTGAAGAACAAGAGCACTAGCTCTCGGGTTCTCTCACAAAGAAGAAGAAGAATTTTTGTTTCTTGTTCATTAAGCTCCCCACTTTAAACCAAGGTTCTTGAGTGTATTGTAAGCATATCTCAATAGAAAAATCTCGGAAAAAGATAGTTTTCGTATTAGTCGCAAAGTGAAAACCTAGTTGCTTTCTAGGTTTTGGATTGGAAGTTTGAAGGAAAGTTGTTGGTATGGTTCTAAGGGTCTCAAGTAGCGGATTGAAGTGTCTTGAAGAGTCTCTAAGTTACTAAGGAGCGACTTCGGATTTGGAGTTGGATTAAGATTCGTTGAGGTATAATCTTGTCCCTTAAAAGTGTTACAAGATTATTTATATTGTTGTTAGCTTTACATGTTGCTAGCATGAAGTGTATGTGTTGAAGTTTATAAGTATTATGGATTGCTTGTAGCTTAAATCCGAAATGTTATATAAGCCACTTGAAGTTGGATTACTAATTGGTCGTTTATTAGAATCGTCGCATGATTACTTACTTGAAGATTATAGTAGTTATAATCAATTGCGACTTGATATCATGTTATACTAACAACTTGGATTGAAATGGAAATTGGATAAGAATTGGTGTTATGGTACTCAATGTGGCCGAATTGGACATATAGTTTGTATTAGTTTGATATCTATTGTGGGGCGGAATTTTACACGTCTAGTAGGCGTGTAATCCCCTATTGTTAATTGCATTGATTGGGCCTTAAATGTGGCGTGTTTGGTTATTGTATTCGGCCTTGAAAAAGGTGGCAAAGTAAGTAGAAACAAAGGAGGTCTTTGTCCGATTTTCCGTAGAATTTAGTGACTTAGCACTTGGAATATTCTACGTTTGAAGTAGGAGGTTAATGGACGTATTGTGACCATTATAGGTTGAAGTACTAAGTATAGCGTATCCTACTTGGAGGATGGAATAGCTATCAAGGTTGGAGTACTTTGGAGCATTTTCTACTTGTCGATAATCGTCGCGAGGTATGTGAACCTCTTCCTTCCTTTGGCATGATTCTATGTATGGAATATACCGGTGGTATCATTTCATGTTTCCTTCTACTCTTAGAAGTTAAGAGGTAGTTGTGTGATTTACTCTATGTAGAACTTTTCCTATCTTTTGAGCATGACTAGTTGCACGTATATAGTACGGTAGACGTACAAGACCTTGATATCCTTTACTAGTTTTATGAATAGCCAAGTCGGGTGAGTTAGGAGAATAACTCACTTCTTTGAAAGTATTAAGGATGTCTAATGTTTTATTAAAGTTAAGGGACTTGAAGAGTTTTAAAGTATGTGATACTTGTTCCGTTTTAAACGTATGAGTCCCTTGGATAGGAAATTGTATATGGCTAAGGTATAAAGTGAACATAACGACTTTATGGGAAATTGGTTATATTTGCTTTATGGAAAGATAAATGACTTGTTTTTTTTTTATGAATAGGCAACTTGATTTTTAGGCATCAATTGCCTAAGGTTTTATAATAAAAAGGAGTCACTTGATTTCTAAAGGTTAAGAGACTAATTGTACTTTGAAAGTTAAGAGAATTGATTTGAAAGTATACAGTACTTGGTTTTAAAAAATATAAGTCTCTTGGTTATAAAAGGAATGGGTTTGTCTAAAACCATAAAGGGTTATAACGGCTTTATGAGAAGTTGGTTATAACGGCTTTATGGAAGGTTAAGAGAATGGTTTTCTCTAATAAAGTAATCAAGGAAATAATTTGATTTAAGGGTATCACTTGCTTAAAGCTTTAAAGTAAGGGTCACTTGATTTAGAAGCCGAGAAATGTATTTCTAAAAGTATCGTGACTTATGTGAAATGTACACAAGCCTGTATACTACGGGTGTTAGTATCTTGGGGTTAAATTCCCGGATTTTTATGTGTACAACGGAAGTGCCATGAGTATATAAAAAAATGGAAGTCTAAAGGTTTAATGAACTTGCCTGTTATTTGCTTGTGATAGCTTTAAGTGAAAGTATTATATGTTATGTTGTCGTGACTCTCAGTTGGAGGGCCGGCTGTCTTGTTATAAGTTTACTTGGACGTACCGACAGTGATGTGGGATTCCACGGGTATGCTTCCATCATGATTGATCCTTGGACATGCTTATACGATGTGGGATTAGGGCACGTGTGACCAGACGCGTGAGATGCCGGACATTTTATCGACGCATCACAGCGACGGGGATTCCACAGGTATGCTTCCATTATGATTGATCTTGGCCATGCTTATACGATGAGGGATGCCGGGGCATGCAGCCAGGATGCGGGTTAGATGCCCTCGCGTTTTATTACTCCATGGCCATGCTTATACGATGTGGGATTCCGGGGCATGCGACCATGTTATATTTTACTCCATGGGCTAGCTCCCCATGAAGACATGTACCCACGATGAGGGATTCCGAGGGCATGTTTTATTATTACTCCATGGGCTAGCTCCCCATGAAGACCTGTACCTACGATGAGGGATGCCGAGGGCACGCTATGGCCATGCTTATAAGACGTGGGATTCCGGGGCATGCGGCCGCGTTATATATATATATACATATATGTGTTGTGTATGTGTACGCCAACAGTGAGGTGAGATGCCACGGGCGCGACACATGGTTATATTTTACACTTATAGTTGTCGGCAGTGATGTGAGATTCCACGGGCAGGAGATATATATATGTGTTGTGTATGTGTACGCCGACAATGAGGTGGGATGCCACGGGCGCGACACATGGTTATATTTTACACTTATAGTTGTCGGCAGTGATGTGGGATTCCACGGGCAGGAGATATATATATGTGTTGTGTATGTGTACGCCGACAGTGAGGTGGGATGCCACGGGCGCGTCACATGGTTATAATTTACACTTATAGCTGTCGGCAGTGATGGGGGATTCCACGGGCACGCTTTGATATTTGTGTGACTTGATCGCGTCCCAGATTGGGCCGGGTAGTATAGGCGCCCCTCCTTAAAGGGCCGGATTATGTTATGAAAGATAAGTAAGTTATATAGTAATGAACTTAATGATTTTTCCTAATCATGTGCATAAGAATGTGACTATAACTTTTATTGAAAATGGGAAAAGATAATAAGGTGCGATTAAGTTCATAAGTGGTAATGACACGGCAGGATCTGGTATGTACTTTTTATACTTGTCCCTGTCATTCTTTTGTACAGTTATGATCTGTTTACTGTACGTTATTTCTGTTCCATATTCGCACTGTTAATCGACTTCTTCTGGCTGCGTTAAATGCCCGCAGGTTTTAGGTACCCAGGTTGGTGATCCTTGCTCTTAGGATCTCGGTTCAGTTTTGGGGAAAAAGCTCCATTTGCTCCGGAGGCTTATCTCTTGTTATGGTTTTCCCTGAGGTTGTAGATTCATGTATATTTACGGGTATGGCGGGGCCCTGTCCCGCCACAGTTGTTATGTTAAAACTCTTAGAGGTCTGTAGTCACATATTGTGGGTCAGTTTGTAAAGGAAAGGAGGCAACTGCTTCGGTTGTATATATATATATATGTCCAGGAAGGTAGCCCTATCGACTAACCTGTTGTTTTATTTTATAAGTTTCATGTATGTTCATTGATTATCTCTCGATGTATACTGTAGTGGTGCCTGTGTAGGGCACCGGGCCATGCCCGGTCGGGTCGTGACACTCAGGATGACTGGCTGGATCTTAAAGTTGTTGGCCCCTATAGCTGGGAGCCTGATGCAAGTCCGTGCACCTGTGACCGTGGGAAGAACATAGTCCCTAAAACATCTCTCTAATGGGACCTGTATTGGCTCTCCTGCATTCTCAGGAACCTCGTTGTCCGCCCCATTCTGATTTGTTTCGTTGTTCATGGTCACTGACTCAGATATCCTTTTGTTGCGCCTGTTTTGTTTGCACAATTTTTTGATTTTAGGGTTGAAGGGAACAAGCGTATCTGCTCCTCTCCTTATTCGCATACACTAGATTCCTGAAACAGATCAAAATCAACAAACAAATTAAAGCACACGGTTCTAACAGTAAAAATTAAAATGAAAATAAAATAAAAATAAAGCCAAAGTAGAAATAAAAACAGATGATTCGATATTAGATGTACGACAGTCCCCGGCAACGGCTCCAAAAACTTGTTAGGCGATATTTTGACTACTCACGCAAGCGTACGCATCATTCATAAGTAATATAGTCTGTAAGACTGAATATCGTCCACAGAGACAGGTTTCTAAGTACCGTTCATTTATTTTATGTTATCTATTTGGCAATCGATATTTGATTGAGATTTTGGACACTTTTCCGATTAACTGTTCCGGAGGCACCTAGGTGCCTCTGGAGGCACAACTAGGTTCCTTTGGAGGCACCGCGACCCTAAATCAATAGAACCAAAAAATTTGAGCTACTGGATGGGAGGCACCGCGGTGCTTGGAGCACAGCGGCCTTTAACCAGGTAGCACCGCGGTGCCTTCCTTGCTTGGCTCGGTGCCACGATACTTTTTCTCGAGGCCCCGCGGCTCTTCCTCATTTTCCGTATTTTGCACATTTCTTCTTTTTTTATACCATCGTGGGAGATACATTAATTTGGCCAATTAATCGTCCATCCTTACATAACTTAAGAACACTTTAACATGTGTACCAACATCTCTTTAACTACGTGAAATTTAGCTAGACGTTGTACGACGTATGCATGTGTGTGGAAAACGTATTTCCGACATGCGGGGCTTCTCGTGTTTAAGTCATTACGGACGGGATAAACTCGATCCCACTAGGTAACATTTTCAACATAATTATGGTAGAATTAGGATTCTTGTTGTATAGGGATTCCACATTGTACACCTATATATATATATATATATTTTATATTAATGAAAAAGTCTCCTAAAATGAGATTAATACAATCTTACATGTTATCAGAAGCCAAAACCTAAACCCTATTTCTTTTCTCCTTCTGTCACCGACAGCCCCCCTCGGTTTATGCAACGACCGACAACTGCCCATCACTGTCATAAATTTTTTCTGTCTATTTTCTTTTACTCTGCCCGAGACACGACTGCCAAATCTTGTCAACTACAGTCTACCAAATCAGGACAAAGACCACACTTTATTCTGGGTTTTTTACTTCTGTCGTTCGACTCCCGAGAAACATCCAAGAAAACACACTATTTCTTTTTCTTCTCTGTTTTTTTTTGTATCCGTTACCTGAAAAAAAAGAAAAATCATGGAGGCCAACAACCTACCCGTCCGATTCAGTCCAGTCATTGGGCTATAGCGATCCGACCTTCTTTTCTTTTCTGGAGGCCAGCAGTCCGCTCCAAGAATCTCTCAATCCAATTTGGGCCCGTCTTTCGTCACATTGACTTCTCGATAGACCGATAATGCATGCTATATGAATACAAGCACCACGTCTCACCTCACTAACAATTCAGGTAATCTTCTTCAATTGCGCCAGTTACCAACTCCACAATCTATTATGGTCGATAGTAGTCATCGCTTCCAATTCAAGGATTCGGCCACACCCTTACCCCACCACCGCATCTACACTTCTATCTTAAAAATGTCCTTTATGCCCAAACATCATTAAAAATCTAATTTATGTCAGAAAATTTACCACTGATAATTTTGTCTCAATTAATTTTGATTCGTTTGGATTTTCCATAACTGACCTCCATCCGGGAAACTCCTTACGCGATGCTAGTGAGGGGGACCTATATTCGTTCCTACCCACATCCGTTGTTAGTGTCACTCCTCCCACCGTTTTAACAACCATATCTCCCTCTACGTGGCATAGTAGACTTGATCATCCGGGTTCTCACATTTTTTATTCTCTTATAAACCAAAATTTAATCCAATGTAACAAACGGAATCTTTCTCATAGTTTCTCCTCGTTTCAGTTAGGAAAACACGTTCGACTACCATTTACGGCTTCTATGAGTACTACTTTCTCCCCCTTTGATATTATTCACGATGATGTATGGACATCTCTCATAACTAGATACTTAGACCACACATATTATCTAGTCTTTTTAGATGATTTCTCTCACTTTCTTTGGGTCTATCTACTCAAACTCAAATCTCAAGTGTTCTCCAAATTTGTTGAGTTTCGTACACTGGTTAAAATGCAATTTGAAAAAGATGAATACCGCCCTCAAATCTCAAGTTTTCTCCAAATCTCAAGTGTTCTCCAAATCTCAAGTGTTCTCCAAATCTTAGAGAATTTAAGATAGATCTATACCACCCTCTTTATTTTAAGTCATACATGCATACACCTTAGGTGGGTTGATCCCTGGTATCGACGCCACAATTAAAAATCCACCAAAACTTGTCGACGGGTTTCGCAATCCAACGACCAACCATCATATTGTGCATAGCGTGACAATGATAGACAAATCCAAGCCTAAACATGACATGCCGAAATTGGAAAAAGCGAACCGTCATTTGGTCGTCATTTTCAACAAAACAATGCTTTTAACAACATGGACCTATTTATCATAATCTCGCATATTTGGCGTTTAGGACCACCTCTGGCATAAAAGAGGTCCCAAACATGCCAGGACGCGCATTTGATATCTATATAGTCTGCTTGCTATTATAATGTCACACCCCGAACCCCGGGCCCGTGACTGGTGCCCTACCTGGGCACCCTGCTACCTTAACAACTAAGTATATTGCGGAAATTAATAACAGCTCATATTTTTTTTTCTTTTAAAACCAACGTACGTACAAGGCAAAGCCGACTAGGCTGCCATATCATATACATAAACAAAAGACACTACACTGCATACACGAGTCGATCCCACATATGAATCTGCACCTCTAGGAGTTAAATCGAAATATGACGACAAGGCCCCGCCAGACTAAAACTGCATAAAGCCTGCATCAAGGATATATACCAAAAGATAAACTCCTCGACGGAGGAGCTATCCAAAACCACGAGCAGATCCTACATCTGCCGATCACCAAACAGCGTACCTAAACTGCGGCATGAACGCGGCCGGGCGAGGTCAAGACGAAGAATGTACCAAGTATGGCGATGAACAGTAGCATCGTAATAAAATCATAATGATCTAAACAAAGCAGAGACATGTATGATAGCCAACCTACGACACAATACATAAGGCCATATCAAGTCGGGACGCAGCCCTCAAAGTCACTACTCAAATATAACTATGGGTCTCACGCCATAATATCAATCATGCCGTGGAATCCTTCCTCACCGCCATCCATGATATAACATAGCACGATAGGCATACATGAACACCAAGTCCCACCGTGTTCTAAAATCAGACGGGCAAGTAGGCAAACAAGCAGTGGTATAACGTCTTGGGGTTTACCTCATTTATACTCGACCGGGCGAGGTGGTAAAGCGGGGTATAACGTCTTGGGCTTGCCCTCATTTATACTCTTACCCCGGAGAAGGTGGTATAACGTCTTGGGCTTGCCTCATTTATACTCTTACCCTATCTCAACCGGCCACAAACAACACATAAAGGTGTGGTACAGCTCTGGGGTTTACCCTCACTTATACTCTTACTGGAGAAGGTGGTGCAGCGTCTTGGGGTTTACCCTCACTTATACTCTTACCCTATCTCGACCGACCATCAAACAAGACATAAGCACTACCATGTCTTCTATAAAAATCCGAATTTAACCCAAGTACTACAAGTAGCGGAAGCATACCCGTGGAATCCCACATCACCGCTTCGACGTCCCAAGAACTTACAACAAGACAAACCTTCAACCGAGAGTCGCGAACTTAATAAAACATAATACTTGCACTCAAAGGCTATTACCAAAGACATATAGGCAAGTTCTCAATTAACCAAGCCAAAGTACTTATCAAGGCACACATAGGATAAATTCTCATTTAACAAGCCAAAGTACTTATCGGGCACAATTAGAATAAATTCTCATTTAACAAGCCAAAGTACTTATCGTGGCACAAATAGAATAAATTCTCATTTAACTAGCCAAAGTACTTATCCGCACAAATAGAAAAATTCTCAATTTATCAAGCCAAAGTACTAATCAAGGCATACATAGAATAATTCTCTTTTAACAAGTCAAAGTACTTATCAAGGCACACTTAGACAAATTCTCAATTTATCAAGCCAAAGTACTACGTGACGCATTCTTTTATAAAAGACTCTTTCTATGTAAAGCCCCAAGATACTAACACCGTAGTATCAAGGCGTGTCTATTTTTCAAAGTAAGTTACTACACTTTTAGAAAACTCATTTCAAGTCTTGAAATCAAGTAACTCCAAATTTTCACAATCTTGGCAACTTATGCCCTTTTATCAAAATAGACAACTTTCTAAATCTTTCATAAAGCCGTTATAACCAACTTCCCATAAAGCCGTTATAACCCTTTATGATTTTAGACATATCCATTCCTTCAATGACCAAGAGACTTATACTATTAAAACCAAGTATCACATACTTACAAATCAAGTTTTAACTTTCAAAAATACTCCAAGTCTCTTAATAGTTAGAAAACAAGTTTTCTTCTACTTTTTAAACCTCAAGTAACTTCACCCTTAACACAAGTTACTTCTCTTAAATCATGTCATTTCTCCTCTTTTAATCAAATAAGTAAATCACTCTTTGACTCTAAAGTCACTATAATGACCTTTAGGTTTTAGAACTAAGGCACTAGCCAAAAGATTTGGAAACCACTTCCTTTTAAGACTACATGTACTTTAAGTAAAAATACCTTCACTTTTAAGAATCCAAACTTCATCAAGAAAATGGATTCTACAACTTACAATCCAAACATCAAAGTACACTCAAGGAAATACATAGAACAAATTCTATTTTAGGCAATCCAAATACAACCAAGGAATGGATTATTTTAGGAGTAGAACCTACTTTCTTTATCTTACGGAATCATGCTAGAAGAGAGATAGTTCACATACCTTTCGGCTAAAATCCACAAGCTAAGCGAATACGCGTGACGTAGAAGTGTCAACCTATAGTGGTCACAACAAGACTATCAACTTCTAGTCTCAACGTAGAATAATACTAAGTGTTTGGTCTCAATTCTCACGGAAAATCGGGCAAAGACTTCCTTTGTTTCTACTCACTTTGCCACCTTTTCAAGGCCGAATACAATAACCAACAAGCCACTTTTAAGGCTCCAAACAACAACCAAACAGGGGATTACACGCCTTACAATACGTGTAAAATTCCGCCCCACAATTCATAATGGTAGTCTAATGCACACTAGCCAATTCTCGCCAACTTACATAGCAACACTAAGTCTTTTCCAACCCTTTTCAAATTCCAAGTTCCAAGGTCTAACATGTTATATAGTTATAAGCTACTTCACAACTACAATTTCCTTCTTTATACAACATGCGACGCTTAGACCAAAAGTCGACTTGAATTGAAATCTTAAGGCTAAACATGCTAGTTTTCGGATTAGGGTTCCAATTGCCAATAAACATATCAAACTTCATACTATATAACACATGCTTGCTAAAATCCATAGCTACAACAATAAGTAAGTCTTAACTACTAAAACGACAAAATTTATACCTTTATAAGCTCTTAAAATTTCCAAGATTCCAAAGTCGCGCCTTAGCAATTCTTAGCTCCTTTCCTTAGGTTCCAATCCGCTCCAAGCACTCCTTAGAGGCCTATGAAGAACCCATCTTCAAGTTCCATCTTCAAAGTTGAAGAACTCACTTAGTTTCCGCCTTGCGACTAACGTAAAAATGCGTTTTTTCCGAAATCTTTCTATTGAGATGACCTTACAATACCCTTGGGGACATTGGGTTAAAGTCTTGTGGCTAATGGACCAAAACTACAAAATTTTGTGTGGGAAAGTTGGACAAAGCCGAGAGCTTCTTAAGGCTAAGCTCAAGTTCTCTAAATTTTCTAAGTGTAAAATGAGCTTGTCTTGCACTAACTTAGTATATAACACATATTGGAGGGCTTAGACTTAAACAAATGGGTGGCTAAGATGAATTTCACTTGGATTAAGCCTATGTGGACAAGTTGACTAGTCCCCAATGTCAGGCTTGCAAGGCGAATCGTCCAAGGTGGTCAATGACCATTTTGCCCCTTACCAATTTCGTCCAAGACCACTTGTGGGGGTTCCACGTGTCGCCCTCTCATTCGTCCATAAAATTCCGTAACCCTCGTGGGTCCCACAAAAATGTAAAATTCCTCGGGTGGGCCCCACGTGACCAAATCCGTAATAAATAAATTTCCATAATGCCAATAGGTTCCATACTCTTCAAATAATACATTTTGAGAATCCAATTCTCAACAACGAACATTTTTCCTTTCCGATGTCCTAAGATTTTCGTGAAAAACAATTCTTCCTTTCGTACTAATTTCCCAGTCTTGTTTCCTTTCGTACATTCTCTTTTACATGTCCTGGACTTACGGGGTGTAACATATAATGTTTGTTGCTTTCAGCTATGTGCACTTTACTACATTATTTTGCTACTTCAACTTTGTGCATTCACTTAGTATTAATTACGAGCTATACTAGCTTGGTTTTCTGGGGCTGTGTTATTCCTTGCATTATCAGCGCAATACGCGGAAAGCTCATATCTCAAACAATAATTTTCTCAAAATTTTATCACACTTCGGAACTACGTGTGACCTGATTCCCGCAGAGGGATACGTAGGCGGCCATTTCGGCCTCGGTCCCACCTTTTAGAAAAATCATAATTTTTCATCTCTTAAAAATCACTTTATTCTCCGTCACCGGCAAACTATGGTTTAAACCGGTTCCTTTGGTAAAATGCATAGACGGCCATATCAACTTTGGTCCCATTTTTTTTTTTTTTAAATAATAATAAAATATATATATATATATATATATATATATAAACTCGAAGTCTAATCGACGAACCCAACTTCAACAGGGCTATACTCCTGGACTATGTATCTACTTGATCTCTATGGCGAGATACGTAGGTGGCCACGTCGGGCACAATCCAACTCTTTCTAAAATCTTTTGCCTTTACTCTACCGGTTACAAAGCACACTCCATCCAATCTCTGTGATAGGATAGTTAGGTATTCCATATCAAATTCGGTCTCGTCCATAGGCCGTCAGTACCAAATAGCATATTATCGACTACGCTCTCGCAACCAAATACTTAAAGCCAGGCGACAGTTACAAGTCCGAATAGATCGGGCATGCGAGTGGTCAGATTTAAAGCTGCAAAGTCCGCACAAATCAACAGCCCATTTCAAATCTCACAAATTTTCTTTGAGTACAGATAACAGGGGCTGGAAAGTTGGCAACGTTGAAGGGGATTTTCGCATAGCAGCTCGGCTCACAGGGCCACATTCTTATCCTCATTCATTCGTTTTTGCATATCTATATATCCATGCACTAATTACTGCGTCTATCTTTGATTTTGTAGGAAGTTTCGCATAACAGCTCAGCCCGCAAAGCCACAATCGCACGCGTCTATCAAGGCGTCATTTGGCTCACAGGGCCACTCTCATCCTTATTTCTCAATCACTTTACGACTTTAATTATTTTTATTCGGTTTATATTCTGCAGATAATTTCATCATAGTGGTCTGGCCCACCGGGTTGAAATCATCTTATTACGTCCACACAATGACGTCCCCCTATTACAACTATCAATGATGTCCTTTATTACGTCTATTCAACGACGTTTATCTTATTGCGCCCATACAACGTCACTTCTCTTATTACGTCTATTCAACAATGTTCATCTTATTACGTCCACATAATGACGTCCTCTTATTACGTCTATCAACGACGTCTTCTTATTATGGCTGCACAATAATGTTTCTCTTGTTACGTCTATTCAACGACGTCCATCTTATTACGTCCACATAATGACATCCTCTTATTACGTCTATCAACGACGTCTTCTTATTATGACTGCACAACAATGTTTCTCTTATTACGTCTATTCAACGACGTTCATCTTATTACGTCCACATAATGAAGTCCTCTTATTACGTCTATCAACGACATCTTCTTATTATGGATGCACAACAACGTTAGCTCAATTACGGCTATCAATTCACATCCTTTTATTACGTCTATTCAACGACGTTCATATATTGCGTCCACACAACGACGCCCTCTTATTACGCCTATGCAATGGCCTTATCCATATTTCTTCTATGTAACGACGATCTCTATATCACGTCCACTCAACGACGCTATCTTATTACGCATGTGCAATGACTTTATCTACATTTGGTCTATGCAATGACGACTTTTATATCGCGTATACACAACGACGCCATCTTATTACGCATGTGCAACGGCCTTATCTACATTTGGTCTATGCAATGACGACCTTTATATCGCGTCCACTCAACGATGTCATCTTATTAGGCCTATGCAATGGTCTTATCTATATTTCGTCTATACAACGACGACCCCTTTATTGCGTCCACTCAACGACGTTCATCTTATTACGTCCACATAATGACGTCCTCTTATTACGTCTATCAACGACATCTTCTTATTATGGCTGCACAACGACGTTAGCTCAATTACGTCTATCAACGACGCCATCTTATTATGCATATGCAATGACCTTATCTACATTTCGTCTATGCAACGACGACGCCATCTTATTATGTCTATGCAATGACCTTATCTACATTTCGTCTATACAACGACAACCCATATATCACGTCCACACAACGACGCCATCTCAATGCCTGAGCACCGACATCATTTAAGTCAACGCCTGAGCACCGGCGTCATCTGCATCAATGTCTGAGCACCGGCATCATCTGCATCAATGTCTGAGCACGGCATTATCTAAAATCACGCCTGAGCACCGGCGTTATTTAAGTCAACGCCTGAGCACCGGCGTCATCTGCATCAATGCCTGAGCACCGGCATCATCTAAATCACGCCTGAGCACCGGCGTTATTTAAGTCAACGCCTGAGCACCGGCGTCATCTGCATCAACGCCTGAGCACCGGCGTCATCTGCATCAATGCCTGAGCACCGGCATCATCTAAATCACGTCTGAGCACCGGCGTTATTTAAGTCAACGCCTGAGCACCGGCGTCATCTGCATCAATGCCTGAGCACCGACATCATCTAAACCACGCCTGAGCACCGACGTTACTTAAGTCAACGCCTGAGCACCGGTGTCATCTGCATCAATGCCTGAGCACCGGCATCATCTGCATCAATGCCTGAGCACCGACATCATCTGCATCAATGCCTGAGCCGGCATCATCTGCATCAATCACTTAAGTCAACGCCTGAGCATCGACGTCATCCACATCACGCCTGAGCACTGGTGTCATCTTCATCACAATACGGCCATAAAACGATGCTATCTGCATTACGTTCAGAAACGACGTTATCTCATTAGCCAATGCAACGACTTCAACACATAATGTCTACGCAAGACGATATTCCTACTCACAGAATCACATTTCTTATATTCATGCTTTATCATATTTTATCGTTTTAACAATTATGCACTAACTTTTCTTAAGTTTTAGCCGACAGGTTCCTCAATTCACAGGAGCAATTGCAGCACGTCTGTGCAAGGACAACATCTCGACATTCAACATGTCTGTACGAGGATGACATCTCGACATTTGCAGCATCCAACATATCACACAGGGACCACATCTCTACCCGGAGAATTGCATTTTCTCATATATTCATGCTTTATCATTTTTCTGTCTTAACAATCATGCAATAATCTTTTTAAGCTTTAGCCTGCAGGAGCCTTAATTTATAGGAACATGAGCACAACGTGGAACCATCTCTTACGGCAAACTGAAGCAATTTGTACCTCGAACGTTGATTCGCTCTCCTCCAGCATCCCGCAACACAGAACCCAGTGTCATCATAATTCGACACTGAGACAAAATTTTGAATCCGCATCCGCCCTGCCTTAATTTTCCAGCATCCCGCGACACAATACCCAGTGTCATCATAATTCGACACTGGGACAAAATTTTGAATCCGCATCCGCCCTGTCTTAATTTTCCAGCATCACAACAACCCAGTGTCATCATAATTCGACACTGGGACATATTTCTAAATCGGTATTCGTCCGACCATAATTTTAGCATCGCAACAACCCAGTGTCATCATAATTCGACACTGAAACATTTTTTAAATCCGCGTCAATTTTACTTTTTACTTTAGCATCGCAACAATCCAGTGTCATCATAATTCGACACTGGGACATTTTTAAGTCTGCGCCAGCTTTATTTTTTACTTTAGCATCGCAACAATCCGGTGTCATCATAATTCGACACTGAGACATTTTAAGTCTGCGCCAGCTTTACTTTTTACTTTAGCATCGCAACAATCCAGTGTCATCATAATTCGACACTGAGACATTTTTAAGTCTGCGCCAGCTTTACTTTTTACTTTAGCATCGCAACAACCCAGTGTCATCTTAATTCGACACTGAGACTTTTTTAAATCTGCGTCAGCTTTGCTTTCTATTTTTGCATCGCAACGACCCAGTGTCATCATAATTCGACACTGAGACAATTTTGAGTCTGCATCAGCCCCACTTTTGAGTTCTAGTTTTTAAAACGGGACAAAATTGGCTACAAGTCAACATCTTTGTCCGAAGACTCTTCCATCATCTCCGTACAAAGAGGGACATGTTGTTGACAGTCAATTTTGACCCATTTTTTCGTATATTTGTTGCAATTTTATGTGTTTTAGGACACCACATTCTAATCATCATTTTTGCATTTTTTATCTTTTTATTTTTAAATTTAAGCATTATGTCTTTGTTAATATTATGTTTCTATTATTATTACACCGTCATTTATTTTAATAATATTTGCATCTTTTTAAATAATTAATTGACATCCCGCTTTAATTTTAATTAGACATTAAACATTTGTCTAAATATTGTATTTTATTATTATTGCATCGGCATTTGCATTTTTATAATTTTGCATCTTGTTAAATAATTTTTCTTTTAAATAATTTAACCCGCTTTGCATTTTTTCAAAAACCAGTCCAGTACGAGACCCAATCCGAATTATTTCAATCCAACACCATATTTAATTTCATCCAAACACCATTTTTTATCCCCCATTTTTAAATTTCAAATACCACTTTTCATATTTCTCCCCCAAATACCAAACCCTAAAACTAAATATTCTACCCCTATATAATAAACACTACCCACTTAAAAAAAGAAGAAGAGGAGAACATAAGGGGGGGCAGCCGCACAGATAGGACCAGCCCCATTTTACATTTTTAAGTCTTTCTCCCTCGTCCCCGTCGCCGCCAATCCACCGGCGAACCCCCCCCCCCCCCCACACCTGCAGCCGCACCATTCCCTCACCCCATTTCCGGCGAACCCCCTTTAAATATCAGCAGCAGCACATCACCGCCGCACACCCCACTCCGGCGAAGTCACGCCGCCGGAGTTCACTGAACCAGCAAACCCATCGCCGACCAGCACCCCACCATAACGCCATTGTTCCCAGCGAACCTCATCCCGTCGGATCCCCACTGCCCGCTGTCACACCACGGCGGCGTCGCTCCGACATTAGCCGTTGAAGTGACGCCACCTCTCTTCTCCCTTCACCGTCTCCGTCGATGTGTTTGTTATATCTACTTCTGTTACTATTTTTCTGTGTGTTTGTCGACTGGCGGTTATCGTTTTACTATCTTTTGTTGGACTGATTTTCGATTTTGATATCCTGTCGGAGTTTGAAAACTCTGGCGACCTTCATTTGGCCTTATTCGGGTGATGTTGTTGGCTACCGCTTTGCTATTTCCTGATTTGCGTTGCATTAATTTTCGCTGGTTTTGCTATGGTAGACTGTTTGTGGGTGTTAGGCTGCTTTCTGGACTGGTTTTTGTGGGTTTTACCACTGTTATGATATTCTGATTTTCTGGACTAATTCTGGACAGTTTCGCCCCCTTTATTTTTATTAAACTGATTTTTAAAGAACATATACTACACTTGGTATTTTATTTTATTAAATTGATTTTTGAACATGATACTACACTGGGTATTTTATTGATTTTGAACTTGATACTACACTGGCCAAAGAAGGATTTATCCGTCGATCTGGAGGTCTCCATGTTAAGCGAGACGGAATATGTGGGCGAGGAGGAAAGTGAAAAGATTAGACGAGAATGCATAGTATCGTTCACCGGGAGGTGAGTCGACCGCAGCCGAAACGATATTGGCTTCTCATGTCTTAGTATCTTTGGCATAACACTAGCTGAGCCCACACTATATAAAAAATATATCTTTTACATATATATCAGATATATATATATATATATATATATATATATATATATATATATATATATATATATATATATATAAATATATATATATATATATATATATATATATATACATACATACTTTGTGTTTATTTGATAATTTATTTTATTATTTACTAATTCTTTTACTAAGTGTCTTTTGCAGGTACCCGGAGGTGCACCCCAAAGTTAAAGCATTCGCATAAAATAAAATAAAAGCGAAATATCGCTAAATTCTCTTCATTCCATCTTTTTATGATTATTTGCTTTCATTACTATCTTGTTAAATATATATCTATTTTAAATATTTGCATGCCTAGTTTAAATATCTTTTGGTTGGTTTAATAATTAGAACACCTTTAGAATTGTAGATTGCATGTTAGCATAATAATATTAAGCCTGAGTTTGACCGGACAACCGCAAGTTAGCGGATCTTAAAGGATGCCTAACCCCTTCCCTTTAGGATAATAAAGAACCCTTACCTAGAATCTCACATAGCTTTCGCAGACTTTTAAATGGAGATCATTCGTAGTATTTATGCTACATTTTTAGTGTCCTAATTCACTATAATAATTAGGTGGCGACTCTTTGAATAAATTTAGGAATCAACCATAAGTAGTACTCCCGTTTTCGACTCCGGTTAAAATGGGGTGTTACATGTACCACTACTGTATTTACCATATTTAGGGTTATGTAATTATGGTAGAACTAGAATCCCTATTGTATAAAAATTCTACATTGTACACTTATATATATTTTATATTAATGAGAAAGGCTCTCCAAGAGAGATTAATACAATCTTACACTATGTGTTCTGTTTTAGGATTAACCTTTTGTGTTTATAGTCTTACAATAGACACAAAATAAAAGCGCTGAAGTGCATTGTCATGTAAAATCCTATAACGTCTAGCTATTTCTTTTTTATAGGGTAAAATATTCTTATTCATGATGAGAAGAAGAAAACATCTAGCATTCATATTGAACTTGTTCTTCAAATTAAGCCTATCAATGTCTTGTATTCTATTGAGCCTTCAAAGACATTCGTGAAGAAACTTGAGAATGACA
This sequence comes from Przewalskia tangutica, assembly GCA_029844215.1. Lineage (NCBI taxonomy): Eukaryota > Viridiplantae > Streptophyta > Magnoliopsida > Solanales > Solanaceae > Przewalskia > Przewalskia tangutica. The sequence goes on along the minus strand of CM056740.1, from coordinate 39,444,959 downwards.
ACACTCCAAAGCAATAGGTTGTAATCAATCACTTATCACCTTAAAACAAATTAACAAGAATTAGCAGCGAAATGAGAAGAAAATTATTAGCACATGCACCTCAACTATAGTATTTCAACTAGAAGTTAATGTTGGAAATTTTACTAATGTGGGATTGAGTTTATCCCATCTTGAATGACTTAAACACATAGACTCCGTATGACGGAAACATCGTTTCTTCAGACATGCCTAATCTACTAAGTAAGTAGATGATGTTAGTGTCAAGTATCGTCAAATTTCACTAAGAAATGAAAGAGACATTGGTACACAAAGTAAGGTGTTTGAGGCATAAAAAGATGGAGGGTCTTTGGCCAAAAATGAAAAATCTCCCTCATTGATAAAATATGAAGAGTTTATGCAATTTATAAGCTCTAAGTTTGAGTAAGGATTTGGGCCCCAAGGGGTAACTCATGTGTTTGAAAGAGAGAGGACCTAGGTGAGCTTGGATTCGGGGCTAAGCCCCACACGGACGCCGCCGCCCGTCCAGTCCGGTCTGGGCTCGGGCTCGGGTCACGGGTCCCGGGTCCTTAGTCGTTGACCGTAGGCCATGGTTCATTGGGCCATTGATGTTTGTAATGTTAACTATTTATATTCTGGTCCCTGAAAGTTTCGAAACGTTACAACAGTTATGAAACCAACAGACGTAACGGTTGGCAACTTAAGTGTTTTAAACATTTCACAGGCAATAAAGGCCAACAATTACAAGACTTAATTTCTCAAAACATTACAAACATTTCAAAGGCAATAAAGGCAAACAATTACAAGACTCAGTTGCCTCCCTATGACTTTTGGCCTCCCTTTTCTAATCTATTTATTGAACACTTTAGTTCAAACAAAATAGGAACTATGGAATAGAAAGGCACATGCAGAACACACAAATCAAACTAGTTTATCTTTCGGTCTTGTTCATCGTCAAGAACATACACACAGAAAATGACAATACAGAAAGTAGGCAGAAATCTTTTTCCGCTCTTTTTCTTCAGCAATATGTTCTTATTCATCTTCTTTGCTAGGATCAGTTGTATTTACTTTGTAAAACTGATTAGTTGTTAATTTATCTTGGAATACTATTGCCCAATACCGTAAAATCATTTATATAGGACATTTTGTCTTAAAGATAGAGAGTCATCTCTCGACTCAACGTTCTGTTTGTTTAACCTTTCAAATACTTTTTAACCACATTTATTTACCTACAATCCGGTTCCAAAAAACCAACAATTTAAAGACAAAATTTTGTGATATTCTCTATGTATTCAAAAGATGTCGGTCAATATGGTTCCAGTTCTGGTTCTAATTTCGCTTCTGGCTCTATTATCACCGAAGATTTTGTTGACTATTCTGTTAATAGTTCGTGTTCCGCTAGTGTTAACACTTTTATCTCTGGCGTTGCTCAATGAAATGTTATTGTCCATGCTCCTGATAGTTTCCCATGCAAACACCAAGGTAAGGTTTTGGACATCAATTACAACAAAAGAAGGAGACTTAAGATGTTCTTTTATATCAATGCGTTGAGTCTGTATCGATATCAGGTAGAAGATCCTCTTTCTGGTGGAGATGCAATAGACACTCAGTCTAACACAAGGACTGAAGTGGGTCAGGATATCCACGTCTCAAATGACCTGAAAGCCAAGAACAAACACAAGGAAGAGTAATCCTCAGGATTTTGACAACAATATTGTAGATTTCTCGACAGTGGTGCTGGAGGCAAATCTGGTGGAGAATCCAAAGCAATGGTGGATAGACACGGGTGCAACCCATCACATCTGCTCAGATAATAGTGCATTATCCTCTTACGCCCTAGTCACGAGAAAGAAGTTGTTCATGGGCAATGACACTACCTCTAAAGTATAAGGGGTTGGAGAGGTTGTTCTCATAATGACTTCAGGCAAAGATATCACTCTAAAAGATGTGATGTCCTTGACATCCGCAAAAACTTGGTTTCAGGGACGCTATTGGTCCAGGCTGGTTTTAGACTAGCTTTTGAGTCCAACATATTTGTAATAACTAAGAAAGGTATATTTTTAGGAAGAGGGTTTGCGTGTGACGACCTCTTCAAAATGAATGCCATGTATGTAATCCGTTCATCTTAGTAAAGTTAGAATTGTTGCCTTTCTTCGACATAAACCGACAACATAAATGTGAGATGTGTGTAATGGCAAAATTAATCAATTCATCTTTCCATTAAGTCAAAATAAACACCGCTCCTCTAGAACTTATTCACACGGGCATATGTGATTTAAAGTTTGTACAAACTAGAGGGTGAAACAAGTACTTTATGACTTTCATTGATGATAGTAGAAGGTATTGTCACATTTACTTATTGAAAAGTAAAGATGAAGCATTTGAAGCATTTAAACGTTACAAAATAGAAGTTGAAATCAACTAAACCTACGAATTTCGGCAATTTGTAGTGATAGAGGGGGAGAATAGGTAGAACCGTTTGAAGAATACTGTGCTCAATTTGGCATTGTTCATCAAATGACTGCTCCTTACTTACCTCAGTGTAATGGTGTTTTCGAGCGCAAAATCGCACGTTAAAGGGAATAATGAATGCCTTACTCATCAATTCTGATTTAGCCCAAAACATGTGGGGCGAAACGATTCTTACTGCTAATACAATTCTTAATAGAGTTACACATAAGCGTAAGGGTAAAACTCCATATGAACTATGGAAAGGAAAGAAATCCACTTATAAATATTTGAAAGTGTGTGGTTGTCTAGCAAAGGTCGAAGTACCTAAACCAAAGCAGGTCAAAATTAGACCTAAGACTGTAGATTTCATATTCATCGGATATGCAAATAACAGTAGTGCTTAACGTTTCTTAGTGTTTAAGTCAGAGATACCTGATATTCACGAAGGTACGATCATAGAATCAAGGAATGCTGAATTCTTTGAAGAGATCTTTCCTAGAAAGGGAAAAGAAATAATTTCGCGCAAACAAAGTTATGAACAAAATGCTAAAAGTCAACAAGACCCGGGAGTTTTTGATTATCCAGAACTAGATGTTATAGATCTACAGGACTCAGGAGTTACTGACTATTCAGAACTTAATGTTCCAGACCTACAGAACGTAGGGGTTCTAGAGGAGGAACCAAGACGGAGCAAGAGGGACAAAATATATTAGATTATTGCTCCAGAATTTCTATCATATATGGTTGAAAATGAACCAAGGACAATTAAAGAAGCATCGCTTTGGAAAGAAGCTACATAAAGTAAAATAGATTACATCTTGCAAAACCATACTTGGGAATGGTTGATCTTCCTCCAGAAAGTAAACCTTTGGGTTGTAAATGGATATATACTCAAAATAAAGTACAAAGCAGATGGAACTATTGACAAGTATAAGGCCATATTGGTAGTCAAATTCTACAGTCAAAAGGAATGTCTTGATTACTTCGATACATACTCACATGTGTCTAGATTAACATCTACAAGGGTATTCATAGCCATAACAACTTTGTGTGACCTTGAGATACACCAAATAGATATTAAGACAACCTTCCTAAACGGAGATATGGAAGAGGAAATATACATGGAACAACCCGAGGGGTATGTGGTTCCAGGATAAGAAAAGAAAGTATGTCGACTTATTATGTCTTTGTACGGACTCAAACAAGCTCCGAAATAATGACATGAAAAGTTTGATAATACTTTATTATCAAAAGGTTTCTCCATAAATGAATGTGATAAATAAATATATATATCAAAGGGAACTATGATCATTTGTTATGATATGCCTTTACATAGATAACATGCTTATCACCGCAAGTAGTCTAACCTTGGTCCTGGAAACCAAGAATATGTTGAAACAATGCTTCGATATGAAATATATGGGTATTGCAGATGTAATCTTAGGAATTAAGATTTCTAAGTCATCTGACGGACTGGTCTTATCTCAATCTCATTACATTAAAGATGTTCTGGAGAAATTTGATGTAGTTGATAGTTCCCCTATGAAGTCACCAATGGATATGAATCATAGAATTGATAAAAATCATAGTGCACCCATATCCAAGGAGCGATATGCATAGGTCATTGGTAGTTTAATGTATATTACAAACTATACCCGACCCGACATCGCTTATACAGTCAATAAGCTGGCTAGGTTCACTCGTAATCCTGGTAATAATCACTGGAAGGCGCTAAATCGGATAGTACAATATCTAAAATATTTGCTGACCTACATATTACATTACTGAAGGTATCCAGCCATATTGGAAGGATACAATGATGCAATCTGGATATCGTACATAAAGAACACCAAATCCACCAGTGGGTATGTTTTTACAATTGATGGTGGAGATGTGTCTTGAAAATCCTCTAAGCAAACATGCATTTCCCGATCCACGATGGAATATTGCTTTGGACAAAGCAGGAGAAGAAGCAGAGAGGCTTCACGACTTCTTAGAGGATATCTCTTGTTGGGATAAACCCGTACCTTCGATGATGATTTACTGTGACAGCCAACCGGCTTTAGAAAGGCACAAAGTAATATATATACAGTGTCAAGTCTAGACATATTCGTTGGAGACATAAGATCATTAGAAAGTTGATCACTACGGGTGCCATTTCCATTGATTACGTCAAATCAAAGAATAACTTAGCGGATCCTTTAACTAAAGGCTTACCCAAAGATCAAATTTTCTGTTTGTCTAGAGGAATGTGCTTAAAAGCTATACAATAAGAATTTTTATAGTGGTAAACCCAACCTTACTAACTGGAGATCCCAGGAATTTGGTTCAATGAGAAAACTAACCTATAGAGGTTCAGTTTAGCGCTTCACTTGAAGTAAGAGCACTTCAGATTATCATTCTTTAAAGAAAGATAATTCCAAAGTCGTTCCCACGATAGACATTAAGTGCTACCTGCATTATGGGTAAAGGATAAGTTTCTGAAACTTTTAATGATTCCTAACACTTACGAGTGGGTTAGAGCATATACCTTATATGAGATCACCTATTTAAGTGTGAAGACAAGTTGCTTCAAATGTACGCACTTAAGAATTCAAGTGTTATCCATGGCCACAACGGACAATAATAAGAAAAAGATGAATAAGGAGAGTTATTGTGTTGATATCATTGTCTTGATTTACACTAAACACTGACAGTTCAAGAAATCACATTTATAGCACACAATGTAAATCCGATGGTATTCAACTAAGGAAGGTTCAAAGTCGAAAGCTACCTATCCTGATGCAATATCTTTCCGTTGAAAGGTTGCTGAACTGTGGCACCATGTGTGCACCAATTCTCTTTCCAGAGGGAATTGATGGAAATTTTAATAATGTGGGATTGAGTTTATCCCATCTTGAATGACTTAAACACATGGACCCCACATGTTGGAAATATCGTTTCTTCGCACATGTCTAATCTACTAAGTAAGTAGATGATGTTAGTGCCAAATATCATCAAATTTTGTTAAGAAATGAAATAGATATTGGTACCCAAAGTAAGGTGTTTGAGACATAAAAAGATGAAGGGTCTTTGGCCAAAAATGACAAATCTCCCTCATTGGTAAAAGATGAAGAGTTTATGCAATATATAAACTATAAGTTTTAGTAAGGGTTTGGGGTACCAAGGGGTAACCCGTGTGTTTGAAAGAGGGAGGAACTAGGTAAGTTGGGGCTAAGCCCCACACACGCTCTACCATCACCCGCCCGTCCAACCCCACACGTGCGCCGTCGTCGCTCGCCCGTCCGAACCCACACGTGCGCCGGCGTCGCCCGCCGGTCCGGTCTCAGGCTCGGGTCACAGGTTATGGGTCATGGGCCATTGGTCCCTGTAATGTTAACTATTTACATTCTGGTTTCTGAAGGTTTTGAAACATTACAATAATTATGAAAACAACAGACGTAACGATTGGCAGATTAAGTGCTCAAAATGTTACAAACATTACAAAGGCAATAAAGCCAACAGTTACAAGACTTAATTGCTCAAAACATTACAAATGTTTCAAAGGCAATAAAGGCCAACAGTTACAAGACTTAATTGCCTCTCTCTGACTTATGGCCTTCCTTTTCTAATCCTATATATTGAACACTTCAATTCAAAAAAATAGGAACTACGGAACAGAAAGGCACAAGCAGAACATATAACTCAAACTAGTTTATCTTTATGTCTTGTTCATTATCAAGAACATATACACAGAAAATGACAATAAAGAAAGTAGGGTGAAATCCTTTTCTGCTCTCTTTCTTTAGCAATATGTCCTTATTCATTTTCTTCGCTAGGTGTTAGGCGTATTTTGTATACGCTTTTTGATTCATTTTTAGTCAGTATTTTTCCTATTTTCATTTAAATAAGTGTCTTGTTAGGGTTGTTTTTATTTCTTTTGAGTCACAGCGGTTCTAAATGAAAAAATGGCAAAAAGAGGCTAAAAGTGGGCATAAAAGGAGGGTCCCGAGGCAAAAAGGTTGACATTTGGAGATTCGGACGAAGGCAAAGCAGGATCGCAGTTCCGGACTGCAGGACCGCGGTGCCATAATTACTGAAAAGTCGCAGGATTTTCGGCATCGCGGTGCCATTCTGCAGAACCGCGGTGCGGATGCGGAAAATTCAGAATCCGAAGTAAATTTGGCCAAGGGCAGAAGGGTCCAGAGGGCACGAAATTTGCAACATACTTAAGCCCTATGAATTATTTTATTGAAGGGAGTTGGACATTCTATCACACAACACAACTAAAGACAAATTGGAGACCTAGTCTAAGTACTTTTTCTTTCTTTATTTTCAATTCAGTTTATGTTGGTATTTGTATTTGTTCTTAGCGTGACTATGGCTAGGAGCTAAATACTTTATTAGGGCTTTCCTATTGAAACGCTTGAACCTCTATTTCATGAATTAATGCATTAGTTTGATTTCTTCTTCACTTGATTAAGATTTATTCAATATTTGATATGAATGTTTGATAGTTAACTGGCCATTAATTATCATAATCTATATGATTTCAAATCAAGAACCGAGAGGAGAGATTTAGATATGTTGTAATTAAATAGAGATAGGTTAAAATCGCGGACAAAAGTACCCCGATACTTGTGTAGCATTATAGGTTATTGTTCTTAATCCTCCTATGTGGTAAATCCTATCATAAAATATAGAATGGTTCTGCACTGGGGTTGAGCGATTATATATCCTAACTGGTATATAAAACAGTCTAGTTAACCGCTATCTTAACGTAGAAGAAGAAGTCATTCTAGTTGCATTAAGGATTGAAAAAAAGTGGATAGTCAAGGATATTGGAAGCCCCAATTCCTTCATAACTGATTAAACCTCAACAATTTAGTTTACTTCTTGCAATTATTCTAGTAGTTAGATAAAAACTCAAATCAATTATCGTTTGCCAAATAGATAACCTAGAATAGATGTTCGGTAATTAGAAACCAGTCTTTGTGGATGATAAACTCAGTCTTACAAGACTATATTACTTGTAACGATACGTATACTTGCGTGAGCATGTGGAAATATCCGCCTAACAAGTTTTTGGCGCCGTTGCCGGGGACTGACGTACTTTTAATATCGAGCTATCTATTCTTATTTCTACTTTGGTTTTTATTTTTATTTTAGAACATTTTGTCGTGATCTGTTTGCTTGTTTTTGATCACTTGCAGAAAGGACAAGGTAATTGCTGATCCTTTGTGCAATGGGAGATCAACGAAACAACAATTTGATGGATGATGAGTTACCGCTTGTCTTAAGACAAGTCCCTGCAGAAAGGAGTTTGGGGGATTATGTGATGCCAACTATTACACATGCAGACTTTCATCAAAGCCCACCGTTGCCAATAACTTTGAAATCAAACCAGCCATATTGCACATGGTTCAAAGCTCAGTTCAGTTTGGGGGATTACCGTCTGAAGATCCTCATTTGCATCTAGAAAATTTCCTGGAGCTGTGTGCAACCTTCAAATACAATGGTGTTACTGATGACGTCATTCGATTGAGACTCTTCCCATTCTCACCCAGGGATAGAGCAAAGGGCTGGCTGAAATCATTATAGGAGAACTCCATCACTACATGGCAAGACTTAGCCCAGAAGTTTCTTGCCAAGTTCTTCCCCCCAGCCAAGGCAGCAAGGCTTAGGGGAGAATTGAACAATTTCTATCAAATGGATGGAGAGTCATTATATGATGCTTGAGAGTTGTTTAAAGATTTGCAAAAAAAATGTCCACATCATGGTCTTGAGCAGTGGAACTTGGTGCACATTTTCTACAATGGTCTAAGTGAGACTACTAGGACAATTATCGATGCAGCTGCATGTGGCACCTTCATGAAGAGAACAACACATGAAGCCAATGACTTGTTGGAAGATATAGCCACGAACAATCACTTTTCAGATGATAGAGAAACATGTAGCAGAAGAGCAGTTGGGGTTCATGAGCTAGATGTCATCACTCCACTGAATGCACAAGTTGCTCTCTTGACTAAGCAGCTCCAGCAGAATACCATGTCCGTAAAGGCGGTCCAGATGCAAGCAATTTGTGAGATTTGTGGGGGTCCACACACCTTCTATAGATGTCCAACAACTGATCCCAACAACATCCCAATGGAGCAGGCTCAATGTCAGGTTGTGGGAAATTTTCAGAGGCCCTCTAACAATGCATTCTGCAACACATATAATCAGGGGTGGAGAAATCACCCAAATTATTCATGGAAGAATGACCAAGGGCAACAACCATAGTTTTGGCCTCATCTTCACAGCAGTTCAGCCCACCAGCCCCACAAGAGAAGCCAGATGACATAAAAGTAGCACTGTTGACCTTAGCCAACTCTCAGACTCAATTCATGGCATAAACCAGGTCTTCAATTTCAACCTTGGCCAATACCCAGACACAATTTTATGACAGAGACCAGGTAGTTCATGACAGAAACAAGATCCTCTATTAGGAACTTAGAAACTCAGATGTGACAGTTGGCATGGAAGTTGAATGACAAACCTCAGGGGTCTCTCCCCAGTAATACAGTGATGAATCCAAGATAGCAATGTCAGGAAATTAGTTTGAGAAGTAGGAAGCAGTTAGAGCAGGTTGGATCTCCACCAGTTAGGGAAAAGGGGAATGAGGCGGAGAAGACAACCGAGGTAGAGAAGGAGGGGGTTACTGATGACCGCCCTATGTTAGAGAAGGCTCCACCGGCAGTCATGAGGGAATATGTAGACAGAATTCCTTACCCTCAAAGACTACAGAAGAAGTCCTTAGACAAAGAGTTTTCCAAGTTTTTAGAGATCATGAAAGACATCCTGTTTAAGAAGAGGAAGCTGGTAGACTATGAGACAATAGCGCTGACAGAGGAGTGCAGTTCTATCTTGCAGAAGAAACTTCCCCCTAAATTGAAAGATCCAGGGAGTTTCACCTTACCTTGCACCATAGGGAATGTGACATGCAAGCAAGCCATGTGTGACTTGGGGGCAGGTGTCAACCTTATGCCCCTTTCTGTGTTTAAAAATCTTGGTTTGGGGGTAGCAAGACCAACAACAGTCCACTTGCAGCTAGCTGATCGCTCTATTGTGCACCCTAGAGGAATAATTGAAGATGTGTTGGTAAAGGTGGACAAATTCATCTTGCCTGCTGACTTCTTCATTCTTGATATGGAGGAAGATGAGATGATACCAATGATCCTTGGAAGACAGTTCCTAGCCATAGGGAGGGCATTGATTGATGTTGAAAAAGGAGAGCTAAAACTCAGAGTTCAAGGTGAAGAGATGACCTTTAAAGTGTTAAAGCTACCACCTGAGACAGAGATGACCTTCAAAGTTTTCAAGCCACCCACTGAACCTCAAGTTATGGATAGATGTTATGCTATTGGGATAGTTGACAAGGTTGTGCCTGAGAAAAGCCTCACGAGTACTAATGCTCGTGGGATACCATTAAAGCAAAACGTAGAACCTGTGAGTAAGGCCAAGGAAATGGTGAAGGATGCCAAGATGGTAAATGCTTCTGAAAATAACACTGTGAAAAAGAAGAGGAGGAAGAGGAAAAGATTGGTGCTGAGATGGTTATGTGGAGGGGATACTCTACCCCCTTGATTTAGTAAGTGAACTGCGTCCGACTAAAAAACGTTAAAGACAGCGCTACTTGGGAGGCAACACAATGTTTTAATTATGTTATTTCAATTTTTGGTTTTAGTTTAACTTTAACAATCTCACTTGATAGTATTTTTGGGTTGTGTTGTGATGATAGGTGAGGAAATCGGAGACTAAGCATGAAGAAAAGAGTGGAAAGCACAGAATCATGTCGGCACCACGGTGCCATTTTGCAGTTCATGCCGAATGATCGAGAGGTCACAGATTTCTGCACCAGTGCCATTCTCAGAAGACCGCGGCGCCGAGGCCCGATTTCAGAAAAATAAAAAGCCCTAAAATTCCCAAATCCTTCCCACTTTCACACAAACATTTCCTCTCTCTACAGCAACGAAAACACCTCCTCCTTCACCTAAAACTTCCAACAAATTCACCCAAATCCTTCCAACTCATTCATACCATCACCACCCAAAACTCCTAGCATCTTTCCACAACATCATTCTTTCACTTGGGTCAAGGAAGCGGTGAAGAACAACCACTTAAAAAGGTAACCTTCATCACTGTTCTTGAGATTTAAAGGTTAGTGGAGAGAATAGCTTGTAGACTTGGGTGTGGTACGAGTTGCGTGTTGTTGGTGCTGTGAGGGTGATTGTTGCTTGGGTGTGTGATATTTGTGTTGTGTTGTGGAATATTGTTGTGTGAGTTTGTGATTTTGAGGTTAAGTGTTGCTGTGTAGTGTTGATTCGTGGTGTATTGCTGATGTAGTCTGATTTTTCTTGGTTATTGTTGCTATGTGGAGTGATAGTTGTTGGAAAACCTCAAAGAAACAAAGGAAACGCTGCTGAAAATTTTCCAACAACTCGCACAATGACCTCTAGAAAACGAACCGCCAGAGCTTCCTCATCTCCATCAGCTCCAGAATATGATGTTACTCAATTTACCAACAAACATGCGGAAGGTTGATATAACAAAATAAGTACTAGAGCATTGATACCAGAGAGAGGCATGGACTATCAGACCATGCCATTTGATGATGATGATGATTACGAGCCCATTAGGGCCATGATCGAGGCGAATGGTTGGAAAAGGTTCACCAATCCATAAAGGATTCCACTTCAGAATACTATCCTTGTGAGGGAATTCTATGCTAATTATCCCGAGCAAGTGGATGGGAGATGCTTTGTTAGAGGGCGATATGTGTCAGTAAGTTCTAAAACAGTGAATGCGCTACTAAGGACCAATGATGTTGAGGACCAAAGTTATAACCCACACCATTTCAGAAGTTGGTCGAGAGATGTCAACCACATCATGTGAGACACAGTTGCAACAGTTTTATACTACCCAGGCGCCGAATTCAACATTTTCCGTAACGGGTCCAGGAGACTTGCCCGATGCTAATTTAACAGAACAACCAGAGGATGACTATATTTCGTAAGTGCTCATTTGATTCCGTCAATTTATTTTACCAATGTGCCTATAGACAGAATCAAGCTCATCTATGACATCATGGGGCAAGACAATTGATGTTGGGAGAGAAATAGTGCAAAGCATAGGGGAGATTAGCGGTAGCACATCTGCGATCGGGACATGGGTCACTCATTTCTGCCTTATGTGCTAGGCGTGGAGTCAGCCTCATGTGACCTACAATTTAGTGCACTCTTTCCTTGACCCCACTCCAAGACCAGCAACAGTGAGAAGGGGCTTAGTAGCAGCAAACGTAGCAGCCATGGATGAAGAAGAGCCTGAGGCAGCTGCACACGATGAAGCAGGCGAAAGCAGCCACCAGCATCCCTTAGCTTTGGAGCCTCCAGTGCCAATCATGGAGCAGTTGCTCCTAAATCAACAACAGATGCTGCGAAACCATGAACAGATGATGCAAAATCAGCAACAGATGATGCAAGGGCATCAGGACCTGAGCCAGCGCGTCAATGATTTGAGCACCATGTTCAACTAGTGGTCAATGCAGTATCCGCCGCCACCACCTCCATTTTGAACCGCTATTATCTGTAAGTCGTCCCTTTTTAATTTTTGAATGTTTACACATATGAGACAATGTGTCATTTAAGTTTGGAGGGGGGTACTTATTTTATTTTTGTGTTTCTATTTTTGAGTCGTTTTGATTGAGTTTTTGTGTCTTTTATTGTGTCTATATGAATTAATTTTTTTTAATGATCATGCATGCTGTAGCTGCTTGAAACGCCTAGTGAATTAAGTGGAATAATGTAATGGAATTAGAAGCTAAATTTTGTGTGCTTAAGTTAGATATGCCAAAAATTCATAAAAAACTAATTATTTGGGATATTTGTGCTTAGTCTATGTGTTGTCAATTGTGAAAAATGTCTATGAGTCTGCTTGCTTGTTATTTGAGGTGAAATAATTAAGATATACATGTTTAGGGAGATGATTCAGATATTTCTTTGTTAGCCCTTCTTACCATTCATTACCTACCTTGCAATAAATTGTATCTCTAGTCAGTATTTTTAAGCCTAAAATAAGTTGTTTCTTTGACACCTCATGATTCTCTTGTGTGCCATAAGCAGTAAGTGAAAACAGGGATGAAAATGAGTGAGAAAAAAGAAATTCCAAAAGAGAGTGAAAAGAATTGATGCACCCCAATAAAAAAATATAAAAACTTAAGTTTAGGGGTGCCTATGTGAATTTGTTTCCTGCTCTCAAAAAGAGAAGAAGGAAATGATAGGTATGAACTGAAAAGAATACCAAAATGAAGGACAAAATGGTTGAATGAGAAAAATGCTTATGGTACGTCATTTGAGCCTAAATGCCAACGTTTACCTACCCTTGTCTAAGCTTACATTACAACCCTGAAAAGTCCTGAAGATATCTAGTATGTATGTCTATGATTAGTGGAGAATATCAAGTAAACATGACCATAGAACTAAAAGAATTTGATGTGCATAGGTTAATGTTCATATTCCCATTGAGTGTGATTGAAATGAATTCGCGAAATATCTGGCTTGAAATTATATTCATGCTATATATGTTCCAGCATATTATCCCAACTGACATTCATGCTTTTCTAAGTAATCTTGTGCAGCTGCTTGATTAGAGTATTTTGAGTCAGTTTTCTTTATGTTTCTTTGCTTTTGTTTTGATCTTTGCTCGAGGGCGAGCAAATGTTATGTTTGGGGGTATTTGTTAGGCGTATTTTGTATACGATTTTTGAGTCATTTTTAGTTAGTATTTTTCCCATTTTCGTTTAAATAAGTATCTTGTTAGGGTTGTTTTTCTTTCTTTTGAGTCACAGCGGTTCTAAATGGAAAAATGACAAAAAGAAGCTAAAAGTGGGCATAAAAGGAGGGTCCCGAGGCAAAAAGGTTGACAATTAGAGATTCGGACGGCGCAAAGGATCGCGATTCGATCGCAGATCATGCGCCATAATTACTGAAAAGTCGCAGGATTTTCGGCATCGCGCCATTCTCGCAGACCGCGCGGATGCGGAAAATTCAGAATCCGAAGTAAATTTGGCCAAGGGCAGAAGGGTCCAGAGGGCACGAAATTTGCAACATACTTAAGCCCTATGGATTATTCTATTGAAGGGAGTTGGACATTCTATCACACAACACAACTGAAGACAAATTGGAGACCTAGTCTAAGTACTTTTTCTTTCTTTATTTTCAATTCAGTTTACGTTGGTATTTGTATTAGTTCTTAGCGTGACTATGACTAGGAGCTAAACACTTTATTAGGGCTTTCCTATTGAATCACTTGAACCTCTATTTCATGAATTAATGCATTAGCTTGATTTCTTCTTCACTTGATTAAAATTTATTCAATATTTGGTATGAATGTTTGATAGTTAACTGACCATTAATTATCATAATCTATATGATTTCGAATCAAGAACCGAGAGGAGAGATTTAGATATGCTGTAATTGAATAGACATAGGTTAAAATTGCAGACGAATGTACCCCGATAATTGTGTAGCATTATAGGTTATTGTTCTTAATCTTCCTATGTGGTAAATCCTATCATAGAAATATAGAAGAGTTCTGCACTGGGGTTGAGCGATTATATATCCTAACCGGAATATAAGACAGTCTAGTTAACCGCTATCTTAACGTAGAAGAATAAGTCATTCTAGTTGCATTAAGGATTGAAAAGAGTGGATAGTCGAGGATATTGGAAGCCCTAATTCCTTCATAACTGATTAAACCTCAACAATTTAGTTTACTTCTTGCAATTATTCTAGTAGTTAGATAAAAACTCAAATCAATTATCGTTTGCCAAATAGATAACCTAGAATAGATGTTCGGTAATTAGAAATCAGTCTCTGTGGACGATAAACTCGGTCTTAAAAGACTATATTACTTGTAACGATACGTACACTTGCGTGAGCACGTGGAAATATCTGCCTAACACTAGGATCAGTTGTATTTGCTTTGTACAATTGATTAGTTATTGTTTTATCTTGGGAGACTATTTCCCAATACCGTAAAAGAATTTATACGGGGCAATTTTGTCTTAAAGACATAGAGTCATCTCTTAACTCAGCGTTCCGTTTGTTTAACCTTTCAAATACTTTTTAACCTTGTTTATTTACCTACAATCTGGTTCTAAAAAAACCAATAGTTAACTCTAAAATTAGGAGAAGAAGAGACATGAAATCAGGTACTTCTGGGGCTTCTTAAGACATAACCACATTAGAACGAAGGAAGACATGAAGTTTCCCTCTATCCGTCGAGACTACGAAGACAAGAAGGCTTTCATCCCTAGGGGAGGATATTACATGTGCAAAGGGGTGTATGCCTTAGAAAATATTTCCCAAGCCTGAAAACCTAAATGCTATGGTTAAGGAGAAAGAAGCACAACCCAAAGAGGCTGCCCCAGTCCAATTATGCTCATTATTTAGGACCCATATTACAAATTTAAACTTGTAAAAATTGATGTTATTAAAAAAAAAGGGATAGATAAGTAAACCTTTCAGTTCAACTGGCAGAAGCAATGGAATTTAGGAATCTGATAGAAGCGTTCAGTTTGGGACTGAGTTATGATAATCAATTGCAAGAAAAAATTGTGAGTTTGTGATATGTTTTACATGTTTTCACTGATAATCATAGAAGACAATAACAGAGGATTATTTCGCGTGAAAAATACGTATTCCACTCTCTATTTGGATCATTGGATTGACAAGCATCTAGGCCCAAGCCGAAGAACAATTACTCATCCCTTTCTTGGCCCTAAGACCTGATATATTCCAAAACATCATACCTATACTTACTTGGATGATTGAAGTTGATCTTGGGGTGGAAAATAGTTCCAAGTCGTGTCCTAAGTCCCTTCCTCTTGTTTTGAAACTAAAAACCCTGACCTGGCACTTATATAGACTCTCAGGTGCGCTCTTTACGCAGCGAGTGCATGGTCAGGGCATTGTTGATAGTGAATCTGGCTCAGCTCTGGTACACGATCACACAAATTGGACAGTGTTAGTAAATTAGTCATAATTTTTGTGTGTAAGTCCTAATAATGAATGGTTTGAACCGTTGAAAACTAGACTTCAAGGGCTATAATTTTCATATTTTATCTATAGCCAAATTTCTCATAAATTGGGAGTAATTGTCATTTAAAATTAGGTCTTGTGTGACTTTGAACATCTTTTTTCATGTTTTGTTTCCGTTAACCTTTCTACCACTCAAACACCTTCTAACACACACCGTAACCTTGTTAACATACTCCAAATTCGTTACTATCCTTGTGTGGACCTCACATACCTACGGACTACCTTTAGCACTTTGTTAAAAAAATATTGACCTGAATAACGTTCAAAAACTTACGAGGCTTTGTAAATGTAATCACCATGTTATGTTGGATGAGTGTTGTGAAAACACGAGTAATTAATCAGGACAACATCGCTTATGAATATAAGGTTGTTGCCTGTAGTGTTGTGATAACATCACAAACAACATCTCTATAAACGATTTTGCCTATTCTTCCGGCCAAAACAGTGATTATTACAATGAGGTAAAAATTACCTAGGCAGCCTAACCAGGAAGCCGTGTTTAAAACATGAGAAAAGAAGAAGTCAAGCTTGGAAGGAAATCAATGTGAAGATCAAGTCAATGTAGTTGAGGATTTCATGGAGACTGAATCGGTCCAAGCTGCTGCCTATTTTCTCCCAAATTCGCAATCAACCACTGAGAATTCCAAGGAAGTTTTACACTATAAATAGAATGAGGAACTTCATTATATCGGGAATTCACTCATAAAACTGGATCAAACACCGCTGCCTAAAGGAGTATAACAACATCTAGTCCATCATTATTATTGTCGCCTAGATTCTAGATTAAGCTCACTATTGAAGCAATTATAATAAAGATGTTGTATGTTTCCTTATGGATGTTTTGTCTTTAGGCTGAAGTCATCTTCGACTTTGTTTTTATTGTAATTTCTTTTTATTATATTTCTACAACTTGTAAAAAGAAATTCATTTATAATTGTATATAATATATACAATTCTTCGGTCATTGATCATCAAGTGCTATATTAATATATACACTTGAAAATATAAACCTTGTGTCTTTTACCTTTTCTGCTTTATTTACTCTTTAAGGTTTATTATTGTTTTATCGGGTGTTGCCTCAAGTGTTGACACAACACTGAAGGCAACATAAGAAACTATTTAGAGGTTCAAATGTTTGTATCTTTAGTTTTCCTACTTTTAATTACTTATCCATAGCCTCGGACCTAACAAGTGGTATCAGAGTCAACATTTAACACAATAAGTGTTTTGTCCTGCTTCTAATGGTTATGGACTCATCTATCCAAACTCTTAGTAGACTTCCGATTCTTGATGGAACAAATTATGCCTATTGGAAGATTCACCTACATTCACAC
Source organism: Przewalskia tangutica (assembly GCA_029844215.1). Lineage (NCBI taxonomy): Eukaryota > Viridiplantae > Streptophyta > Magnoliopsida > Solanales > Solanaceae > Przewalskia > Przewalskia tangutica. The sequence goes on along the minus strand of CM056740.1, from coordinate 39,428,056 downwards.
ATAAAATCCATTGATGTTCGGGAATGGATATCTGTTACCGAAGGATATGTCATTCCTAAGCTTCCAGCGGATGAAGATGGTGACATTCTTATCAAACCCGAATCCGAGTGGACTGCGGAAGAGGTCAATAATGCTAGTTTTAACGAAAAAAAACCTTGAATGTAATTTTTTGATGGGTAGATTTATATATGTTCAAACTCATTCAGAATTGTATATTGGTCAAGGACGCTTGGGAGACCCTACAAACTCATTGTGAGGGTACCTCGAGTGTGCGACAAACAAGGCTACACATGCTTTTGAGCCAACATAACACTTGAAGATGGATGAATCAGAGGATATAAAATCATATTTGAAAAGTTGATTGACATTGCTAATCAGTGTCAAGTGTTTGGTTCTCCTTTGACCAACATACAAATTGTGGACAAAGTCCTCAAATCTCTTCCTGAAAGGTTCAACACAAAAATTATGCTATTGAAGAGGCCCATAATCTTGCCACAATGGACTTACATGCCTTGATGAACATCTTTTAAACTTATGAGATGAACATCAAGAGACAAAGGAACTTGTATAGGGACACGAAAATGGCACTCCAAGGTCAAACGTCGAAAACAAACATTGAAGATGAGGATGAAAACCTAGAGGAAATAGGTGATGGTGCGAATGTTTCCTTACTCACTCGACGTTTCAATTCGATGATGAGAAAGATAAGAAATGATTTAAATAAAGCTAAATATAAGAAACACCAAAATACACTCTTTAATAATCAACCAATAAGATCACCTTCAGGGCAAAGAAATAGTAATACACTGAGAAAAACAAACTCAGACAATACCAATTTTGATCCTAAACAACTCGAGGGGGTGCAATATCATGAATGCTCGGGCTGGGGACATTATGCTAATGAGTGTGCAAACACCCTTAGGAAAATTGGTAAAAGTCTGTGGGTATCTGTCAGTGATGGTGAAGACGAAGAAGAGGAAGGAAATCGAGAAGAAGAATCATAGGCAATGCTAGCAGCAATGTTCGAACATTCATTGTCCGACAATGAAGATATTGTTGAAAATGTTGTCTCTAATGTTACAACATCTGTGACAACATTGGATACAACATCTAAAATCCGTATTTCTATTTTAACTATTCTAATGTTAATTGTTTTAGTGGCTTATTTTCTTCATGTGAAGTTATAAACGTGGATATAGTTGACTCTAAAGATGAAGTGATAGAACAATTACAAGATCTTTGTAAGGCCTTGATCACAGAATTTGAGCAACTAGATTCAAAAGCAAAATTTTTTGCTCTTAAAAATAACAATCTTAAAGGCACAATTACCCGGTTAGAGGTAACACTTACCAAGAAGGATCTAGAACTTGGTAAGATCCGTGCAAAATTGAATCTAGCTGAGACCACCTTCTAGAGGCTCAACGTGGGGACCTCCAAGGTGGACGAAATTTTAAGCTTTAGTAAGCCTACACGGGCTGGGCTTGGGTATCAATCACCTCTTAAATCAAAAGATTCTAAGATCCGTAGTAAAAGTGAGAAGATAAAGTTTGTTAAAGAAACACACGATGTTAAAAATCACTCACATGATACTAAGGATAGATTGAAGTTTGGATGCATATACTGTAAGAAATTAGGATATCTGATGCCCTACTGTTACAAACTTCAAAACTCTGTGCTCAGATCTTTGTCGAAGATGTCGTCACCAATGTTATCCAACATTGCTGACAACATTCGAAGCAACCAGACTAAGAATAGAAAGAAGATTTTTGAGAAAATATGGGTACTCAAACTAAACCTGCGTTGTAATGTGTGCATAACTGTTTTACGTACTAACATTATAGGTTTCTGGTATTTTAATAGTGGTTATTCACGACACATGACAGGTACCAAAAGATTCCTGAAGGATTATGATGCAACGGAGGAAACATGACCTTTGGTAGGGGAATCAAAAGTAGGATAATTGGTAGAGGAACCCTTAATGTTCCTGAAGTACCAGCCATGAAGAAGGCTTAGTGGCTAATCTACTTAGTATAAGTCAGTTATATAACGATGATCTCGAGGTAAAGTTCAATAAACGTGAATGTAAAGTTACAGATTCTGCCAATAAGTGTGTTATGTCAGGTACCCGGACTGGAGACAACTGTTATCTCGTCGGTTGACAAGAATTTTGCAATTCGGCGATGGTCAGCGACACAACACTATGGCATCAGAAGTTGGGACACGCTAATTACTGCAACTTGGAGAAATTAATCTCTTATAAATCGGTTAGAGGCATTTCCAAGCTTAACCCAAAGGATAAGACAGTGTGCGAGGATTATTAAAAGGTAAGCAGACTCATGTTCCCCATAATATTGTCCAACACGACAGACAACACTCAGGTACATCTCATTGCTTTCAATTATTACATATGAATCTTATGGGTCCTATTGAACTAGACAACCTAGGGGATATGAGATATTCCTTTGTGATAGTAGATGATTTTTCTAGATATACATAGATTTATTTTCTAAAGGAAAAATCACAAACTATTGACATGTTTAAAATATTATACGCTAGGATTAGGAACTTGTTTTGTTCTCCCATTTTTCGAATTAGATCCGGTCATAGAAATGAATTTAAGAACCAAACTTTTGCAAAATTTTGCGAAAAGAAAGGTATCTTCCATGAATTTTCGGCACCCAAGACTCCTCAATAGAATGGGGTAGCTGAGAGGAAGAACAAAACATTACAAGAAATGGTTAAAGTAATGTTAGGTTCTAAATCATTGTTAAAAAGGTTTTGGGAAGAAGCCTTAAACACTGCATGTCACATCAGTAATAGAGTTTATCTAATACTAGGTACCAAAATGACACCCTATAAACTTTTGAATAGAAAGAAACCAACTCTGCATTACTTTCATGTCTTTAGGTGTGTCTGTTACATTTTAAATGGCAGAGATCAATTGACAAAATTTGACTCAAAAAGTGATAAATGGATATTCATTGGCTATTCACAGAATAGTCACGCTTACTGGATATACAATCTGAGGACTAAGACAGTACATGAGTCCGTCAATGTTATCTTTGATGATCTTATGGATATCTCAAAGAAATCATTAGAGAATAACATTGTGGTTACAGTAGAAAAGGAGCAACAAATTGAATAAGCATATGTTGTCCCGAATGTTGTCACAATACTAGAGGAATAATCTGAACCACAAGAAGAGACCATAGAGGTTGAAGTGGAGGAGGAGTCTGGAACTGAACTGCATGACCATGTAAGACGAGACCCTCCGTCAAGAATTAGAAGGAACCATCCACTTGACCAGGTAATAGTGGGAGTTTTTGAGAAGATGCGTACAAGAGAGAAGGAACCAATCAACTATCGATAAATGGTAAGGTATGTGTGTATGTCCACCACATACCAACATGTTAGTCTTTCTTGTCTCATATCTACCTTTGAACCAAAGAACATTGGGGAAACTTTAAAAGATAATTCTTGGATTCAAGAAGAGCTTGAACAGTTCACCCGAAATGAAGTCTAGGACTTGGTCCCACGTCCTAACAACACAAATGCTATTGGGACCAAGTGGATTTTCAAGAATAAATCAAATGAATTAGGGATAGTTGTTCAAAACAAAGCTCGTCTAATTGGTCAAGGCTACACACATATTGAAGGAATCGACTATGACAAAACCTTTGCACCTGTAGCTAGAATTGCGTCAATACGACTATTACTTGCTACCTAAAAATTACCTTGCATCAAATGGATGTTAAATGAGCATTTCTTAATGGTTATTTGGACAAGGAAGTTTATGTTGAACAAACGAAAGTATTTGAGGATCCCCACCATCTACATTATGTATACAAGCTTAAAAAGACTTTGTATGGGTTAAAACAAGCCCCGCGTGCATGGTATGGTCATCTAACAAACTTCCTTCTTGACTTTGGTTTCATTTGTGGAGAAGCTGATAGAACACTGTTCATCAAACGACACAGCGTATATGTTGTGATTGCTCAAATCTATGTTGACGACATTGTTTTCGGATCGACTTCAAAATCTTATTTGGAGTCATTTGTTGAAGTGATGTCGACAACGTTTGAGATGAGTATGATCGGAGAACTAACTTTTTTCTTAGGCCTGCAGATAAAACAGACTGATGATGGGATCTTTGTATCTCAAAGCAAGTATGCCAAGAATCTGGTTAGAAAATTTGGACTTGAAAATGCAAAACACATGAGTACACCAATGGGCTCTACACAACATGTATGCAGATATAATGTTGGCAGGGATGTTGACCCAACATTGTACCGATCAATGATAGGTAGTCTTTTATACCTTACTTCTAATCGCCCTGACATTATGTTTAGCGTGTATGTTTGTGCTAGGTTCCAAGAATGTCCCAAATTATCCCACCTAAATGCCATAAAATGTATCATTAGATATGTCTCCGGTACAAGTGTGTCGGGTATTTGGTACACCAAGAATATTAATCCTAATCTAATAGGATATAGTGACTCAGATTGGGCCGGTGATGTAGAAAAAATATTGGTGGTGGTTATTTTTACTTAGGCAATAACTTAGTTTTATGGTATAGTCGGAAAAAAATTGTGTCTCTCTTTCGACTGTCGAGTCTGAGTATGTGGCAGTCGAAAGTTGTTGTTTGGCTACGACACATATTAGATGACTATGGCCTAACAAACAACACTATGATTTGTACTGTGATAATCTGAGTGCAATTAATATTTCTAAAAAACTTGGTCAGTATTCACGTACAAAATACATAGATATATGACATAATTGTTTAGGAGACTTAGTTGAAAACTAACTAGTTTAGATTGAACATGTTGATACACTTCATCAACTAGCTGACATTTTTACCAAAGCTCTATATCATGAGAGATTTTTTAGTTTGAAGAAATCTCTTGGTCTATGTTTTCTTTAAAATAAGGCAGTATAGGTATATGTTGTCTGAAATATTGTCTCAACATTCTGGACAATATTTACTATTTTGTCAATCTACATGGTAGATGTTATAGTATTGTGCATATATTTGGTCACTCAAGTATGATTCTAGAAGGAGAAATTATGAAAGTGATATGTGTTCCCTGAGATGGTATATATATATCAATTATATATAGCATAAAAAGAGAGTATCATAAGAAGGCAAAATCTCTACATAAGATTTGGCTGTATTACAAAAAGAGAAAAACTCTAAAAGATGGTACAATTCCTATTGTATAAGAGCACCATGTGCTTCAAACAAGGTTGAAAATACCTCAATAATTATTTTGTATTCTAGTCATACAAGAATTATGTATGTGCTCAACTAAGTTGATTAAGGACACGATGGAAAAATGTTACATTGGTCTAGGCTCATAGGGAGTATATATAGAATATGTCCAATATAAATGTCAAATATGAGAGTCCTTGAAGTGTCATATTACTTGTGTTGTTCAAAATATTGTTAACATTGCTAACAATATCACTATCAGTATGTTGATTATTTTTCAGAAAATATCTTTCTGTTTTTATGGCTTATTTATTTTTTTGGAAATTAAATTCATAAGGTTTAAACTTCAAAATCCCGTTATATCTGAATATTGATGGATTTTTAAATTCCAAAATTTAGATGATGTTGTGTGCTATGTTACCTCTTTGTTTTAGGAGTGAAGAAATTTAATCCAGCTACACTACCTAAATTTAGACCTGTCCATCGGGTCGGGGACCCGACCCGGCCTGAAAAAACAGGGCCAGGGTCAGCTAATATCTGACCCGTGAGCCACCCGACCCCAAAAAGTGGGGACCCGATGATATTTAGGGTCGGGCCAGGGTCATATTTTTTACCCACTTGACCCGATCCGAGCTGTGACCCGAGCATGACTCGTTTCCTTATATAAATAATATAACTATTAAGTAAACCCTACATCTATTATATTCTTATTTCTTAGATAACAACAATTGCGCCTCTTTCTTAACAACAAACCAAAATAGCCCTCACGATCCATTTCAATAGCTTTGCCTGGTTGAACTGAAACCAAATAGCCCTCACGATGCTTTCTTCCTGGTATGTTTTATGTCAATAGCTTTCTTCCCTTTTCAATAGCTTTGCCCGGTAAGTTTCCACGTCAATAGCTTTCTTCCTTTTTTTTAATAACAGCAAGAGCTTCTTTTATGCCATCTTTCTCCCTTTTTTTTCTTTTTTTCTACAATGCATAGCCTGGTTTTTGCATGTGGGTTCTGCGTCTGGTTTAAATTGATGCTCTTCAAGAACAAATTGTTGTTCGTCTGGTTTAAATCATCATAGATCTGCTCTGCGTCTGATTTAAATCACCATAGATCAATGATTTGTGCATCTGTGTTTAAATTGCTTGTCGTTTTTAGCTAATTTCATGTTTAACAAACAAAAATCTATTCTGTTGTTGTGTGTTATGACTTGATGTTCAGTTGTTCACATACATGTTAATTTTGATAACTTTCATCAAATTTCATAACCAGTGATTACTAGAACACAATAGTGATTTGTGCATATAGTTTGCTTGATGAAAGCAACTGGGTTGTTTAGAAATGAATGGTTTGGATTCATTTTCCCTTTGTGTTATTTCTACTGATTTTAAGGTAAATGGTAGACATACATATATATGAGTGTTTCCAGCAGTGTTTGCTTATTAATATTGCAGTGTTTGCTTATGTTGACGATGATGATGCTTATGTTGTTGATTATGTTTTTTTTACTGTTTTATTTAGTTTTATAGCGCGGGTCAGGGTCGATCCGAGGCTCGTAGGGTCCCCGAAGGGTCAGGGATAATGTTGGGAATTCTTAAAAAAATAGGGTCAGGATCGGGCATGCAGAAAAAAAAAGCCACTCGACCCGACCCGAGCTTTGGACAGGTCTACCTAAATTTAAGGGAGAAAACGTTACAATTTGTATAAGGGCTACCATCTCATTTTATTTTAGTCAAATTACATCAAGCACATGTTCAATCAATGGAAGCCCAAACATCAAATACACCTTTTTCAAATCCAATTTTAAATAAAACCTCAAATTCTTCTAAACCCTCTCATATGCCCATTTCTCTGAAGTCCTCAACATCTACTTCCAACACCAAATAAAACACTCTAATGTCGGTCAGTCCATCACAAAATCAAAAGGTATACAAACATTATGTATCGATTGATAACCTCAACACTGACTCAGAAGACCTTTCACAAGTTTGTTCTTAGGGGTTCTGATGAACCACTGGGAATCAATTACCCAGGAGACAACGATAATCTCATTGATGTTGATGCAACATTAAATTTTTTGAGCCTAGGTACTAGACCTACAACATTGACCTTTCCATCTCGAAGGTCAAAAAGGGTGTTTGAAAATATTATTCATGAAAATCAGTCTGCCAAGGCAAGATATGAGTTGACTGTTCATGTTGACTCAAGCAGCAGTATCAGCACTGACACGAAGTTCAATGTGGACGTCATTCCGGTAACACCACCCTCTAACAGTCCTCCAGCTGTAACTGAAGGTGAGGAAGATGAGGTGTCTGATGACACACCTCTAAGTAGGTTCATTCAAAAGCGGGTCAGAAGAACATACAGAAATGTTGCTACAAATTTTGCCTCAACATCCAAGGCAACAAACAAAATTCAGTCAGTAGACCCGGACTATGTTGCCCCAATAACTCAGAAAACACCTGCAGACACATCAATCCAGAATCTGAGTCAGATTCTGAGGTAATGGCTTACTTTCCTATGTTCCACACTAAAACATATGCTGGTAACTGAAAATAGTTTCAAAATAGAGTGATTAGCGCAGAGAGAATCATTTACCTTAATTCATTTTCTGACAATGACCTAGTCGATTTTGAGTAGTAGCAATTTAGTGAGTTCTGTAACTGGTAAAACATCTTATTGTGATAAGGTTATTAGAGTGTTTTATGCTAATCTGCCACCTGTTGTTAAGGACATAAACTCAAAGAAATTTAGGAAGGTGTACTTGGACAATAAGGTATATGATTTTACACCAGATATCATCAATACCACTTTAGGATTAGCCATTGGTGAGACAACTACTCAGCATAATCCCACAACTGAAGAGTTGGATGCTATGATTAAATACCTTACTGGTGGTTTGATCACAGTCTAGGCACCTCGTAGTTACGTATCCAACTTACTTCCTTGTTCACAACCTACACAAACTTGTCATATTTAACTGGTTACTTTCTCTAAATGAGACGATAGTGACCTTAGAGCAAGCAACATTGCTATTCAAATTAGGAAAGAGTCATAGAGTTGATTTAGGATCTATCATATTTGATCATGTTGCCAATCTGGCAGAAAATAAAAACAATTTTGTCCTTCCATATCCCTCCTTAATGTATCAAATATTAATCAATCAAGGATTTAAGATACAAAAGAGGAATAAGTTGGGTCTTGCGTTGGAAGTATACTCAGTCCATAGAGCAGTGTTGAATAGTAGAGACAAAATCTTTGATTTTTCCTGAAAGAAAGAAAACTGGAACACAGAAGTTGCATCATATGTTACCGACATTCAAGGCCATCGGAGAAAATCAGTTCTCCATGTCCAAAGAATGGCTACAAAAGCACATTGCTGAACTCAAGAGACAGATTGAAGAACTTGTACGATCCAGAAATTACTACATGAACATTTTTCTTCCCAAAAAGGAGGAGATGATGAATTAGGGCCAAGTACATACAAGGATGTAGTGGGAGATGACTACTAGTGTCAAGAGGTGTAGGTGGAGCTGATAGATACTTTGTTTTATGTTCTCTTTGTGACTTGTTGGTTTGTAATGTTATTTTGAAATCTGAAAGAATGTTTTGGTCTGTAAATATTTTGATATTTTGTGGATGTTATATGACTATTGATTTTGACTGCTTACTGCCGCGTTGTACGCAAGTCACAACTAATATACATAAGTCCCAACCAACCCAATCATCGATACAAAAATACTTGGAATTTATAACTGCAGGTTGATGGGAAGCATGGCCACAATCTTACTGATTTTAGATTGTTATGACAACATCTAGAATCAGTATCCTAGACATTTTTAGATTTGTATGAAGTTTTGTGAAGAAAGACAAAAAGATGGAGATTGTTGATGGTGGATGAATGTTGTGACAGCACGAGTAATTAGTCAGGACAACATCACTTATGAATATAAGAATGTTGTCTGCAGTGTTGTGACAACATCACAGATAGGGGTGAGTGGGTCCGGGTACCCTACCATTTTTTAACTACCCGGATCCTATCCTGTAAAAGACCGGTTTCTAAATTTACTATCCGGAACCTACCCGTAGCAATCATTACCCGGAACCTACCCGTAGCAATCATTATCCGGAACCTATCCGGACCCTGCGGTTCTGGGTAGGTTCCCGGATACCCGTGCTCACCCCTAGAAAATAGAAAACAATATAGATTAGGAACCGATTCCAAATGCTCCTTTCTACATTCATGTCAACCAGTTAGTGCACCGAGTTGTCCCTTTTTTTGTCATCCAAAAGTTTTCTCCATATCATTATAGGCAAACAGAAAACTGGTGCATTTGATTATATCTTACTTACTGATTACTTAGCAGTTTAAAAAACGGAGTAATATTTCCGTGTTTTCTTAATTTGCTTTAAAAAAAATTCATGATTATTTCTAGCATTACATTAAATTGATGATGTATGTGATGGTTTGGTTCTTTTCAGTTCAGAAACAGACGTGTCTAAGTAATTGAAAGTGTGTGGTTAATGAGAAAGAAAATGAAAAGGCGTGACTGTTCCCATTAAGTAGGTTGGTGCCTTAATTGTTGCAACATTTATCGGTTTTGGGTCCGGGTATCCGATTTTTATTTTTCAAAATTGGAATCGGACCCGACATTTATCGGTTCTTAATTTTACTATCCGGAACCTACCTGTTATTCTAATATATTTATCTGAAACCTATCCGTTAGTGTCGGTTCCGGTCGGGTATCTGGGTACCATGTACCCGTGCTCACTCCTAATCACAGACAACATCTCTATAAATAATTTTACCTATTCTTCCGATCAAAATAGTGATTGTTACTGTGAGAAAAGAAGAAGTCAAGCTTGGAAGGAAAGCAACGTGAAGATCAAGTCAATGTAGTTGAGGATTTTATGGAGGCTGAATCGGTCCACGCTGCTGCCTATTTTTTCTCAACTTCCGCAACCAACCAGTGAAAATTTCAAGGAAGTTTCACACTATAAATAGAGGATGAATTTCATTGTATCGGTATTCATATTACAAAGAAAAGAATAACCAAGAGAGCTCTTGGGAATTCACTCACGAAACTGGATCAAACACCACTGCTTAAAGGAGTATAACAACATCTAGTCCCTTATTATTATTGCTACCTAGATTCTAGATTAAGCTCATTATTGAAGCAATTATAATGAAGATGTTGTATGTTTTCTTATGGATGTTTTGTCGTTAGGCTGAAGTCATATGTGACTTCGTTTTTGTTGTAATTTTTTTATTCTATTTCTACAAATTGTAAAAAGAAATTCATTTATAATTGTATATAGTATATACAATTCTTCGGGCATTGACCATCAAAGGCTATATTAATATATACCCTTGAAAATATAAACCTTGTGTCTTTTACTTTTTTCGTTGTATTTACTCTTTAAGATTTATTATTATTTTATCGAATGCTGCCTCAAGTGTTGACACAACACTAAAAGCAACCTAAGAAACTATTTAGAGGTTCAAACGTTCGTATCTTTAAAATATCAATGCATTTAACATGCTATGCAAAGTTGTCTACTTTATTTCTCAAGTAACTTGTTGCACTTGTTAGTAGTTGTTACTGACTACTTATAGTTAATTGTTAGGTGCTTTGAATCTGCAGAAATTCATTTATACTGTACAAATTTGTTTACACCGACAATTTATAATTAAAAGTTATATTTTCTCTTAGTTAGTTGATTTTAATTACATTGCAAATGGTAATGCGTGTGGGTCATTTTGGAGACGTTGAGATTAGGCACAGAATCAAAAATGAAATGAAAAAAGCCAACAACTCTGCATTTTCTTGAACCCCCAACCATATATTCCAATTGATGATAAAAGCTGAAAATACTACACTTTTGACAATCCCAACACAACAATCATGTTGCATAGGCATAAGTACAAAATAAAAAACCCAGGCCAAAAGCCACAATTAACCAAAAAAAAACACGAGGAACAATTACCAAGTAATTACCAACAAAACTTATAGTGTGATGATATCGGTGAGAGTTTTTCACATAATAGATGCGCGACTCTCACGAGTATCCTAACATCTCTTCTCCTCCCTCCCTGTAATAAAAAGACTTAAAATTTAACAAAATAAAATAAAAACTACTACCAAGTACTTAGTGCATAGAGGGGAGTTCCTCTCTGACCATTTTTTTCCTACTAATTTTCATGGACCAAGCTTGAAATCAATATGATTATCAGAATATCTAACTCCCCCTTTACCTCCACTATTTTTAGAAGGCTTAGACCCCTTAAAATGATCTCCATGTGCTGCAGCTACTTTAGAACTTGCAATTCTCTTATCAAATCCAAATTCTATATCCCCTCCTCTTTTATTATGAAACTCATTTTGTTTATTCTTCTTTCCCTCTTTTTGTTTTTGTGGGTGATTTTGACTTTTCTTCACCTTAGGACCATGACTTTTCTTGCTGCATAGGCGCCCCACAACACAAGCAATAAGAGATATGACCAAAACTATAGCCAGGACAACAAAAACACTCACAAATGAACCATTTGAATTATGAGAAGAAGAGGATTGACTCATTGGTTATTGTTTGGTTGATTAGGGAAATTGTTTGGATTATTAGGATAAACTTGAACTGGTTGTTGTGGTTGCAATTGATCCATTTTCTTGGAATTTCGATCGAGATGAGTTAAGGGTCAGGCAGGGCGGACGTCAACAAAAAACTGAAGAGTAAAAAACAGCAAGTGATTAAGTTCAGTAATTTGACTGACGATATGATTGTTCTTTTAGACTAAAATACAAGGCTGTGTTCTTTGAGTGAAACCAAAGGAAGATGTTGGAGAAGTAAATGGGACAACAAGCATTAGCTAAGACAACACGTGTGAATATTTCATGTCATTTTATATATAAAGCTTGATTCTTGATTTTGTTTCTTTAGTGGTTTGAGTGAAACAAGAAAATAAGACTTGGGAGAAGCAATTATCAAGAATCATACATGTGGGGCTATTGTATTCCAATAGGTTATATATATTCTTGGTTTGGTTTGAAGGGGTTTTTGAATTCAAAAAAGTGTTGCTTTTTTCTTTATTAAAGAGAGACAACTAAAGTTATTCTAGTTGTCCTTTACTGCGGGAAGGAAAGGTATATATTTTACTAATTTTGTTTTGCTTTGTTATAAGAGAAAGCAATATTTTGGCTTTCATCCCTTTGAATACTTGCACTAATCTGTTGAATTTCACTAAGCCCCATGAAATTAGTCTCTTATTCAAACATGGCTCAGCCACTTTTCACTTTATTGTTTTATTACTGTATTATGTCTATGATGCAGGGGAGACTGCTATGTCAGTGTAGTCGGTACATAACTTACATGCCTGAATTTGTTTAGATATTTATGGTACTTTTTCAATACTGTTTAGCTGATTAGCACATTAATCATGAGATTATAAACTTCTTATGATTTGGATGCTTTCTTATGATTTGGATGCTTTTGGAAGATCATGAAAATTTAGAGATTAAATTCAAGATTTGAACTTTTTGGTTAGGAATGTCACTGACTGAACCCAGAGATATTTAATAACTCTTTTTGGTCTGCAACTTAAATGATCCCAAAATGGCTTTTTATCCAAAATAACCCCAAAAAAAATTAGGTACATGCCTTTTGAGCAGGAATTTTCTGCGCAATAGGACTTAACTATAACGGCTACAGTTCAATCCTATTGCGCAGGAATTTCCTGTGCAAAAGGGGTTAGTTTTCTTTTCCCCACACTTTGTATAATTTCAAAGTTTTGAAATTCACGTTTGTTTTCATACTTTGACCAAAGATTAGTCATGTCTCAAAACTCTTCAGAATATCAATATTATATAGAACCAAATATATTTTTGTGTGAATAATATTGTAGGCTCAATATATCAAGTATACATAAACGTTTGGATCGTCATTTTAGGGGTTGTAAAGTGCCCCGAAGTAAGTTTTGTTTGGAAACTTGTTATCGTTAGGTTTAAGTATTTTATAAGGTTTTGATTTAAGCATTTTATTATTTAGTCAAGACATTACTTTATTTCAAATATGTCAAATTTTTTCATAATTAATTTAGGACGCCGCACGAATTATTAATAAACAATAATAAAGACTAAGATAACTATTATCATTAAGAAAATAATACGAAAAATATAATATTAACCTAAACTGTACAATTTATTTACATATACACAATCTCTAATGGGTCCCACATGTGGGAGCCTTTAGAGTAACCTTAGGCCTAAGGAGATCCCCACCACCACCATCATCTCCATCCTCTCTCCTCCTAATCGCAGGACGCTCCAAGCCATGATCATCCACAACCCTTTTTTCTTTGTCGCCCTTCTTCGGTGTCCGGACCATGGCGTGCACCTGACCGCCTCTAACTGACACAATAGGTGCCAATCTGTCCGGATCAGTAGTGTCAAAATCGTCAACATCGTCCTCTTATGTAGACATATCCACAAGCGCTGAAGGATGAACCTGAAATAATATATAAATAATTAGTATTAATTTTAATTTAGATTTAACTAATACATTATATTTCAGTAAAAATTAAACTTGTGTGTCAACGGGCTCCTGAGAGGGCTCCTGTGTTGGCTTCTGAGCGGGCCTCGGAGTCGGAGTTGTAGATGGTGTCGAAGCTGGAGCTGGATCCTAAAATATGAAAATTATTAAATAATCAGTATAAGTATTTTAATTTATTAAAATGATTATTTTAAACACTTACCTCAAAGCTCTGAAACATATCGAAGTTCATGAATCCATCGTCGTACTCCAGCTCCTTGCCATCCTATAGATCATAAATTGGTTGCTCACCTTGTGGTTCACGAACTGGTGGATGCACAAACACTGATGCCTCTATTGATACTCAGTATATGTGATCTAAATATAGCTGCTCCGACGTATATAGGTGTCAACGGTCGATAAGAATTTGTCGGGCGCTTTGAAGTCGACGGGAGTTCTGAAGTCGACAGATGTTGCTGGACTGGAGAAGGAACAGTAGCATACTCGTCAGGTTTATATACTAGACGAAGGCCACCCACCTTGGCCACCAGCCCCTATAGCCCCACCCTCTTTTCACCAACCCCTCCAGCCTCACCTCCTCTATCACCAGTCTCTTTGGACCCACCCCCTAGACCACCAGTCCCTCTAGCCTCACCCCCTCTGACACCCTCTTCTACCACCCCAATTATCACCATCGCTTTCATGAGCACGATTACGATCACCTGCTGCCTGATGCGGGACCTCTAGAACACACTCATAGATACGTTTGAGCTCTTGTGATTATTGCATACCATTATCGGCTAGCTCAATAATTTGGGCTGCAAATCTCACTTTCTTGGGGAAATACATATGGTTCATGCCCACCCAGTGCATCGTCTGTACGGTCCGTAGCTGCATTGTTTGCAAATTTTAATGATTGAATTAATTTGTAACGTAATATATAAGATGATTAATTAAGTTTAAGTGAAGTAAACTTACCAACACCTTATATTGTTCTACGAGTGCTACATATCCTCGTCCATCTAGATGACATATCTCAGGGTTGTTAATCAAGTTACGTATGATCTGACGGTATCACTCCATGTAATCTAGGATCAGAATCGTATGTCCGACCATCACTAGCGTCCCCAGCCTCTGATCCCAACGATGGATCTCGTCCTATATAAAGGCCCGATATGCAGCAGTGTCGGTCTCATGCTCGTCCCATGTAGTGATTGTGCTCCCAAAGAACCGGATCAGGTATATTTTGTACATGCCCAAACTGTCGTAAGACATGGTACGGTGTGTGATCCTCAACGATACACATGTGCATCAACGGACACTGCGACATCCACATGGGATCACCAGTCTTGTAAAACGCCGACAACTGGTCCAAAATCATATCATACTACCTTTATATAAAAAACTGTAAAAATGAATTAGTAAACAATAAAAGACAAAAATAGTACAAAAATAAGATAATAATGTAAAATCAAACAAACTCAGTATGTCCGTTGTCATACGATCTAGTTGATCCCTGAACGGAAGAAGACGGTGGTGCGTATCCACATCTCCGATTTAGCCTCCCGTCCATCTCCGCACGTAGGGCATGCCATCCGCAATGAAATCAGGTTGAGGGTGCACAACTACGAGCTAACAAGGTCTCATCCTAGACCACACCCATAACTAAAAGGGTCATTAAAAATGTTTTATTAGTCGTCGTTTCAAAAAGCTATATTTAGAATAAAATTACACACACTTAAATATATTACCTGAAAGAGCGCTTGAAATCTGGAAATATCCTTCTTATCGCCCATAGACGCTCGACATAATGATCCATATAGGTAAGTCAGAACAGTAGCGCCCAAGCTATAACATCCCAACTCGTCCAGATCCTCCAGAAATAACAAATACTTTAAGCTCACATGAGAACCCGATGTGTTCAGGAACAGGATGACCCCAAATATGATGAGTAAGTACAGATGGCCACGACGATCGACATTCACCTAAGGTATGCCGTCTGTAATATGATGCTCCATGTCTAAGAAGCGCAAGTGAGTACAGAGGGCATGCATCAACATCAATGTTTTTTCATGGGTATTACTCTGTTGAGGCACATAATCAGTGAACGTAGTCAACTCCTACCTATACGATGGAGGCGGTTGAGGCTCCTTAATGTATAATGTACGTTCATCTACCTATAGTCCAAACATGACCTCCTTATCCTGAAACATGATAGTGGCCTCACTAGTGAGGAGATGAAATGTGTGGGTCTTGGATCGCCATCGCTCAATCATGGCTATCACAAGAGCCCTATCATGTTGTACCCGATCAGTAGTGACGCAATGGTAGACACCGCCCCGATAATGTATATCTAAGATACAGGGATGTGGGGTCGAGCTACTAAAAGATTCTACGCATGTTTCACCCTGCGGGGACGGAATAACGTACTTATATCTATCACTTCATCCCATAATAACTGGAACCTATGATTAGCCTGTTGTCACGACCCGACCCCGGGGCCGCGACTAGTACCCTACCGGGGTACCCTGTCAGGTATACATCAGATAATAGCAGCGGAACATACATAACACATAACTTATAAAAAGGTAAACATCACTGGTCAGCCGATAAGGCTGCATTCCATAAAACATACTTAACCAAAAGTATAGAAGTACAACTTGTTCTTTTAGCCCAAAATACATATGTGACCACAAACCTCTAAAGATAACAACTGTGGCGGGACAGGGCCCCGCCATACCCCTGGATGTACAAAATACCTATAGAATCAGGGAATATCCGTACCAATAAACAAGCTTCCGGAGGAATGGAGCTTCTGACACCGGAACAGTGATCCTAAGAACGAGGATCCACACCGCTACCCTTACCGCGCAGATTTAACGCGGCCCAGGAAGGGGTCAGTACACAATATGTACCAAGTATGTAAAGCTGGAAAATAATGTAATAATGATATCATAAGTCTAAGAGTAAGCTGGAGTCATGGAAGACAATCAAAATACCTTTTACTGTGCCTTACTAACAATGAGAGTGACAAGTATATATATATAATACTGCATAAAATAGGGGCCTTAGGATCAAAACAGGGTACCTCGCCCGTAGTATCAATAAGCACCCCTACTCCTGGGACTATTTCACCCGTGATAGTCCCGTGGACCCGCATGAGGTATTCCTCGCATAGGTCAGACTACCGCATGGGACTATTTCACCCGCATAAGCCCATAAGGACTCGCATGAGGTATTCCTCGCATCATGGGTAGCAAATCCACGGAACAGGTGGTATAACGATCTTGGGGACTTACCCCTCAGATATACTCTTACCCTGAAGCAGATGTTATAACGATCTTGGGACTTACCCCTCAGATATACTCTTACACTGAAGCAGATGGTATAACGATCTTTGGGCTTGCCGGATATACTCTTACACTGAAGAAGGTGGTATGACGATCTTGGGGCTTGCCCCTCAGACATACTCTTACCCTGGAGAAGGTGGTATAACGATCTTGGGGCTTGCCCCTCAGATATACTCTTACCCTAGCTCAAACTGTCATCATATCATAATCATAAATAAGTTAAGAAAACTTATAACTTCTTATTAGTCTTGTTCATATACCCTCTCATTTTAGTTTACTTAAGGCACTTAATCATATCTTTAATAAAAGAACACCGGGAATTTAACCCAAGTACTACATGTTTCAACTCTTTTAAAAATGACTCTTCTTTATACATAAAAACCCTTGGGCAATTGATGCCTTAAAACCAATTTGCCTCTTCATATACTTATCTTACTTAGAGTAAATCTCTTCTCATTAACCTTTTATAAAGCTAATAAACCAACTTCCCATAAAGTTGCTATATTAACTCTACACTTTAGTAAAATCATACTTTTCCCCTAACCAAGGGACTTATACATTCTTCAAACGAAACAAGTCATTATATACTTAAAACAAGTAAGAATACCAAATCTTGTACGTCTACCGTACTACATAGTTTCATCTATTCATGCTCAAGAGATAGGAAAGCTTCACATACCTCTTTGGTCAATCCACTTGCTAAGCTCAACTACCGCAAGTAATATTTCGACCTATAATAATCATGATACGTTTATTAACCTCTAATCTCAATGTATAACAATCCAAGTTCAAAGTCACTAAATTCTATGGAAAATCAAGGCATTTCCTTTGTTTCTACTCACTTTGCCACCTTTCTCAAGGCCGAATTTATCATCCAAACGCCACATTTAAGGCTCAACAATCCAACATTTCAAAGGGGATTACACACCTAAACTTGGGTGTGTAAAATTCTGCCCCATAAGGTACAACAATTCACTAAATAATTCTAAGGTAGTTTTTAGGCTACAACATGCTCATAATATCTTCTTAACCAATTCCTTCATATCTAAACCACATTTCTTGCATGCAATGACTCTAAGAGCATTATTTACTACCACAAGTTCTTTCTTCTTAACATGCAACACTAGAAACTAATTCTAAAGGAAGAAATGTTACCTTAAAGTTTTAGTCAAACTTATTCCAAATATTTTGCTAGCTTCCTTGCCAAGAACACCACCACAACAACACCAACAAGCTAGCCACAAGCTTCCTTCTTGTTCTTAACTTTTCAGATTTTTCCTAAGGCTAGAATTTCTCTTGGGATTTTAGAGAGAAGGAGGAGCTAATTTAGAGAGAGAGAGAGGTTTGAAAGATGACCAAGTCTTCAAGACTTGGTCAATATAAGGCATGCAAGAAAAATCAGATGGGGGGGGGGGACACTTGTCCCCCACCCATGGCCTTTTTAAAAGAGAAATCAGACTTTCCTAAGTTTTTCCGCCCAAAAATCCCGCCTCGGCGCCGCGGCGCTGAAACCTCCGCAGCCTCTCTGAACTTCCAACGCCGCTGCTCTGTTGCCTCAGCCGCGCTGCAATCTTCAGCGACTTCGCATTTTCGCGCCATGCCCTCGCCGCTTTGTCCAAAACACATTTCTGTCCGATCGCGATCGAACTTGTAACTCTCATAACTTTCTACTCCGACGTCCTATCGATGAACGGTTGGTTGCGTTGGAATCTAGACTCAACGAACTACGCCCTAGGACTTTAAAACACTTAGGAACTCTCAATGTACCAGGTCATAACCCGCCTCAAAGTTGACTAAAACCCGTCCGGAACAATCCGTCAACCTATCCTTTGACAATTTTAAGTCTTACATGCTTTCGTACACTCTCATACGTAGGGTCCGAACTACGGGGTATAACATTATCCCCCCCTTAGAAACATTCGTCCCGAATGTTCCTTCTAGGCTTACTCAAATCACAATATCGACATAGACCCTCTTAACTATTCTTTTGCAAATAAAGAAGCTCCACGAGCCACAACATACTTAAGCGTAAATGCTAAATCAAAACTAACAAGCAGGAAAGTGGGTTACCTGGAGGTATAGGAAATAGGTGAGGTACTTCTTCATCATGTCATCCTCTCGCTTCCCACGCCATTTCCTCCTCGCTCGTTCCGCCATAAGACTGACTAAGCCACGCCTTTTCGTCCGGTCGTCTAACCTGACGATCGAGTATCGCTATGAGACTCTCCTCATACGATAACTCCTCTGTCACTTGGACATCATGAACCGGGTGCACTCTAGATGGATCTCCAATACATTTCCGCAACATGGACACATGGAAAACTGGATGTACCGCCTCCAAATCGGACGGCAGATCTAACTCATATACAACCCTGCCTACCCTACGGACAATCTGATACGGCCCAATGTACCTTGGGCTAAGCTTCCCCTTCTTTCCAAATCTCATCACGCCCTTCATGGGCGATACCTTTAGAAAAACCCAATCATCTATCTCAAATTCCAAGTGTCGACGCCGATGATCTGCATACGACTTCTGCCGACTATGAGCCGCTAACAATCGCTTCCTCGATAAGCTTCACCTTATCCATCGTCACGAACTAAGTCTGGCCCGACTAACTGAACTTCTCCCACCTCGAACCAGCCTATCGGTGACCTGCACTTCCTCCCGTATAAGGCCTCATAAGGCGCCATCTGAATACTAGAATGGTAGTTGTTGTTATAAGCAAACTCCACAAGAGGCAAATGATCCTCCCAGCTACCCCTGAAATCAATAACACAAGCCCGCAGCATATCCTCAAGTGTCTGGATAGTGCGCTCGGCCTGTCCCGCTTGGCCCGAGGATGAAACGCCAGATCGAGACTCACTGTGTCCCTAATCCCTTCCGAAAAGACCTCCGTAAGTTAGCCGAGAACCGCCTCTATCCGATATAATCGATACGGCACTCCGTGCAGTCTCACAATCTCCCGATATACGCCTCGTAATCTCGGCGAAAAAGTCGCCCCGATCGGAAGAAAATGGGTCGATTTCACACCGCCGACGATAACCCAAATGGAGTCATGCTTCCTCTGAGTGGAAGGTAATCCCGTAATAAAATCCATATTTACCACCTCCCACTTCCAAGTCGGAATATCGATAGCCGCAATGACCATCGCTTCGTGCTCAACCTAACTCGCGACAATTCGCATCGCGCCACGAACTCTGCAACGTCCCGCTTAAGGCCATCCCACCAATACACGCATTTGAGGTCATGATACATCTTAGTCGACCCCGGATGAATGGAATAACGAGCACCGCTGCCTCCCCGTAATCCGACGAAGTCCTCGCTACATCGGGAACACACAACCGCCCTCAAACCTTAGCACCCCATCAGCGCTACCTCAAATAGACTCCTCTCTTTCTCAACAATGCATCTCGATCGCACCAAAATCGATCCTCATATCGCCGCTTCTTCACCTCGACGATAGAAGACTCGCAACCTCTCAAACCTGAATTCCATCACTATCGTAATCAACCAAACGAACCCCAAGGCTCGCTACCGATGCAACTCTGACCATACTCCCTTCTCGTCAGACATCGCATGCACTACCCATCGACCGCGACTGGCGGCATCCGCAACTACATCGCCTTCCCCGGGTGGTATAGAATATCAACATCGTAATCCTTAAGTAGCTCCAACCACCGCCTCGCCGCAGTTCACTCCTCGTCAAGATATACCGAGACTTCGTGGTCCGTGTAAATGTCCACATGAACTCCATATAAATAATGTCTCCGCATCTTCAAGGCATGAATCATCGCCGCTAACTCTAAGTCATGTGTAGGATAGTTCTTCTCATGCTTCCTAAGCCGCCGAGACGCATAAGCTATAACCTTGCTGCATCGCATC
The DNA here is from genome assembly GCA_029844215.1 of Przewalskia tangutica. NCBI lineage: Eukaryota > Viridiplantae > Streptophyta > Magnoliopsida > Solanales > Solanaceae > Przewalskia > Przewalskia tangutica. The sequence goes on along the minus strand of CM056740.1, from coordinate 39,407,095 downwards.
AAAGACGCACTCCAAGCCCGACACCGACGCTGGCCACAATAAACCACATATCCATCTAAGCCCTCCGAAGAGTAAGAATCGGGCGGTCGCCAACTTCTCCTTTAGCAATCGGAAACTTTCTCACAAGTATCCGCCCACCGAACATAGCCGCTTTCTAAGTCGCTTAGTCAAAGGTGCCAAATAGAAGCAAACTTCTACAAACCTCCGATAATAACTCGCAAGGCCCAAAAGCCGGGCACCTCCGTCGGCAGTGGTCCGCCAAGTCTTCGACCGCCACCTTCGCCAGACAACCCGAATACCATCGGCCCGATAACATGCCCTAAGAAGGCCATCAAGCTAACTAACTCGTGACTTCGAGAACTTGCATACAATCGCCGGCCTGAGGACTCCCAATACCGCCTCAAATGACCAGATGCTCGCTTCGCGCGAATACACCAAGATATCATCAATGAAAACTATAACGAACATATCCAAGAACGGCTCGAACACCCTATTCATCAAATTCATGAATACCTTGGGGCGCTGGTCAAACCGGAAGACATTACTCAACTCATAGTGTCCATACCGGTCCCGAATGCGCCTTCGATATCCGCCTCTAACTCGCACTGATGGTAAACTGCATCGCAGTCTATCTTGAAAACACCTTGCTCCTCGCAATCGGTCAAACAAATCGCCAATCTCGGGAGGATATCTGCTTCGATAGTTACCTTGTTCATCCGTCTCAGAATCAATACACATACGCAGGCCCCATCCTTCTTCTTTACAAATAACACCGGCGCTCCTGAGGAGAAACACTTGGCTCGATAAAGCCTTTCTCCAAAGAAGTCTTTCACCGGTCCTTCAATTCCTTCAACTCGGCAGTGCCATCCTCGTATGGCGAATAGATATCGGCCGAGTATCCGCGCCAAATCAATGCAAAACTCAATCTCCTCTCGGAGGGATACCCTAAGCTCATCCGGGAATACATCCGAAACTCTCTAACGACCGAATCGATCAAGGTCCAGACTCACCTCTGTCGAATACCCAACCATATGGTAGATATACCCTTCCGCACCATCTTCCTAGCCTCGAGGTAGGAAATAAACTTACCGTCGGCGACGCAAAGATTCCCTTCCACTCGATAACCGGCCACGAAATTGGAACCGAACTAATCTCTCTCATACCCACATTGGCATAGCAAGATGCTAGCCAATCCATACCCATAATCACATCAAAGTCGGCCATATCCAACTCTATCAAGTCGGCCAGAGTCCGACGACTATCTATAGTCACAGGCAAGCCTTATATACCCGCCGCTACCATCGAATCACTCATCGCGTAGCCACATCAAAAGGTCTTATGGACTCGCTCTATCCCTATTCTATCGGCAATATGAGGAGATATGTAGGACAAGGTAGAACTCGGATCTATCAAAGCATATACATCACGGCAAGAAACCAATAATGTACTGCGTGACGACATCCGTGACGCCCCGGTCCCGCTGACCGACATAGCATATATGCGCTTCGAGGACCGCTAGAATCGAACCCCTACCACGACCTTCGCCGCGCCGCCCATAAGTACTCGCCTTCGGGCGCTCACCATCAAGACGAAGATCCAAAGAATGCACCCGCCGGCTGAACTGTAACGCCTCCGCCGCTAAGGACGGACAATCTCTTCAGATGGCCCCGCCGCCACAAGAGTAACATGCTCGAACCCATACGGCACTTCGCCGGATGAGACCTACCGCATCGAACACACCGAGAGGTAGGTGGTCTCGACGCGCCGGTCTCGCCTCGAAACCTCAAGGCACGGAGCCCGACTGCTCTCGAATAACCCGGCCGACGACTTCCCGCCGGAAATCGAGAAGGAGCACTCAGGCCGGGCCGGAATGTGGACCTAGTTCGCCGAGGCCGCCGCCAAAACCGCCCTAAGACCGATGTCTCGCCTCTGGCCGCCCAAATCTAATCGATCTCGCCTCTCGCCTCAATCTCGCAGACGCCGCATCTCCGGCAATATCCATCCTCGGCCAAGAGCCACCCCAAGCATGCAAGAATCATACGACGGTCTAACCTCATCACATATCGATGAACCTCGCCACGCACGCTACAATGGTGTGCGATACTGTGCCAATGAGTCAAACTCAGCCGCATTTCTGATAGTCCTCCCGCCTTGCCTCAAGGTCAAGAATCTATCTACCCGCTCTCTCATCTCGTGAGGCAAGAAGTGGTCTAGGAACGCCTCTGTGAACTCCTCCCAAACAGCTGGAAGAGCATCCTCACCTCTCGACAACACCCATGACTCGAACCAGTTTAACGCAATATCGCGTAACCGGTAAGAAGCTAGTATAAAAGACTCAGTATCCGATGCCCTAAGCACCTGCATGGGTCCAGAATCGCCGAACAAACTCCTCGCGATCCTCCTCAAATCTCGAACCATAGAACTCGGGTGGGTGACAACCCAAGAAATCCCGAATCAGAAATCGTCGGCTCAGTGGTCGCCGCCGCTTCCGCTGGCCGCTCGCCACTATGCGCCGTCAAGAATCGACCGTTTCGTAATCTCGCACTGCACTTCGATCGTGGATCGAGGCTCGTACCGCGGTCGTGAGCCGCTCACGCTTCAAAATTGCTGAGGCCGGGCGACGACGGAACTCGCCGCCTAAACATCATCTCTCGTAAGGATCGGGCTCGTGCCTCGTGACTTCTCCGCGCCCCACTAGCAGACTCTCACCGCTTGACCTTCTCGCCGCGGTTGCGCGCGAGGCATAACTGATACATAAAGGAAAACATCAGGGGAGATTCAACCTATAACTCAGCTCTATTGCACGATCTCAGAGTGAAAGAATGGAAACCAATCCTAAATATCCTGCAGCCTCCTGATTATAGATGTGGTGCACGACACACCGATAATCAAGACTCTACTAGACACGGCCTGGACACTTTCCGAGGACTAATCGCTCGATACCACTTTCGCCACGACCCGACTTCGAGGCCGCGACTAGTACTCATGGTACCTCGCCGTATACATCAGAGAATAGCAGTTGAACATACATAACACATAACTTATAAAAATGGTAAACATCACTGGCCAGCCGATAAGGCTGCCTTCCATAAAACATACTTAACCAAAAGTATAAAGTACAACTTGTTCTTTTAGCCCAAAACACATATGACCACTGCACTTAAAGATAACAATCGTATGGACAGGGCCCCGCCATACCCCTGGATGTAAAAAATACCTATAGCATCAGGGAATATCCGTACCAATAAACAAGCTTCCGGAGGAATGGAGCTTCTGACACCGGAACAGTGATCCTAAGAACGAGGATCCACAATCTGCTTAACCTTACCTGCGGCATAAACGCAGCCCCCGAGGAAGGGGGTCAGTACACAATATGTACCAAGTATGTAAAGATGGAAAATACTGTAATAATGATATCATAAGTCTAAGAGTAAGTTGGAGTCATGGAAGACAATCAAAATACCTTTTACTGTGCCTTACTAACAATGAGAGTGACAAGTATATATATATAATAATCGCATAAAATAGGGCCTTAGGATCAAAACAGGTACTCGCCTGTAGATCAATAAGCACCCCTACTCCCGACTATTTCACCCGCAGATAGTCCCGCGGACCCGCAGGTATTCTCGCATAGTCAGACTACCGCACGGGACTATTTGACCCGCATAAGCCCATAAGGACTCGCATGAGGTATTCCTCGCATCACGGGTAGCAAATCCACTAATGTGGTGGTATAACGATCTGGGACTTACCCTCGATATACTCTACCCCAAGCGGATGGTATAACGATCTGGGGACTTACCTCAGATATACTCTACATCCGGCAGATGGTATAACGATCTGGGCTTGCCTCGATATACTCTTACACCAAGGTGGTATGACGATCTGGGCTTGCCCTCGACATACTCTACCCCCGAGTATGGTATAACGATCTGGGCTTGCCTCGATATACTCTTACCCTAGCTCAAATCACATCATATCATAATCATAAATAAGTTAAGAAAACTTATAACTTCTTATTAGTCTTGTTCATATACCCTCTCATTTTAGTTTACTTAAGGCACTTAATCATATCTTCAATAAAAGAACACCGGGAATTTAACCCAAGTACTACATGCTTCAACTCTTTAAAAATGACTCTTCTTTATACATAAAACCTTGGGCAATTGATGCCTTAAAACCAATTTGCCTCTTCATATACTTATCTTACTTAGAGTAAATCTCTTCTCATTAACCTTTTATGAAGCTAATAAACCAACTTCCCATAAAGTTGCTATATTAACTCTACACTTTAGTAAAATCATACTTTTCCCCTAACCAAGGGCCTTATACATTCTTAAAACGAAACAAGTCATTATATACTTAAAACAAGTAAGAATACCAAATCTCAGACGCTCACCGTACTACATAGTTTCATCTATTCATGCTCAAGAGATAGGAAAGCTTCACATACCTCTTTGGTCAATCCACTTGCTAAGCTCAACTACCGCAAGTAATATTTCGACCTATAATAATCATGATACGTTTATTAACCTCTAATCTCAATGTATAACAATCCAAGTTCAAAGTCACTAAATTCTATGGAAAATCAAGATTTCCTTTGTTTCTACTCACTTTGCCACCTTTCTCAAGGCCGAATTTATCATCCAAATGCCACATTTAAGGCTCAACAATCCAACATTTCAAAGGGGATTACACACCTAAACTTGGGTGTGTAAAATTCTGCCCCATAAGGTACAACAATTCACTAAATAATTCTAAGGTAGTTTTTAGGCTACAACATGCTCATAATATCTTCTTAACCAATTCCTTCATATCTAAACCACATTTCTTGCATGCAATGACTCTAAGAGCATTATTTACTACCACAAGTTCTTTCTTCTTAACATGCAACACTAGAAACTAATTCTAAAGGAAGAAATGTTACCTTAAAGTTTTAGCCAAACTTATTCCAAATATTTTGCTAGCTTCCTGTTGACACCCAATTTTGACCCTCCCGTCCAGCCATTAACCATAAAATTAGACTAATTTTGTAAAATAATTTTTATGATTTTTTATAATAAAATGCAGCGAATAAACATAAATGCCGGCATAAGTAAACAATTTAATAATGGCATCGCGTCCTACGTAGAGTTGTAAGCACTTAGAGTCTCGCGCTCGCATTAATTAACTTTAAGCTTTGTCGTAATTCTTAAATAATTAATAAATGCATAAAATAAATAATTTAGCGATAACGTCGTGTCAAGTAGCATATCCGCATTGTAATCAATTTTAATCTAATACATGCATTTAATAGCGTCGCATTTATAAAAAAGGGCTTTAAATAATTCTTAAATATCATACTTGCATTTAGCATTTAAATAATTTAATCTAAACTCAATTCAACTCTAATTTAACTTCGCAATAATACGCAATAGTAATATTTTAAATAATAGCACCGCATTTTAAAATATTAGTTTATAATAATAACTTAGGCTAATAAAACACCTAAATAATTTTATCACATTAGTTTATCAAGGTTATCACTAATTAACTAAGCCTAAAACTAATTAATCTATCACTAATTTAATACTAATAACTCACTAATTAAAAGCCTAATTAAAACTAACCTAATACTACCCTTTAACTACCCAAATTTATCCGCACTGTCGTCCAAGACCCGCAGCTTCACACCCGCGCCCAAACTCCGTCGCCTACCCACGCCGTTAGCCCTTTAACATCCGCAAGCCCTATCTTTACTTCTCCCTATCGCATTCACCAGAGAACACCTCGCCTCCTCACCCTCTCAAAAACCAAAGAAACCTAAAAAAACCTAAACCTTCGCCGCCACGCTCGATTCTCACGAGAACTGGGTTTCCTTTACCTCGCACTCACCACTGCGTCCTACCATAACCGAACCAAATCCTTCAAATCGTAACCCATTCGAATCCACAAAATCGTGAGCAAATCAATCCAAAATAGCACAATATCGCACAAAATCGCCCCTTAACTCATCGAGATTAATACCAAGATTTCGCATTAAACGGTATTAAACCTTACCTAATTTAGAACTCAAAGGAGAGCTATATAAGCACATGCAAATCGAGCACAGAAGGCAGACCCAGATAACATCGAAACGGGAAGAACACAACGACATAGCGATTTAAGCATACCCATAGCATCGAAACAGAGCTGAGTCGGGGGGACGACATAGCAATTTAGGTCGGAAATCGATCGAACAGAAGTCAGAGTCAGAGGGAGATAGCAATCGTTTCACCCTTAGCAATAGTTAGCAACCACCGCAGCTGAGACAGAGCAGTAACATGAGCAAAGAAGGCATAGCACAAGATCTCAAGAATAGTAATCAATCCCTTCTCTCAATCTTAGCCAAAAATCCGCAGATAACTAGCCTTTTCTATTCGTGATCGCAAACCAAAACCCGCCGATTGACCGACGACTTGATACGCCGCTCCGGTCGTCCTAGAAGGTAAACACATTATCCTTTCGTTTTGTTATTATTGTGTGTTTGATATGGGTTATATATTTGTATACCTGATTTGGACAGTTAGTTGACATTGTTTTCCTGTTTATTTTGTTTCGTCGTCTATTAAATATATTATGGTACTGGTGATTAAGTTCTCTACGAGTTAGTTTAGTATGTTGAAACTGGTTATAAGTATTGTTTGGTCGATCGCTTTAGTTAAGAGATGTTTTAAACTTATCATTTCGGATAATAAAGTTCATAATCCCAACAATATATGAATGACGTTTATTCGCTTTATACCGCATGATCACCGGTTTGGCTACCGGTTTGAGTCGATAGTGCTATGATTTAGACTTAGATGTAATCACCAAACAATGGTCTTTTGTGAGTATATTTTCTAGAGGCTTAGTTGGAAACCTATTGAGTTGTGTCCCTTCTCCGCCTATTCGAGTATAAGATGTAAGTTTGCCGTGACGTAACTATTAATTCGAATTTGGCATAATGTATTGAGTCGCGAATGACGCCGTTTAGTATGCAAGAAACTGCTCCGTGAAGTGTTCCTTTCCCTAAGTCCTACTAAACCGATCATATGCTTCCTATGTCTTCTTCAAGATAAGACACATTCATTTTGTGCCATGTTCATCTGCTTAAATGACCCAAATGGTGTCTACAATAGCATCTTGCATTTAGGAACCAACTTAGATCATATTAAGCCATGGTTCCTATTGCATTCTATCTTGGTGTATGATTATGTCTTCATGTATCGATACGCATAGGTTATGATTGGGCATTAAACCGCCAAAGGGTTTATGTTGAAATGATTTGAATAAGCTTTGTATGTACATGATGTCTATGTTCTCTGACAAGTTGCATACATATGTCTAAATTGCCTGTTATAAGTATGTGTTCAATGATCGTGGTTTCTAAATTGTCCATGTTAAGCATCATTTTTTACATCTACCGGTTGTTTAAGCACACTTGTAGATGTAGTCTTGAATACTTGCATTCGTGAACCCGCGCCTAAGTCGCCCTCTTGAAATGAAAATGTTATGTATTTTGGGTGTATACTTGATCGCATTGCCTCAACCCATCGCCTACCGCCTACATCCGATAAAGTATGACATCATATTTGAGCATTTATCGCAGCAGATCCGCAGCATACTATATGTATTTGGGTGTATACTGATCGCTTTGCTTCGCTCGATCCACCGCCACCGCCTACATCCGACTTGTGTATGACACTAAAAGTTGACTTGCACGCTCGCATACTTGCCTATCCTCGCTTTCTTTTATCACTTCATCGTCGCCTCAATAATATCGATGTGCTTAGTTGCAAATTTTGTGCTTACTCTTTACACTTTTAATATAATTTGAACGTATACTAATCCTTATCTTTTTCTTATTTTCACATGACATGCATTGGAGCAAAAAATGAAGAGTCTCATCATGAGACTCATCGTAAGCTACTTCAAAATGAAGACCAGATCTATGTGCATCCGCATTCATATTCCCGCCTCAAAGATTCTAAAACAAAAATAGACAAGACGACGTCGCCATCCATCTCAACTCCTTTTACTCTCTTAATCTCCTACTCTATTTTTGTGTCTATTATTTGTTATTGTAATTTCGTTATCTAACTTTGTAATTAATAGGGGAATTTCTAACAATTAGCCTTTAAGCATATGAGGTGGAAGGTAATTTAAACTTAGAAACGCATTCTTCTTTATTTGTCTTTGTGACTATTAGGCATGTTTAAAACTGGAAAAAAAATAATTTAAGATGATTTAACTCAAGGCCATAAAACCAACATTTTGTTTGTTAAAATCCATAAACAGATTTTCTCTTAAACTCTCAAAATAGCATCTTAACATTTTGCATTCCTTAGCACCCTTTAGCCCCTTTTGATACTTTTAGCACCTTAAATATGCTAGCACTCCTTTTGCACCTTTGACACCTTTCTTTTTAAGCTTTCTAAGCATGTTTTAAAACTTTAGCATTTTTTAGCATTTTTAACCTTTTAGCACTTTAAATATTTTAGCACCCTAGCACCACTTTGTTTACACTTAGCACTTTTAAATTGCTAGCACTTTTGTTAAGCGTCCTTAACCTTTAATATTTTAGCATCTCTTAGCATTCTTTCACATATAGCACCTTTTGCCCTTTTATACTTAAGCACCTTTAAACATTTTAACATTTTAGCATTGCATTTTTCTTAAATATAATAATCAACCTAGGTTTGGCAGGACAACCGCAAGTTAACGGATCTTAGAGGGTGCCTAACCCCTTCCCTCTAGATTAATAAAGAACCCTTACCCAGAATCTCATTAAGTCTAACAGACCATAAAAATGGAGTTAATGTTTTACTTTAAACTAGTTAAACATTTAGGTGTCCTAATTCACCCAATTAATTAGGTGGCGACTCCGCGAACCCTTTTGCATTTTAGCACCCTTTTAAACTTTAGCATCTTTTGCAATTTTAGCATCCTTTTAGCATTTTTAAAAACCTTTGAGCCTCTTAAACTATTTTATTATTTTGTTATTTATTTTCTAACCTTTTGCATTTTTGAGCAGGATTCGCTATTTAAAAAATGCCGCGGCCGAAAAAGGGCGCGACAGAAATGGCGACTCCACTGGGGAATTTAGGTTCTTAACCACAACAGACCTAGGGTTATTATTTGGCATTATTTTTGCATTTAATTTTCGCGTGCTGTATTTTGTCTTATACATCTTAATTGCTATTTGCTTTACTGCTTTCCTTAAACTGGCATTCCGCTCATATTTCTTCCACTCTGGAAAATTCACACAATCACACACTCACGCTAGCGTGTGCTCCGCAAGACCCGCAAATTTCTTTCAAAAAATATCCAACTTTTAGGAGAGTTGGCGCCGGCGCGGAGTTATATCGGTTCGTCTGATCAGCCGCGGAGCCTTCTCACTCGAGTTGTCCGCTCGAACTCAAGGCCCGTAAAAGCCAAATCTTAGAAACTTAAGATGAGCTATACCACCTTTATTTTAGGGCATACGACGCATTTACCTTAGGTGGGTTGGTCCTGGCATCGACACCACAATTAGGAAAACACCAAACTTGTCGACGGGTTTCGAACCCAACGACCAACCAAAGATATTATGTGTAGCGTGGCAATGATGCATAAATCCAAACCCAATCATGACATGCCGAAATTGGGAAAAGTGCACCGTCATTTGGTCGCCATTTCCAACAAAGGCATTATAGTTGACGACTTGACAAATCCGCCATAATCTCGCATGAGTGACGCTTAGGCTTACCGCATAAAGAGGTCCCCGCATGTTAGGAAACGTTTGAATATGCTATGTGCAATATATCCGCTACATACCGCAAATTATGTGCTTTATGCTAACACCGCTTGTTGCATTTTAGAAAGATTTATCATCTCCCCAAAAGGTCGATTTGTATTTGACTAAGCAATGACGGAGAAGCAATATTTCGCAAGATCAAAGGCACGGCCCAACGACATGACCGATTCGAGGGCATTTGAGCAAAACGAGCCTGAACTCGCTCGTTCCTATAGGCAAAGCAGGGTCTCGTAAAAGAAAAGCAACATAGATCCGATCGAGCAAACGCCCAAATACCACAAAGAAGTGGCAACCATGCAGCCAAATCGTATGCCCGTAAACATAACATACAAGCAACTACATCGAGACCCATTTTAGGCCAGACACCCTTTTCAAAACTGGGACCATATAGGAAACTGCATGCGGTTGTAAGTCCAAATGCACTGTGCACGCAGATGTCAAGGACAAGGCGCTAAGTCAAATACAAATCGACTTCCCAAAACTCACAAATTTTCGAGCGCTGGTCTTTTCATATTAACAAAAGCAAAGAAATGCAATAGACGGCGTAAAATACTGCAAGAAGTTTTTTCGCAAGAAGAAACAAAGCAGAGGCGTAAGATATGACAAAAATCCCAAAATTCAAAGTCCGCATCGTAAGAAGCAGCAGAAAGCGGCATCAACAATCGCAATCAAAGTTCGTAGTTCCGCAACAAAACCTAGCGCCACAACTCTGCATAAAGTCAAACTTGCAACCCGCGCATCGCACACAACAAAGGCATCATAAAATTGGCCGCAAGCCGCAAGGCAACATCTCAAGATTCGCCGTGCATAATCGTGATGACATCTCTACCCATAAAATTGCACTTCTCACATATTTATCATTCCGCTTAAACAGTATACACTAACGCTTTTTCTCAAGCTTAGCTTGCGGAGCATTTATTCTACGTATAGCAGCAACACGCCCGCATAATGACGTAATCAAGAAGTCCATGCAACGACGCCAAAGAAGAACACGCCCGCATAACGACGTAATCAAGAAGTCCACGCAACGACGCCATCAAGAACACGCCCGCATAACGACGTAATCAAGAAGTCCATGCAACGACGCCAAGAAGAACACGCCCGCATAACGACGTAATCGCAAGTCCATGCAACGACGCCAAGAAGAACACGCCCGCATAACGACGTAATCGAAGTCCATGCAACGACGCAAGCAAAGAACACGCCCGCATAACGACGTAATCGCAAGTCCACGCAACGACGCCAAAGAAGAACACGCCCGCATAACGACGTAATCGCAAGTCCATGCAACGACACCAAAGAAGAACACGCCCGCATAACGACGTAATCGCAAGAAGTCCACGCAACGACGCCAGCAAAGAACACGCCCGCATAACGACGTAATCGCAAGTCCACGCAACGACGCCAAGAAAGAACACGCCCGCATAACGACGTAATCGCAAGAAGTCCATGCAACGACGCCAAGAGCAACACGCCCGCATAACGACGTAATCAAGAAGTCCATGCAACGACGCCAAGAAAGAACACGCCCGCATAACGACGTAATCAAGAAAGCAAGTCCACGCAACGACGCCAAGAAGAACACGCCCGCATAACGACGTAATCGCAAGTCCATGCAACGACGCCAAAGAAGAACACGCCCGCATAACGACGTAATCGCGAAGTCCATGCAACGACGCCAAGAAGAACACGCCCGCATAACGACGACCGAAAGCAAGTCCACGCAACGACGCCAAAGAAGAACACGCCCGCATAACGACGTAATCGCAGAAGTCCACGCAACGACGCCAAGAAGAACACGCCCGCATAACGACGTAATCGAAGTCCACGCAACGACGCCAAGAAGAACACGCCCGCATAACGACGTAATCGCAAGTCCATGCAACGACGCCAAGAAGAATACGCCCGCATAACGACGTTATCAAGACAAAGAAGTCCACGCAACGACGCCAAAGAAGAATACGCCCAGTGCAATGACGTTATCACGACAAAGAAGTCTACGCAACGACGCCAAGAAGAACACGCCCAGTAACGACGTTATCAAGACAAAGAAGTCCGAAACGACGCCATCATCAAGATATCGCATCTACACAGTGGACGACTTTCTCTGCTCTCAAAATTGCATTTTTCTTATTCATGCTTTATTATTCGCCTTAACAGCTTATGCACTAACTCTTTCGAGCTTTAGTCTACGTGGGCAATTGCAGCAAGCGACAACGATCCGCATTCACAATCGCAACACATCCGTGCGGACGAAAATCACAAAGATTCACAACATCGCATCAACACAGCAGTCATCACATTTTGCATGATAACCTTTTCTACTCAAATTTGCATTACTTTTAAAATTATACATCATCATTTTTTGCCTTAACAGTTATGCAATAACCGTTTGTTTAAGTCTTAGCATGCAGGAAGCGAGCACAACGTGGATTTTCTCTACAAATAACCGGCAATTTGTCGGGGCCAACCTTCCCAACGACGCGTAAGCGCCTGCCGCCGTCCCACTCGCTTCCACATCATCAGAGAACCCAAAGACCACAAGCCATAGCAAGACACCTGTGTTCAAGCCAGTTATATTCTTTTACTTTTTACACCATAGCCCAGTGTCACCATAACTCGACACTGGGACAGCTTTGAGTCCGCATTAGCCCGCCCTGGTGTTTTGACCATGGTAGCTCAAAGGTCGCCATAACTCGACACCGACAGCCTTTAAGTCCGCGTTAGCCCGCCCGTGTTTCGACATGGTAACCCAAGGTCGCCATAACTCGACATCGACGCTTTTTGATTTTTGTGTCACTTTGTCTACCGCCAAAGATTTCGCAATTCGAAGATCGAGACAAAATTGGCTATGAGTCAACGTCTTTGTCCGAAGATTCTTCCATCATCTCCATACAAAGAGGGACAGCTGTTGACACCCAATTTTGACCCTCCCGTCCAGCCATTAACCATAAAATTAGACTAATTTTGTAAAATAATTTTTATGATTTTTTATAATAAAATGCAGCGAATAAACATAAATGCCGGCATAAGTAAACAATTTAATAATGGCATCGCGTCCTACGTAGAGTTGTAAGCACTTAGAGTCTCGCGCTCGCATTAATTAACTTTAAGCTTTGTCGTAATTCTTAAATAATTAATAAATGCATAAAATAAATAATTTAGCGATAACGTCGTGTCAAGTAGCATATCCGCATTGTAATCAATTTTAATCTAATACATGCATTTAATAGCGTCGCATTTATAAAAAAGGGCTTTAAATAATTCTTAAATATCATACTTGCATTTAGCATTTAAATAATTTAATCTAAACTCAATTCAACTCTAATTTAACTTCGCAATAATGCGCAATAGTAATATTTTAAATAATAGCACCGCATTTTAAAATATTAGTTTATAATAATAACTTAGGCTAATAAAACACCTAAATAATTTAATCACATTAGTTTATTGGGTTATCACTAATTAACTAAGCCTAAAACTAATTAATCTATCACTAATTTAATACTAATAACTCACTAATTAAAAGCCTAATTAAAACTAACCTAATACTACCCTTTAACTACCCAGCCCATCTGCAATTCGTCGTCCAAGATCCGCAGCCCACACCCGCGTGGCCCAAACCCGTCGCCCCGGCCCACGTCGTTAGCCCTTTAACATCCGCAAGCCCTATCTTTACTTCTCCCCTATCAGCAGCCCACGAGAGAACACCCTCGTCTCCTCACCCTCTCAAAAAACCAGCAAACCTAAAAAACCTAAACCTTCGCCGCTTACGCTCGATTCTCGCGAGAACTGGTTTCCTTTACCCTCGCACTCACCACTGCCCTTACCATAACCGAACCAAATCCCTTCAAATCAGAACCCATTCGAATCCACAAAATCAGTAGCAAATCAATCCAAAATAGGCAGCCAATATCGCACAAAATCGTCCCTTAACTACTGAGATTAATACCAAGATTTCGCATTAAATGGTATTAAACCTTACCTAATTTAGAACTCAAAGGAGAGCTATATAAGCACATGCAAATCGAGCACAGAAGGCAGACCCAGATAACATCGAAACGGGAAGAACACAACGACATAGCGATTTAAGCATACCCATAGCATCGAAACAGAGCTGAGTCGGGGGGACGACATAGCAATTTAGGTCGGAAATCGATCGAACAGAAGTCAGAGTCAGAGGGAGATAGCAATCGTTTCACCCTTAGCAATAGTTAGCAACCACCAGCAGCTTTGAGACAGAGCACAGTAACATGAGCAAGCAAGGCATAGGCTACTAGCATCTCAAGAATAGGTAATCTGAATCCCTTCTCTCAATCTTAGCCAAAAATCCGCAGACAACTAGCCTTTTCTATTCGCATCGCAAAACCAAAACCCGTCGATTGGACCGACGACTTGATACGCCGCCCGTCGTTGTCCTATAGGTAAACACATTATCCTTTCGCTTTTGTTATTATCAGGTGTTTGATATGGGTTATATATTTGTATACCGATTTGGACGCTTAGTTGACATTGTTTTCTGCTTATTTTGTTTCGCTGCCTATTAAATATATTATGGTATCGTGATTAAGTTCTCTACGAGTTAGTTTAGTATGTCAAACCGTTATAAGTATTGTTTGGTCGACTGTTTAGTTAAGAGATGTTTTAAACTTATCATTTATGGATAATAAAGTTCATAATCTGTCCAACAATATATGAATGACAGCTATTCGTTTTATACCAGTATGATCACTGGTTTGGCTACTGGTTTGAGTCGATAGTGCTATGATTTAGACTTAGATGTAATCACCAAGCAATGGTCTTTTGTGAGTATATTTTCTAGCAGCTTAGTTGGAAACCTATTGAGTCAGGTCCCTTCTCTCGCCTATTCGAGTATAAGACGTAAGTTTGCCAGACGTAACTATTAATTCGAATTTGGCATAATGTATTGAAATCGCGAATGACGGTTTAGTATGCAGAAACTGCTCCGAAGTGTTCCTTTCCCTAAGTCCTACTAAACCGATCATATGCTTCCTATGTCTTCAAAGATTAAGACACATTCATTTTGTGCCATGTTCATCTGCTTAATGACCCAAATGGTGTCTACAATAGCATCTTGCATTTAGGGAACCAACTTAGATCATATTAAGCCATGGTTCCTATTGATTCTATCTTGTGTATGATTATGTCTTCATGTATCGATATGCATAGGTTATGATCGGGCATTAAACCACAAAGGGTTTATGTTGAAATGATTTGAATAAGCTTTGTATGTACATGATGTCTATGTTCTCCGACAAGTTGCATACATATGTCTAAATTGTCTATTATAAGTATGTGTTCACCGCATCGTGGTTTCTAAATTGTCCATGTTAAGCATCATTTTTTTACATCTACCAGTTGTTTAAGCACACTTGTAGACGTAGTCTCAATACTTGCATTCGTGAACTCGCGTCTAAGTCGCCCTCTTGAAATCAAAATGTTATGTATTTTGGGTGTATACTTGATCGCTTACTTGCCTCAACCCATCGCCACCGCTACATCCGATGTATGTACATCATATTTGAGCATTTACTGCAGCAGATCTGCATGCATACTATATGTATTTTGGGTGTATACTGATCGCTTTGCTTCGTCTCGATCCACCGCCATCGCTACATCCGACTTCAGTGTATGACACTAAAAGTTGACTTGCGCTCGCATACTTGCCTATCCTCGCTTTTTTTATCACTTACTGGCTGCCTCAATAATATCGATGTGCTTAGTTGCAAATTATGTGCTTACTATTTACACTTTTAATATAATTTGAACGTATACTAATCCTTATCTTTTTCTTATTTTCACATGACATGCATTGGAGCAAAAAATGAAGAGTCTCATCATGAGACTCATCGTAAGCTACTTCAAAATGAAGACCGCATCTATGTGCATCCGCATTCATATTCCCCGCCAAAGATTCTAAAACAAAAATAGGACAAGACGACGTCGTCATCCATCTCAACTCCTTTTACTCTCTTAATCTCCCGGCCCTATTTTTGTGTCTATTATTTGTTATTGTAATTTCGTTATCTAACTTTGTAATTAATAGGGGAATTTCTAACAATTAGCCTTTAAGCATATGAGGTGGAAGGTAATTTAAACTTAGAAACGCATTCTTCTTTATTTGTCTTTTAGGACTATTAGGCATGTTTAAAATCTGGAAAAAAAAATAATTTAAGATGATTTAACTCGCGTCATAAAACCAACATTTTGTTTGTTAAAATCCATAAACAGATTTTCTCTTAAACTCTCAAAATAGCATCTTAACATTTTGCATTCCTTAGCACCCTTTAGCCCCTTTTGATACTTTTAGCACCTTAAATATGCTAGCACTCCTTTTGCACCTTTGACACCTTTCTTTTTAAGCTTTCTAAGCATGTTTTAAAACTTTAGCATTTTTTAGCATTTTTAACCTTTTAGCACTTTTAATATTTTAGCACCCTAGCACCACTTTGTTTACACTTAGCACTTTTAAATTGCTAGCACTTTTGTTAAGCGTCCTTAACCTTTAATATTTTAGCATCTCTTAGCATTCTTTCACATATAGCACCTTTTGCCCTTTTATACTTAAGCACCTTTAAACATTTTAACATTTTAGCATTGCATTTTTCTTAAATATAATAATCAACCTAGGTTTGGCAGGACAACCGCAAGTTAATCTGATCTTTATGTGCCTAACCCTTCCTCTAGATTAATAAAGTTAACCCTTACCTAATCTCATTAAGTCTAACAGACCATAAAAATGGAGTTAATGTTTTACTTTAAACTAGTTAAACATTTAGGTGTCCTAATTCACCCAATTAATTAGGTGGCGACTCCGCGAACCCTTTTGCATTTTAGCACCCTTTTAAACTTTAGCATCTTTTGCAATTTTAGCATCCTTTTAGCATTTTTAAAAACCTTTGAGCCTCTTAAACTATTTTATTATTTTGTTATTTATTTTCTAACCTTTTGCATTTTTGAGCAGGATTCGCTATATTTAAAAAATGCCGCGGCCGAAAAAGGGCGCGACACTTCCTTGCCAAGAACACCACCACAACAACACCAACAAGCTAGCCACAAGCTTCCTTCTTGTTCTTAACTTTTCAGATTTTTCCTAACGCTAGAATTTCTCTTGGGATTTTAGAGAGAAGGAGGAGCTAATTTAGAGAGAGAGAGGTTTGAAAGATGACCAAGTCTTCAAGACTTGGTCAATATAAGGCATGCAAGAAAAATCAAATGTGGGACACTTGTCACCCTCCCATGGCCTTTTAAAAGAGAAATCGACTTTCCTAAGTTTTTCCGCCTAAAATCCCGCCTCGGCCATGTCTGCCACACGGCGCTGAAACCTCCGCAGCCTCTTCAACTTCCAGCGCCTCGCTGTCAGGGCCAAGGGCGCTGCAACTTCAGCGACCTTCGCATTTTCGCGCATGCCTGCCGCTTTGTCCAAACACATTTCTGTCCGATCACAGACCGAACTTGTAACTCTCATAACTTTCTACTCCGACGCCCTATCGACGAACGGTTGGTTGCGTTGGAATCTAGACTCAACGAACTACGCCCTAGGCCTTTGAAACACTTAGGAACTCTCAATGTACCGGGTCATAACCCGCCTCAAAGTTGACTAAAACCCGTCCGGAACAATCCGTCAACCTATCCTTTGACAATTTTAAGTCTTACATGCTTTCGTACACTCTCATACGTAGGGTCCGAACTACGGGGTATAACACCTGTAGATAAAGTATTGATGGATCGAAGGGCCCCGGATGAAGGTTGGGATTCATGAATGTGTCGTATTTGTATTAACAACTTTTAAATTAATCATTAACATGTAATATTAATTATGTAATCCTTTATCGAAAAATTATACTAACTAACTAATCCTTTAACGAAAAATTATATTAACTATCTAAATTTGCGAATTAATAAATTTTAAATAATCATTAACTAACTAATATAATGTTAATGATATTTTTAATCCTAAACTAATGAAGTTCAATTATAGACTAATAATTAACTATTTCTAATTAATAATTTTAATTAATCATTATACTAACTACAATTAACTAATTAATATAATATTAATGATATTTTTAACCCTAAACTAATGATTTTTAATTGTAGACTAAGGATTAACTATTTATAATTAATATTTTTAATTAATCATATACTGAATATAATTAACTAACTAACATAATATTAATGATATTTTTAATCCTAAATTAATTTTGTTGTTCATTCCTAGACTAATGCTTAACTATTTCTAATTAATATTTTTAATTAATCATTATACTAACTACAATTAACTAACTAATATAATATTAATGATATTTTTAACCCTAAACTATTGATGTTTAATCGTAAACTAAGGATTAACTATTTTTAATTAATATTCATAATTAATCAGTATACTAACTATAATTAACTAACTAATATAATATTAATGATATTTTTAATCCTAAACTAATATTGTTCAATCCTAAACTAATGACTAACTATTTCTAATTAATATTTTTAATTAATTATTATAGTAACTACAATTAACTAACTAATATAATATTAATGATATTTTTAACCCTAAACTAATGTTGTTCAATCGTAGACTAAGGATTAGCTATTTTTAATTAATATTTTTTAATTAATCATTATACTAACTATAATTAACTAACTAATATACTATTAATAATATTTTTAATCCTAAACAAATGTTGTTGTTCAATCCTAGACTAAGGATTAACTATTTCTAATTAATATTTTTCAATTAATCATTATACTAGTATAATTATCTAACTAATATAATATTAATGATATTTTAACCCTAAACTAATGATGTTCCAACTTAGACTAAGGATTAACTATTTCTAATCAATACTTTTTAATTAATCATTATACTAACTAATATAATATTAATGATATATTTAGTCCTAAACTAATGTTGTTGTGCAATCCTAGACAAATGATTAACTCTTTCTAATTAATACTTTTAATTAATCACTATGCTAACTACAATTAACTAACTAATATAATATTGATGATATTTGTAATTATAAACTAATGATATTCAATCCTTGTCGGTTGTTTACTAGAATACCATAAGTCCTCCAGTCAATGTAATATAGGTCACCAACCGTAAATGAACAAATTTGTCCTGAAATAAAATACTCAATTTCTAAATCATCGTTAGCCATTCGAACATATTCGAAATGAACTAGTAAGTCCTCCATAAGCATGCTATGACTTCTTCCATATCTTTTCCTCTTGAACAATCAATCACGTGTCGTCACCCATAATTTCCAAAGCTGGTTTCTATCCAAGTCATCAATTTGACACTGACGAACCATACTCTCGATTATAATCTCTAAGTTTCCATGACTACTACCCGATACGCAAGTATGATAGAATCCCATGAACTCCAAACACATCAAATTTTCCTTTTACTTTCTCTAAACTCACCCACACTCTAGATACATTGTCGAATCTCTATCTCTCATATCCTGTTAACTACTAGCCTTACCGATTTATGACGTATCGAGCTTACCTTCTATTTACCTTTCGTTTTGCAATTACTTCCAAGTCTTAATACCCAAAATACTGATCCATGCTATCATCCAATGATGTCTCAACACAGTCTACTACCGTCACTTAACACAAACCGCATGGAACATTCATCATAATACTTAGTAAACTACGATAAACCCACTCCTTCAAGCGTACCAAACTGTTTTATCCTGTCTGAAAGATGAAAAACAATGACATCATAAACCATATCTAACCCAAGAATATTCATTGTTCAGATTCGAATCTTTTCCCATCTCGGAGATGCACCTTACTCAATCCAAACTAAATCAACCACGCATTTATCGAATTTCTTACATTTTCAACATTCATTCCAATCGTGTTCACCACTAACACCCGATTATTACTCAACCTTTAAACATGGAAACTTCTCCCAAAAATCTGGCACATTCCATGTATCACCCTTTATGAAATTCCTAGATTGGAAAGACACCAACCCACTCTGGTTACTTTGACCAACAATCATTTAGTATCCCAATAATAACCTGAACCATCACTGAACAAATCTATAACCCGGAAGTGATCCCCAATTACCGAACATACACTCCTGTTAACATCCTCATATAGTTTCATCGAAATACCCTTGCCAAAATCCTTGACTGAAATAATCCTTCTTCTAAATTAGTCTATGTTCATAGACCCGATCATCGATACTCGAAGACTTTCACAACTAGAACTAGATCAACCCATCTTCAATCTGTTACCGTAAATATCTCCATTGACCAATACCTTATTCGAGAGTCTAATACGATGCTTACATGCAAAAACCAACCTTTTGTTACCTTATTTTGTCAAGCCATACACATTCAACTAATCGTGCAATTTTCCCCCTCATTCGGTCAACTCCAAAGTCATTATACTGGAAATTATAGAACTTTTCAAGTATTAACTTTTGCATACCAATGCCCATAAATCTCATCCAAAAACTAAATACAACTTCCGGTAATCTTTCAAATATACCTCCACACTTGTCCAGCGCAAAAGTTATTCCTATTAGTCGATCATTGGCTCCCATTACCCTACGAAGAGTCAAACATACCAATGCATATATGACTTTTGCACTCACTCAATTCCAAGCAACTGCGAAATAACTCACAAATCAACAATCTCTTGGTTTCAACAATCCTCTATCATCACTAACCTCGAAAATGCCAAGTGAACCAACGAACACATTTTTTAGGTAAAGAAATGCAACTGTATATTCCATTAAGCTTCACTCATCACAAGTAACACTACCACCTAATTTCAATCAGAAAACTATTCCCTGAAAGAACTCACAATCACTAATTTTATAGTGTTATCACAATATTGTCAAATTGAAGTCAACTCAACATTTCAGAGCCTATACGACAACCGCCATCCTATACCTTTCAATATGGCATATCAAGCACATCATATATTAATTTTTTCCTTTATATAGCGGAGATTGATCCATCCAATTTCTTTTCCTTGCACACTTGGATTATCATTTCCATTTCCAAGGATATCACTGAATTGAGAAGTCGCAATCATAACCCCTATCAACTGAACCTTAAAATCCTAACAGAAAATGAAACTTGATCACGCGTCTGAATCATGGTAACACATCTCATATCCTACTGCGCGACATCATATCAAACCACTTACGCATAAATTAAAGAGTGTATTACCACCATTGGTGATAGAATAGAAGGAAGAAGTTTAAATACCAATTTGATTCAACTTAGAACAAAAGGAATGAAGAAAAGTTTCTTAAATGTCCCATATCCTCTTGAAGATAAGTACAGATGTCTCTGGACCGATCTGCAAGACTCTACTAGACATTGCTCTTGTATTTAAGATCGTTTAACCTAAAGCTCTGATACCAACTTTGTCATGCCCTTTTTTCAGAAGTTGTGGTGGAACCTACACATTCCCCACCGGTAGGTGAACCACTTCTCAAAGTATCAACAAAAATTACAGAAATAGTAATATCAAGTAATCTATTCATATTTCTATAAAAGTGGAATATAAGTCTGAATAATCAAATATACCCCCTAGATCTGGTCAATAATACAAGAGTGCTAATACGAATGCAATTATGAATAACAGACCACATAAGTCAAACTGAACTACATAGTCTAAAAAACTGAATCATATATCTCGAATCAAGGTAAAGACAGAGTAAGAGAATGAACATCCAAGGTATCTCGAAAATAATTTTACGATGATTTGCAAGAAAAACAAACTTTTAAACGATTTGTTAATTGGCTTGTTGAAGATTATGCTTTGCTTAATCTCAATGTTATAGAAAGACAATGTCATCTGGACTCGAAAAAAGTCCTCAAAAGTATGTATCCTCCAGATGAACCCTTTTCCTTAAAAAAAGGAAGATAGTGACAATGATTTAAGGGCTCAGCCCTATATGAAGTTACTTAGAGGTTCACCCGGGTGGGAAATACAACATGACCATTTGAATGATTTGTTCAAATAGAACAATCATACTAACATTGGTCTCAAAGTTCTTAATGATCAAATGACTTTATTACAGAATAAAGTTGATAGACTACATAGTCTTATCAAAGATAGTAGGGCTAAGTGTCACGACCCGACCCCGGGCCGCGACTGGTGCCCTACCTGGGCACCCTTCCAAACATACAACACCAAAACAATTGCGGAAAATAAGTAACACATTTTTTTTTTAAAACCAAGGCAAAGCCGATAAGGCTGCCATAATATAAATCACTCAAAAAAGGCTTACACTATCCAAAAATGTAATTACAACTCTAACCACCCAAATTTACACGTGAATACTGCACTCTAAGATTTGAACACATACTATGACGGACAAGGCCCCGCTGCACTTCGAATATACATAGCCATGACAACTCCGAACATCGAGCCATCTCAAAATCTTTGAACCAGATCCTAAGCTCATGATCCACAATCGTACCTAAACTCGCGACATTTAACGCACTTCGGCGGGGTCCGCATAATAGGTACGAATATGGAATGTAAATAAAGTACAAGAAATGATCATAATCAGCATAAAAGAATGACAGGGCAAGTATAAAAGTACATACTGATCCTCGCCGTGTCATTACCACTTATGAACTTAATTGCACATCATTATCTTTTCCATTCCATTAAGAGTTATAGCCATATCTTACGATATACTTAGGAGAAGTCATTAAGTTCATTACCATATAACTTACTTATCTTTCATAACATAATCCGCCCTTTATGGAGGACGATATACTACCCTACCAACTGGGACGCGATCAAGTCACACAAATATCAAAGCGTGCCCGTGGAATCCCCATCACCGCCGATACCTATAAGTGTAAAATATAACCACGTGACGCGCCTGCGTGGCATCCCACCTCACCGCTTCTGCATACATACACAATACATATATATATATCTCCTGCCCGTGGAATCCCACTTCACTGCCGACAGCCGTAGGTGTAACATATACAACACACATACATATATATATATATATATATATAACGTGACCGCATGCCCCGGAATCACTCATCGTATAAGCATGGCCATAACGTGCCCTCGGCATCCCTCATCGTAGGTGCAGGTCTTCATGGGGAGCTAGCCCATGGAGTAATAATATAACATGCCCCTAATCTCTCATCGCGGGTACATGTCTTCACGGGAGCTAGCCTATGAAGTAATAATCGCACATAGTACGGTCGCGTGCCCTAATCCTCATCGTATAAGCACGCTACGGGTAATAAAACAACCGAATCTAACCCGCCTCGTCACATGCCCTAATCCCACATCGTATAAAGATGTCCAAGGATCAATCATAATGGAAGCATACCCGTGGAATCCCACATCACCGCTTCAGACGCTCCAAGCAAACTTACAACAAGACAGCCGGCCCTCCAACTGAGAGTCACGACAACGTAAACATATAATACTTGCACTCAAAGCTATCACAAGCAAACATAGGCAAGTTCATTAAACCTTTAGACCTCCATTTTTATAAACTCATGGCACTTTCGTTTCACACATAAAAATCCGGGAATTTAACCCAAAGTACTACGTACTTCCATTCTTTTAGAAAGGTTCCTTTTCATATAAAACCCCAAGATACTAACACCCGTAGTATCAAGGCTTGTTTACATTTCACATAAGTCACTACACTTTTAGAAATACGTTTCTCGGCTTCTAAATCAAGTGACCCTTATTTTAAAACTTTAAGCAAGTGATACCTTTAAATTAAAATACCCTTCCTTATTTCAAGTTACTCCTTTACTTACATTATTAGAGGAAATCATTCTCTTAACCTTTCATAAAGCCGTTATAACCAACTTCCCATAAAGCCGTTATAACCCTTTATGGTTTTAGACAATTTCATTCCTTTTTCAACCAAGACGCTTATACTTTTAAAACCAAGTATCAAATACTTTCAAATCAATATTCTTAACTTCCAAAATACTTCAAGTCTCTTTAACTTTAGAAATCAAGTTTCTTAAATTTTAAATCTCAAGTAACTCACACCTTTTAAAACAAGTTACTTCCCTTAAATCATGGTATTTCTTCCTTTAAGAATCAAGTTTCATTACTTGAAAATAAAGTCTCTCAACCTTTTAGGAGTCAAAGGTTCATAGTCTTAAAACTTAATAACGTAAATTCTTTAAGTGAAGTACATATGTCTTATGTGTGTGAGTAGATTATACTTGTTTATAACGATCTTATTAAAGCAGCCATGATCTAGAAAATGTAATACAATTTTGTCTTATCTTAGCTACTATGCAGATGGAGAATTCTACTTGTTTTAATATAATTTATCGTCATTACATTTTCCTTTATTAACGTTGCAATGGCTTGTTTGATACTTATTCTCATTTGTGCCGTAACTTAGCCAAGTCAACTTGGCTCCAAATACCTCCTAACGACTCTTACCAACATCCCCCATAAGACTTGGTAAGAACTTAGGATAACTTAGACGTAACCCTTACGTAGAGTAAATCAACATACATACTTCTTAACTTCTAAGAGTAGAAGGAATCATGAAATAATACCACATGTATATTCCATACATAAAATCATGTCAAAAGAAGGAAGAGGTTCACATACCTCGCGACGATTATCGACAAATAGCAAAATGCTCCAAAGTACTTCAACCTTGATAGTTATTCCAACCTTCAAGTAGAATACGCTACTCTTAGTACTTCAACCTATAATAGCCATAATACGTCCATTAAACCTCTAGCTTCAAATGTAGAATATTCTAAGTGCAAAGTCACTAAATTCTACGGAAAATCAGACAACACTTCCTTTGTTTCTACATACTTTGCCACCTTTTTCAAGGCCGAATTCAATAACCAAACACGCCACATTTAAGGCCCAACAATTCACTAACTAAAGGGGGATTACACGCCTTAACAGACGTAAAATTCTGCCCCACAAATTAATACGAAACTAGTTCCATAATTAAAGCCATTCTCGGCTAACATAACAACAACTCAAAGTCTTCCAATTCTTTTCCAATCCAAGTTCTTGGGTCCACATGTTATATAGTCAAAAACAACTTCAACAACTACAATTTCCTTCTTTATATAACATATGACAACTTAACTAGTAACCAACTTGAATTAAAATCTTAAGGGCTAACATACTAGTTTTCAGATTAGGGTTCCAACAATCAATACACTTATCAAACTTCATACTAAATACCTCATGCTTGCTAATATCCATAGCTACAACAATAAGTAATCTTAATTACTAAAACGACAAGAATTATACCTTTACAAGACCTTAATCTTTCCAAGATTCAAAGTCGCTCCTTAGCAATTCTTAGCTCCTTTACTTATGCTCCAATCCGCTCCAAGCACTCCTTAGAAGCCTATGAAGAACCCATCTTCAAGTCCCAACTTCAAAGTTGAAGAACCCCTTAAGTTTTCGCCTTGCGACTAACGTGAAAACGCCATTTTTCCGAAATCTTTCTATTGAGATATCCTTACAATACCCCTAGGAACCTTGGGTTAAAGTCTTGTGAATAATGGATCAAAACTACAAAATTTTCTTGTGGAAAAGTGGACAAACCCGAGAGCCCTTTCTTGGACAAGAAATGTTGTAATTTTTTTCTAAGTGTTGAAGACAAGTCTTGCACTAGGTAGTGTATATATAACACAATGGAGGGCTTAGATTATAACAAATGTGAGGCTAGGATGAAGAGCATTAATTAATTAGCTGCCGATGTTGACTTGGTCAATTTTCTCAAGCTATGAAGACTTGATCTTCCACATAGGTCAATGACCATTTTAGCCTTGCAAAATTTCGTCCAAGCCATGTGGGGGAGGTGCCACGTGTCGCCCTCCCATTCGTCCATAAAATTCCGTAACCCTTGTGGGCCCCACAAAACGTAAAATTCCTCGGGTGGGCCCCACATGACCAAATCCGTAAAAATAAATTTCCATAATGATAATAAGTTCCATACTCTTCAAATAATGCATTTTGAGAATCCAATTCTCCTCAACAAACATTTTTCCTTTCCGACGTTCGGAAGATTTTCCGTCGGAAAAACAATTCTTCCTTTCGTACTAATTTCCAGTCTTGTGTTCCTTACGTACACTCTCTTAAACATGTCCTGGACTTACGGGGTGTAACATTCTTCCACCCTTAGAAACATTCGTCCTCGAATGTTCTTTCGGAGTCCAATCTAATCAGATAGCGACATAGTCTCTTTTTACTGCACCATTCATACTACATATGTCACCCATGGCCACATAACAATACTTATACTAAGATGTCAACCTTGGCACTCACGAAGCCAACTAGTCCATACTCAAACTAGCATACATACATAACTTCCATACCGATTCTGGCCTCTAATCTTTGGAGTCACTCTATAAAACAATATAAGGCCATTTCCTGCCACGACTGTTCGGAACGTGTCCACGAACCCAGAAACAATTAACTAGACTTGGGCCTTGCACCGTGACTCGCACGAGCGAACTACTACCAACTGATCCCACTCCATTTCAGGCTATGGGGCGACCCGCAATAGGTCCTCACCCCGACCCGCCGTCGCACTTAACTCTTATCCTTGGTCTGACTTAAAATCTTATGGCCCGAGAGAGCCTTATATATCTAAGGTCTCAACAGTTATCAATATTCTTAGGCTCACAATTTCCATGCTCCAAGCCTACCTTACCAGTCCCCCAGTAAACGGGTACAAAAACTTCTCATAACACCTTAATCGTGTCGTCTTGATCACAACAACCATTACTTGCTCTATACGGACCTCATCCGTACAATTCTCTTAAGCCTACCACGTAGCTTAATATATTAACATGGTATTCCATTAAGTTCCTTAACATGACTTCTTAAGGGTTCACTACCCTATCAGACAACTCATCCATCCCCAATTATCTCAAAATAAAACATAAGACCTTAGCGAGAATTCATTAACTGTTCCATACCTTCCCGGTATCTAGTTAGTCTTTACCAACTCCTGGTAATCTAAAATCGTTCTAGGCAACACGCTGGTCGACTTTATACATAACTCCGTATAGATGTATGTCACAATACCAACTATACTATAATCATTACCAACCCGGATACGTAATCCACATAGTCCTTCCCGGGTCATCACGCTTTCTCAGAATGCAATCAACGTAACTCGTTAGGGGAGAGACGATCCTAACAACATGACTCTATCGCACGATCTCGAGTGAGAAGAATGGAAACCAATCCTAAATGTCCCGCAGCCTCCCGATTATAGATGTGGTGCACAACACACCGATAATCAAGACTTACTAGACACGGCCTCAGACACTTTCCAAGACTAATCGCTCGATACACTTTTGTCACGACCCGACCAAGTCGCGATCGTGCCCTACCCGGCACCTTCCAAACATACAACACCAAAACAATCATGAAAATAAGTAACACATTTTTTTAAAAAAACAAGGCAAAGCCGATAAGGTTGCCATAATATAAATCACCCAAAAGGGCTTACACTATCCAAAAATGTAATTACAACTCTAACCACCCAAATTTACACGTGAATACAGATATCTAAGATTTGAACACATACTATGACGGACAAGGCCCCGCTGCACTTCGAATATACATAGCCATGACAACTCGGAACATCGAGTCATCTCAAAATGTCAACCAGATCCTAAGCTCATGATCCACAATCAGGTACCTAAACTCGCAGACATTTAACGCAGCCTTGGCGGGTCAATACAACAAAAATTTAATATGGAACAAAAATAAAGTACAAGAAATGATCATAATCAGCATAAAGAATGACAGGGGCAAGTATAAAAAGTACATAGCAGATCTTGCCGTGTCATTACCACTTATGAACTTAATTGCACATCATTATCTTTTCCATTCCTTTAAGAGTTTAGCCATATCTTACGTACATACTTAGGAGAAGTCATTAAGTTCATTACCATATAACTTACTTATCTTTCATAACATAATCCGGCCCTTTATGGAGGGACGCATATATTACCCGGCCCAATCTGGGACGCGATCAAGTCACACAAATATCAAAGCGTGCCCGAGGAATCCCCCATCACTACCGAAAGATATAAGTGTAAAATATAACCATGTGACGCGCCCGTGGCATCCCACCTCACTGTCGGCGTACACATACACAATACATATATATATATATATCTCCTGCCCATGGAATCCCGCATCACTGCCGACAGCCGTAGGTGTAACATATAAAACACACATACATATATATATATATATATATATATATATATATAACGTGGCTGCATGCCCCGGATGCCCCGGAATCCCTCATCGTATAAGCATGGCCATAACGTGCCCTCGGCATCCCTCATCGTAGGTGCAGGTCTTCATGGGGAGCTAGCCCATGGAGTAATAATATAACGCCCCGAATCCTCATCGTGGTACATGTCTTCACGGGAGCTAGCCCACGGAGTAATAATCGTACATGCATGGTCGCATGCCTAATCCTCATCGATAAGCATGGCCATGGGTAATAAAACAACCGAATCTAACCCGCCTCGGTCACATGCCCCTAATCCCACATCGATAAGATGTCCAAAGATCAATCATAATGGAAGCATACCCGTGGAATCCCACATCACCGCTTCAGACGCCCAAGCAAACTTACAACAAGACAGCCGGCCCTCCAACTGAGAGTCACGACAACGTAAACATATAATACTTGCACTCAAAGCTATCACAAGCAAACATAGGCAAGTTCATTAAACCTTTAGACCTCCATTTTTATAAACTCATGGCACTTTCTTTTCACATAAAAATCCGAATTTAACCCAAAGTACTACGACTTCCATTCTTTTAAAAGGTTCCTTTTCATATAAAACCCCAAGATACTAACACGTAGTATCAAGGCTTGTTTACATTTCACATAAGTCACTACACTTTTAGAAATACGTTTCTCGGCTTCTAAATCAAGTGACCCTTATTTTAAAACTTTAAGCAAGTGATACCTTTAAATTAAAATACCCTTCCTTATTTCAAGTTACTCCTTTACTTACATTATTAGAGGAAACCATTCTCTTAACCTTTCATAAAGCCGTTATAACCAACTTCCCATAAAGCCGTTATAACCCTTTATGGTTTTAGACAATTTCATTCCTTTTTCAACCAAGAGACTTATACTTTTAAAACCAAGTATCAAATACTTTCAAATCAATATTCTTAACTTCCAAAATACTTCAAGTCTCTTTAACTTTAGAAATCAAGTTTCTTAACTTTTAAATCTCAAGTAACTCATACCTTTTAAAACAAGTTACTTCCCTTAAATCATGGAATTTCTTCCTTTAAGAATCAAGTTTCATTACTTGAAAATAAAGTCTCTCAACCTTTTAGGAGTCAAAGGTTCATAGTCTTAAAACTTCATAACGTAAATTCTTTAAGTGAAGTACATATGCCTTATGTGTGTGAGTAGATTATACTTGTTTACAACGATCTTATTAAAGCAGCCATGATCTAGAAAATGTAATACAATTTTGTCTTATCTTAGCTTCTATGCAGATGGAGAATTCTACTTGTTTTAATATAATTTATCGTCATTACATTTTCCTTTATTAACGCTGTAATGGCTTGTTCGATACTTATTCTCATTTGTGCCGTAACTTAGCCAAGTCAACTTGGCTCCAAATACCTCCTAACGACTCTTACCAACATCCCCCATAAGACTTGGTAAGAACTTAGGATAACTTAGACGTAACCCTTACGTAGAGTAAATCAACATACATACTTCTTAACTTCTAAGAGTAGAAGGAATCATGAAATAATACCACATGTATATTCCATACATAAAATCATGTCAAAAGAAGGAAGAGGTTCACATACCTCGCGACGATTATCGACAAATAGCAAAATGCTCCAAAGTACTTCAACCTTGATAGCTATTCCAACCTTCAAGTAGAATACGATATTCTTAGTACTTCAACCTATAATAGCCATAATACGTCCATTAAACCTCTAGCTTCAAACGTAGAATATTCTAAGTGCAAAGTCACTAAATTCTACGAAAAATCGGACAACACTTCCTTTGTTTCTACATACTTTGCCACCTTTTCAAGGCGAATTCAATAACCAAACACGCCACATTTAAGGCCCAACAATTCAGCTAACCAGTGGATTACACGCCTTAACAGACGTAAAATTCTGCCCCACAAATTAATACGAAACTAGTTCCATAATTAAAGCCATTCTCGGCTAACATAACAACAACTCAAAGTCTTCCAATTCTTTTCCAATCCAAGTTCTTGGGTCCGCATGTTATATAGTCAAAAACAACTTCAACAACTACAATTTCCTTCTTTATATAACATATGACAACTTAACTAGTAACCAACTTGAATTAAAATCTTAAGGGCTAACATACTAGTTTTCGGATTAGGGTTCCAACAATCAATACACTTATAAAACTTCATACTAAATACCTCATGCTTGCTAATATCCATAGCTACAACAATAAGTAATCTTAATTACTAAAACGACAAGAATTATACCTTTACAAGACCTTAATCTTTCCAAGATTCAAAGTCGCTCCTTAGCAATTCTTAGATCCTTTACTTATGTTCCAATCCGCTCCAAGCACTCCTTAGAAGCCTATGAAGAACCCATCTTCAAGTCCCAACTTCAAAGTTGAAGAACCCCTTAAGTTTCCGCCTTGCGACTAACGTGAAAACGCCGTTTTTCCGAAATCTTTCTATTGAGATATCCTTACAATACCCCTAGGAACCTTGGGTTAAAGTCTTGTGAATAATGGATCAAAACTACAAAATTTTCTTGTGGAAAAGTGGACAAACCCGAGAGCCCTTTCTTGGACTAGAAATGTTGTGATTTTTTTCTAAGTGTTGAAGACAAGTCTTGAACTAGGTAGTGTATATATAACACAATGGAGGGCTTAGATTATAACAAATGTGAGGCTAGGATGAAGAGCATTAATTAATTAGCCAAGTGGACAAGTTGACTTGGTCAATTTTCTCAAGCTATGAAGACTTGATCTTCCACATAGGTCAATGACCATTTTAGCCTTGCAAAATTTCGTCCAAGCCATGTGGGGGAGGTGCCACGTGTCGCCCTCCCATTCGTCCATAAAATTCCGTAACCCTTGTGGGCCCCACAAAACGTAAAATTCCTCGGGTGGCCACATGACCAAATCCGTAAAAATAAATTTCCATAATGATAATAAGTTCCATACTCTTCAAATAATGCATTTTGAGAATCCAATTCTCCTCAACAAACATTTTTCCTTTCCGACGTTCGGAAGATTTTCCGTCGGAAAAACAATTCTTCCTTTCGTACTAATTTCCAGTCTTGTGTTCCTTACGTACATTCTCTTAAACATGTCCTGGACTTACGGGGTGTAACACTAAGGTTATTCTTGAGAAAGATAAACCTCCAAAACCTTTAGAGGTTCGTGCTAATATCCAGCCTTCCCCATCTATGGATGGAATTGATTTATCAAAAGAAAAAACGGGTATTGAAGATCTGTTATCACAATTTCGTGATAAATTCAATAACTCTTCTGATAAAAAGACTACCTCTAGACTCGTTATCGGTGTTATTAACACTGACAATCCAGATACAGATAGCGAAACCTTACAGGTCGCTGCTATCAAAAAGACAGGTTGGAATCCCAAATCCTCTCGAGATAATTATTATTATCCAAGACCAACTCTAATGGATGTCTTAGTTGAAGAGACATCATTCAAATCTACTGATTCCTATACTGGTACATAAATTGTTGAGTGGAATATTGATGGCGCTGGAGATAATCTAATCTTCAAAACCGGCCACAAAATGCTGATGTATGCCGCCGCAACTAGAGCTCACAGTAAAAAACAAACTGAGGTTAATATCACTCAGATTATTGTTGTGGGTTTTACAGGTCAGCTTAAAGCATGGTAGGATAATTATCTCACTGCAGAACAAAAGGCAACGGTTATGAATTCAGTCAAACAAGAAGGGACTGAACAAAAAGCCAATGCGGTTTATTATCTTGTTCTAACCATTTTAGATCAATTCACTGGTAATTATTCTACCAATTATGATAATATCAGGACTCTGCTTCAGAATCACAGACGTCCAACCCTAACCTCTTTTAGATGGTATAAGGACGTTTTCCGTAGCATGGTTTATAATCTCCCTGAAGCCAGTAGTACTTTCTGGAAGGCCAGATTCATTGATGGTCTCCCCTCTCTGTTCACTGAAAGGGTTAAGAGAACTCTTAATATTTCCGATGATTCGCAAATCCAGTGGAATGACTATTCTTATGGTCAGCTCATTGGGAGATGCACGGATGAGGGTTTAACCCTATGCAATGAAATAAAATTGCAAAGGCATCTTAAAAAGCAAAATCTGACGGAGAAATCTCAGTTAGGAGAATTATGTCACCAGTTCGCCATGGACGAACCCAACACTTCCCAGAATCCAAGGAAGAAGGCTAGTAAGGCTAAACCTTTTAAGCCTTATAGGGATTATGCTAAATTCCAGACTAACTCTTACAAGAAGAAAGCCGCTAAGAAGAGGGTCAGGAATGAAAAAAAGAAGGATCGGAAACGTCCGAAGAAATATCCCTCTTATTTTGCATGTGGAGAACAAGGACATTACGCCAATCGGTGTAAAAAGAAGAAAATCAATAAGATTAATAATCTTAAGATTGATGAATGTATCAAGGATGCTTTGAAACAAATTATTGTTTCTTCAGATGAATCCTATGATTTAGAGTTATTAATAAGTACGAATTCAAATGGACCGTACTCATCTTCCTCAAAAGAAAACTCACCTTGTACCAAATGTACCAAAGACAAATGTTAGACCATCAAAGATGATGAAGGTACAGATGATGAGTTTTATAAACTCCAGGCTAAATTCTCTAGTTTTAACATCAATGTTATCAGTGGAGAATAAATTAATGAGCTCCTTAAAGGATTTCCTGATGAAGCCCAAAAGGTTAAAATCATGGATGCTTTGCTAAAAGCCCAGGAGAAAGATAAAACTCCTGTAAGGATCAAAACTCGTATTGATCCTCCTTATGATTTTAAGGAAATGCTCAATGAGTTACAGAAGATGAGGAACGCTAAGAGTCCTCTAACAACTCAGGATTTGAAGGAAGAGATTCATAATCTCAAGAGAGAGATAACCCAATTACATGAGAACTATAGTAGTTTAGACACCAGAGTTACTCTCCTAGAAACCATCTCTTATTCAGAGAATACTCCTGATATCGCGGAACAGTTAGGACATACTCATATCATTAGTCAGCCTACCACTTCTACTAATTTAGAAGACCTTTGTAGGAACTTTAGTTGTCCGTCAAAGATGGATAACATAAATTAGTTTGTTGATCAATGGTAATACCATTCTTAGGAATGTCCCTACTTTAATTGATTCAGGGGCAGATCTCAATTGCATCCGCGAAAGATTAATTCCTACCAAATACTTTACAAAAACTACTCGTAAAGTATCCGGAGCTGATGGGAGCAAATTCGATGTTTCCTACAAATTGCCTAGCGCACATATTTGCCGGGACAGAACTTGCATTAAACAATCTTTCATGTTAGTCAAGAATTTATCCAATGATATAATCCTTGGCATTCCCTTTATTAATGGACTAATGCCTATCAAAACTGATGAAAATGGCCTTACAGGTACCTTTGATGGAAAGTCGATAACTTTTCCCTGGATTACATCCCAGAAGACTTTCAGTTTTGTTAATCTAGTGCAGAATAAGAAACAACATTTAGATTACCTACAACAAGAACTGATGGGTTCTAGCATACAGGACAACTTACTAATCCTAAATTACAGGATATGATTAAAGGAATAGAGCATGATTTCTCTCTTTCCATCTACAACGATTTGCCTACAGCTTTTTGGAATAGGAAAAAACACATTGTAGAACTTTCCTATGAGGAAGAATTCCAAGAGCAAGATATTCCGACTAAGGCTCGACCTTGTCAGATGAATTCAGAATATTTGGAAATCTGCAAAAAGGAGATTACGTCTCTTATAGATAAGCGTTTAATTCGTTCTTCAAGATCCCCATGGAGTTGTACATCTTTTTATGTTAATAAACATACTGAGCAAGAATGAGGAGTTCCAAGACTTGTTATTAACTACAAGCCTTTAAACAAAGTTTTAAAATGGATTAGATATCATATCCCTAATAAAAAAGATTTATTAGATAGACTTTATCAGTCTAATATATTTTCCAAA
Source organism: Przewalskia tangutica (assembly GCA_029844215.1). NCBI lineage: Eukaryota > Viridiplantae > Streptophyta > Magnoliopsida > Solanales > Solanaceae > Przewalskia > Przewalskia tangutica. Next base: position 39,373,047 of record CM056740.1, on the reverse strand, counting down.
TTCGATTTAAAATCAGATTTTTGACAAATACAGATCAATGAATCTGACAGATATAAAATTGCCTTTACAGTTCCCTTCGGCCATTACAAATGGAATGTTATGCCTTTCGGATTAAAAAATGTTCCATCCGAATTTCTGCATGTGATGAATGACATCTTTACTCCTTATAGTAGTTTCATAATAGTTTACATTGATGACATGTTAGTCTTTTCAAAAACTATTCAAGAACATATGAATCATCTTGATATTTTTAAGAAAATTATTATTTCTAGCGGTTTGGTCATTTCAAAACCAAAAATGAGTATTTTTCAAACTAAGATAAGATTTCTTGGTCATAATATTGAAAAACGAAATATTATTCCTATTGCAAGAAGCATTGATTTTGCTAATAAATTTCCTGATGAAATTTTAGATAAAACACAGTTGCAAAGGTTTTTGGGAAGTTTAAATTATATCTCTCCTTATTACAAAAACTTATCTGATACAGCTGTCCTATATGATAGGTTAAAGAAAATCACACCTCGACCAATGTCCATACGTACAGAAAAAGATTAAGAAGAATGTACAAGCACTGCCATGTCTAATTCTTGCCAACCCAAATTGGGGAAAGATCATTGAAACAGATGTTTCTGATATCGGTTATGGAGAAATTCTTAAACATATAAATCCCCAAACGAAACAAGAGTATTTGATTCGATATCATTTGGGAAAATGGGCCAATGCCCAGAAAAATTATGCTACTATAGCTAAAGAAATTCTTGTTATAGTAAAATGTGTCTTGAAATTCCAAGATGACCTTTATAATACAAAATTCTTAATTAGAACAGACTGCAATGTAGCCAAATTCATGTTTCAAAAAGATTTTAAGCATGATCTTTCCAAACAAATGTTTGCAAGATGGAAGACACATTTAGCCCCATTTGATTTTGAAATTCAACATCTGAAAGGTGAAGACAATTCATTGCCTGACTTTCTTTCTCGTGAATATTTACAGGACTAAGATGCGTCCAGAATGGACAACACCTACTCTTAATAAGGGTATAGGACGAGGCTGAGGCTCAGGTCGAGGTCGAGGAAGGAAAGACCCAAGGACTATTCCTAAGGTCAAACTAGTAGAACAAGGTTCAACTAGCCAAGGCTCATATGCTCAAAAACTCTTGCAACAAGAGGATGATCGAAACCAATATTTGGTTAGACCACATGAGGAGACCATTCTCCTATTAACTCATGAAGATAAAAATTATCTGAATGACCCATGGATTTTCATGAATCGATATGTAGAAATTTTCTACCATCCCTACAAAGAAGGGAAAAACAGGATGTACTATGAATATATCCTCACAGCAACATCCACTGCTGATATCACCTCCTACCCTGAACATAAGCCAGGAGTAGAAAAGAGTTATTCAAAGTTCTATTTGAAGAAAATTATCTTTCCATACGAATGGGGAATTAGCCCATTTCGTTCAAAGGAATTCATCATTCCCAGAACTGACATTAAGTTCGCTTTTAATTATTATGACTATATTGATGCTTTCACTTTTGTCTTTTATTCTGAAAACAACAAGCATGGTCATACATGGTGGATTAAATTAAATTCTTCCATCTTCAAAGACAGTCAGAATGGTAGGATACTACTCCATTCCCACGAAGGAGAACTCCCTTTTCTTGCTTGCATGAAGTCACTATTGGGGATTTTACTGCCAGGATGGATTTTTCCATGGTGAAATATTATTGGCCCTGAAATTCAGATATTGCCAGAACCTTATATGAATTATTATAAGGAATGGATACAGCTGACACCATATGTCACTCCTGAAACCCCTTCTGACTATGTCGAGGGTTCTGCATCGATGATGTTCTTTATGCAAACCGGAACCCCATGGATCTGGAAATGGCTTCCCGAAGCAGGAAGAAATTCACAAGGCATATTATGTCTTAAGAGAAAATTTCTCTCTAAATTCTGGTCTAAATTATTAGACAAAGATACTGAAAAACCTACCCGAACCTATGGTTGGGAAATAGAGGAAAGTATTAATGCCTTATTAAAAAGCTTGAGAACCATTTCTCATATTAAAAAAGAGGACAATTCCTCCTTCTTTTCAAAATTTGAAAAAGATATTAAAATGAAGAATCCTCATGCATCAGAGGAAGAAATGATGACAGCCTATCTCGAAAAGATAAAAGCAGATTTTGTCCAAAAGTTTGCTACAAAAATCGATGATAGTCCATATTCAGAAACATCAACGACATCCATGAGAGAAGCCCGTGAAGACAGTCTATTCCAAGACTCTCAGACACTGGAAGACTATTCTTATCAGTCGTCCACGAGGGACCTATTTGATGGACTAATTGAGACTGTCAAAGAAAAGGCCAAAGCCAAAGCAGAAGAGGCCAAAACCCGACAGGAAGATAAAACTTCACGTGGAAAAGACAAGATGATTGAGTGAAGGGACCTATTATTATCAATAATGGAGTAGAAGAAACAAGGAAGGTCACATTCGGCCCCACAGGTCATATTCGGCCGCAACTTTTGACTCTAAGAAGATAAGCCGACAATGTCATCATCTTCTTTTGTAAAGATTCCTTTAAATTTGTCGTTTTAGGATAGATTACTTTCCGTAAAGTGGTAAAGTATTTTGGCATTTTGTAATAATTTAGATGCCTTTACTATTTATTTCCTATTTTGTAAAATGATTTGGAATCCGCCTTCGGCTATAAAAGGGGATCCTTATTCATTAGAAAAGGTACCAAAAAAACGAGCATTGTAAATTTCCTCTGAATTAATAACATTGGAGTTGCTCAAATATTCTCTTGCTTGGTTACAAGTTTGGTATACTTCCTCCCCCTTTACTTTTTAATTTTTATTTGCTTATGATAGGCTAATATGCCTATACTGTCTAAGAATGCTCTAAGATAATATGTATTTTAATAAGGAAGCTTTTTAAAATCCAAGATTGAAAGGATGAGTCACTGTGGGTCTTGTTATTACTTGGGTGGTTATACTTAAAGATAACCGTACAGTATTGGTCGTTCAGCCACATCCGAGGTTAGGCGTTATGGCGTTTTCCAATAGACTAACGTTCTTCAGGAGTAACTAACTCAATAAACCATTTTCGAAAAGGAGCATAGTCCTCAGTATTCCAAAATTGTTTTGAAATGATTTTTCTTAAATCAGAACCTGGACCATAATCCAGTCTACATTGAATATGTAGTTTTTTAGCTGGAGTAAGTTTACCCATCATGAAAATAATTAGTATAATCAGGATTACTGTCGTCTGTTTGTACTTCAACATGAATCTGATTTTCAACCTTAATCTTGTCAACCTTATCCTCCTGAGAGATTTCTGAGGGGGTGGTGATTTTGTAAAGATTTTCATCTACTTGAGAGGTTGAAGCTCTAGCAGTAGACGCTGAAGACGTGTCATCTAAGCGAGATAAATAATAATGAGATGACAACGATCTACCTATTCTAGGTAGTTGTTTAGAAAACTGAAGAAGAATATTGCCATCAGTGGTTAGGATCACATGAGCGATTGCCTTCTCAATTAGCCAATCATCTGGGTACTCTATTTCATCCCAGCTTATAGGTCTGCTTGTGGTTATTTTAGACCTTTTGGCTAAGTTAGTCTCTATCAATACTGTTCGTTTATTTCTCTTGTCATTCATTATCCTACAGTTAGGATTCATGGTATCTAACACACGGAAATAGATACGGTAACAGATGCACATAACTTCTGTTTCAGGCATGTAATTATACTCATTAGCTTTCACATATAATGTTAAAGCATGCAGTATATTAGGATCAGACAAAGATAAAATAAGATTTGGTCTGACATTAAAATATATTGGGCCATAGGCTAAGCTTGACTGCATAGCACTCATAAGAGATTGCTTCCAGTTTAAGTTTCTGGCATCTCTTAGAACAGTCATAAAGCTTTCTGGCAAACCTTCTAAGGTTAAAGGTTTAAAGACAATTTGCACTAAACCTATATGCAAAAATTTATAATGCAAGTTTTGATATCTTTCAATATCAGAGTCATAAAATAACTGGATAGTTTTTTCTTGGTTATCCATTTGGACAGACTCTTCTATCGTCTTTATAATATGACGATTTCGAAGATTTTCAAAAATACCGAAATTATAAATTTCTTTTGTGGAAACAAATGGAATAGTCCATTTGTTCAGAGCATCTAGCTGTTGAGGAAGTTCATATTCTTCCGACTTAACATTCTTAATAGTATGCTTATAATTTTAAAAAATATTCATAATTAATGAAATATTGTCTATGAATACACAATAAGACCTGATACATAAGTCTGTAAGGATCTTATCACGAAATAAGATAATAATAAGGAAGATAAGCAATTTAAATTGAAAAACTGACATGGACTTTCTACCCACGGGATTTAACCTCGTTTATACCAGTACGTTAGTCATACACCAGACCTGAACAGTAAAAAAGCTTTTTGACTATTCTGAGAGAGGCCAGAAACTTAAACTGGAAGCAATCTCTTATGAGTGCTATGTAGTCAAGCGTAGCCTATGGCCCAGTATATTTTAATGTCAGACCAAATCTTACTTTATCTTTGTCTGATCCTAATATACTGCATGCTTTAACGTTATATGTGAAATCTAATGGGTATAATTACATGCCTGAAACAGAAGTTATGTGCATCTGTTACCGTATTTATTTCCGTGTGTTAGATACCATGAATCCTAACTGTAGGATATTGGATGACAAGAGAAATAGACAAACAGTCTTGATTGAGACTAACTTAGCCAAAAGGTCTAAAATAACCACAAGTAGACCTATAAGTTGGGATGAAATAGAGTACCCAGATGATTGGTTAATTGAGAAGGCAGTCCCCGTTCATTCTAGGATTGACTCTCACATCGCTCATATGATCCAAACCACTTATGGCAATATTCGTCTTCAGTTTTCTAAACAACTACCTAGAATAGGTAGATCGTTGTCAACTCATTATTATTTATCTCCCTTAGATGAAATGCCTTCAACGTCTACTGCTAGAGCTTCAACCTCTCAAGTAGATGAAAATCTTTACAAAATCACCACCCCCTCAGAAATCTCTCCGGAGAATAAGGTTGACAAGATTAAGGTTGAAAATCAGATTCCTGTTGAAGTACAAACAGACGACGATAATCCTGATTATACTGATTATTTTCATGATGGATAAACTTACTCCAGCTGAAAAACTACATATTCAATGTAGACTGGATTATGGTCCAGGTTCTGATTTAAGAAAAATCAATTCAAAACAATTTTGGAATACTGAGGACTATGCTCCTTTTCGAAAATGGTTTATTGAGTTATTTACTCCTGAAGAACGAAAGTCTATTGGAAAACAATTTTACGATGATTTGCAAGAAAAATAAACTTTTAAACGATTTGTTAATTGGTTTGTTGAAGATTATGATTTGCTTAATATCAATGTTATAAAAAGGCAATGGCATCTGGACTCGAAAAAAGTCCTCAAAAGTATTTATCCTCCAGATGAACCTTTTTCCTTAAAAAAGGATGGTAGTAACAATGATTTAAGGGCTCAGCCCTATATGAAGTTACTTAGAGGTTCACCCGGGTGGGAAATACAACATGACCATTTGAATGATTTGTTCAAATAGAACAATCATACTAACATTGGTCTCAAAGTTCTTAATGAACAGATGACTTTATTACAGAATAAAGTCAATAGACTCCATAGTCTTATCGAATATAGTAGGGCTAAGGTTATTCTTGAGAAAGATAAACCTCCAAAACCTTTAGAGGTTCGTGCTAATATCCAGCCTTCCCCATCTATGGATAGAATTGATTTATCAAAAGACAAAATGAGTATTGAAGATCTGTTATCACAATTTTATTGTGGTATCAGAGTCATACTATTCAAGGGTATTCATAGACAGTATTTCATTAATTATGAATATTTTCAAAAATTATAAGCATACTATTAAGAATGCTAAGTTGGAAGAATATGATCTTCCTCAACAGTTAGATGCTCTGAACAAATGGACTATTCCATTTGTTTCTACAAAAGAAATTTATAATTTCGGTATTTTCGAAAATCTTCGAAATCGTCATATTATAAAGAAGATAGAAGAGTCTGTCCAAATGGATAACCAAGAAAAAACTATCCAGTTATTTTCTGGCTCTGATACCACAATAAGACCTGATACATAAGTCTGTAAGGATCTTATCACGAAATAAGATAATAATAAGGAACATAAGCAATTTAAATTGAAAAATTGACATGGACTTTCTACCCACGGGATTAAACCTCGTTTATACCAGTACGTTAGTCATACACCAGACCTGAACAGTAAAAAAGGCCGGAAAATGCCATAAACTTAAACTGGAATAAACGAGGTCGCCATAAATTCATTAACTCTTTTGATAAAGATACTACCTCTAGACCCGTTATCGGTGTTATTAACACTGACAATCCAGATACAGATAGAAAAACCTTACAGGTCGCTGCTATCAAAAAGACATGTTGGAATCCCAAATCCTCTCGAGATAATTATTATCCAAGACCAACTCCAATGGATGTCTTAGTTGAAGAGACAACATTCAAATCTGATGCTGCTTCATATACTGGTACAGAAATTGTTAAGTGGAATATTGATGGCGCTGGAGATAATCTAATCTTCAAAACTGGCCACAAAATGCTGATGTATGCCACCGCAGCTAGAGCTCACAGTAAAAAAACAAACTGAGGTTAATATCACTCAGATGATTGTGGGTTTTACAAGTCAGCTTAAAGCATGGTGAGATAATTATATCACTGCTGAACAAAAGGCTACGGTTACGAATTCAGTCAAACAAGAAGGGATTGAACAAAAATCCAATGTGGTCTATTCTCTTCTTCTAACCATTTTAGATCAATTCACTGATAATTATTCTACCAATTATGATAATATCAGGATTCTGCTTCAGAATCACATATGTCCAATCCTAACCTCTTTTAGATGGTATAAGGACGTTTTCCATAGCAGGGTTTATAATCGCCCTGAAGCCAGTAGTACTTTCGAAGGCCAGATTCATTGATGGTCTCCACTCTCTGTTCGCTGAAAGGGTTAAGAGAACTCTTAAGATTTCTGATGATTTGCAAATCTAGTAGAATGACAATTCTTATGGTCAGCTCATTGGGCGATGCACGGACGAGGGTTTAACCTTATGCAATGAAATAAAATTGCAAAGGCATCTTAAAAAGCAAAATCTGATGGATAAAGCTCAGTTAGGAGAATTATGTCACCAGTTCACCATGGACGAACCCAGCACTTCCCAGAATCCAAGGAAGAAGGCTAGTAAGGCTAAACCCTTTAAGCCTTACAGGGATTATGCTAAATTCCAGACTAACTCTTACAAGAAGAAAGCCGCTAAGAAGAGGGTCAGGAATGAAAGACAGAAGGATCGGAAACGTCCGAAGAAAGATCCCTCTTGTTTTGCATGTGGAGAACAAGGACATTACGCCAATCGGTGTAAAAAGAAGAAAATCAATAAGATTAATAATCTTAAGATTGATGAAAGTATCAAGGATGCTTTGAAACAAATAATTGTTTCTTCTGATGAATCCTATGATTTAGAGTTATTAATAAATACGGATTCAGATGACCCGTACTCATCTTCCTCAGAAGAAAACTCACCTCGTACCAAATGTACCAAAGACAAATGTCAGACCATCAAAGATGATGAAGGTACAGATGATGAGTTTTATAAACTCCAGACTCAATTCTCTAGTTTTAACATCAATGTTATCAATGAAGAAGAAATTAATGAGCTCCTTAGAGGATTTCCTGATAAAGCCCAGATGGCTAAAATCATGGAAGCTTTGCTAAAAGCCCAGGAGAAAGATAAAACTCCTGTACCTTATGATTTTAAGGAAATGATAAATGAGTTACAGAAGAATAGGAACGCTAAGAGTTCTCTAACAACTCAGGATTTGAAGGAAGAGATTCATAATCTCAAGAGAGAGATAACCCAATTACATGAGAACTATAGTAGTTTAGACACCAGAGTTACTCTCCTAGAAACCATCTCTTATTCAGAGAATACTCCCGATATCGCGGAACAGTTAGGACATACTCCTATCATTAGTCAGCCTACCACTTCTACTAATTTAGAAGACCTTTGTAGGAACTTTAGTTGTCCGTCAAAGATGGATAACATAAATCAGTTTGTTGATCAATGGTAATACCATTCTTAGGAATGTCCCTACTTTAATTGATTCAGGGGAAGATCTCAATTGCATCCGCGAAGGATTAATTCCTACCAAATACTTTACAAAAACTACTCGTAAAGTATCCGGAGCTGATGGGAGCAAATTCGATATTTCTTACAAATTGCCTAGCGCACATATTTGTCGGGACAGAACTTGCATTGAACAATCTTTCATGTTAATCAAGAATTTATCCAATGATATAATCATTGGCATTCCCTTTATTAATGGACTAATGTCTATCAAAACTGATTAAAAGGGCCTTACATGTACCTTTGATGGAAAGTCGATAACTTTTCCTTGGATTACATCCCAGAAGTCTTTCAGTTTTGTTAATCTAGTGCAGAATAAGAAACAACATTTAGATTACCTACAACAAGAACTGATGGGTTCTAGCATACATGAACAACTTACTAATCCTAAATTACAGGATAAGATTAAAGGAATAGAGCTTGATTTCTCTCTTTTCATATGCAACGATCTGCCTACAACTTTTTGGAATAGGAAAAAGCACATTGTAGAACTTCCCTATGAGGAAGAATTCCAAGAGCAAGATATTTCGACTAAGGCTCGACCTTGTCAGTTGAATTCAGAATATTTGGAAATCTGCAAAAAGGAGATTACGTCTCTTATAGATAAGCGTTTGATTTGCTCTTCAAGCTCCCCATGGAGTTGTACAATTTTTTATGTTAATAAACATACTGAGCAAGAACGAGGAGTTCCAAGACTTGTTATTAACTACAAGCCTTTAAACAAAGTTTTAAAATGGATTAGATATCCTATCCGTAATAAAAAAGATTTATTAGATAGACTTTATCAGTCTAATATAGTTTCCAAATTCGATTTAAAATTAGGTTTTTGGCAAATACAGATCAATGAATCTGACAGATATAAAACTACCTTTACAGTTCCCTTCGGCCATTACGAATGGAATGTATTGCCTTTCGGATTAAAAAAATGTTCCATCCGAATTTCAGCATGTGATGAATGACATCTTTACTCCTTATAGTGGTTTCATAATAGTTTACATTGATGACATATTAGTCTTTTCAAAAACTATTCAAGAACATATCAAGCATCTTGATATTTTTAAGAAAATTATTATTTCTAGCGGTTTGGTCATTTCGAAACCAAAAATGAGTATTTTTCAAACTAAGATAAGATTTCTTGGTCATATTATTGAAATAGGAAATATTATTCCTATTGCAAGAAGCATTGATTTTGCTAATAAATTTCCTGATGAAATTTTAGATAAAACACAGCTGCAAAGGTTTTTGGGAAGTTTAAATTATATCTCTCCTTATTACAAAAACTTATATGTTGATGCGGCTGTCCTATATGATAGGTTAAAAAAAACTGCCACTCCTTGGACCAATGTCTATACAGAAGCAGTAAAAAAGATTAAGAAGAATGTACAAGCACTGCCATGTCTTATGCTTGCCAACCCAAATTGGGGAAAGATCATTGAAACATATGCTTCTGATATCGGTTATGGAGGAATTCTTAAACATATAAATCCTCAAACGAAACAAGAGTATTTGATTCGATATCATTCGGGAAAATGGCCCAATGCCCAGAAAAATTATGCTACTATAGCTAAAGAAATTCTCGCTATAGTAAAATGTGTCTTGAAATTCCAAGATGACCTTTATAATACAAAGTTCTTAATTAGAACTGACTGCAATGCAGCCAAATTCTTGTTTCAAAAAGATTTTAAGCATGATATTTCCAAACAAATGTTTGCACGATGGCAGTCACATTTAGCCCTATTAGATTTTGAAATTCAACATCTGAAAGGTGAAGACAATTCATTACCTGACTTTCTTACTCGTGAATTTTTACAGGACTAAGAAGCGTCCAGAATTGACAACACCTACTCCTAATAAGGGTAGAGGACGAGGCCGAGGCTCAGGTCGAGGTCGAGGAAGGAAAGACCCAAGGACTATTCCTAAGGTCAAACTAGTAGAACAAGGTTCAACTAGCTAGGGCTCATATGCTCAAAAACTCTTGCAACAAGAGGATGATCGAAACCAATATTTGGTTAGACCACATGAGGAGACCATTATCCTATTAACTCATGAAGAAAAAAATTATCTGAATGACCCATGGATTCTCATGAATCGATATGTAGAAAATTTCTATCATCCCTACAAAGAAGGGAAAAACAGGATGTACTATGAATATATCCTTACAGCAACATCCACTACTGATATCACCTCCTACCCTGAACATAAGCCAGGAGTAGAAAAGAGCTATTCAAAGTTCTATTTGAAGAAAATTATCTCTCCATACGAATGGGGAATCAACCCATTTCGTTCAAAGGAATTCATCATTCCCAGAACTGACATTAAGTTCGCTTTTAATTATTATGACTATATTGATGCTTTCACTTTTGTCTTTTATTATGAAAACAACAAGCATGGTCATACATGGTGGATTAAATTAAATTCTTCCATCTTCAAAGACAGTCAGAATGGTAGGATACTACTCCATTCCCACGAAGGAGAACTCACTTTTCTTGCTTGCATGAAGTCACTATTGGGGATTTTACTGCCAGGATGGATTTTTCCATGGTGAAATATTATTGGCCCTGAAATTCAGATATTGCCAGAACCTTATATGAATTATTATAAGGAATGGATACAGCTGACACCATATGTCACTCCTGAAACCCCTTCTGACTATGTCGAGGGTTCTGCATCGATGATGTTCTTTATGCAAACCGGAACCCCATGGATCTGGAAATGGCTTCCCGAAGCAGGAAGAAATTCACAAGGCATATTATGTCTTAAGAGAAAATTTCTCTCTAAATTCTGGTCTAAATTATTAGACAAAGATACTGAAAAACCTACCCGAACCTATGGTTGGGAAATAGAGGAAAGTATTAATGCCTTATTAAAAAGCTTGAGAACCATTTCTCATATTAAAAAAGAGGACAATTCCTCCTTCTTTTCAAAATTTGAAAAAGATATTAAAATGAAGAATCCTCATGCATCAGAGGAAGAAATGATGACAGCCTATCTAGAAAAGATAAAAGCAGATTATGCCCAAAAGTTTGCTACAAAAATCGATGCTAGTCCATATTCAGAAACATCAACGGTATCCATGAGAGAAGCCCATGAAGACAGTCTATTCCAAGACTCTCAGCCACTGGAAGACTATTCTTACCACCCGTCCACGAGGGACCTATTTGATGGACTAATTGAGACCGTCAAAGAAAAGGCCAAAGCCAAAGCAGAAGAGGCCAAAGCCCGACAGGAAGATAAAACTTCACGTGGAAAAGACAAGATGACTGAGTGTAGGGACCCATTATTATCAATAATGGAGTAGAAGAAACAAGGAAGGTCACATTCGGCCCCACAGGTCATATTCGGCCGCAACTTTTGACACTAAGAAGATAGCCGACAATGTCATCATCTTCTTTTGTAAAGATTCCTTTAAATTTGTCGTTTTAGGATAGATTACTTTCCGTAAAGTAGTAAAGTAGTTTGGCATTTTGTAATAATTTAGATGCCTTTACTATTTATTTCCTATTTTGTAAAATGATTTGGAGTCCGCCTTCAGCTATAAAAGGGGATCCTTATTCACTAGAAAAGGTAACAAAAAAATGAGCATTGTAAATTTCCTCTGAATTAATTACATTGGAGTTGCTCAAATATTCTCTTGCTTGGTTACAAGTTCGGTATACTTCCTCCCCCTTTACTTTTCAATTTAAATTGCTTATCTTCCTTATTATTATCTTATTTTGTGATAAGATCCTTACAGACCTATGTATCAGGTCTTATTGTGGTATCAGATCCAGAAAATAACATTATCTTATTTCGTGATAAGATCCTTACAGGCCTATATATCAGGTCTTATTATGGTATCAGAGCCATACTATTCAATGGTATTCATAGACAATATTTCATTAATTATGAATATTTTCAAAAATTATAAGCATACTATTAAGAATGCTAAGTCGGAAGAATATGAACTTCCTCAACAACTAGATGCTCTGAACAAATGGACTATTCCATTTGTTTCCACAAAAGAAATTTATAATTTTAGTATTTTCGAAAATCTTCGAAATCGTCATATTATAAAGACGATAGAAGAGTATGTCCAAATGGATAACTATCCAGTTATTTTCTGACTCTGATATTGAAAGATATAAAAATTTGCATTATAAATTTTTGCATATAGGTTTAGTGCAAATTGCCTTTAAACCTTTAACCTTAGAAGGTTTGCCAGAAAGCTTTATGATTGTTCTAAGAGATGCCAAAAACTTAAACTGGAAGCAATCTCTTATGAGTGTTGTGCAGCCAAGCTTAGCCTATGGCCTAGTATATTTTAATGTCAGACCAAATCTTACTTTATCTTTGCCTGATCCTAATATACTGCATGCTTTAACGTTATATGTGAAAGTTAATGGGTATAATTACATGCCTGAAACAGAAGTTATGTGCATCTGTTACCGTATCTATTTCCGTGTGTTAGATACCATGAATCCTAACTGTAGGATAATGGATGACAAGAGAAATAGACAAACAATCTTGATTGAGACTAACTTAGCCAAAAGGTCTAAAATAACCAAAAGGAGACCTATAAGCTGGGATGAAATAGAATACCCAGATGATTGGCTAATGGAGAAGGCAGTCCCCGTTCATTCTAGGATTGACTCTCAGATCGCTCATGTGATCCAAACCACTGATGGCATTATTCGTCTTTAGTTTTCTAAACAACTACTTAGAATAGGTAGATCGTTGTTATCTCATTATTATTTATCTCCCTTAGATGACACGTCTTCAACGTCTACTGCTAGAGCTTCAATCTCTCAAGTAGATGAAAATCTTTACAAAATCACCACCCCCTCAGAAATCTCTCAAGAGGATAAGGTTGACAAGATTAAGGTTGAAAATCAGATTCCTGTTGAAGTACAAATAGACGACAGTAATCCTGATTATACTAATTATTTTCATGATGAATAAACTTACTCCAGCTGAAAAACTACATAGTCAATGTAGACTGGATTATGGTCCAGGTTCTGATTTAAGAAAAATCATTTCAAAACAATTTTGGAATACTGAGGACTATGCTCCTTTTCGGAAATGGTTTATTGAGTTATTTACTCCTAAAGAACGCAAGTCTATTGGAAAACAATTTTACGATGATTTGCAAGAAAAATAAACTTTTAAACGATTTGTTAATTGGTTTGTTGAAGATTATGATTTTCTTAATATCAATGTTATAAAAAGGCAATGGCATCTGGACTCGAAAAAAGTCCTCAAAAGTATTTATCCTCCAGATGAACCTTTTTCCTTAAAAAAGTATGGTAGTAACAATTATTTAAGGGCTCAGCCCTATATGAAGTTACTTAGAGGTTCACCCGGGTGGGAAATACAACATGACCATTTGAATGATTTGTTCAAACAGAACAATCATACTAACATTGGTCTCAAAGTTCTTAATGAACAGATGTATTTATTACAGAATAAAGTCGATAGACTCCATAGTCTTATCGAAAATAGTAGGGCTAAGGTTATTCTTGAGAAAGATAAACCTCCAAAACCTTTAGATGTTCGTGCTAATATCCAGCCTTCCCCATCTATGGATGGAATTGATTTATCAAAAGACAAAACGGGTATTGAAGATCTGTTATCACAATTTCGTGATAAATTCAATATCTCTTCTGATAAAGAGACTACCTCTAGAAACGTTATCGGTGTTATTAACACTGACATCCAGATACAGATAGAAAAACCTTACAGGTCGCTGCTATCAAAATGACAGGTTGGAATCCCAAATCCTCTCGAGATAACTATTATTATCCAAGACCAACTCCAATGGATGTCTTATTTGAAGAGACATCATTCAAATCTGATGTTGCTTCTTATACTGGTACATAAATTGTTGAGTGGAATATTGATGACGCTGGAGATAATCTAATCTTCAAAACTGGCCACAAAATGCTGATGTATGTCGCCGCAGCTAGAGCTCACAGTAAAAAACAAACTGAGGTTAATATCACTCAGATGATTGTTGTGGGTTTTACAGGTCAGTTTAAAGCATGGTGGGATAATTATCTCACTGCTGAACAAAAGGCTACGGTTATGAATTAAGTCAAACAAGAAGGGACTGAACAAAAATCCAATGCGGTTTATTCTCTTGTTCTAACCATTTTAGATCAATTCACTGGTAATTATTCTACCAATTATGATAATATCAGGACTCTACTTCAGAATCACAGATGTCTATCTGTAACCTCTTTTAGATGGTATAAGGACGTTTTCCTTAGCATGGTTTATCTCTCTGAAGCCAGTAGTACTTTTTGGAAGGCCATATTCATTGATGGTCTCCCCTCTCTGTTCGCAGAAAGGGTTAAGAGAACTCTTAAGATTTCAGATGATTCGCAAATCCAGTGGAATGACTATTCTTATGGTCAGCTCATTGGGCGATGCACGGACGAGGGTTTAAGCCTATGCAATGAAATAAAATTGTAAAGGCAGCTTAAAAAGAAAAATCTGACAGAGAAAGCTCAGTTAGGAGAATTCTGTCAGCAGTTCGCCATGGACGAACCCAGCACTTCCCAGAATCAAAGGAAGAAGGCTAGTAAGGCTAAACATTTTAAGCCTTAGAGGGATTATGCTAAATTCCAGTATAACTCTTACAAGAAGAAAGCCGCCAAGAAGAGGGTCAGGAATGAAAGACAGAAGGATCGGAAACATCCGAAGAAAGATCCCACTTGTTTTGCATGTGGAGAACAAGGACATTACGCTAATAGGTGTAAAAAGAATAAAATCAATAAGATTAATAATCTTAAGAATGATGAAAGTATCAAGGATGCTTTGAAACAAATTATTGTTTCTTCAGATGAATCCTATGATTCAGAGTTATTAATAAATCTGATTGGATGAATGCACTCATCTTCCTCAGAAGAAAACTCACCTTGTACCAAATGTACCAAAGACAAATGTCAGACCATCAAAGATGATGAAGGAACATATGATGAGTTTTATAAACTCCAGGCTCAATTCTCTAGTTTTAACATCAATGTTATCAATGGAGAAGAAATTAATGAGCTCCTTAAAGGATTTCCTGATAAAGCCCAGAAAGCTAAAATCATGGATGTTTTGCTAAAAGCCCAGGAGAAAGATAAAACTCATGTAAGGATCAAAACTCGTATTGATCCTCCTTATGATTTTAAGGAAATGATAAATGAGTTACAGAAGAATAGGAACGCTAAGAGTCCTCTAACAATTCAGGATTTGAAGGAAGAGATTCATAATCTCAAGAGAGAGATAACCCAATTACATGAGAACTATAGTAGTTTAGACACCAGAGTTACTCTCCTAGAAACCATCTCTTATTAAGAGAATACTCCCGATATCGCGGAACAGTTAGGACATACTCCTATCATTAGTCAGCCTACCACTTCTACTAATTTAGAAGACTTTGTAGGAACTTTAGTTGTCCGTCAAAGATGGATAACAGAAATCAGTTTGTTGATCAATGGTAATACCATTCTTAGGAATGTCCCTACTTTAATTGATTCAGGGGCAGATCTCAATTGCATCCGCGAAGGATTAATTCCTACCAAATACTTTACAAAAACTACTCGTAAAGTATCCGGAGCTGATGGGAGCAAATTCGATATTTCTTACAAATTGCCTAGCGCACATATTTGTCGGGACAGAACTTGCATTGAACAATCTTTCATGTTAATCAAGAATTTATCCAATGATATAATCATTGGCATTCCCTTTATTAATGGACTAATGTCTATCAAAACTGATTAAAAGGGCCTTACATGTACCTTTGATGGAAAGTCGATAACTTTTCCTTGGATTACATCCCAGAAAACTTTCAGTTTTGTTAATCTAGTGCAGAATAAGAAACAACATTTAGATTACCTACAACAAGAACTGATGGGTTCTAGCATACAGGAACAGCTTACTAATCCTAAATTACAGGATATGATTAAAGGAATAAAGCATGATTTATCTCTTTCCATCTGCAACGATTTGCCTACAGCTTTTTGGAATAGGAAATTAGCACATTGTAGAACTATGAATACCCTTGAATAGTATGGCTCTGGTACCACAATACGACCTGATACATAGGTTTGTAAGGATCTTATCACGAAATAAGATAATAATAAGGAAGATAAGTAATTTAAATTGAAATATTGGCATGGACTTTCTGCCCACGGGATTTAACCTCGTTTATACCAGTACGTTAGTCATACACCAGACCTGAACAGTCAAAAAAGGCCGGAAAATGCCATAATGCCTAACCTCGGCAGCGACTGAACGGCCAAGACTGTACGGTCATCTTTAAGTATAACCACCCAAGTAATAACAAGACCCATAGTGACTCATCCTTTCAATCTTGGATTTTAAAAAGCTTCCTTATTAAAATTCATATTATCTTAGTTCATTCCTAGACTAATGCTTAACTATTTCTAATTAATATTTTTATTTAATCATTATACTAACTACAATTAACTAACTAATATAATATTAATGATATTTTTAACCCTAAACTAATGATGTTCAATCGTAGACTAAGGATTAACTATTTTTAATTAATATTCATAATTAATCAGTATACTAACTATAATTAACTAACTAACATAATATTAATGATATTTTTAATCCTAAATTAATTTTGTTGTTCATTCCTAGACTAATGCTTAACTATTTCTAATTAATATTTTTATTTAATCATTATACTAACTACAATTAACTAACTAATATAATATTAATGATATTTTTAACCCTAAACTAATGATGTTCAATCGTAGACTAAGGATTAACTATTTTTAATTAATATTCATAATTAATCAGTATACTAACTATAATTAACTAACTAATATAATATTAATGATATTTTTAATCCTACACTAATGTTGTTCAATCCTAAACTAATGACTGACTATTTCTAATTAATATTTTTAATAATTATTATACTAACTACAATTAACTAACTAATATAATATTAATGATATTTTTAACCCTAAACTAATGTTGTTCAATCGTAGACTAAGGATTAGCTATTTTTAATTAATATTTTTTAATTAATCATTATACTAACTATAATTAACTAACTAATATAATATTAATAATATTTTTAATCCTAAACAAATGTTGTTGTTCAATCCTAGAGTAAGGATTAACTATTTCTAATTAATATTTTTCAATTAATCATTATACTAGTATAATTATCTAACTAATATAATATTAATGATATTTTAACCCTAAACTAATGATGTTCCAACTTAGACTAAGGATTAACTATTTCTAATTAATTAATCATTATACTAACAATTAACTAACTAATATAATATTAATGATATTTTTAGTCCTAAACTAATGTTGTTGTGCAATCCTAGACTAATGATTAACTCTTTCTAATTAATATTTTTAATTAATCACTATGCTAACTACAATTAACTAACTAATATAATATTAATGATATTTGTAATTATAAACTAATGATTTTCAATCCTTGTCGGTTGTTTACTAGAATACCACAAGTCCTTCAGTCAATGTAATATAGGCCACCAACCGTAAATGAACAAATTTGTCCTGAAATAAAATACTCAATTTCTAAATCATCGTTAGCCATTCGAACATATTCGAAATAAACTAGTAAGTCCTCCATAAGCATGCTATGACTTCTTCCATCTCTTTTCCTCTTGAACAATCAATCACGTGTCGTCACCCATAATTTCCACAACTGGTTTCTATCCAAGTCATCAATTTGACACTCACGAACCATACCATCGATTATAATCTCTAAGTTTCCATGACTACTACCCGATACGCAAGTATGATAGAATCCCATGAACTCCAAACACATCAATTTTTCCTTGTACTTTCTCTAAACTCGCCCACACTCTAGATACATTGTTGAATCTCTATCTCTCATATCCTGTTAACTACCAGCCTTACCGATTTCTGACGTATCGAGCTTACCTTTTATGTACCTTTCGTTTTGCAATTACTTTCAAGTCTTAATACCCAAAATACTCATCCATGCTATCATCCAATGATGTCTCAACACAGTCTACTATCGTCGCCTAACACAAACCGCATCCAATGATATCTCAACACAGTCTACTACCGTCGCCTAACATAAACCGCATGGAACATTCATCATAATACTTAGTAAACTATGATAAACCCACTCCTTCAAGTGTACCAAACTGTTTTATCATGTTTGAAATATGAAAAACAATGACATCATAAACCATATCTAACCCAAGAATATTCATTGTTCAAATTCGAATCTTTTTCCATCTCGGAGATGCACCTTAATCAATCCAAACTAAATCAATCACGCATTTATCGATTTCTTACATTTTCAACATTCATTCCAATCGTGTTCACCACTAACACCCGATTATTACTCAACCTTTAAACATGGAAACTTCTCCCAAAAATCTGGCACATTCCATGTATCACCCTTTATGAAATTCCTAGATTGGAAAGACATCAACCCACTCTGGTTACTTTGACCAACAGTCATTTAGTATCCCAATAATAACCCGAACCATCACTGAACAAATCTATAACCCGGAAGTGATCCTCAATTATCGAACATACACTCCTGTTAACATCCTCATATAGTTTCATCGAAATACCCTAGCCAAAATCCTTGACCGAAATAATTCTTCTTCTAAATTAGTCTATGTTCATAGACCCGATCATCGATACTCGAAGACTTTCACAACTAGAACTAGATCAAACCATCTTCAATCTGTTACCGTAAATATCTCCATTGACCAATACCTTATTCGAGAGTCTAATACGATGCTTACATGCAAAAACCAACCTTTTGTTACCTTATTTTGTCAAGCCATACACATTCAACTAATTGTGCAATTTTCCCCATCATTCGGTCAACTCCAAAGTCATTATATCGGAAATTATAGAACTTTTCAAGTATTAAATTTTGCATACCAATGCCCATAAATCTCATCCAAAAACTAACTACAAACTTCCGGTAATCTTTCAAATATACCTCCACACTTGTCCAGCGCAAAAGTTATTCCTATTAGTCGATCATTGGCTCTCATTACCCTACGAAGAGTCAAACATACCAATGCATATATGACTTTTGCACTCACTCAATTCCAAACAATTGTGAAATAACTCACAAATCAACAATCTCTTGGTTTCAACAATCCTCTATCATCACTAACCTCGAAAATGCCAAGTGAACCAACAAACACATTTTTTAGGTAAAGAAATGCAACTGTATAAACTCACAATCACTAATTTTATTATGTTATCACAATATTGTCAAATTGAAGTCAACTCAACATTTCAGAGCCTATACGACAACCGCCATCCTATACCTTGCAATATGGCATATCAAGCACATCATATATTAATTTTTTCCTTTATATAGCGGAGATTGATCCATCCAATTTATTTTCCTTGTACACTTGGATTATCATTTCCATTTCCAAGGATATCACTAAACTGAGAAGTCACAATCATAACCCCAATCAACTGAACCTTAAAATCCTATTATAAAATGAAACTTGATCACGCGATCCTACTGCGCGACATCATATCAAACCACTTACGCATAAATTAAAGAGTGTATTACCACCATTGGTGATAGAATAGAATGAAGAAGTTCAAATACCAATTTGATTCAACTTAGAACAAAAGGAATGAAGAAAAGTTTCTTAAATGTCCCATATCCTCTTGAAGATAAGTACAGATGTCTCTGCACCGATCCACAAGACTCTACTAGACATTGCTCTTGTATTTAAGATCATTTAACCTAAAGTTTTGATACCAACTTTGTCATGCCCTTTTTTTAGGAGTTTTGGTGGAACCTACACATTCCCCACCGGTAGGTGAACCACTTCTCAAAGTATCAACAAAAATTACAGAAATAGTAATATCAAGTAATCTATTCATATTTCTATAAAAGTGGAATATAAGTCTGAATAATCAAATACAACCCCCTAGATCTGGTCAATAATACAAGAGTGCTAATACGAATACAATTCTGAATAACAGACCACATAAGTCAAACTGAACTACATAGTCTAAAAATCCGAATCATGTATCTCGAATCAAGGTAAAGACAGAGTAAGAGAATGAACATCCAAGGTATGCTGGAAGATAATATCATCATCCTGAATATTAGAAGTCAACCTGCTCGGACTCAAACTCGAGATCTCGAACTGAAAAATGGACATGTATCTGCATCATAAAAAATGCAACAACGATGAAATATACGTAGCATAAATAAATATCAAGTTGACACTAGATAAGTCTATACTAGATACTTCAATAGATCATATAAGTCATGTTGTACACATATCAGTTCACCAATTCATTAGTCACATTGTCCACACAGGGTCCAATCACAGTCAAGTACGATCAATCAATTTACATATACATGGACATTATTATCATAGTACCTACCGACTAGTACCCTCTTGTACAAGTCATATTCAAGCTTAACCACACATACCCAACTTATCACATAAAATAAACAAGTCAACGCTTACATTACATCAATCATTTTAGAACACTTCTAAGAGTGTTACACCTAAGATAAAACATAAAGACGTTAATTCCTCTACTAACCTTAGCCTTTACACTTAATTAAGTCTCTATATAATTATGGTATGACACACATGGATCGTTCTACATCTACACATAGATCGAGGAAGAAAGCTACACACGACAACCAAATCAATTTAACAACCTCAACCATTTATCCTTGTATTCATAGAGACATGTCTAATCATTATTTCCAATTATTCACAAAGTCAAGCTCAATGATAGCAACCATTCTGATCCAATACAATTATTTTAACCTAAGTAAATCGGGATTTCACTCAAGTTTCAATAACCAACCATATCACATTACAAAACCACACAATGTATAAATGTATGTATGATATGAATGCAATGCGTCTGCAAGGTACCTCTCTCAATCTGGTATACAGTATGTCAAGGTTTTATTATGATCCGTACACTCATGGGGGACCCGTGAAATCCATATACTGCTATTGGCCAGAGTTCAACCATACCAAAATATAAAATTGTCACCAGGGGCGGACCCAGAATTCAAAAACAGGGGATTCATTCAACCATTCAATATTAATACTACTATATTAAAAAGAATGTTCAATACTAACAATAATGATAAAGTCTATTAAAATATGTGTATTACATAATCAAAATATAAGTCACTCAAATAACTTCAAATATATTTGCATTCTTTTGGATTGGGTTTTTTCAGTGTGGGCTTGTACATCCATCTTTCATGGCCCAATAGTAATTTTTTTTAAAAAGCAGAAAGATGATAAATGAAGAAAATAATGTCTTTGCTTAGAATCGAACCGGACTTCATTGAGGTAAAAATTCAAATTTCTACCATCTCAACTACACATTTAATATGTTGTGGGGGCTTCACATGAATACTTTGAAGCCCCCTGGGTCCGCCCCTGATTGTCACAACATTGTAGTAGTCAAATTACATTCATAACAGCCCATAATCCTAATTATTTTACATGCTAAACAACTACTAAATTAACCTAAAGACAATGACTTAAGGGTAACACATATTGTACTACTGCATCTAACAATTTGCCTTAAATTTTCATATCTAAAACATGATCAAACCAGCAATAATGATGTGTTTATATTTTACTGCTTCCTCAAGAAGTATAAAGTAAATTGGGCTAAATGGTTCAGAGAGTACATGCTTGGGAGTGCTGAAAATACCTCATGTACTGCTAGTCTTCCCTGTTGAAGATCATATCTCACATCCTGAAGGGTTAGTTTGTTGATCGATTATCCAATAAAGGAGGTTAATTAAACCTATGAAAACCTTGTATTTTCCAATATCGGATGTGTTCTCGGATGATCAATGAGCCAAGAAGGATGTCACCCGTGTGAAAATTAAGCTTAGAACTGAGTTAGAACAACAAAATAAACCTACCCCAAGTATGTCGTAGAAAGTTTTTGACTTAAAATAGAGTCTTGATGTTGTGGAAGCTAATATACTGAAGATTCAGGATACTCTTGAGAATGTGATGAGTTCATCAAAGAACATTAGTGCTAATGTTGGAAAGCTGCAGATCTGCATGGAGAGTCTTCAGAATGAATGTGTAAAGATGGTGCAGGTTGATTGAAAGAGTTGACTCACTTACCAAAGGAACCACAACCTCAAACATTGACCTCGCCGCGGCGGTTTAGAATTCCTACTCCTCTCTATCCAAAAGTATTGAAAAGTCCTATCACTCATTCTCTGAGAGAGTTATCAACACTCTTAAATACTTTCTTGGTAAGCTTTAACAATTCAGTATCCTATATTTTGGACAATTCTTATTGTTTGTTTTGCTGTTTTGGGATATTTTTACAAACTATTAAATTTTTTGCTATTTGTGAGGGTTGTATATGTCCTCATTTTATATGTTAATTGCTTAGTTGTATAACTCATTGTTATCTGCTTAATTTTTGTATTATTCTCCTGTATGGTTTTTTCTTTTTGATGATGTCAAAGGGAGAAAATAACATAAGGGGGATCTACTCAGCGGAGCATATTTTTTGGAAGACCAATCAACTATTCAGAGGGAGCTACTTGTAACGACTTAAAAGTCGTTATGATTATAAATCCCTAAATCACCCTTTCTGAGCCTTTATTTGTTTGCTTGTGACTTGCAGGGATGGGTGAGACTGTTGCCGAGGTAATCGGGTAGGTTTCAAATCATTTTTGGAAAGTTTAGAAATTCTTTAATTAAGAGAATATAGAGGGTTGATCCATAGTTGACTTTTGGGTAAACACATTCTTTTCATAGTTTTGTCGATTCCATTAGCTCCAAAATGACATTTATGACTTAGTCAATTTCTTCGGTTTCATTCCCGAGGCAACCGGGTACGTTTTGGGTGATTGGTTGTGAAATAGTGAAACTAGAACTTAAGAGTTGACTTTGGTCAAACCTGAGCCTTAAAGATCTTTTTCGAGAATTCTGAGTGTGCAATCAGGTCCCGGGAATGTTTTGGGCGCTTGATGGAGAGTTAGCTAAGTTTGAACTATTACTGGCCAGCGAGCCTACATCCACTTCTACATATCTGCCTATGCGGAGGTTGCCTCGCATATGCGAGATTTGTTCAGGTGTTGAGTTTCCGCTTTTGCAGATGTTTTTCTCGCAGAGGCGAGTGTGCCTCTGCGGAGTCATTTTCGACCTAGCGGATATTCTGGAGATTAAGTGACCTCGCCTCAGCTGCTTGTTTTCTGCAGAAGCACATCCACCCCAGCGAAGTCAATTCCGCCAAAGCAGAATCGTTGTTTCTTATTAAAGTGTTTAATGTCGTAAAATGATCTCATTCCCCAAAATACAAACTCTTAGGATTAGAGCTCGACTAATAAAGGATTTTAATTGAGTTCTTCATTAGAGGTTCTCTAAATTGCGGGGGGGGGGGGGGGGGTGATGAAAAAGTTTCATGTTGAGAATAAGAGAGTAGGAATCCTTTACTTGGGGATTGGTTATTGATTAGTTGATGTTAATATTGTAAACTAGTGTTAATTCATGTTAGAGGATGATGTTTAATTAGTTAATTTCATGTTAGAAACCCTTTATGATATTGTTTATAATTCTAGGGTTTAGAATTATGGATGTTTGCCTAATCGTGTAATTGAGGATTTTGCTATTGTGGGCCCAGGGTTCCTTTTTAGCTTAACTCGGCCTTCTAGTTTATATACTGTGATATGGGTACCATTAGAACTGTGATCTCATCTAGTTAACCTAAATGAATAGAGTGGGCTTGTGAGGAATCAGAGAAAGAAGAAAGTAGTTTAGTGATTATTCGGCTCCAAAAATAGGCAAGTTGAGACTTACTAGACTTTAATGTACAGTTTGTGTATTGGTATGTTAATTAAGGGAAGTAATAGGAAATTGGGAGTCCCGTACGAGTGAGGTGACGAGCACTTGTACGGGTATCGGTGTACTTAAAGGGTGATATTTTGAACTAGTATTGTGTACATGACGAAGATTATGTGTTTAGCCTTCGAGCCATGGGCATGGTGCATAAATCCACTTAGATTGGTATGATTGCTGATTATTTGGGCTCATAGCCACGTTTGTTAACCTTTCTTGATTTGACTTGTCATGCATTCATTACTCTACATCTCGTCTAAATACTTGAAAAGGATTTGATAATACTGATTATATTGATTGTGATGTTGCATAGTATATGCATATCCATATTATTCATATATATTATTATTGGCATTTGAATTGTTGAGATACTGATGAAAGGGGCTTGAAAGTCGGTTATTACTCTTGTACATGATACAAGAGTGATGATTGATGATGACACTACAACCATAAAGCTAGAGTTCAATTGGAAATTGCATATAGGTATATGGACCTCATGAGTCTCCTATAGGTCATGTGACACCTACTGCAGGAACATGTGTATATCGGGTACATATGACTATTGCATCATATTCTTGATATGTATTTGGTGTTATGTGTACTTTGTGATGATTTTTTGTAGACCTTATGATCTTATTGCTCTTGATAGGAGAAATATCGATACTTGATACTTATATCTGTGGTGAGGTCGAGTTGTGAGACTTAATGGGACTAGACGCTCTGAATGGAGTTTAAGCTGATTTTGGTAACACTGTTGGGCTTAAGCTCTAGTTATACTTAGTGGTGTGGTATGACTCATAAATGTTGATGATACTTGTAATTGATCAAATTATAGGAAATATTGATAGGTGGATAACAAAACTCTTTTATACTTAGTTGTCTAACTAGTAGAGAAGTATCAGATCCTTTGTCTTGCTAGCTCCTATGAACACTGGAGGATCCATATGCAAAGATTCCCGAGTCCTGAAACCGGACGACTCTCTACTAGCTCATGTACTTGGACTCGTTCCCTCATATTGAGCTTGTGCAGCCGCAATTTAGGTGAGCAACTGAATATCTCCCCTAACATCTTGGTCAGTGGAATTGTCACGCCCCGTCTTTTCCTAAGCCTTTACTTAGGGCGTGATAGCACCTGGACAATTATTTTCCACCAGGAGCACCATTTAATTCTCTTTATTTAGAAATTTAAACTTATATTCAAATATGGAGCTATTAATAAAAATAACAATAAAGAAATTTGTTTATGACTTTATTGAAAACATAACGCGAGCCCCTGTTCGTGCAAATATTATTTCTACATAGACATACTGACAAAGATTATTCTAAGTTGGAAGGGAGACCATTCCACACGGGCATTTCCCGAGACACTGGAACTGACATTCTGAACCTGACGAGTACCAAGCCCGAAGCAATGGACTTGGTATGACAAGAGGTCATGACGATCGCTAGCCTTGGCGTGGAGCCTTTCCTCTATCACGCTTTCTGAAACATGTTAAATAAAGAGTCGATCCTACCATCCGAGTGGTGAGAACCTTACCCTGCAATTCAAAGTAACACCACAATATTCCAAGTGCAATCACATTACAACGTAATAAGCATATTGCAAAAACATATCAGGTTACAACATTTTTAAATATGCAGCAACTCCTCATAGGAAATTCTCAGTTTAACTAACACTTCATTTTATCTCGTATTATACGTTAAGACATTCCCCTGCATTTCCATATGTTTGTTACATTTATATATTTGCGAACGCATATTCACTTTTCATATTTATATATAGGTGAACATGTATTCATCTTTCATATTTGTTGCGGCGTGCAACCCGATCCATTATATTTACGTATTTGTGAATACGTATTCACTTTACGTTTTGTTGCGGCGTGCAACCAGATCCATTATGTTTACGTATTTGTGAACGCATATTCACTTTACGTTTTGTTGCGGCGTGCAACCCGATCCATTATGTTTACGTATTTGTGAACGCGTATTCATTTTACGTTTTGTTGCGGCGTGCAACCCGATCCATTATATATTTATATATTTATGTGAACACGTATTCACTTTTCATATTTTTCAGAAGATCGAATAAATACTATTCTCTTTCCCAACATTCTGTCATTCATACTTGTAACGATTATAACTTTTTAACCATAACTCCAACTAAGGTGTTTCTCAAGCGGAAACTAAGGTAAGACGGTGATCTTTTACTGTACCAAATTTTATTTAAAACTACTTTGGGTAACTAACACAAATTTATCCTCAAAACAGCCACATGAAATTTGTTTCGGCAGAATTTTTATTAAACAGAACCAAATCTTAGAATAATCATAACTCCTAATATGTAAACCCGTTCAAGCCCCATAAAATCTCAAAACGACGAGAACAGAGAGCTACACGTCTACATGTAAACCATACTTTCATATTCTGTACCATTCGGTACAGTTTTATACTTTTATTCGCTGCCCTTCCTGGATCTCGATAGATTCGAGGCAGAAACTTTAAACAGAGATAACTCTCAATCCGTAAGTCGGATAGACCTCTGTAAGGTCTCAAAATGTCCACAACAGAGAGATATAGAACTTTCATTTAATACCAATTTTCATATATCCCCCGGATTAGTATAGTTTTACGTTTCAACGTCCTTCCCTTCCCGATTCTGATGAATCTGAGGCAGCAACTTCAAACTACAATAACTCTCAACTCGTAAGTCCATTTTAACCTCTATTTATCTATATATGTCCGTAACAGAGAGATGTACAACCATCTAAATTTTTATATAATTCTAATAAGTAAAACTCAATAAAAACATTCAGTAATTATGCCTTTCCGAATTTTGGCCAAATCTAAGGAAGGAACTTTGAACTATGATAACTTTCAAACCGTATGTCCATTTTACCTCATTTTTTGTTATATATGATCATAATAGAGAGTTGTACCATTCTTCCGAATTTCATCAAATTCTAAAAATTATAACTCAGTGAAACCAGTTCGTAAAGTTCATGACGCAACTAGTTGTTTAAACAATCAAAAGCTCATTATTTATTTTCAACACTCAATTCTTATTCTAACATGTATTGAACTTAAAATAAAGGATGTTACCAAGAATTTATGAGTGAGAAAACTCACCTTGTAAGCGTGAAGATTATTGTTGTTTGGTTGTTAAAATGATCTTTACTCTCTAGTATTTTGATTCTTGTTCTTCTTGCCCTCTTGGTATTTTTCCAGATTTTTTCCCTCTTCTTTTCACTTGTTTTTTTTTTTGATTTCCTATTCTTTGTGCTAGGTATTTTATTTGTGTCATGTACAATGTATAAGTAGAAAAGTTTTCTATAACCTATGGGAGGTTGAATGACAAGAGTTGGAGGGGAAATGAAAAGGGGAGGAAAGGGACGTCATCTGACATACCCTTTTGCTTTTTTTTATTTTTTTTTATTTTTTTATTTTTATTTTATCTATCTATTTATCTAACTTTAACACTAACTCCATCCCATGCAATTTATTCTTTGTTTTCTTACATATATGTATTTTTATTAACTCAACCAACAACTATATATTATTATTTTTTTCCGGTTTTTACATTCTCTCCTCCTTAAGCAACATTCGTCCTCGAATGTGAATAAGGTCGTAACATAATCACATAGACACAATAATGTTTATTGTTATTGTAACACTAATTTGGGGCTTCACATTCTCCCTTCCTTAAGCAACATTCGTCCTTGAATGCGAATAAGATAACAATAATTTGGGACTTTACATTCTACCTTCCTTAAGTCACATTCGTCATCGAATGTGAATAAGGTCTTAACACATGAATATAGACACAAAAATAGCACATATATGAAGTACCATGTAACACTTTTTTTTATTACCTTATTCAAAGAGGAATGGGTATTTGACTTTTATCGCGTCCTCGGCTTCCCAGGTGGCTTCCTCGGTGGAGTGGTTCCTACATAGGACCTTCACGGAAGCAATATCTTTATTCCTAAGGCTCTTAACCTTCCTATCAAGTATTTCCACCGGAACTTCTTCATATTGAAGCTCTTCATTAAGAATTATCTCCTGGGGAAGGATGACGTGACTTGGATCGTGCAAGTATTTTCGTAACATTGACATATGAAATACCGGATGCACTGCTTCCAGCTTTTGTGGAAGTGCTAATTCGTAAGCCACATTCCCCACTCTTCGCAAGATCTCATATGGCCCAATAAACCTTGGGCTCAATTTCCCTTTCTTACCAAAACGCATCACTCCCTTCATTGGGACACTTTTAAAAATACTTTCTCTCCCTCTTGGAATTCAAGATCTCTTTTCCGATGATCCGCATAGGACTTATGACGGCTATGAGCTGTTTTGATCCGCTCCCGAATCATCTGTACCTTATCATTTGTTTCCTGAATGACTTCAGGTCCGAGCGATTGCGTCTCACGCTCGAACCATCAGTGGAGACCTACATTTTCGTCCATATAATGCTTCAAACGGGGCCATTTGTATGCTAGAGTGAAAACTATTGTTGTAGGCAAACTCAATTAGACATAGATGGTCCAACCAGCTTCCCTGAAAATCTAACACACAAGATCGCAACATGTCCTCAAGTGTTTGAATTGTTCGCTCAGCTTGCCCATCTGTTTGCGGGTGGAAAGCCGTGCTTAACTTAACTTTTGTCTGAGACCCTGCTGGAAACTTTGCCAAAAGTGTGAGGTGGTAGGAACCCTATATCGAAATAATTTGTAAAGGAATCTCGTGTAACGCACAATCTCCTTCAAATAAATTTGTGTGTCTTGTGGTGCGCGATCGTAGTCTTGTGGTAAGAAATGGGCTGACTTTGTAAGTCGATCAATAATCACCCAAATAGAATCATACCTTTCTCGAGTTTTCGGTAGACCAGTTACAAAATCCATATGAATCGCCTCCCATTTCCACATGGGGACTCCAATGTCCTGAAGTAATCCTAGGGTTTTGATGTTCAGCTTTCACCTGCTGACATATAAGACACCTCCCAACAAACTCCGCAACGTCTTTCTTCATCCCGTCCCACCAGTAATTTGCCTTGAGGTCCTGGTACATTTTTGTTGACCCTGGATGAATGGAATATCTTGTGTTGTGACCCTCATCTAAGATCTTCCTCCGTAGATCCTTTACCTTAGGAACACATAACCTACCCTTATACCGAAGGGTTCCGTCATTATCTCCCAATGTAAACTGTGAAGGTTTTCCCTATTGGATCCTCTCCCGAAATCCAACAAACTCCGTATCCTCAAACTGACTTTCTTTTATTTACGAGCTAAAGGCATGCGAGGTATCATGTACCACCACCCTACCTTCACCGATCTCAGTTAAACTAACCCCGAGGTTTCCCAATCTTTGTACCTCACGAACAATACCCCTCTTTTGTATTGCCAAATGGGCCAAGCTTGTCATTGATATCCTACTGAGTGCGTCAGCCACCACGTTGGCTTTCCCAGGATGGTAAAGAATACTAAGGTCATAATCCTTAAGCAACTCTAACCATCTTCTTTGTCGGAGATTCAAATCCTTCTGCGTGGTTATGTATTGCAAACTCTTATGATCTGTAAATATGTCCACATGCACACCATACAAATAATGTCTCCATATTCGTAAGGCAAACACCACCGCAGTTAATTCCAAGTCATGAGTTGGGTAATTCTTCTCATGTATCTTCAACTGTCTAGATGCATACGCAATAACCTTTCCAAACTGCATCAAGACACATCCTAACCCAACTCTAGAGGCATCGCAATAGACTGTGAACCCTTTTTGTCCCGATGGTAAGGTTAGGACTGGTGTAGTAGTCAACAATTCCTTTAGTTTCTGAAAACTTGCTTCACATGCTTCTGACCACTGGTACTTAACCGCTTTTTGAGTCAACCGGGTCAAGGGAGCAGCAAGACTAGAAAAACCTATTACGAATCTTCTATAATACCCAGTCAAACCAAAGAAACTTCTAACCTCTGTCGGAGTGGTCGGTTTTGGCCAGTTCTTCACTGCTTCTATCTTCTGGGGTTCTACCATAATTCCATCCCTTGACACAACATGGCCCAAAAAGGCTACCTTTTCCAACCAAAATTCACACTTTGAAAATTTAGCATATAGTTTCTCCTGTTTCAAGACTTGAAGCACTACCCTCAGATGCTCTTTATGTTCTTCAACACTCTTACTGTAAATTAGGATATCATCTATGAACACGATCACGAACAAATCTAGGAATGGTTTGAAGATTCTGTTCATTAAATCCATAAAAGTCGCTGGGGCATTGGTTAACCCAAAAGACATGACCAAGAACTCATAATGGTCTTATCGGGTTCTAAAGGTTGTTTTGGATATATCATCTGGATTTATTTTCTTCTGATGATATCCCGAACGGAGATCAATCTTGGAAAAATAGCTAGCTCCCTGAAGTTGGTCAAAAAGATCATCGATTCTTGGTAATGGGTATCGGTTCTTGATCATGACCTTATTGAGCTACCGATAATCGATGCACATTCGGAGTAATCCGTCTTTCTTTTTCACAAACAGGACTGGTGCACCCCAAGGGGAAACACTAGGCCTTATAAAACCTTTATCCAGAAGATCCTTCAATTGTTCTTTTAACTCCCTCAATTCAGCTGGGGCCATTCGATATGGAGGAATAGAAATGGGTCTTGTACCCGGAATTAACTCTATAGCAAACTCCACTTCTCTATCCGGAGGAAGGCCTGGAAGATCTTCAGGAAAAACATCCGGAAAATTTCGAACAATAGGAACATCATTCACTGCTGGGGATTCTTTTTGGGTATCCATTATATTAGCCAGATATGCGTACTCCATTCTGTGACTTCTCAATAACTTTTGAGCCCCAAGGTAGGAAATAAACTGACCTGAGGATATTTCAATCTTACCCCTTATAACAACTTCTGGTTCTCCGGGAAAAGTTAATCTCACTATCTTTCGCCGACAATCTAACATGGCATAACATGCCGACAACCAATCCATACCCAAAATGACGTCGAAGTCTACCATATCAAGTAGTACTAGGTTCACCATTGTTCCCCTGCCATTCACTTCTAATGGAAAATTATTTACCACCCGAGAGGCCCAAATTGAGGCCCCTACTGGTGTCATAACCTCAAAAGGTTCACTTAAATAAGAAGGTTCTACGTGTAAATTCTTAGCAAATCCCATTGACACATGAAAATGTAGAGCCGGGATCGTATAATACAAATGCAGGAATACTCGAGACTAGCAAAATACATGTGACCACCGCATTAGATGTTTTTGCCTCATTCCTCTGGGGTAAAGCGTAGAGCCGATTAGAATTGTTGGGTTGTTGACCTCCCTGACTCTGGCGGGGTTGGTTTCCCTGATTTCCCCTGTAAGCATTTGTGGTTGCTTCTAACCTCCCCTGAATAGATTGAGTTTCGGTCCTCTGCAATCCCTGGCATAGTGGCCTGACTCTCCACAGTTATAACATGTCTTCGTTAAGAGTCGACATTCTTCATTGTGTTTCCTTTGACAAATCTTACAAATCGATTTGTCACCTCATGTTTTAGGGTTGGTGGCCTTGTCCTTGCTACCTTGGTAATTAGACCAACTGTGCCCCTTAGGCTTGAAATAAGACTAGCCCACAGATTGGTTCGGTCCTGAAGATCCCTTACTAAACTCCTGCTTCTGATTTTGACTCTGATTAAATGATTACGGCGTCCAAATCTCTTACGTGAATATTCTCTTTTGCTTTAGCGAAACCTTCTACCCTCAAAGACATATCGACAATCGAAGATAAGTTCGATCGTTGGCTAACGCCACCACCTTCTTCGCTATGTTGGGTTTAAACCCTCTACAAATCGCTTGACTCTATCCATTTCTGTAGGGACGACATGTGTGTTGTATGCCGATAACCTCACGAACTGTGTATCATATTCTTGTACACTGCGGTCACCTTGCTTCAACTGTTCAAACTCCCGTCTGAGCGCATCCTTGCGCGTATTAGGCATAAAGTTCTCAATGAATGCCGCTTTGAACCCTCCCCAAGTCATTGGTGGTGACATCGGAGGACAATTTTTCCTAAAATTCATCCACCACACCCATGCATCATCCACTAGTCGTGCGCCTACCAAGTTGACGCCCTGTGTCTCCACGCATCCCAATGTGAACATTAAGTCTTCAACTTCATCGAGGAATACTATCGGGTCGCCTTGGGGTCCTTCCCTGAGTAAAGTGGTTCTCTTCTACTCATAAAATTTGCCCATAGCCTATCAGTGCGCTTGAGCCTACACTCTCGATGCGTAGTGCGATCATGATCGGTCCTGGGCGTGCAGTTACAGTTGGGGCTATAGCGAGAGACACTAGGTGCGGGCGGAACCATGTGTAGAACTGCAGCTGTCATTAACTCTATGAGTCTATCTAGTTTTTGTCCCACCGTTTCTTGGGCCATTTGACTCTCGTTCTCTCCAACATTTTCTCCGCTTCCTTCAGACACCACTACGTCAACTGGAGGTACATGAGCTTCGTGATGAACCTCCTCTTGAGCCCCCGGGATTTGTGAATTCACCATTTTCTGTGAAGACAAACACACTCATATTTTAGAAGACGGAATGTCTACTCTAGCTCTTAAAATTTTCTTATAGTTCATAAGCATGCAACACCACAAGCCTTGATTAACTAAACAATAATGACAACTCATAACTTGCATTAATAATGCTTCATTCCTCATATTTGAAAATATTTCATGACATTACAATACATCAGAGCATGTCATTCTATGTCATTCCCTATAGCTCTCTTACTCGAACATGCACCTACTACACCACGTTCTGAAGGGCTTAACCGCATAATTCGCCTATTCTGCTGATTGGCATTCAACTCCCTGTGAACCTTCTTCCTTTCTTCCCTTTCCATTTCGCTCATTCTTTCCCTTACTACTATTACCTGAAATAGAAATTTGGTCGAGGAACCTTCTGTAACATCTCCTCTTAGCATTTTTGCCCCTCTGAATGAGGATCGGAATTTTTTCGGGACAGAGTTGAATATTATCTGTAATATGACTCCAATCGGAAAGTTGAAGAAGGTCGGGTCGTAGGAACGCCTCTTCTGTCTACTCCTAAGCAAATACGCACAAAGTACGATTGTGTCGCACATATACTCGTTAAAATCATCTCCCGAGTTCATCTTACGACGCAGGAATTCCTTCTGAGCTTGCATTTCCTTTGCCTGTTCCTCGAGTACTTCCCTCTTTGTTGGAACTCGCCTTATAATCACCATCTACACAACAATTATTGGTCCGTATAACGTTGTACAATCTTCTTTCTAACCCGCGTGAAAGAGGTAGTACAAGAATCAAGTCTTGAAAAAGGCTCAAGATAGGCACGAGAGGAGTATGAAAGAAGGGAAACTTTAGGATGTTATTCCGTTCACTTATTACTAAGGTGGCGTGCATACCGTCGCAATAAGTAACCGTTCAAACACCCAACTCGAAGAAACTTCCTAGAATCTCCTAACCTGGTTTAGCTTTGATACCAACTTGTCACGCCCCGTCTTTTCCTAAGGCTTTACTTAGGGCGTGATGGCACCTGGACAATTATTTCCCACCAGGAGCACCATTTAATTCTCTTTATTTAGAAATTTAAAATTATATTCAAATACGGAGCTATTAATAAAAATAACAATAAAGAAATCTGTTTATGACTTTATTGAAAACATAACGCGAGCCCTTGTTCGTGCAAATATTATTTCTACATAGACATACTGACAAAGATTATTCTAAGTTGGAAGGGAGACCATTCCACATGGGCATTTCCCGAGACACTTTGGCGACATTACGAACTCGAGTACCAAGCCCAAGCAATGGACTTGGTATGACAAGAGGTCATGGACGATCGCTAAGCGTTGGCGTGGAGCCTTTCCTCTATCACGCTTTCTGAAACATGTTAAATAAAGCGATCCTACCATCCAAGGTGAGTGAGAACCTTACCCTGCAATTCAAAGTAACACCACAATATTCCAAGTGAAATCACATTATAACGTAATAAGCATATTGCAAAAACATATCAGGTTACAACATTTTTAAATATGCAACAACTCCTCATAAAAAATTCTCTGTTTAACTAACACTTCATTTTATCTCGTATTATACGTTAAGACATTCCCCTGCATTTCCATATGTTCGTTACATTTATATATTTGTGAACGCGTATTCACTTTCATATTTATATATAGGTGAACATGTATTCATCTTTCATATTTGTTGCGGCGTGCAAACCGATCCATTATATTTACGTATTTGTGAACACGTATTCACTTTACGTTTTGTTGCGGCGTGCAACCCGATCCATTATGTTTACGTATTTGTAAACTCATAATCACTTTACATTTTGTTGCGGCGTGCAACCCGATCCATTATGTTTACGTATTTGTAAACGCGTATTCACTTTACGTTTTGTTGCGGCGTGCAACCCGATCCATTATATATTTATATATTTATGTGAACACGTATTCACGTTTCATATTTTTCAGAAGATCGAATAAATACTATTTTCTTTCCCAACATTCTGTCATTCATACTTGTAACGATTATAACTTTTTAACCGTAACTCCAAATAAGGTGTTTCTCAAGCGGAAACTAAGGTAAGACGGGGATCTTTCACTGTACCAAATTTCATTTAAAACTACTTTGAGTAACTAACACAAATTTATCCTCAAAACAGCCACATGAAATTTGTTTCGGCAGAATTTTTATTAAACAGAACCAAATCTTAGAATAATCATAACTCCTAATATGTAAACCCGTTCAAGCCCAATAAAATCTCAAAACGACTATAACAGAGAGCTACACATCTCCATGTGAACCATTCTTTTATATTCTGTACCATTTGGTACAGTTTTACACTTTTATTCGCTGCCCTTCCTGGATCTCGATAGATTCGAGGCAGAAACTTTAAACAACGATAACTCTCAATCTGTAAGTCGGATAGACCTCTGTAAGGTCTCAAAATGTCCAAAACAGAGAGATCTAAAACTTTCATTTAATACCAATTTTCATATTTCCCCCGTATTAGTACAGTTTTACGTTTCAACGTCCTGCCCTTCTGGATTCTGATGAATCTGAGGCAGCAACTTCAAACTACAATAACTCTCAACTTGTAAGTCCATTTTAACCTCTCTTTAGCTATATCTGTCCGTAACAGAGAGATTTACAACCATGTAAATTTTTATATAATTCTAATAAGTAAAACTCAATAAAAACCGTCCGTAATTATGCCTTTCCGAATTTCGGCCAAATCTAAGACACGAACTTTGAACTATGATAACTTTCAAACCGTATGTCCATTTTACCTCATTTTTGGTTCTATATAATCATAATAGAGAGGTGTACCATTCTTCCGAATTTCATCAAATTCTAACAATTATAACTCAGTGAAACCAGTTCGTAAAGTTCATGACGCAACTAGTTGTTTAAACAATTAAAAGCTCATTATTTATTTTCAACACTCAATTCTTATTCTAACATGTATTGAACTTAAAATAAAGGATGTTACCAAGAATTTCTGAGTGAGAAAACTCACCTTGTAAGCGTGAAGATTATTGTTGTTTGGTTGCTAAAACGATCCTTACTCTCTAGTATTTTGATTCTTGTTCTTCTTGCCCTCTTGATATTTTTCCAGATTTTTTTCCTCTTCTTTTCACTTGTTTTTTTCTGATTTCCTATTCTTTGTGCTAGGTATTTTATTTGTGTCATGTACAATGTATAAGTAGAAAAGTTTTCTATAACCTATGGGAGATGGAATGACAAGAGTTGGAGGGGAAATGAAAGGGGAGGGAAAGGGACGTGCATGCAGCATACCCTTTTGCTTTTTTTTTTTTCATTTTATCTATCTATTTATCTAACTTTAACACTAACTCCATCCCATGCAATTTATTCTTTGTTTTCTTATATATATGTATTTTTATTAACTCAACCAACATCTATATATTATTATTTTTTCCGGTTTTTACAGGAATTGGTTGGCGGAACTAGAGTACAAACCGCTGCAGGCCCCCTAGTGTTAGGTGGGGGTGTTGTTCCCGTGTTGGCTCTCTAAACCTGAGTGTTATCCTCTTGAGCAGCATTGGTAGCAACCCTCTTCCTTGTAGCTAACTTTCTTTTAGCAAGAATTCTCTGAAATGCGTAATACACATTAGTTAGAAGAATGTCCTGAAGATATAGCTCAAATTGCACGATATAGAGTATGAAAGAAGTGAGACAATCCTAAATGTCTTGGTGGTCAACTATTTTCATGTGTGGGCGCCACACACATATAAAAATGACTCTACTAGACACAATTTCATAGACACCCTAAGACACTTAAACCTAGGTTCTGATACCAAGTTTTGTAATTCCACGAACCATGGCCTGGGCAAAATACGACACTTAGTACATGACTGCATGTGAGCGAGCAAACCACATGCCTTGCTGAATCAACATGGGCATAAAAATATAAAATAATAATGATCTATGATATGTAAAACTGAATACTAAAATGATAGTCTGAAATATCATAGAAAAATAGTCTGAAAACATAATATAGTCTGAAATACTGATTATCTGAGGGACGTTTCGTTGTATGTCGATAAAATGTCTCAATGAATAGATTGATAGTTTATTGATCCGGTTGTTATTTAAATCATTTCATGATGTAGATAATCATTCATATGGCTTACAAAGACCCGTGGAACTTAAATAACATTGACAACAAGGTATGTAAGGCTTAACTTTCCTTCCTTCTAGCATGATTTATGTGGTAATGCATACAACGAAACGTCCCTCAAGAAGAATTCTACTCTTGGTTATTGGAGAAATGATTGTTCCTTATTCTTGAAATGTTCATGGATCTTATATATCCCTTATCACGAGTACCTTTCCGCAACTTAGACTATATTTAGCTATGTGATATTCTGTAATTCTTATTGCTTACATAAAAGTTGATGAACATAGTGACAATGTCATAGGATAACGATCATAGGTCACTACGACTCTGCTCATGATGTCCCAATATGTATATTATATATATATATATATATATATATATATATATATATATATATATTGTTACCATATCGCGCAATATTTGGTCGGGTAGACACTTATATGTGCATACCACCGGTTGGGCAGTTCAGTATCACTATTTACTACCGGTTGGCAGTTACCACTGATTAGTTGGGTAGATATTACCACGTCTTATATGGCCTGTTAGTTTATGATAAGTTTACCCCACAGAGGGACTTGATATAATATTATATGGCCCCGTGAAGAGGCTTGATTTTATTAACGCATATATGCATGGTTATATTAGTTGTATACCCTCAATGACCTTTTTATGAGTTACAGGTTGATTGTGCATAAGTTATCAATGTTACCCTTGTGGCAGAAGTAAGGAGATAGTGATATGAGAATACAAATTTGGTACTATCAACGTAAGAAGCCAATATTCTAGATAAATGGAGATGGAGCTCTTTGATACCTAGGGCGATTGTATGTTCCAAATCTAGTTAATTTAAAGAACAAGATTTGAGTGAAAGTGCATTATTCCCGCTATTTCACTCACATTGGTTCGACAAAGGTGTACCATAGTCTGGAGATATGTAATGGCGTGATGCGGCAAAGAGAATTTCCAAGTTATGCAATGGTTAATAAGCATGGACAGAGTATCTACGGCCAGTGAGCCAATATAGAGAATGGATTTCCCAACATGGAAATAGAAAAGTGTTTCAAGGATAAAGTTTAATATGAACTCACCCCGTTCTTATCAGATATGTTACCCAAATGGTTAAATATCGATAGATTTATAAGGATGACACATTTCTTGTCAGAGTGAACTATCCGCACAGTTGAAGACTATGCAAGTAAAACATATTAAAAAGATCGTACGGTTTCAGGACATTCTAATGTGCATCATCTCAGGTAAAAGATCTTAATTGCCTTGAACTTCTAGAGAATCCTCCAGAAAGGTTAGGGGGAATAAATAAATCCTATCATGGCATTATCCAGAATATGAGATCAGGTCAGACGTGCGATTTGGACGCTCGATAACATATGGCAGGCAGGTATGCCAAATTTTGACGAATAGTGGGAGGATCTCTTATCCTACAAAGTGTTACGTATCATTTGTATTTATCATTTTATCATATAGGTGGAGCCTTATGAGACTTTGTATCATCAGAGGTACATATATTCTATCGATTCGACATGAGAAAATAGGAGTGTGTAGGCCGAAGTTAACCCACCAAATGGTAAAAGAAGTAAAGACTATTCAAGGGCAAGCGTTAATAATTTTGGATTTGCTAGGAATCACTTACTGATGTGCGAAGCTGAGACCTAAGGAATGTCATTTATAATTAAGTATTTCTACAGGTTCTTGCACATAAAGTGTAATGAGATTCGACCAATAGAACAAGTTTAGCCCCAGAGATAGTAGATTGTATAAGATTACTTAAAGGTCTAGCCAAGTGACGTATGAGCTAGGGTTACCTTCGTGAGTTAAAGAAAATCTAAATCAATTTTCCACGTATCGATGTTACAGTAGAGTATAGGAAATTTATTTCACATATCCTAGTCGAGAATGTTCAGAATACGGAGATTTGCTTTCTGAATATACCTCAGTTACTATGTTATATCGTTGAGTCTGAAAGTTTTGAATTAAAGAGATAGCCTCTGATATGGGCATAGTAAAGGAGATGATTGTGTAAGAGAAATAATTTGAGAAGTTAAGAAAGACATGAAGGCTAGGTATCCTTGATTTATTCTAGTAAAAATATTATATTGACACTCGTGTGTGATATGCTTTCCACACTTCCTATTTTGTAGTGATGAAGTTTATCTTGTATGTCTTATATAAGCTATGTTATTGGCACAAAAGTAACAGACGCAGCCCAGACTACAACACTTGATAGCTGGGGGGGTGAGTTATGGTTAACCATTTTGATTTGAGGATAGACAGACAGTTGTGAGAGGAGTAGATATTTGGAATTTCAAGTTGATGATTGGGTGTTTCTAAAAGTTTCACCTATTAAAAGTTTCATGAGGTTTGGAAAGAAAGCGAATCTTAGTCCCAGATATATCTGACCTTACATAATTTTCAGAAGAATTGGTCAAGTGGCCTATGAGTTTGAATTTCCACAAGAATTAAATTATGTGCATCCAGTGTTCATATATCCATGTTCCGAAAGTATGTGGGAGATCCGTCGTTGGTTGTCCCTACTGAATCCCTTATAGTTAAGGATGGCCTAACTTATGAAGAGATCCTTGTGGCTATTTTGGATCGTCAGACTCGAAAATTAAGGACTAAGGAAGTCTCCTCAATGAAAGTGTTGTGGAGAAGTCAGAAAGTTGAGGAAGTTACATGGAAAGCCGAAGAGGACATGAAGTCCAGATATCCACACTTATTTGAAGAATAAGCAGAAAGCGAACAAGATAAATATCTTCAGTATTCATGTCATGTCCCTTGCGTATCCATGTCTCATATTTCATGCTCATGTATTCAGTACTCGTGTCTCATGTTTCTATGTTCATATTTTCATTTAATAATGTCAGTTCAACCCCCATGTTTCATGTCATGTTTCTTCACGTTCATGTACTCATTCCATGTCCAGTCTTATTCCTAACCATGATCCATCATTCAAGGATGAATGATCCTAAGAGGGAGATATTGTAACACCTTGTACCTCTAAAATAAGCCAGGTTTATGATTAAGGAGTGTAGAAAACTAAGACGGGGAGTTAAAGTTGAAAAACTAGTTTTAATTTTGCAAACCCAGTTTTACGTCCAAAATTGACGGACCGTAAAAGTGTGACAGACCGTTGAATGTACTATAAATTTGTTTTTTGAAATTGATGAAACCTAGTAATTTTTACGGACTGTATAAGATTATACGACCCGTCTTTTTTAACCGTAACATTCCTTCTGGCATAAAAATATAAATATGCAACTAAGTATTGAAAAAAAAATTGTTTTCACAGTCTCCAAGCCCTAGAACAAAAATTCTCTCTTCCCAACCATCTCCCATACTGAGGTAAGCCTTTTTCACGCAATTCTAACTAATTCTAATAAAATCTTCATGAATTCTAAGTATAATCTATTGTTCTTAACCTATGGTTTCTAAGCTAAACACATCCCAAGGTTTCAAGGTTCAAGCTTTGAATTTCTTTCCCCAAGATCAGATTTTTAACACAAGTGTTGGAGCGAATAAGGTATGAAGAGCTTTTATCCACGTGTTTGTTCTTCCCATGCCATGATTTTCTATGAAATATGAAATTCTTCATAAGTTTATGATTTTGTTCTATTATCATGATAACCCTAATAGATGTAGTATTATATGTCATGTCCATAACACAATTCGTCAATTGTATTCATGATAGGTCATTACGATATCAGGAACTTGTCCATTATCCATGAACGCATGTTTTGAATTTCATGAGTTCTTAAATATATGTTATAATCATTATTACTCAATTATATGAAGTTATACATGTTTTCATGTTTTACACAATCAATATTATATATTTATTTACATGTTAAATTATAATAACAAACCATGTTTACAAGTTTATTTATGAAATTCATGAGCTTACAAGCCAACTATATTAAAGTACATATTTTGGGATTTGCACAGATTACCTAGAAGGCTCAGACGTCTTGAAACTATGTATGTCAACATAGGATAATGATCGCTCCACCCAGAGGACAATACCTGCATGTTACCCCTTTGTGGGATTATTGGATCCATTCATGACATGTTCATGTCTCGTATTCCGACAAGGTACGAAATGGCTTAGCTGATCGGGTAAAGATCAAACACCACGTACTAGTGTGATAGTTTCATGTCAGTTATACTAATGCTCTCCCCAAGATATACAAGTATACAATTATGCAGATTTTATACATGTTTTTATACTTATGTAAGATCATGCTTATGTTCATTGTTCAGTTTTAGTTTCATATTCCTATTATATCATGTGTCTGCTTATTCTTTCAGTTTCTTTACATACGGTATAATTTATATGTACCAATGTCCCTTTGCATCGGGTCTGCAATTTACGGTGCAGGTACTAAGTTTCAGGATGACGGATATGCTCGTTAGGATTCACTTCAGTATCAGTTATTTTGGTGAGCCCCATTTCATCTGGGGTGTCAGTCTACTTACTTTCATAATTTTGCTTATATTAGAGGTATATCAAGGCCTTGTCCTAGTAAAATAGTTTTTAGCTAGATACATGGTTCAGAGGTTTCATATACTAAACTAGTTTAGCATGTCATGTTAGATGTTCAGTATTCATACTTATCATGATTTCAGATATTTCCGCTATATATTACTACCTTTTTTCAACATTCAATTTTACATGTTATATTATCATTACTATTCATGCTTTAGATGTCCATGATGATTAGCAAGCCATGTGGTTCACTCGGTCACATGCAGTCAGGCATCAAGTATCATGTTTTGCCTAGACCATGATTAGGGGCGTTGTATATATGGAGTTGCAGGTTGGATATAAAGTTGTTGTATTGTTATAGATGTTATGGAGGTTATTGATCGATAAAATGTCTCAATGAATGAATTGATAGTTTATTGATCCGATTGTGATTTAAATAATTCGTATAATATAGATAATCATTTAAAGAGCTTACAAGGACCCGTGGAACTTAAATAACTTCGACAACAAGGTATGTAAGGCTTAATTGTCCTTCCTTCTAGCTTGATCTTTGTGGTAACGACATACAACAAAATGTCCCTCAATAAAAATTCTACTCTTGGTTGTTGAAGACATACTTCTTCCTTATTCTTGAAATGTTCATAAATCTTATATGTCCCTTATCGCGAGTACCTTTCCGCAACTTAGACTATCTTTGGCTATGTGATATTATATAATTCTTATTTCTTACATGAAAGTTGATGAACATAGCGACAATAACGATAGTCGGAGGATAACGACCATAGGTCACTCCGACTCTACTCATGATCTCCCTTGAGTTTTGTCTTTCATTGCACTTATATATTTTTCTTACCGCGCTATATTATAGTTGGCCAGACAGGCACTTATATGTGCATACCATCAGTTGGGCAATTGAGTATCGTTATTTACCATAATTTGGGCAGTTACTACTAATCAGTTGGGCATATATTACCGCGTCCTATATGGCCGAGTTGTTTATGATGATTTTACCCCCACAGAGGGACTTGATATTATATGGCTCCATAAAGAGGCTTGATTTTATTTTCACGCATATATGCATGGTTGCCTTTTTATGAGTTACATGTTGATTCCTACACCATTCTCTTGTATTACATTCTTAAACATGTTTACATGCCTTACATATTTAGTACATCTTATGTATTAATATTTCTTTTATCGGGGGACACTG
The DNA here is from genome assembly GCA_029844215.1 of Przewalskia tangutica. NCBI lineage: Eukaryota > Viridiplantae > Streptophyta > Magnoliopsida > Solanales > Solanaceae > Przewalskia > Przewalskia tangutica. The sequence goes on along the minus strand of CM056740.1, from coordinate 39,330,521 downwards.
TATTTCATGCCCACGGGTGCAAAGAGATGATTTCACGAGCCTCCTTGGTAGGGTCACTATTCAGCTTGAGTTAGAGCACTCCTCTTCTTATGGAGTTGATGTCTGAGTTTTGGGTATGCATTCATGTACATAGTATGGGTATAGCGGGGCCCTATCCCGGTCTGGTTATTTGTTATATGACTATTAGAGGCTTGTACACTAGTAAGTTATTTATTGTCATTTTGTATAGCCTGATCGACCTTCTAGTCAGTATGAAATATTATTGCTATGGCCTTGCCGACCTTCTGAGGTTAGTTGTGGCCTTGTTGGCCTTATTGTCACGACCCGAGTCGACGGGTCCGCGATTAGTGTCCTACCTGGGCACCCTTATACCCACACATCACATATGACCAGCGGAAACTTAAGACAGACTTATAATCTCATAACAATCTCATACAATAACATAGGCAAGCCGGCAAGGCTGTCATTATATACACAAATCCAAACCGAGCTACAAATGTACGCACGTCCACCCACACATGACTACAGACCTCCAAGAGTATAACAGTAACTATGACGGGACAAGGCCCCGCCGTACCGCTGAATGTACATAAGCCTGTAACGGCTAAAATTGTACCAAAATGATAAGCCCCGGAACAAAGGAGCTATCCCAAAAGCCGAGAAATGATCATAAGCTCGCAGATCACCAAACTGAGTACCTACACCTGCGGGCATGAACGCAGCCCCCCGAAAGGGGTCAGTACAACAGGTACCAAGTACGTAAACATATAGTACAATAATAAAAATCATAACTGGCCAAAGAATGACAGGGACAAGTATGAAAATCAAATACCAGATCCAACCGTGCCATATAAAATAGAACCAACTGTACCTTTTTAAAAAGTGACAGTCAATTGTACCTTCCTTTCTTTTAAATGAGAGTCATGTCAACATCATGGGACGCCGGCCCATATACTTATCATATGCATATATATATCAGTGTTGCGGATCGTGCAACCCATCCCAATATATGTATACAAGTGTTGCGGATCGTGCAACCCGTCCCAATATATAATATAAGTGTTACGGATCGTGCAACCCGTCCCAATATGTATACATATAACTATCATGACAACCTTGTGCAATTTAAATCACTTTTTGACTCTCAATAACATCATCTTTAAAATGAACTTTCATTTTAGAAAAACCAAGGCACTATCATACCTTTCATTTATAAAACACCAAGTCAATTTCATGCCTTCCTTTTTAGAAATACCAAGGCAAAATGCCTTCCTTTTTAGAAATACCAAGGCAACACCATGCCTTCCATTTTCGGAAATACCAAGACAATACCATGCCTTCCTTTTTAGAAATACCAAGGCAATATCATGCCTTCCTTTTTAGAAATACCAAGGCAATACCATGTCTTCCTTTTTAGAAATACCAAGGCAATACAATGCCTTCCTTTAAAATCCACCCTTTGGAAAGTCAAGACATTATACATCATGTATCATTTTTTTTAAAACCTCCTTTGGAAAATCAGGACACTTACACTTTTAAAATCAAGTCACTTACCCTTTTAAAATCAAGTCACTTACACTTATAAACTCAAGTCACTTATACTTATAAACTCAAGTCACTTATACTTATAAAATCAAGTCATGTATCATAAAGGACTTAATGGAATTACGTACGTCCGCCGTACACCCATTTCATATAAATCATGTCAAAGAAGAAATGATAGTTCACATACCTTATAGGATATACCGACTTGACAACTAGAATACGTCTCAAGTAGTACTTCAACCTATAATGACAATAACACGTCTATCAATTCCATGATACTAGTATACACTTATAACACATAATGAATCTCCTTTCTTATAAAAATTCGAGCAGCACTTCCCCTATTTATACATACTTTTCCGCCTTATAAATAAGGCCAATAACATCAATAACCAAGCACCACTTAAGGGCACAACCAAAACAGCAACCAAGGTGATTCACACACATATTTCTTATGTAAATCCGACCTCTTAATCCATATAAAAACAGCCCATAAAACAGTCCATACTTCTACGACAATGAGGGTAAAATGTGAAGCTTACAACACGTTTATATACCCTTATTCCTTTAGGACTTACGTTAGCGATTTACCACCTTAAATATGCATAATGATAACTGAATTTTCAGCATTATAACACCATAAAACAGTCCCTGAAACTGCACAACAGTATCCAATAATTTTCGGTCAACACCACAACTAAAACCCTTTTCACAATTCCTTATAATCCAACTCACATTCCAACATGTTTATATAGACCATAACAACTTGTAACAACATGATTTCCTTCATTTTAACATGCGATTAGGGACGTTAAATAACAACAATAACCAACGAATTCAATCAACACCAAAACTGCCCCAATTCTGCTAACATGCCAGAATTGTGACATGCACTTCTTATTCTCCATTTTACTTAACACAAGTTCATCTATCAATTATAACATCATATAACTTCTAATTACTTCAAGAGGAAGAAGAAATCTTACCTCAATCTTAGCCAAAACAGTTCACTAGTCTCGGCCAAACCGTGACCAACCTTCACCTTTGCACCACTTCTTCACGTTACAATCACACACACGTATCCTCTACAAGCCTGTAACCATCTTGATTTCTTGTTTTTCTTCCAAAAAGTTTATAAACAAACTTTGGGTTTTAAGGCATGTTCTCGCCCAAACCATGATCACCAACTTTGGAAGGTTAACTTGGTTTAGAACTTAGTCTAGGTGCTTAATCTTGGAAAGGAAATAAGTTGATCTTGTTCTTCTCTTTTTCTATGGTTTTTTCGAAAATCTCAAGAACATGAGAGAGAGTTGAGGGTTTGAAGGATGAATAGCATGTGTGCTAAAGTCTTGCAAGACTTGAATTAATACAAGTGTAGTAGCACAAGTGGAGGGGGACCCATGAAGCCCCACCTGTCCACTTGTCTTCCCTTCTCATAAAATATCTCCACACTTAGCCATGTTTTCCAACATTTTCAATGGCCACCCTTCACAATACCAAGACTTAATAATTTAACACTTAGTCCATAATTTTATTGGAAAGAATTCAATTACTATAATTAATTATTGTCATCACATTAATCTCGAAAATTTTCCATATAAGAAAATGAAAAAAATCTTTTCCTTCCAACATTCAAATCTAATTTCCATAATCATGTTCTCACTTAGTAGCTATTGAATTACGGGGTGTAACATTCTTCCCACGTCATCTCTTCCATATTATTGTTCCGCCACAATACTTTGATGAAAGCCACATCATTTGTCTGTAACTGTCTAACCTGGCGATCAAGTATGGCTATGGGACTCTCCTCATAAGCCAACTCCTCTGTCACCTGGACGTCATCTACTGGAAAAGCTCTAGAAGAAACGCCAATACACTCACGCAGTATCGATACATGAAAAATTGGATGTACCGCTTCCAAATCAGATGGTAGATCCAACTCATATGCAACATTGCCTATCCTGCGAATAACCTGATAAGGCCCAATGTATCTTGGGTTGAGATTTCCTTTCTTATCGAACCTCATCACACCCTTCATGAGTTATACCTTCAAGAATACCCAATCATCAAGCTAAAACTCTAACTCTCGACGCCGATCATCTGCATACGACTTTTGTCGACTCTGGGCCGTTAATAATCTCTCCTGGATAAGCTTCACCTTATCCACAGCTTGATGAATCATGTCTGGGCCAAGAAACTTAGTCTCGCCCACATCAAACCAACCAATAGGTGACCTGCACCTCCTCTCATATAAGGCCTCGTACAGGGTCATCTGAATGCTAGAATGGTAGTTGTTGTTATACGCGAACTCAACGAGTGGCAAATGATCACCCCAACTATCTCTAAAGTTAATAGTACCATCATCTATACATATACATATACATACCGTACCCAGCCCATTATGGGACTCGGTGTGAATGAAATCATATACATGGATACCTGTCCATAAACTGTGGATACCTGTCTGCAACCCATATGGAGTCATACTTCCTCTGAGGGCGAGGTAAGCCTGTAACGAAGTCCATATTAATAATTTCCCATTTCCATATTGGAATCTAGATGTTCTGAGTCAAGACACCAGGCTTTTGGTGCTTTACCTCTACTTACTGACAATTCGGCCACTGAGCAACAAACTCCATTTCTTTTTACATTTGTTCCCTCATTTTCTTACATTGTCGTGCTCTTCACCATTCCAAAATATTCGGGTATACATACATAATCTCAAATGTTGCTCCTTTTCCAATCCTTGGTGTCACTACCTCTTAAGGGATAAACTGTTAACTTATTCTTTTATTCAATATGTAGAAGATTCTGAAGAACTGCATTACATGACGTTGACCTACTATCTCCAAACTTGGTCGTTATACTTCGATTCGAATTCCTTCACTTGCCTCATCGCTAAGACTTTCTGTTAATGGCGTTTTAGGAAAAGATTTCCTTGATCTCGTTAAGCTGTAAACTCATTACTTTATCTATCTCATAGAACTTATGGTCAGTTTCAAAATACTCATAGACATCTGCATTTGTCTGACAACTTATCTGTTATATAATATCCTTATCTATTGACATACATCTTTAATGTTTACCTTATACTTATATCCATAGGCGCCATTGGCCTCTTTTCAACTGTTTAGGTGCTAATCTCGAGCTCTACTCATTGTTACTTCCGTTTACACACTTTCTGAAAGGTATGTCTACATATGTTGGGGAACTGATGCTTCATATATAGATACAATGGCTTGTCAAACTTTCTTGTCTTATCACTATTAGGTCTCTCATCGACCGAGTGTCCATTCGTCTTACCTTTACATTTCCATTTTCATTTGCCTTGGGGGTCTCTTATCTTAAGTATTTCTCATATTACCTTCCTGATTAAGGCAACCATAATGAGCCCATGAGATATAGCAAGCAGTTCCTATAAATGTATTCAGCTTATTCAAAATCGTACAATAGTTCATAAGGTGTCAATTAACTTATCTTAACTGATATCAACGTACAACAGAATGTGTACCATTTTGTACCACCAAGTTACCATATCTTAAGAATAATAAATAAATAAAGCCATAATTCGCAGCAACAACAATAAGTGTAGAGAACTTAATAACTCAGCCAACAATATATAACCAACTCATACCATCCCATTCCTACTTATTCATTGTTTTCATATTCCTTACAGCCATTCTTCGACTGTTCCATAGTTCCCGTCCTCAATTACCCCCAACACACTATTGTTATCCATAGGTTATGTAGAATTGTAACATGTAGCCGAAGTCGGGGACCTTACCAGTCCAATATTTATAGCATACCTTAGCTTACTAACCTTGATACATGTAATTCTTAATAATACGCAGTATCGCTCTTTTAGTCCTTTACATTGAATATCATATTCACACTTCTCCTTGTTTTTCTTTTCAAGTCGTGGGATACTTTTGTATTCATATCTCCTTATATTAGCCATTGAATACTTTTTTGCACCTCTATTTTTCATTTGTACCACTCATACTTATCTTATCTTTACTTTGCGCATCCACTTGAGACTCTTCGGAATATCGTGGCCATGACTGCCACACCAAACCAACTCCAAGTTCCTCCAAAGTATGCTTAACATAAAATCCCTCAAAGATCTTATTTCTAGTTTCAAAATTATCACCAACTTCTAACCGCACAAGTGGCTTATACTCAAACCAAGGAATCATCACAACTACTATACTTCACGTATACTATGTACTTTAACCAAGATCAAATATAGGATATTTTACTCAAGACGGCCTTGTATATTTAAGATCTCAACGATTATCCCATATTCTAAGATTCTCAAATATTCCATGTCCCAAACTTACATCATTTCTCCCTGTATATGGGTAAGATAGCTTCTCATAATCTCCAAATCATTTTGTCTTAACCATAACAAACTTTTTTACTCCATACAATTATTACTCGTACATATCCCTTAAGCATAGAACATAGCTTAATCTAACAACATGATATGTCCTTAAGTCAATTTAACATGACATTTCGAGCGTTCATCCCAATCTTAGACAGCTCATCACCTCCTAAGTGTTCCAAATTAGCACATATATAAAGTCTTGATGTGGATTCATTACACGGTTTCATACATTTCAAGCTATTATCAATGCTTAACAAACTCATGATAACTCATAATCATTTCAGGTAAAACACACATGGCCCTAACAAATATGTTCATATAGATGTACATCATCATCACACCAATTAACAACAATTTTACCAACCTGTATACAAGGTCCATATATTCCCCTTCTGGGCCGCTGTCGCTTTCTTTGGAGGCATAGCTGCAATCACAATAATACGTTAGGAAGGGACTACCCTAACAACATAGCTCTATCGCATGATCTTAGAATAAGAAGAATAGAAATCAATCCTAAATATACTGTAGCCTACTGTTTATGGGTGTGGTGCACAACACACTGATAACCAAGACTCTACTGCACACGGTCTGTAGACATTCCGAGGACTAACTGCTCTGAAAACACTTTTGTCACAACCCGAGCCGACAGGTCCGCGACTAGTGCCCTACCTGGGCACCCTTATACCCACACATCACATATGACCAGCGGAAACTTAAGACAGACTTATAATCTCATAACAATCTCATACAATAACATAGGCAAGCCGGCAAGGCTGCCATTATATACACAAATCCAAATCGAGCTACAAATGTACACACGTCCACCCACACATGACTACAGACCTCTAAGAGTATAACAGTAACTATGACGAGACAAGGCCCCGCCGTATCCCTGAATGTACATAAGTTTGTAACGGCCAAAACTGTACTAAAATGATAAGCCCTGGAACAAAGGAGCTATCCTAAACGCCTAGCAATGATCCTAAGCTCGCGGATCATCAAACTGATACCTACACCTGCAGGCATGAACTCTGCCCCCCGAAGGGGGTCAGTACAACAGGTACCAAGTACGTAAACATATAGTACATTAATAAAAATCATAACTGGCCAAAGAATGACAGGGACAAGTATGAAAATCAAATACCAGATCCAACCGTGTCATATAAAATAGAACCAACTGTACCTTTTTAAAAAGTGAGAGCCAACTGTACCCTTCCTTTCTTTTAAATGAGAGTCATGTCAACATCATGGGACGCCGGCACATATACTTATCATATGCATATATATATATATGTATGTTGGGCCGAGGATCTAAAGGGGACAATAAATAGGGAAGGAACTGGTATATAAGGGATTGAATAATATAAAGATAATTAAATAATACGACATGTAAATAGAAAGTAACTTACTTAGCTAAGGTTCCTTATTGAGGAAACCATAATTGTAAGGTTCTGCAGGAATTTAAAGGAATTTAAGTACATGAATTTAAAGGAATTTAAGTACATGAATTTAAAGTAGGTGGTTGTGCCAACCATAGATGCAGGTATATAAATAATTAAAATACATTAATTTAATTGCAGTAGGTGGTAGAACCAACCATGTTGCAAGAATTTAAATAATTAACAACGTGAATTTAAATGCAAGAATTTAAAGAACATGAATATTTAAAAGATATAGGAGGCAGTGTCATCCATAATCGTTTTTATTCAAGACTTTTAAAATACTTACAAGGAGTTTAATTTCGAACGGTGTATTGGTGTTTATCTGTTATGAATCAGTAAGTGAACTGAATCATATCAATTTGATATTTTTCGGGTAAGGTATATTTGGGAATTTATGTTCATAGACTCTCCGAGGTCTTATGAACTTGAAATATTTGAGAATATTTAAGTAACTAATCTACTAAGGGGATGAACTTGGAAGATCTTCAACTTCTAGAGAGAAGGAAGAGAATTCTAAACTAAGGAAAGAAAAACTTATGAAACTAAGGGAGATGGGTTCTCTTTTTATAAGAGAATTACAAAGTGGAATTTACTATTACAACAATATTTAATTAATAAAACTATTTATCTGAGTGCAGAATGACGTCATGCATGACCTCGGTATTTTTGTCTTCATCTCGAATTCTGTTTTCACTATTTGGGCACTGAGATTTGTCGGGAATTTGCGTCAATTATTCCTTCGGATTTTTTGGTATTTTTGGCAGCATCTAGAATCCACTGTTGCCGAAAATAGGAATATTTTCACTTTCAATTCCGGGTTCTTCCTCATCAGTCGAAGAGCTCTGTTTGGATGAGGATGGTGCAAATTTTTGGAATATTGCCTATATCTCTTCTGGAGTTTTAGCTGCGACCAGCATTGAGGTCATCTGGGATTTTTGTGAAAGGAACTGGGTATGTTCCTTTGATTGGAATGGCGCATGTGGTGTCTGGGAGGTGCCTGTAAAGGAATTGGTTTATTATCATCTAACCATTGTTGGACATTTGATGGTGCGAGACTCTTTGGTATTTTAAAGTTGTCCCACCATCGAATTTTAAATCTTCTTCGGATGACTGGTATTTTGTCATCTGAATAGTCTACAAACCATGTGAATACCCATGGTAGATGGAATTTTGTGTGGAAAAGGTGCAAAGGTATAAATCTTGTTTCTTCCTCTGAGGGTGTGAATTGGGATTTGAAGAGGCTAAAAGATTTAATGATTTCGGGTTTTTGTATTTTCAGGGTAGATCCGAATTGTTCCCACCATGAATTCCATCAAGTGGAAATTGTGAAACATCACATGAGGTATCAAAATGAAAAAAGCCAAGTATGGCTTAATTTGGAATTTTGAATAAAAAAGGAATTGAACCAAGCTTGTTGGTAATCCCAGTAATTAAAAGGAATGTCAAAAAATGGCTCATTTTTGTGGGAATTTGGGAAATTTATGAGTTTTGATAAGTCATCCCCCCAATGAATGGGAGCAATTACTCGGAGTATTTTGCAGATCGAATAAGAGGGATCTGGATTATTATTGAAAAAATTAACTTTTGTTGTTGTTGATCCTGTTACGTCAAGGATAGTCTGGTAAAAGTATGGAGTTTTTAAATTATCCCATGATTTATAAAACCATTTTGATCCAAAATAATTTTGTAGTGCCAAAAAAGGGTCTTTATCAAAGTATCTTTTTTCAAGAGTTACAATGTGTTGAAAAAATGATTTTATGAAAAATTCAGGAGCGGGTTTTTTGGGTACTTGTGGTGTCATAAGCTGATTTTTGGAAAATTGTTTTTGAGAAAGATTTTTTGAAAATTCATCTTTCTCGATTTTGGTAATTAAAAATTCAGTTTGAGAAAGGTTTTTTGAAGATTCTCCTTTCTCGATTTTTGTAGTAATTCTAGAGGTTTTTTCCTCTAGTTTTTTCTGGGCCATTTCCTTTTTCGGAATTTGCAGTTGCCTTAGTGCCTGTTGTAATTATGGTGATTTTGCAAGGAGCTGAAAAAGATTTTCAGCGGTTAATTCTTGCGCGGTATTTCTTTGGCGTTTTACGCTGATTTTGTCTTCTTTGGAATTTTCTCGCTCTTCTATCATAACCGCATCATACCAGGACATTGGTTTTTCTGGGGATTTTTTTTTCTTCTTTCACTGGCTTGGAATTGGTATTGTGGGGTTTTTTAGGAGTCATTGAATTTTCTTCTTGCTGATGGGGTGTAGTAGCCGGGGTATTTATTGAGGGAAGGGTTTCTTCCTGTCTCTTTTGGAGTAAGGATCCACATACTGCATGTATACAGTATTGTCCACATTCACGCATATCTCTCCTTGATATTTTGTGATTGTAGGCTATACACCTGTTATTCGGGCAATGGTAGGACATTTTGTGGCTTTTGTCAGGGGTTTGGAAATAATCACGGACTATGATTCCTGGAAAAAATTCTTTAAGGATTAATTTGGAGAAAATTAATTTTAATCCAGGGTTTTGAAAATATGCATGATTTGGAAATTCATTTTGAATAAGGAATTTGGAACCAGTATTTAATAATTGGTTTGAAAAATCGTTTTTCAATTGTTGTAAATAATATAGCTTTTCATTATGTACTGAGCATGTTTTTATGAGATTTAGATCTTTTGTTTTTGGTGTTGTTATAAACTGGAATTTTAATTTTTTATTTTTAATATTAAAAGATATCGATTTATTTTTTACTTCAGAAGGAGTGATCAGGTTCATAAATGGTGTCCCTAGTATTACGGTATTGTGAATTTCTTCAACCAGGACAAATGATGTTGTTATTGAAGTTTCATCATTTATAATTGATGCCTTGGTTTTATACTTAATTTCTAATTCAGAATTGTTAGCAGCTGCTAATGAATCATGTGTCTCTTTTAGGAATTTTCGATATTATACCGCTTTTATCTGATTTAAGTCGCTCTGTGTCAAAGAGGGCAACAGTTGTTATTCTGAAATTATCTGAAAATTTTAGTGTTATTTTTATTAAGTATTTCTTCGTTGTTATTTGTCTTAATACCGTTAGAAAATCTTCTGGGATCTCTTCTAGATTTTCCATTTGGTTATCATTTATGGGATTTTCTGAATCGGATTTTTCCGAGTCGTCATCCTTCGGAACGGAGTTTTGTTTTGCGCTATTTGAAAGTATAATTTTAATTAGTTCCGAATCATTTTGTTGTTTTTCCTTCAATTCTTTTACTTCTAATTTTACTTGAATTACTTGTTTTTGTAATTCTTGAATTGTTATTTCTTTAATTTTCTTACCTTTTTCCAGGATTTTTGTTAAATCGTACTTTCTGGATGTACTTGGTAATACATTATTTTTTATCTCTTTCTTTTTTGGGGTAAAGGTTTTAAGAAGTTTATTCAAATATTCGTTTTCCTTTAGTCTTTTCAAGTTTTTCTGTTGAATTACTCGTGAGTAATTCGTCTACTTGGAGGGGTTTATTGTCTTCTGATGAAAGAGAGAAATAGTCAGGGTCTGACTGATCTGCTTCCGAATCAGAGGAATCAAGTAGTAGATTAGAGATTTTCTTAGTAGTATCTTTGTCGATATTTAATTCTTGTAGCTTTTTATTCATTCTACGGTATTTTGATGTATGTCCTTTCTTATTACATTTGTAACATGTTAGATTTTTGTATTTGTAATTGTAATTCTTTTTTTGTATTTCTATTATTCTTATAACGATTATTTTTATAAGGATTCTTATAATAATTATTATTAGATCTATAATCTTTTGTGGATTTTTTGTGGGGTTTATTAGTTTTGCTACAATCTCCTTCGCAGCTTTTGGAATTTTTCATGGTAGCCGGTTCGAATTGTTTGCAAAATGTTCTTAATTCACATTTTGTTCTTTTCAATTCTTTTTTAAGGTGTTTTTGTAATTTTAGATCTTGACAGATTTTTAATCCTTCTTGTTGAGTTATACAAACTAATTCTCCGTATGTAAACTCATCGTAAGGTATTATTTGTTTTTCACAATTTTCTTTAATTTTATTCCTAACCTTTTCACCCAAGAGGGTTGGTAATCCCGCTAAGAATTTTTCTTTCCAGAATGGTTGGCTAGAATCTTCTCTAATCATTATTCTAGTTAAGAAGGTATTTTTATACCATTGAAAAACACTTAATTTTTTACATTTTAAATTTGAAAGTAATTCAGCATTTTTATTTTTAAGATGTGTAGAATCACCTATGAAATTCAAAGATATTGTTAGTATCAAGGTTGATACTGCATCTTGTATAGGTTCTCCTATATCAGTTAATATTGATATTCCTTCTTCATCGGTTTTTATGGCATTTAAAATATATATTTTTTGTTGGTCAGTGAGATAATGATCCCACCATCCTTTTAGTTGACCTGAGAATCCTGCGATTAGCAGTTCTGCAGAGGTCTTATCGAGGACTTCCTTTTGTGTTTGATAGGCATTTGTTGCCATTGTCATTTGTTGGAGGAAGTTGAGGATATTGTATTCAGTCATTCCATCGAGGTTCTAATCATAAATTGAAGCGGCATTGTAACGGGATTGAGCTAGGGGTTTAATTATTCCTAGGTCTGGAGCAGGGATTATTTGTAACCCTGGGCTATTTGTATCCCTTGTACGGGTTGTTGTTCCCAATCCATATTATTAATGAGGGATTTTCTGGATTGTTCTAGGGTATCACTACTATCGGATTTATGTGTTAACATGGTTACATTATTCTTGATAGTGGGGTCTATTGTTTCAAGAAAGGGGTATCTAATGGAGTTTTGAGAGGAATATATCTCAAACCAATCGAAAAAATGAATATTAATTTTATTGTCTTGAACAAATTCATAGAATTTTTCTTGTATTTGTTTTCTTGTATTTAGGAAATTTCTAAAGAACCAATTTCTTTTTTCTGAACTATGTTCTTCATAGAATTCTTTTTGTAGTAGTTTTTTATCTACTTGGAATTTTTTTTCTAGAACTTTAATTTCATTTGCTAAGTCATTATGGGTTATTGAAGAATATGTTGGACTTGTAGGTTCCTGGTCGTCCATCTTTTCTCTAACCACGGGATTTATATATACTGGTCTGGGTATTTGGTTTGTGTAATCTACGTTTGTCAGATTTAGTAGATCTGATGTAGAATACCTAGGATTTATTTTGACTGGTGTATTTATTATTGAAGGGATTTGTGAGACTCTTCATAAATCTAGGGTCTCTTCGGAACTTGTATCTTCGTATCTATTACTCATAGATCTTCTTAAAAATGAGAGACTGACTCTACCATCTTGGTATTGAGTTATTTCTCTAAGATGGGTATTTGGTTGGTCAGATTCTAAGGGTTCGGGTTTAACTACACCTTCCAGGATCCATTCTTCTGGTAGGGTAATATCTTTCCATCTAATAGGTCGTGGTATTACCGTGTTAGATTTGGGAAGGTCTGTTTGTAAAAGACTGGTTTTACATTTCTTACTATGGTATCTGACTTTTGCAGCAAAAGCAGAAGTCATAGGTTTATAATGAATTCTAAAAATTAATGCTACAGGAATAGATCCTTCAAGAATCTGGTAATTATGTGTCTTAATCTGTAAGACGAGGGATTTTTGGATATTTTTATCGTTCAAAGAAACTGAAAAGTTTGGGTAACAATCAAAAGAGATTGGTCCTGTGCAGAGACTGGACTCAACCGAACTTAACAGGGAATCTTCAAAGTTTGTGAATCTTGCATCTCTTAAGATAGCAAGGATCGAAGTGTTTAATTCTTCTTTAGTAAGAGGTTTTATCCCTACTTGGACTAAACCAATGTGTATGTATTTATAATTTATTTCTCTATGTTTTTTCAAGGAATTTTGAGAAAGTAATTGAATTGTTTCAATTAGTTTTGTTAATTGGATATCTCTCTCTTCCGTTTTAATTGTGAAATCTGTTTTGAAGAATTGGTATTTGGAATTTTTGTAAATTTGGTCTCTATTTACTTTTGGTATTTCTCAATTATCTATTGATTTTTCAAAATCTTGTATAACAAATTCTTCGGAATTTATTATCTTCTTTGAATCAAAAGAAGAAGATGATCCAAAATTATAAGAAGTATTTCTGTCGAGAAACGGATCCATATATACTTTAGGATTTTGTAAAAGTAATCTCTATTTACTTTTGGTATAATTAATTATCAATCTACTATTCAAAAACCTATATAACGATTTCTTCGAAATTTATTATCTTCTTTGAATCCTTGGAAGAAGATGTTTCCAAAATAATAAGAAGTAGTTCTATCGAGAAATGGATCCATGTATATGGAATCCTAGTTCGAAAACCCTTACCTTCCTACAACCCCCACCGAACAGTATATCAATGGGTTCGTATCAGCCCTACACACGGGGACTTACCGTGACCCTGCGGTCTGATCGTTCAGAACTCCGGGATTTAACTAACTCAGAAGGCTCAGTCGTAGCCAAGTTTATCGTGGAAACCGAACATGGATTTCACCTGATCTGGAACTCATATTTCTCTGTAGAATTTGCCCTTTATGGCTTTGATACCAAGTTTGGGAGTATACTTTAGGATTTTGTAAAAGTAATCTCTATTTACTTTTGGTATAATTAATTATCAATCTACTATTCAAAAACCTATATAACGATTTCTTCGGAATTTATTATCTTCTTTGAATCCATAGAAGAAGATGATTCCAAAATCATAAGAAGTAGTTCTATCGAGAAATGGATCCATATATATGGAATCATATATATATATATATATATATATATATATATATATATATATATATATATATATATATCAGTATTGTGGACCTTGCAACCCCTCTCAATATATAATAGTGTTGGGGATCGTGCAACTCATCCCAATATATGTATACAAGTGTTGCGGATCGTGCAACCCGTCCCAATATATAATATAAGTGTTGCGGATCGTGCAACCCGTCCCAATATGTATACATATAACTATCATGGCAACCTTGTGCAATTTAAATCACCTTTTGACTCTCAATAACATCATCTTTAAAATGAACTTTCATTTTAGAAAAACCAAGGCACTATCATACCTTTCATTTATAAAACACCAAGTCAATACCATGCCTTCCTTTTTAGAAATACCAAGGCAATACCATGTCTTCCTTTTTAGAAATACCAAGGCAATACCATGCCTTCCATTTTCGGAAATACCAAGACAATACCATGCCTTCCCTTTTAGAAATACCAAAGCAATACCATGTCTTCCTTTTTAGAAATACCAAGGTAATACCATGCCTTCCTTTTTAGAAATACCAAGGCAATACCATGTCTTCCTTTGAAATCCATCCTTTGGAAAGTCAAGACACTATACATCGTTTATCATTTTTTTTAAACCCTCTTTTGGAAAATCAGGACACTTACACTTTTAAAATCAAGTCACTTACCCTTTTAAAATCAATTCACTTACACTTATAAACTCAAGTCACTTATACTTATAAAATCAAGTCATGTATCATAAAGGACTTAATGGAATTACGTACGTCCGCCGTACACCCATTTCATATAAATAATGCCAAAGAAGAAAGGATAATTCACATACCTTATAGGCTATACTGACTTGACATCTAGAATACGTCTCAAGTAGTACTTCAACCTATAATGACAATAACATGTCTATCAATCCATGATACTAGTATACACTTATACCACATAATGAATCTTCTTTCTTATAAAAAAATCGGGCAGCACTTCCCCTATTTATACATACTTTTCTACCTTATAAATAAGGTCAATAACATCAATGAACAAACACCACTTAAGGGCACAACCAAAACAGTAACCAACGTGATTCACACACATATTTCTTATGTAAATCCGGCCTCTTAATCCATATAAAAACAGCCCATAAAACAGTCCATACTTCTACGACAATGAGGGTAAAATGTGAAGCTTACAACACCTTTATATACCTGTATTCTTTTAGGACTTATGTTAGAGATTTACCACCTTAAACATGCATAATGATAACTGAATTTTCAGCATTATAACACCACAAAATAGTCCCTGAAATTGCACAACAGTATCCAACAGTTTTCGGTCAACACCACAACTAAAGCCCTTTTCACAATTCCTTATAATCCAACTCACATTCCAACATGTAACAATATGATTTCATTTATTTTAACATGCGATTAGGGACGTTAAGTAACAACAATAACCAACGAATCCAATCAACACCAAAACTGCCCCAATTCTACTAACATGCCAGAATTGCGACATGCACTTCTTACTCTCCATTTTACTTAACGCAAGTTCATCTATCAATTATAACATCATATAACTTCTAATTACTTCAAGAAGAAAAAGAAATCTTACCTCAATCTTAGCCAAAACAGTCCACTAGTCTCGGCCAAACCGTGACCAACCTTCACCTTTGCACCACTTTTTCACGTTACAATCACACACACATATCCTCTACAAGCTTGTAACCATCTTGCTTTCTTGTTTCTCTTCCAAAAAGTTTATAAACAAACTTAGGGTTTTAAGGCATGTTCTCGCCCAAACCATGATCACCAACTTTGGAAGGTTAACTTGGTTTAGAACTTAGTCTAGGTGCTTAATCTTGGAAAGGAAATAAGTTGATCTTGTTCTTCTCTTTTTCTATGGTGTTTTCGAAAATCTCAAGAACAAGAGAGAGGTATGAGGGTTTGAAGGATGAATATCATGTGTGCTAAAGTCTTGCAAGACTTGAATTAATACAAGTGTAGTAGCACAAGTGGAGGGGGACCCATGAAGCCCCACTTGTCCACTTGTCTTCCCTTCTCATAAAATATCTCCACACTTAGCCATATTTTCCAACATTTCCGATGGCCACCCTTCACAATATCAAGACTTAATAATTTAACACTTAGTCCATAATTCTATTGGAAAGAATTCAATTACTAGAATTAATTCTTGTCATCACATTAATCTCGAAAATTTTCCATATAAGAAAATGAAAAAAAATCCTTTCCTTCCAATATTCAAATCTAATTTCCATAATCGTGTTCTCACTTAGTAGCTATAGAATTACGGGGTGTAACACTTATGATATATATACACATGTCGATTTTGTTGTCACATGTTCACGTTGTTATTTCCAATTTCTCTTGTGATTGTCATTCTGAGGTCGTTCATCCCATACAGTTCTATGTTCACGTTGTGATATACATGTGGTACGTTCGGGCCGTTTAAGCTTCGGGTGCCGGACACATCCCCCTGAAGTTGGGGTGTGACAAACTTGTAATAACAAACTTAATTTTGGAAATAAACCCAAAAGTTTGAACCTTGAGCTTTGAGATAGGTTTTCTTGAAATCCCTAGGTTAGAAACAATGAATTTCTACTTAGGATTCATGTGTATACGTTAGAATCCACTTGGAATAGGCTTACCTTGGTGTATGAGAGTGATGGAAGGAGAGAACTTTCGTTTTAGGGCTTGGAAAGGAATTGATTTTTTGAACTGCTCGGGTATTTATATGTTCAATCGTTGGGCCCTTTTATGGTTTGATTGTACAGTTCGTACAATTTCTATGGTGAGGAGTACAGGTTGTACATAATTGTACGATCCGTATAATGTGACCGTCACTAACTTACAATTTCCTGTGATTACCAAAAGATGAAGGGTCCCCTACGGTCAAAATGTATTATCAGTACAATTTTATATGGTCTGTTAAGTCACTGTATTTCATTGATTTTTGACGATCTTTGTACGGTGAAATTCTACGGTATGTACCATGTTCTATGATCCATATAATCCTAGCGTATAACAAGAATTACTAAACTGAAAGTGGATTTTTATTTTTATACTTCCCGTCTCATTTTCCTGAACTCATGAATCGTGAACAAGGGTTAGCTTGAAGGTACAAGGTGTTACACGGTGCCTCCCTCGCGAACGCAGAGAAGGAAACCAGAAACAACAATCTCCTAAAAAAACCAAAACATATTATCCAACCCCCGAAACTCGTTCTAAACCATATGAACACAAACCAAATATGATACCTAAGTATAGTCGACTCTACGGACTTGCCGCGCACTCAGAAGTCAGAACACCCATCCGACATCGTTACAACACATTTTTCCACAAATCACCTCTTAACTTTCTCAAAACTCAAATTTAGCCAATCAAGTACCCAAAACACATCTAAACGCCTCGGGATCCGGCCAAATATTTGAGTATGTCATAAATGTCATTCAGGACCTAATGGAATCGACGAAACTAAAACATAGACACGTTTACCCAAAAGTCAACTTTTAGTCAAACTATTCAATTTCAAAACTCAAGAAACCTCTAACTTAAGATTTTCTTTTCGAAAATAATCTGATTTACCTCGATAAGAGTGTTAACCCTCCCCGCAAGGTCTAAACATCAAAATGGAGACTACGGAAAGGACAATTTAGGTACTATAATTCAGGAAGGGTTAAACAACCAAATGGGTTGTTACACTAAAAGTCCTAGATTACATAGATTTTTCCCTTAGAATGCTTCATCCGGTGAAATTAATGAAAATCTCAGGTTTCAATCCTAAGCTCGAGTTTATATGGTTCCTTCTCTTTAGCTTGTCATCACATGTGACAATGAGTAAAGCAACAGAAGGGAAAATATATTCGTTATACTTTTTCAACATAAGCTCGTCATTCTTAGTTTTTGTTGTTTCATATTATTGTTCCAGTTACCGGTTTTTTCTCTTATATTTTAGTAAGGTCTGTTGGAAATTTACTAAAGTAGAATAAAGTTTATCCCATTATTTATGACTCAAATAATTGGGGCCCGCACGTTGGAAACGTTGTTTCCACACACGTGCACTCGTAGTGCCATGTATTATAAATTTCATTAGTGAAAGAGATATTGGTACGTAAGTAACATGTTTGAGACATATAATGATGGACGGTCATTGGCAAATGACGAGTGTTTCACGTTGGTAAATGAAGGAAGAATTGTGCATACTGTAAAGATTGAAACGGGTCGAAAAAGGGTCGCGGAGCCGAGAATGTGGCGCCACCACGGAGCCGGGAGCGCCGCGGCGCCACTACTAGCAGGGTCGCAGTGCCTCAATGGTTGATCTGCGATGCTAATTGGTCAGTAGATTATTGGAGTCGGGTTGCTAATTCTGCAGCGCCGCGACGCTTTCGAGGCGATGGTATGCGGCGAGTCAAAAGTTTGGCTGATTATGGAGACGTTTTGGGGCATTAAGAAGTCAGTCTTTCCTCCATAAATCAGCCATTATTTGGCTGCATTACTGGATGGATTAAATGAACATTACATGACATTTAAATGGCCACTACATGGGAATTGAAGAGACCACTCTTACACTACTATAAATTGGGACGAAGACTCAAGAACTCAAAAGCCTGTTGTTGACACAATCATTATTTACTACAAGTTTGTCACTGTTGTTGTAATCCTTATAGTTTACCCTTTCGAAGCACTTGTAATAGTTATTTACTATTTCTGTACATGCCTTATTTCCTAATAATTTTAAGACAATATTGTATTAGTGATCAAAAGATGTTTGCCAGCAGATATGATCCCAAATCTGGTTGTGGTTTTCTTCTTGAAAACAGTTCAAACAATATCTCTTTTAACAACTGTGCTTTCAAATCTGGTCCTAATTTTGGCTCTCTCTTTGACGATAGTTACAAATCTATTTCCGTCAAAGGTGGAGTCTCTGTCTCTGATGCTTAACTTCAATATACTATTAATATTCATGCTAGTGCGACTAAGGATCAAGGACGAGTTGGTGTCACCACTCCCAAAAGTGGTAGAAGCAAGCGCCCAAGAGAAGTTGAGGATATCAACTGGGACAAGAGGAGAAGGCTGAAGATGATGCTCTATCTTGCAGCAGAAGGCCTATATTTATCCCAGACAAATAATCTGAATTATGGTAAGGAGGAAATTGACACTCAGTCCAACAAAGTGACTATCATAGGCCAGAATTCAAAAGGTCTAAGTTAATTCTCCTTCCTTGTCTATAATATTTTTAGATAATTTGTGAATAAAAGTGTGTAAGCAAGGATGGGAATATGAAATTGTTTTAATTAAAAACTTATTATTCCTACACTTAAAAATCAGAAGTTTAGTCTCACCTTCCTTCTCGTTTAAAGATTGGACTATTGTAAACAAAGGCTTAAAAGATATGGTCTTAGATTGTAATAAGATTGAAATTATGTACAATCCTAAGTGAGCGCCAAGGATGTCCCTAGGTACCAATCACAAGGAAGAGGACTAAAGATAAACCTATCACCGATTCTAACAGAAGATCCTTCATTTGATAGGACGATGTTGGAAACTCAGTCGTACAAAGCCTACGGGCAATTGTAGTGGGCTAGAGTTTCCATATCTTAAACGATCTGAAGGCCAAAGAAAGGCAGAATTGGACACTCAGTCTGACAAAGCAACTGGAGTGGGCCAGAGTATCCAGATCACACACGATCCAGTTACGCCCTAACCACGGGCATGATATTGTTCATGTGAAGCAACTCCACCTCTAAAGTAAAAGGGGTTGGAGAGGTTGGCCTCAAAGGACTTCAGGGAATGAGATCACTCTAAAAAAAGGTGATACATGTCCCAAACTTGGTTTCAAGGATGTTGTTGTTTAAGCTGGTTTGAGACTAGTCCAACAGGTCTGTAATAACTAAACATGGTACAAATGAATGATATATTTGTAATTCGTGCTTCTATGTCATCATAGATTAAGACACGTTAGATTGAAAGTTATTCAAAAGCTAACTAAGTTGAGATTATTTTCGTCTGTCGACATAAACCCTCAAAATGAATGTGAGGTGGGCGAAGAGGCAAAAACATATTTCCATTCCGTCAAAGAAATAGCGAAAGAATCATCGCTCTTCTATAACTTAGTCACACATACATGTGTGATTTAAAGATAGTACAAAATAGAGTGGGGAGAGACAAGTACGTTATGACCTTCATTGATGATGGTACAACGCGTTGCATCCTTTGTTTGTTGAAACGCAAAGATGAAGTTATTGAAATGGATAGATGCTACAAAGCAGAAGTTGAAACTCAACTAAGCCTACGGATTAAGTAATTCGTAGTGATAGAGGGGGAGAATGCGAAGCATCATTCAACAAATGACTGCTCCTTACTCACCTCAGTCTAACATTGTTAGCGAAGTGCAAAGACATCGCCCAAAATATGTGGGGCAAGGCGATCTTTACCGCTAATATGATTATCAACAGAACTCTACATAAGGATAATGATAACCCTCCATGTAAAATATGGAAATGATCCCACCTACAAATGTTGTGATGTGGGGTGATTTGGTACAGGTTAGAATACCGAAATAGGTCAAGTTAGACCAAAAGACTATAGATTGCATATCTACTGGATTTGCAAATAAGAATAGTACTTATCGACTCTTGGTGTCAAAGAATGTTGAATTCTTTGAAGATAACTTTCCTTGAAAAGGAAAAAGAAGTAATTGCGCGAGGTTAACAAGAACCCGCGAGTGCCTGACTGTTCGGAGCTAGATGTTTCAAATTTACAGGACTCAGAAGTGCTGACTATCCAAACTTAATGTTTCAGATCTACAGAACTCATAGATTCTAGACATTGAACTGAGACGGAGCAAAGAGAGGACAAAGACTTGTTCCAGGCCTTCTAGCTTGTATGGTTTAGAATAAACCATGGATAATTAACAAAGAATTTTCAACTCCAGAAACACTGCTTTGGAAAGAAGCTACAGAGAGAGAAATATATTCCATCAGATAGAAACCATACTTATGTAATGGTTGACCTTCCTCCGAGAAAAGAACATTTGGGTTGTAAAAGTGGATACTCGAATTGAGTACAAAGCGGATGGATCTACTAACGAGTATAAGGCCTCAACTACTTGGACACATGCTCCCCTATGAATATCTTAACATACATGGTCACTGCAGTCTTGTGTGATATGGATATTGAGACAGCCTTCCTAATTAGAAAGTTGGTTTGGTGGACTGGTAGGCTTCTTTCTGAATTTTCATTTTGGTCCTTGAAATATTTACATTTTGGTCATGGAAGTTTTAGATAAAATAGAAATAATGAATCTGACGACAGAAACATTGACTCTGAAGTTAGAAAGTCAACAATTAGAAAACCGAAAGTTTGAATGAGGAAGAAGAAATTTATATGGAACAAACTCAAGAGGTATGTGGTTTCAGGGCAAGTTAAGAAAGTTTGTCGACTTATCAAATATATGTACGAGCTGAAACATGCCCTAAAGAAATGGCACAAAAACTTTGATATCACTCTACTATTGAATGGTTTCTCCATTAATATGTGTGACAAAAGTGTCTATATGAAATATAATTCTGACTCGTTCATCATGATATGTCTTTACGCAGATGACATGTTGATCACATGGAGTAGTCTTAGTTTGACCCTAGAGACTAAGAATGTGTTGAAACGATATTTCAATATGAAGGATATCGGTATTACAGATGACATCTTAGGAATTGGAATTTCTAAGATATCTAACGGACTGGTCAAATTCCAAAATTCATTTGTGAGGTGTTTTTTACAGTCTCATTGGAGTCACCAATAGAATTGATTGGAATCATGGTGCACCCGTATACCAGGACCGATATGCGCATGTAATATATAGTTCAATATATTTCACACACTATAACCAACCCAGTATCGGCTTACAAAGAAGATCAGTTGAACTAAGGTTCACTCGTGATTTTAGAAATGATCGATTGAAGGCGTCAAATCGGATATGACGATATCTGAAATACTCACTTATCTACGAATTATGGTATTCTGGATGTCCAGCGGTTCTGGGAGAACTCAGGAATACAAACTGGACATCAGAATTAAAGAACACCAAAGCCACAAGTGGATGTGTATGGTGTGTCTTAGAAAATCTTCTAAGCAAACATGCATCGGCCGATTCATGATGGAATCATAGTTTATCACTTTTGACAAAGAATGAAAAGAAGTTGAGTAACTTCACGACCTCTTAGAGGATGTCCATTATCGGGAAAAATATGTGTCTTTGTCAGTTATACACTGTAGGGCACGGATGACCACATCTGGACATTTTAGTCAGAGACATAAGACCGTGGGGCAGTTGATCATCACGAGTGTCACTTCCTTGATTACTAATCAAAGGATATAGCGGATCCTTTAACTAATGTACTACTTGAAGGTCAAGAGTTATGCTTGTCTAGGGGAAAGGGCTTAAAACCCAAACAATACGAACCTTTGTGGTGGTAACCCAACCATACCAATTGGAGATCCCAATAATTTGGTTCAATGGGAAAACTAAGCTGCAAAAGGTTTAATTGAGAATTTTGGTGGAAGCAAGAGCACTTCAGATGATGATTTCTGTAAAGAAACATGAATCCAAGGTCGTTCCCACGATAGACATTAAAGTGTTACATGCATGGTTGGTAGAGGTTATGTTTCCAAAACCATTACTCATCCTCAACAATTGAGGTTAGGTGTTATACCCCGTATTTCCAGAGTATGTACGTAAGGACGTACGTAGAAAAGTTTGGGCTTTAAAGTAGGCTTGGCCGATTTTACTTTGTGCACAACACCCGGTTAGAGTCGTTTTTCGACGAAACGTTTTACAAACTTTGCGAAGGGAAAATTCCGGCTATGTCATTTAGTATTTTTGCGGATTTTTCCGAGAGACGAAATGTTTTGGACCAACGAGAGGGCAACACTTGGCACCCTCTCATTGGTGGACTTAAGGGGCGGCTTAGGGCCGATTGAAGGGGCAAGTTGTTGGTAGATATTTGTGTAGATATTTGTGAGGGTTTTAAGGAGTAGGGACTAGGGGGCACTTGGGCATATCTTGGCCCTCCACTTGCCCCCCACATGGCTTGATCTTGTCCATTAAACTCCCTATAAATACCCCTCCCTTGTGAAGACTTCTTCATCCCAAAACTTCTAAGTCTTGAAAGCTTTCTTCCTCCCCCTTAGTGTAGTGTCTTGGCCGAGAGTCCCTCCCCCCTTTGTGAGGCCTTTGGCCGAGAGCACCCCCTCCCCCCCTTGGCCGAGAGTTTCCCCCCCCCCCCCTCCTAGTGGGGTTGGCCGAGGGGTACACACCCCCCCTTGTGGTGTTGTCTCGTATAAATACCCCCCCTCTTGGTAGAAATACTCTCCAAAGTATTGTTACTATACCCAAATTACCTTAGCCGTATACCTTGTAGTATTCCAAAAGTTACCTCTATACGTAGAGTCCGGAAATACTACCTTATGTCCTTTTTGTCTCAAACCGAAACCCTAAGGAAAATCTCCATAGTTGGTTGGAGTATTATGAAGAAGTTGTGTAGAACTTCTAAGGGTTGTTTGGAGCGGGTTGGAGCGCACGGAGTAGGAGCTAAACCTTGCTCAGGATCGACATTATAACTCGGATAATTTTGGGCTTATCGAGGTAAATATTCTTGTCCCCTTGTTGTAATTGGAAATTACATGTTGTAGGATTATATAGTTGAAGTATACTATATATAGATCTGAACATAGCTTTGCGGTAATGTCTTTTGACTTAAGCTCAAAAAAGAGAATCGAATCAGTAATTACATAGGATTGTATTACAAAGAGACTTGTGGTATTCTTTGTGTTGTAGAATTGTATACGTCCGGTTAGACGTATAAACCCCCCCCCCTGGTTGGCTTGGTAGCCGGCCACGATAGAGGAGGAGATTTACGCTGTTGCGGGGGGGAGGTGCTGCCGAATTTTCTGTAGAATATGGGACCGAATGTTAATAGACGTTTGTGGCCTATATAGGTGGAAGTACTACGAGTAGCGTATTCTACTTGATGAGTGGAAAGGGCTAGCAGGGGTACAGTACTGTGGAGCGTATTGCTTATTATCGATAATCGTCGCGAGGTATGTGAACCTCTTCCTATCCTTTATAGCATGATGTTTTGTAAACTATGTAGTACGGTAGACGTACATGTGCTAAATGAGTTTGGTTGGTTCAAAACATAGGGTGTTATAATAGCTTTATGGAAAGTTAGTTATAACGACTCTATGTAGGTAACAGAATGGTTTATTTATTGTAGAAGTTAAGAGACTTAACCTAATTGACTTGATGTGTAACATTTTGTTAAAAATGTTGTAAAACCTCATTCGTGAGTAATGAGTACTTGATTTTAAAGAATAATGTTTTACTGATTTCGAAAATGAGAATAAGTATCGAACAAACCACAGCAGCGCCAATAAAGGGAAATGTATTGACTAATCAAGTATTATTAAAACCGAGAAACTTCCATCTGCATAGAAGCTAAGATGAGACAAAATGATATTACATTTCCTAGATCATGGCTGCTGTTATAAGATTGTTATAAACAAGAATAACCTACTCACATATAAGGTATATGTTTCTCAAATTGTTTTAAAGGATAATTATATTATTAAGTGATTAATACTATGAACTACGAAACCTTTCGAAACGAGAAACTTGAGTAATTGAAAGTTGGCAAACTTGAACGTTTGGAAAAGAATGTTGTTACTTGAATTTACAAAGAGTAGTGTTTTGAATTACTTAAAAAGATAGTCACTCTATTTTTATACTACGGGTATGGTGTGACTTTTGTGAAAGGAACGGATCTTTAAAGAGTTAATGTATGAAGTACTTTGGGGATAAAAACCCGAACTTGTTAACATAAAGAAGAAAGTACCTTGTGTGAATAACTTGATTGTATTGGTTTGTGATAGCCTTGTAATACCTTCTTGTTGATTTGATAAGTAAACATATTAGGATGCTACGTGTGTTAGTATTCTGTGATATTTGTGTAAAGGGGTTTCCCTTGTTGTGCTTATGTTGTTTAACGGTAAGCCGTTGTGCTAGTATTACATCACTCACCTTTTGACATGTTTCCGGGGGTTAAGCTGCCCTCCGATGCGGGGTAGACTCAGGCGGTCTGGGACCATGATTCGAGAATACCTCATGCGGGTCCTGGGGCCTGCGCGAGCTACGAGTTCGATGTTAGTGTGCGGCCTTTATGGTCATGCGTCTATATGGCCACGCGGATCGCGAGTCCGGGACGTTGCCGGGAGTAGCTACCCTCGACGCGGAATACCTCACGCGGGCCATCGGAGTGGCCTACGCGAGTGCGGAAGTTCGGTGGCTAGACGCGCACATTTGATATCGCGCGCAGTGACCGCTTTGATCATGTGATGCAGACAGATATCATGATACGATTTATGACCTTGTTAGTACTGCTGGTGTTAGTAGTCGGCTATGCCTTCGCATTTACCCTGCATCGCTTTATTTGGACACGGTAGGACTCGGTGTTCATGTGTATTCCTTGGTGCTTTTCTATCATAGATCGCCGTGGCGAGGAAGGTATTCCACGGGCATGACTGATGTTGTGGGCGTGAGACCCATGGTTATATTTGAGTGATGACTTTGAGGGCGTGAGTCCCTGACTTGACATGACTGCTTATGTATTGTGAACTGTAGTGTGGTAATCATACATGTCTCTGCTTTATATAGATATTATGATTTCATTTACGATTTTCGCCACATACTTGGTACTGTTGTAGATCGACCTTCGGCCGCTCATGCCGCAGTTGAGGTACACGCCATTGATCCTAGCTCTCGTGGTCACGCCAAAGATTTGGGAAGCTCCGTTTCTCCGAGGCTTATCGACGTATAGTCCTGTCGTAGTAGGTGCTTACATTCAGGGGTATGGCGGGGCCCTGTCCCGCCATTGTTGTCATGTCACTCTTAGAGGTCTGTAGTACTGTTGTGGGCAGAGTTGTATATGGGATGTAACTGTTCGGTTTTAAATTGATTTATATATATGCCGAAAGGCAAGTTTTCTCGACATCGTTTTACTTCATAATATTTTTCATGTCTTGTTTTATATTCCACGATTACTCGATGGTGTATCACTAGGGTGCCCGGGTAAGGCACTACCACGTCCGGTTCGGTCGTGACAAAAGTGGTATCGAGCGATTAATCCTCGGAAAGTGTCTACAGCACGTATCCAAGATTCTTGATTATCGGTGTTGTGCACCACACCAATAATCAGGAGGCTATAGGATATTTAGGATTGGTTTCCATTCTTCTCACTCTGAGATCGTGCCTTAGAGCTGTGTTATAAGTTGGACCCCTCTAACGTATTTATTTCCCTTACCGTTATGCCTCCGCGTAAGGAAACCCGGGCCCAGAAGGGCAAGGCAGCCGAGGGAGCTGCGAGTTGAGCACAGAGGGTTACGAGGGCACAGGCCCAATCATTACCTGGGATGGTGTTTCATTCAGGGAATTCAACCATACTTTTGCTCTATCCCTGAGTGAGAAGGGAAAGAGCCTCAACCTGACGGCATCATCAGTAACGCCGTTATATCTGAACGTGGCACATAGCTCCAAGAAATTAGCTATGTGCATGTGTGGATCCTCCGATGGTAGTCCTCCGAATTGCACAGTGTGCTGTACCATGCTCAAAATTGCTGGTTTTATCTCGAAGTTGTTGGCTCCTATTGTAGGGAGCCCAATGCATGTCTGTGCTCCATTCACTCTTGGCAGCACATAATCTCCCAAACTTCTTTCTGGCTGGATTCGGACTCTATCCTCCACATCTAGTGGCACTTGATGAGGATTTTCTGGGTTAGGGTGATTTTCACCTAACCCTTCTCTCATCATGTTATTGTTTAGATTACCGTCCATCTCTATCAACGTTGCAACCCGTTGATTCTTTCTCGCTTTGCTTGCGTTTTTCGATCTGGATTGAAGGGAACAAGAGTGTCCGCTCCTCTTCTCCTTCGCATAAACCGATTGCACAAATAGATCCAAAACAGAAAAACAACTCACGCAACCCGATTTTTCGAAAAATAGCGAAAAACGTAAAAATTAAAATAAAAATTAAAGACCAAATTAGAAATTAAAAATAGATAATTTGATATTGAACTATTGCCTAATCCCCGGCAACGGCGCCAAAAACTTGATGCGCGATTAGATGCACACACTTTTAAACGCAAGTGCACGTTATCGTATCAAGTAGTATAGTCTTGGATAAGACCGAATATCGTCCTCTAGGATTAGGGTCCAAGTATCAGTTATCTATTTTCTAGTATCTATTTGGTGAATTAATGATTGATTGTTTGGTTTGTAATTAAGAGTTATGAAAGCTAATTAAATATAAAGATTTAATTCAGATGTGATGAGAATAGGGCTTCTATGTATCCTTACTATCCGCTTATGTTACTTACTAATACACTAACTTATGGTGTTCTTCTTTTGGAGAAAGCAGGTTTACGAAATCGTTTTATACTCCCGTTAGGGTTATATAAACACTCAACCCCAGTATTGTTCCTTACCTAACTTTCGCTGATAAGGGTAACGCTATAGGAGGATTAAGCACAAAAACCTAGTTGGAAATCACGCACAATGCGCAAAATTAGGATTGTTAAGCCTCTCATCAACGCTTACAAATCTAATTGAGGTATTTTCATCCCCAATTCAAGATATCTACCCAACTTACAAAGATATTCACAATCCCCTTTTCGTAACGATTAGAAATCATATAGTGATAACTAGTTGTCAATTAGCTACCAAGAATTCAACTCAATTATTGGATAGATCTCTCAATAAGAATAATCACCATAAGCATGCATTAATTTATAACATAAGGTTCAAGAAATTCAACATAGAAAGCCCTATAAGAGAATTAGTTCCTAGCCATGAATATGACAAGAACTAATTCAAAGTTCATCATGCAAAACTGAATTAAAGAAAAGAAAAGGAAAGAAATTACTAATGTTTAGGTCTCCAATCTCTAGGCAAGAAAACCTTGTGTTTGGCAAGAAAGGAACACTTTAAACCGCCTAGGGTTCTCCTTTTATAGGTTTAAAACGCCTCCTTCTTTTCCTCGCAGCTGGCCCAAAAATCCGTCAAAAGACCTAAAATTTCAGCGTCGGCGCCGCGGCCCTGCTGATGGGCGCCGCGGCGCCGGAAGTTCTGAAATCCGTCGGATGTTTTGGCGCCGCGGCCCGATATTCGCTGTTCGGTAGCGCGCCAGTATCTTCTGTAGCTCCTCCGGATGTTTAGCGCCGCGTGCATCTGCTGTCTTAGCCGCGGCGCCAGTCTTCGCCTCACGAATAATGGGCGCCGCGCCCCGCTGATGCAGGAGGCCGCGCTGGGTCCGATTTTAGCCTCGTTCGCCACTTTCTCTGCTTTCACTGCATCTCCTCTTTGCCCTCTTTTTGCTCCTTTTTCCGCCATTTGGCCATTTCAACCACTTTGACTCAATAGAAAGAAAAACTATCCTAATACGACACTTATATGTGCAAAATGGGACAAAAGACTAACTAAACAGACTAAAAGGTGTATTTTATATACACCGATCAAATACCCCCAAACTTAACCTTTGCTCGCCCTCGAGCAAAGATAGAAAGAAATACAATAAAAGACTCACTAGAATGAAAAATAAAGGACTCCCTGTCATTAATCACTTTTCTTTGCATAGATGTTAACTAGAAAAACATGAAGGTTAGCGAATAATACGCAGGAACATATAGCATGGAATTTCAACACATTGAGCTAGATATTTCGCAAACTCATACTTATCATGCTTAAATGGAAGTTCATATACTAAATCATGCATATAAATTCAAGAATTCCTATGGCATGCTTACTTGCTATTCTCCACTAATTCTGGATATGCATAAAAGAGATCTTGAGACTTTGAGGTTGTAATGTTGGCTTAGGTAGGGGTTGGTAAAGATAGGCATTTAGGCTCGTTGTTGCACCATAAGCTCTTTGGCTTTTCAATTTTTCCCTTTTTCTTTTGATTCTTTCCTTCACTTCAATTCTATCCTTCCCCTCTTTTGTTTTGGGAGAGTGAAGTGTATTATACTAATAGGCACCCCCAAACTTAGGCTTTTGCCTCTTTCTTATTACTTTTTTTTTATTGGGGTGCAACAAACTCATTCACTCTTTTTGTCTCTTTTTTAACACAATGGATTCCACGATTTCATATTTGCACTTATGGTACAATTTGTGGGAACATAGGGTGTCAAAGAAGAAGTTTCAAATTTAGGCTCAATGGGGCTGACTAGGGATATTTTTAAAGTACAGGATAGAAAAGAATGGTAAGAATTGGCTATCAAAGAAATGCCTGAGTCATCTCCCTAACATACATATCCTAACTATTTCGCCTCAAATAGCCAGCAATCATAACACATAAGCATTTATCATTTATCATGCATAACTCAAGTAAGAAACTCCAAATAGACAGATTCTGTGAGTTTTTGGCATATCTAACCTAAGTGTTTAGATAGTTGCTTCAATTCCTTTACATTATTCCACCTTACTTCACTAGGTGTTTCTAGCAACTACAGCATATATGATTTTTGACAGGCAATTATGACTCAAAAAGAAAAATTTTGGTGACTCAAAATAAGCATAAAATAAATAAAAAGACTTAAATAAAACATAACATGACACACAAATAAAACACCCCCAAACTTAAATCACACATTGTCCCCAATGTGTGCAAGACTCAAAGACAATAAAAGAAAACGACACTTACAAACTTTGTCTAAAATGGTGGTGGTGGCGGTGGATAATGCTTTGAATTCAGTGAGGGGAGGAGTATTCTTGGTGTTTTGATTTGGCGATAGGGCCTTCGGATCAGGGTATCCTCCATAACTCATAGTTTTTGTTGCGCGCCGCCGCCGCACTTTGGCGCGCGGCGCCTAATCATCCGCGCCTTCGGGATTTTCGCGCGCCGCCTCGACAGCGGCGCGGCTAAACTCGCCAACTTTGAATTCTACCGTCGCGGCCGCCTCGGCGCCGCGCTCTTAAACTTCCGAGCTGTTCAGATCTTTTTAGCCGCGCGGCTACCCGCTTTTCTGGAAATCCTGGCTTTCATTCGGCTTTTCATCCCCCGGTTTAATTTCCTGTACCTGTCAATCACACAAACAACAAGATCCAATACTGTGAGACTGTTCTTAGACAAAATAAAATTGAACTAATGATAGAAATTAAAATAACGTAATTGAAAACATTGGGTTGCCTCCCAAGTAGCGCTGTCTTTAACGTCTTTTAGCCGGACGCAAGTTCCTTAGACTTAATAGCCCTGGGGTGGATTAAGTCCCCAACCAATCCATTTCCGCCACATTTGGCGTTTCCTTTTTCTTCTTTTCTTTTTAGCATTATCAGTAGTAGGAGTTAGGGACATTTACCTCATTTAGTGTCATTTCAAAGAAACCATGCCCGCTTGGGCTCATCACTCTTTGATTGCCGTAAGGGTCGCATGGGGTTTGATGGTGTTGATTGCAAAACACCCACTTACGCTTCGCTCGATG
Organism: Przewalskia tangutica; assembly: GCA_029844215.1. Lineage (NCBI taxonomy): Eukaryota > Viridiplantae > Streptophyta > Magnoliopsida > Solanales > Solanaceae > Przewalskia > Przewalskia tangutica. The sequence goes on along the minus strand of CM056740.1, from coordinate 39,299,864 downwards.
GCGTGTTTAAAAACTTTAAATACCATTTCTTCATTCTCCACCCTTAGCGTTAACTCTCCTCTTTCAACGTCAATCAAGGCTCTACAGTTGCTAGGAATGGCCTCCCGATATGATAGGGATTTCCGCATCTTCTTCCATATCAAGGATGAGGAAATCTGCAGGGAAGAAGAACTTTCCTACTTTCACAATCACGTCCTCAATCTTACCCCGCGGGTGAACCACTGTCCTGTCGGCTAGTTGCAGACTCACCGTGGTTGGTTTAGCCTCTCCCAATTCCAATCTTTTGAAAACTGATAGGGGCATCAAATTTATACTCGCCCCTAAATCGCATAGAGCTCTGTTGCACGTCACCCTGCCCACTGTGCATGGTAGTGTAAAGCTTCCAGGATCCTTTAGCTTTGGTGGCGCTTTTCTTGTAAGATAGCACTACATTCTTACATTAGTGCTACTATCTCATATTCGCCGCTTTCCTCTTTTTCCCCAAGATTTCTTTCATGAACTTGAAATAAGACGGATTCGCTCCAAAGCCTCTATAAAAGGTATGTTGATATGCAACTTCTGAATACCTCCAAGAATTTGGAAAATTGTTTATCGACGCCTTCCTTTGTAATCTCTGAGGGAAAGGAATCTTTTCTGTATACTCCTTCTCCGGAGTTTTCTCTATCACTGGGCTAGGTTCAGCCACCTTCTCCTTTTCTAACTCTGCTTCCTTCTCAACTATTGGTTGAGGTGGGCCATTGCTCCAATTGTCTTCCACTTCAACCGCATCGCTTACATTGCTCCCTGATTCACCTCTGTATTGCTTGCGGTGTCCCCGTGGCTCGACGTTGACTCGCTGCCACCGCCCTACTTGTGTTTCCAAGTTTCAACGAGGATCTAGCTTCGTCATAAATCGCGTGCGGGCGTTGCAAGTGTTGTCAAAGCCGCTTTAAGCTCATCCGCTTTTCACTGAACCGTGCATTGAATCGCTGAGGCCGTGGGGCTTGAATGAAGGCTGGTTACGGTTCTGCTTACGCATCGCCTCGTATTGGTTCTGTTGCCGATCACGATTCTCGCCGCTCGCATCGTTCTCACGCTACGATATTGATTCCCGCCCTGATCTCCTTTCCATGAGAAATTTGGGTGATTCCTCCACCCTGGATTATAAGTGTTTGAGTAATGGTTGTTTTGTTGCCTCTGGTAATTACCCACTGCTTGACATTCCGCCTGCTCCATTGGTATATTATTGGGATCCGCTGAAGGACACCTATCAAATGTATGTGGGCCACCACATATCTCACAGCTTTTAGGCATTTGTACCGCGTTCACCGACACTGTATGTTGCTGCAACTGTTTTGCTAGAAGAGCTACTTGGGCATTCAAGGCAGCAATAGCATCTATCTCGTGGACTCCCACAGTTCTTCTCCCACTTGTCGCCCTTTCTTCAGTGACATGGTTGTTAGTGGCCATATCTTCTAATAACTCATGAGCATCGTGGGTTGTTTTCCTCATGAATGCTCCACCTGCTGCTGCATCTATGATGGTCCTGGTTGTACTGCTCAGCCCGTTGTAGAAGATGTGGACCAAGTTCCACAACTCAATGCAATGGTGTGGGCACTTTCTTTGTAGATCCTTGAACCTCTCCCACGCCTCATATAAAGATTCTCCATCAGCTTGGTAGAAGTTGTTCAACTCCCCTCTCAGTTTTGCTGCTTTACAAGGCGGAAAGAACTTGGCTAGGAATTTCTGTGCCATGTGAATATCGAATCGGCTGGCAGGGAATTCAACCATACTTTTGCTCTATCCCTGAGTGAGAAGGGAAAGAGCCTCAACCTGACGGCATCATCAGTAACGCCGTTATATCTGAAAGTGGCACATAGCTCCAAGAAATTAGCTATGTGCATGTGTGGATCCTCCGATGGCAGTCCTCCGAATTGCACAGTGTGCTGTACCATGCTCAGAATTGCTGGTTTTATCTCGAAGTTGTTGGCTCCTATTGCAGGGAGCCTAATGCATGTTTGTGCTCCATTCACTCTTGGCAGCACATAGTCTCCCAAACTTCTTTCTGGCTGGATTTGGACTCTATCCTCCACATCTATTGGCACTTGCTGAGGATCTCCTGGGTTAGGTTGATTTTCGCCCAACCCTTCTCTCATCCTGTTATTGTTTAGATTACGCCCATCTCTATCAACGCGTTGCAACCCGTTGATTCTTTCTCGATCGCTTGCGTTTTCTCGATCTCTGGATTGAAGGGAACAAGAGTGTCTGCTCCTCTTCTCCTTCGCATAAACTGATTGCCTGAAATAGATCAAAAACAGAAAACAACTCACGGCAACCTGATTTTTCGAAAAATAGCGAAAAACGTAAAAATTAAAATAAAAATTAAAGACCAAATTAGAAATTAAAAATAGATAATTTGATATTGAACTATTGCCTAATCCCCGGCAACGGCGCCAAAAACTTGATGCGCGATTAGATGCACACACTTTTAAACGCAAGTGCACGTTATCGTATCAAGTAGTATAGTCTTGGATAAGACCGAATATCGTCCTCTAGGATTAGGGTCCAAGTATCAGTTATCTATTTTCTAGTATCTATTTGGTGAATTAATGATTGATTGTTTGGTTTGTAATTAAGAGTTATGAAAGCTAATTAAATATAAAGATTTAATTCAGATGTGATGAGAATAGGGCTTCTATGTATCCTTACTATCCGCTTATGTTACTTACTAATACACTAACTTATGGTGTTCTTCTTTTGGAGAAAGCAGGTTTACGAAATCGTTTTATACTCCGTTAGTGGTTATATAAATACTCAACCCAGATTGTTCCTTACCTAACTTTCACGATAAGGGTAACGCTATAGGAGGATTAAGCACAAAACCTAGTTGATCACGCACAATGCGCAAAATTAGGGTTGTTAAGCCTCTCATCAACGCTTACAAATCTAATTGAGGTATTTTCATCCCCAATTCAAGATCGTCTACCCAACTTACAAAGATATTCACAATCCCCTTTTCGTAACTGATTAGAAATCATATAGTGATAACTAGTTGTCAATTAGCTACCAAGAATTCAACTCAATTATTGGATAGATCTCTCAATAAGAATAATCACCATAAGCGTGCATTAATTTATAACATAAGGTTCAAGAAATTCAACATAGAAAGCCTATAAGAGAATTAGTTCTAGCCATGAATATGATAAGAACTAATTCAAAGTTCATCATGCAAAACTGAATTAAAGAAAAGAAAAAGGAAAGAAATTACTAATGTTTAGGTCTCGAATCTCTAGGCAAGAAAACCTTGTGTTTGGCAAGAAAGGGAACACTTTAAAAGCGCCAGGTTCTCCTTTTATAGGTTTAAAACGCCTCCTTCTTTTCCTCGCAGTTCGCCCAAAAATCCGTCAAAAGACCTAAAATTTCGCGTCGGCGCGGCGCTGATAGGCGCGCGCTGGAGTTCTGAAATCCGTCGGATGTTTTGGCGCCGCGGCCCTGATATCTGCTGTCTGAGGGCGCCGTGCCGCCAGATTCTTCAGTAGCTCTCCGGATGTTTAGCGCCGCGACCGTGATTCCGTTTGCAGCCGCAGCCTTGAGTCTTCGCCTCACGAATGGCGCCGCGCCTCGCTGTCGCAGGAGGCCGCTACTGGGTCCGGATTTTAGCTCCGTTCGCCACTTTCTCTGTTTTCAGCTCTGGCATCTCCTCTTTTGCCCTCTTTTTGCTCCTTTTCCGCCATTTGGCCATTTCAACCACTTTGACTCAATAGAAAGAAAAACTATCCTAATACGACACTTATATGTGCAAAATGGGACAAAAGACTAACTAAAACAGACTCAAAAGGTGTATATAAAATACACCGATCACGGCGCCACTACTAGCAGGGTCGTAGTGCCTCAATGGTTGATCTGCGATGCTAATTGGTCAGTAGATTATTGGAGTCGGGTTGCTAATTCTGCAGCGCCGCGACGCTTCCGAGACAGTGACTGTGCGACGGAAGTCCAAAAGTTTGGCTGATTATGGAGACGTTTTGGGGCATTAAGAAGTCAGTTTTTCCTCCATAAATCAGCCATTATTTGGCTGCATTACTGGATGGATTAAATGAACATTACATGACATTTAAATGGCCACTACATGGGAACTTGAAGAGACCACTCTTACACTACTATAAATTGGGACGAAGACTCAAGAACTCAAAAGCATGTTGTTGACACAATCATTATTTACTACAAGTTTGTCACTGTTGTTGTAATCCTTATAGTTTACCCTTTCGAAGCACTTGTAATAGTTATTTACTATTTCTGTACATGCCTTATTTCCTAATAATTTTAAGACAATATTGTATTAGTGATCAAAAGATGTTTGCCAGCAGATATGATCCCAAATCTGGTTGTGGTTTTCTTCTTAAAAATAGTTCAAACAATATCTCTTTTAACAACTGTGCTTTCAAATCTGGTCCTAATTTTGGCTCTCTCTTTGACGATAGTTACAAATCTATTTCCGTCAAAGGTGGAGTCTCTGTCTCTGATGCTTAACTTCAATATACTATTAATATTCATGCTAGTGCGACTAAGGATCAAGGACGAGTTGGTGTCACCACTCCCAAAAGTGGTAGAAGCAAGCGCCCAAGAGAAGTTGAGGATATCAACTGGGACAAGAGGAGAAGGCTGAAGATGATGTTCTATCTTGCAGCAGAAGGCCTATATTTATCCCAGACAAATAATCTGAATTATGGTAAGGAGGAAATTGACACTCAGTCCAACAAAGTGACTATCATAGGCCAGAATTCAAAAGGTCTAAGTTAATTCTCCTTCCTTGTCTATAATATTTTTAGATAATTTGTGAATAAAAGTGTGTAAGCAAGGATGGGAATATGAAATTGTTTTAATTAAAAACTTATATTTCCTACACTTAAAAATCAGAAGTTTAGTCTCACCTTCCTTCTCGTTTAAAGATTGGACTATTGTAAACAAAGGCTTAAAAGATATGGTCTTAGATTGTAATAAGATTGAAATTATGTACAATCCTAAGTGAGCGCCAAGGATGTCCCTAGGTACCAATCACAAGGAAGAGGACTAAAGATAAACCTATCACCGATTCTAACAGAAGATCCTTCATTTGATAGGATGATGTTGGAAACTCAGTCGTACAAAGCCTACGGGCAATTGTAGTGGGCTAGAGTTTCCATATCTTAAACGATCTGAAGGCCAAAGAAAGGCAGAATTGGACACTCAGTCTGACAAAGCAACTGGAGTGGGCCAGAGTATCCAGATCACACACGATCCAGTTACGCCCTAACCACGGGCATGATATTGTTCATGTGAAGCAACTCCACCTCTAAAGTAAAAGGGGTTGGAGAGGTTGGCCTCAAAGGACTTCAGGGAATGAGATCACTCTAAAAAAAGGTGATACATGTCCCAAACTTGGTTTCAAGGATGTTGTTGTTTAAGCTGGTTTGAGACTAGTCCAACAGGTCTGTAATAACTAAACATGGTACAAATGAATGATATATTTGTAATTCGTGCTTCTATGTCATCATAGATTAAGACACGTTAGATTGAAAGTTATTCAAAAGCTAACTAAGTTGAGATTATTTTCGTCTGTCGACATAAACCCTTAAAATGAATGTGAGGTGGGCGAAGAGGCAAAAACATATTTCCATTCCGTCAAAGAAATAGCGAAAGAATCATCGCTCTTCTATAACTTAGTCACACATACATGTGTGATTTAAAGATAGTACAAAATAGAGTGGGGAGAGACAAGTACGTTATGACCTTCATTGATGATGGTACAACGCGTTGCATCCTTTGTTTGTTGAAACGCAAAGATGAAGTTATTGAAATGGATAGATGCTACAAAGCAGAAGTTGAAACTCAACTAAGCCTACGGATTAAGTAATTCGTAGTGATAGAGGGGGAGAATGCGAAGCATCATTCCACAAATGACTGCTCCTTACTCACCTCAGTCTAACATTGTTAGCGAAGTGCAAAGACATCGCCCAAAATATGTGGGGCAAGGCGATCCTTACCGCTAATATGATTATCAACAGAACTCTGCATAAGGATAATGATAACCCTCCATATAAAATATGGAAATGATCCCACCTACAAATGTTGTGATGTGGGGTGATTTGGTACAGGTTAGAATACCGAAATAGGTCAAGTTAGACCAAAAGACTATAGATTGCATATCTACTGGATTTGCAAATAAGAATAGTACTTATCGACTCTTGGTGTCAAAGAATGTTGAATTCTTTAAAGATAACTTTCCTTGAAAAGGAAAAAGAAGTAATTGCGCGAGGTTAACAAGAACCCGCGAGTGCCTGACTGTTCGGAGCTAGATGTTTCAAATCTACAGGACTCAGAAGTGCTGACTATCCAAACTTAATGTTTCAGATCTACAGAACTCATAGATTCTAGACATTGAACTGAGACGGAGCAAAGAGAGGACAAAGACTTGTTCCAGGCCTTCTAGCTTGTATGGTTTAGAATAAACCATGGATAATTAACAAAGAATTTTCAACTCCAGAAACACTGCTTTGGAAAGAAGCTACAGAGAGAGAAATATATTCCATCAGATAGAAACCATACATGTGTAATGGTTGACCTTCCTCCGAGAAAAGAACATTTGGGTTGTAAAAGTGGATACTCGAATTGAGTACAAAGCGGATGGATCTACTAACGAGTATAAGGCCTCAACTACTTGGACACATGCTCCCCTATGAATATCTTAACATACAGGGTCACTGTAGTCTTGTGTGATATGGATGTTGAGACAGCCTTCCTAATTAGAAAGTTGGTTTGGTGGACTGGTAGGCTTCTTTCTGAATTTTCATTTTGGTCCTTGAAATATTTACATTTTGGTCATGGAAGTTTTAGATAAAATAGAAATAATGAATCTGACGACAGAAACATTGACTCTGAAGTTAGAAAGTCAACAGTTAGAAAACCGAAAGTTTGAATGAGGAAGAAGAAATTTATATGGAACAAACTCAAGAGGTATGTGGTTTCAGGGCAAGTTAAGAAAGTTTGTCGACTTATCAAATCTATGTACGAGCTGAAACATGCCTTAAAGAAATGGCACAAAAACTTTGATATCACTCTACTATTGAATGGTTTCTCCATTAATATGTGTGACAAAAGTGTCTATATGAAATATAATTCTGACTAGTTCATCATGATATGTCTTTACGCAGATGACATGTTGATCACATGGAGTAGTCTTAGTTTGACCCTAGAGACTAAGAATGTGTTGAAACGATATTTCAATATGAAGGATATGGGTATTACAGATGACATCTTAGGAATTGGAATTTCTAAGATATCTAACGGACTGGTCTAATTCCAAAATTCATTTGTGAGGTGTTTTTTACAGTCTCGTTGGAGTCACCAATAGAATTGATTGGAATCATGGTGCACCCGTATACCAGGACCGATATGCGCATGTAATATATAGTTCAATATATTTCACACACTATAACCAACCCAGTATCGGCTTACAAAGAAGATCAGTTGAACTAAGGTTCACTCGTGATTTTAGAAATGATCGATTGAAGGCGTCAAATCGGATATGACGATATCTGAAATACTCACTTATCTACGAATTATGGTATTCTGGATGTCCAGCGGTTCTGGGAGAACTCAGGAATACAAACTGGACATCAGAATTAAAGAACACCAAAGCCACAAGTGGATGTGTATGGTGTGTCTTAGAAAATCTTCTAAGCAAACATGCATCGGCCGATTCATGATGGAATCATAGTTTATCACTTTTGACAAAGAATGAAAAGAAGTTGAGTAACTTCACGACCTCTTAGAGGATGTCCATTATCGGGAAAAATATGTGTCTTTGTCAGTTATACACTGTAGGGCACGGATGACCACATCTGGACATTTTAGTCAGAGACATAAGACCGTGGGGCAGTTGATCATCACGAGTGTCACTTCCTTGATTACTAATCAAAGGATATAGCGGATCCTTTAACTAATGTACTACTTGAAGGTCAAGAGTTATGCTTGTCTAGGGGAAAGGGCTTAAAACCCAAACAATACGAACCTTTGTGGTGGTAACCCAACCATACCAATTGGAGATCCCAATAATTTGGTTCAATGGGAAAACTAAGCTGCAAAAGGTTTAATTGAGAATTTTGGTGGAAGCAAGAGCACTTCAGATGATGATTTCTGTAAAGAAACATGAATCCAAGGTCGTTCCCACGATAGACATTAAAGTGTTACATGCATGGTTGGTAGAGGTTATGTTTCCAAAACCATTACTCATCCTCAACAATTGAGGTTAGGTGTTATACCCCGTATTTCCAGAGTATGTACGTAAGGACGTACGTAGAAAAGTTTGGGCTTTAAAGTAGGCTTGGCCGATTTTACTTTGTGCACAACACCCGGTTAGAGTCGTTTTTCGACGAAACGTTTTACAAACTTTGCGAAGGGAAAATTCCGGCTATGTCATTTAGTATTTTTGCGGATTTTTCCGAGAGACGAAATGTTTTGGACCAACGAGAGGGCAACACTTGGCACCCTCTCATTGGTGGACTTAAAGGGCGGCTTAGGGCCGATTGAAGGGGCAAGTTGTTGGTAGATATTTGTGTAGATATTTGTGAGGATTTTAAGGAGTAGGGACTAGGGGGCACTTGGGCATATCTTGGCCCTCCACTTGCCCCCCACATGGCTTGATCTTGTCCATTAAACTCCCTATAAATACCCCTCCCTTGTGAAGACTTCTTCATCCCAAAACTTCTAAGTCTTGAAAGATTTCTTCCTCCCCCTTAGTGTAGTGTCTTGGCCGAGAGCCCCTCCCCCCTTTGTGAGGCCTTTGGCCGAGAGCACCCCCTCCCCCCCTTGGCCGAGAGTTTCCCCCCCCTCCTAGTGGGGTTGGCCGAGGGGTACACACCCCCCCTTGTGGTGTTGTCGCGTAGATATACACCCCCCGCTTGGTAGACATCCTCTCCAGAGTATTGTTACTATACCCAAATTACCTTAGCCGTATACCTTGTAGTATTCCAAAAGTTACCTCTATACGTAGAGTCCGGAAATACTACCTTATGTCCTTTTTGTCTCAAACCGAAACCCTAAGGAAAATCTCCATAGTTGGTTGGAGTATTATGAAGAAGTTGTGTAGAACTTCTAAGGGTTGTTTGGAGCGGGTTGGAGTGCACGGAGTAGGAGCTAAACCTTGCTCAGGATCGACATTATAACTCGGATAATTTTGGGCTTATCGAGGTAAATATTCTTGTCCCCTTGTTGTAATTGGAAATTACATGTTGTAGGATTATATAGTTGAAGTATACTATATATAGATCTGAACATAGCTTTGCGGCAATGTCTTTTGACTTAAGCCTGAAAAGAAGAGAACTGAACTGTAATTACATAGGATTGTATTACAGTAGACTTGTGTGGTATTGCTGTGTTGTAGAATTGTATACGTCCGGTTAGACGTATAAACCCCCCCTGGTTGGCTTGGTAGCCGGCCACGATAGAGGAGGAGATTTACGCTGTTGCGGGGGGGGGGGGTGCTGCCGAATTTTCTGTAGAATATGGGACCGAGTGTTAATAGACGTTTGTGGCCTATATAGGTGGAAGTACTACGAGTAGCGTATTCTACTTGATGAGTGGAAAGGGCTAGCAGGGGTACAGTACTGTGGAGCGTATTGCTTATTATCGATAATCGTCGCGAGGTATGTGAACCTCTTCCTATCCTTTCTAGCATGATGTTTTGTAAACTATGTAGTACGGTAGACGTACATGTGCTAAATGAGTTTGGTTGGTTCAAAACATAGGGTGTTATAATAGCTTTATGGAAAGTTAGTTATAACGACTCTATGTAGGTAACAGAATGGTTTATTTATTGTAGAAGTTAAGAGACTTAACCTAATTGACTTGATGTGTAACATTTTGTTAAAAATGTTGTAAAACCTCATTCGCGAGTAATGAGTACTTGATTTTAAAGAATAATGTTTTACTGATTTCGAAAATGAGAATAAGTATAGAACAAACCACAGCAGCGCCAATAAAGGGAAATGTATTGACTAATCAAGTATTATTAAAACCAGTAGAAACTTCCATCTGCATAGAAGCTAAGATGAGACAAAATGATATTACATTTCCTAGATCATGGCTGCTGTTATAAGATTGTTATAAACAAGAATAACCTACTCACATATAAGGTATATGTTTCTCAAATTGTTTTAAAGGAGAATTATATTATTAAGTGATTAATACTATGAACTACGAAACCTTTCGAAACGAGAAACTTGAGTAATTGAAAGTTGGCAAACTTGAACATTTGGAAAAGAATGTTGTTACTTGAATTTACAAAGAGTAGTGTTTTGAATTACTTAAAAAGATAGTCACTCTATTTTTATACTACGGGTATGGTGTGACTTTTGTGAAAGGAACGGATCTTTAAAGAGTTAATGTATGAAGTACTTTGGGGATAAAAACCCGAACTTGTTAACATAAAGAAGAAAGTACCTTGTGTGAATAACTTGATTGTATTGGTTTGTGATAGCCTTGTAATACCTTCTTGTTGATTTGATAAGTAAACATATTAGGATGCTACGTGTGTTAGTATTCTGTGATATTTGTGTAAAGGGGTTTCCCTTATTGTGCTTATGTTGTTTAACGGTAAGCCGTTGTGCTAGTATTACATCACTCACCTTTTGACATGTTTCCGGGGGTTAAGGCGCCTCCGTCTTTGGGTAGACTCGCGATGCAGGACCATGATTCGAGAATACCTACTGCGGGTCCCGGGGCCTATGCGAGCTACGAGAGTTCCGTGTTAGTGCGCGCCTTTATGGTCATGCGGTCTATGTGGCCATGCGGATCGCGAGTCGGGGACGTTGCCGGAGTAGCTACCCTCGATGCGGGAATACCTCATGCGGGCCATCGGAGTGGCCTATGCGAGTCGCGGAAGTTCGAGGCTAGACGCGCACATTTGATATCGCGCGAGTGACCGCTTTTGATCATGTGACGGTCTAGACAGATATCATGATACGATTTATGACCTTGTTAGTACCAGGTGTTAGTAGTCGGCTATGCCTTCGCATTTACCCTGCATCGTTTATTTGGACACAGTGGACCCGTGTTCATGTGTATTCCTTGGTGCTTTTCTATCATAGATCGCTGGCGGTGAGAAGGTATTCCACGCATGACGATGTTGTGGGCGTGAGACCCATGGTTATATTTGAGTGATGACTTTGAGCGTGAGTCACGACTTGACATGATCGCTTATTTATCATGAATCGTAGTTTGTAATCATACATGTCTCGCTTTATATATCGTTATGATTTCATTTACTGATTTTCGCCACATACTTGGTACTGTTATCGACCTTCGGCCGCTGCGTTCATGCCGCAGTTGAGGTACACCACCATTGATCCTAGCTCGTGGTCACATCAGCGTTTGGGAAGCTCCGTTTCTCGAGGCTTATCAGTGGTATAGTCCTGTCGTAGTAGGTGCTACATTCGTGGTATGGCGGGGCCCCGTCCCGCCATTGTTTTCATGTCACTCTTAGAGGTGCAGAGTAATCTTGTGGGCGAGTTGTATATGGATGTAATCGTCGGTTTTAAATTGATTTATATATATGCCGAAAGGCAAGTTTTCTCAGATTACTGTTCTTACTTCAGAATATTTTTCATGTCTTGTGTTATATTCCGCTGATTACTCTGATGTTGTATCACTAGGGTGCCCGGTAAGGCACGACCACGGCCCGGTTCGGTCGTGACAAAAGTGGTATCGAGCGATTAATCCTGAAAGTGTCTACGCATCGATGAAGTCTTGATTATCGGTGTGTTGCGCACCACACCAATAATCGTGAGGCTATAGGATATTTAGGATTGGTTTCCATTCTTCTCACTCGAGATCGTGCCTTAGAGTTGTGTTATAAGTTGGACCCTCTAACGTATTTCTTTCCTTACCGTTATGCCTCCGTAAGGCAACCCGCCCGAGCGGCAAGGCAAATGAGGAGCTGCGAGTTGAGCACAGAGGGTTACGAGGGCACAGGCCCAATCATTACCTGGGATGGTGTTTCATTCAGGGAGTTCTGCTACGTCACCAGCCCCAGCAGAGTTTAGCACAGCGGCAGCAGTTCCTACTGCGGCCATGACATTTTGAACCTTCAGTTCCACGACCGGGAACAGAGAATATAGATTGCAAAGAGGCGATCCTGTTACTAGCTATGGATTTGGCTACCAGAGAGTATACCGATGTACCGTGAGTCTTGATGACTATCTAAGAGAGGGTTGTACAAGAGTAATTCTTCAGTTAGGCTTGAGCATGGCCTGTGTAAGGGCTTATGCACAGCAGGCCGAGAAACGTAGAGATCGACGGGTTAACCAAGGACAGCAGAAGAGGGCCAGAACAGCAAGGTCCTTTGGTAACTTTCGAGTCGAGTCACCTCACCAGCAGATTAGATTATGCACATCCACGGTGCAGAGGTCCTCCACAGGTTCGGACGTTCGGGTTATGCAGGAGTTGGTCGAGCTCGAGCTTCCGTTCACGCTACACGTAGGTTCGGCCACCGGATTCGATTTCCCGGTGTTCACATGTGATGCACGCCATCCCGGGGAATGTCGTCTTTTGTTGGTACTTGTTTTACCTGCGGCCGTCAGGGCCATGTGTCGAAAGGATGTCCTAGTAGGAGGACTCAGCCTTCAGGATCGGTGGGTAGTTCGTCATCTTCCCTAGCTATGCGCCCTACGGGGTAGGTTTGACTAGAACGACAGAGGGGAGTGAAGCAGTAGATACAGGTATATCCTTAACCCTCTAGAGATATAGTTGTGTGATAAGATGGGTATATCTTAAGAGTTATGTTCAGATGACATAGTGTTAAATTGTGATTAGAGAATCATGGTTAGTTAACCGGGTAAGATTTGGGGGATAGAGAAAGTGTGAGCCTTAGAGTTTTATACGTAGAGACCTTAGAGGTAAGGCCATCTCGAGTAAAAGATGTATTTTATTTTATGTGTTTTGACCCTTATCGGAGTGCATAGTGCACGTGAGCTATGTTTTGGGATATGTCCCTGAGTAATGTGGAATGAAAGAGGGTAGTTGAGCTAAGAAGACCGCTAGGTTTTTGTAACATGATTAGTAAGATTGTTCCGGATCGGGGAGCTAGTGTTTTGCGCGTTGCCGGGTCGGGTTGAGGCCATGTTGCGGGTCAACCCGCGGCCTGTATGGTGGTGGGGCAGTTTGTGGTGGTCCCGCTTTGTGTTAGGGTCACGAGGGCGCTAGGCCCAAGTTTAGTTAACCATCGTACGAGTTCGTAGATGCGTTCGACCGAGGTCGCCGATGGGGTCACCATCGCGTGTCTTTCGACCAGACCGTTACTTGGCAGTGATGTTATATCAGAAGGTTGTAAGGCCACACGGGGTGCCTACCTTCACCTTATGACAGACAGTGAAGCCCAGGTTGTGGCTATTTCATTTTCTGGGAGTTTTTCCAGCGGGGTGGACTCGTGAGTCTCAGACGCATTCGCCTCGCCGGTGTTTGATTTCAGGGGTACTTGTGAGGATTGTTGTCTCCTGTTAAGGAAGTGTCTAAGCTACCATTTCAGTGTTCGGATGTCGCCTTACGAAGCCTCGTAGGGGCGGAAGTGTAAGTTGCCGGTCGATTGGTTCGATGTTGGAAAAGTTCAGATAGTGGGTTCATACTTGTTTCGGCAGGATGGGGATAGGGTGAGGCCTATCCAGGAGAGGTTATCGACGACCGAATCAGAAGTCGCACGGATGATCGGCGACGACGCTTGGAGTTCAGGATGACGGTGGGTTTTCTTGAAGGTACCACCCCGGAAGGGTGTGACGAGATTCGGAAATCAGAGGAAACTTAGCCCGAGTTACTTTGGGCCTTTTCCTGATCATGTGAAGAATAGGCCAGGTTGCCTATATGTTAGCTTTTGCCGTCCGACTTAGGAGGCAGTATGTCCGGTCCTTCATGTTGTTAGGTTCGAAAAAGTATCGGAGATCCATCCAGAGTGTTCCCAGTTAATGATGACCAAGTTAGAGATAGTCACCCAGAGATTTGGAAACTGAATCAGTAACAGAGATATGGTAAGAAAGAGTTCGAGTATACGATAAGGGTACGACGCGTTAGGGAAGAAGCGAGCATGTATTGTGAGCCTAGAGGTGATCAGTTCTTTTGTAAGGAGAAGGTACGAAGGAAGTATATTTTAGACCTCGGGTAAGGGCTTTTGTGTCGCTAGAGGTGTTGCCTCGTGGACTTGGAGGTAAGTATTTGCGCAGGTGTTTCTGTGGCCAGGTATGGCAGGATTGTTTTAGTAAGTATAGCAGTGAAGACTATATTGGCGCATGTTTGTTTGAGGCTTAGAAGGAACATTCGGGACGAATGTTTCTAAGGAGGGGAGAATGTTATACCCCGTATTTCCAGAGTATGTACGTAAGGCGACGCGAGAAAAGTTTGGGCTTTAAAGTAGGCTTGGCCGATTTTACTTTGTGCACAACACCCGGTTAGAGTCGTTTTTCGACGAAACGTTTTACAAACTTTGCGAAGGGATAATTCCGGCTATGTCATTTAGTATTTTTGTGGATTTTTCCGAGAGACGAAATGTTTTGGACCAACGAGAGGGCAACACTTGGCACCCTCTCATTGGTGGACTTAAAGGGCGGCTTAGGGCCGATTGAAGGGGCAAGTTGTTGGTAGATATTTGTGTAGATATTTGTGAGGGTTTTAAGGAGTAGGGACTAGGGGGCACTTGGGCATATCTTGGCCCTCCACTTGCCCCCCACATGGCTTGATCTTGTCCATTAAACTCCCTATAAATACCCCTCCCTTGTGAAGACTTCTTCATCCCAAAACTTCTAAGTCTTGAAAGCTCTCTTCCTCCCCCTTAGTGTAGTGTCTTGGCCCAGAGCCCCTCCCCCCTTTGTGAGGCCTTTGGCCGAGAGCACCCCCTCCCCCCCTTGGCCGAGAGTTTCCCCCCCCTCCTAGTGGGGTTGGCGAGGGTACACACTTGTGGTGTTGTCTCGTATAAATACCCCCCCCCCTCTTGGTAGAAATACTCTCCAAAGTATTGTTACTATACCCAAATTACCTTAGCCGTATACCTTGTAGTATTCCAAAAGTTACCTCTATACGTAGAGTCCGGAAATACTACCTTATGTCCTTTTTGTCTCAAACCGAAACCCTAAGGAAAATCTCCATAGTTGGTTGGAGTATTATGAAGAAATTGTGTAGAACTTCTAAGGGTTGTTTGGAGCGGGTTGGAGCGCACGGAGTAGGAGCTAAACCTTGCTCAGGATCGACATTATAACTCGGATAATTTTGGGCTTATCGAGGTAAATATTCTTGTCCCCTTGTGGTAATTGGAAATTACATGTTGTAGGATTATATAGTTGAAGTATACTATATATAGATCTGAACATAGCTTTGCGGCAATGTCTTTTGACTTAAGCCTGAAAAGAAGAGAACTGAACTGTAATTACATAGGATTGTATTACAGTAGACTTGTGTGGTATTGTTGTGTTGTAGAATTGTATACGTCCGGTTAGACGTATAAACCCCCCCCCCCCTGGTTGGCTTGGTAGCCGGCCACGATAGAGGAGGAGATTTACGCTGCATGTGCGCCAATTTTCTGTAGAATATGGGACCGAGTGTTAATAGGCGTTTGGCCTATATAGGTGGAAGATCTACGAGTGGCGTATTCTACTTGATGAGTGGAAAGCCAGCGGTGCGATCGTGGAGCGTATTGCTTATTATCGATAATCGTCGCGAGGTATGTGAACCTCTTCATATCCTTTCTAGCATGATGTTTTGTAAACTATGTAGTACCAGAGACGATACGTGCTAAATGAGTTTGGTTGGTTCAAAACATAGGGTGTTATAATAGCTTTATGGAAAGTTAGTTATAACGACTCTATGTAGGTAACAGAATGGTTTATTTATTGTAGAAGTTAAGAGACTTAACCTAATTGACTTGATGTGTAACATTTTGTTAAAAATGTTGTAAAACCTCATTCGCGAGTAATGAGTACTTGATTTTAAAGAATAATGTTTCTTGATTTGGAAATGAGAATAAGTATCGAACAAACCACAAAGGCCAATAAAGGGAAATGTATTGACTAATCAAGTATTATTAAAACCAGTAGAAACTTCCATCTGCATAGAAGCTAAGATGAGACAAAATGATATTACATTTCCTAGATCATGGCTGCTGTTATAAGATTGTTATAAACAAGAATAATCTACTCACATATAAGGTATATGTTTCTCAAATTGTTTTAAAGGAGAATTATATTATTAAGTGATTAATACTATGAACTACGAAACCTTTCGAAACGAGAAACTTGAGTAATTGAAAGTTGGCAAACTTGAACGTTTGGAAAAGAATGTTGTTACTTGAATTTACAAAGAGTAGTGTTTTGAATTACTTAAAAAGATAGTCGCTTCATTTTTATACTACTGTATGGTGTGACTTTTGTGAAAGGAACGGATCTTTAAAGAGTTAATGTATGAAGTACTTTGGGGATAAAAACCCGAACTTGTTAACATAAAGAAGAAAGTACCTTGTGTGAATAACTTGATTGTATTGGTTTGTGATAGCCTTGTAATACCTTCTTGTTGATTTGATAAGTAAACATATTAGGATGCTACGTGTGTTAGTATTCTGTGATATTTGTGTAAAAGGGGTTTCCCCTTGTTGTGCTTATGTTGTTTAACGGTAAGTCGTTGTGCTAGTATTACATCACTCACCTCTTGACATGTTTCCGGAGTTAAGTCGCCTCCACGCGGGTAGACTCGGTGATGCGGGACCATGATTCGAGAATACCTACGCGGGTCCCGGGGCCTACGCGAGCTACGAGTTCCGTTTAGTGCGCGCCTTTATGGTCATGCGCGTCATGTGGCCACGCGGATCGCGAGTCGGGACGTTGCCGGGAGTAGCTACGCCGATGCGGGAATACCTCACGGGCCATCGGAGTGGCCTACGCGAGTCGCGGAGTTCCTGTGGCTAGACGCGCACATTTGATATCGCGGCGAGTGACCAGCTTTGATCATGTGACGGCCTAGACAGATATCATGATACGCTTTATGACCTTGTTAGTACCTGGGTGTTAGTAGTCGGCTATGCCTTCGCATTTACCCTGCATCGCTTTATTTGGACACAGTGGACACGTGTTCACGTGTATTCCTTGGTGCTTTTCTATCATAGATCGCCAGTGAGGAAGGTATTCCACGCATGATCGATGTTGTGGCGTGAGACCCATGGTTATATTTGAGTGATGACTTTGAGGCGTGAGTCACGACTTGACATACGATCGCTATTTATCAGGAATCGTAGTTTGGTAATCATACATGTCTCTGCTTTATATAGATCGTTATGATTTCATTTACTGATTTTCGCCACATACTTGGTACCGTTATCTTGACCTCCTTCGGGGCCGCTCACGCCGCAGTTGAGGTACACCGCCATTGATCCTAGCTCGTGGTCACAGTTCAGCGTTTGGGAAGCTCCGTTTCTCCGGAGGCTTATCAGTGGTATAGTCCCCTGTCGTAGTAGGTGCTTACATTCAGGGGTATGGCGGGGCCCTGTCCCGCCATTGTTTTCATGTCACTCTTAGAGGTCTGTAGTACTGTTGTGGGCAGAGTTGTATATGGGATGTAACTGTTCGGTTTTAAATTGATTTATATATATGCCGAAAGGCAAGTTTTCTCAGATTACTGTTCTTACTTCATAATATTTTTCATGTCTTGTTTTATATTCCGCTGATTACTCTGATGTTGTATCACTAGGGTGCCCGGGGTAAGGCACCAGTCACGGGCCCGGGTTCGGGTCGTGACATTAGGTTTGGGGAAACTTTTAATGGTTCCAAACACTTGTAAAGCGGGATATAGCAGGATACCTTATAGGAGACCACCTATTTAAGTACGAGTACATGCCGCCTCAAATTGACTCACTTAAGAATCCAAGAGTGTCCACAGCCCACGACGGACAAAATATTAAGAAGAACATAGTAAGGAAATTGGTTGTGTTGGTACCGTTATCTTGGCATACACTAAATACTGATGGTTTAAGATATCATGTTTACCGCGCATTAAGTAACTCCGATTACCTCTCTTGATGCAACATCGGTCCGCTGAAAGATTGCTAGAATGACACCTTTAGAGCGCGCCAAAATCTATTTCAAAAGGGGATTGTTGGAATTTTACTAAAGTGGAATAACTTTTATCCTATTATTTATAGCTCGAACAACTGGGGCTCCGCACGTCGAAAATATGTTTTCCACACACGTGCACTCGTAGTGCCAAGTATCGTAAATTTCATTAGTGAAATATATATTGGTACGTAAGTAACATGTTTGAGACATAGAATGATAGACAGTCATTGGAAAATGACGAGTGTTTCACGTTGGTAAATAAAGGAAGAAGTGTGCATAGTGTAAAGATTGAAACGGGTCGAAAAAGGGTCGTGGAGCCGAGAAGGCCCGTGATGCCACCACGGAGCTGGGAGAGCTGCGGCGCCACCACCACCAGGGTCGCGGTGCCGCGGCACCTCAATGGTTGAGCCGCGACGCTAATTGGTTAGTGTCTTACTGGATCCGCGGTGCTAATTTTGTAGTCGCGGCGCTTTCGAGGCAGTGACTGTACGACGAAATTTCAAAAGTTTGGTTGATTGTTGAGACATTTTGGGGCATTAAGATGTCAGTTTTTCCTCCATAAATATAATGGTTGCATTACTTGGTGGATTATATAGACATTACATGACATTTAAATGACCACTACATGGGCACTTGAAGAGACCCCTCTTACACTGCTATAAATTGAGGCATTTTGCTCAATTGTTGAACACTTGACACACACTTGAAAAACTTGCAACATTTGTATTTTCATAAAATATTCTTCCTCTCTAGCATATTTCTATACTCAAAGCTCTTCAAGAGAAACACTTGAGTTTTCTTTGCTCAAGTGTTAGTTGTTTTTTTATCTTGGGAGACTATTGCCTATCAACGAAAAATGATAAATACGGGGCAATCTTGTCTTAAAGACAGGAAACATCACTCGACTCAGTACAATTGTAACATTTCCAGATTTAGTGTCTCTTGGTTTCAGGTTATCAAGATTCAAAGAGCGTTCGACAATTGGAACGAAGACTCAAGACTGATTCAAGAACTCAAAAGCTTGGTGTTGACAAAATCATAATTTACTACAAGCTTGTCGCTGTTGTTGTAAGCCTTATAATTTACCCTTTCGAATCACTTGTAATAGTTATTTACTATTCTCATACCTGTTTTATTTCCCAACATTCTTTATAGTCATTGTATGTCATTATGTGTTCTTCTTCAATCAAAGAAATAAATTTCAAACAACTAATATACCTCTTAGGCAAAAGAAGAGAAAAAGGGAAATGAGGCCACCAAACAAGCCATAATCTCTTTATGATATTTATCTTCTTCCTATATATCTCTTGAAAACTATATTGATACATAATAATCATAACACTTGTTAAATGATGTTATAATTGAAACTATTCGAGGATGAGGATTATATATTCACATTATGAGATGAATCGGGAGTTATGAACTAAATGTATAAGGCAGTGTACTTAATGGGGGGAAAAGAAAGACTGATTACATACACATCCCCTAAAATTTGCTCGCTATTTTCGCTTGGATACATGTACTAAGACATGTTTCTATTGAACACATTATGTAATAGGGTTGTTCAACATCGGACCGTAACCAATAATTCAAGTGCAAAATAGATTTATTTATTTGTATCAGATTATCTAATGATCGGTTGGAAAATTATTTAGAATTTTGTAATTAACAGATTATCGGTGCAATTTTCTCGGTTGAGCCATTAATTTGTTAAGAAGTATATGAGGTTTACATTTCGACCCCTATATATACACATTCATCTTTAGAGACCTAAAGCACTTTGGTCAATTTCCAAATGCTTAAACCTGAAACCTCACGTTAAGAACAATTTAACTCTTGCGAAGTTGCCATTGATTTACCTTCTTATTGAATTAGGGGTAAAAATACATTTAAATTATCACTTTTTGTGAGTTTCACACCCAATTATTAGTTGATCCCTTTTTCTATCTAAACTATTGTTGGTATAATAATCTGTATATGGCCAAAATAATGTTTCGACACAATCTGTTTAAACACTTAGTAAAAAATATATTACACAGAATAGAAATTACTTAACAGTAAATTAATCAAGAAAAACAGTAGACGAAACATAATCTGTTTTGAAAAATAATTTCAGAATTAATCGAGCTCACTTAGTTCAAAGTGTGTCCTTAAGGAAATTATTTCCCTCACAGTACTCGAGGTTAATGGAATATCGTCTCCCAGGATAGAACGATTATCTTACCAGAATAGTAGTACTCCAAATTCCGGTAGCAGCGAACCACTCAACGGCAGTATATCACACAAAATGAATAAGAATGAATTTTTGAATTGTAGAGAAATTCGTATTAGAAATGAGTTTTGAGTTTTAATAAATTCTAGGAACAAATCAAGAATTTATAGGTTTTGGAGGTACCATTTCTGAATGTTTGCAACCATTCAGAATAGTCACCAAAATTTGAAGGGAAATTCGAAAAGAAAAAGGACCTAAACCGGACGGGTCGGTCGCGGGTCTTGGGTCGATCCGTTTGGATTTATTTTAATTAAATAAATAATTAATTAATTAATTAAAGAAAAGTTTGTCCAAAAAGATTATCAATCAATCTTTTGACAAATCCAAATCCAAATCCAAAGCCGAAGCCGAGCGAGCGACGACGGCGCGAGGGGTCCTTGCCCTCTCAACCCTTTTAGCAACTAGAGAAGGTGTAATGTAATATATACACCTCTCTTTCCTTCTCTTTTTTCGATGTGGGACAAAAGAGTCTTTTACTCTCTTTAATTTTCATTCCATCATTTTCCATTCACCAATATCAAAACCCAACAATCCCCCACATGAATGGGGAATGGCTATAAGATAAAAGAATGTACGGACGAGTGTGATATACAAGCGAGAATTGACTGCATCTGGATAAGTAGGTTTCCATTTGAACTTTCCGTAGTGAACTTATATCGGATATACTCGATCAATCGATAGATTTGATATCTTTGAACCGTCGGACTTTGTTGTATACCTAGACAACATAAGACACACAATCAACCCTCAACCGTTTATGGTTCTCACGGTTGTGTTCGTTTCAGCCATGAATACCGTCTGATCTCATGAGTGCATAGAGAATGAGCCTTTACTGTCATTCCCCTTTAAAGCGGCTTACACTTAACACTCACATATGTGATTTCTAAACATGTGGTCCTATAGCCACATTATCTGGTCATACATTGCCAGATTTAGATAACCATTAAAAAACCTTAATGCTTTATTAACTCATTAACAAGTCATAAAGTCTTATCCTTAGTTCTGAACATTGTCTTCATCCGAGAAAGGGTTGAGTTATTTGACAATGTTGAACCGTCAGTCACAACTTTGTTTGAACTCCTTGAACCTAGCTCTTGGGATCTCCAGTCTGCTAGGTAGAGTTACCGCCATGATGACTTGTCATTGGCCTTAACCCTATTCCCATTCATGATCTACTAACTCCCTCTATAGATAAGCCTTTTGTAAGCGGATCCGCCACGTTATCTCTTGACTTTACATAATCAATTGTGATAACGCCACTAGAGAGGAGTTGTCTAACGGTATTGTGTCTCCGTCGTATGTGACGAGATTTTCCGTTATACATTACGCTCCCTGCCCTACCTATTGATGCTTGACTGTCACAATGTATACACATATAGGAGCCAAAGGTTTGGGCCAGAATGGAATATCTTCTAAGAAATTCCGGAGCCATTTAGCTTCTTCACCGGCCTTGTCTAAAGCTATAAATTCTGATTCCATTTTAGAGCGGGTGATGCATGTCTGTTTTGATGATTTCCAAGACACTGCTCCTTTGCCAACGGTGAAAACATATCCACTCGTGGATTTAACTTCAAACGATCTGGTGATCCAATTTGCATTACTATATCCCTCAAGTACTGCGGGATATTTATTATAATGCAAAGCATAGTTTTGGGTGTGTTGTAAATATCCCAAGACTCGTTTCATTGTCATCCAATGAGTTTGATTGGGATTACTCGTGAATCGACTCAGCTTGCTTATAGCACATGCTATATCTGGTCGTGTACAATTCATAATATACATCAAACTTTCCAAAACTCGTGCAAAGTCCAATTGTGAGTCACTTTCACCTTCATTCTTTTGAAGTGCAAAACTTACATCAATTGGAGTCTTTGCAACATTGAAATTTAAATACTTGAACTTGTCAAGTACTTTTTCAATATAATGTGATTGTAATAATGTTAGACCTTGTGGAGTTTTATGGATCCTAATTCCTAAGATCAAATCAGCAACCCCTAAGTCTTTCATGTCAAATTTGCTAGCGAGCATATGCTTCGTAGCATTTACATCGACAATATCTTTACTCATTATCAACATGTCATCAACATACAAACAAACAATGACTTCATGATTTGGAGTATTTTTAATATAAACACATTTATCACACTCATTAATCTTAAATCCATTTGCCAACATTGTTTGATCAAATTTCGCATGTCATTGTTTGGGTGCTTGTTTAAGTCCATAAAGTGACTTAACAAGTCTGCACACTTTCCTTTCTTTACCAGGAACCACAAAACCCCCAGGTTGTTTCATGTAAATTTCTTCCTCCAATTCTCCATTTAAGAAAGATGTCTTGACATCCATTTGATGGATTTCAAGACCATATACGGCTGTCAGTGCCACTAACACCCGAATAGATGTTATTCTTATTACCGGCGAGTATGTGTCAAAGTAATCAAGGCCTTCTTTTTGTCTATAGCCTTTTACCACAAGTCTTGCCTTATATTTGTCAATAGTGTCATCAACTTTCATTTTCCTCTTAAAAATCCATTTTGATCCTAAAGGTTTATTTCCAGGAGAAAGATCAACTAATTCTCATGTATGATTGTTTAAAATTGATTCAATCTCACTTTTGACTGCTTCTTTCCAAAATGTTGAATCAGAAGATG
The DNA here is from genome assembly GCA_029844215.1 of Przewalskia tangutica. Lineage (NCBI taxonomy): Eukaryota > Viridiplantae > Streptophyta > Magnoliopsida > Solanales > Solanaceae > Przewalskia > Przewalskia tangutica. The sequence goes on along the minus strand of CM056740.1, from coordinate 39,276,846 downwards.
ACATTGCTGCTTTAAATGTTTGAGGCTCATTTTCAAGCAAGAATGTTACAAAATCTGGTCCAAAGGAAGTAGATGTCTTTTGACGTTTGCTACGCCTTGGATCCTCTTTGCTTGGTATACTTTCATTTGGTTCTTCCCGCGGTCGTTTAGATCTTTCACTTGACGACTCACATTCAGTTTTATACGGATAGATGTTTTCAAAGAATTCAGCATTATCTGATTCAATTACCGTATTAACATGAATTTCGGGATTGTCCGATTTGTGAACCAAAAACCGACAAGCTTTGATGTTTGTAGCATAGCCAATAAAAACACAATCCACAGTTTTTGGTCTGATTTTTACCCTTTTGGGAAAAGAAACTTGGACCTTCGCTAAACACCCCCACACTTTGAAATATTTCAAGTTGGGTTTTCTTTCTTTCCATAGAGCATATGGAATAGATTGTGTTTTGTTGTGGGGTACTCTGTTGAGTATTCGATTAGATGTAAGGATAGCTTCCCCCACAAGCTCTGCGGTAAACCGGAACTAATTAGTAAGGCATTCATCATTTCCTTTAATGTTCGGTTTTTATTTTCCGCAATTCCATTTGATTATGGTGTGTAAGGGGCAGTAGTTTGATGAATAATTCCATATTCCAAACATGTCTCTGCAAAAGGAGTTTCGTACTCTCCACCCCTATCACTTCTAATCATTTTGATATTTTTATTCAATTGATTTTCCACTTCGTTCTTGTATTGCTTAAATGCATTAATTGTTTCATCCTTACTATTAAGCAAATACACATAACAGTATCGAGTGCAATCGTCAATGAAAGTTATAAAATACTTTTTCCCACCACGAGATGGTATTGACTTCATATCACATATATCTGTGTGAATTAAGTCTAAAGGATTTGAATTCCTATCAATAGACTTATATGGATGTTTAACAAACTTAGATTCAACACAAATTTCACATTTTGATTTGTTACACTCGAATTTAGGCAATACTTCTAAATTGATCAATTTTCGCAAGGTTTTGTAATTGACATGTCCTAAACGAACATGCCATAAATCATTTGACTCCAATAAGTAAGACGAAGCTGAATTTTCATTAATAATGTCAACAACTATTACATTGAGTTTGAAAAGGCCCTCGGTGAGGTAGCTCTTTCCAATGAACATATCATTCTTACTTATTACAATTTTCTCACTAACCAACACGCACTTAAACCCGTTTTTGACGAGTGGTCCGACGGAAACTAAATTCCTCCTTATTGTTGGAACGTGCAGAACATTGTTGAGAGTCAGGACCTTGCCGGAAGTCATCTTCAGAAGTATCTTCCCATATCCTTCAACATTGTCATTGCAAGATTTCCCATAAACATGCACTCTTCTGTCCAAATGGATCATAGGTTGCAAATGCTTTTTTGCAAATAAAATACGCCGAGTGGCACCAGAATCAAGCCACCACTCCTTTGGGTTTCCAACCAAATTGCACTCCGACAACATTGCACACAGATCATTCATATCAATTGCCATTATTTGTTTGTCACTGTCAAATCGACAAACTGTTTTACTTAATAAAACCAGAATAGCAATTAAATCACAGACTCAAACGATGAAGATTTTATTTCTTCAAATCGGAGTATAATTGTGAAACTTAAACGATGAAGATTTTATTTCTTCAAATCGCAGTATAGTTATGAAACTTTAGTATTCCAACGAATCTTTTATATCTTCGAGTCAGAATACTAATATTCATATGGAGTAGAAAACTACACAAGTTTTAATCTCCTTAAACAGAACGATGAAGTTTTTATGTTCTTCAAATCGTTGTATAAGTATCACATGAGTAAGTCAAATTCATTCTTACTACCTTGAAAATAATCTTCACGTATTTCATGCAACAAATATCATACACAACGGTGAAGATTTTATTTCTTCAAACCGAATCAATTTTGATAGCAACAAATATAATACACAACGGTGATTTTATTTCTTCAAATCGAATCAAAATTGCTTGAAACAGTCAAGATGGGTGTATGTTATATACTTGATGAAGTTTTTATATCTTCAAATCAAGTACCCAAATGAGTAGAAAGTTATGAAAACTTTAATCTCAATCGGAGTATAAAATCTGAAGATTTTAGTCTCCAAACAACATACAAGAAAAACACTTTTTTTTTCTCTGAAAAAACACTTTTTTTTCCTTTTGGAAAACACTTTTTCCTGGACTTTAATATTCCAACGAAGTTTTTATATCTTCAAGTTAGAATATGAAATTTCATACGGAGTAGAAAACCACATAGGTTTTAATCTCCAAACCAGGATACAGATTAAAATAAAATAAACATAATTTTCTTAAGATTGTTGGTATAATAATCTGTATATGGCCAAATTAATGTTTCAACACAATCTGTTTAAACACTTAGTAAAAAGCAGATTACACAGTATATAAATTACTTAACAGTAAATTAATCAAGAAAAACAGTAGACGAAACATAATCTGTTTTGGAAAATAATTTCAGAATATAATCGAGCCCACTTAGTGCAAAGTGTGTCCTTAAGGAAATTATTCCCCTCACAGTACTCGAGGTTAATGGAATATCGTCTCTCAGGATAGAACGATTATCTTACCAGAATAATAGTACTCCAAATTCCGGTAGCAGCGAACCACTCAACGGCAGTATATCACACAGAATGAATAAGAATGAATTTTTGAATTGTAGAGAAATTCTTATTAGAAATGAGTTTTAATAAATTCTTGGAACAAATCAAGAATTTATAGGTTTTGGAGGTACCATTTCTGAATGTTTGCAACCATTCAGAGTAGTCAGCAAAATTTGGAGGGAAATTCGAAAAGAAAAGGACTTAAAAACCGGACGGGTCGGTCGCGGGTCTTGGATCGATCCGTTTGGATTTATTTTAATTAATTAAAGAAAAGTTTGTCCAAAAAGATTATCAATCAATCTTTTTTCATTTCCAAATCCAAATCCAAATCCAAAGCCGAAGCCGAGCGACGACAACGACGCGAGGGGTCCTTGCCCTCTCAACTCTTTTAGCAACTAGAGAATGTGTAATGTAATATATACACCTCTCTTTCCTTCTCTTTTTTCGATGTGGGACAAAAGAGTCTTTTACTCTCTTTAATTTGCATCTCATCATTTTCCATTCACCAATATCAAAACCCAACAACTATCACCATCTATGTATTAGAACACACCTCGTAATTGACTAGGCCAACTATGAGATGTTCCATTTTTCTATTGAACAACTCAACTAGGTGTGTTTTTTAATACATAAATGGTGATATTTCAAATATGAAAAAGAAACAACTCATAGTTGTGGGTGTGAAACTTGCTTGTCATATGTGTTTTTGACCATTATCTCTCTCTTTTTTTCACACAAAAATATTAATTAATCATACACATATTGATATATAGTCAAATCTCTCTATAATGACAGCGTTTGTCCAAAAATTTCATGACCGCTATTGTTAGGTGTTGTTATATATGTATATTGACATTTGATGTTTAGAACTCATTTAACTTTTATAAAAAAGTACGCAAATAATTATTTTATGTACTTTTTATGCTATAACCGAAAATAATATACTTGTTAATTTTACAATCTCAATTGATTTTCATAACTCATTAATTAAAAAATAAAATGACTAATAAATTATAAATAAATTCATAACTAGTTGTATCATATCGATAAATAATTAAAATCTAAGGAACATATGCATTTAAAATTAATTGAGAATTTAAATATAATTTCAAGTTTAACGTAAGAGTTTTACAGTTGTAGGTTGTTTTGTAAATTTCAGTCTCTTAGCAATAATATAACGCTTGAATTGACAAAAAAATTTGTCCGAACTTTCAGCAAAAGGGAATTCAATAGATTTTCCTTGAAGGATGTCTAAGAGCTTAACATTTTACTCTTCTTTTTCACCTCAAGTAGCAATAAATTGAGGTTCTTCATCAACACTTTTGTTACCAAAATCAAGTAAACAAGTATCAAATTTATAGAAAATCGGTAGATAAAAAATATACTATTTTGAAATTTTTTAAGACTAAATTAGATTAGTATGAGCTTTATTTTTCCTTTTAGATATTCATACTTGTAATTTACTATGTACGTGACATTAATGATGATTATCATAAATATTTTAATATTTATTTTCTTATACATAATATATTTCTCACAAAATATTGTTACATAATATTTGGGCATGACTGTTATAAAGAGATAATTTTATAAAGAGTGGACCACTATAATAAATGGTATAAATAGAAATTAGAATGTTGTTATAGAGAATTAAAATATAACATAAAAAATATGTTTCGGTGAAAATCAGACTGTATTAAATTGTTGTTATAGTGAATCACAATTACATAGAGGTTTGACGGTATATTATTATCTTAATATTTTTATGGTTAAGGTTAATTTATTTAATTTGTCATAAATATTTATATCTCACGTTGTGTGATTTTATTGGATATGTTATTGTTGTTGTTGTTGCTTATAAATATTTACACGATGAAATACAAAAATATTTTTCCTTTTGTTTTTCCATAATTGTTCACTTTCTTATCACACCATTTGCGCCTCCGCCCTGCGAATTAGGATTCCGATTTGTACTTTGGATCTTCCAACATCAATAATATTTGGTCTTGGTAAGCATAAATTCTTATTTTTTCTCTCATAAATCATGTCTTTCCCATTTGAATGATGCTAATTTCATAAACAAAGGGTATCAATAAGGTTTCGTTGTGTTTATAATTTTTCAGGCAAGCTTAGGGTTATTCAAATTGTGGGCAAAATGTAATGAAATTCTTCTTTCGTTTTTTTTTAAAATTTTAACTTTAGAATAAACAAGTCTTTCTATTTCTCTGATTTCATGTACTCATTTGTCACCTTAGTTTAACTTGACACGGAGTTTAATAAACAAATTAAGATTTTTAAATGTGTGGTCCAATACAAAATATTTGTGTGGCTCACATAAAGTTAAATTGTTTTTATATATATAAATATGTCAATTTTTTGGGACAAACTAATAAAGAAATTAAAACAATAATGACAATTGGGGCGGGGCGGGACAGGACAGAGAATATGCTTAATAAGGCAGGGAAGGGAAATATTTAAATAGGGCGGGGCAGGATAGGGCAAAACTTTTAAAAAAAAAAGCTTAATAGAGCGGGACAGGATAGGGCAAAACTTTAAAAAAAAAAAAGCTTAATAGGGCAGGTTAGGTCAAGATACTTGTTAGAAATTGGGTCGGATAAAAAAAAAGATGACCTTGTTACAAAGACAACTTTCCTTCTTTGTTCTTGCTTTTCAAAGTAAGTTGTGGCCTCAATATGGTTGTGACTTTCTTCAATTTGCCGATTTGTTTTACACAAACAAAAATATAAATTTAGGAGAACTGTAAATTATATATAATTAAAAATGATGGTCAGTAAATTAATGACATGCATTTATTAATTTGTGGCAAAAAGAAATTTATTCTTTCACTATCAAGTATGCACATTGGAAAGATTTCTTCAAAAGTTTTCCAAATAGTGTGTTTTAAAAATGATAAAAAATCATTTAAAATTCTTGTACTTGCGTAAAAGTGTAAACTAGAAACAATTCTTTCTACGTTATATTATATCTAACTCACACAAACCAACAGGTTAGTAGGAGTATTATTTTTATCTTATTAATGTACAAGTATCATCAGTTTGGAGTCAAGAATATGGGTTCATGAACCAATTATAAGATGTTAATATTGAAAATCTGCAGCTACATGGTACTGTTAAAATGGAGAAAATAAATTAGAAGTTCAGAAAAATTTATTTAGAATATTGCAAAATAAAGGAATGAAAAAACACAAACGGGGCAGGGCGGGGCTTAGCGGTGCAGGGTATTTTTTGGACAAAGCTAAACGGGGCAGGGCAGGGCGGATCAAAATCTTTGTAGGTCAAAGCTTATTCCGTCCTAACCCGCCCTATTGTCATCCCTAGACGGAGGGAGTAGTATTTATGAATGACATCGTTGCTGTAAATTTATGAGTGATTTCAGTTAGAACACACCATCTTTAGTCTTTCATAGTTTGGACATTACTCATCTTTGTATTATTGTTTATTTTCTACAGGGTGGAATACAGTTCTCTGAGGCTAAAAAGCATTGTTGTCAATCTTTAACTCTCGATGTGCTTAGCAAACTTCCGGAGAATGTAATTGATGCCATTTTGATGTGTTTGCCTTTTAGAGATGCTGTGAGGACTAGCATCTTGTCAAAGGTATGGAGAAATAAATGGTGCAGACTTCCAGAGTTGACGCTTGATGATACTGTTTGGAAAACTAAAAAGAATATAGCATTCCGTACGACTGAAATTACCCAGATTATCTACCACATTTTGATATATCATGTAGGACCAATTACAAAGTTTATCCTCTGTGTTCCTAAGTCGAGAAGTTGTCCTATGATTGATGACTTGATATATTTCCTCTCTAAAAATGGCATTCGCCATCTTGTTGTTAGACTTCCATTCAAGGGTGACCCATATGAATTGCCTCCTTCATTTTTCAAATGTGTGCAGTTGAGGCGTTTGACTCTCCAGAATTGTTTAATACTTCCTTCACCGTCCTTCAAAGGATTTGATAGGCTAATTAGCCTGGAACTATGTGAAGTTACAATTTCTTCCAAGTTGTTGGGAAGTTTAATCTCTCATTGCTTGTTGCTCGAGCATTTGGTGCTGCATATCGCAGATTCTTATAGCAATGGCATTGAAATTAATGCTCACAGGCTGAGATCATTTTACTTCGCAGGCAGTATGAGATCTATCTTTTTAAAGAATATCCCTCTTCTGGCAAGACTTTCACTTACATATAGCGAAACAGATTATTTGGGGGCAGAAAAATGGGATATTGTGAAGTTTTTTGAGTCTTTTTCTGCTCTCAAGCATCTCTTCTTGAATATGGTAAATGTTGCTTCCTGACTTCATTGTAATGCATTTTTTTTAATCTTTTGTGCTTCACGTCATCCTGATGTTTTAGTATTTTCTTCCTAGTTATTTGCTGCAGAAGCAAGTGAAGTACCAACAAGGATTCCCTTTAATCTTAACTGTGTCAAAAAACTTGACATAAATGTTGATCTGTATAACTCGACTGAGGTGTCATGTGCTCTTTGCTTGATAAGAAGCTTCCCATATTTACAATATATGGAAATTCAGGTACTATTCTTTCTCTTCCTTATTGGCTTTTTTATTTTCATACTACTTAAATCATCAAGAAGTTCAGAGAATTGTGTTTTCTTAATTTTCTGTAGGAGGCTTATTATAAATATGAATATAGCAGATTATCGAGTAGAACTTCCCTCAGATGTAATGTTTAATCACCTCAGGGAAGTTAAGCTAACACTTGCTAGTGGTTCAATCATTGAGATGCAGCTTGCCAAGCTTCTGTTAGCCAAGTCTCCTATGCTGGTGAGTATGCTATTCAAGTCATGTGCAGTTAAAGGATCTGCAACAGTAAAAAAGCTCGTTGCTGAGCTAACAAAATTTCAGTGTGCATCACCTAAAGCAGAAGTTGTCTTCATCGAAAACTAGTGCATGGTTACAATCCTGTTTATTGATCTTCAGGAATCTTTAATCGGACCATGATGTTTGGCTCAAATATGTTGCAAGTTAAAGTGAATAGCTAGAAACTCTGAACATTAGTTTGTGGGAAAATTTGTGAATCTGGATGGATGATTTGATTTGTGTGTTGCATAATTTGTCATTACAATACGAAGTGTTCTTGGACTCACTTCCTCCATCTTCTCGAGTGGTTAATGTTTATTGTGAGTTTATCGTGTGTTATTTTTCTACTTGGTCATATCCGTATGCACGGCATGCTTAAAGCCTTCTGCAATTTGAGTGACTTTTTTGGTTATAAAAGATAGTTTAGTGATTATCGTGATACTTGGATAAAGCGTTTCCTACATCCATTCCGAGGGCTCAAACCCGCGATGGAGGGATACTTCAACATAATTATGGTCAACAAACTTCTATATTCTGGTCTGACCATGTGTTATGATGATGCTAAAGAAATAATTTCCAGTAGTTATATCCAAAATACATATGCGTTGAACAATTGGTTTATAACAAATGATGCACTGGAGCTGCTATTCAGACATATTTTTCAGGGATTGTATTTGTTATTGGATTGTGAAACCTGTCTGCTACCTTATTTGGGGTGTTGTGCTCACTTGTTGCAGTTATCCTGTGTTTGTGTGATTGGAGTTTGATCATTTCTGATTAATGTCGGTTTGCTCTTTACTTTTAGTTTTCTTCAACTTTCCGTCATTTCTCTAGTTGGCTTTATGGACATGTTTTCTTAAGTTTGGATTTCGATATTCGGGTAAGAGATCAAGCAAATGGTTTGGCATTTTCCTTCTTTAACTCCTCGTTATCCATCTTGTAATGTTACAAAAGTGATGTCCAGGACCAGCAGCAGTTCATGACAATTCCTTCTACTTCGTGTGTGTTTGTCCAATCGATTTCACATGTTATAAAAATAAGCTATTAATCCTCGTTTCATTCTCCTCTCTTGCTGGTGTTGCATGCAAATTTTTGGTGCGATGCAGAAAGTATTTATCTTGGTGAGCTTTATATGTGCTATTGACCCGTAGGTACAATTTACCTACACTAAACAAGTGGATGCATGATATGTGTCCTAATATACATAATTATTATTTAATCATTATCAATTAATGTACATTATTATTTATTAAATCACTTAATTATGATATCGCACCCAGGTAGCCTAAACATCTTAATTAAGCCAAGTTGATTTGACCACAAGCACATAGTCATAGATTTTCTCCCTTTATAATAATAATAATAACTAGACTCCAATTTGAACAAGTTTGAAAATTTACTCAAATTAATAATAGACAAAAAATAGCTTTTGAGTTAAATGTCTATATCCCTTGATGTACTATTCAATTTTTTATCGTAAATGTTTACTAGCAAATCCAACTACTAATGAGGCCGAGCGTCACAACAATATCTATTACATCAGGGCGAAAACAAATTACTAAAACAGTTTTTTCATATTAATTTGAAGGTAATATGCATATAAACTCAACATAACTGTAAGTACTAGAGATCATTAAACTTCTTAATTTGGTCAATAACTATATAAAAATCACATAGGCTCTTCAATCAATCCATAATAATATTATATATATCTTATGAAATATACTCCAAATCAAAATATAGTAACATAATTTTTAATTATAATGCATTTACTTTTAAGGATAAGAGTTAACAACGGTTGCACCTCGGTGATGGTGCAGAAGGAGGAATAGGAACCCCTTTTGGTAGCATATGGAACCAATTACTCTTGAGAAGTTCTTTCTTTTCACCATAATACGGCAAAGGTTCTGAGAATATTTCAGAAGCTTCCTCTTTCGAATTCTTCATCTTTGTCGTCGCCATTGATGTCACTGTTGAAGCATAGCCAAGAACAAGAGATAGTGTGAGAATCAAGCACATGAATTTCCATGAGGAAAAATGAAGGGTTTTAGAATAAGTCATTGGGAATGTTTTCTTCTAGGGTTTATGTATGTTTTTTACTTGATGAACAATATATAGGGTTCTACGTAGGGTTATATATAGACCGTAGTGCATGAATAAGTGTGCAAGAGTTTAAGTAGAAGGTGTTGAGAAATAGTTTTTTTTTTTTTGATATTCAGGTTCCTGGCTTGTGTCAGACTAGTCCTGAAGGTAGTAGTATCGGTCCCTCAACACTACTACCAGTAAATCGCGGGATATGCTCCAATAACTAGTGTTTGAGAACGGACAACCCAGAAGACCTGAGGATCAATCACGTAAAGCGAACGCTCCCACCTTAATCGATCCCACGCTTCAAATGTCCAGAGCGTCTTAAGTCTCCCTCCTTTGCCATTGGACTGTGCTCCGGAGGATAATGATATTTTGTTCTTGGTTGGTTGGGAGGGGGGTTGAAATTTATCATACGGAAGGACTATATACATATATTTAATTTTAAGTGGGTACTCAAAGAAACTTTTGAATTTTTGTATGATGTTTATTCTTTTCTATCTATGTTTTAAATAGTAGTTATTTCATTATATCAATCTAGATATAGGATATTAATTTCTTGTACGTATGTGAGAAATTAATGTGCAAGTTTGAATATTTTCCTTTCTAGTTTGGTAAAACAAGACTACGGGAATTTTCATTTTCTAGTAAAGGTGCAATTGGTTATTGCTAACTATGTACTAAAACAGATATACCTCTAAATTAACATGCTAAATTCTACAATATGGTTGTTAAAGAGATTGCTAATACTGGACGTAAGGCTTGCTTGGTCGGTTAAGTGGTAAATATACTTCATTTGATTGTGATTATATGTGACATGGAATCCATTATATTGAATTTACTATTTTGTTGATCTACGCTTTAAAAATGGAGAAAACCGTTATCCAAATCACTACATAAAAAAGCAGACAATCAACACTTCTCCTTGAAAAAAGATTGTACAATTACTCTGTTAACATACAATTGTATCCATTATTAGTTAGTACTACTAGTTAAGGTCAAGAAATTTACGTGGAATGTTCTTTTAAAAGGATGGTTAATTATTGATCCCGTTAAGTATACATATATATATATCCTCCTCGTTGCTTATTTGTGATATTTTCAATTGGGTTTGGTTGAGAAAACTCCAAAAACACTATTGTTGGGTTTTATTGAGCTTATTTGTAGTTGAATCTAACCGTTTGAAAATTGTTGAGACTGGCTTTTGTAAATCAAATTCGGAGTTGATTTGGAACAATTTGGATAAATTTAAAGCAAAAATGTGTTGCTAAAATTTCTATCAACAAGTTATGATGATCGTCAGAATTTCTAGCCAATCCTAATAAATCGTCAAGATTTTCAATTTTAAAAGCAGAGCAAAAATGAGTATCCCGTATTTTTCGTCAATAGTTCAATTTTTGACCGATATTACAAGGATAGTAGTCCCCCGTAACATTTGCAATAGGTCAAAACTAATAAAATATTTCTCTATTTGTTATTCCTTAAATCTTCAAATAAGGTTGATTGACAACTATTAAGCATCTCGAATATCCCGTATACTTTGGATTTTCACAAAGAGATCAAGACATCAAATATATTATTTTCAAAGCTAAAATGATCACGATACAATTCGACTTGTGGAAGATACGGATTCAAACAATAAAAACACGAAACTAAAATAACAAGAAAATTAGGGATGATAATTGAAAAAATTGGGATGAGTATAGAATGATAGAAGCAAGACCCAAAGAGTAATGATTTTATGGATAAACTTAGGTATGAGAAACCTAAATCCCAATTGGAATCAACCCTAAGAACCTATATTATTTTATTTTCAACAAAGAGTAATTCAAATGAATCCATAAATGAATAACACTATATGAAAATCAATGGAAAGAGTTTCAATACTCAACAATGGAATCCACCATAATTAACTATCACTAATCACTAAATTAGCACTACGCTAAACTACCATACTAACTATCACTCTTTTAAGTGTATTCATCTCAACATTATCAAAAACTAAGTAATGAAATGATCAAGTATGGTGTTTATACTAAACAAGCTAAAGAAGACTAGACTAGTTATTACAATAAACCTTAATGAAGTAAGGGCCTTGTTTTGATAGTCTTCTTTATGGATGATGACTTGAATTTAGAAAATATCATATTTGCATGGCTAACCACCATCGTTCCCCTCCAACTCATCTTCCCTCCACGCGATCAAGCAATCATCCATGCGTCATACACTCTCCTATAAAGCTTCTCAAAGGTCTCCAGAGCCTCTTTTGCATCAACATGACTTGTAGGGCTTGAAGTTTCTTGGCTCGGCCTCGAGTGAAGCAATTTGAATCATGTGTGCTCCTCGAAATCGTATCACATACAACTTCCTCAAGATCAACTCGAATTACCAAAGTGTTGCGCAATGCTCTTGGCGATCAAATACATTACAAGGAAGTCCAAATCATCCTACATGAGAAAATTTAGGAGAGAAGAATAATAGAATTGTGCTTACAATCTTAATAAAGAAAATTATTTTTTAATATTTTTTTTAAAAACAACTATTAAGCTGCAACTCTAATTTTTCAAATGAACAAAACTGCAAAAGAAGAAGAAGATTGGTTAACTTACCAAATCAATGGCAAACAAGCATATACTGGTCAGTATAAAATCACAAATTTTGGTCGCTAGCTTTGTAATACGCACGAGAGAGTCCTGAGGTGGTTCCAAGGTTTAAAATTTGGGGATTCAGGATTTTAGCCCGTTGTAAGTTATTGGGTCTAAGTTAATAATTTATACATATTAAATGAATGTTCCGCCTTTGTGAGCGACCGGTAGTTTGTTTGTAAAACAGTTGTTAAGTAGTATTGATGTTTATGACTGATGGAAGAAGAAATTGTGGGTACACAAGAAGAATTAACTTCAATATGGTGTCGTCTTTACTATGACTATAATAAAATCAGTGTTCTAAAAATCGGCCTAGGCGCTAGGCGCCCCTAGGCCGACCTGATTTTGCCCTAGGCACTAGGGCTAGGCGGCCCAGTCCCCAATTTTTTTGCGGTGCAGGTGGGGGTGTGGGGAGTTGAGAGTGAAAAGAGAGGCTAGGTTTTTTATGTTTGTGTTTTTTTGTAGGTTTAGGTTAAAGAGGGGGGATTAATGAGATGAAAGGGTTTTGGGCCAAGGGGAGTTGGGCTGATGGGGGTGGTCTGAAAATTTGAAGGGAGAGTTTGTTTTGGGCTTTTATTATTTTGGGTTGGGTAGAATGTTTAGGAAAATAGAAAATGGGTTTAAAAATATAAAAAAGGGTTTATTAAAAAATGTTTGAAGACAAAAAATGTAAATTATAAAAATAACAATGTGAAAACATATATAATATTTGTGAATGTTTAATTTAATTAAATTAAAATGTGATGCCTATTTTCATAGAATATTTAGAAAAAATATGATTATGATATTAAAAATTATACGAATAATGATAATAACAAAATAAAATAATGACAATGTAATAATAATAAAAATATAATATTAAGAAATACTTAATGCTTAATAAAATAAAAAATGTGATGCCCTTTTGTATATATATACAATTGATGTAAATTTTTTTTTAAAAAAACCGCCTAGTCCTCCGCCTAGGCCCCCGCCTAGGCGTTTTTTAGAACATTGAATAAAATTGGATCAAATATGACTAGATTAGGTCTAGATGAATGAAAATTTAAACCTTCTGAAGTAGGACAACAAGAACATAAAAAAAATTGGTAACCCCAGAGGATTTGGTGTATCATGTATGCACGCTCTATGAGTCTTCTATTAATTAAAAGACATTCATTTTTGTCCTTTTTATTCTTCCCGTAAGTTTAAAATTAAGGAAATGACCTTAATCGACCAAGGAGGAGGTCAATTGTCGACCATAGCTTGGTGTCCCTACTACTAGTCATTCACACAGATGACATTTTTTCACTAAGAATGAGCTTGATAATCAACCAAGGAGGTTGATTAGCGATCATGGATCAATAAACGACCAAGGAGGTTGATTATCAACGGTGTGTTGATGATCGACCACGAAGGAGGTCTAGGTGACAGGCTGGACACTAACATGTTTTAGGCTTGAATTAACATGACATAACAAGCAATATATGGAACTAGCCTAACTAGACATGATTCCTCAAAGTTAACACATAATCAATCACAAGCTAAAACATTCATACATAACACAAACTACACGGGGTTATCATGGAAACTTTACAACTATCAAAACAGACATGTTCCTTCTAAGCATGAAAATCGAGTATTCAAACTCTGAATCAGACAAAATTGATAAAAGCATATCAAATAAAGTGAGAGGAGCGACCTCACCTTGTAGGGGGTGGGTTCAATGGCATGGGGGTAAGATCCATTAATGCTCTTGCTCGTTTTCATCCTCTGTGACTCTGAGATAACGCGTGGGTACATCTCTGTCTAGCCATTTTTGGGAATGGAGACCAAGGCTCTTGCGACTAGGGTTTCTCGAGAGAGCCTCATCATAACAGAACAAAATAAGGGTAAGGGTTGGGCATTCTTACGCCTTAAGAGTGTAGGTGGGCCGGGTCTAAGCCATTTCAGCTTGGGCCTGCTCGGAAATCAAAGAAAAGGATGGTGTGGCCCAAAATATTTTTTGAGAATTAAAATGACCTTTGGCCACATTTTAAAAATGTGGCAGGTTTTTAAATACACTAATGTCCCGAATAAACTCAAATATGACCGAATTGAATAGATAGCTTAAATTTAAGCCTAAATTTGACATCATTGAAAAATAAAGAAACCAAAATCACGCATGTCTTTTAAAATTAAAAAATATGATTTAAAATTGAGATATAATTCCATTATCCTATCTAAGATTAATGATCAAAACTTGTGTAAGATTAGGACATGATATACAATATAAGTGATATTTTATTAAATGAAATGACAAAATACTCTCGGAATAATTTTATAAAATCATATTCGTTTTGTGAAAAGTATATTTCAATCCGTCTATGATCCGGAACTCTGAATAATTAAATAAAAGCATTGGAGGGTAAAACTTAGGTGTCAACTGTATGTAGAGCGACCGATTCAGGTTATAACTTCGGAGTAAGGTTTAGTGCATCGAACAATCATATCAGCGATCCTGATCTTCATCTATAGTTGGACTGTCCTTATCATTCAAGGCTATTATTAGCTTTACTTTCCTATTCATTGTACTCATAGTAGCCCTTTACTAGTCATACGAGGTTTTGAGAAAGGATATGTTATAAAGAATATGTTGTAAATGATATTTGTTATTTAAGTTTTTTGAAATAAAGATTGTTATCTCTCTATAATTCTCTTTATTATTCAGCAACATTCAATTGATTTTAAATGGATTTTGGGGATGGTTCACCTATCGGGGAAATAGTGTAATGACATCATGATCCGTAATTTGTATTGTGACAAGTTAGTATTAGAGATCTATGTTCATCAGTCTCATGAGTACAAGGACAATGTTTAGTAAATTCTCGCAGATATATATATGTAGACGTTTATAAGGCGTCTAGAAAATCTTCCATTCTTTTTTCTTTTGAGCTACTTCCTTCAAATTGGTATCTCCAATTGATATTTATTCTTAGCATATTATGAGAGCAGAACGTATATTTAAATCATACCCAGAGAACCTCGAGTGAATTTCACTAATACAAGGAGATTGGACCACTAATAAGAGAACCCATCAAGGAGATTGGACCACTAATACATGCAGTCCACAACAGTGGACCAGCCCACTGCCCTGACCATTGCTCGGTAATTGGGCCTGCCCTTCCAGCAACATTCTAGAGGCCCAAAAACAAAAAATTCAATGGGCTCAGCCGAGGCCCAGCATCTTGGGAGCCCATCTAGTGGCTCGCCAGGCAGGCCCAAGCCAATCATGTCCATTACACATCAGCCCAGCAGCCCGATGATGTATGGTATATGAATATGGGCGTCAAGTCTCCTTTCACCAACAATTCTAGTAATCTTCTTCAAATGTGCAATTTAAATGCTCTTCAATATATTATGGTCGAAAATGGTCATCGCATTCTAATTCAAGGGTTTGTCCACACACTAACTCCACTACCGCAACCCCAATACTCCCTCAAACACGTCCTATATGCCCCAAACATTATCAAACACCTAATCTATGTTCGAGAATATGCCACTGATAATTCTGTATTCATTGATTTCGACCCGTTTCGGTTTTCAGTAAAGAACCTACGTACAGAGAGACTTCTTACTAGATGCAATAGTCTGGGGGACCTCTATTCTTTTATATCTACGTTCGCTGCCCATATCACTCCACCCACCGCTTTAGATATCATATCTCCATCAACGTGGCATAGTAGACTTGGTCATCCAGGAGCTCATCTTTTTTATTCTCTTAGAAACCGCAATTTTAATTCAATGTAATAAAGGGAAACTTTCCCATAGTTGCTCCTCTTGTCATCTAGGGAAACACGTTAGACTTCCGTTTACGTTTTCTTTAAGTATTACTTTCTCTTCCTTTGATATTATTCATGTGAATTTATGGACATCTCCTATAAATAGCAACCTAGGTCATAAACATTATTTGGTATTTTTGGATGACTTTTCTCACTTTCTTTGGGTCTATTCGCTTAAACTTAAGTCTTAAGTTTACTCTAAATTCCTTGTATTTCGTACATTGGTTAAAATGTAATTTGAAAAAGACATCAAAACGTTTCAATGTGATAATGATCGTGAGTTCAATAACTCATTTTTTCATATTTTTTGTGTGGCTAATGGCATGGTTTTTTATTTCTCCTTCCCCCATACTTCCCCTCAAAATGGTAAAGCCGAAATAACTCTCTACACTATTAACAATATGATTCGTACCTTTTTTTTCATGCGTTTCTCCCCCTACCTTTTGGGTATTGTTATACCCCGTAGTTCTGACCATACGTGTGAGAGCGTGCGAAAGGAGTAAGACTTAAAAAATTTCGAAAGAAAGGTTGACGGATTGTTTCGGACAGATTTTAGTCAACTTTGAGGCGGGTTATGATTCGGTACATTGAGAGATCCTAAGTATTTCAAAGGCCTGGTGCGTAGTTCGTTGAGTCTAGTTTCCAACGCAACCAACCGTTCGTCGATAGGACATCGGAGTAGGAAGTATTGGGAGTTACAAGTTCGGCGCAATGACGTAAATGTGTTTTGACAAAGCGCGGCCGCGGCGCGGACGCAGGCCGTGGCGCGGATATCTTGAGGGTCTGGTTACAGATCCGCGGTGCCGGAAGGGGCGCAGCGGAAGTTCCGTAAGTCCGCAGAGTCAGCGCCGCGCGCCGCAGTAGGTCGCGGCGCCGAGGCGGGATTCCTGGCGGAAAAAACTTAGAAAAATCAGATTTTTTCTTCTAAAAAGGCCATGGGAGGGTGACAAGTGTCCCCCCCCCCATCTAATTTTTGCATGTCCCTTATATTGACCAAGTCTTGAAGACTTGGTCATCTTTCAAATCCCTCTCTCTCTCTAAACTAAAGCTCTCACTTCTCTCTAAAATTCCAAGAGAAATTCTAAGCCTAAAGAAAATCTGAAAAGTTAAGGACAAGAAGGAAGCTTGTGGCTAGCTTGTAGGAGTGATTGTGGTGGTGTTCTTGTAAAAGAGGCTAGCAAAATTGTTGGAATAGTTTTGGCTAAAGCTTTAAGGTAACATTTCTTCTCTTGTGGTTAGTTATTAATGTTGCATGTGAAGAAGAAGGAACTTGTAGTAGTAAATAATGCTCTTAGAGTTTTTGCATGTAAGAAATGTGGTTTGGATATGAAAAGATTGGTTAAGAAGATATTATGAGCATGTTGTAGCCTAAAAACTACCTTAAACTTGTTGAGTTAATTGTTGTACCTTTTGGGGCAGAATTTTACACACCCAAGTTTAGGTGTGTAATCCCCTTTGAAATGTTTGGATTGTTGAGCCTTAAATGTGGCGTTTGGATGTTGAATTCGGCCTTGAGAAAGGTGGCAAAGTATGTAGAAACAAAGGAAATGCTGCCCAATTTTCCATAGGATTTAGGGGCTTTGAACTTAGATTATTTCTACATTGAAATTAGAGGTTAATAAACGTATCATGGTTATTATATGTTGACATATTACTTGCGGTAGTTTGGACTTAGCAAGTGGATTGACCGAAGAGGTATGTGAAGCTTTCCTATCTCTTGAGCATGAGTAGTTGCATCTATGTAGTACGGTAGACGTACAAGATTTAGTATTCTTACTTGTTTTAAGTATATAAAGACTTGTTTCGTTTTAAGAAGTATAAGTCCCTTGGTTAAGGGAAAAGTATGATTTTTCTAAAGTATAGGGTTAATATAACAACTTTATGGGAAGTTGGTTTATTAGCTTTATAAAAGGTTAATAAGAAGAGATTTACTCTAAGTAAGATAAGTAAGGACAAATGACTTGATTTATGAAAGGCAAATTGATTTTAAGGCATCAATTGCCCAAAGGTTTTATATGAAAAAGAGTCATTTTTCAAGAATATAAGTATGTGGTACTTTGGGTTAAATTCCCGGATTTTCTTTTATTAAGAATGTTAGTGCCTTAAGTAAACTAAAATGAGAGGGTATATGAACAAGACTAATAATAAGTATAAGCTTTCTTAACTTATTTATGATTATGATATGATGACCGATTGAGCTAGGGTAAGAGTATATCTGAGGGGCAAGCCCCAAGATCGTTATACCACCTTCTCCAGGGTAAGAGTATGAATGAGGGGCAAGCCCCAAGATCGTCATACCACCTTCTTCAGGGTAAGAGTATATCTGAGGGGTACATCCCCAAGATCGTTATACCACCTTCTTCAGGGTAAGAGTATATCTGAGGGGAACATCCCCAAGATCGTTATACCACCGCCTGAGGTAAGAGTATATCCGGCGGGCAAGCCCCAAGATCGCTATACCAATTGCTCCGTGGATTTGCTACCCACGACGCGAGGAATACCTCACGCGAGTCCTATGGGCTTACGCGGGTGAAATAGTCCCACGCGCGGTACATTTATGCGAGGAATACCTCATGCGGGTCCACAGGACCTATGCGGGTGAAATAGTCCCAGGAGTAGGGGTGCTTATTGATACAACGGGCGAGGTACCCTATTTTGATCATGAGCCTCCTATTTTTATGCAGTAATATATATATACTTGTTACTCTCATTGTTAGTAAGGCACAGTGTACTGTATTTTGATTGTCTTTCATGACTCTAGTTTACTTTTAGACTTATGATATCATTATTACAGTATTTTCCAGTTTTACATACTTGGTACATATTGTGTACTGACCCCCTTCCTCGGGGGTTGCGTTCATGCCGCAGGCGGGTAAAGCGGTGGTGGATCCTCGTTCTTAGGATCACTGCCCGGTGTCGAAGCTCCATTCTCGGAAGCTTGACCGTTAGTACGGTTTTCCCTGATGTTATAGACATTGTGTATATTCAGGGGTATGGCGGGGCCCTGTCCCTCCACAGTTGTTATCCTTAGAGGTCTGTGGTCACGTATGTGTTTTGGGCTGTAAGAACAAATTGTACTGCCATACTTGTGATTAAGTATGTTTTTATGGAAGGCAGTCTTATCGGCTGGCCAGTGATGTTTACCTTTTTATAAGTTATGTGTTATGTATGTTCCGCTGTTATTCTCTGATGTATACCTGACAGGGTACCCCGGTAGGGTACCAGTCGCGGCCCCGGGGTCGGGTCGTGACAGGTATATACATTAAAAATGGTAGAACACATTCTTAACATCTTACCTATCTGTATGATCCATAATAGGACACCCATCGAAATTCTCTTCATCGGATCCCTTCGTATGATCACCTTCGAATTTTCGGTTGTCTTTGTTATCCAAATCTTGACTTCACGGTCCCTCACAAATTAACACATCGCTCTACTCCTTGCGTATTCCAAGGTTTCCCATCGAACCATAGGGAGTACTTGTGTTATGAGTTATCCATGGACAAAATCCGAGTCTCACGCCATGTCACATTTGATGAGTATGTTTTCTCGTTTGCCAACATCTAAAAAATTTGAGTCACTGATTACAATTTCTTTGATGACTCGGACACCTCCCCTCTACTTCAAAACACATTATATTGGCCAAATACCAACCCGGCACCCACTGCGCCAGTTACAGACCCACTTCCATGACACTCATCCCATCAGCCCCACTCGTTGCACTCGATCTGACCCGCCATGCCCCGTCGCCCATTAGCGCAACTGCTCCGCCCAATACACCTACTACCCAACCCAATTCCCACACTGCCCAGCCCAGTTACAATACTTTGCAGCCTAATAACTTACTGCCCAGTCCCACCGTCCAGCCTAGTAATGAAACTACCCAGCCCATTACCTCAGGCCTAGTCCTGCCACTAACCAGCCCAACCCGCAGTCCCCATCTACCGCCTCTACACCCGATACAGCCCCAACACATCATATGGAAACCCATGCATAACACGAGATTTTTAAACCAAAATTACACTTTAATTTGTCCATTCAAACCATCTCCCCGCTACCTAAAAACCCAACCTTAGCCAAATTTGACTCGAATTGGAATGCAGCCATGTGTGAGGAGTTTAATGTGCTTACTTCACAGGGCACTTGGGATCTTGTTCCGCGACCTGATGGGTGAATGTAAATGTCATCATAAGTTCAGAGATATTGGTGCTCATGAACGTCATAAGGCCAGACTTGTGGCAAATGGAACTGGGAAACAGGAGGGTATTGATTGTGGTGAGACTTTCAGTCCAGTGGTTAAGCAAGCAACCATCCGCACAGTTTTGAGCATCGCTATGGGGAAAATTATCCTATTCACCATCTTGATGTGAATAATGATTTCTTATATGGAGATTTGAAAGAAATCATTTATATGCATCAACCACCAGGATTTGTGCATTCGGAGGCCCCTCAGCATGTTTGTCGTCTTCGTAAGTCACTATATGGGTTGAAACAAGCCTTCAGGGCTTAATGAGTGGTTTGCCACTTACATCATACATATCGACTTCGTGTGCATCAATAGTGATCATTCATTATTAATTTTGTATCGAGGTACTGACACATCTTACCTTCTATTATATATGGATGATATTATTCTGACAGCTTCTTCAGAGGGCCTGAAGCACAAGATCATTGCTCTACTCAAGTCCGAATTTGTTATGATTGATTTGGGTAAGCTGAGTTATTTTTTGGGGATATCAATGACCATATCTGCATATGTCATGTTCTTGTGTCACCGTAAGTATGCAGAGGAGATCGTATATAGGGATAAAATGGAAAATTGCAAGATCATTCCCACTCATGTCGACTCCAAGTCCAAACTCAGTGCGGATGATAGGGATCCTATCATCGATCCCTCTCTTTATAGGAGTCTCGCATGTGCTCATCAGTATCTCACCTTCATTCGGCCAGATATTACATATGCGGTTCAGTACGTGTGCTTGTTCATACACTCTTCTAGGGAGCCTCACTTTACAGCTCTTAAGCGTATCATTCGGTACGTGAAGGGCACGTTTGACTATGGACTTCATTTATATCCCTCTGCACAGACTAGATACTCTCCTACACAGACATAAATTGGACAGGTTGTCCAGACACCCGTCGCTCTACGTCCGACTATTGTGTATTTTGGGGGATAATATTATATCGTGGTCTGCCAAGCGGCAAGCCACGTTTTCCCGTTCTAGTGCAGAAGCAGAATATCGAGGCGTTGTGAACGTTGTTGTCGAGCTATGTTGGCTCCGAAATCTCTTTCTTGAGCTTCATTGTCCCATATGTAAGACATCTTTGGTTTATTGTGATAACACATCTTTCGTCTACTTGTCTCATAACCCGGTTCAGTATCAGCGAACCGGGCATATTGAGATGGATATTCACTTTGTTCATGAGAAGGTTGCAATGGGTCACGTTAGGATGTTTCATGTTCCTTCTTTGTGTCAGTACGTAGATATCTTCACAAATGGGCTTTCTCGACAACTATTCGTTGACTTCAGATTCAGTCTCAACGTCCGTCATCCTCCCGTTCCGACCGAGTGGGTGTGATAGTAAATATATTCCATATATATTCACAATATATTATGTAATTAATATTTAGTGTAATTAATGCAAATTAGAGATTCTAATTATATTGGGACTACAATTGTATACTCTATATATATCACATTAATAAGAGAACTACATCAAAGAGATTTACACTATTCTACAGGGTCCGAGTCTCTCGAAGGAAAAATTATGACAAAGGGAATATTTCCTTCTTAATGGGTTGTTACACCTCGTAATTCTAGGGTGATAAATTGAGAACGTAATTAAGAAAATAAAATTCGAATATTGGATATAAAGTATATTTACATATGCTAATACAGAAATTAGTATACAAAGGATGTAATCCCGGAATAATTTTTGAATACTACAAGTGTGACGATGGGAAATTAATACTAATAGTTGTATATTCCTAATAAGATTGGACTAGGTACCGTGTATTATGAGACTAGGACATGGAATTTTCAGATTTTATTTATAAGATTGATTATGTGGGAGATTAATTAAGTGTGAGATTAATTTTAGTGGAGGGGATGATAATTAGTAGACAAAAATCATGGGAACTTGTGCCCTCCCTCACATTTTTCAGCCCGCATGCATAGGCTCATGCTCACTTATACCTGTGTTACTCACACTCACTCCCCATAATTCGAACAACACCCCTCTCTCTCATCCTCCATTCTCTCCAAACAGATTTCTATATTCCTCCATAGCTAAGTTGAAGCTCTAATTAACTCCCCTATCAAGATTAACTTCTTCTCTAAGTTCCAAGCCATAGTAAACTCCCCAAAACAGTGGTGCATTCGGCAATGCTGGCCGAAATCTGCCCCAACAACCTTAGTTTTGAAAGATGAACATTTAGGAAGAAGAACATGTAAGTAAGATGGTTTCAAGCTTATAAATAATGCATGCATGTAATTAAAACTTGAAGAAATTGTGAAAATGATGCAGTGGGGACCGAGACTTTTAGGGACTCTTTAACAAATTGAAGGTAAGATTTCTTCTTCTTATTTGAGTTATTGGAGTTAAATGATGTTGTAGTTAAGAGATGAACTTATATTAAGAAGAATTGGAAGTAAGAAAATGAATGTGGTTGTTGAGCCGAATTTGGGGCTGTTTTATATACATTGGATTTGATTGTTATTGTTGTTATCATTGTCACTAATTGCATGTGAAAATTGAATGAAATCTTGATATTGAAAGTTGTAATTGGTTATATGAAAGTGTTGAAATGTGAATTGGATTTTAAGGAGTTAAGAAAAGAGATGGAATTATGTTGTTGTGACCGAGACCTTCCCAAAATCATGGGTATTGTTGTGTCGAATTTAAGGGTTGTTTTGTGGAGTTATAATGCTGGAATTATAAGCTATGAACATGCATATATATTGTTGTAATTGTGGATATATGTCTTAAAGGAATTAAGGTGTAGAAGAGTGTTATGTTGCAAACTATAAGCTTGAACTCTCGTTGTTGCTAGGAGTATGGACTGATTTTAAAGGTTGTTTTAATATGGATTAAGGGGCTGGATTAACATGAGAAATATGTGTATTAATCATTTTGGTTGTTGTACTCCTTGAATGTAAAGAGAAAGAATGTATAATGATGGCGTATATGAATTATTTGGGACTGTTTTGGTTATGTCCTTGAGACGTGTATTGTTATCGGTATTGTTGGCCTTGTTTGTAAGTTGTCGAGGTGTGTATAAGTAGGGGAAATGCTGCCCAAATTTTTATAGGAAAAGAGAGTCATCATTTGGTATATAACTTACACTAGTAATCATAGAATTGACGGACATGTTACCATTATTATAGGTTGAAGTGCTAGACGAGACGTAATTTAATTATTGAGTTGGTATAGACGACAAGAGGTATGTGAAACTATTCTTTCTTCTTTTGACATGATTTATATAAAGTGAGTGTATGGTGGACGTACATAATTCCATTGAATCTTAATTCCTAGTGACACTTGATATGATAGTTGCCCTTGATTTTACAAGTGATAGCTCATTCTATTTATTTCATTGAGAGTCAAATGATGATTTAATTTGCATATGGTTACTCATGATAATCTATTCGTGCTTGATGTGATTATATCATTTCACCGAGTCTCGGGTCGTGTATGCTCGTGCGCAGATTCATTGCATTGTTCATCGAGTCCCTCACTAGAGGGTCGGGACACGTTATATGTATATATATGATGATTTCATGGACAGACATCCATGAGGATGATGAGCTCACCGAGTGTCAGAATGGGTCGGGTATGTTATATGGACAGGTATCCATGATTATGATGATTCCATCGAGTCCCTCACTAGAGGATCGGGACACGTTATATGTATATATATATATATATATATGATGATTCTATGGACAGACATCCATGATTTTGATATGACTCTCATTTTTATATGGCACAGTTGTATTGGTATTTTGGTTATCATACTTGTCTCCTGTTATCCTTTGGCCAGTTATGATTTTCTTTATTGTACTTTATGTTTTACATACTCGGTACATTTGTTCGTACTGACCCCCTTTCCTCGGGGGGTTGCGTTTCATGTCCGTAGGTACATATATTTAGTTTGGTGATCCTCCAGTCTAGGATTTCTGTTCAGCTATTTGGAGAGCTTCATTGATCCGGAGCCAAGTCATTTTGGTACAAACCCTTTTGTTATAGACTTATGTATATTCAGGGGTACGGCAGGGCCCTGTCCCATCATGTTTCACTATCATACACTTAGAGGTCTGTAGTCATATGTGGGTTGGTCGTGTGTGGACTAAGGACGTGTTTTGGTCAGCCTTACTATTGTAATTCATTTTAGATATTCCTGTGCATAGTGGCAGCCTCGTCGGCTTGCCTATTTTGATATGGTTTACAGATTTCTACATTTTCATTAGTATTAGTGTGATTATATGTAACAGGTTCGTATAAGGGTGTCCAAGTATGGCACCAGTCGCGGCCCACCGGGTCGGGTCGTGCCAAAAGTGGTTTGTCCTCGGAATATCTACAGACCGTGTCTAGTAGAGTCTTGCGTATAGGTATGTTATACACCATACTTATACGCGGAGGCTGCCGGATATTTAGGATGTCATCTTTTCTTCTTACTATAAGATCGTTCGATAGAGCTATGTTATTAGAATAATATCTCTCTAAACAAATTATTGTGTTTTCAGCTATGCCTCCAAAGAAAACGACAGCGGCCCAGAATGGAAAAGCAGTAGCGGGAGATACTAGTCAGACCCGGAGAGTTACTAGGGCCCGTACCCAGTCTATGCCTGAGACTATGCCCAGTCGGCAAGCTCTACTACACCTCCAGAGGAGCTTAGAGCAGCAGCAGCCCCGACACCTGAGCCTCCAGCTCCTCAGCCAGGGGCGGAGGATAGTGTCATGAGAGATGCAGTCACCACGACCAGTTAGTGGCGGCGGACCAGCGAAGGACTCAGAGTTGACCTTAGATCTGATAGTTTGAGGGTTCGTGACTCCTTGAGTTGTAATCCTCCAGAGTTTTTAAGGTCAAAGCCCGAGGATGATCCGCAGGAGTTTATTCGGCAGATGCAGCGTACATTGAAGATCATCAAGGCTTCTGAGACGGAGTCTGTTGAGTTGGCTTCATATCGATTGCGGGATGTAGCTACTAATTGGTATGAGTCTTGGGAGTTATCTAGGGGCGAGGGTGCTCCTCCAGCAGTATGAGATGAGTTTGTAGAGGCCTTCCTTGGCCACTTCCTGCCTCCAGAGATGAGGAGAGCTAGAGTTGATAGATTCTTACATTTGAGGCAGAATGACAGGAGCATTCGCGAGTATAGTCTGGAGTTTGATTCGTTATCTAGATATGCGCCCACTATTGTAGCTGATATGGCAGATAGAGCGCACCGTTATGTGATGAGACTTGATCGCTATTTGATTGATGGTTGTATGGCAGTGGCTATTCAGCCAGGTATGGATACTGTCCGGGTGCAGGCCTATGCACAGGGGGTAGAGGATCGACACAGAGGACGTCAGCGAGATAGGGATCACGCACGTAATCCAAAGAAGTCTATGCTACCGGATATCTTGGTGAGTTTCGAGGCGGCTCAAGAAAGATGTTAGATCGATCGGTGTATTTTATATACACCTTCTGAGTCATTTTTAGTTATTCTTTTACCCATTTTTGTACAAATATATGTCGTGTTATGATATATTTTCTTTCTTTTGAGTCACAGTGGTTTAAATTGGAACATTAGCGAGAATGAGCGAAAAGAGGGCAGAAACAGAGGTTCCAGAGCTCAAAAGGCTAAAAAATTGACAACCCGGGCGAGAAACAGGGCGGCGCCGCGACGCCAACCAACCAGCAGCAGCAGACCGTCACGACGCCCAAGAAGTAGAGAGGTGCAGAAGTTTCGGCACCGTGGCGCCGGTTGCAGGGCCGCGGCGCCAACGCGGGAAAATTGCCAAATCCGAATAGGAATGGGCCAAGAAGGAAAAGGTTTGGGACATTTTTGGTGATATAAAAAGGACATTAAGGTCAGATTTGAAGGAGTTCCACACTTGACAATTCATCACATCTTGGAGATCAAGATTAGTGTCACGACCCGTTCCGGGGCCCGTGACTGGTGCCTTACCCGGGTACCCAAGTAGTCATACATCAGAGTAATCAGCGGAATATAAAAACAAGAGAGGAAACAATATGAAAAGAGAACCAGTTTATCTGAGAAAAAGTTGCCTTTCGGCATATACATATATCCAAAGTTTGGCAGTTACATCCCAACTGTACAATAGGACTACATACCTCTAAGGAAGTAGACAACTATGGCGGGACAGGGCCCCGCCATACCCTGAATGTACATATATCTACAACACAGGGAGAACCATACCAAAAGTCGAGCCTCCGGAGAAGATGGAGCTCCTGAAACCAAATGAGAGATCCTAAGGATGTGGATCTAGCACCTGCTTTCCCTTACATGCGGCATGAACGCAGCCCCCCGAAGGAGGTCAGTACAACAGGTACCAAGTATGTGAAACTGTAAAGTACTGAATGAAATCAAGTGTTTTAAAACCATTTACAAATACAACCAGTTCAACTACACATAGTGTCACAACATAAACAAGAGCACAATAGATATAATGTAACTGGTCTTTTTCTAGGCCGCTAATGATCGAAGCAAGGCCAATCGCCCATAGTATCATTATGCGTGCCTAATCCTGGACTTCCCGCAGCCCCATAGGTCACACATAGACCCGCATAGGCCGTATAGACCCGCATCGGGGGTAGCTAGCCCCGGTACCCTCCTGGACTCCCGTAGTCCGCATAGTCACATAGACCGCATAGTCACATGCATCGCATAAGGCACTCCTCGTGACGGATAATACACCGAATGATCAATCTCGAACTCCGCAGCTCGCATAGTCACTGCACCGCATAGCCGTATAGACCGCATCAAGGGTGGCAAGCCCTCGGTATAACAAGTCAAGGGGGTATGTGATATAATAACAGTGCAACAGTCTTAACGTTTAACAACGTAAGCACAACAAGAATAACCTCCTTACACAACATAACAAGACACTAACACGCGTAGCATCATAACATGTTTACTTATCAAACCATCTTACTACACTTTGCAGAAATCAATACAAGATTTTCATAAACAAATAAGTAAAACCTTTTCTTTTATCTTTCTTAAGTCGTTATACCTAACTTCCCATAAAGCTAGTATAACTCTTAAGCTTTCTGTTTAAAAATCAAGTATTACTCTTCTTTCAAAAATGATTCATAATTCTTTTGAAATACTTCAAGTTTCTTATTACGTAGACTCAAGTCAAAAGACGTCAAGTAAAACCATGTTCAGTTAACACACGTACGTCTACCGTACTATATATATATACTTTAAAATATCATGCTCAAGAGGATAGGAAGAATCACATACCTCCTAATGAAATCCACCGCCAAGTCGAATATGTCGCGCAGAGTATCAACCTATAATAGGAAAATATGTCTATCAATGTCTAGACTACTCAAAATGCTTCTAAACAGAGGGTTCTCTATTCTACGGAAAATTGGGCAGCATTTCCCTACCCGTCAAACTACTCAAGTCTACTGTAGATACAGTCCTATGTAAGTACAATTCAATTCTTCTTCTTTTATACCCTTCTACTGGGATTACAGTTCAATTCTATTCTTTAATATCCTTCTATATCTTATACTCAACTCTTATCTATTCTTATATGTAATCTCCAATTACAATAGAAGGACAAAAGTGTTTACCTCGACAAGCCCAAAATTATCCAAGTTAAATGTCGATCCTGAGCAAGGTTTAGCTCCTAATTGCACGCCCCGATAGCTCCAAGAAGCTCTTAGAAGTTTCTAAACAACTTCTACTCAACTACTATAAGGGATTTGGGGCTAGGGTATTTGAAATAGTAACTACACTAGAAGGCAACCTTCTACAACAAAGGGGGGGGTATTCGGCCGAAGCCTCTAGGAATGGGAGGGGGGGGGGGGGGGGAAGAGGACTTGGACGAGAGACCAACTAAGGGGGAGGGAGTTTTTGAGACTTAGAGAATGAGGAGTGGATGAAGAAGTCTTTACTCAAGGGGGGTATTTATAGAACACTCAAGGGACAAGATCAAAACAAATGGAAGGTGGAGATTATGATCCAAGTGAAAGATGAGGTCTTCCAACCAAGTGTCTCCCACAACATTTGGACATATGTCCACCACAATATTGGAACACTTGCTCACCACAACAAAGAGCCATGTGGACTCCACTAACACACCAAAACCGTCCACCCCACCTACTCTCACTCACACAAAATCAACTTGCAAGACTTGACCAATTGACTTGTCCACTAGCCTCACCCAATTCGTCCAACCTAAGCCAACTAAGGGTGACACATGTCGCCCTCCCATTGGTCCAAAATATTTCGTCTCTCGGAAAAATCCGTGTCGGTTAAAATATTAAAACGTAGAATTTCCTTCACAAGGTTCGAATCTTTTCCGTAAAAGCTTACAATTTCATTCTTAACCTAATTAGGGTTTGTACAAACGTACGTACGTCCTTACGTACATACTCCGGAAATACGGGGTGTAACATTCTCCCCTCCTTAGAAACATTCGTCTCGAATGTTCCTTCTCAAGACAGATAACGATATAGGTCCTCACAACTAAACAATTTGCAAATGCCACACATGGCCACAATACAACACTTAAGCATATATGGTAATTGAAATCAACAAGTAGGAAAGTAAGTTACCTGGAGGTGTGGGGAATAGGTGAGGGTACCTCCGCCTCATGTCCTCCTCAGCTTCCCACGTCATCTCCTCCCTGAGCTCGTTCCGCCACAAGACTTTGACGGAATCCACGCCCCGTCCGCAGACGCTAACGACGATCGATTATCGCTATGGGAATCTCTCATACGATAACCCCTGGTCACCGACATCGTCAATCGGGTGTACCCTAGATGGATCCCCGATACATCTCCTCAGCATAGAAACATGGAAAACCGGATGCACTGCCTCCAGATCGGACGGCAGATCCAACTTGTAGGCGACCTTGCCCACCATGCGGACAATCTGATAAGGCTCAATGTACCTTGGGCTGAGCTTCCCTTTCCTGCCAAATCTCATCACACCCTTCATGGGTGACACCTTCAGGAAAACCCAATCATCAACCTCAAACTCCAGATGCCGACGATGATGATCTGCATACGACTGGCCGACTCAGCTGTCAATAGCCGCTCCTGGATAAGCTTCACCTTATCCACTGCCTGCTGAACCAGATCTGGTCCCACTAACTGCACCTCGCCCACATCGAGCCAGCCTATCGGCAATCTGCACTTCCTCCCATACAAGGCCTCATAAGGCGCCATCTGAATACTGGAGTGGTAGCTATTATTATAAGCAAACTCAACTAGAGGCAAATGATCCTCCCACACCTCAAGTCAATAACACAGCTCGCAGCATATCCTCAAGAGTGCGGATAGTGCGCTCTGCTGTCCGTCATGCGAGGATGGAATGCGACTCGTGCTCACTGCGTCCCCTAAACCCTTCGGAAAGACCTCCAGTTAGCCAGAATCGGGCTCCTGTCTGCGATATGATAGAAATAGGACCCATGCGATCTGACGATCTCTCGGATGTAAAGTCTAGCATAATCCTCGGTAAAAAGTCATCCCGACGGAAGAAAGTGGGCTGATTTCACGACTGTCGACGATAACCCGATAGAATCATGCTTCCTCCGAGTGCGAGGTAATCGCGTGATAAAGTCCATGTTGATCACCTCCCACTTCCGGTCGGGATCTCTATCGTCGCAACAAACCACCAGGCCTCTGGTGCTCTACCTTCACCTGCTGACAACACGGGCACTGAGCCACAAACTCTGCAACGTCCCTCTTCAAGCCATCCCACCAATACACTGATCTGAGGTTGTGGTACATCTTTGTCGACCCTGGATGGATAGAGTAACGCGCGCTGTGTGCTTCCCCTAGAACCTGCTGCCGAAGTCCTGCAATGTCTGGAACACACAACCTGCCCTCAAACCTTAGCACCCCATCAGGTGCTACCTCAAAAGGACCCTTCCCCTCACGAAGAGTCGTATCATGATACCGCGTCAAAACCGGATCCTCAAATTGTTGCCTCTTCACCTCCTCGATGATGGAAGACTCGGCAACCTCTCGAACTCGAACCCCACTGCTATCAGAATCAATCAATCGGACTCCAAGGCTCGCTAACTGATGTAAATCGCGAACCATGCCCCTCCTCTCTGGCTGCACATCTGATAGACTCCCCATCTACCTACGACTAAGAGCATCTGCCATAACATTGGCCTTCCCCGGGTGGTAGAGGATATCGACATCATAATCCTTAAGCAACTCTAACCACCGTCTCTGTCGTAAGTTCAGCTCCCTCTGGCTGAAGATATACTGGAGGCTCTTGTGGTCTGTGTAAATATCCACATGAACTCCATACAAATAGTGCCTCCAAATCTTCAAGGCGTGAATCACCGCTGCCAACTCCAAATCATGGGTGGGGTAGTTCTTCTCATGCTTCTTAAGCTGTCGGGATGCGTACGCTATAACCTTGCCCTGCTGCATCAACACACATCCCAACCCGATGCCTGACGCATCACAATACACGACATAGCCGTCTGGACCCTCTGGAAGAGTAAGAACGGGGCGTCGTCGCTCTCCTTTAGCAATCGAAACCCCGCCACAAGCATCACCCATCAAACTTAGCCGCTTACGAGTCACCTAGTCAATGGTGCAGAGATAGAAGCAAACTTCTCCACAAACCGCGATAATAACTCGCGAGGCCTAAAATCGCGCACTGCGGAGTAGTAGGTCTAGGCCAACTCTCGATCGCCGATCTTGCCGTATCCACTGAATACCATCACCCGACAATATGCCCAAGAAAAGCCACCAAGTCAACCGAACTCACACTTCGAAAACTTGGCGCATACAATCACGGTCTGGAGAACTCTCAAAGACAGCCTCAAATGCTCCGCATGCTCCCGGTCGGAGCGAGAATAAACCAAGATGTCATCGATGAATACAATCACAAACGTATCCAAAAATGGTTTGAACACTCGGTTCATCAAATCCATAAAAACTGTCGGAGCATTGGTCAAACCGAACGACATAACCCTAAACTCATAGTGCGCATCGGTCCGAATGCGATCTAGGGACATCCGCCTCTCGACTGCACTGATGATAGCGATCGCAGATCAATTTTGGAGAAACACCTCGCACTCGCACTGGTCGAACAAATCATCAATCCCGGAAGGGTATCTATTCTTAATGGTCACCTTGTTCACCGTCAATCAACACACACGCCAGCAGCCCCATCCTTCTTCTTCACGAACAATACGGCGCTCCCGGGGAGAAACACTAGGTCCGATGAAGCCCTTCTCCAAAGAAATCTCTCACCGGTCCTTCAACTATCTCAACTCGGCGGTGCCATTACGTATGGCGGAATAGAAATAGCCGAGTGTCCGCAAAGACATCGATACAAAACTCTATCTCCTCTCGAGGGATACTGGAGGTCGTTTGGAAACACATCCGGGAACTCTCGACTCATCGAATCGATCAAGATCCGGTGCACCTCGATGTCGAATACCCGAATGAGATGGTAGATGTACCTTCGCACCATCTTCCTAGCCTTGAGGTAGGAAATAAACCTACCCTACGACACGGTGTTCTCCCACTCAATAACCGGCCTCAGAAACCGAACCGCACTCACTTTCCCTGCAGTCTACACCGGCGTAGCGAAGCTAACCAATCCATGCCCGTGATCACATCGAAATCGTCATGTCCAACTCTATCAAGTCGGCTGGGTCCGACGATCGCATAAAGTCACCGGGCAAGCCCTATATATCCGCCGAGCTACCGAATCACCCATTTGGCGTAGCTACCTCAAGGGTCCATGGACTCGGGCTCTATCCCTATCCTACTAGCAATAAGGGGAGATATATAGACATAGTAGAACCCGGATCTATCAAGGCATACACGCCATAACCGAAACCGATAAAGTACGTGACGACATCGGTGAGGCCTCCCGGTCCCGCCTACCGACAAGGCATAAATACGGCTCGAGGACCGCTAGAATCGGGACCAGCGCCACGACCTGCCGCGACGCTGGTCCGTGAGTACCACGCTCGGGCGAGTAATCGAAGGGATGAAGACCGCAATGCACTCGTAGCCGACCCTCCCATCGCCACGCTCGGCCTGATCGCTTCGATAGTGACCTGCCGCCACAAGTATAGCAAACTCAAGTAGTACCACAACCCCGAATGGAATCTACCACATCGGACACACCGAGCGGACTCGATCGGTTAGCACCCTTGCTACTCGAAGTCCAAGTCCCGGGCCCCGCACGCCTCAATACTCGGGCCATCAAGACGCAGGAGTGCTCGAGCCGTGTGGTGCAAATCTCGGCCGCCTGAGGCCGTCCACCGAGAGCTACCAAAAGATCCGGCCGCTTGGCCTTCTTCTCGCTGAAATTGCCGACCGCCGGTCTCACGCCCGCACCCGTGCATGAGCACGAACGCGGCAATGTCCATGCGGTGAAGAGCCACACTGAGAAAGACTCGCGGATAATCATCTAACCTGACGTAGCGGTGCACTCGGTCCTCCATGTCCGCTACTAGCGCAGAACATATCGAGCCAATGAATCGAACTCAACGTTGTACTTCCCTAACTGCGCGCTCTGCCTCTCGTCAAAAACTTATCGGCGTGCCCTCCTCATCCGCGAGGCAAGAAGTGAGTGAAAAGCCTCCGAGAACTCGCCCCAAATACCGGAGCGCGTGCTCTCCCGGGATAACTCCCACGAATCAAACCAATCGATTGCGGTATCACGCAACTTTATGTGAACCAAGATCATGGACTCGGTCTCGACGCCTTGATCACTCGCATGATCTCTCAGAATGACGGATGAACTCCTGCGGATCATCCTCGTGCCTCGACCGTAGAACTCGGCGGCTACAACTCGTAAAAATCCCGTAGTCTCAAGATGTCCGATCAGGATGTACCACGGTGCCATCGAATCGCTGGCCCGGCTATCTCATGTTCGCCACGATCACGGCCATTAATCGGGCCATCTCTCAGAACTATCTCATCTCTCCGGTGCCGAGACCGAGGCGCAGTATCGTGGTCTCATCACCACCGCTGCGGCCTAAACCGCTGGGCCGAGGCGTCGTGAAACTTCGTTGTCTCGGTATAGATCGGGCTCGAGCCTCGTGACTCTCGGTGTCCTACTAGCAGCCTCCTCACCGTCTTGCCTTCCAGGCCGGATTGCCTTACGTGAGGCATAATCGCATGTAAAAGGAATACGTTAGAGGGTCCAACTTATAACATGACTCTAAAGCACGATCTCGAGTGAGAAGAATGGAAACCAATCCTAAATATCCTATAGCCTCGACATTGGTATGGTGCACAACATACCGATAATCAAGACTTACTAGATACGGCTCAGACACTTTCCGAGGATTAATCGCTCGATACCACTTTTGTCACGACTGTTCGGCCCGTGGATCGTGCCTTACCCGCACCCAAGTAGTCATACATCGAGTAATCGGAATATAAAAATAAGACAGAAACAATATGAAAAGAGAACCGGTTTATTCGAGAAAAAGTTGCCTTTCTAAGATATATATATATCCAAAGTTTGCGCTACATCCCAACTGCATAATAGACTACTGCACTTCAGGAAGTAGATAACTATGGCGGGACAGGGCCCCGCCATACCCTGAATGTACATATATCTACAACACAGGGAGAACCATACCAAAAGTCGAGCCTCCGGAGAAGATGGAGCTCCTGACACCAAAGTAGAGATCCTAAGGATGTGGATCTAGCACCTGCTTTCCCTTACCTGCGGCATGAACGCAACCCCCCGAAGGAGGTCAGTACAACAGGTACCAAGTATGTGAAACTGTAAAGTACTGAACGAAATCAAGTGTTTTAAAACCATTTACAAATACAACCAGTTCAACTACACATAGTGTCACAACATAAACAAGAGCACAATAGATATAATGTAACTGGTCTTTTTCTAGGCCGCTAATGATCGAAGCAAGGCCAATCGCCCATAGTATCATTATGCGTGCCTAATCCTGGACTTCCCGCAGCCTCATAGGTCACACATAGATCCGCTTAGGCCGTATAGACCCGCATCGGGGGTAGCTAGCCCCGGTACCCTCCTGGACTCCCGTAGTCCGCATAGTCACATAGACCGCATAGTCACACAGACCGCATAAGGCACTCCTCGCATCGGGATAATACACCCGGAATGATCAATCCTGGAACTCCCGCAGCTCCGCATAGTCACACAGACCGCATAGGCCGTATAGACCCGCATCAAGGGTGGCAAGCCCTCGGTATAACAAGTCAAGGGGGTATGTGATATAATAACAGTACAACAGTCTTAACGTTTAACAACGTAAGCACAACAAGAATAACCTCCTTACACAACATCACAAGACACTAACACGCGTAGCATCATAACATGTTTACTTATCAAACCATCTTACTACACTTTGCAGAAATCAATACAAGATTTTCATAAACAAATAAGTAAAACCTTTTCTTTTATCTTTCTTAAGTCGTTATACTTAACTTCCCATAAAGCTAGTATAACTCTTAAGCTTTCTGTTTAAAAATCAAGTATTACTATTCTTTCAAAAATGATTCATAATTCTTTTGAAATACTTCAAGTTTCTTATTACGTAGACTCAAGTCAAAAGACGTCAAGTAAAACCATGTTCAGTTAACACACGTACGTCTACCGTACTATATATATATACTTTAAAATATCATGCTCAAGAGGATAGGAAGAATCACATACCTCCTCGGCGAAATCCACCTGCCAAGTCGAATATGTCGCGCGCAGAGTATCAACCTATAATAGGCAAATATGTCTATCAATGTCTAGACTACTCTGTAAACAGTTCTAAACAGAGGGTTCTCTATTCTACGGAAAATTGGGCAGCATTTCCCTACCCGTCAAACTACTCAAGTCTACTGTAGATACAGTCCTATGTAAGTACAGTTCAATTCTTCTTCTTTTATACCCTTCTACTGGGATTACAGTTCAATTCTATTCTTTAATATCCTTCTATATCTTATACTCAACTCTTATCTATTCTTATATGTAATCTCCAATTACAATAGAAGGACAAAAGTGTTTACCTCGACAAGCCCAAAATTATCCAAGTTAAATGTCGATCCTGAGCAAGGTTTAGCTCCTAATTGCACGCCCCGATAGATCCAAGAAGCTCTTAGAAGTTTCTAAACAACTTCTACTCAACTACTATAAGGGATTTGGGGCTAGGGTATTTTGGAATAGTAACTACACTAGAAGGCAACCTTCTACAACAAAGGGGGTATTCGGCGAAGCCTGCAGGAAGGGGAAGAGGACTTGGACGAGAGAGCAACTAAGGGGAGGAGTTTTGAGACTTAGAGAATGAGGAGTGGATGAAGAAGTCTTCACTCGAGGGGTATTTATAGAACACTCGAGGACAAGATCAAAACAAATGGAAGGTGGAGATTATGATCCAAGTGAAAGATGAGGTCTTCCAACCAAGTGTCTCCCACAACATTTGGACATATGTCCACCACAATATTGGAACACTTGCTCACCACAACAAAGAGCCATGTGGACTCCACTAACACGCCAAAACCGTCCACCCCACCTACTCCCACTCACACAAAATCAACTTGCAAGACTTGACCAATTGACTTGTCCACTAGCCTCACCCAATTCGTCCAACCTAAGCCAACTAAGGGTGACACATGTCGCCCTCCCATTGGTCCAAAATATTTCGTCTCTCGGAAAAATCCGTAATCGGTTAAAATATTAAAAACGTAGAATTTCCTTCACAAGGTTCGGAATCTTTTCCGTCGAAAGCTTACAATTTCATTCTTAACCTAATTAGGGTTTGTACAAACGTACGTACGTCCTTACGTACATACTCCGGAAATACGGGGTGTAACAATTAGAGACTTACTTTTGAGTAATTTCTTGTTCTTTCTTTTATTTCTTTTTTGTGTATGTTGGATATTAATTTAGTTCTTGGCATGTCTATGGATAGGAACTAACTTAATTTAGGGCTTTTCATGTCGAATCGCTTGAACCTCGTTCTTATGAGTTAATGCATATTTTGGTTTCTTCTTATTATTGTTGAGATTTATTCAATAATTGTTTTGATTGCTGGTAATTAATTGATCACTAATTATCATAACTTATATGATTTCTAATCGAAAGCCGAAAGGGGAGATTGTGAATATGCTATAGTTGAATAAACATAGGTTTAAATCCTGGACGAAAGTACCCCGATACTTGTGTAGCTTAATAGGTTATTGCCCTTAATCCTCCTTTGTAGTCAATCTTGTCATCGAAAGATAGAAGGGTTCTATATTGGGGTTGAGTGTTTATATTACCTTAACAGGAGTATAAACGGCTTAGTTAACCTGCAATATCAAAATAGAAGAAGAACCATAATTATTTGCATTAACGAGTAAAGCGAGCGGATAGTTGAGGAGATTTGGAAGCCCTATTTCCACCATATCTGAAGTAAAGTAAAGTAATTTAGTTAGCATCTATAATCATAGTTGTTGACACCCAATTTTGACCCTCCCGTCCAGTCATCAACTATAAAATTACATTAAATTTTCCAAATAACTTTAACAATGTTATCATAATAAAATACAACAATAAAATATTAATACACGCATAAATAAGCGATTTAATAATGGCACCGCATTTTACGTAGAGTATTAAGCACACCTCGAGTCTCACGTCCGCATTCACCATTTTAATAACAAGCAATTTCATTAATATTATTCATAATTTAAGCTCTATTTTCCATTAATTAAAACTCAAACAATTCTTAATGATAAATAAATAAATACATAAAATAATAATTTAACAATGACGTCGTGTTAAATAGCATATTCGCATTTATTAATAGCAAGGCAATTTCATAATTCGTAATTTAAATTAATTTAATCTAATACATGCGTTTTAATAATAGCGTCACATTTATAAAAGCATTAAGCAATCCTTAAATATCATATCTGCATTTAAATAATTTAATAATAATATAAACCTCATTCAATTTTAATTTAACATCGCAAAATACGCATAATAAATAAAATTTTAATAACGGCATCGCATTATAAAATATTAAGCACTAATCAAATAGCACGCCCGTCTTTATTTTTTTTGTAATAATTTAAACTCAAGCTTAGACTAATAAAACACCTAAATACTTTAATCACAATTTAAATAATTTAATTCACCACTAATTAAATAATACACCTAAAACTAATAACACACCTAAAACTAATACTTAATTAAATAATTACCAGCCCACTCCCTACCTAATAAACTCGCCCAAGCCCAATATTAAAACCCAACCCAGCGGCCCACTCCCCTCAGCCCACTCCCCTCAGCCTTTATCTCTCCCCCCACGCACCCTCAGCCCTGATCCCCTTCCCTCATCGCTCAACAACCCTTAAGAAAGAAATATCCCTAAGCTAAAAACCTAACACAAGACCTTCACCCTCGCACTTCATCGCCCACCGAATTCTCGCTGAGAATCCACAGAACCAAGCTTCCCTTAACCAAATCGACATCCAAAATTACCCTAACCAGAATATACCTAAAGAATCCTCCCAAAATGGTAAATATCGATACCAAATCGCAGGAGGAATCGCACCATAAAAGGGTTACCTAATTTGGAACCAAAATCGTGACTACATATAGAGTCGTTTATACATGCAATGAGGGGGGGGGGGGAAGAAAGACAAAAATCGGAGTCCAAAAGTTATCTCTTGAACTTTGCATTACACCCATTATTCCTTCATTCTAAAGGGTCCGATTTTGATTTATTGATTTTGCATGATGCCCCTTCGTTCTTCGTTGTAAGTCCAAAAAATCGCATAGAAAAATCAGCCCAAAAATCTAAAAAGAAAAGAAGAAAATCAGTCCAAAGAAAAATCTGAAAAAAAGTACGGTAGTCAAGCAGCAATAATCAAGCTCGACAGGAAATTTAGCTAAAAAACATCGGAGAATGAGAGGGCGAGGGCAGGAACGCAATTTCGAAACCCTTTCTTTTCTTGCAATGCCAGTTTAAGAGTCAATAACCCTTCTTCAAGCGAAAGCTCTATTTCTTTTTTATTTCGCATAGCAACACCTTCGGGTGGATCGACGACTTGATACGCT
The DNA here is from genome assembly GCA_029844215.1 of Przewalskia tangutica. Taxonomy (NCBI): domain Eukaryota; kingdom Viridiplantae; phylum Streptophyta; class Magnoliopsida; order Solanales; family Solanaceae; genus Przewalskia; species Przewalskia tangutica. Next base: position 39,238,562 of record CM056740.1, on the reverse strand, counting down.
ATCCGGTTCGCTGCCCGGGGAAGGTCAGTAATATCGAACTCCTCTCATATTTTCCTTGTATTTTGTGAATCTGTCGATGTTTTTATCGTTAAGGTTTCAAGTATGTTTGGTTTTCTGTTAGATAAATGAATAGTCGTACACATAGTATAATTCTGATTAGTCGATATGATTCTAAAAATATGATTTTATCGCTTGATCTATGTATGTTAATATTGTATGATTAAGAAGCGTCGCGTGACGATGGTTTGACTTGGGATCTGCTGGAACATCATCTCGACTATACTGACTTGTTAGAAGTATCATTATGCGTAATATATAACTCGAACCTGATTCATATGCCTAATTCAGATAAAATGGTTTGGCCTATATAAGAAATGTCATATTTGTTTGATTTCTTGTCCATTGCTGAGTCCACCATGTTCACCAAATTAATCATGTTAAAACGAAGCCCCCTTGTGTGGATTCCGCCTCTGTTTATGTAAGCTTTGATCGTATAATTGTATAAGCATGTTAATTAAGTGATAAAGGGGATTTCAGTTTAGTCAGGAATGTTTAAAGTGGGTTTGGGTGAGATGACTTTCGTATTTGCCTGAATTGGTCCTGATATTTGTCCCTGCATACTATTAGAGTTCCCCCTTTAACTCACTAGTCTTAAATATTCGTCTCTGAACAATTCATATGAAACAAATATATTGTATGTATATTCTGAACTTCTAGTGCACATCAGTCTCCCTATGTGTGTATAAATATGGGCTCGCATATACATGAATAAGAATATTTATCAATTGAGTCATCGCTTGTTTGAGTTTGGAATATTTGTGTTACACCTCGCAAGTTTAAGACAAGGATTAAGAACATCATTAAGATTCAGATAATGAGTATGAGATATAATTACACAAGCTACGAACACGTCAATGAGTATTTAAAATGATAAGTTATTTATATTTCTCTTTTGAGGATTATTACATATTTTGGGAATTACGACATGGAGAATACGAGACCTTATGGAATTTCCGGGAATTAAAGAAAACGAAAATCAAGATTTAAAGAATTAGATTAAGGTTTACTACTTTGGGAATTAATTTAGTTTAAAAAGCACTTAGAGGGTTAAAGTGTAAAAAAAAGAGGGACCTAAATGCATTTTTAGAAAATCTGAAAAATACTAATTAAAGCCCTAAAAATCTCATTCTTCCACTTAACAAAAAAATCTACTTTCTTTCTCCTCTTCCTTCCCCACCTTAGCGATTTTCCCTTCTCTTGTGGCAATAAGAATTTAGTTTTTTGTTCCATCTTCTTGGATTAATTAACCTGCACCATTAAGACAAGAATTTGAGAATTTGAGACCCAAAAACAGGGGGGGTCTCGACGAGACTGCCCAGCAGATTTTTAGGGCGAAAAATTCGATTTGTGATGTCATTGTTAGGAAGAAAAACATGTGTAGATGTTGGGTAACGTTGTAAAATTGTTGCATGTCCATTTGGGATTAAAGAAGTGTGAAAAAATTGAAGCAAAAGAGCACGAAACAGTGGAAAAATCGGGACTGCTGGGCAGATTTTTTTTCAACTTTGGAGGGGTATATCTCCTCGTATATTAGGGTTTTTTGGGTGTTTTAAAAGCCTAAAATGAAGTTCGTCGAGTCTAGTTTCCAACGCAACAAACCGCTCATCGATAGGACACTGGAGTAGAGAGTTATAGACATTACAAGTTCAGATGATGAAGCAGTGGCTAAAAATCTGGACAGTCACGTTTTTGGGGACTATTTTGGTAAAATTTTAAGGTATGAAATTCCCCTTCTATTGGTGAAAATGTATCCCTTTTACTTGATATTTGATAGATTAATTGATATCATAGTTAGGAGAATTATCCATGTCAAAAAAGAAAGGGAAAGAAGACAATGCATGTGAATGATAGAGGTCGAAACCGATTTAGAACCTATTCTTGGCGTACGTTGGAATTGAGTAATTGTGTTGGTATGTTATTACTAATTGCATGTGAAAATTTAGATGAAACCTTGATGTTTAAAGTTAAAGTTAATTGAAGTTGTTGGGAGATTAATTGGAAAGTAAGAAATTTTGGAAAAAGCTTTGGAATTGTAAAATGTTGATATGACCGGAAAGTTGATAGAAATTGTTGAAAATTTCGATAATGTATTACGGACTGAATTAGTGTGTGAATATAAGTTACTACATGCATACTTATTGAGACAATTATCTATACATGCCTCGAAAGGAGTAAAATATAGAAAAGTGTTAAATTCACATTCTTGAATTGGCGATGTCGTTAAGAGATTGGATTGCCTCATGATAATTCTAACGTGACTAAATGATTGACTAACATGAGAGGTAAGTGTATAAATTCTCTTGGTTATTGAAGTTGATAAATTGAATGTTTAGATAATTTTGACTACATATGAAAATGGTAGTGGTTATTAGTTTAATTTGGATAATTGGGTTGATTTAGATTGTTGGTTTGAATTGGATTGTTAGTTGGAGTTGAATTGTTGGTTGATTTGGATTATTGGTAAAATTGTGGATACGCACATAAACAAAGGAAATGCTACCCAAATTTATAGAAATAAGAAGTCGTTATCTGAATAAATTACGTTAGAGACCGTAGAATTGACGAACGTATTGTCATTATTATAGGTTGACATACTAGACGAGACATATCTTAGCATTTAGTTGATTTGCTCGCTTAAAAGGTATGTGAGACTATTCTTTCTTTGGCATGATTTTGTGAAAATCCCTTTTCCCTATTTTTTGGCACGGCCTTGTGAAAAACTTTCATTTGACTTGATTTTAATAAAAGTACGGCGGACGTACATGATTTTCTACAGAGTTAATTTTAAAGGAAAATTGTTATGATAAGTGCTTATGATTTCATTAAAGAGTGTATTATGATGATATTATCAAAAGTCAAAGATGATTTCAAAATTGCATATAGTTGCTCATGATATCTACTCGTGCCGAGTCCTATTACAGATTCACCGAGTCTCTCACATAGAGGGTCGGCACTATATAGTATGTTCCGGGTTCGAGTCCCGGCTATTATTATTATATTACTTGGGTTCAAGTCCCAAGCGAGTTTAACTCCCGATTTATTATTATTCCATGGATTAGCTCTCCATGATGCGGGTTCGAGTCCCATGACATTATATTATTCCATATATTTACGTGGGTTTGAGTCCCACGATATACATGCTTACTTGGGTTCGAGTCCCATAATATATACTTACTTACTTGGGTTCGAGTCCCATGATATATATGTACCTAGACGGGTTCGAGTCCCGTACTATTATATCATGATGATAGAAGTTCATAATTTTGGCCTGACTTGCATATTTTAAAAAGGAAAGAACTGATTTTCATTACTCTCATTTGATGAAGTACAATTATACAGTTAAGTTGAATTCTTACTTGTCTACTGGTTTACGTTGAACTGTTATGATTTCTGCACAAGATTTTCGAGCCCACCTACTTGGTACATCTATCGCATCGACTCTTTTTCCCGAGCTGCGTTCATGCCCACAGTTGTGTGTTGATAGGTGACCCTCCGCCTAGGATTTCAGACAATGATTGGAGAGCTCCTTTGTTCCGGAGCCAGCTATTTTTGGTACAGACCTTTATTTTTCAGACTTATGCATATTTTGGACACGACGGGGTCCTGTCCCGTCATATGTCAGTATTACACTCTTAGAGGTCTGTAGACAGTTGTGAGTTGGACGTTTGTACCTTGTTTTGGGTTTTGATGTTGTTATCTAGTGGCAGCCTTGCCGGCTTGCTTATTTTGATTTATGCCTTTGTGCACGTGATGTTGGTTGGTGGCAACCTAGTCGGCTAGCCTATTATGACTGTTGTTTTGTTGTTGTTTTGTGACAAATTTGGCTCCGCCCGTTTTAGGGATAGGTTGTAAAAGCAGTGTTGTGCTGCCGAAATTTCTATAGATATCTGTATTAAATGGATTAAGAGTGACATGTCAGTAATGACGTCCAATTAGGACGTTAGTCGCGGCCCGTCGAGTCGGGTCGTGACAAAAGTGGTATCGAGCGATTAGTCTCTGAATGTCTACAGCGTGTCAGTAGTCTTGTGTATTGGTATGTTGTGCACCATACCTATACGCAGGAGGCTGCCGGACATTTAGGATTGGTTTCTACTCTTTCATCTCGTAGATCGTGCAATAGAGCTATGTCATTAGGATAACCCCCCTCTTCCTAATAATTATTGTGGTTGCAGTTATGTTCCAAAAGACAGCGACAGTGGTTCGGAAGGGGAAAATCAGAGTAAATCGGACTTGACTTGATGCGTCAATCTATAAGGGAAGTGAAAGAGTTTGAGTAGAAGTATGATAATCAGGTTTGGAGATACTAGGTCAACGTCAGGTAAGGTAACTATTCAGAATCTTTTACGTACCAAATAAGAGAATAAGTTAACAATTCATCACTTAAGGGATGGTATCATCAGGGATTGGAACCAGGAGTTGTGTCCGAGGTTACGTATGTATTCTAGAATATGTTGGAATTATGGAAAGTACGACAAGTAAGAAATGAAGTTGTTTATAAATAGGAATAGTGAAGAGATCCCTTTCAGACCATGAATGAGGTGTTGATTTGTGAAATAAATTGCAGTAGCCTCTATCTTACGAATTGGTACTCTGTTATGCTACGTTATCTGCTCTATAGTTGCAGAGATTGAACTTTTCCTTCCAAAGATAGAAAATGAAGCTTACCTATTCTTTTCTCCTTCATACCTCTAATTAAATTTTGAGCGCTAATTGTTAGAGTCTGTGACTGTTTTATGGTATACCATATTGTTTGACTATGTGAAGGTAGGGAACTGCAAAAGAATATTGTTCCCATGTAAGAATGAGAAGGGGCTATTACTTCTGGAATAATAAGATTGATATATAAGGACGAAAGCTTTTTTTCTTACTTTGGATCGAATGTTGGGAAGTATTGGACATATGGATTAATTGAGTTTCTTTCGCAAATGACTTAGAACTTGGGAATGATGAGCATCATATTAGTGTATAGTGTGTCAAGTATTTTAAATATTGTAACCTCTGGAGTTCATATTTTCGGTTAAGAAGTTATTTGAAGGATTGGTAACCGAAGTATGTATTTGTGCACAGTTTCAATGCATTGGTTCGCGCAGAATGTTAAGATAGTGTTATTTGATCTCTTGGAAACCTCATCTCGACGAGGTAGATATTAAAAGCTATACAGAATAGTTGGAACACTGCGGAGTAACACTTAGAGGTATAAATAAAAGTTCTCATATGACCTTGGTGAATGCGTTTAATGATATGGCTCTTAAAAAGGAACTGCGGATATATATTGGAAAGTTACATGGCCAGATGCAAGGACCATAGGCAATAATGAGTGATTTCAACTTGACATTAATATGGAATAGAAGAGTGAAGTGTCATGTCACTAAGACTGAGATAAGGGATTTTAAGCAGTAGGTAGCGGATTATGGTGAAATGAGTGGCAAGCAGGGTGTATAACATCACTTACTAATTAAGAATGAGATGATAACCTACCTGCTTCTAAGGTGTCTTTCAAGAAACCAGGTCTATATGAACATTCTCTTGGGTTAATTGGGTGGGAAGTAGGCATAAAGGCTCAGAATAAGTTCAGATATTTTAATAGGTGGAGGTTGAATCCTGAATTTCTACAGACCATAATAGAAGGATGAAAAACAGATAAGAGAGGTACAAAGATATAGATGAATTCAACGAAGTGATAATAGATATTTAGTGTGATGTAGCCAAGTGACAAATATCGACGCAGCCAAAGACACAACTGAGTTAACAAGTCCAACGAGAGGGTAAAACAAATGTCACTTGAGGAGACAAACGGTAATAATGCAAATAAGGAGGAACAAAGAGATACTGGAGAAGAATATGGAAATAAATAGAATAAGGAAGACGACGATGGTAAGGTAGTAGAAGTAAAACAACTCATTAAGGACCCACAATTGATAGAAGAATCAAAAGCAACTCTTACTACTAAAGAACAGGTTGAAGGAGCTTTGTAGAAAGAAAAGTTAATGAGGAGCGAATGTTTGACAAGAGTCAGAGGTGTGCACCAAATGTAACAACTCTAATAATAGTAAACACAGCGATATTAAAGGAAGATGGGATAATGATGCCCAATGTGGAGCGAGCAGTATAAAGCGGATATATGTCTATCCTAAATATATTAATCAGCAGAGAAACTTAATCAGAGATAATATGAGGGATGATTAACATGACAAACTTAAGGACTCACTAGTGAAGGAGTTACATGAACTAGGTAGATATACTATGGTATATGCAAAGAGTGATGCATTGGGAAGGCTGTCTCTGGGATAGTTTATACTATATTGTCAACGATATGAGGGATCCTTGACTAGTTAGTGGGGATTTCAATGTTATTATAAATGGAAGGGAGATAATAGGCGATCTTCATATATATCCTGCAGAGCGTGAGGATTTTTGCATTTTGTACTAATTCATGTGAAATGTTTGAAATTGAATTTAAAGGAAGTCCTTTTAAGTAGTGGAATAAAAGAGCCGATAGTGACTGTACTTTTAAGAGGTTCGATAGGATGTTGGCAAACATTTATTTTAGCTTGGGTTGGACAGAATATGAAACATTCTTTTAGGCGCTAAATCAAAATTGGAACACTGTTGTTGATTAAGATGATTTCATTTCTTTTATATCGAAACTGGAGAATATCAAGACCGCCTTATTATTATGGAGTAAGGAAAATTTTGGAGATGTTTTTAAGAAACTAAGTTTTAGGGAGGATATTGTTAGATTTAAAGAGGAGTTGTTTGAAGAATTTCCAACAGAAGCAGATGGAATGATTTTACAAGGAGTTAAGGCAGACTTTGAAAGAGTATGAAGAAGTTTCTGGCCATTTGATCAATAATAGGAGAGTTCTATTTATATGCTTGCTAAGACTCCTAGTAACTTGATTCAGTAAGGAAAAGGTATTACTGCTTTCCCAAGGGAAACATTTCCATTCATGTATTTAGGATGTCCAATATTACATGTTAGAAAGAGGAAGATAGACTATGCTGAATTTATTAAGAAGATTAAATACAAGTTACAGGCTTGAGAGGAAAAATTGTTGTCACCATGAGGTAAAACAGTGTTGATTACTAGTGTGTCACAAGTGTGCATATACGCATACTGCCTGCTATAAGACTTGCAAAATGGGTGATCAAAGATATACATACAAATAGTTATAATTTTCTTTTGGTGTATAGTGAGGATGATGTTAAGGCTAAGCATTGGTTTACATGGTTAAAATGTACTTGCATAAGGATGATAGTGGATTGGGATTCAGACCTCATTTTGGATATATTAAAATGCATTGTGTAAAAAGCTATGATGGAAATCTAGGACCACCAACTCTCTATGGGTTAACTTTCTAGGGAACATGTACTCAAGCATTACCTCAATATATGTGCAACGGGAAGGTGATTCTCAGGCCTTGGAAATGGGTGTTGAGGTAAATGATAACATTGAACAAGAAATATGGTGGGAAACAAAGAGTGGGACCGCTAACATTTGATTTGATAATCGTACCAAATTGGAAACATTACCCTATGAACTACTATTAGAGTTTCTTATCGATGAAAGGGTGGAAGATGTCAAAGAACTGCTACGTGAGGATTGATGGGATTTTTCAAAGCTAGGACAGTATCTACCCGATGACGTTGTCTCAGATGTCAGTACATACTTGATATATACATAATCCTTGGTGATAATGACAAGTTCTAGTAATTTACTGTGTCAAGTGCATGAGATTTGTTGAGATAAAGATCCTATCCTTTTGAGGTATATATGTAAATGTTGGTTAAAAGAATGTCATTCAAGGTATATTTCTTTATATGGACGATGTGAAAATCTAAAATCCCAGTGGATAAAATGTTGCATAATATTGGAGTTAATATAGTATCAAGATGCTGCTGATATAATGTCTTACATCAAGGAATGAGAGATCACTTGTTTCGTACGAGGGAGTTATCAAATCTCTATGGAACGATGTTAACAATGTAGCGGGTATACACATGAATTGTCGTCATGATTAAGTATGTAGTACAAATTTGGGGGAAACATTACATACCATTTACAAATTAAAGCAAGTGTACAAGGTAGTACCAGCTGGAATGTTGTGGCAAATTCGAAAATAGAGGAGTATAACACCGCATGGAGACTCTTTAACTTTGTTCAAGGTATTACATAAGATTCAGTTGAATGTTCACAAGTAATTTGGTTCCTTGACTATTTTGAATTGGTGAATTTCATGTGTGTTATATTGTGGCCCTGTGAGACATCTGTTGGTTTGCTGGATACAGGTGGATAGACATAGTTATAAAGGACTCTGCCGAATTTGTTTTCTCGCATAAGACTTGTAATGAACATTCGAGGACGAATGTTTCTAAGGGGGGAAGAATGTTACACCTCGCAAGTTTAAGCCAAGGATTAAGAACATCATTAAGATTAAGATTCGGATAATGGGTATGAGATATAATTACACAAGCTACGAACACGTCAATGAGTATTTAAAATGATAAGTTATTTATATTTCTCTTTTGAGGATTATTACATATTATGGGAATTACGACATGGAGAATACGAGACCTTATGGAATTCCCGGGAATTAAAGGAAACGAAAATCAAGATTTAAAGAAATAGATTAAGGTTTACTACTTTGGGAATTAATTTAGTTTAAAAAGCACTTAGAGGGTTAAAGTGTAAAAAAAAAAGGGACCTAAATGCATTTTTAGAAAATCTGAAAAATACTAATTAAAGCCCTAAAAATCTCATTCTTCCACTTAACAAAAAAATCTACTTTCTTTCTCCTCTTCCTCCCCCCCCCCCCCCCCATCTTAGCGATTTCCCCTTCTCTTGTGGCAATAAGAATTTAGTTTTTTTTTCCATCTTCTTGGATTAATTAACTTGCACCATTAAGACAAGAATTTGAGAATTTTAGACCCAAAAACAGGGGGGGTCTCGACGAGACTGCCCAGCAGATTTTTAGGGCGAAACATTTGATTTGTGATGCCATTGTTGGGAAGAAAAACATGTGTAGATGTTGGGTAACATTTTAGAATTGTTGCATGTCCATTTGGGATTAAAGAAGTGTGAAAAAATTGAAGCAAAAGGGCACGAAACAGTGGAAAATCGGGACTGCTGGGCAGAATTTTGTTCAACTTTGGAGGGGTATATCTCCTCGTATATTAGGGGGTTTTGGGTTTTTCAAAATCCTAAAATGAAGTTCGTCGGGTCTAGTTTCCAACGCAACAAACCGCTCGTCGATAGGACACTGGAGTAGAGAGTTATCGACGTTACAAGTTCAGCTGACGAAGTAGTGGCTAAAAATCTGGACAGTCACGTTTTTGGGGACTGTTTTGGTAAAATTTTAAGGTATTAAATTCCTCTTCTATTGGTAAAAATGTATCCCTTTTACTTGATATTTGATAGATTATTTGATATCATAGTTAGGAGAATTATCCATGTCAAAGAAGAAAGGGAAAGAAGACAATGCATGTGAATGATAGAGGTCGAAACCGATTTAGAACCTATTCTTGGCGTACGTTGGAATTGAGTAATTGTGTTGGTATGTTATTACTAATTGCATGTGAAAATTTAGATGAAACATTGATGTTTAAAGTTAAAGTTGTTAATTGAAGTTGTTGGGAGATTAATTGGAAAGTAAGGAATTTTGGAAAAAGCTTTGGAATTGTAAAATGTTGATATGACCGGAAAGTTGATAGAAATTGTTGAAAATTTTGATAATGTATTACAGACTGAATTAGTGTGTGAATATAAGTTACTACATGCATAATTATTGAGGCAATTATCTATACATGCCTCGAAAGGAGTAAAGTATAGAAAAGTGTTAAATTCACATTCTTGAATTGGCGATGTCGTTAAGAGATTGGATTGCCCCATGATAATTCTAACGTGACTAAATGATTGACTAACATGAGAGATAAGTGTATAAATTCCCTTGGTTATTGAAGTTGATAAATTGAATGTTTAGATAATTTTGACTACATATGGAAATGGTAGTGGTTATTAGTTTAATTTGGATCATTGGATTGATTTAGATTGTTGGTTTGAATTGGATTGTTAGTTGGAGTTGAATTGTTGGTTGATTTGGATTATTGGTAAAATTGTGGATACGCACATAAACAAAGGAAGTGCTGCCCAAATTTTTATAGAAATAAGAAGTCGTTATCTGAATAAATTACGTTAGAGACCGTAGAATTGACGAACGTATTGTCATTATTATAGGTTGACATACTGGACGAGGCATATCTTAGCATTTAGTTGATTTGCTCGCTTAAAAGGTATGTGAGACTATTCTTTCTTTGGCATGATTTTGTGAAAATCCTTTTTCCCTATTTTTTGGCACGGCCTTGTGAAAAACTTTCATTTGACTTGATTTTAATAAAAGTACGGCGGACGTACATGATTTTCTACAGAGTTAATTTTAAAGGAAAATTGTTATGACAAGTGCCTATGATTTCAGTAAAGAGTGTATTATGATGATATTATCAAAAGTCAAAGATGATTTCAAAATTGCATATAGTTGCTCATGATATCTACTCGTGCCGAGTCCTATTACACATTCACCGAGTCTCTCACATAGAGGGCCGACACTATATAGTATGTTCCGGGTTCGAGTCCCGGCTATTATTATTATATTACTTGGGTTCGAGTCCCAAGCGGGTTTAACTCCCGATTTATTATTATTCCATGGATTAGCTCTCCATGATGCGGGTTCGAGTCCCATGACATTATATTATTCCATATATTTACGTGGGTTCGAGTCCCACGATATACATGCTTACTTGGGTTCGAGTCCCATAATATATACTTGCTTACTTGGGTTCGAGTCCCATAATATATACTTACTTACTTGGGTTCGAGTCCCATGATATATATGTACCTAGACGGGTTCGAGTCCCGTGCTATTATATCCTGAGGATAGAAGTTCATGATTTTGGCCTGACTTGCATATTTTGAAAAGGGAAGAACTGATTTTCATTACTCTCATTTGATGAAGTACAATTATACAGTTAAGTTGAATTCTTACTTGTCTACTGTTTTACGTTGAACTGTTATGATTTCTAGTACAGTATTTTCCAGTTTCACCTACTTGGTACATCTATCGTAATGACCCCCTTTTCCCGGGGGGCTGCGTTCATGCCCGCAGGTTCAGGTGTTCAGATAGGTGACCTCCGCCTAGGATTTGCATGTACGGTTGGAGAGCTCCTTTTTTCCAGAGCCAGCTATTTTTGGTACAGACCTTTATTTTTCAGACTTATGCATATTTTGGGCACGACGGGGTCCTGTCCCGTCATATGTCAGTATTGCACTCTTAGAGGTCTGTAGACAGTTGTGGGTTGGACGTTTGTACCTTGTTTTGGGTTTTGATGTTGTTATCTAGTGGCAGCCTTGCCGGCTTGCTTATTTTGATTTATGCCTTTGTGCACGTGATGTTGGTTGGTGGCAGCCTAGTCGGCTAGCCTATTATGACTGTTGTTTTGTTGTTGTTTTGACAGCCTTGTCGGCTCGCCCGTTTTAGGGATAGGTTGTAAAAGCAGTGTTGTGCTGCCGAATTTTCTATAGATATCTGTATTAAATGGATTAAGAGTGACAGGTCAGTAATGACGTCCAATTAGGACGTTAGTCGCGGCCCGTCAGGTCGGGTCGTGACAATTTGTTTAGGTGTATATGTTGGTTACCGCATATTATATGTCCTGCTCCAACCCAAATATAGAAAGCTTAATGAGGCTTATTGATCTTATTAAACTGTTGTGATTGACGTGTATGCTCAGTGTTTAGTTACTCATATCAAGCATTATTTGGGCATGTACTAATCCTTATCATTTTCTTATTTTTACATGAAATGCAATGCCTTGGAGCAAAAGGAAGAGTCTCAATACGAGACTCGTCGCAACAAACGAAGACCCCCATCTATGTGCATTTCTTTATCCACATTGGGGAATTCCAACCCGCCGGCGAATAGCACCGCCACTCTGTCGAGTCTTTTTTATTTCCTATCCCGCCCCGTTTATTTGTGTAATTAACTGTCTAACACTCGTACATTAGCAGTAAGTTGCCTAGAATAATTAAACTTTGGGTCACCATTAGAAATTAGTTCGACATTAGAAATTGGCTTGTTCCTTTAAGTTAATTATTTTAGCATTGTTTAAATCATATTAGATCATCTAATAATTTCCCACCGGCATAAATATTCAGGTAGCTAAGATATTATTAACAACAGGAGAAATCTATTTTTATGAACTCTTGCTAACATACATAATAAATCCCCTTTTTTTAGCCTTTGCATAATAGGTATTTTTCATATGATTTTGTAAACACATATTTTTCATGTCATTAAAACATTTTTATGAACGCATGTTTCCCGCTAAGTACATTTTAAACATAATCTTACATTTTCTCTTAGTAAAAAATACATCTCAAGTGTTTTAAATATTTTAAATACCCTTTAAAACATGCATTCTTTAGCCATAATAATTAACATAGGTTTGACCGGACAACCGCAAGTTAGCGGATCTTAGAGGGTGCCTAATCCCTTCCTTCTGGATCAATAAAGAACCCTTATCCAGAATCTCACACTAGTTTTGCAGACCATAGAAATGGAGTTAATGTTAACTTTAACCTAGTTGACATTTAGGTGTCCTAATTTACCAAAAATAATTAGGTGGCGACTCCGTGAACCCTCTAGCATTATTTCTAGCCCACTTTAGCACCTTCTACATTTTAGCAGCCTTCTAGCACCTTAGCAACTCTTTAGCACTTTTAGCAACCCCTTTTAACATTTTATCTTATTTTCCAACATTTTTTATAAAGCAGGGTTCGCTAGAATAATGTCGCGATCGGAAAAGGGTGTGACAATAGCTATAAACAATTCATCAAATTATCGGTTACCAAATAGATACTACATAATAGAGGTTGATAATTAGACACTAATCCCTGAGGACGATAACTCGGTCTTCTAGACTATATTACTTGTCACGACACGTGCACTTGCGTTTAGTGTGTGTATAAATCGCGCATCAAGTTTTTTGGCGCCGTTGCCGAGGATTGGCGTAGTTCAATATTATTCTATCTATTCTTAATTTCTAATTTGGTTTTTATTTTTCTTTTTATTAATTTTTTTGATATATTGGTGAAACCGTGCGTCGTGATCCGTTTGTTGATTTTGATCTGTTGCAGGCATCTAGTTTATGCGAAGGAGAAGAGGAGCAAATACACTTGTTCCCTTCAACCCGGAGATTGAAAAGACTTGCAAGCAGAACCGGAGAAACAAACGAATCTTGGCCTTAATAGCAATGGGAGGCTTGCAGAATAACAATGAGATGAACGAAGGGTTAGGTGATCATCAACCTAACTAGAGGATGCCCCGGAGGTTACCAATGGATGTGGAAGAAAGGGTCCAGGTCCAAGCTGAGCGAAGCTTGGGAGATTATGTGCTGCCAAGGGTGAATGGAGCGCATACTTGCATCAGGCTCCCAGCAATAGGAGCAAATAATTTCGAAATCAAGTCTGCGATCCTGAGTATGGTGCAGAATACAGTTCAATTCGGAGGGTTGCCATCTGAAGATCCTCATATGCACATAGCAAATTTCTTGGAGCTATGCACAACTTTCAAGTATAATGGCGTTACTGACGACGTCATCCGATTGAGGCTCTTTCCCTTCTCACTCAGGGATAGAGCAAAAGTTTGATTAAATTCCCTGCCCACAGACTCTATATTCACATGGCAGGAGTTGGCACAAAAGTTCTTGACAAAGTTCTTTCCACCGTCCAAAGCCGCTAAGCTGAGATGAGAGCTGAACAATTTTTACCAGGCTGATGGAGAGTCACTATATGAGGCTTGAGAGAGATTTAAAGATCTGCAAAGAAAGTGTCCACATCATAGCATTGAGCTGTGGAATTTGGTTCATATTTTCTACAATGGGCTAAGCGGGACCACAAGAACCATCATTGACGCAGCTGCATGTGGAACCTTCATGAAGAAGACAACACATGAGGCCCATGATTTGCTAGAAGACATGGCCACCAATAACCATGTGACAGATGATAGAGGGGTAAGTGGAAGGAAAGCGATAGGAGTTCATGAGATCGATGTCATTACAACGTTAAATGCACATGTTGCTCTCTTGACCAAGCAACTGCATCAGAACACAGTGTCAGTGAATGCATTTCAGATGCCATTGAGTTGTGAGATGTGTGGGGGTCCTCATACCTTTGATAGGTGACCACATCAGACCCAACAACATCCCTATTGAGCAAGCAGAATGTCAGGCAGTGGGGAATTATCAAAGGCCCCAGAACAACCCCTATTCAAATACCTACAATCCAGGGTGGAGGAATCACTCTAACTTTTCATGGAGGGGTGATCAAGGGCAACGGAACCAGTTCCGATGCCAATACCAAAATCAGCAACCATTTAACCAGGCCTCACCTTCCCAACAGTTCAGTACACCTGCTCCACAAGAAAAGTTAGACGAATTGCGAGCAGCCTTGTTGACACTTACGAATTCACAAACTCAGTTCATGGCAGAGACAAGATCCTCTAAGAGGAACTTGGAGACGCAGGTGGGACAGCTAACAAAGATGGCAAATAACAGGCCACAAGGCACTCTTACTAGTAATACAGAGATGCAGAGAAGCGGTGTGCGGTGAAAAGTGGAAGGCGGTAGAACAACCTACACCTCAGCCCGTGGTAGAACAGAGAGTAGATGCAGAGAAGGAAGAGGTTACTGAGAGACGCCCTATTTTAGAGAAGGCTCCAACAGTTCCAGTGAGGGAATACACAGAGAATATTCCTTACTCTCAGAGGTTGCAAAGGAAAGTAGTTGATAAGCAATTCTCCAAGTTCTTGGAGGTATTTAGAAAGTTGCACATTAACATCCCTTTCATTGAGGCGTTGGAGCAAATGCCTACTTATTTCAAATTTATGAAAGAAATTCTTGGGAAGAAGAAGAAGCTAGCTGAGTATGCGACAGTGGCATTGATAGAGTAATGCAGTGCCATATTGCAGAAGAAACTGCCCCCAAGCTTAAGGATCTAGGGAGCTTCACATTGCCTTGCAAAATTGGCAGGGTGACATGTAACAGGGCCCTGTGTGATTTGGGGGCCATCATAAATCTCATGCCCTTGTCCGTTTTCAAGAGGTTGGGTTTGGGTGAAGTCAAACCAACCACTGTGAGCTTGCAGTTGGCGGATATGATAGTGGTGCATCCCAGGGGAATAATTGAAGACGTATTGGTTAAGGTGGAAAAATTCTTCTTTCCTGCAGACTTCCTCATCTTTGATATGGAGGAAGATGATAAAATCCCTATCATCTTGGGAAGACCATTCTTGGCAACTGGGAGAGCCTTGATTGATGTGGAAAAAGGCGAGCTGAAACTCAGAGTCGAGGAAGAAGAGATGGTGTTCAAGGTGTTTAAACACACCGTTGAACCTCCAGTCATAAGCAAATGTTTTGCAGTCAGCACCATTAACACATCACTGAGCGGCAAGACAAAGCAAAGTGGAAATCACCGCAAGACAGTGAGCAACGCTAAACCTTCTCTTGAGAAAAAGGAGAAAAAGAAAAACAGAAGGCGGAAGAGAAAAATGATTATGAAGTGGGTAGGCTGTGGGGTTAAGTTACCTCATGCCTCTTGATAAGGAACATGCGTCCGGCTAAAAGACTTTAAAGACAACGCTACTTGGGAGGCAACCCAGAGTTTTTTTTTTAAATTTATGCAATTTAGTTTTAGTTAGAACAGTCTCACGGAAGGTATTGTTTACATGTTGTGATGACAGGTACAGGGCTAAAAAGTGGAGGACAAAAAATGTGAGAGAGGAGAAAAATCGGCTCGGCGCCACGGCGCCCATCATAGGGCCATGGCGCCGAGAATGCAGAAAGGCGCAGGAAGTTGGGCGCCACGGCGCCGAATCAGAGAGTCGCGGCGCCTAAAGTCCAGAGGGCCTCTGAAGTTTGGGTGCCACAGCGCTGGAAGTTCAGAGGGTTGCAGATGTTTAGGCCCCACGACGCCGATCTCAGGGCCGTGGCGCCGCGACGGAAAAACTGAAATTTAAAGGAGCCCTAATCCGATTTCCCTTTTCCAAATCAAAAACCCAAACCCTTCCTGTCACGACCCGAATCCGGGCCCGTGACTGGTGCCTTACCCGGGCACCCTAGTGATACAACATCAGAGAAAATCAGCGGAATATAAAAACATACACATGAAACAAGATATACAATAATGAAATAAGAAAACAGGCTAACCAAAACGGTTACCTTTCTGAATATATAAATAAACTTGAACCCAACGATACATCCCTTTACAAACCCCGCCACACAACAAGATTACTGACTTACGAATGTTATAACAACAACGACGGACAGGCTTCGCCATACCCCCGAATGTAAGTACCTACAACAACAGGGGACTATACGAAAGATAAGCCTCCGAGAAACGGAGCTTCCCAAAACGCCGAATCGTGATCCATGAGCGAGGATCAACAATCGCGTACTTCTACCGCGCAGATTTAACGCACTTCGGCGAGGTCGCATAACAGTACCAAGTATGAAATCAAAATATCAGAAATGAAATCATAGTAGTCTATATAAAGCAGAGACATATATGATAACCAAAACTACAAGACATAATATGTAAGCGAATACGCCAAGTCGTGGACTCACGCCAAAGTCATCACTCAAATATAACTATGGGTCTCATGCCCGCAACATCAATCATGCCCGTGGAACACCTTCCTCACCGCCAGCCTCACGATAACCACACCAAGGAGTACATGAACACCGTGTCCCTTCGTGTCATAAAACCGTGACGGCAAGTACGAAGGCTAACTACCGGATACCAAAGCCGCATCATCAATCGACCGGCAAGTACGAAAGCCAACTACCGATACCAAAGCCGTACCAAAAATCTATATAACCATACCACGGTCGACCCGGGCAAGACGAAGCCAACTACCGATACCACCGCGCCACGAATGGCGGAAGTACGAAAGACTAACTACGGATACCGCCGGAATCACGAGACTTCACAAACCGACTAGCGAGGCGACACGTGGCAAGCGCGATAACCTCTACCAGATCCACTGCCACGTACCGACGGGGCAAGTAACGAGCTAACCACGGATCACAACCGTAAGTCACGAAGCCGCCACAAACCGAACGAGCAAAGACGAAGGCTAACTACCGATACTGCCGAGTCACCACGACCTCGGGCAAGTACGAGCCAACTACGGATACCGCCGAATCAAGAAACCTCGTGGAGAGCTAGTCCATGGAATAATAATCACGAAGCGTGCAGTGGAATGCTCACACCGCTGCAGACGCCCAAGTAAGATCATAACAAATCAGCCCCTCCATCGAGACGCGGTGGTATAGAAATACAATACTAGAACGACAAGGCTATCACACGCAAACATAGGCAAGTTACACACAACTCAAGGTACTTTCATTTTATGCCAAAGTCCAGGTTTTAACCCCAAAGTACTACGTACGTTAAATTCTTTTTAAAAGATCCATTTCTTTTACAAAGGTCACCCGATGCCCGTATTATCAAAATAGAGTGACTAACATTTTAAGTAAACCAAAACAACTTCCATACTTTCCTTTTTAAACCAAATTAAGACAATATTATGCCTTTTTTTTAGACCAAAACACTTCTCCTTTTAAAGTCAAGTTACCATTTTAAAACTAATGATAAAATCATTCTTTTGTTTTCATAAAGTCGTTATAACTAACTTCCCATAAAGTTGTTATAACACTTTATGTTTTAAACCAATTTAAGACAAAACCATGTCTTTCTTTTAAACCAAAAACTCTTCAATTCCTCAAGTCTCTTTTCTTTTAGAAATCAAGTTCCTTAATATTTCACATCAAGTCATTTATAAGTCAAGTCTCTTATCTTTTAAAAACCACAAACCATTTCTTTACCTACATAAAGTTGTTATAGCAAACTTCTCATAAAGCCGTTATAACACTTTATGTTTTAAACCAACCAAATTCATTTAACACATGTACGTCTACCGTACTACATAGTTCACAACAATCATGCTAGAAAAGATAGGAAGAGGTTCACATACCTCGCGACGATAATCGACAATTAGCAAAACGCTCCACGTACTCTAACCTTGCTCGCCTTTTCCATCCTTCAAGTAGAATACACGACTCGTAGTACTTCAACCTATAAAGGCCACAAAACGTCTATCAACCTCTAGATCTCTTCGTAGAATAGTTCTAGATACAAGATTCCTTATTCTACGGAAAATTCGGCAGCACCTCCCCCCCCCGCAACCACAAAAATCTCCTCCTCTAACGAGGCCTGCTACCAACCCAACAATCCCGAGGGGGGGTTACACGTCTAACCGGACGTGTACAATTCTACTCCACATAATACTACAAGTCTACTGTAAATACAGTTCTATGTAAATACAGTTCAATTCTTTATAAACATCCTTCCAATATATCTTATACTCAATTCTAAACTACTACAACATGTAATCTCCAATTACAATAGGGGGACATAGGTAATTACCTCGATAAGCCCAAAATTATCCAAGATATAAGTCGATCCTGAGCAACGTTTAGCTCCAATTCCTTACGCTCCAACCCGCTCCAAGAAACCCTTAGAAGTTTCTAAACAACTTCTCTTAACACTTCATCTAAGCTATGAAGATTTTTCTAGGGCTTCATTTTGCGACTATGGAATAAAGTAGTATTTCCGGGCTCTTATGTTGGGATTTTTTTTGGAATACCACAAGGGATTTAGGCTAAAGTATTAGGAATAACAACAATACTTGAATAATTCTACTCAAGGTGGGGGGGGGGTGTTTGGACGAGAACTCACTAAGGGAGGGAGGGGAATTTTTTTGCCTTGGAAACTCTCTAATGTGGATGAAATAAAGTCTTGCACACAAGGGGTATTTATAGGGAAATCAATGGCCAAGATCTAGGCAAGTGGATGGTGAGGATGGGGTACATGTGTGTGGGTAGTTTGCCAACCATTTGGCTACCACAAAAATGGGACAAGTGGCCACCACAAAAATGGGTCACTTGTCCACCAAAAAAACGTGCCACTTGTCCTTCTCCACCCGCCAACATGGCCACACGGTGACACGTGTCGCCCCTACTCCCAAAATATTTCATCTTCCAAAATATCCGTAATGCCAAAATCCGAAAATAAAGTGGGCCCACAAAACCAGAATTTTCAGTGGCCCCACGTGACCAATTTCGGAAATAAAATTCCATAATTCTTAAATATTCCAAAAAGTCCGAATACCAAATCTGGGAATCCAATTCCCTTTAACGAACATTTTTCCTTCACAAAATCCGGAAACTTTTCCGTCGAAAAATCACATCTTTCTTCCTTTCCAATTTAAATGTCGTATTCTCGAACGTACGTCCTCGTATACATACTCTGGAACTACGGGGTGTAACACTTCCTCTCTCCAAAACCCACGAAATCAGCCTCCTTTACTCAAAATCTTCCACAAACTAAACTCAATCACAACCAAAGTACTTAAATTCCTTGCACCCTTAACCATCTCAAACAACAACCCTCATTCCATTGCCTCAATCCATCACTAGGAACAAGAAAATCTTGAAGAACACCGTCCAAGGTAACTTTCATAACTTTTCTTCAAATTTTCAAAGCAATCAGGGGAGGTAATCCATAAGATTGGGGGTGTGCTTATTGGTGGACAGTGTGGGGTGTGTTGAAGTTTGGTGTGAAAATTTCGCGGTAAGATTATACGTAGTGATCGTGGGGTGTTGTACCGGTGCTTTGAGTGAAGTTTGGGGGTTGAATGATGTTGTAGTTTGCTGATCACGCTGTGTGTTGATTGGTGTGATTGAAAGTTGCTGGGTAATCTCACTGAAACAGAGGAAACACTGCTAAAAATTTTCCAAAATGTCTGCCAGAAAAAAAAGAGCTTCCACATCCGCCTCCGTTCCACAATATGACGCTACTAGGTTTGTCAGTCAAAAAGCTGAAGACAGCTATTACAAACTTAGTACTAGACCCTTGATCCCTGAGCAATGAATGGAGTACCAAAGGGAGTCATTTGAGGACGGAGATGTCTATGAGCCTATTCGGGCAATGATAGAGGTCATTTGATGGAAGAGATTTGTTAATCCCGAAAGAATAGTACCACAGAACACCATAATGGTGAAAGAATTCTATGCTAATTTTCCGGAAAGGGTAAATGGTAGATGCTTTGTGAGAGGACAGTATGTGCCTGTGACGGCTGAAGTGGTGAATGAGCTATTAAGAACAGTTGATGTTGAAGAAAGAGGCGATGATCGAAGCTATTTCAGAACATGGTCTAGAGATGCCAACAACATCGATTGGTATATCGTCGCAAGCACATTATGCTACCCTGGGGCTGAGTATGATATTGCACGAAATGGATCAAGAGGACTGAGCAGATGTCAGTTCAACAAAACAGCCAAGGGTTGGTTATATTTCATCAGTGCCCGCCTGATTCCATCGACGCACTTCACCAGAGTGCTAGCGGGTATAATAAAAATGATATATGGAATTATGGAAGGGAAGACGATCGGTGTTGGGAAAGAGATATTGCAGAACATTGGAGAAATCAGTAGGTTGGTCACTACAGGTGGGTTGGGACATGGATCACTTATTTGCAGTTTATGTTCTAGACATGGAGTCCCAACCCTACCTACTGATACATATGAGAAGGGTCAACCTCCTGTGTCATATGGGATAATGCATGCCTTCCCAGAACCAGTCCCTCCAGCAGCAGCAAGAAGGAGACCAGCACCAGCAGCAGCAGCAGTAGCAGAGGCTGTCATGGATGAAGATGAGCCTGAGACAGAGGCTCAGCATGAGGCAGGTAGCACCCGCCAGCAGCCCCTGGAATTGGAACCTCCGGTGCCTATGATGGAGCAGTTGCTCATGAACCAGCGGAGGATGATGCAGAGTTTCGACACAATGATACAAGGTCAACAGGACATGAGACAAGGACAACAAGAAATAAGGCAGGAGCAACAACAGTTGAACCTGAGATTTGATGAGATGAGTTCCTTGTTCAGCCAGTGGTCCATGCATTACCCGCCGCCACCGCCACCATTTTAAACCAAGTTTGTAAGTTGTCCCGTTTTTCTTTTATTTTTGAGTCTTGCACACATTAGGGACAATGTGTGATTTAAGTTTGGGGGGAGTTCTTAGTTATTTTTGATGTATTTTTGAGTCTTTTGTGTTATTTTCTATATTTATTTGAGTCTAATTTTTTTTTTAAGATCATGCATGTTGTAGTTACTTGAAATGCCTAATAAGTAAAGTTGAATAATGTAATGAAATTAGAAGCAACTATCTGAACACTTAGGTTAGATATGTCAAAAATTCATGAAGTCAAACTATTTGGGGTATCGTGCTTGATTTATGCATTGTTAGTGATTAAACCTATGTGTCTGCTTGCTTGCTATTTGAGGCGAAATAGTTAGAATATACATGTTAGGGAGATGACTCAGGCATTTCTTTGTTAGCCCTTTCTTACCAATTTTCACCTATCCCTGATATCACAATAGTATTACTAGTCAGCCCCATTGAGCCAAAAATATGACCTTTCTTTAACACCCTATAATTCCATATTTGTGTCATAAGTGAAAAATTGAGATGATTGGAATATAAGTGTTGAAAAAGAGACAAAAGAGAGTGAACAATTTTGATGCATCCCAATGAAAAATAATAATAAATAGGCAAAAGCCTAAGTTTGGGGGTGCCTGCTATTCATAATACATCTCATTCTCTCAAAACAAAAGAGGGGAAAGATAGGTATGAGGTGAAAAAGAAAATCAAAAGAAAAGGGAAGAATCGAAAGCAAAAGAGCTTATGGTACGTAAGATTGAGCCTAAAAACCTATTTTTACCTACCCCTGCCTAAGCCTACATTGAAACCCTGAAAAGCCCTGAAGATCTCTAATATGTGTATTCATGATTAGTGGAGAATAGCAAGTAAACATGTCATAGGATTTTGAAATTGACATGCATAGTTAGGAATTCTTACTTCAATTGAGCATGATTAAATTGAATTTGTGAAATATCTGACTTGATGTGTTTAGAATGCTAAATATCCATGCTATATGTTCCTGCATATTATTCTACTAACCTTCATACTTTTCTAAGTAACAATGATGTAGCAAATTGATCAATGTCTTTGAGTCATTTTCTTTTCTTTTCTTTCGTATCTTTATTTCTATTTTTGATCTTTGCTCGAGGGCGAGCAAATGTTAAGTTTGAGGGTGTTTGATCGGTGTATTTTATATACACCTTTTGAGTCATTTTTAGTTAGTCTTTTGCCCATTTTTGTACAAATATGTGTCGTGTTAGGATATATTTTCTTTCTTTTGAGTCAAAGTGGTTTAAAGTGGCACATTGGTGAGAAGGAGCGAAAAGAGGGCAGAAACAGAGGTTCCAGAGCTCAAAAAGCTAAAAAGTTGGCAACCCGGGCGAGAAACAGGGCGGCGCCGCGACACCAACCAACCAACAGCAGCAGAGCGCCACGACGCCCAAGAAGCAGAGAGCCGTATAAGTTTCAGCGTCGCGGCGCCGGTTGCATGTCCGCGGCGCCAACGCGGGAAAATTGCCAAATCCGAATAGGAATGGGCCAAAACCAAGAAGGAAAAGGTTTGGAACGTTTTTGGTGATATAAAAAGGGCCTTTATGTCAGATTTGAAGGAGTTCCACACTTGACAATTCATCACAACTTGGAGATCAAGATTAGAGACTTACTTTTGAGTAATTTCTTGTTCTTTCTTTTATTTCTTTTTTGTGTATGTTGGATGTTAGTTTAGTTCTTGGCATGTATATGGCTAGGAACTAACTTAATTTAGGGCTTTCCATGTCGAATCGCTTGAACCTTGTTCTTATGAGTTAATGCATGTTTTGGTTTCTTCTTATTATTGTTGAGATTTATTCAATAATTGTTTTGATTGCTGGTAATTAATTGATCACTAATTATCATAACTTATATGATTTCTAATCGAAAGCCGAAAGGGAAGATTGTGAATATGTTATAGTTGAATAAACATAGGTTTAAATCCTGGACGAAAGTACCCCGATACTTGTGTAGCTTAATAGGTTATTGCTCTTAATCCTCCTTTGTAGTCAATCTTGTCATCAAAAGATAGAAGGATTCTATATTGGGGTTGAGTGTTTATATTACCTTAACAGGAGTATAAAATGGCTTAGTTAACCTGATATCTCAAAATAGAAGAAGAACCATAATTATTTGCATTAACGAGTAAAGCGAGCGGATAGTTGAGGAGATTTGGAAGCCCTATTTCCACCATATCTGAAGTAAAGTAAAGTAATTTAGTTAGCATCTATAATCATAGCTATAAACAATTCATCAAATTATCGGTTACCAAATAGATACTACCGAATAGAGGCTGATAATTGGACACTAATCCCTGAGGACGATAACTCAGTCTTCTAGACTATATTACTTGTCGCGACACGTGCACTTGCATTTAGTGTGTGTATAAATCGTGCATCATAGACGTTCTTCCCAACCAGCACAGAGTGCACCTCCACAATCCACAGGCAGGAGATTTGACCGCACAATGTATTCAGGAGCTGGTCAAAGCTCCAGGGCTTCAGGTTCACAGATGAACAGGGGTTCTACTCAATCGAGGCCACTTTTACCTCAATGTTCTCGGTGTGGTAGGTTGGGGAATGTCGTCTTATTACAGGTGCTTGTTTTTCTTGCGGCCTTCAAGGCCATATGATGAGAGAGTGTCTTTATGGGAGTGGTACAGATGGTATGGCTCGGCTTACTAGATCGGTTGCTGGTTCATCTTCTTCTATAGCTATGCGCCCCACGGGGTAGGGTGTTCACATGCCAGCAGGCCGTGGTAGAGGTCATGGCGGAGTTTCCAGTTCTAGCGGTACCTCGAACCGCAAATATGCTTTGGCTAGTAGGCAGGATCAGGAGGCGTCACCAAATATGGTTACAGGTATATTATCGATCTTTTTCCGAGACGTATATGCATTGATAGATCTAGGTTCTACCTTATCATATATATCCCCCTTTGTTGCTAGTAGAATCAGAATAGAATCTGAGTCGATAGAACCATTTGAGGTAGCTACACCGGTAGGAGATTCTGTCATAGCTAAGCGAGTATATAGAAATTGTTCGGTGGTCATAAATAGTCGTCGTACCATAGAAGATTCGATAGAGTTAGACATGACTGAATTTGATGTTATTATGGGTATGAATTGGTTGACTTCTTGTTATGCTAATGTCGATTGTAGAGAAAAAATAGTTCGATTTCAGTTTCCGGGCGAACCAATGATAGATTGGAAAGGGAATACAGCATCGCCGAGGGGTAAGTTTATTTCATACCTCAAGGCAAGGAAGATGGTTAAAAAAGGTTATATTTATCATTTGGTTCGAGTGCATGATATGGAAGCAGAGGTACCGGCTCTTCAGTCAGTCCCGATAGTTAATGAATTCCCAGGTGTATTCCCAGATGACCTTCCAGGTCTTCCTCCAAAATGAGAGATAGAGTTCAGTATAGATGTGCTACCAGATACCCGACCCATATCTATTCCTCCTTATAGAATGACACCTGCAGAGTTGAAGGAGTTAAATGAGCAGCTGAGGGACTTGTTGGAGAAAGGCTTCATCAGGCCTAATACATCACCTTGGGGAGCACCGATATTATTTGTGAGGAAGAAAGACGGATCGCTGCGGATGTGTATTGATTATAGGCAGCTGAATAAGGTAACAATAAAGAACATGTATCCCCTCCCCAGAATTGATGATTTATTTGACCAGTTGCAGGGTGCTAAGTATTTTTCGAAGATAGACTTGCGGTCAGGTTATCATCAGGTGCGGGTAAAAGAGGCAGATATTCCGAAGACAACATTCAGGACCCGATACGGACATTATGAGTTTAGAATGATGTCTTTTGGGCTGACCAATGCTCAAACAGTATTTATGAATTTGATGAACCGAGTGTTCAAGCCATTTCTAGACATGTTCGTTATTGTATTCATTGATGATATTTTCGTTTATTCACGTTCAGAAGAGGAGCATGCAGACCATTTGAGGACGGTACTGAGGGTGCTCCAGCACTAGAAGTTGTATGCCAAATTTTCTAAGTGTGAATTCTGGTTGACTTCAGTAGTATTCTTGGGGCATATTATCGGAGTTGATGGTATTCGGGTGGATATGCAGAAGATTGAGGCAGTAAAGACTTGACCCAGACCTACGACGCCTACTGAGGTATGCAGTTTTCTGGGGCTAGCAGGATATTACATGAGGTTCATGGAAAGGTTTGCCTCGATTTCAGCGCCTTTAACAAGGCTAACTCAGAAGACAGCTAAGTTCCAATGGACGGATGCTTGTGAGCAAAGCTTTCAGTTGTTAAAAGACAAGTTGACTACGACTCTAATTCTGACTCTTCCTGAGGGACCATATGGTTATATTATTTATTGTGATGCTTCAGGTGTTGGAATAGGTTGTGTGTTGATGCAGCATGACAGAGTTATAGCCTATGCTTCCCGACAACTCAGAACGCACGAGAAGAATTATCCTACTCATGATCTGGAGTTAGCGGCGGTGATTCACGCTTTGAAGATATGGAGACATTATTTATATGGTGTTCATGTTGATATTATATGGATCACAAGAGTCTCCAATATATCTTTAAGCAGAAGGAGCTGAATTTATGACAACGACGGTGGCTAGAGTTACTAAAGGATTATGATGTTGATATCTTGTACCATCCAGGAAAAGCAAATGCGGTAGCAGATGCTCTTAGCTGTAGATCTATGGGTAGCTTGACAGATGTGCAACCAGAAAGAAAGGAGATGGTTCGTGAGATATACCAGCTATCTAGTCTTGGAGTCCGGTTGGCTAATTCTGGAGATAGTGGAGTTTTTGTTTGAGGAGTTGCCGAGTCCTATATCATAGAAGAGGTAAATAGACGTCAGTATGAGGACCCTATTCTGGCACAGTATAGAGATACAACTCTTTGAGAGGAGAATACCCCATTCGGGGTGGCACCTAATGGGGTGCTACGGTATGGCGGCAGATTGTGTGCACATGATGTTGCAGGACTACGACGGCAGGTTGTGAGAGAGGCACACAATGCCCATTATTCTATCCATCTAGGGTCAACAAAGATGTATCATGACCTCAAATGCTTATATTGGTGGGATGACATGAAAAGGGACATAGCGGAGTTTGTTGCTCAGTGCCCGAATTTTCAATAGGTTAAGGTCGAGCACTAAAAGCCTGGTGGATTACTGCAGGAGATAGAGATCCCAACTTGGAAGTGTGAAGTGATTAATATGGACTTCATTACGGGCTTACCAAGTACTCAGCGAAAGTAAGACTCCATATGGGTTATTATGGATAGGCTGACAAAATCAGCCCATTTTCTTCCAGTCAGGACTACTTATTCAGCTGAAGACTATACGAGATTGTACATCAGGAAGATAGTGAGACTTCATGGGGTTCCCACATCTATCATTACAGAGGAGCTCAGTTTACTGCTAACTTTTGGAGATCGTTCCAGAAGGGATTGGGGACATAGGTGAGTCTTAGCACGACATTTCATCCTCAGACTGATGGGTAGGTTGAGCGTACTATTCATACGTTGGAAGATATGTTGCGTGCCTGTATTATTGACTTCAGAGGTAGTTGGGATTACCATTTACCACTTATTGAGTTTGCTGATAATAATAGCTACCATTCTAGTATCCAGGTGGCACCGTACGAGACTTTATATGGGAGGAATTGCAGGTCACCTATTGGTTGGTTCGATGTAGGAGAAACTAAGTTAATCGGCCTAGATATGATTCATCAAGCTGTTGATAAGTGAAGCTTATTCAGGAGAGACTATTGGCAGCCCAGAGTCGGCAGAAGTCATATGCGGATAATCGACGTCGACACTTAGAGTTTCAGATTGGTGATTGGGTGTTCTTGAAGGTATCACCTATGAAGGGTGTGATGAGATTTGGTAAGAAGGGAAAGCTTAGCCCAAGATATATTGGGCCTTATCAGATTATTCGTAGGGTAGGCAAGGTTGCCTATGAGTTGAACTTACCATCTGATTTGGAAGCGGTACATCCAGTCTTTCATGTATCGATGCTGCGTAAGTGTATTGGTGACCCTTCCAGAGTGTTCCCTGTAGATGATGTCCAGGTGACAGAAGAGTTGTCTTATGAGGAGATTCACATGGCTATACTTGATCGTCAGGTTAGAAGGTTACGTACAAAGGATGTGTCTTCTGTCAAAGTATTATGGCGAAACAATAACAGGGAAGAGATGACTTGGGAAACAGAAGACGAAATGAAGAAGAAGTATCCTCAATTGTTCATTAAGCCTGCAGGTAATTCAATTCCTTACTTGACTATATTGATTAGTGAATAATATATGTGATATATTGTGGCCCTGTGTGACATCTTTGGATTTGCTGAATATAGGTTGGTAGGTATTATTATAAAGGAGACTATGTCGTTTTTATAGCGTGAGACCTATTATGAACATTCGAGGACGAATGTTTCTAAGTGTGGAGGATGTTACACCTCGTAATTCTAGGGCGATAAATTGATAACGTAATTAAGAAAATAAGATTCAAATATTGGATATAAAGTATAATTACATATGCTAATACATAAATTAGTATACAAATGATGTGATCCCGAAATAATTTTTGAATACTACAAGTGTGACGATGGGAAATTAATACTAATAGTTGTATATTCCTAATAAGGTTGGACTAGGTGCCGTGTATTATGAGACTAGGATATGGAATTTTCAGATTTTATTTATAAGATTGATTATGTGGGAGATTAATTAAATGTGAGATTAATTTTAGTGGAGGGGATGATAATTAGTAGACAAAAATCATGGGAACTTGTGCCCTCCCTCACGTTTTACAGCCCACATGCATAGGCTCATGCTCACTTATACCTATGTTACTCTCACTCCATCCCCCTAATTCGAACAACACCCCTCTCTCTCATCCTACATTCTCTCATTCTCTCCAAAACAGATTTCTATCTTCATCCATAGCTAAGTTGAAGCTCTAATTAACTCCCCTATCAAGATTAACATCTCTAAGCTCCAAGCCATAGTAAACTCCCCAAAACAGTGATGCATTCGGTAATGCTGACCGAAATCTGCCCCAACAACCTTAGTTTTGAAAGATGAACATTTTAGAAGAAGAACATGTAAGTAAGATGGTTTCAAGCTTATAAAGAATGCATGCATGTAATTAAAACTTGAAGAAATGGTGAAAATGGAGCAGTGGGGACCGAGACTTTTAGGGACTACTTTAACAAATTGAAGGTAAGATTTCTTCTTCTTATTTGAGTTATTGGAGTTAAATGATGTTGTAGTTAAGAGATGAACTTATATTAAGAAGAATTGAAAGTAAGAAAATGCATGTGGTTGTTGTTGATGTTGTTGAGACGATTTTGGGGTTGTTTTATATACATTGGATTTGATTGTTGTTGTTGTTATCATTGTCACTAATTGCATGTTAAAATTAAAGGAAACCTTGATATTGAAAGTTGTAATTGGTTATATGGAAGTGTTGAAATGTGAGTTGGATTTTAAGGAGTTAAGAAAAGAGTAATGGAATTATGTTGTTGTGGCCGAGACCTTCCCAAAATCATGGGTATTATTGTGTCGAATTTAAGGGCTGTTTTGTGGAGTTATAATGCTGGAATTATAAGCTATGAACATGAATATACATTGTTGTAATCGTGGATATATGTCTTAAAGGAATTAAGGTGTAGAATAGTGTTATGTTGCAAACTATAAGACTTGAACTCTCGTTGTTGCTAGGAGTATGAACTGTTTTTAAAGGTTATTTTAATATAGATTAAGGGACCGGATTAACATGAGAAATAGATGTATTAATCACATTGGTTGTTGTACTCCTTGAATGTAAAGAGAAAGAATGTATAATGATGGCGTATATGAATTATTTGGGACTGTTTTGGTTATGTTCTTGAGACGTGTATTGTTATCGGTATTGTTGGCCTTGTTTGTAAGTTGTGGAGGTGTGTATAAGTAGGGGAAATGCTGCCCAAATTTTTATAGGAAAAGAGAGTCATCATTTGGTATATAACTTATACTAGTAATCATAGAATTGACGGACATGTTACCATTATTATAGGTTGAAGTGTTAGACGAGACATATTTTAATTATTGAGTTGGTATAGACGACAAGAGGTATGTGAAACTATTCTTTCTTCTTTTGACATGATTTATATAAAGTGAGTGTACGGCGGACGTACATAATTCCATTGAATCCTATTTTCTAGTGACACTTGATATGATAGTTGCCCTTGATTTTACAAGTGATAGTTCATTCTATTTATTCCATTGAGAGTCAAATGATGATTTAATTTGCATATGGTTACTCATGATAATTTATTTGTGCTTGATGTGATTATATCATTTCACCGAGTCCCGAGCCGAGTATGTTCGTGCGCAGATTCATTGCATTGTTCACCGAGTCCATCACTAGAGGGTCGGGATACGTTATATGTATATATATAATGATTTCATGGACAGACATCCATGAGGATGATGAGCTCACCGAGTCCCAGAATGGGCCAGGTATGTTATATGGACAGGTATCCATGATTATGATGATTCCACTGAGTCCCTCACTAGAGGGCCGGGACACGTTATATGTATATATATATATATATATATATATATATATATATATATATGATGATTCCACAGTCCTCACTGTAGGTGGGACACGTTATATATATATATATATATATATATATATATATATATATATATATATATATATATGTGATTCTATGGACATGCATCCATGATTTTGATACTACTCTCATTTTTATAAGGCACAGTTGACTCTCATTTTTATAAGGTACAGTTGACTCTCATTTTTATATGACACAATTGTATTGGTATTTTGGTTATCATACTTGTCTCCTGTTATCCTTTGGCCAGTTATGATCTTCTTTATTGTACTTTATGTTTTACATACTCGGTACATTTGTTCGCATCGACCCCTTTTCTGGGTCGCGTTTCATGCCCGCAGTACATATATTCGATTGGTGATCCTCCGCCTAGGATTCTGCTCATATTCGAGAGCTCCATTGATCCGAGCAAGTCATTTCGCATGCACTTTGTTATAGGCTTATGTATATTCAGGGGTACGACGTGCCCCTGTCCCGTCATGTTTCACTATCATACTCTTAGATGTCTGTAGTCATATGTGGGTTGGTCGTGTGTGGATTAAGGACGTGTTTTGAGTCACCATCGTTGTAATTGCTTTGGATATTCCCGCATAGTGGCGGCTTCGGCTTACTTTATTTTGATATGGTTTACAGATTTCTACATTGTCATTAGTATCAGTGTGATTATATGTAACAAGTTCGTATAAGGGTATTCAAGTAGGGCACCAGTCGCGGCCCACCGGGTCGGATCGTGACATTGGTCTTATCGAGGCGAATCAGGATTACTGAGGACCTCATAACGGATATAAAAACAAAATCCTACTAAGTAATAATAATCAATAGGAATACGATCATAGATTTATAACCAAAACCTATAAAAAAATTAAATCATAACCTCGATAAATTTCATTCTTGATGAGTCTTATTAGGGATAATTCAAATTAATCGAGGTTCTAAAACCAATATCAATATTGAATATCGAATATCCAATGTAAAACAAAAAATATCCTGTTAAGTAATACCAAGTTGTACCTTTTGGTTTGGCTATTTCTTCAATGACTAATCAAGTCGTTTTTTTAAAGTCTTTCTTTAATAGTAATTAATAATTTAAACACATTCTCCATAAAATATTCACTCAATTGCTAGTCCACTCCCAAGTAGTCTTTTGTTTTTCTTCCCACATGTCTTGCCCATTAAGAAAATTACAAAGCATATTATCTTGACCGTCCTTTACGTTTCAGTCAACTCATCTCTAATTCAATGATTCAGATTACGACAAAATTATCTTAGTTGAATCAATTTTGTTGTTCCTTAATCACTAATACAGAAGACTCTAGAATCATGTATATTTTTGTTTGCCCCTACATAAGCAGGTTCAAGTCTTAATGCATAGACAAAACCACAAATAAAAAAAATAAACCACAATTTTGGTTTGGCTATTTCTTCGTTGACTAACCAAGTCTTTTTCCAAGAGACATATTCACTCAACCGCTAGTCGTCTTTCTTTTTCCCCACATGTCTTGCCCATTAAGAATAAAATAAGAAAATTATTAGTACAAAATAATAGCAAAAATGGAGAGAGAAACATATTAACTAAGTTTTCTGTTTTCTTTCCTTTAGGGACTATTCATAAGCCTTAACATAGCGTAGTTACTTGGGGGGAGATGTTTGCTACAGTGTAAACGGCCCAACACGGGCATCCACTTGTTTATTCACAGCAAAAATTACAAAGTGAATAAAACATTATCCTAACCGTCAACTCATCTCTAAATCAAAGGCTCAGATTCTACGACAAGTTGTTGTTCCTTAATCACTAATACAGAAGATCCTATATAAGCAAGTCCAAGTCTTAATATTTTGTTGCATACACTACAACTACAACTACAACTTTGTTATTACCAGTACAAATAAAGAAACTAAACAGGCCAATGGCAGAGCAGGATTCTCATGATTTAATTAAGCTACTTGGTTCTTCAGACCGTGACTTTCTCATTCGCAACAACGGTGACCAGGTATATCAATAGTTCCATAGATATTATTTGTGTTTTTTTTCTATCTATAAGTATTGAATGTTCATTACTCTTCTGTAATAAACGTGGCACAATTAGAATTTAGAGACTCAAATTTCTAAATTTTGACTATGAATTCAGATATAGGAGTTTTACGTTTTTTAAAATAAAATTTATATATTTAAAAATCGAAAAAGCTCAAATATGTTATCCAACTATTGAAAATGACTCATATATGTTGGCTTATTTGTGTCATTATCGTTACCAAAATAACTCATCCATGTCATTTACATTAATGTGATTTTACAATAAAAGATGTGCACGTGGCCTCCAACTAGATTATGGTTGTGGGTGGGTCGGATGTATGAGTCAGATTTTTATTAATTTAGAATTTAAAATTGGGTTCGTTTAATTAAACGACGTGGAGTGTCATATTTGGTATTGTGAAACCAACGATATTGAAAACTTCATGGATGAGTCATTTTTGTAACGGTGATGACATAAATGAGTCTAACCATTGACGAGTGATATAAATGAGTCAGTTCCGATAGTTCCATGGCATATTTGAGCCTTTTTATAAATTATATAAAAAATATTATTAATTACAATAATTAACAACTTAAAATACTTAAAATGCATATAAGGAAATTCTCGTAAAAAAGACTTGGTTGACTCTCAAAATTTCAATTGTGACACATAAATTGGTACCTTCACTAAGACAACAACGTTTATTTTCATATGGGGGAATATTACAGGATATTGGTGTGTGTTCGAATTTTTCTTTTGATTCTATGATAAATGCACGTTTCTCGTGGTGTCTGGTCCAGCTTGTGCGCACTTGCACTAATTCATTCCACGGGGTCACTGCCAACACCCTCTAGCATAGGTATAGGATAACTCTGCCCACCACAACGTGAACATATGGAAAACAATAATCTAGTGTTTGTATGTCTTATGGTTTTGCTATTGTGAAGTAAATTGTAGAAAAAATGTGGCAGCTGATGTTGATAAATGATAAATTGGATTTGAATTGGAGTATTTGATTGTAGTTTCTTGTTATTCTTTTGGTTAAACCATCCAGTATTTGGTACACACTGCCCGACTAATTCGGGATTTGTGCCACGTAAGACCCATTAAATGGGAAATCACTCACTACCTGAGTTTCTCCCATTAAATGGGCAAGCACTCACTACCTGAGTTTCTCCATTGCCAGAGATCTCCTTAAGTAGACCTTCGGTTAAGGTTAGAGAGATCCTATCTATCCCACCTTGGAGTGGCAAACGGCAGGTAGGATCGAATTTGCGGGTTGAAAACGGGTTAAACAAAACACAGGTAAAATATCCGATCCACCCATATTTAACACGGATAAAAAATGAGTTAACCGACGGATATCCATATTATCCATGGTCAGTTTATGGGTCGGATCGAATGGTTGCTTTAATTTTTAACTATTTTGCCAGCCCTAATTCCACTACACTCCGTGGTGGTAATTTTTTGTTCTTCTGGTATACAATATGTGAACATAAAGAAATTTGAGATTCACTATTCCATTTGTCTGAGACTTGGGGACTTCTGAACCTATCAAAGAAAATGTTCTTCTGAAATTGATCTAGGCCTTTGGAAATGTTTGAAACAATATCCATAAGTCACCTGCGTAAGAGTAATGAGAAGTTTGTAACACAAAAAAGTATGACAATAATAAATGCATAAATAAAACAAGCTTAAGTAATTTTAAAGTTTAGAAGAAATAAGATGAGGTCTGATTCAAAATGCAAAAAACATTGTTTTATTGTCCTTTTTTGCGAATGGTCTATTCTGTTTTTGAGAAATCAGTTTGTTCTTTTTACCAAATAATTACTTGTTTGTTCCAAGGAAACTGTGGATAATTTTGGATTAGACAGTCTGGTTTCGCGGAAATAGCTTTTCCTATCATTTCAAATATGATAATAATCTGTAGGTTCAACTATTTTTGTTACTGTTCAAGTATCTTTTATTGTGGATTTCAGAATCACTATCTGATTCTGCAATTTCTGGTTGTTGTAGGATTGCGACATTTTAATGTAATTCAATTGTATATGTTATGCATCTTTTTTTCATATGCCTGACTTTTTAGTTTTATTGGTATAGATAGGCATGTTAGAAAAGGGTGGTGCATTTTTTGAAATTAGTAGCTAGCTTTGATTAATGGATTAATTAATTTACCGCAAGTTTCTCACATACTTGAAATTTTCAGGTTAAGCTTGATACTTTAAAGGAGAAAAATGTTGGTTTGTATTTTTCAGCATCATGGTGTGGTCCATGCCAACATTTCACCCCGAATTTGGTAGAGGCATACAATGAGCTCCTACCAAAAGGAGACTTTGAAGTTGTTTTCCTTACCGCTGATCAGGATGATGAGTCTTTTAACGAGTACTTCTCTAAAATGCCTTGGCTCGCTGTCCCATTCTCTGATTCCGAAACACGGAAACGTCTGGATGAATTGTTTGATGTTAAGGGAATACCCCACTTAGTGATCCTTGATGCCAGTGGAAAGGTAGTGACAGATAGTGGGGTTGAGATCATTGTTGAGCATGGTGTGGAAGGTTACCCTTTCACTCAAGAACGGCTAAATCAAATTAAAGAGCAAGAAGAAACTGCTAAAAGAGAACAATCTTTGAAATCTATCTTGGAGTCACAATCAAGAAACTATGTAATTGCAGCTGATGGGAGGAAGGTTGATTCAAGATGCTGTTTTTTTCTCCTGCATTTTTTACTCTTTGTTCTTTAATAAAATTGCCCTCATTACTGTTTCACTATGTCTTGATAATTATTAGGTACCTGTTGCTGAGCTTGAAGGAAAGATTGTAGGCCTGTATTTCTCAATGACCTCTTTCGAAGAATGTGAATTGTTTACTCGGAAGCTGATCGAGATGTATGACAAGTTGAAGGCACAGGGGGAAAACTTTGAGATTGTGATGATTCCCCTTGACGGTGAAGATGAAGATGAATCTTTTAAGAAAGGGTTTGCAAGCATGCCTTGGTTTTCACTTCCCTTAAAAGACAAGACCTGTGAGAAGCTGGCCCGGTACTTTGAGCTCTCGACCCTTCCTACCTTAGTCATCATTGGAACAGACGGGAATACTCTTCATTCTAATGTTGCTGAAGCCATCGAGGAGCATGGCGTCCTGGCATATCCTTTTACCCCAGAAAAGTTGGCCGAACTTGAGCAGATAGAGAAAGCTAAGCGGGAAGCACAAACACTGGAGTCGATTTTGGTCACTGGAGATCATGATTTCGTCATTGGAAAAAATGGTGAAAAGGTAGGACACAAACATCACGTCTTGGAATATTGTTAAGTCATAGAACATGATCCTTTATTTGCCTTAACCTAGCAATGTTGAACTGACGTAGGTATAGTTGTTATGACTCTTAATGTTTTCTAATGAATTTAACAAAGGACTGCACTTATCTGTAGCATATAAGTATGTACAGCTGTAAGCTGACATGTGACATAGATGTTGGAGCTTTGGAGTTCCGTAATCATTTACTGTTAAATAAATTTAGGCATGAGATGTACCTTCTATACATGTTATTCACAATGCTTTGATTACTATACTATGATTAACTTGACTCTCCTTCTGTTGATATCTTACTCTTATCGTTTAACTTCAAAAAGTAACCAAGATTTCGTTGTAGATCTTGGTGTCTGACCTCGTAGGGAAGACTAT
The DNA here is from genome assembly GCA_029844215.1 of Przewalskia tangutica. Classification (NCBI taxonomy): domain Eukaryota; kingdom Viridiplantae; phylum Streptophyta; class Magnoliopsida; order Solanales; family Solanaceae; genus Przewalskia; species Przewalskia tangutica. The sequence goes on along the minus strand of CM056740.1, from coordinate 39,203,075 downwards.
TCTACTCTACTTCTCAGCACATTGGTGTCCGCCATGCCGTGCTTTTACACCAAAGCTTAAAGAGGCATATGAGACGATTAAAGCCAAAAATGGTCCATTGGAAGTGATTTTCATATCTAGTGACCAAGATCAAGCCTCATTTGATGGCTATTTTGCTACAATGCTATGGCTGGCTCTTCCGTTTGGTGATGAAAGGAAGGCCTCCTTGAGTCGCCTATTTAAAGTTCAAGGCATACCAACATTGGTTGCTATAGGGCCAACAGGAAAGACTGTTACAACTGAAGCCAGAAATTTGATCATGTGTCATGGTGCCGAGGCTTTTCCATTCACCGAGGAGCGTATGAAGGAGGTTGAGGCAGAAATGGCAAAGGGGTGGCCTGAGAAACTGAAGCACAAACTTCACGAGCATGAACTTCTGCTTACTAAGCGTCTGGCTTACATTTGTGATGAATGCAATGAGTCGGGAGAGGTATGGTCATTCTATTGCGAAGAGTGTGACTTTGATCTGGACCCAAAATGTGCTCTAGAAGATAAAAAGGAAAACAACATGAATCCTGAGGAAGATCAAAAGGAGCAAGGCATAGAGGATCAAAAAGCAAATGAAGGATGGATTTGTGATGGTGAAGTTTGTTTCAAAGGTTAATTTGTTATTATGGTTTGGTGGTTTTAATCTTTCTTCATGGATATGTTGTAAACACATCTTATTTAGACTGAACTATGTTCATTATAAGACACATTCGATAAAGTACACTCCGTGGTAATGGTTTTGAAACGGTTTTTGTGAGACACTTTAACTTGAATTTTTTTGTTTAAGCAGCCACTAATGCCTGCATTAGGTTACACTGTCTATATCACTCCCTTTAGGGTGCGGCCCTTCCCCGGACCCTGCTAACACGGGATACGTTGTGCACCGGGCTGCCGTTTTTATTTTTGTTCAATACAAGTTTCATTAAGTTTTGGACCTGTATTTGGTCCAAATTATACTGTCTATCTCCAGGTAAATCGTCACTATATGTCAAGTTATTTGTGCAAATTGGATTACAAACATTTTGTTTCTTAGTCTTTGAGAGTGATAAGATTATCTATCCATCGCGGTGTGTTGGTTTCTCTATGATAAGCTTTTGAAACTTCATAATTTCTGGTTAAGAATGCAATTGTTGTGGAGATGTCCATCATCCTAGCTAATAGAAGAAAATGCAGGAACTGTTCAAAGAAGTCTGTCCTTGTATTCATCACAATTTTCTGCGAATTTGTTAGGTTGTCCAATATTCTAGTTTATTATGATGTTCCATGTATCAGATTTTTTCGACTATAGTGCAAGTGATTTTATCCTGGTAGCATGCCAAATGTTATGGATGCTTGGTTCAGGAAGCTATTGTTTGTTGCACCCTAAGATGTTGTTCTTGTGTTCGGAATTTTCTTGCAGTTCTTGTTTTTGTGGACCTTTCAGGACGAGCTGATCCAATAACCACATCTTTATTTATAATTAGGCTTTGGAATTGTTTTGTTTCAACCTTAGTAAAATAGCATTGAAGTTTTATGATTGCCAAATAGCATTGACCTATGTGTTTCTTAGATATGGAGTTCCCTTCAACAATCTTTGAAATCTATCCTGGAGTCACAATCAAGAAACTATTTAATTGCAACTGATAAGAGGAAGGTTAATTCAAGATGTCGTTTCTTTTCAAGATTTTGCATTTTTACTCTTGTTTTTTAATTAATATTGCCCTCACTGATATTCCACTATGTCTTGATAACTATTGGGTACATGTTGCCTGCTTAGCTTGAATGCAAGATTGTAGGTCTGTATTTCGTAGTAACCTCTTCGTAGAATGTGTATTGTGTAGTCAGAAGCTGATTGAGATGTATGACAAGCTGAAGACAGGGAGATCGTGATGATCTCCTTGATGATGAATATTTCAAGAAGGGTTTTGCAAGCATAAGGCGGTTTTCACTTCCCTTAAAAGACGAGACCTGTGAAAAGCTAACCCGTTACTTTGAGCTCTCTACCCTTCCTACCTTAGTCAGAACAGACGGGAAGACTCTTCATTCTGATGTCGCTGAAGCCATTAAGGAGCATGGCATCCTAGCATATTCTTATACACCTGAGATTTTTTCTGAACTTGAGTAGATAGAGAAAGCTAAGCGAGAAGCACAGATGCTGGAGTCAATTTTGGTCACTGTAGATTGTGACTGCGTCACTGGAAAAGATGGTGAAAAGGTAAGAGGCAGACACCTTATCTTGGTATTATTGCTATGTTCTATGATACATGGCCTAGGTACTTTGTTCGGACTCTTCAAAGTCCCCAATTAATTTAACAAAATCATCTGCTGTTAGGTCAATTTAGGCATGATATGTACTTCCTAAACATGTTATTCACAATGCTTTGACTACTATGCTATAGCTAGCATGACAACCCTTTCTGTTGATGTTTTAATCTTTTTCTTATCCAGCAAGTGACCAAGCTTTTCTCTTTGTAAAGTCCGGTGTGTGATCTTTTAGGGAGGAATATTCTTCTTTACATCTTTGCACATTGGGGTCCACCCTTCCGTGCTCTTACACCAACACATAAAGAAGCATAGGAGAAGATTAAAGCGAAAAATGAACAATTGGAAGTAACTTCCATATCCAGTGACGAAAATCAGGCTTCCTTTGATGACTATTATTACCAAAAGCTAGCTCATGAGGGGGGGATATTCGAAATTCATATAAACAAACTACCAGTCCATTCCCCAACCAATATGAGACTTTAACCCACTCTAGTAGTTAAAATGCCATGGCCTCTTCACTTTAGTGATGAAAGGAAGTAATCCTTTAGTCGCCTTTTCAAGTTCGTGGCATCCCAATGTTGGTAGCTATAGTGCCATCAGGGATGACCGTTACAACTGGTGCTAGAAAATTTGATCATTTGTTATGGTGCTGATGCTTTTCCATCCCTGAGGAATGAATATAGGAGATCAAGGCAGAATTTGCAGAAATGCCTAAGGGTGGCCTGAGAAACTGAAGCGCAAACTTCACGAGCATGAACTTCTGCTTACTAAGTGTCGTGTCTCGTACAATTGTGATGGATGAAATGAGGCAGGACGGATATGGTCATTCTATTGTGAAGAGTGTGACTTTGATTTGCACCAAAAATGTGCTCTAGAAGAGAAAAAGGAAAACAACATGGATCCTGAGGAAGATCATAAGGAGCAAGGCAAAGAGGGACATAAACCAAATGAAGAATGGGTTTGTGGTGGTGAAGTTTTTTTCATTGTAGGTTTTAATCTTGCTTTATAACTATGTTTTATAACCTGAGGCACATATATTATATAATGAGTGAGAAATTTCTGTTTACTACAGTCCAAATGCTCTCAACTCCCTCAAATCTACTGATAAGTCTTAGAATGAGATGATTGACATCAATTAGTTTTTTGAAGTTAAAAGTTTACTTTTCTCCTTCAGATGATAAACTAAATATGTACATGAAAAATATCATACGATTAATTAATGAAAAAAATCAGTATAACAAGCTGGGATTTTACTAGTATTAGACTATTAGCAACTGCACAAGGGTTAAATAAAGATGAAATTGCATGGTTTTCCCTTCAAATGGGCTGGTCCTTAATTTTTGTCCTTCAAATGAGCTGGTCTTAAATTTTTATCCTTCAAAATCGAACTTTAAGTGTGTGAGGCATAACTTGTGGGGTATTAAAAAAAAAAGGGGGTCGGAAAAGGGCCGGACCACAAGGGTCTATTGTACGCAGTCTTACCTCTCATTTCTGGAAGAGGCTGTTTCCACGTAACTTGTGGGATATTATGATACAGAAATATATAGTTATGCCCGCAAAAAAGTTGTTTGGCTTGACGGGCAAAAGTTAAAGACCAGCACAAATTAAGGACAAAAGCGCAAATGACCCGATTTCTAAACTTCATCTGGAAAGTAGTATGGTTATGGACCAAAGTTTTGCTCTCATCTTTCAACTTATGGGGTTAAAGAAAGTACTAGCTGTAACAAAGTTAGCATTTCTATCAGTTCCCCACTCAAAAAAGATACAGAAATAAAGAGAAATTTGTATATGTATATGGAATTTTAATAGAGGTTGTTTGAACAAGCCCCCAGGCAAAAGATATAGCTTTCCAGTGTTTCCGACTGCTGGCCCAGGTTTTAATGGCTGACCCATTTGGGGGAACCCTAGCTGTCCACTTCAGCTATAAATAAAGGGGTTCCCCTTCCCATTTCTACACACCAAAAGCAAGAGACTAATCTCTTCTAAAGCTCTGCTGAAATTCCTAGCATTCCAAGAGTTAGAAAATTATATCAAAGTTCTTGACTTGCAAATCGAGGGAAATTTGCGTGCGCACCCTCGGACTACACAAAGCTTCAAGGTTTCAGATTGCTAACTACAAATGTAAGTCTTCGTTCGAAGTATTACATTCTTGCTTTGTGTTATTTTACATTAAATAATCATACTACAGTTTGACCGCCATGTCGAGTTTGAAACATAAATTTTCAAATTCCGCCGCGTGTACGAACCCGACAAAACTCCTACAATGAAGCCTATCCATTTACATCTGAAAGAGTTGATTACTCGAGACAGGAAGAAGAGAGAGCTAAAGAGAATCAGTCTTTGAGGTCTCTTTTAGTCCTATGGATCCCACGATTTCTTGATCTCAAATGAAGAGATCAAGGTAATGGTTTTTTTCGTGTTAAAATCCTCAAACGTCCTTGAGTTGATCATTTCGATGCATTGTAGTTTTTGTGCTTATTTTCGACATGCTTGTTTACATATTTCTGTGTCTGAGCTTGAAGGAAAAACAGTGTGCCCATATTTTGCAATGAGTACTCATAGACGGTGCAAGAGTTTCACCTTGAAACTAACAGAGGTATATGAAAAGCTTAAACAAAAGAACTTTGAAATTGTGCTGATTTCTATGGATGAGAAATATGAGGATTTTAAAGAAATCTTTGAAGCAATGACATGATTGGCTTTACCTTTCAAAGACGATCTGTGAGACTTGTTAAGTACTTTGAGCATAAACTCCTACCACAGCTTGTTATAATAAGTACGGATGAGAAGACTCAGCAGCAAAATGCAGTTAAACTTGTTGAGGAATATGGTGATGAAGTGTTCCCTTTCACACAAGAAAAGCTTGTTACTTTGGCTAATCTAAAAAATAAAAAACTCGAAGCACAAACATTAGAGTCCATTCTTGTTACTGCAAATCGAGATTTTGTCATTTCAAATGGCGGTTTAAAGGTAAATCTAGTGACTTGAAATGAGTCACCGAAAATGTGAATTCATATTAGTAATCATGTTAATTTTCCTTGTACTTGTTTAGGTTCCTGTGAGCAAATTAATGGGGAGCAACATTTTACTGTACTTTGAAGCAAGTTGGGAGTCTCCCAAGTCGAGAGTTTCTACCCAAACTCGTAACTGCATACCAAGAAATCAAGAAGAAAGACGCAAATTTTGAAGTGATTTTCATCTCTAGTGATCAAGATGAACCTTCTTTCAATAACATCTTCTCAAGTATGCCCTGGTTAGCACTCCCTTTCGACGATGAGAGGAAGGCATTCTGTCACGCAGATTCAACATAGTAGGCATTCCGGTGGCCATAGCCATTGGTCCTAGTGGCTGCACTGTGAATACACAAGTAAGGCAGCTGTTAGAGACACACGGTGCAGGAGCCTATCCATTTACGGAAGAACACAGAAAGAATTTGCAGCACAATTTGACAAGAATATAACGGGTTGGCCTAAGAAAGGTGAAGATGAAATTCACAATGAGCATGAACTTGCACCGATACATCAGCAAGTGTATCTTTGCAGTGGGTGCAAGGAGATGGGGTACGGGTGGTCGTTAAATTCTGCAAACGTTGTAATTATGGGCTCCATCCAAAATGTGCTCCAAAACAAGATGAGATGAACTGAAAATAATTGTTTGATGAAACCCCACCCCCCTGAAGGGATTTGTTGGGTGTAAAACATACAAGTAAGGCACAGCGGAAGTTTAAAATTTTGAGTAAACTTACTTGCTCCAACAAATGTTTCTGGTATGATTATGCGATAATTCAAATCTGCAAAGACATAAAAGAAAAACTTACAGTTTATGCTTTTAATACAGTCTTTACTAAAAGGTGCGCACGCGATTGTCAATCCGGGTGCAAGTCTTGCTTCGGTATATTCCTTTGCCCAAGAAAGCTAGGAAATCTTGGCAGAGTTTTGAGAGAATTTATTTTCTTGAACTCTGAGTTCAGAAAGTGGAAAATCAGTTCTATTTGAAATTATGGGTTAAGTGCGAAATATATAGTGAGGAAACCTAAATAAATCGATTTGGATCAGCCAAGACTGACCCAAATCAAATTGCGATGGGCTACCGAACTGGGCCCACTGTTATGCGGCTCCTTCATTTATTTTCTGCACGTTTTAGTTCTAATTAAATCAAAGACTTAATTTTAACTTAATTAATTGATGAAAATTATCCCATAATTTATTATAAAATAAAATATCTTGATTCAAAATTCGATATTTTACATTCTCTCAATATACCCTTAGACCGAAAAAACAATCGACTTAGTGTGACCATTTAGGCCTTCACACATCGGCACTTGATCAAATCAAGGTTCACACGGAACTCTGACGGCACGCGACGGACCCAATATGTGAAGTACGTTTACAAGACTCAAGTAAACAAACCTCTATGTGAGATGATAAATTCCTTTCATTCGCGACACACTCGATCAAGCTTAAGATTTGCCAAGTGTCTATCCAAATGGCTTGATCACTTTATCTCATCTATATTAGTCGACAACTAGACCATATCCTAGATATGTTTCTTGATCGCCAATGACTTGGTCGACCTAACATTTTTGAGAAGCTGAGTGTTCTCTCGAAACTCCAATCGAGGAATGAATCATATTCTTGGCTCAACTACCACCTTCAATCTACTTCGTAATGCACCCAATACAAGCCGCGTCTCAACCTATAAGGCATTTGAGCTTAGGACAAGATCAAAGTGCATTGCTCCATAAACAAGGCGATATTGACCTCAAGTCTAAGGACCTCTATCTCCCACATGCTGATAATACTCTAGACATGTATAACAAATAGTTTATCGCCAGGTATGCCAATACTCCTCTAAGAGTATCCATGTGTCCATCACTAGCAACTATTGCTAGCAGTAAGTGAGATACACTACATTCTCTAAGAATGTGATGCAGACCACATGTCGACTTATAACATATCATTGATATCTCATTCTCAATGATCATTAGTCTAGGCTATTTTAAGAACTACACTCTATCATTAATATCTCACACTATTAACGACAATGTAAGTTCAAGGGATGCATATTAATGAATAATATAAACAATCAAATAATAATTCAATAATTGCAAATGCCAAGTATATATTAATCTTATTAATAATATGAATGTGTTCAAGTACATGTGCTCCTAAAATGATTGTTTCTAGGACATATATACTTTCAATCTCCCACTTGGCCTAGAGCCAATCACCAATGTATCTAATGCCCATGTTTTCGAAATGACCATTATGCTTGACCAAGCTTAATGGTTTATTAAATGGGTCTGCTAGATTATTTTCGGTGGGAATATAGTCTATCTTTATTTCTTCTGTCTCCACCATCTCCCTGAGTATGTGGTATTTCCTTGGTACATGCTTGTTTCTATTCGTTGATCTTGGTTCCTTATCTTGAGCAATCGCACCAGTGTTGTCACAATAAATCGTTATTGACAATCGGTACTGAACAACCCCAATTCCTTTAGAACTCGGATATCGCGACGAACTTCTTTACCACTTCCGATCCAAAGAATGTACTCGGCTTCGTTGTCGAATCGGCATTGTAGCTTGCTTGGAACTCTTCCAACTAACTACTCCACCATTTAAAATGAAGGCATAACCAGACTGAGATTTGAAGTCATCAAGATCTGTCTGGAAGCTAGCATCAGTGTACCCAGTAGCTACTAGCTCTTCTTGTCCGCCATAGACTAAGAAATATTCTTTAGTTCGTCTAAGATACTTAAGAATACTCTTGATCGCTTTCGGTGTTCCTCCCGTGATTCTCACGGAATTTGCAAGTCATGCTAAGTCATAGGCCATATCCGCTTATGCAGTCATGGCATACATGATTGATCCTATACCAAGCATATGAGATTCTCTTCACGTGCTCAAGTTCTGCAACTGTGGAAGGACAATCCTTCCTTGACAACTTGATGCCTTGACCCATCGGAAGATTCCCTTTCTTGGAATTTTCCATAGAGAAACGTTTTAGCACTTTGTCTATGTATACGGACTGTGATAGCCCCAACAATCTATTAGGTCTATCTCTGTAGATTCTAATTCCAAGAATGTAGCAGGCTTCACCCAAGTCCTTTATCATGAAGGTTCTGGATAACCATTCTATGACTGATTGCATGAGAGCTTTATTGTCTCCCATTATCAATATGTCATCTACATATATAACAATGAAGACAATGCTCTCATTTGTGCGTTTACTATAAACGCACGGATCTTCCTTGCTTGTAACAAAGTCAAACGATTTGATTGCTTTGTCAAAACAAATGTTCCAACTCCTTGAGGCTTGCTTCAGTCCATAAATGGACTTTTGTAGTTTGCATACTGCTTTGGGTTGAGTCTTAGATGTAAAACCCTCTGGTTGTATCATATACACCTCCTCAATTAGATTACCATTGAGGAAGACAGTTTTAACATTCATTTGCCAAATATGATAATCATAGTATGCAGCTATAGCAAGCAAAATCCGAATGGACTTAATCTTTGCAATGAAAAGGTTTCATCATAATCGACCCGGTGCCGTTGATTATAACCTTTAGCCACCAATCTTGCTTTATAAGTCGTATTTTGCCATATGCATCAATCTTCTTGAAGACCCATTTGCATCTATGGGTCTAACCGCATTGACAAGTCACCCAAATTCCATACTTGGTTTATGTACATAGACTCCATTTCGGATTTCATGGCTTCTTGCCATCTCTGTGAATCAATGTCTAACATTGCTTCGTTGTAGGTAGTAGGCTCATCATCATCAGGAATATCTATCTCATTATGTGTTTCAACAAGGAGATTAAGTCTTTCAGTGCACGATGAGTCCTAGTGGTCCTCTGAGTTGAACATTCTGCGTTTGGTGTTTCTTTGTATTTTGATTTTGAGAAGATGTTTGTGTGTTGGACAATCCACCACCTTGAGAACTTTCAGAATATCATTTTGAATAGGATGATGCACAACTATTGTGTCATCTATCATTGGTTGTGCATGAGGGTCTTGCATTTCGCAGATCCTCACAACACTCCCATCGGCCGTGAAGGCGTACTCTAAGTACCCAATCATCATCAAATACTCCCACCTGAATCCTTGTCTAGGTTATTTGACAAGGGGCCATTCTCTACATTATTTTGTACTTCTTGAATTTCTTGAAGTTCTATCTTGTTGCAACTATGTTCCTTGTAGACATAGTCTTCTTGAGAAAGTTGCATTTCGAAATAATTACTTTATGTTCCTCGGAAGATAGAAGTAGTACCCTCTTGTTTCCTTAGGATACCCTACAAAATAATACTTCTCACTTTTAGATTCCAATTTGTCGGTGAGCAACTTCTTTACATACGCAGGGCACCCTGGGCGCGTGTGTTTAAGTCTTGGCTTCTTGCCATTCCATATCTCATATGGAGTTTTCTCAACTGACTTTGATGGAACTCTATTCAAAATGTAGATTGAGCTTTGCAATGCATATCCCCATAGGTATGTTGGTAGAGCTGAGAAGCTCATCATGGATCTAACCATATCTAATAAGGTACGATTTCTCCTCTCAGCAACACCATTCATTTGTGGCGTTAGGAGGTGTCCATTACGAATGGACTCGTGAAGCTTCAAGTAATCTAAAATTCTTTACTTAAGTACTCACCTCCTCGATCCGATCGAAGAGTTTTAATACTTGTTTCAAGTTGCTTCTACTACGACTTGTACTCCATGAATTTCTCAAAAGCTTCAGACTTATGTTTCATAAGATACACATGCCCAAACCTTGAGAAATCGTCTGTAAAAGTGATGAAATAAAGAAAGTCTCCCTTAGCTTGAGTTGGAAAAGGCCCACATACATCGATATGGACTGTCACACCCTTTTTCGGCCGCGACTTTATTTTCTAAACTCCTGTTTAAATAAAAAGTTAGAAAATAAAATAAAAATGCTAAAGTGCAAAAGAATGCTAAAAGGTGCTTAAAAGTGCTAGAATATTAAAATGTTAGAAATGCTAAGGTGCTAAAAATATTAAAAAGATGCTAGGGGGTTGCTAGAATGCTAAGGGTTCGCGGAGTCACCACCTAATTAATTTGGGTGAATTAGGACACCTAAATGTTTAACTAGTTTAAAGTAAAACATTAACTCCATTCTTTATGGTCTGCTAAACTGAATGAGATTCTGGGTAAGGGTTCTTTATTGATCTAGAGGGAAGGGGTTAGGCACCCTCTAAGATCCGCTAACTTGCGGTTGTCCTGCCAAACCTAGGGTAATTATTATGTTTAAAAATGCAAAATAAAAGCTCCTCCTACTTAATAAAAATGCTAAAATGTTAAAATGTTAAAATGTTTAAAAGGTGCTTAAAGTATAAAAAGGGGCAAAAGGTGTTATAATTAAATAAAAGAGTCAAATGTTAAATGTTTAAAAGTGCTTAAAATACTAAAGGTTGTTAAAAGGTATTAAATGCTAGAAGGGTGCTAAAGGTGCTAAGAGGCGCTTAAAAGTGTTAAATGCTAAAGTGCTAAAAGTAGTGCTAATATGCTAAAGTATAAAAGAATGCTAGGAGGTGCTAAAATGTTAAGGACAAAATGTGCTAAATGACAAAGGGTGATTAAAAGTGCTAAAAGGGTTAGAAATGCTAAAGAATGCTAAGAGGGTGCTTTATGGACTAATTATGTGTTCATGCAAAGGTTATTTACAGACTAATTATGTATACTGCTAGCTAAATTAATCTTGCTTAACTTGCGTACAATATTATATAAGAGGTGCTTAAAGACGATTCTTGAGAGTTTAGGAAGAAATCTGTTATGGATTTTAATAAACAAAATGTTGGTTTTATGACGCGAGTTAAATCATTTAAATTATTTTTGCAGATTTTAACATGCCTAATAGTCCTAAAAGACAAATAAAGAAGAAATGCGTTTCTAAGTTTAAATTACCTTCCACCTCATATGTTCAAAGGCTAATTATTCTAGACATCCTATTAATTACAAAGTTATAAATTACAATAACAAATAAAGGCATAAAATGAGACAAGAAAGTTAAGAGAGTGAAGGGATTGGAGCGGATGATTCCGTCCTATTTGTTTTCTAGGAGTTTCTGAAGCGGGAATGCGAACGCGGGTGCGGGTTGCCATTTGAAATAGCTTGCGATGAGTCTCGCCGTGAGACTCCTTATTTTGCTCCGATGCGTGCCATGTAAAATATAAAGAGAGATAAGGATTAGTATATACTCAAATTTTATCAATTAATAAGTAAACATTTTGGCGAAATGCAACACACAATTTTTATCAAAGCTGTATACCCACGAATACAGTGATGATAAGCATACCGTAAGTAATGAGAAAACCAGTAGAGTGGGCAGTGCAGAGGCAAGAAGAAAGAATGAAGAATTGACAGACATAGGGTATAAGCATTTAGGCGTAAATCAGCAAAGACGGAAAGGACATGAAACATTCCAGATTTTCTTTTCTTTTCTTTTTGAATAAACGAGATGGGCCCCTAATACAATCAAGCAGTTTTCATGCTAACTGGGCTTTAAAAGCGTGCACAGGATCAATGCAAGTCATAACGATATATCAACATACTTTCCAGTACACCAAATAAACAGATAAGCAAGATCAAATTAATTGAGCCAATACACATTAAACTGGATCTTTTAGAATGTATGTAGAGAGGTTCAGCTTCAGGCCTCTGTTTAGTATGATGTGAAGCTCCTGGATGATGTATGTACATATAACTTAGGCTAACATATAAGTTTGAATCTCATAAATAGACCACTAAACCAGTGTTTCATGACATCTAATTTGCAAGACATATTGAGACTAGAATGGAAAAATATAAGAAAAGCTGCTATGGAGATATCTTCACATGACCTGGGCAGACAACCAAGTGTTAAAAAGAAACTGATTTTAGACTAGTTCAGGAAATACCCTTCCAGGTAATTCAGCAAAAAGCAGGAGCATATGACATGATTTTTTAGGCAAGATGAACCATTTCCGGACAGTCTTAACTCCTAAGGATCCTTAACCCAGGACTCATATATATAGGAAAGAGCAGAACCAAACAGACTCAGATATGACCAAGATTTAGATTACATCTACAAATATATGACTATTTTTATCCAGAGAAAATATACATGCTTCATTATTGGTCTTAAGCCAAAAACAAGGAGTAAACAAGTCAGGCTCATACACGACCATTGCAACCCTATCACTGATAACATGTAGGACTTTATAAATTGGGGCAGACACACAAACATCTACAAATTGTGTATTAAGCATACTGTCTGCTGGACTCTAAGAATAAACCTACATTTAACTCAATATGCAAACATCATTCGATCTAGAACATCTATAAAGATTCCAAAATAGACATGACCAATTCACACATTTGCTAACATGTTGTCATATTATGGTTTAAGGCAGACACGTATGGATTAAGAAAATTAAATCAAAAATATCGATACGAGTAGCAAATTAGCAACAAACACCAGTATTTAGGTTAACAAGTCTTGAAGCCATTTAGGATTGGGTTAAGTTCAGATCCCAAACTATATCATGCTCAAGAGATGCACACACACCTAAACTAGCAATCGCACGCTGTTAACATTCAAAACAATCTCAAACAACTCACAACAGCACAATATTACTCAACACAATACGTAATACATTACTGTATTATATTAATCTCAGATTATGCGAATAAAACTAAACTACTACATGTTTAATACAGAGAATGCACAGAAATACCAAATGAACTGAAAAGAGTTTGGGTTTACCTTCTCCGGGCAGCGAACCGGGGCAGCGTATCAAGTCGTCGGTTCACTCGACGGGTTATTGCGATGCGATTGAAAAGGGGCGAAGCTGGTGCTTGGAAAGTAATTGCTGGTTTCTTAATGTGAGAGTCGATTAACTGGTTCAGGGTTTTAGACAGGTGCTAGGTTCTGGACGATAGAAGATACCATTGTATGTATGTCGATCGGCTTTTGTTAATTGAAGAGGAAAGGAGGTCTGGATTGCTGGGTATTCGACAGTGAGGAAGGTGCTGGGTTTCCTTCCCCTGATTGGGTTCTTAACTGCGGCTAAGGGAGGGCGTCCAACTCGATGATTGCTGCCTTCTCCCCTCTGAGCCCCCTGCCTATCGATCTGCCTTTGCATGTGCTTATATAGCCATGGTTTGGGTTCCCCATTAGGTAAACCTTAGTGCTGATTTTGGACCAGAATTGAAGGATATTTTGCTGATTTTGAAGTGATTCGATAAGGTAAACGATTTGAAGGATTTGGGTGATGGATATGGTAAGGAAAAGCTGGCTGGGGTGCGTGGGTAAGGAAGGTAAGGGAGCCGAATTTTCAGCCGAAAATCCGGCGAGAATATTGGGTTTTCGATGAAGGCGGCGATGGCATTTTAGGGTTTCTGAAAGATGAGGGAGAGGGGCTGCGTTTTTTTGTGTGTGTGGGCTGTTGGGACGATGGGAAGGGAAAAGATAAGGGCTGGGGGTCGCTGGGGCGTGGGCCTCTCGGGTTGGGCTGGGTAGAAATAGGTATTGGGTGTTAAGTGTTAGGTTAGTTTTAATTATTTAAATAGGTATTAGTAGTAAATTAATAAATTGTGCTTAAATTAATTAGGTGCTTTATTAATCTAATTGTTATAGATGCGGGCGTGCTATTTAAATTAATGCTTAATACTTTAGAATGCTGCGCTATTATTTAAAAACTTATTATTATGCATTATTGCGAAGTTAAATTAAAATTGAATTGAGTTTAGATTGAACTATTTAAATGCTAAATGCAAGTATGATATTTAAGAATTGTTTAAAGCTTTTACTCAAAATGCGGTGCTCTTATTTATTTATTGTGCATTATCATTTAATTTATGCCTTAAATTACTACAATAATTATGGAATTGTCTTGCTATTAATAAATGCGAATATTTTATTTAACACGGCGCCATTGTCAAATTATTTATTTTATGTATTTATTTATATTATTATTATTGACAGGGCTTAAAATTAATTAATGCGGGCGCGAGACTCTAAGTGCTTAATATTCTACGTGAGACGCGGTGCCGTTACTAAATTACTTATTTATGTCCGTATTTAATGTTTTATTGCTGCATTTCATCATAAAAATTATTATGCAAAATTAGTCTATTTTTATAGTTAATGACTGGACGGGAGGGTCAAAATTGGGTGTCAACATGGACTAACTCAAGCACCTCTTTGGCACATACTCCTTTCCCAGAAAGTGATTTGGTTGTCATCTTTCCTCTTAAGCAAGATTCGCAATCACCATATGACTCTAAGTCAAATGGTTCTAAGTAATCTAATTTCCTCAATCTTGCTATCCTTGATTCATTGATGTGACCAAGTCTGCAATGCCATAAGTAGGTGGGATTTCTTTGATTACTTATTTTAGCTCTTTTATTTTGTATATTGAAAATTTCATGGCTACAGTTTAGAACATACAATCCATCCACAAACGGATCATTTCCACAAATAAAACCTTTATAAGATAAAACATAGTTTCCATTGGTAATATGTGAGGAAAACCCCTCAATGTCTAACATAGGGATAGAAATAATATTTCTCGTCAAAGACGGGACAAAATAACAATTATTAAGTTCTAAACAAAAGCCTGAAGGTAAATCTAGTCTATAAGTCCCGCGTTCTGCATCAACTCTAGCTCCATTGCGGCGCGTAGATCTACTTCCCAGGTCCAACATTTCTGTGTCGATTAGCCCGCACATTATTACAAATGTGAGCCCTGGCGGTATCGATACCCAACGGTGAGAATTAGTTATAGACATATTTATTTCAATAACAAACATACCTTGTCCAAAGGGGCGGCACTTGTGCCTTGTCTCCGCAATGTACATTCCTTCCAACGATGTCCCTTTCTCTTACAATTGGTGACATCGGCCTATCTTGGCCTTCTGAACAACTCCTTTAGGTTTCATAATTTGTGGGTTTGGCGGCCGCCTTACCCTTCTTCTGCATATTCTTACCCTTAGGTTTGAACTTGCTAGATGAGCCCACCATGAGCACAGCTTTACCTTTGGAGGTGGACGACTTGAAGGTCTTCAACATATTATGAAGTTCAGGGAGACTTGCTTTCGTTCCATTCATGTTGTAATTCACAATGAAGTTCTCAAAGAAACCAGGAAGCGAGTTCAAGATTAGATTAACAGAAACATTCACAGGCAGCTTCGTTCCAATCGAAGCTAACCTCTCAATTAATCCAATCATCTTCAAAACATGTTGTGACACTTGACCCCCTTCGTTTAGCTTACACTTAAAAAGATCTCTCGGCGGTTCATACTCCGTATGCGAGGCGTGAGTCATAGAACTCTTGAGTGTTCTAGCGTCGTTGGGGCCCATATTTTCATGTTGTCTTTGTAACTCTAGAGTCATAGAAGATAGCATAACACATTGTGCTTGTTACACCCCGTAATTACAGGACATGTTTTAAGAACGTACGTAAGAACTCGCAAGTGTTAAATTAGAGACTTGTAAAAATTTAACGGAATTATGGAATTGTCGGAAAACGTATTATTGTGACGAATGGGAGGGCGACACGTGTCACCCCCCTTATAGATGCCTTGGACGAAATTGGCATGGCCAATATGGTCATTGACCATAGTCCTAGATGGCAAGTCTTGCAAGTTGATTAGGCAGAAGTTTGACTAAGTCAAGGTCCCACAAGTCTTGATATTTGTTAAGAGATCATCCAAACCACCCAATTGTTCACATCTTGACCCTCCATGTTTCTTTATAATATTAGTAGTAGTATGACTAGCTTAACACTTAGAAAAATTCACAAGAATTGAAGAGCAAGAAGCTCTCGGGTTCCCTCTCCTTCAAAAGGAAAAAATTTCGTTTCTTGTTCTTTAGGCTCCACACTTTAAACCAAGGTTCTTGAGGGTAGTGTAAGCATATCTCAATAGAAAAACCTTGGAAAAAATAGTTTACGGGTTAGTCGCAAAACGAAAACCTAAGGGTCTTTCTAGGTTTTGGATTGGAAGTTGAAGGAAAGTTGTTGGTATGGTTCTAAGGGTCTCAACGAGCGGATTGAAGTGTCTTGGAGAGGTTCTAAACTACTAGGAGCGACTTCGGATTGGAATTGGATTAAGATTCGTTGAGGTATAATTTTGTCATTTAATGTGTTACAAGATTATATATTTATATTGTTGTTGTTAGCTTTACGTGTTGCTAGCATGAAGTTGATATGTAGAAGTTTATAAGGATTGTGGATTGATTGTAGCATTGGAAATCCGGAATGTAATGTAAGCCATGTTAAGTTGGATTTCAATTTAGTCGTTATTAGAATCGTCGCATGTTATTGATTTGAAGATTGTGGTAGTTTTAACCAAATGCGACTTGATATCATATTATGATTAACAAATTGGATTGAAATGGAAATTTGATAAGTATTGGTATGGTTGAACTCTAGGTGGTCGAATTTGGACTACTTTCTAAATTGTGAGCCAATTGGGGTTGTTTAGTTATTCATTTGTATTGGACTACCTTCTTTATTGTTGTGAGCCAATTGGGGCTGTTTGGTTATTGTATTTCGACCTTGAAAAAGGTGGCAAAGTGAGTAGAAACAAAGGAGGTCTTTGTCAGATTTTCCGTAGAATTTAGCGACTTAGCACTTAGAATATTCTACGTTTGAATTAAGAGGTTAATGGACGTATTGTGGCCATTATAGGTTGAAGTACTTTGGAGCCTTTTTGCAACTTGTCGCTAGTCGTCGCGAGGTATGTGAACCTCTTCTTTCTTTGGCATGATCCTACGTATGAAATCTCCATGTGATAGTATTTCAAGATTCCTTCTACTCTTAGAAGTTAAGAAGTATTTACATTGTCGAATCTAAGTTAAGAGTATGTTTAAATTATCCTAAGTCCTTACTAGGTCTTATGGGAGGCGTTGGTAAACGGTTAGGAAGTTATGAGATTTGATTTAAGGCTATGTGTCTTGAATTTTTTAAATTAAGTAAGTGGATTTTATGTTCGAAAATGAATTGAATTTATATGTGAAAAGGGGATTGATTTTAAAAGTGTAAGTTATATGATTTTAAGGAATGAATTACTTGGTTTTGGGAAGGTATGGAACTTTATATGTTTTTGTATAAGTAATTGGGCTTTAAAGGAAGTATGTTATGAAGTTTGAAGACTAAGAACTTTGATTGTCTTTAAGGATTATGAAGTTTTAAGCGATACGATTCTTTTTAAGTATGTATGTACGTAGTATCTTTGGATCCCGTTTTCCTAAATGTTGTAAGAATAAAAGTGGCATAAGTTCTCTAAAATGAATGGTTGTTATAATAGCTTTATGGGAAGTTGTTATGACGACTTAAGAAGAAGTGAAAAGATGGTTTAAAAATGTTATGTAAGGAAAATACAGGAGCCTACGAATAGTAGGATGCGTTATGAAATACAGGAGCCTACGAATAGGTCGGATTACGTTATGAAATACACGAGCCTACACATAGGCGGATTACGCCATATTACCGAGCCTTCACATAGGCGGATTCGTCATCTTACACCGAGCCCGCGGCGGGCGGATTATGCTACATGATTCCACGATGCAAGGCCCCAGCGGGCGGATTATGCCACATGATTTATGAGTACACCGTGTCCCGCAAATGGGCGGATGCGTTATCACGTATGGATAATCAAAGTAAGCTCCCAAATAAAGTCCTCCTAATGGGCGGATTATGTTATGTAAGATATGTAAGTTATGTGAAAAGTGAATTAAACTCTTAAGTATGTATGTATGAATATGTCGTTAATTTTATTGAAAGAAGGAAAGGAGCGGTTAATATATGATTGATTTCGGAGTTAAAAGGGCGTTCTTTTATCTGAATCTGATTTGGTTATTGCATTTTATTTACATTCCATACTCAAATTTTTGTTATGCGACCCTGCCGAAGTGCGTTAAATGCCGCGAGTTATAGGTACCAGGTTGGTGATCCTTGCTCTTAGGATCTGTTCGATTTTGGAAAGAAGCTCCTTTCACTCCGGAGGCTTATCTTTTAGTGCAGTTTCCGATATGGTAGACTTATGTACATTCGGGGTATGGCGGGGCACGTCCCGCCGATTGTAATTCTTAGAGTGCAGTAGTCACATTTGTGGTCGGTTTGTAAAGAAAAGGAGGCAAGCGCCGTTTATGTATGTACGTTCGGGAAGGTAGCCTATCGGCTAACTTTGTTGTTTTATTCTCGTTGTTTTATTTTATAAGTTTCATGTATGTTCCGCTGATTTTCTCGATGTATACAGTAAGGGTGCCTGGGTAGGGCACGATCGCGAGCCGAGTCGGGTCGTGACAAAAGTGGTATCGAGCGATTAGTCTCGGAAAGTGTCTGAGGCCGTGTCTAGTAGAGTCTTGATTATCGGTGTGTTGTGCACATCTATAATCGGGAGGCTTCGGACATTTAGGATTGGTTTCCATTCTTCTCACTCTAAGATCGTGCGATGAAGTGTATTAATAGGTTGATCCGTCTCGGCGTATTCTTATGTATGTGAATCGGCTATGCCTCGCGGAGCGACTGGGCCCGAAGGGCAAAGCGGCAGTGAGGCGCGATGGTCTGTGAGTTACGAGTCGGGCCGCAGAATATGCACGAGGTAGTAGGCGGGTCGGCGAGTTCAGCCACGCGGCAGATTAGAGAGTCGAGGCGGCGGTAGCTCGGAGGTTCGTGCCAGAGCCTCGATTCGCGGCCGGTCTTGAGTATAGAGACTACGGGGAGCATATCCAATTATTGATCAGTATAGTAGTCGAGCGTGCGAAGCGAGCGGCAGCACCCTGAGCGGTTTGCGGATTAGGGATTTTCTAGGATGTCATCCACTGAGTTTTATGGTTCGAGGTCCGATGAGGATCGCGGGGAGTTCATTCGGCAGCTCTGACGGACCACGCGAGTTCTTAGGGCTTCAGAGGCAGTGCATTACGCTAGCCTCTCCAGGTTATGCGATATCGCGTTGAACCGGTTTGAGTCATGGTTGCTTTCAAGAGGTGATGATGCTCTTCCGGTGTTTGGGAGGAGTTCTGAGGCCTTCATGGATCACTTTTGCCTCACGAGATGAGGAGAGCCGGGCAGACAGATTCTTGACCTTGAGGCGAGCGGGAGGACTATCGAGTATAGCTTGGAGTTTGACTCCTGGCGGTTCGCGCATACTATTGTGGCTAACATGGTGATAGAGTTCATCGCTATGTTATGGGGCTAGACCGTTATATGATCACCGCTTGCACAGGAGTAGCCATTCGGCCAGAATGGATATTGCGAGATCTGCACTTATGCCGCGAGGATCGAGGCGGCGAGAGAGGACCGACCAGGCGAGCGGCCAGAGGCGGGGCAGCGAGGGTTGTGGTGATTTTCAAGGCGGAGAGCCTCGGCGAGCTAGGTCTGATTCGCTCACCAAGGCGAGTGCTCCTTCCCGATTTTAGCGGAGGTTAGATCACCGGTAGTCGGGAGCCGGTCGAGCTCGAGGCTTGGATCGTATACGCACATGGGTTCTACGATCGGGGCCCTCTTCCTCGATGTTCACGGTGTATTTGGCATCACCACGGGAATGTCGTCGTGCTCTTGGTGCTTGTTTTGCTGTGGCCGTCGGGGCCATATGTTGAGGATTGTCCTAGTAGGAGAGTTGCGGGAGGATAGAAAAGTCTCAGGATCGATTGCGGGTTCTTCGCCTTGATGGCTAGCGCAGATGTTCATCCAGCGTGGCCGTGGCGAAGTCGTGGTGGAAGTTTCCATTTTTAGCGGTCCTTTGAACCGCCTTTATTAATTCGGTATATCTTGACCTTTACTGAATCTGTATGCATGATAAGGTTATTTTATGTTTAAGTATCGAGCGGATAATATTGAAGTTATGTATGTATGTTAGAAGGAGTTGGAAATGCGAAAAGGTAACCTCGTTTGGGCTTATGATGGGCGGATATGCGTGTATGCGGGGTATTAGGGCCATGTGTGGCATTGTTGGTATGTCGGGCTTGTGAAAGGAAACTATGTCGCTAATTATAAGTTTGACTCCGAAAGAACATTCGAGGACGAATGTTTCTAAGGGGGGAAGAATGTTACACCCCGTAATTACAGGACATGTTTTAAGAACGTACGTAAGAACTCGAAAGTGTTAAATTAGAGACTTGTAAAAATTTAACGGAATTATGGAATTGTCGGAAAAATGTATTATTGTGACGAATGGGAGGGCGACACGTGTCACCCCCCTTATAGATGCCTTGGACGAAATTGGCATGGCGATATGGTCATTGACCATAGTCCTAGATGGCAAGTCTTGCAAGTTGATTAGCTTGAGAAGTTTGACTAAGTCAAGGTCCCACAAGTCTTGATATTTGTTAAGAGATCATCCAAACCACCCAATTGTTCACATCTTGACCCTCCATGTTTCTTTATAATACTAGTAGTAGTATGACTAGCTTAACACTTAGAAAAATTCACAAGAATTGAAGAGCGAAGCGAAGCTCTCGGGTTCCCTCTCCTTCAAAAGGAAAAATTTAGTTTCTTGTTCTTTAGGCTCCACACTTTAAACCAAGGTTCTTGAGGGTAGTGTAAGCATATCTCAATAGAAAAACCTTGGAAAAAATAGTTTACTGGGTTAGTCATAAAGCGAAAACCTAAGGGTCTTTCTAGGTTTTGGATTGGAAGTTGAAGGAAAGTTGTTGGTATGGTTCTAAGGGTCTCAACGAGCGGATTGAAGTGTCTTGGAGAGGTTCTAAACTACTAGGAGCGACTTGGATTGGAATTGGATTAAGATTTGTTGAGGTATAATTTTGTCCTTTAATGTGTTACAAGATTATATATTTATATTGTTGTTGTTAGCTTTACGTGTTGCTAGCATGAAGTTGATATGTAGAAGTTTATAAGGATTGTGGATTGATTGTAGCATTGGAAATCCGAATGTAATGTAAGCCGTGTTAAGTTGGATTTCAATTTAGTCGTTATTAGAATCGTCGCATGTTATTGATTTGAAGATTGTGGTAGTTTTAACCAAATGCGACTTGATATCATATTATGATTAACAAATTGGATTGAAATGGAAATTTGATAAGTATTGGTATGGTTGAACTCTAGGTGGTCGAATTTGGACTACTTTCTAAATTGTGAGCCAATTGAAATTTAGTTATTCATTTGTATTGGACTACCTTCTTTATTGTTGTGAGCCAATTGGGGCTGTTTGGTTATTGTATTTCGACCTTGAAAAAGGTGGCAAAGTGAGTAGAAACAAAGGAGGTGCTGTCCGATTTTCCGTAGAATTTAGCGACTTAGCACTTAGAATATTCTACGTTTGAATTAAGAGGTTAATGGACGTATTGTGGCCATTATAGGTTGAAAGTACTTTGGAGCCTTTTTGCAGCAACTTGTCGCTAGTCGTCGCGAGGTATGTGAACCTCTTCTTTCTTTGGCATGATCCTACGATGTAAATCTCCATGTGATAGTATTTCAAGATTCCTTCTACTCTTAGAAGTTAAGAAGTATTTACATTGTCGAATCTAAGTTAAGAGTATGTTTAAATTATCCTAAGTCCTTACTAGGTCTTATGGGAGGCGTTGGTAAACGGTTAGGAAGTTATGAGATTTGATTTAAAGGCTATGTGTCTTGAATTGTTTAAAGTAAGTAAGTGGATTTTATGTTCGAAAATGACTTGAATTTATACGTGAAAAGGGATTGATTTTAAAAGTGGAAGTTATATGATTTTAAGGAATTAATTACTTGGTTTTGGGAAGGTATGGAACTTTATATGTTTTTGTATAAGTAATTGGGCTTTAAAGGAAGTATGTTATGAAGTTTGAAGACTAAGAACTTTGATTGTCTTTAAGGATTATGAAGTTTTAAGCGTCTGATTCTTTTTAAGTATGTATGTACGTAGTATCTTTGGATCCCGTTTTCCTAAATGTTGTAAGAATAAAAGTGACATAAGTTCTCTAAAATGAATGGTTGTTATACTAGCTTTATGGGAAGTTGTTATGGCGACTTAAGAAGAAGTGAAAAGATGGTTTAAAAATGTTATGTAAGGAAAATACAGAGCCTACGAATAGGCCGGATTACGTTATGAAATACAGGAGCCTACGAATAGGCGGATTACGTTATGAAATACACCGAGCCTACACATGTGGGATTACGCCATATTACCCCGAGCCTTCACATGGCGGGTTACGTCATCTTACACCGAGCCCCACAGCGGGCGGATTATGCTACATGATTCCACGATGCAAGGCCGAGCGGGCGGATTATGCCACATGATTTATGAGTACACCGTGTCCCGCAAATGGGCGGATTACGTTATCACGCGTATGGATAATCAAAGTAAGCTCCCAAATAAAGTTCTCCCTAATGGGCGGATTATGTTATGTAAGATATGTAAGTTATGTGAAAAAGTGAATTAAACTCTTAAGTATGTATGTATGAATATGTCGTTAATTTTATTGAAAGAAGGAAAGGCAGTTAATATATGATTGATTTCGTGAGTTAAAGGGCGTTCTTTTATACTGAATACGATTTGGTTATTGCATTTTATTTACATTTCCATACTAAATTTTTGTTATCGACCCTTCGGGCTGCGTTAATGCCGCAGTTATAGGTACCAGGTTGGTGATCCTTGCTCTTAGGATCTCTGTTGATTTTGGAAAGAAGCTCCTTTCACTCCGAGGCTTATCTTTTAGTACGGTTTCCGATTTGGTAGACTTATGTACATTCGAGGTATGGCGGGGCCTGTCCTGCCGATTGTAATTCTTAGAAGTGCAGAGTCACATTTTGTGGGTCGGTTTGTAAAGGAAAGGAAGCGCGTTTATGTATGTACGTTCGGGAAGGTAGCCTATCGGCTAACTTTGTTGTTTTATTCTTGTTGTTTTATTTTATAAGTTTCATGTATGTTCCTGATTTTCTCGATGTATACTGTAGGGTGCCTGTGTAGGGCACGATCGCGAGCAGGTCGTGTGATCTTTGCAACAAAGATCATCAAGATATTTCGATAGTCGTTTTGTCAAACGAGCATACTCTTGAGAATCTTGGCAGGATCGTAGGGAGTGATGTATCAATACATACTCAATCTTTTCTAATCGCAGTTACCAACGCAGATTTCTTAACGATCGGGAAAATTGGCTCCATTCAACTTGTTCGTTTCAACCAACATTTTAAGTGACAGATTCGACATTGTAACTGAAGAAAAGATAGACTTGAAATTAATATTTTAATATAATTTCTATTGAACACATTCATTAACTAACTAACTAACATGGTCTTTAGTTTAATTAACTCCCACTATTTTAACATACTCTTTTACCCCATAAAGAATACAGACTCATATCAAATACGGTCATAATGGGCCAAGATCCAAACTCATGTTGTCTCCGCGTTAACTTCAACAACACGATCTGGTAGGTCTCTAAACCAATTGCAAACAATTTGCAACTCTTGGTTGACCGAATGTTCTAAACAATTCGATCTGCGTCTCTCGGCTATCCGACACTGGGGCGCCAAGACAGCCTAGCAAGTCAACCCCGTTATGCGACTGCAATTATGTATCTAAGTGGGCTTAGCCTTCATCAAGCAAACACTGGGGTGTAAATACTCACGAAGGTTCATCACCTACTACAACATTTATATGCATCTATGAAAGGGTCTGAGTCCTCGTAGACTTAGAGCAAATGCTGGGGCATAAATACTCATCTCGCCGAAAAGGATTTTGCACCACAATCAATTATAACGGACGACGCGTTCATTTTAAATGAGACTTCTATTAAATTTGGGGAACATTTTAATTCAGGGTTATGACCAAGATCAACTATTATAATACATCATATGACATCCTATCATGCAATTTCTAAACACATTTAGATGGGAAACCATCAAACCCAATAGGCATGATACAAGATGGTTTTAATCACATACTGGGCGCCGTCTACCCAGACAATTATGGCGGTCATTGAAAGTAAACAATTCTCGGGCGCCGCTACCTGCATAATAATCATGACTATATTCTAATTATTTAAATGACAATCAATTAAACAATTAGGAGAAACAATTAATTTGTGCACACATTATCAAATAATATGCTAAATAACAATAATTGTGGGTTAATTAATTTTGTTTCAATTTAGGAAATATTTAAATTCAAAATTTAAACTCAATTTTCAATTTTGAATTTTCGCTCATCCAAGCAGTCCTTAACAATTCGAAATTAAAATTTAATTTTCGTGGTATTTCTTCAATTTTCGTAACCTTAAAATATTCTGATTTACCAGGGGACCAAATCGCTCAAATTTACTGATTGACCAGGTGAATCTGCTGATTTTAAAAACTTTTAAAATTTCAGAAAATATCTCAGGGACTAATTTGTAATTTTCAGAACTTAAAATATTTTCAGATTTGTTAAAGGACCAATCTACAATTTAAAAACCCTAATTTTAATTGCAAAAAGGTCCTTACACTATTTCAAATTTTCAAAACCAATTTCAACTCCAAATCAAATTTGAGATTCGGATTTCGGGGTGAAATTGACGGAATTAAAACACACCAAGCGATGGCACACGTCGGGACGAACTCACCGGTGGTTTTCACCACCGATTTGGTGGCCCACGGTGGCCGGAATCTGAGACGCCGCCGGCGGGTTCTAAAACCGTCGGTGGTGCTCCTTTTCCGGTCATCGTTGCCGTGTAACACTACCACCATTAGATTCCTCTCGTCGAGACGAACACGATGGTATTATTACTTTCTGATTTCGTCGCCTGTGGTGGCCGAAAACAGTCCCGCCGTCGGCGGTTTCCGGCGACTTTTTCCGGCGTCTTCAACGCGTTCCGCCACCTCTCAACACCTTTATCGACCATCTTAAGAAGTGGATTTCTCGATAATAGTGGAGACGGTGTTAGTACACGTCGAATCGCCGAAATTTTCGTCGGAAACGCCACTGTTCACGTCGTGAGCGATGCATGATCATCGTTCGCCGTGAGCGATGCGATTCATCGCTCACCGCCAAAAATTATTATTATTATTATTTTTTTAAATTCCGAAAATCAGTTTTAAATCAAATCAATTAATTATCCCACATATCGTTATTAAAGATTACCGTATAATCATTAAACCAGCCTGGACTCTGATACCACTGAAGGGATTTGTTGGGTGTAAAACATACAAGTAAGGCACAGCGGAAGTTTAAAATTTTGAGTAAACTTACTTGCTCCAACAAATGTTTCTGGTATGATTATGCGATAATTCAAATCTGCAAAGACATAAAAGAAAAACTTACAGTTTATGCTTTTAATACAGTCTTTACTAAAAGGTGCGCACGCGATTGTCAATCCGGGTGCAAGTCTTGCTTCGGTATATTCCTTTGCCCAAGAAAGCTAGGAAATCTTGGCAGAGTTTTGAGAGAATTTATTTTCTTGAACTCTGAGTTCAGAAAGTGGAAAATCAGTTCTATTTGAAATTATGGGTTAAGTGCGAAATATATAGTGAGGAAACCCTAAACCAAATCAGATTTGGATCAAAGCCAAGACCGACCAAATCAAATTGCGATGGGCGATCAATGGGCCCATGTTATCTTGACTCCTTTATTTATTTTCTGCACGTTTTAGTTCTAATTAAATCAAAGACTTAATTTTAACTTAATTAATTAATTTTCATCAAATGAAAATTATCCCATAATTTATTATAAAATAAAATATCTTGATTCAAAATCCGATATTTTACATTCTCTCAATATACCCTTAGACCGAAAAAACAATCGACTTAGTGTGACTTTGTGCCTTCACACACAAGACTGATCAAATCAAGGTTCACACGGAACTCCTGACACGCGGTGACGGACCCAATATGTGAAGTACGTTTACAAGGCTCAAGTAAACAGACCTCTATGTGAGATGATAAATCCTTTCATTCGCGACACACTCGATCAAGCTTAAGATTTGTCGTGTCTATCCAAATGGCTTGATCACTTTATCTCATCTATATTAGTCGACAACTAGACCATATCCTAGATATGTCTCTTGCGTTCGCCAATGACTTGTCGACCTAATATTTACGGTGAGTGTTCTCTCGAAACTCCAATCGAGGAATGAATCCTATTCTTGGCTCAACTACCACCTTCAATCTACTTCGTAATGCACCCAATACAAGTCGCGTCTCAACCTATAAGGCATTTGAGCTTAGGACAGGATCAAAGTGCATTGCTCCATAAACAAGGCGATATTGACCTCAAGTCTAAGGACCTCTATCTCCCACATGCTGATAATACTCTAGACATGTATAACAAATAGTTTATCAGCAGGGTATGCCAATACTCCTCTAAGAGTATCCATGTGTCCATCACTAACAACTATTGCTAGCAGTAAGTGAGATACACTACATTATCTAAGAATGTGATGCAGACCACATGTCGACTTATAACATATCATTGATATCCCATTTTCAATGATCATTAGTCTAGGCTATTTTAAGAACTACACTCTATCATTAATATCTCACACTATTAACGACAATGTAAGTTCAAGGGATGCATATTAATGAATAATATAAACAATCAAATAATAATTCAATAATTGCAAATGCCAAGTATATATTAATCTTATTAATAATATGAATGTGTTCAAGTACATGTGCTCCTAAAATGATTGTTTTTAGGACATATATATTTCACCCCCCACCCCCCCACCCCCAGCCCCTTTTATTAGCATAGATTCACTTTAACCTTATATATGACCTCTAATTCATCTTGTGATCAAAATCTGGCTCATATTCAAAATAATGATATGTGTAATTTGGTTCATTTTTATGTCTGAGCTTCTAGTAACTAGTTGTTAGTTCATGATAATTATGTAAGTGGTTCTTTGGATCGATCACAGTTTCTTGGCCCTGCCCTTTGGCTTCCACTCCGGTTGACCTCTCTTGTTTCCGTCGAAGATAGAAAGAAAAATTGACCGTCAAATTCTAACTGTCCTTATAGGTAGGCAAATCTACCTCCTTGACAGATTACGGAACTACCAAGCTTCTCTTACAAAGTAGTAGAAAAACGAGAGAAGGGAATGTGTCGAGGTGACGAAGACTCGAAGAGGACAACTACCATATTGTCTATTTCCTCCTTGAGATGACCGATAGGTGCTAAATGGACTAAAGTCAAACAGGATAAAGAAAGCAGTTGATCCTGTGTAAAATCTTGTTGTAGGAGCAGACCAGTCTATGTTTGATTTTGTCACTGGGATATTGGGAACCGGCTTTGCTAGACAATTATAGCCTATTCATGGCCCGCGACAATAATGATTTAACTAAGTGAAAGAACAAATCAGACATTTCATTTCTTATTATTAAAAAAAATTGGCTCAGGGGTGTGGCTAATGTCTATCTATGAACATTGTACAGTCTCTAGTCAATTTGGTGACTTTTTAATTTTGGTTCTTCAAATGATTATCTACTGCTTCAATAACCTAAGTGAGTTCCTCCATACCTCAATTTGTTTGATGTACTATTTCTTATTGCATGGACTCTCCATATATTCTATCGCAGTGTCGGATCCTTTAAAAATGTGTTACTTTTAGAGGATTCAACACACGCCCCGACATTTTTAAAGAGTTCGAGCAACATATAATTTAATAAATAGTGTCATGGGGCAAATTTAACAAACAAAAGGTTATAAAAAATTGCAGAACGTATATTTGAAATATTATCTACCCATAGTCACTAATCTCTAACACATTGGAACTTCACAAATTTATTAAAAAAAGAGTTGTCATAAGGCCCATAAGTTGTGTCTTGAATGCTCTTGTTAGTTTGTGGCTATTAATATCCTTATGGCCTCATAAAAAAATTGGCAAAATTGTGAGAACAGGATTTTTCAACTTACTAACAAATGGATGGCTCAAAATTGAAATCAACCCAAACAAAACCCCACAGCAAGCATTTCATATTCTCTAGCAACACACAAACATAGAGACTCAAGTAAACACAGTTGAGAAAGAGAATAATGGAAGCTCTATTATCTTCCACTACACTTCAACTCAAACCACTTCATCCACCCTCTTTCTCTTCTCTTCACTCTCCATTTTCTTCATGTTCTTCAATTCTTAGATTAAAGGGTAGTAAAAAAGTTGAAAATTGTATTCAAAGAAGTCAATTTTCCACTGTTTTGCCACTTAGAGTGTCTGCTAGTTCTCAAGCTGCAACTACTGAAACATTAACAAGCACTTCTGTACCTTCTGAAATGAAAGCTTGGAGTTATACTGATTATGGAAGTGTTGATGTTTTGAAGTTTGAGTCTAATGTTTCAGTTCCAGATATTAAGGAAGAACAAGTCTTGATTAAGGTTGTTGCTGCTGCTCTTAATCCTGTTGATTTTAAACGCCGGCTCGGAAAATTTAAGGCCACTGATTCTCCACTTCCTGTAAGTTTAAGCACCCTTTTTCTTGTTATTTTTTATTTTGGTTTGAATTGTAAATTTGTATTTCTCATCACTTGTGTTATAGTGTTAGTGCAACTTTTGTCCTTAGATTTCAGCATATAAAAAGTTCAACTGTTTTTCTGTGTACATTTCACTTCATGACTATAGTGTTCGGTACTAGTGTTTACATTTCTGTGACAAAGTCCTAAAGATTCCACATTTGGAATCATTGGAAGCCAATATTAATAGACTATTGGTAATTGTAAATTAGAACTTTATCTGCACTATCCTGCAACTGTTGAAGATTATAAAATTATAATATTTCTAATAATTTAAGATTTTAGATGAGACGGCTACACAATTTAACAAAATATCAGAGCAAGCACAAACTGTAGTCTCAAGTCTCTGGCATCCATTATAAGAAAAAAACAAGAATTTTAATGTGCTTGGCCATGAAAAAGTATCGAACTCGCACGTGAAGGCCCGAGTTAAATTTATAATTAAGTAAATAAAAGTGTACCCTTTGTAACAGTTTAAGTTTTTAGATGAGATGATCACACAATTCAACAGTAACATAGGACAAAATCACATAACTTTTCCTGTTGTGGAATTTGTGGTTTATAAAGCGTTCTATGTTTTCTTTTTGTGTAGACTGTGCCAGGTTATGATGTTGCTGGTGTGGTAGTGAAAGTAGGTAGTCAAGTAAAGGGGCTAAAAGAAGGGGATGAAGTGTATGGAGATATACATGAGAAAACATTAGATGGACCAAAGCAATTTGGATCTTTAGCTGAGTACACTGCCGTTGAAGAGAAACTAGTTGCTTTGAAGCCCAAGAATCTGAGTTTTGCAGAGGCTGCTGCCCTTCCTCTAGCTATTGAGACTGCTTATGAAGGTCTTGAGAAAGCTGGATTTTCTGCTGGCAAATCCATTCTTGTTTTAGGAGGTGCTGGTGGTGTTGGATCCCTTGTAATCCAGGTATGGACATTTCAAAGTCTCATTTGAATGTATAGGCATAACTCTCTATAACAGTCATCCTATATAACAACAGTTCACTATAACGGTCAAGTTCTTTTTGGAACCGATTTTTCATGTTTTGTTATATTATATGCTCTATATAACAGCATTTTACTATAGCAACCAAAAAATATTCAGACAAACGACGTCGTTATTAAGAGGTTTGACTGTATTATTCTAGGAAAGTGTTCAGGTCAGTCCATAATAGTAACTTAGAAAATAAGGACAGGTTGTCCACTACAACAGGTTAAAATACACTGATGCTAGCGTCATACCTATAGTAACATGGTTTTAGGGTGGGGGTTGTCTGCAAACAGTGCCTCATTAAACCGTTGTAAATCTTCATCACTCCCCATAATTTTAACAGTCGCCCGCCTGCTTCATCTGGTCACATTACATTATATGGGTCCGATCAAGTTGGTAAGGATTAACGCTTCATTTCTATTTCTATGGTCGATGATCATAGAAGCCCCTTTACCATTCTGTATAAATGGGCTATTCTATTTGTACAAATAGGGTGGAGGGGGGTGGCCCTACGTCGTTGTTCAAAGGCGACCGGGGGCGACGATTCCTTGCCGCGATCTTGCCGCTTATTTATAAAAGTCAAGAAATCTTGCATTTTATGCCTATTACACCCCAATAATCTATTAGGTGTTCCAGAGATGGATAAAATAGCTTCTTACCTTATTTTTGGAGGCATCATGACAATTATATACTTGTTTATCCAATGTTTACCCTGACTCATAATGTAACAAAGTATGTTTCTTAATGATTTTGTAAACATTGTACAAGATATATATAGATTGTATAATGATGTTTAAAGACTACTTTACCCTTACATACAATTTATACAAATATATTTATCAACCCCCCCCCCCCCCCTCAAGCAATACATGATCTAAAAGAACATTGAGCTTGTCACGCAAAAATGTTAGCGCTGATTGTGGCTAGGAACATACTGAACTTATAGAGCACCAGAAGCAACCTTTTCACGAACAAAATGAATGTATATTTCTATATGTTTAGTGCGAGCATGTTGGACAGGATTGTGAGCCAAATAAATACTGCTAACATTGTCACAAAGTATTGTTTATAGATATGAAATAGGTAAACGGAGATCCCGTAGTAATGATTGCACCCAAGTGATCTCTGCGGCAGCATGAGCAATTGACCTATATTCATCTTCAACACTCGAACGAGAGACAACATTTTATTTCTTGGAAGATTTTTACCAAGAACTAAACAATAAGTTGAAGTAGAACGACGAGTTGTAGGATAACCAGCCCAATCGGCATCAGTATAGCATGTAAAATGATTGATTGATCCGCTAGGAATAAACAAGCCATGATTTAGAGTGCCATATAGATAACATAAGATATGTTTAACTGCAGTATAATGAATTAACGAGGGAGAGTGCACTGCAAAGGCAATATCTGGACGTGTGAATGTTAAGTATTGAAGACCATCAACTAGACTTCTATAAAGAGTAGGATATGAGAAAGAAGGAGAATCATCAAAATTTAGAAAAGATTTAGGAGTAGTGGGCATAGCAGCAGACTTAAAAGAAAGAATATTTGCACGACTTAGAAGATCTTTGATGTATTTGGCTTGAGAAAGAAAGTAACCTCCATTTTTAGAAGTGACAGAAACTCCAAGAAAGTGATAAGTTATGTTATCTTGAGCTTTGATGATCTGCCAAACATTCGAAGAACCAGATAGGGATCATGTATGCTATTCGTTCCCTTGGCCTTCATACAGTCAACACTAAATTTGTATTGTTCCATGGCAAAAGTACAGCTGCAGCACGCTAGTTGCCAAACCAAGGTCTGAATAGTCTCAATTTCCTCATACATGTTCCCAATATATATACAACATGTTAGAAGGTTTAACTCAACACTTGAAAAACCTAAAATCATTTGTGTAAACTATAAAGTCAGCCGCCCCAAGATTCTTCAAGTGCTTCAAGAACAAAGTTGCTTGCAAACTGAAGGACCAGATCCCGACAACTGAATATGTCTAAGTCCTTTAGTTTGTTTTGAATCTTTTGTCTTTTTATTCTTTACTGTAATCCTACAGTATTTTTTGAAGTGTCGTAGTAGGACAGATTTCAACCTTTGTTGGTTGGTGTTCTTGGCTAGAGTTAATCAAGGTTTGTAGTTTTGCAATAGAGTTATTGTAAAGGGCTTACAATAGAGGTGTTGTAAGGGGTGAGGGACTAATAGTTTAATTTCTAGGTCGCAAGGCCTTGTAATCCGAAGTTGCTCAGTTAGTGAAGTTGAAAATCCTACTTGATAGGTCGTGGTTTTTAATTCCTTGTCGTGGTTTTTAATTCCTTGAGTAAGAAGTTTTTCATGTAAATATTGTGTTATTTACTTTCTGGCCAATTGAGACTCGTGAAGAAAAAGAAGAGATCGAGTTTCAACAAAAGAAGGAAGAGGAACACGGGTAGAGATGGATGTACTAACAGATATATAGTCAGAAGGGAGTTCGGAGAAAATTTGAAGAACAAGAAAAACAGGATTGCCAATAGAGGTTAACGAATCTGCAATAGATTTGACGCGATGAACATATTCATTAATGGTAAGGTCACCCTTTTTAAGGTTGTAAAATTGGACTTTGAGTTGGAAAGTGCGGGAGGAAACTTGATCACGAAACAAGAGTTCTATTTGTCGTCAAGCTTCACGAGAAGTGAGAGTATGATTGAGTAAATAAATAAATAAATGTTCTAAAAATATATTATTTTAATATTTTACATCAATTGTATATATATACAAAATGGCATCACAATTTTTTATTTTATTATGCGTTAAGTATTTCTTAATATTATATTTTTATTATTATTACATTGTCATTATTTTATTTTGTTATTATAATTATTCGTATAATTTTTAATATCATAATCATATTTTTTTCTAAATATTCTATGAAAATAGACATCACATTTTAATTTAATTAAGAATTAAACATTCCACAAATATTATATATTTTTTATCACATTATTATTTTTATAATTTACATTTTTTGTCTTCAAACATTTTCTAATAAACCCTTTTTTATATTTTTAAACCCATTTTCTATTTTCCTAAACATTCTACCCAACCCAAAATAATAAAAGCCCAAAACAAACCCCTCTTTAAATTTTCAGACCACCCCCGTCAGCCCAACTCCCGTTGGCCCAAAACCCTTTCATCTCATTAATCCCCTCTCTTTAACCTAAGGTCCTAAACCTACAAAAAAAACACAAACATAAAAAATCTAGCCTCTTTTCACTCTCAACTCCCCACACCCCACCTGCGTCGCAAAAAATTAGGGACTGGGCCGCCTAGCCCTAGCACTTGGGGTAAAATCGGGTCGGCCTAGGGGCGCAGCCTAGGTTTTTTAGAACACTACTTTGATAATAGCTTGAAGAATTTCTTGTGAAATAGTAGCTTGAATCCATGACAGAACAATAGAATCAAGTTGAATCCATTGTGGGAAGGTCGGGTTAATAACTGAGACACCATTATCATTAAGAACAGTGGGTGAAGGACAAGGCTAACTCCCATCAATGAAACCATAAACTCCATGACCTTTGAACACGGGTAAAAAGAGTTCCCTCCATGGCATATAATTTCTGTAATCAAGAACAGTGGGGACTAGATTCTTAATGTTAGAGAGAAAGATGGCAGAAGAAAAGGAAACAGGAAGGGATGAAGAATCTGCCATCACACTAGAGGTTGAAGAGCTAGATGTTGATGCCGAGGTTGCCATGAGTCTTAGAAGAGACGTACGTAGAGAAAAAACCTAAGCAATCTATACCATGTAACAAAGTATGTTTCTTAATGATTTTATAAACAGGATACAAGATATATATAGATTGTACAATGATGTTTAAAGACTACTCTACCCTTACATACAATTTATACAAATATATCTATCAATATTGTGCCAGGGATTTCTTATCAATCCATGTTAAATCCTTTTTTATCTTCATGTATCTCTGCTGCTAAAGAATGAAGCTGAAGTGACATTTTTCTGTTATGCAGCTCGCTAAACATGTATTTGGTGCTTCAAAAGTAGCAGCTACATCCAGCACAGGGAAGTTGGACCTCCTAAAAAGATTAGGAGCTGATTTAGCTATTGACTACACTAAGGAAAATTTTGAAGATCTGCCTGACAAGTTTGATGTTGTTTATGATTCTGTTGGTAAGAACTTAGTTTCAACTTATGCAATGTCCATTCTAGTGTAGACATTGGCAGAACAAAATGCACATCTAAATTTATCAGTAACCAGAAAAAACAAGAAATTCTCGACGTATGATCACTAAACTTTACCTACTAAACAATAAAGTGAAAATTATATATTTTTCGTCTTTAAAGAACTGAACTTTTCCCACTAATAAAAGGGCAGCCCGGTGCACTAAGCTCCCGCTATGCGCGGGGTCCGGGGAAGGGCCGGACCATATCTATCTATTGTATGCAGTCTTACCTCATATTTAGATGTTGTTTCCACAGCTTGAACCTATGACCCACTAATAACAACCCAAAACTATATCTGTAACATTAAAGATGTTGAACTTTATTCACTATAACAGTAAAGTCACTTTGATAGGTAGACTTTTGCTGTTATAGCGGATAGAGTTTAGTGGCTTTACTATAATGTTATAGTGAGTAAAATTCACTTACTTTTAAACAAAGAATAGTTGTGACTTTACTGCTATAGTGGGTAAGGTTTAGTGATTCTACTGTTTTTTAAGGTAAAGTTCAATTCCTTTAATGTGACAAAAAACAGTTTGTAACTTTTGGTGTTATAGTTGATAAAATTTAGCGATCATATGTGTGATTAATCCCTCTGACACTCTTCCCCCGTCTTACTCTAAAGGCTATTACTAGCCCTTTATTTTCGGTGTTAAGAATTTTAAAGATTGACTCATCGAGTTTAAATCTGCATCTACTAATAGCCATATTTTCACTTGGTACTGACATTGTTTGAAAACTACAGGTCAAGGCGAAAAGGCGGTGAAGGCAATGAAGGAAGGTGGGAGTGTGGTAGTGCTAACAGGGGCAGTAACTCCACCTGGTTTTAGATTTGTAGTGACATCAAACGGTGAGATGTTGAAGAAACTGAACCCATACTTGGAGAGTGGGAAGGTGAAACCAGTGATAGATCCAAAGGGACCATTCCCATTTGATAAGGTTGTGGAAGCTTTTTCTTATATTGAAACCGGAAGAGCCACTGGAAAAGTTGTCATTCATCCCATTCCTTGAAAGGTAGCTCTCATATTGACAATTTCAATTTAGGCTGCCTTAGGACCTCAAAGCTAATATTTGCATGTATTGTTGATCATGTTGGACATCACTCTTTCTGCCGTGGTTTTCCTATTTAGCTTTCTCTAGTTGTTATTTTCATCAGGCGTGTTAATTAGTAGAAGTTTGTTACTTCATTAGGATTAGTAAGTTAAAGTCTAGGCCCCCTTACTTGTACTCTTGTCTTTGAGGTTCGCTTTTATTTATTAATAAAAGCTAGCCCTAGGCACACAACCTAGCGGATTCACTTTTAAAAAAATAATCTTAGCTAAAGGAAAACAAAGAGTAATAGTAGTAAAATTGAATATTACAAGGATAAATTTGAACCTTTTCTCCGTTCATTTATATGAAAAAAGTAAAGAGCAAAATATATAATCGATTATTTTGGTATGCACAATAATGGCATGGTTTGGTTTTTACATTTTACAACCAACTCAAAGACAGGAACTATATAATAATACATAGTATTTTATAACCTTTTCAGGGGATTTTTACCCTATATATCAGTTCTATTTTCAGAAATAACAGAGCTCTTGGACTATTACAAATATAGCAGCTTATATAACTATACAAACTTAAAAATACATATTACAAATTTGCATGTATCCCTCGGAAGATTATATTTGCATGTATGGCATAACATTTACTCCCTCATTCCTATAATACTTATATTGGCCTAATAATATGTAACAAATAATATGGACTGTACTTTTGATCATATTGGCCCATAGGGAGAAAAAAATTCCTAATGAGGATTAACTGTCTTCACAATTTATGAACCATGGTTTTGCGTAATTTTGTGTTAGTAAACATTTGATTAGTGAGGAAAACGAAAAGTTTTTTTTCTTTCTTCCAGAATCGAAATTGATAAAAGACTAAATCTCAGTGGACCGTGACAAAGTCACTCTGCCACTTATAAAACTTAGATTAAAAACAACAACACAACATATTCAGTATAATTCCATAAGTGGGGTCTGAAGAGGGTAAATTGTACGCAGACATTACCTCTATGAAGTAGAGAAGCTATTTCCGATAAACCATCGGCTTAAAAAATGAAGTTAATAATAAAAAAAGGTTTTACCTTGCACCTGATTGGGTCCCAATGGTTAACCAAGATTTCGATCTAGGAATTAATTAAAATAGAGCAGTGAAATGATAACTCCAAAATAAAGTAGTAAATAATGTACCCCTAACTTGAAGACGATGGATGAAAGAAGTTGTGTTAGTTATATGCACCTTAGTATAAGAAACTTTTACACTAACGGATCATTCAATGAATACAACAGTCAAGCCTCCTTGAAATGAGAGATATGTAAACCTGTTATAATAGATAAGTGTAAAAATGACTACACTGACGATGTATATAACATAAACTCTATCCGAAAATATTGTAACTGGTTAGTTAACCTTTGGTTCATGGAAAAGAAAGGTTGTGAAAAAACAGAAGTAGATAATATATATTTAGCATAAAGCTGATCAAACAGCCAGTTAACGGTATTTGTGTGACACACATTGTTGTTTAGTAATACATTTACATCAAAATGCCAAGTGTAGAAAAAAAAACTTGAAACACAGTTACAATTACATGAAAAGTTGTAATTTTTGCAACAGTTTAGAGTGAAACAGAAGGTGTAAGTTTGAACTCTGTATTCCATAGCTCAAAGGATCCATTCACAAAATCATAGTGTCCACCTTTTAGTGCAATGCTTTTATTCACCACAGCTTCTCTAACAAATGGATATGTCAATAAGTTCCCTAATGATACATTCACAGCCTCCTGCTCAACATCATACAAAAATATAACATTACATTATATATAAGTATCTCAAATGTTTTAAGTTTTAGTGGTGATCTAAAGTATAATAGAATTTTTGGTCCTCAATTATTGGTAAATTTTATTTTTGTCCTTTCGATATTTGGCTAGCACATCTGCGGTTCAATTGATTAAAATGTGTTTTTTGGTTCCTTTACAAAGAAAATATGTTATATGTGAACTTTTTTAGAACTATATTACTATCAAATATAACGTAATAGTACAAGCTTAATTAAGTGGTTTGCAGGCTACTGCGTCAGTCCGGGGTTTACCCTGTGCGCACTCGAAAGAGTAGCGGCTGCGGGTTCCTTCGTCAACAAAAAAAAAAAAAATACATGGATAATTAAGTGGTGGAACAATTGATACTCGTGGTAAATTTGTGAATATTCATAAGCAAAGGGATCAAAACTGCATATTTCAAGTCAAATATACTTAGTTAAATATCATAAGAACTAAGATTAGAATTTATCAACCAAAAGTGTAATTAACCTTTATCTAAAAGATATATAAAATAGTAATTACCTTTTCCAATTTTGAGCATTGTTCAGCGGGATCCAAATCGCAGCATTCTGCCTTAATCTTTGCCTTGGCTGTTAAACAGATTTTCACCCATTCTTCAATGAAGTCACTGCATTTTGATGTAGTCAAAGTAATAAGACCTTGGAATATAATTTGTTTTTCTTTCTTTTTTTATACCAATTTACTCAACAAGCTTTGATCACTGAGAATAACTATTTCGTATACTCTTCAAAGAAAATTAAAATAAAAACAAAGAATCTAACGTAATACAACGTACCAAACGTGCTCCTAGCAGAACTTGGCAATATTAGTATAACGACTACTAGCACTGTAATGACTATTTAGTAAATATAAGTATTCACCTTTCCAATATATATATATATATATATATATATATATATATATATATTATTAAATTAAAAACAGTATAATTCATTTTTTAAAGTAATAAATATCTTTGACTTTTATTTTAATTACAGCGACAAATACAAAGGACGAAAGAGAGTAATTTATAAAAATATGAGTGGACAATGCATTTAGACACAAAAATAAAAAAAAATGGACTGATTACCGGTGAATATTATAATTATGATATTGATGACGTGTCTTTTAAAAATCAAGTGGACTGATCAACAGCTTTATAAGGGTGGGTGACTATTCGCTTATTGATAAGCCAGTTTTGTTCTCAATCATTATGAAGCATCTAATTAGGAAAATAAACAAACCTGTTAGTGGACCCATCTTCAGGGATAGACATAAGTCCTTTAATACCTCCACAACAGCTGTGTCCAATCACCAAAATATTCTCCACCTATAATTGTACAAATTCAGAACTCCAAATAAATAGGACCAAAAGGAAAGTACAGGAAATTAAATTTTAAGTTAGTAAATGATTGTACTAATATCTACTTTCTTAAGGCTGAAGTTAAAGAATTGTAGGACTGTTTGGTCATGAATTTTTTTTCTTTTTCGGAATGTTTTTAATTTTATCGGAAAATCGGCATCGGAATTCCAAATACAACTAGAATTTGCAAAAATACCTAAAATGTTGTTTTTACTTTTTCCCCACTTTTAGTACATTTAAACCACCAAGTATTCTTTGCAAAAAAAAATGATAACCAAACTCAATTTTATCTTCAACTTTAAAATTCCAAATAAAAAGAATAATTCTGCCCCAATTTAAGTGTCTTAGTTTGACTAGACAAGGAGTTTAAAAATAAGGAATTTTTTTTGTAACTTGTGGTCTTAAATTAAATATGTGTATAATGTACTAAAATGTCTTTTAATCTTTTAGTTATAAACTTGTCATGTAGGATCTTTAAATTGTTAACTTACTAAATATGAAAAAAGACACTCTTTTTGGGACATATCAAAAAGAAAAGTAAGACACTTAAAATGAGATGGATGGAATATTTGATTTTCACGGTCAAACGGCTACGTAATATATGTATATTTTGATTTCCACTTTTTGTGCCTTTTTCCCTAATTCACAACTCCAGATAGATAGGAAAAAGGACAAGTATAACAATTAAAAACTATCTAAAATTTAAATGATTGTACTAATCCCTACTAACTTAAGGCTGAAGTTATGAGTTGATATAATATACGGAGTATTGTACAGTTTGAGGCATAGTTAAAAGACCAAATGAGACAAGTACGTACTGTTGTTAATAAAAAATATTATCTCTGAAAAGTCACATAAACAATGTTAAGAGAGTTGAAAATGTTACTCAATTAGGAGAATTTAGGCTTATTACAAGAATGTCCTCAATTAAAAGTGATTCTCGCTCTACTAAATCAAAAGATATAATGACTCGCGTTTGAAAAGATAGAATTACTCGCATTTGATATAAAACTTGGATGTAAATTTAAAGAGCATGGATTAGCGAGCAGGTGTCCTTCCTTTAAAAATCGTCCTTAAAAACTAAACTAGAACAACAATTTAAAATGTTAAAGTTCTCTTTGTATTACTAATAATCTTCTTAACTTTGGATATTATAAAAGTAAATGTCACATAAGTTAGATATTTTTGTTAAGAGGCTCACATCGGAAATGAAATGTGAACATGAACTTCTTATATGGATTTGAACAATCCTTATCCTATAATTTAGTTTTTGGAGTTGAGTTAAGCCCAAAATTCATTCTTTACATGGTATCAGAGTCAGTCTCATTTTAATTCTTTGTTCACCGATGTTGGGGCTCCAAATTAAATTGTCCACGCTCCAGTTAACGAATTCTGGACATGCGGGGAAGTTAAGAGTCTCACATCGGAAATGGAATGAAAACATGAACTATTTATATGAACTTAGACAATCCTCACTCATACAAGCTTGTAAAGAATGGATTTTGGGTCTTACTCAACCCCAAAAGCTAGCTTGTAGTTGTCCAAGTCCATATAACGAGTCCATGTTCCCATTCCATTTCCGATGTAGGGCTCTTAACACTTCCTCGCACGCCCAGACCTCGTTAACTGGAGTGTGGACAATATAATTTGGGGGGCCAACATCGATGAACAAAGAATTAGAATGAGTCTGGCTCTGATACCATGTAAAGAATGAATTTTTGGCCTAATTCAATCTCAAAAGTTAGCTTATAGGGTGAGGATTGTCCAAGTTCATATAAAAAGTTCATGTTTCCATTCCATTTTCGATGTGAGACTCTTAACAATTTTCAATTACATAAGTACGAGGAGAAAGTAAAAAAGGTATCTCTTTAATTTAATTGGATAGCTTTGGACCAATGGACCATAAATGGCAAGCTAAAAGACACTTTGTTCTTGCCCTCATTAGTGGCAAAAAACCCCTAATGTCATTTTTTTTATCATTTATGTACCAAAATACCACTCTTTGAGTCTTTTCTT
The DNA here is from genome assembly GCA_029844215.1 of Przewalskia tangutica. Classification (NCBI taxonomy): domain Eukaryota; kingdom Viridiplantae; phylum Streptophyta; class Magnoliopsida; order Solanales; family Solanaceae; genus Przewalskia; species Przewalskia tangutica. The sequence goes on along the minus strand of CM056740.1, from coordinate 39,162,949 downwards.
TCTTTTCTTTTTAATAATGACTTTTTTGCTTTTTTTTTATTTGTTCAACATATTTTATAAAGAATGTTTTGGTTTAAATTAATTTTCATGTTTTGTATTAGATAGTAAACTAAAATTTTAATTAAATAATTAGCTACTTAAAATTCTTTTTTTTAAATAACTCATGTTTTGTATTAAATAATCAATCCAAATTTTAATAAGATAATCAACTACTTAATTTAATGGTCTAACTGAACAAAAAAAATTAGACACAAAATTTATTTATTTATTCAGTTTAAGATATAATTATTAAAGAACAAAGTGGGAGCAAATTGCACACTTAAATAAATATTGTCGATTATAACAATTAGATAGTTAATTGCACACTTAAATAAATATTGTCGATTATAACAATTAGATAGTTAATTGCACACTTAAATAAATTTACAAATTGATAGTTAATTGCACACTTAAACAAATTGCACCACTAAAATTATTTAATTAAAATTTTAGTTGACTATCTAATACAAAACATGAAAATTAATACCAAAACATTCTTTATAAAATATGTTGAACAAATAAAAAAAAGCAAAAAAGTCATTATTAAAAAGAAAAGGCTCAAAGAGTGGTATTTTGGTACATAAATAGAAAATAGTGGTAGTTTGGTAAGTAAATGGTTAAAAAATGGCATTAGGTTTTTTTTGGCCTCATTAGTTGTCACATAGGTAATTAAGGATAAAATGAGCTATCTTTATTAAACATTAATTGAGCAGACGTGTAAAATCAAATTTCAATGTCATCTAGCTAGGTGTATAAAAATGACTGACCTTCAAGTGAACAACTGCATATTCGACTGCTGCACCCACTCCAGAATATTTTGTCTATATAACAAAATTAGAATTTAAATAAACTAGAATAACGTGCAAAAAAAAGTATAGGATAAATAATTGGTTAAAGATGTGCCCCACTGTAACATGCATGTTTCAGAATTAGACATTCAATTACGAATAATGTAAAGTTCAAAACTTTATGACATATATCTCTACAACTTTTGTTTAGTTCCTATTCCTATTTTGTTTTTTTGATTCTTTTTTTTTTTTTTTTTTTGTTGTGAAGGGCGCCACCGCTTTCTTTCGAGTGCGCCTGAGTGCTTGGGTGTGATGGCAAACCACCACCATGTAAACCACACTTGGCAAGTCATGTGTAGCAGGCTCAACAAGAAGGTTTATGCGGGGATCGAAATGGCCTTGCGGTCATATTTCTTCTTCTTGGCTACATTCTGCTTGCGGGTTTGTTGATTAATTCTATAGCATTAGCATGGTAGTACATTTACAGAATATTACGTTCCTTTATTTTGCCTTTTCCCAGACAAATAATTAGACTACTACACTTACTGTTCCTTACTTCCTATTATGGCAAAGATTAAGGACCGATTTAGTCAATAATATTGTTTACTGCTTTTTTCGAAATAACTTTTCACTTTGTAATTTCAAATTCAACTTGAAATTGTATTTCGAATTTGGAAAACAAATTATAATATGTTTTTCAATTCGCTTTTCACTTTTGAAGTTATATTTAAGTGCATTCAAGCATTAACATTATTAGGCCAAGATTCATATATGGAGTTCATGTTCTCATTCTATATCCGATGTGTGACTCTTAACACTCCCCCAGCACGTGTCAGACCTTGTTAACTGGAGCGTGAATAATATAATTGAGGCCCAACATCGGTGAATAAATAATTGAAATAAGTCTAGCTCTGATACCATGTAAATAATTAACCATGAGTCTAACTCAACCCCAAAAGCTAGTTTGTAGGGTGTGATTGTCCAAGTACATATAAGGAATCCATGTTTCTATTTCATATTCAATGTGAGACTCTTAAACACTCCCTGCACGCCCAGACCTTGTTAACTGGAGTGTGAGTAATATAATTTAGGTGCCCAAATTGGTGGAAAAAAATTGAAATGAGTTTGACTCTGATACCATGTTCTCATTTCATATCTAATGTGAGACTCTTAACAATTTCAAATATTCTTTGCAAAAAATAATTAAACACAATTTCATCTTCTCCTCCAATTCCATAAATTCCAAACAAAGTGAAAAATATTTGAAATATATGGTCAAACGCCTACTAAAACTTAGCGTAATTTTGTAAATCTAAAATTATCAACTCTTAAAAGCAATCAACTATGTGTCATGGTCTAGGCTCAATTGTCAAGATATTGTCTGCTCTAGCCCAATCATTAAGGTCACTATATTATTGGCTTTGCGACTTAATTCAAAAGACGTCTCAATAGTAAAAAAAATTATCACACTTTGTGTGATCCCTAACTATTTCCTTTAATTCTAATGTCAGGCACCTTATATTTTTCCTCGACTCAACTTGACTATTTTCTCTGAGCAATAAACTATTTGTGAAAATGTTCCTTGGAATGACACTTGAGAAAAAGTACATGATAATGTGGGAAATATGTGTAGAGACAAGGAAATGGGAATGCAGCAACAACAATAAGTGTGTAAGAAATATGGAAATAAACAAATAAGTGAGTTTGCTGAGTCGACCAAATTCTTGATATATCCCTAAGATAATATTGTCATGTATATCCTTTCAACGGTTGTAATGACAACTTATCTCCCAAGATAAAACAGCAATCAAACAAATGAGCAAAGGGAACTCAAGTGTTCGCTTGGGAAGAAATATCTTTGAGTGTTTTGTGATTGCAAGAGAGGAAGACAATTTCAGAGAATTGTTACGTAAAAATGTCAAGTGTGTTTTGCAAATGAGCCAAAGGCCTCATTTTATAGTGTTGAGAAGAAGACCCTCCAACTAGCCAATTTATGGTTTTGAATGACCAAGTAATGGCCATTAGTATGGAGTTACAATTCAGCCAAGTAATGGCTGAATTCAAGAGCAAAATAATGAAGAGTTAATCCTCCAAAGTCACCAAACGTCGCTTTTATTTTCTACAACGGTGAAAAAGCAGTCCACAGAGCGCGGCCTGCAGGCGTCGTGGCTCCAGAACTTCAGAGGCTCAGCGCCGCGGCCCTGCAGAGTGGTGTCGCGACATCGAAACTTGAGGGACTTGGCGTCGCGACCCTGCATGAAGGCATCGCGGCGCTCCAGCACCACGGTCCTTGCCGCCGCCGCCCGATCTCGTTTCATCTTTTAACACATTGTACACTTCTTCCTTCATTTACCAACGTGAAACCTACGTCATTTGGCCAATAACCGTCTATTACCTTACGTCTCAAAACAATTCGTATACGTGTCAATATCTCTTCCATTAAGGAAATTACGATCCTTGACACTACGTATGCACATGTGTGGAAACAAGGTTTTCTACGTACGGGGCCCCAATTGTTCGAGTCATAATTAATAAGATTAACTTTATTTCACGTTTAATAAATATTTTCAACAGATAATACATATAGATAATTTCCTATTACAAAGAATTAAATAAATAGAGAATTAAAACTATACTATATGTAGTAGTAAAATTGACCTGGTCATAAGGAGGGACCATGTTGGCAATATTACGGACCACAAAAGCTTCCCCTGGTTGGAAATTGAGGATGTGTGATGGGCATACTCGAGAATCGGAGCATGCGAATACCAAGAACTGCACGTAATTTAGTAACAAATTATACGTGAGCATTCGTCAATTGTAGTATTCCTCCCAATAAAAAAGATTGTCTACTTAGACATTTTCATACCTTTTAAGAAAATATTAATTCTTAAATAAAAATATGTAATTTGACTAAAATATATCTAATTAAATTAATATTAAGATTTAATTACCTAACAATTAATAAGGACAAATCTAGAAAAATAAAATTAATTTTTTCGTGATTTGATAAATGAACATTCTTTTTTACTCAAAATATAAAGAATAAATTAACATTCTTTTAAACCCGGAGAAAATACCTAATCAACGTGCCTTAAACGCCATGACAATTGTTGTGCAGTTCAAAGAATGAAATTAAGCACAACATTCAGGACCACTTTACATTAGGGACGGCAAGTATTGACGTTGATTTGCATTAAACATTACTAACAAATCTTTATTTTCTCACTCGAAAATATTCAGTGGCTATTTTCCATTTGAATGACGATGAAAAAACTTAATTAATAGTATTTTCACATAGAAATTTCCAGCGATTTAGTGAAAATTTGTTTCGCATCATGCGTTTTTTAAGTGAACTGATTCAGTGAAAATGGAGATGAAAAATCACGTTTTATAGCACAAATTTCCACTAAATGTTGATGGAAAACCTTTGTTTCTAGTAGGAGAAATATTTTTGGAAAAAAGAAAGTCATGTTCGCCGGAGTTTGCAAGAAAGGATAATTTGAGAGCTTTGGTTGGAGGAATTACCTTAGGGCTTTGACCTTTGGCAAGCTGTCTATACAACTCCGGGGTTTTCCTATAAACAAAGTGCAAAACCAAAGATTAAGATACTTAAGAATTCTGAATTATTTAAAACTACCAGAAGAAATTTTTCAAATTAGAAAAATTCTTCAACTTAGACTAGATAAATAACTTAACCATACAAATTAAATAAGAAAAGATGATCTTGAACTCTTAAAACAATAGTACAAATCTATATTCCTTTTAATTTCTTTCACCAGGGAATATAATAAATAAAGGGCACATTTATCATTTAAGAATAGGATCCTGTCAAAAAAAGAATTATTTCTCTTGCCGTTTCCAACCTAAAATTTTCTCCATGTTCTTACATTTTCTAATGAAATTTAAATTTGCTTTACTTTCAACAATAAATAAACTTAAAATTCTCTTTAGAAACAACTTTTTTCTTTTCCCTTTAGCTGAACTTTTATGTACAAGACGTGCCATATTCTACTCCATTTAATTTAATTTGAAGGTTTTTTTATTGGAAATATTTATTAAACGTAAAATAAAGTAAATCCTATTAATTATGAATCGAACAATTGGGGTCCCGTACGTAGGAAATCTTATTTCCACACACGTGCACACGTAGTGCCAAGGATCACAATTTCCTTAGTGGAAGAGATATTGGTACGTATACGAATTGTTTGAGACATAAGGTAATAGACGGTTATTGGCCAAATGACGAATGATTTCACGTTGGTAAATGAAGGATGAAGTGTATAATGTGTAAAGATGAAGTGAATCAGAAATCACCACGAAACCGAGAAGGACCGCGACTCCTCCATGTAAGGGTCGCGGCGCTTGAAGGGTCGCATCGCTTGAAGGGTCGCGGCGCCTCCCCGAAGGGCCGCGGCTCTAATTGACGTTTCAATTCCAGTAACTCACTGGAATTGAAGGGCTGCGACTCTAATTGACGTTCCAATTTCAGTGAGTTACTGGAACTGAAGGGTCGCGGCCTCTCGACTGTTTCAATCCGTTGGAGGTGAATTAAAAAATGATTCTTGGGCTGACTTTGGAGTATTTACTCTCCATTATTTTGCTCATGAATTCAGTAATTACTTGGCTGAATTGTAACTCCAAATTCAAGGCATTAACATGGCATTCATGACCATTACTTAGCCATTTGAAGGGTCATCATCTACACACTATAAAATGAGACACAAGGCTCATTTGGAAAAACACTTGACATCTTACACTCAACAATTCTCTGAAATTGTCTTTCTCTCTTGCAATCACAAACACTCAAAAATCTTTCTTCCAAAGCAAACACTTGAGTTCCCTTTGCTCATTTGTTTGATTGTTGTTTTATCTTTAGAGATAAGTTGTCATTACAACCGTTGAAAGGATATACGGGACAATATTATCTTAAGGATAGATAAAAATTAGGTCGACTCAGCAAGCCCTCATAATTGATCATTTCCAGATTTCTAACAAATAGTTGTTGTTATTTTTCCATTCTACACATTTGTACTCACAAGCTTAAGATAATATTCGCTATTTCAACAACAACATGACTGGACAAGATCAATTCAACACTGAAAATTCCACCGACGCTCAAGGAAATCTCATCGTCTTCAATCTCACTACTCAAGGCACTAACGCTGCCTTCAACTCCACTGTTTTTGGCAATCCTAGTGTCACCACTGATCATGACATTTCTAATGTCTTCCCAACTACTGTTTTTGGCACGTCAAGTGTCACTGTCACTGGTTTTGGTACGTCAAATGCCACCGCCACTGCCTTTGGCACAACCAATGCCTCCACTGCTGCTTCGGACACTTATAGTGCCTTTGCTCCTGCCCAAGGCGTCAACAACAACTACAATGCCTTTGCAACTCATCACGGGGGCGCTACTGCCCCAACACCTGCTGGTTTTCACCATGAATGTCCTGAAAAGTTCATGGGTGCTCACTTTAAGAGATGACAACAAAAGATGTTGTTTTTCCTGACGGCTATGGGAATGTCACGTTTCCTAACCGAAGATCCTCCACTAGTTGGGGAAGTCGTGGACCCTCAGCCAAATAATTTGGCGAGAGGGGGTCAAGGTAACCATGTCGCTGACGACATGAGAATGGTTCGCGAAGTATGGAAACGTAGTGATTTCATGTGTAGGAACTATATTTTAAACAGTTTGTCTGATCCACTATACACGGTATATTGCAACGTTGAAACTGCCAAGCAGTTATGGGACAAACTTCAGAAAAAATACAGCACCCAAGATGCGGGTAGTAAGAAGTTCTTCATTGGGAAATTCCTGAAATTTCAAATAGTGGACAACAAAAGTGTGACATCTCAAGTCCAGGAATTCAAAATGATTCAACATCACCTGGATTTGGAAGGATTAAAGTACAATGAATAATTCTTGGTTGGGGCATTAATCGAGAAGTTGCCTCCTTCGTGGACCGAGTTTATGAACTATCTAAAACTCAAAATGAAGGAGATGACCCTAGATGAACTTATTGTCAAACTCCAGATTCAGGAAGGCAATAAGAAGGCCATGCCAAAGGAAAAACAACCCGCTGAGGGTAAGGCAAACCTGACGGAAGTCAAATGGAACTCAAGCAAGAAGCTGAAGTTTCCGAAGGAAGGCAAGCCCCAAACAACTGAAAAGTTCAAGAGAAATTGTAACCACTGTGGTATAGTTGGTCGCACGGCCAAAGACTGTCGCAAGCTCAAATGTGAGAATAAGGCCAAAGGCAAGGCCAAGGCTAACATCGTTGAAGACACACTCGACAACGATATGATTGAGGAGTTTTCAGCGGTAGTTCTTGAAGCTAACCTCGTTGAGAATCGGTCTGGCGGTGGCTGAACCGCAGTCTACCCGTCACATATGTTCCAATAAATAAGCCTTCTCCACATATACACCAGCCACATATAATAAATTGTTCATGGGCAACAATTCTTCTTCAGAGGTGCTGGGGGTAGGAAAGGTTACCCTAAAGATGACGTCCGGAAAGGAGCTGATTCTGCAGGAAGTGATGCATGTCCCAGAAATTCGAAGAAATTTAATTTCTGGACCTCTGTTAGTAAATGTTGGTTTTAGGCTAGTGTTAGAGGCTAACAAGTTTGTAATCACTAAAAATGAAACTTTTGTAGGAAGGGGCTTTGTCTGTGAAGGCCTCTTTAAGTTCAATGCTGCACCTATAATGCCTTCTATTTCAACTATCAATAAAATTGCACCTTCTACTTACTTGATTGAGTCAACTAATCTATGACATCATAGATTAGGACAAGTAAACTATCAATCTATCCAAAAATTGGTAAAGCTGAAATTATTGTCGTCTATTGACATAAACCCTCAACGTAAGTGTGAGGTGTGCATAGAGGCAGAACTTTCCAAGAGTCCATTTAGATCCGTCGAAAGGGATACCGCTTCTCTAGAACTTATACACACTGATATATGTGATTTGAAGTTCGCTCAAACTAGAGGGGGGAACAAGTACTTTGTGACTTTCATAGATGATGGCACAAGGTTTTGTTACCTTTACTTACTAAAAAATAAAGATGAAGCCTTTGAAGCATTCAAAAACTACAAAGCAGAAGTTGAGAATCAACTAGGCGGACGAATTAAAACTATCTGTAGCGATAGAGGGGTAGAATATGTAGCGCCTTTTGCAGAACTTTGTACTCAATCGGGTATAGTTCATCAAACAACGGCTCCTTACTCACCTCAATCAAACGGGGTTGTTGAACGCAAGAATCGAACACTAAAGGAAATGATGAATGCTCTACTCATCAATTCGGGCCTCCCTCAAACCATGTGGGGAGAAGTTGTTCTTACCGAAAATAGGATTCTTAACAGAGTCCCACACAAGTGTAAAGACAAGACTCCATACGAGCTATGAAAAAGAAAGAAACCTACCTACAAATATTTGAAGGTATGGAGTTGTCTGGCCAAGGTAAAAGTACATATGCCAAAGCAGGCCAAGATTGGACCTAAGACTGTGGATTGCATATTCATCGGATATGCCAATAACAGTAGTGCTTATCGCTTCATAGTACATAAGTCAGATCATCCGAACATTTATGAAGATACGATCATGGAATCAAGGAACACATGGTTCTTTGAAGACACATTTCCATACAAGAAAAACAACATAACCTCTCGCAAACGAAGTTATGAGCAAATCTCTGATGAACTAGGAGTCACTGACTACCTAGATCAAAATGGTTCAGATCTAGTAAATTCTGAAGTAGTTGACGATCCAGAATTTAGTATTCCAGATTCTTAGGACTTGGAAGATTCAAAGATGGAACCAAGGCAAAGCAAAAGGGCACGGAAGGACAAGTCCTTCGGTCCAGACTTTTTCGCTTATTTGGTTCAGGATGAACCACAGACAATCGCCGAGGCATTGTCAACTCCAGAAGCACCGTTCTGGAAGGAAGCTTTAAAAAGTGAGATAGAATCCATTCTGCATAACCACACTTGGGAGTTAGCAGAACTTCCCCCAGGACAAAACCGTTGGGTTGTAAGTGAATCCTTAAACGGAAGTTAAAGGCAGATGGTTTTATCGACAAGTACAAAGCTATGTTAGTAGTCAAGGGTTATCGCCAAAATGAGGGCCTTGATTACTTTGACACCTACGCTCCGGTGTCAAGAATGACATCCATACATATGTTCCTAGCTGAGGGGTATGTGGTTTCAGGACAAAAGACAAAAGTATGTCGGCTTGTTAAATCGTTGTACGGGCTGAAACAAACCCCTAAACAATGGCATGCGAAATTTGATAGTACTCTACTATCAAAATGATACGTCATTAATGGAGGTGACAAATGTGTCTACATGAAAGGAAATTTCAAATCCTTCGTCATGATATGACATATGTGGATGACTTGTTGATCACTGAAAGCAGTACTGGAATAATCCTAGAGACTAAGAACATGTTAAAACAATGTTTTGACATGAAAGATATGGGCATTGCAGATGTCATCTTAGGGATCAAGATCTCTAAGACATCTAGTGGACTGGTCTTATCTCAATCTCACTACATCGAGAATGTACTGAAGAAATTTGGGATGTTCGACAGTTCACCGGTATCAACACCATTGGATATAAGTCAAAAGCTTGACAAATATCTGGGTAAGCCCGTACGCCAGGAGCGATATGTGCAGATTGGTAGTCTGATGTATATCACAAACTGCACTCGACCTGATATCGCTCATGCAGTCAATAAATTGGCTAGGTTCACTCGAAATTCAAGTGAGGATCACTGGAAAGCGTTGAACAGGATACTAAAGTTCCTAAAGTTCACGATACATTTCGGGTTACACTATTCAAGATATCCAGCGGTACTAGATGGGTACAGCGATGCAAACTGGATATCTGATAGCGACGACATCAAGTCCACCAACGGATATATTTTTACAATCGGTGGTGAAGTTGTGTCTTAGAAATCCTCTAGGCAAACTCTTATTGCCCGATCCACGATGGAGTCGGAATTCATCGCTTTAGATAAAGCGGGAGAGGAAGCTGAGTGGCTTCATGGTTTTCTAGAGGATGTCCCATGTTGGAATAAACCCGTGTCTGTTGTAATGATCCACTGCGATAGTCAGTCACCTCTAGAAAGGGCACGAAGTTCAATATACAACGGTAAGTCTCGTCATATTCGATGGAGGCATGAGTCTGTTAGGCAGTTGATCACCTCGGGTATTATTTCCATTGATTACATAAAATCTAAGGAAAATATCATAGATCCCTTGACGAAAGGGAATACCCAAAGATCTGTTGTTTTGCTTGTCTAGGGGAATGGGCTTAAAATATAAATAATAAGAACCGATATAGTGGACACCCAACCTTACAGACTGGAGATCCCAGGAATAAGGTTCAATGGGAAAACTAAACTGTAAGGCTCCGTGAGCGCTTCGGTGGAAGCAAGAGCACTTCGGACAATGTGTCTTTCTTAAGAAACATAATCCAAGGTCGTTCCCGTGATAGGCAAAAAGTGCTACCTGTAAGAGGGGTAAAGGATAAGTTTTCAAACCTTTAATGATCCTCAAAAGTTGAGGTTAGGTTGGTGAAATTTTTAATGGTTCTTAATGCTTGTATAGCGGGGTATTACAGGATACCTTGTAGGAGACCACCTATTTAAGTGCGAGGACAGGCCGCCTCAAATGAACGCACTTAAGAATCCAAGGGAGTCCACGACCCACGATGGACAAAACACTAGAAAGATTGAGTAGGAAAGGTGTTGTGTTGGTACCATTGTCTTGACATATACTAAACACTGATGGTTCAAGACATCACGTTCACCGCGCAGTAAATATGTCCGATGATATTCTACTATGGAAGGTTCAAAGTTCCGGCTACCTCTCCGGATGCAACATCGTTCCGCCAAGTGATTGTTAGAAAGGCACCATGTGCGTGCACCAAAATCTCTTCCAAGAGGGGATTGTTGGAAATATTTATTAAATGTGAAATAAAGTAAATCCTATTAATTATGAATCGAACAATTGGGGCCCCGCACGTAGGAAACCTTATTTTCACACACGTGCACACGTAGTGCCAAGGATCAAAATTTCCTTAATGGAAAAGATATTGTGCATTATACGAATTGTTTGAGGCGTAAGGTAATACGGTTATTAGTCAAATGACGAATGATTTCACGTTGGTAAATGAAGGATGAAGTGTATAATGTGTAAAGATGAAGTGAATCGAAATCACCACGAAACCGGAAAGGTCGCGACTCATCGTGTAAGCGCGGCGGCGAAGCGGTCGCGACTCTAATTGACGTTTCAATTCCAGTAACTCAGTGAAATTGAAGGGACTTGGCTCTAATTGACGTTCGGTTCGGTGAGTTCTCCGAAGAGCGCTCTCGACTGTTTCAATCCGTTGGAGGTGAATTAAAAACTGATTCTTGGGCTGACTTTGGAGTATTTACTCTTCATTATTTTGCTCATTAATTCAGCCATTACTTGGCTGAATTGTAACTCTAAATTCAAGGCATTAACATGACATTCATGGCCATAACTTAGTCATTTGAAGAGTCATCATCTACACACTATAAAATGAGACACAAGACTCATTTGAAAAAACACTTGACATCTTACACTCAACAATTCTCTGAAATTGTCTTCCTCTCTTGCAATCACAAACACTCAGAAATCTTTCTTCCAAAGCAAACACTTGAGTTCTCTTTGCTCATCTGTTTGATTGATGTTTTATCTTGAGAGATAAGTTGTCATTACAAATGTTGAAAGAATATACAGGGCAATATTATTTTAAGGATGGATCAAGAATTTGGTCGACTCAGCAAACCCTCATAATTGATCATTTCCAGATTTCTAACAAATAGTTGTTGTTGTTATTTTTCCGTTTGACGTCCGCATGGGCGTAGCTCAGTTGGTTCCAGGGTGGTAGATTGCCCCACTCCCAAGTAGGCAGGTTCGAGTCCTGACAACCGCAGTGTGGAAGTTTCATTCCTCCTTTGTGAAGGATGACTCCTTGTGGACATCAGACACTGTGCCTCCCACCTAGTAGGCCGCTGAGTTACTATGATTTATCTCCTCCACCAATCTCTGTCTGGTCGGAAGGTGAAGGCCCCGTGGGCGAGAAATTTCGTCCTTTGTCCCCAAAAAAATAGTGGACATAAGGCTAGACTTCAATGATCGAGATTCCACTATTTTCCAGACACAAGTTGGACACTTGGTAATCCACTCATATCAAAGAGTTGTTTTCCGTAACTTTCATTTTTAGATCTACCAATTAGATCTTAGTTAATATAATATCCATTCTAAAACGAACTTATATGTAAAAACTCTTTTTGTGTAACTTTTTTATTTTATTCGTAATGATAATTTTTTATAATTATAAAAAATACCATGACATATATCAGATTATCATAAGTTACAATGATACTTTTGATATATACCAAAAGTGTCTATTCCTTTTTAAAATTTTATGTTCAGTTCATTTTTAATATAATAAACGATGCCATATAAAATGAGGCAAATTGAGTAATATTAATTGTCAAGAATTTTACTATATTTTATTATTTAATGTTTAAACTGTCATAATTCAATTACTTTTCAATTATAGTATTACATCCTGCTACTTTTTTTCTGGCATACCTACTAAGAAATTTATTTAATAACATCACTAATAAAGGGGGTTTGACTTATTATTTCTTTTCTATTACTTTTATTTCTTTTATAAAGAAGTGATTAATAGTATATGACCTGTTAGAGTTAGGGGTGAGCGGGTCCGGGTACCCTATCATTTTTGAACTACCCGGACCCTACCCTATAAAAGACCGGTTCCTAAATTTACTACCCGGAACTTACCCGTAGCAATCATTACCTGGAACCTATCCGAATTCTGCGGTTTCGGGTAGGTTCCCGGGTACCCGTGCTCACATGATCAATGTAATAAATAAATTGTGGAGTGCAGAATGTGTGGGCCGAGTTATCCGTTCAAAGGCAGATTATGGCATGATGATTTTTGCTGACAAAAGGTTTGCTTCTTTGTCTGAGTCGGTTGTATAGTGGAGTATTAATAGAGAAACAACTAGGAAGTGGAACAAAATTTAGAAAAGATGCACAAGCAACATGTGATATATCTTACCGGACCCCTCTTTCTATTATCCTAACCTACACTCTCTATATTGTTGTATGTGTCTTTTATAATAACTTTGAAGAGTTTCTAAGTGATAGATGTGTTGTTTAGAAGGCAAGTTAGATACTTTGTTATTGAAAAATTGACAAGACAATGAAACAAATAGTTAGCCGTCCTGGGTGAATTTCTTGAATATGTACTAACCCACGTGCTCCACTTTCCCAGTGGATAGTTGGTTAAATGCCCCAAAGATAAAAAATAAATAAGTTAAATGGGGTGGGTTCATAGGATCCTGGTCCGGGTACCCGTCTCTACATTTTGAAATCGGAATCGGACCCTGTTTTATCGGTTCCTAATTTTACTACCCGGAACCTACCCGTTATTCTAATATATCTATCCGGAACCTACTCGTTAGTGTCGATTTCAATCGGGTATTTGAGTACCCTGTACCCGTGCTCACCCCTAGTTAGAGTAGTTCAAAGTTGAATTAGAATAAAGTCATTACTACCTTCTTTGTACTATAATAAAGACTCTATCAACAATTATGAAATCTCCGACAGGCATATAGTTATAGACCATGTATAGAAACATCAATTTTTAAATTAACTAACAAGTGATCTACAATTTGGATTAATTTTTTAAATTAAAGTTTCAAATAAAAGAAATTGGAGGGAGTAGGGCTGTTATTGGTCCGGTCCGGGTATTGACATATCGAAACCGGACCGATAAGGTTACCAGTCCGGACCGAGACTGGACCGATAAGAATTCGATCCTGAAAAGAGATTCGGGAACGATACCTTATCGGGCGGGTACCCGACCCGGTCCGATAAGGTTATCGGTCCGGTCCTAGATACTGTTTCCGGTTCGAAACCGATTCGAAATAGGATCGATGGGACCCAAAAGATTTTTTTAAAATTGAATTTCCAATACTGAAATTGACATTCTCGAAAACATTACCACGAAATTCGTACGTTGAAATATATTGTATATCGCGAGATATGTAGGGAAGAAAATGAAAAATTAGAAATCGATTTGGGGAACGTCAAATCGATTGAAAATACGGTCGTTTTTTGAGAAATCGGTTGCGCAAGGTCATGTCTCAAAAAAATAAGCGAAATAAAAAAAAATAGGTGAAACAGATGTCCAAGCGAAGAGTTATGACCATTTTAAGTTGCACCAATTTACAACTACTTTATTTTCTCTCTATATTTTAAGTTATCGGGTAATTAGACCGGGTTATCGAACCGGATCCTTATCGGTCCGGATCTTTATGTCTGGTACTCGTATTCGGACTGTTAAATTTTTGGATGGAGTATCGGTTCGGATATTTCGGTTTGATTCTCGGATGTATCTGAACCGATAACAGTCCTAGGAGGGAGTAATAATTTTCAACCACTAATAATTCAACGGAGTACCATTTTCACACGGTCAAGTCAAACGTCCAACCTTCACTAGTGGAAAAGAGCCTTTTCAATCAATTCCAATAACATCATCTACCTCTTTCAATTCAATCTAATAATAAATACAAAAATAAAAAGAATTTAAGATTTTCTGGTGGCATATCCGAGAATCATACAATTTTTTTATGCCACAAAGGTTCGGACACCACACCACCACTTTTAATAGCAGTAGGACAATTCTTTTACGGCAAAGTACTTGCTACTTTATCCATAAAATTATATTAAAGATAAAAAAATCTAATTATTTTTAAAAATTTTAAAACGATAAATAATTTAAGCAAAAACTGTAATTTTAACTTACTCATATTTCTCGGCCTTGAAATGAGCGAATCCGGTTCGGATCCTCTCATCCAGGACAGACTTTTTCCCGCCGGTGCCTTCTAGCTCCGCCGTCAACTGCCGTATCTTCACGGCAGCTGCATCTTCCAGCTCATTTTTCTCACTATCACGAAACACAAAATCAAAAATATATAATTAAAAAAATTAAATATATAATCTCCCAACTCCATGTAGGACCCACAGACAAAAAAGTGTGTGTCCCATATATTGCAATCAGACAAAACAGTTAGGGGACGTTTGATACGATAAGATAGCATAGTTAGAATGTTAGGATTAAGTTTGAAATAAAAATTTATATTATATTTAATTGTCGGTATAAATGACACAAAATTTCAAATTTAATCGTGAATATTCATCTTATCCAATCAAATTTAGCATTATGTTATTCCACATTCTAAGTGAAATAAATTAATTCAAAAATTACAATTCACGATAATTTAGTCAGCTATACAAACGACTCCTTAAAATGCGTCTAATATGAGAGATGAGAAATAATTAATTTTAAGATTAAATTTAGAATGAATTTATCTCACATTTAATTAAAATAAAATCCATAATAATTAATTTCAAAGTTATAGCGTTAACTTTATGATAATTAATCTCGAAATAAGGTATTTGCCCACCAAACAAGCCCGTAGGGTTGCTCAAAAGATGAGATGATAAAATCAGCGTTGGTCCGTTTTTATAGGAAATTGCGAAATGACGGATCAGGACAAAATTCAATGCACTAATTACGTTATAGAAGTTACCGAAAGTCCAAGGGGAAAGGACAGGAAACGGAAAATGGTACTATTACTCCCTCTCTCTCACACACTACCTGAGAAGCTTTTTCAGTCCTGCAATGGCGTCTTCATATGAATCATCTGCCATTTTCGTAACCTGCAAGTCAGAAAATTTTAAAAAAAAAAAATTACAAAAACAACGTTGTTACACACAAATCTCACATTAATTTCACCAAAACATCATATAATCCAACAAAAAACAACAACAATCCATCTTGTGTTATTTGTTCTTACTTAATTTCAATAGTTCTACAAAAAGAGATTCAATTAAATGGATTAAATTGCATTTTTCTAAACAAATTAAGAGTTCCATGTTAGGCATAACTTCAACCTGTCTACAACAATAATACTATATCCAGTGAAATTTCACAACGTGAGGTCTGACTTCAACCGGTCTATTTACCAAAAATCATAATTGCACGAAATAGGACATAAATTACATTTTAATAAGCTTGATCGCAATTCTACGAAGATCGACAAAATTGAATCAGAAAAAAAATGAGAATTATGGAGATTTGAATGTACCTCACGTTGACTTGTTGAAAATAAAGTCATTTTGATTTTTGAAGGTAGCAATGAAAAAGATTATGGTTTCTTTTTTTTCCAAAAAAATATATAAAACGCTAAACAGTAAACAAACTCACGTTCTTTGTTTCGTAAATGGCGATGTAGGGACTATTTATAGAAAGGGATTTAACTATGGTTAGTTGAGGAGTTAATCCATGGTTAATTTTGATCATGTGTGTGGATTGAAATTTGTATAATTTAATTTAATTAGGGATTGAAATTTGCGAAATTAATATTTATTTAGATTGAAAAATGAATATTCAACGCCTTAATGGAAGGAACATGTAAAGGTCGTCAGCCATTTTGCAGTGCTGTTATGGGGAATGGGCCACTGGCTTCACTTTCTCCAATTTTATTTTAATTATGACCTTTTAAATATTTAACAATTTTGGCCAATCGAATTCTACGTGTAATATTATGGTAATTTCTCCGTTCTATTTTAAGTTTTTTACTTTTTTTTTGTCTTGTCTTAAAAATATTGTATCTTTCTATATTTAGTAAATTGACAATTCAAATATTATACGTGTAATATGATCTCTGATGACTGAATTGTAAAAATCAAATCCTTAAAAATGTGTTTACTGAATCAGGGGCACACATTCATAATACATTAATCCGACATATTAGAATCCTGTTGTCTTCTAATTATATAACTAAGTCAAAAACAGGAATATGATTATTTATTATTAAGTTATTAGTATTATGATTATTAATTATTAATTTATAAGGTTTTAGGTAAACGGTTATGACGTGCAATGTGGCTTTCCTGGCTAGCCGGTGGCTGTTTGTTTCCCATGGGCAAGTCAACCATGGAGTGCCACCATATATATACACCTATTTTTGGCTATTGGAGTGAACATTGATTCATTTCTTCAACATTTTGTGTTCTTTAAAATAATTAATCATATTTTGTTGGAACTAAGGTAGGCTTTATTTGTCTTTTGAATATAAGGAAATGGTAAAATTTGTGCTTCAACTCTATGAAAATGCTTCAGATTTATCTACCGTTATTAGTTGGGGCCAAAGCTATCTTTGTCATTGACAAAATCGGCAAGAGTTGCCACAGAAGGCAACTTTTAAATCATTACTTAAAAATAGAAATTAGTGACAGATATTATGTAGCTAAACAGAAAAAATTGTTGCTAATTCTATTTAGCGGTGGATAATCAACAATTTTTGTTAGGTACGAATTGTTTAGTGACGGATTAGCAATGGAGTTCGTAGAAAATTTCAATTTCTTTTTTTTGTAGTGAACGCATGAATCTTTTTTGTAGGAAAAAGGGTCAATTGTACCCTTGAATTAAGCAAAATTGATTCATATTTGTGTTGGAAATTTACTAAACGTGAAATAAAGTTAATCTTATTAATTATGACTCGCACAATTGGGGCCCCGCACGTCGGAAACGTTGTTTTCATACACGTGCACATAATGTGTCAAGGATCGTAATTTCCTTAATGGAAGAGATATTGGTACGTATACGAATTGTTTGAGACGTAAGATAATATATGGTTATTGGCCAAATGACAATGGTTTCACGTTGGTAAATGAAGGAAGACGTGTAAGATGTGTAAAAGATGAAACGAGTCGGAAAACGATGCGGAGCCTCGAAGGGCCACGGCGTCGGCGACGCCCGAAACTCTCTGAAGTTTGGGCGCCGCGGCGCTACGACTATTTCAGACAGTTGGAGAAGAAATAAAACTGATTTTTGGACTGACTTTGGAGCATTAATTCTCCATTATTTGGCTCATGAATTCAGTCATTATTTGACTGAATTGTAACTCCACAATCAAGGCTATTATATGATCATTCAAGGTCATTACTTGGCTATGTGGAAGGTCATCTTCTCCACACTATAAAATGGAGCCTTGAGCTCATTTGCAATACACTCAACAATTTTCATAAAATTGTCCTCCTCTCTAGCAATATTCATACACTCAAATATCTTTCTTCCTAAGCGAACACTTGAGTCTCATTTGCTCACTTGTTTTTTTTTTAATCCACTAGACTTGTGGGCCTAGGTTGTTTTTCTTAATAATAAAAAGGCCCAAATGTCTTTGATCACTTGTTTGATTGTTGTTTTATCTTGGAAGATAAGTTGACATACAACCGTTAAAGGATTATACGGGGTAATATTATCTTAAGGAAAGATTAAAAAATCAATCAACTCAGCAAGCCATTTTCCTTGTTCTATTTTCAGATTTCTAAACATATTGTTGTTGTTGTTCTCAAGGGGCTTTCTGCAGTTCCAACGAAGATCTCAAGACTCAAAGAAGGATCAAAGACAGAAGGTCAAGATCATCAACACTTATTATTGTTGTAACAACTGATGTTAGGCTTCAAGTCTATTGTATTGTAATTGTTTATCCTTTCTAAGCACTAGTGGTAATTGTATATTATTCTCGTACATCCATTGTATAACTCACAATCTTAAGATAATATTTGTACTAGTGCTAGGAAGATGTATGTCAACAAAATTTGATCCTAGTTTTGGGTCTCTCTTTGACGATAGTTACAAATCTGTTTTCGTCAAAAGTGAGATCTATGTTGAATGATCCTGAACTTGAAGATATTGACGATAGTCATACTAGCAAGGCTAAGTATCAAGGAAGATTTATTGTCACCGCTCCCGAGAGTGGTGGAAACAAGTGTCCATGAGAGGTTGAGGATGTCAACTGGAACTTGAGGAGAAGGTTGAAGATGATTTTCATCGTGTAGCAGAAAGCCTACATCTCATGGAAAGAAGAATTTGGACACGTCACTAACGTGGGCCAGATTCCAAAGGTATGAGTTAATTAGTCTTCCTTATTAAATTTGAGATTGAAAGATGAATTTCTGAATAAAAGGGAATAAAGCAAGGCTAGGAATATGAAGAGTTTTTCATTAAAACTTATATTCCCGACACCCTAAAATCAGAAATTGGACTACTCACCTTTTCATTTATAATTGGACTGTTATAAACAACAACCTAAAAGAAATGGACTTAGAATGTAATAGACTTGATTTATGGACAATCTGTAAAGTCCGGGAAAAAATAATAATATATAGTTGTTGGTTGGTTTAATAAAAATATATATATTTCATAATCTTTTTATAAGGACTACATGGCATGTTAGAAATCTATTAGTTGGCAAAATATATAATTCATAACCTTTTTATAAGGACTACATGACATGTTAGAAGTCTATTAGTTGACAAAATATATAATTCAAGCCTTAAAGACTTCAAGAATTAACCACATTAAAAAAAATCTGCATACACATTTCTTTGGTAAGGAAACAACCTACTTCCCTTCCTCTCCCCTTTAACTCCCCTCCACTCTTGGCTTTCCCCCTCCCATAAGTTATACAAACACCCTTACTTATACATTATACTTGGCACAAACAAAGGGACTAGCACAAAGAATACAAAATCAGAAAAAAAAACAAGTGAACAAGAAGAGGAAAAATCTGAAAAACATCAAGAGAGGAAGGAGAACAAAAATAGGAATACTAGGGAGCAAGGATCACTTGTAGCAACAGAACAACAATCCTTTTCACGCTTACAAGGTGAGTTTTCTCACTCAGAAATTCTTGGTAACATCCTTTATTTTTAGTTCAATACATGTTAGAATAAGAATTGAGTGTTGAAAAGAAATATTGAACTTTTGATTGTTTAGACAACTAGTTGCGTCATGAACTTTACGAACTGTTCTCACTGAGTTATAATTGTTAGAATTTGATGAAATTCGGAGGCATTGTACACATCTCTAATATGATCATATAGAACCAAAAATGAGGTAAAATGGACGTACGGTTTGAAATTTATCATAGTTCAAAGTTCCTGCCTTAGATTTGGTCGAAATTCGGAAAAGCATAATTACGGACTGTTTTTATTGAGTTTTACTTATTAGAATTATATGAAAATTTCCATGGTTGTAAATCTCTCTGTTACTGACAGATATATATAAAGATTTATTAAAACGGACTTACGAGTTGAGAGTTATTGTAGTTTGAAGTTGCTGCCTCGGATTCGTCGGAATCCAGAAGGGCAAGACGTTGAAACGTAAAACTGTACTAATCTGTGGGGAATATGATAATTGTTTCTAAATGAAAGTTCTAGATCTCTTTGTTGTGGACATTTTGAGACCTTACGGGGGTCTATCCGACTTACGGATTGAGAGTTATCGCTGTTTAAAGTTTCTGCCTCGGATCTATCGAGATTCAGGAAGGGCAGCGAATAAAAGTGTAAAACTGTACCAAATGGTACAGAATATGAAAGGATGGTTCACATGGAGACGTGTAGCTCTCTGTTCTCGTCGTTTTGAGATTTTATGGGGCTTGAACGGGTTTACAGATTAGGAGTTATGACTATTCTAAGATTGAGTGTTGTTTAATAAATATTCTGCCGAAATAAATTTCATGTGGCTGTTTTGAGGATAAATTTGTGTTAGTTACCCAAAGTAGTTTTAAATGAAATTTGGTACAGTGAAAGATCCCCGTCTTACCTTAGTTTCCGCAGAAACACCTTAGTTGGAGTTATGGTTAAAAGTTATAATCGTTACAAGTATGAATGACAGAATGTTAGAAAAGATAATAGTATTTATTTGATCTTACGAAAAATATGAAAAGTGAATACGTGTTCACATAAATATATAAATATATAATGGATCGGGTTGCGCGCAACAAAGCGTAAAGTGAATACGCGTTCACAAATACGTAAACATAATGGATCGGGTTGCACGCGCAACAAAGCGTAAAGTGAATATATGTTCACAAATACGTAAATATAATGGATCGGGTTGCAGCGCAACAAAGCGTAAAGTGAATACGCGTTCACAAATACGTAAACATAATGGATCGGGTTGCGCGCAACAAAGCGTAAAGTGAATATATGTTCACAAATACGTAAATATAATGGATCGGGTTGCGCGCAACAAAGCGTAAAGTGAATACACATTCACAAATACGTAAACATAATGGATCGGGTTGCGCGCGCAACAAAGCGTAAAGTGAATACGTGTTCACAAATACGTAAATATAATGGATCGGGTTGCACGCGCAACAAATATGAAAGATGAATACGTGTTCACCTATATATAAATATGAAAAGTGAATACGCGTTCACAAATATATAAATGTAATAAACATGTGGAAATGCGAGGAATGTCTTAACGTATAATACGAGATAAAATGAAGTGTTAGTTAAACGAGAATTTCCTATGAGGAGTTGTTGCATATTTAAAGATGTTGTAACTCGATATGTTTTGCAATATGCTTATTACGTTATAATGTGATTGCACTTGGAATATTGTGGTGTTACTTTGAATTGCGGTAAGGTTCTCACTCATTGGATGGTAGAGTGACTCTTTATTTAACATGTTTGAAAGCGTGATAGAGGAAAGGCTCCACGCCAAGGCTAGCGATCGTCCGCGACCTCTTGTCATACCAAGTCCATTGCTTGGGCTTGGTACTCGTCGAGTTCGAATGTCGATTCGGTGTCTCGGGAAATGCAGTGTGGAATGGTCTCCTTCCAACTTAGAATAATATTTGTCGGTATATGTCTATGTAGAAACAATATTTGCACGAGTATGGGATCGCGTTATAATTTCAATAAAGTCATAAACAAATTTCTGTATTTTTATTTTTATTAATAGCTCAGTATTTGAATATAAGTTTAAATTTCTAAATAAAGAGAATAAAATGGTGCTCACGGTGGAAAATAATTGTCCAGTGCCATCACGCCTAAGTAAAGACTTAGGAAAATTTGGGGCGTGACATGTTGGTATCAGAGCTAAACCAGGTTAAGAGATTCTAGGAAGTTTTTTTCGAGTTGGGTGTTTGAGCGGTTACTTATTGCGGCGGTGTGCGCGCCACCTTAGTAATAAGTAAGCGGAATAACATCCTAAAGTTTCACTTCTTTCATACTCTTCTCGTGCCTATCTTGAGTCTTTTCAAAGACTTGGTTCTCGTACTACCTTGAAAAGGATTGTGGAAGGGAGTGTACAACGATAAAATAACCAGATGTATTTGCACCGACCAGAAAAGGTAGGAGAGGTACAGATAGACTATGGGGCAAATTTTGTGAGAATAAGGAAACATATCTATACAGGAAGGACTACAAGTCTAACCCAATAGTATTTCTCGATGTGGTAGAAAACCTCATTTACGAGGATGTGTGGAGACGCATAGCGTCAATTTAGTGTCGCTTGCGGTTAGTGGGCGACACGGGTGTGGTGGAGAAATTTTAGAAAAATCGTCCCGATGTCACCACCAATGACTTGGGAGGTTGAGCGGCATTCGTTGAGAAATTTATGCCTAATACGCGCAAGGATGCGCTCGAGGCGAGTTTGAACAATTGAAACAAGGAGACCGCAATGTGATATAATACAATACCTAATTCATCCGATTGTCGACATCTGGCGCATATTATTCCTACTGAGAAGGGAGAAGGTCAAAAGAGTTGTTGGGGTTTAAACCCAAACTTGGAAGAAGGTAGTGACATTAGCCCATTATCGGGCATACCCGGATCATCGGTATGACAATGAGGATAGAAGGTTTTGCTAAAGCAACAAAAAAAAAAAAGTATTCGCAGAAAAGGTTTCGGACGTCAGGATCATTTAGTCAGAGTCAAAATCAGAAGCAGGAGTTTAGTAAGGGATCTTCAAGACCGAACCAATCTATGGGCCAGTCTTATTTCAAGCCTAAGGCGAACAGTTGGTTTAATCACCAAGTGAGCAAGGACAAGGCCACCAATCCTAACACAGGAGGGGACAAACCGGTTTGTAAGATTTGTCAAAGGAAATACGCTGGTGAATGTCGGCTCTTAACGAAGTCATGTTATAACTGTGGAGAATCAGGCCACTATGTCGGGGATTGCAAAAAGAGGACTCAGATACAATCTATTCAGGGGAGGTCAGAAGCAACCACAACTGCCTACAGGGGAAATCAGGGAAATCAACCCCGCCAGAGTCAGGGAGGTCAACAACCCAACAATTCTAATCGGCTCTACGCTTTGCCCCAGAGGAATGAGGCAGAAGCATCTAATGCGGTGGTCACAGGTATTTTGCTAGTCTCGAGTATTCCTGCATTTGTATTATACGATCCTGACTCTACATTTTCATATGTGTCAATGGGCTTTGCTAAGAATTTACATGTAGAACCTTCTTATTTAAGTGAACCTTTTGAGGTTATGACACCAGTAGGGGCCTCAATTTGGGCCTCTCGGGTGGTAAATAATTTCCCATTAGAAGTGAATGGCAGGGGAACAATGGTGAACCTAGTACTACTTGATATGGTAGACTTCGACGTCATTTTGGGTATGGATTGGTTGTCGGCATGTTATGCCATGTTAGATTTTCGACGAAAGATAGTGAGGTTAACTTTTCCCGGAGAACCAGAAGTTGTTATAAGGGGTAGGGTTGGAATATCCTCAGGTCAGTTTATTTCCTACCTTGGGGCTCAAAAGTTATTGAGAAGTCACAGAGTGGAGTATGCATATCTGGCTAATATAGTGGATACCCAAAAAGAATCCCCAGCGGTGAATGATGTTCCTATTGTTCAAAATTTTCCGGAGGTTTTTCCTGAAGATCTTCCATGCCTTCCTCCGGATAGAGAAGTGGAGTTTGCCATAGAGTTAATTCCGGGTACAAGACCCATTTCTATTCCTCCATATCGAATGGCCCCAGCTGAATTGAAGGAGTTAAAAGAACAATTGAAGGATCTTCTGGATAAAGGCTTTATAAGGCCTAGTGTTTTCCCAGTGCACGATCTGTTTGTGAAAAGAAAAGACGGATCGCTCCAAATGTGCATCGATTATCGCGACTCAATAAGGTCACGATCGAAGCGGTACCCATTACCAAGAATCGATGATCTTTTGACCAACTTCGAGGAGCTAGCTATTTTTCCAAGATTGATCTCGTTCGGGATATCACGGTGAAAATAAATCCGGATGATATATCCAAAAGCGACCTTTAGAACCCGTCGACCATTATGAGTTCTTGGTCATGTCTTTTGGGTTAACGATGCCCCAACAACTTTTATGGATTTAATGACAGAATCTTCAAACCATTCCTAGATTTGTTCGTGATTGTGTTCATAGATGATATCCTAATCTCTGATAGAGTGTTGAAGAACATGAAGAGCATCGAGGTAGTGCTTGAAGTCTTGAAACAGGAGAAACTATATGCTAAATTTTCAAAGTGTGAATTTTGGTTGGAAGAGGTAGCCTTTTTGGGTCATGTTGTGTCGAGGATGAAATTATGGTAGACCCAGGAAGATAGAAGCAATGAAGAATCGGCCAAACCGACCACTCCGACGAGGTTAGAAGTTTCTTGGGTTTGGTGGGTATTATAGAAGATTCGTAAAGGTTTTTCTAGTCTTCTTGCTCATTTGACCGGTTGACTCAAAAGCGGTTAAGTACCGATGGTCGAAGCATGTGAAGCAAGTTTTGAAACTAAAGGAATTGTTGACTCTGCGCGATCCCTAACCTTACCATCGGGACAAGAAGGGTTCACGATCTATTGCGATGCCTCAGAGTTGGGTTAAGATGTGTCTTGATGCAGTTTGGAAAGGTTATGCGTATCATCTAGGCGATTGAAGATACATGAGAAGAATTACCCAACTCATGACTTGAAATTAGTTGCGGTGGTGTTTGCCTTACGAATATGGAGACATTATTTGTATGGTGTGCATGTGGACATATTTACATATCATAAGAGTTTGCGATTACATAACCACGCAGAAGGATTTGAATCTCAGACAAAGAAGATGGTTAGAGTTGCTTAAGGATTATGACCTTTGTATTCTTTACCATCACAGGAAAGCAACGTGGTGGTGGCGCTCGATAGGAGATCAATGGGCAGCAGCCCATTTGGTAATACAAAATAGGTATTGTTCGGGAGGTACAAAGATTGGGAAACCTCGGGGTTAGCTTAGCGAGATCGGTGAAGGTAGGGTGGTGGTACATGATACCTCGCGATGCCTTAGCTTAAATAAAAGAAAGTCGGTTTGAGGATACGGAGTTTGTTGGATTTCGGAGAGGAACCAACAGGAAAACCTTCACGATTTACATTGGGAGATAATGGCGGAACCGCCCGGTATAGGGGTAGGTTATGTGTTCCTAAGGTAAAGGATCTAAGGAGGAAGATCTTAGATGAGGGTCACAACACAAGATATTCCATTCATCCAGGGTCAACAAAAATGTATCAGGACCTCAAGGCAAATTACTGGTGGGACGGGATGAAGAAAGACGTTCATGGAGTTTGTCGGGAGGTGTCTTATATGTCGGTGAAAGTGAACATCAAAACTGGCGGATTACTTGAGGACATTGGAGTCCCCGTGTGGAAGTGGGAGGCGATTCATATGGATTTCGTAACTGGTCTACCGAAAACTCGAGAAGGGTATGATTCTATTTGGGTGATTGTTGATCGACTTACAAAGTCAACCCATTTCTTACCGGTCAAGACTACGTATCGCGCACCACAGTACACACAGATTTATTTGAAGGAGATTGTGCGGTTACACGGGATTCCCTTACAAATTATTCCAGATAGGGTTCCCGATTCACCTCACACTTTTGACAAAGTTTCCAGCAGGGTCTCGGGACAAAAGTTATGTTAAGCACGACTTTCCACCCGCAAACAGATGGGCAAGCTGAGCGAACAATTCAAACACTTGAGGACAGGTTGCGATCTTGTGTGTTAGATTTTCGGGAAATTTGGTTGGACCATCTATGTATAATTGAGTTCGCTTACAACAATAGTTTTCACTCTAGCATACAAATGGCCGTTTGAAACATTATATGGGCGAAAATGTAGGTATCCACTTGGATGGTTCGAGTGGGTGAGACCTTAATCGTTCGGACTGAAGTCATTCAAGAAACAAATGATAAGGTACAAATGATTCGAGAGGATCAAAACAGCTCATAGTCGTCATAAGTCATATGCGGATCATCGGAAAGAGATCTTGAATTCCAAGAGGGGAGAAAGTATTTTTAAAAGTGTCCCCGATGAAGGGAGTGATGCGCTTTGGTAAGAAAGAGAAATTGAGCCCAAGGTTTATTGGGTCATATGAGATCTTGCGAAGAGTGGGAATGTGGCTTATGAATTAGCACTTCCACAAGAGTGGCGGTGCATCCGGTGTTTCATGTGTCAATGTTACGAAAATACTTGCACGATCCAAGTCACGTCGTCCTTCCCGAGACAGTTCTTAATGAAGAGCTTGATATGAAGAGGTTAGGTGGAAATACTTGATAGGAAGGTTAAGCGCCTTAGGAGTAAAGATATTGCTTAGTGAAGGTCACATGGAGGAATCACTCCACGAGAGGAAGCCACCAGGAAGTCGAAGAGGCGATGAAAGTCAAATATCTATTCCTATTTGACTAAGGAAAAAAAAAAGTGTTACATAGTACTTCATATGTGTGCCATTTGAGTGTCTATATGCATGTGTTACAACTTTATTCACATTCGAGGGCGAATGTTTCTTAAGGAAGGAGAATGTGAAGCCCCAAATTAGTGTTACAATAACAATAAACATTATTGTGTCTATGTGATTATGTTATGACCTTATTCACATTCGAGGGCGAATGTTGCTTAAGGAGGAAAGAATGTAAAGTCAGGAAAAATAATAATATATAGTTGTTGGTTGGTTTAATAAAAATATATATTTTATAATCTTTTATAAGGACTACATGACATGTTAGATCAGTTTTACAATAAAAATAAACATTATAGTGCCTATGTGATTATGTTATGAACTTATTCACATTCGAGGACGAATGTTGCTTAAGGAGGAAAGAATGTAAAGTCCGGGAAAAAATAATAATATATAGTTGTTGGTTGGTTTAATAAAAATATATATATTTCATAATCTTTTTATAAGGACTACATGACATGTTAGAAATCTATTAGTTGGCAAAATATATAATTCATAACCTTTTTATAAGGACTACATGACATGTTAGAAGTCTATTAGTTGACAAAATATATAATTCAAGCCTTAAAGACTTCAAGAATTAACCACATTAAAAAAAATCTGCATACACATTTCTTTGGTAAGGAAACAACCTACTTCCCTTCCTCTCCCCTTTAACTCCCCTCCACTCTTGGCTTTCCCCCTCCCATAAGTTATACAAACACCCTTACTTATACATTATACTTGGCACAAACAAAGGGACTAGCACAAAGAATACAAAATCAGAAAAAAAAACAAGTGAACAAGAAGAGGAAAAATCTGAAAAACATCAAGAGAGGAAGGAGAACAAAAATAGGAATACTAGGGAGCAAGGATCACTTGTAAAGAACAACAATCCTTTTCACGCTTACAAGGTGAGTTTTCTCACTCAGAAATTCTTGGTAACATCCTTTATTTTTAGTTCAATACATGTTAGAATAAGAATTGAGTGTTGAAAAGAAATATTGAACTTTTGATTGTTTAGACAACTAGTTGCGTCATGAACTTTACGAACTGTTCTCACTGAGTTATAATTGTTAGAATTTGATAAAATTCGGAGGAATTGTACACCTCTCTAATATGATCATATAGAACCAAAAATGAGGTAAAATGGACGTACGGTTTGAAATTTATCATAGTTCAAAGTTCCTGCGTTAGATTTGGTCGAAATTCGGAAAGGCATAATTACGGACTATTTTTATTGAGTTTTACTTATTAGAATTATATGAAAATTTCCATGGTTGTAAGTCTCTCTGTTACTGACAGATATATATAAAGATTTATTAAAACGGACTTACGAGTTGAGAGTTATTGTAGTTTGAAGTTGCTGCCTCGGATTCGTCGGAATCCAGAAGGGCAAGACGTTGAAACGTAAAACTGTACTAATCTGTGGGGAATATGAAAATTGTTTCTAAATGAAAGTTCTAGATCTCTTTGTTGTGGACATTTTGAGACCTTACGGGGGTCTATCTGACTTACGTATTGAGAGTTATCGCTGTTTAAAGTTTCTGCCTCGGATCTATCGAGATTCAGGAAGGGCAGCGAATAAAAGTGTAAAACTGTACCAAATGGTACAGAATATGAAAGGATGGTTCACATGGAGACGTGTAGCTCTCTGTTCTCGTCGTTTTGAGATTTTATGGGGCTTGAACGGGTTTACAAATTAGGAGTTATGACTATTCTAAGATTGAGTGTTGTTTAATAAATATTCTGCCGAAATAAATTTCATGTGGCTGTTTTGAGGATAAATTTGTGTTAGTTACCCAAAGTAGTTTTAAATGAAATTTGGTACAGTGAAAGATCCCGCCTTACCTTAGTTTCCGCTTGAGAAACACCTTAGTTGGAGTTATGGTTAAAAGTTATAATCGTTACAAGTATGAATGATGAATGTTAGAAAAGATAATAGTATTTATTTGATCTTCGAAAAATATGAAAAGTGAATACGTGTTCACATAAATATATAAATATATAATGGATCGGGTTGCACGCCGCAACAAAGCGTAAAGTGAATACGCGTTCACAAATACGTAAACATAATGGATCGGGTTGCGCGCAACAAAGCGTAAAGTGAATATATGTTCACAAATACGTAAATATAATGGATCGGGTTGCACGCCGCAACAAAACGTAAAGTGAATACGCGTTCACAAATACGTAAACATAATGGATCGGGTTGCACGCGCAACAAAGCGTAAAGTGAATATATGTTCACAAATACGTAAATATAATGGATCGGGTTGCACGCCGCAACAAAGCGTAAAGTGAATACACATTCACAAATACGTAAACATAATGGATCGGGTTGCGCCGCAACAAAGCGTAAAGTGAATACGTGTTCACAAATACGTAAATATAATGGATCGGGTTACGCGCAACAAATATGAAAGATGAATACGTGTTCACCTATATATAAATATGAAAAGTGAATCTGCGTTCACAAATATATAAATGTAATAAACATGTGGAAATGCAGGGAATGTCTTAACGTATAATACGAGATAAAATGAAGTGTTAGTTAAACCGAGAATTTCCTATGAGGAGTTGTTGCATATTTAAAGATGTTGTAACCAGATATGTTTTTGCAATATGCTTATTACGTTATAATGTGATTGCACTTGGAATATTGTGGTGTTACTTTGAATTGCAGGGTAAGGTTCTCACTCGGCCCGGATGGTAGGGTGACTCTTTTATTAACATGTTTTGAAAGCGTGATAGAGGAAAGGCTCCACGCCAAGGCTAGCGATCGTCCATGACCTCTTGTCATACCAAGTCCATTGCTTGGGCTTGGTACTCGTCGAGTTCGAATGTCGGTTCGGTGTCTCAGAAATGCAGTGTGGAATGGTCTCCCTTCCAACTTAGAATAATATTTGTCAGTATGTCTATGTAGAAACAATATTTGCACGAGTATGGGCTCGCGTTATATTTTCAATAAAGTCATAAACAAATTTCTTTATTGTTATTTTTATTAATAGCTCCGTATTTGAATATAAGTTTAAATTTCTAAATAAAGAGAATTAAATGGTGCTCCTGGTGGAAAATAATTGTCCAGGTGCCATCACGCCCTAAGTAAAGACTTAGGAAAATTTGGGGCGTGACACAATCCTAAGCAAGGGAAGAGGACTAGTGGACTAAATACAAGGACTAGAGGACTAGAGACAAACCTGTCACCGTTTCCGACAGAAGATCCATCTTTTGACAGGATAGTAGTGGACACTCAGTCGTACAAAGTCTACGGGTGACTGGAGTGGGCCCGGTATGTCACATGATATGACGATGTTGGACACTCAGTCAGACGAAGTCTACGGGCGATTGGAGTGGGCTAGAGTTTCCAGATCTTAAATGATTTGAAGGAAAAAAGAAAGGCAGAAAAAAAATAGGACACTCAGTATGCTAAGGCAACTGGAGTGGGCCAGATTATCTAGATCACATATGATCCAGTTACGCCCTAACCACGGGCAAGAGGTTGTTCATGTGAAGCAACGCTACCTTCAAAGTAGAAGAAGTTGAAGAAGTTGTCCTCAAAAGGACTTAAGGGAATGGGATCTGTTATACCCCGTATTTCCAGAGTATGTACGTGGGGACGTACGTAGAAATTTTCGAACTACAAAGTGGCTTGGCCGAATTAATTTTGCTCACAACACCCGATTAGAGTCGTTTTTCGACGAAACGGTTTCACAGCTTTCGTAGGGGAATTTCCGGCTATGTCATTTCTAATTTTTGCGGATTTTTCCGAGAGACGAAACATTTTGGACCAACGGGAGGGCGACACTTGGCACCCTCCCATTGGTGGACTTGAACGTCCATTTGGACGAGAATGAACAAGGTTGGCACGTTTTTGTTGCCTTGACAAAGTCAAGGTTAGGTAGGATATTTGTGTTTGGTAAATCCTAGCCCTCCCTTTCCCCCCTTGGCCGAGAGCCACCCTCCCCTCCCCTTGGTGGTGTTTTGCCGTGGGGTACCCCCCCCCCCTAGCCTAGTTGTCTCGTATAAATACCCCCCTTTGTGGTATAGAAATACTCTCCAAAGTATTGTTGTTATGTCCAAATACCTTGGCCCAAATACCTTGTAGTATTCCCAAGGTTACACTTATAAAAGCCCAGAAAATACGATTATACTTTCCTTTAGCCACTAAACGAAACCCTAAGGAAATCTTCATAGTTGTTTGAAGTACTTAAGAGAAGTTGGTTAGAACTTCTAAGGGTTGTTTGGAGCGGATTGGAGCACTCAGAGTAGGAGCTAAACCTTGCTCGTGAGCGACATTAAACTCGGATCATTTTGGGCTGATCGAGGTAAATATCTTGTCCCCCTATTGTAATTGGAAATTACATAAGTGTTGAATATATAGTTGTTGTATACTATGTATAGAACTGAACTTAGTACTGTGGCAATGTCTTTTGACTTAAGCCTGAAGAATTAAGAACTGAACTGAACTGTAATTACATAGGACTGTATTACAGTAGACTTGTGTAGCATTACTGTGTTGTAGAATTGTACTCGTCCGGTTAGATGTGTTAACCCCCCCCCTGGTTGGCTTGATAGCCGGCCTCGATAGAGGAGGAGATTTACGCTGTGGCGGGGGGGGGAGGTGCTGCCGAATTTTCTGTAGAAAGTTCTGCGATGTTAATAAGCGCCTTGTGGCCTTATAGGTTGAAGTACTACGTGTGGCGCGATTTACTTGGCTTAAGGAGTAGTCGACTGTTTGGAGCGTTTTGCTATTAGTCGATACTCGTCGCGAGGTATGTGAACCTCTTCCTATCTCTTCTAGCATGATATGTGTGAACTATGTAGTACGGTGACGATACGTGTGTTAAATGTATTTGATTGGTTTGAAACATAAAAGTGTTATAACGGCTTTATGGGAAGTTGGTTATAACGACTTTATGTAGATAAGGAAATACTTTGTGGTTTTTAAAAAGGTAAATGATTTGTTTATAATGGCTTGATGTGATAATAAAGAACTTGTAGTATTTCAAAAGATTTCAAATCGTTTTGAAAAGAAGAGTAATACTTGGTTTTGAAAACTTAAGAGTTATCCTAGCTTTATGGGAAGTTAGGTATAACGGCTTAAGAATGTTTCTTGATTTGAAATCGGGATGTGTATCGACAAACCACTGCGGCGTTAATAAAAGGAAATGTTTTGAATAATTAAGTATTATTAAAACCGGTAGAAACTTCCATCCGCATAGAAGCTAAGATGAGACAAAATGATATTTCATTTCCTAGATCATGGCTGCTGTAATAAGATTGTTATAAACAAGAATAAACTACTCACACGTATGGCATATGTTTCTTAAATTGTTTTAAGGGATTAAAACTACGAACTATGAAACCTTTCTAAAGTAAGAGGCTTGAGTAATTGAAAGTAGGCAAACTGGAACTTAGGAAAAGAATGTTGTTACTTGATTTTAAAAGGAAAGTGTTCTGGTTTACTTAATAATGTGAATCACTCTAGTTTTATACTACGGGTATCGGGTGACTTTTATAAAAGGAATGTATCTCTTTTAAAAGGACTTAACGTACGTAGTACTTAGGGTTAAAACCCGGACTATGATATAAAATGGGAGTACCTTGAGTTGTGTATAACTTGCCTATGCTTGTTGTTGTGTAACTTGCCTATGCTTGTTGTTGTGTAACTTGCCTATGCTTGTTGTTGTGTAACTTGCCTATGCTTGTTGTTGTGTAGCTCTTTATGCTTGTTAAGATAGCATTTGTTGTGCAAGTGTTGATATCAGGTGACTTCTTGAGAAGGAATGGATCTTTTTATGAAAGTTTAGAAGTATGGTAATTTGCTTGAGCTTGCTTGTGATAGCCTGGTTGCGTGATATATTGTTATTGTGGTTACATGGACATGTCTACAAATCTTTGTATTCAGGGGCATGTGGCCACGCGCGAGTTGACCATGATATATTGTTGTTGAGGTTACATGGGCATGTCTACACCGGCGTCAGTATTCGGGGCATGTGGCCACGCGGCCTTATTGTGTGTTGCATCATGGACATGTCTACACCGATCTTTGTATTCCGGGCATGCGGCCATGATGCGAACATGATGGATGTTGTGGGCGTGAGTCCCATAGTTATATTGAGTGGTGACTTTGAGGGCGTGAGTCCCTGACTTGACTGCTCTTATGTTGCGTACTGTATTTTGGTTATCATACATGTCTCTGCTTTATAGGCTATTATGAATTCGATTCTGATATTTCTGATTTCACATACTTGGTACTGTTATCGACCTCCTTGGGGCTGCGTTCATCCGCATGAGTAAGTACATCGGCCGTTGATCCGCTCTTAGGATCACCGTTCAGCGTATTGGGAAGCTCCGTTTCTCCGGAGGCTTATCTTTTGGTATGTTTCCCTGAGTCGTAGGTTCTTGTACATTCAGGGGTATGGCGGGGCCCTGTCCCGTCATAGGTGTTGTATAAATCTTAAGTGCATGCCTTTGTTGTGGCGGGGTTTGTAAAAAGGATAAGCGTCGCTTTTATATATATATATCTGAAAGGCAAGCTTTGGTTGCTTTGTTTATTTAGTATGTCTCTCATTTCATGTTTAAAGTTTTTATTTCCGCTGGTTTTCTCTGATGTTGGATCACTAGGGTGCCCGGGGTAAGGCACCAGTCACGGGCCCGGATTTCGGGGTGTGACAGGATCACTCTTAAAAAAGGTGATACATGTCCTAAACTTAAAACCCTCAAATGAATGTAAGGTAGGCAAAGAGGCAAAATCACATTTCCATTCCATCAAAAGGTATAGCGAAAGAAGTATCGTTCCTCTATAACATAGTCACGCATACGTAGGTGATTTGACGCTTGTACAAATAGAGGGGGAAGAAAAGAATGTTGTGATCTTCATCGACGATTGTACAATGTATTGCATCCTTTATTGGAAAACAAAGATGAAACCCCGTCGGAGCGTCGGAGAGCCGCAACGCTAATCATGGGTTTGGTTACTAGAATAGAGGTGCCGCGGTGCCTTGGTCCAAGACCGCGACAGCAATGACGGTACTGAGCAGCGCCTCCCAGGAAGGGCCGCGGCGCTTCTAAAGCAGAAGCTAAAAGCCTACGGTTTGAGGAATTCGTAGGGATAGAGGGGGAGAATCTGAAGCATCGTTTATCAAACGACTGCTCCTTACTCACCTCAGTCTAATGGTATTTTCCAAGCGCAAATCTGTATACCCAAGATATTTGGGGCAAGGCGATCCTTACCGCTAATGTGATTCTCACCGGAATTTCGCATAAGGATAAGGATAACCCTCCATGTGAAACATGGAAAGAATCTCATATACAAATGTTGTGATATGGGGTAGTGTGGAAAGTGTTGAGATACCTTAGCCAAAACAGCTCAAGTTGGACCTAAGACAGTAGATTGCATATCCACTAGATCTGCAAATAACAGTAGTACTTATCGCATCTTGTTATCAAAGAAGGCTGAATTCTTTGAAAATAACTTTCCTTAAGAAGGAAAAAGAAATAATTGCTCAAGGTTAACAAGAACCCGCGAGTGCCTGATTGTACGGAACTAGATGTTCCAGATCTATAGGACTCGAAAGTTGCTGACTATCCGGAGCCCAATGCTCCAGATCTACAGTACTCAGAGATTCTAAATGTTGAACCGAGACAGAGCAATAAGAGGGGACAAAGACCTATTACAGGCCTTCTAGTTTATATGGTTTAGAATGAACCATGGACAAATTGAGAATTGTCATATCCAGAAGCGCTGCTTTGAAAATAAGCTAAAAGAGAGAAATAGACTTCATCATATAGAACCACACATGTGTAATGGTTGATCTTCCTCCGGGAAAAGAACCTCTTGGTCGTAAAAGTGGATACTCAAATTGAGTACAAAATGGATGGATCTATTGACGAGTATAAGGCCTCGGCTACTTGAACATGTGCTCCTATCTGAATAGCTTAATATCCAGGGCCACCACAGTCTTGCGTGACATGGATGTTAAGACAACCTTCCTAACCGGAGAGTTGGTTTGATGGACTATTGGGCTTCTTCCTAAAATTCCTTTATGGTCCCGGAAATATTTACATTTTGGTCCTAGAAGTTTCAGATAAAACAGAAACAATGAATCTGATTGCAGAAACATTGACTCTGAAGTTAGAAAGCCAACAGTTGGAAAACCAAAAGTCCGAAAGTGAAAGGAGAAAGTAATACGGAACAACACGAGGGGTATGAGGTTCCACGGAAGAGAAGAAAGTTTGTCGACTTGTCAAATCTTTGTACGGGCTGAAACAAGCCCCGAAACAATGGCACGAAAACCTTGTATTACTCTACTATCGAAGGGCTTCGCCATTAAAGAGTGTGACAAATGTGTCTACACGAAAGGTAGTCTAAATATTCCTTTACGTAGACGACATGTTGATCACAAAGAGTAATCCTAGGTTGATCCTAGAAGTATGTTGAAATAATATTTCGACATGAATGATATGGGTATTACGGATGACATCTTATGAATTGGGAATTCCAAGACATCTAACGGACTGGTCTAAACCAAACTCATCTGTGAAAAGTTTTGACAGCCTCGTTGAAGTCACCAATGGATTTGAATCATGGGAAATGATTGTAATCATGATGCACCCATATACCGGGAGCGATATACGCACGTCACATGTATTTCAATGTATCTTACACACTACAACTGACCTGATATCGGCTCATAAAGAAGATCGGTTGAACTAAGGTTCACTGGTAACGATTGATAGAAGGCTTTAAATGAGAAGTGACGACATCTGAATTATTCGCTTATCTATGAATTATGGTATTCTGGATGTCCAGCGGTTCTGAGAGAACATAGTGATGCAAACTGGACATCAGACTTGAAGAACACCAATGCCACAAGTGGATGTGCATGATGTGTCTTTTGAAAAATCCTCTATGCAAACTTGCATAGGCCGATTCGTGATGGAATCAGAGTTTATCGCTTTGTACAAAACATGATGAGAAGTTGAGTAACTTCACGACCTCTTAGAGGATGTCTCTTATCGGGAGTAACTTGTGCCTTCGTCAGTTATACACTGAAGGGCACGGATGACGGCATCTGGACATATCTGTCGCATACATAAGACCGCATGGCAGTTGATCGGGTGACACATCCTTGATTACTGAATCAAAGGATATATCGGACCCTTTAATTAAGGGATTATCCAAAGATCAAGAGTTCTGTCGGTCTAGGGGAATGGGCTTCAAATCCAAACAATACGAACTGATACGGTAGATACCCAACCTAACTGACTGGAGATCCCAGGAATTAGGTTCAATGGGAAAACTAAGTCGTAAAGGTTCAGCGGAGCGCTTCGGTGGAAGCAAGGGCACTTCAGATAATGATTTATTCTTAGAAACATGAATCAAAGGCCGTTACCGAGATAGACATTAAGTGCTACCTGTAGATGGGTAAAGGCTAAGTTTCCAAACCTTTAATGATCCTTAATGTTTGAGGTTATGTTGGGGAAACTTTTAATGGTTCCTAACGCTTGTGTAGCGGGGTATTGCAGGATACCTTGTAGGAGACCACCTATTTAAGTGTGAGGACATGCCGCCTTAAATGAACGCACTTAAGAATCCAAGAGTGTCCACGGCCCACAACGGACAAACCTTAAGAAGGATATAGTAAGGAAATATGTTGTGTTGGTACCGTTGTCTTGACTTACACTAAACACTGACGGTTAAAGACATCACGTTCACCACGCAGTAAGTAAGTCTGATGGTATTCTACTATGGAAGGTTCAAAGCTACGGCATGCAACATCGATCTGCCGGATGATTGCTAGAAAGACACCATGTGCGTGCGCCAAAATCTCTTCCAAGAGGGAATTGTTGGAAATTTACTAAACGTGAAATAAAGTTAATCCTATTAATTATGACTCGAACAATTGGGGCCCCGCATGTCGGAAACGTTGTTTCCACGTGCACATAATGTGCCAAAGATCGTAATTTTCTTAATGAAAGAGATATTGGTACGTATACGAATTGTTTGAGATGTAAGATAATAGATGGTTATTGGCCAAACGACAATGGTTTCACGTTGGTAAATGAAGGAAGACGTGTACGATGTGTAAAAGATGAAACGAGTCGGAAAACGCTGCGGAGCCTCGAAGGGCCGCGGCACCGGCGACGCCCGAAACTCTCTGAAGTTTCGACGCCGTGGTGCCTCCCTGCAGGGCCGCGGCGCTACGACTGTTTCAGACAGTTGGAGAAGAAATAAAACTGATTTTTGGGCTGACTTTGGAGCATTAATTATCCATTATTTGGCTCATGAATTCAGCAATTATTTGGCTGAATTGTAACTCCACAATCAAGGCTATTACATGATCATTTAAGGTCATTACTTGGCTATGTGGAAGGTCATCTTCTCCACACTATAAAATGGAGCTTTGGGCTCATTTGCAATACACTCATCACTTAAGAATTTTCAGAAAATTGTCTTCCTCTCTAGCAATATTCATACATTCAAAGACCTTTATTCTTAAACGAACACTTGAGTCTCCTTTGCTCACTTGTTTGATTGTTGTTTTATTTTGAGAGATAAATTTTCATACAACCGTTAAAGGATTATACGGGACAATATTATCTTAAGTAAAGATTGAAAAATCAATCGACTCAGCCAACTATTTTAATTTCCTTGTTCTATTTCCAGATTTCTAAACATATTGTTGTTGTTGTTCTTAAGGGGCTTGCTGTAGTTTCAACAAAAATCTCAAGACTCTAAGGAGGATCAAAGACAGAAGGTCAAGATCATCAACATTTATTGTTGTTGAAACAACTGATGTTTGACTTCGAGCCTATTGTATTGTAATTATTTATCCTTTCTAAGCATTAGTGGTAGTTATATACTATTATCGTACTTCCATTGTGTAACTCACAATTTGCACCTAAACTTTGAATAAATGCGTCTATATTTCCGCAACAATACACCGGCTTTTTTCAACACTCAAAACATTTATGGCAGGTCTCTATCCCTTAAGCTCAATATTAACCATCATCAAACTCATATAAGCCCAAATAGAATTCAAGCAATGATCAATTGCATCATCAAGTAGAATTTCCATCTCTATCGGAACTCCGTCGGCACAACTCTATCATCAATTTCTTAGATCGCAATTAGTTGGGCTAGAGCTCCACATTGACCTCCTAATGCTAAAACGATTCCTAAATCATTTTGCAACATTATTATTGTGGCAGTCAAAGTGAGGTTATAATGGTTGAAGGCCAGTGATATGGTGAAAGAAGTAAAATGGCCCATGTCTTAGAAAAGTGATAAAGATGAAGGTGTGAAGGAGATCGTCTTAATGGGGTAATTTTTGTGTGGAACTTTATATGTTATTTTAGTGTCATGGCCTCATGGGAGTGAGAAGTGATGGTGAAGTAACGATGATCTTCAAGTAGTGACTTTTAGAGTAAAGAGAATTAATTATTATGGTGGTGATTGATTTCGAGGTAGAGATAAGGTATGCGTATATACATTCTATCCTCCCAGACCCCCATTTTATGAGATTACATTGGATGTTGTTGTTTTTGTTGTTGTATTGATTTAGAGGATGAGATGGTATCTTCCAAAAATTGTGGTAAAAAAGGGACAATCTCATACACTAAGCTCTCGTTATGCGTGGGGTCCGGGAAAGGGCGAGACATGGTCTATTGTACGCAGTCTTACCCCATATTTCTGCAAGAAACTGTTTTCACGACTTGCACTCATTACCTCCTGATCACACGACATTAAATTTACCAATTAGGCCCAGGTTCCTAAATTATTTCACAAAGTTTAAAGCAAAATTTGGACCATTTCACATAACATAAGGACAGATTTCGATATGGTAATTACTTATCCACACCGGGTATTTACACCAAATCAATACAATTTATCATGATTAACTGATTTAATGAAGTGAATGTATACATTAATTAATCATGATTAAATGATAATTATATATATTCAAATATATATCACACACGCATTAATTTGCTATAAACAACCGATATAGGTAAATTTTTACCCATATTCATTTCCTTTCTAAATGAGTAAAAATGACGGAAATTTCAGTTATTGAATATCTATTTGTACCCTAATATGAAATGACTGAAATAGAAAGACAAACTTGTACGTAATCCTTATCCTATCAATTTGTATATGTCCAAACTCAACCGCAAAAATAAAAGCAATACCCAAAATATGAGAGAGATTGCCTTAATAAGGTTGTTTTTATGTGTTTCGTGGGAGTGAAAAGTTATAATGGAGTATAGTTGTTTTAAAATGGTGCTTTTTAATTTTATGGCGGTGATTAGTTAGAGGATAAATGATGTTGGTTTGAGAAAATAACGGTTATTAACAAATTTAAATAATTTCATATGTTTTAAGGGTAAATTTTATTTCTTTTGTTATTAAAAAAAGAAAAAGGGCCAAACTATCCCTGAACTATTCGAAATAGGTTAAATTTACTCTCCTTAATGTATTTGGCTGAAAAACACTTCCTTCTAATAATTGCTCCGATCCAAACAAGAACAACAGATCATTTTTGGATTTGAAACCATTCAAAATAGTTGCTTTACCCTTTGCCCTTTTTTCTCATGGTCCCTTATGCATTAGATATGAGTTATTATTTCTGAACATGATATAATGTACCTTTAGTTTCTTACATAACTATTTAAAAATTTATTTTATACATTTAATAATGAATATATTTTATTAACTCTAAGAATGAATTGATAAAAAAGAACAAATTCAATTATATTTGGTATGTTATATTACTTATTGTAACTTCAAGTCATCTCAAATTACAGTTGAGGTCGATATAATAGCGATTTATGAACGTCCCCCGTTTTAAGTTTTGTGGGACATCGTTATTATGTACTATTTTTTATGATTATTTTAATTTTTTATAGACCTTTCCGTTAGCAAAAAAATCACAATTTTTTTTTCCACATTCTTAAAATTTAGAGCATTCATTCGTACCTCAATTCGATCGGGAATAATGGGTTATTTCAGGATTTTTATGACACTAATGGCATAGTTTTTCGTTTCTCTTATCCTCATACTTTCTCACAAAATGGGAAAGCCGAACGAAAATTCATATCATTAATAATATTGTCCGAAGTTTAATGGCCCATGCTTCCGTACCCCCTTCCTTTTGACATCACGCTCTACAAATGACTACTATCTTCTTAACATACTTCATATCAAAGGTTTGACATATTCATCCCTCTTCAAATCATATATAATAAGACTCATTCGTATTCCCATCTTAGGGTCTTTGGGTGCTTGTGTTATCCACTCTTTCCGTCAACCACAATTAACAAACTTCAGACCCGTTCTACCCCTTGTGTGTTTTTGGATTTTTCGTCTGATCATCGTGGTTATAAATATTTTGATTTATCGTCTAATAAAATCATTATTAGTCGTCATGTTCTTTTTTATGAAACTCAATTTCTGTTTGCCAAAGTGAGTAGTCTCGTGCCTAGTTCATATAATGTTTTGGATAACGATGTCTCCCCATATATTATCCACCATTTATCGGACTTGTCCCGCACACATAATCCTCCAGCGGGCCCACTGCCCGCCGGATCTATAATACTTCCGCCTCTGCCCAGCCATCCAGTCACTGGACCAAAAACTAGGCCGAATACTCAACCCAGTTTTATCCCTTCTTTTGGGCCAGTTTTGGGCCACTTTCAGTTATCGGTCTCGATCCAACACCTGGCTCTGATTCCAATTTTGGGTCAGCAGGCCCATTGTCTACCGGCCAGTCAGTCACCCAGTCCTGTTTCCTAAAATTCACCAAATTCTCTCCCAAGTCATAGAATTGTTAGTCGTAGTCAGCGAGGTATTTTTAAACTAAAAAGACATTTTAATCTCAATTCTAATATTCTTAAATCACCCCTACTATGTAACCTAGTTTTAACTTCAAATGACCCTAATTGGAAAATTATGATGACCGACGAATATAATGCTCTTATTGATAATAAGACGTGGGAGTTGGTACCTCGTCCCTTTGGTGTTAATATTATTGGGTCTATGTGGATTTTTACTCATAAAGAAAATTATGACGGTTTTTTTGCGAGGCATAAGACTCGTTTTGTAGGTGATGGTAAGTCTTAGCAGGTTGGTGTGGATTCTGGTGAGACATTTAGTCTGGTGGTCAAGCCGGCTACCATTCGCACTGTACTCAGCCTTTCGAAATCATGGCCCATTCAGTTAGATGTGAAGAATATTTTCTTATATGTTGAACTTAAGGAAACTGTTTATATGCATCAGGCCTTTAGTTTTAGAGATCCCAAATATTCTCATCATGTCTATTCATTGAAGATGTCTTTGTATGAGTTTAAGCAGGCCCCGCGGACTTGGTATAAGAGATTTACATACTATGTTTCAACTATTGGGTTTTCTCACAATAGGTTTGATAATTCGTTGTTCATATAACGTCGTGGTACTTCTCTGGCATATATACTATTATATGTGGATGATATTATCTTGACTTCCTCTACTAATGATATGCGCCAGTCTATCATGACAATGCTTAGTTCTGAGTTTGATATGAAAGACTTGGGGGTCTTGAGTTACTTTTTGGGGATTATTGTTACTCGTCATGCAGGTGGGCTATTCTTATCACAATAGAAGTATGCAGCTAAGATCATTGAGGGAGCTGGCATGTCTTCATGCAAGTCCAATTCCACTCCAGTTGATACTAAACTCAAGCTCGAGGCTGCAGTTGGTTCACCTTACGAGGATCGGATCCGCTATCGCAGTCTTGCAAGGGCTCTTTAGTGTCTTACTTTCACGAGACCAGATATTATGTATGTCGTACAACAGATGTGTTTGTTTACGCATGATCACAGGATTGAGCACATAAATGCGCTCAAACGCATTATCCGATACATCCATGGGACACTTGACTATGGCTTACATTTATATCCTTCATCGACGTCTACACTTGTCTCATATATAGATGCTGATTGGGGTGATTGTCCAGACATCAGACGTTCTACGTATGACTATTGTATGTTTCTTGGTAATAACTTGATCTCATGGTCTGCAAAGCGTCGGTCGACTTTATCACGTTCTAGTGCAGAGGTCTAGTATCGAGGGGTAGCCAATTTGGTCTCTAAATCCTGTTGGTTACGTAGTTCTTTTAGAGCTTTATTGTCCTATTCAGAAAGCTACTTTGGTTTATTGTGATAATGTTAGCGTCATCTATCTTTTTGGTAATCTGGTTCAGTACCAGTGCACTAAACATATATAGATGGATATCCACTTTGTTCATGAAAAGGTAGCTCGTGGACAAGTACACATTTGTCATGTCCCTTCAAGGTATCAAATTGCAGACATCTTTACCAAAGGTCTTCCCTCGGTCCTTTTGAAGATTTTAGGGACAGTCTCAACGTACGAAGACCGCCCGCTATGACTGCGGGTGGTGTAAAAGACCACACGACTAAGTTTACCACATGGAAAGTAAA
The DNA here is from genome assembly GCA_029844215.1 of Przewalskia tangutica. Classification (NCBI taxonomy): domain Eukaryota; kingdom Viridiplantae; phylum Streptophyta; class Magnoliopsida; order Solanales; family Solanaceae; genus Przewalskia; species Przewalskia tangutica. The sequence goes on along the minus strand of CM056740.1, from coordinate 39,120,984 downwards.
TTGTCCGTGATATACTTCCGTGATATACTTGGAAAGTATATCACGATTTGGAGAATAATTTGTACCATAATTTTATAATTATTTAGCATTATATTTTTATCATAATTATAGGATTCTTATACAAATAAAATAGGGTTTTGAGAGTAGAATATGAATAGAATTTTTCATATTATGAAAATTATAAATTGTATTTATACTCATTCATTAATGAAAATAATCAAAAGATTATTTCTTTCAGTGTGCAACTGTTAAAAGATTCATTCTGTAAAGAATGAATCTTGGGCCTAACTCAACCCCGAAAACTAGCTTGTAGGGTGAGGATTGTCCAAGTCCATATAAGAATTTCATGTTCCAATTTCATATCCGATGTGAGGCTCTTAACACCTTCAAATAGTGCCCTTTAATTTCTACAAATCACTTAAACTAACTCAACAATATTGTTGGCGGAGATGAAATCGCCAACGCAAGGGAAGACGTCGGAAGTGGTTGACTCAGCCCAAGTTCATGGCTAAAGTTTGATCAATGAACAAGTTTCGGTCATAGTAGCTCAAATTCGCTTAATATTTTTTATTTTCTGAATAATACGGTTAACGAGCTTACACATTCCTTACCAATATTTATGAAGATTCAGATAGATTGCGGAAGTCACAGTGTCAATGCAAGCATATTTACTTAGGTTTAGGTATAAAGTGGAAAGTCTCGGTCTCTATAAAAAAAAAACTCAGTAAAATCCCAGGTATGAGAGGATCGAACTACACTTAGAGCTCGGTCTCTATGTATTACTGATTTTCATTAATCTGGAATTGGATATCTTCATTTGTGTGTTAGTGGATTGATCAGAACTAAATAGTCAGCTCATTAACATTTCTAATCTCTTCCAATCAAAATAAAGTTTGATTATTCAGAAAAAGCTACAAAATTATAAAAATTATGTTTTTAAATTTTTGCTCTAAAACTGAAATCAAGTGGTATTAAAAGGTTGATGCATTCGTCTGGGATAGCTTGCCGTGATCCCTAGCGGAAGAAAAGGGGCTAATTGGTGCAGGTGGCATCGGAGAGAGAAGATTGAAGAAGAAAGAGGAACGTTATAAAAACACGCTCTCAAAGGAAGGTGAGTTACATGCACAATGCGAGATTAGCAATTTGTGTTCAATGGATACATTATCGGCTCGTTTGGTACGTCGCATTCATTGAATTGTACTGTATTGGACTGTATTAATATATAATGAACGATATTATAATATGAATATATAATAAATTGTATTTTTTTAGTATAGTCAAGTGGAGACCCACCTGCTAGATGAGTCTCAAAAATGACAGTTGAACTGTACTATAATACAGTCCAATGCGATTGAAAACGTCTATCAAACGCTGTATTATTTTTTGTCCAGTACAATCCAGTTTAATACAGTGTATCAAACATGCCCTGGGTGATCAACTTTTATATTTAAAAAATTTAGAATCCTAAATTATGCATTTTCAGATGATTTGGAATTTCATCTCATGAGATGAAATCGCATGTCCAAACGCTTACTAAAAGAAAATTCAATGACCCAAAATGCTACTTTCCTTTACCCGTTTTAAGTGATACAGTTTTTTTCGTTAGTTTAGTTCAAATAAGTGATACATTTGTATTTTTCATATCAGAAACTTTAAAAATCTTTATTTTTCAACGACATTGTTGAGTTTTATAAGCTTTGTTTATAAGAAAAAAAATAAAGTTAGTCAATTAACTTTTGAAGATTTAAATGAATCTAATAATTAAAAATTATTGGGATCGATAGTACAAGGCTGAATATCAAATTTAGAGTTGATTTAGATTAATTTCAAAGTAAAACTATATTGATGAAATTTCCCCACAACATGTTATGGTGATTGACATAATTTATGACCAAAATCATGACAATCATCATAACTTCTTGTTGAGGCAAGTCTTGTGATTGAAATCCTACTCATTTATAGAATTTATGACTAAAATATTAACGATCACCATAACATTTTGTTAAAGAAGTCTCGCCAATTTCAAATAAAAGTTCTTGGCGACTCACCAGAATTTTGCCCCCGCTTATGGCGAAACGATTATTTTTAGACTATGTTTTCTTAATGAGGTTAAATAAATAGTGACAACCAAAAAAAATTATTTGTGCAAATAAACGTGTGAGTTTAAGAAGTCTGGGCTTGTCGATCTAATTGAAGAAGAACTAAAGATGGGCTAAATATATTGGTAGCCCCTTAAATTTGTCAGTAAATTTTATTTAAATAATCTTACTATAATACGTTCTAATTGAGAAGATAAAATATTCCAATTAGTCACTTTTTGTTCATTTTTTTTTTTAAATCTATGCATGTTCACAAACACCTATTAGATAGATGTTAATCATATTAAATAAGCCTATTCCTTTAATTATACACATCATTATCAATTGGACATGTATGAGGTTTTACGGCTTAATGAGTTTAATTCGTATAATTAAAGGAGGTACGTATTTGAAATGACTTAATGAAGTTTGAGAACACACACAAATGTTTTTTTTAAAATTTGAGTTGAAAGTGTCTAATAAAAATATCTTACCATATATTTAGATATTCAATTAGAAAATATCGTAATTTGAACGTCTAAATGAAATTTCATGACAATTTTAAGAGGCTGTCGAGTATTCTGCCGACCTTTCCCTGGAACTTTTGTATTTTAATTCTGTAATGTTTTATGGGGTAACTCAACAGAACCAAGAATTAAAACGAGAATGTCCAAAAGGTATTACGCAACTTCTGATTTGGGGAAAAAAATGAAAACTAGAAAAAGTAAAGACTTTTAATTCATTAACACCCCTTTTCATATAATTTCATGTATATTTCTATTTATTTTGTTTAATAGCTTTATAAGGGATTTAAATTTTAACCACTCGTTGGGCTTTTTGACAGATCATCAAAAGTTTCCTGTAAAATCCACAAATAGCTATTTTTCAGTTCCTATAATTGAAAAATAATTAAGTTTTGAATTACAAGGCCGACAAAGTTTCTTGGGGTTGTTAGTCTGATCAAGGTATAACTTGGTGGGCCAATTTGACTTCAATTCTTGGTCTGATCAAGTTTCTTGGGGTTGTTAAACAGAATCGAAAAGAAATGTACAAATGCCCTTCTTCCGGGGTGGTTTTTAAATTCTTGATTAATTACATTGGTTACGTTAACAAGCAGAAATATAAGGGTGCTTAGACAGTATCACATTATTTGACTAAAAAAAGGCAATAACTAGAGTTAATTACCTGGTTGAGAGACTTTCTTGAGCAACATAGTAGCATGCATTTCCTAAATTTTCCAGCCATAATTGATAAGAATCCTCAATATACTCCTGTAATTCAGCCAGTTATCATATGTTAGTTAAACAATATTAATATGCAAAACCACACATGCACCCACATCCCACAAATAAAAAGTTTTCAGTTTAAAAAAAATCTGAATTGGGCATATGTACCTAACTTAAGAGTATTCGATTTTCTATCCAAATGCAAGAAAGAGGGAAGAGACGGCGTCGATAAAATTTCGATACTCTTAGTATATTACCAATTCTGCATGGTATTATCTGATAATATAAAATTATACACTTTCAGGTTCAATGCATTTGTGTGTGTGTGTGTGTGAGAGAGAGTACCTAAGTAGAATTCAAGACTTGAGAACTAGCATCAAGGCGTAGATAAATGGAATGTTTGCCTTATAATAGTAATTGCCATTGAAAAGCTCTCTATCAAAGCCAAGGGAAAAGAGGCCTAAAAGATCACAAAAAAAGTACACCACAAAAAAGAGTTCTCCTCACGGAAATTCCATCAATGAAAACCACAAAAAGGGATAAGAATAGAGACAAAAACAAAGAATGAAAAGAGCTGAGATTTGGATAACTTCTACGTTTGGCACACCTTTTATTTAAGATTAGAGATAGCAAACTCACATAACATTTTTGGGCCACATTTTCATTCTTACTCAGCATTGGTCAATCCTACTTATCAAATTCTGACCAGGGGTTGTGGCTTGACCATACTCATAGAAGAATAAAATAATCTGCACGAGCATTTCCTCCTATTGCCGGAGTGAGAATTTGAAGTTTATAGATTTGAAAATCTAGTATTATTGAGTTCTTAAATAATAATTTGTACATATTCAATAAATTTCTTAAGACAAATATAAGGGTTGACCGAACTTGTAAACCGTATTTGATCTGACTCTGTCCATCATATGAATAGAACTGTTACTGTTATTCGAGATTGAGGCATAGTTATTGAGATAAATTGTTTCCTATGATTCAAGTTGTAATTAGGTAATTACAAATTCCCCTTACATCACTTATATTCCAGAGTTTCAAATTCACCAGACGTTCTCTTTGTTTTCACTTTCCAATAGTGAAATCAGAATTTTCATAAAGGGAGTTCAATAAACAAAGAAGTAAATACACGAATAAATCAAGGAGATTCTGTTGGAAATTTACTAAATGTGAAATTAAGTTTATCCCGTTATTTATGACTCGAACAATTGGGGGGCCTGCACGTCGGAAACGTCGTTTCCAAACACGTGCATACGTTGTACCAAAGATCGTAAATTTCCTTAGTAAAAGAGATATTGGTACGTAATCAAAATGTTTGAGACATGAAATAATGGACGGTTATTGGCCAAATGATGAGTATTCCACGTTGGTAAATGAAGGAAGAAGTGTACGACGTATAAAAGATGAAACGAGTCGAAAATCACCGCGAAGCCGCGAATGGTCGCGGCGCGGCAGTGTCGGAGCCGTGGTGCCTCTATCCAAGCGTTGCAACGCTAATTATTGGTTTGGATACTGGAATTCAGGCGCTGCGGCGCCTCCCAGGCAGAGCCGCAGCGCTTCGGAGGCAGAATGATCGACGGAAAGCTGAAAAGTTTATGACTTTTGGACTGGTTTGGGGCATTGATTCTCAATTACTTGACACATGAATTCAGCCATTATTTGGCTGAATAAAATCTCTCAATAAGTGTCATTACATGGCTATTGAATGTCATTAATTGGCTAGATGAGATGTCATATTTCATACACTATAAATTGAGACCCTTGACTCAATTGAAGAACACACTTGCAATCAGAAATTTCTGAGTACTTCTTCATCTCTAAGCTTTCTTTCACACACTTAAAAGATTCTTCTTCTAGTAAATATTTGAGTTTCCTTTGCTCACTTGTTCGTTGCTGTTTTATCTTGGGAGACAAATTGTCAATCACCGTAAAAGGATTTATATGGAGCAATCTTGTCTTAAGGACAGAATGCTAATACTCGACTCAACAAATTCTTTGTTGTAGTTTATTTTCTGTTCTTGTTCCAGTTTGTAATCTTTGTAATCGTTGCTCACTTTCCGTTTCCTTGTAATCATCATTTTACTCACAATCTTAAGACAATATTCGATGTAAGTGATCACAAAGATGATTGGAGGTGAAAAATTTGATGCTCAATCTTCCGCTGCTGCTCATGGCAATCCCAATGCCTTTCCCACCGCCGCTCAAGGCATACCTAATGCCTTCCCCACTGTAGCACAAGGCTCAACGAACACCTTTGCCACTGTTCAAAGGAACACTACGATTCCTCCTACCGCTGGATTCCACCATAAACGCCCAGAGAAGTTCATGGGCACCAACTTCAAGAGATGACATCAAAAAATGCTGTTCTTTTTTACTGTTATGGGAATGTCGTGTTTCCTAACAGGAAATCCTCCACAAATTGGAGATGAAACGGACCCTCAGCAAATGCAACAGCTGGAGGGGGCCAAGGTATCCATATCGTTAACGACGTGAAGATGGTTCATGATGCTTGGATTCATAATGACTTTATTTGCAGGAACTATATTCTAAATTATTTGTCAGACCCTCTCTACACGGTGTATTGCACTGTTGGTACCGCCAAAGAGTTGTGGGATAAACTGTAGAAAAAGTACAATGCACAAGATGCTGGTACTAAGAAGTTCATCATTGGGAAATTTCTGAAATTTCAAATGGTGGACAGTAAAACTATGATGTCCCAAGTCCAGGAATTCCAAATGATTTTACATCACCTGTATTTGAAAGGAATGAAACAAATGAGCAATTCTTGATTGCCTCATTAATTGAGAAGTTACCTCCCTCGTGGAATGAGTTCATGAGTTACTTAAAACTCAAGACAAAGGAGACGACCTTTGCAAATTCAGGAGGATAATAAGAAGGCCATGCCAAATGGAAAGCAACCCGCTGAGGCTAAGGCAAATCTGGCGGAGGCCAAAGGGAACACAAGTAAAAAGTGAAAGTTCCTGAAGGATGGTATGGCCCCAACAACAGAGAGGTTTAAGGGGAACTACCATCACTGTGGCAAACGTGGTCACATGATCAAGGATTGCCGCAAACTCAAGAATGAGAATAAAGAGAAAGACAAGGGCAAGGCTAAGGCTACCATCGTCGAAGATACGCTTCTTGACGATATGATTTAGAAGTTCTCAGCGGTGGTACTTGAAGCAAACCTCATCGAGAATCATATGCAGTGGTGGATGGACGCAGGTGCTACCCATCACATCTATTCCAACAGAGAGACCTTCTCCACATATACACTAGTTACAGATAAGAAGTTGTTCATGGGCAACAATGTTTCTTCTGAAGTACTGGGGGTAGGAAATGTGATCCTGAAGATGACTTTTGGAAAAGAGCTTACTCTGAAGGAGGTGATGCATGTGCTTGAGATTAGAAGAAATTTAATTTCAGGACCTTTATTGGTGAATGCTGGTTTTAGGCTAGTGTTTGAGTCCAATAAATTTGTAATCACTAAGATGAAACTTTTGTAGGAAAGGGCTTCGTCTGTGAAGGCCTCTTCAAAGTTAATGCCTTGTCTGTAATGTCTTCTATTAATAAAATTGAGTCTTCTTCTTATTTGCTTGAGTCGTCTAATTTATGGCATCATAGATTAGGACATGTAAACTATCAATCTATCTAAAGATTGGTAAAGTTGAAGTTGTTGCTATCTATCGACGTAAACCCTCAACGTAAGTGTGAGGTGTGCGTAAAGACAAAACTTTTAAAGAGTCCCTTTAGACCCGTTGAAAGGGAAACCTCTCCTCTAGAACTTATTCACACAGACATATGTGATTTAAAATTTGCTCAAACTAGAGGGGGGAACAAGTACTACCAACTAAGTGTACAGATTAAATAAATTCGTAGCGATATAGAGGAAGAATATGTAGCGCCTTTTGAAGAATATTGTGCCCAATCGGGCATAGTTCATCAAATGATGGCTCCATACTCACCTCAATCAAACGGTGTCGTTGAACGCAAGAACTGTACTTTGAAGGAAATGATGAATTCATTGCTCATCAATTCCGGTCTTCCCCAAAACACATGGGGAAAAACTATCCTTAACGCTAATAAGATTCTTAATAGAGTCTCACATAAGGGTAAGGACAAAACTCTATACGAGCTATGAAAAGGAAAGAAACCCACCTACAAATACTTGAAGGTGTGAGGTTGTCTGGCAAAGGTTGAAGTACCTAAGTCAAAGCAGGTCAAGATTGAGCCTAAGACTGTAGATTACATATTCATCGGATATGCAAAAAACAATAGTGCTTATCGCTTCTTAGTGCATAAGTCAGATGTACCAGTCATCCATGTGGGTACAATCATAGAATCAAGAAATGTCAGTTTCTTTGAGGACTCATTTCCTAGAAAGGAAAGGGACATAACCTCTCGCAAATGAAGTTATGAACAAATCTCTCGGGATGCAGGAGTCGTTGACTTCCCGGATCTAGGCAGTTCAGATCTAATAGACTCCGAAGTGGCTGATTATTCAAACTCTAGTGTTCTAGATTCTCAGGACTTGGAGGTTCCAGAGATGGAACCAAGACGAAGCAAAAGGGCCAGGAAGGATAAGTCCTTCGATCCGGACTTTGTAGCTTATATAGTTCATGATGAACCACGGACAATAGCTGAAACGTTGTCAACTTCAGAAGCACCGCTCTGAAAAGAAGCTATAGAGAGTGAGATAGACTCTATTCTGCACAACCACACTTGAGAGATGGTTGATCTTCCTCCGGGAAACAAATGGTTGGGTTGTAAATGGATACTCAAACAGAAGTTGAAAGCAGATGGATCTATAGACAAGTACAAGTCCAAGTTGGTAGCAAGGGCCTTGACTACTTTGACACCTACTCTCCGATGTCTAGAATGACGTACATATGAGTATTCATATCAGTCGTCGCATTGCGGAATCTTGAGATACGTCAAATGGATGTCAAGACAGCCTTCCTAAATGGTGATTTGGAAGAAGAAGTCTATATGGACCAACCTGATGGGTATGTGGTTCCAGCACAAAAGAAGAAAGTATGTCGGTTTATCAAATCTATGTACGGGGTGAAATAGGCCCCGAAGTAATGGCATGAGAAATTTGATAGTACTCTACTATCAAAAGGGTTCGCCATTAATGAGTGTGACAAATGTGTCTACACGAAAGGAAATGCCGACTCGTTCGTCATGATATGCCTTTACGTAGATGACATGTGGATCACAGGGAGCAGTCCTAGGTTGATCATAGAGACTAAGAACATGTTGAAACAATGTTTTGACTTGAAGGATATGGGTACTGCAGATGTCATCTTAGGGATCAAGATCTCTAAGACATCTGACGGACTGATCTTATCTCAATCTCACTACATCGAGGATGTGTTGAAGAAGTTTGAGATATTTGACAGTTCACCGATAACGTCACCATTTGGATATAAATCAAAAGATTGATAAAAATCATGGTGTACCCGTATGCTAGGAACGATACGCTCAGGTGATTGGTAATTTGATGTACATCACAAACTGCACCCAACCTGATATCGCATATGCAGTCAACAAGTTGGCTAGATTTACCCGTAATCCAAGTGATGACCGTTGGAAATATTAAATCGGGTACTACGGTACCTGAAATACACGCTAGCTTATGGGTTGCATTATTCAAGATATCTAGTTGTACTAGAGGGGTACAGTGATACAAACTAGATATCTGATATAGAGAACACCAAATTCACCAGTGGGTATATATTTACAATTTGTGGCGGGGCTGTGTCTTGGAAATACTCTAAGCTAACTTACATCGCCCGATCCATGATGGAATCAAAGTTTATCGCTTTAGACAAAGTAGGCGAAGAAGCTTAGTGGCTTCATGACTTCTTAGAGAATGTCCCGTATTGGGATAAACCCGTAACTTCTGTAATGATCTACTGCGATAGTTAGTCTGCTCTAGGAAGGGCACAAAGTTCTATATACAATGGTAAATCTTATCATATTCGACGGATACATAAGACCGTTCGGAAGCTGATCACCACGGATATTATTTCCATTGATTATGTAAAATCAAAGGAGAATATAGCAGACCCTTTGACTAAGGGCATACCTAGAGATCAGACAATATGCCTGTCTAGGAGAATGGGCTTAAAACCCAAACAATAAGAACTGATATGGTGGATACCCAACCTTACTAACTGGAGATCCCAAGAATTAGGTTCAATGGGAAAATTAAGTCGTAAGGTTCAGTTGAACGCTTCGGTGGAAGCAAGAGCACTTCGGATGATGATTTCTATAAAGAAACATTAATCCAATGACATTCCCGTGATAGACATTAAGTGCTATCTGCAGTGTGGGTAGAGGTTAAGTTTTCAAAACCTTTAATGATCCTCAATGGGTGAGGTTAGGTTTGGGGAAACTTTAATGGTTCCTAACACTTGTGAAGTGAGGTATAACAGGATACCTTATGGAGACTATCTATTTAAGTGCGATGACATGCCACCTCAAATGAACGCACTTAAGAATCCAAGATGTGTTCACGACCACAACGGACAAAACATTAAAGAAGAATAGAATAAGAAAAGTTGTTGTGTTGGTATCATTGTCTTAGATTATACTAAACACTGACGGTTCAAGACATCACGTGCACCGCGTAGTAAGTAAGTCCGATGGTATTCTACTATGGAAGGTTCAAATCGCCGACTACCTATCTAGATGCAACATCGATCCGCCGAAAGATTGCTAGAAAGACACCTTGCGAGTGCGCAAAAATTTCTTTCAAGAGGAGATTGTTGGAAATTTACTAAATGTGGAATTAAGTTTATCCCGTTATTTATGACTCGAACAATTGGGGGTGCGTACGTCGGAAACGTCGTTTTCACACACGTGCACACGTTGTACCAATGATCGTAAATTTTCTTAGTGAAAGAGATATTGGTACGTAATCAAAATGTTTGAGACATGAAATAATGGACGGTTATTGGCCAAATGACGAGTATTCCACGTTGGCAAATGAAGGAAGAAGTGTACGACGTGTAAAAGATGAAACGAGTCAGAAATTGCCGCAGAGCTGCGAAGGGTCGCGACGCTAATTGTTGGTTTGACTACTGGAATTCAGGCGCCATGACGCTTCCCAGGTAGAGCCGCGGCGCTTCGGAGGTAGAATGATCGACTGAAAGTTGAAAAGTTTCTGACTTTTGGGATGGTTTAGGGCATTAATTTTTCATTACTTGGCACATGAATTCATTCATTATTTGGCTAAATAAAACCTCTCAATAAGTTTCATTACATGGCTATTGAATGTCATTAGTTGGCTAGATGAGAGGTCATCTTTCATAAACTATAAATTGAGACTCTTGGTTCAATTGAAGAACACACTTGCAATAAGAAATTTCTGAGTACTTCTTGTCTAAGCTTCCTTTCACACACTCAAAATGTTCTTCTTCTAGTAAACATTTGTGTTTCCTTTGCTCAATTGTTCGTTGTTGTTTTATCTTGGGAGACAAGTTGTCAATCACTGTAAAAAAAATTATACGGGGCAATATTGTCTTAAGGACATAGTGCTAACACTCGGCAAATTCTTTGTTGTAGTTTACTTTCTGTTCTTGTTCCAGTTTGTAATCTTTGTAACTATTGCTCATTTCTCATTTTCTTGTAAATTATATATACATAAAAAATAATTTTAATATTATATATAAAATATAATTTTTCAATAAAGATAGACTCAGATGAACCCCTTCTGCCCCCTATTCCTTCCGTGCCTTTACCTTCTTCTATTATTCACGTACTCGACTCTCAAACCCCAAAAAAAAGAAGAGAAAAAAAAGAAAAGGAAATAGAAGAGTACCTTATCTTTTAGGACTTTAGATAAACTGTGACAACTCTTAGCTAGGTGGAGGATTGGTCTTTTCAAGTTTTCCCAAAAAATGGGACATAGTTTGAGATAAGACTCATTAACACAGATAAACGATGACTATAAAGATGCTATTATATTATGAAAAGCACATGAAATTGACAATCCACGTTGATTGTTGCTTTAGCTTGCTTAGTTGTACTCCTAAAAATTGTTTTATTAATTTAAATAAGTGATTAGTTCATGGAAAAAGTTTCACAAGGATACTAGATACTACTACTTGGTATTATCCCAAATTTATTAAGGGTGTGTTTGGTATGAGGGAAAAATATTTTTCAATTGGGAGGATTGTTTTGAAGTATTTGCAGAAATTGAAAATTGATTTAAGATAACATTCGGGGGAAAAAAATCTAAGATTGACTTTAAGTATGCTACTCCATTATTGTATAATGACAAGCACACATGCAATTGATGACAATTCCATGTTGAGTGTTCCAGAATCATTATACTTATTTAGCTTCGTAGGAAGATAATTCTTTGATTAATTTAATTTCAAGAGTACAATATATATATAATTATAATGTGCTTGAAGACTAATTTATTTTACTTAAATTATAAGATGCTAATTGTAATCATCCTAATTACAATATATTACAAAATATTAATAATGAATATTTGATTGGAGGTAATTATGGGATTACCCTATAATTACTTTAACAGTCCCCTGCAGTCTTAGTGAGAGGTTCTCTTATGCTGAGACTGTCCCTGCAATCATCAAAAAGTACGCGCGGAAGTCCTTTGGTGAAGATATCAACAATCTGATAACGGGACATGGAGAACTCGGACTTGTCCACGGACAACTTTTTCGCGGACAAATAAGATATCAATTTCAATGTGTTTTGAACGCTGATGCTGAACAGGATTGCCGGATAAGTATATCGCACTCACATTGTCACAATAGACCACCATTTCCTTTTCAATCGGACAATGTAGCTCTAATCATAGATTACAGAGCCAACATGATTCACCAACCACATTGGCTACGCCTCGGTATTCTGCCTCAGCACGAGATCGAGCCAGTGTGGATTGTCGTTTGGACGACCAGGAAACAAGATTGTCCCCCAAGAACACATAATAACCGAAAGTGGAACGTCGTGTCCGGGCAGCCACCCCCATCTGTATCTGTGTAGGCTGTAAGATGCCTGATAGAGGACTTATACAGATGGAGGTCGAAATAGAGAGTACCATTCACATACGACAAAATCTTTTTTATAGCCCCCATATGCTCATCCTTAGGATCATGCATGTGTAAACAAACTTGCTGAACCGCATAGAAAATATCGGGTCTCGTAAAAGTCGGGTACTGCAAGGCTCCTGCAAAGTTGCGGTAAAGTGTAGGATCACTATAATGAGTACCGACTGTGTTACTCAATTGCGCCTTTGTGTCAACTAGAGTATGTAATGGTTTGCAGGAGGACATCACTTCTCTTTCAATTATTTTTTCGCATATTTCTTTTGACTCAGAAATAGACCACCTGCATATTGGGTGACTACAATGCCAAGAAAATAATTCAACGGACCCAAGTACTTCATTGCAAATTCTGTTGCAAGAAGAGACATGATGGACTGGCGAATTGATGTGGATGATGCTGTGAGAATAATATCATCAACATACAGAAGTATATAGGCCATGTCAGCGCCCATCCGATAAATGAATAACGACTGATCAGACTTGTTGTGAGAGAACCCTAACTTGGAAACAAATCTTGCAAAATGGTTATACCATGCCCTAGGATCTTATTTCAAACCATATAAGGATTTCTTCAATAGGGCAAACATGATCTCGACGTGAATAATCTCGGAAACCCAAACGACTGATGCATGTACACTATTTACTGTAAGTGACCATGTAAGAATGCATTTTTAACATCTAACTGATGAATGGACCAAGATTTATAAAGAGTCGGGCTGAGAATCATCCTGATAGTTGCTGACTTAACTACCAGACTGAATATTTCACCACAATTGACCCCAACCTACTGAGACATGTCATTACCAACAAGACGAGCTTTGTATCTCGCAAAAGTACCGTCATAATTTTTCTTATGACAAAAAACCCACCATTGACCGAATGACATTCACATTAGACGGGCGTGGTACAATTCACACTTCTTATTATTAATAAGAGCATTAAATTCGTCTAACATGACAGTTTTCCAATTCAGGTCGGACAAGACAACTTTGGTTTTTTTTAGCATAGGTGATGGTTGCTATGTGGATAGTAGGTTAAACTGACGTTTGGACCTAAAAATCCGTGTGTGGCATGAGTTTCAATGGTCCGATGTTGTTTGGTAATGATAATGGGCCGAGGGGGAGTGTGGTGGCCGGTGTTGGACTGGGATCCGATATTGGACTGGTTTACAGATGTAGGTAATGGAGCAGTGGGCTCCCCCACTTGGATTTGCCCTCCACGAGGACAGGACTGGGCCGAGACTCTCGGCACTAAGGTTGTGGTCTCCGGTCCAGTCCCATTTTGCAGATGGGCTGAAACATGTTGGTTATTTTGATGAGGTGGTTCCGCTTGTGTTTGGTTATTAAAATGATGGTGTAAAATGGGATGTATTCCGTTATCCAAAAAATCATATGAAAGTGAGGATGCCATATGAGACTTAGCAAACGGGAATGTATACTCATAAAAAATTACATGACGAGAGATAAGTATTTTCTCATTAGTCAAATCATAACATTTATAGCCCCTATGATTTTGTGGGTATACAAAAACACACAATGAGTTGAATGATCCTGCAACTTGTTAATTGAAGTTGATGAAAACAAAGGATAACACAAATACCCAAACACCTTCAAATGTTGAAAAAACGGGAGACGATGATACAAAAGAACGTTTAAAAGATATGTGGTCATTTGAAGTACATGGTGCCAAAACTTTGGTGGTGTGGAAGAATGCACAAGAATAGAGCGAATCATATTGTTAATCATTCGTATTTCTTTTTCGGCTTTCCCATTTTGTGGTTGTAAACGTGTATAAGTATACCCCACCATAATTAGAATATATCGCATATATTGTGTAAATATTACTGATATGTAATTATGGTAAAGTAGGATTTCTCTTGTACTTAGGACTAGGATTTCTATTGTATTAGGGATGTATATTGTACACTATATGTATTGATATTAATGAGAAAGACTCCTCAAGAGAGATTAATATCATCTTACATGGTATCAAGAGCCAAAACCCTACTGTCACGACCCGACCTCGGATCCGTGACTGGTGCCTTACCCCGGGCACCCTTGTGATACAACATCAGAGAAAACCAGCGGAAATAAACTCACAAACAAGAACCATATAAGAATATAAAACAGGCTAACCCAAAATGGCTACCTCTAAATATAATAAAACGAACAGTTACATCCTTACACCCCAATTCATGACAGGACTACAAGCCTCTAAGAAGGTATAACACTATGACGGGACAGAGCCCCGCCATACCCCCTGAATGTACAAAAGTCTACAACCTCAGGGAATCGTACCAAAAGACGAGGCCTCCGGAGAAATGGAGCCTTCCGAGAACCGAACCGTGATCCTAAGAGTGCGGATCAGCAAGCTATGAACCTCAACCTGCGGCATGAACGCAGCCCCCCGAAGGAGGTCAGTACAACAAGTACCAAATATACGAAACTGGAAAATACTGTAATAATATCATAAGTCAAAATATAAGCTGGAGTTATAGACGAAAATCAGTTTACTTTGCACTGTGCCTTACTAACAATGAGAGTAACAAATGTATATATATATACTGCATAAAAATAGGAAGCTCATGATCAAAACAGGGTACCTCGCCCGTAGTATCATTAAACAATCCTACTCCTGGGACTATTTCACCCGCATAGGTCCTGTGGACCCGCATGAGGTCATCCGCCTCGTCATGGGACTATTTCACCCGCATGGGACTATTTCACCCGCGTGGATCCTGTGGACCCGCATGAGTACCATCGCCGTACTCGCATGGGACTATTTCACCCGCATGGATCCTGTGGACCGGATCCGCATGAGTACAAACGCCGCACTCGCATCATGGGTAGCAAATCTATGGCATAAGTAGTAAACCATCCTATCGAGCATACCCGGCCACCCATCGCATATGTCCAAAGGAAATAACAAGAATAACCCGGTTTACAGTAATAATATATATATAACATAGCTCATCCGCTATCATACATAACATAAGCACTACGCCTATCATATCATAACATAAGCACTACCTACTATCATATCATAACATAAGCACTACCGGCTTATCATATCATAACATAAGCACTACCGGCCTATCATATCATAACATAATCAAGTTAAGAAATCCCCTAACTTCTTATTAACATTATTAATATATCCTCTCATTTTAGTATACCTAAGGCACCAACATGTCTTTTAATAGAAAATCCGAATTTAACCCAAGTACTATGTACTTAACCTTTTAAGAAATAACTCATTTTTATACAAAAATTCTAAGATACTAATCACCATAGTATCAAGTTACAATTTCTTTTCAAAACAAGTCACATTTCCTTTTAGAAATATAATAAGCTTCTAAATCAAGTGACTTCATTTCCTTTAAAACCTTAGGCAACCAATGCCTAAAAATCAATTCACCTTTCTTAGTTTCAAATCCTTTACCCGTACTTGTTTTAATTAGAGTAAACCTTTCTTTGTGAACCTCTCAAAAACTAATATAACCAACTTCCCATAAAGTCATTATATTAGCGTTATTCCTTTGTCAAATACATTTTCCCTAAATCCAAGGGACTTATACTTTTAAAATGAAACAAGTACCAATATACTTTAAAACAAGTGAAAGATATCGAATCTTGTACGTCTACCGTACTACATAGATACAACTACTCATGCTCAAGAGATAGGAAAGTTCCACATACCTCTTCGGTTAATCCACTTGCTAAGTCCGAAATACCGCACGTAATATGTCAACCTATAATGACCATAATACGTTTATTAACCCCTAATTTCAATGTAGAAATTCCAAATTCCTAAGGAAAATTGGGCAGCATTTCCTTTGTTTCTACATACTTTGCCACCTTTTTCAAGGCCGAAATCAATAACCAAATGCCACATTTAAGGCCCAACAATCCAATATTTCAAAGGGGATTACACAACCAATCTTAGGTGTGTAAAATTCTGCCCCAATAGGTAAAACAATATACTTAACAATTCTAAAGTGGTTTGTAGGCTACAACATGCTCATAATATCTCTTTAACCAATCCTTCATATCCAAACCATTTTTCTTACATGCAATGATTCTAAGAGCATTCTTTACCACTACAAATTCCTTATTCTTCACATGCAACACCAATAACTAGCTACAAGAGAAGAAATGTTACCTTTGGAGCTTTAGCCAAAATTATTCCAACAATTTGCTAGCCTCCTTTTCAAGAATACCACTACAACTGTTATACCCCGTATTTCCAGAGTATGTACGTAAGGACGTACGTAGAAAAGTTTGGGCTTTTAAAGTGGCTTGGCCGATTTCACTTTGTGCACAACACCCGATTAGAGTCGTTTTTAGACGAAACGTTTTACATAACTTGCGAAGGGAAAATTCCGGCTATGTCATTTTTAATTTTTGCGGATTTTTCCGAGAGACGAAACCTGTTGGACCAACAAGAGGGCGCCACTTGGCACCCTCTCATTAGTGGACCTATGGGGCGGTAATGAGCCGAATTGGACCCTTGGGGTTGGTAGGATATTTTGTGTGTTGATTGATAAAGTGGGACCCACACACACTTGTCCAAATCTTGACCTTACACTTGCCTTGCACATGGCATCATCTTGGCCATTGGTTGGCCTTTGCTTGACCTATAAATACCCATCCCCTTTGAAGACTTATTCATCCTAAAATGTTCTAAGTCTTAGAAATCCTCCCTCCTTCATTGTTCTCGCCCTCCCCTTTGAGAGGCCCCTCGTGAGAGTACCCCACTGGGGTAGGCCGAGGGGTATACACACCCCCATGTGGTGTTGTATCGTAGAAATACCCCCCCTCTAGGGAGAAATACTCTCAAAAGTATTTTGACTATACCCAAATTACCTTAGCCGTATACCTTGTAGTATGCTACGGTTATACCTATCTAAAAGCCAGTAATACTATTATACTTCCGTCACCACAAAACTGAACCTAAGGAAAATCTCCATAGTTAGTTGGAGTATTATGTAGAAGTTGGTTAGAACTTCTAAGGGTGGTTTGGAGCGGGTTGAGCGCGGAGTTGAGCTAAACGTTGCCAGGGATCGACATCTATACTTGGATAATTATGGGCTTATCGAGGTAATTATCTTGTCCCTATTGTAATTGGAGATTACATGTTGTAGGAATATATAGTTGAAGTATACTATATATATAAGAACTGAACATAGTTTTGTGGCAATGTCCTTGGACTTAAGCCCAATTTAAAGAAGAGAAGCGAGCTGTAATTACGTGGGTGTATTACAGTGAAACATGTGGTTGTGGGTAGGGAGGGCTGCCCAATTTCCCGTAGGATCTTGTATCTAGATTTATTCTGTAGGAGTAGTCTAGACTTTGATAGACTTGTATAACTTTGTATAGGTTGAATGTTCTGCGAGTGGCGTGTGCTACTTGAGAAGGTGGACCGTGCTAGCGGGTTATAGCATGAGCGATTTGCTAATAGTCGATAATCGTCGCGAGGTATGTGAACCTCTTCCTATCTCTTCTAGCATGATATGTGTATAACTATGTAGTACGGTGAGCGACGTGTGTTAATTGAGCGTAGTTATACGGCAATGTCTTTTGACTTAAGCCCGAATAATAATAATCTTGAAGTAGTTGAGAAATTAAGAACCGTTTTTAAAGAAGAGTAATACTTGGTTTTAAAATCTTAAGAGTTATACTAGCTTTATGGGAAGTTAGGTATAATGACTTAAGAGAGATAAAACGAATGATTTATTTATTTTAGAAGTTAAGAGACTTAACTTAAATGAATTACGTGAATTTTGTGTGAAACCTCATTCGTGAGTAATGAGTACTTGGTTTTTAAAAGGGACAATGTTTTACTGATTTCGGAAATCAGAGATGTGTATCGACAAACCACTGCAGCGTTAATAAAGGGAAATGTTTTGATTAATGAAGTATTATTAAAACCAGTAAAAACCTCCATCTGCATAGAAGCTAAGATAAGATAAAATTATATTACATTTCCTAGATCATGGCTGCTTAATAAGATTGTTATGAACAAGAATAACCTACTCACACGTAAGGTATATGTTTCTCAAATTGTTTTAAAGGACTAAAACTATGAACTACGAAACCTTTCGAAAAATGAGAAACTTGAGTAATTGAAATTAGGCAAACTTGAAACGTTTGGAAAAGAATGTTGTCACTTGATTTTACAAAGAGAAGTGTTTGATTTACTTCAAAAGTTAATCACTCTATTTTCATATACTACGGGTATTGTGTGACTTATGTGAAAGAGACGGATCTTTTAAAGATTTAATGTATGAAGTACTTTGGGGATAGATACCCGAACTTGTTAGTAGAAAGTACCTTGTATGAATAACTTGATTGTATTGGTTTGTGATAGCCTTGTAATACTTTCTTGTTGCTTTGATAAGTAAACGTGTTAGGATGCTACGTGTGTTAGTATCTTGTGATGTTTGTGTAAAGGGGCTTCCCTTGATTGTGCTTATTAACTATCAGTCGTTATGATAGTATTGTACCACTCACCTCTTGACATAATCCCGGGGGTTAAGCTGCCCTCCGATGCGGGGTAGACTTCGGTAGTCTAGTGACCTATGATTCGAGAATACCTCATGCGGGTCGGGTGATCCATGCGAGCTACGGGAGTTCCAGTTAGTATCGCGGCCGCGTGGTCATGCGGTGCATGTGGCGTGCGATCGCGAAGTCGAGCGGACGCCGGGAGTAGCTACCTCGATGCGGGGTTATACCTCATGCGGGCCTATGAGATTGGCCTATGCGAGCTGCGGGAAGTTCGAGGGCTAGACGCGCATTAGATCTGCGAGCGAGTGGCGGCTTTGATCATGTAATGATGCAGAGCAGATCTCGTAATCTGATTTATGACCTTGTTAGTGCGTGGGTTTTAGTAGTCGGTATGCCTTCGTACTTACCATGCGGTTTTATTAGGACACAGTGGGACTGGTGTTCTTGTGTATTCCTTGATGCTTTTATATCATAGGCTGGCGGTGAGGAAGGTATTCCACGGCATGAATGATGTGGTGGGCGTGAGACCCATAGTTATATTTGAGTGATGACTTTGAGGCGTGAGTCACGACTTGACATATTCGCTTATTTATTGTGAGCGTAGTTTGGTTATCATGCATGTCTCTGCTTTATATAGACTACTATGATTTCATTTACTGATCTTATTTTGATTTCACATACTGCACTGTTATCTTGACCTCGCCCGGCTGCGTTATCTGCGCAGTAAAGGTACACGATCATTGATCCTCGTGCTTAGGGTCATGATTCAGCGTTTGGAAAGCTCCGTTTCTCGGAGGCTTATCGATGGTATAGTCCACGTCGTTGTAGGTATTTACATTCAGGGTATGGCGGGGCCCCGTCGCCATTGTTGTCGTATCATTCTTAGAAGTGCATGTAAATCTTGTTGTGGCGAGTTGTAATAAGGATGTAACTGTTCGGTTCTAAATTGCTTTATATTTATGCCGAAAGGCAAGTTTTTCTCAGATTACTGTTCTTACTTCATAATATTTTGATGCCTTGTTTTAGATTCCGCTGATTACTCTGATGTATAGCTACTTGGGTGCCCGGGGTAAGGCACCAGTCACGGGCCCGGGTTCGGGTCGTGACAACAACAACCTCCACAAGCTTGCAATTAACTTTCCTTCTTAACACCCTTTTCAGATTTTTCTTAAGCTTGGAGTTTCTCTTGATTTTCTAGAGAGAAGGGAGAGCTTTTTAGCTTAGAGAGAGAGAGATGAAAGATGAAAAGATGACCAAGTCTTCAAGACTTGGTCAATATCAGGCATCTGACATTTCGGATGAGGGGACACTTGTCACCCACCCACGGCCTCTTTTAAAACAAAGCGGTCAGAAATTTCCACTAACTCGCAGATCCGCCTCGGCGCGCGGCCTGCGATCGGCGCGGCGCCCGCTCTGCGGACTCTCGGAACTTTAGGCGCGCGGCCCGATTCCGGCGCGCGACGGCATGAATTCCGCGCGCGCGCGGCCACGCCTCGGCCGCGGCTGAGGCCCTGACCAAGTTTTACGATTCGAGTCCTAACTCCTTCCGCATGGCCCCATACTCACGGCCTGAACTACGGGGTATAACACCTACCCTCTCTCTAAAAACATGTCAGCGCCGCCGGACCCCCCCTCATTCTTCTCGACCGCTGCGCACCACCAAATTCTAAGGTTCTTTATTTCTCTCCTAAATTGTGTCCACTATCATGACTCCTCCTACAATTCTTACAGCCTCCTCCTCCACCATTATCTCTCTCGAAACACCAAAACCACTTTTCACCCATCCCTAACCGTTACCAACATCAAAAACTGCCTTCCCATATTTCTTGATCAAGAAAACGGTCAGTATTTGTTATACCCCGTAGTTCTGACCCTACGTATGAGAGTGTACGAAAGCATGTAAGACTTAAAATTTCCAAAGGATAGGTTGACGGATTGTTCCGGACGAGTTTTAGTCAACTTTGAGGAGGGTTATGACCCGGTACATTGAGAGTTCCTAAGTGTTTCAAAGGCCTAGGGCGTATTTCGTTGAGTCTAGATTCCAACGCAACCAACCGTTCGTCGATAGGACATCAGAGTAGGAAGTTATGAGAATTACAAGTTCGGTCTTGTGATCGGACAGAAATGTGTTTCGGACAAAGGCGACAGGGCCGCGGCGTCGGATGCACGGCCGCGGCGCCAAAAGTACTGAGGGGTCGCTGAAGTTTCAGCGTCGCGGCTCCGGGAAGCAGGGCCGCGGCGCCGGAAGATCTGAGGGTCCGCAGGAGTTGCGGCGCCGCGAAAGCAGTCGCGCGCCAGGCGGATGCAGGCGGAAAAACTTAGGAAAAGTCATATTTTTCTTTTAAAAGACCTTGGGAGGGTGACAAGTGTCCCCCCCCATCTGATTTTGCATGCATTATATTGACCAAGTCTTCAAGACTTGGTCATACTTCATCTCTCTCTCTCTCTCTCTCTTAGACAAAAGCTCTTCCTTCTCTCTTAAAAGTTCAAGCTCCTCCTTCTCTCTAAAATCCCAAGAGACATTCTAGCCTTAGGAAAAATCTGGAAAAAAAAATAAAAGCAAGAAGGAAGCTTGTGGATAGCTTGTGAAGGTTGTTGTGGTGGTGTTCTTGGAATAGAAGCTAGCAAATTGTTGGATAAATTTGGCTAAAGCTCTAAGGTAATGATTCTTCCTCTATTATTAGTTTTTAGTGTTGCATGATAAGAAGAAAATACTTGTGGTAGTAAATAATGCTATTAGAGTCATTGCATGCAAGAAATGTGGGTTGGGTATGAAGGATTTGGCTAAAGAGATATTATGAGCATGTTGTAGCCTACAAACTACTTTAGAATTGTTAAGTGTATTATTAGAACTTGTGGGGCAGAATTTTACACACCCAAGATTAGATGTGTAATCCCCTTTGTGTTGGTTTGGATGTTGGGCCTTAAGGAGGCGTTTGAGTGTTGAAAATCGGCCTTTGAAAAAGGTGGCAAAGTGAGTAGAAACAAAGGAAATGCTGCCCAATTTTCCTTAGGAATTGGTAACTTAAATTTGGAATTTCTACATTGAAATTGAAGGTTAATAAACGCACTATAGTTATTATAGGTTGACATATTACTTGCGGTAGTTGGACTTAGCAAGTGGATTTTGACCAAAGAGGTATGTAGAGTTTTCCTATCTCTTGAGCATGAATAGTTGTATCTATGTAGTGCGGTATCGTCTGAGATTTGATAATCTACACTTGTTTTAAAGTATATGATACTTGTTTCATTTCAAAAGTATAAGTCCCTTGGATTGAGGGAAAAATGTATTTGACAAAGGGATAACGCTAATATAATGACTTTATGGGAAGTTGGTTATATTAGTTTTCTTGAAAGGTTCACAAAGAAAGGTTTACTCTAATTAAAACAAGTACGGGTAAAGGATTTGAAACTAAGAAAGGTGAATTGATTTTTAGGCATTGGTTGCCTAAGGTTTTAAAGGAAATGAAGTCACTTGATTTAGAAGCCTATTATATTTCTAAAAGGAAATGTGACTTGTCTTGAAAAGAAATCGTAACTTGATACTATGGTGAATAGTATCTTGGAATCTTGTATAAAAGAGTTTTCTTAAAAGTTAGAAGTCATGGTACTTGGGTTGAATTCGGATTTCTTATTAAAAGACATGTTGGTGCCTTAGGTATACTAAAATGAGAGGATATGTTAATAATGTTAATAAGAAGTTAGGGGATTTCTTAACTTGCTTATGATATGATAGGCCGGTAGCGCTTATGTTATGTATGATAGCCGGTTGTGCTAGGTGATATGTTCTTACGGGGTAGACCCCGGGTTATTCTTGTTATTCCCTTTTGACATGCGACACGATGGATGGTCGCGGGTATGCGTTCATTAGGATGGTTCACTACTTATTCTTGTTAATTTACATTTGGCATCTTGACACGTTGGGTGGCCCGGGTATCGGATTCTTGTTATTTCCTTTGGACATCGTGCGATGGGTGGCCGGGTATGCTCGATAGGATGGTTTACTACTTATGCCATGGATTTGCTACCCGTGATGCGAGTGCGGCGTTTGTACTCGTGCGGATTCGGTCCGCGGGATCGTGCGGGTGAAATAGTCTCGTGCAGTATGGCGATGATACTCATGCGGGTCCACGGGATCCATGCGGGTGAAATAGTCCGTGCGGGTGAAATAGTCCCATGACGAGGCGGATGACCTCATGCGGGTCCACAGGACCTATGCGGGTGAAATAGTCCCAGGAGTAGGATTGCTTAATGATACTACGGGCGAGGTACCCTGTTTTGATCATGAGTTTCCTATTTTTATGCGATATATATATACATTTGTTGCTCTCATTGTTAGTAAGGCACGGTGCAAAGTAAAGCGATTTTCGTTTATGACTCAGCTTATTTTTGACTTATGATATTACTACGGTATTTTCGGTTTTACATACTTGATGCGTTGTGTCGCGACCCGCTTCCGGGCTGCGTTCATCTTTGCGGTAAGGGTAAGCGATTGTGGATCCTCGTTCTTAGGATCACTATTAGGTGTCGAAGCTCCATTTCTCGGAAGCTTGTTTATTAGTGCGGACATTCCACGATGCTATAGGTATTTTGTACATTCGGGGTATGGCGGGGCCTGTCATCCACAATTGTTATCTTTAGAGGTCTGTGGTCACATTTATGTTTTGGGCTCTAAGAACCAGTTGTACTACTATACTTTGTTTAAGTATGTTTTATGAAAGGCAGCCTTATCGGCTGGCCAGTGATGGTTACCCTTTTTTATAAGTTATGTGTTATGTATGTTCATTCTTTATTCTCGACATATACGGCGGTACCGGTAGGAGTACGATCGCGGCCCCGGGGTTGGGTCGTAACAGTATTCTCCTTGGGTTGAACTGTTTCGCATTCATGCATGTGTCTATAACGTGCTTGATCATATCGATAACGTTATTCCTCGCCCCGGAGGTTGATGATTCTACATGGCTTCGTCTCGACGCCTTCGTAAAATAGTGGATATATGGTAGTATTTCTCAGGATCTACTTCTTACTATCATGAAATCTGACACCACAACCCGTGAATTGTGGATTCGTTTAGAGGAAAAATGTTACACCCCGTAGTTCAGGTCATGCGTATGAAAGCGTACGAAAGGGAGTAAGACTTAAAATTTTCGAAAGATAGGTTGACGGATTGTTTCGGACGGGGTTTTTTAGTCAACTTTGAGTTGGTGTATGTCCAGTTACCTTGAGAGTTTGTAGGTGTTTCGAAGGCCTAGTGCGTAGTTCGTTGAGTCTAGTTTCCAACGCAACCAACAGTTCGTCGATAGAACGTCGGAGTAGAAAGTTATGGGAGTTACAAGTTCAGTCTTGTGATCGGACGAAAGTGTTTGATCGAGAGCCACGCGGCGCCGGTTGCGAGGCATGGCGCGGATATTCTGAGCGCTGAGTTGCAGCGCCGCGGCTGAATAGTTAGGAGTTGGCGGGGTTGCAGCCATGGCCGGCTGCACGGCCGCGACGCCGAGGCGGAAATTTTGGCGGAAAAATTGAGGAAAACAAATATTTTCTTTTAAAAAGGCCATGGGAGGGTGACCAGTGTCCCCCCCCCCCCCCCCATCTGATTTTTGCATGCACTAGTTATTGACCAAGTCTTGAAGACTTGGTCATTCTTCAAGTTTCTCTCTCTCTAAACTAAAAGCTCTCCCTTCTCTCTAGAATTTCAAGAGGAAATCTAAGCTTGAGGAAAATCTGAAAAAGTGTGGCAAGAAAGAAAGCTTGTGGCTAGCTTGTAGGAGTTATTGTGGTGGTGTTCTTGGAAAGGAGGCTAGCAAAGTTGTTGGAATAATTTTGGCTAAAGCTCTAAGGTAAC
Organism: Przewalskia tangutica; assembly: GCA_029844215.1. Classification (NCBI taxonomy): domain Eukaryota; kingdom Viridiplantae; phylum Streptophyta; class Magnoliopsida; order Solanales; family Solanaceae; genus Przewalskia; species Przewalskia tangutica. Next base: position 39,096,237 of record CM056740.1, on the reverse strand, counting down.
AATGCTTCTCTTGTAGCTAGTTATTGGTGTTGCATGTGAAGAAGAAGGAAATTGTAGTAGTAAATAATGCTCTTAGATTCATTGCATGTAAGAAATATGGTTTGGATATGAAAGGATTGGTTAAGAAGGTTATGTGAGCGTGTTGTAGCCTAAAAACTACCTTAAACTTGTTAAGTTAGTTGTTGTACCTTATGGGGCAGAATTTTACACACCCAAGTTTAGGTGTGTAATCCCCTTTGAAATGTTTGGATTGTTGGGCCTTAAATGTGACGTTTGGATGTTGAATTCGGCCTTGAAAGAGGTGGCAAAGTATGTAGAAACAAAGGAAATGCTGCCCAATTTTCCATAGAAATTAGTAACTTTGAACTTGGAAATGTCTACATTGAAACTAGAAGTTAATAAACGTATTATGGTCATTATAGGTTGACGTACTACGTGCGGAATTTATATATTGGACTTAGAAAGTGGATTGACCCGAAGAGGTATGTGATTCTTCCTATTCTCTTGAGCATGATTATTTGTGAAATATATAGTGCGGTAGACGCACGTGTGTTAAAGAAGTTTGATGTCTTTTTGTGTCCTTGATTTGATTCTAAAGTTAAGTGACTTGATATGAAATGTTAAGGACTTGAATTGTGTTAAAAGTTGTGAAATCTCGTTCGTGAGTAATGGGTACTTGGTCTTTAAAAGAATAAAATTATCTTGATTTCGGAAATGTGAGTAGTTGTCCTTGGTTGGTTTAAAATGCAAAGGGTTATAATAGCTTTATGAGAAGTTAGTTATAACGACTTTATGAAAACGAAAGAATGGTTTTATCATTGGATTTAAAACGGTAACATGATATCTTTAAGAAGTTATGAGGCTTAAACTATCTTGAAAAGTATATTGTTACTTGACTTTCAAAAGGAGAAGTGTTTTGTTTAAAAGGAAGACATGGTATTGTCTTGAGTTGGTTTTAAAAGAAGGCATGATTTTGTCTTGGTTTATTTAAAAGGAAGGTATGGACATTGTTTTTGGGATTACTTAAAATGATAGTTACTCTATTTTGATACTACGGGTATTAGTATCGTGTGACCTTTGTGAAAGGAATGAATATTTTAAGGAGTTAAAATACGTAGTACTTTGGGGCTAGAACCCGGATTTTTGGCATAGTATGAAAGTACCTTGAGTGTGAATAACTTGCCTATGTTTGCTTGTGATAGTCTTGGTGTACAAATCAGTATCCTTATGTCACCGCGTCTCTCGATGGAGGGCCGGTCGTGTTTATTCTCGATCATGTTTGGACATACTGACATGTTGGGTGGCCCACGGGTATGCTTCCATGGTAAGTGTTATCTTGTTATTTCGTTTGGTCATACTGACTCGATGGATGGTCCGCGGGTATGCGGCCATGATGAGGGTTCGTTCCCTGTTGATAGTGATATTCCATGGACTAGCTCTCCATGAGGTCTCGACGCAGGTGGATCTGGTAGCTAGCCCTCGTACTTGCCCCGGTCAGCGACGTGATGCAGAGTGGATCTGATAGTTGGCTTTCGTACTTGCCCCGGTCAGTGTTAGGACGAAGTTTCGTGATGAAGGGCGGATCTGGTGGTTAGCCTGCGTACTTGCCGGTCGGCCGACGTGGCGAGGTGGATCTGGTAGAGGCTATTGTACTTGCCCCGGTCAGCTTCGTGATACAGGTATTTAGTATTGTTGGTACGGTGGGATCTGGTAGCTGACTTTCGTACTTGCCGGTCGATTGAGGATGCGAGGTGGATCTCGTAGCTATGCGCCGTACTTGCCGTCACGGTTCTTATGACACAGTGGGACCTGGTGTTCATGTACTCCTTGGTGTTGTATATCATAGACTGCCGGCAGTGAGGAAGGAATTCCACGGGCGTGATTGATATTGTGGGCATGAGACCCATGGTTATGTTTGAGTGATGACTTATAGGGAGTGAGTCCCTGACTTGACGTGACTGCGTATATGTTGTGTACTGTAGTTTGGCTATCATACATGTCTCCTGCTTTATATAGACTATTATGATTTTATTCTGATATTTTGATTTCACATACTTGGTACTGTTATCGACCTCCTTGGGCTGCGTTAAATGTCGCGAGGTTGAGTGCGTAGCTGGCGATCCGCACTCTTAGGATCACTGTTCAGCTCTTGGAAAGCTCCATTTCTCCGGAGGCTTTGTCTTTTGGTACGGTTCCCTGAGGTTGTAGACTTTTTGTACATTCAGGGGGTATGGCGGGAGCCACGTCATACGATTATTATTCTGAGGCGTGTAGTCACGTTGTGGTTCGGGCTGTAAGAACAAGTTGTACTGTTTTATTTTTGATTAAGTTTATTTTATGGCGCGGCGCATCGGCTTGCCAGTGATGTTTACTTTATACAGGTTATGTGTTATGTATGTTCCGCTGCCATTCTCTGATGTTGTATCACGAGGGTGCCCCGGTAGGGCACCAGTCGCGGCCCCGGGGTCGGGTCGTGACAAAAAATTTCAGGATAACAAGCACACTCGTGCTGTGTATTTGGAGGAACAGTTTAATAATACACGTCTTGAAATTTTTTCTAACATGACTGAGTACTGCAAACAGTTAAAACTTATGGCAGATCAACTTTCCAACGTCGGCACACCTGTCTAGGAAACTAAATGATATTACAATTGATTGCAGGCCTTCCTAAAGAAGAATATGATACTTTGGCCACCATGATTCAACAGACGGATCCGTTACACAGTTTTAACAAAGCTCACTCGCAGTTGTTGCTCGAAGAGACTCGTCATGCTAAGCAAGATGAACACAATCAGAAGGCGTTATCTGTCGAAACGCTACCCCAAGATCCAACACCGACGGAAAATTCTCAATCGCGGTAGGGCCACGACGGTAGGGGTGGCAAGAGCCGCGGCGGTAGAGGAGGTCGTGGTCGTGGAAATGGTCGCGGTCAGTAGAACCAACAGCAGCAACAACATCAGGGGCCCCAGAACCACTGGGTCGTGGCGCCTCAGCGATGCAGCCAGCGCGCGGCCGCCATAGTCGATTCCATCACCTCGGTTCAACAACCGCTTCTCCGTATTCTCAACACGGGTTATTGGGCCCATCTCCATCCCCTCGGCTAGCCCAGCACCCGCAGTAAGCCCACTTCATACAAGGCCCGATCGGTAGCCCGCTTGGCAGCGTGGCCGTTGACTGGTCGGACTTTCGACCTCAATCTGCAACAACCGGACAACAATTAAAGCATCCCTAATTTATTACAGTTGACAATGGCCACCACATTCCAATAAAGGGCTATGGTAAATCTTACACACAACCTCATCATCCACCCTTCTCCCTTAAAAATGTCTTATATGCCCCACACATCATTAAAAACCTAATTTCTGTCTGCCAATTTACTCGTAATAACTCTGTCTCTGTTGACTTTGACCTTTTTGGTTTCACTGTGAAGGATTTTCATACGGGGACACCTCTTACAAGATGCAATAGCACGGGGGATCTCTATCCATTCTCATCCACCTCCGCTGCCGGATCTTGCTCTCCCGTCTCTCTAGAGGCTATCTCTCCATCCACGTGGCATAATACGCTTGGTCATCTAGGAGCTCTAGTTTTTAATTTTCTTAGAGACAATAATTTCATTACTTGTAATAATGGGAATCTGGCCCAACATTGTGTTTCTTGTTCTTTAGGCAAACATACTCGTCTTCCATTTAAATCATCTACTAGTGTTGTCTTTGCACCATTTGATATTATACATGCCGATTTATGGACATCACCTATAGTTAGTTCCTTCGGTCATAAATATTATCTTGTCTTGCTAGATGATTTTCCCCACTATCTTTGGCTATAACCTCTCAAATTTAAATCGGAAGTGTTTGCAAAATTTCTTGAGTTTCGAACATTCATTCAAACACAATTTGAAAAAGGTATAAAATCATTTCAGTGCGATAATGGTCGTGAATTCAATAACTCTACATTTCACCGCTTTTGTACTAATAATGGCATGGTTTTCGCTTCTCCTGCCCTCACACTTCCCCACAAAAGGTAAAGCTGAACGAATCATTCACACCATTAACAATATGATTCGCACTCTATTGATTCATGCCTCCCTCCCTCCGTCCTTCTGGGTCTATGCTGCTAAAATGTCAGAATATATTCTAAATATTCTCCCGACTAGCACCATGCACAACATGACCCCCACCGAAATCCTCTATCGCAGAGTCCCCTCTTACGATAATCTACATATATTCGGTTGCCTCTGTTATCCTAACCTTACTTCCACCGCCCCTCACAAATTAGCTCCCTGAACTACTCTATGTGTCTTCCTAGGCTTTCCACCAAATCATAGGGGCTATATTTGATATGACTTGTCCACTCGTCAAATCCACATTTTCCATCACATCACGTTCGACGAGACCACATTCCCATTTTCGACTCCTAAGAAATTCCAAAAACCGAATTACTCTTTTCTTGACGAGCCTGCCATCTCTCATATCATGCTCAGTCAACTCGATCATAGCATAGCTGAAAATCACCTTCTCTTTCCAGTGTCCCACAAACAGTGTCAGCGTCGTGGCCCTTCGGGGAGGCGTCATCCTTCCAGTGAACCCACTGTTCTCGACTCGTCGTCGGTCTGCATGAACCAGGGAAGCGCGCGGCTAAGCTCCGATAGCCTGGACATCGGCGTCGCGACCGCGATCGCGACGCTTTCGACATATTTTCCACCACCATCCTCTCATCCGACCATGTCATCTATTTCAGATCCCACCACTCAGACTCCCTAGCCACTAAATATCCCCACTCACCAAATGGAAACTCGTGCCAAATACGGTATTTTCAAGCCCAAAATCTAATTTAACTTGTCTGCCCAAGTCATTTATCTAATTCTCAAGAACCCTAAATTGGCCAAACAAGACCCTAATTGGAATGCGGCTATGTCTGAGGAATTTCATGCTTTAACTAAACAACACACATGAGATCTTATACCTAGACCAGAAGGGGTGAATGTAATCCGTTGTCTGTGGCTATTTCGTCATAAATTCAGAGATAATGAAGTTCTAGAGAGGTATAAGACACACCTTGTGGATAATGACACAAATCAGTAAGAAGGTATTGATTGTGGTGAGACATTCAACCTGATTGTCAAACCAGCTACTATTCGCACAGTTCTGAGCATAGCCATGGGCAAACACTGACCAATACATCAACTTGATGTGAAAAATGCATTTTTACATGGAGACCTGAAAGAAACAGTCTACATGCATCAGCCGTCTGGGTTCGTCCATCCTTCCGTCCTCACTATGTGTGTCGTCTCCGCAAGTCGCTATATGGCCTGAAACAGGGCCCCCGTACGTGGTATGATCGATTTGCCAAGTATATTATACAGATTGTGTTTGTATGCAGCAGAAGTGATAATTTCCTTTTCATTTTTCATCGAGGTAGTAGCATTGCTTACTTACTACTTTATGTGGATGATATTGTTCTTACTGCCTCCTCTGATGGGTTGAAAGATGAGATAATTGCTTTGCTTAAAACCGAATTTTCCATGACTGATTTGGGCAAGTTGAGCTATTTTTTGGGGATATCAGTGACCAGGTCTGCCAATAACATGTTCTTAAGTCAGTGTAAGTATGCAAAAGAGATTGTGTACAGGGGTAAGATGACAAATTGCAAGATCATGCCCACACTGGTTAATTCCAAATCCAAGCTCAGCGCTATGGATGGTGCTCCAGTCTCCGATCCTACTATTTATTGGAGCCTTGCAGGTGCACTTCAGTATCTCATATTTACCAGGCCAGACATTGCTTATGCTGTTCAGCAGGTATGCCTATTTATGCATGCCTCCAGAGAGTCTTATTCACTGCCCTTAAGCGTATCATCTGATACATTAAGGTCACACTTGATTATGGTTTGCACCTATACCCCTCTGCACCAAACAAGTTGCTAGATTATACGGATGCAGACTAGGCAGGGTGTCCGGACATGCGATGCTCCACCTCCGACTTTTGTGTGTTTTTAGGGATAATCTGATTTCATGGTATGTCAAGTGACATACCACCCTATCTCATTCCAGTGCCGAGGCTGAGTACATAGGCGTTGAAAATGTAGTAGCTGAGATTTGTTGGCTCAGAAATTTACTGTTAGAGCTCCAGTGTCCTTTGCGTCAGACATCTACTATGATAATATTTCTGTGAGTTATCTTTCTCACAACTCGGTTCAACATCAGCGAACCAAACACATTGAAATGGACATCCACTTCATTCGTGAGAAAGTTGCGCTAGGACACGTCAGAGTGTTACATGTGCCCTCTTCATATCAGTACGCAGATATATTTACGAAAGGACTTTCACGACAATTATTTCTTGACTTCAGATCCAGTCTCACCGTCCTGCCTCCTCCCGCTTCGACTGAGGGTGTGTGTAAACGTGTATAAGTATATATCCCACCATAATTAGAATATATCTCATATATTGTGTAAATATTAGTGATATGTAATTATGGTAAACTAGGATTCCTCTTGTAATTAGGACTAGGATTCCTATTGTATTAGGGATGTATATTGTACAATATATATATATATATATATATATATTGATACTAATGAGAAAGACTCTTCAAGGGAGATTAATATCATCTTACAGTGGCGTGGACACGAAGAATTTTCCAAGCTGGAGTGCATCGATGCGGCAAAGACGACATCGATCTCTTCCCATTCGGTAGCGCGGCCAGATTTCTGGGTCGGGCTCGGGTTTGAACGATTTATGGCGGCGTGATCGGAATACTCGGACCTCGGCCCCTTCAAGCACATCATGCAGCGGGACCCACACAAACCGATATTGAAGTCGCGATGCATGTTAACACCCAATTTTGTCCCTTTCTTCCCATTATTCATTCAAAATTAACTATTTTCAACACCACAAAATAATTTTAAAATTTTAATAAAGGCATATTAATCCAAGTTTATCGCCTAAATTACCTACTGAAATCCCTAATAGGCAAAATCACTTTTCTGCGTTGGATGTTGAGCACACGGTTTTAGAGGAAACCACCAATGCTATTAATTTTATTGAAAATTTCTCTAATAATAAATATAAAAATAATTCTCTAACCACTAATATGGCCAGTGCCACGTCTATTACTAACGTGGAGTCTTTAGATGAAGACAATTTAAACATGCATTAATAATGTATGTGGACATGAAAGACGCAACTCTAACGAGCTTGCATTACTCTACTTGTAAAATTACATTTATTAGTTTATAAAAGTGATTAATTCATAACTTTTGAGATAAATAATATTATGATAGAATTATACATTGAGTGTGAAGTAAGGTGAGTATTTGATGTCCGCCTGCGTTAATATCGGCAGCTCAAAAGATGTCAATTTTTTAAAAATACTAGACGATCCAGACAAAAACTCATAACCCAAACATACACAGCTCTGAGATAGGGTTTACATGAATCTAAAAAGAGTACACATAGAAGAAACATTTACGGGCTGATGAAAAGGATAATTAGTAAGCATCAACCGGTTAAAATTCATAAATTATAAAGAGTACCGTTACGTTTTGTTTTAAGCTATGTTGGGTTTCTATAATGTGATAAAAATGCTTAGAAGAATATTTTTGAAGCTATTTCTATTGGCGTACGTTTTCTTGAATACTTTATCTGAGAATGGTTAAATAAAATAACTTTCACGTAAATGACAAATTAACTGAGTCATGTGAGTTTTTAAGGCTAAAAAGCAATTCATAGAAACTGGACTGTCTTTGGAAGATATCAAGCAATGGAGCAGTTCTTCATTCGAGGGCGTTGTACTACAAGCAGTTAGTAGTGGGCACCTTGCCAAAAGTTCAATGGAAGAGAGTTGTTTTTGTTAATGTTGAGTTTGGTGTTGTGACATTTTTCTCAACATATTATTTTCAGCTCTAAGTTAAAATTATAAATGTTGAAACAAATGTCACGACATTCGGACCAACATTCTGTGAAACAGTTTTGCCTTACTTCACAGAAACTGAAGATTTCGTGGGATTTTTAACACGATGGTATAGTGACTTGGAAAGGTGATTAGGAGCTGATTAAAAACGTGGGAGGACCAAGTCAAAGTTGTTGCTAAGCTTGGGGAACAAGTCCAAGAAGTTGAGGATCTTGCTCCACAATTCTCTCCAACAAACCTTATCGGCTGCCCACTTTTCCCTCAACCTCTACAACCAATCGATGAGCTTTTCAAGGAAGACTCTCTACTATAAATAGAGAGGGAAGATCAGTGAATCGATATCCAGAATCAAAATGTAAAAATACCAAGAGAGCTCTCGGAATTTCATCTTAGAAATCTGGATCACAAATGTTACCTGAGTTTTTGACGACATTCTGTCCAACATTACAGTCGCTGTTTCAGATTCTAGATTAGCTTTGTATGGAGCGATTGTAATGAGATGTTGTCTATTTCTATTTAGATAGATTTTCCAGGCATAAGTCATCTGCGACTTAACATTTTTAATTCCTTTTGTATTCTATTGTAATATTGTAAAAGAAGAAATTTATTCAATTGTATATAAATATATACAATACTTGTGGTCATTGACTATCATATGTTATATCAATATATAATCTATGTAAATATAAACCTTTGTGTTCTTTATTATTTCCACTGCATTTTACTCTTCAAAGGTTTTTCTATTTTTACTGAAGTGTTGTCACTGGCGTCGGACGACATTATCGCCGACATTCACAAACTGTTCCAGCATTCGAATTTATTTATTTCTAGTTTGTTTTTTTATTGTTCCATAGCATAACCCCCGGGACCCAACAATTTTCAACAATCATGCATAGCTAAATTGATTTTTATCTTGATGGTTGTAATTTTTGGGTAAACACTGTATACAAAAGGATAGACTTATCAACTGAGGTTTGAATATTAGTCAAGCTTGTAGCCTATGTACAGTTGTGATGAAAACCATGATTAGGGTGTCAAATAGGTGGGTTAGATTAAAATTAGACATGTTAAAATTGATAGTAAAAATGAAAGCAACAAACGGAAAATAGCAAACACATATTACAAGAACTAGGAAAAATGAAGAACACAAGATTACAACAAAAGAAATAATCTTAACAAATAACTGGAAACTAAAATCAACACTTGATCTGAACCCTTGCTGAGTCGAGTGATGTCACTCTGTCTTTAAAAGAAGATTGCCCCGTATATATCCTTTTACGTTGCTAGGTAATAGTCTCTCACGATAAAACAGCTACTAACACACTTGAGCAAAGAAAACTCAAATGTTTCTCTTGAAGAACTTTGAGTATTGAAAGATGCTAGAAAGGAAGAGGTTTTTCCAGAATTTCTGTTTTCTACAAGTTCTGAAAACAAGTGTTTAACAATTAAGCCAAAGACTTCAATTTATAGTGTAAGAATTGTCTCTTCAAGTGTCATGGCATTGAATCACTCATGTAATGGCAATGAATTTCCCAAGTAATGACACCCATTTATCAGCCCAAATATGACTGAATAATGCTGGAATGAATGTCATTGAGGGCAGCCAAAAGTCTCCAAAATCAGATTTTCCGTTTCAGACTTCTGCTAGGGTAACCTAATTAGCGTCGCGGCTCCAGAAACTTTCTGCCGAATTAGCATCGCGGAGCTCCCCGGCGCCGCGACCCTTCTCAGCTCCGTGTCCCTTTCCGGCCCGTTCCATCTTTACACTATGTACATTTCTTCCTTCATTTACCAACGTGGAACACTCGTCATTTGGCTCATGGTCATCCATCATTCTATGTCTCAAACATTTTACTTACGTACCAATATCTCTTTCACTAATGAAATTTACGATCCTTGGTACAATGCGTGCACGTGTGTGAAAATGACATTTCTGATTTGCGGGGCCCCAATTATTCGAGTCATAAATAATGGGATAAACTTTATTCCACATTAATAAATTTCCAACAATCCCCTCTTGAAAGAGATTTTGACGAACTCACAAGGTGCCTATTTCTAGCAATCTTTCAACGGACCAATATCGCATTAGGAAAGGTAGCTTCCATTTTGAACCTTCCTTAGTTGAAAACCATCAGACTTACTTACTGCGCGGTAAATGTGATGTCTTGAACCGTCAGTGTTTAAGTGTAAGACAAGTCAACGGCACACCACGATTTTATCAAACTCACAATCACCTGCACATATCGCTCCTGACATACGGGCGCACCATGATTTTTATCAATTTTCTGATTCATATCCAGTGGTGACTTCATCGGCGAACTGTCGAACATCTCAAACTTTCTCAACACATCCTCGATGTAGTGATACTGAGATAATATAAGTCCGTCAGACGTCCTAGAGACATTGATCCCTAAGATGACATTTCATGTCGAAATTTTGTTTAAACATATTTTTAGTCTCTAGGATCAAACTAGGACTACTCTCTGTGATCAATATATCGTCTACGTAAAGACATATCATGACGAACGAGTCAGAATTATCTTTAATGTAGACACATTTGTCACACTTATTGATGGATAAACCCTTCGATAGTAGAGTACTATCATTTTTTTCGTGCCATTGCTTCGGGGCCTATTTCAGCCCGTAAAGAGATTTGACAACTCGACAGACTTTCTTCTCTTTCCATGAAACCACATGCCTCTCGGGTTGTTCTATATATATTTCTTCTTCCAAATCACCATTTATGAAAGTTGTTTTGACATTCATTTGATGTATCTCAAGGTCATGCAACGCTGCAATCACAATGAATACTTATATGGACGTCATTCTAAACACCGGGGAGTACGTGTCAAAATAGTCAAGGCCTTCCTCTGTCGATAGACCTTGACTACCAACCTGGACTTGTACATGTCTGTAGACCCATCTGTTTGATACTTTCGTTTGAGTATCCACTTACAACCCAATAGTTTGTTTCCCGGAGGAAGATCAACTAACTCCCAAGTATAATTTTTTAAGATGGAGTCTATTTCACTCTCAATAACTTCTTTTCAGAGTGGTGCTTCTGGAGTTGATAATGCTTCAACAATTATCCTTGGTTCGTTATCAACCATATAAACTACAAAGTCAGGATCGAATGATTTATCCTTCCTGGCCCTTTTACTTCGTCTTGGTTCCATCTCTGGAGTCTCCAAGTTCTGAGAATCTAGAACACTAGATTTCGGATATTCAGCCACTTCAGAGTCCACTAGATCTAGGCAGTCAACGACTCTTGGTTCCTGAGAACTTTGTTCATAACTTCGTTTGTGAGAGGTTATGTCTCTTTCCTTTCTAGGAAAAGTATCCTCAAAGAATTGGGCATTCCTTGATTCCATGATCGTACTCCCGTGGATATCTGATACATCTGACTTATGCACTAAGAATCAATACGCACTACTATTATTTGCATATCCGATGAAAATGCAATCTACAGTCTTATGTCTAATCTTGATCTTCTTTGTCTTAGGTACTTCAACCTTTGTCAAACAATCCCACACCTTCAGGTATTTGTAAGTGGATTTATTTTCCTTCCATAACTCATATGGAGTTTTGTCCTTACCCTTATGTGAGACTCTATTAAGAATCGTATTAGCGGTAAGGAAAGCTTCTCCCCACGTGTTTTTGGGGAAGACATGAATTGATGAGCAAGACATTCATCATTTCTTTGAATGTACAGTTCTTGCGTTCAGCGATACCATTCGACTGAAGTGAGTATGGAGTCGTCGTTTGATGAACAATACCTGATTGGGCACAATATTCCTCAAATGACACTACATATTCTCCCCCTCTATCGCTACGAATTGATTTAATCTGCACGCTTAGTTGGTTTTCAACTTCTGTTTTGTAGCGTCTGAATGCTACAAAGGTTTCATCCTTACTTTTCAACAAGTAAATGTAACAATACATTGTGCTATCATCTATAAAGGTTACAAAGTACTTGTTCCTCCCTCTAGTTTGTGCAAACTTCAAATCACATATATCTGTGTGAACAAGTTCTAGAGGAGCGGTATTCCTTTCGACGGATCTAAAAGGAGTCTTAGTGAGTTTTGCCTTTACGCATACCTCACACTTATGTTGAGGGTTTACGTCAATAGATGACAACAACTCCAACTTTACCAACCTTTGGATGAATTTGTAGTTCACATGTCCTAATCTATGATATCATAAATTAGAAGACTCAAGCAAGTAAGAAGAAACTTCACTTTTATTGCTTGAACGCATGATTGACATGACGTTAACCTTGAAGAGGCCTTCACAGAAGAAGCCCCTTCCCACAAAGGTTCCATTTTTTGTGATTACAAACTTATTGGACTCAAATACTAGCCTAAAACTAGCATTAACCAATACAGGACCTGAAATTAAATTCTTCCTAATCTCAAGGACATGCATTACCTCCTTCAGAGTGAGCTCCTTGCCAGAAGTCATCTTAAGGACCACTTTTCCTACCCCCAACATGTCAGAGGAAACGTTATTACCCATGAATAACTTCTTGTCTATAACTGGTGTATATGTGGAGAAGGCATCTCTATCAGTAGATGTGATGGGTAGCACCCGTATCCATCCACCATTGCTTGAGATTCTCTACAAGGTTTGCTTCTAGCACCACCGCAGAAAACTCCTCAATCATATCGAAGCGTGTCCTCGATGACGTTGGTCGTTGCCTTGCCTTTGGCCTTTTTAGTTAGCCTTCTGACTCTACTCTATATTGAGCTTGCGGTAGTCCTTGATCATGTGACCAGCTTTGCCACAATGGTGATAATTTCCCTTGAACTTCACCATTGGATATGTCTTTCCATCTTTTTGGAACTTGCGCTTCTTGCTTGGGTTCCCTTTGGCATCAACCAGATTTGCCTTGGCCTCAGTGGGTTGCTTTCCTTTACTCAAGGACCTCTTATTATCTTTCTGAATTTGGAGTTTAATAATAGGTTCTTCAAAGGTCATTTTCTTTGTTTTGAGTTTTAAGTAACTCATAAACTCACTCCACGAGAGAGGCAATTTTTCAATCAGTGATGCAACAAAAAACTGCTCATTTGTTTCATACCCTCCAAATCCAGATGATGTAGAATCATTTGGAACTCCTAGAATTGAGACATCACTGTCTTGCTATCCACCATTTGAAATTTCAAGAATTTCCCAATGATGAATTTCTTTGTACCTGCATCCTGTGCATTGTACTTCATCTGAAGCTTCTACCACAACTCTTTGGCAGAGCCCACGGTGCAATACAATGTATAGAGCGGGTCTGACAAGCAGTTTAGGATATACTTTTTACATGAAATCATTATGAGTCCATGCATCAAGAGTTATTTTCAGGCGAGCCTGGAAACCTTGCCTTCTTCAGCCGGATCAATAGACTGAGGGTACGCACCAACTCTTGTTTTAGGAGGGTCTTCTGTGACACAGCGTGCCACTCCCATCACGGTTAGAAAAAACAACATTTTATGTTGCCATATTTTGAAATCAATGCCCATGAACTTTTAAAGGCATTCATGGTGAAACCCGACAGATGGAGGAATTCTGACATTCCCTTAAGTAGCAGGAAAGTCATTGGTTTTCCCTTGGGCAGTAGTGGGGAAGACATAAGTATTTCCTTGATGAGAAGCAGCAGAGGGAGAGGCAAAAGTATTGCCTTGAGTAGCAGCAGCAGATTCAAAAATAAATTGTTTTTGTCAAGTCATTTTCACTAAGTACTAATACAATCTTGTCTTAAAATTGATAGTAAAAATGAAAGCAACAAACGGGAAATAGAAAACACCTATTACAAGAACTAGGAAAATGAAGAACACAAGACTGCAACAAAAGAAATAATATTAACAAACAATTGAAAACTAGAACCAACACTTGATCTGAACCCTTGCTGAGTCGAGTGATGACACTCTGTCTTTAAGACAAGATTGCCCCGTATATATCCTTTTACGTTGCTATACAATAGTCTCCCAAGATAAAACAGCTATTAACACACTTAAGCAAAGGAAACTCAAATGTTTCTCTTGAAGAACTTTGAGTATTGAAAGATGCTAGAGAGGAAGAAGTTTTTTCAGAATTTTCTGTTTTCTACAAGTTCTGAAAACAAGTGTTTAACAATTGAGCCAAATGCTTTAATTTATAGTGTAAGAATTGTCTCTTCAAGTGCCAAGTAATGACATTAATCACTCATGTAATGACAATGAATGACCCAAGTAATGACACCTATTTATCATCACGAATAATGGCTAAATAATGTTGGAATGAATGTCATTGAGGGCAGCCCAAAAGTCTCCAAAATCAGATTTATCATTTCAGACTTTCTTCCAGGGTAATCGAATTAGCGCCGCGACCGAGACTCTGAGGCGCTGCGGCTCCATAAACATTCTGCCGAATTAGTGCCGCGATCAAGTTTCGGAGGTGCCGCGACCCTTTCTGACTCGTTCCATCTTTACACTATGTACACTTCTTTCTTCATTTACCAACGTGGAACACTCGTCATTGGCCAATGACCGTCCATCATTTTATGTCTCAAATTTTTTACTTACGTACAAATATCTCTTTCACTAATGAAATTTACGATCCTTGGTACAATGGGTGCACGTGTGTGAAATTGACATTTCCGACATGCGGGGCCTCAATAATCTTCTCTCCCCCTCCTATAAATAACTCACTGACTCTGTCTATGAAGCCTCTATGAGTAACTATTACTGAATGACTAATACAAGTGCTCAGACAGGGCCGCAAGCTACCCATAATCTCTGACATCAATGTAACAACTAGACCTGACTCGGCTCTAGGTAAAATTAGAGCTTGCAACTCTTCTGTTGATCATCTGCAATATCTAGCGAACCAGTCTGTTAAATTGTATAATTGGACCTACAATGTGAAATATAACAATCGTAGAGCCCCCGACAAAATGGACGTCAGTACAGAAAAATTATACTAAATACGTAAGACAGACTGTAATAATCATATGAAAGAACATTCATGTGTAAGGAGAGTGGGAAAATCAACCTGAAACTCTAAATTGCCACTGAGGGTCATGATATGCACATGTATATTGTATACGTGTATATAATGTCACTACAACAAATAGCCTCAAAGAGGGCGATTTTTTTAAACCAAAAATGGCGACTTTTTAAAGCCCTATTAGTTATTACCAAAATTTTGATTCAGACCAAAGGGGGCGACTTTTCCAAGTCGCCCTTTTTGGTTTATTTTTAATATTTTGACACTCTTTTGTAAAAACTTTAGTTCCACCGTATAGTTTATTGATCAAGAGGAAGAATATGAATCGAATATCTTTATAACCCAATTAATTATGTGCCTCTGATCATCCAAAAAAATCATTTCTATAAACCAATAATTTGTCGTTCTTTATTTGATAAGTAGATAGGTGAAAAATGATAATTGGTACAAAGTTGAATGTTGATGATTTATTCCCCACTCAGTTAAAGCTTAAATAACACAAAATAAAGAACATTTATCATTGGTATAATTCTCAAAACTTTAGTTCTGAAACAGAACATTAACAATCATTGAAAAATATGGAGAAATAATAAATTTTCAATGATTTTCCGATAGCTAACAAAGAGGTTGAAAAAACACTTGTCGAAATGAATTTATGAGTCAAAGATATATCATATATACTTTTTCGTATGTATGCATAGTCATTTTCTCTCAATCTAAATGATTTTAGTCATTTTCATAGTCAAATTTCACTCTCAACATCTAAATAAATGAACCTATCTAATTTAGTAAAATGATATATCTCTATTTTTAACCACATCAAAAAGGTCGACTACAATCGCCCTTGTTGGATATCGATAAAAAAAGGCGACTGTATATCCACCAAAAAGGGTGACTACAGTTGCCCTTGTTAGATATCGATCAAAAAGGGCGACTACAGTCGCCCTTGTTGGATATCGATCAAAAAGGGAGACTACAGTCGCCTTTTTTATGTAAATCAAATAGGGCGACTTTGGTATGTCGCCCTCTTTGAGTACAATAAAAAATGGAATTAAATAACTTTTATTTGTTACTTCAATTAGTGATTAATAATTACATGTCTTTTTAAAGTAGTAAAAGTTGAATTGAAATATGAAATTAATGTTTTTTTTTATTTTCCAAAGTGACAAATATTATAGACCAAATTTGAGATAAATTTATTTAGAGATTAATCCGGAATTAATTATTTCTTATCTCTCACACCAAACGAGTCCTACAAATTCTTTAAATGTCTTTCTTAACTATCACATTCTTTGACTCATATCAACGTTATAAGAATTTCATTAATGTCTTATAAAATAGTGACGATCTATTTTGTATTTCTATTTAAGTCACATATGTAATTACACAATTAAAAATAAAAATAAAAATTAATACTTGACAAATATGCGTCATTATAAATGATATATTAAATTAGGTATTTAAGATATATATTATTTCTTGAAAATATATTAATTAATAATAACATATTTGTAAATAATATTATAAAATAATAGTATATTTTCAAATTAGATATGTTTTGATTTAATTAATTATGAAAATTAAAAGCACATATTTGTAAGAACATCATGTGTTGTATATATTATTTGGCAAACTATTAATATTAATTGATATTTTTAATCTTTAACAGTAGATTTCAAATTGAACAAAAATTATAATTCTTAGATTAAGAAGGGCGATTTTATCAAGTCGTCCTTCTTGATATAAGAATTATAATTTTTGTTCAATTTGAAATCTACTTTTAAAGATTAAAAATTTCAAACGTGATTAATTCTCTTTTTAACTCAAAGTCTCGGAATTCGATCCGAAAATTTTGGATAACCGATTTCTTGGATATCTGAACTATTCGGATCCGAATCCGATCCTAAATGATCCAAAAATTACAAATATCCGATTTTTTCGATATCCGAAATATTCTAATCCGAATCTGATCCGAAATATTTGAATTCGATCCAAAAATTACCAATATCTGAAATATTCGAATCCGAAATTATCCAAAAATTATGAATATCCAATTTTTTAGATATTCTAATTCGATCCGAAATTATCCGAAAATTACGATTCGATTTTTTGGATATCCGAAATATTCGGATCCAAAACCGATCCGAAACTATCCGAAAATTACGAATATTCGATTTTTTGAATATCCGAAATATTCGAATCCGAATCCGATCCGATTCCGATATAAAATTATCCAAAAATTACGGATATCCAATTTTTTGATATTCGAATACGATCCGAAAATTATGAATATCCAATTTTTTGGATATCCGAAATATTCGGATCCGAATTCAACGGATTTATGATTATGAGGAGTATAAAAATAACAAGTATTGATGGCTGATTTAGTGGTAGAATGACATAATTCCAAAGAGGATGCTCGGGTTCGATTCTTGGCAGGGGGTTGTATTTGTGGTAATTAATGTTGCATAACTAGTGGTCTAGTGGTAGAATAGTACAGTGTCACATTTCAGACCAGGGTTAGAATCTCAGTTGATGCATTTTTTTTTAACCATCTCAAAAAGGGAGACTCTAGTCGCCCTATTTGGTCCTTACCAAAGGGGGCGACTTGAAAAATCGCCATTTTTTATCTAAGACAACGGACGTAATAAGACGACTTGAAGGGCGACTAAAAATCGTCCCCTTTGATCTAAGGGGGCGATATTCCAACCAAAGAGGGCGACTACAGTCGCCCTCTTTGAACCGATTTGTTATAGTGTGTTGTTGTACATATATGTGTATATAACATCATTGGCCTCATTGAGCATCTTCCTTACCATAATAGCCTTTGTGGACATAATCATCATCATATAACCAGCTGATCAGATGGTGGTGCATATAATAACATTTCCTTTCCCATGACCCATATAGATATCATATGTGTGTATATAATGCCTTTGATCATAGTACACACACACACACATATATATATATATATATATATATATATCTATATATAATGCATCATAGACTCATGGAATAACATTCTGAATCTTTCGGAGTGATGTAAGGTCGTTACACATCCGATTATCATTTTATGAAACTAACATCACCAACATGTTCATTAAGAGCCAATGATCAATGCAATATGGACTAAAAATTCATCACGGAAGATAAATATATGAGCTTCTATAACTATTGAGGGTAGAGCCGTTATAAGTATCATTCGCTTTACGTTTCGTTCAGACTCATGCCAAAAGAAAGATAGAAGGTGCCTTAGCATACTTACTGCCATGTGATGCTTTACCTACGAACCTTGGAAACATATGAGATTCGTAACAATGAGAGTTGGATCACTGTTGAAGACTTGATACGACACATATAATATCACACGGGGGGAACAACTTTGTAGAAGTAAAAGACTTGTGATACTTTATTCTTTGGAACTCATATTAAAGGAATGTATCAAATGATAAGACTTTATGTCGCTAAATATGATAGGAATATACCTATTGTTCTACGACCCTATTACGACACCTTCGAAAATTATTATCTAGTCTTGTGTACCATTCAACCTTAGATAGATTATGATTATTTACATCAACATGGTTTATCTTAAAAGAAACTCTATACCCCAACAATGGTAATTTGTATGTTTACGACATAATTCCTATTACGTTACGTTCTATAACCCCTTTAACGATTATCTGCACTCTTAACCATATAATGACTTATTACTATACAATTGACATCACGTGAAAGAAACACCTAAGGATGAACAAGAGAGTCACGGTACTTTACTCCTAGGAACTCAAATACGAGGGGAACATCTGATAGGACTTTACCTCGCTAAATGCGAGATAGACACACGCACTACGTTACAATATCCTTACTGGTGCTTCCGAAACTTGTATTCTAACTCCCTATAAATTCTTATCCTCAAGAAGGCTATAACATTTATATTAACTTAGCTTCCATATAATTCATCTTACGTAGCAATCTATCATCCATTAGTGATACTCTGAAAGCCAACACTTAATTCATCTTAAGTAAGATACTATAATCCGATAATGGTAATTTGGTTATTATCGATATGACTCATCTTAAATAACAAACTATAATCCATTAAAGATAATCTAGAACTCATCCATATAATTCATATTCACTATGACCTATAATCCATCGAAAACCATCCAAAGCTAATACATGATTCATCTTACTTTACGCTCTACACCCCATGATACTTACTTAGTCGTTAGCAGTGAGATATTGTCTACCTTGAGCAATATATTGCAGTCCCATACATATATCCCGTAGCTTCCCATATACCATACCTTAGCCTTAGATCTATAATTCCCCAGTTATCATCTGAAAGTCGTCCTAAACATCACTCATCTTTAATTATGATTATTGTTAGGACCGTGTCCAATTGCTCACGCAAGTGTACGTATCGTTCACAAGTAATATAGTCTGTAAGACCGAGTTTATCGTCCACAGAGACTGGTTTCTAATTACCGAACATCTATTCTAGGTTATCTATTTGGCAAACGATATTTAATTTAGATTTTTGTCTAACTACTAGAATAATTGCAAGAATTAACTAAACTGCTGAAGTTGTAATCATTTATGAAGGAATTAGGGCTTCCAAAATCCTCGACTATCCACTCTATTCAATCCTTAATGCAACTAAAGTGACTTCTTCTTCTACGTTAAGATAGCGGTTAACTAGACTGTCTTATATTTCAGTTAGGATATATAATTGCTCAACCCCAGTGCAGAGCCCTTTTATATTTATATGATAGGATTTACCACATGGGAGGATTAAGAACAGTAACCTATAATGCTACACAAGTATCGGGGTACTTTCGTCCGCGATTTTAACCTATGTCTATTCAAATACAGTATATCCAAATATCTCCTCTCGGTTCTTGATTCGAAATCATATAGATTATGATAATTAGTGATCAATTAACTATCAAGCATTCATACCAATTATTGAATAAATCTTAATCAAGTGAAGAAAAAATCAAACTAATGCATTAAGTCATGAGATAGAGTTTCAAGCGATTCAAAAGGAAAGCCCTAATAAAGTGTTTAACTCCTAGCAATAAACATGCTGAGAACTAATACAAATCCAAACATAAACTGAATTGAAAACTAAAGAAAGAATGTAGAACTATGTCTCCAATTGTAGCCTTCAAGCGTTGTGTTGTGAGGAATGAGAATAGAATGAATGATATCCCCCATAAAATATGTCCTTAGGGCTTATATTTGTTGTTAAAAATGTGTGTCTTGGACCCTTCTGCCCCTTGCCAATTCTATTTCGGATCTGAAAATTCACGCCTCGGCACCGCGGTTCTGCAGGATGGCACCGCGGTGCCGAAAGTCCTGCAGCCTCTCAGTAATAATGGCACCGCGATCCTGTATGAACGGCACCGCGGTGCTGTAGTCTTTTATCCTGAATTGTCAATTTTCATCCTTTTTGCTACGGGACCCTCCTTTTGTGCCCACTTTTCGCTCCTTTTCGTCATTTTGCCTTTTTGAACCGCTGTGACTCAAAAGAAAGAAAAACGATCATAACACGACACTTATTTAAACGAAAATGGGAAAAATACTAACTAAAAATGACTCAAAAAGCGTATACAAAATACGCCTAACAAATACCCTTAAACTTAACCCTTTATTCGCCCTCGAGCAAAGATCAAAACAAAAACAAAGAAACAAAATCAAAAAGACTCAAAGAGTCAAATCAAGCAGCTGCACAATGTTACTTAGAAAAGCATGAACGTCAGTTGGGATAATATGTCGGAACATACATAACATGAACTTAGCAATCTTGCTTCAAGTCAGATATTTCGAAAATTCATTTCAATCATAATCAATGGAAGCATGAACATCTACCCTATGCATGTCAATTTCATTTAGTTCTATGGGTCTGTTGACTTGTTATTCTCCACTAGTCATAGACATACATATTAGAGATCTTCAGGACTTTTCAGGATTGTAATGTAGGCTTAGGCAGAGGTAGGTAAGAGTAGGCATTTAGGCTCAATTTGCGTACCATAAACGTTTTTCTCATTCAACCATTTTGTCCTTCTTTTTTTTGGTATTCTTTTTCAGTTCATACATATCGTTCCCCTCTTATCTTTTTGAGAGCATGGAACACATCCACATAGGCACCCCCAAACTTAAGCTTTTATATTTTTTTTTATTGGGGTGCATCAATTTTTCACTCTCTTTTGGTATTTCTTTTTCACACTTCTTCATCCCAAAATTTTCAATTACTGCTTATGGCACACAATGGACTCACAGAGTGTCAAAGAAATAACTTATTTTAGGCTCAACGGGGCTGACTAGGGATACAATTTATTGCAAGGTAGGTAATGAAATGTAAGAAGGACTTAACAAAGAAATGTCTGAATCATCTCCCTAAACATATACATCCTAACTAATTCACCTCAAATAACAAGCAAGCAGACTCACATACATTTTTCACAATTGACAACACATAGGCTAAGCACAAAATATCTCAAAAAATTAGATTTTCATGAATTTTTGGCATATCCAACTTAAGCACACATATTTTGGCTTCTCATTCCATTACATTATCCCACTTAATTCACTAGGCGTTTTCAGCAACTACAGCATGCATGATCATAAAAAAAATTGACTCATATAGACACAAAAAAAGACACAAAAAAACTCAATTACAAGGACTCACAAATATACAAAGACTAAAAAACATAAGTACCCCCCCCCCCCCCCCCAAACTTAAACGACATATTGTCCCAAATGTGTATCGACTCAAAAATAATAAAGGGACGACTTACAGACAATAGCGTCTCAAAATGGTGGTGGTGGCGGCGGATACTGCATTGATACGGTATCTGTGGGAAGGGATTTGGTGATTTAAGGCTTTTTATTTTTCTGAAATCGTGCTTCGGCACCGCGGTCCTGCATGACGACACCGCGGTCCTGCATGACGGCACCGCGGTGCCTAAAATACTGTGGTCTCTCTGAACATTCGGCACCGCGGTCCTGCAAAATGGCACCGGGGTTCCGACCCGATTCCGTGGTTTCTACTCTTTTCTTCGTTCTTAGTCTCCGATCCCTTCACCTGTCATCACAACACAACAAAAATACCAAAAGTGAGATTGTTCTATTTAAACTAATTACATAATTTAAACCTTGGGTTGCCTCCCAAGTAGCGCTGTCTTTAACGTCTTTTAGCCAGACGCAGGTTCCTCTTTATTGTGACTTGAAACGGATCACAGATTTGCTTTGTTCCACATCATTCAATAATTATGGTTTCACTCTCTATCCGTTCAATTTGAATGGAACACCTTCTTTCCCTCTTAGTTCGACTGCATCATAGGGGAAAACTTTTTCCACAACGAATGGTCCTGACCACCTGGACTTTAACTTGCCTGGGAACAACCTCAGCCTCGAGTTAAATAGGAGTACTTATTGCCAAGACTGTAGCTCTTTGAGGGTCAAGTTCTTGTCATGCCATGCCTTTGTCCTTTCCTTGTAGATTTTTGCATTTTCATAGGCATTGTTCCGAAATTGATCTAGCTCATTCAGTTGCAGCAGCGTCTTCTGCCCCACCGCTTGGGCATCTATGTTCAACTTCCTCATTGCCCAGTATGCCCTGTGCTCCAACTCCACTGGTAGATGACATGCCTTCCCAAAGACCAACCTGTATGGTGACATCCCAATGAGAGTTTTGAAAGCTGTCCTATAGGCCCAGAGTGCATCATCCATCTTTGTAGACCAATTCTTCCTTGAGCCATCCACTGTCTTCTCCAGTATGCTTTTCACTGATCTATTCGAAATTTCAGCCTGCCTATTTGCTTGAGGGTGATATGGTAAAGCAGTACGATGGTAGACTCCGTAACGCGCCAGCAAGGTGTCAAGCTGCTTGTTGCAAAAATGACTCACTTCATCACTGATGAGGGCTCTTGGAGTGCCAAACCTGGTGAATATATTTTTCTGGAGGAATTTCAAGACAGTTTTACTATCATTCTCTTTCGTAGCCACTGCCTCGACCCATTTGGACACATAATCCACTGCGAGAAGAATGTATTGATTCCCAAAGGACATTGGGAACGGGCCCATGAAATCAATCCCCCAACCGTCAAACAGCTCCACTTTTAAGATCCCAGTTAGGGGCATTTCACTTCGCCTTGACATGTTCCCAGTTCTTTGACAATGATCACATCCCCTCACGAAGGTGTTGGCATCCTTGAATAGGGTTGGCCAATAGAATCCACTCTGCAATACCTTGGCTGCTGTCCGTGATTCTCCAAAATGCCCACCACATTGCAAGGTGTGATAATGAGTGAGAATTTGGTGCATTTCATCATCGGGTACGCACCGCCTTATGAATTGATCATCGCAGTGCTTGTAGAGAATTGGCTCCTCCCAGTAGTAATGTTTCACATCTGAATAGAACTTTTTCACCTGTTGCCTTGTCATTCCTGAAGGCAATACTTTTACTACAAGAAAATTAACAAAGTCAGCGAACCAAGGTAAATTTACACTGGTACTTACCCGAAATAGTTGCTCGTCTGGGAAGGAGTCATTTATCTGCACATCCTTGGTGTTCTGACTCTCTTCCACTTCAAGCCTTGACAAGTGGTCTGCAACCACGTTCTCAGTCCCCTTTTTATCGCGGATCTCCATGTCAAATTCTTATAGTAGAAACACCCATCGTATAAGCCAAGGCTTTGTATCCTTCTTAGTCATCAAATACTTAATGGCTGAGTGATCAGTGTACACTATCACCTTATTCCCAATGAGGTATGACCTGAATTTTTCAAATGCATATACTATGGCTAGCAACTCTTTCTCTGTCGTCACATAATTCAGCTGAACATCATTGAGGGTTTTGCTAGCATAGTAAATTGACCTGAATACCTTGTCAATTCCTTGTCTAAGAACTGCTCCCACTGCGTAGTCACTTACATCGCACATCAATTCAAATGAGAGTGTCCAGTCAGGTGCAGTGACTATCGGTGCTGAGGTTAGCCTCTCCTTAAGTGTCTGAAAGGCAGTCAGAAATTCTTCATTGAATTTAAAAACAACCCCATTCATCAACAAGGTGGACAGAGGTTTAGAGATCTATGAGAAGTCATTGATGAATCTTATGTAGAAACCAGCGTGCCCAAGGAAACTTCTGATCTCTTTTATCGATACTGGAGGTGGCATATTTTCTATCACTGATGTCACGACCCGACCCCGGGGCAGCGACTGGTGCCCTACCGGGGCACCCCGTTCAGGTATACATCAGAGAATAGCAGCGAAACATACATAACATAAACATCTCAGGCTAGCCGACAAGGCCTCCTTCCATAAAATATACTTAACCAAAAGTAAAACAGTACAACTTGGTTCTTACAGCCCAACACATAAATGTGACTACAAACCTCTAGGAATAACAACTGTGGCGGGACAGGGCCCCGCCATACCCCTGAATGTACATAATATCTACAACATCAGGGAAGAACCGTACCAACAAAACAAGCCTCCGGAGAAATGGAGCCTCTGACACCAGACTCGTGATCCTAAGAATGAGGATCCACCACCTGCTTACCCTTACCTGCGGCATGAACGCAGCCCCAGGAAATTCGAGACACAATATGTACTAAGTATGCGAAACTGGAAAATACTGAAAATACCTCATAAGTCTAAAATAACTGGAGACATGTATGATAATCAAATTACAGTACACTGTGCCTTACTAATAATGAGAATATCAAGCATATACTTTACTGCATAGAAATATGAGGCTCATGATCAAAGCAAGGTCACCCGCCCGCAGTATCATTAAGCAATCCTACTCCTGGGACTATTTCACCCGCATGGGTCGTATGGACCCGCATGAGGTCATCCGCCTCGCATGGGACTATTTCACCCGCATGGGCCCGGTGGACCCGCATGAGTACAAACGCCGCACTCGCATCATGGGTAGCAAATCCATGGAATAAGTAGTAACCCGGGGGTTTACCCCGCAAGAATAACTTAAACTAGCACAACCGGCTATCATACATAACATAAGCGCTACCGGCTTATCATAATATATAAGAAAGTTAAGAAATCCCCTAACCTCTTATTAACATCATTATTATACCTTCTCATTTTAGTTTACTTAAGGCACTAACATGTCTTTATGAATCCGGGAATTTAACCCAAAGTACTACGTACTTCTATTCTTTTTAAAATGACTCTTTTTCATATAAAACTTCCAAGATACTAATAACCATAGTATCAAGTCGTAACTACCTTTCAAGACAAGTCACAATGCCTTTTAGAAATACATTTAGGCTTCTAAATCAAGTGACTTCTTTCTTTTAAAACCTTAAGCAATTGATGCCTTAAAATCAATTTGCCTTTCATTATTTCAAATCATTTATCATACTTACTTTACCTAGAGTAACCCACTCTTTTTAACTTTCCATAAAACTATTATAACCAACTTCCCATAAAGCCGTTATACTAGCTTTATACTTTTCGACACTTGCATTCTTTTCGTAACCAAGAGACTTATACTTTCGAAAACCAAGTATCGTATACTTTCAAAATACTTCAAGTCTCTTATCTTGTAATCAAGTTTCTATACATTTTCAAGTCAAGAAAATCTTTGTTTACCCTATTAGAATAAACCATTCTTTCTTTTAATCCCATAAAGTTATTCACCAACTTTATACTTTTGAAACCAAGTATGTCTATCCTTTAAAACAAGTCAAGGATATCAAATGAAACTAAATTCATTTAAAACTCGTACGTCTACCGTACTATACATTTACAACTACTCATGCTCAAGAGATAGGAAAGTTGCGCATACCTCTTCGGGTCAATCCACTCGCAAGTCCAATATACCGCACGTAGTATGTCAACCTATAATGATCATAATACGTCCATTAGCTTCTAGCCTCAACGTAGAACATTCTAATTGCAAAGTTCCTTAATCTATGGAAAATTGGACAGCACTTTCTTTGTTTCTACATACTTTTTCACCTTTTCAAGGTCCGAATTCAATATCCAAATGCCACTTTTAAGGCCCAACAATACAATCAATACAAAGGGGATTACACGCCTAAACTTGGACGTGTAAAATTCTGCCCCACAATACATAACAACTAATTCAACAAGGTTAAGGTAGTATCTTGGCTATAACATGTTCACATATCATCCTTATCCAATCCTTTCAAATCCAAATCATATTTCTTACATGCAATGCACCTAAAAGCAATATTGACAACTACAAGTCCTTTCTTCCTTACATTCAACACAATTTACTAGTAAAAAGAGAAAGGATTGTTACCTTAGAGTTTACCCAAAATTAGTCCAACAATTTCACTTGCCTTCTTTTCACAATCACCCCCACCAACCTCTTACAAGCTTGTCAACATGTTTCCTTCTTTCCACCTTTTTGAATTTTCTCTAAGCCTTGGTTTCTCCTTGAATTTCTAGAGGGAAGGGAGAGGGAATTTTAGAGAGAAGGAGGAGGGATTTTTAGAGATAAGGGAGCTCTTTTGAGAATGACCAAGTCTTCAAGACTTGGTCAATAAATAGGACATGCAAAAATCAGATGGGGGGGACACTTGTCACCCTCCCATGACCTTTTTTAAAACAAAACAATTCTGCTTTTTCCCAAACCCGACTCCGCCTCGGCGCGGCACTGCGGCCGCGTGTGGCTGGCTATCCGAGACTCTTGATCTTGGCGCGCGGCTCAAACATCCGAGACTCTTCAAGATGCCGGCCATGGCCTGCAGCTTCAGCCGGCGTGGCCTGGCCTGACGAAAATGCTTTTCGCTCATTGCGCCGAACTTGTAACTTCCATAACTTTCTACTCTATGTCCTATCGACGAACGGTGTGTTGCGTTGGTAACTAGACTCAACGGGCTACGTACTAAGCCTTTGAAACACATAGGAACTCCTAATACAACTGGACATAAACCGCCTCAAAGTTCACTAAAACCTTCCGAGACATTCTGACAACCTATCTTTCTAGAAAATTTTAGTCTTAAGTCCTTTCCTACGTTCTCATAAGCATGACCAGAACTACGGGGTGTAACAACTGAAACCTTAGCCTTGTCTATCTCAATGCCTTTGCTGGAAATCTTGTGGCTAAGAACGATACATTCCTGCACCATAAAGTGACACTTCTCCCAGTTCAGAACCAGATTCGAGTCTTTGCACCGCTGCAAAAAACTGCTTCTAAATGCTTTAAGCATTCGTCAAAGGAGGACCCAAAAACAGAAAAATCATCCATGAAGATTTCTATAGTCCTCTCCACCATGTCAGAAAATATAGCCATCATACAACGCTGAAATGTGACGGGTGCATTGCAAAGCCCAAATGGCATTCTCCTGAAAACAAACATACCAAAGGGGCATGTGAAGGTTGTCTTCTCCTGATCTTCTAGGGAGATGGCGATTTGATGATACCTTGAATAACCATCCAGGAAGCAATAGTAGTTGTGTCATACAAGCCTATCAAACATTTAGTCAAGAAAAGGCAAAGGAAAATGATCCTTCCTGGTTGTTTTATTCAACTTGCGGTAGTCAATACACATTCTCCACCCTGTAGTTGTTCTGGATGGAATAAGCTCATTATTTCCGTTAGTCACCACAGTCATGCCACCTTTTTTGGGTACTATTTGCACGGGGCTTACCCATGTACTGTCAGAGATATGATAAATCACCCCAGCATCGAGCCATTTCAGGATTTCTTTTCTCACCACCTCTTTCATGGTTGGATTTAGTCTCCTCTGTGCCTCAATGGAGGGTTTGCTCTCATCTTCTAGACGAATTTTGTGCATTACTGTAGAAGAACTTATCCCTCTAATGTCTGTCAGTGTCCAACGAATCACGAGCTTGTGAGCCCTCAATACTCTCAACAATTTTTCAACCTCCACTTTGGATAGATGACATGATACAATCACTGGTAAGGATTGGTTCTCACCTAGATATTGATAGTGCAAATGATCTGGCAGAGTCTTCAACTCTAGTTCTGGAGTTTGCTCTGTGGATGGCACTGGTTTCTCTGGCATGGTTCCTAGCTCTTCATATTTCTTCTTATAGCCGAGCTTATGTGAATCCAACCAATTCGCATACTCCCTTCATTCTGTGTCATTACCAATATCCTCATCCCATTGTGTCATCACCACTTCAAGAGCATCTGCACTCCTGAACCCATTTTCAGAAACTGCTTTATCAACCACATCAATAGCATAACAGTTATCACTTGCCCTGGGTAGGTTGCTGCCCTAAATACATTAAAAATCACTTATTCTCCCTCAACACGAAGTCTCAGCTCACCTTTCTGAACATCAATGAGTGTCTGTCCCATGGCTAAGAATGGCCTGCCAAGGATGATGGACATCTCTTCATCTTCTTCCATGTCCAGAATGATGAAATCAGCGGGAAAGATAAACTTGTCCACCTTAACCAACACATCCTCGATTATTTCTCTAGGGTGGACGATGGAGCGATCTGCTAGTTGTAAGGTTATGGTTGTGGGTCTTGCTTCCCTCACTCCAAGTTTGCAGAACACAGAATAGGGCATTAATTTTATACTGGCCCCCAGATTACATAGATCATGCTGACATTCAAACTTCCCTCTAGTGCAAGGGATATCGAAGCTTCCCGGATCTTTCGACTTCTGAGGTAACTTTATCTGTAGGATGACACTGCATTCCTCAGTAAACACCACTGTTTCATACTCCTCCAACCTTATCTTTTTACAGAGGATCTCCTTCATGAACTTCACATAACTCGGCATTTGTTCTAAGGCTTCAGTAAATGGAATGTTGATGTGCAGTTTTTTAAAGACCTCCAGAAACTTAGAAAACTACTTGTCAAGAGAATTTTTTCTAAGTTTCTGAGGATATGGTATCTTCATATGCGGTGTGTCAATGACTGCTGGTGGTGATCTTTGGTCCGCAGGAGTATCTTCTATGATCATTGCATCCTCGGGTTCCCTCACCTCACTGGGTTCACCCTTTTTTTCTGGACATATGGGGGATGAAGTTGTCTCCATTTGTTTGCCACTCGTCACATCAATTGCTTGACACTGCTCTTGTGGGTCTGTACCAGTATTGCTAGGGCGGTTCCCTTGCATATCGTTTCTCAGCTTGCTAGCTAGTTGTCCCAGTTGCATCTCTAGATTCCCGAGGATAATCTTGTTTCCTCTATGAACTGATTCTGGGCATTTGAGAGTGCCCAAAGAACTTCTCTCATGTCATCTAGCCTTTCTAATGGGGCCTGATCCTGTGGTGGATGAGTTAGTCCTTGAGGATTCTGGCACTCGATGAGCCTGAATGAGGCTTCCTGCAGCTCATTTCGCTCCTCTTGCGAAGCCGGTGATCTAAGTTGCTGCGATTGAAAAAGGTCATAGTCCTGCAGCCCCTGATAGTGATAGTCCATGTACCTATACTTGACCTTACCTGCAAGATTACACAAACAACAAAAAGTGATAAAAATATGCTCTCAGAACAAGTTTCTAACTTGTTCTGGGAGCGACCAAATTAGAAATTAAAAAATAGATGGTTCGATATTAGAAGTACGCCAGTCCCCGGAAATGGCGCCAAAAACTTGTTAGGACCGTGTCCAATTGCTCACGCAAGTGTACGTATCGTTCACAAGTAATATAGTCTGTAAGACCGAGTTTATCGTCCACAGAGATGGTTTCTAATTACCGAACATCTATTCTAGGTTATCAATTTGGAAAATGATATTTAATTTGGATTTTTGTCTAACTACTAGAATAATTGCAAGAATTAACCAAACTGATGAAGTTGTAATCAGTTATGAAGGAATTAAGGCTTCCAAAATCCTCGACTATCCACTCTATTCAATCCTTAATGCAACTAGAGTGACTTCTTCTTCTACGTTAAGATAACTTGTTAACTAGACTGTCTTATATTTCGGTTAGGATATATAATCGCTCAACCCCAGTGCAGAACCCTTCTATATTTCTATGATAGGATTTACCACATGGGAGAATTAAGAACAGTAACCTATAATGCTACACAAGTATCGGTGTACTTTCGTCTGCGATTTTAACCTATGTCTATTCAATTACAGTTTATCCAAATCTCTCCTCTCGGTTCTTGATTCGAAATCATATAGATTATGATAATTAATGATCAATTAACTATCAAGCATTCATACCAATTATTGAATAAATCTTAATCAAGTGAAGAATAAATCAAACTAATGCATTAAGTCATGAGATAGAGTTTCAAGCGATTCAAAAGGAAAGCCCTAATAAAGTGTTTAGCTCCTAGCAATAAACATGCTGAGAACTAATACAAATCCAAACATAAACTGAATTGAAAACTAAAGAATGAATGTAGAACTATGTCTCCAATTGTAGCCTCCAAGCGTTGTGTTGTGAGGAATGAGAATAGAATGAATGATATCCCCCCTAAAATCTGTCCCTAGGGCTTATATTTATTGTTAAAAACGTGTGCCTTGGACCCTTCTACCCCTTGCCAATTCTATTTCGGATCTGAAAATTCACGCCTCGGCACCGCGATTCTGCAGGATGGCACCGCGGTGTTGAAAGTCCTGCAGCCTTTCAGTAATAATGGCACTGCGGTCCTGTATGAACGACATCGTGGTGCTGCAGTCTTTTGTCCTGAATTGCCAATTTTCGTCCTTTTTGCCTCGGGACTCTCCTTTTGTGCCCACTTTTCGCTCTTTTTCACCATTTTGCCTTTTTGAACCGCTGTGACTAAAAAGAAAGAAAAACGACCCTAACACAACACTTATTTAAACAGAAATGGGAAAAATACTAACTAAAAATGACTCAAAAAGTGTATACAAAATACGCCTAACACTTATAAACTACGGGTTATAAGCATTCTCATCTCATTATCAACTAGAAATTGTCAACAAGTAAATCATTTTCACTTATACTACTGGTTACTATAACACTTAACAACTATCAAACATGCAAGTTTCTCTTTTCCTCGTCAACTAATAGTTGTCAAACTACGAAAATTCTTTTAAGGATGCCACTGTAGTTTCATACTCTCTAAGGTAGAAACATGTGGCTACTAATACACTTGTGAAACTCAACTCATCGGGGAAATACCCTAGCAGTACATCAATGAAGCTAATAAACATATGAGTGGATCAACTCTTACTAACCATCACTATGCTATTAAGAGTCTTACGAGAGAGCTGTTGCGGATTGTATACACTTTCTAAGAAGAGTACATGACTTATATATATATGATACTCGTATTACGGAGGCAACACTAAATAAAGAGTACATGAAACTGTTGAATGCATACGTAGATCACCTCTAGAATTCTGTTTTAGAATCGTAATCTATATGTTACTAGTGTGGTCCCACTTAAAGGAAAACTCTATCCTCTTTGTGAACACTCAAAACTTAATCTATGAGATGAATACACTTGAGTAACGACCAGGTGTGAGCACATAACATCTTTTTTATTTTACTTTATGTGCTAGGAACGTCATCATACTTAAAAGGGAATTTTAATCCCATCATAGAAACTTGGAACTCGACTCTTAGGAGTAAACACTTGGATAACAACTGATTACGGACATATAGATTTTCTTTAGAGATTCATGAGACTTGAAACGTGGAACTACTACAATTGGAAGCTCTAAACTTCATGGTTTACATAAGAAGCAAATATCGTATGTCGTGCCGTAGTGGCGAGTCAAGAAAATAGCCTTACATTACCTTTAAGTAGCCGTTCCAACTGAGATGGAAAGACCAGCCTTCTTCATTAGTCTGACTACAACCAGGAAAAAGAGACTAGCATCAACAAGAAGAACACACCAAGTAGCTAATGAGCGACAAGCTCAATCTACAAGAGTTTCTATGGGATTATCCAAGCCTATCTCCTTTCAAATCCTTGTAACACCATCAATGAAACATGACTATAATTATATCAATCTCCAATAACTTAACATGATAGAAAAAGCCCCACATACCATGAAATCAGTCCCAACATGTTATACAACATCACTAGCAGCGCACCTATATCATTCAACCATCAACGACAAGTTCATCTTACAATCAAATGGGCAACATCTCTCACATTTATTCCATATTCCACTGGCTCAATTCACAACAACAAAAATAACATCTAACCACCATATGTACATCACCTAAAAGAACAATAAGAAAAGCCCCAAAACTACATAGAAGTCCACCAACTCATTTATAACTTCAACCATCAACCCATGAACTTATAGCAACTAAAATATATTTAAAGCTGAAATTAACTTATACCTATGAAGTAGAAAGAGAGACTTACCATGCTGTCCAATTTTCAGCCCTTCAATTTCATCTCTTAAGGCTTTCTTTAGGTAAGTAAAGTGGACAGGACATCAATACAACACCTAGTACAAACCCAAACTCTTCTTAGCTGGTTGGGAAAAATACTTAGGGTTTTCCTTCAAGTTCAAACATTGAAAGGTAAGATTGCATAGTTTTTCATAAAGAATCCAACCAAACCCATGAAAATTATCACTTACCTTAAGCTTAAGAAGAAATGAAATACTTGAAAGCTATGTAGGATGAAGAATCTATCATGACTGCTTGTAATTCTGAGAGAGAAATAAGATTACTTTGCGTTTATGAAGGAGGAATAGAAGCTGCCATAAGAGCTTGAAGCTCATATGAAGAAGAGGAAGAGAAAGAACATCCATAGCTTATTATTGCTGGTGGGAGAACGTAAGAGAGAAGTGCTACTGAATTATTTTGGAGAGAGGGTTTGAATATATATATATATATATATATATATATATATATATCAGTCTTTAAATGGGGTTGGGCCTCGGGCTTGAATTTGTCCCATCTCACATTTCCTTTTTCTTTTATTTAGATCTCTCATTTTAGTAGGTGATGCGCCTACTTGTCAATTACTTAACCTAGAAATTTGCTAATTTTGTCTAAATATGTATGTCATCCTTATTTAATAAGTAGGACGTGAAACAAGTAGGATGGAAAATAAGTAGGTCAAACATGTAAAATGTGTAAAGAAGTAGCTTAAGAAAATAGAACGTGTGAGCAAGTAGCTCGAGTAAGTAGGACATATAAGTAGTAACTCAAGCACGTAGGACTTCGCGGGTCCCCCATGAGATCATAATAAAACATTGACGTACTGTATATCAGGTTGAGAAAGGTACCTCGCATATGCATTAAATTTATATCATACATACATCTATACATTACTTAATTGTGGTTTGGTAACGTGATATGGCTGGTTATTGGAACGTGGGAGAAACCCTGATTTGGATTAAATTGATTATATTGGACCGGAATAGTCACTATGATTGAGCTTGTCTTTGTGAATACTTTGAAATAATGATTATGCTGGTCTCTATGAATACTTGGATATATGATTGAGGTTGTTGAATTGATTTGGTTGTCGTATGTGGCCTGCTTCCTCGTGTATATGTTTTTTGGGTTTAATAATTGTAAGTCTAAGTGTTTGATGTCAATTGTCGAAAATGTCGGTTATGCCATAACTATTATCTAAGTCCAGGAAAGTATGTATTTTATGTGTTGTCTAGTAATTGATTGTGTGATTGGGTAACGAGTCTAGTAAAGAACATGTGATAAGCGTCACTAGTGGAAAGGTAGATGTGGAACGATCTATGTACGTCAGATCATAACTGTATAGAGACTTAACTAAGTGTAAATGCTAAGGTTAATAAAGAAGTTAACATCATCATGTTTAGCTTAGGGGTAACACTTTTGGAAGCGTTCTAAAATGGTTGTTGTGATATAAGTTTGACTTATTTATTTAATGTGATAAATTAGGTAAGTGGGGTTAAGCTTGAATATGACTTGAACAAGAGAGTACTAGTCGGTGGGTACTATGATGGAAAGGTTCGTTTATATGTTAATGGATTGATTGTACTTGACTGTGATTGAAACCTTATGTGAACAATGTGACTTAATGAATTGATATGCGTACAACGTGACTTATATGAGCTATTGAACTGTCTAGTATAGGCTTATATGCTGTCAACTTGATATTTATTTTTGTTATGTATCTTCCACGTTGTCGGTCTATGATGTATACGGGGGTACGTTATGTACTCATGTTATACTTGCTGCATCTTTTCTGATGCAGATACCGGTCCTTCTGCCAGTTCGAGATATTGAGTTTGAGTCCGAGCATGTTGACTTCCAGTATTCAGGGTGAAGATGCTATCTTCCGGGGGTTGACCAGATCTTGGGGGGTTGTATTTGATGATCCGGACTTATGTTATGCTTTTATACAAATATGAGATAACTTATTTAATATAACTATTTCCGCAATTCTTCTTGATTTTGTTGATAATTTGAGGAGTGGTTCGCCTACCGGTGGGGAATGTGTAGGTGCCACCACGACTCCTGAAAAGGGTTCGTGATAAAGTTGATATTAGAGCTTTAGATTAAACGGTCTTAAATACAAGAGCAATGTTTTTCTTAATCAATCTATTCAATCTGATTTTTTATGGAATAGCCTAATAGGCTCCTATATTTGTCCATTTTTGTCATGCCAATGTTTGAACTTATATGTTTGTCAACTACACCCCTCTACCCTACGAAAATAAATATTTTAAATACATTTTTGGTCAGCTCATGGTGCGTGTAAGAGACCGCTTACACATTTATTTCCACGTGTAAATTAAATTCCACATCAGAAATTAAATATCACATCGGATATTTACACGTCTTTAACCCATTTCATGCAAAACTCTCTCTCACTTCAAATTAAACCCACACCCGACTAGTTCAGTTTTAGTATACAATTATTTAAATGCCTTACATACCAGTATATTTTATTCGTACTGATGTCCCTTTTGTCGAAGGTGTTGCATTTCATGCGTGAAGGTCCTGAGAGACAGATAGACAGACCTCGTCAGTAGGCATTGTCGAGCTCATATTGATTGGTAAGCTCCATGTCTTTTGGAGTTGCCAGGTCTAGAGTATTGATATTATTGCAGAGATAATGGGTAGGTTGGGGCCCTGTCCTGATCATAGTACATTTGTTCTTCTATAGAGGCTTGTAGACGTGTCTGTGTATGTCTAGTACATACAGTATGGAGCCCTGATGTTGTCCACAAATTACATTATGGCCTTGTCGTCCCTTGAGTCTTCCCTTTTGTATTGTTGTAGAAATACATAGTATCCTTGACGGCCCGAATAGGTATATATGATTCGGGGTTAAATCCCTTACAATTGACAAGTCAAATTATCTTCAGATTGACTTAAGTATAGCTTTGTCGACTTACAAAGTATCAGCTTACGATACGATCTGGCCATGTCGGCCTAATATGCCTTGTGTCTGTTAAGTATTACAGATGGGTACGCTCGGCAAGTAAGGCATCAGGTGCCGATCATGCCTTCCCAATTTTGGGGTGTGACATTTGAATCCCCTAAGTATGTAGCCAAATATTCCAAAACAAATAGAAAAAAGCTAACACATGCTCGGCTCGAGCTCAGTTAAATTGCAGTAAAGCTCGTCGAGAGAAGCTTGATATTATAAAAGCACGGTTAGGCTCAACTCATATTCAACGCTACCTAATTTAGAATGATCAACCATATGTCGAGGTTAAACGTAAGAACATTATTTTCTTAGGGGGCAAATTAAAACTTTTAACAATTTCTTGGGGGTGCAAGCTGATATTTAGCTCTCTCGTCAAAACCAAAGCCCCAAAGCCTGAGGGTCTCCATTCCGTTTTCAAACTTTGCAATCTGAATCTCAAGAATAATACTCAGATCTCAATTTCCTCTACAATAAAGGTTAACAAAAAACTCAACCCTCTTATTATATCTTCAAAATTATAATTTTCCAATATAATAATTTCAAGAATTTGCAACTTTTCTGTTTTTTCTGCAGCTTTTGTGGTGCTTTATTGACCAAGATTTGATTTTTACCTTTGATCTGTTGTATTTGAGTTTATTTTTCAATTTCTTGATTTGGGTATGTGTAAAGATTTGATCTTTTTGAGTTTTTGTTAGGTATAAATTGAGTTTATTTATCAACAACAATAACATACCCGTGTAATCTCACAAAGTGGGATCTGGGGAGGTTAGGATGTACGCATACATTACCTCTACCTTTATGAGATAGGGAAGCTCTTTCCGATAGACACTCCGGTCAAAAAATTAGTATAGAAGTAGTTTATTTATCATATTCCTTATTTGGGTATGTGTAAAGATTTGATCTTTTTGAGTTTTTGTTAGGTATAATTGAGTTTATTTTTCATTTTCTTGATTTGGGTATGTGTAAAGATTTGATCTTTTTGAATTTTGTTAGGTATAATTTGAGTTTATTTTTCAATTTCTTGATTTGGGTATGTGTAATATTTGATCTTTTTGAATTTTTTAGGTATAGATTGAGTTTATTGTTAATTTTCTTGATTTAGGTATGTGTAAAGATTTGATTTTTTGAATTTTTGAATTTTTGTTAGGTGTAAATTAATAAAAATGGGTGAACCAAAGAAGCAGCAACCAGTTTTTACTAAGGTTGATCAACTTAGACCAATGGCAACAGGGCTAAATCTTACAGTGAAGGTTGTTAATACAAAAATGGTAGTGCCACGTGGAAATCAAAGCCGACAGATGCGATTAGCTGAATGTTTGGTTGGTGATGAAACTGGGATGATCATTTTCACTGCTAGAAATGATCAAGGTATTTGATTTGGCTGAATAACTCGTAGTTAACATATTTTTTTGATAATTTGTTGCTAATTGGTCGTTAAATAGGATTAGCGATGTATTTTGTTGTATAGTTACATAATTTGTTCACCACTAATTCCTGTTTTAGTTGTGTTTTATATTCTCTTGGTCTCAATCCAGCATTCAGTATGTATCTATAGAAGTAGAGAATCCCGTTGTGTAATACTAACATTTTCGTTTGAGATTAAGCTGGTGGCGATTTTGTGGAGTCATTCTAATTTGCTACCATACTCGTCTGAGATTAATTTGGATTAAGGATATAAAAGTAGTAAAGACTGTATCTTTAATGTTAATTGTCTGAGCAAAGGAGCCGATGGACTAAGTTTTTGTGTTATGGTGGTGCAATCATACGTTGCTGCTGTGAACTTGATGTGATAATGCTGTTGAGGGGGAAAATAAGAACAATGAATTCCTTTCCATTTAGTCAAATAGGGTGTGTATCAGTCTGATCTAATGCTTAATGCTAAGCCTAAGGAATAATAAATTGGTGTCTTTCCAATTAAAATGTCTTTGCATTTGTATGTAAGGCCATGCCATTGAACTCTCCGAACCTCAGGTGCTTATCCGGTCTAAGGTCTAAGATAGTAGCACTTGGTGAAACCAGAATTTTTTTCAGGGCGATAAATGGTTCTGCTATAGGAGCACGTTCATAA
The DNA here is from genome assembly GCA_029844215.1 of Przewalskia tangutica. Classification (NCBI taxonomy): domain Eukaryota; kingdom Viridiplantae; phylum Streptophyta; class Magnoliopsida; order Solanales; family Solanaceae; genus Przewalskia; species Przewalskia tangutica. The sequence goes on along the minus strand of CM056740.1, from coordinate 39,058,987 downwards.
TAATTGTGCTTCCTCACAAGGTGAAACTGGGTCCTTCCAATATATGGAAAGCTTTTAAGTGGTAAGTAGTTGCTCGTGTTAAAGATTGTATTTTCCCCTGATGCAGAACTTTGTCTAACGTGTTTAGTGTGTTATTGTTGCTATTGTAATTATGTGAGTCAAGAGGAATGAACCTAAGGACTACTCCCTCTGGTCCATTTTACTTGTCATATTTTTGTTTTACACATTCCTTAATAAAACATTAATTAGAAGGTTAATTTGACTAAATTATCCTTATTTTTTTAATCTTAACTGATACTACTCTCTTTTTTCACCATATTAATCTATCTCCACATCATTGAGTAAGGGTAAAGATGGAAACTAATAGTTTAATTACACTTGGTTTTCTAAAATGACAACTATTTTGGACCATCTTATTTTAGTAAGGACGACAAGTAAAGTGGACCGGAGGGAGTAACATTTTTGCTGGAAAAGAGTTTATAGCTTTAGCTGATTGTCAAATTAAAAAGAAATCAGTTTCTCTGGTGTCTAGCATTTTGCTTTCCCAAAAATAGAACCAAGAAGTGAAAGAATAGGAGAAACTTTAGGGTTGTAGTTATTTGTCCATGGTATAACGGCTTGGATTACTCTGGGTATGTTGTTTTTTTTGTGGTATAACGGCTGTTGGATTAGGTTCAGATCGTGCTGATCTATAATACATGAATATTAGAAAAATACATATCAAAGTACCTTAACTTAACCTTAGCTTAGTTTCTTTGGAAAAAATGCCCGAACCTTTGTTAATTTAATTAGACTTAGGCAATCAATCAACTATTTCTCAATCCTAAACTGGTTTGGGGTCCATAATATGTATCCTCTACATCGTGCTCTGTTTGGTATTTCATTCTAGTACTAGTAAGTATCTTTTAGTGCAAGTTTCGAGTTCTTACGGCAGGTTCTTTATATCTCACACTTATTCCTACTCGGACATGACGTGTAAGTGTAACAACAACTACTACAACCACTAAGCCATAATCCAAACTAGTTGGTATCACCTATATGGATCATTTAATGTCAATGCTATTTTCGTTAGATTTAAGCAATTACGTCTGATTCCTTTTTTTTTGACTGATTTTAACTGCCAAACTTGTTATAATGTTTTAAGTAATTGAGACATACCTGAAACTTCACTTATCTGTTCAAACTCACCTTTTCCATTAAGAAGAAGGGCAAAAACACTCCTGTATACAAGTATACCAAAAAGTAGGAAACCTTATAATCATTTTGCAGTATTGCGGTAGAGATTTTACTTGAGTTGGGGTGTGAATGAACAGAGACAGTCAGTTGGCATTTAACATGTTATTCTTCTGAATAATTCTATCTTTGTGTCATTGAAAGTTGAAACCAAATAACTTTCTGATTTTCGAGAAAACTGCTCTCCTGAAAACCTAAATTACTTCTCTAATTTTTTGAGGGAAAAAAATCTTCAATATCAGTTTCCAAGATGAGTGGAAAAAGTAGAAAGAGGAGGCCCATAAACTCTTCTCTGTCAATGACTTATATAATTAATGAAAGGACACCCTCAAGTAGTCAAACATAATTTATCTTATCCTGCTTCTATGGATTCTGTTACATATCATGATGTCTCTTATCTTATCCTTCTGTTAACTCGAGGATTTTCTCTTTCAGTCGACATGATGAAAGACGACGCTACTGTAATTTTGCGTAATGCGAAAATCGATATGTTCAAGGGATCGATGAGGCTGGCCGTGGATAGGTGGGGGCGTATTGAAGTTACCGAACCAGCTAGTTTCTCTGTCAAGGAAGACAATAATTTGTCCCTTATTGAGTTTGAGCAAGTGACTGTTGTTGAACAGTGACACGAGGCAAGCCATCGCAATGGTAATGTCTGTTCGCAGAGAATATAAGTTTCGTTCTTTAGGGATATGCTAATGTGGCTTTATCAGCTGAGGAAAACTACTTGTTAACTCAGAAAGTTTTTGTTTTTTTGTAGTGGAGGTGACTGGTCCAATGTTTTTGTAGATAGCAAGGCATGTAGCTGCAATAAACAGTTGTACAACTTGCTTGTTTCTTTATTTGGAGGATTGTTTTCCCCAGTATTATGCACCTTCTTACTTTGTTTGTAGCCACCATGGAACTTAATTTATCTAGTGCTTATCATTAAAAAAAAAATCTTCTTTTTTCTAATAATCGAGAAATTTTCGAAGGCCAGCTGGTGGTTCGCTGTTCAAAACTCGATGGATAATGAGTTTGTCCTTTTTTTCCAGGTTATAAAAGAAAGTGTGTCCTTTTATTCTTCTTCTCTTAATACAGTATCAGGTTTTTGTTTGAACTAGTGACGCTGGCCTAATCCTGCATTATGTCTCGGCTTTTATCACTGGACCAAAGTCCTAGGTCTGGAGACAGGTGATATATTTGGCCCTTCTTCCATTATCTTGAGCCAGAATTAATAAACAAAAACTAACAGTAGAAACTGTCATAGTGGATAAATTGCAAATATCTCTGGTTCTATGAGGGCTGAAGATTTGGTTTTGAAACAATAGAACTGCGATGATGATTTCAAACCATTCACCTAGTTTGTTAATTATGGTAATTGGAGTCTAAACTCTAAAGTTGCTTTCCAAATGCCAGAAGTTCTATTATTCCATCCGTTTACTTTTACTTGTCAATTTTTAACTTTGCACACCCCTTAAAATTTAATAAATAATGTATATATTTTCCCATAATACTCGTATTAATTGGTGTATAGACTTAGGCCTTATTTGTTTGCACGAGGTCTGAATCTTAATTATTCAGATTCAGCCCATTAAGTGCATTTTTTTGAAGGTCTGGATCTTAATTATTCAGATTTAGCTCATTCGGTTCATTTGTTTTCTTTTTTTATGAAGCCTCTTAATGGGTCGAATAAATCAGATATGTAATAGAGACTTAACATCAATCAAATATTCACGCCTCCAACTATCCTTTCTCAATCAAATATTATGAATCAATAGAATCTTAAAAATTCCAGGCCTCCAACTATCTTTTCTCAACCAAGAAGAATTCTCGTTGTTGCAAATATTAGATGATTAATCGTAACAACAAAAAATATTCTTAAAGTTATTGTTTAAATTTGTCAAAAAAATTGTTCGAAATCCTACGTATCTTTACCCATTTCATGATCTATTTTGCACCAGATAAATTAAACATGAGTGAATCCATCTTCTCAATAAAATATCTACCTTCATTTCTCAATATTTGAAAGATCGTAGTGACTCTATAATTTAATATTTCTTCAGACCATAACAAGGAAATGCTTTTTTTTTTTAATACTACATAACCCTCTAATCAAATTTGGAACTAAATACATATATGAAGCTTCAAGAAACAACATAGAACACTCTGAAATTGTGTCAAGCATTGAAGTTTCGTCCTTTGTATCTTTATTTAACAAAATTTCTTACTAGAAAACATCTTGTAGGATTCAGTCACAACAACTCTCTTGAATCACTTTCAGTTGATAGAGAAAGATTCACCATTTTAATAATAAACACAATTTTAAAAAAAATCAATACCTTGTTATAATAATTGTTTATTTGATGTGTATTTTTTATTTGCAATTCAAATAGTTCAACTTTTATCGTTGTAGAAAATAAAAAAGGAAATAGTTTAAATTTTTAATCAAATATAAATATTTAAAAAATTATTTTCTATCAACAAATACATTTATTTTGCTGAAATAAGATTTTTATAATATTTTATACATATTGTGGTTAATTCCATATGCATATTCAACTATTGAAAACAAACAGTCTTAATCATTTAGTATTCAGATCTAGAGACAGCATCTTAATATTCAGATGTGTATTCAGATTCAGACATCTAGATCTTAATGCACATGTTAATTTTAGATGTGTATTAAGATTCATACGTCTTAATCTTAATAAAAATAAATGAGGTCTTAATAGACTTGAAAAATAATTTAAAAATGAGTAATTAAAGTACGGGTACAACAGTAAAAAAAGTTTGTCTTTCTTTTGATATGCTAAAATGAATAAATAAAAGTAATTTAACTGTGGTTACGATTACGTGTCATGTTCATGTCCAAACAAAATATCTTAAATTTACTACTGCATGAAGTTCAACTTGTTCTAACATGTTCATGTCCTTCATTTAACTCAATATAGATGATTTACTATACGAATCATCTATATTCATTTCCATCTATTCAGATTCATGTGCTTAAAGATTTTTCTTATATAGAATTCTCAAGATGGACGTAAAATGGGACGAGGCAAAGTTGGAGGAAATTGAAGCGAATAAACCGGTGAGAATGAAGATCACTGAGACAAAGACACCATATCATCATCCAAAGACTGATGATGATAATTTTGAGGAATATCGCAACGGTAGCAATGACATGATATTATGGACCATGATGATGATGATGAAGATTTTGAGGAGTCAGAGAGGAAAAGGAATTTCATAGACCATAGAAGAGGGCATTATGATGAATATAAGAGAATCAAAGAGCTACAAAGAAATGGATCCCTCCTTCAAGAATTTCCTCATGATGATGATGATGGTGGTGTTAAGGGCAATGATATTGAGGAAGAAAAGGCAGATACTTGTGCATAGTCATCTTATTTCTATGAATGTTTTTTTTTTCAACTTAATCGTGCGATATTTGAAACTCGATGGCACAATCTTATTTGCCCTAAATAGGTCTAACTCTTTCATAGTATGCACTTTACCTTTTCAGTAGGCCTATTTAGTGCGAGTCTGAAGCTCACACTAATCTGACTAATCCAGATTTGTGACATATGAATCTACTGAGAAGGTAAACATTTTCTGTCGAAAGATTTTTCATTTCCGGATTCCAATCCCAGGACATGAATGTTGTTGTCATGTCACAATTGTTGGTGGAATTGCTTTTTAGTTTTCTTTTCATGTGTATATTTTTCTTGCAAGTTGTATGTCAAATCTCCATTTAGATGTCAATTGGTGCCTGTTAGAATATTTCCGTGTGCTCAACGCAAGTGTACGTATCGTTCACAAGTATAGTTTGATAAGACCGAATATCGTCCTCAGAGACTGGTTTCTAAGTACCGTTCATCTATTTTATGTTATCTATTTGGCAATCGATAATTGAGTTTGGTTTTTGTTTAACTACTAGAATAATTGCTAGAATTAACTAAACTATTTAAGTTGTGATCAGTTATGAAGGAATTAGGACTTTCAAAATCCTCGACTATCCACTCTATTCAATCCTTAATGCAACTAGAATGACTTCTTCTTCTACGTTAAGATAGCGGTTAACTAGACTGTCTTATATTCCGGTTAGGATATATAATCACTCAACCCCAGTGCAGAACCCTTCTATATTTCTATGATAGGATTTATCACATATGAGAATTAAGAACAGTAACCTATAATGCTACACAAGTATCGGGGTACTTTCGTCCACGATTTTAACCTATGTATATTCAATTACAGCATATCCAAATCTCTCCTTTCGGTTCTTGATTCGAAATCATATAGATTATGATAATTAGTGATCAATTAACTATCAAACATTCATAACAATTATTGAATAAATCTTAACAAGTGAAGAAGCAATCAAACTATTGCATTTAGTCATGAAATAAAGTTTCAAGCGATTCATAAGGAAAGCTCTAATAAAGTGTTTAGCTCCTAGCCATAGTCACGCTAAGAACTAACACAAAATTCATACATAAACTGAATTAAAAAACAAAAAAAGAAAAACTACGTAGAACTAAGTCTCCTATTGTAGCCTCAATCCTTGCCCTGAGTTGTATTGTGTAATAAAATGAACTCCCCTCTCCTAAACTAATCCCTAGGGCTTAAATATGTTGCAAATTCGTGCCATATGGACCCTTCCTCCCTTGGACAATTCTAACTCAGATCTGAAAATCTGCGCCTCGGCACCGCGGTGCCAAAAGTCCTGCAGAAATATGGCACCGTGGTTCTGTCTGAATGGCACCCCGGTTCCAAAAGTCCTGCGGGGTCTCTAATCTTCTGAAACCGCGGTTCTGCTTCTGGGCACCTCGGTGCTGCTTTACCTTCGTCTGAATTATTAATTTTCAACCTCTTTCTGCCTCGGGACCTCCTTTTATGCCCACTTTTCGTTCCTTTTTGCCATTTTGCCTTTTTGAACCGTTGTGACTCAAAAGAAAGAAAAACGAACCTAATACCATACTAAACACAACAAAAATAAGTAAAATACTAACTAAAAATGACTCAAAAAACGTATACAAAATACGTCTAACAAACTTTTCTCGCCCTCGAGTAAATCAGAAAACAAAGAAATAAAATCGAAAAGACTCAAAGACTCAAATCAAGCAGCCGCACAAGGTTACTTAGAAACACATGAACGTCAGTGAGATAATATGTTGGAACATATGGCATGAATATAGCAATCTAGAATTTCAAGCCAGATATTTCGCAAATTCATTTCAATCACACTCAATGGAAATATGAACACCTACCCTATGTATGTCAATTTCATTTAGTTCTATGGGCTTGTTTACTTGCTATTCTCCACTAATCATAGACATACATTTTAGAGATCTTCAGGACTTTTCAGGGTTGTAATGTAGGCTTAGGCAGAGGTAGGTAAGAGTAGACATTTAGGCTCAATTTACGTACCATAAGCGTTTTTCTCATTCAACCATTGTGTCCTTCTTTTGGTATCCTTTTTCAGTTCATACCTATCACTCCTATTTTCTCTTTTTGAGAGTGTGAAACACATTCACATTGGCACCCCCAAACATAAGCTTTTGCATTATTTTTTATTGGGGTGCATCAATTTTTTTTCATTCTCTTTTGGTATTTATTTTTCACTCTTTTTCATCTCAATTTTCAATTACTGCTTATGGCACAAAGAAATCATATTGTGTCAAAGAAATAACTTATTTTAGGCTCAAATGGGCTGACTAGGGATACAATTTACTACAATGTAGGTAATGAAAGGTAAGAAGGGCTAACAAAGAAATGTTTGAGTCATCTCCCTAAACACGTACATCCTAACTATTTCGCCTCAAATAACAAGCAAGCAGACTTCATAGACATTTTTTCAATTGACAACGCAATAGCTAAACACAAATATCCCAAATAATTAGATTTTCATGAATTTTTGGCATATCTAACTTGAACACACAAATTTTAGCTTCTAATTCCATTACGTTATCCCACTTAACTCACTAGACGTTTTCAACAACTACAACATGCATGATCATAAAAAAAATTGACTCATATGGACACAATAAAAGACACAAAACAAAGACTAAAAAACATAAGGTACCCCCCCAAACTTAACTGACACATTGTCCCAAATGTGTAACGACTCAAAAATTAAACAGGGACGACTTACAGACATACATCGGCTCAAAATAGTGGTGGTGGCGGCAGATATTGCACTGAGACAATATCTGTGGGAAGATATTTGGCGATTCAGGGCCTTTTTATTTTTCGGAAATCGCTAATCGGCACCGCGGTTCTGCATAGTGGCACCGCGGTGCCTAAAGTACTGGGGCCTCTCTGAACATTCGGCACCGCGGTCCTGCAGATTGGCACCGCGGTGCTGACTCGACTCCGTGTTTTCCACAATTTGCTTCATGCTTATTCTCCGATTCATTCACCTGGCATCACAACACAACAAACATACCAAAAGTGAGACTGTTCTATTTAAACTAAATTGCATAATTTAAACATTGGGTTGTCTTCCAAGTAGCGTTGTCTTTAACGTCTTTTAACCGGACGCATGTTCGTCATTCAAATCATTGAGGTAAATTAACACCACAACCTATCCACGTCAAAAGCATTCTCCGCTTCCTCACTCTATTTTTCTTTTTCACAGTATTGGGTTCAGTAGGATTTACCTGTTTGACAGCTTCCATTTCATCCACTTTTGTTTCATCTTTCAAACTAGCATGTGGGCTCACAGCTGTAGGAATGATCTCCAAAGTTTTTGTCTGTGCTTGCTGATCTGATGTGTCAGTTGTGCTTACTGCGAAGTACTTGTTGCTAGCCTGGGACTCAATGGTGGATTTGAACACCCTGAATACCATATATTCTTCCTGAACCCTTAGTCTCAATTCCCCCTTCTCCACATCAATTAGAGCTCTGCCCATTGCAAGGAATGGTCTCCCCAAAATGATGGGTATTTCATCATCTTCCACCATGTCAAGAATGATGAAGTCTGCTGGGAAGAAGAACTTTATCACCTTGACAAGCACATCTTCAACTATACCTCTGGGGTGCACCACAGTTCGATCAGCCAGCTGCAGATTAACTGTGGTCGGTTTGACTTATCCCAAACCCAATCTCTTGAACACAGACAGAGGCATGAGGTTGATACTAGACCCTAAGTCACAAAGTGCCCTGTTGCATGTTACCTTGCCAATAGTGCAAGACATGGTGAAACTTTCTGGATCTTTCAACTTAGAAGGCAGTTTCTTTTGTAAGATGGCGATGCACTCATCTGTCAGCGCTACAGTCTCATAATCCGCCAACCTTCTCTTCTTCCTAAGTATCTCCTTTATGAATTTGAAGTATGCGGGAAATTGTTCTAACGCCTCAATGAAGGGGATATTAATGTGCAGCTTCTTAAACACATCCAAGAACTTGGCGAAATGCGTGTCTATGACCTTCTTTTGGAGCCTCTGAGGGTAAGGGATTCTATCACTGTATTCCCTCAAGGGTGCTGGTGGAGCTTTCTCAACTGTAGGGTGGTCCTCAGTGACCCCCTCATTTCCTTCCTCAACTGATTTCTCACCCCCTTTCTCATGAACCACTGCGGGTTGGGGAGCAACTTGCTCAAACTGCTTTACACTCCTTAACAACACTGCCTGACACTGCTCTCTTGGATTGACCTCTGTATTACTTGGGAGAGTACCCTGCGGCCTGTTGGTTACCATTTTTGCTAGTTGCCCAACCTGCATCTCCAGGTTCCTGAAAGATGACCTGGTTTCAGACATGAACTGATTCTGCGAATTTATGAGTGTAAGAAATGCATCCCTCAGCTCATCAGGCTTCTCCTGTTGTGTAGGTGGTCTAAACTGCTGGGATGAGGTAGTCTGATTCTGTGCTTGCTGGTTCTGGTAATTAACCTGATATGGTTACTGCTGAGCCTGGTCATTCCTCCACGAAAAGTTAGGGTGATTTCTCTACCCTGGATTGTATGTGTTGGAATTATAAGGCCACTGAAAGTTCCCAACTGCCTGAACCTGCTCCATTGGCACATTATTAGGGTCCACCGCTGTGCATCTGTCAAAGGAATGCGGTCCACCATAAATCTCACAATTTACTGACATCTGGACTGCATTCACATACATAGTGTTCTGCTGTAGCTGCTTTGTCAGAAGGGTCACCTGTGCATTCAGGGCAGTGATGACATCTAACTCATGTATGCCCATAGTCTTCCTGCTATTCACTGACCTGTTGTATGCCCCTTGATGATTGTTGGCAGTCATGTCTTCCAGTAACTCATGTGCCTCATTGACACTCTTTCTCATAAAGGCTCCCTCTGCTGCAGCATCAATAATGGTACGAGTAGTACCACTCAGCCCATTATAAAAAATGTGGACTAACATCCACTTCTCTATGCCATGATGTGGGCATTTCCTTTGTAGATTCTTAAATCGCTCCCAGGCATCATAGAGTGACTCACCATCCACCTGGTAGTAATTGTTTAGCTCTCCCCTTAACTTTGCCGCCTTGAAGGCGGGAAGAACTTTGCAAGAAACTTTTGTGCTAGATCCTGCCAGGTGGTGACGGAGTTGGCAGGTAGTGAGTTCAACACTCGCCTGGCCCCTAAGTCGAGCGGAAGAGCCTCAGTCTAATGGAATCATCAGTAACATCATTGTACTTGAAAGTGGCACACATCTCCAGAAAGTTGGCAATGTGCATGTGGGGGTCTTCAGATGGCAATCCTCCAAACTGTACTGTGTTCTGGACCATGCTCAGGATGGCTGGCTTGATCTCAAAGTTGTTTGCTCCTATTCTTTGGGAGCACGATGCACGTCTGCATGCACGATGGCGACGTAACATAATCTCCCAAGCTTCTTTCTGCTGGGACCGGTATTAGCTCCTCTACATGTTCAGGAACCTCGTTGTTTGCCCCATTCTGATTCGGTGGTTGGTTTTCCATGGTCACTGAATCAACTATCCTTTTATTTCGCCTGTTTTGCTTGCACATTTTCTCAATTTTAGGGTTGAAGGGAACAAGTGTATCTGCTCCTCTCCTTCTGCGCATGCACTAAATCCTTGAAAAGGACTAAAATCAACAAACAAATCAAGGCAACAGGGTGCTAACAGTAAAAGAAAATAAAAAATAAGCCAAAGTAGAAATAAAAATAGATTGTTCGATATTAGAAGTACGTCAGTCCCCGGCAACGGCGCCAAAAACTTGGTAGGATATTTCCGTGTGCTCAACGCAAGTGTACGTATCGTTCACAAGTAATATAGTCTGATAAGACCGAATATCGTCCTCAGTGATTGGTTTCTAAGTACCGTTCATCTATTTTATGTTATCTATTTGGCAATCGATAATTGAGTTTGGTTTTTGTTTCACTACTAGAATAATTGCTAGAATTAACTAAACTATTTAAGTTGTGATCAGTTATGAAGGAATTAGGGCTTCCAAAATCCTCGACTATCCACTCTATTCAATCCTTAATGCAACTAGAATGACTTCTTCTTCTACGTTAAGATAGCGGTTAACTAGACTGTCTTATATTCCGGTTAGGATATATAATCACTCAACCCGTCACGAGAACCCTTCTATATTTCTATGATAGGATTTACCACATGGAGGATTAAGAACGAGAACCTATAATGCTACACAAGTATCGGGGTACTTTCGTCCACGATTTTAACCTATGTCTATTCAATTACAGCATATCCAAATCTCTCCTTTCGGTTCTTGATTCGAAATCATATAGATTATGATAATTAGTGATCAATTAACTATCAAGCATTCATACCAATTATTGAATAAATCTTAACAAGTGAAGAAGAAATTAAACTACTGCATTAAGTCATGAAATAAAGTTTCAAGCGATTCATTAGAAAAGCCCTAATAAAATGTTTAGCTCCTAGCCATAGTCACGCTAAGAACTAACACAAAATTCATACATAAACTGAATTAAAAAGAAAGAAAGAAAAACTACGTAGAACTAAGTCTCTAATTGTATCCTCAATCCTTGCCCTGAGTTGTATTGTGTGATAGAATGAAATCCTCTCTCCTAAACTAATCCCTAGGGCTTAAATATGTTGCAAATTCGTGCCCTATGGACCCTTCTGCCCTTAGACAATTCTAACTCGGATTTGAAAATTTACGCCTCGCCGCATGATCTGCAGAGTGGCACCGTGATGCGAAAGTCTGCACCTAACGATAAATATGGCACCGCGTTCGTTGCGAATGGCACCGGTGCCAAAAGTCCCGCAGGTCTCTCGATCTTACGAACCGCGGTTCGCTTCGGCACCGCGGTCGCTTGCCTTCGTCCGAATTATCAATTTTCAACCTCTTTCTGCCTCGGGACCTTCTTTTATGCCCACTTTTCGTTCCTTTTTGCCATTTTGCCTTTTTGAACCGATGTGACTCAAAAGAAAGAAAAACAAACCTAATACTATACTAAACACAACAAAACAAATAAAATACTAACTTAAAAATACTCAAAAAACGTATACAAAATACGCCTAACAGTGCCATGACTTTTTGCTAGAGAAATGAATTATTCATGTTATGAGATCACAATAGTAGAAGACGTGCCAAGGATTTTTGCACTACAAGAAAACTGTGAATTATATGTTAATTTTTTGGCAGATAATACGTGCGTATTCTATAGAGAAAATTAAAACTCCTCAATATTAGCATATTTACTTGAAAAAAATATTTTTATTCGCATGTAACTTTAGCATATGCCATATAAGTTCACTCACGAGTAGTGCTGTTATCGGTCCGGACCGGTCCGGGTATCCACTTATCGGAACCGGTCCGATAAGCTTACCGGTCTGGACCGGTCCCGGACCGATAAGGTTTCGGTCCTGGAACGAGATCCGGTCCCGGACCGAAATCTTATCGGTCCGGTTCTCGATCCGGACCGGTAAGAATTTTCCGGGTCGGACCGATTTTTTTTTTTTAAATTGAATTTCCAATACTAAAATTGACATTCTCGGACACATTACCATGAAATTTTTACGTTGAAATATATTGTATAGCGTGAGATATTTAGATTTGAAAATGGACAATTGGTAACAATTTGGGGTAAAAATGAAATTGATTGGCAAGACGGATGTTTTTTGAGAATTTGGCTGCTCCAAACTTCTATTGCTGTTTGTCCGATCCTATCTCGAAAAAATACGCGAAATCAAAAAAATATTAGGTCAAACGGACATCCGAGCGTAAAGTTATGACCATTTAAAGTTTCATTAATTTACAACTAATTAGAGATGGCAGGAGAGGGGTGGGTGAAATTTGGTGGAGGGGCGGGGTGGGGTGGGGTAGGGGTTGGGGTGTTCTGGGTATTTTCAGGTTCTGGTCCGCTCTTATCGGTCCGGGTATTTTTTGGTACTCGTATCCGGATCGTTAAGCTTTCGGTCCGGTTCTCGGGTAATTATCGGAAGTATCCGGACCGCTAACAGCCCTACTCACGAGGTAAAATGCTTTTTACTGAAAGGTTCACCAGTCCAATTTCAAGAAATGAATGTTGTCTATTAATTATGACTCGAATAATTGGGGCCTCGCACGTCGGAAACATGGTTTCCACACATATGCACATAAAGTGTCAATGATCGCAATTTCCTTAATGGAAGAAATATTGGTACATATACGAATTGTTGAGACGTAAAATAATAGACGATTATTGGCCAAATGACAATGGTTTCACGTTGGTAAATGAAAGGAAGAAGAGTACAATGTGTAAAAGATAAAACGAAACAGAAATCGCCGCGGATCCGAGAAGGGCCGCGGTGCGACCAAGTCTGGGCCGCGACAATTGGAGCACCGCGGCGCCTCCTCCTAGAGCCGCGACACTCGTGACGGTAAATTCACTGGGGAGTTACGACATTTTAGGCTACGTGGCGCCTTCCCGAAGGGCCGCGGCGCTGAGGGTCCAGTGAGTTACGGTATGTTAAGCGTCGCGGCGCCTCGAAGGCGCGGCTATCGCACACCCGAACCGGGCGTGGCGGTGCCTACACGGGCACCTCTACCTTAACAACTAAGTAAAACTGCGGAATTTAAATAACACCTTTTTTTTTTCTTGAAAACCAATCGTACGTGCAAGGGCAAAGCCGACAAGTGCCGTATCTGATACATAACAAAAGACACTACACCGTCATGAGTCGATCCAGCGTATGAATACGGACCTCTAAGAGTTATCTTGAACTATGACGGGACAAGGCCCGTGTACCCATGCGTACAAAAGCACATCTTGAAAGAACTTATACCAAAAGATAACTCCGAGCGAAGGAGCTATCCAAAACTACGGCGGTCCTACACTGCCGATCACTGCAAGCGATACCTAAACTGCGGCATGAGCATGACCGAAGGAGGTCGATGCGAAGAATGTACCAAGTATGTGAATCGAAAATCGTAACAAAATCATAACGATCTAACAAAGCGGAGACATGTATGATAATCAAATTCTGAAGACACCATACATAAATAGTCATATCAAGCGAGGAAGCGCGTCGCCGAAGTCATTACTAAAAACATAACCATGGGTCTCACGCCCGTAATATCAATCTGCGTGGAATCGCTCCTCACCGCCGTGATCCATGATATAATATAACACGATAGGCATACATGAACACGAAGTCCCGGTGGTATAGCGTCTTGGGGTTTACCCTCACTTATACTCTTACCACGGAGAAGGTGGTAAAGCGGTGGTATAACATCTTGGGGTTTACCGCCACTTATACTCTTACCACGGAGAAGGTGGTATAACGTCTTGGGGCTTGCCCGCCGTTTATACTCTTACCTATCTCAATCGGCCGTCAAACAACACATAAAGCGGGTGGTACAACGTCTTGGGGTTTACCGCCATTTATACTCTTACCACGGAGAAGGTGGCATAACGTCTTGGGGGCCCGCCGTTTTATCTCTTACCTATCTCGACCGACCATCAAACAAGACATAAGCACTACCATGTCTTTTATGAAAATCCGGAATTTAACCCAAGTACTACAAATAACGGAAGCATACGGTGGAATCCACATCATCGTCGGTGCGTCGAGTAACTTGCAACAAGACGGTGGCCTCCAACCGAAGTCGCGACAACTTAATAAAACATAATACTTGCACTCCAGGCTATCACCCGGCACATAGGCTAATTCTCCATTAACCAAGCCAACGTACTTATCAAGGCACACATAGAATAATTCTCATTTAACAAGCCAAAGTACTTATCGAGCCTGAATAGAATAATTCACATTTAACAAGCCAAAGTACTTATCAGGGCACAAATAGAATAATTCTCATTTAACAAGCCCAAGTACTTATCAGGGCACAAATAGAATAATTCTTCATTTAACAAGCCAAAGTACTTATCCGGGCACAAATAGAATAATTCTCATTTAACAAGCCAAAGTACTTATCAGGGCACAAATAGAATAATTCACATTTAACAAGCCAGAGTACTTATCAGGGCACAAATAGAATAATTCTCATTTAACAAGCCAAAGTACTTATCAGGGCACAAATAGAATAATTCTCATTTAACAAGCCAAAGTACTTATCAGGGCACAAATAGAATAATTCTCATTTAACAAGCCCAAGTACTACGTACGTACATTCTTTTCAAAAGACTCTTTTTTATGTAAAATCCCAAGATACTAACACCCGTAGTATCAAGGTGTGTCTATTTTTCAAAGTAAGTTACTACACTTTTAGAAAACTCATTTCAAAGTTTGAAATCAAGTATCTTCAAATTTTCACAATCTAGGCAACTTATGCCCAATAATCAAAATAGACAACTTTCTTAACCTTCCATAAAGCCGTTATAACCAACTTCCCATAAAGCCGTTATAACCCTTTATGGTTTTAGACAATTTCATTCCTTTTTTATAACCAAGAGACTTACACTTAACCAAGTATCACAAACTTTCAAATCAAGTTTCTTAACTTTCAAAATACTTCAAGTCCCTTAATATTTAGAAAACAAGTTTCTTCTACTTTTTAAACTTCAAGTAACTCACACCTTTAAGACAAGTTACTTCTCTTAAACCATGTAATTTCTCCTCTTTTTAAATCAAATAAGTAAATCACTCCTTTGACTCCCCTAAAGTCATTATAATGACCCTTAGGTTTTGGAACTAAGGCACTAGCCAAAAGATTTGGAAACCACTTCCTTTTCAAGACTCTATGTACTTTAAGTAAAATACTTTCACTTTTAAGAATCCAAACTTCACTAAGAAAATGGATTTTACAACTTACAATTTAAACATCAAAGTACAATCAAGGAAGTACATAGAACAACTTCTATTTTAGGCAATCCAAATACAACGAGGAATGGATCGTTTAAGGAGTAGAACATACTTTCTTGATCTTAAGGAATCATGCTAGAAGAGGAGATAGTTCACATACCTTTTCGGCTAAATCCACAATCTAAGCCGAATACACCGTACGTAGAAGTGTCAACCTATAAAGGTCACAACAAGACTATCAACTTCTAGTCTCTAACGTAGAATAATACTAAGTATCTGATCTCAATTCTACGGAAAATTGGCGACTTCCTTTGTTTCTACTCACTTTGCCACTTTTTTCAAGGCCGAATACAATACCCAACACGCCACATTTAAGGATCCAACAACCAACCAAAACAAAGGGGATTACACGCCTTACAATACGTGTAAAATTCCGCCCCACAATTCATACGAAGTAGTACAAAAATCCAAGCCATTCTCGGCGATCTTATAACCAACAATACTAAGGTCTTTTCCAATTCTTCCCTAATTCCAAGTTCTAAGGTCAACATGTTATTTAGTCGTAAACAACTTCAACAACTACAATTTCCTTCTTTATACAACATGTGACTTAACTAATAATCGACTTGAATTGAAATCTTAAAGCTAAACATGCTAGATTTGGATTAGGGTTCGATAGCGAATACACTAATCCAACAACATAATATATAACTCATGCTTGCTAATATCCATAGCTCTGATCAATAAGCAATCTTAACTACTAAAGCGACAAGATTATACCTTCTACAAGCCCTTAAAAATTCCAAGACTCAAAGTCGCTCCTTAGCAAATTCTTAGCTCCTTTCCTTAGGTTCCAATCCGCTCAAGCACTCGTAGAGGCCAATGAAGAACCAGCTTCAAGTTCCAACTTCAAAGTTGAAGAACTTCATTAGTTTCCGCTGCGACTAACGTAAAAATGCGTTTTCGAAATCTTTCTATTGAGATATCCTTACAACTCTTAGGGACATTGGGTTTAAGTCTTGTGGCTAATGGATCAAAATCACAAAATTTCTCCTTTCATTTTTTAGCAAACCCGAGCAATATGGCACACAAACTCTCTCAATTTTTCTAAGTGTTGAATGAGCTAGTCTTGCACTAGTTAGTGAATATAAAACACATTGGAAGGCTTAGATATCAACAAATGTGAGGCTAGGATGAATATCACAAGGATTGAGCCCATGTGGACAAGTTGACTTGGTCAAATATGTCAAGCTTGCAAGACTTATCATCTACATAGGTCAAATGACCATTCTACCCCTTGCATTTTCGTCCAAGACCACATGAGGGGGTGCCACGTGTCGCCCTCTCATTCGTCCATAAAATTCCGTAACCCTCGTGGGCCCCACAAAAATGTAAAATTCCTCGGGTGGGCCCCACGTGACCAAATTCGTAAAAAATAAATTTCCATAGTGTTAATAAGTTCCATACTTTACAAATAATGCCTTTTGAGAATCCAATTCTCAACAACGAACATTTTTCCTTACCGACGTTCGGAAGATTTTCCGTCGGAAAAACAATTCTTCCTTTCATACCGATTTCCAAATCTTGTTTCCTTTCGTACATTCTCCTTTACATGTCCTGGACTTACGGGGTGTAACAGCGACGCTTCGACTGTTTTTCAGTTCATTGGAGGCGAATTGAAACTGATTCTTGGGATGACGTTGGAGTAATAACTCTCCATTATTTGGCTCATGAATTCAGCCATAACTAGGCTGAATTAACCCCAAAATCAATGGTCATTACTTGACATTGATGACCATTTATTTTGTTAATTGGGAAGAACCTATAAATTGGTGTCATTGACACAATTGGAAAACACACATTTTCAGAATACATTCTTCCTCTCTTGAAATCTCCAAACACTCAAAGATCTTTCTTCCTAAGCGAAAACTTGAGTCTCATTTGCTCATTTATTTGATTGATATTTTATCTTAGGAGATAAGTTGTCATTACATCGTCGAAAGAAATATGAGGCAATATTATCTTAAGGATAGATTGAAAAATCAATCGACTCAGCAAGCCAATTACTTTGTTCATTTCTAGATTTCTAACTTATTTGTTGTTGTTGTTACATTCTCATTTCCTTGTTACTACACATTATTCTCACAAACTTAAGATAATATTTTGTTGTTTCGACGATAACATGACCGGACAAGATCAATTGAACGCTGAAAATTCCACCAATGCTCAAGGCAATCCCACGACCTTCACCACCACTCCTCAAGGCAATCCTAATTCCCTCAACACCACTGGTTTTGGCACAACAAGTGTCAATCCTACTGCTTCTCAAGGCGTTCCAAATGCCTTTGCTACTACTCAAGGGAGCGCCACTGCTCCAACACCCGCCAGATTCCACCATGAACGTCCTGAGAAGTTCTTGAGTGTGCATTTCAAAAGATGGCAACAAAAGATATTGTTCTTCTTGACAGTTATGGGAATGTCACGTTTCCTAACTGAAGACCCTCCACAAGTTGGGGAAGACACGGACTCTCAGCCAAATGAAACGGCGGGAGGGGGCCAAGGTATCCATGTTGTTAACGACATGAAGATGGTTCGATACACATGAAATCATAGTGATTTCATGTGCAGGAATTATATTCTGAATAGTTTGTCTGATCCTTTGTACACGGTATATTGCACCGTTGGGACAACCAAGGAATTGTGGCACAAATTGCAAAAGAAATACAACACCCAAGATGCGTGTGCCAAAAAGTTCGTCATTGGAAAATTTCTGAAATTTCAAATGGTGGACAACAAAAGTGTGTCATCCAAAGTCCAGGAATTTCAAATGATTCTACATCACCTGGACTTGGAAGGATTGAAGTCCAACGAGCAATTCTTGGTTGGGGAATTGATCGAGAAACTGCCTCCCTCGTAGACTGAGTTTATGGATTACTTGAAACTCAAGACGAAGGAGATGACCTTAGATGAGTTTATTAGCAAACTCCAAATTCAGGAGGATAATAAGAAGGTCATGCCAAAGGGAAAACAACCTGCTGAGGCTAAGGCGAACTTGGCGGAAGTTGTTACACTCCGTAATACCAGGACTACTAATTGAGAACGTGATTAAGGAATCAAGATTTGAAGGTCGAAAGGAAATGATATTTATATTTTCCTACGGAAAAATTTCGGAATAATGTGATGACGGAAAAATTATTAACTTGGAGTTTAATACTTCTAATTGGATTTATGGACTTAGTATTGGATTATGAAGTATTGGAATTAATAATATGGGGTCCACCGAGAATTTCATAATTTCGCGGGGCCCTTCGATATTAAGATATTTTGGACAATATCTAGATATTTTAAAGGAAAAGAATTTTTTGCCATTGAGAGGGTGACATGTGTCCCTCTCCACTTGTCATAACAAGATATTTTCTATATAGGATAAGTCTTGGAAGACTTATTTCATTTACACAAAACTTCATCTTTCCAAAAAGCCTCTTCTCTCTCCCTTAAGCTCTCAATTTTGAAAATCCTTTAGCCAAGAACAACAAGATTAGTTAACTTCCTTCTCCAAGATTAAGAACCCTAATCAAGTGCTAAACCAAGTTAACTCTCCAAAACCCTCCAAGAATCCATTTGGGTTGAGAATGGACATTAAAACCCTAGCTTGTTCGTCGACTTTTTGGAAGTAAAATAAGAAGGGAAGTTGGTTATAAGCTTGTAAAGGATACATGTGTGAGATTGGAACTTGAAGAAGTGGAGCAAAACGAAAACTGTGGGCCGAATCTCTAGGGACTGTTTTGGCTACAAATTAAGGTAAAAAATCTTCTCCCTCTTGAAGTAATTGGATATTGCATATTGTTATAATGTATAGATGAGCTTGTGCTAAAAATAATGAAGAATAAAAAGTGTTTGGACAATTTTTGTGAAGTTGGCCGAGAATGGGACAAATTTGGTGTCTTGGATTCGTTGGTCATTATTGTTGTTATTTTCACTTGTTACATGTTATTAAATGAAGGAAATATTATTGTTGGTAGTTGATATGGTTTATATAACGTGTTTTAATGTGAATTGGATTATAAGGAATGACGGAAAAGGACTTTGGATTGTTGTAGTTGTTGTGGCCGAGAAACTGCCCAAAACTGTTAGACGTTGTTGTGTCGTTTTATGGACTGTTTTCTTGGTGCGATTATGCTGAAAAATCAGCCACCAACATGCATGATTAATGTGGTAACATTTCTAATGAAAGTCCTAAGGAATAAGGGTGTAAAAGGGTGTTAAAGACTTCACATTTTACCCTTATCGTTGATAGAATTGTGGACTGTTTTTATGGACTGTTTTGTATAGATTAAGGGCCGAATTTTACACGTCAAGTAGGCGTGTAATCCCCTTTGGTTGCTGTTTTGATTGTGCCTTAAATGAGGCTTGATTGTTGTTGAATTTGGGCCTTGGAAAAGGTGGAAAAGTGCGTATTTATAGGGGAAGTGCTGCCCAAATTTTCATAGAAAAAGGAGAATATTTACTTGGTGTTAACCTACTTTATCAAGCATGTGTTGATATACGTGTTATTGTTGTTATAGGTTGAAGTACATTGAGACGTATCCTAGATTGTAGAGTTGGTTAGTCGCTAATAAGGTATGTGAACTATCATTTCTTCTTCTAGCATGATTCCTTTTATAAAGTGAGTGGATCCTACTCTTTAATGATGTAATTCTCTTGATAGTACTTGGATTTTATAAAATGGAAGTTGTTATAATCCATTCTCTTGATAGTACTTGGATTTTATAAAATGGAAGTTGTTATAATCCATTCTCTTGATAGTACTTGGATTTTATAAAATGGAAGTTGTTATAATCCATTCTCTTGATAGTACTTGGATTTTATAAAATGAAAGTTGTTATAATCAATTCTCTTGATAGTACTTGGGTTTATAAAATGGAGATTGTTATATCTATTCCTTTGATAGTACTTTGAGTTTTTAAAAACGAAAGATTGTTATATCTATTTCATTAATAGTACTTTGAGTTCCAAAAGGAAGTTGTTATAACTACTTCATTGATAGTACTTGGGGTTTCTAAAATGAAAGATTGTTATATCTATTCTCTTGATAGTAATTTGGGTTGTCTAAATGAAAGTTATTTTATTTTAGTTCATTGAGAGTCAAAGGATTTATTATAAAGGAAAGGAATGTACGGTGAACGTACATAGTACTTTTGGGTTCAATTCCCTAATATTACTTGGTGTGTACGGTGGATGTACATAGTACTTTTGGTTCAATTCCCTATTATTATATGACATGAGAATGCCTTGAGTTCTTCTAAAATGATAGTTCATTCTATTTGTGCTAATGAGAGTCGGAGATGATTTAAATTGTACATAGTTGCTTGTGATAGCTATATGTGTACAATTCTTGATATCTGGACCGCGTCCCTCACTAGAGGACCAGAAACATTATATATAGATTTATGTGGGTTAGAGTCCCATGACACTATATTATTATCCCGGCGACATTATATATAAATGTATGTGGGTTAGAGTCCCACGACACTATATTATTCTCCCGACGACATTATATATAGATGTATGTGGGTTAGAGTCCCATGACACTATATTACTCTCCCGACGACATTATATATAGATGTATGTGGGTTAGAGTCCCATGACACTATATTATTCCATGGACTAGCTCTCCATGATTTGGGTTCAAATCCCATGTTACCATATATGCATATGTGGGTCTGAGTCCCATGATGTTATATACATACATATGCGGGTTCCAGTCCCGTGATGTGATATTCTGAGGGTAGGTGTCCCTGATTGTGACATGACAGTATTTGTGTGTATTATTTCATGGACTGAGTATCTATGTTTCAGATTCAACTCCCATGACAGTATTTGTGTA
Organism: Przewalskia tangutica; assembly: GCA_029844215.1. Taxonomy (NCBI): domain Eukaryota; kingdom Viridiplantae; phylum Streptophyta; class Magnoliopsida; order Solanales; family Solanaceae; genus Przewalskia; species Przewalskia tangutica. Next base: position 39,037,674 of record CM056740.1, on the reverse strand, counting down.
TAATGTTCGGGTTCAACTCCCATGACAATATTTGTTTATTTGGACAGACTTTCATAATTTGAAAAAGGTATAGTTGATTTTCATTACTCTCAGTTTAAAAAGGATACAGTTGACTCTTACTTTGAAAAGGCCTGATATCGGTATTTGATTATTATACTTGTCTCTTGTTATCTTTTTGGCACATTATAATCTCATTTCTGATCTTATTGTTTCACATACTTGGTACATTTTCCGTACTGACCCCCTTTCTCAGGGCTGCGTTTATCTGTGAGTTTAGATCTGTGATTTGGTGATTTGCAAGTGTAGGATCCGTGCTCAGAGTTTTTGGGATAGCTCCATTGTTCCGGGGCTTATCATTTTAGTGCTAATCTTTTGATATAGGCTTCTGTACATTTATGGGTACGGCGGGGCCTTGTCCCGTCATAGTATATTGTCCAAACTCTTAGAGGTCTATATTCATATGTGGGATTGGACTCGTGTACAATGTAGTTTCGTTTTGGCTTATATATATAGTGACGACCTTGTCGGCTTTGCCTTTGCTTGTTTTTAAAAAAAATGAATGATGAGTATCTTTATCTTCCGCGGGTTACTTGGGATGAATGTGTAGAAGGGTGTCCAGGTAGGACACCAGTCGCAGGCCCGGGGTTCGGGTCGTGACAGAAGTCAAAGGGAACCCAAGAAAGAAGCGAAAGTTCTAGAAGATTGGTAAGTCCCAAACAACTGAAAAGTTTAAGGGTACTTGCCATTACTATGGTAAAGTTGGTCACATGGTCAAGGACTGCCGCAAGCTCAAACATGAGAACAAAGAGAAGGCCAAAGACAAGGCAAATGCTAACATCGTCGAAGACACGCTCCTAGACGATATGATTGAAGAATTCTCAGCGGTGGTGCTAGAAACTAACCACGTTGAGAATCCGGTGCAATGGTGGTTGGACACGAGTGCTACCCATCACATTTGCTTCAACAAAGACGCCTTCTCCACATATACACAAGTTACAAGTTACAGATAAGAAATTATTCATGGGCAGCAATTCTTCTTCAGAGGTGCTGGGGGTAGGAAAAGTGATCCTAAAGATGACGTCCGGAAAGGAGCTGACTCTGAAGGAAGTGACGCATGTCCCGGAAATTCGTAGAAATCTAATTTTTGGACCTTTGTTGGTTAATGCTGGTTTTAAGCTAGTGTTAGAGGCCAATAAATTTGTAATCACTAAAAGCAGAACTTTTGTAGAAAGGGGCTTCGTCTGTGAAGGCCTCTTTAAGTTTAATGATGCACATGTAATGCCCTTTTGCTTCAACTATCAATAAAATTGAGTCTTCTACTTATTTGGTTGAGTCTTCTAATTTATGGCATTATAGATTAAGACATGTTAACTATCAATCTATCCAAAGATAGGTAAAGTTGTAATTATTGCCGTCTATCGACATAAACCCTCAACGTAAGTGTGAGGTGTGCGTAGAGGCACAACTTTCTAAGAGTCCCTTTAGATCCGTCGAAAGGGAAACCGCTCCTCTAGAACTCATACACACTGATATATGTTATTTGAAGTTTGCTCAAACTAGAGGGGGGAATAAGCACTTTGTGACTTTCATAGATGTTGGCACAAGATATTGTTACCTTTACTTATTAAAAAGTAAAGATGAAGCATTTGAAGCGTTCAAATGTTACAAAGCTGAAGTTGAGAACCAACTAAGCGGACGAATTAAAGCAATCCGTAGCGATAGAGGGGGAGAATATGTAGCGCCGTTTGAAGAATTTTTACCCAATCGGGTATAGTTCATCAAACAACGGCTCCTTACTCTCCTCAATTAAACGGTGTTGTTGAACGCAAGAAACGAACGTTAAAGGCAATGATGAGTACCTTACTGATCAATTCAGGCCTCCCCCAACACTGGTGAGGAGAAACCGTCATTATCGCGAATAAGATTCTTAATAGAGTCCTACACAAGGGTAAGGAAAAGACTCCATACGAGCTATGGAAAGTAAAGAAACCTACATACAAATATTTGAAGGTATGGAGTTGTCTGGCCAAGGTAGAAGTACCTAAGCTAAAGCAGGTTAAGATTGGATCTAAGACTATGGATTGCATATTCATCGGATATGCCAATAACAGTAGTGCTTATCGTTTCCTAGTGCATAAGTCGAATGTACCAGACGTTCATGTATGTACGATTATGGAATCAAGAAACGCGTGGTTCTTTGAAGACACGTTTCCTAAGAAGGAAAGGAACATAATCTCTCGTAAATGAAGTTATGAGCAAACCTCTGATGATCCAGGAGTCGCTGACTACCCGGATCCAAACGGTACAGATCTAGTGAATTCAGAAGTGGCTGATTATCCGTAATCCAAGGTTCCAGATTCTCAGGACTTGGAAACCTCAGAGATGGAACCACGACAAAGCAAAAGGGCCTGGAAGGACAAGTCCTTCGGTCCAGACTTTGTAGCTTATTTGGTTCAAGACAAACCACGGACAATCGCTGAAGCATTTTCAACCCCAGAAACACCGCTCTGGAAGGAAGCTATGGAAAGTGAGATAAAGTCCATCCTGCACAACCATACCTGGGAGTTGGCTAAACTTCCTCCGGGACACAAACCTTTGGGTTGTAAGTGGATCCTTAAACGAAAGTTAAAAGCAGATGGATCTATCGACAAGTACAAGGCTAGACTGGTAGTCAAGGGCTATCGCCAAAAAGAGGGCCTTGATTACTTCGACACCTACGCTCTGGTGTCCAGAATGACATCCATATGTATTTTCATAGCTATCGCCCCCTTGCGGGATCTTGAAATACATCAAATGGATGTCAAGAAAGCCTTCCTAAATGGTGAATTGGAAGAAGAAATATATATGGACCAACCCGAGGGGTATGTGGTTTCAAGACAAGAGACAAAAGTATGTCGGCTTGTCAAATCCTTGTACGGACTGAAACAGGCCCCTAAACAATGGCACGAGAAATTTGATAGTACCATACTATCAAAAGGGTTCGCCATTAATGGATGTGACAAATGTGTTTACATGAAAGAAAATGTCGATTCTTTCGTCATGATATGCCTCTATGTAGACGACTTGTTGATCACTGGAAGCAGTCCTGGGATAATCCTAGAGAATAAGAACATGCTAAAACAATGTTTTGACATAAAAGATATGGGCATTGCAGATGTCATCTTAGGGATCAAGATCTCTAAGACATCTGACGGACTGGTCTTGTCTCAATCTCACTACATCGAGGATGTACTGAAGAAATTTGGGATGTTCGACAGTTCACCGGTAAAGACACCATTGGATATAAGTCAAAAGATTGACAAACATCTTGGTGTGCCCGTACGCCAGGAGCAGTATGTGCAGGTGAATGGTAGTCTGATGAATATCACAAACTGCACTCGACCTGATTTCGCTCATGCAGTCAATAAATTGGCTAGGTTCACCCTTAATCTAAGTGAGAATCACTGGAAAGCATTGAATAGGGTACTACGATTCCTGAAGTTTACGCTAAAGTTCGGGTTACACTATTCGAGATATCCAGCGGTACTAGAGGGGACAGTGACGCAAACTAGATATCTGATAGCGAAGACATCAAATCCACCAACGGATCTATTTTTACAATCGGTGGTGGAGTTGTGTCGTGGAAATCCTTTAGGCAAACCCTTATTGCCCGATCCACGATAGAGTCAGAATTTATCTCTTTAGACAAAGTGGGAGAAGAAGCTGGGTTGCTTCATGGTTTTCTAGAGGATGTCCCATGTTGGGATAAACACGTCTTGTACGTAATGATCCTGCGACGATCGATCGGCTCACAGGAAGAACGCGTTATTCTATGTACAACGGCAAGTCGCATCATATTCGACAAATATATGAGTATGTTAGGTAGCTGATCACCTCGGGTGTTATTTCCATTGATTACGTAAAATCTAAGAAAAATATCGGTGATCCTCGCGAAGGAATACCGGAGATCGGATGTTGCACGTCTGCAGGGAATGGGCTTAAAACCCAATCAATAAGAACCGATATAGTGGACACCCAACCTTACAGACTGGAGATCCCAGGAATAAGGTTCAATGGGAAAACTAAATTGTAAAAGTTCATTTGAGCACTTCGGTGGAAGCAAGAGCACTTCGGATAATGATTTCTTCTTAAGAAACATAATCCAAGGCCGTTCCCGTGATAGACATAAAGTGCAACCTGTAGAGGGGTAAAAGATAAGTTTTCAAACCTTTAATGATCCTCAATAGTTGAGGTTAGGTTGGGGAAACTTTTAATGGTTCCTAACGGTTGTGTAAGCGGAGTATTGCAGGATACCTTGTAGGAGACCACCTATTTAAGTGCGAGGACAAACTTCCTCAAATGAACGCACTTAAGAACCTAAGTGTGTCCACGGCCCACGACGGACAAAAACATAAAGAAAGATAGAGTAAGGAAATGTGTTGTGTTAGTACCATTGTCTTGGCATATACTAAACACTGACGGTTCAAGTCATCACGTTCATCACACAGTAAATATGTCTGATGGTATTCTAGTATGGAAGGTTCAGCTACGACTACCTCTCCAGATGTATCATCGATCCGCCGAATGATTGCTAGAAAGGCACCATGTGCGTGCGCCAAAATCTCTTCCAAGAGGGGATTATTGGAAATTTACTAAACGTGAAATAACGTTAATCCCATTAATTATGACTCGAACAATTAGAGTCCCGCACGTCGGAAATATAGTTTCCACACACGTGCACATAAAGTGCCAATGATCGTAATTTCCTTAATGGAAGAGATATCGGTACATATACGAATTGTTGAGACGATAATAGACGGTTATTGGCCAAATGACAATGGTTTCACTTTGGTAAATGAAAGGAAGAAGAGTACAATGTGTAAAAGATGAAACGAATCAGAAATTGCCACGGAGTCGAGAAGGACCGCGACACTCGTGACGGTAAATTCACTGGGGAGTTACGACATTTTAGGTGCCCCGACGCCTTTCCGAAGGGCCGCGGCGCTGAGGCTCCAGTGAGTTACATCATGTTAAGCGTCGCGACGCCCTCCCAAAGGGCCGACTAAAAATCGCCCTGGTTGAGATGGCAAAGAAGGCGACTAAAAATCGCCCTGGTTGAGAAGGCAAAGAGGGCGAGTTTAGTCGCCCTATTTGTCCATACCAAAGGGGGCGACTTGAGAAAATCACCCTTCTTGATCTTACAATTACAAAGCTAATTAAAGTCACATATGTAATAACACAAATAAAAATAAAAATTAATACTTGACAAATATGCGTCATTATAAATGATATATTAAATTAGGTATTTAAGATACATACTATTTCTTGAAAATATAATAATAACATATTTGTAAATAATATTGTAAAAATAATAGTATATTTTCAAATTAGATATGTTTTAATTTAATTAATTATGAAAATTAAAAGCACATATTTGTAAGAACATCATGTGTTATATATATTATTTATGAAACTATTAATAGTAATTGATATTTTTAATCTTTAAAAGTAGATTCCAAATTGAACAAAAAATATAATTCTTACATCAAGAAGGACGATTTTCTCAAGTCGCCCCTTTTATAAGGCCAAATAGGGCGACCAAACTCGCCCTTTTTTATATATCTCAAACAGGGCGAGTTCACTCACCCTATTTGGCCTTAGCAAAGGGGGCGACTTGAGAAAACCGCCCTTCTTGATATAAGAATTATAATTTTTATTCAATTTGAAATCTACTTTTAAAGATTAAAAATTTCAAACGTGATTAATTCTCTTTTTAACTCAAAGTCTCAAAATCCGATCCGAAAATTTTGGATAGCCAATTTTTTGGATATCCGAAATATTAGGATCTGAATCTGATCCTAAATGATTCGAAAATTACAAATATCCGATTTTTTGGATATCCAAAATATTCGGATCCGAATTCGATCCGAAATTATCCAAAAATTATGAATATCCGATTTTTTGGATATCCGAACTATTCGGATCCGAATCCGATCCTAAATGATCCGAAATTATGAATATCCGATTTTTTTTGGATATCTGAAATATTCGAATCCGAATCCGATCCGAAAATTTTGGATAGCCAATTTTTTGGATATTCGAAATATTCGGATCCGAATCCGAATCCGATCCTAAATGATCCGAAAATTACAAATATCTGATTTTTTGGATATCCGAAATATTCGGATCCGAATCCGATCCGAATATATCCAAAAATTACGAATATCCGATTTTTTGGATATCCGAAATATTCGAATCCGAACTCGATCTGCAATTATCCGAGAATTACGAATATCCGATTTTTTGGATATCTAATCTGATCCGAAATTATTCGAAAATTACGAATATCCGATTTTTTGAATATCTGAAATATTCGAATCCGATCCGAAATTATCCTAAAATTACGAATATCCAATTTTTTTGGATATCCTAATCCGATCCGAAATTAGCCGAAAATTACGAATATCCAATTTTTTGGATATCCGAAATATTTGGATCCGAATCCGATCCGAAATTATCCAAAAATTACGAATATTCGATTTTTTGGATATCCGAAATATTCGAATTCGAATTCGAATCCGATTCAAAATTATCCGAAAATTACGGATATCCGAAATATTCGGATCCGAATCCGATCCGAAAATTACTAATATCCAATTTCTTGGATATCTGAAATATTCAGATCCGGATCCAAGAGATTTATGATTATGAGGAGTATATATATAACAAGTATTGATGGCTGATTTAGTGGTAGAATGACACATTTCCACAGAGGATGCCCGAGTTCGATTCTTGGCAGAGAGTTGTATTTGTGGTGATTAATGTTGCATAACTAGTGGTCTAGTGGTAGAATAGTACAGTGCCACAGTTCAGACCAGGGTTCGAATGCCAGTTGGTCCTTACCAAAGGGGACGACTTGAAAAATCGCTCTTTTTTATCTAAGACAACAGACGTAATAAGACGACTTGAAGAGCGACTAAAAATCGCCCCCTTTGATCTAAGAGGGCGATATTCCAATCAAAGAGTCGCCCTCTTTGAATCGATTTGTTGTAGTGTACGAAGATTTTTTTTCCCGTTTATCTCTTTAATTGATAGGTAATTAATTCTTTTTATGGACCGAACATATATAATACTAATACTAGTATAGATGTACATGGACTGGGCCCTATATCAAAAGGCCGGCCCTGGGCAAAAGACCGGCCCTGGTTATGAGATGTGTCACAGTTATTTCATTAGATAATTTTTCGTGGTTTGTCATTGTTATTTCAATTGTTGAACTTTGGGAATTTTGATAAATTTTGCTCTGTTCACCTTGAAGAATTACGGTTGTATAGGAAAGTAATTTTCTTCATTAGCTTTAATTTCTTGTTATTATTTCGTAAATACTTTTAACAGCTTTTTCCGATTGGTGTGCATGGAAGAAACATGTACCTTGTATTTATGGTTTTGATACAAAAATTGAATGCGAGTGAAGTGAGTTTTACCCCGCAAGAATGTCTCTTGTCCATGCTTCATCCGCCATAATAATTATCGACAAATATAACTTGAGATGTACTTCAACTTGAATTCTAAGGTTTTTTGATTACCAAGTTAACCAATTCCATACGAACTAATAGCGCTATTAATGTTCCTATCCAAATTTAACCATAGTGAAAGTTCCATTTATTATAAGTGAAAAACTTTCGTACTAGAAATTAGTAAAATTATTTAGATTAAGTAGAATTTCCTAAAAGAAGCATTGCTACTAGCGTGCCTTAGTAATTTTATAATACTACTTTCTCTCTCATAATTTAAGTGTTTTAGTTTGACTAGACACATAGTTTAAAAATAGAGATTGATTTTTGAATATTGTAGTTCTAAACTAAAGATGTGTATAATGTACTAAAATGTCAGTTGAATCTTGTGGTTATAAATTTGTCATGTAGGATGTTTCAATTATCAATTTATTAAATATAAAAATAAACACTCTTTTTAGAATAGACAAAAAAAGAGTAAGAACGCTTAAATTGGAACATAGAAAATAGGAGTATTAATCTATTCATAATTTATGCAATGGCTAAACGAAGAGGAACAAAGCATATGGGCTTCTTCTTTTTACGGGCCACTTAAAATAGTTTACTGGACTCAGCCAGTAATATCACATCTACTTTTTTCTATGGCCCAAATCCTTTTCACATCTACTCTTTTCTATGGCCCAAGGCAATCTTGCTACAACAAAGTTGGATTTGTAACCTAAAAAAGATAAGACAGGTTATTTGCTATAATAAGTTAAACTATATTGATAATATAGAAAAAATTAAATTTCCAGTATATATAAGTTAAATATTTTTCACATATGCAAAATCAACGTCCGATTCTACTAAAAATGTGTGTGATGTTGCTAATGTAATAATAGGAACTAATAACGTGAAGAAGAAATTCAGCATTTTTATAAATTATTGCCTATAACAGGGTACAATAGTTTAAATATGGACTCATAGCACAAGCATACTGTTTTTCATGCTTTAGATGCATTTGGTTCATGCTTTTCAAGTATAATACTTTCGAAAACCTTTATCTAAGTTTCATTTAAAACTTTGAAGTTAAGTATACGAACGATACATTCATGGAATTTGTGGGTTCATAAATCGAGTTATTTAAATACAAAAAATTATATTATGTGTTCAAGTATTTCCTCTTCTAGTAGGTGCATAAGTGTATGTAATGCATTTAGTCTTCCCTCTAGTTTGATAGGTCTCTCAAGAGTTTATACTGTTGGGAACGAAAATAATCACGGCATCATGCGAAAACTAATAATTACAAACCTTAAATGACGATAAATCGGATAACAAAAACGTATACTAAAATATGCATAGTAAACTTGATATGATTTGACCAACTGACCTACATATGAGAAAACTAAATAAAAAAGACATTAAAACAATTGGGAGAAAACCTCCCCAAAACAAAACTCTTTAAACTACTACATTTTGGATATATGCCGTGTTAGTCGTGGGAAGGAGGTCCTCATTTATAGATGTCCAAAAATTCTCCTATAAGACAATGAATAGCCAAATATGGAATATAATTATATTTTTATTTCATGAAAAGTAAAAACAATTATAGTAATGTCTTAATTTTTCTTCAAGAGCGAAGTAAAACTCAAATATGATAAGAAACTATATATGTAGTATTTTCTAAATATTTTCCTAAATAAGTACGAAATGTAATATTTCTTAAAAGTGTATTCTTGCATAATTTTTTTGACCATATGGCATTCGCGTTAATTATTTAACATAATAAATCTCTAGATCGAATATTTTTTTATTTTAGGATGCTTGTTGCGAGTATCCCAAGATATGTGACAGCAGTAAAAATTCATCCGAAAAAGAGAGCACAAACACGCATGACCCCTTTCACTTGGATGGAAATATATGATGGTCTCCCAGCCAAAACTGACGATCAACAAAATAAGTCTAATGAAAATGAAGAAGATTGTCGTAAATAGAGTAGTGATTCCAACAAGCTTTGTTTCCTGTGAGATGCATGCAAAAAAGGCTATTTGGACAATCAAGATCAAAATTGGGTTACTGCATTGTCAATTTGTGTTATCAACAGTGTTGTGCTTCTTTCATTTTCTTGTTACTTTTATAGTAAGAACTATGAGGAACCTGGTAGGGAAAATACAAAAAGCTGCAAAGTCCATCCTGCTGATGTATAGGATGTATGTAACAACTTATAGATATGTTACATATGTATCATATGTATACGATATATGTTAAAATTTGTGATTACGTTGTTTCTTCGAGAGATAATCCTCGAGCTTTGTACCTATTTTTCAAGAAGACATTAGAACTTTGTAGGGGTACGGCCCTTATAGTTAATTATCTGAAGTGGTATAAATATCACTTGCCTAATTGGTGCGGGCGTGAATTTAGCTTCCAAGAAGCGCTTGAAAGTGTCCCATCAGTATTATTTTTTTCATTAATGTAAATGTCTACCATAATTACAATATATCTCATATATTGTGTAAATATTGTTGACACCTAATTTTGACCCCATCTTTTAATTATTTCTTGCAATTTGAAGCATTTTATGACACCGCATTTTAATCATCATTTTTTACATAATATTCTATGTTTATTTCTTCGCAAAATGGCATTGCATCTTTTTATTTTAAATTAAGCATGATGTCTTTGTTAATATTATGTGTCTATTATTATTACACCGTCGTTTTATTTTATTAATGTTTGCATCTCTTTAAATAATTAATTGGCATCCCATTTTTATTTTTAATTAGGCATTAAACATTTCTTAAATATTGTATTTTATTATTATTGCATCGGCATTTTTATTTGGATAATTTTGTATCTTTTTAAATAATTCTACTTTCAAATGATAAATTTATTTTGCATTTTTGTCAAATCAGTCCAGTCCGAGGCACAATCTGGATCAGTCCAATCCGCCAAAAATGAGGCCCAATACATCTTTCATCTTTTCCCCCTATACCCAAAACCCTAAACCTAAATACCCCTATAAATATTTACCCCTCCCTCACCCTACAAGGGACCAGCCGCATACACCCCAAATCCCATCTATAATCTCACCTTACCTCTCTCATTTTTTATCATCCAATCCATCACCCCTCTCTCCCTCCGCCGCTCTCCGCCGGAGCTCCAAGATCCGACGAACCCCCTTTAAACAACAATCAGCCACAATACCTACATATCTCACTCCCCTTCTGATTTTCGGAACCTATATCATCTCTCGTCGTCGCCGGAGTCCGGCGAACCCCCATCTGCTCACCACCGCCTCACCTCCCCGACATCCCGACACCGTCGAGCCTCACTCGTTCCACTCTACTGTTTGTTTTCGGCTTTTGACGCTATGACATTGTTGTTGGTTGTTAATGGACTGGTTTTCTATTATTTTGTTAACTGGACGGAGTTTTAAACTCTGACGATATTTGTCCGGCTATATTTTTGTATCCGTTGTCTTGCTGTGGTGAACATGACTGATTTTCTAACTTTTTTCGTATCTTGCCGAATTTAAAATTTTCGGCGAACTGGATGCTGTTGATTCTATTGTTTTCGTTGAACTATACTATTTCCGGCGATATTGTGACATTTTCGGTCACCTTGCCCGGATCTGTTACTATTTTCGTTGGTTTTTGTACTCACTATTCTTTTACTTTTGGGTTCATATTGTTTTGGCTATTTGACTACTGATTTTGTCCATGTTCGTTGGATGATTTTGGCTGGACTAATTTTTAGGTTGTTTTGCTACTGATTTTCGGCTATGTTGCTACTGATTTTGGACTGATTTTCGGCCATTTTGCTATTGATTTTCGGCTATTTTATCGGACTGATTTTTAGGTTGTTTTGCTACTGATTTTCGGCTATGTTGCTACTGACTTTGGACTGATTTTCGGCCATTTTACTATTGATTTTTGGCTATTTTATCGGATTGATTTTTGGTCATCTTGCTACTGATTTTGACATTTGTTTTGCTGGTTAACTGATAATGAGCAAGGTACTACACTTGAGTGGCCAATGAAAAAGTTATCCGTCGATTTTGAGGCCTCCACAGTTGCAAAGACGGAAAATAAAATAAAATGAAGCTTTCTGGGCGTTGATGATTTCTTCTACTTACACAGGATAACCAACATGCGCTGGCGGGACGAATTTCCGCAGCCAGACTTGTTTAGGATGTCCCACATTATTTTTTATATATCTGAGCCCTCAGTGTTTAAAACTATTACTGTTTTGGCGCGGATATGCAGGTTTTATTTATTTTATTGTTTCTAGTAATATTGGCCGATGAAGGAATCTCCGTCTGATTTCCAAGGCCTCCCCTGTACAAAAAACGGATTTATTTTTGGTTTTACTTATTAATTCTTGTCATTGCTTTAAAATTATTTATTCTATTACTAACACTTTTACTAAGTGTTTATGCAGGTACCCGGAAATCATCTTGTGCAGAAGGCCCAAAAGGGGCTAAAAGATGTCCCGAAATTTTATTCGATTTTAGCTTTATTATTCTGTATTGCATTCCATTGTAATTGTAAATTATGAAAGTTGCTTAGAATATGTAGAATAAAAAGGCAATAAATAATTAACCTAGGTTTGAACGGATAACCACAAGTTAGCGGATCTTAAAGGATGCTTAACCCTTTCCCTTTAGGATAATAAAGAACCCTGATCCAGAATCTCATTAATTTTGCAGACCATTAAATAGAGATTAATTGCAATATTTTTATTGCAATAAATCAAGTGTCCTAATTCACTTAACTAATTAGGTGGCGACTCCTCAAAATTAGCATTATTGCCTCATCAAGGGAACCGCGCCAAATAACAATGTTGCGGATACCGTTCAGACCCTGAGGTCAAAAACGGGCGCGACAGCATGACGACCCCGCTGGGAATAATCAGGTTCTTGACCATAGCAAACCTAGGTTTATTATTGTTTGGCTTTATTTTCTTTTATTTATTTTAAATGTCTTAAAATTGTTTTCTTTAATTTTGTATGCTTAACTGTTTTAATTGCTATTTGCTTTTATTGCTTTCCTTAAACTGGCATTCCGCTCATATTTCCTCCACTCTGGAAAATTCACATTGTCACACACTACACGCGCTGGTGTGCTTCGTGCACCCGCAAATTTCTTTCAAGACACCTAAAATTTAGGAGAGTTGGCGCCTGCGTGGAGTTAGATCGGTTCGTCTGATCAGCCACGTAGCCTTCTCACTCGAGTTGTCCGCTCGGGAACCTTGCGTCTAGTAAGCCAAATCTTAGAAAGCTTAAGATAGAGCTATACCACCCTTTTATATTAAGTCATGCATGCATAAATCTTAGGTGAGTTAATCCTTGGTATTAACGCCACAATTAGATATCCACCAAACTTGTGGACGAGTTTCACAATCCAACGACCCATTAACATACTATGTGTAGCGTGATGATGATAGAAGGATCCAAGCCTGATCATGACACGCCGAAATTGGAAAAAGTGCACCGTCATTTGGTCGTCATTTCCAACAAAAGCATTAATGTTTAGCAACTTTGGTCAATCTATCCCAATCTCGTATATCTGGTGTTTAGGTCGACCTCTGGCATAAGAGAGGTCCCATGCATATTAGGCCCACGCTTGATTTGCATGCTTTTGTTTACTATTATTGTCGCTAGCAATTCTGTACATATTATTTAATGCAATAATTACCCTTTTAACCCCTGTATATATCATGCTATGTGCTTATAACTCCGGCCACGATCATTTGCATTTCTGCACTTTTGTTGTCACATTGCAATCAGGACTTCTACTGCGTAAATCGCTCTTGAACAGCGCGATTTGGACTTTGTGAAGCATCAACCACCAGTCCGGTCGAACCAAGCAGGGGAGTCTTTGACTATATTGTCACGCCCTTACATTTTATTATTTTTGTGGCTTGCCTACTCTCACCCATTTGTCATATTTTTGCAGGAAGATCGTTCTCGCGAATAGTCGAGGGCGGCCGGGAAAAAAAAAGGGAAGAAAAAGAAAAAAAAATCATCACAAGAATGAACTGGAGTTATGTTGACGGAAAGAAGTCAGCTTATACCAGATTCAACGAAGCATCGCTCTGGGTCCCATATTTTGTATACATATTTGCAAATTCAATTGATATGTCTAGTGTTGATTACATAATTCTGTATCATGTATTTTATAACATAATCATCCCAAACTATGCGTGTCTGATTCTCACCATACGGTGTGATACGTAGGCAACTCATCTTGGGTTCGACACCACCACATAAAAAGGGGGGGGGGGGGGCATATTTGGTTCACCCATTCATTGCATTTATCCAATCACGGACATTCATTCATTCTATCACATCCATTCATTTTTTCATTACATTATTTTATTTTGCATTAGTCTTATAGTGAACAATCATTTGTTTTGCACAACTCTTACTTTTGCATTTCTTTCATGAATAAATTCTTTTTAAATCATACGTTTTATAACATATCTGAACGAACTACGCACACCTGATTCTCGTCAAAGACTAGATACGTAGGCAACCCTACTCGGGTTCGGTACCATTTATTCAAAAAAAAAAAAAATTATTCAAAAAGCAAAAATAAATATATATATATATAAAAAAAGAAAGCTCTTTTAAGTATCATTGTTTGATTTGGGTGATACCAACACAGTTAGGAGTGTGCATAAGAAAGAACGAGTAATAATCAGCATGGGTGGACTTCGTGGTAAACCATAGATTCTTTTGGTACCTCTCACGCACACCTGTAATGACATTGTCTTGCATGCTTTCAAGATAAGAACGAAACCAACCTCATCGTTTCATGTGCATTGTGTGGTGAGTTTTAGAATAAGTTCAATTGCACTACATTGTGATTTAGAACTTGGCCTGAATGTTTGTTGAGGCGAAATCCTGAGTAACACTCGGTGTAGGGAATGATCGTAGGCTTTCTTTGACCCGTTTGAGCCTTTTCAGCCTACCAAATAACATTATCCGTAGTACATCCGTTTTGAGCCTAAAGCCTATTCTTTTGACAACCGCATATTACACCTATACCCTTTCTGAGTGCGTACGCACTATCCCTCTCTTGGCCCGACCTCCTTGAGCGCTTTAGAAATGTGCAAGTGGCTGACAAAATTCCGCGTCGAAGTTTGCAAAGACAAAATTGTCAAAGTCCCAAAAGGGTAAAGAAAAACACAAAGAGCGACTTCACAAAAAGAAGAAATCAAAAGCCCCGACATTAAAAAAAAGAAAAAAAAAGAATAAAAATGAGAGAATAACTTTGGAAAAAGCGGGCTCCAAACGAAAGATTCAAAAAGAAGCCAGTACAGAAAAACTGGGACAAAAAAAAACAGATCAGCATTAAAGCACACAAATATCAAGCACGGACGTAGTCCAACTCTCGAGGAAGGATTAGTCACTTTTTACCCAAATGATATTCATCCCTTTCCCCAAACCTACATTACAAGCCCGTGACAAGCCCTACATAATCTTATACTGAGGGTTCTCACATTAGTGGATAATTACATGACGGTCAAGCCTTTGGTATCACAATTGCATGTATTGAACATCCTTTTGAGTGTGAGCGTACTTCTCTAAACGTCCCAAAATTCAAAATACTGGAATATATGTGAGAAATGAGATTTTCTTTCAGTGAGGGCATTTGAAACGTGAGATTACGTGTAGTTCGAAACCTTGGCTGCAAGCAAGTGTGTCGATACTTAGGTGTCTGAGGTACCATTTGAAACTATAGGAATTACCCAGAAGTCAGTCTTGGTTAGACTGAAAGTGAATAACGGAATTCCTAAGCACAATACTAATTGTTGGTATCAACTGAAGTCAGAACGTGATGCTGACTTTCCACTTTTCAAAAAAAAAATGCATATATAAAAATTCTCATTTTTTGCATCATGAACTAAGTCTTGACCTGATTCCCTCGACGGGATACGTAAGCGGCCACATTGACTTCGGTCCACATTGTTTGAAAACTCATAAAAATCCTTATTATTTGTATCACGAACTACGTCTTGACCTGATTCTCTCAGCGGGATACGTAGGCGGCCACATTGGCTTCAGTCTCATTTTTTTGAAAATTGCACAATCGTATTCTTTGCATAATGAACTACGTCATGACCTGATTCCCTCATGGGGATACGTAGGCGGCCTAAATCATCTTCGGTCACACCATTAGAAATTTACCCATTGGCTCGCATGCGACAAAATGCATTTGATCATTCCGAAAAGAGATATGAGCAATTTCTGCCGGAGTTAAGTCCGTGCAGAGACTACATCAACACTCACAACATTCAACAAGCATTCACAGCATCCAGCAAGCCCGCGCAGAGCATTCAGCAAGCATTCGCAGCAAGTCCGTGCAGAGACTACATCAGCCATCACAACATTCAGCAAGCATTAGCAGCATCCAGCAAGTTCGTGCAGAGACTACATCAGCACTCACAATATTCAGCAAACATTCGCAACATCCAGCAAGTCCGCACAGATACTGCATCAGCACTCGCAGCATTCAGCAAGAATTCACAACATTCAACACGTCCGTGCAAGAACGAAATCTCAGCATTTGCAGCATCACATCAATACAACCGCCATCACGTTTTACAGGATAACATTCTACTCATACAATTACATTGCTTATAAATTCATGCGTTATCAGTTTTACCTTAACAGTTATGCACTAACCTTTTTCTTAAGTCTTAGCATGCAGGAGCAGAAACACAACGTGAATTTTCTCTTACAGCGAACCAGAGCAATTTGTTGGGGGGGGGGGGGGGCAACCTTCCCAGAGCATCGGTCCACTCATCCCGCATCACCAACAAGCCCAGCGTCATCATAAGTCGATACCGATGCACCTCTAAGTCCAAACCAGTCTGAGCATGCAAGCGTCAAGATCCAAAGCTACAAAGTTGACGCGAATCAATCACATCCTTTTCTAAAACTCACAAGTTTTCTTTGAAGAATGATCTTCATATCAACAAAGGCGGGAGGACAACAATAAGCCCATGCGGGTTACAAACGCACAACGTCTATACAATGACGTTATCTCAACCCAGGAGAGTCACAAAGCTCGTACGTCCATAAAACGACACCTTTTCATTGTAAGCCTATGCAACGGCTTCATCTATGCTTAGTTTATGCAACGACGAACATCTGCATCGCGTCTATGCAACGACGTATTTCATAAAATCCTATGCAACAGCTTCATCCATGTTTCGTCTATGCAACAACGAACATCTGCATCGCATCTATGCAACGACACATTTCATAAAAGCCTATGCAATAGCTTCATTCATGTTTCGTCTATGCAACAACGAGCATCTTCTATGCAACGACGCCCTTTCATCTAAGCCTATACAACAACTTCATCTATGTTTCGTCTATGCAATGACGAGCATCTGCATCGCGTCTATGCAACGACGCATTTCATAAAAACCTATGCAACGGCTTCATTCATGTTTCATCTATGCAACGACGAACATCTGCATCGCGTCTATGCAACGACGTCATTTCATATAAGCCCATGCAACGGCTTCATCTGTGTTTCGTCTATGAAACGACGAGCATCTGCATCGTGTCTATGCAACGACGCAATTTCATGTAAGCCTATGCAACGGCTTCATCTATGTTTCGTCTATGCAACGATGAACATCTGCATCGCGTCTATGCAATGACGCCATTTCATGTAAGCCTATGCAACAACTTCATCTGTGTTTCGTCTATGCAACGACGAACATCTGCATCGCATCTATGCAACGACGCCATTTCATATAAGCCTATGCAACGACTTCATCTGTATTTCGTCGATGCAACGATGAGCATCTGCATCGCGTCTATGCAACGACGTCATTTCATGTAAGCCCATGCAACGGCTTCATCTGTATTTCATCTATGCAACGAC
Source organism: Przewalskia tangutica (assembly GCA_029844215.1). Classification (NCBI taxonomy): domain Eukaryota; kingdom Viridiplantae; phylum Streptophyta; class Magnoliopsida; order Solanales; family Solanaceae; genus Przewalskia; species Przewalskia tangutica. The sequence goes on along the minus strand of CM056740.1, from coordinate 39,020,291 downwards.
CAACATCTGCATCGCGTCTATGCAATGACGCCATTTCATGTAAGCCCATGCAATGACTTCATCTATGTTTCGTCTATGCAATGACGAGCATCTGCATCGCGTCCATGCAATGACGCCATCAGCATCTACAAACACCATGTCTTTTCCAAAGACCACATCACCGCAACCCAAATCGATCATAATTCGACCTCGACACATTTTGAATTTGCGTCGGCATTGTCTGTAATTTTGCAGCATCACAACACCCCAGTGTCATCATGATTTGACACTGAGATAATTTTGAATCGGCGTCTACCTGCTTTTATTTTCTAGCATCGCAGCAACCCAGTTTCCTCATAATTCGACACTGGGATAAATTTTAAATCCGCATCAATTTTGTCTTTTATTTTGGCATCACAGCAACCCAGTGTCATCATAATTCGACACTGGGACAAAATTTTGAATTTGCATCAGCTTTTGTCCATTCTTTTTCTTGATCTTTGTTTTAATTCTGACAATGGAAACAAAATTGGCTACAAGTCAACGTCTTTGTTCGAAAACTCTTTCATCGTCTTCGGTCAAAGAGGACAAGTTGTTGACACCCATAATTTTGACCCATCTTTTAGTCATTTCTTGCAATTTTAAGCATTTTATGACACCACATTTTAATCATCATTTTTTGCATTTTTTACATAATATTCTATGTTTATTTCTTCGCAAAATGGCATTGCATCTTTTTATTTTAAATTAAGCTTGATGTCTTTGTTAATATTATGTGTCTATTATTATTACATCATCGTTTTATTTTATTAATGTTTGCATTTCTTTAAATAATTAATTGACATCCCGTTTTTATTTTTAATTAGGCATTAAACATTTCTTAAATATTGTATTTTATTATTATTGCATCGGCATTTTTATTTGGATAATTTTGCATCTTTAAATAATTCTACTTTCAAATGATAAATCTGTTTTGCATTTTTGTCAAATCAGTCCAGTCCGAGGCACAATCTGGATCAGTCCAATCCGCCAAAAATGAGGCCCAATACACCTTTCATCTTTTTTCCCCAATACCCAAAACCCAAAACCTAAATACCCCCTATAAATACTTACCCCTCCCTCACCCTAAAAGGGACCAACTGCATACACCCCAATTCCCATCTATAATCTCACCTTACCTCTCTCATTTTTTATCATCCAATCCATCACCCCTCTCTCCCGCCGCCGCTCTCCGTCGGAGCTCCAAGCTCCGGCGAACCCCCTTTAAACAACAATCAGCCACAATACCTACATATCTCACTCCCCTTCTGATTTTCGGAACCTATATCATCTCTCGTCGTCGCCGGAGTCCGGCGAACCCCCATCTGCTCACCACCGCCTCACCTCCCCGACATCCCGACACCGTCGAGCCTCACCCGTTCCACTCTACTGTTTGTTTTCGGCTTTTGACGCTATGACATTGTTGTTGGTTGTTAATGGACTGATTTTCTATTATTTTGTTAACTGGCCGGAGTTTTAAACTCCGACGATATTTGTCCGGCTATATTTTTGTATCTGTTGTCTTGCTGTGGTGAACAGGACTGATTTTCTAACTTTTTTCGTATCTTGCCGGATTTAAAATTTCCGGCGAACTGGATGCTGTTGATTCTACTGTTTTCGTTGAACTATACTATTTTCGGCGATATTTTGACATTTTCGGTGACCTTGCCCAGATCTGTTACTGTTTTCGTTGGTTTTTGTACTCACTATTCTTTTACTTTTGGGTTCATATTGTTTTGGCTATTTGACTACTGATTTTGGCCATGTTCGTTGGATGATTTTGGCTGGACTTTGCTACTGACTTTGGACTGATTTTCGGCCATTTTGCTATTGATTTTTGGCTATTATATCGGACTGATTTTTAGGTTGTTTTGCTACTGATTTTCGGCTATGTTGCTACTGACTTTGGACTGATTTTCGGCCATTTTGCTATTGATTTTTGGCTATTTTATCGGACTGATTTTTGGTCATCTTGCTACTGATTTTGACATTTGTTTTGCTGGTTAACTGATAATGAGCAAGGTACTACACTTGAGTGGCCAATGAAAAAGTTATCCGTAGATTTTTGAGGCATCCACAGTCGCAAAGACGGAAAATAAAATAAAATGAAGCTTTCTGGGCGTTGATGATTTCTTCTACTTACACAGGATAACCAACATGCGCTGGCGGGATGAATTTCCGCAGTCGGACTTGTTTAAGATGTCCCACTTTATTTTTTATATATCTGAGCCCTCCGTGTTTAAAACTATTACTGTTTTGGCGCGGATCTGAAGGTTTTATTTATTTTATTATTTCTAGCAATATTAGCCGATGAAGGAATCTCCGTCTGATTTCCAAGGCCTCCTCTGTACAAAAAATGGATTTATTTTTGGCTTTACCTATTAATTCTTGTCATTGCTTTAAAATTATTTATTCTATTACTAACACTTTTACTAAGTGTTTATGCAGGTACCCGGAGATCATCTTGTGCAGAAGGCCCAAAAGGGGCTAAAAGATGTCCCGAAGTTTTATTCGATTTTAGCTTTATTATTCTGTATTGCACTCCATTGTAATTGAAGTTGCTTAGAATATGTAGAATAAAAAGACAATAAATAATTAACCTAGGTTTGAACGGATAACCGCAAGTTAGCTGATCTTAAAGGATGTTTAACCCCTTCCCTTTAGGATAATAAAGAACCCTGATCCAGAATCTCATTAATTTCGCAGACCATTAAATGAAGATTAATTGTAATATTTTTATTGCAATAAATCAAGTGTCCTAATTCACTTAACTAATTAGGTGGTGACTCCTCAAAATCAGCATTATTGCTTCATCTAGGGAACCGTCCCAAAGAACAATGTTGCGGATACCGTTCAGAACCTGAGGTCAAAAACGGGCGCGACAAATATTTAGTGATATATAATTATGGTAAAATAAGATTTCTATTGTAATTATGATTAGGATTCCTATTGTATAAGAGATGCATATTGTACACTATATATATTGGCATTAATGAGAAAGACTCCTCAAGAGAGATTAATACACTTCTATTGGTATCAGAAGCCTAAAACTCCAAAATTGAGACGAGCTCTCTTCTCTTTTCTCTGCGTGTCAGAGTACCATTCTCTTCCCCTCAAAGCTACTGTGTCAAAGACTTAACCGTGCCTCTGCCTCCCTTCTTTTCCCTTTTCTTATTTTATGTTGTAACGACCCGTTTGGATCGTTTAAGCACTTTAAGTTACGAAAAGAGTATGGGACTATAGAATATTTAATTACACGTTTTAGTATATGAAATGTGCAGAAATTTTAATTAAGTGATTAAGTGGGCCAAGCCCACAACCTTTATGATGGGGCACGTCAGCAAGGGAAAAGGAGACAAGGAGAACAAAAAATACAAAACCCAAGAACCTAAAGGAGAGAGGAGAAGGAAAAACGTGACTGGGGCAGCAAACAAAGAGAACAAAAGAAATACAAGCAGCCCTAGTCCTAAATGAGAATATAACGTGAGCAACGAAAAGAAAAGAAAAAGGAAGGGAACGTGCAGCCATAAAACAAAGAGACAAAGAGCAAGAAAATAAGGAAAATCAAGAAAACCCTAGTAGCAGAAAACGAGAAGGAAACACTCTATTAAATTCAGGTTAGAATTTATGTTTATGGTTGAGTTAATCTATTTATAATCCTTATAATGATGTGTTGTAGGATGAATTTTGTTTTAAGGAGTCATTACACGAAAATTCCACAACCCGTTTGAACAAGAGAAACTTGAGGGATTATCATTACAGCAGTTGGTAAAAACGTGAAAACTGTATAAATCTGTAAATAGTATGAAAGTATGAGCTAGATGAAGTTGTAGATTTCTCTTTTTCCGTCAGTTTGATATCTTACGGAGAAAAAACCGACTTATAGTTTGAAAGTTATGAATGTTTAAAGTTTCAGCCCTGTTTTACTGAAATCCAGGAGACACATCATATAAAACGTGAAAACTGTGCAAATACGTACGGAATATGAAAATATGGGCTGAATGAAAATTGTAGATTACTCTATTACCGTCAGTTTAATATTTTGCGGAGATACATCCGACCTACGGTTTGAGGGTTATGACTGTTTGAAATTTTGCCTTGTTTTACAAAAATTCTGGCGATACAGATTTTATAGGGTTGTTTCTTTCGTAAATTTTCACCAAGCTACACTAAGTAATGTTATGTGGAATTCCTGAAGTTATGCTAATAATTTTATATGTGTAGGGGTTTAGTCATGCAATCGAAATGGTAAAAATATGGTTAATATAAATATAGCAATATGAGTGTCCTTAAATTCGTATTATAACGTAGTTCACATATTTTCTAGATTTAATCGTTCAGAGACTCTATACAAAGGGAAGGCAGTGGTTTGATTGTTCGTGGCACTCGCTCGACATTGATGTAGGTTATGGTTTACTTTAGTTAGACTCTGATTAGAGAATCGTATGTAGTTGTAGAAAGTGACAGGGATATCATGATAGGCCTTCGGGCATGAAGTGAAGATAAATTACAATTACGTTAGTTTCGTCAGCTGTTATGTGGGCTTATCGCCATATGTGTTATTTTTTGTGATTATCACTTGATATGACTTGTACTTGTCGATTATCTATTTGTGATATGTGTTGAGACGACTATCATGCCTGTCATATTTTTTCTATATTATTGTTGTGATGATATTGATTGGCCTTCGAGGTTTCTGCCGGAGAGAGTGAGTTATTGGCCTCCGAGGTTTCTGCCGGAGAGCGTGAGTGATTGGCCTCCGAGGTTTCTGCCGGAGAGCGTGAGTGATTGGCCTTCGAGGTTTCTGCCGGAGAGCGTGAATGATTGGCCTCCGAGGTTTCTGCCGTAGAGCGTGAGTGATTGGCCTCCGAGGTTCTATCCGGAGAGTGTGAGTGGTACATGGACTTCGCGGGTCCCCCATGGGTCATGGCTTAAAGGCACTGCCTTAGCATGTGTATACGAGAGTGGAGTGGGAGAGAGATGTGACTATTGCATTGCATTGCATTCATCCACTCTTATAATTGACTGATCATTTGGTGAAATTATATCTGTTTTGGTTGATTCTCGATTTCTTTACACTTTACTTGTTTATGATATGTGACTATGCCTGTTTGTTCTATGTGCTACTTGTTAGTTTCAACATCTTCATGCGTTATCTAATCACTGTCGGCCTATGATGCTTACCGGTACTTGATGCGCGATTAGATGCACACACTTTTAAACGCAAGTGCACGTTATCGTATCAAGTAGTATAGTCTTAGATAAGACCGAATATCGTCCTCTGGGATTAGGGTTCAAGTACCAATTGTCTATTTTCTAGTATCTATTTGGTGAATTAATGAGTGATTGGTTGTTTATGACTAAGATTTATAAAAGCTAATTAATTATAAAGATTTAATTCAGATGTGATGAGAATAGGGCTTCTATGTATCCTTACTATCCGCTTATGTTACTTACTAATGCATTACTTATGGTGTTCTTCTTTGGAGAAAGCAGTTTACTTAAATCGCTTTATACTCCCGTTAGGTTATATAAACACTCAACCCCAAGATTGTTCCTTACCTAACTTTCACGATAAGGTAACTCTATAGGAGGATTAAGCACAAAAACCTAGTTGACCGTCACGCACAATGCGCAAAATTAGGTTGTTAAGCCTCTCATCAACGCTTACAAATCTAATTGAGGTATTTTCATCCCCAATTCAAGACCGTCTACCCAACTTACAAAGATATTCACAATCCTCCTTTTCGTAACTGATTAGAAATCATATAGTGATAACTAGTTGTCAATTAGCTACCAAGAATTCAACTCAATTATTGGATAGATCTCTCAATAAGAATAATAACCATAAGCATGCATTACTTTATAACATAAGGTTCAAGAATTCAACATAGAAAGCTCTATAAGAGAATTAGTTCCTAGCCATGAATATGACAAGAACTAATTCAAAGTTCATCATGCAAAACCGAATTAAAGAAAAGAAAAAGAAAAGAAATTACTAATGTTTGGGTCTCCAATCTCCTAGGCAAGAAAACCTTGTGTTTGGCAAGAAAGGGAACCTTGAAAACCGCCAGGTTCTCCTTTTATAGGTTTAAAACGTCTCTTCTTTTTCCTTCCAGTTCGCCCAAAAATCCGTCAAAAGACCTAATTTTTCCGCGTGGCGCCATGCTGTCGGCTGGCGCGCCTAAAGTTCTGCAATACTTGGTGTTTTGGCGCCGCGCCCCGATATTCGCTGTTCGAGTAGCCACGCAACTCTGTGGGCTTCTGATGTTTAGCGCCGCGCCCTATTTCGTCTTCGGTAGCCGCGCTCAATCTTCTGCGACTTCTCTGAATAATAGCGCCGCGCTCCCGCTTCGATCGCAGGAGGCCATGGCTACTGTCCGATTTCACTGCTTGCCACTTTCTCCGCTTTCACTCTAAGACTTCCTCTTTTCCCCTTTTCGCTCCTTTTCCGCTTTTGGCCACTTTAGCCACTTTGACTCAAAAGAAAGAAAATCTATCCTAATACGACACTTTGTATGTACAAACGGGACAAAAGACTAACTAGATCGACTCAAAAGGTGTATATAAAATACACCGATCAAATACCCTTAACTTAACCTTTGCTCGCCTCGAGCAAAGATAGAAAGAAATACAATAAAATGACAGACTCAATAAATAAGAAAATCAACAAAGAAAATAAACAGACTTCGCCATTGATCACTTTTGTCGCATTTAATGTTAACTAGAAAAACATGAAGGTTAGCGTAATAATACGCAGAACATATAGCATGGAATTTCAACACATTGAGCTAGATATTTCGCAAACTCATACTTATCATGCTTAAATGGAAGTCGGTGTACTCAAGTATGCATATAAATTCAAAAATTCCTATGGCATGCTTACTTGCTATTCTCCACTAATTCGGATATACATAGAAGAGATCTTCGTGACTTTGGGGGTTGTAATGTAGCTTAGGTAGGGTTGGTAAAGATAGGCATTTAGGCTCATTTTTCTGCACTAAGCTCTTTGGCTTTTCAATTTTTCCCTTTTACTTTTGATTCTTACCTTCAATTCAATTCAATCATACCCCTCTGTTTTTTTGGCATATTGAAGTGAATAATACAAATAGAAACCCCCAAACTTAGGCTTTTGCCTCTTTCTTATTACTTTTCCATTGTGGTGCCTCAAACTTGTTCACTCTTTTTGTTTCTTCTTTTTAACACAATGTACTCCACTATTTCATATTTTCACTTATGGCACAATTTTGTGGGAATATGGGGTGTCAATGAAGAAGTTTCAAATTTAGGCAAATTTAGGCTCAATGGGGCTAACTAGTGATATTTTTAAAGTACGGGATAGAAAAGAATGGTAAGAATTGGCTATCAAAGAAATGCCTGAGTCATCTCCCTAACATGCATATCCTAACTATTTCGCCTCAAATAGCAAGCAGTCATAACACATAAGCATTTATCATTTAGCATACATAACTCAAGCAAGAGACTCCAAATAGACAGATTCTGTGAGTTTTTGGCATCTCTAACCTAAGTGTTTAGATAGCTGCTTCCATTCCTTTACATTATTCCACCTTACTTCACTAGGTGTTTCTAGCAACTACAGCATACATGATCTTTGACAGGCAATTATGACTCAAAAAAAAAAAAAAAAAATTTTTTTTTTGGTGACTCAAAATAAACATGAAACAAATAAAAAGACTTAAATAAAACATAACATGACACACAAATAAAAACTAAAACACAAAAACACACCCCCAAACTTAAATCACACATTGCCCCCAATGTGTGTAGACTCAAAGACAGTAAAAGAAAACGACACTTACAAACTTTGGCTAAAATGGTGGTGGCGGTGGATAACGATCGACCATTGGTTGAACAAGGCACTCACGCCGTCGATTTGTTGCCTTGTTTCTTGCGTCCTTGTACTCATCGTTTGCGCGTCTGCATCATCTCATTCTTGTGTTTGTACAATTGCCCTATTGTGGGCTCAAGGTTCTCGCTCTTGTGGTTGGCCGGTGGCTCGGTCCCGCTCATATTGAGCCCCTATTTCGTGCTCATCTTCATCCATGGTTGCCTCTCGCTGCTTGTTGCCGCCGCGGGTTGTACTCTTCGCCCGTCACTTGGGGGCTAGTGGTCCGAAAAGAGTGCACTATCCCATGACACCGGCAGCTGATTTCTTTCATGAGTATCGTGGTAGTTGTGGATCGCACTCATGTGGCATAGATCGTAATAAGTGAACCGTGTCCCAATCCACCGTTGTCACCAACTCGCTGATTTCTTCGATGCTCGCACTATCTCTTTTCCCACATCAATTATCGCCTCATAATTCCATAAATCAACTTAATCGCTTTCCGCACTCGTGAAGTGCGTAGATGGAATCACGCGGCATCGACGAAATACTGCCAAGCCTTGGTCGCTTTGTTGAATTGGCACCGCCGCTTTCTAGATCCATTCCTTCCGATCTCAAAAGCGGCCCGTGGTAGCTCATCGGTTCGCATATTATTCCATCAATGTTGTTACGCTTCCTAGACCATGTTCTAAAATGGTTCCAATCGCTACTTTCTTCAACATCAACTGCTTTTTAGCGTTGTATTTATTGCTTCGCAAATACAGGGCATATAATTTCCTTACAAAGCACCCTTCTCGCCTTCTCCGGAAAGTTTGCATAAAATTCCCGCACCATTGTTGTATTCATCGGTGTTATCTTCTCGGATTGACAAATCTCTTCCACCCTTAGCTTCAATCATCGCCGGATGGGCTCATAAACGCCTTCATCCCCATAGGATCCCCTTTGGTAATCCATTCCCTTCTCGGAATTACGGTCTAAGATCAAGTCTTTTGTATCTTTGGTAGGCACGGTAACTCACGAACCTATTTTCATCAGATTGGGGTGTTGGGGTGGATGCGAGCCTCTTCTCTTCCCGTGGCCATGGTTAAAACAGTTTCGAGCTTTTAACTTAGTGGCACAACGCCTCCTACACACTCAACAACTAGCAATAAAAACAACACCCCCAAACTTCAATCTTTCTACTCAATACCCACAACCTTCTTTTCTACTCCTTTCTCCAACTTCACAATCACTTTTCAGCCTCCGAACTACTCCAACTACAATACTTCTCCAAACTACTACCTCCTATGACTTTTAGTAAAAGGATTCAAGAACAAGGATAGGGATTACCTTTTGAGAAGACTGAAGCTTGTTCTGCTTTTCAATTGGTGGGTTGAGGCTATGGAATGGAGCTTTGTTGTTTGAGATAGTTGGGGGGTTTTGGGAATTTAAGAGTTTAGGTTGTGGTTGGGTTGGATTTGTGGAGGATTTGTGGGGGAGTTTCTGAAATTTCGTGGGTTTTGGAGAGGGAAGGTTAGTTTTTTTTTGAAGTTGGAATTGGGAAAGATCTGATTTTGGGCGCTTTAAGTTCGGATTTTCCGCTGCGCCATGTTCGCTAGCCGCGCGCTAATCATCTCAAGGCCTTCGATTTTTCGCGCGCCGCTTCCCGGAGCCGCGCGCTAAATCCCGCCAACTTTCTCGAATTCCACCGCCGCTCGCTGGGAGCCGCGCTCTTAAACTTCCGAACTGCTCAGATCTTTCGCGCCGCGCCTCGCTTCTGAGCCGCGCTTACCCGCTTCTCGAAATCCTTGCTTTTCTTGCTTTATTTCGCCCCGGTTTAATTTCTCAGACTACAATCACAAAACAACAAGATCCAATACCGTGAGACCGTTTAGACAAACTAAAATAAAATAACGATGTAAATTAAAATAACATAATTAAAAACCGCTGGTTGCCTCCCAACAAGCGCCTTTTTAACGCTTTTAGCGGGACGCAAGTTCCTTAGACTTACTAGCCCCGGGTGGATTAAGTCCCCAACTAATCCATTTCCGCCACATTTGGCGCTTTCCTTTTTCTCCTTTTCTTTTTAGCATTATCGGTAGTAGGAGTTCCTAACAATTACCTCATTTAGTGTCATCTCAAAGAAACCATGCTTGCTTTGGGCTCATCATTCTTTGTCAGATTGCAATGGCTCGCATGGGGTTTGGTGGTGTTGATTGCAAACACCCACTTACGCTTCTTGGCTCAACGACGTGTTTAAAGACTTTAAACACCATCTCTTCGTTCTCTACTCTTAGCGTTAGCTCTCCTCTTTCAACGCCAATCAAGGCTCTACCCGTTGCTAGGAATGGCCTCCCAATATGATCGGATTTCGCATCTTCTTCCATATCCGTAATGAGGAAGTCCGCAGAAAGAAAAATTTTCCTACCTTCACAATCACATCCTCGATCTTCCTCGTGGATGAACCACCGTCCCGCTTCGGGCTAGTTGCAGACTCACAGCGCTGGCTCGCTTCTCCTAACTCCAATCTTTTGAAAACCGATAGGGCATCAAATTTATACTCGCCTCAGATCACACAAGGCTCATGTAAGTCACCCCGCCCATCGTGCATGGTAGTGTAAAGCTTCCAGGTCCTTTAGCTTTGGTGGCAATTTCTTTTGTAAGATAGCACTACACTCTTCTCATTAGTGCTACTATCTCATATTCGCCGCTTCTCTTTTTCCCAAGATTTCTTTCATGAACTTGAAGTAAGATGGCATCCGCTCCAAAGCCTCTATAAACGGTATGTTGATGTGCAACTTCGAATACCTCCAAGAATTTGGAAAATTGTTTATCGACCGCCTTCCTTTGTAATCTCCGGGGAAAGGAATCTTTCTCAGATACTCCTTCTCCGAGTTTTCTATCACCGGGCTAGGTTCACCACCTTATCTTTTCTAACTCGCTCCTCTCAACTATTGGGCCGGCGCTACCGTTGCTCCAATTGTTTTCCACTTCTCAACCGCATCGCTTTACATTGCTCCCTGATTTACCTCGCATTGCTTGGCAATGTCCCGTGGCCGATGTTTGCCTCGCTGCATACCGCCCTACTGTGTTTCCAAGTTTCAACGAGGATCTAGATTCTCGTTATAAATCGCGTCGGGCGCTGCAAGCGCCGCCATGGCCGCTTTAAGCTCATCCGTTTTTCACGACCGCATTGAGCCGCTGAGCCGGGGCTTGAGTGAAGCGGTCATTGATTCTGCATCGCTGGTTCGCATCGCCCCTATACCGATTCTCGCCGCTCGATATTGGTTTTGGCTGCCCCGCATCGATTTTGCTGCCCCGATCTCCTCTCCACGGAAGTTTGGGTGATTCCTCCACCGGATTATAAGTGTTTGAGTAGGGGTTGTTCATTGCCTCCGTAGTTACCTACCGCTGACACTCGCCGCTCCATTGGGATGTTGGTATCCGCCAAGGACACCTATCAAATGTATGTGGCCGCCACATATCTCACGCTTTTCTAGCTGCACAAAGATTCACCGACACAAGATGTCACGCAATTGTTTCGCTGTAAGAGCCACTTCAGGCGCTCAAAGCAAAGAATAGATCTACTTCACGGACCACGCTTCTTCTCCCACTGGTTGCCTCTCTTCGGATACATGGTTGTTAGTGCCATATCTTCTAATAACTCGGCGCCGTGGGTCGCTTTCTCATGAATGCCCCACCGCGCACGCATCTATGATGGTTCGTTCAGACCGCTTCACTCGTTGTAGAAAATATGAACCAAGTTCCACAACTCAATGCAATGGTGTGGACACTTCCTCTGTAGAGATCCTCGAATCTCTCCCATGCTTCATATAAGGACTCTCCATCACTGATAGAAGTTGTTCAACTCCTCTTAATTTTGCCGCTTACGGTGGAAAGAACTTGGCTAGGAATTTCTCGCTACCGTGCCATGTAAATATCGAATCACCGGTGGAATTCAACCATACTTTTGCTCTATCCTCGAGTGAAGGGAAAGAGCCTCAACTGACGCATCATCGAACGCCGTTATATTCGAAAGGGCACATAGCTCCAAGAAATTTGCTATGTGTATACGTGATCCTCCGACGGCGTCCTCCGAATCGCATCAGTGCCGCACCATGCTCGTAATCGCCGGTTTTATCTCGAAATTGTTGGCTCCTATCAGTAGGAGCCTAATGCAAGTCTGTGCTCCATTCACTCGTAGCACATAATCTCCTGCATTTCTTTCTCGGCCGATTCAACCCCGCCCTCCATATCTATCGGCACTTGCCGAGGATCTCCCGGTTAAGTTGATTTTCACCTAACCCTTCTCTCATCCTGTTATTGTTGGGAGCACCGCCCATTTCTATCAACGTTGCAATTACCGATTCTTTCGCTCGCTTATGTGCTTTCTCAATTTCCGGATCAAGGGAACAAGAGTGTCACTCCTCTTCTCCTTCGCATAAACCGATATCCCGAGAAAGATCAAAACAAACAAAGAATCACTAAGACCGATTTTCGTAGAAACTAAAAATAAATAAATAAAAAAAAATGAAAATTAAATCCAAATTAGAAATTAAAAATAGATAATTTGATATTGAACTATTGCCTAATCCCTAACTACGCCAAAAACTTGATGCGCGATTAGATGCACACACTTTTAAACGCACGTGCACGTTATCGTATCAAGTAGTATAGTCTTAGATAAGACCGAATATCGTCCTCTGGGATTAGGGTTCAAGTACCAATTGTCTATTTTCTAGTATCTATTTGGTGAATTAATGAGTGATTGGTTGTTTATGACTAAGATTTATAAAAGCTAATTAATTATAAAGATTTAATTCAGATGTGATGAGAATAGGGCTTCTATGTATCCTTACTATCCGCTTATGTTACTTACTAATGCATTACTTATGGTGTTCTTCTTTGGAGAAAGCAGTTTACGAAATCGCTTTATACTCCCGCTAGTGGTTATATAAACACTCAACCCCAGATTGTTCCTTACCTAACTTTCACGATAAGGGTAACTCTATGGAGGATTAAGCACAAAACCTAGTTGACCGTCACGCACAATGCGCAAAAATTAGGGTTGTTAAGCCTCTCATCAACGCTACAAATCTAATTGAGGTATTTTCATCCCCAATTCAAGACCGTCTACCCAACTTACAAAGATATTCACAATCCTCCTTTTCGTAACTGATTAGAAATCATATAGTGATAACTAGTTGTCAATTAGCTACCAAGAATTCAACTCAATTATTGGATAGATCTCTCAATAAGAATAATAACCATAAGCATGCATTACTTTATAACATAAGGTTCAAGAATTCAACATAGAAAGCCCTATAAGAGAATTAGTTCCTAGCCATGAATATGACAAGAACTAATTCAAAGTTCATCATGCAAAACCGAATTAAAGAAAAGAAAAGAAAAGAAATTACTAATGTTTGGGTCTCCAATCTCCTAGGCAAGAAAACCTTGTGTTTGGCAAGAAAGGGAACCCTTGAAAACTGCCTAGGGTTCTCCTTTTATAGGTTTAAAACGTCTCCCTTCTTTTCCTTCCAGGCCTGGCCCAAAAATCCGTCAAAAGACCTAATTTTTCCGCTGCCGCATGTTCGCTGGGCCAGCGCGCTAAAGTTCGCAATACTGGTGTTTTGCGCCGCGCCCGAGCATTCGCTCGGTAGCCATGGCCAGAACTCCCGTGGCTTCTGATGTTTAGCGCGCGCGCCTATTTCTCGTCTTCGAGCCATGCACAATCTTCTGCAGCCTTCTTCGAATACAGCGCCGCGCCGCTTCGATCGCAGGAGGCCGGCTACTGGTCCGGATTTCAGCCTCGCTTGCCACTTTCTCCGCTTTCACTCTAAGACTTCTCTTTTTCCTCCTTTTCGCTCCTTTTCCGCCTTTTGGCCACTTTAGCCACTTTGACTCAAAAGAAAGAAAATCTATCCTAATACGACACTTTGTATGTACAAAACGGGACAAAAGACTAACTAGACTGACTCAAAAGGTGTATATAAAATACACCGATCAGTACTAGTGTTGTACTGATCATACTCTTGATGCACTTTTGTTGAGTGCAGAGTAAATCCAGGTTCCAGTTCTACGCCCCGTGGCTGATTCGCGAGGGTGATATCTTTCAGTCATTCAGGGTGAGCTAATTGATCATCCGTGGCCCCTGAAGGGCTTCCTAGTTAATTCCATTTACTTTTGTTAGTTGACAGACAGTATGTAGCCTTCAGGCATTCTTTCAGGCTTCTATTTTCAGACTTGTTAGCGCTCTTGTACCCTTTTGACCAGATTTTGGGAAGGTCGTAACATTTCTAGGGATTATAAGTATTTAAGACTTAATGACTTCTTGTTCTTTATTTATTTTCCGCTGAGTTAACTTGTTAATGAGAACGTGGTTCGCCTACTCTGGGGAATAGGGTAGGTGCCATCACGACTCATGATTTGGGTCGTGACATATGTGTCCTTCACAATTTCTGGACTTGGGAGTTGTTCAAGCCCCTGTCCTTTGTATGCAAGAGTTTACTACTCCTCCCTCTTTTCAATTTAGCCTTTTCCTTCCCAAGACTCAAGCCACGTTTTCTCATAACTTTCCTTTAATTCGCCTCTTCTTTGCCCGAAAATAATCCAAATTTCTACTTTACCCGAAAACACAAATAAATGCCTTTCTTGACCCGTCAACAGCCCGATAATGTGTGGTATATGTATACGGGCTCCACGTCTCATCTCACCAACAATTCAGGTAATCTTTTTCAATTACGCCCGCTACCAACTCCACAATCTATTATGGTCGGTAATGGTCATCGCATTCCAATTCAAGGATTTGGCCACACTTTTACTCCACCACCTCATCCCAACTTATCTCTTCAAAACGTCTTTTATGCCCCAAAGATCATCAAAAATCTAATTTCTGTTAGAAAATTCGCTATAGATAATTCTGTCTCAATTAATTTTGATCCGTTTGGATTTTCTGTCACGGACCTTCGTACTGGAAAACTCCTTAAAAGATGCAATAGTGAGGGGGGTTTCTATCCTTTCCTACCCACATCCGCTGTTAGTGTCACTCCTCCTATCATTTTAATAAAAATATCTCCCTCTACGTGGCATAGTAGACTTGGTCATCCGGGCTGTCACGTTTTTTATTCTCTTAGAAATCGAAATTTAATCCACTGCAACAAAGAGAGTCTTTCTCATAGTTGTTCCTCGTGTCAGTTAGGGAAACACGTTAGACTACCATTTGTGACTTCTATGAATACTACTTTCTCTCCCTTTGACATTATTCACGTTGATGTATGGACATTTCCCATAACCAGCAACTTAGGCCAGAAATATTATCTGGTATTTTTTGATGATTTCTCTCACTTTCTTTGGGTCTATCCACTCAAACTCAAATCTCAAGTGCTCTCCAAATTTGTTGAGTTTCGTACCCCGATTAAAACGTAATTTGAAAAAGACATAAAATCATTTCAATAATTCCTTATTTCATAAATTATGTGCGGCTAACGACATGCTTTTTCGTTTCTCGTGCCCATATACCTCCCCTCAAAATGGTAAAGCCGAAAGAATTCTCTGAACCATTAATAATATGATGTGTATCATTTTTTTCATGCGTCTCTCCCTCCTACTTTTTGGGTATATGCACTAAAAATGGTAGAACACATTCTCAACATTCTACTTATCCGTGCGATTCAGAATAGGACACCCACCGAAATTATCTACCGTCGGATCCCTACCTATGACCATCTTAGAATTTTCGATTGTCTGTGTTACCCAAATTTGACATCCACAGACCCCACAAATTGGCACCCCAATCTACTCCGTGTGCATTCCTAGGTTTTTCGTCAAATCATAGGGGATACTTGTGCTATGAGCTCTCCACCGATAAAATCATAATTTCTCGCCAAGTAACCTTTATTGAATATGTCTTCCCATTTGACAACATTAAAAAAAATTGAGTCACTGAACACCAATTTCTCGAAGATTCGGAACCATCATCGCTTGTCCAATAAGTACTCCGCCAGACTACTACTATTCTGGCGGCGACAACCACCGTCAGTCCACCACTTCCACAGTCTCCATCGTCGCCAACTGCCGCTGCCCTTGGTAGCCGACGTTCCGACAATACCTACAGTACCAGTCACCGTGTTACACCCCGTAGTTCTGGCCATGCGTATGAGAGCGTACGAAAGGGGTTAAGACTTAAAATTTTCGAAAGATAGGTTGACGGATTGTTTCGGACGGGTTTTTAGTCAACTTTGAGGCAGGTTATGACCCGTCATATTGAGAGTTATTAGGTGTTTCAAAGGCCTAGTACGTAGTTCGCTGAGTCTAGGTTCCAACGCAACCAACCGTTCGTCGATAGGACATCGGAGTAGAAAGTTATGGAGGTTACAAGTTAAGCGCAATGACGTAAGAATATCTCTGGTCAGGGCTGCACGCGCCACGAAGTTCGAAGAAGGCTGCGGAGGTTTCAGCGGCCGCGCGCCGATCGCTATTCTCTGATGTATACTGACAGGTGCCTGTAGGGCACCGGGCCGCGCCCCGGGGTCGGGTCGTGACAAAAGTGGTATCAGAGCAGTTAGTCCTCGGAAAGTGTCTACTGCACCGTCTAGTAGAGTCTTGATTATCGTGTTGTGCACCACATCTATAATAAGGAGGTCGCAGGCATTTAGGATTGGTTTCCATTCTTCTCTCTCTGAGATCGTGCAGTAGAGCTGTCCTACTAGGTTGAATCCTCTCTGACCTATTCTTATGTACCAGTTATGCCTCCACGCAAGACAACCAGAGCCCAGAAGGGCATGGCAGCTGAGGGAGCTGCAAGTAGGACGCAGAGGGCTACGAGGGCACATGCCCAGTCTTTACCGGAGATGATGTTTCGGGCGGCGAGTTCCACGACGTCGCCAGCCTCAGCGGAGTTCGAGGCAGCAACAAATGACCATCGAGACAATGGTACCAGAGCCTTCGGGCCCCACACCGGGGCAGAGTATGTGGATTACGGAGAGCGATCAGTTGTTGACTAGCATCAGGCGGTGGCAGCCCGCCAGAGCCTAGAGCTAACCCTAGAGCCGACAGTTTAAGGATTCGGGACTTTCTGAGTTGTGATCCACCCGAGTTCTATGGGTCGAGGTCTGAGGAGGATCCTCAGGAGTTCATTCGCAGTGCGCGACTATGCAGATGCTTAGGACCCTGAGACGAGTCCGTTGTGTTAGCTTTCACCTGCACGCGATATTGCGTTGAATTGGTTTGAGGCGTGGGTGTTGTCTAGAGGTGTGGGTGCTCCTCCCGCTGTTTGGGATGAGTTCACGGAAGCCTTTCTCGGTCACTTTTTGCCTCCTGAGACGAGGAGAGCCCGCTTGGATAGGTTCTTGGCATTGAGACAGAATGGGAGGACCATCAGGGAGTACAACCTGGAGTTAGATTCATTGGCCAGGTATGCGCCCACTATTGTGGCGGACATGGCGGACAGAGTTCACCGCTATGTGATGGGGATAGACCGTCATATGGTTACTGCATGTTTGGGAGTGACTCTTCAGCCAGGTATGGATATTGCCCTGACGCAGCGTATGCACGTGGATCGAGGTCGTGAGACCGAGGGACAGTCCAAACCACCAAGAGGCCGGGACGACATGATTTCAGGATAGCTTTCAGGGTGGACCGCCTCAAAGAAGAGTTGAGTCTACATTTTCGCCACGCAGAGTGCCCTTCCCGCCTTCCGCGGTGGTTTGACTGCCGATATTCGGAGCAGGTCAAGGCTCCAGTGACGAGTTCACAGTGTCCAAGATAGTATTCAGGAGGCCACCTTTGCCTCTGCGGTGGTCACTGTGGTAGATCTCATTTTGGAGAGTGTCGGACTAAGTCGACAACTTGTTATTCTTGCGGCCAACAGGGCCATTTGGCGAGAGACTGTCCGACCAGAGGTGGCACTAGTGGGATGGCACAATCTATTGGATCAGTTGCAGGTTCTTCACCTTCAATGGCTAGGCAGGATGTTCATGCACCGGCAGGACACGGCAGAGGCCGTGGTAGCAGTTCCCAGTTTTAGCGGTCCTTTGACCCGCCTATGTGATGTCAGGTATATCTTTGACCCTTTATATATTAGTTGCATGATAGGATTGTTGTATGTTTTAGTGTCATAAACGGAGGAAAGTGAGACTATGTACAGGTGATAGAATAGGTTGGTAGATACAAACAGGCAATCCTGATAGGCCATGAATAAGAGTAAGTAGTGATGGTTCATATTTTGGGTTCGTTTCCCTGTTTGACTTATGATGAGTGGATATGCGTGTGTGGTATCTTAGGTTCACAAGTGGCATTATAAGGTCCCATTAAGTGTAGAAGTACGAGGATGTACCGAGGAATATTAGATTGGCTCCAAGAGAACATTCGGGGACGAATGTTTCTAAGGGGGGGAGAATGTTACACCCCGTAGTTCTGGCCATGCGTATGAGAGCGTACGAAAGGGGTTAAGACTTAAAATTTTCGAAAGATAGGTTGACGAATTGTTTCGGACGGGTTTTTAGTCAACTTTGAGGCAGGTTATGACCCGTTACATTGAGAGTTCTTAGGTGTTTCAAAGGCCTAGTACCTATTTCGCTGAGTCTAGGTTCCAACGCAACCAACCGTTCGTCGATAGGACATCAGAGTAGAAAGTTATGGAGGTTACAAGTTCAGTGCGCAGTCGGACAGAAGAATATCTCGGTCAGGGCTGCCAGTAGCGCCGAAGTTCGCAGAAGTCTGCGGAGGTTTCAGCGCCTCGGCGCCGGCTGCAGGGCCGCGGCGCCGAGGCAGAATTTCTGGCGGAAAACTGAGGAAAATCAGATTTCTTCTTTTAAAAAGGCCATGAGAGGGTGATGTTGTCCCCCCATCCGATTTTTGCATGTCCTATATATTTACCCAGTCTTGATGACTTGGTCATCTTTCAAAGCTCTTCTCTCTCTAAATTAGAAGCTCTCCCGTCTCTCTAGAATTTCAAGAGGAAATCAAAGCTTGAGGAAAATCAAAAGTATGGCAAGAAGGAAGTCATTGGCTAGCTTGTAGGAGTTATTGTGGTGGTGTTTTTGGAAAGAGGATGACAAACTTGTTGGAATAATTTGGCTAAAGCTCTAAGGTAACAATTCTTTTCTTGTAGCTAGTTTTTGGTGTTGCATGTGAAGAAGAAAGATTTTGTAGTGGTAAATATTGCCCTTTAGATACATTGCATGCAAGAAATATGGTTTGATATGAAAGGTTGGATAAGAATGATATGTAAGCATGTTATAGCCTAAATACTACCTTAAACTTGTTAAGTTAGTTGTTGTACATCAGGGGCAGAATTTTACATATCCAAGTTTAGGTGTGTAATCCCCTTTGAAATGTTTGGATTGTTGGGCCTTAAGTGTGGCGTTTGGATGATGAATTCGGCCTTGAAAAAGGTGGCAAAGTATGTAGAAACGAAGGAAATGCTGCCCAATTTTCCATAGAATTTAGTGACTTTGAAATTGGAATATTCTATGTTGTAGCTTGAGGTTATTAAACGTATTATGGTCATTATAGTTTGACGTACTACGTGTGGTGTATTGGACTTAGCAAGTGGATTAACCGGAGAGGTATGTGGAACTTTCTTATCTCTTGAGCATGAGTAGTTACACTATATAGTACGGTAGACGTACGGGTTTTGAATAAAGTAAATTCTTTGGTATACTTGAAGTATTTTGAAAATTGTGTAAACTGATTTGAAGTATAAGTCTCTTGGTTAATAAAAGAACGAAATTGTTTATAAGGAGTTATAACAGCTTTTTGGGAAGTTAGTTATAACGGCCTTATGAAATGATAAGAATGTCTTAATTTCTAAAGCATAAAGTTAGTATAACAGCTTTATGGGGAGTTTGTTATAACAACTTTAAAGAGTTGGTTTTCTTGAATAAGGTAAACAAAGATGAAAGAATCGAAATTAAGTAGGACAATTTGATTTTAAAAGGCATCAATTGCTTAGAGTGTAAAATGGGAATTTCTATGTGAAAAAGGGATCTTTTGAAAGAGTAGAAGTACATAGTACTTCGGGTTAAATTTCTTCGGATTCGATTAAGAAATGAGAAGGTGTCTTAAGGTCAAGAATGAGATTTATTTTGTGGATTAATGAAAGTCTAAAGAAGTTATGAAAGTACTTGGACGTACCGTCAGTGATGGAGGATTCCACGGGTATGCTTCCATGGTCATAGTATGAGCTTATTTAAGACGTACACAGTGAGGTGGGATTCCACGGGTATGCACCTTGGACATGCTTACGATGAGGGATTCCGAGGCATGCAGCACGAGGTTACCTGGACGTACCGACAGTGATGTGGGATTCCACGGGTATGCTTCCATGGTCATAGTATGAGCTTATTTAAGACGTACCGACAATGAAGTGGGATTCCATGGGTATGCACCTTGGACATGCTTACGATGAGGGATTCCGAGGCATGCAACACGAGGTTACGTGGACGTACCGACAGTGATGTGGGATTCCACGGGTATGCTTCCAGTGTGGTTGTGACATTTGTATATTCCATGGATTTGCTACCCACGATGCGAGGAATACCTCATGCGAGTCCGTAGGGCTCATGCGAGTGAAATAGTCCCATGCGGGTGAGTACAACCTATGCGAGGAATACCTCATGCGGGTCCACATGACCCATGCGGGTGAAATAGTCCCAGGAGTAGGAGTGCTTAATGATACTGCAGGGCGGATGACCTTGCTTTGACCATGAGCTTCCTATTTTTCATGCAGTATAGTACAAGGCTTTGATATTCTCATTGTTAGTAAGGCACAATGTTCTGTAAACTGATTTTCATATATGTCTCCAGATATTTTAAACTTATAATCTTATTACGATTTTTCGCCAGATACTTAGTACATATCAGGTAATCGAATTTCTTCCTGGGCCGCTCATGCCGCAGTAGTGGGTAGCGGTGGTGGATCCTCATCCTTAGGATCACTGGTCTGGTGTCTGAAGCTCCATTCTTCCGGAGACTTGTTTTGTTGGTACGGTTTTTCCCTGATGCTATAGGTATTATGTACATTCAGGGGTATGGCGGGGCCCTGTCCCGCCACAGTTGTTATTCCTAGAGGTCTGTAGTCACGTTTGTGGTTTGGGCTGTAAGAACAAGTTGTACGGTTTACTTTTGAGTATGTTTAATCTATGAAAGGCGGCCTTGTCGGCTAGCCAGTGATGTTTTCTATATTCAGGTTTATGTGTATGTATGTTCCGCTGCTATTCTCTGATGTATACGATGTGGTGCCCCGCAGGGCACCGGGCCGCGCCCGGTCGTCGTTACACACCGAAACCCTCGTCACTCTGCCGCTGTGTCTCATTATCAGACCAATCTATCGTGGATTCTCTAGTTCGCATCCCGTTCCCCGACCTATCTGTCACACCCCATTTTAATCGGAGTCAAAATGGTGTACGACATATGGTTGATTCCTAAATTTATGTTAAAGAGTCGCCACCTAATTAGTCTAGTGAATTATGACACTTCTAAATAGCATAAAATGCTATAAATGATCTCCAATTAATGGTCTGCAAAGCTTAATGAGATTGTAGGTAAGAGTTCTTTATTATCCTAAAGGGAATGGGTTAGGAATCCTCTAAGATTCGCTAACTCGCGGTTGTACGGTCAAACTTAGGTTAATTATTATATTTAAAAATGCATGTTTTGGAAAGCATTAGAGTTAAGAAAAAGATATTGCAAATAACTACTTGAAGATATATAATTTGATAAAATTGCATAAGGTTTGTTTTAAAAAAAAATGCATGGAAGATAATTTATCGTAAAAGTGCATATTGCTGCTAAAAATTTAGTTTTGATAAAACATATTTAAAAAAAAAGTATGTATTGCAAATAAAAGTAAACTAGCGGATGACATTGTCAACCCGCCCTATTTGTTCTGGAATTTCCGAAGTTGGTAATGCAAAGGGCGTGGATGCGAATCTTTGTTTCGTCGTAGTCATGTTGAGTCTCGCAACGAGACTCTTCATCTCGCTCCCGATGCATTTCCTTCTTCGGGTGCAGCGAACTGAGGCAAAGGCCCTTCGAGTTCAAGTCGACTTACCCGAAGGAAAAAGAACTTGTTTTTAAAATCGAATCAAGAACCAGAAACAAAAAATCTGCTTTAAAACTTGTGTTTAGGGAGCTGTATTCGCAGAAAGCTAAGTGAGGAATGGAAACTATTTTAAGGTTTGAAAAGACAATGCGGCGGCTCGAAAGGTTGAAGCTTCTCCCTTTTTCGTTTGTAGACTTGTATTTTTCAGAAAGCTATAAAAAATGAGAAAGCAATTTCAGGCTTGAAGAGGAAGTAAGGCGGCGGCTCCGAGATCTGTCCTAAATGAACTTCGATGCGTTGTATTTATAGGAGGAGCTTTTGCTAGGGTTGAAATTGAGTGGGATCTGATTTTAAGAATTTGAAATTGGTCAAATAGCCTCGTTCAAGTTGAACGTTGGCAGCTTGCAGGGCTTCACGTGATTCCTGACACGAAAATAGAACGACATTTGCTGTGTATGGTGGAAAGGAGCTTTGGATATTACTCAAAAATGGAGAGGATGAGAGTGACGGGTGCGACTGGTTTTTTTTTTTTTTGGGTAGAGGGGTGGGTTTGTTTTGTTCTGATTTTTTATTTTTTAGAGGGGCTTTGGGAGTTAAGTATTGGGAATTAAAGAATGGGCTGGACCGAAAATGGTTTGGGCTGATGCATTTTTTAGGGAAATGAGGGATGGGTTTTAGAATTCATTTGGTTTGGGAATAGAATTGTTTTGGTAGAGTTTTAGGTATTTTATTTTATTACTGGATTGTGGCATGAAAAAAATGATTTATTTAAAACCATAAATTATAAAGATAAAAATACTAATGCGATAGTAAATAATACAATCATATTTTGGAAAATATTTTAGTGCTTATTATAAACTGCGATGCCATTCATAAAAAATATTAGGATGGAAACTATGATTGCGATAAAGACGGCACGATAGTAAAAAAAGAAAATAAAGATACTAATAATAATAAAAGTAGTTATTTTGAGAATACTAAATTCTTTATTTATGTATGCATATGTATGTATTTATTAAAATTATTATTGTTTTTGCGGTATTTTAAAAATAGTTTAATTTTGAATGAATAATAGGAAGAGAGTGACAAAATTGGGTGTCAACAATTTGTCCCTTTTTGTATGGAGAGGATGGAAGATTCTTCAGACAAAGACGTTGACTTGTCGCCAATTTTGTTCTGATTGTCGAAGATTAGGAAATGCATGGGCAAACGAAGTTTCAAGAAGAGACAGAGATTTCTGATGCCGAAAAATTGAAAGCACAACTGACTCAAATTCAAATTTTGTTCCAGTGTCGAATTATGATGACACTGGGCTATGGTGACGCTAGGAAATTAAAGGCACGACTGACGCAGATTTAAAATTTTGTTTCAGTGTCGAATTATGATGACACTAGGTTTTTATGGTGCAAGCAGATTAAAGGCGGAGCTGACGCGGATTTAGAATTTTGTCCCAGTGTCGAATTATGATGACATTGGGTTACCGTGATGCCAGAAAATCGAAGATGGTGCCGACGCGAATTTAAAATTTGTCACAATGTTGAATTATGATGACACCGGATTTTCACGATGCTAGCAGATTAAAGGCGAGGCTACGCGGATTCAAAATTTTGTCCCAGTGTCGAATTATGATGACACTAAATTTTCATGATGATTAAAGGCAAGGTTAACGCAGATTCAAAATTGTACTAGTGTCAAATTATGATGACATTGATTTTTTGTGATGTTGGGGAAATAAAGGCACAATTAACGCGAATTCAAAATTTGTTTTAGTGTCGAATTATGATGACACTGGATTTTTCATGGCTCTTAGAAAAAATAAAGGCGGACTGATGCAAATTCAAAATTTGTCCCAGTGTCGAATTATGAAAACAATAGGTTCTTGTGGCAAAATCTTGAGGAAAGAGTAGGAAGATGTTCGAAGTAAGTCGCTGACCTTTGCCGGGGCTAGACTCCCAACAAATTTCCTCAGTTCGTTGCTGAAGACTTCCACGTTATGCTCCCGCTCCTGTAAATTAAAGGCTCATGCAGGCTAAAGCTTAAGAAAAAATAGTGCATAACTGTTACAAATGATAAAACATGAATATATGAGAAATCTGATCTATGCGAGTAAGAATGTCGTCTTGTGTAATGTGATGACGTTATTGACCTGATGCTGCAAATGCTGAGATGTCGTCCTTGCACGGACTTGCTAAATGTTGCAATATCGCCCTTACACGGACGTGCTGCAACTGCTCCTGTAAATTGGGGTTCCTGTAGGCTAAAACTTAAGAAAAGTTATACATAATTGTTATGACGATAAAAATGGTAAAGCATGAATGTGAGAATACAATCATGTGAATAGGAATATTGTCTTGCGTAGACATCATGTGTTGGAGCCGTTGCATTGACGTAATGAAATAACGTCGTTTCTGGACGTAATGCAGATAACGTCATTTCCGGACGTAATGCATATGACGTCGTTTCCGGACGTTACGCATATATTCATTATATCGATGTGTTGTGTTTGTGAGCCACATGACTTCTACTGTCCTTTCGGTTGCTGCTAATATGAAAACCTATCTTAACAAGACGAACATATGAGTGTATTTCATTATATGCAAAATAAGGAGAATAGTTTCCCAATGGTGTTTGGGGACAAATGTGTTTAAATGCCTCAAGGGTGTTTGTACCCTGAGGTGCCTCCAAAGGTGTTTGTTCCTTGAGGTTGAAAATGCCTCTAAGGGTGTTTGTTCCCTGAGGTGCCTCTAAAGGTGTTTTTTCCTTGAGGTCGAAAATGTCTCTAATGGTGTTTGTTCCCTGAGGTTCCTCCAAAGATGTTTGTTCCTTGAGGTCGAAAATGCCTTTAAGGGTGTTTGTTCCCTGAGGTGCCTCCAAAGGTGTTTGTTCCTTGAGACTGAAAATGCCTCCAAGGGTGTTTGTTCGCCGAGGTGCCTCCAAATGTGTTTGTTCCTTGAGGTGAAAAATGTCTCTAAGGGTGTTTGTTCTTTGAGGTGCCTCCAAAGGTTTTTGTTCCTTGAGGTCGAAAATGCAGATGACGTCATTGTGTTGACGTGATGATGGCGTCATTGTGTTGACGTGATGCATATGACGTCATTATTTTGACGTGATGATGATGTCATTGTGTTGACGTGATGATGGCGCCGTTGTGTTGACCCGATGCAGATGACGTCATTGTGTTGACGTAATGATGACGTCATTATGTTGACCCGATACATATGACATCATTGTGTTGGCGTGATACAGATGACATCATTTGATATTTTTGAGGGTGTCATTATGTTGACAGTTTTGAGGGTGTCATTGTGTTGACGATTTTGAGGGTGTCATTGTGTTGACAATTTTAGGGTGTCATTGTGTTAACGATTTTGATGACGTCATTGTGTTGGCCCGATTGATGGTGTCATTGTGTTGACGATTTTAATGGCGTCATTGTGGTGACGATTTTGAGGGTGTCATTGTGTTGACAATTTTGGTGGTGTCATTGTGTTGACAATTTTGATGACGTCATTGTGTTGACGATTGATGGTGTGACCGAAACCAATATAGGCCGCCTACGTATCCTAGTACATAAATCAAGTAATAACGTAGTTCGTTTCAATCCAAAGGGAATTGAGAGGTTTTGTTATCGTTTGCAAGACAATATATAGATGAAGTCATTGCAATGACACAATAAAATGGTGTCGTTGGGTAGACTTTGTTGTAGAGATTGTCATTGCGCAGGCAAAATAGTGACATTATTGACAACCGTAATAGGGGGAACGTCGTTGTGCGGACGTAATAAGATGAACGTCGTTGATTAGACGTGATAAAATACGTCATTGATAGCCGAAATATGAGAAATATCGTTGTGCGGATGTAATAAAATGAACGTCGTTGAAAAGACGTAATAATAGAACGTCATTGATTTATGTAATAGGACGTCGTTGAATAGTCGTTTTAAGAGAACGTCATTGATAGACGATAAACCAACGTCGTTGAATAGACGTAATAAGAGAAGTGTCGCTGATAAACGTGATTGAGCTGACGTCGTTGTGCGGACGTGATAAGTCATTGTGCGAACGTAATAAGAATACATCGTTGATAGACGTAATAAGATAATTTCCACTCGGTGGGCCAGACTACTATGATGAAATTACCTGCAGAATATAAACCGAATAAAATAGTTAGTCGTAAAGTGATTGAGAAATGAGGATCAGAGTGTGGCACTGTGAGCCCAATGACGTCTTGATAGATGCGTGCGATTGTGGCTTTGCGGGATGAGCTGCTATGCGAAACTTTCTACAAAACCAAAGATAGATGAAATAGTTAGTGCAGTGATATATAGATATGTGAAATGAATGAATGAGGGTAAAAATGTGGCCTTGTGAGACGAAATATCGTCCTTGTGCGAACATAATGTCGTTGGACCAAGTAGATCAATTTTGCGTAGCCTTGTTAGCGATATTTCGAATGCTCACGCAAGAGAACACATCGTTGACAAGTAATATAGTCTGATAAGACCGAATATCGTCCTCAGAGATTGGTTTCTAATTACCGTTCATCTATTTTATGTTATCTATTTGACAATCGATATTTGAGTTGGGTTTTTGTTTACCTACTAGAATAATTGCAAGAATTAATGAACTATTTAAGTTGTAATCAATTATGAATGAATTATGGCTTCCAAAATCCTCGACTATCCACTCTATTCAATTCTTAATACAACTAGAATGATTTCTTCTTCTACGTTAAGATAGTGGTTAACTAAACTGTCCTATATTCCGGTTAGGACATATAATCACTCAACCCCAGTGCATAATCCTTCTATATTTCTATGATAGGATTTACCACATAGGAGGATTAAAAACAGTAACCTATAATGCTACACAAATATCGGGGTATTGTCGTCTGCGATTTTAACCGATGTCTAGTCAATTACAGCATATCCAAATCTTTCCTCTCGGTTCTTGATTCGAAATCATATATATTATGATAATTAGTGATCAATTAATTATCAAGCATTCATACCAATTATTGACTAAATCTTAATCAAGTGAAGAAGAAATCAAACTACTGCATTAATTCATGAATAGAAGTTTCAAACGATTCATAAGGAAAGTCCTAATAAAGTGTTTAGCTCCTAGCCATAGTCACGCTAAGAACTAACACAAAATCCATACATAAACTGAATTAAAAATGAAAGAAAAGAAATTACTGCGAACTAAGTCTCCAATTATAGGCTCCCTTGTTGTCTTGTGTTATGCTTTGTTGTAGACTGACCAACCTCCACCATAACATTAATCCCTAGGGCTTAAATATGTTTCAAATTTCGTGCCCTATGGACCAATCTACCCTTAGTCAATTCTTCTTCGGAATTGAGATTTTTCCGCACGACCGCAAGGCGTCAAACTCCCGCAGCCTCTCAAGAATAATGGCATCATGCTTCGCATATTGCACCGCAAAGGTCGACAATCCTTCGTCCTGATTTGCCAACTTTCATCCGTTTTGCCTCGGGAGCACCTTTTCTGCCCAATTCTCGCTCCTTTTCGCCATTTTGTCTTTTTGCACCGCTGTGACTTAAAAGAACAAAAAACAACCTAACACGACACTTATTTGAACGAAAATGGGAAAATACTAACTAAAAATGACTCAAAAGGCGTATACAAAATACGCCTAACAAACACCCCCAAACTTAACATTTGCTCGCCCTCGAGCAAAGATAAAAAAATAAAGAAACAAAATCAAAGAGACTCAAAGACTCAAATCAAGCAGCTGCACAAGTTACTTAGAAACACATGAACGTCAGTTGAGATAATATGTAAGAACAAATATAACATGAATTTAGCAATCTAGAATTTCAAGTCAGATATTTCGCAAATTTATTTCAGTCATAATCAATGGAAGCATGAATACCTAACCTATGCATATCAATTTCATTTAGTTCTATGGGCATGCTTACTTGCTAATCTCCACTAATCATAGACATAAATTCTAGAGATCATCAGGACTTTTTGAGGTTGTAATGTAGGCTTAGGCAGAGGTAGGTAAGATTAGGCATTTAGGCTCAATTTACGTATCATAAGCATTTTTCTTACTCAACCATTTTGTCCTTCTTTTTGGTATTATTTTCAGTTCATACCTATATCCCCCTTTCTCTTTTTGAGAGCATGAAACAATTCACATAGGCACCCCCAGACTTAAGCTTTTACATTTTTTTTTATTGGGGTGCATCACTTTTTCACTCTCTTTTTGTATTCCTTTTTCACTCTTTTTCATCATAATTTTTCAATTACCGCTTATGTCACACGAGGAAATCACGGGGTGTCAAAGAAAACCACTCATTTTAGGCTCAAATGGGCTGACTAGGAATACAATTTATTGCAAGGTAGGTAATTAATGGTAAGAAGGGCTAACAAAGAAGTGTTTGAATCATCTCCCTAACATGTACATCTTAACTATTTCGCCTCAAATAACAAGCAAGCAGACTTCACAGACATTTTTCAATTGACAGCACATAGGCTAAGCACCAAATATTTCAAATAATCAAATTTTCATGAATTTTTGGCATATCTAACTTAAGCACCCAGATTTTTGCTTCTCATTCCACTACATTATCTCACTTAGTTCATTAGGCGTTCCAAATAAGCACAACATGCATGATCATAAAATAAAAAAAAACAAACAAAAGACTCAAAAATAGACACAAAAATAAAATAAAATAAAATAAAATAAAAACTCCCCCCAAACTTAAACTACACATTGTTCCAAATGTGTAAAAGACTCAAAAATTAAAGGAACGACTTACATACATACAACGGCTCAAAATGGTGGTGGTGGCGGCGGATACTGCATTGACCATTGGGTGAACATGGAACTTAAATTATCAACGCGCTGGGTCAGGTCCTGATGCTCTTGCATCATCTGCTGCTGATTTTGTACCATCTGCTCCTGGTGTCGCATCATGCTCTCATGGTTTCACATCATCTGTTGTTGATTTAGGAGCATCTGCTCCATCATTGGCATTGGAGGCTCCAAGGACAGGTGAGGTTGATGGCTGCTTTCTCCTGTTTCATTGTGTCTCGCCGTGCTCTTCATCATCCATGGTCCGCTGTCACGCCGCTAGCCCCTTCTTGCTGCTGGTCCTGGATGTGGGTCAAGGAAAGAGTGCACTAAATTGTAGGACACAGGAGACTGACTCTTCTCAAGAATATTCATGGCGAATGTTGGAACTCCATGCCTATCACATAAGGCAGAAATGAGTGACCCATGTCCCAGTACCGCCCGTAGTAGTCAGACTGCTAATCTCCTTTATGCTTTGCACTATTTCTCTCCCAACATCAACTGTCATGCCCGTCATGATGCCATAGCTGAGCTTGATTCTGTCTGTGGGTACATTGGTGAAATAAGTTGACGGAATCAAGCGAGCACTTACGAAATATAGACATCCTCTGGTTGTTCTGTTAAATTGGCACCGGGAAAGCCTCCTGGATCCGTTGCGGGCAAAATTAAACTCAGCATCTGGGTAGGGCAATGTATCCGCCACCACGTTCCACATGATGTGGTTGACGTCTCTTGACCAACTTCTGAAGTGGTTTGGATTATAGTCTTGGTCCTTAACATCATAGGTTCTTAGTAGTGCATTCATAACTTCAGAACTCACGGACACATATTTCCCTCTAACAAAGCATCTCTCATCCTCTTGCTCGGGATAATTCGCATAGAATTCTCTCACAAGGCTAGAATTCTGAAGTGGGATCCTCTCTGGATTGGTGAACCTTCTCCACCCATTTGCCTCGATCATGGCCCTAATAGGCTCGTAGTCATCATCATCATCAAATGGCATGACTGTTATACCCCGTGGTTCGGGTCGGGACCTCGGTCAGGGGTCTCAGCGCCGCGGCGCCGGAGGCAGGGCCGCAGCGCCAAGACGGGTAATTGTAGGGTCGCGGCGCCGTAAAACCTGAGGGGTCGCTGAAGTTTCAGCGGCCACGCGCCGGAAGCAGGCGCGCGCACAAAGATCTGAGGTCCGCAGAGTTGCGCCGCTGGCCACGCGCCGGAAGGTGGCGCCGAGGCGGGAAATCAGGCGGAAAAACTTAGGAAAAGCCAGATTTTTTCTTTTAAAAGACCTTGGGAGGGTGACAAGTGTCCCCCCCCCATCTGATTTCTGCATGCATTATATTGAACAAGTCTTAAAGACTTGGTCATCTTTCATCTCTCTCTTAGAAAAGCTCCTCCTTCTTTCTTAAATTATTTCAAGCTCCTCTTTCTCTCTAAAACTCCAAGAGGTATTCTAGCCTTAGGAAAAATCTGAAAAAGTAAAAGGCAAGAATGAAGCTTGTGGCTAGCTTGTGAAGGTTGTTGTGGTGGTGTTCTTGGAATAGAAGCTAGCAAATTGTTGGATAAATTTGGCTAAAGCTCTAAGGTAATGATTCTTCCTCTATTATTAGTTTTTAGTGTTGCATATTAAGAAGAAAGTACTTGTGGTAGTGAATAATGCTATTAGAGTCATTGCATGCAAGAAATGTGGGTTGGGTATGAAGGTTTTGGCTAAAGAGATATTATGAGCATGTTGTAGCCTACAAACTACTTTAGAATTGTTAAGTGTATTATTATAACTTATGGGGCAGAATTTTACACACCTAAGATTAGGTATGTAAACCCCTTTGTGTTGGTTTGGATGTTGGGCCTTAATGAGGCGTTTGAGTGTTAAAAATCGGCCTTTGAAAAAGGTGGCAAAGTGAGTAGAAACAAAGGAAATGCTGCCCAATTTTCCTTAGGAATTGGTAACTTGAATTTGGAATTTCTACATTGAAATTAGAGGTTAATCAACGCACTATGGTTATTATAGGTTGACATATTACTCATGAGTTGGACTTAGCAAGTGGATTGATCGAAGAGGTATGTAGAGCTTTCCTATCTCTTGAGCATGAGTAGTTGTACCTATGTAGTACGGTATACGTACAAGATTTGACATCTTTCACTTGTTTTAAAGTATATGATACTTGTTTCATTTTAAAAGTATAAGTCCCTTGGATTTAGGGAAAATGTATTTGACAAAGGAATAACGCTAATATAATGACTTTATGGGAAGTTGGTTATATTAGTTTTGAAAGGTTCACAAAGAATGGGTTACTCTAATTAAAACAAGTACGGATAAAGGATTTGAAACTATGGAAGGTGGATTAATTTTTTTTGGCATTGGTTGCCTAAGGTTTTAAAGGAAATGAAGTCACTTGATTTAGAAGCCTATTATATTTCTAAAAGGAAATGTGACTTGTTTTGAAAAGAACTTGTAACTTGATACTATGGTGATTAGTATCTTGGAATCTTTGTATAAAAAGAGTTTTTCTTAAAAAGTTAGAAGTACATGGTACTTGGGTTGAATTCCCGGATTTTTTTATTAAAAGACATGTTAGTGCCTTAGGATACTAAAATGAGAGGATATATTAATAATGTTAATAAGAAGTTAGGGGATTTCTTAACTTGCTTATGTTACGATAATGTTCGCAGTGCTTATGTATGATATGATAGGCGGTAGTGCTTATGTTGTGATATGATAGCCAGAGTGCTTATGTTATGTATGATAGCCGATGAGCTATGCTATATATTTATTATTACTGGTAAACCCCGGTTATTATCTATGCCATGGATTTGCTACCCATGACGCGAGCGCGCTTGCACTCACGCGATCCGACCACGTGATCTTGCGGTGAAATAGTCCCACGCGAGTACGCGATGGTACTCACGCGTCCACAGGATCCATGCGGGTGAAATAGTCTCACGCGGGTGAAATAGTCCCACGACGAGGCGGATGACCTCACGCGGTCCACAGACCCATGCGGTGAAATAGTCCCGTGAGTAGGATTGCTTAATGATACTACAGGCGAGGTACTGCTTTGATCGTGAGCCTCCTATTTTTATGCTATAAGATTTACACTTGTTACTCTCATTGTTAGTAAGGCACAATGCAAAGAAATTGATTTTATCTATGACTCAACTTATTTTGACTTATGATATTACTACGATATTTTCCGCTTTACATACTTGGTACGTTGTGTCGACCCCCTTCCTGGGCTGCGTTCATCTGCGGTAGGGTAAGTAGATTGTGGATCCTCGTTCTTAGGATCACTATTCCTGTCGAAGCTCATTCCTCGGAAGCTTGTTTATCGGTACGGACATTCCACGACGCTATAGGTATTTTGTACATTCGGTATGGCGGGGCCCGCCACGATTGTTATCTTTAAGTGCGTGGTCACATATATGTTTTGGGCTATAAGAACCGGTTGTACTACTATACCTTGTTTATGTATGTTTTATGGAAGCGGCACTTATCGGTTGGCGATGATGTTACCCTTTTATAAGTTATGTGTTATGTATGTTCTCGCTATTCTCGACATATACGAAAGGTACCCGGCAGGTACGATCGCGGCCAGAGGTTGGGTCGTGACAAAGTGGTATCGAAGCGATTAGGCCTCGGAAAGTGTCCACGGACCGTGTCTAGTAGAGTCTTGATTATCGGTGTGTCGTGCACCACATCTATAATCAGGAGGCTGCGGGATATTTAGGATTGGTTTCCATTCTTTCACTCTAAGATCGTGCAATAGAGCTGAGTTATAGGTTGAACCTCCTCCGATGTTTTCCTTTATGTATCAGTTATGCCTCCACGCAAGGCAACTGCGGCCCAGAAGGGCAAGGCAGTAGAGGGAACTACTAGTAGGGCACCGAGGGTTACCAGCACGTGCCCATCCCATCGGATGAGGTGTTTGGACGGCGAGTTCTCTAACGCCGCTAACCCCAAAGATGCGGCGGCATGGCCATCGAGACCGCGGTACCGAGCCTCGATCCAGCCTGGGCGAGAGGATATGGGCTACAAGAGATGGCGATTACTAGCCGTGATCGTGGCGAACATGAGATAGCCGGAGACAGCGATTCATTGCACCGTTCAAAGGCGCTAGCTAACGAGGCGAGGACTTTTTGAGTTGCAGCCCACGAGTTTTATGGGTCGAGGCACGAGATGATCCTCGGGAGTTTATCCGAAGCGATTCTGGATCGTAGGGTGACGGGGCTTGAGACCGAGTCGGTGGTACTAGGTTCGCATCGGGCGGGACACCGCGATTGGATCGGTATGATTCACGGAACCGCCGGGTGGAGCTGCGCTTCCGGTATTTGGGACGAGTTCTCGAGGCGCATTTGGCCATTTCTTGCCTCCGCAGATGAGGAGGCTCGGGCGATAGATTTTTGACACCGAGGCAGTGGGCGGGCGGTTCGGGAGTACAATGTGAGTTTGACTCATTGGCTCGGTATGTGCCGCTTTGGTAGCGTATACATGGAGGGCGGTGCACGGTATGTCACAGGACTCGATGATCACTTGGCGAGAGTTGCGGGAGTAGCTCTTCACCGGGCATGGACATTGCCGCGTGCGAGCATATGCGCGCAGGTGTGAGAGCGGTAAGCGGATCGGCGGTATCAACATAAGAGGCGGTGACAGCGAGGTCCTCTGGTAGTTTTAAGGGTAGACAACTCAAAGGCAGACTAGATTTGCACCACGGCCGGTCAGGCGCTCCTCCACCATCTTCGGGGCGTCTGAGTATTCGGGAGCGTGACAAGTTCGTGGCTTCGGTTTCGGAGGACGAGTTCGGTCGAGATGAGGCCACCTATGCCTCGTTGTGGTCGATGTGGTGATTGCCATTATGGAAGTGTCGTGTTCCTCCGTGAGCTTGTTACTCCTGTGGCAGCAGGCCATTTGAAGAGAGATTGTCCGACGAGGCGGCGGAAATGCTATGGCTCACCGACGATTCGATTGTTGGATCTTCATCTTGATTGTTATGCGCCGAGGCGGGTGTTCACGGGCAGCGAGCCACGGCGGTCGTGGCGGGGTTCTAGTTCAGCGGTCCTCGAACCGCATCTATGCTATGTCGATCGTCAGACCGTGAGGCGTCACGATGTCGCAGGTACATTATTGGTTTCTTCTTTGTGATGTATATGCTTTGATAGATCCAGTTCTACCTTGTCCTATATATCTCCTCATATTCTTTGGTAGAATAGGGATAGAGCCCGAGTCCATAGAATCTTTTGAGGTGGCTACGCCGTAGGTGCTTGATGGTAGCCGGCGGGTATATAAGGCTTGCCCGGTGACTATAGATGGTCGTCGGACTCAGCCGACTTGATAGAGTTGGATATGACAGACTTGATGTGATTATGGGTATGGATTGGCTAGCGTCTTGCTATGCCAACGTGGACCGAGAGAGGTTAGTTCGGTTCCGGTTTCTGGTGAGCGGTTATCGAGTGGAAGGGAATCCTGCATCGCCGAGGGTAGGTTTATTTCTTACCTCGAGGCTAGGAAGATGGTACGGAAGGGTATATTTACCATTTGGTTTGGGTATTAAATCGAGGTGAGATCTGGGACCTTGATCGATTCGGTTGTTAGAGAGTTTCAGACGTATTCGGAAGAGCTTGGGTATCCTCCCGAGAGAAATTGAGTTTTGCATCGATTTGGCGCGGACACTCGACCGATATCTATTCCGCCATACAGATGGCACTGCCGAGTTGAGAATTGAAGGACCGGTGAAAGATTTCTTTGGAGAAAGGCTTTATTAGGCCAAGTGTTTCTCCTCAGGGGCGCGGTGTTATTTGTAAAGAAGAAGAAGGATGGGGCGCTGCGTATGTGTATTGATTACGAGCGGTGAACAAGATAACTATCAAGAACAGATATCCCCTCCCCAGGATTGACGATTTGTTTGACCAGTTGCAGGGTGCAAAGTGTTTTTCCAAGATAGACCTGCGGTCTGGTTATCATCAGGTGCGAGTTAGAGAGATAGTGTTACACCCCGTAATTACAGGACATGTCTTAAGAACGTAAGTAAGAACTCACAAATGTTAAGATTTGAGACTTGTAAAAAATTTATCGGAAAGTATGGAATTGTCGGAAAATGTGTTATTGTGACGAATGGGAGGGCGACACGTGTCACCCCCTTATGTGATGCCTTGGTCGAAATGTGCAAGGGAAAGAGGGTCATTGGACCTTTGTTGCAAGACAAGTCTTGCAACATGTGTAGCATGAGAAATTTGACTAAAGTCAAAAGGTCAAAAGTCTTGATATTTTGGAAGACCACATCCAAGCCTCACATTTGTGTATATCTTGACCATCCAATTCACTTTATATATTATACTAGTAGCAAGGGGGACTTAACACTTAGAAAAATTTCACAAATTTGAAGAACTCATTAGAAGAGGTCTCGGGTTCACCTAAGGGGAGAAGGAAGAATTTTTCGTTTCTTGTCCATTTGATCCCACACTTTAAACCAAGGTTCTTAGGTGTATTGTAAACACATCTCAATAGAAAAATCTTGGAAAAAGATTGTTTACGGGTTAGTCGCAAACGAAAACCTAATGGTCTTTCTAGGTTTTGTTTGGAGATTTGAAGGATAATTGTTGGTGTTGTTCTAAGGGTCTCAACAAGCGGATTGAAGTGTCTTGGAGAGGCTATAAACTACTAAGGAGCGACTTCGAATTGGAGTTGGATTAAGAATCATTGAGGTATAATCTTGTTCTTTGAAAGTATTACAAGATTATTTATATTGTTGTTGTTAGCTTTGTATGTTGCGAGCATGAAGTTGTGATATTGAAGTTATAGGGATTATGGATTGATTATAGCCTTGGAAATCCGAAATGTAATGTAAGCCATGACTAAGTTGAATTACAATTTAATCATTGTTAGAATCGTCGCATGTTATTGACTTGAAGATTATGGTAGTTATAACCAAATGCGACTTGATATCATATTATGCTACCAATTTGGATTGAAATGGAAATTGGATAAGAATTGGTATTGTTGAACTCAAGGTGGCCGAATTTGGACTTGTAGTTTGTATTAGTTTGTTATTCATTTGTATTGGACTACTTTCTATATAATTGTGAGCCAATTGGGGCTGTTTAGTTATTCATTTGTATTGGACTACTTTCTATAAAATTGTGAGCCAATTGGGGTTGTTTGGTTATTGTATTTCGGCCTTGAAAAAGGTGGCAAAGTAAGTAAAAACAAAGGAGGTGTTGTCCGATTTTCCGTAGAAAATGGAGACTTTACACTTATAATATTCTACGATTGAAGTAAGGCTTTAATAGACGTATTGTGAATATTATAGGTTGACATACTACGGGCGGGACTTTGTACTTGGCAAGTGGTTTGCCCCGACGAGGTATGTAGAACTTTTCCTATCTTTGAGCATGACTAGTTTCACGTATATAGTACGGTGAGCGTCTGAGACTTTGACATTCTTTACTTGTTTTATGAAATGCCAAGTCGGGTGAGTTAGGAGATTAACTCACTCCTTTGAGAATATTAAAGATGTCTTAAGTCTTGTTAAAGAATAGGGGACTTGAAGAATTTTAAAGTATGTGATACTTGTGTCGTTTTAAAAACGTATAAGTCCCTTGGATAGGAAATTGTACTTGACTAAAGTATAAAGTGAATATAACGACTCTATGGGGAGTGGGTTATATTGACTTTATGGAAAGATAAATGACTTGATTTAATGGAAGGCAATTCGATTTTAAGGCATCAATTGCCTAAGGTTTTATAAGACATGAGTCACTTGATTTAGAAGACTAATTTTTATTTCTAAAAGTATTGTGACTTGTCTTGAAAAGAAACTGTAACTTGATACTACGGTTATTAGTATCTTGAAAGTTTTATAATGAAATGAGTCATTTTAAAAGCATAGAAGTACGTAGTACTTTGAGTTAAATTCCCGGATTTTTATAAAAGACATGATAGTGCCTTAGGTAAACTAAAATGAGAAGTGTATATGAACAAGAATAGTAAGAAGTTAGGGGATTTCTTAACTTGCTTATATATTGCATGATAAGCCGATAGAGCTTATGTTATGTGTGATAGCCGGATTTGGGCTAATGATATATTATTCGTTGTGGGGTCATTCCCCGGGATTGTGGCATTGTATATTTCCGTGGATTTGCTAACCACGATGCGAGGAATACCTCATGCGAGTCCGTAAGGGCTTATGCGGGTGAAATAGTCCCATGCGGGCGGGTCCGACCTATGCGAGGAATACTTCATGCAGTGTAAGGGATTATGCGGGTGAAATAGTCCCATGCGAGGAATACCTCACGCAGGTCCACTGGACCTATGCGGGTGAAATAGTCCCAGGAGTAGGATTCCAATCCTATTTTTCGTTGTAAGTATACACCTATTATTACTCTCATTGTTAGTAAGGCACTGTGTACTGTAATTTTGTTATCATACATGTCTCCGGCTTTCTGTTAAACTTATGTTGTAATTACAGTACTTTCCAGTTTTACATACTTAGTACATATTGTGTCGACCCCTTCTCGAAATGCGTTCACGCCGAGGAAAGGAGTAGCGGTGTGAGATCCACATTCTTAGGATCACTTATCGGGCGCCTAAGCTCCATTCTCCGGAGACTTGTCTTTCTTTTAGTACGATCTTGTCCCCGATGTTGTAGATTATGTACATTCGTGGTATGGCGGGCCCTGCATCGCCACGTTGTTATTCCTAAGTGCTGTATTCACCTATGTGGTTGGGTGTAGAACCGAGTTGTAAGTTGTACTTTTGACTTTGTTTATATTATGGAAAGCGACCTTATCGGCTGCTTTGTGTTGTTATATTAATTACACATGTGTTTATGTTGTGTATGTTCATTGCTATTCTCTCGATGTATGCAGGCAGGGTGCCGGTAGGGCACGATCGCGCCCGGATCGGTCGTGACAAAAGTGGTATCGAGCGATTAGTCCTCGGAAAGTGTCTGATGCATCGTGTCTAGTAGAGTCTTGATTATCGGTGTGTTATGCACCACATCTATAATCGTGGAGGCTGCGGACATTTAGGATTGGTTTCATTCTTCTCTCTGCAGTCGTGCATTAGAGCTGTCTTATTAGGTTGAATCCTCTCGACCTCTTCTTATGAAACAGTATGCCTCCACGAAGCGACCAGAGCCGGAAGGGCAAAGCGGCGGCGGAGGCGCTAGCGGTACTCGAGAGGTTACGGGCTCGAGCCTGGACTATGCACGAGGTAGTAAGCGGTCGGCAAGTTCAGCCACACTGCAGTTTTAGAGGCCGAGGCGGCGGTAGCTCGAGGTTCCGACTGCACCCTCAGTTCCCGGCCGGTGCGAGTATAGAGACTACGGGGCGATCGGTTATTGACGATATAGTAGCGGCGTGGCAAAGCGCGAAGCGAGCGGCCCACCCTAGAGCGGTTTGCGGATTAGGGATTTTCAGGATGTCATCCACGAGTTTTATGGTTCGAGTGCGATGAGGATCCGCAGGAGTTCGTTCGACTCTGACGGACCATGCGAGTTCTTAGGGCTTCAGAGACAGTGCATTACACTAGCCTCTTACCGGTTGCGCGATATTGCGTTGAACCGGTTTGAGTCGTGGTTGCTTTCGAGAGGTGATGTTGCTCTTCCGGCTGTTTGGGAGGAGTTCTGAGGCCTTCATGGATCACTTTTGCCTCCCGAGATGAGAGAGCCGGGTAGACAGTTCTTGACCTTGAGGCGAGCAGGAGGGCTGTTAGGGAGTACACCGAGTTTGACTCCTTGGCGGGCATGCTCACACTATTGTAGGCGACATGGCGGATAGAGTTCATCGATATGTGATGGGGCTAAGCCGTCACATGATTACAAACATGCTTGGGGTGGCTCTTGGCCGGTATGGACATTGCTAGGATGCGAGCCTATGCACGAGGATAGAGGATAGAGAGGAGGACCAGATTGACGAGCGGCCCAAGAGGCGTGACATCGTGTCTCGGGGCGATTCGAGGCGGACAGCCTCGGTGACTGGTCCACTTTCCGGCCAAAGACGAGTGCTCCGTCACGGTTTTCTGGCAGGAGGTCTGATCAGCAGGGTCATTCAGGAGCAGGTCAGGGCTCCAGGACTTCGGGGTTTCAGGGAGGCAGAGACCCTCGCCGATCGAGACCACCCACATCTCGGTGTGCTCGGTGCGGTAGATCTCACCCAGGAGAGTGTCGTGTTCCTGCAGGAGGTTGTTACTCTTGTGGCCAGCTGGGCCACCTGAAGAGAGATTGTCCGTCTAGAGGCAGCATGGGTGGTACAGCACAGCCGACGGGATCAGTTGCTGGGTCTTCTTCTCCTTCTGTGGTTATGCGCCCCGGAGAAGTGGTACTCGGACAGGCGAGCGCGGTAGAGTTCGTGGTGGTGGTTCCAGTTCTAGCGGTCCCCAGAACCGCATATATTCTCTAGCCACCGCCAGATCGTGAGGCTTCCACGGCGTCGTCACGGTACATTCACGATTTTGTGATGTTTATGCATTGATAGATCCAGGTTCTACCTTGTCCTATGTGTCCCCTCTTTTTGTGGGTAGAATCGGGATAGAGCCGGTGTCGATAGAGCCGTTTGAGGTAGCTAAGCCAGTGGGTGATTCGGTGTTAGCTGAGCGGGTGTATAGAGGTTGTCCGGTATTTATTCTGATCGTCGGACCACTTGCAGACTTGATAGATTTGGAGATGATTTTGATGTCATTATGGGTATGGATGGTTGGCTTCTTGTTATGCCAACGTGGCGTAGGCAAGGTTGGTTCGGTTCGATTTCTGGCGAGCGATTATCAGTGGAGGGCAACACGGATCGCCGAGAGGTAGGTTTATTTCTTACCTCAAGGCTAGGAAGATGGTGCAGAAGGGGTACATCTATCATCTGGTTCGGGTATTCGTACACGGTGAGTGCAGTTCTTGATCGATGCGATGGTTAGGGAGTTTCGGATGTGTTCCCGGATGATCTTGGGTATCCCTCTGAGAGGAGATCGAGTTTTGTATTGACACATTGCGGACACTCGACCTATTTCCATTCCGCCATACAGGATGACACTTTGAGTTGAGGAGTGAAGGACCAGTGAAAGATTTCTTTGGAGAAAGGCTTTATCGGGCCTAGTGTATCTCCACAGGGAGCGCGGTGTTGTTTGTGAAGAAGAAGGATGAGGCAGCTGCGTATGTGTGTTGACTCTGAGCGGTGAATAAGGTAACCATTAAGAATAGGTACCCTCCCGGGATTGATGATTTATTTGACGATTGCGAGTGCGAGGTGTTTCTCAAAAATAGACTGATGCAGTTATCATCGAGTTCGAGTTCGAGAGCGGACATCCCAAAGATCGCATTCGGGACCGGTATGGGCACTATGAGTTGAGTTATGTCTTTCGGCATGACCAACGCTCCAGCGGTATTTATGGATTTGATGAACCGGGTGTTCAAGCCATTTTTGGATACGTTTGTGATTGTATTCATTGATGACATCCTGGTGTATTCACGGACAGAGCGGGAGCATGCAGATCACTTGAGGGCTGTACTTGGGATTCTCCGGAGCCGACAGTTATTCGCCAAGTTCTCCAAGTGTGAGTTTTGGTTGGCCTCAGTGGCATTCCTGGGGCATATTATTGGGGCTGACGGTGTTCGCGTGGATACGACAAAGATTGAGGCAGTCAAGTCTTGGCCGAGGCCTACTACTCCGACCGAGGTGCGCAGTTTCTTAGGACTAGCGGGTTATTATCGTAGGTTTGTGGAGCAGTTTGCTTCGATTTCAGCACCGTTGACTAGGCTGACTCGTAGCGACCAAGTTCCGATGGGCGAGGCTTGCGGCGGGGTTTTGATTCTTTGAAGGAGAGGTTGACTACAGCCCCAGTTCTTACTCTTCCTGAGGGGTTAGACGGGTACGTGATCTATTGTGATTCCTCGGGTATCGGGCTAGGGTGTGTTTTGATGTAGCACGACAAGGTTATAGCCTATGCTTCCCGGCAGTTACGGAAGCATGAGAGGAATTACCCTACCCATGACTTAGAGTTGGCCGCGGTTATTCATGCCTTGAAGATTTGGAGACACTATTTGTACGGGGTTCATGTGGATATTTATACTGACCACAAGAGCCTCGGTATATCTTCAGCAGAGGAGCTGAATTTGAGAGAGCGGTGGTTAGAGTTCTTTGAAAGACTATGATGTTGATATTCTATACCATCCGGGAAGGCCAACGTAATTCTTGATGCCTTGAGTCGTAGATCGATGGGAGCCTATCGAGGTACGGCCAGAGGCAGGACATGGTCGTCGAGATCCACCGATTAGCGAGCCTTGGGGTTCGATTGATCGATACCGACGATAGTGGATGCGGGTTCGTGAGGTTGCGAGTCTTCCATCGTTGATGAGGTGAAGAGGCGGCATTTGAGGACCCGTGTTGGTACGGTACCATGACGCAGCTCTTGGGAGGAGAAAAGTCTTTTGAGAGGCGCTGATAAGTCTTGAGATTTGAGGGCCGGTTGTGTGTTCCCGATGTATCAGGACTTCGTCAGCAGATTCTGGGGGAGGCACACATCGCTCGATATTCTATTCATCCGGGGTCGACCAAGATGTACCATGACCTCAGATGTTTGTATTGGTGGGATGGCCTGAAGAGGGACGTGGCAGGTTTTGTTGCCTGATGTCCTAATTGCCGCGAGTTAAGGTCGAGCACCGAGGCGATGGATTATTGCAGTCTATTGAGATTCCGACTTGGAAGTGGGAGACGATCAACATGGACTTTGTCACAGGGTTACCTCGTACTCGGAGGAAGTACGACTCCATTTGGGTTATTGTTGACAGGCTGACAAAATCAGCCCATTTCCTTCGATCGGACGGCGTTTTGGTGAGGACTATGCGGATTGTACATCCGAGAGATAGTGAGGTTGCGGTGTTCGGTGTCGATTATATCTGATAGGGGAGCCCAGTTTACGGCTAACTTCTGAAGGTCTTTCCAGAAGGGTTTAGGGACACAGGTGAGTCTCGGCTGACATTTCACCCTCGGTGGCGGGCGGCAGAGCGTACTATCCAGACAACGAGGATATCCGCGAGCTGCGTGATTGATTTCGATGGTATGGGAGGATCATTTGCCTCTCGTGGAGTTTGCTTATAATAACGGCTACCATTCCAAAGATATCTGAGATGGCGCCATACGAGGCTTTATATGGCGGAAATGCAGTCGCCGATCGGTTGGTTCGACATGGGCGAGTACGATTAGTTGGCGGACTTGGTACAGTTGTGGATAAGGTGAAGCTTATCCGGGAGAAGCTGATTAGCGGCTGAGTCGGCAAAAGTCATACGCGGATAATCGGCGTCGGCATTTGGAGTTTGGTAGGCGATTGGGTCTTCTTGAAGGTGTCACCCATGAAGGGTGTGATGAGATTCGGTAAGAAGGGAAACTCGGCCCAGGTACATCGGGCCTACCAGATCGTACGTAGAGTGGGAAAGGTTGCCTATGAGTTGGATCTGCCATCAGAGTTAGATGCGGTACATCCGGTCTTCCATGTTTCTATGTTGCGGAAGTGTATCGGTGATCCAGCGAGAGTTTTTCCTACTAGTGAGGTCCAGGTAACAGAGGGGTTATTGTATGAAGAGAGTCCCATAGCGATACTCGATCGCGGTCGACTGCGGACGAGAGTAGCCACAAAGTCCTGTGGAAGAATGATAACCGAGAAGAGATGACTTGGGAAGCGGAGGAGGACATGTTGAGGAAGTATCCTCACTTATTTCCTATACCTTCATGTATTTCATTTTCCCTTACTTGTCAGGTTTTTTTTTGAAGTGTTTCTTTTGCTTAAATGCTTTTATGTGGCCATGAGTGGCATTTTTGGTATGTCGGGGTTGTGAAAGGAAACTATGTCGCTAATTTAGTTTGACTCCGAAAGAACATTCGGGGACGAATGTTTCTAAGGGGGGAAGAATGTTACACCCCGTAATTACAGGACATGTCTTAAGAACGTAAGTAAGAACTCACAAATGTTAAGATTTGAGACTTGTAAAAAATTTATCGGAAAGTATGGAATTGTCGGAAAATGTGTTATTGTGACGAATGGAAGGGCGACACGTGTCACCCCCCCTTATGTGATGCCTTGGTCGAAATGTGCAAGGGCAAGAGGGTCATCGGACCTTTGTTGCAAGACAAGTCTTGCAACATGTGTAGCATGAGAAATTTGACTAAAGTCAAAAGGTCATAAGTCTTGATATTTTGGAAGACTACATCCAAGCCTCACATTTGTGTATATCTTGACCATCCAATTCACTTTATATATTATACTAGTAGCAAGGGGGACTTAACACTTAGAAAAATTTCACAAATTTGAAGAACTCATTAGAAGAGGTCTCGGGTTCACCTAAGGGGAGAAGGAAGAATTTTTCGTTTCTTGTCCATTTGATCCCA
Organism: Przewalskia tangutica; assembly: GCA_029844215.1. Classification (NCBI taxonomy): domain Eukaryota; kingdom Viridiplantae; phylum Streptophyta; class Magnoliopsida; order Solanales; family Solanaceae; genus Przewalskia; species Przewalskia tangutica. The sequence goes on along the minus strand of CM056740.1, from coordinate 38,977,221 downwards.
CACTTTAAACCAAGGTTCTTAGGTGTATTGTAAACACATCTCAATAGAAAAATCTTGGAAAAAGATTGTTTACGGGTTAGTCGCAAACGAAAACCTAATGGTCTTTCTAGGTTTTGTTTGGAGATTTGAAGGATAATTGTTGGTGTTGTTCTAAGGGTATCAACAAGCGGATTGAAGTGTCTTGGAGAGGCTATAAACTACTAAGGAGCGACTTCGTATTGGAGTTGGATTAAGAATCATTGAGGTATAATCTTGTTCTTTGAAAGTATTACAAGATTATTTATATTGTTGTTGTTAGCTTTGTATGTTGCGAGCATGAAGTTGTGATATTGAAGTTATAGGGATTATGGATTGATTATAGCCTTGGAAATCCGAAATGTAATGTAAGCCATGACTAAGTTGAATTACAATTTAATCGTTGTTAGAATCGTCGCATGTTATTGACTTGAAGATTATGGTAGTTATAACCAAATGCGACTTGATATCATATTATGCTACCAATTTGGATTGAAATGGAAATTGGATAAGAATTGGTATTGTTGAACTCAAGGTGGCCGAATTTGGACTTGTAGTTTGTATTAGTTTGTTATTCATTTGTATTGGACTACTTTCTATATAATTGTGAGCCAATTGGGGCTGTTTAGTTATTCATTTGTATTGGACTACTTTCTATAAAATTGTGAGCCAATTGGGGCTGTTTGGTTATTGTATTTCGGCCTTGAAAAAGGTGGCAAAGTAAGTAAAAACAAAGGAGGTGCTGTCCGATTTTCCGTAGAAAATGGAGACTTTACACTTATAATATTCTACGATTGAAGTAAGGCTTTAATAGACGTATTGTGAATATTATAGGTTGACATACTACGGGCGGGACTTTGTACTTGGCAAGTGGTTTGCCCCGACGAGGTATGTAGAACTTTTCCTATCTTTGAGCATGACTAGTTTCACATATATAGTACGGTAGACGTACAAGACTTTGACATTCTTTACTTGTTTTATGAAATGCCAAGTCGGGTGAGTTAGGAGATTAACTCACTCCTTTGAGAATATTAAAGATGTCTTAAGTCTTGTTAAAGAATAGGGGACTTGAAGAATTTTAAAGTATGTGATACTTGTGTCGTTTTAAAAACGTATAAGTCCCTTGGATAGGAAATTGTACTTGACTAAAGTATAAAGTGAATATAACGACTCTATGGGGAGTGGGTTATATTGACTTTATGGAAAGATAAATGACTTGATTTAATGGAAGGCAATTCGATTTTAAGGCATCAATTGCCTAAGGTTTTATAAGACATGAGTCACTTGATTTAGAAGCCTAATTTTTATTTCTAAAAGTATTGTGACTTGTCTTGAAAAGAAACTGTAACTTGATACTACGGTTATTAGTATCTTGAAAGTTTTATAATGAAATGAGTCATTTTAAAAGCATAGAAGTACGTAGTACTTTGAGTTAAATTCCCGGATTTTTATAAAAGACATGATAGTGCCTTAGGTAAACTAAAATGAGAGTGTATATGAACAAGAATAGTAAGAAGTTAGGGGATTTCTTAACTTGCTTATATATTGCATGATAAGCCGATAGAGCTTATGTTATGTGTGATAGCGGTTGGGCTAATGATATATTATTCGTTGCGGGGTCATTCCCCGGGATTGTGGCATTGTATATTTCCGTGGATTTGCTAACCACGATGCGAGGAATACCTCATGCGAGTCCGTAAGGGCTTATGCGGGTGAAATAGTCCCATGCGGGCGGGTCCAGCCTATGCGAGGAATACTTCATGCGAGTCTGTAAGGGCTTATGCGGGTGAAATAGTCCCATGCGAGGAATACCTCACGCAGGTCCACTGGACCTATGCGGGTGAAATAGTCCCAGGAGTAGGATTCCAATCCTATTTTTCGTTGTAAGTATACACCTATTATTACTCTCATTGTTAGTAAGGCACTGTGTACTGTAATTTTGTTATCATACATGTCTCCGGCTTTCTGTTAAACTTATGTTGTAATTACTGATTTTCCGCTTTTACATACTTAGTACATATTGTGACCCCCTTCCTGGCCGTTCACGCCGCAGAAAGGTAAGGCGCAGTGTGCATCCACATTCTTAGGATCACTTATCAGACGTCGGAAGCTCCATTCTCCGGAGACTTGTCTTTCTTTTGGTACAGTCTTGTCCCTGATGTTGTAGATTATGTACATTCAGGGTATGGCGGGGCCCTGTCCCGCCACAGTTGTTATTCCTAGAGGTCTGTATTCACCTATGTGGTTGTAAGAACCGAGTTGTAAAGTTGTACTTTTGACTTTGTTTATATTATGGAAGCGGCCTTATAGGCTGCGTGTTGTTATATTAATTACACGTGTGTTTATGTTGTGTATGTTCCACGCTATTCTCTCGATGTATGCACAGGCAGGGTGCCCGGTAGGCACGATCGCGCCCGGTCGGGTCGTGACAGATAGATATCCCAAAGACTGCATTCACGACCCGGTATGGGCACTATGAGTTCAGGGTGATGTCTTTCGGGTTGACCAACGCCCCAGCAGTATTCATGGATTTGATGAATAGGGTGTTCAGGCCATTCTTGGATATGTTCGTTATAGTTTTTATTGATGATATCTTGGTGTATTCGCGCACGAGCGGAAGCATCTGATCATTTGAGGACGGTATTGGAGTCCTCGAGACCGCGATTGTATGCCAAGTTCTCGAAGTCACGAGTTCAGTTGGCGTCGGTGGCTTTCTTAGGACATGTTATCGGGGTGATGGTATTCGGGTTGTCTGGCGAAGATTGAAGCGATCAAGACTTGGCGGACTCCACTACACCGAGTGCGCGAGCTTTGGGCCTTGCGAGCTATTATCTGAGGTTTGTAGAAAAGTTTGCTTCTATTTCACCTTTGACTAAGTCGACTCGGAAGCGGCTATGTTGCAGTGGGCGGATACTTGTGAGAAAGTTTCCGGTTGCTAAAGGAGAAGTTGACGACCGCCCCAGTTCTTACTCTTCCAGAGGGCTTAGACGGATATGTGGGTTATTGTGACGCGTCAGGTGTCGGACTTGGGTGCGTGCTGATGCAGCACGACAAGGTTATAACTTATGCATCTCGACAGCTTAGGAAGCATGAGAAGAACTATCCCACACATGACTTGGAGTTGGCGTGATGATTCATGCCTTGAAGATCCGGAGACATTATTTATATGGAGTTCATGTGGACATTTACACGCACCACAAGAGTCTCCAAGACATCTTCACCGGAGGAGAGTGAACTTGCGGCGAGACGGTGGTTGGAGCTACTTAAGGATTACGATGTTGATATTACGTACCACTCGGGAAGGCCAATGAGTTCTGCATGCCCTTAGGCGTAGATCGATGGGTAGTCCGCTGATGTTCACGAGAAAGAGGATACGGTCCGAGAGATACATCGCCCAGCGAGCCTTGGGGTTCGTTTGGTTGATTCTGTTAGTGAAATTCGGGTTCGAGAGGTTGCCAAGTCTTCCATCGCCGAGGAGGTGAAGGCGGCGATGAGGATCCGATTTTGGTACGGCAGAGACGCAGCTCTCCGAAGGAGAAGAGTCTATTTGAGGTAGCGCTGATGGGGTGCTAAGATTCGAGGGCGGTTGTGTGTTCCCGATGTACAGACTTCGTCACAGATTCGGGGAGGCACGGTGCTCGTTATTCTATTCATCCGGGTCGACAAAGATGTATCATGACCTCGGATCGTGTATTGGTGGGATGGCCTAAAGAGGACGTTGCGGAGTTCGTGGCACGATGCGGAATCGTGAGTTAAGATTAAGCACGAAGCCGGTGGTCATTGCAGCTATTGATATTCCGACTTGGAAGTGGGAGGTGATAAATATGGATTTTATTACGGGACTACCTACCACTCGGAGGAAGCATGATTCCATTTGGGTGATTGTCGGCCGGTGTGAAATCACCATTTTCTTCGATCGAACGACGTTCTCGGTGAGGACTATGCGATTATATATTAGAGAGATTGTGAGACCGCACGAGTCGGTGTCGATTATATCGAGATAGAGAGCCCGGTTCTCGGCTAACTCGGAGGTCTTTTCGAAGGGATTAGGGACACAGTGAGTCTCGATCGCATTTCACCCTCGGACAAGCGGGACAGCCGATCGCACTATCCGCACAACGAGGATATGATGCGGGCTTGTGTTATTGATTTCAGGGGTAGCTGGGAGGATCATTTGCCTCTTGTAGAGTTTGCTTACAACAACAACTACCATTCCAGTATTCAGATGGCGCCTTATGAGGCCTTATACGGGAGGAAGTGCAGTCACCGATAGTTTGGTTCGAGTGGGAGAAGTTCGATTAGTCGGGCGGACTTAGTTCGTGACGATGGATAAGGTAAAGCTTATCCAGAGCGGTTGTAAGCGGCTCGAGTCGCGAAGTCGTATGCAGATCATTGGCGTCGACACTTGGAATTTGAGATAGATGATTGGGTTTTTCTAAAGGTATCGCCCATGAAGGGCGTGATGAGATTTGGAAAGAAGGGGAAGCTTAGCCCAAGGTACATTGGGCCGTATCGGATTGTCCGTAGGGTAGACAGGGTTGCCTATGAGTTAGATCTGCCGTCCGATTTGGAGGCGGTACATCCAGTCTTCCATGTGTCCATGTTGCGGAAATGTATTGGAGATCCATCTAGAGTGCACCCGGTTCAGGTAACAGAGGAGTTATCGTATGAGGAGAGTCCCATAGCGATACTCGATCGACAGGTTAGGCGACTTCGGACGAAGGACGTGGCTTCCGTCAAGGTCTTATGGCGGGCGAGCGAGGAAGAAATGACGTGGAAGCGAGAGGATGACATGATGAAGAAGTATCCTCACTTATTCCCTATACCTCCAGTAACCCACGTTAAATTGTTGGTCTTTAAATTTAGTATTTATGCTTGAGTTTTGTTGTGGCGTGTGGGCGTCTTTATTTGAGTCTATGCCGATATTGTGATTTGAGTAAGTTAGAAGGAACATTCGACGAATGTTTCTAAGGGAATGTTATACCGTGGTTCGGGCCGGACCTCGGTCGGGGTCTCAGCATGGCCGGAAAACCTGAGGGTTCGCTGAAGTTTCAGCGCCGCGGCGCCGGAAAACAGGGCCGCGGCGCCGGGAAGCAGGGCCGCGGCACCGAGGCGGGAAATCAGGCGGAAAAACCAGATTTTTTCTTTTAAAAGACCTTGGGAGGGTGACAAGTGTCCCCCCCATCTGATTTCTGCATGCATTATATTGACCAAGTCTTAAAGACTTGGTCATCTTTCATCTCTCTCTTAGAAAAGCTCCTCCTTCTCTCTTAAATTATTTCAAGCTCCTCCTTCTCTCTAAAACTCCAAGAGGTATTCTAGCCTTAGGAAAAATCTGAAAAAGTAAAAGGCAAGAAGGAATCTTGTGGCTAGCTTGTGAAGGTTGTTGTGGTGGTGTTCTTGGAATAGAAGCTAGCAAATTGTTGGATAAATTTGGCTAAAGCTCTAAGGTAATGATTCTTCCTCTATTATTAGTATTTAGTGTTGCATATTAAGAAGAAAGTACTTGTGGTAGTGAATAATGCTATTAGAGTCATTGCATGCAAGAAATGTGGGTTGGGTATGAAGGTTTTGGCTAAAGAGATATTATGAGCATGTTGTAGCCTACAAACTACTTTAGAATTGTTAAGTGTATTATTATAACTTATGGGGCAGAATTTTACACACCCAAGATTAGGTATGTAAACCCCTTTGTGTTGGTTTGGATGTTGGGCCTTAATGAGGCGTTTGAGTGTTAAAAATCAGCCTTTGAAAAATGTGGCAAATTGAGTAGAAACAAAGGAGATGCTGCCCAATTTTCCTTAGGAATTGGTAACTTGAATTTGGAATTTCTACATTGAAATTAGAGGTTAATCAACGCACTATGGTTATTATAGGTTGACATATTACTTGCGGTAGTTGGACTTAGCAGGTGGATTGACCGAAGAGGTATGTAGAGCTTTCCTATCTCTTGAGCATGAGTAGTTGTACCTATGTAGTACGGTATACGTACAAGATTTGACATCTTTCACTTGTTTTAAAGTATATGATACTTGTTTCATTTTAAAAGTATAAGTCCCTTGGATTTAGGGAAAATGTATTTGACAAAGGAATAACGCTAATATAATGACTTTATGGGAAGTTGGTTATATTAGTTTTGAAAGGTTCACAAAGAATGGTTTACTCTAATTAAAACAAGTACGGGTAAAGGATTTGAAACTATGGAAGGTGGATTAATTTTTTTAGGCATTGGTTGCCTAAGGTTTTAAAGGAAATGAAGTCACTTGATTTAGAAGCCTATTATATTTCTAAAAGGAAATGTGACTTGTTTTGAAAAGAACTTGTAACTTGATACTATGGTGATTAGTATCTTGGAATCTTTGTATAAAAAGAGTTTTTCTTAAAAAGTTAGAAGTACATGGTACTTGGGTTGAATTCCCGGATTTTTTTATTAAAAGACATGTTAGTGCCTTAGGATACTAAAATGAGAGGATATATTAATAATGTTAATAAGAAGTTAGGGAATTTCTTAACTTGCTTATGTTACGATAAACCGGTAGTGCTTATGTATGATATGATAGGCCGGTAGTGCTTATGTTGTGATATGATAGGCCGATAGTGCTTATGTTATGTATGATAGCCGGATGAGCTATGTTATATATTTGTATTATTACGGGGTAAACCCCGGGTTATTATCTATGTCATGGATTTGCTACCCATGATGCGAGTGCGGCGCTTGCACTCATGCGGATCGGACCACGTGGATCCATGCGGGTGAAATAGTCCCACGCGAGTACGGCGATGGTACTCATGCGGGTCCACAGGATCCATGCGGGTGAAATAGTCCCACGCGGGTGAAATAGTCCCACGACGCGGATGACCTCATGCGGGTCCACGGGACCCATGCGGGTGAAATAGTCTCGTGAGTAGGATTGCTTAATGATACTACAGGCGAGGTACCACTGTTTTGATCGTGAGCCTCATATTTTTATGCTATTTGATTTACACTTGTTACTCTCATTGTTAGTAATTCAAAATGCAAAGAAATTGATTTTTTCTTTGACTCCTGCTTATTTTGACTTTTGATATTACTTCAGTATTTTTCAGTTTTACATACTTGGTACGTTGTGTCGACCCTTCCTGGGCTGCGTTCATGCCGCAGGTAAGGGTAAGAAGATTGTGGATCCTCGTTCTTAGGATCACTATTCCGGTGTCAGAAGCTCCATTCCTCCGGAAGCTTGTTTATTGGTACGGACATTCCCTGATGCTATAGGTGTTTTGTACATTCAGGGGTATGGCGGGGCCCTGTCCCGCCACAGTTGTTATCTTTAAGTGCGTGGTCACATATATGTTTTGGGCTATAAGAACCAGTTGTACTACTATACCTTGTTTATGTATGTTTTATGGAAGGCAGCCTTATCGGCTGGCCAGTAATGGTTACCCTTTTTATAAGTTATGTGTTATGTATGTTCCGCTGCTATTCTCTGACATATACCTGACAGGGTACCCCGGTAGGGTACCAGTCGCGGCCCCGGGGTTGGGTCGTGACAATAACCTGATAGTCCATGCCTTTTTTTGGTATCAATGTCCTAGTACTAATTTTATTGTATCGATCCTCCGCTTGTTTGTTGATGAATCGAGTCACATCATACTCTGGGGCTGATGAAGATGAGGAAGCTCTTGAAGTTCGTTTCCTAGAGGCCATTGTGAGAATTGTTGGAAATTTTTTGGCAGCGTTTCCTTTGTTTCTTTGAGGTTTCCAACAACTATCACTTACACAATCAACAATAACCAAACAAAAATTAGTCCACCGCAGCAAACACAACAACTACACCACAATACGCCTCAATCCACATAACTACACAACGAACAACCACCATAGCAAACACCCACACTACACAACACCCTACCACCACAGTACGTACCACCCCCAAACTTGCAAGTTACTTTTCCAGTAGCCTTGAAATTGCAAAAATAATGATGAAGATTACCTTTTTGAAGAGTCGTTCTTCACCAATTTCTAGACCCAAATGGAAGGAATGATGATGGTGTAAGATATGAGGGTTATTAATGGGGTGGTGTGTAGGGATTTTTGAAGAATTTGGTGGAGTTTATGGGATTTTTTTATGGATAGAAGGAGAGGAATTTCGGAATTTGTAGAGAGGGGAAGAGTTTGTGTTTGTGTGGGAAATGATTTGGGAATTTAGGGCTTTTAATTCAGAAATCCTGTCCCGGCATCGCGGTACTGCCTGATGGCACCGCGGTGCTGAAAGTAATGTGGCCCCTCTGGTTATTCGGCACCGCGATTCTGCATTATGGCACCGCAGTGCATAAACTCCTGCGACCTCTCTGAACATTAGGTACCACGGTACTGCACAATGGCACCGCGGTGCTTTCCCGATTCCATGTTTTCCATCCTTTTCGTCGTCCTTAGTGTCCCATTCCTTCACCTGGCTTCACAACACAACAAAAATATTCCAAAGTGAGACTGTTCTAATTAAACTAAATTGCATAATTTAAAAATTGGGTTGCCGCCGAAGTAGAGCTGTCTTTAACGTCTTGTAGCCGGACGCATGTTATTTATCAAATCATTGGGGGTAAATTAACCCCACAACCTATCCATTTCAAAATCATCTTCCTCTTTCTCACTCTGTTTCCCTTTTTCTTTTCATTGGGTTCAGTGAGACTTACATGTTTGTCAGCCTTCATGTCATGAACTTTTGTTGCAGCTTTCAAACTAGTCGGTGGGTTCACAAATGTAGGAATGATCTCCAAAGTTTTTGTCCGTGCTTGCTGATCTGCTCTGTCAGATGTGCTTACTGTGAAGCACTTGTTGCTAGCCTGGGACTCAATGGTGGATTTGAACACCCTGAATACCATATCTTCTTCCTGAACCCTTAGTCTCAATTCCTCCTTCTCCACATCAATTAGAGCTTTGCCCATTGCAAGGAATATTCTCCCCAAAATGATGGATATTTCATCATCTTCCTCCATCTCAAGAATGAGGAAGTCTGCTGGAAAGAAGAACTTTCCCACCTTGACAAACACATCTTCAACTATGCCTCTGGGTGCACTACGGTTCGGTCAGCTAGCTGCAGATTAACTGTGGTTGGTTTAGCTTCCCCCAAACCCAATTTCTTGAATACAGACAGAGGAATGAGATTGATACTAGCCCTTAAGTCACACAGCGCCTGGTTGCATGTTACGTTGCCAATAGTGCAGGGCAGGGTGAAGCTTCGTGGATCTTCCAACTTAGGAGGCAGTTTCTTTTATAGGATGGCGCTATACTCCTCTGTCAGCGCTACTGTCTCATAATCCGCCAACCTTCTTTTCTTCCCAAGTATCTTCTTCATGAGTTTGAAGTATGCGGGCATTTGTTCTAACGCCTCAATGAAGGGGATATTAATGTGCAGCTTCTTAAATACCTTCAAGAACTTGGAGAACTGCTTGTCTATGACCTTCTTCTGGAGCCTCTGAGGGTAAGGGATTCTGTTAGTGCATTCCCTCAAAGGTGCTGGTGGAGCTTTCTCAATTATAGGGTGGTCCTCAGTGACCCCATCCTTTCCTTCCACAACTGCTTTCTCACCCCCTTTCTCATGAACCACTGCGGGTTGGGGAGCAACCTGCTCCAACTGCTTTCCACTCCTTAACAACACTGCCTGACACTGCTCTCTTGGATTGACCTCTGTATTTCTTGGGAGAGTACCCTGCGGCCTGTTGGTTACCATCTTCGCTAGTTTCCCAACCTGCGTTTCCAGGTTCCTGAGAGATGACCTGGTTTCAGACATGAACTGATTCTGCGAATTAGTGAGTGTAAGCAATGCAACCCTCAGCTCATCAAGCTTCTCCTGCTGTGTAGGCGGTCTAAACTGTTGGGATGAGGTAGCCTGATTATGTCCTTGCTGGTTCTGGTAACTACCTTGATAAGGTTGTTGTTGACCCTAGATTGCATGTGTTGGAATTATAAGGCCGCTGAAAGTTCTCAATTTCCTGAACCTGCTCCATTGGCACATTATTAGGGTCCACCGCTGTGCATCTGTCAAAGGAATGCGGTCCACCACAAATCTCACAATTTACAGGCATCTGGACTGCATTCACAGACATGATGTTCTGCTGCAGTTGCTTCGTCAGAAGGGCCACCTGTGCATTCAGGGCAGTGATGGCATCTAATTCATGTATGCCCATAGTCTTCCTGTTATTCACTGACCTGTCATCTGCTCCTTGATGATTGTTGGTCGTCATGTCTCTAGCAACTCATATGCCTCATTGGCACTCTTTCTCATAAAGGTTCCCCCTGCTGCAGCATCAATGATGGTATGAGTAGTATCACTCATCCCATTAAAAATATGTGGACTAACATCCACTTCTCTATGCCATGATGGGGGCATTTCCTTTGCAGGCCCTTAAATCGCTCTCATGCATCATAGAGCGACTTACCATCCACCTGGTAAAAATTGTTTAACTCTCATCTTAACTTTGTCGCTTTTGAAGGTGGGAAAAACTTTGTAAAAAACTTTTGGGCTAGGTAGTGACAGAGTTGACAGGTAGTGAGTTCAACCAGCTCTTGGCTCTGTCCCTAAGTGAGAACAGGAAGATCATCAGTCTAATGACATCATCAGTAACGCCATTGTACTTGAAAGTGGCACACAACTCCAGAAAGTTGGTAATGTGTATGTGGGGGTCTTCAGATGACAATCCCCCAAGATGTACTGTGTTCTGGACCATGCTCAGGATGGCTGGCTTGATCTCAAAGTTGTTTGCCCCTATTGCTGGGAGCCTGATGCATGTTTGTGCACCAATAACCGTGGGCAAAACATAATCTCTCAAGCTCATTTCTGCAGGTGGTGGGACTTGTCCCATGGCAGTCGGTACCTCATTATTCAACCCCTCGTCAGGTACCCCATTGTTGTTCTGCTCATTTTCCATGGCTAGAAAATCATCAATTCTTTTCTCACGCCTGTTTTGCTTGCACAATTTTTTGATTACAGGGTTGAAGGGAACAAATGTATATGCTCCTCTCCTTCTTCACATGCACTAGATTCCTGAAATAGACCAAAATCAACAACAAAATCAAGGCAGCAGGGTTCTAATAGTAAAAATAAAAAATAAAAATAAGGCCAAATTAGAAATAAAAACATATAATTCGATATTAGAAGTACGCCAGTCCCCGACAATGGTGCCAAAAACTTGTTAGCGATATTTTGAATGCTCACGCAAGCGCACGCATCGTTGACAAGTAATATATTCTGATAAGACCGAATATCGTCATCAGAGACTGGTTTATAATTACCGTTCATCTATTTTATGTTATCTATTTGACAATCGATATTTGAGTTGGGTTTTTGTTTAACTACTAGAATAATTACAAGAATTACTGAACTGTTTAAGTTGTAATCAGTTATGAATGAATTAGGGCTTCCAAAATCCTCGATTATCCACTCTATTCAATCCTTAATGCAACTAGAATGACTTCTTCTTCTACGTTAAGATATCGGTTAACTAAACTGTCTTATATTCCGGTTATGACATATAATCACTCAACCCCAGTGCAGAATCCTTCTATATTTCTATGATAGGATTTACCACATAAGAGGATTAAGAACAATAACCTATAATGCTACACAAGTATCGGGGTACTGTCGTTCGCGATTTTAACCTATGTCTAGTCAATTACAACATATCAAAATCTCTCCTCTGGATTCTTGATTCGAAATCATATATATTATGATAATTAGTGATGAATTAATTATCAAGCATTCATACCAATTATTGACTAAATCTTAATCAAGTGAAGAAGAAATCAAACTACTGCATTAATTCATGAATAGAAGTTTCAAGCGATTCATAAGAAAAGCCCTAATAAAGTGTTTAGCTCCTAGCCATAGTCACGCTAAGAAATAACACAAAATCTATACATAAACTGAATTAAAAACGAAAGAAAAGAAATTACTGCGAACTAAGTCTCCAAGTGTAGTCTCCCTTGTTGTCTTGTGTTATGCTTTGTTGTAGAATGACCAACCTCCTCCATAGCATTAATCCCAGGGCTTAAATATGTTCCAAATTTCGTGCCCTATGGACCAATCTGCCCTTAGCCAATTCTTCTTCGGAACTGAGATTTTCCGCACCGGCACTGCGGTTCTGCATAACGGCACCGCGGTGTCGAAACTCCTGCAGTCTCTCAGTAATAATGGCACTGCGGTTCTGCATATTGGCACCGCGGTGCTGACAATCCTTCGTCCTGATTTGCCAACTTTCGTTCTTTTTGCCTCGGGAGCACCTTTTCTGCCCAATTCTGGCTCATTTTCGCCATTTCGCCTTTTTGCACCGCTGTGACTTAAAATAAAGAAAAACATCCTAACACGACACTTATTTGAACGAAAATGGGAAAATTCTAACTAAAAATGACTCAAAAGGCGTATACAAAATACGCCTAACAAGCCTCCTAATAGGAGCGTGATCCCTTTGGACTGAATTGCGATGCAGAAATTCCTTAGAATTACACATCAGTGTTGCGATTTCGATGCTTTGTTAACCTAAAAATCTGCACTCAAAGAAAACTTGTGAGTTTGGGAACCACCTGAGGTTGAAATGACGTCGTTGTCTGGACGTTATTGCGGAATTTGAACTTTGATTGTTGTTGTCTTTTCCGCTTCTGCTAATATGAAAACATGCGCTCAAAGAAAATCGTGAGTTTTGGGGGGGCGGTTGATTCGTATTGACTTTGCAGCTTTGACCTTTGATATTTGTACGCCCGACCTGTTTGGACCTGCAACCCCTGTCTGGTTTCCTGTCTTGGCGAGATGGTTTATTTATTTATTTAAAAGCAAAATGCTTATGAAAAGTTCTTGTCGGATTTTCAAGATCAACGTTCTGTGTTTATTGACGTCTTTTTGCAGGGAAATCTTAATAATTGTCCCAATTTCAAATATGCGAATTTCGTCATATCCAAAGAAATGGAGAAAAAGGTTTTAATGGTATGACTTAAGTCGATATAGGCTGCCTACATATCCTGCCGATGGAATCAGGTCATAACGTAGTTCCAATTTACAAAGGGGAATGATAGAGTTTTCGGAATATGGGACCGAGGCCTGTATGGACCGCCTACGTATCCCGCCGATGAAATCAGGTCACAACGTAGTTCAGGTGAGGTATGGCGTTGCCCCGGTAGAAGTCTTGATTGTAATATGATCATGTCAATTAAGTCATTTGGACTTTGTTCGCTTGTTTTATTACATTCTTATTATTGAAAAATTTATTAATATGCTTGTTGAAAGAGAATTGATTTAAAACAGAACGAATTCTGAAATTGCAAAAATTAGTTTAAATTTTAAGTTTTCAAAAGACGGAAGAAAAACACATTGAATGCACAAATGTGATTAAGGTCTCAATTTGAATTTGAATAAACTTTGCAGGAGAAATCAGGTCGGGATACATGTCTAATTTTCATAACATTTCCATGTTCCGCATCCCGAACAATTGGGTGCCTTTGAATCAATCATTCTATTGGATGACTATGCCTTTCATTTTGTGGAGGAGATGTTATGTCAGTCAACGCGAATCAACCTTTTGAGCAAATAATCTAGGTAAAAATAATCCTTAATAAAATGAAGCAAACCAAGTTAGTATAACATGGGTAAATATTATTTTAGAAAATATGTATAGAGTTGAAAGCGACAATCAATAATAAGCAAATTGCATGCAAATCAAACGCGCGTTCTAATATGTGTAGGACCTCTTTTATGCTAGAGGTGGGCCTAAACGCCAAATATGCGAGATTATGATAAATAGGTCCAAACCGTAAACTGCAATGTTTTGTGGGAAACGACGACCAAATGACGGTGCACTTTTTCAATTTCGGCATGTCATAATTAGGCTTGGATTTGTCTATCATTATCATGCTACACATAGTATACTGATTGGTCGTTGGGTTATCAAAACCCGTCGACAAGTTTTGGTGTTTTCCAAATTATGGAGACGATACCAAGGATCGACCCACCTAAGGTAAGTGCATGCATGACTTAAAAATAAGAGGTGGTATAACTCTATCTTAAGTTTTCTAAGATTTGACTTTCTAGACACAAGGTTCCCGAGCGGACACTCGAGTGAGAAGGATACGCGGCCACCGGTTGGACCGGATTCTCCGCGTAAAACGTCAACTCTCCTAAATCTGGGTATTTGAAAGAAATTTGCGGGTGTACAAAGCACACCTCGCGTGTAGTGTGTGATGGTGTCAACTTTCCAGAGTGGAAGAAATATGAGCGGAATGTCAATTTAAGGAAAGCGGTAAAGGATGTAGTTAATATACAATAAAATAACAATTTATGGAAAGCAGTAAAATAAATTAGTAATTTAAGCAGTTTAAGGAAAGCAATAAAGCAGTTTACGCATTTAACTTGTAAAGAATAAAGCCTAAGTCTGTTATGGTCAAAAACCTAAGTATCCCCAGCGGAGTCGCCATGCTGTCACACCCCATTTTAACCGGAGTCGAAATGGTGTACGACATATGGTTGATTCCTAAATTTATGTTTAGGAGTCGCCACCTAATTAGTCTAGTGAATTAGGACACTTCTAAATAGCATAAAATGCTATAAATGATCTCCAATTAATGGTCTGCAAAACTTAACGAGATTCTAGGTAAAAGTTCTTTATTATCCTAAAGAAAAGGGGTTAGACATCCTCTAAGATCCGTTAACTCGCGATTGTCCGGTCAAACTTAGGTTAATTATTGTATTTAAAAATGCATGTTTTGGAAAGCTTTAGAGTTGAGAAAAAGATATTGCAAATAACTACTTGAAGATATATAATTTGATAAAATTGCATAAGGTTTGTTTTAAAAAAAAAATGCATGGAAGATAATTTATTGTAAAAGTGCATATTGCTGATAAAAAATTAGTTTTGATAAAACATATTTAAAAAAAAGTATGTATTGCATATAAAAGTAAACTAGCGGCGAGTCTCCATTTTTTAAAACTATTCTCCCTTTAGTCTATTGGTCTAATTATTCTAGATATCCTAAGTTTATCTATTCTACACATTTCAATATTTATGCAAGATTATATACTATAACAAGAAAATAAAAATTAAGGAGTAAAGAGAGACGACTGAAGCGAATGACATTGTTAACCCGCCCTATTTATTTTGGAATTTCCGAAGTCGGTAATGCAAAGGACGTGGATGCGGATCTTTGTTTCGTCGTAGTCATGTTGAGTCTCACAATGAGACTCTTCATCTCGCTCCCGATGCATTTCCTTCTTCGGGTGCAACGAACTGAGGCAAAGACCCTTCGAGTTCAAGTCGACTTACCCGAAGGAAAAAGAACTTGTTTTTAAAATCGAATCAAGAACCAGAAACAAAAAATCTGCTTTAAAACTTGTGTTTAGGGAGCTGTATTCGCAGAAAGCTAAGTGAGGAATGGAAACTATTTAAGGTTTGAAAAGACAATGCGGTGGCTCGAAAGGTTGAAGCTTCTCCCTTTATTGTTTGTAGACTTGTATTTTTCAGAAAGCTATAAAAAATGAGAAAGCAATTTCAGGCTTGAAGAGGGAGTAAGGCGGCGACTCCGAGATCTGTCCTAAATGAACTTCAATGCGTTGTATTTATAGGAGGAGCTTTTGCTAGGGTTGAAATTGAACGGGATCTGATTTTAAGAATTTGAAATTGGTCAAATAGCCTCGTTCAAGTTGAACGTTGGCAGCTTGCAGGGCTTCACGTGATTCCTGACATGAAAATGGAACGACATTTGTTGTGTGTGGTGGAGAGGAGCTTTGGATATTACTAAAAAATGGAGAGGATGAGAGTGACGGGTGTGGCTGGCTTTTATTTTTTGGGGAATATGAGTGGGTTTGTTTTCTTCTAATTTTTTATTTTTTAGAGGGGCTTTGGGATTTAGGTATTGGGAATTAAAGAATGGGCTGGACCGAAAATGGTTTGGGCTGATGCATTTTTTAGGGAAATGAGGGATGGGTTTTAGAATTCATTTGGTTTGGGAATAGAATTGTTTTGGTAGAGTTTTAGGTATTTTATTTTATTAATAGATTGTGGCATGAAAAAATGATTTATTTAAAATCATAAATTATAAAGATAAAAATACTAATGCGATAATAAATAATACAATCATATTTTGGAAAATGTTTTAGTGCTTAGTATAAACTGCGATGCCATTTATAAAAAAATATTAGGATGGAAACTGTGATTGCGATAAAGATGGCACGATAGTAAAAAAAAAAAAGCAAATAAAGATACTAATAATAATAAAAGTAGTTATTTTGAGAATATTAAATTATTTATTTATGTATGCATATGTATGTATTTATTAAAATTATTATTATTTTTATGGTGTTTTAAAAATAGTTTAATTTTGGATGAATAATAGGAAGAGAGAGACAAAATTGGGTGTCACCGGACTCCCAAACCCCTCAACCGTCGACCCCTCCCACTCTCGACCCAACCCACCACCATCACCATTTCCGACATCAGCGATCCAACCCTCGACCCACAATACCACAACCCATATCGACACCCACACACCACCCCAACCCATCGCCAACCACGGTCCCAGCTTTCCATCTATTCATCTGATTCAGTCCCTGAACCAGTAAATCCCTCCACATACTGACAGTACCCTTGCCCTCACCCACCGTATGGAAGCCCGTGCTCAACATGAGATTTTCAAATCCAAAGTCCAGTTAAACTTGTCCACCCAAACCATTTCACCAATACCCAAAAACCCAAAATTGGCCAAACTAGACCCGAATTGGAATGCAGCTATGTGTGAAGAATTTAATTGTTACACCCCGTTATTCCAGGACTTGAATAAGAGAATAGACATGAGATCACAAGACTTAAAAATTTGAACGAAATAAAGAATTGCTTTCCAAAGGAAAAATCTTCCGAACCTCGGGAAGGAAAGTTGTTCGTTAATGAGAATTGGGTTATCAAAATTGTTATTTAAGACTTTTAGAACTTATCGGAATTATGAAAGTTTATTTTACAGAGTTGGATACGTGTGGCCTACCCGAGAAATTTTACGTTTTGTGGGGCCCACGAGGTTTCCGATATTTTGACCAATTATGGAAATTTCGGAAAACGAAATATTATGGACCAATGGTAGGGCGACACGTGTCACCCTCCACATGATTAATCTTGGACGAAAATTGGCTAGTGTAGCAAACATTTGATTTGATAAAATGGACCAAGTCAAAGGAAAAAGTGAGCTTGATATATTTGACCTCATCTTAACCTTCCATTTGGTTTAATCTAGGCCCTTGGTTGTGTTATATATTCATCCTACTAGTGCAAGATGATTTTTACACTTAGAAAATAAATCAAGAACTTAGTGTTCAGATGAGAGCTCTCGGGTTTGCTCTTGGAAGAACAAGAAAAATTTTCGTTTTTGGTTCAATAATCCCACTACTTTAACCAAAGGTTCCTAAGGGTATTGTAAGGTTATCTCAATAGAAAGATCCCGGAAAAACTATGTTTTCACGTTAGTCGCAAGGTGAAAACCTAGGGTGTTCTTCAACTTTGAAGTTGGAAATTGAAGAGAAGTTAGTTATGAGCTTCTAAAGAGTGCTTGGAGCGGATTGGAACATAAGAAGAGGAGCTAAAAGTTGCTAAGGATCGACTTGAAGTCTTGGATAATATTTGGGCTTATTTGAGGTATAAATCTTCATCTTGCTATTGTAATTGAAGATTACATGTTATGATAAGTTAGAAATGAGCATGTGATATATGTTATGAATATTGATAAGTGTTATGGAATTTTAGAAGCCTAAAGTCCGAAAAAGTTCATGTTAGCTATTAAGTTTGTAATTC
Organism: Przewalskia tangutica; assembly: GCA_029844215.1. Classification (NCBI taxonomy): domain Eukaryota; kingdom Viridiplantae; phylum Streptophyta; class Magnoliopsida; order Solanales; family Solanaceae; genus Przewalskia; species Przewalskia tangutica. The sequence continues at coordinate 38,959,413 of CM056740.1, read as the reverse complement.
AATTTAATTGTCGATACAATCGTCACATGCTATTGAAAGAAGGGATTATAGTTGTTATAATCATTTGCGGCTATATAACATGTTAGACTAAACAACTTGGATTGAAGAAGAATTGGAAAAGACTTTGTGTTGTTGTACATTGTTAGCCGAGAATGACATTGAAATGTTAGACTATTTGGATATCAATTGTGGGGCAGAATTTTACACGTCCTATGCGGCGTGTAATCCCCTTTGTTTAACTGATTGTTGATCCTTAAATGGGGCATTTGGTTATTGATTTTCGGGCCTTGAAAAAGGTGGAAAAGTACGTAGAAACAAAGGAAGTGCTGCCCGATTTGCCGTAGAATAAAAGTCCTTATACTTAGAAATATTCTATGTTGAAAGCTAGAAGTTGATAGGCGTATTGTGGTCATTATAGGTTGACATTCTACGCGCGGCGTATTCAACTTGGCAAGTGGATTAAGCCGAAGAGGTATGTGGAAACTTTTCTTATCTCTTGAGCATGAATCTTGTAAAAATGTATAGTACGATAGACGTACGTAAATTAAGGGAACTCGGTTCCACTTTAGTATCCTTGCCTTGATTCTTGAAAGTGTAGTAACTTGAATTTTGAAAAGTATAGGTTGCTTGATCTTATGTATAAAGACATCTTGACGTGTAAAGTATTGATTACTTGAACTATGTTAAGTTAAGTAACTTGATTTCTAAAGTTAAGAGACTTGAAGTATTTTGAAAGTTATGTAACTTGATTTGAAAGTATAAGTCTCTTGGTTATAAAAAGAATGAAAGTGTCTAAAGCATAAAGTTAGTATAACGGCTTTATGAGAAGTTGGTTATAATAACTTTATGGAAAGTTAAAAGAATGGTTTACTCTAGTGATGTAAATAAAGATAAACGACTGGAAATGAAGAAAGGCAAATTGATTTAAAGGCATCAATTGTTTAAAGTTTTAAAGTAAAAAGTCACTTGGTTTAGAAACGTATAAATGTATTTCTAAAAGGTATTGTAACTTGTCTTGAAAGGTAGATATAACTTGATACTACGGTTATTAGTATCTTGGAGTTTTATATGAAAAATAGTCATTTTAAAAGAATAGAAGTACATAGTACTTTGGGTTAAATTCTCGGGTTTTATAATGACATGTTAGTGCCTTAAGTAAACTAAAATGAGAGTGTATATGAATAAGGCTAATAAGAAGTTAGGGGGATTTCTTAACTTGCTTATGTTATGAATGATAAGCCGGTGGTGCTTATATTATGTATGATAAGCCGGTAGTGCTTATGTTATGTATGATAGCCGGTTGTGCTAGTGATATATTGTTCATTACGGGGTCATTCTCCGGGTTTGTGGCATTTGCATATTCTGTGGATTTGCTACCCATGATGCGAGGAATGCCTCATGCGAGTCCGTAGGGCTTATGCGGGTGAAATAGTCCTATGCAGGGCGGACCAGTCCTATACGAGGAGATTACCTCATGCGGGTCCATACGACCTATGCGGGCGGATACAGTCTATGAGAGGAAATTACCTCATGCGGGTCCATACGGCCTATGCGGGTGAAATAGTCCCAGGAGTAGGATTGCAGAATGATACTACGGGCGAATGGCCCTAGGTTAATCATGAGCTTCCTGTTTTAAAATCGGCAAAAGTTATTCTTGTCTACTCTCATTATTAGTAAGGCATAGTGTACTGTTAATGTGGTTATCATACATGTCCTCAGCTTTATTTTAGACTATTATGATTTCATTCTGATCTTTCATTTCACATACTTGGTACTGTTGTCTTGACCTCGCCGAAGCTGCGTTAAATCTGCAGTCGAGTTATACTGATTCGATCCTCACTCTTAGGATCACTGTTCAGCAGTTGAGAAGCTCCATTACTCCAGAGGCTTATCTTTTGTTCAGATCCCTGGTATTGTCGGTTGTTGTACATTTAGGGGTATGGCGGGGCCCTGTCCTGTCACAGTTGTTATTCTTAGAGGTCTGTAGTCATATCTTGTGGATTGGGTTGTAAGAACAAAAATGTATATTTTTCAGAAGGTGGCCTTATCGGCTAGCATGCTGATATTTACTGTCTAGTATTTTTTTTATGAGTTTATGTATGTTCCGCTGCTATTCTCTGATGTATACCTATAAGGGGTGCCCAGGTAGGGCACCAGTCACGGGCCCGGGGTCGGGTTGTGACAAAAGTGGTATCAAAGCAGTTAGTCCTCGGAAAGTGTCTACAGACCGTGTCTAGTAGAGTCTTGATTATCGGTGTGTTTTGCACCACATCTATAATCAGGAGGCTGCAAGACATTTATGATTGGTTTCCATTCTTCTCACTCTGAGATCGTGCAATAGAGCTGTGTTGTTAGGGTCGTCTCTCCCTAACGAGTTGTGTTGATTGTAGCTATGAGAAAAGCAGCAGTGACCCATGAAGGATTATGTGGATTGCGTATCCAGGTTGGTAATAATTGTTGTATAGTGGTATAATGACGTACAACTATACAGATTTATGTGTGAGGGTCACATATGGGTTGCCTAGAATGCTTAAAGATTACCAGGAATTGGTAAGGATAAAATAGATACCGGAAAGGTATGAAGCGGTTAATGAATTCTCATCAAGGTTTATGTGCTAATTTGATATAATTAGGAAATGATGAGTGTCTGATAGGGTAATGAACCCTTAAGAAGTCCTGTTAAGGTACTTAATGGAATACTATGTTAATAGATTGAGCTACGTGGTATGCTTAAGAGAATTGTATGAATGAGATCCGTAAAGAGTAAGTAATGGTTGTTGTGATCAACACAACACGATTATGGTATTATGATAAGTTATTGTACCCGTTTACGGGGGGACTGATAAGGTAGGCTTGGAACATGGAAATTGCGAGCCTAAGAATAGTGATAACCGCCGAGACCTTAGGTATATAAGGCCTTCTCGAGCAATAAGATTTAATTCAGACTAAGGGTAAGAGTTAAGTGCGACGGTGGATCGGGTTGAGGACCTATTACGGGTCGCCCCATAGCCTGAAATGGAGTCGGATCAGTTGGTAGTAGTCCCGCTACGTGACAGGGTCACGAGGGTGCAAGGCTCAAGTCTAGTTAATCGTTTTACGGGTTCGTGGACGCATTCCACCGGAACCAGGTTGTGAGAGCCGAAAACAGCCTTAAATTGTTCGATGTAAGTAACTCCAAAGATTGGAGGCCAGAATCAGTATAGAGGTTATGTACGTATGCTAGACTAAGTTTGGGAGTACGGAAAGAGTACGACCAGTAAGAAAGAGAGCAACCAAGTGTAGGAGGATAGAGCCTGAATCCATAAGAACCTTTCGAGATAGCTACACCAGTGAGGGTTTGGGGTTATAGCTGAGCGGGTACATAAGGATTTCCCGGTGATGATATACGATTGGCAGACTTGATTTTAGTAAGTCTATGTGACTTGTTCGGTTGAAGTAAATAAATTGATGTTGGAAGTATGTGGTACGTGAATTTGAAAGCTAAGAGACGGAGATAAGAACATGCGATCATTGAAGGATTTTATGATTAAGTGCCCTTGGGGGTGCCTGGAGTTTTTTAGTGTGGTGGTTAGGGCCACGACTTTCCGAATAATTTCAGTAAAATGCGCAAGGCAAGAATAAGATAAGTAAGAGTGCTGCCTGCGGAAGACCGAGGACTTCATTGGTAGGTTTTGAGAATCTACACGATTTTTAAGGCGGTGCTTGATGATTTGATTTACAGGACCGCAAGAGGACCCGGCGAATATGGTTGTAACTTCAAGGAAGGATTATGAAAGAGAGATAAGCTCTCTCCCCTACATAAAAGGATAGTTGTACGTATTATTGATGGTTATGCGTACCCTTTTATTTAAGCCATAGGTATGGGACTGGTAAAGTCCACAACTTCGTTATGCAATAGGTTGCTATTTTAAACAACCTTGGAAAAAGGTATTGGGTTGAGGTAATTGAGGAAGACACTAGGAAATGGTTGAAGAAGTGTCGTAAGGATAATGCAGGTAATACGCATGAATGAACTGTATGATCATGAATCAAGATAGAAATACTTTTACTAATAATAAGCATAAGGAAGGGTTATGACCAGAATGATAAAAGAAGAATGCAACTATGGTTATGTAAGTTGCACGAGATATGATTACCCCAGACTAGAGTAAATACCATTAGTGAATGATGGGCAGTAAGAACACCTCGAGAAAATGTGGTAACATCTGTACTGACGAGAAAAATAGTAGGAAAATACGGGGGGTAAGGGACCCCAGGACAACTTGAAATGAATTATAAAGGAAAGACGAGTATACACTCGAACGATAAGAAATCTTGACAAGCCACTGGATTATGTAATACCATGAATTGAGATTAAGGATGCCCGAATATTTCGCAAGTATGAGAAAGACTTCCAGTTATTGGAAGATAAGTTGACCACGACTACAACTTCAGTGCCCTGTACAAAAAGCGTGTCTGGTGTACTGTGATAACATATCCACTATATACATGTCTCACAATCCGGTTCAGCATCAGCGAACCAAGCACATTGATCTAGACATCCACTTTGTTCGTGAGAAGGTTGCTCTCGGACATGTTAGAGTATTGCATGTTCCTTATTCTTATCAGTACGCGGATATCTTCCCAAAAGGCCTCCCGAGTCAGCTGTTAATCGACTTCAGATCCAGTCTCAGCGTTCGACATCATCCTGCTCCGACTGAGTGGGTGTGTAAATGTGTACCATAAAGATCCCTACCATAATTAGAATATATCTCATATATTGTGTAAATATTTAGTGATATATAATTATGGTAAATTAGGATTGCTATTGTAATTAGGAGTAGGATTCTTATTCTATAAGAGATGTATATTGTACACTGTATATATAAATTAATTATTAATAGAAGAATAAAATGGCTGGAATAAGGTTTATTGAGGACATGAGTATTCATGTGCGCGTAGAGTCTAAATTTCTAAACCGTTTTTTTCAAGTATATGTTTTAAGGAAAAAAAAAAGTCAAGAAGAGCGAAATAGCTATCCAACACCCTCAAAATACAGATCCGACTGCTCTCCATTACCCTTTTTATCCATTTCGTCCGGTAGACATTTAGATGAAAGACATGTGTCCTATTTAATTTTTAATGGTCAGAATTATATTAGATTAACAAGTATCATAACCATAGTTAAGTGAATAAGTTTTGGAAAAGTACTTTCCAACTTTGGTACCATTAATTTCATCTTAATATATTATATTTGTACGATCGACTAAACAACTTTTGTGCCAGTAAATTTATTTTTGAAATATTATGTTGAGAAACCAAAAGAGGGAAGAACTTTTCAACGTTAACAAAAATCATAAAATAAAATAACAGAAAAAAAGAAATCCTTTTCTTAAAATATTTTTTTATCTTCTTTTTTCGTCAAATAAAAGAAAACATTGTTCTAAACCAAAAATGTTTTTGAATACTGATAAATATTGAGCCAAACCGTGATATACTCAATATTTATCAAATACTACTGCTAAAAAACGTTGCAAGGTCTATGCTCTATAATTTTAATGTTTGAATATAAAAATATAAGATGAAATTAATGGGTACCAAATTTGTAGGGAATTCTTTTTCTTACCAAACTTAGAGAGTACTTTTCCAAAATTTATTCACTTAACTATGGTTATGGTACTTGTTAATGTAATATAATCTTGACTTTTAAACATTAAATAAGACACATATCTTTCATCTAAATGTGTACTTAATGAAATGGAGAGAAAAGATAATAGAGAGGAGCCGGATCCTCACGATACAAGGACGCATGCAGCCAGGCACTACTCTCACCTTGTTGTAACAAAGAAAGAAAACCCCACGTAACGAACAATAAATAATTTACCTTATTCCTATAATGAAATAAGGCTTCAAATAACATCATTAAGGGAACTCTATGTTAGGATTTTTGTCCTAAGTTTTAGATCAAGAGAATTCTAAGCTAAGAAAGAGGCGCTATGAAATAGCCCTCTCTTTCTATTAGCTCCTGTAGCTATGGGCATGTAGGATTATATATCTTTCTTAAAAGGATCGTTAGAAGTCTTATCCTCTATCTTTTATACCCCAACATCGTGTAAGTTTGAAGGCCTATATATGTACTCGCATAACTTTGGAGTATACAATTCACATATTGTATATCTTGAAACTATATAATAGCGTATTGAATTATTCTTATATTTTATTTTCTCTGGAGGGGGAAGGCTTTACTGTGTATTACAATGATTCGCGTATTGGACTTGATTGTGTTTTGATGCAATAGATCACAAAACGCCAGTAATAACTGGTGAGGCTAATGAAACTCCAAATCTCGATAACTGAAGTATGCCTGACCCAATCACGAATAGCCTCAATCTTCTTGGGATCTGCCATAATGCCATGATTAGTCACCACATACCCTAAGCATGCTACAAAATTGAGTCAAAACTCACACTTCGAAAACTTATCATAAAGTTTCTTCTCTTTCAAAATTCAAAGCACAATCCTCAAGCTCATGCTCTGCCTCACTCTGAGAGTAGATCAATATATCATCAATGAAGACAATCACAAAGAGATTCAAGTATGTTCTAAAGACACCGAAATCAAATCCATATTAGTTGATGGGGCACTGGTCCATAATAACAGTATTGAGTTATTAGTTTAATAGTTTTTAAGGTTTTGTATTCTTTTTATTAGACTAACAGCTCAATTTTGGTTTTTATGTTTTAGTTAATGGTTAAAATGATGATTCAATAAGATCATATTAAAATTACCTTTTTATCCCTAATTATGTAATAGTGACTTTAGAGTTTAAATACAAACCCTATTTCCTAAATTATTAAAATCTATTCACTAAAAAGATGATACATTAACTAATGGAAGTGATGAGGAAAATAAATGTTTCATATTCTTTTACTAGTCATTTGAAGAAGATAATTAAAATCGAACCTGGATGTTGGAGTTTTGGGCATAACTAGTCTCTCCTACTCCATTGTTCATGTAAAGTACCTACATGACTACCATCTTTAATTTCCTCTCTAATATTATATTTCTTTCTCCTCTCTTTTTCTTTTTATTTCTTTAAAGAGCTTGCAATAGTGAAGAATAATTGAAATTATGTTGGCTATTCCATGAAGGCATGATATAGATGGATTATCAAGAATGGTTGATCCTTCCCTAAATGGTTGTTATCCATCCAAGTCTTTGTCTCAGTTTGCTGACATCTTTGTGCATTCAGGTTAGTCTCTTCTTTTATAGATATCTCTTGGCTCCTTAATGAAGTGTAAAGTTCCCCTTGCAGTTTTGAGATTTTGCGTAAATGAAGCTTTCCTACTTATTCTTCAAAAAATGATTAAGAGATTCTGACCTAGTTAAAATTTACAGTAGCATAATGAATAAGAGATTGTGATCCAGTTAAAACTTAATTAAGGATCAATTTCTTATTTGTTAAACCAAAACTGAACCGTAAGGACCGCTAATCGATAACAATTATTAGTTTGGTTATGGGTTTCATATTTTTACAAACCGATAATCGATAAACCGAATTGATAATACACAAAACTGGACTGAACCGACCGATAAACACCTCAGCCACCACGATTATAAGAACCACCATCTGTCTGTGGATGGAAAGTTGTACTGAGATTAACTTGAGTACCCAAACCTTTCTGGAAATATCTCTAGAAGTTGGTTGTATACTGGGCACCTTTATCATATATAACAGAAATTGGAACCCCGTGTAGCCGAACTATCTCCTTGACATACAGCTTGGCATAATCTTCAGCTGAATATGTAGTTTTGACAAGTAGAATATGGGCCGACTTGGTAAGCCTATCCACAATAACCTAGATAGAGTCGAACTTCCGATAAGAACAAGGCAACCATGTAATGAAATCCATAAAGATAGTTTCGCCATAACTTCCAAGGAAAATATAATAGCTGCCAACTTAAGATCACGAGTCGGATAATTCTGCTCATGCTTTTTCAACTGCCTCGAATCATATGCAATAACCTTGTCGTACTACATGAAGATACAACCTAAGCCAACTCTGGAGGCATCACAATAAACAACATAGCCCTCTGAACCTTCTTGAAGTGATAGGATAGGTGTTGATGTCATTTTACCCTTCAATTCTTGGAAATTCCTTTCATAAGTGTCCGACTATTAAAATGAGCTACCTTATGAGTTAATTTCGTCAATGTGGTAGCAATAGAAGAGAAATTCTCCACGAACCTTCGATAATAATCTACCAAATCCAAGAAACTGCATACCTCTGTAGGAGTTGTGGGCCTCGACCAATTCTTCACATCCTTGATCTTCTGGCTATCAACTTTAATGCCCTAATTTGATACTATATGACCAAGGACGACCACTAAATTCAACCAAAACTCGCATTTGGAAAATGTGGCTTAACACTTACGATCCTGGAGCATCTGTAACACCGCTCACAAATGATTTGCATATTCTGTCTTCGATCGAGAATACACCAGCATATCATCTATAAATACAATCACAAAGATATGCAGAAACAACTTGAATACCCGATTCATCAATTCCATGAAAGCCGTTGGCACATTAGTAAGACCAAAGGACATAACAAAAAATTCAAAATGAATGTATCTAGTACTAAAAGCGGTCTTTGGAATATCTTTCTCCCTGTCACGACCCGACCACGGACCCGTGACTGGTGCCTTACCCCGGGCACCCTTGTGATACAACATCAGAGAAAACCAGCGGAAAAATAAACTCACAACAAGAACCCATATAGAATGTAAGCAGGCTAACCCAAAATGGATACCTCTAAATATAACAAAACTGAACAGTTACATCCTTAACGACCCAATTTATAACAGGACTACAGACCTCTAAGAATGTGTAATCACTATGACGGGACAGGGCCCCGTCATACCCCTGAATGTACAAAATATCTACAACATCAGGGAGAACCGTACCAAAAGTCGAGCCTCCGGAGAAATGGAGCTTCTGACACCTGAGCAAGATCCTAAGAATGAGGATCCGCCACCTGCTTACCCCTACCTGCGGCATGAACGCATCGCGGGAAATTCGGTACCTGATATGTACCAAGTATGTAAAGCGGAAAATCGTAATAATATCATAAGTTTAAAATAAACTGAGTCATGGATGAAAATCAAATTACATATGCTGTGCCTTACTAACATAGGAGTAACAAGTATAAGTTTCTTTGCGTAAAATAGGAGGCTCATGATCAAAACATGGTCTCTCGCGTAGTATCATTAAGCAATCCTACTCGCGGGACTATTTCACCGCGTAGGCTGTGGACACGCGTGAGGTCATCCGCCTCGCATGGGACTATTTCACCCGCGTGGGACTATTTCACTGCGTGAGGTCATCCGCCTCGTGAGACTATTTCACCGCGTGAGACTATTTCACCGCGTGGACCGGTGGGCCGCATGAGTACAAGCGCAGACTCGCATCATGGGTAGCAAATCCATGGCATAAATAGTAATAATAATAATAATACATAACTCAAGACAACCGCTATCATACATAACATAAGCTAGAACGCTTATCATAACGTAAGCAAGTTAATAATATCCCCTAACTTCTTATTAACATTATTAGTATATCCTCTCATTTTAGTTTACTTAAGGCACTAACATGTCATTTTAAGAGAAAATCCGGGAATTCACCCCAAGTACCACGTACCTCAAATCTTTTAAGAAAATGACTCCTTTTTATGTAAAACTCCCAAGATACTAATAACCGTAGTATCAAGTCACGACTACTTTTCAAGACAAGTCACGTTTACCTTTAGAAATATAATAGGCTTCTAAATTAAGTGACTTCATTTCTTTTAAAACCTTAGGCAATTAATGCCTTAAAAACAATTTGCCTTTCACAAATTCAAATCATTTATTCGTACTTATTTTACTTAGAGTAAATCTTTCCTTGTTAACCTTCCATAAAGCCAATACAACCAACTTCCCATAAAGTCATTATATTAACGTTATACATTAGTCAAATACATTTCCCTATATCCAAGGGACTTATACTTTTAAAACGAAACAAGTATCATATACTTAAAACACTTCAAGTCCCTTGACTTTGAAACTTAAGACATCATTAAAACAAGTAAGGGATATCAAAGCCTTGTACGTCTACCGTACTACATAGATGTAACTATTCATGCTCAAGAGGTAGGAAAGTTTCACATACCTCTTCGGGTCAATCCACTTGCTAAGTCCAAAATACCGCACGTAATACGTCAACCTATAATGACCATAATACGTTTATTAACCTCTAGTTTCAACGTAGAATGTTCCAAGTGCAAAGTCACTAAATTCTATGGAAAATCGGGCAGCATTTCCTTTGTTTCTACATACTTTGCCACCTTTTTCAAGGCCGAATTCAACATCCAAACACCACTTTTAAGGCCCAACAATCCAATCAATATAAAGGGGATTACACACCTAACCTTGGATGTGTAAAATTCTGCCCCACAATGCATAACAATTAACTTAACAAGTTTAAGGTAGTATTTTGGCTACAACATGCTTACATAACCTTCTTATCCAATTCTTTCATATCCAAACCATATTTCTTACATGCAATTTATCTAAGAGCAATATTTTCCACTACAAGTTCTTTCTTCTTCACATGCAACACCAAAAACCAATAAAGAGAGAAGGAATTGTTACCTTAGAACTTTAGCCAAATATTCCAAAAAATTCACTAGCCTTCTTTCCACAATCACCACCACAATAACTCCTACAAGCTTGCAAATAGGTTTCCTTCTTGCCACACTTTTCAGATTTTTCTCAATCCTTGATTTCCTCTTGATTTTCTAGAGAGAAGGAAGAACTTCTAATTTAGAGAGAGAGAAGAGCTTGAAGAATGACCAAGTCTTCAAGACTTGGTCAATAAATAGTGCATGCAAAAATCAGATGGGGACACTTGTCACCTCCCATGGCCTTTTTTTTAAAAAAAAACTGTTCAGATTTTTCCACTCAGTCTCGCAGAACCCGCTTCGGCGCGGCCTGCGGCCGGCGCGGCGCAAACTCTGCTAACTCTCGAGCGCCGGCGCGCGCGACGTGCTTTCCGGCGCCGCGGCGCTGCAACTTCAGCAAAAACTCATATCATCGGGCGCGCGACCTGCATCCGGCGCGCAGCGCTCACGGCTCCGAAACACTTTTCTGTCCGACTGCGCACTGAACTTGTAACTCCCATAACTTTCTACTCCGATGTCCAATCGACGAACGGTTGGTTGCGTTGGAAACTAGACTCAACGAACTACGTACTAGGCCTTTGAAATACCTAGGAACTCTCAATTTAACTGGTCATACACCGCCTCAAAGTTGACTAAAAATCTGTCCGAAACATTCCGTTAAAAATTTATGTCTTACTCCTTTCGTACGTCCCCATAAGCAGGACCTGAACTACGGGGTGTAACATTATCACCCCCCCCCCCCCCTTAGAAACATTCATCCCGAATGTTCCTTCTAGGCTTACTCAAATCACAATATCGACATAGACCCCCTTAACAATTCTTTTTACAAATAAAGATGCTCCACATGGCCACAACAATACTTAAGCATAATTGCTAATTTTTTTTTAAAAAACTAACAATTAGGCAAGTGGGTTACCTGAAGGTGTAGGGAATAAGTGAGGATACTTCTTCATCATGTCCTCATCCGCTTCCCACGTCATTTCCTCCCTGTTCTCGCTCCGCCATAAGACCTTGACGGAAGCCACATCCTTTGTCCGAAGTCGTCTAACCTGACGATCGAGTATCGCTATGGGACTCTCCTCATATGATAACCCCTCTGTCACCTGGACATCACAAATCGGGTGTACTCTAGATGGATCTCCAATACATTTCCGCAACATAGACACATGAAAAACTGGATGTACTGCCTCCAGGTCGGACGGCAGATCCAACTCATAGGCAACCTCGCCTACCCTACAGACAATATGATAAGGCCCAATGTACCTTGGGCTAAGTTTCCCCTTCTTCCCAAATCTCATCACGCCGCCATGGGTGACACGCCGAGAAGACCCAATCATCTACCTCAAACTCCAAGTCGACGTCGATGATCTGCGTCGACTGCCGACTCTGAGCCGATAATAACCGCTCCTGGATAAGCTTTACCTTATCCACTGCCTATTGAATCAAGTCTGGCCCGACTAACTGAACTTCTCCCACCTCAAACCAGCCTATCGGTGATTTGCACTTCCTCCCGTATAAGGCCTCATAAGGCGCCATCTGGATACTAGAATGGTAGCTGTTGTTATATGCAAACTCCACAAGAGGTAAATGATCCTCCCAGCTACCCCTGAAGTCAATAACACAAGCCCGCAACATATCCTCAAGTGTCTGGATAGTACGCTCGGCATGTCCGTCGGTCTGAGGATAAAACACAGTACTGAGACTCACCTGTGTCTCTAATCCCTTCTGGAAAGACCTCCAGAAATTATCCGAGAACTGAGCTCCCCTGTCTGAAATGATCGATATAGGCACTCCGTGCAGTCTCACAATCTCTCTGATATACAGTCTAGCATAATCCTTGGCCGAAAAAGTCGTCCTGACTGGAAGAAAATGGGTTGATTTCGTCAGTCTGTCGACAATAACCCAGATGGAATCATGCTTCCTCTGAGTGTGAGGTAACCCGGTAATAAAGTCAATATTGATCACCTCCCACTTCCACATCGGAATATCAATAGCCTGCAATAGCCCACCGGGCTTCTGTTGCTCAACCTTGACCTGCTGACAATTAGGACACTGTGCAACAAAACCTGCCACGTCCCTCTTCAGGCCATCCCACCAATACACACATCTGAGGTCATGGTACATCTTAGTCGACCCCGGATGAATAGAATAACGAGCACTGTGTGCCTCCCCCAGAATCTGCTGACGAAGTCCTGTCACATCGGGAACACAACCGGCCCTCAAATCTTAGCACCCGTGGTGCTACCTCAAAAGACTTTTCTCGCGAAGAGGCTGCGTCTCGTCGTACCATGTCGGATCCTCATACTGTCGCCTCTTCACCCCCTCGACGATGGAAGACTCGACAACCTCTCGAACCCGAACTCCATTACTATCAGAATCAACCAAACGAACCCCAAGGCTCGCTAGCTGATGTAACTCGCGGACCATGTCCCTTTTCTCTGGCTGCACACCTGACAGACTACCCATCGATCTACGACTAAGGGCGTCTGCAACTACATTGGCCTTCCCTGGGTGGTATAGGATATCGACATCGTAATCCTTAAGCAACTCCAACCACCGTCTCTGCTGCAAGTTCAGCTCCCTCTGGCTGAAGATATACTGGAGACTCTTGTGGTCTGTGTAAATATCCACATGAACTCCATATAAATAATGTCTCGGATCTTGAGGCATGAATCACTGTTGCCAACTCTAAGTCATGTGTGGGATAGTTCTTCTCATGCTTCCTGAGTTGTCGAGATGCGTAAGCTATAACTTTACTGTGCTGCATCAGCACGCACCAGAGCCCAACACCCGACTCATCACAATAAACCATATAGCCGTCTAAACCCTCTGGAAGAGTAAGGACTGGGGCGGTCGTCAATTTCTCTTTTAGTAACTGGAAACTTTCCTCACAAGCATCCGTCCACCGGAACATAGCTGCCTTCTGAGTCAGCCTAGTCAAAGGTGTTCAAATGGAAGCAAACTTCTCCACAAATTTCCGATAATAACCTGCAAGGCCCAAAAAGATGCGCACCTCCGTTAGTGTAGTGGGTCTAGGCCAAGTCTTGACTGCCTCAATCTTTGTTGTATCAACCCGAATACCATCGGCCCCGATAACATGCCCTAAGAAAGCCACTGAGGCCAACCAAAACTCGCATTTCGAGAACTTGGCATACCTGTTATCGGTCGGAGGACTCGATACCACCTCAAGTGATCTGCGTGCTCGCTGCGTGCGCGAATAAACCAGGATATCATCAATGAATACTATAACGAACATATCCAAGAATGGCTTGAACACCCGGTTCATCAAATCCATGAATACTGCTGGGGCGTTGGTCAATCCGAAAGACATTACCCTAAACTCATAGTGCCCATACCGGGTCCTGAATGCAGTCTTTGGAATATACGCCTCTAACTCGCACTTTGATGATAACGGATCGCGAGTCTATCTTGGAGAAACACCTCGAACCACTGCAATTGGTCAAACAAATCATCAATCACGGGAGGATATCGTTCTTGATAGTTACCTTATTCATTTGCACGTAATCAACACACATCTGTGCGTCTCATCCTTCTTCTTCTGAATAACCTTGGCGCTCCCGGGGAGAAACACTTGGCCCGATAAAGCCTTTTCCAAAAATCTTTGGTGGTCTTTCAATTCCTTCAACTCAAGAAAGCATCCTGTATGGCGGAATAGATATCGGTCGAGTATATGGTGACATATCAATGCAAAACTCAATCTCCTCTCGAGGATACGGAAGCTTCGTCGGGAATACGTGCGAAACTCTCTAACGGCCGAATCGATCAAGGTCTGGTATCTCAGCCTTAGTATCGAATACCCGAACCATATGGTAGATATACCTTTTCCGCACCATCTTCCTAGCCTTGAGGTAACAAATAAACCTACCCCTCGGCGACGCAGTATTCCCCTTCCACTCGATAACCGGCTCACCAGGAAATTGGAACCGTACCAATCTCTCTCTACATTCCATATTGGCATAGCAAGAAGCCAGCCAATCCATACCCATAATCATATCAAAGTCCGTCATATCCAACTCTATCAAGTCGGCTAGAGTCTGACGACTGTATATAGTCACTGGGCAAGCCTTATATACCCGCTCAGATACCACCGAATCACCTACCGGCGTAGCCACCTCAAAAGGTTTTATGGACTTGGGCTCTATCCCTATTCTACCAGCAATATGAGGAGATATATAGGACAAGGTAGAACCTGGATCTATCAAAGCATATACATCACAACATGAAACCAATAATGTACGTGGCGATTTACATCCGTGACGCCTCGGTCTCGACGGTGAACATATCATAAATGCAGTTTTGAGGACCGCTGGAACTGGGACCCCTACCACGACCCCTGCCGCGGCCTGCTAGTCCGTGAACACCCTGCCCTCCGGGGCGCATCGCCACCGAAGACGAAGATCCAGCCATCGACCGCTTGGCCGAGCCATAACATTCCCGCCGCCTGGTCTGACAATCTCCTCGAATGGACTCACGCCACAAGAGTAACAAGCTCTGGAGGAACACGACACTTCTATAATGGCAATCGCCATATCGACCACACCGAGGTATAGGTGGCCTCATTCGATCCGAAACTCTGGTCCTGCGGGAACCCGGCCTTGGAACCCGCCCGCCTCAATGCCTCAGACGCCCGAGGATGGTGGAGGAGCGCTCAACCGGCCGAGGTGCAACCGGTCTCGCCGAGGTTGTCTACCTCGAAAACTACCCGAGGACCTCGCTGTCCCGCCTCTTCTGCCGATACCTATCAATCCGCTTACCCTGCGCTCACACCTAAGTGCATATATGCGCACGCGGCAATGTCCATGCCCGGTGAAGAGCTACCCCGCACAAATCCGCCAAGTAATCATCGAGCCTCGTGACATAGCGGTGCACTCGCCCTCCATGTACGCTACCAAAGCGGTACATACCGAGCCAACGAGTCAAACTACGTTGTACTCCGACCGCCCGCTCGCCTGTCTCAATGTCGAAACCTATCACTCGATATTTCCTCATCTCATGAGGCAAGAAATGGCTAGGAATGCCTCGAGAACTTCGTCCCAACAAATGGAAGCACATGCTCCCAGGATAGTTCCATGAATCATACTACCAATCTGCGGTATCCCGCGTGATGTGAACCCAATAATACCGACTCTCTCAAGCCCCGATCACTCATGATCCGTCAGAATTATCGGATAAACTACTGAGGATCATCCTCAGGTCTCGACCCATAGAACTCTGGTGGGCTACAACTCAAAAAGTCCCGCAGTCTCAAGCTATCGACCGGGTGGACTACGGTACAACCGTAACCGCCGCCTCCGTCGTCCTCCCGCTTTGCCACAACTCGCTAATAATCGGGCCATCTCTTTGTAACCCATCTCCTCTCGCCAGTGCCGCAGAATCGAGGCTCAGGTACCGCGGTCTCAGTAGCCGCTGCTGCTGCCCCGAACTCTGCTGGGGGTGGCGATGTCGTGGAACTCGCCAAACATCATCTCAGGTACAGACTGGGCCTGTGCCCTCGTAACCCTATGTGTCCTACTAGCAGCTCCCTCAGCTGTCTTGCCCTTCTGGGCCGCGGTTTCCTTGCGTGGAGGCATAACTGATACATAAAAATATGTCAGAGGAAGTTCAACCTATAACACAACTCTATTGCACGATCTTAGAGTGAAAGAATGGAAACCAATCCTAAATATCCTGTAGCCTCCTGATTATAGGTGTGGTGCACAACACACTGATAATCAAGACTCTACTAGATACGGCCTGTAGACCCTTTCCGAGGATTAACTGCTCTGATACCACTTTTGTCACGACCCGACCACGGACCCGTGACTGTTGCCTTACCCCGGGAACCCTTGTGATACAACATCAGAGAAAACCAGCGGAAAAATAAACTCACAACAAGAACCCATATAGAATGTAAGCAGGCTAACCCAAAATGGCTACCTCTAAATATAACAAAACTGAACAGTTACATCCTTAACGACCCAATTTATAACAGGACTACAGACCTTTAAGAATGTGTAATCACTATGACGGGACAGGGCCCCGTCATACCCATGAATGTACAAAACATCTACAACATCAGGGAGAACCGTACCAAAAGTCGAGCCTCCGGAGAAATGGAGCTTCTGACACCTGAGCAAGATCATAAGAATGAGGATCCACCACCTGCTTACCCCTACCTGCGGCATGAACGCATCCCCCGAGGAAGGGGGTCAGTACACAATATGTACCAAGTATGTAAAACTGGAAAATACTGTAATAATATCATAAGTTTAAAATAAACTGGAGTCATGGATTGAAATCAAATTACATAGCACTGTGTCTTACTAACAATGAGAGTAACAAGTATAAGCTTTACTGCATAAAAATAGGAGGCTCATGATCAAAACAGGGTCTCTCGCCCGTAGTATCATTAAGCAATCCTACTCCTGAGACTATTTCACCCGCATAGGTCTTGTGGACCCACATGAGGTCATCCGCCTCGCATGGGACTATTTCACCCACATGGGACTATTTCACCCGCATGAGGTCATCCGCCTCGCATGGGACTATTTCACCCGCATGAGACTATTTCACCCGCATGGACCCGGTGGGCCCGCATGAGTACAAGCGTCGCACTCGCATCATGGGTAGAAAATCCATGGCATAAATAGTAATAATAATAATAATACATAACTCAAAGACAACCATTATCATACATAACATAAGCGCTACCGGCTTATCATAACGTAAGCAAGTTAAGAATATCCCCTAACTTCTTATTAACATTATTAGTATATCCTCTCATTTTAGTTTACTTAAGGCACTAACATGTCATTTTAAGAGAAAATCCGGAAATTCACCCCAAGTACCACGTACCTCAAACCTTTTAAGAAAATGACTCCTTTTTATGTAAAACTCCCAAGATACTAATAACCGTAGTATCAAGTCACGACTACTTTTCAAGACAAGTCACGTTTACCTTTAGAAATATAATAGGCTTCTAAATCAAGTGACTTCATTTCTTTTAAAACCTTAGGCAATTAATGCCTTAAAAACAATTTGCCTTTCACAAATTCAAATCATTTATTCGTACTTATTTTACTTAGAGTAAATCTTTCCTTGTTAACCTTCCATAAAGCCAATACAACCAACTTCCCATAAATTCGTTATATTAACGTTATACATTAGTCAAATATATTTCCCTATATCCAAGAGACTTATACTTTTAAAACGAAACAAGTATCATATACTTAAAACACTTCAAGTCCCTTGACTTTGAAACTTAAGACATCATTAAAACAAGTAAGGGATATCAAAGCCTTGTACGTCTACCGTACTACATAGATGTAACTATTCATGCTCAAGAGGTAGGAAAGTTCCACATACCTCTTCGGGTCAATCCACTTGCTAAGTCCAAAATACCGCACGTAATACGTCAACCTATAATGACCATAATACGTTTATTAACCTCTAGTTTCAACGTAGAATATTCCAAGTGTAAAGTCACTAAATTCTATGGAAAATCGGGCAGCATTTCCTTTGTTTCTACATACTTTGCCACCTTTTTCAAGGCCGAATTCAACATCCAAACGCCACTTTTAAGGCCCAACAATCCAATCAATATAAAGGGGATTACACACCTAACCTTGGATGTGTAAAATTCTGCCCCACAATGCATAACAATTAACTTAACAAGTTTAAGGTAGTATTTTGTCTACAACATGCTTACATAACCTTCTTATCCAATTCTTTCATATCCAAACCATATTTCTTACATGCAATTTATCTAAGAGCAATATTTTCCACTACAAGTTCTTTCTTCTTCACATGCAACACCAAAAACCAACAAAGAGAGAAGGAATTGTTACCTTAGAACTTTAGCCAAATATTCCAACAAATTCACTAGCCTCCTTTCGACAATCACCACCACAACAACTCCTACAAGCTTGCAAATAGGTTTCCTTCTTGCCACACTTTTCAGATTTTTCTCAATCCTTGATTTCCTCTTGATTTTCTAGAGAGAAGGAAGAGCTTCTAATTTAGAGAGAGAGAAGAGCTTGAAGAATGACCAAGTCTTCAAGACTTGGTCAATAAATAGTGCATGCAAAAATCAGATGGTGGGAACACTTGTCACCCTCCCATGGCCTTTTTTTAAAACAAAACAGTTCAGATTTTTCCACTCAGTCTCGCAGAACCCGCCTGGCCGCGGCTGAAACCTCGCTAACTCGAATCGCGGCCGCGTCGCTTCGGCGCGCGCTGCAACTCAGCAAACACTCAGATCATCGCGCCGCGCCTCGCATCCGCGTCGCGGCCTCGCATCCGCGCCGCGCCTCGTGGTTCGATCGAAACACTTTTCTGTCCGACTGCGCACTGAACTTGTAACTCCCATAACTTTCTACTCCGATGTCCAATCGACGAACGGTTGGTTGCGTTGGAAACTAGACTCAACGAACTACGTACTAGGTCTTTGAAATACCTAGGAACTCTCAATTTAACTGGTCATACACCGCCTCAAAGTTGACTAAAAATCTGTCCGAAACATTCCGTCAAAAATTTAAGTCTTACTCCTTTCGTACGTCCCCATAAGCAGGACCTGAACTACGGGGTGTAACTGTTATGCCCCGTAGTTCCGGAGTATGTATGTGAGGACGTACGTACGAATGTATACGCCCTAATTAGGGTAAGAATGATAGAATTGTTTTTCCGACGGAAATTATTCCGAACCTTGTGAAAGAAATTTTACGTTTTCAATATTTTTACGATTATGGAATTTTTCCGAGAGATAAATATTTTGGACCAATAGGAGGGCGACAAGTGTCACCCCTAGATTGGGCCTTGTTGGACGAAATTGAGTGGACAAGTGGGCAAGACAAGTGGCCAAAAGTCTTGCATGGTATTTCATGGCACCTTGGATGGTTTTTGCAAGTTTGTGGGCAAGTCAAATGGTCAAGGTCTTGCATGGCATTTGTGGGACAAGTGGAGAAGGGAACCTACACAAACCATCTATACCATACACATGTTTCAATCCTAACCCTTGGTTGTTCTATATAAACCCCTTTAGTTGATGAAAATCTTCAACACTTAGAGCATTTCAAGACTAGAAAATTTTTCTCTCCCTTTCCTAGTGCTCTCATCCAACACCCCCTTTTCTTGAGCAAATGTTGTCCAAAAATTCTTAAACTTATAAGTGTTCTTCCTTAATGTGTTAGGAAGATTATTAACCAAGAGTTAGACAAGATTTCACACCCCTAGCCTCAAAGAAACCCCCCTTGGCCGAGAGTGGGCAGATTTTCGGGACTGTTTTGGACAGATTTTTAGTCAAGTTTGGAAGGGAATATCTCCTAGCATATTAGGAGTTTTTGGGTGTTTCAAAAGCCTAAAATGAAGTTAGTCGAGTCTAGTTTCCAACTCAACAAACCACTCGTCGATAGGATACTGGAGTAGAGAGTTATCGATGTTGCAAGTTCAGCTGACGAAGCAGTAGCTAAATATCTGGACAATCACGTTTTTGGGCTATCTTGAGGTAATGAACCTTAACCTCCTTGTGAAGTTGATTTATTATGTATATATGGATATTATACATATATTGGAGGTATATTATGGACTATAAGATATAAAGAAAGATTTGGATCTTGCTAAGAAGTTAACAACAAAGAAACTATAACTTATATAAAGATTGGAATATAAGTTGAAGGACTAATGAAGTAATTGGATAAGTATTATTGTAAAAGTTGGCCAAGGACCCCAACTTAAGGACCGTATCTACTTTGGACTTTTTACTTTGGACTTCTTTATTTATTGTTATTATGAAGGGAGATAGTAAACCGCGTTACCGTTTGGGCGTGTTATCCCCTTCTTTACTTATTATTATTAAGAAGGAGAGATTGTTAATCGCGTTCCGTTTGGGCGTGTTATCCCCTTATTTAGTTATTATTATTAAGAAGGAGAGATTGTTAATCGCGTTCCGTTTGGGCGTGTTATCCCCTTATTTAGTTATTATTATTAAGAAGGAGAGATTGTTAATCGCGTTCCGTTTGGGCGTGTTATCCCCTTCTTTAGTTATTATTATTATGAAGGAGAGATTGTTAATCGCGTTCCGTTTGGGCGTGTTATCCCCTTCTTTAGATTTCAGTATTATTGCACCTTAATTATAGTAGGTTAATCACGGTTATCGGGCCTTGGAAAAGGTGGGAAATTGAGTAGAAACGGGAGGTCTTAGAATTTTCCATAGGATATGGAACTTGTTCTTAGAAATATCCTACGAAGAGATCTAGAGGTTAATGGACGTTTCGTGGCCATTATAGGTGGAAGTACAACGAGTAACGTATTCTACTTGAAGGGTGGAAAAGGCTAGCAAGGTTATAGTACTTTGGAGCGTTTTTCTAATTGTCGATAATCGTCGCGAGGTATGTGAACCTCTTCCTATCTTTTCTAGCATGATATTTGTGAAATATATATAGTACGGTAGACGTACGTGTGTAAAATGAATTTGGTTTATTTAAAACATAAAATGTTATAATGACTTTATGGGAAGTTAATTATAACAACTTTATGTAGGTAAAAGAATGGTTTATTGATTTTTAAAAAGATAAGAGACTTGACTTATATTTGACTTGACTTGATATGTGAAGAACTTGAATTGTGTGGAAAGTTGTGGAACCTCATTCGTGAGTAATGAGTACTTGGTTTTGAATAATAATGTTATATTAATTTCGGAAATGAGAATAAGCATCGAACAAACCACTGCAGCGTTAATAAAGGAAAATATATTGACAAATAATTAATATTATTAAAACAAGTAGAAACCTCCATCTGCATAGAAGCTAAGATAAGACAAAATTGTATTACATTTCCTAGATCACGGTTGCTTTAATAAGGTCATTAATAACAAGTATTGATTTTTCTTAAATTCCAAAGTAAGGAACTTGAATTCCAAAAGAAAAGAGACTTGAGGAATTGAAGTGTTTTTGGTTTAAAAGAAAGGCATGGTCTTGTCTTAAATTGGTTTAAAAAGAAGGTATGGAAATTGTTTTGGTTTACTTAAAAATGATAGTTACTCTATTTTTGATACTATGAGTATCGTGTGACCTTCGTAAAAGAAATGGATCTTTTTGAAAGAATTAAAGTACGTAGTACCTTGGGGCTAAAACCCGGTTTTGTTATAATAAAATGAAAGTCTATGAGTACGTTGGACTTGCTTATATTTGCTTGTGATAGCCTTGTTGTACAAGTGTGGTATCCTTATGTTACCGTGTCTCTCGATGGATGGTCCACGGGTATGCGGCCATGATGAGGGTTCGTTTCCCTGTTGATAGTGTTGTTCCATGGACTAGCTCTCCATGAGGTTTACTGATGCAGGCTTTGGTATCTGGTAGTTGGTTTTCGTACTTGCCCCGGTCATTGTCGTGATGCAGGATGTATCTGGTAGTTAGCCTTCGTACTTGCCCCGGTCAGTGTTATGGCGAAGTCTCGTGATCAGAGGTATCCGTAGTTGGCTGCACTTGCCCCGTCGATTGATGATCGCGCTTTGGTATCCGGTAGTTAGCCTTCGTACTTGCCGGTCGGCCGTGGTATAGTTGTATAGTATTGTTAGTACGGCTTTGGTATCCGTAGTTGGCTTCGTACTTGCCGGCCATTGTCGTGATGCGAGGTATCCGTAGTTAGCCTTCGCATTTGCCCGACGGTTTTATGGCAGTAGGGCGATGTTCATGTACTCCCGGTATTGTTATATCATGATCGCCGGTGAGGAAGGAATTCCACGGGCGTGATTGATGTTGTGGGCGTGAGACCCATTGTTATATTTTGAGTGATGACTTTGAGGGCGTGAGTCCCTGACTTGACACGATTGTTTTAGATTGTGAAATGGTATCTTTTTAGAGACAATGTTGATGTTCATTACTCTTGTTGTTAGCCGGGATTTGTGAAACGCATTTCTTTGATTGTCATACATGTCTCCTGCTTTATATAAACTATTATGATTTCATTACAGTATTTTCAGTTTCACATACTCGGTACCTGTTGTACTGACCTCCTTCGGGGGGCTGCGTTCATGCCGCAGGTTGAGGTACGTAGCTTGCTGATCCGCGCTCTTAGGATCACTGTTCAGTTCTGGGAAAGCTCCACTTCTCCGGAGGCTTTGTCTTTTGGTACGGTTCCCTGAGGTCATATATTTTTGTACATTCAGGGGGTATGGCGGGGCCCTGTCCCGTCATAGTTGATTTCATTCTTAGAGGTCTGTAGTACTGTTGTGGGTAAGTTTTGTAAAAAGGATTTAACTGTTCAAGTTTTTAGTTTATATACAGAAAGGTAACCGTTTTGGTTAGCCTGTTCTTATGTTAATCTATTGTTTCATGTCTTTGATTTTATTTCCGCTGATTTTTCTCTGATGTTGTATCACTAGGGTGCCCGGGGTAAGGCACCAGTCGCGGACCCGGAAACGGGTCGTGACAGTAACACTCCCTAACCCTCAACTGATGGTATCCAAACCTAAGATCAATCTTCGAGAAATATTTAGCACCATGCAACTGATCAAACAAGTCATCGATCATTGGGAGTGGATATTTATTCTTAATAGTAACTTTATTCAGTTGACGGTAATCAATACACATTATAAACGAACCATATTTCTTACAAACAAACAACATTGGCATGCACTCCGAGGAAGTACTAGCCTAATGAAGCCCTTTTCCAGTAAATCCTTCAACTGTGCCTTCAACTCAGTAAGGGTCATTCGATAAGGAAGAATAGATATAGGTTGGGTGTTTGGAAACACATCAATGTCAAATTTAATCTTTTTTTTTGGAGGAATACTTGAAAGTCCATCAGGGAATACATCGAGAAATTCATTAATGATGGGAACAGACTAAAGAGTTGGAGATTATTCTTCTGCATTATGCACTCGTACTAAATAATAGATATAACCTTTTGAAATCATCTTTTGTGCCTTAATGTAGGAAATAAGCCTCTCATTCGATGTTGTTATCTTACCTTTCCATTATATAAGGGGTTCACCTGGAACATTAAAAGAAAAAACGTTCGTCCAACAATCCACGTTTGCATAACAAGAGGCCAACCAATATGACATCAAAATAACTACCTCTAATTCATTTAAGTTAGATAGAGTATGATAATTACAGACCAATACCCCTAGTCCCGATACATCCGCCTAAAAATCAGTGACTCGCCAACCAGCGTAGATACCGCAAATGACTTACTCAATAGTTCATGTTCTTTACCAAACTTTATAGCAACAAAAGGAGTAATAAATGATTAATTGGAGCATGGTTCTATCAATTCATACACATAAAATAAAGAGACGAATAATAAACCTGTAACAACATCAGGAGATGACTCTAGGTCTTGTCGACCTGCCAACACATAGATATAGTTCTTATGACTTCCAGAGCTAGATGTTCCACCTCTACCTCTACCTATACTCATTGATGTCTGAGTACCCTGCCCAGGAACTCGTACAGATGAAGTAAAAACATCTATAGATCCTGTCGATTATGATATACCACTTCTACCTTTCATCGGACAGTCTCTGGCAATATATCCCAGATAACCACAAACATAGGATGCATCAGTTCCCCGATTGAATTTCCCTAGATGGGACTTTCCACACTTATCACATCGAGTCAAGAACAACCTCATCTGACTAGAATCCCCTCTATACTGTCGGCCTGACACTCGTAAACTCTAACCTTGACCAGAATAAGTAGACCGATCACGACACTGGTTGCTGGATAAGATGGGCGCCTAGTAAACTATAACCTAGATCCTCCTATGAACTCTCTTGTATAACCCGCAGACCAGTATCATTTATGATGGCCCATATTATACTCTCGATCAATTCATTGTTACCTCTTACGATCATCTAGATTTTGTGCATAAGCATGAATGCGGGAAATATCCATATCCAGATTCATAGAAGTTGTGGTACACTCATTAACCAAGTACGACCCTAAGATATTAATGATCTGATGCACCCGATCGCTCATCTCAGCTATAATCATGGGAGAATATCTAGCCAATGAGTTAAACTGCAAGTTGTATTACCGTACACTCATATTATCCTGCTCGAGATGTAGAAACTTGTCTTGTCTGGCCCATCAGATCTCAATCAGTAAGTAATAGTACAAGAAGGCCTCATAAAACTTTCTTCATACTACTAGTGAGGCACAAGGTCCCCAGGACTGCTCCTAGGACTCATACCATGTTACAGCGATATCTTGAAATCTATAAGAGGCTAGCTCTACCAATTTAGTATCGGTAGCATGAATTACCCTCAAGGTTCGCTGCATCTGATCCAAAAAGTTCTACGAGTTCGCGGTCAGGTCTAACTCAGTGAATATCAGAGGGTCCAGATTGATGAAATCCCAGACTCTCGAACTAATCGTTGTATCAGAAGTGCCAGTGGTCTGACATTGAGCCTGAGAGGCCATCAACTACCCTATGCTCCTCTAGAAGTAATGTTGGTAGAGTATGAGAGGCTCTAGATAAAGCCTCATCCTGATGCTCCTATTGTCTCATGTTGGTGGGTGTTACCTGACTGGAACCTTCTCCTATCTCCATATCCAACCTCCGAATAATCATGTGTTGACTAGTCGTAGGCATCACTGAAAGTATAAATAAGATAAGGATTAGGAATTGAACACTTACGACTCAACTCTATCACACGATCTAGATTAAGAAGAAATGTAACCATCCTAAATGCCCTACAAATACCGTTTATAATTGTGGTGTACAACATTCCCATAAACAATACTCTACTAGACATGACTTACAAACTCTCTGGACAGACCTGCTCTGATACTAAGTTAATCAAACCCCATTGTCGGGGGGGGGGGGGAGGGGAGGGAAAGGAGGAGGCAACACCATACGCCTAAAGCGCCTGGCGTCACGGTGTATCATGACATGAACATATAACCATCTAGGGTGACAAATCCTCAAAAAAACACTCATAAGAAAAATCTATTTACAATAAGCTATAACAAGTGATAGGTAACCCAAGGTATACATATAACAAGGTTGACAAGGCTATAACAGAGTACCAATAGCTAACAAGGAGGGCGACAATGCCGTACAAAACATTTATACAATGACCGCTAGTCTGCAATCCCATAAGAGTACTACAATATGTCATAAGGTCAAGACAGGTCCCTGCCATACCTAAAATAACTATAAACACCAGTAACATAGCCTACCGACTCTGTACAACAACTTCAAGAAAGTGTAGTGCGGCAATCAATAGTTAAATCAGGTAACCTACTAAGAAGGTGCGTCTAACTTTCTATCTGCACCTACGGACAAGAAACACAGCGTCTCAGCAAAAGGGACGTCAGTACGAAAGAATATACTAATTTTGTAAGGCATAAATAAATATAAATAAGGGCATCAATGAGTAAAGGAAACCAAAAGAAATGACATGTAACTCAGATGTGTCACTGTGTACCATAGTGTACATAAGTGAAACATAATTATTGTGTATATAAACACTGTAGGCCTTTGTGGGCAGTATCATCTGTATAATATATCACGTATACAACATCGTAGGCCTATGTGGGAAGTATCAACAATATCATATATCATATATATAACATCGTATATATATATATATATATATATATATATATATATATATATATATATATATATATATATATATGAGGACTATCTAATGAACAAGAGATATGATGCGCGAAAAGATGCACACACTTTAACGCAAGTGCACGTTATCGTAACACGTAATATAGTCTTGATAAGACCGAATATCGTCCACAAGGATTAGGGTTCAAGTATCAACTATCTATTTTTTAGTATCTATTTGGCAATTGATATTTGGATTTGTTGTTTATAACTAAGAATTATAGAACTATTTTAACTAATGAGTTTACTTCAGATTTGATGGGAATAGGGCTTCCATGTCTCTTCAACTATTCGCTTATGTTATTTATTAATGCAATGAATTATGGACTTCTTCTCTCGGAGAAAGCAGGTTTACGAAATCATTTTATATTCCCGTTAAGGATATATAAACACGCAACCCCAGTATTGCACCTTACCTACCTTTCGGTGATAAGGATAACTCTATAGGAGGATTAAGAACAAAAACCTAGTTAACCGTCACGCACCATGCGCAAAATTAGGGTTGTTAAGCCTCTCATTAACGCTACATAAATAATTGAAATATTTTCATCCCCAATCCAAGAATGTCTACCCAACTTACAGCATATTCACAATCTCTCCTTTCGAAGTAAATTAGAAATCATATAAGGATAATTAGTTGTCAATTAATTACCAAGCATTCAACGCAATTATTGGATAAATCTCTCAAAGAAGAATAATAACCATAAACATGTATTAATTCATAACATAAGTTTCTAGTGAATCAACATGGAAAGCCCTATAAAAGAATTAGTTCCTAGCCATTGACATGACACGAACTAATTCAAAGTTCATCATACAAAACTGAAATAAAGAAAAGAAAAGTAAAGAAAATTACTTAAGAATGAGTCTCCAAGCCTAGCATCCAAGGGTTTTGTTGTGGAATATTTACAAGATGGATTGGTGGAAGGGTGGATGTAGAGTGGTGAATGGTGGAATGGAGAATGAATAATTCTTCTAATGATGTAGAGTATTTATAGCCAAAGAATCCTTTTGGTGAAGGGTTAGGGATTTTGTAGGTAGGAAAAGTTATTAGAATCCTTTTAGGTAAGGGTTTTAAGGTAGGAAAAGTTATCCCTTTAGGTAGGAAAAGTTATCCCTTTAGGATTCTGAAAACATGTCAAATTCGGCCCAAAGACTTCATAATTCCAGCGTCGCGCCGCCTATGACTGGCGCCGGCTGAAATTCAGCAACTCTAGGGACTTTCAGCACTTTGAGGCGCGTACTGCCAAAGCGCCGCATGGATCCGTGACGTTTTCGCGGTCAGTCTCGTTGCCCTTTTTTCCGGACTTAAATGAACTCCTCTATAATTCCCGAAACTTCTTAGACTTCCTTTCTTGGCCCTTTTTGTGTGCAATTCCATCTCAATTAAGCTCATTTTCTCTTCTTTTCGTCATTTCTCCATTTCTGACCGCTGTGACACA
This sequence comes from Przewalskia tangutica, assembly GCA_029844215.1. Classification (NCBI taxonomy): domain Eukaryota; kingdom Viridiplantae; phylum Streptophyta; class Magnoliopsida; order Solanales; family Solanaceae; genus Przewalskia; species Przewalskia tangutica. Next base: position 38,931,641 of record CM056740.1, on the reverse strand, counting down.
AAAGAAAGGAAAACGACCCTAATACTATACTAAACATAAATAAAATGAGTAAAATACTAACTAAAAATGACTCAAAAAGTGTATATAAAATACACCGATCAAATACCCCCAAACTTAACCTTTGCTCGCCCTCGAGCAAAGATAAAAAAAAATATAAACAAAGACACGAAAGAAAGGACAATGCAATGACTCAAAGAAACTGATCATTTTGCTGCACAATTGTTACTTAGAAAAGCATGAAGGTAAGTAGGATAATATGTAGGAACATATAGCATGAATTTTTAGCATTCTAAACACTTAAAGTCAGATATTTCGCAAATTCAATTTAATCATGCTAAATGGAAGTAAGAATACCTAACTATGCATGTCAATTTCAAAATCCTATGGCCTGTTCACTTGCTATTCTCCACTAATCATGAATACACATATTAGAGATCTTTCAGGGCTTTTCAGGGTTGTAATGTAGGCTTAGGCAGGGGTAGGTAAAAATAGGCATTTAGGCTCATTGTATGTACCATAAGCTCTTTTGATTTTCAATTCTTCCCTTTTCTTTTGATTTCCTTTCTTCACTTCATATCTATCTTTCCCCTCTTTTGTTTTGAGAGAGTGAAGTGTATTATGAAAAACAAGCACCCCCAAACTTAGGCTTTTGCCTATTTATTATTACTTTTTCATTGGGGTGCATCAAAATTGTTTACTCTCTTTTGTCTCTTTTTCAACACTTTATATTCCAAACATCTCAATTTTTCACTTATGGCACAAGTATGGAATTATATGGTGTCAAAGAAAGGTCTTATTTTTAGGCTCAAAGGGGCTGACTAGGGATATAATTTGACTGTCAGGGATAGGCAAAGAATGGTAAGAAAGGACTAACAAAGAAATGTCTGAGTCATCTCCCTAACATGCATATCCTAACTATTTCGCCTCAAATAGTAAGCAAGCAGACACATAGGTTTAATCACTAACAATGCATACATCAAGCAAGATACCCCAAATAGTTTGATTTCATGAATTTTTGGCATATCTATCCTAAGTGTTCAGATGATTGCTTCTAATTCCATTACATTATTCCACTTTACTTCATTAGGTGTTTCAAGTAACTACAGCATGCATGATCTAAAAAAAAAAAAATATGACTCAAAAGAGATAAAAAAAAATTATGACTCAAAAATTACTCTAAAATACATAAAACAATTCAAAAAGACTCAAAAATAATAAAACATCCCCCCAAACTTAAATCACACATTGTCCCAAATGTGTGCAAGACTCAAAGAACATAAAAGAAAAAAGACAACTTACTGACACAACACAGCGGTCATAACGGAGGTCTAGGAGGAAAATTTTTGGAATTTGCACGGAAATATGGCTCTCTGAAGTTCGCGCGCATCCACGGTCTGGCGTGTGGCTACTTTCCTTTTTTCGTTTTGCTCCTTTTTCCTCGGTTTGACTTTGATCCACTCATCCAACACAAAACAAGAACCCAAGACCGTAGGCTATTCAAGACAAAATAAAATAAACTAAAGATGAAATTAAAATAACATAATTAAAAACATTGGGTTGCCTCAACAAATGTTGTCTTTAACGTCTTTTAGCGGACGCCTTTAACCTACGAGTGCCCATTGGATCCTTCGCTAACTTGCAATCCGCATAGTTATTGTGCGCAGTCTCACTTCAACTACAACAATTGCTTCAAACAAGGGCCTCAAATATACGATTATCCCAGTACACAAGACATGCTTGTCTTTTAGGCTCTCTCTAATGTAGGGATCGGTGAGATTCCCAACATCTCTCAACTACATGGGGTGCCCTTGATGGTATGGACTTCCTATTGGGGTCAACATTGACGGTGGTGGTGTTTCTACAATGAGTGCGAGAAAAAGATTTTCCAAGGAATCCAAGAAGGTGAATAATTGGATCTCTGCAATCTTTTCCTTCTCTACATCAACTATCTCGCCAGATTCCTCAATAGTTGGGTGTGGTTCAGGCTCCTCAATTTGCTTGCCACCTCCCACAAGTGCTGATTGCTTTTCTTGCATTTCGCTGTTCAAAATGACTGCGAGTTCTCCTATTTGCAGTTCCAACTTTCTGAGGGACTCTCTTGTCTCAGCCATAAACTGAGTCTGGCACTTGGCGAACATAAGTATGATTGTCTGCAACTCATTTCGATCTTCCTCTGACATCTGTGGGTTAAGCTGCTGTTGATGACTCCACTGTCTCTGATAGTAGTAGTACATGTGTCCTGATTTTATTATATATATATTGTTTTTTTTTGTTTTTTTTTTCATTTTTTTTTCCCGAATTTAACCTGCAAAATAAGAAAACAACAAAAGGTGATAAAACGATGCTCGCAGAACAAGTTAGAAACTTTTTCTTGGAGCAGAAAAAACAAATAAAAATAAAAACAGAAATAAAACCAAATTAGAAATTAAAAATAGATAAAATTGATATTGAACTATGCCTAATCCCCGGCAACGGCGCCAAAAACTTAATGCGCGAAAAGATGCACACACTTTAACGCAAGTGCACGTTATCGTAACAAGTAATATAGTCTTGATAAGACCGAATATCGTCCACAAGGATTAGGGTTCAAGTATCAACTATCTATCTTTTAGTATCTATTTGGCAATTGATATTTGGATTTGTTGTTTATAACTAAGAATTATAGAACTATTTTAACTAATGAGTTTACTTCAGATGTGATGGGAATAGGGCTTCCATGTCTCTTCAACTATCCGCTTATGTTATTTATTAATGCAATGAATTATGGACTTCTTCTCTCGGAGAAAGCAGGTTTACGAAATCGTTTTATATTCCCGTTAAGGATATATAAACACTCAACCCCAGTATTTCACCTTACCTACCTTTCGGTGATAAGGATAATTCTATAGGAGGATTAAGAACAAAAACCTAGTTAACCGTCACGCACCATGCGCAAAATTAGGGTTGTTAAGCCTCTCATTAACGCTACATAAATAATTGAGGTATTTTCATCCTCAATCCAAGAATGTCTACCCAACTTACAACATATTCACAATCTCTCCTTTCGAAGTAAATTAGAAATCATATAAGGATAATTAGTTGTCAATTAATTACCAAGCATTCAACGCAATTATTGGATAAATCTCTCAAAGAAGAATAATAACCATAAACATGTATTAATTCATAACATAAGTTTCTAGTGAATCAACATGGAAAACCCTATAAAAGAATTAGTTCCTTGTCATTGACATGACAAGAGCTAATTCAAAGTTCATCATACAAAACTGAAATAAAGAAAAGAAAAGTAAAGAAAATTACTTAAGAATGAGTCTCCAAGCCTAGCATCCAAGGGTTGTGTTGTGGAATATTTACAAGATGGATTGGTGGAAGGGTGGATGTAGAGTGGTGAATGGTGGAATGGAGAATGAATAATTCTTCTAATGATGTAGAGTATTTATAGCCAAAGAATCCTTTTGGTGAAGGGTTAGGGATTTTGTAGGTAGGAAAAGTTATTAGAATCCTTTTAGGTAAGGGTTTTAAGGTAGGAAAAGTTATCCCTTTAGGTAGGAAAAATTATCCCTTTAGGATTCTGAAAACATGTCAAATTCGGCCCAGCACTTCATAATTCCCGCGTCGGCGCCGCGGCCCTGCAGACTGGCGCCGCGGCGCCTGAAATTCAGCAACTCTCGGGACTTTCAGCACTTTGGGCGCTGCTACAGCGCGAGGCTCGATGACGTTTTACAGCGGTCAGTCTCGTTGCCCTTTTTTCGTCCGGACTTCGTCTGAACTCCTCTATAATTCCCGGAACTTCTTAGACTTCCTTTCTTGGCCCTTTTTGTGTGCAATTCCATCTCAATTAAGCTCATTTTCTCTTCTTTTCGTCATTTCTCCATTTCTGACCGTTGTGACACAAAAGAAAGGAAAACGACTCTAATACTATACTAAACATAAATAAAATGAGTAAAATACTAACTAAAAATGACTCAAAAAGTGTATATAAAATACACCGATCAAGATACTCTTTGATACTGTCGTAGTGATGTAAGGCCATTGTACCTATGAATATCCTTATGTTGATCATATATTATCTTACTCTTTTCATTTGAATCAATAATAAGAGTTGAGACACAACACTTCCAGCCTTTGAGAAGTCATCAAGGAACCATACTATATCAATATATGAGAGAGGCTGTAAAGTGAGGGAAAGTACTCCCGAAAAGGGACATATAAGATCCATACGACATTTCAAGCTAAGAGTAGACATGTTTCTCTATTTAAGAGTAAATTTAGGATAAGGAACATTAATTTTACGATATTTTCTTTACGATCATGTCGACTGAAAGAAGGATAAGTCATACATACCTTGTTGCCTTAGCTTATACAAATTCCATAAGCCTTCGGATGTTCTACGAATGATTATCTGCATTATACAAATGATTTGGTATGAACAACAAATTCATTACTTATAAAGACTCATTTGGATATTTTGTCAAACACCTCATGTGCATAGAGTTTGTACAATATTCTACACCTCAACCTATATGTATATCAACCCACAAGCTTTTTAAGTTCCCCTTCCTTAACTTTATAACATATACGATAAGTTTTAACCATCAACACCACCTCATAACTTCACATGAAACATCCCAACAATAATACAATCAAAACTTCAAGATTTCTAGAACTTGTCTCATAAGGTTTTCCAACAATTAACCTTCTAATACTTGCATAACCTTAAGAACAAGAAGTAAAGGATGAGACATACCTCAAATCACAAGGATTTCTCCAAACAATATTACTTCGCCTCCGAAAGTTCTCAAAAATCAACAGGATAAAAAGAAAGATGATATGACGATGATAACGAAATTCCTTATGTTAGATTGTGTAGTTTGCCTTTGATTGTTGTTTAGGATCATAGGAGAGCCTTTGGATATGTATTGGAAGATGTCTAGGGTTGAGAAATATGAAAAATGAAGTCCAAGGTTGAGTTAATACGTAATATAAGAAGCTAAAAATTTCCCACCGCATCAATGTACAACCAAATGTATGGTCCGTACAAAATTGTATGGTTCGTACATTGGGCCGTACATCATGGGGCAAAAATCTTAAGCATTTCTCAAACTTGATACGACCATTTCTCACTTTTATACGGACCGTACATTGCATGGCACCGATGAAAACTTGTCGAACTTCATCGAAACGTATTCTCATAGGTTCATTTAAATCCTGTACTCACCGACACCTCTATAAAAAGGCTTTAAACCATCATAATCATTTCGTAAGATCTCATACCTCCTCGGGATACTTAAGTTATTCGACGACACGACTTGGCATAAAACTATGAGGCATAGCAGCCCGGTTGATAGAGAATCGAAATGTCATAATATTTAAGCATCTCTAACCACCTTTGTTGCCTCAAATTAAGATCTCTAATTGAAAATATATTGAAGACTCTTATGATCCGTGTACACCTCACAATGTATACCTTAAAGATAGTGTCTCGAAATCTTCAAGGAAAACACTATTGTCGCCCACTCTAAATTATGTATGGGGGTAATTCTTCTCATGAACCTTCAATTACCTCAAAGCATAAGCTATAACTTTCCCTTTTTACATCAAAATAAAATCAAGTCCAATACGCGAAACATCACAATACATAGTAAATCCCTCACCGTAAGGGTCAAGATCAGAGTTGTAGTCAACAAAGTATTGAGTTTTTGGAAGCTCACCTCACATTCATCCAACCACTGGAAATGTACATTTTTCTGAGTTAATCTGGTCAAGTGATGCAATAGATGAAAACCCCTTCACAAAATACCGGTAATAACTGACGAGGCCAAAAAATTCCGAATCTTGATAACTAAAGTAGGCCTGACCCAATCACAAACTGCCTCAATCTTCTTAAGATCTACCATAATGCCATCCTTAATCACCATATGGCCCAAAATGCCACAGAATTGAGCCAAAACTCACACTTTGAAAACTTAGTATAAAGTTTTTTCTCTTTCAAAATTCCAAGCATGATCCTCGAATGCTTCTCATGCTCTGCCTCACTCCTAGAGTAGATCATATAACATCAATGAAAACAATCAAAAAAAGATCCAAGTATAGTCTAGTGACACCGTTCATCAAATCCATAAAAGTTGTTTGGGCATTAGTCAACTCAAATGACATAATCAAGAACTCATAATATCCATTGTGGGTCTTGAAAGTCATCTTGGGAATATCCTCTGCCTGAATCTTCAACTGGTGATAACCAGACCTTAAATCAATTTTAGAGAAGATCATTACACCTTAAAGTTGATCGAATAGGTCATCAATGCAAGTAATGTGATACTTTTCTTGATGGTGACCTTGTTCAAATATCGATAGTCAATACACATCCGCTTAGACCCATTTTTCTTATTTACAGATAATACCAAAGCACCCGAAGGTGAAACACTCAACCTATTGAACCATTTACTTAACATATCCTGCAATTGCTCATTCAACTCCATCGGTGCCATTCGATATAGAGGAATATAAATGGGCTTAGTGCACGACTCAAAATCAATGCAGAAATCAATATCATGATCCGAAGGAACACCTGGAAAGTCGTTCGGAAACACCTCGGGCGAAATCCCTAACTACTATTACTGACTCAAGAGGAGGTGTATCCATACTGGTATCGCAAATACGTAAAGTAAGCCAAACAACCCTTCTCAACTATTCTCCTAACCTTCAGATAAGATATTACTTTCTTCCACACGTAACTAACAACACCCTTCATCTCCAACATAGGAATCTCCGACATGGATAACATAATTGTCTTGGCATGACAAAGAGACAACTAATTTATGCATAAAATAAGGTGGAAATCTACCATGTCTAAAGTTATCAAGTCAGCCAACTGCTATACCCCATCAAAGTCACAACACATAATCGGTACACCCGATCTACCACTATGCAGTAGTAGAAATACCGACAGGGAAATCAACCGACTCACATACCATACCTAGACTGGAAGAAAAATAAGTAAACACATAAAAACATGTAGAGAATGGATTAAATAATGCTATAGCTGGACAAAGACATATTGAAAAACAACTTGTGATGACAACATTAGAAGACTCGGTCTTTGGTCTACCCAAGAATGCATAACATTGGCGCGACCACCCTCGGCCTGAGAACCTCCACTACCACGGCCCAAGTAAGAACCACCCTTACCAAACTTAGAACCATTTCTATTACCTCCTCTAGTCGGCTGAACTGGTGCCCAGGATGATAAACCTTGAGAACTTGAATGTTGACCACTCTGTCTGGCCCTGTTGTCGTCCCTCCCAACATGTCAAAATCTCTACACTCATAGCATGTACCAGAAAACATCGGTGGTTGGAGAAAACTAGAATAACCAGAATGACCATCTCAACTTCTAAAACTCTAACATGTGCTATAAACATGTACCCACCACGATTAGAAGAACCACCAGTCGAAGTCTCAGTCGATACTTAAACTGGCCTGCTCAACTGGGGGCAATAACCCCTACTATGGTAACTTCTACCTCTAGATGAGGTACCTCCAAAAATGCCTGAAAGGTACCTCTTAATGTTACCACATGCATCGTTACAATCCTAAGATGATAGGACACCCCTTGTATAAACTTGTGAATCCTCTCTGTCACATATGGAAAGAAAGGCAAGGCAAGGTGAGATAAAGAATGGAATATCATCTCATACTCAGTCATATACATACAATCTTTCTCTAACCTGTCAAACTACTCTCACCTCTACTTACTCAAGCTATGGGGAACTCACTTCTCAATGAAAACCCGAGAAAACTCAGCCCAAGTAAGTGGAGGTGACCCAGTTTTCCTAGTCACAATAAATACCCTCCACCATTATTTGGCATGGCCAACCATCTGTATCGCTACAAAATTGACTCCATTGGACTCAACCAACCCAGATTATGCTACCTCTCATGGAAACTCACTAGGAACTCGTAAGCATCATTAACAAGATATCCATCATACTATTTTGGCTTCATTTTCTCAAACTAATCCCACCTCTTGATCCTTAATTGTCATAGTAGTCTAAATAACTGAACGAATAACAACACACTAAGTTGGATGACCAGGGAACTGAAGAGACATACCAGTAGTTGGTTGTGTCCTGGGAGTCATATACCATATAACTGCCTGATTGAGAGTTTTACCCCCAACTTTAGTCTGTGCAATATCTAATGAGAACGACATAATTTCTAATTGTGTCCAACCCTCAAAGACGCTCAGAATGCATGCCGAGGTATTCTGAAGAATAGTAGTACTAATAAATCCATCGGATGCCTGGGCGGGTCCAATTTACTCCATCGACACTTGATCCTCCTCTGGCTCCGAATCTAACTCTCTAACACGGGCTTGAGGAATAACTGGTGCTCGACCTTTGGATGGCGTAGCAATATCGGCTCTAGTCTTGTCGCAACATCTATCTCATCTATTAACTCTCCCTCAAGCAACAATACTAGCAGCGGGTACAGGCATATGTGTGGGCTCTTGGTATCCTACTGCGGCTGAATGTGTCCTCACCATCTATGAGAGAATGAAACAAGAAACTTTTAGAAACCATAAAATCAAGAACGCATGATAAGGAATGAAAAATTAAAATTTTCCTAAATGTCCCATAAACTTTTGAAAATAAGTACATACATCTCATGAAACTACAACCATTCCCAAGTCTAGCTTCATGAGTACAAGAACTATCTAAAGATTAATACATAAGCTGGGTGAAACACATGAATGTAGTTTGAAAAAAAAGGACTGAAAAGTAAATAAAAAGGAGAATTTGGGGCTACAGATTGTCTGGTAGCTCACCTCGTAATCCTTCAAGCAGCTCCTTAACGGGATGGTTAGTAACGAGTTCTACTAGTGCTGGGAATGGAACTTGCACACAAAAAGGGTGCACAAGTGTAGCGTGAATATTGGAAATAATATGTACTCAACTGAATCATCGATCGACCCTACTCTAAATGGAGATGAGGGTTGGTCTACCGAGTACTACCACTAGACCAACTTCTAAGAAATACATCACAATAACCACATTTCCGAATATACACATTAAGGAGTTCAAACATAGGTTATAACATCTAATCCGTCAACAATCAAGTATTCACAGAATCAAATCACCAGATTGAAATCAATAATTTAAGCTCTAATCAAGGATATAATGAAATGATATGAATGCAATGAATACTATGCAAGATTTTTCCTTTCCCCTACCGGTACACACACGTTATAACATTAAATAATCATGACACATGAGGGATTCGTGAGGTCTATATGCCACTCAGGGGAAAATACTACCTAAGTATAATCACACAACATGCTCACACAATACTTGTTTATAACCACACAGCTCTTATACTCGCGTATTACCATACATGTTCATATAGTATGAAGCAGGAATATGACATGCATAATAACTAGAGGCTATTGTATGCAATAAAGGCTCTAACTTAGTAAATTGTACACTAAAGACTTGAGTTTTAGCTTATTGTTCACTTTTAAATGAGTATAAAGGGATGAAAGGGGACACACAATCCAAAATCACACATAAAGATAATAATATCACGGAAATTACGAGCTTCATACCCAATCACGGATCCAAAGGATCGTACTATTCTATCAGCTAATGCTTAATGCATGGCATTCAGTAAGTAATTTAAAGCAAAAATACACATAACATATCGCCGGTACCCGATATAAGTGGTCGTCACCTTGCAAATATCAGGACCCCTTATTATCCCCATTACCCCTTCTTAATTAATTCATTAGATCAATCATAACGCTTAAGATAAGGTACAATATCTCAACTTGCCTTGATTAGGAGTCTAAGCTCACAATAATGTCTTTCCCTTATGTAAAGCTTATGAACGATCCCAATCTATTCAAATATGTTATCTATGTAAGAATACGAGATTACGATACCCATATTGATTATATAAATCTTCTGGACCCAAAAAGCCACCCAAAATAAGATTTCGAGCCTCAAAGGGCAAAATGGAAAATTTAGTCCTAAATTAGTTTAGCCATAATCTATGGAGCCTACCTACCAAAAATCAACAAAATCCAACCGTAATTGCATGCTCAACTCAAAGAATCCCTAATTCTTCTTAAGGTTCATAAACCCCCAATTTCTCCTCTTAAATCATGATTTCTAGCATGAAAATCCTTACTAATCCAAGTTGTAATCATAAAAGAGAGGTTAGAATCTTATCCAAATGATGTATCTTTCAAAAGCCCTAAAAAATCACCTCAAACCGAGCTCCCAAGTCTACAATATGAGAATGGAATGGTTAGATAATTTTTGGAAACTTTTATATCGCTGGAATACCTTCTATGTAATTGTGACAGAGTCTCCCGAACGCGAGGATTGACCCAGCCCACCCATCGCGATCGCGTTCGTGATGGTCAGCCCACCCGACCCAGAGTTCCTGTCTTCTGTGCGAAAGAAAGAGGAAGAAGAAGAGAGATGTAGTCAAACACTTAGAAGTAGAAAGAAGATTCAAAGAAGAGTATTTATTCATTGTGTTATTGCAAATGACTTGTACAAGGTATATATACATCATCATTAAAGTAGGTTACATAAGTTAATAGACCAACTAACTAATCTTCAAGAAAGTAGTTATAACTAATCCTAACTAACTGATTAGTTACTAATAACTAGGGGTGACAAAATTAGCCCAACCCCACCCAATCCGCCCAAGGTTTAATGGATTTGGGCAAGAGTGACTTTGATGATGGGTTGGTTTGGGCTAGCCCAAGTATGCCCATCATAAATCAGCAGCCCAAATAAATGCACGATGATGCCCAAATGAACCCATAATGATGCCCAAACTTGACCCACGAAAATGTTCAATCTTAACGATTAGAGCTCCACTCTAGATTAAGATTATTGTTTATAAAAAAATATTTAAAAAACTCCTTTATTATTTTGGAACAATAAAAATACCCCAACCACCCACCACATTAGACATCCACCCTACCCCTCCCCTACACCAAACCCCGCCCAAGCATTGAACCACCCTCACATCTCTGCCCCTACCTTGCCTACTCTACCCCTACTCCCTACCACCCCTACCCACATCTACCCCACCTACCCCATCTACCCCAGCCTCTCACCCTACCTCCACCCCCAATTTCCCTACCCCACTCTCAAATTTCTATTTCATATTGTTTTTACTTTTATAAACAATTTATATAAAAAAATAAAATCTTACCTCCCCCTGCCCTACCCCCACCCTCATGTAAACCAATCCGCGAACTTAAACTCCCAACATAAGTCGAGAAGATCTTTACTAAGGTTTCCAACAATGGCACGCCATTCTACAATTATATTCCAAACATGACATGTAAAATGGAATGGAGTTGGAGTTGTGACATGAAGATTTAAAAAGTCTTGTATTTTCGGCCTTCTTGTTTCGTCTAGGACGAGACCATGTATATTATATTAGCTTATATTTATTTACTATCTTATCTATTAGCTTAGGATATAGTATGCTATGTAATAACTACATTAGGAAACAATTAATAAGTCACGAAGATGACTAGGCTGAGAGTACATCATGACAAGGACAAGTGATGACTTGGGCGACAAAGTGGCAAGGACAAGGAACATCTAGAAGATGTGGAATTCAAAGAGAGACTTTATGAACTAACAAGTTCATGAAGTTAGCTATATTGAAGACTTCAAGTCGTCCAAGGGGAGAGGAGTTTGCCGATATGATCATAAAAACAAATACCAAGAATAGAAGTTCCCAACACATTTTAAGAAGATGAGGTTGTTGGAGGAATTTAGGATCTAAAAAATTCATGAATGTGGTTACATGGGAGACCTCAATATCAGCCTAGAGAAGAGGAAGAGGTAGCCGGAACACCTTGGTCGCCATGTCACTCCAAATCCGTTCACATTTGGCCAAACTCCCAAGCAATTTGTGTCCCTTAGTTTTCTTCTAGAATAGTCTATTTTGTACTATAAATAGAGGCCTTAGGCCATTGTAAAATGGAGAGGTTTTTGATAATATAAAGTTGAGTTTTACTCATTGCTTAGTTTCAACCCGGGCTTGTTATTCTTAGTTGGTTCTCTGGGAGGACTGTCACGCCCTTTTTCGACCGTGACATTATAAAACTCCTGCTTAATAAAATGTTAGAAAATAATAAACAGCTAAATGTGCTAAAAGGTGCTAAAAGGTGCTAAAAAGGGTGCTAAAAGGTTGCAAAAAAGTGCTAGAGTGCTAAAGGGTTCGCGGAGTCGCCACCTAATTAGTTTGGGTGAATTAGGACACCTATATGTCAACTAGGTTAAATTCAACATTAACTCCATTTTTTATGGTCTGCGAGACTAGTGTGAGATTCTGGGGAAGGGTTCTTTATTAATCTAGAAGGAAGGGATTAGGCACCTTCTAAGATCTGCTAACTTGCGGTTGTCCTGTCAAACCTAGGGTAAATTATTATGCTATAGAAAATGCATTTTTTTGGAAAGTACTTTAAGCAAAAATATTTATAAGTATAAAACGTATTCTTTGACCAATATGAGAATGCAAGATTTAAAATATATAAAGTTAGTTTTGGTAAAAAACAAAACATACCTCTTAAAGTAATTGGAGAACGTATGAAATTATCTTACAAGGTGTGTATATTGCTTAACATGATATAGAAATAATAGTGCAAAAATTCTTATGGCAAATAAGTACCTACAAAGTAAAATGTGAAAATGTCTATTATGCAAGGGGTAATAAAGTATGATAAAAAATATATTTTTATATGAATGTTAATAAGAGTTTATGAAAGGATGGGCTAGGAATATTTTGATGACTAATGCCCTAGCTATATGACTAGTTATGCAAGTGAGGATTGTTAAGTGGTTTAGTATAGCTTATACTATATATGGCAAGGTTTTAAATAATTAACTTAAAGGAAACAAATTTTAATGTCACGACTACATCTTAATAACGACTTCAAGCTTAAATATACTAAATGTCCTACTAATGTAATGTTAGCGTTAGACAATTGATTTACAATAAATGAATGGGGGCGGGGTAGGAAATAATAAGACGACTCGAGGAATTGCGATGTCATTTCACCCATGGTTTGGAATTTCAGATGTGGATAGAGAAGTGCACATAGATGCGGGTTTTCATTTGTTGTAGCTTGTGATGAGTCTCGTCATGAGACCCTTCATTTTTTGCTCCAATACGTTTCATGTAACAAAAAGAATAAGATAAGAATTAGTACAAGCCTAAGCTTATCGATAATGCGAGTAAATAAGACACTCACGTGGATTTATACATGCATCCAGAATCCAATTGCTACTTAAATTTGTAACAGTCGAGAATAACATATGCAACCCAAACAGTGATTTTCAAGTTTTACCAGAAAACTAGTTTTAAAATATGCATGGGACAGGACTTAAGAGTATATGATATCACTTAATATACTCAAGCTTCAGCACGTAGTAGCACAGTTCACTCACAACCAAGCAAGTACATGCCAAGGTAAATAGAAAAGTAATTCAATCCACATACACGAACTGAGTAGGAAGACAGATAGGTAGATATGTTATAGGAACTAACAGAGTATGCATAAGTATTCAACAGATGCCACAAAATGAAAAAAGTTGATTTCCAAGCCTAGAATGTCATTTTTTATATTATTTCAGAGATAATAAAACTCCAGCCTATTCATCCATTTTCTGGTTCAGGATTTTGCATTACAGAATTCAGGTTAAGCAAGCAGATTCCCACACATCTTATTTATCTTCATTTAAGGCAACCCAAATGACTGGAACAAAACAAGATACTGACCATCATCACTATGGTATCTATCCTATCAGTTGGGAAGAACATGGACAGGTTTAGAACACCCAAATAGACATACACTACATGAGACCTGGTTACCAGTTAAAGTTAAAGTGCGGACAGGAATGCAATTTTGACACACGATAACTCTAGACTCTAAATGCGTTGGACAGTGATGTATATGATATAACCAGGAACATATAGGGACGTATCACTTCGGCATACACCAGATGTATTCCAATTAAACCAGATATATAAAAAAAATGGACAAAAACTGACGAGAACAACTAGAGTTTATGTGATCTCACAGATTGTGGAGGGCTGAACTATATTTAATAAATCGAGTTCTCCAAATTCATAAATTGTGACTCTTGCCAATGAAAACAAACCATTATTCACGTCATATAACATGGCCTTAGAATAGTTAAGGAAGACTAATCCGACATCATATTTAAACAACAAATACGGCTAAATGATTAATAAGCAGAAGATTCAACAAGCACATAAAACGTCGCGGATGCTGACAATAATTAACTAAACATGTTCAGCAATCAACTCGACATAAATAAGCCATCGCACGAAACACATATTACACGCATTAATATCAAGCGAAATCTTAAGACTTAGAAGGGTAAAATATTACCTTCTCCGGGCAGCGAACCGAGGCAGCGTATCAAGTCGTCGATCCACTCGGAGTGTATTGTTATGCGAATGAAAAATGGCAGAGCTTTTGCTTGGAGAGTAGTTACTGGTTCTTAATTGGTATTGAGAGAAAAGGGGTTTGAGGATTTTGAGTATCGCTATTAGACTATCGTTTCTTCGATGCCTCCCGATTGTGTTATTTACTGATGCTAAAAGATGCATGTTCTTTCGATTCCCTCCTGTTGCTGGAGGGTTCTTCCCGATCTTGAAAGCTGTCTCATGCATGTGTAGGAATTTCTCTTTATAGTTATCCCCATGGGTTTCGTTTTAAGGTAAGCTTTTATGGCTGATTCTGGGTTGCCGATTTTGTAAGATTCTTACCATAGAAGTGTTACACCCCGTAAGTCCAGGACATGTATAAGAGAATGTACGTAAGGAAGCAAGACTTGGAATTTCGTACGAAAGGAAGAATTGTTTTTCCGACGGAAAATCTTCCGAACGTCGGAAAGGAAAAATGTTCGTTGTTGAGAATTTAATTCTCCAAATGCATTATTTGAAGAGTATGGAACTTTTAACCTTATGGAAATTTATTTTTTTACGGATTTGGTCACGTGGGGCCCTTGACCGAGGAAATTTTACTTTTGTGGGGCCACGAGGGTTCTGAATTTTATGGACGAATGAGAGAGGCGACACGTGGCACCCTCATGTGGTCTTGGACGAAACTGTAAGGGGTAGAATGGTCATTTGACCTATGTAGATGATAAGTCTTGCAAGCTTGACATAATTGACTAGTCAACTTGCCACATAAGCTTGATCCTTGTGATAATCATCCTAGCCTCACATTTGTTTAAGTCTAAGCCCTCCAAATTGTGTTATATACTAACTAGTAGCAAGACTAGCTCATTTTAACACTTAGAAAAATTAGAAACATTGTTGTTCTAGCAACATTGCTCTCGGGTTCAAGCCCTCTCCCACACAAAAATTTTGTGATTTTGATCCATTAGCCACAAGACTTTAACCCAATGTCCCCAAGGGTATTATAAGGATATCTCAATAGAAATATTTCGGAAAAAACGCATTTTCACGTTAGTCGCAAGGCGGAAACTATTGGAGTTCTTCAACTTTGAAGTTGGAACTTGAAGATGGGTTCTTCATAGGCCTCTAAGGAGTGCTTGGAGCGGATTGGAACCTAAGGAAATGAGCTAAGAATTGCTAAGGCGCGACTTTGAAATCTTGGAAATTTTAAGGGCTTGGAAAGGTATAAATTTTGTCGTTTTAGCAGTTAAGACTTACTTATTGTTGTAGCTATGGATTTTAGCAAGCATGTGTTATATAGTATGAAGTTTGATATGTTTATTGGCAATTGGAACCCTAATCCGGAAACTAGCATGTTTAGCCTTAAGATTTCAATTCAAGTCGACTTTTGGTCTAAGCGTCGCATGTTGTATAAAGAAGGAAATTGTAGTTGTGAAGTAGCTTATAACTATATAACATGTTAGACCTTGGAACTTGGAATTTGAAAAGGGTTGGAAAAGACTTAGTGTTCTTTATGTAAGTTGGTAGGAATTGGCTAGTGTGCATTAGACTACGCCATTATGAATTGTGGGCGGAATTTTACGTATTGTAAGGCGTGTAATCCCCTGTTTGGTTGTTGTTTGGAGCCTTAAAAGTGGCTTGTTGGTTATTGTATTCGGCCTTGAAAAAGGTGGCAAAGTGAGTAGAAACAAAGGAAATGCTTCCCGATTTTCCGTAGAATTAGAGACCAAACACTTAGTATTATTCTACGTTGAGACTAGAAGTTGATAGTCTTGTTGTGACCATTATAGGTTGACACTTCTACGTACGGCGTATTCGGCAGCTTGTGGATTTTAGCGAAAGGTATGTGAACTATCTCCTCTTCTAGCATGATTCCGTAAGATAAAGAAAGTAGGTTCTACTCCTAAAATGATTCATTCCTTGGTTGTATTTGGATTGCCTAAAATAGAATTTGTTCTATGTACTTCCTTGAGTGTACTTTGATGTTTGGATTGTAAGTTGTAGAATCCATTTTCTTGATGAAGTTTGGATTCTTAAAAGTGAAGGTATTTTTACTTAAAGTACATGTAGTCTTAAAAAGGAAGTGGTTTCCAAATCTTTTGGCTAGTGCCTTAGTTCTAAAACCTAAAGGTCATTATAGTGACTTTAGGGGAGTCAAAGGAGTGATTTACTTATTTGATTTAAAAGAGGAGAAATGACATGATTTAAGAGAAGTAACTTGTGTTAAGGGTGAAGTTACTTGAGGTTTAAAAAGTAGAAGAAAACTTGTTTTCTAACTATTAAGAGACTGGGAGTATTTTTGAAAGTTAAGAACTTGATTTGTAAGTATGTGATACTTGGTTTTAATAGTATAAGTCTCTTGGTCATTAAAGGTATGGATATGTCTAAAATCATAAAGGGTTATAACGGCTTTATGGGAAGTAGGTTATAACGGCTTTATGAAAGATTTAGAAAGTTGTCTATTTTGATAAAAGGGCATAAGTTGCCAAGATTGTGAAAATTTGGAGTTACTTGATTTCAAGACTTGAAATGAGTTTTCTAAAAGTATAGTAACTTACTTTGAAAAATAGACACGCCTTGATACTACAGGTGTTAGTATCTTGGGGCTTTACATAGAAAGGAGTCTTTTATAAAAGAATGTACGTACGTAGTACTTTGGCTTGATAAATTGAGAATTTGTCTAAGTGTGCCTTGATAAGTACTTTGACTTGTTAAAAGAGAATTATTCTATGTATGCCTTGATTAGTACTTTGGCTTGATAAATTGAGAATTTGTCTAAGTGTGCCTTGATAAGTACTTTGACTTGTTAAAAGAGAATTATTCTATGTATGCCTTGATTAGTACTTTGGCTTGATAAATTGAGAATTTTTCTATTTGTGCGGATAAGTACTTTGGCTAGTTAAATGAGAATTTATTCTATTTGTGCCTGATAAGTACTTTGGCTTGTTAAATGAGAATTTATTCTATTTGTGCCTGATAAGTACTTTGGCTTGTTAAATGAGAATTTATTCTAATTGTGCCTACGATAAGTACTTTGGCTTGTTAAATGAGAATTTATCCTATGTGTGCCTTGATAAGTACTTTGGCTTGGTTAATTGAGAACTTGCCTATATGTCTTTGGTAATAGCCTTTGAGTGCAAGTATTATGTTTTATTAAGTTGTCGCGACTCTCGGTTGAAGTCATTTGTCTTGTTGTAAGTTCTTTGGGACGTCTGAAGCGGTGATGTGGGATTCCACGGGTATGCTTCCGTTACTTGTAGTACTTGGGTTAAATTCGGATTTTTATAGAAGACATGGTAGTGCTTATGTCTTGTTTGATGGTCGGTCGAGATAGGGTAAGAGTATAAGTGAGGGTAAACCCCAAGGCTGTACCACCTACTCCGGGTAAGAGTATAAGTGAGGGTAAACCCCAGGCGTTGTACCACCCGCTTTATGTGTTGTTTGTGGCCGGTTGAGATAGGGTAAGAGTATAAATGAGGGCAAGCCCCAAGGCGTTATACCACCTTTTCGGGTAAGAGTATAAGTGAGGGTAAACCCAAGATGCTATACCACTTTAACACCTTCTCGGGGTAAGAGTATAAGTGAGGGTAAACCCCAAGACGCTATACCAGGTGGGACTTGGTGTTCATGTATGCCTATTGGTGTTATATTATATCATGGACTTAGCGGTGAGGAAGGATTCCAGGCGAGATTGATATTATGGGCGTGAGACCCGTGGTTATGTTTTTAGTAATGACTTTGAGGCGTGCTTCCCGGCTTGATATGACTATTTATGTATGGTGTCTTGTAATTTGATTATCATACATGTCTCTGTTTTGTTAAGTGTTATGATTTTGTTCTGATATTTTGATTCACATACTTGTACATTCTTCGTCTTGACCTCCTTGGTGCGTTCATCTGCCGAGTTTAGGTCTGTTGTTTGGTGGTCGGCAGTGTAGGACCTGCTCGGAGTTTTGGATAGCTCCTTACGTTGGGAGTTATCTTTTTGGTATAAGTTCTTTCGATCTGAGCTTTTATGCGATTTTAGATGCGGGTCCTTGTCCGTCATATTTGATTTAACTCCTAAGTGCAGTATTCATATGTAGGATTGGACTCGTGTGCAGTGTAGTGTCTTTTGTTTATGTATATGATATGGCGACCTAGTCGGCTTTGCCTTGTCGTCACGTTGGTTTTAAAAGAAAAAACATATGGTGTTATTAATTTCGCAATATACTTAGTTGTTAAGGTAGCGGGGTGCCCAGGTAGGGCACGATCCTGGCGGGGTTGGGGTGTCCGCAGTGGTATCAGAGCGATCGATCCTCGGAATGTTTACAGCCAGTGTCTAGTAAGTCTTAGTTATCGGTGTGTTGCGCGCGCCCATGTAAGCGAGGCTCTGAGACATTTAGGAGTTAGTTTCTATTCTTCTCACTCTAGATCGTGCCATAGAGTTTGTGTTAGTAAGATAATTCCTCTCGGCGTATTGTTGTGTTCTGATTATGCCTCGAGGAGGGCAACGCCGAAGGGCAAAGGAGTAGCGAGCTACTAGTCGGACTCGAGAGTTGATAGGGCTTATGCCCGGTTATCTGGATGTTGTTCATGATCGTGAGTTCTTCTTCGCGAGTTTGAGAACACTGACACGAGCCTCTGATTTCGATTAGGGGCGGACTTTAGGGTCATGAAGGAAGCCATTATGTTATTGACCAAGATAGCAATGCTACGCTGATTTCCTCGGCGGGGTTATTCGTCGGTCTGAGATAGGTGTCTGAGAGGGTAGAGGCGGTAGCGGAGATCTGCGTAAGAGGCTAGACCGGTTGGTTATCTCGGTGAGTTTTTGGGCGAGTGCCTCGAAGAAGTGATATATTCGTCGACCTACCCAAGACATACCCCGGCTCACGGTGGGAGATTTGATCTCACAAGGTATTTAGGAGCAGTCCAAGCTCCAGGTCGAGGTTCTCGAGAGGAGGCGGAGGATTTTCTCGGTCGAGGCCACTTATTCCTCGGTGTTTCCATTGTAGTGGCGTCATTTGAAATGCCGTCTTAGCACAGTGCTTGTTATTATTGTGGCCGTCCGGGCCATATCACGAGTATGTCCTTTTAGAAGAGGCACCGGTGAGTGGCTCGGCTATGAGCCGATGGTTGGTTCCCTTTCCTCGCGGTTGTCGTCCCCGAGCGAGGTGTTGGATGTCGTGGTCGTGGTAGAGGTCGAGTGGAGTTTATAGTTCGGCGGTCCTTGAACGCATAGATGGCGTGACTCTTGGGCGGGATCGGGAGGCGACATCGCGCGAGTTCTGGTATATTCGATTCTTTGGAATCATACGTGCGTTGATAGATTCAGATTTTACCTAGCATATATGTTTTCCCTTTATTCTGGAGTTGTAAAGTGATAGTACCCAGGTAGGGATACCTTGATTAGTAAAGTGAAAAGTTAAGAATATTGACAAGAATGATAAGTGAACCGAGACTATAGTTGTGTAGAGTTCACAAGTTGTATTACCAGTAACGATGTAAGGCAGATAGGGAAGGATGTCTGATGAAATACTTTGACTTATGTAGCGAACCTTTAGTGAATAGGGGATAGGGTAAGAAGTACCTTGAGATAAGAGAGATTTATTTCGGACTAGGAGCGAGAAGTTAAGTGTGACGATGAGTCGGGTTGTAGACTCATTCGGTCAACCGATTGTATGGAATCGGGTGATGTCGATTAGAAATGGTCGTTTATGTGGTAGGGTCAGGGATGCAGGCCCAGTTTAGTAAATCGTTATACGAGTTTGTGGACGCGTTCCACCGGAACTAGGTCGTAAGGACCGAGAAGAGCCTTAACGGGAATGTAAGTAACAATATGGCCAAGTTTGGTTAGTAACTCTAAGGATTGGCGAACAAAAACAGAATTTGAGATTTTGTACGTGTACTAGATGAGTTTGAAAGTACGAGAAAGTATGACAAGTAAGGAAAGAAAGGAACCTCTAAGGATCCCGTGTTTGGGAAAATGTAACCGAGTTTTGTGAGAAGGGACCACGGACGGAAGGTCGATATTATGTTTACGTATGTTATGTGGTGGCCCGTGTGTGGCATCGTTGGTCTTGTCGTGTATTGGTATTAGGCATAGTATAGAGTTTATCGGAGTTTGTATAAGCGTGACAACCGACTAAGAACATTTGGGGACGAATGTTTCTAAGGGAAGAATGTTACACCCCGTAAGTCGGGACATGTATAAGAGAATGCGTAAGGAAGCAGACTTGGAATTTAAATGCGAAAGGAAGAATTGTTTTAAACGGAAAATCTTAGAAACGTCGGAAAGGAAAAATGTTCGTTGTTGAGAATTTAATTATCCAAATGCATTATTTGAAGAGTATGGAACTTTTAACCTTATGGAAATTTATTTTTACGGATTTGGTCACGTGGGGCCATGAGAAATTTTAATTTTGTGGGGCCATGAGATTCTGAAATTTTATGGGCGAATGAGAGGCGACACATGGCACCCGCCGTGTGGTCTTGGACGAAAATGTAAGGGTAGAATGGTCATTTGACCTATGTAGATGATAAGTCTTGCAAGCTTGACAATTGGTAGTCAACTTGCCACATAAGCGATCCTTGTGATAATCATCCTAGCCTCACATTTGTTTAAGTCTAAGCCCTCCAAATTGTGTTATATACTAACTAGTAGCAAGACTAGCTCATTTTAACACTTAGAAAAATTAGAAACATTGTTGTTCTAGCAACATTGCTCTCGGAGTTCAAGCCTCTCCCACAAAAATTTTGTGATTTTGATCCATTAGCCACAAGACTTTAACCCAATGTCCCCAAGGGTATTATAAGGATATCTCAATAGAAAGATTTGAGAAAAAGCATTTTCACGTTAGTCGCAGGCGAAACTATTGGAGTTCTTGACTTTGAAGTTGGAACTTGAAGATGGGTTCTTCATAGGCCTCTAAGGAGTGCTTGGAGCGGATTGGAACCTAAGGAAAGGAGCTAAGAATTGCTAAGGCGCGACTTTGAAATCTTGGAAATTTTAAGGGCTTGGAAAGGTATAAATTTTGTCGTTTTAGCAGTTAAGACTTACTTATTGTTGTAGCTATGGATTTTAGCAAGCATGTGTTATATAGTATGAAGTTTGATATGTTTATTGGCAATTGGAACCCTAATCCGGAAACTAGCATGTTTAGCCTTAAGATTTCAATTCAAGTCGACTTTTGGTCTAAGCGTCGCATGTTGTATAAAGAAGGAAATTGTAGTTGTGAAGTAGCTTATAACTATATAACATGTTAGACCTTGGAACTTGGAATTTGAAAAGGGTTGGAAAAGACTTAGTGTTGCTATGTAAGTTGGCCGAGAATTGGCTAGTGTGCATTAGACTCGCCATTATGAATTGTGGGGCGGAATTTTACACGTATTGTAAGGCGTGTAATCCCTTTGTTTGGTTGTTGTTTGGAGCCTTAAAAGTGGCTTGTTGGTTATTGTATTCGGCCTTGAAAAGGTGGCAAAGTGAGTAGAAACAATGGAAGTCTTTGCCCGATTTTCCATAGAATTAGAGACCAAACACTTAGTATTATTCTACGTTGAGACTAGAAGTTGATAGTCTTGTTGTGACCATTATAGGTTGACAACTTCGTGCGGCGTATTCGAAGCAGCTTGTGGATTTTAGCGAAAGGTATGTGAACTATCTCTCTTCTAGCATGATTAGTAAGATAAAGAAAGTAGGTTCTACTCACAAATGATCCATTCCTTGGTTGTATTTGGATTGCCTAAAATAGAATTTGTTCTATGTACTTCCTTGAGTGTACTTTGATGTTTGGATTGTAAGTTGTAGAATCCATTTTCTTGATGAAGTTTGGATTCTTAAAAGTGAAGGTATTTTTACTTAAAGTACATGTAGTCTTAAAAAGGAAGTGGTTTCCAAATCTTTTGGCTAGTGCCTTAGTTCTAAAACCTAAAGGTCATTATAGTGACTTTAGAGTCAAAGGAGTGATTTACTTATTTGATTTAAAGAGGAGAAATGACATGATTTAAGAGAAGTAACTTGTGTTAAGGGTGAAGTTACTTGAGGTTTAAAAAGTAGAAGAAAACTTGTTTTCTAACTATTAAGAGACTGGGAGTATTTTTGAAAGTTAAGAACTTGATTTGTAAGTATGTGATACTTGGTTTTAATAGTATAAGTCTCTTGGTCATTGAAGGTATGGATATGTCTAAAATCATAAAGGGTTATAACGGCTTTATGGGAAGTTGGTTATAACGGCTTTATGAAAGATTTAGAAAGTTGTCTATTTTGATAAAAGGGCATAAGTTGCCAAGATTGTGAAAATTTGGAGTTACTTGATTTCAAGACTTGAAATGAGTTTTCTAAAAGTATAGTAACTTACTTTGAAAAATAGACACGCCTTGATACTACGGGTGTTAGTATCTTGGGGCTTTACATAGAAAGGAGTCTTTTATAAAAGAATGTACGTACGTAGTACTTTGGCTTGATAAATTGAGAATTTGTCTAAGTGTGCCTTGATAAGTACTTTGACTTGTTAAAAGAGAATTATTCTATGTATGCCTTGATTAGTACTTTGGCTTGATAAATTGAGAATTTGTCTAAGTGTGCCTTGATAAGTACTTTGACTTGTTAAAAGAGAATTATTCTATGTATGCCTTGATTAGTACTTTGGCTTGATAAATTGAGAATTTTTCTATTTGTGCCCGGATAAGTACTTTGGCTAGTTAAATGAGAATTTATTCTATTTGTGCCCTGATAAGTATTTTGGCTTGTTAAATGAGAATTTATTCTATTTGTGCCCTGATAAGTACTTTGGCTTGTTAAATGAGAATTTATTCTAATTGTGCCCTGATAAGTACTTTGGCTTGTTAAATGAGAATTTATCCTATGTGTGCCTTGATAAGTACTTTGGCTTGGTTAATTGAGAACTTGCCTATATGTCTGGTAATAGCCTTTGAGTGCAAGTATTATGTTTTATTAAGTTCGCGACTCTCGGTTGAAGAATTTTGTCTTGTTGTAAGTTCTTGGGACGTCTGAAGCGGTGATGTGGGATTCCACGGGTATCTTCCGTTACTTGTAGTACTTAGGTTAAATTCGGATTTTTATAGAAGACATGGTAGTGCTTATGTCTTGTTTGATGGTCGGTCGAGATAGGGTAAGAGTATAAGTGAGGGTAAACCCCGAGACGTTGTACCACCTACTCGGGGTAAGAGTATAAGTGAGGGTAAACCCCAAGACGTTGTACCACTGCTTTATGTGTTGTTTGTGGCGGTTGAGATAGGGTAAGAGTATAAATGAGGCAAGCCCCAGGCGTTATACCACTTTTCGAGGGTAAGAGTATAAGTGAGGGTAAACCCCAGATGCTATACCACTGCTTTACCACCTTCTCGGGGTAAGAGTATAAGTGAGGGTAAACCCAGACGCTATACTGCAGGTGGGACTTGGTGTTCATATATACTATTGGTGTTATATTATATCATGGATCGGCGGTGAGAAGGATTCCACAGGCGGGGTTGATATTATGGGCGTTAGACCCGTGGTTATATTTTTAGTAATGACTTTGAGGCGTGCTTCCCGGCGATATGACTATTTATGTATGGTGTCTGTAATTTGATTATCATACATGTCTCTGTTTTGTTAGATTTGTTATGATTTTGTTCTGATATTTTAGTTCACATACTTGGTACATTCTTGTCTTGACCTCGCCGAAGTGCGTTAAATCTGCATGA
Source organism: Przewalskia tangutica (assembly GCA_029844215.1). NCBI lineage: Eukaryota > Viridiplantae > Streptophyta > Magnoliopsida > Solanales > Solanaceae > Przewalskia > Przewalskia tangutica. Next base: position 38,907,473 of record CM056740.1, on the reverse strand, counting down.
GTTTAGGTCTGTTGTTTGGTGGTCGGCGGTGTAGGACCACCTTTCGAGTTTTGGATAGCTCCTTACATTGGGAGTTATCTTTTTGGTATAAGTTCTTTCGATCTGAGCTTTTATGCAGTTTTGGGTGCGGCGGGGCCTTGTCGTCATATTTGATTTAACTCCTAGAAGTGCGTATTCATATGTGGGATTGGACTGCGTTATGCGGTGTAGTGTCTTTTGTTTATGTATATGATATGGCGGCCTAGTCGGCTTTGCCTTATGCGTCGTTGGTTTTAAAAGAAAAAAAAATATGAGCTGTTATTAATTTCCGCAATATACTTAGTTGTTAAGGTAGCAGGGTGCCCAGGTAGGGCACCAGTCACGGGCCCGGGGTTCGGGGTGTGACAAGAAGGGGCGATTTTTGTGTGATTTGTGGATATATTATTTTTTGCCATAAAGGGACGATTTGGTTCTATTTGGTTATGGTAAGTTATGGTTTTGATTTAGGTGCTTGATTTGGGTGATTTTGAATGGTACTAGTAGGGGAAAGGAACCCAGATTTCTTGGCGAGAATCGTGGCGTGTCAATTTGGGAGGGGTGTGCGGGGTGTGAGTGTAAGCTTTAGGTTTAGGGTTCTCTTTAGGTTTAAGGGAGAGGGACGATGGAACTCATGGAAGTGTTCTGGGCTAAGGGTGCGGCGGGCTTGAATTTTTTTTAGGGTTCTTGGTTTCCTAATTTTGGCTAAGCTTAAGGGTTGTGGAGGGGAGAAAAATGGAGATAAAGGGCTGAAGGGGAGTTGGGCCGCGGGTATGGGCTGGGTAATGGGCTGGGCGATTTATTGGGTAGGGAGTGGGCTGGTAATTATTTAATTAGGTATTAGTTTTAGGTGTGTTATTAGTTTTAGGTGTATTATTTAATTAGTGGTGAATTAAATTATTTCAATTGTGATTAAATTATTTAGGTGCTTGAGTTTAAATTATTACAAAAAATAAACACGGGCGTGCTATTTAATTTAATATTTTATAATGTGATGCTGTTAGAATCTTATTTATTATGTGTATTTTGCGATGTTAAATTAAAATTGAATGGGGTTTAGATTAAATTATTTAAATGCTAAGTGCAGATATGATATTTATGGATTGCTTAAATGTTTTTATAAATGCGACGCTATTATTTAAAAATCTTATTTATTGTGCATTATTTATCATTAGTTAAGCTAAAACTAAATTATCTTAATACGACTTTAGGTGCTACAATAATTATGAAATTGCTTTGCGTATTAATAAATGCGACTATGCTATTTGACACGACATAATTGCTAAATTATTTATTTACGTATTTATTATTATTAATTATCATTTAAGAATTGTTTGAGTTTTAATTAATGGGAAATAGGGCTTATGAATAATATTCATGAAATTGTTGTTATTAAAATGACGAATGCGGATGTGAGACTCAAGGTGTGCACGTAAAATGCGGTGCCATTATTAAATTTCTTATTTACGCATGTATTAATATTTATTGTTGCATTTTATTATTATTATAAAAATTGTAAAAAGAATTATTTTGAAAAATTAGTGTAATTTTATAGTTAATGACTGGACGGGAGGGTCAAAATTGGGTGTCAACAACTTGTCCCTCTTTGTGTGGAGATGAAGGAAGAGTCTTCAGACAAAGACGTTGACTTATAGCCAATTTTGTCTCGATCCTCAGAATTTTAAAAAAAATGTCGGACAATTAAGACAAGGCTGACGCAATTTTAAAATGTGTCTCAGTATCGAGTTATGACGACACTGGGCTACCATGGTCAAACACCAAGGCGGGCTGAAGCGAACTCAAAATCTGTCCCAGTGTCGAGTTATGACGACACTGGGCTACCATGGTCAAAACACCAAGGCGGGCTAACGCGGATTATAAATTTGTCTCAGTGTCGAGTTATGACGACACTGAGTCGTGGTGTTAAAATAAAAATAAAAATAAACTGGCTTGAACTAAAGGGTGTACCGGTATCGACTTATGATGATGTTGGGCTTGTTGGTGATGTGGAACGAGTGGATGGCCTTTCGAGACCGCTTACGCCATTCTTTGGGAAGGTTGGCCGATAAATTGCCCGATTGTTTGTAAGAGAAAATCACGGTGTGCTCTGCTCTGCATGCTAAGACTTAAGCAAGCGATTAGTGCATGCTATTCTGACAAAATGATGACGCATAATTTTATAAGCAATGTAACTGTGTGAGTATAAAATGTTATCCTGTAAAAATGTGATGCTTGTTGTGTTGATGTGATGCTGTAACTGCTGTGACTTTCGTCCTTACACGGACGCGTTGCGATTGTTGATGTCGTCATTGCGTAGACGAAATGTTGATGGCGTCATTGCGTGGACGTAATGCTGACGACGTTGTTGCCTGGACGTGTTGCTGCTGGCGTCGTTGCATAGACGTAATGTTGCTGGCGTCGTTGCGTAGACGTAATGCTACTGGCGTCGTTGCGTAGATGTGATGCTGATGGCGTCATCGCGTAGACATAATGTTGATGACGTCGTTGCGTGGACGTAATGCTGATGACGTCGTTGCCTGAACGTGTTGTTGATGACGTCGTTGCCTGGACGTAATGCTGATGACGTCGTTGTCTGAACGTGTTGCTACTGCCGTCGTTGTCTAGACGTGTTGTTGATGATGTCGTTGTCTGGACGTAATGCTGATGACGTCGTTGCCTGGACGCGTTGTTGATGACGTCGTTGCCTGGACGTAATGCTGATGTCGTCATTGCCTGGATGTGTTGCTGCTGACGTCATTGCCTAGACGTGTTGTTGATGACGTCGTTGCCTGGACGTAATGTTGATGATGTCGTTGCCTGGACGTGTTGCTGCTGACATCGTTGTCTGGACGTGTTGTTGATGACGTCGTTGCCTGGACGTAATGTTGATGACGTCATTGCCTGGACGTGTTGCTGCTGACGTCGTTGCCTGGACGTGATGCTGATGACGTCGTTTGCATGGACGTGCTGCTGTTGTTCCTGTGTTATAAATGTTCTTGCAAGCTAAAACTGAGAAATAATCAGTGCATAATTGTTTAAACGGCAAGATGAATATATGAAAAGATGTTATTCCATGAGTAGAGATGTCGTCCCTGTACGATGTGTGGGATGGTGCGAATGCTGAGATGTTGTCCTTGGGCGGACGTGCCAAATGCTGCAACTGCTGAGATGTTGTTGTAATGTGTTTTGTGGACCGTGCATTTGTGCACCGCATGGATTGCAATTTGACTCTATGCTCGAGCTGATGTGCTAGACTTTGTTGTGGATTTTGAACTTTGATTGTTGATCGTCGATGTCCCTTTCTGCTTCTGCCTCTTCTACTGCGGACTTTGAACTTTGGGTTGTTGCCATATCCTCTGCCTCTGATGCATTCTTTCTGCTTCTGCTAACATAAAGAAACCTGCGCTCAAAGAAAATTTGTGAGTTTTGGGGGGGAGGTCGGTTCGTATTGACTTTGCAGCCTTGATCCTTTCTGTCTATGCGCCTGATTTGCTTGGGCCTGTAACCCCTGCCTGATCTCGTTGAGATGTTTGGTAGCAAGAATTTTGACGTAGCGTCCCAAAGGTATTTTCCAAAATGAAACATTTTCATGAGGTATGCACAAAACATCTTTTAGAAATAAACATTTATATGACATGCGTATAAAGTGTAAAAGCCTTGTCGAATTTGCCGAATATGACACGTATTCTGACCGAACGAACATCTTTTGGAGTCCTTATTATGATTTCTTCATGGTGCGTTTCCCAAAATTGTCCCAGTTTTGTTATGCGGGCGCGTGGGCAAGACTTAACTCTGGCGGGAATTGCTCATATCTCTTTTGGGATAACCAAACACATTCTGTTGCACGCGGGCCAATGGGAAGATTCCTAATGGTGTGACCGAAGCCGATTTAGGCCGCCTACGTATCCCCATGAGGGAATCAGGTCATGACGTAGTTCATTACAAGCGAAATTTGGTAAAGCTAAAATTTCTAAATGTGGGACCGAGGCCGATGTGGCCGCCTACGTATCCGCCAAGGGAATTAGGTCGAACGTAGTTCCAATTACAAGTAAAGGGGCTTTCTATTTTGAAGCGGTGAAACCCTATATGGGCTCTATACATGTCCCACCGAGGGAATGCATCTTTTTTACAATGCAAAGGGAATTACATGGAAAATAAATGCTCCTAAACGTAATATCTCTTTACCGCATCTGCGTTGATAGCTTTAGGCCATACTTCGCCATCCATCTCAGCTAAGATTAGAACTCCTCCACTTAATACTCGATGAACCATGTAGGGCCCTTGCCAATTAGGTGCGAACTTTCCTTTAGCTTCACTTTGATTCGGAAATATGCGTTTCAAAACCAATTGTCCCGGTTTGAATAACCTTGGCCTTACTCTCTTGTTAAAAGCTCTGGCCATTCTGTTCTGATAAAGCGCCGCGACGCATGCGTTCAACCTCTTTCGTCAATCGGCGTCGGTTTCACAACGATTTTGTATCCATTCGGCTTCGCTCAACTCGGCTTCTTGGATAATTCTCAACGATGGTATTTCCACCTCTGCTGGTAGCACGGCCTCTGTTCCATAGACCAAAAGATATGGTGTTGCCCCGGTAGAAGTCCGGATTGTGGTGCGATAACCCAAAAGTGCAAAAGGCAAATGTTCATGCCACTGTTTGTAGTTGATGATCATCTTGCGCAATATCCTCTTGATGTTCTTGTTGACTGCTTCTACTGCTCCATTCATCTGAGGCCGATACGGAGTGGAATTACGGTGAGTGATCTTAAAATTCCCACATATCTCGCGCATCAAGTTACTGTTGAGATTGGTTCCGTTATATGTTACAATCGACTCAGGAATTTCAAATCGGCAAATGATGTTGTTGCGAACGAAATCGACTACCACCTTCTTCGTCACTGATCTGTGTGATGATGCTTCTACCCATTTAGTAAAATAGTCAATTGCTACGAGGATGAATCTGTGCCCATTTGAGGCAGCGGGTTCGATAGGGTCGATGACATCCATGCCCTAAGCTGCGAATGGCCAAGGAGAACTTGTCACATTAAGTTCATTCGGAGGTACTCGAATCAAATCCCCATGAATCTGGCACTGCCGACATTTCTGCACAAAGCGGATACAATCTGTTTCCATCTTCATCCAAAAATAACCTGCTCGCAGAATATTTTTCGCCAAAATGAAGCCGTTCATATGAGGTCCACATGTCCCTCCGTGTATCGCTTCTACTAGCTTGCTCGCCTCTTGAGCGTCGACACATCTCAATAAACCCAGTTCTGGAGTCCTCTGGTATACAATCTCCCCATTCAAAAAGAAATGGTTTGCTAATCTTCGAAGTGTTTTCTTCTGAATGTTGGTTATGTCATCCGGATACTCTCCTGCTTTGAGGTATCTTTTGATGTCATGGTACCAGGGATTCCCGTCTATTTCTTTATCTATATGAGAGCAATAAGCAGACTATTCCAGCACACTCACTGTGATCGGATCAATGTAATTCTTGTCCGGATATTGAATCATGGAGGATAAGGTTGCCAATGCATCAGCGAATTCATTCTGGATCCTTGGGACATGCTTAAATTCTATATTATCGAACCTTACGCAATTCCTTCACGCAATGCAGGTGGGGAAGTATCTTCATATTCTTGGTTGCCCATTCACCCTGTACTTGATGGATCAGCAAGTCTGAATCACCTATGACCAGTAAATCTTGTATATTCATATCTACGGCCATTCTGAGTCCTAAATGCAAGCTTCATATTCTGCCATATTGTTGGTGCATAAAAATCTGAGCTTCGCGGTGATCGGATAATGCTGACCTATTTCTGAAACCAAAACTGCTCCAATGCCAACTCCCTTGAAGTTTTCCGCTCCATCGAAGAACATCCTCCAACCTGGGTAATCCTCTGAGATATCTTCTCCGACAAACAATACCTCCTCATCAGGGAAGTAGGTTCGAATGGGCTCATATTCCTCATCGACCAGGTTCTCAGCAAGATGGTCAGCTAATGTCTGCCCTTTACGGCTTTCTGTGTGATATACACGATATCAAACTTGCTCAACATAATTTGCCATTTTGTTAGTTTTCCAGTAGGCATGGGCTTCTGAAGGATATACTTAAGCGGGTCCATCCTCAAAATAAGGTAAGTGGTGTATGCTGCTAAATAATGCCTGAATTGCTGGGCGACCCAAGTTAACGCGCAACAAGTACGTTCCAGTAGAGTGTAACGAGCTTCATACACTGTGAACTTCTTACGTAAATAATATATGGGCTGCTCCTTTCTCCCTGTTTCATCGTGTTGCCCAACACACATCCAAAAACATTTTCTAATACGGACAAATAGAGTAGCAAAGGCCTCTCTGGTTCTGGCGGTACTAAAACTGGCGGATTAGAAATGTACTCTTTGATTCTGTCAAAAGCCTGCTGACAATCCGTTGTCCATTTGGTAGTTGCATCCTTCTTCAACAATTTGAATATCGGCTCGCATATCACGGTGGACTGAGCTATGAACCTGCTGATGTAGTTGAGACGACCAATGAAGCTCATTACGTCTTTTCTGCTTTTCGGGGGAGGTAACTCTTGGATGGCTTTTATTTTTGAAGGATCCAGTTCAATCCCTCTTCTACTCACTATAAAACCCAATGACTTCCAGCGGACGCGAATGCACACTTCGCGAGTTGATTTGATTATACTGTCTTAGCCGCTCAAAGAACTTCTTCAAGTTCGCCAAATGGCCTTCCGCTCTTCGCGACTTGATGATGACATCATCCTCATAGACTTCAATTTCCTTATGGATCATGTCATGAAAGGTGGTAGTCATGGCTCTCATGTATGTAGCGCCCGCGTTCTTGAGACCGAACGACATTACTCGATAATAATATACCCCCCACGGGGTAGTGAATGCTGTCTTTTTTGCGTCCTCCTCTGCCATAAGCATCTGATGATAACCAAAGCGATCGTAACGACTGTAGTTCATGCTTCGCACAATTGTCGATGAGTATATGAATGTTTGGAAGAGGAAAGTCATCCTTCAGGCTAGCTCTGTTGAGGTCTCTATAATCCACGCAGACTCGGACCCTTCCATCTTTCTTCTTTACCGGCACGATATTTGCTAACCAAGTAGGGTACTTTGCAACTCGAATTACCTTTGCGTCAAACTGCTTAGACACCTCCTCTTTGACTTTCAAACTCATGTCTGGTTTGATCTTTCTTGGCCTTTGTTTTACGGGAAGATAAGATGGCTCAATAGGCAACCTGTGTGCGACGATATCCGTACTCAACCCTGGCATATCGTCATACGACCAAGAAAACACGTCGGTGTATTGTTTCAGGAGGTCAATCAACTCTTTCTTCTGTGTGACACTTAGGTGGGCGCTGACCCTAGTCTCTTTTACAATTTCCTCATCGCCTAAGTTTATCAACTCAGTTTTTTCTAAATTCGGTTTAGGCCTATTCTCAAAGTTTTCCAGCTCTTGGCCAAGCTCTGATTGTGGACATTCTTCATGTTTCTCGGGGTTATGCTCGCCATTTGAACTTTGTTCGCTGGTTTCATTACATGTCATATTCGCATTATCGACAGGTTTATTAATATGATCGCTGAAAGAAGAATGCGTAAAAAAAAAATTAATTTTAACACAAGCAAGTTTTAAAGCTGCAAAAATATCCTGGAATTTATGATGAAAGCAAAATGCGAGATTAAAAACATATTAAAGAAAAGTAAATGCAGGTCTGTTTTTCTTTTTTAGATATAAAGTCACATCGCTAGAACTATCATAAACTCTACCAAGCTCCTCGGAAGGTCAGGACAGAGGTGCAAGTCCAATTATTCAGGTTGTATCCATGCTCTGCATCCCAAATGGTGGGCTCTTCCTCGTGATCCCCTGGGATCATACAACACTCTGCTTCATCTTCACTACGAACAGATTCTGGAACCTTGCTGCAAGATCCTCTGGGTCATCTTCTTTCAGCATCTGGCTGGTGCAGTCTTTGACGAACGACTGACTCAGGGGCGGAATGGGCATAGGCAAGGGAATGTCTTCCTTTTTCTGGAGGCTCGCAGTCACCAAATCCTTCGAGGTGGGCTGGTACCCCAAATCAAAAGTGTCCTTCTTCCCAAACAACTGGATAGGCTCTGTGATTCCTTTCATACCAGATCCAAGACCTATGCCGGGCTCAAACCCATTTCTTAGCATTTCATTGGCTATCATTGTGAGAGAACGTGGCAGCTGCAACGGTCTGACCCTGCTGGCGCTCTTGATCTCATTAACATGAAAGACTGAACCATCCAACTGTTTTATGTCCTCTATGACAGGGACTGCATAATCGGTATTGATGTTTCCCTTTTTATCCCCAAGTACTATTGCTTCGCGGTGATTCCATATAAACTTTAGGCACTGATGCAAGGTGGACGGGACTGCACCAGCCTCGTGAATCCACGACCTTCCTATCAACAGATTGTAACATGTAGCAATATCCAATACTTCAAACTCCACAACGAATTCTGCAGGTCCGATCAGCAGCGTGAGATCAATTTCGCCTTCGACACCCCTATGGACTCCGTCGAAACCTTTGACCCTGATATGACTTTTATGAATTTTCTTGCAGTTTGTCCCCAATTTCAGCAGCGTCGACATGGGACAAATGTTGACGGCCGAGCCTCCGTCAATCAGCACTGTTGAAACAATCTTGTTTGCGACCTGGATGGTGATATTCAATGCAAGATTGTGTCCGACGCCACCAGCAGGTAACTCATCATCGTGAAAGGCGATTCTGCGGGCCTCTAGCACTTGTCCGACAAAAAGCTGTCAAGTTCTCGTCTGTTGTACCCTCTGGAACATATGCATCTTTCAGTACCTCCAATAACGCAACCCTGTGTGGGGCCGAATGCATAAACAGTGAAAATATAGAGATATGTGTTGATGTTTTCTTCAACTGCTCCACGACAGAATATTCTTTAGTGGGCATCTTCCTCCAAAACTCCTCAACTTCAGCCTCTGTCACGGGTTTCTTTTGTGGTACCTCTCTGGCTGCCTCTACAGGTGTGTAATATCTCCCTGACCTGGTTATACCTGCAGCGGTGACTTCTATGGCTTGCTTCCCAATTTCTCTATGATCTAATCTGATTGGCGGCTCCCAGCCGGGTATCTAAGCAACTGTGATTGAACCATTATGTCTCGACGGTGCCCTTTCCAGCTCAAATACTACTTTCTTTCGAATATTGGCAACAGGGGCGACGAAAGCAGAAGGTTCAGCTTTCCCTTCACTTCGAACTGATCAGATGGTTCCCTCCAAGTTGTATTCCTCATCTAATGTTATCAAGTGCACATTGGTGTCACCGTGGTTTGGCAAGGGATTATCATGCATGTTTGAGGCATGATCCTTCAGCTGAATTACCCCTTCTTTGATCAATGCTTCGATTTTGTCCCTGAGGGAGTAGAAACTTTCAGTGTCATGCCCTGGGCTATTGGAGTGATACGCGCAACGCTTATTCTCATCATACCATCTTGGGATAGGGTTAGGAATCCTTCTTGGAATCAGTTGGATTAAGCATGCAGCTCGCAGCCTTTCGTATACTTGGGGTATGGGTTCAGCCAGTGGGGTGCAAACTTTGGGTGGTCTTCCTTCAAAATTCGTGTTTGGTCTGGGTGCATTGGGCGCTCTATTTTGTTGGCGGGCTTGATGGGCGGGTCGATGCGGGGCAGGATAAATGGATGCTTGGAAAGCGTTATATATAGGCTGTGTGTGATAGTTGGGTGTGGGACAGGTGTATAGTGAGGTGTGAAGTTTTGGTTACTTGTGTGGTAGTATGGGGTTTGATAGGATGGGTTTAGTACGTTATGAATGCTTCGGGTTTACGTTCTTGTATGAACATGGAAGGGGAAACTGTCTCTTTCTTCTTTTGTGAAGTACTCCCGATCGTCCCTGACTGAATTGCCTTATTAGTTGCCTACAATGCTTCCAAATTCGTAATCCTACCAGTTTTAATACCTTCTTCCACGAAGTCGCCCATTCTGACAACTTTCGCAAAATTCCGTCCGATGACGCTTATCATTCGCTTATAGTAGGTTGCGTCCTTCAACGATTGTGCGAATAGAGTGGTCATCTCACTCTCCGCCATGGCTGGTTGTACTTTTGCTGCCTATGAACGTCATCTCATGGCGTACTCTCTGAACGTCTCTGTCGACTTCTTTTCTAACTTCATCAAATAAAACCTATCTACAACGGTTTCTGTATTGAACCTGAATCGCTCCACAAAGTCTTGGGCCAATGCATTCCAGCTATTCCATTTCCGCGGGTCCTGGATAGTATACCAGTCTAATGTCTCGCCGGTCAAACTTCGAATGAATAACTTCATAACGACTGTTGGGTTCTTTCATACTCCGATCAGCTTGTCACAATATGACCTCAAGTGTGCACGGGGGTTCCCCTTCCCATTGAATAAATCAAACTTGGGCACCTTGTACCCCACAGGTAGCTCCACATCTGGATGCATGCAAAGATCCTCGTAATCTAATCCTTCATGACCCTTATCCGATCGCATGCTCCGAACAGCTTCTTTTAATCTATGAATCTCTTTGGCCACGTCCTCATCCATTTTAGCTCGAGCTTCCCTCTTCATTTCCTCGTAATGATTCGTTTCCTGGGGGAGCACAGGGACGGTAAAAGGCTGGGTTTCTGTTGTGTATGTTGGTGGTCTGGGTTGTTTGTTGGGGCTGGTAATAGGTATGGTGTGTAGGTATTGGGTAGTTTGGTGATTCGGGCTGATTGGGGTGAAGTAAGTAGGCGGGGGCTGAGATATATGGGTAGTAAGAGGATCACTTTGAGGGTGGGGTTGAGGATTGGCTGGGCGAGGGACAGTTTGACATGAATCGGTAACCGGTATTCTTTGTGGGGAGTTTTGGGAGATATGTGGTGGTAGAGGTCGATCTGGGATAGTTTGTGACGTAGTGGCCCTTTGCTCTGGTATAGGGGTATTCAAACTAAGGGATAAGTTTGTCAGATTTCGTAGTCTTTCCATCTCAACCTGCATGTCGGCAATTTGTTGCAGTAGTTGTGCGATGCATTCTTCTTGACTAGTGACATTTCTCCCTTCCAGAAGTCTTGTTTACGACAGAATAATTCCCAAACCATTTGGCTCAGACGCCCCCGAGCCAGTCATGTCATCATTTCGTGTCTTGGACCTGGTAAAGTGTTGATGTTCTGACATTGTTGAATCAAATACGAACCATCCCTTTTTGGGGAAATAATAAATCCTTCTACAATGTAGCAAACGGAGTTAGCATAAAGCACATGATTTGCAAACATGTAGCAGATATATTACACATAGCACATTAAAACGTTTCCTAACATGCAGGGGGACCTCCTTATGCCAGAGGTAGGCCGAAGCGTCAAATATGAGATAATGATAGATTGGTCCGAGCCATCGGATCGAAATGCTTTTATTGGGAATAAAAGCTAAGATTAAATTGTAACAAAGAAGTGTCAAAACTTTAGATATAAAGATTATTCCTAATGCTACATTATGCTGACGGAGAATGTGGTGGTGGTGTAATAGTGTTTCTAGGTCATGCTCCTGCATTTTCCAAATATTGCCTGATATTTTGTAGTTGAACCCACATCCCAGGGGAGATGGTGTTGCTCTCTAATCTGCAAACTTTCACCCAATTGGTCATGTTGATATCCTCGAAACCCTGCTTGCCTTTGGGACTCGGACTACCACAATCTTCCTTGAACCATGCATAGTATTTAGTTGTACCTCCTGCTTGCTCATATTTGACATCTATTTTCTCAATGTAGTTCCATTCATCAAGGATTTGCTTCTTTCTGGAAAAGGTGCAATTTACCCCAAACGCGACCTCTGAATCTTTCATGTCTGATCGGAGAGGGATTACCTGTTCTTGATCAAACTGGCGGAGTACACGCAGCGGAGCATATGGCTGAAGCCCCTTAATCCGATGAGCTCGATGTAATAACGGTCTCTGCTCCTTACATAAGCCTTGTTGATACGGGATAGCAGTGGGTACCTCCATTGTACTTGGTTGCTAGTGCGGGGATGCCAGAAATTCATACCAGTCCCTAGTACCGACCGGCGACACAAATCGCTTCATCCTGTCGTAAAAACTTACAATCCTATAATCATTGCTAAAACAAATGTCTGTTATATTCGATCGCTGATAAAAGTGTTCCATGACCCACATCTGTATTGCATCCCTCGAAGAAATTGGTTTCCCTTCGCTTGCATTTTCCCAGAGCTCGAAATATCTCAGCTAGGATCATGGGGACCAAAGTAAGTTGCGTGCCATTAATGCCTTCAAAAACCATTCGGGTCACAGAACATATGCAAGTGCTGATCCGTCCATGCTCGAGTGGAAACACTAGAGTGCCTAACAGAGCAACAGCGAACGCGGTATGTCGTCTAGTTTTCCACTGTCCCAGACTGCAAGAGAACTCTTTTCTAAACGACTGATAGCTATCTTGGCGACCATATCTCTCGTACAGATAATCTAGGGAAACCCAATTATTTTCAAAACAACGGAGTTTCTTTAGGCCCATGTAATGCAAGAATCTCTTTCCAGATTGACTATAAGGGATGATTTGTCCTCTGCCTTGGTAAGCTAAGCTCGTGAAGTAGTTGATTTCTTCCAACGTGGGGGTGAGTTCGAAGTCTTGAAATCTGAACACTGCCCTATCCGGATCCCAGAACTGAATCAAGGCCCTAACTATATGCTGATCTGGAGCGATGTCAAACAAAGCCATGAGACAACCTAATTTGCTTCTGATGGTCATTTTGTTGTTGCCGTCGAAATTCTCCCACCAAATCTTTAGCTTTGTCGGAACACCACTCACCATTCTGATTTCAGGTATTGTTGGAATACTGCTCATCCTATACATAAAACAAAAAATAAATACAAAATTTCCCAATGCTAGCATGTCACGTTAGGCTCGGATTCGTCCATCAATATCACGTAACACATAATATGTTGTTGGTCGTTGGGTCGTAAAAAACCCTTCGACAATTGGGTGGGCTTCCTAATTGTGGTGTCAATGCCAAGGATTGACCCACCTAGGGTAAATGCATGCATGCCTTAAAATAAGGGGTGGTATAGCTCTATACTAAGTTTCTAAGATTTGGCTCACTAGACGGAAGGTTCCCGAGCGGACAACTCATGTGAGAAGGCTACGCGGCCACCGGTTAGACCGGACACTCCACGTATATTACCAACTCTCCTAAATTTGGGTTTTGAAAAAAGAAGTTTGCTGATGCACCAAGCGCACCTCGCATGTAGTGTGTGATTGTGTGAATTTTCCAGAGTGGAAGGAATATGAGCGGAATGCCAGTTTAAGGAAAGCAGTAACAAATAGTGACTACAATAGTGACAAATAAAAGCAATTTATAATACGCAAGAAAATTAAGTGCAAAAGTAATTGCCAAATAATAATCCTAGGTCTGTTATGGTCAAGAACCTCAATCCCCAGTGGAGTCGCCATTTCTGTCACGCCCTTTTTCGACCGCGACATTATAAAACTCATGCTTAATAAAATGTTATAAAATAATAAACAGCTAAATGTGCTAAAAGGTGCTAAAAGGTTGCAAAAAAGTGCTAGAGTGCTAAAGGGTTCGCGGAGTCGACACCTAATTAGTTTGAGTGAATTAGGACACCTATATGTCAACTAGGTTAAAGTCAACATTAACTCCATTTTTTATGGTCTGCAAGACTAGTGTGAGATTCTGGGGAAGAGTTCTTTATTAATCTAGAAGGAAGGGATTAGGCACCTTCTAAGATCCGTTAACTTGCGGTTGTCCTGTCAAACCTAGGGTAAATTATTATGCTATAGAAAATGCATTTTTTTGGAAAGTACTTTAAGCAAAAATATTTGTAAGTATAAAACGTATTCTTTGACCAATATGAGAATGCAAGATTTAAAATATATAAAGTTAGTTTTGGTAAAAAAAAAACATACCTCTTAAAGTAATTGGAAAACGTATGAAATTATCTTACAAGGTGTGTATATTGCTTAACAGGATATAGAAATAATAGTGCAAAAATTCTTATGGCAAATAAGTACCTACAAAGTAAAATGTGAAAATGTTTATTATGCAAGGGGTAATAAAGTATGATAAAAAATATATTTTTTATATGAATGTTAATAAGAGTTTATGAAAGGATGGGCTAGGAATATTTTGATGACTAATACCCTAGCTATATGACTAGTTATGCAAGTGAGGATTGTTAAGTGGTTTAGTATAGCTTAAACTATATATGGCAAGTTTTTAAATAATTAATTTAAAGGAAACAAATTTTAATGTCACGACTACCTCTTAATAACGACTTCAAGCTTAAATATACTAAATGTCCTACTAATGTAATGTTAGCGTTAGACAATTGATTTACAATAAATGAATGGGGGCGGGGTAGGAAATAATAAGACGACTCGAGGAATGGCGATGTCATTTCACCCATGGTTTGGAATTTCGGATGTGGATAGAGAAGTGCACATAGATGCGGGTTTTCATTTGCTGTAGCTTGTGATGAGTCTCATCATGAGACCCTTCATATTTTGTTCCAATGCGTTTCATGTAACAAAAGGAATAAGATAAGGATTAGTACAAGCCTAAGCTTATCGATAATGCGAGTAAATAAGACACTCACGTGGATTTATACATGCATCCAGAATCCAATTGCTACTTAAATTTGTAACAGTCGAGAATAACATATGCAGCCCAAACAGTGATTTTCAAGTTTTACCAGAAAACTAGTTTTAAAATATGCATGGGACAGGACTTAAGAGTATATGATATCACTTAATATGCTCAAGCTTCAGCACGTAGTGGCACAGTTCACTCACAACCAAGCAAGTACATGCCAAGGTAAATAGAAAAGTAATTCAAGCCACATACACGAACTGAGTAGGAAGACAGATAGGTAGATATGTTATAGGAACTAACAGAGTATGCATAAGTATTCAACAGATGCCACAAAATGAAGAAAGTTGATTTCCAAGCCTAGAATGTCATTTTTTATATTATTTCAGAGATTATAAAACTCCAGCCTATTCATCCATTCCCTGGTTCAGGATTTTGCATTACAGAATTCAGGTTAAGCAAGCAGATTCCCACACATCTTATTTATCTTCATTTAAGGCAACCCAAATGACTGGAATAAAACAAGATACTGACCATCATCACTACGATATCTATCCTATCAGTTGGGAAGAACATGGACAAGTTTAGAACACCAAATAGACATACACTACATGAGACCTGGTTACCAGTTAAAGGTAAAGTGCGGACAGGAATGCAATTTTGACACACGATAACTCTAGACTCTAAATGCGTTGGACAGTGATGTATATGATATACCCAGGAACATATAGGGATGTATCACTTCGGCATACACCAGATGTATTCCAATTAAACCAGATATATAAAAAAAATGGACAAAAACCGACGAGAACAGCTAGAGTTTATGTGATCTCACAGATTGTGGAGGGCTGAACTATATTTAATAAATCGAGTTCTCCAAATTCATAAATTGTGACTCTTGCCAATGAAAACAAATCATTATTCACGTCATATAACTTGGCCTTAGATTAGTTAAAGCAGACTAATCCGGCATCATATTTAAACAACAAATACGGCTAAATGATTAATAAGCAGAAGATTCAACAAGCACATAAAAACGTCGCAGATGCTGACAACAATTAACTAATCATGTTCAGCAATCAACTCGACATAACTAAGCCATCGCACGAAACACATATTACACGCATTAATATCAAGCAAAATCTTAAGACTTAGAAGGGTAAAATATTACCTTCTCCGGGCAGCGAACCGAGGCAGCGTATCAAGTCGTCGATCCACTCAGAGTGTATTGCTATGCGAATGAAAAATGGCAGAGCTTTTTCTTGGAGAGTAGTTGCTGGTTCTTAATTGGTATTGAGAGAAAAGGGGTTTGAGGATTTTGAGTATCGCTATTAGACTATAGTTTCTTCGATGCCTCCCGATTGTGTTATTTACTGATGCTAAAAGATGTCTGTTCTTTCGATTCCCTCCTGTTGCTGGAGGGTTCTTCCCGATCTTGAAAGCTGCCTCATGCATGTGTTGGAATTCCTATTTATAGTTATCCCCCTGGGTTTAGATTTTAAGGTAAGCTTTTATGGCTGATTCTGGGTTGCCGATTTTGTAAGATTCTTACCATATAAGGGGCGATTTTTGTGTGATTTGCGGATATATTATTTTTTGCCATAAAGGGACGATTTGGTTCTATTCGGTTATGGTAAGTTATGATTTTGATTTAGGTGCTTGATTTGGGTGATTTTGAATGGTACTGGTAGGGGAAAGGAACCCAGATTTCTTGGCGAGAATCGTGGCATGTCGATTTGGGAGGGGTGTGCGGCGGTTTGAGTGTAAGCTTTAGGTTTAGGGTTCTCTTTAGGTTTAAGGGAGAGGGACGATGGAACTCATGGAAGTGTTCTGGGCTGAGGGTGCGGCAGGCTTGAATATTTTTTAGGGTTCTTGGTTTCCTAATTTTGGCTAAGCTTAAGGGTTGTGGAGGGGAGAAAAATAGAGATAAAGGGTTGAAGGGGAGTTGGGCCGCGGGTGTGGGCTGGGTAATGGGCTGGGCGATTTATTGGGTAGGGAGTGGGCTGGTAATTATTTAATTAGGTATTAGTTTTAGGTGTGTTATTAGTTTTAGGTGTATTATTTAATTAGTGGTGAATTAAATTATTTCAATTGTGATTAAATTATTTAGGTGCTTGAGTTTAAATTATTACAAAAAATAAAGACGAGCGTGCTATTTAATTTAATATTTTATAATGCGATGCTGTTAGAATCTTATTTATTATGTGTATTTTGCGATGTTAAATTAAAATTGAATGAGGTTTAGATTAAATTATTTAAATGCTAAGTGCAGATATGATATTTAAGGACTGCTTAAATGCTTTTATAAATGCGACGCTATTATTTAAAAATCTTATTTATTGTGCATTATTTATCATTAGTTAAGCTAAAATTAAATTATCTTAATACGACTTTAGGTGCTACAATAATTATGAAATTGTTTTGCGTATTAATAAATGCGACTATGCTATTTGACACGACGTAATTGCTAAATTATTTATTTACGTATTTATTATTATTAATTATCATTTAAGAATTGTTTGAGTTTTAATTAATGGGAAATAGGACTTATGAATAATATTCATGAAATTGTTGTTATTAAAATGACGAATGCGGATGTGAAACTCAAGGTGTGCACGTAAAATGTGGTGCCATTATTAAATTGCTTATTTACGCATGTATTAATATTTATTGTTGCATTTTATTATTGTTATAAAATTGTAAAAAAAAATATTTTGAAAAATTTGTGTAATTTTATAGTTAATGACTGGACGGGAGAGTCAAAATTGGGTGTCAACAAGGACCTTATGTTCTTGTGTGAGTCAAACCCCTTAGCATAAGTTTAACTAAGACAGTGTGACTTAGGTTAATCCAAACTAAGGTTTCTCTTTGGTGTAAGTTTGGTTAAGACTTGTGACTTACTAAACCCAAACTTAAGGAACCCCCTTTGGTGTGAGTGGACGTTGGGACTGTGTGACCCAACCAAACCCAAGCCTAGGGTGTATCTTAAGGTTTCCGGCCAACCTTATTAGTTAGTATTTGGGCTTGTACTTAGCAAACCCGGTTTAGTCCTTGTTAAATTGGTCACACTCATCTTGGTGTCGACTCGGGCATTAGAAACCCCTTGTCATTATCCATGCCATATCGACTGTGTCCATTGCTTATATCGACCGTCCAAATACTTGGATTGTACTCGAGTTTGCACCTAGCATCCTGTGTCCATCCCTTGTCCAAACCATCTCATTCATTTAACCATCACATCCCACATTACCTTACAAACATCCACAACAAAGGCCAAGCCCCGGAACCTCCCATAATTTCGCATTCTAATCCGACAACACAAAATAGTCCACTAAACATCCTTCACCGGAACTCACTGTGTCAACCTTCTTCCGTATCCTTGCCACCACCCAACCGGCAAGTTCCGACCACCAACACCACCCTTGACACACCCGTAATCATCCCATAAGACTTCTTGACCCAATTACCTACTCAATTACCCAAAAAAGTCCCAAAATCCCCACTGCCCGTCTAGTAACAGAGAACCCTAGAACCCTTTTTCCAATCCATTTTTGCATCAACTTGTTCCCTGACGAACACAGTCCCACTTACCCTCACTTGCCCCTCCGTACTTACATATATTTTGTATCAGATCAAGGCGCTCCCGTCCCACACCTTGACATGATAGCCATCACAAAAAAACACTTACAAACAAAGAAGAACTTCGAAAACTCGTTAGTGACATGTTTGCGAAACATGAGCCCATCCTAAGAAGAGAATGTGCTCTGCAAGCCTTTTATGATCATGAGTGCTTCAAAGTTTTCAAATCGAGGCTCAAATCATTTGCTTCTGATTGGTACGAAAATCTAACAACCAATCGAAAAAGAAGTGGCAAGACCAAGATTGTCTCTTGGAAGAAATTAAAGAAGCATATGATAAGGAATTTTTTTCCAAGGGAAAGTCTACACTTCAAGCTCCCCACACGTTGCCAAGGAAAAATTGAAGTGGTGTCTTGCCGCACCTTTGGAGGCATGATTGAGAAACCACAAAGGAGAGGTACCACAAAGTCTTACATAAACCCTTCAATGTCAAGAAAATGGGAAACTCTTTTTTTCAACCCCTTATACGATCATGAAATTGAAGATCAAAGGGTAAAAGAGGGTAATACTTCTTTTACTAATACATTCTATGATCAAGGAGTTATAGAGTCACAACGGGGATAGACATAAAGAGAAAAAAATGTTTCCAATGTCGAGAATTGGGACACTTTGTCAGGGAATGTCCTAAACCCCGAGCGGTGACGAATGAAGATAATGGGAACCCCTTGGAGGAATTTGAGGCCAAGGAAGAACATGAGACCCCTTTAATTAATGCGCGTGAGATAGAGAAGGAGCTTAATAAGGGGAGTGCTATAGGTGCCGACTCAAATGAGCCTTTGGATGTTGCATGTGCATATGGGTTTACAATCGGACCATCTCTGATGATAAGTAGTGAACACTCTCTTGATTTATTTCCAATAAATTCATTACCCAACCCTCAAGAATATGCACACAATCCGGCCAAGAAGATGATATTGATGGAGTCAAAATAAAATGAAACTTGGCACACGTGTTCAAAGTCGAGAGGTCAAAAACTTCATCATGGGGAACAAACTTCCTATGCCAAGGTTGAAAGGCCTTTTTGATAGATTAAGTGAAGCCAAATTGTTCATCAAGATGGAATTGAGAAGTGGCTACCATCAAGTGTAAATCCAAGGAGAAGGTGAAGATGGTCTTAAAGATCAACTCGGGTTTAATGCCATTCGGGTTGTGCAACTTTCCAAGTCCCCTCGTGAGTTACATACAAAAGGTGTTACAACCATCTATGGTTTGCACTACATCATCCGAGGGCATATGTGATAATCCAACCACGGTGCAATCTATGTCAAACCATGAAGGGCCACTGGGAGTCAAACGTTAGACTAATGTAAATGCCATATTTCTCTCTCATGCAAGATTGAATTATGTACCGTGCCATTATTCTATTTATGGCAAGGGATTATATCTTATGAGATCTGTGACCCAATATGGACAACATTTTGAATCAAATCATTGGTCTCATATTTGGATCCATATTTGGATAGAATTAAGGAAGATATCAACAAGATAAAATTTCTGCTCCTATCTAATGGTGAAAAATTGGATCAACACTTGTTGAAACAAAAATTCACATTTAGGCGACAAAAAATTGAGGACAAATTTCTTCAAAGAAGGGGGGAATGATGTAAATCAACCCGCGAAATTAAACTCCCAAGATAAGTCGAGAAGAGATTTACTAAGGTTGTCAACAATGGCACGCCATTATAGAATTAACATACCTAACATGACATGGAAAATGGAATGGAGTTAGAGTTGTGACATGAAGATTTAAAAAGTCTTGTATTTTAGGAGTTCTTGTTTGGTCTAGGCCGTGACCATGTATATTATTTTAGCTTATCTTTATTTACTAGCTTGATATTAGCTTAGGACATAGTATGCTATGTAAAAACTATATTAGGACATAATTAATAAGTCATAAAGATGACTAGACCGAGAGTACACCATGGAAAGGACAAGTGATGACTTGGACGACAAAGTGGCAAGGACAAGAACATCTAGAAGATGGGGAATTCAAGGAGAGACTTTATGAACTAACAAGTTCATGAAGTTAGCTATATTGAAGACTTCAGGTCGTCCAAGGAGAGAGGAGTTGGCTGATATGATCATCAAAACAAATACCAAGAATAGAAGCTTTCAACACATTTCAAGAAGATGAGGTTGTTGAATGAATTTATGATCTAACAAATTCATGAATATGGTTACATGGGAGACCTCAATCTCGTCCCAGAGAAGAGGAAGAGGTGGCCGAAACAACTTGGTCTCCAAGTCACTCCAAATTCGTTCACACTTGGCCAAACACCCAAGTAATTTGTGTCCCTTAGTTTTCTTCTAAAATAGTCTATTTTGTACTATAAATAGAGGCCTTAGGCCATTGTAAAATGGAGAGTTTGTTCATAGTATAAAGTTGAGTTTTACTCATTGCTAAGTGTTTCAACTCGGGATTGTTATTCTTAGTTAGTTCTTCGGGAGAACATTTGGTAATTGTGTGAGCCAAGCCCCTTAGCGTAAGTTTAACTAAGACGGGTGTGACTTAGTTGAATCCAAACTAAGGTTTCTCTTTGGTGTAAGTTTGGTTAAGACTTTGTGACTTAACTAAACCCAAGCTTAAGGAAACCCCTCTGGTGCGAGTGGACGTTGGTATTAAAGGAAATCAGTATTCTAAGCGAAATCAGTAAAATAAAAACTGGGAAAAGAAACAAAAAGTTGAGGAAAAGGTATAGTAGAGAAAGTTCAACAATGTGATTCTTTCTCTTCCAGCATCTCACTATATTGGCAATACAAATAAAAACTAGAACAGAATAAACCCAAAACTAGTGTCTATCTTAAGGTTGTTGGCCAACCTTACTTGCTTAGTATTCGAGCTTGTACTTAGCAACCCCAGTCTAGTCCTTGTTAAATTGGTCACCCTCATCTTGGTCTCGGCTCGGGCATTAAAAACCCCTTGTCATTGTACAAGCCATATCGACTGTATCCGTTGCTTATATCGACCGTCCAGACACTTGATTTGTACTTGGGTTAGCACCCAACATCCTGTGTCCATCCCTCGTCCAAACCATCTCATTACTTTCACCATCACATCCCACAGTACCTTAAAAACCGACATAACAAAGGCCAAGCCCTGGAACCTCCCATAACTTCGCATCCTATTCCGACAACACAAAACAATCCACTAAACAACCTTCACCGGAACTCATTGTTTCAGCCTTCTTCCGTAGCATTTTCACTACCCAACCGCCAATTCCCGACCAACAACACCACTCTCGACACACTTGTAATCATCCCATAAAATTCCTTGACCCAATTCCCTATACAGTTACCTGAAACAATCCCCAAATCCCTACTGCCCGGCTAGAAATCGAGAACATGAGAACCCATTTTCCAATTCATTTTCATGTCAACTTGTTCCCAAATTCAGCCCCACTTACCCTCACTCACCCCTCCGTACTTACATCGCACCCCATTGCCCAACAACCATTCTCAAATTTCTATTTCATATTTTTTTACTTTTATAAAAATATGAAATTTTTTCTTACCTCTCCCCTTCCGCTCTAACCCCCACCTACCCCTCCTCCACCCTCTACCCTCCACCCCATCCTCAAATTTCTATTTCATATTTTTTGTTACTTTTATAAAACAATTATTAAAAATATAAAGTTTTTTCTTATCTCCCCCCCCCCTTTCACCCCCAATCCATTCCCTACCCCCATTCTCAAATTTCTTTTCATATTCTTTTTACTTTTATAAAAAAAAACTATAAAAAAATAAAATTTGTTCTTACCTCCTACCCCCTCCACCCCATGCCCTACCCTCATTCTCAAATTTTTATTTCATAGTTTTTTACTTTTATAAAAAAATTATTAATTTTTTTTTTATTTACCCCCTGCCCTCCCACACCACCCCGAAGTTTTTATTTTATATATTTAATTTATTTATATATAAAAATTTATTAAAAATAAGAAATTTTTCGTACCCCATCACCCAATCCCCCCCCCCCCCCGCCCCTGCTCTCCCACCCCACCTCCACCCGAAGTTTTTACTTTATATATTAATTTTACTTGTACAAATAATTTATAAAAAAATGAGAAACTTTCCTTACCTCACTACCCAGCCCCTCTCTGACCCTCTTCCCCCCTCCCCCGCTACCCCCTGCCCTCCCATCCATTATTTTATATATTTATTTTGCTTTTATAAAAAATGAAAAACTTCTTTAAAATTATATTCTTATTTAAAAAATAAAGATATCAAAAAATCAAATATCATACAAAATAAAATAATATCATAGAAGGTAAGTTTGAAATTTATAAAAGTAATGGGTCAAGTTGAACAAGTTGAGTTATGATCCATCATTTAATCCATCTTGACCCGCCCATCCTAGCCCATGTAAGCTTTGGGCGGGTTGGACATTGATCCATCTATTGATTCAACCCGTCTTGACCAGCTCAATTTCAACCCAAACGGTCCATCTAACACCCTACTAATAACTAAGTAATGGAACAGTGGAAAATACTAAAATGCCCTTAATCGACTGTGCTACATATTTCTTTTCTTCATCAAAAGGTATATTTTTACTACTTCCCTTCCAATTAATCAATTCCAATATTATGGATTAGCCAGCTTTTATAAATGACCATTACTTCATTACTGCAAAACAAATAAAGCACGACATCCTTTTTTTAGTTTAATCATTAATTCCCACATCATGGTCATTGACAAACCGTATATCAAATTAAACTTCTACTTAATTAGGAATCGTGGCTCACGATCATGACATATTATTACGTATACAATGCATCTGCATGTCACTACCTAGAAATGCAATGCATTTCAATTATTTTAATTTAACCATCAACACAACCTTTTCTTTTGTTTTCATCATGACATGTATTTGTGCGGATAATATTTTAATTTCACCATCAACACAACCTTTTCTTTTGTTTTCATCTTGACATGTATTTGTGCGGATAATAATGGAGCAAGGGATCCAAAGATAATTTTGTGGCCTTAGGGTCACAAGTTCGATTCTCGGCGGATCGTTATAAGGACGTATCGCCGTATTCTGATCGGTAGCTTAACCGCGCGGCATGTTGCAGTGTGGGTTTGATACTCCCTCAGACAATCCATGTTGGGGGGTCGGACCTTGTAGCATTGATCCGTTGGTGGCGATCAGACACTGAATGCGGGGCGCGCATCCCGCGATTTACTTGGCGGTGGCGGCTAAGAACGGGTTTCATTCGCCTCCCGGAGCATAGTACGTCTTGTGCGGTCTAGCGATATGGAAATCTTAAGTAATCGAGGCACGAATTATCAAAAAAATAATAATATATATATATATATAATAATGGATCAAGAGATATGATAAGAGTCTTAGACATGGAAAAAAGGTGGAGGCACTATATATCAACGTTGAACTCCATAGGCTCCAACCAATATATAATAAGGGGGTCCTACGATCATTTTCGAATATTTCTTATTAATTAAAACGCGTTACTTAGAGATAGATATTCTTATATACAAATAAACATAAAAATATTTGATTGCATTTGAAAATTTCCCATGGAGTCCCTCGAATATATTTGAAGAATTTCCGACCAAAGCTCAACAACAATAAAATGATGAAACCTGACATATTGCATTTTTGAGTTTCCGACATAGTCAGAATAATTTATAGTAATAATATAATTTTCTTAAATCTGCAGTACATTCCATCGGAACTATCGACAATAAAGTTTGTGAAAGAAATAATTTCTTGATTATTTTCATTAATGAATGAGTATATATATAATTTACAATATTCATATTATGGAAAATCATATCGATATTCTACTCCCAAAACCCTATTCTATTTGTACAAGAATTCTACAATTATGATAAGTGTACAATGCTAATTAAATATAACAACACTACCAAAAATATCTTCCCAAACCGTGATATACTCGGTTATGTATACAGTGTATATCACGGTCCAAATCAGCTTCTGTTTCCATGATATACACGGTATACACAAGACATTGAATATGTCGTGTATATCATGATATCTTATCACACCCGCATGATCATAGCACGATGTCGTAAGTGGTAGATCGTTCTAAAATCTTCAAATAGAACCGAGGCAAGACCCTTAGTAAAGATGTCTGCAATTTGGTACCTAGAAGAGACACATAAGACGCGTACTTGTCCACGAGCTACCTTTTCACGAACAAAGTTGATATCCATCTCGATATGCTTAGTGCGCTGATGTTGAACCATATTATCAGAAAGATAGACTACACTGATATGATCACAATATACCAAGGTAGCTTTCTGAATGAGACAATGAAGTTCTAAGAGAATATTGTGTAACCAACATGATTCAGATACCATATTGGCTACCTGATGAAAGAAAGTCAAAGGACTTAAACTCTCAAATTAAGTCGAGAGGTATTTTACTAATAATGCCAATAATTGCACATCATTCTACACGTAGATGTCTAACATGGCATGGAAAATGGAATAGAGTTGGAGTTGTAACGTAATGATCTAAGAAGTCTTATATTTTCAGCCTTCTTGTTGGTCTTGGCCAAAACCATGCATTTCTTTTAGCTTGTTGTTTTCTTTTATTTCTTAGCTTAGCTATTAGCTCTTCGCTTAGGACATAGTATGCCATAAATTACTACGTTAGGACACAATTAATAGGTGATGTAAGGGGTGGAAAGCCGAGAGTCCTTGTCATAAGATGACTAACTCAAAAGGTCTTCCAAGAAAATGACTAGGTCGTGAGTTGGAGAACAAGTTGGAAATGACAAGAATGTTCTAGAATATGAGGCTTCCAAAATAAAAATTCATGAATTTAAGGACGACAAAGTTGTCCAAAGGGGAGATGAGGAGTTGGCCGAAATGGTTCATCAAACAAGTGCAAGGAATGAAAGCTCCTTAACACATTCCAAGAAGATGAGATTATTGAAAGAATTAAGTTCATGCATTCTTCCACTTGGACTCCACAAAGGGATGTGAAAGGGATTGAGTTTACCATTGTCTCCAAGTAAAGACCATTCATTTTTCCTTGATTTGGCCGAGGAGTTCCTTGGGCACTAAGTACACCCAAACTCGTTCACATGGTCGAAAGTGTACTAGTAGTTTGTGTCCTTTAGTTTTCTTTCTAGCGTAGTCTTTTAGTTACTATAAATAGGGGCATTTGGCCATTGTAAATTCGACAAGAGTATAGAAAAAATGAGTTTTACTCCAACACTAATTGTATTCACTTGTGTGTGTTTACTTTTATTCGGTTCTATGTGAGCCAAACCCTTAGTGTAAGTGGAAGCTAGAACTGTGTGACCTAGTCGAACCCAAACTAAGGTCCTTTCGGTGTAAGTGTTGATTAGTACTGTGTGGCCTAGTCAATACCCAAAATTGGGAACTCCCTTGGTGGTAAAAGAAGGTTAGAACTCGTGTGGATCAACTTATTCTAATCCATGGGTACTAAAAGGGCATCGATAACTCTCACTTGGCTAGTTCAAGGGCATTGCATCTAGTAAACTTCGGTCTTGACCTCGTGGTATTGATCACACAATCCTTAGTGTTAGTTCGGGAAATTGACTCTCTATTCCTCTATCCTTGGTCATATCATCCATTCCCCCATTCCATTTAAAGTCACTAAAGAACTAAATCGAAACAATCAAATCAACATTTAACCGAAATTTCATTCCCCTACTTGAATTTCTATCATACAAACCAACCTTTACTCCATACATCATAAACCGACCACTCTTACCTTCCACAATATCTCATAAACACCTCAACTAAAGTCCATCATCCGAAACACCACACAAATAACCGTCTAAGCCAAGCATCACCAAGTGATCTACCTAACACGACCTTCCGAGCACTATATTGTCTTGGTCTTGTCTCCACCAACCTCATCATTACCTAACCACCAAAGTCCAACCATAACAACCTGCCACAACACCTCCGGGACAACCTCCTAAAATGCCTCAATCTGCATCCCTCACCGAAATCACCACAGTCTCATTAATCTAAGAAGTCGAGAACCCGATATTGACATCCTACTTTGGGTCAACCCGAATATTCTCCACACCTGACCCACTTACCCATCCAACCCGCACCTTACTCACATCAGTTTGGTATCAGAGCAAGGATATCCCATCCCACACTTTGACACTATAGAGCAAATATGTGATGAACTCAAGAGGTTCCTAGTCAAGATTGTCAAAGATCAAGTACAAATCTTTAAAATGGAGCTTGAAGAACATACCTTGAAGAGTCAAGCCAATTCTGAATTTATACCTACTTATCCAAGATGTGAAGGCTTGGTACTCCAACATGAGTTGGAATTTCCACAAAATTCTTGGGGAATCTCAAAGGGATCAACTTTTCTATATCCGGTACAAAATAAGAGACAAGGTTGTAAGTTTATTACAAATGGAGGAAGTAGTTCAAAATTTGCCTCCATAGAAATGGTTAACAAATTAGAGTTTCCTACTTATGGTCAACCTCAGCCATATGACCTCCAATGGGTATATGAAGATGGAGAACTAAATAGATGGCCAGACGGAAGTGACCAATAGAACCTTTGGTACCTTGTTAAGAGGATTGGTGAGAAAAATAACCAAGGATTGGGATCTAAAGTTGGCACACACAGAATTTGAATATAATAGGAGTTATTCTCGCATGGCAATGATCCCTTCACGATTGTGTATGGCGTTAACCCCTTTCTCCCCATTGATCTAGTGCCAATTCTGAAAGGAGAAATTTTGAGTTTCATGGCTAAGGATCAAGTTGAAGCCTTCAAGAAATTGCATGATTAAATTCATATCTGAATTTAAAAGGCCAATGACAAGTACAAGATGGAGGCCACCAAGACAAGGACTCAACCCCACTTCAAACCCAAAGATTTTGTTTGGATCCACTTAAGAAAGGAAAGGTTCCCTAACCTAAGGAAAAACAAACTAATGCCAAGAGCGGATGACCCTTTCAACGTCTTAGCCAAGTTTGGGGAAAGTGCCTACAAGATCGAGCTATCAGATTAGTATAAGGGCCGAAAATTTAACATGGGGGACTTGTCACCATACATAGACGATGAGAATTTGGGGGCAAATTCTTCAAAATAATGGGAGATTGATGGAATAAAGGAAGTCAACTTGATATTTAAACAAGAGTTGAGAAGCGATTTGTTAGGGGTGCCCAAAATGACCAACCATCTAATGGTTACATGTTTAACATGGAACGGTATAGAGGACAAAACATAAAGGATCAACAAGGACAATATGTTTATTTTCGGCTTTCATGTGTCCTTCGCTGAAGCCATTATTTTGCATTTGATTATTTTAGCTTAAATCCTTAGGACATATTAAAATGTAATAACCAAGGTGGCAAGGACACGGGATGATATGGCGGCCAAGAGGTCAAGTACAAGAAGCCTTAGAGAAGTCTATTCAAAAACAAATTCGAGAAGATCAAGTTCTACTCGGTTACCACGAAGAAGGTGTGAAGAATATTAAGGTTACTATTATCTCTAAGAAAGACCAATCTCTTTGTTACACCCCGTAATTCCAGGACATGTTTATAAGAACGTACGTAAGAACTAAAAAACGTTAAGATTTGAGACTAGTAATAATTTATCGGAATTATGGAAATGTCGGGAAACGAAATATTATGACGAATGGGAGGGTGACACGTGTCACCCCCCCCCCCCCTTGTATGGTCTTGGACGTTTTAGCCAAGGTCAAGAAGGTCATTTAACCAAAGCAAAGATGAACAAGTCTTGCAAGCTAGAGCTTGAGTTTATTGACTAAGTCAAAGAGCCCACTTGGCTTGATATTTTAATCTCATTCATCCAAACCCAACATGTGTTGTAATCTAGACCCTCCATTTCATTATATATTCATCCTAAGTAGCAAGACAAGGCTTTAGCACTTAGAGAAAAAATTGAAAACTTTGAAGACGTTGTGGGAGCTCTCGGGTTTGCTCTCTATCCAACATGAAAAATTTTCGTTTGTCGTTAAATAATCTCAACACTTTAAACCAAGGTTCCTAAGGGTATTGTAAGGATATCTCAATAGAAAGATCCTGGAAAAGTGACATTTTTGCATTAGTCGCAAGGTGAAAACCTAAGTCGCTTTCATAGGTTTTGATTGGAAATTGAAGGAAAGTTGTTTGTGAACTTCTAAGGACTTCAAGTAGCGGATTGGAGTGTCAAGGAAAGGAGCTAAGTTGCTAAGGAGCGACTTTGAATCTTGAAGTTGGATTAAGGCTTGTCAAGGTAACAATCTTGTTCTCTTAGTATTATAAGATTACATATTGTTGTAGTTATACATTTTAACAAGCATGAGATATATGTATTGGAGATTAATAAGTGTTATGGATATTAGAAGCCTAAATCTGAAATGACCTTGTTAGCCATTTGAAATTGAAATACAATTTGGTCGATAGTTAGAATCGTCGCATGTTATCTAATTGAAGATTGTAGTTGTTATAATCGATTGCGGCTATATAACATGTTAGACTAAATAACTTGGATTGAAAAAGAATTGGAAAAGACTTTGTGTTGTTGTACTTCAAATTGCCGAGAATGACATTGTCTTTTGGACTAGTTTGATATCAATTGTGGGGCAGAATTTTACACGTTCTGTTAGGCGTGTAATCCCCTTTTGTTAGCTACATTGTTGAGCCTTAAATGTGGCATGTTTGGTTATTGAATTCGGGCCTTGAAAAAGGTGGAAAAGTACGTAGAAACAAAGAAAGTGCTGCCCAAATTTCTGTAGAATAACAGACTTAGCACTTAGTATTATTCCACGTTAATAAGCTATGAGTTGATAGACATGTTATGGTTATTATAGGTTGAAGTACTACGTATAGCGTATTCTTCTTAAGGGATGGAATAACTATCAAGGTTGAAGTACATTGGAGCATTTTGCTACTTGTCGATAATCGTCGCGAGGTATGTGAACCTCTTCCTTCTTTTGGCATGATTCTATGTATGGAATATACATGTGGTGTTATTTCATGATTCCTTCTACTCTTAGAAGTTAAGAGGTATGTATGTTGATTTACTCTATGTAAAAGTTATGTCTAAGTTATCCTATGTTCTTACCAAGTCTTATGGGGGATGTTGGTAAGAGTCGTTAGGAAGTATTTGGAGACGAGTTGACTTTGCTAATTTACTGCACGAATGAGAATAAGTATCGAACAAGCCATTGCAGCATTAATAAAAGAAAATGTATCGACAATCAATTATATTAAAATGAGTAGAATTCCCCATCTGCATAGAAACTAAGATAAGACAAAATTGTATTACATTTTCTAGATCATGGCTGCTTTAATAAGACGATAAACGAGTATAACCTATTCACAACGCATAAAAGTATATGTTACTTAATTTAAAGAGTTTACGTTATGAAGTTTTAAGACTATGAACCTTGAATTCTTAAAAGGTTAAGAGACTTTATTTTTCAAGTTATGGGACTTGATTCATAAAGGAAGGAATGACTTGATTTAAAAGTATAGACTACTTGATTTGGAAAGTATTGATTTCTTGATATTCTAAAGATAAGAGA
The DNA here is from genome assembly GCA_029844215.1 of Przewalskia tangutica. Classification (NCBI taxonomy): domain Eukaryota; kingdom Viridiplantae; phylum Streptophyta; class Magnoliopsida; order Solanales; family Solanaceae; genus Przewalskia; species Przewalskia tangutica. The sequence continues at coordinate 38,877,656 of CM056740.1, read as the reverse complement.
CTTGATTTCTAAAGTTAAGAAACTTGATTTCTAAAGATAAGAGACGTGAAGTATTTTGAAAGTTATCCAACTTGATTTGAAAGTATAAGTCTCTTGGTTATAAAAAGAATGAATTTGTCTAAACCATAAAGAGTTATAACGACTTTATGGGAAATTAGTTATAACAGTTTTATGGAAGGTTAAGAGAGTTGTCTATTTTGATTGATAGGCATGAGTTGTCTAGGTTGTGAAATTAGAAGTTACTTGGTTTCAAAGTCTTGAAATGAGTTTCTAAAGGTTTAGTAACTTAATTTGAAAAATAGGCATGTCTTGATACTACGTGTGTTAGTATCTTGAGGATATATATAAAAAAGAGTCTTTTGAAAAGAATGGAAGTACGTAGTACTTTGGGTTAAATTCCCGGATTTTTATGTGATACGAAAGTGTCTTGAGTTTATGAAATGAGATTCATTTTAGTATGCTAATGAAAGTCTAAAAGATTTTATGAACTTGCCTATGCTTGCTTGTGATAGCCTTTGAGTGCAAGTATTATATTTTTACGCTGTCGTGACTCTCAATTGGAGGGTCGGCTATCTGTCGTGAATTTACTTGGACGTACCGGCAGTGATGGAGGATTCCACGGGTATACTTCCATTGTGATTGATCCTTGGACATGCTTGCTCGATGAGGATTAGGCATGCGACCAGGATGCGGGTTAAATTCCCGGATGCTAATTATGACTCCATGGACATGCTTATACGATGAAGGATTCTGGGGCATGGACCATGTTATATACGATTATTACTCCATGGACTAGCTCTCCATGAAGACATATACCCGAGATGAGGGATTCCACGGGCATGTTATATATTATTATTACCCCATGAATTAGCTCTCCATGAAGTCATGTACCCGAGATGAGAGACTCCACGGGCATGAGATATATATATATATATTGCATATATGTACGCCGACAGTGAGGTAGGATGCCACGGGCGCGTCACGTGGTTATATTTTACACTTACGGCTGTCGGCAGTGATGGGGGATTCCACGGGCATGAGATATATATATGTATTGCATATGTGTACGCCGACAGTGAGGTAGGATGCCACGGGCGCGTCACATGGTTATATTTTACACTTACGGCTGTCGGCAGTGATGGGGGATTCCACGGGCACGCTTTGATATTTATGGGCTTGAGACTCTTACTGGACTGTGTGATGATATTTGAGGGCTTGTGTCCATAGCCCTTGTGTGACTATTGTTCATGTGTTGAAATAGTCTTTAAAAGGTAAAATTGACTTTCATTACTTTCACTTCGGCAAGACAAAATGTACTGTTATTTTGGTTATCATACATGTCTCCAACTTTATTTTAGACTATTATGATTTCATTACAGTACTTTCAGTTTTACATACTTGGTACATATTTCGTACTGACCTCCTTCGGGGGGCTGCGTTCATGCCGCAGGTTGAGGTACATAGCTTGTTGATCCGCACTCTTAGGATCACTGTTCAGTTCTTGGAAAGCTCCATTTCTCCGGAGGCTTTGTCTTTTGGTACGGTTCCCTGAGGTTGTAGATTTATGTACATTCAGGGGTATGGCGGGGCCCTGTCCCGTCACAGTTGTTATGTCAAAACTCTTAGAGGTCTGTAGTCATATCTTGTGGGCCGCTTTGTAAAAAAAAAAAGGTAACTGCTTTTGGATTTATATATATATCCCGGGAGGTAGCCTTATCGGCTAACCTGTTATTTATTTCTTGTTAAGTTCATGTATGTTCCGCTGATTATCTCTGATGTATACCTGTAAGGGTGCTTAGGTAGGACACCAGTCGCGGGCCCGGGGTCGGGTTCTGACACTCTTTCACACCAAGCTCACAAACGCCGAGGAATGGCTTGGCGACCAAGTCGATCTATCCCTTTCCTTGTTCCCATTTCGGTCGAAATGACCTTGTAATTATGTACGTTAGTTTTCCCTTCTAGAATAATCCATGTACTACTATAAATAGGAACCTTAGGGTGAATGTAAAAGTCATGCTTGAGTTAAGTTTAATATAAAATCTAATTCTTTAACTTGTGTGTTGGAACTTATCCGATCCTTGTGTGGAACACCCTCCATTCGGTGTAAGTATCGATTAGGACGTGTGTGGCCTAGTCTATACCCAAGCTTGAGGAACCCCTTTGGTGGTAAAAGAAGGTTGGAACTTGTGTGGATCAACTTATTCTAATCCATGGGTACTAAAAGGGCATCGATCACCCTCACTTGGCTAGTTCAAGGGCATAGCATTTAGTAAACCCGGTATTAACCTTGTGGTATTGATCACGCAATCCTTTGTGTTAGTTCGGGAAATTGACTCCCTATTCCTCTATCCTTGGTTATATCATCCATTCCCCCATTCCATTTAAAGTCACTAAACAACTAAACCGAAATAACCAAATAAATACTTAACCAAAATCCTTCATTCCCCTACTTGAGTTTGTATCCTACAATCCAACCCTCACTTCATACATCATAAACCGACCACCCTTACCTTATGCAACATCTCATAAACACCTCCACTAAAATCCATCGCCCGCAACACCACACAAACACCCGTCTAAGGCAAGCATCCCCAAGTGATCTACCTAACACAACCTTCCGAGCAATATACTGTCTCAGTCTTTTTAGACCATCCTGCTATCACCTAACCACCAAAGTCCAACCATCACAACCTCTCACAATACTCCTGGGACAACCTCCTAAAATGCCTTAATCTGATTCTCTCTACATTCTCCCAAAATCACCCTCAAACACACCATTATCTCATTAATCCGAGAAGTCGAGAACCCGATATTTCCATCCTACTTTGGGTCAACCCGAACATCCTCCACACCCGACCCACTTACCCATCCAACTTGCACCTTACTCACATCACTTCTACTCCCACTCCTTATTACAATTCCATTTATAACTTTAAAACTTCAATCCATGCTTTTAAATCATATAAAACAGTCCAAGCAACTAGCTATGATCACAAGAGTTCATAAGGATTTATAAGAATTTATTCTATAGAATTTCTTCTTCAATTTTTATGTTTCAACACTTGTAAAATCTTAAAGAGATTATGGGAAGGGTAAAACATATCTTAAATTTTAAGAATCACTCCAGAATAAAAGACACTTCAAGATGAAGGTTTCCTCCTAAAGGAGAAACGACGAAGAAACGATGATTCTACGATTACCATGAGATTCCTTATGTTGTAATAACTTGATTAGCTCTTGAATTTGTTTATGATTAATGGAGAAGTGTTTCGGATAGTATAAGGGGTGTTTAGTGTGTGAAATATTGAATAAATGGAGGTTCAATTCATTTGGGGGTGATTTTATAAGGTTGGGAAAGTTGTCCACCAACCATGCCTCTCTTGGCCTCACAACAGTTGGCACCCTTGGAAGGAAATACAAATATCTCTCTACTCTAACGTCATACAGACGAACGGTTTATTGCGTTGGAAATAAGACTCCATGAACTTGAACTTAGATTGGTTATTCATCATATAACTACTCAAATAGCTTCAGATATACCCTTGATAATTTGGACCAAAAATGTTATTCGAAATTCGGCCTGTCCTTCTCCGATTTTTGACAAACTTAATTTTATTTGATTTGTTTAACCTCAAACTCTTACAAAACTTTCATAACACCTGTTTAAACTTATTTTTATCCAAAAATAGGATCATAACATCCTCCCCCCTTAAGAACATTCGTCCTCAAATGTTGAGGGATATTCTAACTCTCGAGATTTCTAAAAAATTTGGCTGAGTTTTCTCTATAAACAAGACTATTCAAAACCTGTCAAATAACCCAAACAAATATCCAAAACCACATAGGGCTACATAAGAGCATAACAATATCAATTTGGCCCCTCACGATCAGCTATTATACAAAAATCACAATAGATTATCCATAACTTACCTTAACCGTCATTTGTTGAAGTTTGCAACATACTGGCCATACCTATCTCAAATTAATACTTATAAAGTTGTATAGACCGTAATCGATAATTAGGATAGAAAAGGAGGTATCGTACCGCACGAGTATCAATATGAATCTGAAGTTTGAAGAAAATAGGGATATTTAGTCTTCCTATATTTCTCTGCCTCTTAGGTCATTTGTTTCACCCTATTGTTTCGCTAGGGTACATTGTTTGTAGGAGCTACTTCTTAGTATGCAGTCTACGGACTTGTCAATCAAGGATGGTGATGGGGTTTCTTTATGTGATAGACTTTTTGTGACTCGAATATTTTTAACAGGGTTAGTGCGAGAAGGCTCATTTAGGTACTTTGGAATACCGGATGATCTACTTTAAGTACTTATAGCAAGTTGAGTTTATAAACTACTTAGTCGGTTCTTCTGTAAAATCTGCTATGGGTTGGCATATATGTGACTAAGTTTTCCTTTCTTACCGAGTCTCCATACGTTTTTTATGGATGATACTTGTAAAAACATTCAATCTTTCCTTCAACTTCCAAGTCTCAATGTCAGTTATCTAAATAGAACTTCTATCGATCCTAAGTTGTAAATTGTCTTTCCCAAATTAGTTTCACCTCTTTATACCATTTGTTGTACCAAATTAAGCTTAAATAAATTTATTTTTTAGCCTTGAACCATTGATATGCATGTTCGAATAGTAACTAGTATTGTTAACGATCTGAAGCCTAAAACACAAGATCATAGCATATCCCCGAGCGTCTTTTTATCATTTTATCTGTGGATGGAAAACTAGACTGATCTTAATATGAGTACCCAAGTTATCTTGGAATAATCTTCAGAACTATACACCTGAACCATGCAAAATGGGAACTGGAATTCCATGAAGCTGATTTATTTCAATATTGTATAATCTGGCATAATTTTTGGGTTGTCTGTGTAGTTTGAGCATGTAAGAGCAGGGCCTATCCATGATCACTCAAAGGAGTTGAACTTTCGATAGACGTCAAATAACCCTGAACTGGAAATTCGTATTACAACTTACATTTTGTGGTCCAAACTGAGTGCAGTGGTCTCTTTCCTTAACGACTTGTCGGGCTTACTTCTTGAATTACTTGTACATTCTGGTGACATTTTTCATTTCTACTTCTCAATGTATAAGCGGTTAACGATTTAATCCTTGTCGTGGCCTTACTAATTTCTTGAGGTCTTATAGTTATTCTTCATATTGTATCATTTAGATCCTCTTTCTGTGCTATGCCATGGATTATTTTTCTTTTTTTTTCTCTAGTCCTCTTACTACTGAGCTATGTCATCATCCTCATATAACTTAAACTCTTCTCCCATTACTATCATTTTTCATATATTAGTCCCTAGTTTTGGTCCAGTCCAGCGAATATATGTTGTATCCCGAAGTTAAATTCTTTACATGGTTTGTTTTTCTACCAATACTTTTAATAATTTATTGTCGTATCCATTCTTATTTCATGTTTCTTTCATTTACCAACCCCTTTAGTCTATTCCTTTCTGTCTTACGTATCTTCTCCCTCGGAAATTAATTGTGTCGATTGCCTTAGCTTGTATATCATGTTTATACCTCAATCCCCTTATATCACCTTATGTACGCCTCTATTGCTCCGTTTCTCAAGTGTAACTGTATCCTTCCTTGATTCACTTTTATTTGTCTTATTTGTTGGTCGATGTCCGAAAATTCAAATTTCCTTCTCGAATATGCATCTGCCTTGCAAATATGGTTATTTTCCCATTCATTAGTTCATTTTTCAATAATAGTTTCATTTTCCTTTATGTGTGCTTCTTCTGACATCACATGTTTGTCGAGTAAGTTAGGCTCATTTTGACTTCTTCTCTCTGGTAATTTCCCCCCTTTTAGCGGTATCATCACTTTAATATTTTCTAAAAACATCAGTTTATTACAGTTTCAACTCATATCATCCCATTCCTTCAAAATTTTATCTCTCTGGCAATCTAGCCATCCTCCCCCCACATCTTGCTTACCGAAGTAATTCTTGCTTTGTTCTCTTACGTAGGAGTATTATCTTAGTCCTCTAGTGCCTCGCCCTTTGATAAATATCTTTTTTAACATAAATTTCTAACTTATCATGACTTATTCCTCTTTTGCTATTCTTCCTATGTCTATATATACAGACATACTTCCTCTCGAAGTCAGATGCTTTAATTGTCGTACATAATTTCTTTAGTTTCTAATTCTTTCTGTGCCACTTTCTTAGTATTTATTACCTTACATTTCTCCGTAATGCTCTTCCCCTATACTTTTGACCAAGCGTTGTTGTCGTTGTTTATTATCGCACCAAGGACATCCCTTCCTAAATTCATTTATTAGACTACCTTTTCACTACTTTACCAACTAAAATTGTATAACTTATCATCAAGCTACCTCCAATTCCTATCGTTGTCACTTATTTTCTCCAACTCTTTTGCTCTAGGAATTTTATCCAAATATCCTCTTATCGTCTACTTTCATTGTATTCATAATCCCTTTATGTCACTTCCTCATATGCTTAAATCAATGATCCTATTACAATGCTCACGACATACTCTCTTACTCGCCTTGCTTCTCCTTCTCATCACACCTATTGCAATCATCATCTTATTAATACTACACATGTACTGTCATAGGTTTTTGAGAGTAATTTAGGTGAATATCATTGAAGAATCTTAACTACCTCATGAATATTTGTTGCAATAATGGCGTCATCCCATACACATCGAGTTGTCAACTTACTATATCTCGCTCTTCTTCCACTTACATTTATCATAACATTCTCTATGTTTGATACACATTTCATGTCCTTACTAGAGGTTTCAAAATAGCGTATCCATATATCTTTTATGTCCCAATATAACACACGCCATAGGACCTTAGACTATTGAATATGCATGTGGCTAAGAAAGGGTTGGTTCCTGAGTCATTTTACTTAGAAATTGAATATAATTATAGTTCCACTTGTCACCTTCCACTTCTATTATCCACTTACGATTTATATACATATGTATGACACATTTCTTACCACATTGATAACCAACCAATTATAAGCATAAACACAATTATCCTAATAAAATTATCAACATACTTGGCTAGTTGCATAACTCTGAATAACATCAAGACCTACTATTCCCCTTGACGCAATCTTGGGCATCTATATACTCTATGGACTCTACTTCCACACCAATAACACTCCTCAACATCACCCGAACATTGCCCATAATGCACTTTTACACACTGGTCTGGTGGCCGCGTAGCCTTCTCACTCGAGTAGTCCGCTCGGGAACCTTGCGTCTAGTAAGTCAAATCTTAGAAACTTAAGATAAAGTTATACCACCCTTTTTATATTAAGGCATGCATGCATTTACCTTAGGTGGGTTGGTCCCTGATATCGACACCACAATTAGGAAAACACCAAACTTGTCGACGGGTTTCGCAACCCAATGACCAATCATCATACTATGTGATGTGTGGCAATGATAGACGAATCCAAGCCTAAACATGGCGTGCCAAATTTGGAAAACGCACATTAATTTTGTCATCATTTCCAACAAAAGCATTACAGATTGACGACTCTCACTAATCTATCATAATCACGCATATCTGGCGTTTAGGCCTACCTCTTGCATAAAGAGGCCCCATACATGTTAGGACTCACTTTTGATGTGTTGTTCTGTGTAATATGCTTGCTATGTGTTATTTGTGCCTTTGCAATAATTATATGCCTTGTACTAATATGGTTTGTTGCATTTTGAAGGTCCTATTCTTTTTTTCCCCAACCAAAGATCGATTATTTGACTAAGAAGGCAGAACACACGTACTTCGCAAGATCGAAAGCACAATCATACAACAAATGACCAATTCACGGGCGTTAGGGATGTGGAGAACGAAGATGTTCCAAAATGGGACGTGCACCCCGAGACAGGGATTGCAGACCCAAACAAGTCAGGCGTGCAAATATCAAAGATCAAAACTGCAAAGTCAATACAAATCGACTGCCCCCCAAAACTCACAAGTTTTCTTGAGCGCATGTTCTCCATATTAGCAGAAGCAGAGACAACAAAAATAAAAGTTCAAGCCGAGAGAGCAACAAAAAGTCCATACTGTCTGCAAACGGACAAACGCCTAGACAATGACGTCATCCCAAAACTCATAAGTTTTCTTTGAGCGCAAGTTCTTCATATTAGCAGAAGCATAAAGACATCAAACAATCAAAGTTCAAGCACCCTTAGAGGCATTTTCGACCTCAAGGAACAAACACCTTTGGAGGCACCTCAGGGAACAAACACCGTTAGAGACATTTTCGACCTCAAGGAACAAACACCTTTGGAGGCACCTCAGGGAACAAACACCCTTAGAGGCGTTTTCGACCTCAAGAAACAAACACCTTTGGATTCACCTCAAGGAACAAACACCCTTAGAGGCTTTTTCGACCTCAAGGAACAAACACCTTTGGAGGCACCTCAGGGAACAAACACCTTTAGAGGCTTTTTCAACCTCAAGGAACAAACACCTTTAAAGGCACCTCAGGGAACAAACACCCTTAGAGGAAAGTCTCAGGGAACAAACACTCTTAGAGGCATTCCAGTCTCAGGGAACAAACACCCTTAGAGGCATTTAACATCACGAAACAACCACCCTTAGAGGCATTTCATCTCAGGGAACAAACACCCTTAGAGGCATTTAAACACATTTGTCACCAAAAACCATTGGGAAACTATGCTTCTTATTTTTGCATATAGTAATCGGTTTATCTTGATAAGACAGGTCAACAGCAGACGACAAGGACAATAGTAGTCATGTGGCTCACAAACACAGCACGTTGATACAACAACAACACAATGACTCCATCAACTACATCATCATCGCATAACACATGATGATATTTCTATTCACATGATCGCATTTCTTATATATTCATGCTTTATTATTTTGTCTTAGCAGTTACGCACTAACTTTTTCTTGAGCTTTAGCCTACAGGATCCTCAACTTACATGAGCAGTTGCAACACGTCTATGAAAGGACAACACATCAGTATCCACAGTGGCAACATGTCTGTGCAAAGACGACATCTCAACATTTACAGCATCACATCAACACAAGGACGTCGTCAACAGCAGCGTCAGCACGTTACACATGGACGACATATCTACTCTCATAATTGCATTTCTTATATATGCATGCTTTATAATTTTTTTTGCCTTAACAGTTATGCACTAACTTTTTCTTAAGCTTTAGCCCGCAGATACCTTAATTTACGAAAGCAGGAGCGTAACGTGGATTTTTCTCTTACAACGAACTGAGCCAATTTGTTGGGGGCCGGCCAGTCTTTCCAACAAAGGGCAGAAGCGGCCTCGAGCGTCGATCCACTCTTCTACGCCATCCGACAACACCAACAACCCAGTGTCATTTTATATCGTCACAGTAGCCCAGTGTCATCATAATTTTACACTGAGACAAATTTTTAAATTCGCGTCAGCCTTACCTTTAAGAGTGTCGCAATAGCTCAGTGTCATCATAATTCGACACTGGGACAAATTTTTGAATCGGAGTTTGTCCGTGTATTTCTTAATCTTTGTTCTAATTCTAGCAAATCAGGACAAAATTGGTTATAAGTCAACGTCTTTGTCTGAAAACTCTTCCATCATCTCCAGTCAAAGAGGGACAAGTTGTTGACACCCAATTTTGTATCTCTCTTCCAATCATTTACCTATAAAATTAAACTAATTTTAAACAACGCAAAATAACTCTTATAATAATACATACATATAAAGAATTTAATAATAGCGCCGCATTTATATAGAGCATTAAGCACTCTTTAAATATCATAATACTCAAAATAATTTTATAAATATTATTTATAATTTAAACCCAAGCTAAAACTAATAAAACACCTAAAATCCTACCCAAAAACTAATTCCCTAAACCATTTCAACAAATAATCAGCCCAACTCCCAGCCCAATAAAATCAAACATCAGCCCAAACATTTTATGGCCCAAACACGTTACCCTTATTTCTCTCATCTTCACCACACCTAAACAAAAATTGTCCAAACACCCTGACCTAACTCTGAACCTAGAAGCTTCCATAGCCGCGCCCCTGCCCTCTTCCCCGAGAATCACGCCGGATTTTCCGACCAGAAAATTCGGTCGTCTCATTACCCCGCAATACACAACTCAAATCACCCTTCTGTTTTTGGTAAAAACAATCACGAAACTCCCCAAATCATCCCTTAAAATCAGAACTTACCATATCTAAATCACTCCTACAAAATCATCCAAAGCTTACCATTCAATAACCAAATCGTACCAAAAAAATTTACCATAATAAGAACAATACCAAAATTAGCCCCAAGAATCAAGTTACTTTACCATAAAAATCCCCATTGGTTACGGTAGAAATCACCACAAATCGCACCAAAAAAATAAATAATAAGAGAAAATGAAAAATAAAGAAAATATATGACTAATACAGTTTCCTTACCCTACTGATGAAAGAAAGCCCGTGGACTTAAACTCTCAACCCAAGTCGAGATATGCTTTACTAAGAGTGCCAACGAAGACCCGTCAATCTACATTTACATGCCTAGTGAGTCATGGAAAATGAAGTGGAGTTGGAGTTGTCACGTGAAGGTGTAAGAAGCTTGTTTATTTCGGTTTTGTATGTAGGTCTTGGCCGAAGACCATATTGTTTTCTTTTAGCTTGTCTTTATTTCTTAGTTTAGCTTTTAGTTGTTATTAAGACACATTTAATGAGCCATGTAATAAGGTGACAAGGCCGAGAGTTCTTCCTACAAGTTGACAATGCTGAGAAGAGTGTAAGAAGGACAAGGTGACAAGGACAGTAATGATCTAGGAGCTAAGGCTTTCAAGAAGACAATTCATGAACCAACTAGTTCTTGAATTTGGATACATTAAAGTCTTAAAACATCGTCCAAGGAGAGATGAAGAGGTTGGCCAGACTGGTTTATCAAGCAAGTATAAAGAATGGAAGCTTCCAAAACACATTCCAAGAAGATGAGATCCTTGAGAAGCCAAATTCATCTGATATTCTACTTGGATGCCACAAATAGGTGTGAAGGAGTTTGAGTTCATCATTGTCTCCAATAAAAACCAAACCCTTTCCCATTATTCACACCAAGGTCGAGAACATCATTGGCCACCACGAAAACCCAAACCCTTTCCCATTTGTCCCCATTTGGCCGAAAGGGTCAAGTTAGAGTTTGTGTCCTTAAGTTTGTCTTCTATAATAATTTATGTACTACTATAAATAGGAACCTTAGGATGAATGTAAAAATCAACTTAAGTTTAAGATTAAATTTAAAATGTGTTTTCAACTTATGTATTGAAGCATATCGATCCTATGTGGGTCACCCCTCACTTTAGTGTAAGACTTGGTTAGGACTATGTGACCTAATCAATTCCCAAACTCGAGGAACCCCCTTAGTGGTAAACGAATATTGGAACTGTGTGCACCAACCTAGCCTAAGCTTTGGGTTACCAAAAAGGCTTTCGATCACCCTCACTTGGCTAGTTCATGACATTGTACTTAGCAATCCCGCTCTTGACCTTGTGACATTGATCAAGTTACCTTGGTGTCGGTTTGGATAGTAAATCCCTATGTCTCTATCCTTGGTCTTATCGACCGTTCCTCATTACAACCACAACCACTAAATACTTAAACCATCTCAACTGAACCAACACTTAACCAAAATCCACTATTCCTTCACTCGAGTATGTATCTGACAACTCGTGTTCAACCCTCACTCAAACTAATATATACCAACCACCCTTACCTCCCGAAATACCTCATTAACATCCCCACTAAAGGTCATCACCCGAAACAGTCCACCAACACCCGTCCAATCCCAATAACACAAAGCAGCCCACATAACACAACCTTCTGAGAACCACGTTGTCTCAGTTCTACGTCAACCTTCCACCATCCAACCACCGAAGACTGACCATTAAAACAAACCTCAACGTGTTTACAACCATCCCATAAAATACCTTGACCCGACTCCCTTTAATCTACCCGAAATATCCATCAAACATCCTACTGTCCAACCAAATCGAGAACCTGACACCCCTACTTTTGTGTCTATTTTTGGGTCAACCCAGATATAACCAACACCCGACCCACTTATATATCATCACCCCTCTTTACTTGCATCATATTGGTATCAGAGCCAAGCGTTCCCATCCCACGCAACAACGATATTGCAAACATGAATGAGAAACATAAGAGGGTTATGTCTAAGTTAATTGTGGAACACATGCAAGCCTTGAAAAGGGAACTTGCGGAGCAGGCTGTGAGTAATAATACTGATCCAGCAATCAAGGTATGAAGAAAATAAATACCACAGTTGTGGGAATTCCTTTTCTATAAAGAAGACCGAAATCAAAGAATTCCGAGGAGATAAACAAGGGCGTGCCCTTTTTAATAATCCATTGTATCATGTTGAGGAAAAGGGCAATACTTCCTTCATTAATCCTGTTATACCCCGTATTTCCAGAGTATGTACGTGAGGACGTACGTACAAAAGTTTAGCCTTAGTTAGGCACTTTGGACGAAATGTTTGTGCACAACTCACTAAAAGAATCGTTTTTCGACGAAACATTTTACAAAACTTGCGAAGGGAAAATTACGGCTATGTCATTTATATTTTTTGCGGATTTTTCCGAGAGACGAAATATTTTGGACCAACGAGAGGGCGACACTTGTCACCCTCTAATTGGTGGATGTGTGGGCGGTAATGAGACGATTTGGAGGGCTTGGAGTAGGTAGGATATTTGTGATATTTTGTGTGGTAGTTGGATAAGGTACACATGGAGGAATCCTCACCCTACACTTGCATAGCACTTGGCTTCATCTTGGCCATTGGTTGGCCATTGGTTGGCCTATAAATACTCCCCTAACTTGAAGGTTTTCTTCATCCACAAATCACTCTCCAAGTCTTGAAAATCCTCCCCTCTCCCTTGTGAGATTTTCGTCCAAGCCTCCTCTCCCCTCCCCCTTGAGTGAAGCTTAGCCGAAACCACCCTCTTCCCCCTCTAGCCCTAGCCGAAACACCCCCCCCCCCCTTGATAGATAGTTGTCTTCCAAATACCCCAGCCCAATTCTCTTATTGTATTTAAGTAGAAGTTGTTGGAAACTTCTAAGGGTTCTTGGAGCTATCGGAGCGCGCAATTAGGAGCTAAACCTTGCTCAGGATCGACGTTTATACTTGGATAATTTTTGGGCTTATCGAGGTAAATACTCTTGTCCTTCTATTGTAATTGGATATTACATATAAGAATAGCTAAAACTTGAGTATAAGATACTTAGAAGGGTATTAAAGAAAGAATTGAACTGTAATTACACTGAAGGATATTACAGAATAGAATTGAACTGTTATCACGATGAAGGGTATAAAGAAGAATAATTGAACTGCATTTACATGGGATTTGTTTTCACTGAGACTTGAGTAGCTTGACGGGTAGGGAAGTGCGCCCAATTTTCCGTAGAATAGAGAACCCTGCCTTGAATCATTTCTGAGAATAGTCAGACGCGTTGATAGGCGTATTTGACTATTATAGGTGATTCTCTGCGCGACATATTCGACTTGGCGGTGGATTTCGTAGAAGGTATGTGATTCTTCCTATACTCTTGAGCATGATATTTTAAGAATATATATATAGTACGGTAGACGTACGTGTGTTAACTGAACGTAGTTTTACGGCAATGTCTTTTGACTTAAGCCTGAATAATAAGAATCTTGAAGTATTTCAAAAGAATTATGAATCATTTTTAAAAGAAGAGTAATACTGGATTTTTAAACAGAAAGCTTAAGAGTTATACTAGCTTTATGGGAAGTTAGGTATAACGACTTAAGAAAGATAAAAGGGACGGTTTTACTTATTTGTTTATGAAAATCTTGTATTGACTTCTGCAAATTGTAGTAAGATGGTTTGATAAGTAAACATGTTATGATACTACGTGTGTTAGTGTCTTGTGACGTTATTCTTGTTGTGCTTACATTGTTAAACGTTAAGACCGTTGTACTGTTAGTATATCACATACCCCCTTGACTTGTTATACCGAGGGCTTGCCACCCTTGATGCGGGTCTATACGGCCTATGCGGTCTGTGTGACTATGCGGAGCTGCGGGAGTTCCAGGATTGATCATTCCGGGTGTTTTAGCCCGATGCGGGATGCCTATGCGATGCATGTGACTATGCGGTCTATTGAGACTATGCGATCGCGAGTCCGGAGAGTGGCAGGTTAGCTACCCCGATGCGAGAATACCTCGCGGGTGCTGTGTGACCTATGCGGTGCGAAGTCGTGATTAGCCACGCATACTGATACTATGGGCGATTGACCTTGCTTCGATCATTCGCGGCCTAGAAAAGTCTTGTTACAGTTTACCTATTATTGTTCTTGTTTGTGATATGGCACTATGTGCAATTGAACTGATTGTATTTGCAAATGGTTTTAAATACTTTGATTTCATTTAAGTACTTTACGATTTCACATACTTGGTACTGTCTTGACCTCCTTGGCTGCGTTCATGCCGCAGTAAGGGCAAGCAGTGCTAGATCCACATCCTTAGGATCTTTTGCTTTGGTGTCGTGAGCTCCATCTTCTCCTGAGGCTCGACTTTTGGGTATGATCTCCTGTTGTTGTATATAGTTTTGTACATTCAGGTATGGCGGGGCCCCGTCCCGCCATAGTTGTTTATCTTCTTAGAGGTCAGTAGTCCTATTATGCAGTTGGGATGTAATCGCAAAACTATGTTTATATATATATCTTAAAGGCGACATTTTCTCACATAAAGCGTGTCTCATTTTACAACTATTTCATGTCTTGTTTTTATATTCCGATTACTCGATGTATGACTACTTGGGTGCCCGGGTAAGGCACCAGTCACGGGCCCCGGAACGGGTCGTGACAAAAGTGGTATCAGAGCAGTTAATCCTCGGAAAGTGTCTACAGACCGTATCTAGTAGAGTCTTGATTATCGGTGTGTTGTGCACCACACCAATAATCAGGAGGCTATAGGATATTTAGGATTGGTTTCCATTCTTCTCACTCTGAGATCGTGCCTTAGAGCTGTGTTATAAGTTGGACCCCTCTAACGTATTCCTTTTCTGTAACAGTTATGCCTCCACTGCTCCGGCGGTATTCATGGATTTGATGAACCGAGTGTTCAAGCCATTTTTGGACACGTTTGTGATAGTGTTCATTGATGATATCTTGGTTTATTCTCGCTCAGAGCAGGAGCATGCGGAGCATTTGAGGACCGTGCTGAGAGTTCTCCAGGACCAGCAGTTGTACGCGAAGTTTTCCAAATGTGAGTTTTGGTTAACTTCGGTGGCTTTTCTTGGGCATATTGTCGGGGCTGATGGTATTCGGGTGGATTCGGCCAAAATCGAGGCAGTCAGGAGTTGGCCTCGACCTACTACTCCGACAGAGGTTCGCGATTTTACGGGCCTTGCGAGTTATTATCGGCGGTTCGTAGAGAAGTTTGCTTCTATCTCGCACCATTGACTAGGGTGACTCGTAAGCGGCTAAGTTTGATGGATGATGCTTGTGAGCGTGGTTTCCGATTCGGGAGATCGACGACCGCCCCCGTTCTTACTCTTTCAGAGGGTCCAGACGGCTATGTCGTGTATTGTGATGCGTCAGGCATCGGGTTTGGATGTGTGTTGATGCAGAAGGGCAAGGTTATAGCGTACGCATCCCGACAGCTTAAGAAGCATGAGAGAAACTACCCCACCCATGATTTGGAGTTGGCAGCGGTGATTCACTCCTTGAAGATCTGGAGGCACTATTTGTATGGGGTTCATGTGGATATTTATACAGACCACAAGAGCCTCCAGTATATCTTCAGCCAGAGGGAGCTGAACTTACGACAGAGACGGTGGTTAGAGCTGCTCAAGGATTATGATGTTGACATCTGTACCACCGGGAAGGCCATGTTGTGGCGTATGCTCTTAGTCGTAGGTCGATGGGAGTCTATCGGATGTGCGGAGAGAAGGGGCCACGGTTCGCGATTTGCATCGCTTAGCGAGCCTCGTGTCCGCTTGATTGATTACGATAGCGATGGGGTTCGAGTTCGAGAGGTTGCCGAGTCTTCCATCATCGGCGAGGTGAAGAGGCAACATTTGAGGATCGGTTTTGATTCGGTATCGTGATACGGCTCTTCGTGAGGAAGGGTCCTTTTGAGGTAGCACTGGGGTGCTAAGGTTTGAGGGCGGTTGTGTGTTCCGGATGTTTGTGACTTGCAGCGAGTTCTTGGGAAGCACACGACGCTGCGTTACTCTATCCATCCGGTCGACCAAGATGTACCACGACCTCGTGTATTGGTGGGATGACTTGAAGAGGGGCGTTGCGAGTTTGTAGCTCGGTGCGTGTTGTCGCAGTGAAGATAGAGCACGAGAGGCAGTGGTTTGTTGCGACGATAGAGATCGACACGGAAGTGGGAGGTGATCAACATGGACTTTATCACGGGATTACCTCGCACTCGGAGGAGACATGATTCTATGGGTTATCGTCGACAGTGGCGAAATCAGCCCACTTCCTTCCCGTCGGGGCGACTTTTGGTGAGGATTATGCGACTTTACATCAGAGATCGTCGATCGCATGGAGTCCCTATTTCGATCATATCGCATGCAGAGCCCGGTTTACGGCTAACTCGAGGTCTTTCCGAAGGGTTTAGGACGCAGTGAGCACAGTCTTGCATTCCATCCACGAGACGGACGGTGAGCGCACTATCCGCACTTCGAGGATATCTTTGTGAGCCTGTTATTGACTTCGTGGTAGCCGGGAGGATCATTTGCCTCTAGTTGAGTTTGCGTATAATAATAGCTACCACTCCGATTCGGATGGCGCCTTATGAGGCCTTGTATGGGAGGAAATGCAGATCGCCGATAGGCTGGTTCGATGTGGGCGAGGTACAGTTAGTGGGACCAGATTTGGTGCAGCAGGCAGTGGATAAGGTGAAACTTATCCGTGAGCGATTCTTGTGACTCGAGTCGGCGAAGTCATATGCAGATCATCGTCGTCGACATCTGGAGTTCGAGGTTGATGATTGGGTTTTCCTGAAGGTGTCACCCATGAAGGGTGTGATGAGGTTCGGAAGAAGGAAACTCGGCCAGGTACATTGGGCCCTATCAGATTGTCCGCAGGGTAGGCAAGGTTGCCTATGAGTTGGATCTGCCGTCCGATCTGGAGGCAGTGCATCCGGTCTTTCATGTTTCTATGCTGAGGAGATGTGTCGGGGATCCATCTAGGGTGCATCCGATTGACGATGTCCTGGTGACCGAGGGGTTATCGTATGAGGAAAGTCCCATAGCGATACTCGATCGTCAGGTTAGGAGGTTGCGGACGAAGGATGTGGCTTCCGTCAAGGTCCTGTGACGGAACGAGAACAGAGAGGAGATGACGTGGGAAGCAGAGGAGGACATGAGGCAGAGGTACCCTCACTTATTCCCCACACCTCCAGGTAACTTACTTTCCTATTTGCTGGTTTTTAATTATCGTATTTGCTTAAGTGTTATATTGTGGCCATGTGTGGCACTTGCAAACTGTTAAGTTGTGAGGTACTTTATCGTTAACTGTCTTGGGAAGGAACATTCGGGACGAATGTTTCTAAGGAGGGGAGAATGTTATACCCCGTATTTCCAGAGTATGTACGTGAGGACGTACGTACAAAAGTTTAGCCTTAGTTAGGCACTTTGAACGAAATGTTTGTGCACAACTCACTAAAAGAATCGTTTTTCGACGAAACGTTTTACAAAACTTGCGAAGGGAAAATTACGGCTATGTCATTTATATTTTTTGCGGATTTTTCCGAGAGACGAAATATTTTGGACCAACGAGAGGGCGACACTTGTCACCCTCTAATTGGCGGATGTGTGGGCGGTAATGAGACGATTTGGAGGGCTTGGAGTAGGTAGGATATTTGTGATATTTTATGTGGTAGTTGGATAAGGTACACATGGAGGAATCCTCGCCCTACACTTGCATAGCACTTGGCTTCATCTTGGCCATTGGTTGGCCATTGGTTGGCCTATAAATACTCCCCTAACTTGAAGGTTTTCTTCATCCACAAATCACTCTCCAAGTCTTGAAAATCCTCCCCTCTCCCTTGTGAGCTTTTCGTCCAAGCCTCCTCTCCTCTCCTCGAGTGAAGCTTAGCGAAACAATCCTCTTCCTCTAGCCCTAGCCGAAACACCCCCTTGGTAGATAGTTGTATTCCAAATACCCTAGCCCAATTCACTTATTGTATTTAAGTAGTAGTTGTTGGAAACTTCTAAGGGTTCTTGGAGCTATCGGAGCGCGCAATTAGGAGCTAAACCTTGCTCAGGATCGACGTTTATACTTGGATAATTTTGGGCTTATCGAGGTAAATACTTTTGTCCTTCTATTGTAATTGGATATTACATATAAGAATAGCTAAGACTTGAGTATAAGATACTTAGAAGGTATTAAAGAAATAATTGAACAGTAATTACACCGAAGGATATTACAGAATAGAATTGAATTATCACGCAGAAGGGTATAAAGAAGAATAATTGAACTGCACTTACATGAATCGTTTTCACATGAACTTGAGTAGCTTGACGGGTAGGAAGTCTGCCCAATTTTCCGTAGAATAGAGAACCCTCGCTTAGAATCGCTTATGAATAGTCTAGACGTTGATAGGCGTATTTGACTATTATAAATGATTCTCTGCGCGCGATATTCGACTTGGCGGTGGATTTCGCGAGAAGGTATGTGATTCTTCCTATACTCTTGAGCATGATATTTTAAGAATATATATATAGTACGGTAGACGTACGTGTGTTAACTGAACGTAGTTTTACGGCAATATCTTTTGACTTAAGCCTGAATAATAAGAATCTTGAAGTATTTCAAAAGAATTATGAATCATTTTTAAAAGAAGAGTAATATTGGATTTTTAAACAGAAAGCTTAAGAGTTATACTAGCTTTATGGGAAGTTAGGTATAACGACTTAAGAAAGATAAAAGGGACGGTTTTACTTATTTGTTTATGAAAATCTTGTATTGACTTCTGCAAATTGTAGTAAGATGGTTTGATAAGTAAACATGTTATGATACTACGTGTGTTAGTGTCTTGTGACGTTATTCTTGTTGTGCTTACATTGTTAAACGTTAAGACCGTTGTACTGTTATTATATCACATACCCCCTTGACTTGTTATACCGAGGGCTTGCCACCCGACGCGGTCTATACGGCTACGCGGTGCGTGTGACTACGCGAGTGCGGGAGTTCCAGGATTGATCATTCGGGTGTTTTAGCCCGACGCGGGGATGCCCTATGCGATGCTGTGTGACTACGGTCTATCGAGACTATGCGATGCGGAGTCGAGGAGTACCGGGTTAGCTACCCCGACGAGGAATACCTCATGCGGGTCTTTGTGTGACCTATGCGGATGCGGAAGTCGTGATTAGGCACGCATAATGATACTATGGGAGATTGGCCTTGCTCGATCATTCGCGCCTAGAAAAGACACATTCTGATTTACCTATTATTGTTCTTGTTTGTGATACGGCACTATGTGCAATTGAACCGATTGTATTTGCAAATGGTTTTAAATACTTTGATTTCATTTAAGTACTTTACGCTTTCACATACTTGGTACTGTTATCGACCTCCTTCGGGCCGCGTTCATGTCGCAGTAAGGGCAGCAGTGCTAGATCCACATCCTTAGGATCTTTTGCTTTGGTGTCGTGAGCTCCATCTTCTCCGAGGCTCGACTTTGGGTATGATCTCCGTTGTTGTATATAGTTTTGAACATTCAGGGAATGCCTGGGCCCTGTCCCGCCATAGTTGTTTATCTTCTTAGAGGTCTGTAGTCCTATTGTACAGTTGGGATGTAACTGCAAAACTATGTTTATATATATATGCCGAAAGGCGACATTTTCTCACATAAAACTGTGTCTCATTTTACAACTATTTCATGTCTTGTTTTTATATTCCGCTGATTACTCTGATGTATGACTACTTGGGTGCCCGGGTAAGGCACCAGTCACGGGCCCCGGAACGGGTCGTGACAAATCCATTATATGATCAAAAGAACGTGGAGGAATATATTGGTCTTGTGGAGGTGTGCGAAAACGTAGTTCTCCAACTTATGTTAAGTGCTCAACTTGAAGAACACAAGGAGACACAAAGGGAACAACTCATTTACACGCGCTGTAAAGTAAATAATAAAGTATGTAATGTTATTATTGACGGAAGAAGTGGTGTCAACTTGGCCTCAATGGAAATAGTGGATAAGTTAAAACTACTCACCCGCAATCATCCGAAGCCATATGATCTCCAATGGGTGAATCAAGACGAAAGGCTAAGAGTAGTACAATAAACTCTTGTTAGCTTTCAGATTGGAACATATGAAGATAAGGTATGGTGTGACATCCTCCCTATGGATGCATGTCATATTTTATTGGGGAAACATGGAAACTTGGCACGAAGGCACAACATGATTAAGGAAGGAATACTTATTCCTTTTAAAAAGATGATAAGAAGATCCGACTAGTTCCAAACGTCACCTAGTGAGGTTAAGGATATTAGAATCCAACGTGCAAAAAAAGTGTGAAGTTGAGGCCCTACTACTTGATGCACGAGTGGTAGAAGAAGAATCCAAGAAGGGGAGTCATATGGATTCATTGGCGTGCAAGGAAATGGAGAACATTGTGGAAGTTGTAGAACTTGCCGACTTAAAGGAACTCTCGAATGATATTGCATTCGGAACACTACCAACGGAAGATAGTGAACTTGCTCTTGATTTTTTTAAGGAGTTCATTGTCTACTCACCAAAATTGTGGATGCAAAAAACAAGGATTGGTGGGAAAATCCAAATGAGCCCTAGTCCGTGCATAACTTCTGCCGAACTCAAAGGATCTTTTGAATAAATTTACAACCGGACCATCACCGAAAGAAAGCATTGAATGTGCTCTTGGTTTATTTCCAAGGAATCCATTAATCAATCATCAATCTTAAGGATGCCACCCGGAGGAGACTAAAGAATTGCTCGTCCAAGAGGACCTTTGCCCATATACGGTACCTATCATATTGGTGTCAAAGCAAAATGAAACTTAGCACGTGTACAATGATGGCCGAGTGACTTACAACATCACTTTGAAGTGTAAGTCTCCAATGCCGAGAATAAAATACAATTTGGGTGACTTGGGTGGAGCCTCATTACTTTCCGAAGTGTCTTGTAAGGCTAGCTCCCAACTAACAAAGATCCAAAGTGAGGTGAAACGAATCTAGAGCCAACAAGGTGGGTGTGAATGGCTTGTGTCGTCACTAGAAGTTTGTGGTGACCTAAACTATTCCATAAGTCTCATGCAAGAGATATGCTTAACCCAAGAACACAAGGTATTACCCGAGAACCTTTGTGTTAAAACACCCGAGGTTGACCAAAGTTGGTTCGAGACTGGAAGTGTTGTTAGAGACTATGATTCGGCTTGTTCCTATTCACATATATTTCGAGACCATGGTTTCTTAACTTCCCCTATCCCAATTATGAAGGTAATATTTGAGATTGAAGATGATGTTTGGAAAGTTGGTACCGGTCTAATTCAAGAGCAAGAATCTATGGGTTCCTCTAATGGAAGATTAGGTGATACGCCACTTCCCTATTCTAATTCCAACCCGGAATTTTATATGATGCAAAGGAAGTCGAGTCCAAGATGTGATAAGGTAATAGCATGCTGCTAACCTTCCACAAAACTAAAAAATGATGAGTCTGATTTAATGTCGGATACATTTTCCCAAAAGCTCGTGAGGTTGACCATGCTTGAACATGAAACTAGTGGGATCAATATTATCACCATCTTAGTTCAAGACAATGGAACCGCCGGGGGGAAATTGAGTGGTACATGGTTCGATTATGTCCCTCACAATAAGAACTACAATATGGTGGGATCCATGATCCAATACGGGAATCATATGAAGTCAAAACCATTTGCCTTGTATACGGATCCATATTTGGCAAGTTTCGAGGAAGGCTTCCACCAAATTAAACTTCTAGGAAAAAATGAAGGTTCAATATGCTATGAAGTGTCCTCACATTTAGACAACACGAATTTGAGGACAAATTCTTTCAATGAAGGGGAAATTGATGAAAGAAAGCACGTGGACTTAAACTATCAACCCAAGTCGAGGGATGTTTTACTAAAAGTGTCGACGATGACCCGTCAATCTACACTTACATGCCTAGTGTGGCATGGAAAATGGAGTGGAGTTGGAGTTGTCACGTGAAGGTCTAAGAAGCTTGTTAATTTCGGCATTGTATGTAGGTCTTGGCCGAAGACCATGTTGTTTTCTTTTAGCTTGTCTTTATTTCTTAGATTAGCTTTTAATTCTTATTAGGACACATTTAATGAGTCAAGTAATAAGGCGACAAGGCCGAGAATTCTTCCTACAAGTTGACAATGCCGAGAAGAGTGTAAGAAGGACAATATGGCAAGGACAAGAATAATCTAGGAGCTAAGGCTTCCAAGAACACAATTCATGAACCAACTAGTTCATGAATTTGGCTACATTAAAGTATTAAATAATCGTTCAAGGGGAGATGAAGAGGTTGGCCGAAAATGGTTTATCAAGCAAGTACAAAGAATGGAAGCTTCCAAACATTTCAAGAAGATGAAATCCTTGAGAAGCAAAATACATCCACTCTTCTACTTGGATGCCACAAAGAGGTGTGAAGGAGTTTTCACTACAAAAAAAAAGGACTACCGTGATGGTTAAAAACCATCACGAAAGGAATTTTGTGACAGTTTTGCTAAGTGTCACGGTAGGCACTGTCACAAATTCGTGACGGTTGTTGTGACGGTTATAAACCGTCACAAATTGTGGTTTTTGACTTTGACTATTTCCTTTTTTAAAAAATCCAGCGAAATTTATTAATTAAATAATATTTTTTGGCGGAAAATTTTAAATAAAATTAATTTAAATTGGAGGGAAATTAATTTTGACATTTTTTTATATTTAAATTTAAATTTATTAAATAAAAATAAATTAGAATTGTAAATATATTATAAGTAAAATGTTACCCACATAATGAAATAGTTCTAATACATTAAATAGAAGCATTACAAATTGTTTTTCAAAACATCTAATGTTATCATCAAATACAACAAAAAACATAATATTGTTTTAACTTCAAAAAGTACAAATATTGTTTAAATCATCATAAAATGACACAATTATGCAGCACGGAGAATCTTTAAACATGTTGCGCCGACTCGATCCGAACTTCATCAAGGTCATGTTGCAGAAAACATTCTTTGTCATTGTACTGTAACACACAATAGATATCAGTTAAATTTTCTAATCATAAATAAGTCATTATAGACAAATACATAAACAAAAATAATGTTAAATACTTATATTGTTATGAAGAAAAGACAAATCATTCATTAGATCTTTAATGAAACGTAGCATAGAGTAAGTACACTCGTATCCATAAGGTTGTTGTGGTACCTTAAAATAAAATTAACCAAAGCATTAACTTGACAGCCGAATTTAAACTTTCATTACATACCAATTAAAGACTTGAATAAATGGATTACCTTAACAATTTTTACCATTCTTGAAAAAACTCACTTTACTTTATAACCTTTCTGCACAGTATACATCAACATGACGCTACAAAAATGACAACACATAATAAAACATGCTTGCCATCATTAATAAAAAATAATTGACTAAGAATATTACAACAAGAGTAAATAATAACAAGTAATAGATACATAATGTGTGATCAATTTGACCAAATCTTGATGTGGTGCAGTATTAAGTGAATCAAGATAGTATACCTCAAATTTTGGCACATCAAATACAATCACTACCCAATGATTCCTACAAATCATGTATTATTAGTGTTTCTTGAAATAATTGAGGCTAAAAAGACTTTAAATAATATATATATATATATATATATAGAATTAGAATGACGTACTTAGGATTATATGGCATGAACAAAACAGGTCAAAAAACAGCAGCAAAATTTGCTAAAAAACAGTGTAAAAATGCTAAAAAACAACAGCAAAATAGGCCAAAAACAGCAGCAAAATGTATACCTAAGAAAGTATGAAACTGAACAACAAACCAGAAATGAGAAAGTAAACAACATAACTAAAGCACCAAACCCCAAGCTTTAGTTTGTTAATCAAAGTAATATGAGTCCTCTTTTTTTTAAAGTGTCCCCAACCGTGTCTCTTCCTAAAAATGGTGTATTATTTTTACAATATACTAGTGCTTTCTAAAGAGCTTTTTCACATCAATCAATTTTGTAAATTTTGAGAATATAGCATTGAGAGATGGGAGAGACTCTATTTACCAAGCAGGGAGTAAAGATATAATAGGGAACTTTTGCTTAATTTGATGCCCAAAGCTGCTTCTTTGCCTCTTTGGACAGGGAAAACACCACTACATATAATTGTTAGTAGTTATACTACACTCACCAGCCATCTTGGGGACTATGGTATGAAGAATATACCTATTAACTGCACCAAAGAGGGTATAATTGCGGAAACAAAGAAGTGCAAGGACAGTAAATCAATTCTTTTACATAGCATATTATACATTCTTCTCTTTTCTGAATATAATATAGACAGCACTCTACCTACTATAGCCAAGATGCGTCAAGTCAGGATATTCCCAATTAGAAACATCACTGAAAAGCCAAAATATACCATGAACTGCAAAATCATAGCAGTTTTGAACATGCAACATCTGTTGCAGGAAACCTCTCAATCACAGAAAACTTTGGTTTCTCATTTACCGCAATTGCAGTTGTGCATCCACCTCGAATACTTTTTGGAGATATTTCAGCAATGTATATAGGAGCATGCATGGTGATGGAACTCTTCTCTTAACATGTTTTACACAGGAAGAGAACTGAAAAATGCTTTGTAATTTTGTTATTTACCACATAAAGGAGAATTCCAGCTCCGATTCCCATTAGAAACCTTCCAATATCAAGCCACCACACACTCTTGTAAGAAAAAACACATCAATGAGTTGAACTCAAAAAAATGACTCAACCCCCTTGTCCATACACTTAATTAAGATGGCATGTTATTCGAAAGAGTTCTATCCAACTTGATTTGAAATTCTCTTTGTACTTTAAAGATCATTTTCCCCAAAAGATTAAATTAAGAAAAAATCTTTATACTTAATCATCCATATCTTGCTATAGGAAGAGCAGTACTGCAAAATTGAGAACGTTGACAGAGAATAAAAAACACTATATCTACTGAAAGTTAAAATTAACCTCTGGCTTCTTATATCAAGTTTTGCTAGACAACGATCATTTAAAATGTATTTTGAGATGACATTGCCCATTATTGCAAAAGATACTATTAAGATGTTAAAGAAACAATCATTAACATTCAATAGAAAAAGTCCAGCATAACCATTGAGTTACATACCGTTGCAAAGATTGTGGGCAGTAATCCCAGGATGAAACAGAGATCCATAATCCACATTGTCTATGTTAAGTCAAATAATTAGACAGTAAGTTCTTTAGTCTATATAATTTTCAAAATTAATGAGGCGAGCATTGAAAGAGAAACATACTACTCTCCGAACAACCATATCTGCAATAGTGCCACTCACTAAGGCACCTATAGTTCTACCAAGTGTCAAAATAGCTCCAAGTTAGATCACCTCTATTAACCGCTGCCATTGCATATTAGTTGCCTGTGGCCGTGCTCCAATTGTACTACGGAACTCTTTAAAAGCCCAGTCTGGATATTGTATTGCAACACCCACACCCAAACATTTCAATTATAAGGGAAGGTAATTAAAAAATTTAAGTATACACTTACATCTGCAATGGACAACCCCAAGTCAGCCATGATACCTGACTGGGCATGATAATAGTAGCCAACCTACAATGCAATCATCACAGTAATGACAAACTCATCAAACACCTTAATTAACTACTCGGCTTCAATATAACACGGGAGTCCAAACAGAATCTAACTCTAATACCATGTGAATATATGATCCTTGGGCCTTACAAGCCCAAAAGTTAGTTCATGAGGAAGGATCCCAATTTCATATAAGGAGACCAACAGCCCATTCCTCAATTAATGTGAGACTCTAACCTACCATACATAGAGGAAACAAATAATATAAAGGGAGCAAATCACATTGGTTATAGTAGGTAGAGTGCAGTTAATCCGCATCGTCGTGCACTTAATCAGATTTAATATACCATAACGCATCTAACAGGAGACAACTTGCACCAAAATAGATTCATACATTGGGTGCGACTTACATTAACAAATGATAATTTGTACCAAAATCTCATAGGCATGATTTATGCTAAAAACAAGTTCTTTTCAATAGATAAAACACAGCTAACACATAGATATGAAGCTGAAACTTGAGAAGCTTCATTTATACATAAACTTTAATGAAAATTATGCTTTCTAGGAATTTAATACTTATAATAAATAGATGAGTCCTAGTAAAATAATTTCTAACACATAGGCAGTGGCTAAAATATCATATGTAAGCAACAGAACGCAGAATGACGATGCGGATTAACAGCGCTAAAGAATGAAAATAAGCATGTCGGACATCTTTCTAATGATACAAAGAGCAAACCACCAAATGAACAATGAACATAATTTTTATAATACACAGAACTATAAACACAAGAAAAATAACAGAGTCAACAAGAAGGGGAAGATTACCGACCTTTCTGTGGTGCGGAGAACTGAGGTAAGGGTATTTGGGAGTTTGAAAGGGGAAGAACGGCGGCTAAAAGATCGTAACTTCAATACTAGGGCTCCATTTGGGCGGAATTTTGCTTCAGATTTTGAAATAGGTCAAAATAAAATTTGTTCAAAAATCTGAACGTTTTGGGACAGCAAGCTTCACGCTTCAAGGCAAAGGATCAGAAAATTCTTTTTTGTGTTAAGGATTTCTAGAGAGAGATGTGATGGCTGCGCTGGGTTCGGTTTTGTGGAGAAGGAGTAAAGAAATGTAGGGTTCTTGCTTTTCTGATTTGGATTTACTTTTTAGGGATATTGGGTTTAGAAATAAAATGGGTCGGGTCGAGTATATATTATTTTAAAAAAAGAAAATTAAATTCATATTTTAAAAACCGTCACAAAAACATGTGATGGTTGTGTTAGGTATATTTTATATGAACTTTTAGAGTTATTTTTAATTAGTATTTTGCCCATTTTGTTCAAATATGTGTCGTGTTAGGGTATTTTTCTTTCTTTTGAGTCACAGTGGTCTAAAAAGGTAAAGTGGATAAAAAGAGCAATAAGTGAGCAGAAAAGGAGGTTCCCAAGCCAAAAATTGACCAAAGTTGGCAATCCGTACAAAAGAAAAAGCAGAGTCGCGGCGCAAGAAGGCAAGGTCGTGGCGCCCAAAGATCTGAGAGGCTACATGAGCAGCAGCGCGCGCGCCACAGGCCGCGCGCCGAGGAAAACCGCCTGCATCCGAATGGAAATTGGCCAAGGGCAAGGAGGTCCAGGGTACACATTTTTTGAGCATATAAAAAGCCCTTCTGGCAGATTTTTTTTAGGGGGAATCAACCTTTCTTCACAACACAACATAGTTTTCTTGAAGGCTACAAGATTGGAGACTTGTTTCTAAGTATTTTCTTTTTTTTTGCTGTATTTCAATTTAGTTCATGTTGGATATTACTTTGGTTCTTAGCATGTATATGGCTAGGAGCTAAAATTTTAATTAGGGTTCTCCTTTCGAATCACTTTAAACTCGTCTTTATGAATTAATGCAGTATTTGGTTTCTTCTTCATATAGTTACGATTTATTCAATATTTGGTTTGATTGTTTGATAATTAATTGATCACTAGTTATCATCACATATATGATTTTGAATCGAGATCTAAGAGGGGAGATTTGGATATGCTGTAGTTGAATAGTCATAGGTTAAAAATCGTGGACGAAAGTACCCCGATACTTGTGTAGCTTCATAGGTTATTGTTCTTAATCCTCCTATGTGGTAAAATCTATCATAGAAATATAGAAGATTTCTGCACTGGGGTTGAGCGTTTATATATCCTAACCGGAATATAAAATAGTTTAGTTAACCTGCTATCTTAAAATAGAAGAAGAGCCTTTATTGCTGCATTAAGGATTAAAGAGAGCGGATAGTCGAGCAGATTGGAAGCCCTATTTCCACCATAACTGATTCAAATAAAGTATTTTAGTTAATTTCTGCAATTACTTCAGTAGTTTATAGATAAAACCAAAATAAAATATCGATAGTCAAATAGATAACTTAGGATAGATGTTTGGTAATTGAAAACCAGTCCCTGAGGACGATATTCGGTCTTATCAAGACTATATTACTTGAGTGATACGTACACTTGCGTAAAGCATAAGCAAAATCGCTAACAATTGTGTGGCGCCGTTGTCGGGGACTGACGTACTTTCAATATCGAATTATCTATTTTTATTTCTAATTTGGTTTGTATATATTTGTTTATGTTATTTTATTTCTAATTTGGTTGCTTCAGAAACAAGTTTCTAACTTGTTCTGCGAGCATTTTTTTATCACTTATTGTGTTTTTCTTATTTTGTAGGTAAAGCCAAAAATAAATGAGAGGAGACACATGGACTACTACTACTACTATCAGGGGAAGTGGAATCAACAACAACATAACCCACAGGTTCCACATGAAGATGAAAATGAGTTGCAGGCAGTCATACTCACGCTCACCAAGTGCCAGAATCAGTTTATGACTGAGACAATGGTGTCCATAAAAAATTTGGAGACACAAATAGGGTAGCTAATGGATATAGTGAGCAATGTACCGCAAGAAAATCTGTCTAGCGACATAATTGTGGGAAGTGATAAACAGAGTGAGGAACCTGAACCACAACAAGTTGTTGAGAATGATAATGAATTGAGAGAGATAGTTGGTGTAGAGAAAGAAGAGGTTACTAAGATCCAACTTTTCACCCTTTTGGATTTCTTGGAATTTCTTTTTCCTATACCCGTTGCAGAAGAGACATCACCAACTATCATTGCTGAGCCCCAACTAGAAAGTCCATACCCTCAAGGGCACCTCCAAAAGTTGAGAGATGTAGGGAGTTTCACTGATCCCTACATTATAGAGAGCCTAGAAGACAAGTATGTCTTGTTTAATTGGGGGATAATCTTAGATATGAGACCCTTGTTTGAAAAAAGTGTTGTAGGAGAAGCGATACCTGCAAAAATAATTGTTCGGATTGCAAGCCGTTCGTAGAAGGATCCACTAGGCACTAGTAAGGATTAATTGCGTCCGGCTAAAAGACGTTAAAGACAGCGCTACTTGGGAGGCAACCCAAGGTTTTAATTATGTTATTTAAATTTTTCATTTTAGTTTGTTTTATTTTAAATTGAACAGTCTCACTTGTGGTATTTTTGTTTGTGTTGTGATGACAGGTGAGAAAAAGTGGACATGAAGCACGGAAAAACGCTGGAAAAAAAATCGGTGCAGCGCCACGGCGCCATAATGCAGGGCCGCGGCGCAGATTAATCAGAGGGTTGCAGGAAATTGGGCGTCGCGGCACGAATGGAAAATTCTCTGTTAATGCAGTATCCGCTGCCACCACCATCATTTTGAGCCGCTGTTGTCTGGAAGTCGTCCCTTTTATTTTTGAGTCTTACACATTTGGAACAATGTGTAGTTTAAGTTTGGGGGGAGTTTCTTATTTTATTTGTGTGAGTCTATTTTTGAGTCTTTTTTTGTGTTTTATATGAGTCAGATTTTTTTTTATGATCATGCATGCCGTAGTCATTTGAAACTCCTAGTGAATTAAGTGGGATAATGTAATGGAATTAGAAGCAAAAATCTGAATGCTTGAGTTAGATATGCCAAGAATTCATGAAATCAAATTACTTGGGGTACCTGTGCTTAATTTATGTGTTGTCAATGATAAGGTCTAGGTGTCTGCTTGCTTGTTATTTGAGGAGAAATAGTTAGGATGTACATGTTAGGGATATGACTCAGACATTTCTTTGTTAGCCCTTCTTACCATTTACTGCTTATTGATCGGTGTATTTTATATACACCTTTTGAGTCACTTTTAGTTAGTCTTTTACCCATTTTTGTACAAATATGTGTCGTCTTATGATAGATTTTCTTTCTTTTGAGTCATAATGGTTTAAAGTGGCACATTGGTGAAAAGGAGCGAAAAGAGGGCAGAAACAGAGGTTCCAGAGCTCAAAAAGCTAAAAAGGTGGCAACCCGGGCGAGAAACAGGGCGGCGCCGCAGCGCCACCAACCAACAACATCAGAGCGCCACGACGCCCAAAGAGTAGAGAGCCGCAGAAGTTTAGGCGCCGCGGCGCCAGTTGCAAGGCCGCGGCGCCAAGGCGGGAAAATTGTCAAATCCGAATTGGAATGGGCCAAGGCCAAGAAGGAAAAGGTTTGGGAAGTTTTGAGGTTATAAAAAGGACCTTTTAGGTCAGATTTTGGGAATCCCACACTTGACAATTCATCACAGCTTGAAGATCAAGATTGGAGACTTACTTTGTGTAATTTCTTGTTCTTTATTTTATTTCCTTTTAGTTTATGTTGGATATTAGTTTAGTTCTTGGCATGTCTATGACTAGGAACTAACTTAATTTAGGGTTTTCCATGTCGAATCACTTGAACCTCGTTCTTATGAATTAATGCATGTTTTGGTTTCTTCTTATTATTGTTGAGATTTATTCAATATTTGTTTTGATTGTTTGGTAATTAATTGATCACTAATTATCATAACTTATATGATTTCTAATCGAAATCCGAAAGGGGAGATTGTGAATATGCTATAGTTGAATAAACATAGGTTTAAATCGTGGACGAAAGTACTCCGATACTTGTGTAGTTTGATAGGTTATTGTTCTTAATCCTCCTTTATAGTCAATCTTGTCATCGAAAGATAGAAGGGTTCTATATTGGGGTTGAGTGTTTATATTACCTTAACAGGAGTATAAAACGGCTTAATTAACCTGCTATCTCAAAATAGAAGAAGAACCATAATTATTTGCATTAACGAGTAAAACGAGCGGATAGTATAGGAGATTTAAAAACCCTATTTCCACCATATCTGAAGTAAAATAAAGTAAATTAGTTAGCATCTATAATCATAGCTATAAATAATTCATCAAATTATCGGTTACCAAATAGATACTATATAATAGAGGTTGGTAATTGGACACTAATCCCTGAGGATGATAACTCGGTCTTCTAGACTATATTACTTGTCACGACACGTGAACTTGCGTTTAGTGTGTGCATAAATCGCGCATCAAGTTTTTGGCGTCGTTGCCGGGGATTGACGTAGTTCAATATCATTCTACAATTCTTAATTTCTAATTTGGTTTTTATTTTTATTTTTATTTTTATATTGGTGAAACCGTGCGCCGTGATCCGTTTGTTGATTTTGATCTGTTGCAGGCATCTAGTTTATGAGAAGGAGAAGAGGAGCAGATAGACTTGTTCCCTTCAACCCGGAGATTGAAAAGACTTGCAAGCAGAACCGGAGAAATAAACGATTCTTAGCCTTAATAGTAATGTGAGGCTTACAGAATAACAATGAGATGAACGAAGGGTTAGGTGATCACCAACCTAACCAAAGGATGCCCCGGAGGTTACCAATGTATGTGGAAGAAAGGGTTCAGGTCCAAGCTGAGAGAAGCTTGGGAGATTATGTGATGCCGAGGGTGAATGGAGCACAAACTTGCATCAGGCTCCCAGCAATAGGAGAAAATAATTTCGAAATCAAGCCTGCGATCCTGAGTATGGTGCAGAATACAGTTCAATTCGGAGGGTTGCCATCTGAAGATCATCATATGTACATAGCAAATTTCTTGGAGCTATGTGCAACTTTCAAGTATAATGGTGTTACTGACGCCGCCATCCGATTGAGGCTCTTTCCCTTCTCACTCAGGGATAGAGCAAAAGTTTGGTTGAATTCCCTGCCTACAGATTCTATATTCACATGGCAGGAGTTGGCACAGAAGTTCTTGGCAAAGTTCTTTCCACCGTCCAAAGCCGCTAAGCTGAGAGAAGAGCTGAATAATTTTTACCAGGCTGATGGAGAGTCACTCTATGAGGCTTGGGAGAGATTTAAAGATCTACAAAGAAAGTGTCCACATCATAGCATTGAGCTGTGGAATTTGGTCCATATTTTCTACAATGGGCTAAGCGGGACCACAAGAACCATCATTGACGCAGCTGCAGGTGGAACCTTCATGAGGAAGACAACACATGAGGCCCATGATTTGCTAGAAGACATGACCACCAATAACCATGTGACAGATGATAGAGGGGTAAGTGGAAGGAGAGCGATAAGAGTTCATGAGATTGATGCCATCACGGCGTTAAATGCACAAGTTGCTCTCTTGACCAAGCAACTGCAACAGAACACAATGTCAGTGAATGCAGTTCAGATGTCATTGAATTGTGAGATGTGTGGGGGTCCTCATACCTTTGATAGGTGCCCATCAGCAGACCCCAACAACATCTCTATTAAGCAAGCAGAATGTCAGGCAGTGGGGAATTACCGAAGGCCCCAGAACAACCCCTATTCAAATTCCTACAATCCAGGGTGGAGGAATCACCCTAACTTTTCAAGGAGGGGTGATCAAGGACAACAGAACCAGTTCTGAGGTCAATACCAGAGTCAACAACCATTCACTCAGGCCTCATCTTCACAACAATCAGTGCACCTGCTCAACAAGAAAAGCCAGATGAGTTGAGAGCAGCCCTGTTGAAACTCACCAACTCACAGACCCAGTTCATGGCAGAGACAAAATCCTCTATTAGGAACTTGGAGACACAGGTGGGACAGCTAGCAAAGATGACAAATAACAGGCCACAGGGCACTCTTCCTAATGTCTGAGAGATGAACCCGAGAGAATGTCGAGCGGTGCAGCGAGAAGTGAAGCGGCTAGAACAACTACACCCCACTGTGGTAGAGCAGAGAGTTGAGCGAGAGAATAGAGGCGAGAGAAGGAGGGTTCGAGGACCGCCTATTTTAGAAAAGGCTCAGCAGTTCGGTGAGGAATACAGAGAAGATTCCTTACCCTCAGAGGTTGCAAAGGAAAGAAGTTGATAAACAATTCTCCAAGTTCTTGGAGGTATTCAGAAAGCTGCACATTAACATTCCGTTCATTGAGGCATTGGAGCAAATGCCTAATTATTTCAAATTCATGAAGGAAATTCTTGGGAAGAAGAAGAAGAAGCTAGCTGAGTATGAGACAGTGGCATTGACAGAGGAATGCAATGCCATCTTGCAGAAGAAGCTGCCACCCAAGCTTAAGGATCCAGGGAGCTTCACATTGCCTTGCACAATTGGTAGAGTAACATGTAACAGGGCCCTGTGTGATTTGGGGGCCAGCATAAATCGCATGCCCTTGTCCGTTTTCAAGAGATTGGGTTTGGGTGAAGCCAAACCAACCACTGTGAGCTTGCAGTTGGCGGATATGACAGTGGTGCATCCTAGGGGAATGATTGAAGACGTATTGGTTAAGGTGGGAAAATTCTTCTTTCCTGCGGACTTCCTCATCCTTGATATGGAGGAAGATGATAAAATCTCTATCATCTTGGGAAAACCATTCTTGGCAACTGGAAGAGCCCTGATTGATGTGGAAAAGGGCGAGCTGACACTCAGAGTTGAGAATGAAGAGATGGTGTTCAAGGTATTTAAACACATCATTGAATCCCCAGTCATAAGCAAGTGTTTTGCAGTCAGCACTGTTAACACATCAGTTGAACCAGCACAGGCCAAAGCAAGGGAAATCAGTACAAATGAGCAACGCTAAACCTTCTCTTGAGAAAAAAGAGAAAAAGAAAAACAGAAGGCGAAAGAGAAAAATGATTATGAAATGGATAGGATGTGGGGTTAATTTACCCCATGCCTCTTGATATGGAACTTGCGTCCGGCTAAAAGATGTTAAAGACAGCGCTACTTGGGAGGCAACCCAAGGTTATTTTATTTTATTTTATGCAATTTAGTTTTAGTTAGAATAGTCTCACAGGAGGTATTGTTTGCATGTTGTGATGATAGGTACAGGGCCAAAAATTGGAGGATGAAAACGTGAAGAGAAGAGAAAATCGGCTCGGCGCCATGGCGCCCAGCAGAGGGCCATGGCCCCGAGAATGCAGAAAGGCGCAGGAGGTTGGGCGCCACGGCGCCGGATGCAGGGCCGCGGCGCCGAAAGTCCAGAAGGTCTCTGAAGTTTGGGCGTCGCGGCGCCAAATCAGAGCGCCACGACACCGGAAGTTCAGAGGGGCGCAGATGTTTGGGCGCCGCGGCGCCGATTGCAGGATCGTGGCGCCGCGACGGAAAAACTGAAATTTAAAGGAGCCCTGATCCGATTTCCTACCTCCAAATCAAAAACCCAAAACCCTTCCTCTCTCCAAAACCCACGAAATCAGCCTCTTTTACTCAAAATATTCCTCAAACTAAACTCAATCACAACCAAAGTACTTAAATTCCTTGCACTCTTAGCCATCTCAAACAACAACCCTCATTCCATTGCCTCAATCCATCACTAGGAACAAGAAAATTTTGAAGAACACCGTCCAAGGTAACTTTCATCACTTTTCTTGAAATTATCAGGGGAGGTAATAAGTTTGGGGATGTGCTTTATTGGTAGATAGTGTGGGGTGTGTTGAAGTTTGGTGTGAAAATTTCGCGGTAAGATTATACGTAGTGATCGTGTGGTGTTGTACCGGTGCTTTGAGTGAAGTTTGGGGGTTGAATGGTGTTGTAGTTGCTGATTATGCTGTGTGTTGATTGGTTCGATTGATAGTTGCTGGGTAATATCACTGAAACAAAGGAAACGTTTCCAAATGTATCTAAAAATGTCTGCCAAAAAGAGGAGAGCTTCCACATCCACCTCCGTTCCTCAATATGATACTACTAGGTTTGTCAGTCAAAAAGCAGAAGATAGATATTACAAACTTAGTACTATACCCTTGATCCCTGAGCGAGGAATGGAGTACCAAAGGGAGTCATTTGAGGATGGATATGCCTATGAGCCTATTCGGGCAATGATAGAGGCCATGGGGTGGAAGAGATTTGTTAATCCGGAAAGAATAGTACCACAGAACACCGTAATGGTGAAAGAATTCTATGCTAACTTTCCGGAGAGGGTAAATGGTAGATGTTTTGTGAGAGGAATATGTGCATGTGACGGCTGAGGTGGTGAATGAGCTATTAAGAACAATCGATGTTGAAGAAAGAGGCGATGATCGAAGCTATTTCAGAACATGGTCTAGAGACGCCAACAATATCGATTGGGATATCATCGCAAGCACATTATGCTACCCTGGGGCTGAGTATGATGTTGCACGAAATGGATCAAGAGGACTGAGCAGATGTCAGTTCAACAAAACATCCAAGGGTTGGTTATATTTCATCAGTGCTCGCCTGATTCCATCGACGTACTTCACTAGAGTGCCAGCGGATAGAATAAAGATGATATATGGAATTATGGAAGGAAAGACGATTGATGTTGGGAAGGAGATATTGCAGAACATTGGAGAAACCAGTAGGTTGGTCACTACAGGTGGGTTGGGACATGGATCACTTATTTGCAGTTTATGTTCTAGACATGGAGTCCCAACCCTAGCTACTGATACATATGAGAAGGGCCAACCTCCTGTGTCATATGGGATAGTGTATGCCTTCCCAGAACCAGTCCCTCCGAAGAAGAAGGAGACCGGCGCGGCGCAAGACCAAAGAACAAAGACAGAGGTGCCCGTGGATGAAGATGAGCACGAGGCAGAGGCTCGGCGTAAGCGGTAGCAGCCGCCAACAACCTCTGGAATTGGAACCTCCGGTGCCTATAATGGAGCAGTTGCTCATGAACCAGCGGAGGATGATGCAGAGTTTTGACACAATGATACAAGGTCAACAGGACCTGAGGCAAGGACATCAAGAAATAAGGCAGGAGCAACAATAGTTGAACCTGAGATTTGATGAGATGAGTTCCTTGTTCAACCAGTGGTCCATGCATTATCCGCCGTCACTACCACCATTTTAAACCAAGTTTGTAAGTTGTCCCGTTTTTCTTTTATTTTTGAGTCTTGCACACATTAGGGACAATGTGTGATTTATGTTTTGGGGGTGTTTTATTGTTTTAAGTCTTTGTGATTTATTTTATGTGTTTTTGAGTATTTTTGAGTCATATTTTTTTTAAGATCATGCATGTTGTATTACTGAAAACGCCTAGTGAAGTAAAGTTGAATAATGTAATGAAATTGGAAGCAACCATCTGAACACTAAGGTTAGATATGCCAAAAATTCATGAAATCGAACTATTTGGGGTATTTTGCTTGATTTATGCATTGTTAAGTGATTAAACCTATGTGTCTACTTGCTATTTGAGGCGAAATAGTTAGGATATATATGTTAGGAAGATGACTCAGACATTTCTTTGTTAGCCCTTTCTTACCATTTTTACCTATCCCAGACATAAAAAAAATGTATCCCTAGTCAGCCCCTTTGAGCCTAAAAATAAGACCTTTCTTTGACACCCTATAATTCCATAAGTGAAAAATTGATGTGTTTGGAATATAAAGTGTTAAGAAGAGACAAAAAAAGAGTGAACAATTTTGATGCATCCCAATGAAAAAATAATAATAAATAGGCAAAAGCCTAAGTTTGGGGGTGTCTGTTATTCATAATACACCTCATTCTCTCAAAACAAAAGAGGGGAAAGATAGGTATGAAGTGAAAAAGAAAATCAAAAGAAAAGGGAAGAATTTAAAGCAAAAGAGCTTATGGTACGTAAATTGAGCCTAAATGCTTATTTTTTCATACCCCTGCCTAAGCCTACATTACAAACCTGAAAAGCCCTGAAGATCTCTTATATGTGTATCCATGATTAGTGAAGAATATCAAGTAAACATGTCATAGGATTTTGAAATTGACATGCATAGTTAGGTATTCTTACTTCCATTGAGCATGATTAAAGTGAATTTGAGAAATACCCGACTTGATGTGTTTAGAATGCTAAAAATCCATGCTATATATTTCTGCATATTATCCTCCTAACCTTCATGCATTTCTACGTAATAATGATGCAACAAATTGATCAATGTCTTTGAGTCATTTTATTTTCTTTTCTTTTCTTTTCCTTCGTGTCTTTTTGATCTTTACTCGAGGGCAAACAAAGGTTAAGTTTGAGGGTATTTGATCGGTGTATTTTATATACACCTTTTGAGTCATTTTTAGTTAGTCTTTTGCCCATTTTTGTACAAATATGTGTCGTCTTAGGATATATTTTCTTTCTTTTGAGTCATAATGGTTTAAAGTGGCACATTGGTGAAAATGAGCGAAAAGAGGGCAGAAACAGAGGTTCCAGAACTCAAAAAGCTAAAAAGTTGGCAACCCGGGCGAGAAACAGGGCGGCGCCACGACGCCACCAACCAGCAGCATCAGAGCGCCACGGCGCCCAAAGATGAGCGAAGTTTCAGGCGCAGCTGGCGGAAAATTGTCAAATCCGAATTGGAATGGGCCAAGGCCAAGAAGGAAAAGGTTTGGGAAGTTTTTGAGGTTATAAAAAGGACCTTTAAGGTCAGATTTTGGGAATCCCACACTTAACAATTCATCACAACTTGAAGATCAAGATTGGAGACTTACTTTGTGTAATTTCTTGTTCTTTATTTTATTTCTTTTTAGTTTATTTTGGATATTAGTTTAGTTTTTGGCATGTCTATGGCTAGGAACTAACTTAATTTAGGGATTTCCATGTCGAATCACTTGAACGTCGTTCTTATGAATTAATGCATTTTTTGGTTTCTTCTTATTATTGTTGAGATTTATTCAATATTTGTTTTGATTGCTTGGTAATTAATTGATCACTAATTATCATAACTTATATGATTTCTAATCGAAATCCGAAAAGGGAGATTGTGAATATGCTATAGTTGAATAAACATAGGTTTAAATCGTGGACGAAAATACCCCGATACTTGTGTAGTTTGATAGGTTATTGTTCTTAATCCTCTTTTATAGTCAATCTTGTCATCGAAAGATAGAAGGGTTCTATATTGGGGTTGAGTGCTTATATTACCTTAATAGGAGTATAAAACAGTTTAGTTAACTTGTTATCTCAAAATAGAAGAAGAACCATAATTATTTGCATTAACGAGTAAAACGAGCGGATAGTAGAGGAGATTTGAAAGCCCTATTTCCACCATATCTGAAGTAAAGTAAATTAAGTTAGCATCTATAATCATAGCTATAAATAATTCATCAAATTATCGGTTACCAAATAGATACTACAGAATAGAGGTTGATAATTGGACACTAATCCCTGAGGACGATAACTCGGTCTTCTAGACTATATTACTTGTCACGACACGTGCACTTACGTTTAGTGTGTGCATAAATCACACATCACTTATCCCTGACAATAAATTGCATCCTTAGTCAGCCCCTTTGAGCCTAAATAATATCTTTCTTTGACACCATATGATTCCATGTTTGTGCCATAAGTGATAATTGAAAACTCTTGGGATGAAAAGTGTTGGAAAAATAAACGAAAAGAGAATTGAAAAATTTGATGCACCCCAATGAAGAATATGCAAAAGCCTAAGTTTGGGGGTGCCTGTTATTTATAATGTATCTCATTCTCCCAAAATAAAAGAGGGGAAAAATAGGTATGAGATTAAAAAGAAAGTCAAGAAGGAGGAAGAAGGAGTTGAATGAAAATGCTTATGGTACGTAATTGAGCCTAAATGCCTATTTTTACCTACCTATGCCTAAGCCTACATTACAACCCTGAAAAGTCTTGAAGATCTCTAGTACGTATGTCTATGATTAGTGGAGAATAGCAAGTGAACATGCCATAAAATTTTGAAATTGACATGCATAGGTTAGATATTCATACTTCCATGAACATGATTGAAATGAATTTGCGAAATATCTGACTTGAAATTTTAGATTATTGAATTCATGTAATATTTGTTCCTGCATAATATCCCAACTGACATTCACGTTTTTCTAGTGACATTTGTGCAGCAAGTTGATCCGAGTCTTTGAGTCTTTTATTTTCTTTTGTGTCTTTGATTCTGTTTTGATCTTTACTCGAGGGCGAACAAAGGTTAAGTTGGGGGTGTTTGTTAGGCATATTTTATATGCACTTTTAGAGTAATTTTTAGTTAGTATTTTGCCCATTTTTGTTCAAATATGTGTCGTGTTAGGTTATTTTTCTTTCATTTGAGTCACAGTGGTCTAAAAAGGTAAAGTGGAGAAAAAAGCAATAAGTGGGCAGAAAAGGAGGTTCCCGAGCCAAAAATTGACGAAAGTTGGCAATCCGGACAAAAGCAGAAGCAGAGCCGCGGCGCAAGAAGGCATGGCCGTGGCGCCCAAAGATCTGAGAGGCTACGGGAGTTAAGGCGCCGCGGCGCCGAGGCAGATTACTGTCTAGATCCGAATGGGAATTGGCCAAGTGCAAGGAGGTCCAGGGTACACGTTTTTGGAGCATATAAAAAGCCCTTTGGGCAGATTTTTTTAAGGGGGACTCAACCTTTCTTCACAACACAAC
Source organism: Przewalskia tangutica (assembly GCA_029844215.1). Classification (NCBI taxonomy): domain Eukaryota; kingdom Viridiplantae; phylum Streptophyta; class Magnoliopsida; order Solanales; family Solanaceae; genus Przewalskia; species Przewalskia tangutica. The sequence goes on along the minus strand of CM056740.1, from coordinate 38,838,134 downwards.
ATAGTTTTCTTGGAGGCTACAAGATTGGAGACATGTTTCAAAGTATTTTCTTTTCTTTGCTTTATTTCAATTTAGTTCATGTTAGATATTACTTTGGCTCTTAACATGTCTATGGCTAGGAGCTAAACTTTTAAATAGGGTTCTCCTTTCGAATCGCTTTAAACTCGTCTTTATGAATTAATGCAGTATTTGGTTTCTTCTTCATATAGTTAAGATTTATTCAATATTTGGTTTGATTATTTGATAATTAATTGATCACTAGTTATCATCACGTATATGATTTCAAATCGAGATCCGAGAGGGGAGATTTGGATATGCTGTAGTTGAATAGACTTAGGTTAAAAATTGTGGACGAAAGTACCCCGATACTGGTGTAGCTTCATAGGTTATTGTTCTTAATCCTCCTATGTGGTAAAATCTATCATAGAAATATAGAAGATTTCTGCACTGGGGTTGAGTGTTTATATATCCTAACCGGAATATAAAATAGTCTAAGCTAACCTGCTATCTTAAAATAGAAGAAGAACTTTTATTGCTGCATTAAGGATTAAAGAGAGTTGATAGTCGAGGAGATTGGAAGCCCTATTTCCACCATAACTGATTCAAATAAAGTATTTTAGTTAATTTCGGCAATTACTTCAGTAGTTTATAGATAAAACCAAAACAAAATATCGATAGTCAAATAGATAACTTAGGATAGATGTTTGGTAATTGGAAATCAGTTCCTGAGGACGATATTCGGTCTTACCAAGACTATATTACTTGAGTGATACGTACACTTGCGTAAAGCATAAGCAAAATCGCTAACAAATTTCTTATTTTATTTGTGTGTGTCTATTTTTGAGTCTTTTTTTGTGTTTTATATGAGCTAGATTTTTTTTATGATTATGCATACTGTAGTCACTTGAAACGCCTAGTGAAGTAAGTGAGATAATGTAATGGAATTAGAAGCAAAAATCTGAATGCTTGAGTTAGATATGTCTGTTGACACCCAATTTTGACCCATCTTTTAGTCATTTCTTGCAATTTTAAGCATTTTAGGACACCGCATTTTATCACCATTTTTGACATTTTTGTATATTTTTTACCTAACATTCTATGTTGTTTTATTTTTTGTAAATTGACATCATGTTTTTACTTTAATTAGATATTAAAACATTTTTTAATATTATGTTATTATTGTTGTGCGATCATTTTGTTTTACTAATTTTGCATATCTTTAAATAATTAACTGACATCCCGTCTTTACTTTTAATCAGGCATTAAATATTTGCTAAATATTGTATTTTATTATTATTGCATCGGCATTTGCATTTTTATAATTTTGTATCTTTAAATAATTTTCTTTTAAATAATTAATTAATTTTGCATTTTTTGCCAAACTACCCAAATTAAGACACAACTGACCACCCAATCCGCCAAAAAACCGAAGCCCAAACTGAGGCCCAATACACCTTTCATATTTTCCCTCCTATACCCAATACCCAATACCCAAAACCCAATACCCAAAACCCTAAACCTAAATACCCCCTATAAATAAAAACCCTTCCCCTACTTCAGAGCCCATTTTTAGCCCAGCCGCCCACAACTGTCTTCCCCTCACCATCCCTCATTCCCTAACCCTAGCCGTCTACCCCTCTCTCTTTATCATCACCCTCATCTACCCTAATTCACGCAGCCCACCAGCCGCACAACACAAGTACAACACAGCCCTAAACCTACTTCTCTACCCTCCAGTCGCACACCCTCTGATCTTAACCCTACATATACCCTAGCACACTTCAACATCAGCGGAGCCCTCACAACCGACCCTCACCCTCTCTCTCTTCACCTGTTCCCTCTCCCCTCTCCCGTCGCCGCCAGTCTCACTGGCGAACCATCACACCACCACCGCACGTCTCACCCCCTGTGACCCTAAAATCACAACCTCACCCCTTCAGCCGCCCAACTAAGACTCTCATCTCCCTCACACTGTCTCCGCTGACCTCGCCGGAGTTATATCTCCGGCGAACACCAACAACACCCACTGCCCCCACACCGCCGCTACTCACCGGCGAAACACATCCCCTTGCTCTCCCGTCACACCCACTAGTGGCGAACACACCACTGTTCCATCATCCCTACCTCATTGACCCCACTGCTCACCGTCGAACCTCACTACTGTGGTGGTGTCGCTCCGGTGACCTATCCGCAAGTGACGCCTTCGCCACGCTCACGCTTTTGTGGTTGAAATCACTGTTTGTTTCTCTTTCATTGCTATTATATATATTGTGGTTTGTTGGACGAATTTGGAATGATTTTCTCGACTTTTGAATCTGGCCGGAGTTTCTGGAACTCCGGCAAACTCTACTATTTTCGTGAACTTTACAGTTCAGACTGATGTTCATTTGACTCACTGTTTCATTTTTGTGTTGGTATTGTTATGGTTATTTGGGAGTTTACAGTTATGACTCACTGTTACATGATACTACATTTGGTATTTTTTACTGATTTTTTAACATGATACTACACTTTGGCCAATGAAAAAGTTATCCGTCGATTTTTGAGGCCTCCACAGTTGCAAAGACGGAAAATAAAATAAATGAAGCTTTCTGGGCAATGATGATTTCTTCCACTTACACCGGATAACCAACATGCGCTGGCAAGGCGAATTCTCGCAGCCGCACTTGTTTAGGCTGTCCTACTTTATCTTTTTTACATATCTGAGCCCTCCGTGTTTAAAACTATTACTGTTTTGGCGCGGATCTGAAGGTTTTATTTGTTTTATTATTTTTAGCAATATTGGCCGATGAAGGAATCTCCGTCTGATTTCTAAGGCCTTCCCTGTACAAAAGACGGATTTATTTTTGCTTTATTTATTAATTCTTGTTATTACTTTAAAATTATTTATTCTATTACTAACACTTTTACTAAGTGTTTATGCAGGTATCCGGAGATGCATTTCAAAAGAACGTCTCGGAGTTTTATTTTGTGTCGCACTTAATTTTAGTTTTTATTATTTTTGTATTGCATTTTATTTTAATTGTAAATTATGATAAATGCTTAGAATAGGTAGAATAAAGCCAATACATAATTAACCTAGGTTTGAACGGATAACCGCAAGTTAGCGGATCTTAAAGGATGTCTAACCCCTTCCCTTTAGGATAATAAAGAACCATGATCCAGAATCTCACATAGCTTTCGCAGACCTTTAAATGGAGATCATTTATAGCATTTTTATGCTATTTAATAAGTGTCCTAATTCACTATAATAATTAGGTGGTGACTTCTTAAATACATCTAGGAATCAACCATACGTAGTACTCCCGTTTCGATTCCGGTTAAAATGGGGTGTTATAGATGGCAACTCCGCTGGGAATAATCAGGTTCTTGACCATAGCAAACCTAGGTTTATTATTGTTTGGCTTTATTTTTTATTTATTTTAAATGCCTTAAAATTGTTTCCTTTAATCTTGTATGCTTAACTGTTTTAATTGCTATTTGCTTTTATATTGCTTTCTTTAAACTGACATTGCGCTCATATTTCTTCCATTCTGAAAAACTCACATTATCACGCACTACACGCGAGGTGCGCTTGGTGCATCAGCAAAATTCTTTCTTCAAAACCCAAATTTAAGAGAGTTGGCATTTTGCGCGGAGAGTCCGGTCCAACCGGTGGTCGCGTAGCCTTCTCACTCGAGTAGTCCGCTCGGGAACCTTGCGTCTAGTAAGCCAAATCTTAGAAACTTAGGATAGAGCTATACCACCCTTTTAATATTAAGTCATGCATTCATAAACCTTAGGTGGGTTAATCCTTGGTATTAACGCCACAATTAGAAATCCACCAAACTTGTCGACGGGTTTCATAACCCAACGACCCTTTAGCATACTATGTGTAGCGTGACAATGATAGATAGATCCAAGCCTGATCATGATACATCAAAATTGGGAAAAGTGCACCGTCATTTGGTCGCCATTTCCATCAAAACATTGCAGTTTAACGGCTTGGACCTATTTATCATAATCTCGCATATCTGGCGTTTAGGCCGACCTCTGGCATAAGAGAGGTCCCATGCATATTAGGCGCGCACTTGATTTGCATGTTTTTGTTTACTATTGTTGTAGCTAGCAATTCTGTACATATTATTTAATGCAATAATTACTCTTTTAACCTCTGTGCATATCATGCTTATAATTTCGGCCATTAGCATTGACATTTTTGCACTTTTGTTGTCACATTGCAATCAGGACTTCTACTGCGTAAATCGCTCTTGAACAGCACGATTTGGACTTTGTGAAGCATCAACCACCAGTCCAGTCGAACCAAGCAGGGGAGTCTTTGACTATATTGTCACGCCCTTACATTTTACTATTTTTGTGGCTTGCCTACTCTCACCCATTTGTCATATTTTTGCAGGAAGACCGTCCTCGCAAATAGTCGAGGGCGGACAACAACAACAAAAAAAAAGGGAAGAAAAGGAAAAAAAATCATCACAAGAATGAGTTGGAGTTATGTTGATGGAAAGAAGTCAGCTTATACCAGATTCAACGAAGCAACGTTCTGAGTCCTATATTTTGTATTTTTATACATATTTGCAAATCCAATTGATATGTCTAGTATTGATTACATAATTCTTTATCATGCATTTTACAACATAATCTCCCGAACTACGCGTGTCTGATTCTCACCATACGGTGTGATACGTAGGCAACCCATCTAGGGTTCGACACCACCACATAAAAAATAAAAAAAATAATAAAAGAAAACAAAAAGGGACATATTTGGTTCACCCATTTCTTTGCACGGACATTCATTATTGCATTTTAATCATTCTATCACATTCATTCATGCATTCATGCATTCTATCACAACCATTCATTTTTTCATTACATTCTTTTTCTTTGCATAAAGTGAACAATCATTTGTTTTGCACAACTTTTACTTTTGCATTTCTTTCATGAATAAATTCTTTTAAATCATACGTTTTATAACATATCTGAACGAACTACGCACACCTGATTCTCGTCAAAGATGAGATACGTAGGCAGCCCTACTCGGGTTCGGTACCATTTATCAAAAAAATACAAAAATATTTTATTCAAAAAGCAAAAAAAATAAATAAATAAATAAATAAAAATAAAAATAAAAAGCACTTTTAAAGTGTCATTGTTTGATTTGGTTGATACCAACACAGTTAGGAGTATGCATAGAAAGACCGAGTAATAATCAGTATGGGTTGACTTCGTGGTAAACCATAGATTCTTTTGGTACCTCTCACGCACACCTGTAATGACATTCTTGCATGCTTCTATGATAAGAACGAAACAAACCTCTTTGTTTCATGTGCATTGTGTGGTGAGTTTTAGAATAAGTTTAATTGTATTGCATTGTGATCTAGAACTTGGCCGTGTATTTGTTGAGGCGAAATCCTGAGTAACACTTGGTGTGGGAAATGATCGTAGGCTTTCTTTGACCCGTTTGAGCCTTTTTCAGCCTACCAAATAACATTATCCGTAGTACACCCCTTTTGAGCCTAAAGCCTATTCTTTTGACAACCGCATATTTACACCTATACCCTTTCTGAGTGCGTACGCACTATCCCTCTCTTGGCCCGACCTCCTTGAGCGCTTTGGAAATGTGCAAGTGGCTGACGAAATTCTGCGTCGAAGTTTGCAAAGACAAAAGTTGTCAAAGTCCCAAAAGGGAAAAGAAAACACAAATGACGACTTCACAAAAGAAGAAATCAAAAGCCCCGGCATTATAAACAAAAATGAATGAAATGAGAGAATAACTTTGGGAAAACGGGCTCCAAACGAAAGATTCAAAAAAGAAGTCAGTACAGAAAAACTGGGACAAAAGAAAGCAGGTCAGCATTAAAGCACACAAATGTCAAGCACGGACGTAGTCCAACGCTCGAGGAAGGATTAGTCACTTTTACCCAAATGATATCCATCCCTTCCCCCAAGCCTACATTACAAGCCCGTGACAAGCCCTACATGATCTTATACTGAGGGTTCTCACATTAGTGAATACTTACATGACGGCCAAGCCTATGGTATCACAATTGCATGCATTGAACATCCTTTTGAGTGTGAGCGTACTTCTCTAAACGTCCCATGTGAGAAATGGGACTTTCTTTCAGTGAGGGCACTTGAAACGTGAGATTACGTGTAGTTCGAAACCTTGGTTGCAAGCAAGTGTGTCGATGCCGATTCTGCGAGTACCATTTGAAACTATAGGAATTACCCAGAAGTCAGTCTTGGTTAGACTGGAAGTGAATAACGGAATTCCTAAGCACAATACTAATTGTTGGTATCAACTGAAGTCAGAACATGATGATGTCTTTCCACTTTTAAAAAAAAAACATATAAAACAATCATTTTTGCATCATGAACTACGTCTTGACCTGATTCCCTCAGCGGGATACGTAGGCGGTCACATTGACTTCGGTCCACATTGTTTGAAAAACCCATAAAAATCATTTTTGCATCACGAACTACGTCTTGACCTGATTCCCTCAGCGGGATACGTAGGCGGCCTAAATCGGCTTCGGTCACACCATTAGAAATCTTCCCATTGGCTCGTGTGCGACAGAATTTCCGCCAGAGTTAAGTCCTGCCCATGCACCCCGCATAACGAAAACTGGGACAATTTTGGAAAATGCACCATGAAGAGATCATAATAAGGATTCCAAAAGCAATCAGCAATCGCAACATTCAGCGAGCACACAACATTCAACACGTCCGTGCAAGGACGAAATCTCAACATTTGCAGCATCACATCAATACAACCGCCATCACGTTTTACAGGATCTTCATATCAGCAAAGGCGGGAGCACAACAAAACCCATGCGGGTTACAAACGCACAACGTCTATGCAATGACGTTATCTCAACCCGGGCGAGTCACAAAGCAGGTACGTCCATAAAATGACATCATTTCATTGCAAGCCTATGCAATGGTTTCATCTATGTTTCGTCTATGCAACGACGAACATCTGCATCGCGTCTATGCAACGACGTCTTTTCATGTAAGCCTATGCAACGGCTTCATCCATGTTTCGTCCATACAAGACGACAACGTCCATACAAGACGACAACGCCCATACAAGGCGTCATTTCATCCATACAAGACGATAACGCCCATACAAGGCGTCATTTGCATTTCGTCCATACAAGACGATAACGCCCATACAAGGCGTCATTTACATTTCGTCCATACAAGACGATAACGCCCATACAAGGCGTCATTTGCATTTCGTCCATACAAGACGATTCCGCCCATACAAGGCGTCACTTGCATTTCGTCCATACAAGACGATTCCGCCCATACAAGGCGTCATCTGCATTTCGTCCATACAAGACGATAACGCCCATACAAGGCGTCATTTGCATTTCGTCCATACAAGACGATAACGCCCATCTGGCGTCATTTGCATTTCGTCCATACTGAGCGATAACGCCCATCTGGCGTCATTTGCATTTCGTCCATCTGAGCGATAACGCCCATACAAGGCGTCATTTACATTTCTTCCATACAAGGCGACAACGCCCACGCGGCGTCATTTGCATTCGTCCATACAAGGCGACAACGCCCATCTGGCGTCATTTGCATTTCGTCCATACAAGACGACAACGCCCGTACAAGGCGTCATTTGCATTTCGTCCATACAAGACGACAACGCCCATACAAGGCGTCATTTGCATTTCGTCCATACAAGACGATAATGCCCATACAAGGCGTCATATGTATTTCGTCCATACAAGACGACAACGCCCATACAAGGCGTCATTTGCATTTCGTCCATACAAGACGACAACGCTCATACAAGGCGTCATTTTACATTTCGTCCATCTGAGCGACAACGCCCATACTGGCGTCATTTTGCATTTCGTCCATACAAGCGACAACGTCCATACAAGGCGTCATTTGCATTTCGTCCATACTGAACAACAACGCCCATACTGGCGTCATTTGCATTTCGTCCATCTGAAGCGACAACGCCCATACAAGGCGTCATTTGCATCTCGTCCATACAAGACGATAACGCCCACACAAGGCATCATTTGCATTTCGTCCATACAAGACGACAACACCCACATAAGGCGTCATTTGCATTTCGTCCAAATAAGACGACAACGCCCATACAAGGCGTCATTTGAATTTCGTCCATACAAGACGACAACGCTCATCTGGCGTCATTTGCATTTCGTCCATCTGAGCGATAACGCCCATCTGGCGTCATCCGCTTTCGTCCATACAAGACGACAACACCCATACAAGGCGTCATTTGCATTTCGTCCATACAAGACGACAACGCCCATACAAGACGTCATTTTACATTTCGTCCATACAAGACGACAACGCCCATACAAGGCGTCATTTTGCATTTCGTCCATCTGAGCGACAACGCCCATACTGGCGTCATTTGCATTTCGTCCATACTGAGACGACAACGCCCATCTGGCGTCATTTGCATTTCGTCCATACGGCGACAACGCTCATACTGGCGTCATTTGCATTTCGTCCATACAAGACGAACGCCCATACAAGGCGTCATTTGCATTTCGTCCATCTGCAGACAACGCCCATACAAGGCGTCATTTGCATTTCGTCCATACAAGACGACAACGCCCACACAAGGCGTCATCTGCATCTCGCCTATACAAGACGGCGTATCATCACATCACTTCATTACATCTACAAACACCATGTCTTTTCCAGCACCATATCACCTGCAACCCAGTGTCAATCACACTTCGACACTGGGACAAATTTTGAGTTTTGCGTCTGCCTGCCTTTATTTTCTAGCATTGCAGCAACCCAGTGTCTCATAATTCGACACTGGGACAAATTTTAAATCTGCATCAGCTTTGTCTTTTATCTTGGCATCACAACGACCCAGTGTCGGCTTTTGCCCATTCTTTTCTTGATCCTTGTTTTAATTCTGACGATGGGAACAAAATTGGCTACAAGTCAACGTCTTTGTCCGAACACTCTTTCATCGTCTTCGATCAAAGAGGGACAACTGTTGACACCCAATTTTGACCCATCTTTTAGTCATTTCTTGCAATTTTAAGCATTTTAGGACACCGCATTTTATCACAATTTTTGACATTTTTGTATATTTTTTTTACCTAACATACTATGGTATTTTATTTTTGTAAATTTGCATCATGTTTTTTACTTTTAATTAGGTATTAAACATTTTTTCAAATATTGTATTTTTATTACTATTACATCGACATTTGCATTTTTATAATTTTGCATCTTTTTAAATAATTTTTCTGTTAAATAATTAACCCATTTTGCATTTTTGCCAAACTATCGATCCAATGTAATCTGGACGATCCAATCATCCGCCAAAAACCGAAGCCCAAACCGAGGCCCAATACACCTTTCATCTTTTCCCTCCAAAACCCAATACCCAAAACCCTAAACCTAAATACCCCCTATAAATAAAACACTCCGCCCCCATTTAAAACCTATCCTATTTCATTACCATCCGTCTACCCTGGCCGCACAACACCCTCAGCCGAACCCTACTTCTATCCTCAGCTACCCTATTATTCCCAGCCGCCATCACCTCTCCTCATTTTCCCCCTCACCTTTCCCCTCACAATCCATCGCCTCTCCACCCACTACCCTTCCCCTCAGCCCTTGTCTCCCTCTCTCACCGGCGACCTCACCCCCACATATCCCACTAACCCTCACTGTCACTGCCCCTTTCCCTCATTTTCCTTCCCACCATCGAACCCCTAATTAACATCAGCAGCCGCCCCTCTCCTCTCTCTCGAGATCACAGCCGCTGCACCCACATCACCGGCGAACCCCCTTTAAAAACCTGCAGTCGAACCTCACATCTCTTCTCCCCTGACTCCGACAACATCAGTTTCCAGGGCTAGGTGTTTCTACTCCTTTAGCTCTTTCTCTTAACCTCTGCAATTACCACTCTGTTTCTATCTTGTTGGGTGTGTTATTAGTATATTTGGCTTCATATATGTGTTTTAAGTATTGTTCTTGACTCGCATGTGATGGTTCACTGTCTCTATTATCTCTATTATGCTTATTTATGTGTCATTTACTCTTTCAACAGCTGTTGAGCATTTCTTCTCTTAAGTGATTGATATTAGTAAATAGTGAATGTTGATCTCATATGTTACTGGCGGTATTCTGAAAGTTTGAGCTTATCTTCTTACTTCATGTCCTTATGTTCTTATTTACTCGTGACTTGTTATGCATCGATTATTTGCTATAATTTTGATGTCAATACTTGTTCTTTGTTGATACTTGCTTAAATCTGGTATCTGTGTTGTTATTTCCAGAATCTTTGATAGCAAGTCATCATCTCTCTTTATTCATGAAAACAAAGTGATTTTCCTTCATAGAATGAACTAAGTGTACCTTCTTACGTCTAATTTTCCAGAGAATAGTAAGTACATTTAGGTGTCTAAGTTCAAAAATACTCACTGCCTAGACATGGTTCTACAAATGCATTTTAGTCTTGTTGAGATATGTTTCTGAACTCCTAAAATTGTTCTCCTGAGTAATGCACTGATAAAAAATCTAATATGTCACATAATTGAATGATTTTCTTTCACAGTTGTCCTTGTCTGAATTTTATATCATATTGTTATGCTGGTTGAAAGCCAAGATAAGCTTTGGGTTTGGCTTAGCCTCCTTTGATAGCCTGCCATGCCTAAGGTTCTAGAAACCTTTTGATCTTGATGCGACATCGAAAATATAAATGGCGGTAGCCCCCTTTACTGTTTTGTCTTCCAAGCTTAATGTTTGACGCGCTGTTTAGGATCAATCTTGAAGTTTCTCTTTAAGTCGTGTCATGTTCTTGTAAGTTGTGACATGCCCTGTATCTCTTGATACTCTCCTTCATCCCTCTGTTACCTTTGCATGACTTGTAAAGTTTATAGCCCAAGTCTCTTTGAGTTGCTGCCCTGTTGCTATCTTGTTGCTGTTGTCAGCTGCACCCACCACCTATGTTGTATTATTCCCTAGTTTGAGTAAAGTTGTGGCTACACTCCAAGGCAAACTAATGCGTAAAGTGGCTGCTACCTTGAGAAGATGCCTGATCCATTATGAACTAAGTTTCTACCACATTTGAGTTGAATTATTACTGTTGTTTATCATTTGCTATGGCTGATGCACTGTTAAGGGATCTTTTACTGCATTTTAAGGTCTGTTTTTGCTGCGTTTTGAGGGCTGTTTTACTGCACTTTAAGGGTTGTTTTGCTGCATGTTGAGGGCTATTGATGTTGCACTGTTAAGGGATATTTTACTGCATTTTAAGGTCTGTTTTTGCTGCGTTTTGGGGGGGGGCTGTTTTGGCATTAATCTGTGGACTGTTTTGGTGCATTATTTGGGACTGTGTTGCTGCATTTCAGGCTGATATATGGGCTGTTTCGGACCAAATTTGAATTAAATTTGCGGCATGTTGGTTGCATTTTTGGTATTGACCATTTAACCTCTCCGATAGCGTGCCCTGCTTAAGGTTCTAGAAACCTTTTGATCTCGTTGCGGCATCGGAGCATGAATGGTGTTGGCGGCTTACCTTGTATTTCAGGGATAATATTCTACTCCTCTCATTGTATTGAGAATTCTGACCCGTATCTTAGCAAGGCAATCTAGTTTGATATTTGCAGCCAGGGCGAGTATCATTTCTCTGTGCATTGTTTACGGGTTGTTGATTCATTTCACATTCACTTAGTGAGCACTGCTTTGATTTCACCGGGAGATGCAATTCCGTTGTCCGCGCATACCGCTATAATTTCGGCGATGCTGCCCTCTTTATGACTTTGTTAAATTGTTGTTGAACATTGGCACACTTATCAGATTGTACTCTGATTTGAACATGATACTTCATTTGCACATGGCCAATGAAAAAGTTATCCGTCAATTTTTGAGGCCTCCAAAGTTGCAAAAGACGGAAAATAAAATAAATGAAGCTTTCTGGGCAATGATGATTTCTTCCACTTACACCGGATAACCAACATGCGCTGGCAAGGCGAATTCTCGCAGCCGCACTTGTTTAGGCTGTCCTACTTTATATTTTTTACATATTTGAGTCCTCCGTGTTTAAAACTATTATTGTTTTGGCGCGGATCTGAAAGTTTTATTTATCTTATTATTTTTAGCAACAATGGCCGAGGAAGAAATCTCCGTCTGATTTCCAAGGTCTTCCCTGTACAAAAGACGGATTTATTTTTTGGCTTTATTTATTAATTATTGTTATTACTTTAAAATTATTTATTTTATTACTTACACTTTTACTAAATATTTATGCAGGTACCCGGAGATCATCTTGTGCAGAAGGCCTAAAAAGGGCTAAAGATGTCCCGAAGTTTTATCTTGTGTCTCATTTAAATTTTAGTTTTACTATTTTTGTATTGCATTTTATTTTAATTGTAAATTATGTAAAAATGCTTAGAATATGTAGAATAGAAAGCCAATATAATTAACCTAGGTTTGAACGGATAACCGCAAGTTAGCGGATCTTAAAGGATGTCTAACCCCTTCCCTTTAGGATAATAAAGAACCCTGATCCAGAATCTCATCAATTTTGCAGACCATTAAATGGAGATTAATTGCAGTACTTTATTGCAATAAATCAAGTGCCCTAATTCACTTAATTAATTAGGTGGCGACTCCTTTAAATACATTTAGGAATCATACCATACGTAGTACTCCCGTTTTCGACTCCGGTTAAAATGAGGTGTTACAATGCCAAGAATTCATGAAATCAAATTACTTGGGGTACATGTGCTTAATTTATGCGTTGTCAATGATAAAGTCTAGGTGTCTGCTTGCTTGTTATTTGAGGTGAAATAGTTAGGATGTACATGTTAGGGAGATGACTCAGACATTTCTTTGTTAGCCCTTCTTACCATTCACTGCGTATCCCTGACAATAAATTGCATCATTAGTCAGCCCCTTTGAGCCTAAATAATATCTTTCTTTGACATCCTATGATTCCATGTTTGTGCCATAAGTGATAATTGAAAACTCTTGGGATGAAAAGTGTTGAAAAATAAACGAAAAGAGAATTGAAAAATTTGATGCACCCCAATGAAGAATACGCAAAAGCCTAAGTTTGGGGGTGCCTGTTATTTATAATGTATCTTATTCTCTCAAAATAAAATAAGGGAAAAATAGGTATGAGATTATAAAAAAAGTCAAGAAGGAGGAAGAGGGAGTTGAATGAAAATGCTTATGGTACGTAATTGAGTCTAAATGTCTATTTTTACCTATCCACGCCTAAGCCTACATTACAACCCTGAAAAGTCCTGAAGATCTCTAGTACGTATGTCTATGATTAATGGAGAATAGCAAGTGAACAGGCCATAGAATTTTGAAATTGACATGCATAGGTTAGATATTCATACTTTCATTGAACATGATTGAAATAAATTTGCGAAATATCTGACTTGAAATTTTAGATTGCTGAATTCATGCTTTATCTGTTCCTGCATATTATTCCAACTGACATTCATGTTTTTCTAGTGACATTTGTGCAGCAAGTTAATCAGAGTCTTTTATTTTCTTTTGAATCTTTGATTCTGTTTTGATCTTTACTCGAGGGCGAGCAAAGGTTAAGTTTGGGGGTGTTTGTTAGGAATATTTTGTATGCACTTCTGTAGTCATTTTTTGTTAGTATTTTGTCCATTTGTGTTCAAATATGTGTCGTGTTAGGGTATTTTTCTTTCTTTTGAGTTACAGTGGTCTAAAAAGGTAAAGTGGAGAAAAAGAGCAATAAGTGGGCAGAAAAGGAGGTTCCGGAGCCAAAAATTGACGAAAGTTGGCAATCCAGACAAAAGTAGAAGCAGAGCCGCGACGCAAGAAGGCAGGGTCGTGGTGCCCAAAGATCTGAGAGGCTACAGGTGTTAAGGCGCCGCAGCGCCAATCAGCAGGGCCGCGGCGCCGAGGCGGAAAACTGTCCAGATCCGAATGGGAATTGGCCAAGGTCAAGGAGGTTCAGGGTACACATTTTTGGAGCATATAAAAATCCCTTTGAGCAGATTTTTTAAGGGTTACTCTACCTTTCTTCACAACACAACATAGTTTTCTTGGAGGCTACAAGATTGGAGACTTGTTTCAAAGTATTTTCTTTTCTTTGCTTTATTTCAATTTAGTTCATGTTGGATATTACTTTGGTTCTTAGCATGTCTATGGCTAGGGGCTAAACTTTTAATTAGGGTTTTCCTTTCGAATCGCTTTAAACTCGTCTTTATGAATTAATGCAGTATTTGGTTTCTTCTTCATATAGTTAAGATTTATTCAATATTTGGTTTGATTGTTAATTAATTGATCACTAGTTATCATCACGTATATGATTTCGAATCGAGATCCGAAATGGGAGATTTGGATATGCTGTAGTTGAATAGACATAGGTTAAAATCATGGACGAAAGTACCCCGATACTTGTGTAGCTTCATAGGTTATTGTTCTTAATCCTCCTATGTGGTAAAATCCATCATAGAAATATAGAAGATTTCTGCACTGGGGTTGAGCGTTTATATATCCTAACCGGATTATAAAACAGTCTAGCTAACCTGCTATCTTAAAATAGAAGAAGAACATTAATTGCTGCATGAAGGATTAAAGCGAGTGGATAGTCGAGGAGATTGGAAGCCCTATTTCCACCATAACTAATTCAAATAAAGTATTTAGTTAATTTCTGCAATTACTTCAGTAGTTTATAGATAAAACCAAAACAAAATATTGATAGTCAAATAGATAACTTAGGATAGATGTTTGGTAATTGAAAACCAGTCCCTGGGGACGATATTTGGTCTTACCAAGACTATATTACTTGAGTGATACGTACACTTGCGTAAAGCATAAGCAAAATCGCTAACAAGTTTTTGGATTCGTATTTTAAAATCCTCACAAAAACATGTGACGATTGAAATCAACATCACACCGCTGACACAAAGTTGTGACGGTTAATAAAAATATCACATACCTGTCACGAACAATCATTGACCAGAAAGTCAATGCAAAAACCGTCATAATATGTGATGGTTTCTAAAACCGTCACACCCAAACTGTCACGGTAGGTCATTTTTTTGTAGTGTTTAGTTCATTCTTATCTCCAAGAAAAATCAAACCATTTCCCATTATTCACAGCAAGGACGAGAATACCCTTGGCCACCAAGAAAACCAAAATCCTTTCCCATTTGTCCCCACTTGTCCGAAAGGTTCAAGCTAGAGTTTGTGTCCTTTAGTTTGTCTTCTAGAATAATCCATGTACTACTACTATAAATAGGAACCTTAGGATGAATGTAAAAATCATCTTGAGTTTAAGATTAAAAGGGCTTAGTGGTAAGCTAACATTGGAACTATGTGGACCAACCTAGCCTAAGCTTTGGGATACCAAAGGGCTTTCGATCACCCTCGCTTAACTAGTTCACAGGCATTGCACTTAGCAACCCCGCTTTGACCTTGTGGCATTGATCACATTATCCTTGGTGTTGGTTCGGATATTAAAACCCTTTCTCTATACTTGGGCTCATCGACCGTTCCTCATTACAACCACAACCACTAAACACTTAAACCATATCAACCAAACCAACACTTAACCAAAATCCACTATTCCTTCACTCGAGTTTGTATCTGACAACTCGTGTTCAACCCTCACTCAATCTACTATATACCGACCATCCTTACCTCCCAAAATACCTCATCAACATCCCCACCAAAGGTCATCTCCCGAAATAGTCCACCAACACCCGTCCAATCCCAATAACACCAAGCAGTCTGCATAACATAACCTTTCAGGACCACATTGTCTCAGTTCTATTCCGTCAACCAGCCACTATCCAACCACCAAATCCCGACCATCAAAATAACCTTTAACGTGTCTACAACCATCCCATAAAATTCCTTAACCCGACTCTCTTTTAATCTACCCGAAATTGCCATCAAACATCCCACTGTCCAACCAAACCGAGAACCCGAAACCCCTGCTTTGGTGTCTATTTTTGGATCAACCCAAATATAATCAACACCTGAGCCACTTGCACATCATCACCCTTCTTACTTTCAAACCTTCCCCCACACTTAAATATAGCATTGTCATCAATGCTTCAAAAAACAAACAATAAAAAAGAAATGTAAATGAAACTTTCATGAAATGATGAGACAATCATGTTTTTGCCATCGCAGCAGTCACATCTTTGTACTTTTTCTTTTTCTTAGAGCTTATGAACTCAACACCCAATTCTGAATTTAATCGTGCCAATTTCTTCTTTAATTTTGTCGTGGAACTCATTTGGCCACAATGCATCATAAAATTTATTCTTCCAACACGCATTGCTTTCTTTTTCAGCATTTTTTGCCTTTTCATAAGCATCAAAATCTTCATACATGATAATCCTTCACTCCGATTTGCTTTCTTCCAAAGGATCACCACTCCATACCTTTTCCTGAATATCCCCAAGAACAAAATCCACAAGTACATTTTGAACATATGAAACCACAGAATAATGGTCGGAATGATATTTCTCTTTTTCATTAGTATTCATGACCACTTCCTCCTCACTTACTTTCAAGTTAAGTGATTCATACGAGAAAGAAAAGTTGGGTATGCACTCATCACATGTAAAAGAAGAATCAATCAAGAATCAACTAGGTATTTTTCATCCTCCATCACAACTAGATACAATTCCTCAAGGTGGGTGATAGTTTCTATTATAAGTGGCAATTTGAGCCCATATTCAGAGACTTAGCCCATTTAGTCCACATTTTAGTGAATTGGTGTAACGACCCGTTTGGTCGTTTAGCACTTTAAAACTACAAAAAGGGTATGGGACTATAGGATATTTAGTATATGTTTTTAATAGATGATATGGTGCAGAATTTTAATTAAATAAGTGAGTGGACCAAGCCCACTAGCCTTTTGGGTAGGGCTCGGCGTGTGTACAAAAGAAAAAGGGGATGGGAAAACTAGGGCAGAAAAGAAAAATGGGAGGGGAACGAGAGCAGCACGCAGGGGAGGGAAAGAGAGGATAAGGAAAGAAAGGGAGAAGAAAGAAAAGAAATAAAACGCTAGTAACTAGACGAGGAGGAAGTGCTCAATTAAGTTCAGGTTAGATTCTATATTATATGGTTGAGTTAATCTATTCATGATCCTTATAATTATGTGTGGTAGAACGAAATCAAATTTCAAAGAGGTCATTACACGAAAATTCCACAATCCACTTGAATAGAGAAATTGAGGGATTTATCATGACATAATGATTACATCAACATATAAAACGTGAAAACTGTACAAATCCGTAAGGAATATAAAAGTATGTGTTGAATGAAAGTTGTATATTACTTTGTTCCCGTCAGTTTGAGACCTTACAGAGATAAATCCGACTTATGGTTTGAAAGTTATGACTGTTTAAGTTTGTCTTATTTTACAAAAATTCTGGCGACACAGATTTCATAGGATTGTTTCTTTCGTAAATTTTCACCAGCTACACTAAGTACTATCATATGGGATTCGGCATAATAAGAGATCTTAGTGTTGCCTCGATGTGGTATAATAAAAACCCTATTTGGAGTTACGAATTTAATGATTATATCTTTTACAAGTTACGAGAAAGTTGAAAGAAAGAAATATTATTTGAATTTCCTGAAGTTATGCTAATATTTTTATATGAGTATGAGTTTAGTCATACAATTGAAATGGTAAAATTTTTGTTAATATAAATATAGCAATATGAGTGTCCTTAGATTCGTATTCTAACGTAGTTCACATATTTTCTAGATTTTAAGCGTTCAGAGGCTCTACGCAAAGGGAAGGCATTAGTTTGATTGTTCATGGCACCAGC
This sequence comes from Przewalskia tangutica, assembly GCA_029844215.1. NCBI lineage: Eukaryota > Viridiplantae > Streptophyta > Magnoliopsida > Solanales > Solanaceae > Przewalskia > Przewalskia tangutica. Next base: position 38,820,321 of record CM056740.1, on the reverse strand, counting down.
TCGGCATTGAGGTAGGTTACGGTCTACTTTAGTTAGACTCTGATTAGAGAATCGTATGTAGTTGTAGAAAGTGATAGGGATAGCATGATAGAACATCGGCAGGACCGCGATGCCGAAGGGGTTTGTCGCTATATGAGTTATTTTTCTGTGATTGTCACCTGATTGTATCTCTGTCACATACTAGCTCATTTGTCACGTGAAAATAAAGGAATTGTAATCTTGATAATTGGACATAGGACAGTGATATGACTTGTACTTGTTGATTGTATATTAGTGATATGTGTTGACTGATATCATGCCTGACATACTTTCTATATTATTTTGTGATGTTGGTGAGGGGAGTGATTGAGTGACTCTGAGGTCTCTGCCGGAGATTGAGAGTGATTGAGTGACTCCGAGGTCTTTGCCGGAGATTGAGAGTGATTGAGTGACTCCGAGGTCTTTTCCAGAGATTGAGAGTGATTGAGTGACTCCGAGGTCTTTGCCGGAGATTGAGAGTGATTGAGTGACTCTGAGGTCTTTGTCGGTGATTGAGAGTGATTGATAGCCTCCGAGGTTTATGCCGGAGAGCACGAGTGGTACATGGACTTCGCGGGTCCCCCATGGGTCATGGCTTGAGGCGCTGCCTTAGCATGTGTGTACGAGAGTGGAGTGAGAGAGGTGACTATTGTATTGCATTGCATTCATTTGCTCGTATATTTGACTGATCATCTGGTGAATTTTATCTGTCCTGGCTGTTTCATGATTTTTTTACATTCTACTTGTATATGATATGTGACCATAGCTGTTTGCTCTATGTGCTACTTGTTGGTTCCAACTTATTCATGCGTTATCTAATCATTGTCGACCTATAATGCTTACCGGTACTAGTGTTGTACTGATACTACTCTTGCTGCACTTTTGTTGAGTGCAGAGTACGATGCAGTTCGATACGCCCGTGGTCGATCCGCGAGGTGGACATCTTCCAGTCATTCAGGGTGAGCTACTTGATCGTCCGTGGCCCCTGAAGGGCTTCTTAGTTAATTCCATTTTTCTTTAGTTATTGACAGACATTATGTAGCCTTCGGGTATTTTTCAGACTTCTATTCAGACTATTTTTAGCGTTCTTGTACCCTTTTGAACAGATTTTGGGAAATTAAGTATTTAAGACCTTATAACTTTTTTTCTTTATTTTTTCTGCTGATTTAACTTGTTAACGAGAAGGTGGTTCGCCTACTCGAGGGAATAGGGTAGGTGCCATCACGACTTGTGAATTGGGTCGTGACAAAGTTGGTATCAAAGCTTCTAGGTCTATTGGTCTAATGAGTACAAGAGCAATGTCTAGTAGAGTCTTGCGGATTGGTACGTAGACGTCTGTACCCATCCTCGAGAGGCTATAGGACATTTAGGAAACACTCCACTTCTTTTCTCTTTTCGTTCTAGTTCAATATGATTGGTATCTGGTTCATTATTTTCGTGCGAGATTGTTCAGATTGGTATCTTAAACTCATTTCTATGCTTTTCCGGGTTGACCAGAAGCCGAGGCCTCTGATGCGGTTATCACAGGTATTATTTTGAGTTGTCACTGATCAACTTCTGTCTTATTTGATCCAGGTTCTACTTTCTATTATGTGTCCATCTATTTCTCTACGGGTTTGGATATGCTTTGGGATATGATTGATGTACCTATTCGCGTCTATACTCCTATCGGGGATTCGGGGATAGTAGGTCGAGTCTATAGGTCTTGTGTGGTCACGTTATGGGGTATGATACTTGGGAGACCGATGCGGATATGTGAAGTAGATATCCTCAATTGTTCGACAGTTCAGGTACCTCTTTCATCATGTTAGTGATTTATCCACACGCTTAACGTAAGTGCACGTATCGTGACAAGTAATATAGTCTGGGTAAGACCGAATATCGTCCTCATGGATTAGTGTTCAATTACCAATTTCTATCATATGGTATCTATTTGGTGATCGATATTTTGATGGTTATTTGTATCTATGACTACTAAATAATTATAAAAGTTAACTAAATTACTTTACTTAAATCAGATATGGTGGAAATAGGGCTTCCAATCTCCTCAACTATCCGCTTGTTTTAATCTTTAATGCAATGATAAAGGTTTTTCTTCTATATTGAGATATCAGGTTAACTAAGTAATTTTATATTCCAGTTAGGATAAACACTCAACCCCGATGCGGAACCCTTCTATCTTTCGATGATAAGATTTATCACAAAGGAGGATTAAGAACAATAACCTATTAAACTACACAAGTATCGGGGTACTTTTGTCCACGATTTTAACCTATGTTTATTCAACTATAGCATATTCACAATATCCCCTTTCGGATCTAGATTAGAAATCATATATGTGATGATAATTAGTGATCAATTAATTACCAAGCAATCAAAGCAATTATAGAATAAATCTCAACTATATAAAGAAGAAACCAAAACCATGCATTAAATCATAAAACGAGGTTCAAGTGATTCGAATGAAAAGCCCTAATTAAAGTTTAGCTCTTATCCATAGACATGCTAAGAACTAAAAGATTATCCAACATAAACTGAAAAATAAATAAAGTAAGAAAAAGAATTACTCAAGAACAAGCCTCCAATTTTGAAGCTTTCAAGAACTATGTGTTGTGTAGAGTTAGGGATTGTGGAACCCTTCAAAAATATGCCCTAAGGCCTTTTTATATCCTCCAAAAACGTTCCCAACTTCCCTCTTGGTCTTGGCCCATTCCCATTCGGATTTGGCTGAAAACCCGCGTCGGCGCCACGACCCTGAGATTGTCGTCGTGGTGCCGAAACTCCTGTAGCTGTCCAAATGACCGCGTCGTGGCCTGCTGCTCTGATGGATGGCGCCACGGCGCGCCTCGCATTTGCCCGGGGTGCCAGCTTTTCATCTCTTTGTGCTATGGAACCTCTGTTTTTGCCCTCTTTTAACTTCTTTTCGCCAATGTGTCATTTTAAACCACTGTGACTCAAAAGAAAGAAAATATATCCTAACATGACACATATTTGTACAAAAATGGGCCAAAGACTAACTAAAAATGACTCAAAAGGTGTATATAAAATACTCCTAATAAACACCCCCAAACTTAACATTTGCTCGCCCTCGAGTAAAGATCAGAAATAGAGATAAAGACACGAAAGAAAAGAAAATAAAAGGACTCAAAGACACTGATCAATCTGCTGCACAATTGCCACTAGAAAAGCATGAAGGTTAGTAGGATAATATGCAGGAACATATAGCATGGATTTTTAGCATTCTAAAACTCTTAAGTCAGATATTTCGCAAATTCAATTCAATCATTCTCAATGGACGTAAGAACACTTAACCTATGCATGTCAATATCAAAATTATATGGCTTGATTACTTACTATTCTCCACTAATCATGGGTACACATACTAGAGATCTTCAGGACTTTTAAGGGTTGTAATGTAGGCTTAGGCATGGGTAGGTAAAAAAAATAGGCATTTAGGCTCAAGTTACGTACCATAAGCTCCTTTTCATTCAACTCTTCCCTTTTCTTTTGATTTCCTCTTTAATCTTGTACCTATCTTTCCCCTCTTTTTGTTTAGAGAGAATGAGGTGCATTGTGAATAACAGGCACCCCCAAACTTAAGCTTTTGCATTTTTTTCATTGGGGTGCATCAATTTTTTTTCACTTCTCTTTTTGTCCTTTTTCAACACTTTTCATTCCAAACATCTTAATTTTTCACTTATGGCACAATTATGGAATTATAGGGTGTCAAAGAAAGATCTTATTTTTGGCTCAAATGGGCTGACTAGGGATGTAATTTTAATGTCAAGGATAGGCAATGAATGGTAAGACATGACTAACAAAGAAATGCCTGAGTCATATCCCTAACATGTATATCCTAACTATTTCGCCTCAAATAACAAGTAAGCAGACACATAGGCTTAATCATTAACAAATTCATAAATCAAGCAAGATACCCCAAATAATTTGATTTCAAGAATTCTTGGCATATCTAACTTAAGCGTTCAGATTTTCTGCTTCTAATTCCATTACATTATCCCACTTTACTTCATTAGGCGTTTCAAGTAACTACAGCATGCATGATCATAAAAAAAATAAGACTCATATAAGATAAAAAAAATAAACAATAACAAGACTCAAACACACTAAAATAGACTCAAAAATAAACAAACAAAAAAAATAAACTAAGAACCCCCCCCCCCCCCCCCCGAAACTTAAATCACACATTTTCCCTAATGTGTGCAAGACTCAAAAATAAAAGAAAGACGGGACAACTTACAGACTTGTGGTTTAAAATGGTGGCGGCGGGTAATGCATGACATATAATTTCAGGGTGGCGTCGCAACTCTACATGTCGGCGCCGTGGCGCCCAAAGTACTGCGAGGTCTGAGAACTCGGCGCCACGGCCCTGAGATTAGGCGTCGTGGCTCCCAAACTTCTGCGACTCTCTGATTTTCCTGCGCCACGGCCCTGAGATTGGGCGTCGTGGCGCTGCACTCTTTTTCTCCCTTCTCGTTTTTTTTTGCTCCACGTTTTTGGCATTGTACCTAGCATCACAACATCAAAAACAATACCAGACGTGAGATTTTCTAACTAAGCTAAAAATGCATAAATTTAAAACATTGGGTTGCCTCCCAAGTAGCGCTGTCTTTAACGTATTTTAGCCGGACGCAGATTACTTACTAAATCAAGGGGGTAGAATATCCCCTCCGCATATCCATTTTAGCACCATTTTTTTTCTCCTCCTCTTCTTCTTTTTCCCAAGTCCAATTTCAGAGGAGTTCAATTCTTTTTCATCAAGATCTAGTTCAGCAGTCTTACCATGAGGTTTTTCATGCTTCTTTGGTGGTACCCCACAAGCATCAGTACTTGTGAGGCTTTTCTTAGGCTCAACCTTGTCAACTACTCCAATAGAAAAACATCTAGCATCAACTTGAGGTTCAATGGGCTGCTTGAAAACTTTGAACACCATTTCCTCACCTTGGACTCTGAGTTTTAACTCTCCCTTTCAACATTAATGAGGGCTCTCCCTGTGGCTAGAAATGGTCTCCCAAGGATCATGGGCATATTTTCATCTTCCTCCATGTCAAGAATGAGGAAGTCAGCCGGAAAGAGGAATTTGTCCACTTTTACCAACATATCTTCAATTATTCCTCTAGGAGGCACAATAGAGCGATCAGCTAGCTGCAGGTGGATTGTTGTTGTCCTTGCTTCCCCTAAACCAAGCCTTTTAAACACCGAAAGGGGCATTAGGTTGACACTTGACCCCAAATCACACAAGGCTTGCTTGCAGGTCATCTTCCCAATGGTGCAAGGTAAAGTGAAACTCCCTGGATCTTTCAACTTAGGGGGCAGTTTCTTCTGTAAGATAGCACTGCACTCATCTGTCAGTGCTAGTGTCTCATAGTCTACCAGCTTCCTCTTCTTAAATAAGATGTCTTTCATGAATTTCACATAAGCTGACATTTGCTCCAAAGCTTCAATGAACGGGAGATTGATATGAAGCTTTTTGAAGACCTCTAAAAACTTGAAAAACTCCTTGTCCAAGAACTTCTTCTGCAGTCTTTGAGGGTAAGGAATTCTGTCTACATATTCCCTCATGACTGCCGGTGGAGCTTTTTCTACAACAGGGTGGTCCTCAGTAACCCCATTTTTCTCTGCTTCAACTTCTTTCTCCAACTCACTCTCTTTTTCACCCACTGGTATTGGTGCCATCTATTCTAACTGCTTCCCACTCCTCAAGCTAATTGCCTGACACTGTTCTCTTTGGTTCACCACATTATTAGGGGGAAGATTCCCCTGAGGTCTATCACTCACTTTCTCTGCCAACTGCCCCAATTGAGTATCCAAGTGATTAATAGATGACCTGGTTTCCGCCATGAAATGAGTCTGGAAGTTGGTCATTTGTGAAAGCGAGGACACCAAAGATTTTTCTGAGGACTCCAAGTTACTAATGGCTGACCTAGTCTCTGTCATAAATTGGGCCTGGGAATTGATCAGTTGTGTATGTGACTTAGTGGATTGAGCCTGGTGTTTAGCCAATATCATCAGTGTTGCTCTTATTTCTCTTATTTCATCTGACTTCTCTTGGGGAGCTGGTGGGCTGAACTGCTGGGAAGAAAATGTTGGATTCAAGGATTGTTGTGGAGTGCTCTGTTGATACTGCCCCTGAAACTGAGATTGCTGCCCTTGATCATTTTTCCATGAAAAGTTGGGGTGATTTCCCCACCCCTGATTATAAGTATTGGAGTATGCATTGTTGTAGGGCCTCTGAAAATTCCCCACTGCTTGGACCTGCTCCATGGGCACATTATTCGGGTCCACTGCTGTGCATCTATCAAAAGTGTGGGGCCCCCCACAGATCTCACAACCCACTGGTGTCTGCACTGCTTTAACTGCCATGGTACCCTGCTGCATCTGCTTTGTCAAAGTGGCTACCTGCGCAGTCAATGCAGTGATAGCGTCTAGCTCATGAATCCCAACCATCTTCCTACTGTTCACTGCTCTCTCATCTGCCCCCTGATGGTTGTTTGTGGCCATATCCTCTAGAAAATCATGTGCCTCATTGGCACTCTTTTTCATGAACGTACTTCCTGCTGCAGCATCAATGATGGTACGAGTTGTACCACACAGCCCATTGTAAAATATGTGGACTAGCATCCACTTCTCGATCCCATGATGTGGGCACTTTCTCTGTAAGTCTTTGAACATTTCCCATGCATCATATAATGGATCTCTCTCCAACTGATAGAAATTATTCAACTCACCTCTGAGCTTTGCTGCCTTAGCTGGAGGAAATAACTTGGCAAGAAACTTTTGGGCTAAGTATTGCCATGTAGTGACGGAGTTCGTCTGTAATGAGTTTAGCCAGCACTTTTCTCTATCCCTGAGTGAGAATAGAAAGAGTCTCAATCGAATGACATCATCAGTAACGCCATTATATTTGAAGGTTGCACACAGCTCCAGAAAATTTTCTAGATGCAAGTAAGGATCTTCATACGGTAATCCCCCAAACTGAACTGAACTTTGAACCATATGCAATATGGCTGGCTTGATTTCAAAATTATTGGCTTCAACAGCTGAAAGCCTTATGCAAGTTTGTACCCCTGTAATGGTTGACATCACATACTCCCCCAAGCTCCTTTCTGCAGGGACTTGTCTTAAAACCGGTGGTAACTCATTATCCCTCAAATTATTGTTTCGCTGATCTCCCATTGCTAAGGAATCAACTACTATTTTCTCTTTCCTGTTCTGTCTGCACAATCTCTCAATCTCAGGATTCAGAGGGATAGGAATGTCAGCACCTCTCCTACTTCGCATAAACTAAGTTTCCGAGACTAATAAAAAACAACAAACAAATCACGACGCACGGTTCCACAAATAAAAGAAAATAAAATAAAGAAAAATAAAAACCAAATTAGAAATTTAGAATAGATAATCTGATATTGAACTACGCCAATCCCCGGCAACGGCGCCAAAAATTTGTTAGCGATTTATCCCCACGCTTAACGCAAGTGCACGTATCGTGACAAGTAATATAGTCTGGGTAAGACCGAATAACGTCCTCAGGGATTAGTGTTCAATTACCAATTTCTATCCTATGGTATCTATTTGGTGATCGATATTTTGATGGTTGTTTGTATCTATGACTACTAAATAATTATAAAAGTTAACTAAATAACTTTACTTAAATCAGATATGGTGGAAATAGGGCTTCCAATCTCCGCAACTATCCGTTCACTTTAATCTTTAATGCAATGATAAAGGTTCTTCTTCTATATTGAGATAACAGGTTAACTAAGCCGTTTTATATTCCGGTTAGGATATATAAACACTCAACCCAGATGCAGAACCCTTCTATCTTTCGATGATAAGATTTACCACAAAGGAGGATTAATAACAATAACCTATTAAACTACACAAGTATCAGGGTACTTTCGTCCACGATTTTAACCTATGTTTATTCAACTATAGCATATTCACAATCTCCCCTTTCGGATCTCGATTAGAAATCATATATGTGATGATAATTAGTGATCAATTAATTACCAAGCAATCAAAGCAATTATAGAATAAATCTCAACTATATAAAGAAGAAATCAAAACCATGCATTAAATCATAAAACGAGGTTCAAGTGATTCGAATGGAAAGCCCTAATTAAAGTTTAGCTCTTAGCCATAGACATGCTAAGAACTAAAAGATTATCCAACATAAACTGAAAAATAAATAAAGTAAGAAAAAGAATTACTCAAGAACAAGCCTCCAATTTTGAAGCTTTCAAGAACTATGTGTTGTGTAGAGTTAGGGATTGTGAAACCCTTCAAAAATCTGCCCTAAGACCTTTTTATATCCACCAAAAATGTTCCCAACTTTTCCCTCTTGGTCTTGGCCCATTCCCATTCGGATTTGGCTGAAAACCCGCGTCGGCGCCACGGCCCTGAGACCGGTGTCGTGGCGCCGAAACTCCTGCAGCTGTCCATCGATCTGGGCGTTGTGGCCCTGCTGCTCCTAATGGATCAGCGCCACGGCGCGCCGCATTTCTGCCCGGTGCCAGCTTTTCGTCTCTTTGTGCTCTGGAACCTCTGTTTTTGCCCTCTTTTTGATTTTTTTCGCCAATGTGCCATTTTAAACCACTGTGACTCAAAAGAAAGAAAATTTATCCTAACATGACACATTTTGTACAAAAGTGGGCCAAAGACTAACTAAAATGACTCAAAAGGTGTATATAAAATACGCCTAACACCTCCACATATACTTTATCGTTCGAGGACGAGCGATTGTTTGATTGGTATCTAATGTAACGACCCGTTTGGTCGTTTAGCACTTTAAAACTATGAAAAGGGTATGGGACTATAGGATATTTAGTATATGTTTTTAATAGATGATATGGTGCAGAATCTTAATTAAATAAGTGAGTGGGCCAAGCCCACTACCCTTTTGGGTAGGGCTCGGCGTGTGTACAAAAGAAAAGGGGAAGGGGAAAACAAGGGCAAAAAATAAAAAGGGGAGGGGAACGAGCGAAGCACGCAGGGGAGGGAAAGAGAGGAGAAGGAAAGAAAGGGATAAGAAAGAAAAGAGAGAAAACGCTAGTAACTAGACGATGAGGAAGTGCTCAATTAAGTTCAGGTTAGATTCTATGTTATGTAGTTGAGTTAATCTATTCATAATCCTTATAATAATGTGTGGTAGAACTAAATCAAATTTCAATGAGGTCATTACACGGAAATTCCACAATCCACTTGAATAGAGAACTTGAGGGATTTATCATGGCATAATGATTACATCAACATATAAAACGTGAAAACTGTACAAATCAGTAAGGAATATAAAAGTATGTGTTGAATGAAATTGTAGATTACTCTGTTCCCATCAGTTTGAGACCATACGAAGATAAATCTGACTTATGGTTTGAATGTTATGACTGTTTAAAGTTTCTGCCTTATTTTACAAAAATTCTGGCGACACAGATTTCATAGGATTGTTTCTTTCGTAAATTTTCACCAGCTACACTAAGTACTGTCATATGAGATTCAGCATAATAAGCAATCCTAGTGTTGTCTTCGATGTGGTACAATAAACACCCTATTTGGAGTTACGAATTTAATGATTATATCCTTTACAAGCGGGAGATACGAGAAAGTTGAAAGAAAGAAATATTATTTGAATTTTCTGAAGTTATGCTAATATTTTTATATGAGTATGAGTTTAGTCATATTGAAATGGTAAAAATCTTGTTAATATAAATATAGCAATATGGGTGTCCTTAGATACGTATTCTAACGTAGTTCGCATATTTTCTAGATTTTAAGCGTTCAGAGGCTCTACGCAAAGGGAAGGCATTAGTTTGATTGTTCGTGGCACCCGATCGGCATTGAGGAAGGTTACGATCTACCGTAGTTAGACTCTGATTAGAGAATCGTATGTAGTTGTAGGAAGTGACAGGGATAGCATGATAGAACGTCGGCAGGACCGCGATGCCGAAGGGGTTTGTCGCTATATGCAATATTTTTCTGTGATTGTCACCTGATTGTATCTCTGTCGCATACTAGCTCATTTGTCATGTGAAAATAAAGGAATTTTAATCTTGATAATTGGACATAGAACAGTGATATGAGTTGTAACTGTCGATTGTATATTAGTGATATGTGTTGACTGATATCATGCCTGACATACTTTCTATATTATTTTGTGATGTTGGTGAGGGGAATGATTGAGTGACTCTGAGGTATTTGCCGGAGATTGAGAGTGATTGAGTGACTCTGAGGTCTTTGCCGGAGATTGAGAGTGATTGAGTGACTCCGAGGTCTTTGTCGGAGATTGAGAGTGATTGAGTGACTCCGAGGTCTTTGCCGGAGATTGAGAGTGATTGAGTGACTCTGAGGTCTTTGTCGGTGATTGAGAGTGATTGATAGCCTCCGAGGTTTATGCCGGAGAGCACGAGTGGTACATGGACTTTGCGGGTCCCCCATGGGTCATGGCTTGAGGCGCTGCCTTAGCATGTGTGTACGAGAGTGGAGTGAGAGAGGTGACTATTGTATTGCATTGCATTAATTTGCTCGTACATTTGACTGATCATCTGGTGAATTTTATTTGTCCTGGCTGTTTCATGATTTCTTTACATTCTATTTGTATATGATATGTGACCATACCTGTTTGCTCTATGTGCTACTTGTTGGTTCCAACTTCTTCATGTGTTATCTAATCATTGTCGGCCTATGATGCTTATCGGTACTAGTGTTGTACTGTTACTACTCTTGCTGCACTATTGTTGAGTGCAGAGTACGATCCAGGTTCCAGTTCTACACCCCGTGGCTGATCCGTGAGGTGGACATCTTCCAGTAATTCAGGGTGAGCTACTTGATCGTCCGTGGCCCCTGAAGGGCTTCTTAGTTAATTCCATTTTTCTTTGGTTATTGATAGACATTATGTAGCCTTCGAGTATTTTTCAGACTTCTATTCAGACCATGTTTAACGCTCTTATATCCTTTTGACCAGGTTTTGGAGAATTAAGTATTTAAGACCTTATTACTTCTTTTCTTTATTTATTTTTCGCTGATTTAACTTTTTAACGAGAACCTGGTTCGCCTACACGGGGGAATAGAGTAGATGTCATCACGACTTGTGAATTGGGTCGTGACAATTGAGTCACTTATATTTCTAATAGGTAAATATGAGCTACAATTCTCTTTTTAATCTATAAAAATATGGGAAAATGTGGATAAAATTTGGGTACCCATATATGTGACTCACTAGACCCAATAACAACTCATTTTCCTCAAAATATGAGAAAATATAAATTTGAGGAAAATATTTTCCGAATCGATAAAAAATACAACAATGCACCCCAACCCCAACCCACTCTCTGCCACCTACCCTACCACCTACACTTACCCCTACCCTACCTACCCACTTCCACCACTCCCACATCTGCTCCCTACACCCCATACACCTCTACGTCAACCCTTACTCTCCCTACCCCATTTCAACTCCCCACACCCACACCCACACCCACCAATAAAACCCACCCCACTACCACCACTATGCCCCCACATTCCTTCATTCGAATTTTTTATTTTATATATTTCATTACATTTTTTCAGACACCGTGTTGTGGGATTTCACTGGGAATGTTGATGTATATTTCATTGTACTTTTGTAAAGAATTTATGAAAAATTAGAATTTTTTATTACCAACACCCCGCCTGCTCCCCCCCCCCCCCCCCCTCATAGACACCACACATTATTTATTTTATATATTTTACTTTTATAAAAAAAAAATATAAAAAATGAGAATTTCTTTTTTACCCTGCCCCTCGCACACACACAGACACCACACATTAATTATTTCTTATATTTTACTTTTATAATAAAAATGAATTTCTTTTTTACCCCATACACCACCGTACCCCACCCAACCTGCACCCCCCTCATCCTCCACATAGACACTACACATTATTTATTTCATATATTTTATTTTTATAAAAAATGAGAATTGTTTACCCCACCACATGACACAGACACCACACATTATTTATTTCATATATTTTACTTTTATAAAAAAATAACACACCATCCTACCCCACACCACCACCGTGCTTGCCCCCTCTCCCCTCGCGCACACACAGACAGACCAGATTTTTTATTTCATATTTTTACTTATATAAAAAAAATATAGAAATGAGAAATTTGTTTTTACCCCACACCCACCCCTAACCCCTACACCCGGACACATTTTTTATTTCGTACATATTATTTTAATTTTATTTTAAAAAGTGATAAAAAAAATCTTATCCACCCCCCCCCACCTCCCCCCAAACACACACACATATTTTTATTTTATATATTTTATATTTTACCCACATAAAATAGGGGTGGGTTGAAACCCAACCCTTTTTTATTCAAATCATTTTCAACCAAACGAGATCCAACCAAACCCACCTATTTTTCACCCCTAGTTTCGATCATCTCAACTTGTACGTGTTAATGCTAATCTAGACCTTCAATGTATAAACCACAATATTATACAAATAACTCAAGTAAATTGAAATCGACAATAATAATGTTCAGCAAAAGCATAAACACATACTAACTTGTTTGTAGATAGAGGTTGCTCGACGCAGTGTCCTAAGACAAAAATTTGTCCCCGCTTGTGCTGCAGTTTAACGGACGTCTGCCTTGAGGATACAACTATCTGAGTGATAGTTCTAGTACAAGAACTCCACTCCTGACGAATCTACTTTATGTGTTCTTCAAAAATTTCTTGAAGAGGAAGAAGAAGCAACAATGATCATCCAATAATTTGATTCTTAAATCAGAAGATTAGATGTTGTTAATTGTATTGTATATGTTAAACAAGTGATCTACATGCTTTATATAGAATGAATTTCGACCAGATGCAACCATTATACCAAAGGTTATGACTCTATGTGAAGAGATGCAACTTTTGGTTCAAAACTGAAAAATCCTGTCGAAGGCACCGCGGTGCCTCGTTCTATTCCAGTGACTTACTGCCATCCAGGAACCTCGGTCCTTTCATTAGGAACCGCGGTCCTTCGGCCAAAATTCCAAAAAATTGATTTTAATCACTTGTTTTCTTCTTCAATCCACACAAGTTCTAACAATACCCCACATTTTCTATTCACACATCAACAATACCCCACATGTGGATAGAAAATAAGATAAATGGAACTTATCATTATTTCTATCAGACGAGACATGACATGCATCGGAAAAGGTGTCTTTTGGACTTGAACCTTTCGTAGTGAATACCTATCGGGTCTACTTGTGAAGTAGTGGACGAAGTGCCTTGAACTATTCACGTTTTGTAGTAAACCGAGACAACAAGTATCACACATATCATATCAACATATTTCAATTCTTACGGTTGTGTTCTTTTCGGTCATGAATAACTCCTTCTTCATGAGAATTTCTAGAGAACGTAGCCATCTCAGTTCTCCCAGATGCGACCCCACATCAATCTCACATAGGTAATATTAATCAAGAATAATCCGTACTATCCCACCATAATGGCTATTAATATTATTAAGAACCAAGGTTCAGCCCTATATCGTCAACGGATTAACACACTTGGTACATCATAAGAACGAGCATATGTGTGTTTTACGCTCCTTGAGTCTTTCCCAGCTAATTTGCCTATTGAACCTAAACCATGGGATCTCCAATTATGATAGGTTAGGTTTCCACCAGTTCACAACTCATTGTATTTTATTTAAGTCCATTCCCATCGATGTAAATATGATTTGCTCTCGTGTAAGGCCTTTTGTCAAAGGATCCGCTATATTGTCCTTTTACATAATCAATGGAAATTATTCCATTCTTCAGCAAACTTCATATTGTGTTATGACGTCGCCTTATGTGCCTTGATTTTCCATTATATATTTGATTATCCGCCCTCTTCAGGGCAGCCATACTATCACAATGTATGCAAATGCGGTCACTGGCTTTGTCCACAACGGAATACCTTCTAGGAAGTTTCTTAGCCATTCTGCCTCTTCGGCAGCTTTATCCAAGGCTACAAACTCTGTTTCCATAGTTGATTTCGTATTTACCATTTTCTTTAATGATTTCCAAGATATCGACGCTCCACCAAGTGTAAATACATACCCACTTGTGGATTTACTTTATGTTTGGTTGGAAATTCAATTAGCATCACAATATCCTTCTAACACAGGAGAATATTTTGTATAATGCAACCCATAGTTCATTGTATGCTTTAAATATCGTAGTGCCCTTATTAACGCTACCCAATGATCATTTCCAGAATTATGTGAGTATCGACTTAGTCGACTCACTGTATATGCTAAATACGGTCTCGTACAATTCATTATGTACATCAAGCTTCCAAGAACTTGTGTATACTCCAATTGAGACACACTAACACTTTCATTCTTCTTAAGGTGGCTAGCAAGATCAAATAGGGTAACAACCGATCTATCATCATAGTGTCCAAATTTTCTAAGGACCTTCTCAACATAATGGTATTGAGTTAGAATATAACCATCTGAATTCTTGTGAATTCTAATACCAAGAATGACATCCGTTATTCCCATATCTTTCATATCGAAAGTGGCATGCAACATCTTCTTAGTATGGTTAATTACATCCTTACTTGTTCTCATAATTAGCATATCATCCACATACAAGCATATAATGACATATGCATTATTACATTCCTTAATGTAGACACATTTGTCACATTCGTTTATTTGAAAACCATTTGATAATAATGTATTATCAAACTTCTCATATCATTGTTTTGGCGTTTGTTTAAGTCCATATAACGACTTAACCAATTTACAGACTTTCTTCTCTTGAGATTTCACAACAAACCCTTCGGGTTGTTCCATATAGATTTCTTCATCTAATTCACCATTCAAGAATGCAGTCTTCACATCCATTTGGTGTATTTCCAAATTGTGAATCACTGTTATAGCAATTAACGTCCTTAGAGATGTAATTCTAGTGACTGGCGAGTATGTATCAAAGAAATCTACACCTTTCTTTTGGTGAAATCCTTTGGCTACTATACGAGCTTTGTATTTCTCTATAGTATCATTAGGTCTTAACTTCCATTTGAAAATCCATTTATGGCCTATTGGTTTTTGTCTCGGAGGAAGATCAACTAATATCCATGTATTATTTTGTACAATGGAACTTCACTTTGGATAGCCTCCTTTCAATAAGGTGATTCAGATGATTCCATTGCAGCCCTATATGTTTGAGGTTCTCCTTCAACGAAAAATGTCATAAAGTCTGGTCCAAAATCTTTGGACATTTTACCACGTTTACTTCTCCTTGGTTCAGAATTTTCTTCTTGAACCGATGAAGTAAGATTATCATTATTTTGGTTTGACATCTTGAGGTAGTGACCTCTTCTTATTATTATTAGAAACACTTTTATCCTTGTCTTTGTAAAGAAAAATCTCCCCAAGGAATTCTGCTTCCGCAGATTCCATAAGTGTATTTTGTGGATACCTTCAACATCTGAATGATACACCAAAAACTTATATGTTGCACTATTATTGGCATGACCAATATATATGCAATCCGTCGTTTTTGGTCCAAGTTTAGTTCTCTTTGGTAAAGGAACTTGAACTTTTGCTAGGCAACCCCACACTTTCATCCTTTTGAAAGTAGACAATCTTCCATTCCATAATTCGTATGGAGATTGATCGCTTTTCTTTTGAGGAATTCTATTTAATATCATATTTGCAGTAATTAGTGTCTTACCCCATAGACTAATAGGCGCACTCGAACTGATCAACATTGAATTTATCATATTCTTCAATGTTTTATTCTTTCGTTCGTCATCTCCATTTTGTTGTGGAGTATATAGCGCAATGGTTTGATGAACTATACCATGAATAGAACAGAATTCTTTGAACTCATTTGACGTATATTCACCATTTCGGTCTGACCTTGGAATCTTAATTCTTTTGTCAGGTTGGTTTTCCGCTTCTGCTTTGTATGTTTTAAACATGTTCAAAACCTCATCTTTGGTATGTATTAAGTATACATAACAAAATTTACTGTAGTCATCAATAAATGATATATAATAATTCTTTCCTCCACGAGAGGGGATTGCTTGGTAATCACACAAATCACTATGAATTAAACCAATCACTTCATTTGATTTCACAACAGATTTATGAGGATGACTTGCATATTTTATTCTATGCAAACCCCACATTTAGTCATTTTGTTCATAGAACATTTTGGCAACATGTCTATCTTTACCATTCTTTGTAAGGAACGCTAATTTACATGGCCTAATCGAGAATGTCATAAAGAAGGGGAATCAACCATATACATAGAAGCAGTGCCAGTGCCTGCATTTTCATTAATAATGGCAACAGCCTGAGTAGGTACAACACTTAGTTTGAAGATCCCCTCACTGAGGTAACTCTTTCCTACATACACCCCACCTTTGGTGAGTACAAATTTGTCAGATTCTATTATAATTTTGAAGCCTTTGTTATTAAAAATAGGCCCAGAAATTAGATTCTTACAAATTTCAGACACGTGCAACACATTTGTGAGCACAAGATCATTCTTGGAAGTGAGCCTCAACGTCACCTTCCCTTTCCCTTCTACCTTCACAGCAACGACATTTCCCACAAACAGTGGTTCTCCATCCTTGATGGTCTGGTATGATGAAAACATGCCCTTTTCAGAACATACATGTCTTGTAGCACCCGTATCCATCCACCAATCGGTTGAATTTGTAACCAAGTTTGTTTGTGCAACAATAACACCAATAAAATGGTTCTTAGAAGCACTGCCTTCAACCATATTGGCATTAGGCTCCAATGAAACAGCATCAGCCCTTTCACTCTTCCGGTTATCCTCGTCAACTCGAATTTTCAGAACTAATTGCTCAAAATTCATTTCCTCCGTTAGATGCTTTAAATATACCTTAAAATCCTTTCAAGAAGGAGGTAATTTCTCAATAATAGCACCGATAAAGAAATTTGGGTTAAGGCCCATACCTTCAACCTCTAGTTCATGAACTATGACTTGAAGTTCCTCCACTTGCTTGACAACATGCTTTGCATCGCTTATTTTGAAGTTTAAGAACTTCCCAACGACGAACTTCTTCGAACAAGCAACTTCAATTTTGTACTTGTTCTCCAATGACTGTCATAACTCCCGTGCTGATCCGAACGTGGAGTATATGTCATAGAGAGTATCATCCAAGGCGTTGAGAATCTAGTTCTTGCAAAGAAACTCTTGGATCCACCAAGTCTCAATAGCCTTCAGCCTTTCGGCTCTCTCCGCAGCAGTAGGAGTATTCTCCCCTTCTCCTTCCGGTAAAGCCATAGGAGCCTCAGCAATCAATACGTTTGTCACGTGAAGAGTTGTCAAGTAAAACAACATCTTCTGTTACAAATCAGAGCCTTTGAATTTCTCAGGCTTCTCCACATGGTTTTTCACCATTGACGATCCAGATTGATCCATCTTTTGCAAATCAGGAAGTGTATTTACTGAAAATTTTGTAAGCTTTATCCAATCAGAAAAATAATTTTTCTGAGAATTTTTGTCTTAGATTGTTAATGTTAATCTAGACCTTCAATGTATAAACCACAATAATATACAAATAACTCAAGTAAATTAAAATCGACAACAATAATGTTCAGCAAATACATAAACACATACTAACTTGTTTGTAGATAGAGGTCTGCTTGACGCAGTGTCCTAAGATAAAAAATCGCCCTCGCTTGTGCTGCAGTTTAACAGACGTCTCCCTTGAGGATACAACTATCTGAGTGATAGTTCTAGCACAAGAACTCCACTCCTGGCGAATCTACTTTATGTGTTCTTCAGAAATTTCTTGAAGAGGAAGAAGAAGCAACAATGATCATCCAATAATTTGATTCTTAAATCAGAAGATTAGATGTTGTTAATTGTATTGTATATGTTAAACAAGTGATCTACATGCTTTATATAGCATGAATTTCGACCAGATTCAGCCATTAGACCAAAGGTTATGACTCTATGTGAAGAGATGCAATTTTTGGTTCAAAATTGGAAAATCCCGTCGAAGGCACCGCAGTCTCTCCACAAGGCACCTAGGTGCAAATTCGATTTTTCCATTCCAGTGACTTACTGCCATCCAGGCACCCCGGTGCCTCCACTAGGCACCTAGGTGCAAATTCGTCGACTTACTGAAAAGCAGACACCTCCATCCTTTCATCAGGAACCGTGCGGCCAAAATTTCAAAAATGAATTTGTTATACCCCGTATTTCCAGAGTATGTACGTAAGGGAATACGTACAAAAAGTTTGGCCTTAAAGTTAGCCTTGGACGTTTTTTTTGTACACAACTCACTAAAAGAATCGTTTTCCGACGAAACGTTTCCACAGCTTTCGTAGGGAAAATTCCGGCTATGCCATTGCTATTTTTTGCGGATTTTTCCGAGAGACGAAACATTTTGGACCAACGGGAGGGCGACACGTGGCACCCTCCCCTTGGTGGACTCAATCGTCCATGTGGACGAATTGGAGTCCCATGGCAAGGTTATTGTGCCTTGTGCACAAGTCAAGGAGTTGGTAGGATATTTGTGTATAGTTACTCCTCACCCTACACTTGCCTTGCACTTGTCTTCATCTTGGCCATTGGTTGGCCAAGGCTTGAGCTATAAATACCCCCTTAGAGATGAAGAGTTCTTCATCCACAAAATTATCTTCCAAGTCTTGAAAAATCCTCTCCTCTCCCTTAGCCTTCGTCCAACACCTCTCCCCTTGAGTGAGTTTGGCCGAGGGCCTACCCCCTAGCCTAGCCGAAATCTACCCCCCCTCCCTTGGTAGAAAAGTTGTCTTCTAGTATCGTTATAATGCCCAAAATACCCTAGCCCAAATCACATAGTACTTAGTAGAAGTTGTGAAGAACTTCTAGGGTTTCGAGCCTCTGAGCGCATACAACTTAGAGCTAAACCTTGCTCAGCGCGACTTTATCTAGGATATTTTGGGCTTACCGAGGTAACTAATCCTAACCTCTTTTGAATTAGAGAATACATCTGTAGTAGTATTGAATAAGTATTAAATACTTAGAAGGATATCACGAATAGAATTGAACTGTTACCACAGTAGGCGGTTTAAAAGAAGAATAATCAAATCATTTACATAGAACTGCTTTTCACAAGAGACTTATATAGCTCACTTTGGTGGGAGGTCTCGCCCGACTTTCCGTAGAATTGTGAACCCTCTGTTTAGAATGACCTTGAGTAGTCTTTGATAGATGTCTGTGACTATTATAGGTGACTCTGCGCGACATATTGAACTGGCGGTGGTTTTCACGGAAGGTATGTGATTCTTCCTAAAGCATGATATTTTACAATATATAGTACGGTAGACGCATACGTGTTAATCGAATAATAACTACGGCAATGTCTTTGACTTAAGCTCGATAATACTTACGGCAATGCCTCACGCTTAAGCTCGAATAATACTTACGGAATGCCTCACGCTTAAGCTCGAATAACAAAGAACTGGAAGCATTTCAAAAGAATACTGAATCATTTTTAACAGAAGATAAATATTTGGTTTTTAAAACAAAAGCTTAAGAGTTATACTAGCTTTATGGGAAGTTAGGTATAACAACTTAAGAAAGATAAAAAGGAACTGTTTACTTGTTTGTTTATAAAAGCCTTGTATTGATTTCTGTTAAGTGTAGTAAAGTGAAGCCTCGCTTGTCAAAGAAAGTATAGATAATGTGGATCCCACGAGGATTGGATTTTTTGGGAGCAATCTGACACCCTGGAACCAACTGAGCTACACCCATGCGGGTAAGGATTGGGTTTCTAATATGCTAATTAGTATTGCTTCATTATTATTTGGGTAATTCAATAGTTTTGAAAAGATGATCTTTAAAATTAATAATGACTAAAAAATAAATAGCCAACACAATTATAATAAACACTTATAACTCAGGAAGATAAACGAGTTGAGTCAATAATCGACCTACGGAATAACTAGCGATTTCAATACTTTCAGTAACTCTCATTAAAGTACAAATGTTTCTCTCGAATACATTCAATCTCTCTAATTCTTTCTTATATTTGTTCTTTCGGTTATACAAATAATAGAAAGACGAAGATGTATAAAGATGCGAGAGTAGTGTTTAATGATTTCCTATACATAGAAAATATAGAATTCTTTCGAATATCTGTGTGATAATTCCAAGATAAAGTACTAATTTATTCTCTAAAATAGAATTAATATTTAACAAAAGAACATCATATACCTAATCAAATTAGTAGAGAAATTGGAGCGAATTGCCAAAATAACACTCTCTGAAAAAATTATTCCCAGAATACTATTCTCCCAAAATTAATTTCCATTTTAATAAATTTTGAAGTAAATTGCCAAAATAGTACTCTCTGAAAAAATTATTCTCAGAATACTATTCTCCCAAAATTAATTCTCATTTTATAACTAATTTTGCCTCCCGACTTGCCAAGTGGATAAAAATATATTAATAGTATTTAATCAATATTCCACATGTCACATATATTGTAGGAATGTAAATTTATAAGTTTATATTGTACATGTATTCTATTAGAAAAGTTAAAATATATTTTTTTCCGTTTATTCTCGGGTCGGATCGACGTGACCCGACATATTTTTTTTAAATTTTAAAATTGAATTTTCAGTTTCGTTTGTAAAAAAACAATTGAATTTTCATTTTTTTTAAATTGAATTTTCAGTTTCATTTTTTTAAAAAATAAATAAAAAATCAATCGGGCCACGTCGACCTGGCCCTACCCGACCCAAGAATAAACGGAAAAATATATTTTAACTTTCTAATAGAATAAATGTACAATATAAATTTATAAATTTACATTCCTACAATATATGTGACATGTGAAATATTGATTAAATACTAACTAATATATTTTTACCCACTTGACAATCCATGTGGCAAAGTTAGTAGTAAAATGAGAATTAATTTTGGGAGTAGTATTCTAAGAATAATTTTTTCAGAGAGTATTATTTTGACAATTCGTTCCAAAATTAGTAATCAAATGGAAATAAATTTTGAGAGAATAGTATTCTGTGAATAATTTTTTCAGAGAGTACTATTTTAATAATTCGCTCGAAAAATTGAGATATCTCTTGCGATTAATAAATCAATAAACTCCTGAAGAAATCAATAAACACATGAGATGAAAAGCTAAATTAATACTAATCAAACCTAGATTTCATCAAACTCAACTACCAAAAAGTTACTCCATAATTCAATTAAAGACAATCATAGAGAAACTAAGAACTATCAGGTTCATAACACAAAGATTAAGAGAAGAAGAAGGTTTAGAAGAAAGTATAAATCTCTTGAATCCACTTTGAGAATCTTGAGTTTGAGCTTCTTTTCTCTCCCTTTTCTCCAAAATAAGTCATTTGTTTAAGGTGTGGCTCCCCCAATTTCGAACCTCCCAACTTCTATTTATAAGCCTTGCTCAACCCTAATAATTAAAAAGCTAAAAATTACATTTAGGATCACGTTATCGCGGCAACCAAAACTCCATTGCTTCCACATTCGAGGCTGCTTTACAATTTCTGAAGGAGTGTCGGAGCGGCCAAAACTTCACCGCTGCAACGGTGGGCGATGTGTTTTCCCAATTACACTTCAACCAATTTTTATTCAATTCTTTCATCTCTTTTGCTTAATTCTTGTGTATTTCCTCCTTATCTCATTCATTGCATATCTATCATCAAAACAACACAAATATGTGAGGAATTATATCATATATTACTTAAAACTCAATAATTCAAGTATGGGAAATGGCATAAATACACATATAAATGTGACTCATCACTGACCAACAACTCAAATTTCTAAATCATCGATAGTCACCCGAACTGATTCCAAAAATAACTAGATGCTTTACATAAGCCCGCGGTGACCTTTTTAATCTCTTTTCTTATGAATAATCAATCAAGTGTCATTACCTTCGAATCCACAAGTTGAATTATATTCAAGTCCTAAACTTAATACCGAAGAACCATACCTTATGAATGAAGTCTTCATGATTCTCATCTCACACCCGATACACAAATCTGATAGAAATCTAGTAACTCTATATCCAACAAGTTCTCTTTGTGCTTTATCTTTGTTACACCCCATATTTTTACGCTAGTATGCATTGTGAGTAAAATAATATAAATTCGGAGAGGTGAAGATCTCTTATATAGATAATGATGGATAAAAACAAGTTATCGAAGTTTGGAATGTTGAACAAGATACATATGACACATCAAGAGCTTAGTGTGTGTCGCGCCCGTTTTTGACTTCGGGGTCTGAACGGTATCCGCAACGTTGCTCTTTGGCGCGGTTCCCTGGATGGAGCAATAATGCTGATTTTAAGGAGTCGCCACCTAATTAATTAAGTGAATTAGGACACTTGATTTATTGCAATAAAAATACTGCAATTAATCTTCATTTAATGGTCTGCGAAATTAATGAGATTCTGGATCAGGATTCTTTATTATCCTAAAGGGAAGGGGTTAGACATCTTTTAAGATCCGCTAATGTCACGACCCGACCTCGGGCCCGTGACTGGTGCCTTACCCCGGGCACCCTGGTGATACAACATCAGAGAAAAACCAGCGGAAGTAAACTTATAAACATAAAACAATATAACTTAAGAAACAGGCTTACCCAAAATGGTTACCCTTCGGTAACTATACATAATAAAATCGAGCGTTACATCCTTATGAAACCCGAGCATAACAGACTACTGCACTCAAGAGTTTGTAACAACTATGACGACATGGCTCACCATACCCTGAATGTACATGAATCTACAATGACAGTGAATCATACCAAAAGATAAGCCTCCGAGAAACGGGGCTTCCAAAAGTGAGCGAGATCCTAAGAGCGAGGATCAACAACCGATGTACCTCGACTGCGGCATGAACGCGGCCGAGGTCGATAACAGTACCAAGTATGTGAAGCGTAAAATATCAGAATGAAATCATAACATTTCCAAATCAATCCACGATATGTATGAAAAATCAATTAACCGCATTGCCACAACATAGACAAGAGTAAACAAGTTGTAACGCAACCGGTCTTTTCTAGGCCGCTAATGATCAAACAGGCCACTCACCCATAATATCATTATACGAGCCTAATCACGGACTTCCGCACTCGCATAGTCCCGTGGACCCGCATAAGGTACTCCTCGTGACGGTAGCTAACGCGGTATTTTCTGGACTCCGCACCGCATGGCCACTGGATCGCATGAGGTATTCCTCGCATCAGCGTAACACACCCGAGTGATTCCCGATCATCAGAGTCCGTGATAGCCACCGCCCGCATGAGGTACTCTCCGACGGTAGCTAACCCGCGGTAACTTAACAAGTCAGGGGGGTAAGTGATATAACACAAGCACAACCGACTCATTGTAAACAACATAAGCACAATAAGAGAACCCCCCTTACCACAACAAGTCTCAAGACACTAACACCGTAGTATCACAACATATCTACTTATCAAGCCAACTTACCACACATTCAGAAATCATTACAAGGCTACTATAAAGCGAGTAAGTAAACCATTATTTTCATCTTTCTTAAGTCGTTATGACTAACTTCCCATAAAGCTAGTATAACCCTTAGACTTTGTAATAACTCAAAACATTCACACTTGTTTGGAAAACCACAAGGAACTTATTCTTTTAAACCCAAGTATTAATTTACTTTTAAAAATAATGATTCATAAGTGTTATTGAAATATTTCAAGATTCTTAACATTTTTGGACTCAAGTCAAAAGACCTCAAGGTGCAACCAAATTTAGTGTAACACGTACGTCTACCGTACTATATATTTTACAAATATCATGCTCAAGAGGATAGGAGGAATCACATACCTCCTCGGCTAAGTCCACTTGCCAAGTCGAATATGTCGCGCGTAGAGTATCAACCTATAATAATTAAATATCTCTATTAACTTCTAAACTTCTTCGTCGAATATTTTAGCATAAAGTTCCTTATTCTACGAAAAATCAAAAGACTTCCTTTGTTTCTACGTACTTTTCCACCTTTCCAAGGCTCGAATTTAATATCCAAACGCCACTTAAGGCCCAACAATCCAATCAATTCAAAGGGGGTTACACGCCTAAACTTGGATGTGTAAAATTCCGCCCCACAATGTATAACAACTAATTTAACAACTCTAAAGTAGTATTTTGACTATAACATGCTTACATAACCTTCTTATCCAATTCTTTCATATCCAAACCATATTTCTTACATGCAATTTATCTAAGAGCAATATTTACCACTACAAGTTCTTTCTTCTTCACATGCAACACCATAAACTAACAAAAATAGAAGGAATTGTTACCTTAGACTTTAACCAAATTAATCCAACAAATTTGCTAGCCTCCTTTCCACAATCCAGCACCACAACAACTCTTACAAGCTTGCAAATAAGTTTCCTTCTTGTCACCTTTTTCAGAATTTCTCTAGGCTTAGGTTTCTTCTTGAATTTCTAGAGAGAATGGAGAGGAAATTTAGAGAGAAGGAATAACTTTTTAGAGAGAAGGAGAAGCTTTGAAAGATGACCAAGTCTTGAAGACTTGGTCAATATATAGGACATGCAAAAATCAGATGGGGGGGACACTTGTCACCCTCCCATGGCCTTTTTTTAAAACAAAACAGTTCAGATTTTCCCACTCACCACAGAACCCGCTCAGCCGCGGGCGCTGAAACCTCCGCAACCCCACGTAACTTCCGCGCATGCTCGCTTCCGGCCAAGGCACTGCGACTTCAACGAACTTTCGAACAATCGGCGCCATGTCCGTGGCTCGACGAAATACTTTTCTCGTCCGATCACAAGACCGAACTTGTAACTTCCATAACTTTCTACTCTGATGTCCTATCGATGAACGGTTGGTTGCGTTGGAAACTAGACTCAACGAACTACGTACTATGCCTTTGAAACATCTAGGAACTCTCAATGTAACGGGTCATAACCCGTCTCAAAGTTGACTAAAACCCGTCCGAAATAATCCGTCAACCTATCCTTCCAAAAATTTAAGTCTTAATCCCTTTCGTACACTCTCATACGCATGGCCAGGACTACGGGGTATAACATTCTCCCCCATTAGAAACATTCATCTCGAATGTTCCTTCTAGGCTTACTCAAATCACAATATCGACATAGACCCTCTTAACTATTCTTCTTGCAAATAAAGACGCCCCACGGCCACAACAATACCTAAGCATAATTTGCTAAATTTGAAAAAAAAACTAATAATCAGGAAAGTGGGTTACCTGGGGGTGTAGGGAACAAGTAAGGATACTTATTCATAATGTCCTCCTCTGCTTCCCATGTCATTTCCTCCCTATTCTCGTTCCGCCATAAGACCTTGACGGAAGCCACATCCTTTGTCCGTAGTCGCCTAACCTGACGATCGAGTATCGCTATGGGACTCTCCTCATATGATAACCCCTCTGTCACCTGGACATCACAAATCGGGTGTACTCTAGATGGATCTCCAATACATTTCCGCAACATAGACACATGAAAAACTGGATGTACTGCCTCCAGATCGGACGACAGATCCAACTCGTAGGCAACCTTGCCTACCCTACGGACAATCTGATAAGGCCCAATGTACCTTGGGTTAAGTTTCCCCTTTTCCCCAAATCTCATCACGCCCTTCATGGGTGACACCTTCAGGAAGACCCAATCATCTACCTCAAACTCCAAGTGCCGACGTCGATGATCTGCATACGACTTCTGTCTACTCTGAGCTGACAATAACCGCTCCTGGATAAGCTTCACCTTATCCACTGCCTGTTGAATAAAGTCTGGCCCGACTAACTGAACTTCTCCCACCTCAAACCAGTCTATCGGTGATCTTCACTTCCTTCCGTATAAGGCCTCATAAGGCGCCATCTGGATACTAGAATGGTAGCTGTTATTATATGCAAACTCCACCAGAGGTAAATGATCCTCCCAGCTACCTCTGAAATCGATAACACAGGCCCGCAGCATATCCTCAAGTGTCTGGATAGTGCGATCGGCCTGTCCGTCGGTCTGAGGATGAAACGCAGTACTGAGACTCACATGTGTCCCTATTCCCTTCTGGAAAGACCTCCAGAAGTTAGCCGAGAACTGGGCCCCCCTGTCTGAGATAATCGATATATGCACTCCGTGCAGTCTCACAATCTCTCTGATATACAGTCTAGCATAATCCTCGGCCGAAAAAGTCGTCCTGACTGGAAGAAAATGGGCTGATTTCGTCAGCCTGTCGACAATAACCCAGATGGAATCATGCTTTCTCTGAGTGTGAGGTAACCCTGTAATAAAGTCCATATTGATCACCTCCCACTTCCACATCGGAATATCAATAGCCTGCAATAGCCCACCGGGCTTCTGGTGCTCAACCTTGGCCTGCTGACAATTAGGACACTGTGCAACAACACCTGCCATGTCCCTCTTCAGGCCATCCCACCAATACACACATCTGAGGTCATGGTACATCTTAGTCGACCCCGAATGAATAGAATAACGAGCACTGTGTGCCTCCCTGAATCTGGCCGAGAAGTCCCGCTACATCGGAACACACAATCGCCCTCAAATCTTAGCACTCCATCAGCGCTACTCAAATAGACTCTTCGCTCAAGAGGCGCGTCTCGATATCGTACTAATCGGATCCTCATCGCCGCCTCTTCACCTCCTCGATGATGGAAGGCTCGCAACCTCTCGAACCGAACTCCATTACTATCGACCAACCAAACGAACCCCAAGGCTCGCTACCGATGTAACCCGCGACCATGTCCTCTCTTCTGGCCGCAAACCCGACGGACTACCCATCGATCTGCGACTAAGGCGTGCGCAACTACATCGCCTTCCTGCGGTGGTATAGGATATCAACATCATAGTCCTTAAGTAGCTCCAACCACCGCCTCGCCGCAAGTTCAGCCTCCTCCGTGAAGATATACCGAGACTCTTGTGGTGCGTAAATATCCACATGAACTCCATATAAATAATGTCTCCGCATCTTCAAGGCATGAATCATCGCCGCCAACTCTAAGTCATGTGTGGAATAGTTCTTTTCATGCTTCCCGAGCCGCCGAGATCGTAAGCTATAACTTTCTGATGTTGCATCAAGACGCACTCCAAGCCCAACACCGACGATCACAATAAACCACATATCCGTCTAAACCCTCGAAGAGTAAGAATCGGGCGATCGTCAATTTCTCCTTCAAGAATCGAAATTCTCCTCACAAGCATCCGCCATCGGAAACTAGCCGCTACGAGTCAACCTAGTCAAAGGTCTGAAATGGAAGCAAACTTCTCCACAAATCTCCTGTAATAGGCAGTGCCCAAAAGTGCGCACATCCGCTTGTAGTAGGTCCGCCAAGTCTTCACCGCCTCACCTTTGTCAGACAACCCGAATACCATCGGCCCCGATCACATGCCCTAAGAAAGCTACTGAGGCCAATCAAAACTCGCATTTCGAGAACTTGGCATACAATCCGATCCGGAGGACTCGAATACCGCCTCGCCGAGTGATCACGCTCATGCTCGCGCGCGAATACACCGGATATCATCAATGAATACTATAACGAACATATCCAAGAATGGCTTGAACACCCTGTTCATCAAATCCATGAATACTGCTGGGGCGTTGGTCAACCCGAAAGACATCACCCTGAACTCATAGTGCCCATACCGGGTCCTGAATGCAGTCTTTGGGATATCTGCCTCTCTAACTCGCACCTGATGATAACCAGATCGCAGGTCTATCTTGGAGAAACACCTCGCACCCTGCAACTGGTCAAACAAGTCATCAATCCTGGGGAGGGGATATCTGTTCTTGATAGTTACCTTATTCAGCTGCCTGTAATCAACACACATACGCAGCGTCCCATCCTTCTTCTTTACAAATAACACTGGCGCTCCCCAGGGAGAAACACTTGGCCTGATAAAGCCTTTCTCCAGCAAATCCTTCAGCTGGTCTTTCAATTCCCTCAACTCAGCAGGTGCCATCCTGTATGGTGGAATAGATATCGGTCGAGTGTCTGGCGACATATCAATGCAAAACTCAATCTCCCTCTCAGGAGGGATACCCGGAAGCTCGTCTGGGAATACATCTGGAAACTCTCTAACAACCGGAACTGACTTAAGATCTGGTATCTCGGCCTCAGTATCGAATACCCGAACCATATGGTAGATATACCCCTTCAGCACCATCTTCCTAGCCTTGAGGTAAGAAATAAACCTACCTCTACGACGCAGATTCCCTTTCACTCGATAACCGGCCACCAGAAACCGAACTGCATCTCTCTCTCATAGTCCACATTGGCATAGCAAAATGCTAGCCAATCCATACCCATAATCACATCAAAGTCCGACATATCCAACTCTATCAAGTCGGCCAGGTCCGACGATCAGAATAGTCACAGGGCAAGCCCTATACACCCTCTCTGCTACCACCGAATCACCTACTGGTGTAGACACCTCAAAAGGTTTTAAAGGACTCAGGCTCTATCCCTATTCTACCAGCAATATGAGGAGATATATAGGACAAGGTAGAACCCGGATCTATCAAAGCATATACATCACAGCATGAAACCAATAATGTACCTGTGACGACATCTGGTGACGCCTCCTGGTCCTGACGACTGGACATAGCATAAATGCGGTTCTGAGGACCGGCCGAATCGGGACCCTTGCCACGACCTCTACCGCGACCTGGCCGCCCATGAGCACCGCCTCCGGCGAGTAAATCGTAGGAGATGAGACCGACGAATGACCACAGAGGTGAACCCTACCATCTGCGCTGCCTCTGGTTGGACAATCCCTCGAAATATGACCCTGCTGGCCACAAGTGTAGCAAGGCCCCATAGTATTACCACAACTCTCGAAATGGGATCTACCACATCGGCCACACCGAGAGGGGGGTGGTCTCGATCGGGTAGCATCCTCGCTTCTCGAAGCTCAAGCCACGACCGCTCCTGAATACCTTGAACGCCCGGAAGATGGTGGAGGAGCGCTCTGAACCGGCTGAGGTGCAAATCCGGTCTGCTGCTGAGGTTATCTACCTCAAAAACTACCAGAGGACCTCGCTGTCACGGCCTCTTCTCGCGATACCTATCAATCCGCCCTGCTCTCACCCCTAAGTGCATATGCTGCACGCGGCAATGTCCATGCCCGGTGAAGAGCTACTCCGTGCAACTCGCCAAGTAATCATCAAGCCTCGTGACATAGCGGTGCACCTCGCCCTCCATATCGCTACAAAACGGGTACATACCGAGCCAACGAGTCAAACTTACGTTGTACTCCGACCGCCCGCCCGCTCTATCTCAACGTCGAAATCTATCGGCGAGCCCTCTCATCTGCGGAGGCAAGAAATGGCTATGAACGCTCGAGAACTCATCCCAAACACCGGAAGCCGCATGCTCCCGGATAGTTCCATGAATCATATCGATCGCAGATATCCGTAGCCGATGTGAACCCAATAATCCCGACTCTATCTCCGAGGCCCTGATCACTCTCATGATCCGTCAGAATCGCTTCGGATAAACTCCTGAGGGTCATCCTCAGGTCTCGACCCATAAAACTCTGGTGGGCTGCAACTCAAAAAGTCCCGCAGTCTCAAGCTATCAGATCTGGGGTGGACTACGGGTACAACCGGAACCGTTGCCTCCCGTCTGTCCTCCTGCCTTGCCACGATCCTGGCTAATAACTGGGCCATCTCCTTGTAACCCATCTCTCTCGCTTCCAGCCGTAATCGAGGCTCAAGTATCGCGTCTCGCAGCGCCGCCGCCCCGAATCTTGGGGGTGGCGACGCTGTGGAACTTCGCCGTCCGAACATCATCTCGTGCATGCATCGGGTCTGTGCCCTCGTAACCCTCTGTGTCCTACTAGAAACTCCCTCAGCTGCCTTGCCCTTCTGGGTCGCGGTTGCCTTGCGTGGAGACATAACTGATACATAAAAATATGTCAGAGGAAGTTCAACCTATAACACAGCTCTATTGCACGATCTTAGAGTGAAAGAATGGAAACCAATCCTAAATATCCTGTAGCCTCCTGGTTATAGATGTGGTGCACAACACACCGATAATCAAGACTCTACTAGATACGGCCTGTAGACCCTTTCTGAGGATTAACTGCTCTGATACCACTTTTGTCACGACCCGACCTCGGGCCCGTGACTGGTGTCTTACCCCGGACACCCTGGTGATACAACATCAGATAAAAACCAGCGGAAGTAAACTTATAAACATGAAACAATATAACTTAAGAAACAGACTTACCCAAAATGGTTACCCTTCGGTAACTATACATAATAAAAACTGAACAGTTACATCCTTATGAAACCCAGTTACAACAGGACTACAGACCTCTAAGAGTTTGTAACAACTATGACGGGACAGGGCCCCGTCATACCCTGAATGTACTGATCGGTGTATTTTATATACACTTTTTGAGTCATTTTTAGTTAGTATTTTACTCATTTTGTTTATGTTTAGTATAGTATTAGGGTCGTTTTCCTTTCTTTTGTGTCACAGCGGTCAGAAATGGAGAAATGGCGAAAAGAAGATGAAATGAGCATAAATGAGATGTAATTGCACACAAAAAGGGCCAAGAAATAAAGTCTAAGAAGTTCCGGGAATTATAGAGGAGTTCAGACGAAGTCCGGACGAAAAAAGGGCAACGAGACGAAATCGCGAAAACGTCACCGCGGCGCTGGCAGCGCGGCGCCATAGTCTTGAAAGTCCCGAGAGTTGCTGAATTTGGTAGCCATGGCTGATCTGCGGCGCCGACGCGGGAATTATGAAGTGCTGGGCCGAATTTGACATGTTTTCAGAATCCTAAAGGGATAAATTTTCCTACCTAAAGGGATAACTTTTCCTACCTAAAGGGATAACTTTTCCTACCTTAAAACACTTACCTAAAAGGATTCTAATAACTTTTCCTACCTACAAAATCCCTAACCCTTCACCAAAAGGATTATTTGGCTATAAATACTCTACATCATTAGAAGAATTATTCATT
This sequence comes from Przewalskia tangutica, assembly GCA_029844215.1. Classification (NCBI taxonomy): domain Eukaryota; kingdom Viridiplantae; phylum Streptophyta; class Magnoliopsida; order Solanales; family Solanaceae; genus Przewalskia; species Przewalskia tangutica. The sequence goes on along the minus strand of CM056740.1, from coordinate 38,789,285 downwards.
CTCCATTCCACCATTCACCATTCTACATCCATCCTTCCACCAATCCATCTTGTAAATATTTCACAACACAACCCTTGGATGCTTGGCTTGGAGACTCATTCTTAAGTATTTTCTTTTCTTTTCTTGTTTTTATTTCAGTTTTTATGAAGAACATGGGATTAGTTCTTGTCATATCAATGGCTAGGAACTAATTCCTCTATAGGGCTTTCCATGTTGAATCTCTAGAAACTTATGTTATGATTTAATGCATGCTTATGGTTATTCTTCTTCTTGTTGAGATCTATCCAATATTTGAGTTGAATTCTTGGTAATTAATTGACAACTAATTATCACTATATGATTTCTAATCCAGTTAGAAAGGGGATTGTGAATATGCTGTAAGTTGGGTAGACATTCTTGGATTGGGGATGAAAATACCTCAATTATTTATGTAGCGTTAATGAGAGGTTAAAAACCCTAATTTTGCGCATTGTGCGTGACGGTTAACTAAGTTCTTGTTCTTAATCCTCCTATAGAGTTATCCTTATCACCGAAAGGTAGGTAAGGTGCAATACTGGGGTTGAGTATTTATATAACCCTAACGGGAGTATAAAACGATTTAGCGAACCTGCTTTCTCCAAAAGAAGAAAACCATAAGTTATTGCATTAATAAGTAGCATAAGCGGATAGTGAGGAAACGTGGAAGCCCTATTCTCATCATCACTGAAGTAAACCTTTATAGTTAAAATAGCTTTTATAATTCTTAGTTATAAACAACAATTCCAAAGATCAATTTACCAAATAGCTACCAAAAAAATAGATAGTTGGTAATTGAACCCTAATCCTTGTGGACGATATTCGGTCTTACTAAGACTATACTACTTGTCACGATAACGTGCACTTGCGTTTAAAGTGTGTGCATCTTACCGCGCATCAAGTTTTTGGCGTAGTTCAGGATTAGGCATAGTTCAATATCAAATTTATCTATTTTTAATTTCTAATTTGGTTTTTATTTTTGTTTCTTTAAATTATTTATTTTATTTTCTTTAAAAAAAAACAAAAACAAAAACAAAAAAACAAGTGTGCCGTGATTCGTTGTTGGTTTTGATTCATCTCAGAGATCCTTAAGACATGGATTTCTACTGTCAATATGATCGAGCTCCAACCATAGAGGAAGAGATGGAGGAATTACGAGAAACTATACTCAGTCTCACGAGGTACCAAAATCAGTTCATAGACGAAACGAGAATGGCCATGAAGAAGTTGGAAACGCAAATAGCGTAACTTCGCGATCATATTCAACAAATAAACGCAAGAAGAGCAATCTGCACACAGGGTAGGCAATGAGAAACACAATGTCGGGCAATTGACACGAAGGATGCGAATCGGGGAGATAGAGAGTTCGCGGCAGCGGCGCCATGCGCCGATGGCGAGGCAGCGGCGCGAAGATTCTGCGAGAGTGGCGCGCGCGCGCTAAAGCGAGGCCGCGGTGCCCGAACCCAATCGAGGTGATTTTGAGCGAACAACAAATTGAGGAGCACGAACCACGCTGACTATTGAGAATGGTGAGATAGTTGGTGTAGAGAAGGAAAAGATTGCAGAGATCCAATTATTTACCTTCTTGGATTCTGTGGAAATTTTTTTCTTGCACCTATTGCAGAAGAAACACCACTAGCTATCACGGTTGATTCCCAATTAGGAAGCCCATACCATCAAGGGTACCCCCTAGAGTTGAGAGATGTAGAGAAGTTCACGGATTCCTACATTATAGAAAGCATAAAAGACAAGCCTACTTGGGGGATAATTGTATATGTAAGGCTCTTGTTTGAACAAATGGTCGTAGGGAAATTGAGACCTACAACAATAACTCTGTGGATTGCAAGCAGTTCGCAGAAGGATCCAATGGGCACTCGAAAAGGTTAATTGCGTCCGGCTAAAAGACGTTAAAGACAGCGCTTGTTGGGAGGCAACCCAATGTTTTTAATTATGTTATTTTAATTTCTGTCTTTATTTTATTTTATTTTGTCTTGAACAGTCTCACGGTCTAGGGTTCTTGTTTTGTGTTGTTGGATGATGTGGGTGAAAGTTGAAGCAGGAAAAGGAGCAAAAGCTGGAAAAGAAAAAAAAGGAAAAGCAATCGTCGTGTGTGGCAGAATCAGGGCAGCGCCGGAACTCCAGAGGGCCATAGTACTAGCAGTGGCCGCGCTAAATCTCGTGGTCGCGAACTTCAGAGGACCATATTCCGTGCAAATTCCAGAATTCTTCCTTCTAGACCTCCGTTATGACCGCTGTGTTGTGTCAGTAAGTTGTCACTAATATTTTTTGAGTCTTGCACACATTGGGGACAATGTGTGATTTAAGTTTGGGGGGATGTTTTATTGTTTTTGAGTCTTGTTGAATTGTTTTGTGTAGTTTTGAGTCATTTTTGAGTCATAATTTTTTTTTTTTTTTTTAAGATCATGCATGCTGTAGTTACTTGAATTGTCTAGTGAAGTAAGGTTGAATAATGTAATGGAATTAGAAGCAACCATCTAAACACTTAGGTTAGATATGTCAAAAACTCATGAAATCTGTCTATTGGGAGTATCTTGCTTGACTTGTGCAGTGTTAAAAGATTAAAACCTATGTGTTATGATTGCTTGCTATTTGAGGCGAAATAGTTAGGATATGCATGTTAGGGAGATGACTCAGCCATTTCTTTGTTAGCCAATTCTTACCACTCTTTTCTATCCCTGACTTTAAAAATATCCCTAGTCAGCCCCATTGAGCCTAAAAACATGAAACTTTTTCTTTGACACCATATATTCCTACAATTGTGCCATAAGTAAAAATGTGAAATAGTTGGAATAAATTGTGTTAAAAAAGAGACAAAAAGAGTGAATAAGTTTGATGCACCCCAATGAAAAAGTAATAAGAAAGAGGCAAAAGCCTAAGTTTGGGGGTGTTTGTTATTATAATACACTTCACTCTCCCAAAACAAAAGAGGGGAAAGATAGAATTGAAGTGAAGGAAAGAATAAAAAGAAAAGGGAAACAATGAAAAGCCAAAGAGCTTATGGTACACAAAAATGAGCCTAAATGTCTATTTTTACCTACCCGTGCCTAAGCCTACATTACAACCCTTAAAAGTCCTGAAGATCTCTTAGATGCATAGCCATGATTAGTGGAGAATAACAAGTAAACATGCGATAGGAATTTTGAAATTAACATGCATGATTCAGTATTTGACTTCCATTAAGCATGATAAAAATGAGTTTGCGAAATATCTAGCTTAATGTGTTTAGAATGCTGAAATTTCATGCTATATGTTCCTGCATATTATTCTACTAATCTTCATGTTTTTCCAAGTAGCACCAATGCAGCAAAGTGATCAATGTCATTGAGTCTTTTATTTTTCGTTTTCCTTGAGTCTGTATTTTTTTCTTGATCTTTGCTCGAGGGCGAGCAAAGGTTAAGTTTGGGGGTATTTGATCGGTGTATTTTATATACACTTTTTGAGTCATTTTTAGTTAGTATTTTACTCATTTTGTTTATGTTTAGTATAGTATTAGGGTCGTTTTCCTTTCTTTTGTGTCACAGCGGTCAGAAATGGAGAAATGGCGAAAAGAAGATGAAATGAGCATAAATGAGATGGAATTGCACACAAAAAGGGCCAAGAAATAAAGTCTAAGAAGTTCCGAGAATTATAGAGGAGTTCAGACGAAGTCCGGACGAAAAAAGGGCAACGAGACGAAATCGCGTAAAACGCGTCAGAACGCGGCGCTGGCGGCCAGCGCGCGCCATAGTCTTGAAAGTCCGAGTTGCTGAATTTCAGCGTCGCGGCGATCTGCAGGGCGCGCGACGCTGGAATTATGAAGTCTTTGGGCGGGTTTGACATGTTTTCAGAATCCTAAAGGGATAAATTTTCCTACCTAAAGGGATAACTTTTCCTACCTAAAGGGATAACTTTTCCTACCTTAAAACCCTTACCTAAAAGGATTCTAATAACTTTTCCTACCTACAAAATCCCTAACCCTTCACCAAAAGGATTCTTTGGCTATAAATACTCTACATCATTAGAAGAATTATTCATTCTCCATTCCACCATTCACCATTCTACATCCATCCTTCCACCAATCCATCTTGTAAATATTTCACAACACAACCCTTGGATGCTTGGCTTGGAGACTCATTCTTAAGTATTTTCTTTTCTTTTCTTGTTTTTATTTCAGTTTTTATGAAGAACATGGGATTAGTTCTTGTCATATCAATGGCTAGGAACTAATTCCTCTATAGGGCTTTCCATGTTGAATCTCTAGAAACTTATGTTATGATTTAATGCATGCTTATGGTTATTCTTCTTCTTGTTGAGATCTATCCAATATTTGAGTTGAATTATTGGTAATTAATTGACAACTAATTATCACTATATGATTTCTAATCAGATTCCGAAAGGGGGGGATTGTGAATATGCTGTAAGTTGGGTAGACATTCTTGGATTGGGGATGAAAATACCTCAATTATTTATGTAGCGTTAATGAGAGGCTTAAAAACCCTAATTTTGCGCATTGTGCGTGACGGTTAACTAAGTTCTTGTTCTTAATCCTCCTATAGAGTTATCCTTATCACCGAAAGGTAGGTAAGGTGCAATACTGGGGTTGAGTATTTATATAACCCTAACGGGAGTATAAAACGATTTAGCGAACCTGCTTTCTCCAAAAGAAGAAAACCATAAGTTATTGCATTAATAAGTAGCATAAGCGGATAGTGAGGAAACGTGGAAGCCCTATTCTCATCATCACTGAAGTAAACCTTTATAGTTAAAATAGCTTTTATAATTCTTAGTTATAAACAACAATTCCAAAGATCAATTTACCAAATAGCTACCAAAAAAATAGGTAGTTGGTAATTGAACCTTAATCCTTGTGGACGATATTCGGTCTTACTAAGACTATACTACTTGTCACGATAACGTGCACTTGCGTTTAAAGTGTGTGCATCTTACCGCGCATCATGTACATGAATCTACAATGACAGGGAATCATACCAAAAGATAAGCCTCCGGAGAAACGGGGCTTCCCAAAAGCTTAACGGAGATCCTAAGAGCGAGGATCAACAACCGATGTACCTCGACCTGCGGCATGAACGCAGCCCGAAGGAGTCGATCTGACAGTACCAAGTATGTGAAACAGAAAATACTGTAATGAAATCATAACATTTCCAAATCAATCCACAGATATGTATGAAAAATCAATTAACCGCACACAGTGCCACAACATAGACAAGAGTAAACAAGTGTAACACAATCGGTCTTTTCTAGGCCGCTAATGATCGAAACAGGGCCACTCACCCATAATATCATTATACGAGCCTAATCCTGGACTTCCGCAGCCCGCATAGGTCCTGTGGACCCGCGTAGTACTCGCCGCATCGGGGTAGCTAACCCGCGGTATTTTCTCGACTCCCGATCCGCATGGCCACTGGACGCATGAGGTATTCCTCGCATCGGCGTAACACACCCGGAGTGATTCCTGGACTACCGTAGTCCGCATAGGCCACCTGGCCCGCATGAGGTACTCCTCGCATCGGGGGTAGCTAACCCGCGGTAACTTAACAAGTCAGGGGGGGTAAGTGATATAACACAAGCTGGCCGGCTCATTGTAAACAACATAAGCACAATAAGAGAACCCCTTTACCACAAGTCTCTCAAGACACTAACACCGTAGTATCACAACATATCTACTTATCAAGCCAACTTACCACACATTCAGAAATCATTACAAGGCTACTATAAAGCGAGTAAGTAAACCATTCTTTTCATCTTTCTTAAGTCGTTATGACTAACTTCCCATAAAGCTAGTATAACCCTTAGACTTTGTAATAACTCAAAACATTCACACTTGTTTGGAAAACCACAAGGAACTTATTCTTTTAAACCCAGTATTAATTTACTTTTAAAAATAATGATTCATAAGTGTTATTGAAATATTTCAAGATTCTTAACATTTTGGACTCAAGTCAAAAGACCTCGAGTGCAACCAAATTTAGTGTAACACGTACGTCTACCGTACTATATATTTTACAAATATCATGCTCAAGAGGATAGGAGGAATCACATACCTCCTCGGCTAAGTCCACTTGCCAAGTCGAATATGCCGCGCGTAGAGTATCAACCTATAATAATCAAATATCTCTATTAACTTCTAAACTTCTTCGTCGAATATTTTAGCATAAAGTTCCTTATTCTACGAAAAATTGGGCAGCACTTCCTTTGTTTATACGTACTTTTCCACCTTTCCAAGGCTCGAATTTAATATCCAAACGCCACTTAAGGTCCAACAATCCAATCAATTCAAAGGGGGTTACACGCCTAAACTTGGATGTGTAAAATTCTGCCCCACAATGTATAACAACTAATTTAACAACTCTAAAGTAGTATTTTGACTATAACATGCTTACATAACCTTTTTATCCAATTCTTTCATATCCAAACCATATTTCTTACATGCAATTTATCTAAGAGCAATATTTACCACTACAAGTTCTTTCTTCTTCACATGCAACACCATAAACTAACAAAGAGAGAAGGAATTGTTACCTTAGACTTTAACCAAATTAATCCAACAAATTTGCTAGCCTCCTTTCCACAATCCACCACCACAACAACTCTTACAAGCTTGCAAATAAGTTTCCTTCTTGCCACCTTTTTCAGAATTTCTCTAGGCTTAGGTTTCTTCTTGAATTTCTAGAGAGAAGGGAGAGGAAATTTAGAGAGAAGGAAGAACTTTTTAGAGAGAAGGAGAAGCTTTGAAAGATGACCAAGTCTTCAAGACTTGGTCAATATATAGGACATGCAAAAATCAGATGGGGGGGAGACACTTGTCACCCTCCCATGGCCTTTTTTAAAACAAAACAGTTCAGATTTTCCCACTCAGCCTCACAGAACCCGCCGGCGCGCGGCCTGCGGCCATGGCGCGCTGAAACCTCCGCAACCCCACAGAACTTTCGGCGTCGCGGCCCTGCTTTCCGGCGCCGCGGCGCTGCGACTTTAGCGAACTTTCAGAACAACCGGCGCCGCGGCCCTGCATCCGACACCGCGGCCCTGTGGCTCCTGACCGAAATACTTTTCTGTCCGACTGCGCACTGAACTTGTAACTTCCATAACTTTCTACTCCGATGTCCTATCGACGAACGGTTGGTTGCGTTGGAAACTAGACTCAACGAACTACGTACTAGGCCTTTGAAACACCTAGGAACTCTCAATGTAACGGGTCATAACCTGCCTTAAAGTTGACTAAAACCCGTCCGAAACAATCCGTCAACCTATCCTTCCAAAAATTTAAGTCTTAATCCCTTTCGTACACTCTCATACGCATGGCCAGAACTACGGGGTATAACAGCTAACTTGCGGTTATCCGTTCAAACCTAGGTTAATTATATATTGGCTTTTATTCTACCTATTCTAAGCATTTTTACATAATTTACAATTAAAATAAAATGCAATACAGAATAATAAAACTAAAATTAAATGCGGCATAAAAATAAAACTCCGGGACATCTTTGAGCCCTTTTTAGGCCTTCTGCACAAGATGATCTCCGGGTACCTGCATAAACACTTAGTAAAAGTGTTAGTAGTAGAATAAATAATTTTAAAGCAATGACAAGAATTAATAAGTAAAGCCAAAAAATAAATCCGTCCTTCGGATCCGCGCCAAAACAGTAATAGTCTCAAACACAGAGGGCTCAGATATATAAAATAAAGTGGGACAGCCTAAACAAATGCGGCTGCGAGAATTCGCCCTGCCAGCGCATGTTGGTTATCCGGTGTAAGCGGAAGAAATCATCATTGCCCTGAAAGCTTCATTTATTTTATTTTTCGTCTTTGCAACTGTGGAGGCCTCAAAAATCGACGAATTACTTTTTCATTGGCCAATGAGTGTAGTATCTTGTTCAAATCAGTTACCAGCAAAAAAAATCAGTAGCTAACAATAGCCAAAATCAGTCCGCCAAAAATGGCTAAAATCAGTAGTCCATGGCCTCAAAATACTTCAGCATAAATGGCCACAAATCTGTTCAAAATTAGTTTCAAGCCAACAACAGAATAAAGGGAAAATCAGTCAAAACAGTCCGGAAAATGGCAAACCAGTAGTGGTTCAATGGCAAAGCAGCCTCTCAAAGATGCCCAAAAATCGATATCACAAACAACAAAAAATAGCATGCGTAGCTAGCAAAATTCGCCGAAAACATCACCCAAAACCGGACAAGAAACCAAATAAACAGCAACATACAAAACAACAACAAAGCTGGAGACATCATTAGTGTCGCCGGAAAATAGCCATGGTAGCAGTAGCAAAATAACCAATCAAGAGAAAAAGGAACAACTATTAGCGTCGCCGGAGTTCATAAACTCCGGCCAGATTCAAACCACGAGAATCAGTCTCAAAAACACGAAAATGAAGCAACAAAGATGAAGAACAAACAACAGTGTAGATGGTGGTTGCCTGATGGGATGGCGACATCACTTCCACGACGAACGCCGGAGCGACGTCGAAGGAAAAAAAAACAGTAAGATGATGGAGTTCCGACGACGGGGTTTCAGCGGACAGTGGTGTGATGGCGTGTGGAGTTCGTCGGCGTCATGGCGACGGGAATAGAGAGTGTGGGGGTCGCCGGCAGTGAGGAGCAGCGGGTAAAGGTGACGGGTGTTGGTTCGACAAGGGGGAGAAAGGTTGACGGTTGGGGGACGAGAAAAGGAGTTCGCCGGAGATGGAACTCCGGCGAAGGGCGGCGGCGACAGGAAAAGGGTGTGGGATAGAGAGGGGTCAGGTCTGAAATAAAAGGGGATTGGGGTGTATGGGTGGCTGGCTGAGGAGAGGGAGTTAGGGCGGCTGATGGGTATTTAAAAGGGGTTCGCCGGAGCTCCAAGCTTCGGCGAAGGGCGACGGCGACGGGGGTTGCGGGGAGAGAAGGTGAGGGATTCGAAAAATCTGAAAGGGGGAGGGCGGTTTTAGGGTTGTGCTGTGAAGGTTAGTTAAAGAAGAGAGGGGTAGACGGCTGGGGGTTGCGGGGAGAGAAGGTGAGGGATTCGAAAAATCTGAAAGGGGGAGGGAGGTTTTAGGGTTGTGCTGCGAAGGTTAGTTAAAGAAGAGAGGGGTAGACGGCTGGGGGGTGTTTTTAATGGGGGGGGGGGTAAGGTTTTATTTATAGTGTGGGATTAGGGTTTTGAGTTTTGGGTATTAGGTATTGGGTATTGGAGGGAAAAGATGAAAGGTGTATTGGGCCTCAGTTTGGGCTTCGGTTTTTGGCGGATTGGACTGGTCCAGATTGTGCCTTGGACTGGACTGGTTTGACAAAAATGCAAAACGGATTAATTATTTTAAAAGAAAAATTGTTTAAACGTACAAAATTATCAAAATAAAAATGCCGATGCTATAATAATAAAATGCAATATTTAAGAAATGTTCAATGCCTAATTAAAAGAAAAAATGCAGTGTCAATTAATTATTTAAAGAGATGCAAACACTATTAAAATAAAACGACGGTGTAATAACAATAGACACATAATATTAACAAAGACATCATGCTTAATTTAAAATAAAAAGATGTCATGTCATTTTGTGAAGAAATAAACATAGAATATTATGTAAAAAATGCAAAAAATGATGATTGAAATGCGGTGTCCTAAAATGCTTAAAATTGCAAGAAATGACTAAAAGATGGGTCAAAATTGGGTGTCAACAGTGTGAAAGAAGGAAGTCCTGAAATGATTTAAGATTTGGAGGTGTGACGATGATGATTTGAAATGATATTGTGTGTGCCAAAAGAGGCTATGGACTAGTGTCATATAACATGACCATGATAATGAGTATATGAAGAATGTTAAAAATTATTTATATTTAAGAGAATTGGAATCAAAAAATTAGTTATGTGGGTAATTAGTTAATTGTTGAATTTTAGCGGAGGATTAATGGATTAATTGGGAATTGAGTGGATAGGTGTTGGTGGATAATGTACACGTGTGGGCTTGAAAAATTAGCATTTAGTGACTAATGTATATATTAGGTGGCATCTTTTAAGATAAGATGTGTAATATGTAATAATTGTGGTGGATTCCACTTGGACATAAAGAATTGTTCACTAAATAGCCACTTTTGAGTTATATCTATTTCTATTAGGAGAATGTGCTGCAACTTTTACATAAGATAGATATTCTTAAGAGAAAAGAGAGGAGTAGCAACGTTATTCCTATTTCTTAGGAAGAGATGTATGATTTTACTCAAGAACAACACTCGGGTTTTTCTCTCTACTTTGATCTTGTTGTTCCGCTCTTCATTGCGGTAGAATTAATGTTTATTAAGTTGCTTGAGACTTGTGGTACTATTGTTAACTTGGAAAGATTTGGAGATTACCGTATAATGAAGATTGGTTTCCTCGTTGTCAACAGAGGATCGGAATTAAAGGTATGTAAGGTTATTTCTTCCTTTCAAAGGCATGAATTCCGACGTATAGTGATTTCTAAATGAACCGTTTAAAGAAGAGTTCTATTCACATGTTGTTTGTCCTTTGCCAGAAGTGTTTCTTCATATTGTTATTATATTTTATATCACTCGATTACTGGTGATACATCTAAGTTTCATAGACCTCCAAAAGGAGTGTTTCATAGACCTCCAAAAGGAGTGTTTCAAAAAGTTAATCGTCGAGTTAACCAATAGTCGTTCCAAAGTAAAATCAAAAGGTTTATAAGTTTCAAAGGAGCCAAAAGTGTCATTTCTACTACAATATCGTATGAATACCACCGACCTAATAATCGTGGGAAGTTATATATACATATACAATACACACCGCCAAACTAATAATGGTGGGCAGTTATTTATGCGCATACATACACCATGTTATAACTAGAGCGCAGACATTTATATATACATCCATACACATACCTCAGACTATTACATGAGGGAAGTACCTTATGTAAACACCTCAGGCTATAAACCGATGGCAGATTTTATATAATAAAACACATATATAATAGTTTCACAACAATTTCATTGTTTGCCTTGAGTGGCACACAGTCTATCAGAGTATTAGGTTGCTTCTTATACCCAATTTTAAAACTTATGCTTTCATATTTCTCTTCACGTTTTACATACCGGTATATTTCTTTCATACTGGCATCTTTTTTGTTAGGGACGCTACATTTCATGCTGCAGGTTCTGATATAGGCCTTGATAGACCACCCTTGTCGAGTCTCAACCATCAGTGGGTAAGATTTATCTCTTCTGGAGCTTCCTTGTCAGGTGTTGAGTAAATCATATATAGATATATAGATAATAGATAGGTCGGGGCCCTATCCCGACCCTATGATAGTTCAATTACTTATAGAGGCGCGTAGACCTGTGTAGTGGGTTCAGTTGTGACGTATGGATTTTTTTGGCCTGGTTATCCTTTTGTTGAATTATGTTATGGCCTTTTCGGCCTTTTATATATATATATATATATATATATATTGGATTGATCTTTCCTTGTTCAGCTTTAGAGATGAGTTATACCCTTGTTTTACAAATGGCGGCCTTATCGGCCCTTTTATTGGATTGTTATTCAGGACAAGTACTAGTATGGCCTAGTTGGCTGGAAGTTCTATTCGTACATGAGTCTGGTTATTAGAATGGTACACTTGGGCTAGTATGGTATCGGGTGCAGGATACACCCCCTAGTTTGGGGTGTGACAACCTTAACTCGCTCACCACTATGAACACTAGACGTAAGGCATGTAGCCTTTCACACCACACCTCCTATTGAATCTCTAATTGAAATACCTCGCTATGCATTTTACAAATTCAAAAGTATCAAACCTTACAATCCACGCGCCTTACCATGCACCAAAATGAGGAGTATAGGAATTTTTTTGAAAGTTAATCAAGGTATAAGAAGAGTCTTTGGGAAAATTATAGTAGGAAGCTACTCTATGGAGCATGTATTCAAGTGAGTTTGCACCAGATCTCACTTAAATAGTGTATACGAGAGAATCTATAGAGAATTAGAGAAAACCCAAAATATGAAAGTTGTAGCCCTTTGAAATACCTTTCCAACGGTATATCATGGAGGTCAAACAGACATATGTACAATACATTATGACTATTGTACTGAAGGGACATAGAGCAATCCACCAGACATACATCTGCGATGCAAAATGTGATATGCGACGCAGAACGATTCTGAGATGCATTTCCCATCGTATTTTGGGCCAAATTTCCTTCCCGTAGTTTCCAATCTATGTTTCAATGTGTGGTAGCATCTGCGGCCACAGAAGGTCATCTGTGATGTAGGTGTCAGTGCAGATGCACCACAAACTCATTTAAAGTTGTGTTTTTTATATTTTATTCCATTTTCCAGTTCTCCAAGCCCTAGAATGACTTTTTTCTCCTCTCCTAATTTTCCTACATCAAGGTAAGTCCCTCTCATGTATCTCTAAGTAATTCTAACACATATATATGAATTCTTGACAAGATTCTATGTTGTAATCGTAGGGTTTCAAGAAGACCCTTCTCAAGGTTTCAAGTTTAGCGTTTTGGGTTTCTTCTTCAAAAGTTTAGACATTTTCTTCATGTTTGGAGCGATTAAGGTATGTAGAGCTTCTATCCACATGTGGAAATATCATTGTTCTTCCCCACGCTATTTTTAATCCATGAAATATGAATTTCCTCACACCTAGGGTTTTGCCCTAATTCATGATGACCCTATATACATGTACGACTCTATACCATACTTATATCATATTTTCCTTAATTGTATTCATGATATGTCATTATGATTGTCATAAACCTGTCCATAATCCATGAACACATGTTTTGAATTCTACGGGTTCTTAAATACAAGTCATGAATTATTATTATTCAATTCCACGAAATTATACATGTTTTCATGTTTCATAAAAGTTATATTATGTATTTATTTACATGTTAAACTATAATTACAAATCATGTTTACAAGTTATGATTATGAAATTCGTGGGCTTCTAAGCCAACTATTCATGTTCATGTTTGGGAGTTGCACAAATTATCGAGAAGGTTGAGAGAGTCTGAAACTACGTATGCCGACGTATGATAAGGATCGATCTGCCCAGTTAGGAAGATTCCTACGTATTACCCATTGTGGGTTATTGGATCCATTCAAGTCTTATACCCTGGCAAGGTACGAGATGACTTAGCTGATCAGGTAGAGATCAAATGCCACATTATCATGTGGTGGTTACATATCGGTTATACTAAATCTCTCTTACTTAAAATGATTTATCATGTTTTATTATATTCATGTAGGATATTATACATGCTCATGCTCAGGTTACAGTTCCTATTATTTCACGTGCCTTGTTATTCATTCAGATGCATTACGAGTACAATCAAATGTACTTACATCCATTTTGCTCGAGGCCTACACTTCACGGTGCATGTACGGAGTTTCAGGATGACAGATCAGTTCGCTAGAATTTCTTTAGTTTAAGCTATTGGCGAGCTCCACTTCATTTGAAGTGTTGGTTTTATTAATTTCATGTCATGCTTTACAGTAAAATTATGTCAGGATCTTGTCGCGGTAAAACATTTTTGCACTCAGACTCACGTTCAGAGGTTTCATAGACTAGTCTAGCATGGCATGTCATTTATTCAGGCTTATTATGTTTTTCATATTATTTTTGCAATTATATTTTCAGACTATTATTTACAGTATCCAGTTTTACAAGTTTTATTAATATTTCAAGTTTTTGATGTCCATGTTGATCCAACAAGCCATGTGGTTTGCATGGTCATACGCAGTCAGAAACCGAGTGTCATGTTACACTCAAGTCATGGTTCGAGGTGTGAAAACATAATCTACTACCATAAACACAACCTTGCCTCAAAATTTAACCTTAACTTCCAAACGGAAGAGATTCTCAAGATTCCCTCTTATTAATCCAGTCTAAACCAACAATGCCGTGAGATTACCCATCTCGATACAACACAAGTCGTCTATCCATCAATCTCATCACCACAATCACCCAAAGGTTACCTCTGACTATACTGCAATCGTGAAACCCCATGAAACTTTGTTATAACACTTAGTCAATTACCATAGACTTCCTTCTCAGCGCGTACTTAACAATTACACCCCATCTGAATGATGTGAAACGACACCACCGTAATCTATACCTGACCCAAGATATTTTGTTACTTCAAATTCAAATCTTCCCATTTTCTGAAGATGTACCTTAGTCCTTCTAGTACCCACTTAAAAGTGTACTGTAATATCATAAGTCTTGCAAAATAGTTGAGACAATCCTGGAGATAGTGGTATACCACCCACTCAGACAATTGAGAGTTTCCCTTGTCTCACTCGAACTTCAAACTGAAAGCTTCTCTAAATTTGGCGCATCATATGTACAATCCTTTATAAAGTTTCTCCAGTAGAAAGGTACCGACCAACTCTAGCTATTCCAACAAAATAAATTATTGACAAAGAAATAACCCAAACTACCATTGTATTGGTCCATAATTTTTAGTTTTATCCTTAATTATCAAACCTATAATCATGCTAACGTTCTCATATAGTGACGTCGAAGTACCCTTGCCAAAATCCCTTAATTGAAGAGTCTTTATTCCATCTTTGGTTCATGGGTTTACTGACCTAACATCAATACCCCATGTTCTACAGTGAACTCACCTCTCTTGGTTTTAATTGGTATTCCTGATCCTTAACTCAGCTTCTGAAATACTTTTCACAACTTGCATTAATTCAAAACCATCATTGATATGTTACCATAAATGTCATTATTGACCAACACCTTACTTGAGGGCCCTTAGATGATGCTTGCTTGCAAAGAACCACCCCTTACTTTATTTTGCCGGATCGAAACATATCCAATAACTCATGTGATTATTCCTCTCATTCGGTCAACTCCACAATGCATGCCACTAGCAATCGCAAAAAACAAGCCTACTAACCTTATCCAAAAACTAGATGCAACATCCGATAACTCCTTAGTAATAGAACTTTACACTTGTCCATCACTAGAGTCATTCCTATTAATCCATCGATGGCTCCCATTAGCCTATGTTGTAGTCAAACACACCAACTCATACATGATCCCCTACATCCACACTACGTTAAACAACCGTAATATAACTCACAAATCCATAAGCTTTTGGTTTTAAACGATCCCCTTTTAACATTAACCTAAAAAAATGACCTTAGGAACATACCGTTTACTGAAGGATCACAGTTGCCCATTTCCATTAATTTCACTCATCACAAGTAACCTTGCCTTCTGACCTATAATAAATAGCCATAAACTAAAGGAGCCTGCAAACCACTAGTTCTTACTCCATCACTACAATCATGTCATGTTGAAGACCATTTTAAATTTTTATAACTTATACCACATCCACCCTCACACGTCTTGTACCCTTATCCTGACGAGAACGTCAGATACCAAGTGTTCCCTTCACATAGCGAAGATTGATCTATTCAAATCTTCTTCCTTACATCTCTGTCCCATAAAACAATTAAGTACTCTTACCACTATACCCTAAGAAGTCCTACTTCCTCACACTTTATCACAAAAGGGTCACCCTTCAAGACCCTATTCTCTAATTCTCTTCACAATCCAAACACATTCATTTTCCTCTTCTCAAATCACACGACATTACCCAAGCTTACACATGTTTTCAAAAACCTACACATATATCCTGTCACTGTTGAATCATTGACTTGTCATTGTTACACTCATGCCATAAAACTATCATAATAAACTTTGATGATGCTGAAACTTTCCCACTCCAAGCACACCTCGAAAAACTATTCTTATTAAGCCATAGTTGCACTCCCTCGACTTCCAGCATTTAACCATTAAAGACATAGTGATCATGCAATCCCCCATACTATCACACCCATTCTCCAAGGATATCACCGAACTGAGTCTTAATCATAATCCCACTCAGATGAGTCTTCAAATAGTAGTTGAGAACGAAACTTGGTCATGCGTCTGTATCACAGGGACATGTCTTGTACTATATCGTGTGACGTCATAAAAACAACTCACATGTGAATTCGATGGCGTATTCCAAACATCAGTGAGAGCATAGAGCAATGAAACTCAGATACTAATTTGAACAAACTTGCATGATAAGAATGAAAGAATGAAAGTTTCCTAAATGTCATATAGCCTCTCGACGATGGTACGAATGTCTATATACCAATCTGCAAGACTCTACTAGACATTACTCTTGTACCTGTGAGACCGGTGAACCTAGGGCTATAATACAAATTAGTCACGCGTCATGATGGAACCTGCACTATCCTCCTAGTAGGTGAACCATCCCCAAAAACATTTAATCAAATTAAGAAAATGAAAGTGGAATAATAATGAATTAATATGAGAAATAAATTTCCATAAAAATGCTTAAAACACCAAGTACTAAGTATTACATTTTCTAAAATATGGTCTGACTCGTACAAGAGCATATAACAAATATTAAAACATGAAGAAACTGAATAACAATATCTATCTTGGAAATATAAGAACAAAAAAAATAGAGGGAGACCCAGGGTTAAGGGTTACTGATGGAACGAATAGCTCACCCTAAACCTCCAAAGATCACTCTGGGAGTCAAAACTGGAACAAGAAGCTGCATCTGCATCCAAATAAAATATGTAGAAAGTGTAGTATGAGTACAGTACACAACGTACAGGCATCCTAGGCCGAAAATAACAGAAAACATGTAACACACATAAAAACTGAATCTACTTCACAATATCTATTATTTCATCTTATTTCTTATCTAACACATAAACCTATTCAGAACATGAAAATTGACGGAACATACAAATCAAGAAAGATTAGTTACCTCAAAATTTAGTCACGTTTGAATTTAACACAGTTCAAAGCCTATACCGTTCCTCACAATTTCATCCTAAATCCATCCGACTCTAAATCACCTTAAACTCACTTTTTTACCAGATTAATGTGCAACTACTTAACGTTTTCTTAAATACGAGGTCAAATCTAAAAAAATTTCTCAATTCAATTATAAATAAGTCACGTAGCCACATAAACAATAAGAATGAAATGAATTCAATGCAATTGGACATTTCCAAACCTGGTATACACATGATACTGAATTTTGCCACAGAGTCATGACTCATGGGGGACTCCACAAGATCCATATACCTCTCATAACCATCCAGTATGATCCCTCGGACTGGTAGAGCCTCATATTATATCAAATCATTCGTACCAAATCATCTCAATATCAATTCATCTCATATCGGTTCATTTACCTTCCTTTCCGGTCTCATCAGACCAAATAACATATCATATCACGGTCTATCTCAGTAATAGTATTGATATTAATGAATGAATGCATGCGGTAAGTAAAACAAATATCACAGAAGTATTAGACGAAATGTCATGTACACAAGAGATGAAAAATCAAGTACCTTGATGCCATCAGTTTCACAACGATTCTAAAGATTTGTTTTTTCACATATAGAAGATATAGAGTGATGAGATAAGTCAATTCACCCACCAAGTCTGAGTTCAATCACGACTATCATAGCTTACTCAATATCAACCTAAGTGGAATTATCCCCAACACAATACACTGGTACCCACCCAAATGCTCATCATAGTCACTAAGGTGGGACCGCTATCATGCCCAATACCCCTCAATGATTATAATCTATAAACACTCTCTATCGAAGCCTAAAAAGTAAATTGTAGCCTACCTCACTAACAAGCAGGTGCCATGAACTCTCACGCCAAGGCCTTCCCTTTCCGGAGCGCTTTCGAATGATCATGCTGTAAATATTATAGATTCTACGATAACACAAATTTAAAGATATTCAGAAAAGTGATGCTTCCAAATGAAATCTAAATGAGACCTCAAAAGTGACCCAAATCCGACAAGTGAAAAATAAAAAAAATTAGTTTAAAACATACAACTTATTGTCTAAATAGTCATATTCTTAAGTTTGATTGAAAACTAATCATAATTAGACCTTTAATTGCACTATTAATAAAAAAATCCCAATTTGGAAGAAACTAATCATAATTAGACCTTTAATTTCACTATTAATAAAGAAAACCCCAATTTGGAAGAACCCTAAATCGCATATAGAAATCATGGATTGAAATTAGAAATTCAATCCTATAATAATTTCCCCATGGATTATACAATCAAAACCTAAAAATTAACATATAAAGCCCAAGTCTTGGCATTAATTTCATGAAAGATACCGTTTTAGAAACTTGGGTTGAAATACTAGATTTTACTACCCAAAACATGATTCTAATATGAAAAAAAATGAAAAGAAACATGATATAATAAGTAATTCAAGGTTGAAAACTTACCCCTAAAGAGAAATGGTTGAAACCCCTTTTATTCTCCCCAAAACTGAGCTTAAAAATGAGGTTTTTAAGAAGTGGTCTAAAACTCAAACATGGGATTTTAAGGTTCTGATCTTAGTAAATCGCAAAAGTGGCCTCGCATCTGCAGAGAAATGGCCACAGGAGCAGTCCCATCAGTAAAAGAATACAGAAGCGGTTGAGGTCCGCTGCACCAACATTTCCGCAGAAGCGTCCCTCCCCAATCCCACACATTCTTGCATCTGCGGACTATGACTATATAGGTGCAGTGGTGTTTCCACAAAATTGGTGACACCAGAACTAGTAGTTACACAAATTAGGAGAATTCTCGATTCAACACCTGAAACTCACCCGAGACCTCCCGAATATAAACCCAAAATGCTACCTGAGTGTAAATTATGCTACAAACTAGCTCGCACACTCAAAACACCCATCTAACATAGTTACGACTCATTTATCTATAAATCACCCTTAACTTTCCCAAAATTCACAATTAGCAAAACAAGAACTCAAAACACATCTGAACGCCTCGAGAAATGAACCAAAGACTCGGCCACCAAGTCATAAATGACATTCCGAACCTAACAAAAATGACAAAACTTGGAAATAGACACGTTTATCTAAAAGTCAACTTTTAGTCAGCTCTTTCTATTTCAAAACTTAAGAATCTTCTAACTTTGGATTTTCCTTCCGAAACCTATGAGATTTTATCTCGAGAAATGTGTCACCCATTCCCGCAAGTTACAAACACAAAAAAGGGACTGCTGGAAGGGTATTTTTAGTAAAACAGTCTAAAAGAACCGAATGGGTATTATACTTGATCTTCACAATAAATTAGAGTTTCAAAAAGAAAGAATTGATCTCTTCAAGACATTTCTCGAACAATGTTTTTGGAACAAGGAATACCAGAATGATTTTATGTTGAAGCCGTAAGTACTGCATATCTATCATATACTAAATCGATGCTTGATACGACCAATCATTAAAAAGACTACTTATGAGCTTTGGAAGGGTAAACGTCCAAATTTTGGCTACTTTCATCCATTTGGATGCAAGTATTTTGTCCACAACAATGGTAAGGATAACTTGAGTAAATTTGATCCATACAGGGATGAAGGTATCTTTGTAGGATACACTCCTATTAGCAGATTTTATAGTCTATAACAAAAGAACCATGTCTATTGAAGAATATGTTCAAGTTGTATTTATTGATACTAATCCCAATCTCCAGGACAAAAGTGCTACTAATAATGATGCAGGGGAAGAGCTTGACCTGACAAAGTCGACTAATTATTCTCAGATAGAAGTACTTCCTATTAAGGAGGTTGACAAATGATGTTTCTCAAATAGAAGCTCTGCGTACTCAAAATTTCATAACTTAGTTAACTCAGGAGCATAAAAATAGCAAGAAAATCCTTGAAACTCAACAAGTAAATATTCTAAGAGAATGGAGAAGTGAAGCAACTTTCCAAATGACTTCATTCTTGAAAAATTCAAATGCAAAATCACTACAAGAAAAATGACCTACGGTGACAGTCAGAGTGTATTTTTTTCAACTGTCACATAGTGTGACAGTTTTTTCGTTGACTTCTTGGTCAACAGACACTTATGACATTTGTGTGACAGGTATTTAAACTGTTACACAATTATGTGATGGATATTTGCACCGTCACATGTTGTGTGACGATTTTATAGAGTTGACCCATTTTTTGAGTTTACCCGATCCAACACCTAAAAACCCGGCCCATACCCGATCTATGCTAAGTTAAAACCATCGATTAGGTTGAACTTTCAGAGCTTTCTTTTTCGTTCCATCTGCTAACCCATCGATAAAATTCCTTTCTTCTTCGTCCCATCGATAAAATTCCTTTCTTCTTCGTTCCATATACGGAGTGAAATATACATTTTACAAGATAAAAATAATTTTACAAACTTATTCTGGAAGCATTTTATCATTTCATTTGACAAAATATCATCCAGTACACTCATTGTATATCATATCTTATTTTTCAAATTATTAATTTTTTTGCAAAATATTAAAACAAAGATAATTGCGTAATTATTAACTCAAATTCTCAAATTAAAGTAATCAATATTTTACTCCGTCAAATTCGAGAAGATTGTTTAATTAAGTAGGATAATTAAATTACATCTCAATTTCAAATCACTTTTTTTAATTAAAAGGATTTTTCATGATTTAAAGATATTATCTATGATTAATGTCAAATTTGGGCATAATTTAAAGCTTTTGGATTTAATTGTTATATCGGTCGGGTCAAGCCCAAAGGGCTACCCGACCCGCAGCCCAATTCTCCACCTCTAAAATCCCTACCCATCTTCCAAGTCCAATAGAACCAAAACAAAACCTAACCTTTCCAAAACCGATTCGCCGCTGCATCCTTCGATAATCGCGATTTCGTCGGATTTTTCGACCACAAAATCCGCTGGAAAATCTGGCATACTCTCCCCAAATCATTCCTGCATCCAAAATAGTTACATGCACATTCGAAAATCACGAAATCATTATCGAAATCGTAACAAAATCATCCCCAGAATCAACCCAAAATTTCTAAAGAATCACCTAAAATTTTACCACAAATCATCGCCAAATCTCCCTTAAACTTACCATGTCTTTCAAATAACCAAATGACCTCTCAAATCGTCTCAAAACATAGAATTACCACTAGAAAATCATCCCAAATTTACCAAAAATTGAATCAGATTCATGGCTACATTTTCTATCCCCGAAAATGGGGCTATAAATATAGAGCTATTTTGTTAAGAAATGGCACCTCTTTCACAGTAAAAAACTCTTCGAACACAAGTCGTGAAAACCAGCAATCGAAAACAAAATCAAACACTCACAAAACACTCACTCTGGAACTATTTGTCATTAACCTAAGTTCCATTTTTCAAAGCAGAAATCCTATATTTCTCCATCGCATAAATATAAACCTTTCGAGTGTCATCGACGAATCGAAAAAACGCTTCAGCTTCGCTGTCCGAAGAAGGTAAAATTATTACCCTTTCAGTCTTAGATTTGTTTGATATCAGTGTGTGCGATATGTCTTTTGTACGAATGATTAAGCATGTACTAAGTCAATGTTAATAGCTGCTTATGCTTATTAAGTTAATTGCTAAACATGTTTAGTTGGTGTTAATTGCTATTAATATTCGCGACTGTGACTGTCAGCGTGTTTAGGCCAATATTAGCATTTATTGTGTGTTTTTATACATGGATGAATAGAGTAGTTATTGTTTGATTTTATAGGATCGACTGGGTTATGTTACTTATGTTCATTAAGTCCATAATCATCGTGAGTATTATATCGGTTGTGTATATTAAGTGCTTATCATGTTAAAGCAGTTAAATATGAACAATTCTTGGAGTCAGGGAACCGGTATGAGTCACCCATAGATTAATTTAGTGGGATAGACTTGTTATAGGTAACCTGGTTTAACTTTAAAATCCATATGATTGAAGTCCTATCTTTTAATTTCTGTAACAAATATTTTCAATATATTTTAGATTCTGGTGGAGTTCAAAAGCAAAGACCCAAATCATGTTGAATGGGAAAAAGCTTTGAATGCCAGTGACTTCGGGTAATGTTTCCTTCCCACCCTCATGTATAATATAGATGAAGTTTACCCTTATTTGAATGTCCTTCTAGGATTGAAAAAGGTAACAAATGATATGAAGACAAAGAACCGTGCCGACGGAACTTGTTCATGTTGGTGAAAAGGAAGCCCGCGTGAGCTCACCCCCTGTCTCTAAAATTGGACCTCCAAAATTGAAGCTTTAGATGGGCCCTAAGTGAGTAAAGAACATGCTTCAATCTATCTCTATGTGCAATTTGTTACATCATTTCTAACTTTGCTGCAACTTAATTCTTCTCTATAAGTGAAGTAGCATAAACTGGACAGTAACAAGATGGGCTTATATTGCACTTGTGTTGATATACTGGTGTCACACAGGAAAAGTCAACAACATCACAATTGACAAATGCACTAAGATGGGAGTTGTATTCGCGGTCAGTGATGAACTATAAGAAAAGTTCATTAAATATTGAAGGCTGATGTAACCTCCACTAAATGGCTTACATGATCATCTAAATTTGGTGAACAGGGTGTTGTGGCAGCTTGTGAGGTTGTCAATTCAACAGTGTACAGGTGCAATGTCAGGTATCAAACTTTATGGTTCAGAGCTTTATACATAGTGGTCTACAAAAGTGAAGTTTAATAAAATTTGAGTATTAACAACTATATGATTATGTTTTCATGAAATTAATGTTAAATCTCCTTTTATGTGGGCTACTAAGGCTCGGCTCATACAATTTCAGTGGACAATACAAATGGCTGCCTGTTATACTTGAACAAAGATTCTTTGGAGGGTTCTATTACCACAACTAAGTCAAGTGAAATCAATGTTTTGGTTTCTGGTGCAGGGCCTGATGATGATTGGGTAATGTTGTATTTTCTCTCTCTATATCGGTTTTATTTTAATTGGTATTGCTGTTGAAGCTTTGCATTAAGTCAGATGTCACCAATACTCCTTGCATGTCTGCCAGTGAAAATAAATTTGTGAGAAATGGTTTCATGTGTAGGTAGTGTTTGAGCTTGTTATCTTTGATAATTTATATTCTGTTTTCAGCTTTATTCCTTAGAGAAACTACACCATTTACAATTGTACTACCGCTTGCTGTTTTTGCTGCTTGCTGCTTGCGGCTGCTGCAGCTGCTTGCTGATTTCTTGGAGATTTAAGGGACGGTGTTGGAGTTATTACGTGAAGGTTCAAGAAGACATTGTATTTTTTACCGTCTTGTTGGTCTTGGCCGAGACCATGCATTTCTTTTGTTTTGGAAACATTTTGTTTTGTAAAATAATTCGTAAATGTTTCAATATTGTGTATTAAAATGATTTGATTAATTAGTTATATTTTAGTTACAATATGTTATTTTCTCTTCAATTTAACTATTATTGAAAAAAAATTAAATTAATTTAAATTTAAATTTATCGCCAAAAATATATTAAATTAATAAAATTCAAATATTTACCACCAAAATTTGTAAATTCCCGGGAATTTGTTTTTTAAAAAGCCGAAAATAGTCAAAGTCAAATACAAATGTGTGACGGTTTATGCCCGTCACACTATGTGACGGTTATTTAAACTGTCACCGTAGGGAGGACCTACGGTGATACCGGCTACAATGACACTTAAAATAATTGTCATGCATCCCCTACGGTGATAGTTTCTAACCGTCACCGTAGGTCATTTTTCTTGTAGTGAATAGAGCATCCCTTAAATAGCTATCTGCATTCGCCTTCATATTGTAACTTGATCCAAAGAAAGTCGATGAAGCTTTGAGTGATGAATCATGGATCCAACGCTATGCAATAGAAACTTGATCAATTGGAAAGAAATCAAATGTGGATGCTTGTTCTAAGACCCAAAATGCTTCAATAATAGAAACGAAGTGGGTCTTTCAAAATAAGCTAAATGTGTCAGGCAAGTTGTCAGAAACAAAGCCAGACTAGTTGCTTAAGGTTACTCAAAATAAAAAGGTATATATTATGATAAAATATTTGTTTCGCTAGCAAGGTTAGAATCCATTTGTATCCTCCTTGCATATGCATCTTTTAAACATTTCAAACTTTTTCAAGTGGATGTTAAAATAAATTTTTAAATGGGTTCATCAAATAAGAAGTTTTCATTAAACAATCCCTAGGTTTTGAAAATTCTTCATATCCTTATTATGTGTTTAAATTATCAAGGCTTTGTATGGTTTAAAACATGCTCCTAAAGCCTGGTATGAGCAGACTTATCTCACTTTTTTAGAAAATAATTTTAAACATGGAAAAATTGATACCACTCTGTTTATTCAAAAATCATCAATCTGCATTTTGATCATCCAAATTTATGTTGATGATATTATTTTTGAAAGTTCTGATCCTCTTTTGTAAAAGAATTTTGCTGACCTCACGAAGGGAGAATTTGAAATGAGCATGATGAGAGAACTAAAAAATTTCTTAGGAACGCAAATAAGGAAGTTGACTAATGGCACGTTCATATGCCAAACTAAATACACAAAGGAGCTAATCAAGAAATTTGGAATGGAGAAAGCCAAAGATTTGGGGACACCAATGAGTCCCTCACTGTGTCTTAAAATAGACAGACGCACATAGAAAGGATGTGGATGAGAAAATATATTGGAATAATCAGATCTCTTCTATATCTAATTGTCAGTCGACCAGACATATGTTATCTTACAATAGTAAAATAAATCATATGTTATCTTATCAGAACTCAAGAATTAGGCCTCTAGTATTCTCACTCTAATAATTTTGATTTAATTGAATATTCAGACGCTGATTTTGTAGGTGATAAAACAGACAGAAAAAGTACGAGTGAAACGTGTCAAATTTAGAAAAATCTCTCATCTCTTGGCACATCAAGAAACAAACCTCTATTGCCCTTTCAACTACTAAGGATGAGTATATGGTCTTAGGATTCTATAGACGATGCACCAATTAATTGATTACAAATTATCATATGACTTTGTGCCAATTTTATGTGATAATACCCGTGCGATTAAGTCTATATAAATATATTATGCATCACTCTAAAGCAAAACATATAGATATTAAGCATTATTTTATTCGTGGTAACGTTGAAAATGGTGATTTTGCTTTGGAATTTATAGATTCAGAAAATCAACTGGCAGATGTTTTACTAAACCATTATTGGAAGAAATATTTTGTTCCCTTAGAAATAGCCTAGGAGTCTCCATTTTTCAAAATAATTAATCTCCACATATTTTTCCTTAATTAATGCTAATTTATTTTCTTTCCTTGTGTGAATATTTTTATGTCATTAAATGGAAACTACGATTGTACTTCCCGCCTCCACTTCGTGCCATCATTATCTTTCATGACTGCACCCTTTCCAATCACACATTTCTCTCTTCCAATACGACCATTCGTATTCTCAGCCTATATTATCACACCTCTGTGTTCTAACTCCTCACTTCCTTCTCTTACTCGTCTCCATCTTCCCTCTAAAAATTCCCAAAACCCTTTTCTTCAGCCATGACAAGAGAAAAATACGCAGCCTCTAGCAGTCGTTGAACCAGCAGACGCTTAGTATCCTCCTCTAAGGAAAATGTAAACGTACTTATTGAGTCATCTGAAGAGGTATCATGATAACTATGGCAACCTCGAAAAGAAAAAGGCCATTTCTTAGAACCCTAAAGGAAACCTTCAAAAGAAATCCAAAACAGAGCCTTCTGAGGAGTTGGGCCTGAAGACATGCAGAAATTTTGGGGGCATCTGAAAAGACAAAAGTTTTCTCTCTTCAAGAAACACTGTATCGCTATTGGTAGAATCATCTGCCTTGAACAATTGAAGGACTCTCACTACGAAGTAAGTTTCTTTTTCAAAACCCAAAAATTGTCCCTTTTGTTTCAACTCTGGGATAATGAAGTTCTTGAGGAACCTGTCAAAATATTCTATGTTAATCTTAGGGTTTCTAAGGACAACGGCGAACTAGAAACTTTAGTAATGGGTATACGAATCATCGTAAATGGTTGTCTGTTTGAGAAAGTGTTTGGGATAAAATTCTCTAGAAATGATGAGTTTAGGCATAATGTTTGGCCTGAAATTTTTGAAGTTTCTGTTGACGTTGACAAGGCTAAAGGTTTTTTTTATCTGAACCTGGAACTGAGCATCTTGAATTCGGTCCTTTCTGTGTCTGCTTTAAGACTAGAATCTTAGCCCATATTGTTGCAACTACCCTGCTCGTCGTGTTGGTTCCCTTAATAACATCACAAATAGTATGTGTATATTTTGTATTGTCTCCTGAAAAAGCTTAAGATAAATTTGACCAAGTGGTTTGGGAGTACATGATCGAAAGTGCTGCAGACACCAGTGTAAATGCTAGTCTTCCCCGGGGTATGATCATCACTCGTATCCTCTGATTGATGTTTTTCAACCTATAGAACGTGCCTCAACATTGCTAAAGGAAGTTACAGAGCTCAATCTGAACCTCGCTGCAGTGGATGATAGCTTGCAGAAAATTCATGGACTCTTGATAAGGTGATGTGTTCTTCAAAGAAGACTGGAGCAGATGTAGCCAAGCTACGCATCATCATGGAAGGACTTAAAGATTATGGAGTCAATACTGTGAACAGAATGATTGAGCGAGTCGACTCTGTCACACGAGGTGTCATGAATGACAATCTGGTTGTGGCTGTTTAGAAATCTTACTTCACTCTCTCCAAAAATATCAAAAAATCCTACAACTCTCTCTGACAGAATCATCAACACCCTCAAGTGCTTCCTAGGAGGCGCTAGTTTTGTGTTGTGTGTGATCCTTGTTTTGCTTGGCTAAAACTATGTTTTTGTTAAACAGTGGGCTACGTGAGGCCCAATCCGTGTGGTAGTTATGGTAGTTTGTATATTAATCTTATACCTTTGTAATATTATTATAATTGTATAGTTAGTCTCTTTATAGAATAGAGATTTAGATATAAAGCAGGAATATGATTCTTTTATTATAACTTGTATATATATGTCTTTTATCAATAAGAATAATCAAAATATTATTTCTTTCATTGTGTTAAAAGTCTAGGTTATTTTTCCTTGCTTCTGCTACTCACTTCTTTCTCAATCTCCTCTTGAAAATGTGCCCCCTTGGTTCTTCAAAAAACCGAGACATATTCCCTTCCCAAAACCGAGACATTTCTCAGTTCTTTCTTAAATTCTCCTTCTTGACTTAGAAAACGTCCAATATGGGACGTGGGCAAAATTATTCAAGATTCATGTTATGACTTATCAAGTTCTTCACCACATCATTCCTCGATTTACTTTTACGTAGGATGATACGGAGACTATAGTAGTCGTGCCAACCAAAGCAGACGATCCTAAATTATGGGCCACGCTTGACGCAAATGTTCTCCAATGGATTTATGCTATAATATCCATAGACCTTTTACAGACGATTATGGAATCTAACTTCACAACTATGGAGACTTGGAATCAATTGTGTGATATCTTCGAAGATAACAGTCATTCTCGCATTGTTATCCTTGAGCAGGAATTTTCTCAAGTTGTTATGGAGAATTTTTCTCACGTTTCTTCTTATTGTAAACAACTCAAGGATTTGGCGGATCAACTTCGCAACGTGGGTGCTCTGTTACTAATAGTCGTCTTGTTTTACAGATGGTTGCAGGCTTGTTCGAGGCATATAACGACGTTGCTTCGATTATTCGTCAAAGTAATCTCCTATCGGAATACTATCAAGCTCGTACCATGCTCATTTTGGAAGAAACAAGATTAGCTAAAAAGGCTGCTACCGGGGCTTGTCATTCCGTCATGGTGACCGAGTCGAACTTTTGTCCATCAGTTTCCACCGACTCGAGCCACCAACACAATAAAGGTGGCGGAAAAAGGGGTCAACATCGGAAAAATAATGGGAAAAATCTCGACGGCAATCGAAAAGATAGCGGGGGCAGTGGTAACCCGCGGGGATGTCATCATCAGTAGTCGTGGGCCCACAATGGACCCCTATGCAATGGGAGTTGGCCCGATTCGGTCAGATTTCGGTAGCCATGAGTATCAATCGCGGCGTCGCGATTTGGGCCAGGCCTCCACTTTGATCTAGGCCCGATGCAGGCCCGATTAAATCATGTCGAGCTCGCGGGTTCAGACAAGTCTATGGGCCGATCCAGTAGTCCGACATATTCGGGCATCGGCCCCCTCAAGCCCATCATACAGCAGAACCCACACAAACAAACATTGAAGCCACGATGCACACGTTTGGAATGACTCAACCGGACCTAAATTGGTACATGGACACATGCGCCACTACCCACATGACTTCCGACCAATGTACTCTCTCGTCTTATTCAAATTTGAGCAGTAATCGTGGTATAATTGTTGGTAATGTTACTTCTATTCCAATTAAGGGGTATGGTCATAAAACTTTGTCTCCTCCACATCCACCAATTGTCCTGAAAAATACCCTTCATGCCCCAAAATTGATTAAAAATTTGGTGTATGTCCGTAAATTCACCATTAATAATTGGGTTTCTATTGATTTTGATTCGTTTGGATTTTCAGTGAAGGATTTCAAGACGGAAAGTCCTCTCATGAGGTGTGACAGTAGGGAGACCTTTATCCAATCACAATGAGTCTCAATTTCTCGCGTCAAGCCATGTCATCCACTTTTGCAGCTCTTGCTCCTTCCTTGTGGCATGCTCGTCTAGGTCTTTCGGGGCTCTCTATTTTATCTACTTTAGATAGAAATAAGCTTATTTCCTGTAAGGATGCGCGTAGTACTCCAAATTGTCAATCTTGTTCTCTACGGAAAATTGTTAAGTTGTCATTTGTAGCCTCGAGTTCTCGCACTTATATGCCATTTGATATTATCCATAACGATTTATGGACCTCTCCCGTTCTCAGTTATATGGGTCATTGTTATTATGTTTTATTCTTGGATGATTATTCTAAATTTTTATGGACGTTTTCAATAGCGAAAAAATTCCAAGTTTTTTCCATCTTCGTCAAATTTAGAGCATTCATTAGAACTCAATTCGAACGAGAAATAAAGAACATTCAATGTGATAATGTCAAAGAATATGACAACGAGGAGTTTCGAGAGTTGTGTGCTCAAAATGGATAAATTTTTGTTTTTCTTGTCCTCATACATCTTCACAAAATGGAAAATCTGAACGTAAAATTCGTATCATTAACAATATTATCCGCACCTTATTGGTTCATTCTTCCGTCCCCCCGCTGTTTTGGCATCATGCTTTACAAATGACTACATATTTGCTTAACATTCTTCATTCTAAAGGTTTATTCTTCATTCTAAAGGTTTGACATATCCGTCCCCCCTTCAATGTTTATATAATAATACTCGTTCGTATTCTCATCTTAGGGTCTTTCGGTGTTTATGTTATTCCCTGTTTTCATTCACCACAATTAACAAGCTTCAGGCATGTTCTACTCCTTGTGTGTTTTTGGGTTATCCATCAAATCACCGTGGTTATAAATGTTTTGATTTGTCATCTAAACGAATCATCATTAGTCGTCATGTTATCTTTGATGAGTCTCAATTTTCATTTTCTAAAGTAAAAAAACCCGTGCCTAGTTTATATGATTTTTTGGATGATGATATATCCCTCTATATTTTCAATATTTTTCAGATATATTCAGAAATACGTTGTCGGTGCTGCGGTCCTTAGGGGAGGCGCCGCGGTGCCTGCCATCTAGTAGCCAGAAAGATTTATCCTCGTCGTCAGCGTTGCGACCCTTCGGGGTGGCGCCGCAGCGCCTAAGTTACAGTCACAAATGCACGCAGAAAATTCCCAAAATTCACCCAATCCAACCCTGAGTCATGGTCCAGTCACTCGTAGTCAAAAGGATATTTTTAAACCAAAAATACATTTTTATTTAAATTCTAATGTTCTTAAATCACCCTTACCCCGTAATTCTGTGTCTGCCTTAAATGACCCTAATTGGAAAATTGTCATGACCGATGAATATAATGCTCTTATTGATAATAAGACGTGGGAGTTCGTACCCCATCCATCTGGTGTTAATATTATTCGGTCTATGTGGATTTTTGCTCATAAGGAAAATTTTGACGGTTCTTTTGCAAGGCATAAGGCTCGTCTTGTAGGTGATTGTAAGACATTTAGCCCGGTGGTCAAGCTGACTATCATTCGCACTGTGCTCAGCTTGGCTCTTTCGAAATCATGGCATATACATCAACTAGATATGAAAAATGCTTTCCTACATGGTGATCTCAAGGAGACAGTGTATATGCATCAGCCTTTGAGGTTTATGGACACATAGATATCCTAATCATGTTTGTTTATTAAAGAAGTCCTTGTATGGGCTTAAGC
The DNA here is from genome assembly GCA_029844215.1 of Przewalskia tangutica. Classification (NCBI taxonomy): domain Eukaryota; kingdom Viridiplantae; phylum Streptophyta; class Magnoliopsida; order Solanales; family Solanaceae; genus Przewalskia; species Przewalskia tangutica. The sequence continues at coordinate 38,759,025 of CM056740.1, read as the reverse complement.
AGTCTCCACAGGCTTGGTATAAGAGGTTTACTGACTATGTTTTGACTATGGGGTTCTCTTACAACAGGTCTGATAATTCATTATTAATATATCGTCGCGGTTCTTCGATGACTTATATTCTATTATATGTGGATGATATTATTTTGACTGCCTCTTCTGATGCTTTGCGAAAGTCTATTATGACAATTCTTAGTTCTAAGTTTGCCATGAAAGACTTGGGCCCATTGAGTTATATTTTAGGGATTGCTGTCACGTCATGCAGGTGTATTGTTCTTATCGCAGAGGAAGTATGCATCAGAGATAAGGGCGGAGATGTCATCTTTTGAGTCCACTTCTACTCGAGTTGATACTAAACCCAAGTTGGGTGTTGCAGGTGGCTCTCCCTATGAGGATCCGATCTGTTATCGTAGTCTTGCAGGAACCCTTCAGTAGCTTACGTTCACGCGACCTGATATTACTAATGTCGTACTCAGGTGTGTTTGTTTATGCATGATCCCAGGATTGAACATATGAATGCACTCACGCATCCTTAGGTACATTCAGGGAACACTCGAGTATGACTTGAATTTGTATCCTTCGTCGACGTCTACACTTGTCTCATATACAGATGCTGATTTGGGTGGTTGTCCTGACACCAGACGGTCTACGTCTGGCTATTGTATATTTTTTGGTAATAACTTGGTCTCATGGACTGTCAAGCGTCAATCCACGCTATCACACTCAAGTGCAGAGGCTGAGTATCGAGGGGTAGTCAATGTGGTTTCTGAGTCATGTTGGTTACGTAATTTACTTTTAGAGCTCCATTGTCTTATTGAAAATGCTACCTTGGTGTATTGTGATAATATAAGTGTCATATACCTTTCTGGTAATCCAGTTCAGCACCAGCGTCCTAAACACATATAGATGGATATTCACTTTGTTAGAGAAAAGGTAGCAAGAGGACAAGTACGCGTCTGTCATGTCTCTTCCAGATATCAAATTGCAGACATCTTTACAAAGGGTCTTCCTTCGGTCCTTTTTGAATATTTTAGAGACAGTCTCAGCGTATGAAGACTGCCCGCTATGACTGTCGGTGTGTGTTAAATAGTGGGCTACGTGAGGCCCAGTCCGTGTGGCCCTACCTTGTATATAAATTTATGGTAATTTGTATATTAGTCTTATATCTTAATTAAGATTATAATATTACCATAATTGTATAGTTAGTCTTCTTATAGAATAGTGATATAAATGTAAAGTAGAAATAAGCTTCTATTATAACTTGTACGTATATGTCTTTTATCAATAAGAATATTATTTCTTTCAGTTTTGCGTAGGAATAGTTTGTTCCTTGGATATTTGTTATGCTTGTAGGGACCATTTGTCCCCTGGATTATCTTATTCTCTAGTTAATCTAGGACTCTAATTAGGTAGTATTTGCTATCTGTTATTCTTTTTGATAATGTCAAAGGGGGAGAACAGACAATCAACACAAGGGGAGAATAGAGCATCAACGTAGGGGAGTTTTTACAAATAAAATCCATCATTGTAAGGGGAGACGTAGAGCAAGCACTCCACAAGTAGGGAAGTTGATTGTCAAACTATTGTTGTCATTATCAAAAAGGGGATTTTTTTAGTCCCATTCATTATAAGTTTTAATAATGACATCACTTATCTATTGATCTTGGGTTCCCTGCAGAAACAAATCAAATGACAAGGCCCAACAAGTTTGAGGCCCAACAAAGTTGAGGCCTAAGGAAGCCAAATAAAACGCAACTAGGCCTTATAGATTTTGACGATTACTGCAACACAAATAAAGCTGGAAAATATAGACAGGCCTGGGGAGGGACTCCATTTGAAAAAGGAATGAAAAGAAATTTTTCAGAATTATGATAATACTAAAGGAACCCGTTCTCCCACGTGGCATCCACGTGACATTTTTGTTAATTTTAGGTAAATTCTACAAGTTTAATAACGGGAAGGACATATTTGTCCTCAAACTTTGACGGAGGACAAATATGCACCTTTTACTTAAGTTTGAAGGCAAATATGCCCCTTTTCCCTAAAAGGAAATATAAACATGTTATTTTTCCTTATTGTTAAAGTATATGGGCCAACAAGGCCCATCAGCCACGTAACATCCGGAACATCTGCACAGTGTGGCCCTTCCCTTTTTCTTGTATATTTGGTGAATATTATACTTAGGTTTGTACCTTAATTAGTAGTGTAATATTGTCATAATTGTAAAGTTAGTCTTCAAATAGAATAGAGATTTCTAGGTAGAATAGGAAGTGGATCTTCCTAGTGTAACTTGTATATATATGTCTTTCATTAATAAGAATAATTAAGAGATTATTTCTTCCATGGTATCAAGAGTCTAGGTTTTTCCTTGCTTTCGCTTCTTACTTTCTTCTCCAAATACCGTGAACATCCCTCACCCAACCTCTCGGTTTCTTTCCAGAAATCCGAGCCCTCCTCATTCCTATTTTTTCTGAATCTTGTTGTTCTATTCCCTATGGCTGATAAGAACAATTTTCATCATGCCCTCACATTTCTAACATCAAGAGTGTCATTCCTATCGTTCTTGACCTAGAAAACGTCTAATATGGGACATAGACGGAATTAGTTAAGATTCATGCTTTGACACATAAAGTGCTCCACCACATCAATCCTCCAAATCCTCCAAATGAGGGTGATAAGGCGTCTACTTCTACGACGGTTGTGCCCACTAAAGAAGTAGATCCAGAATTATGGATCATGTTTGATGTCAAGGTTCTTTAGTGGATTTATGTCACTATCTTCTTGGATATTTTACAGACGATTATGGAACCTAACTCCACAGCTATGGCGGTGTGGGATCGATTGCGAGACATATTTCAAGATGACAGTCATTCACGAATTGTTATCCTTGAGCAGGAATTCTCATATATAGCTATGGCGAGTTTTCAAAACGTTTCTTCTTATTGCAAACACCTCAAGGACTTTGCAGACGGACTCAGCAACGCGGGTTCTCCTGTTTCTAATAGTCGTCTAGTTCTTCAGATGGTTTCAGACATGTCAGAGACCTATAGTGGTATTGCTTCGGTTATTCATCAGAGTAACCCCCTGCTAGGATTTTAGCAAAGCCCGTTCTATGCTTACTTTGGTAGAAGCCAGATTGGCTAAGAAAGTGGCGATTGGAGTCAGCCATGTCGTCATGATGACAACTTCCAATTTTTCTCCTTCCAATCCAGCCAACGTGACCTAAAATCAAAACAGCGGGGGTGGTAAGAAGGGCCAAAATCGGAAGAATAATGACAAGAATCATGGCGGCAATAACGGAGGCAACCGTCAGCAGTAATGCGATTCGGAGCCCGGCCCCGCATGCGATGGCGGTGGGTCCCGTTGCCTCATGGCGCCCGCGGCGCCTCGGTATCAATCGATCTGGCGCCACGGCCCAACTTCTTCCCAAGTCAGACTCGTGTTTCGACTAGCATACGGCGGCGCATTAGTCCAAAGATACATGGGCCTCACGCCTCATCAGCCCACTGGCGGTGGGACCCACTCATACCGACATTGAAGCAGCAATGCACACGTTTGGCTTGACTCAATCGAACCCTAATTAGTACATGGACACCGGCACCACTACCCACATGACATCCGACCAAGTTACTATCTCGTCTTATTCTAATTTGAGAACTAATCGTGGTATAACTGTTGGTAATGGCAGTTCTATTCCATAAAGGGTTATGGTAATAAAACTGTGTCCCCTCCTCATCCACCACTTGTCCTGAAAAATACCCTTCATGCCCTTAAATTGATTAAAAATTTGGTGTATGTCCGTATATTCACCACTGATAATTGAGTCTCTATTAATTTTGATCTGTTTGGGTTTTTTGTGAAGGATTTCAAGACGGGGAGTCATCTCATGAGGTGTAATAGTAGGGGTGATCTTTATCCAATTACACAGAGTCTCATCATCTCGCGTCAAGCTATGTCATCCACTTTTGCAGCTCTTGCTCCTTCCTTGTGGCATGCTCGTCTAGGTCATCCAGGGTCGTCAATTTTATCTGTTTTAGATAATAATAAATTTATTTATTTGTTAGGGTACGCGTAGTACTCCAAATTGTCAATCTTGTTCTTTAGAAAAAAAATATTAAGTTACCGTTTGTAGCTTCGAATTATCATACTTCAATGCCATTTGATGTTATTCATAGCGATCTATGTACATCTCTCGTCCTCAGTTCTATGGGTCAATTCTAAATTTTTATGGACCTTTCAAATTGTGAAAAAATCACAAGTTCTTTCCATCTTCATAAAATTTAGAGCTTTCATCAGAATTCAATTAGAACGAAAAATAAAGAACATTCAATGTGATAATGGTAAAGAGTATGACAATGGGGAATTTAGGGAGTTTTGTGCACAAAATGGAATAAATTTTCGTTTTTCTTGTCCTCATACGTCCTCACAAAATAGGAAAGAAGAACGAAAAATTCGTACCATCAATAACATTATTCGCACTTCATTGGTTCATTCTTCCGTCCCTCCATTGTTTTGGCATCATGCGCTACAAATAGCTACCGATCTACTTAATATTCTTTCCTCTAAAGGTTTGACATATTCCACCCCTCTTCAAATTTTATACAATAATACTCCTTCGTATTCTCTTCTAAGGGTCTTCAGATGTTTATGTTATAAATTGTTTCCATCCACTACGATCAACAAACTTCAGGCACGGTCTACTCCTTGTGTGTTTTTGGGTTATCCGTCAAATCACCGTAGTTATAAATGTTTTGATTTGTCCTCTAAACGAATCATCATTAATCGTCATGTCCTGTTTGATGAGCCCCAATTTCCATTTTCTAAGGTAGAACAACATGTGCCTAGTTCTTACGATTTTTTGAATGATGCTATCTCCCCATATGTTCTCTGTCATATTTTAGATTCTTCAGAAAAAACTTTGTCAGCGTCGCGACCCTTATGGGAGGCGCCGCAGCGCCAGCCAGCCAGTGACCAAATAGTCCACTTCTACTCCAGTTGATACTAAACCCAAGTTGGGTGTTGCAGCTGGCTCTCCCTATTTTCTTCATAACTGTTTAAAACTCAAAGTACTATCATCTTTAGTTTATTTCCTGCACTTTACTTTAGGTATAGTTCTTAGTTATAAATCTCAAACAAAAGAACGTTAGCCAAATAGATACCATAGATTAGATATTCGGTACTTGACAAACCAGTCTCTGAGGACGATAACTCGATCTTACAGATCTTTAATACTTGAATGATACGTACACTTGCGTAAGCATAGAGAAATATCGCAATAAGTTTTTGGTGTCGTTGCCGGGGACTTGCGTACTTTCAATATCGAATTATCTATTCTTATTTCTAATTTGGTTTTTTTATTTTATTTTATTTTATTTTTGTTTATTTTGTTAGAACATTTTTGCTTTGATATGTTTGCTTGTTTTTGATCGATTCCAGGAACTTAGTTTATGCGAAGTAGGAGAGGAGAAAACACTCCTTTCCCTCTGAACCCTGAGATTGAGAGATTGTGCAGACAGAACAGGAAAGACAAGAGAATTGTTGATTCTTTAGCAATGGAAGATCAGCAACACAACAACGTGGGGAATGATGAGTTACTGACTGTGATGAGATAAGTCTCGCATCCTGCAGAGAGGAGCTTAGGGGACTATGTGATGCCGACTATTACAGGAGTGCAGACTTGCATCAGGCTTCCAGCGGTGGAAGCTAATAATTTTGAGATAAAACCAGCGATCTCGCACATGGTTCAAGGTTCAGTCCAGTTTGGGGGGTTACCGTCTAAAGATCCTCATTTGCATCTAGCAAATTTTTTGGAGTTGTGTGCAACTTTTAAGTACAATGGTGTTACTTATGATGTCATTCGGTTGAGACTATTCCCATTCTCACTCAGGGATAAAGCAAAGAGCTGGTTGAACTCATTGCAGGCGAACTTCATTACCACATGACAAGACTTGGCCTTGAAGTTTCTTGCCAAATTCTTCCCTCTATCCAAAGCAGTCAGGCTCAGAGGTGAGTTGAATAACTTTTATCAGCTGGAGGGAGAATCACTATATGATGCATGTGAGCGATTTAAAGATGTGCAGAAGAAGTGCCCACATCATGAGATTGAGAAGTGGATGCTACTCCACATATTCTACAATGAGATGTGTGGTACAACTCGTACCATTATTGATGCTGCAATAAGAGGGACGTTCATGAGAAATAGTGTCAATGAGGCACATGATTTGATAGAAGACATGGCCACAAACAACCATCAGGGGGCCGATGAGAGTGCAATGAACAGCAGGAAAGTGGCTGAGATTCATGAGCTGGATGCTATCACTGCATTGATTGTGCAGGTGACCACTTTGACAAAGCCGATGCAGCAGAGTACCATGCAGTTAAAGCGGTTCAGACACCAGTGAGTTGTGAAATTTGTGGGGGTCCCCATACTTTTGATAGATGCACAACTGTGGATCCAAACAATATGCCTATGGAGCAGGTTCAGACAATTGGGAATTTTCTGAGGCCCTACACCAATGCATTCTCCAACACATATAATCAGGGGTGGAGAAATCACCCAATTTTTTCGTGGAAGAATGACCAAGGACAACAACCACAATTTCAGGCCTCATCCTCACAGCAGTTCAGCCCACCAACCCCACAAGATAAGCCAGATGACATAGAAGCAGCACTATTGACCTTGGCCAACTACCAGACTCAATTCATGGCGAAAACCAGATCATCACTTTCATCCTTGGCCAATACTCAGACAAAATTTATGGCAGAGACCACTCAGTTCATGACAGAGACTAGGTCATCTATCAGAAATTTGGAAACACAAGTGGGACAGCTGACGAACACGCTGAATAATAGAGAGCAATGTAATCTTCCCAGCAATACAGTGATGAATCCAAGGGAGCAATGTCAGGCAATCAGCTTGAGAAGTAGGAAGAAGTTAGAGTAGGTGACACATCAACCAGTGGTGGAGAAGGAGAATGAGTTGGAGAAGACAATTGAGGTAGAAAAAAAGAGGTTACTGATGACCTCCATATTTTAGAGAAGGCCTCACCCGCAGTGATGAGGGAGTATACAGACAAAATTCATTACCCTCAAAGACTGCAGAAGAAGGCTTTGGATAAGCAGTTTTTGAAATTTTTGGAGGTATTTAAAAAATTGCACATTAACCTTCCTTTCATTGAAGTCTTGGAGAAAATGTCAGCATATGTGAAGTTCATGAAAGACATCCTTTTAAGAAGAGAAAGCTGGCAGATTAATAGACCAGAGGAGTGCAGTGCTATCTTGCCGAAGAAGCTTCCCCCAAAGTTGAAAGATCCAGAGAGTTTCACCTTACCTTGCACTATAGGGAATGTGACATGCAAGCATGCTCTATGTGATTTGGAGGCAACCCAATGTTTTAATTATGTTATTTTAATTTTTGTTTTAGTTGATTTATTTTGTCTTGAACAGTCTCACGGTATTTGTTTTTTATTTTATGTTTTTGGATGACAGGTGATGCTAAAATTCAAAAAATTGAGCACAGCGTCGTGGCGCCAAAATGCAGGGCCACGACACTGAAACTTCATAGGGGATTGTCGTGCATATCGTCGTGGCGCCAAAATGCAGGGCCACGACGCTCGAAGTTCAGAGAACCCAGATGCTGTGCAATTTTAAGAATTTCCTCCCAGACCTCCGTTATGACCACTCTGTTGTGTCAGTAAGTTGTCCCTTATTTTTAGTCTTTACACATTGGGGACAATGTGTCGATTAAGTTTGGGGGGTGTCTTATTTTGTTTTGAGTCTTTTTGTTGTGTTTTTGGTTGTGTTTGTGAGTCATAATTTTTTCTATTTTTTTATGGATCATGTATGTTATAGTGGCTGAAGATATTGAGTGAATTAAGTGGGATAATGTAATGGAATTGAAAGCAAACAAATTTGTGTACTTAAGTTAGATATGTCAAAAATTTTTGACATCTAATTATTTGGATATTTGTGCTTAGCCTATGTGTGTCAGTTATGGAAAGAAATGTTGAAAAATGTCTAAAAAATCTTTTTGCTTGTTATTTGAGGCGAAATAGTTAAGATAAACATATTTAGGAAAATGATTCAGGCATTCTTTGATAGCCCTTCTTACCGTTTATTACATATCCTGACATAAATCATATCACTAGTCAGCCCCTTTTAGCCTAAAATAATATCTTTGTTTGACACTCTATGATTCCTTTGGTGTGCCATAAGTAATAATGGAAAACTATTGAAATGAAAAGTGTTAAAAAAGAAATAAAAAGAGTGAAAAATTTGATGCACCCCAATGAAAAAATATGCAAAAATCTAAGTTTGGGGGTGCTTGTTATTTATAATATGTCTCATTCTCTCAAAAGAAAAGAGGAGAGAAAATATGTATCAGACTAAAAAGAAAGTCAAAAAGAAGGAAAAAAGAGTTGAATGAAAAATGTTTATGGTACGTAATTGAGCCTAAATGACTACTTTTACCTACCTCTGCCTAAGCCTACATTACAACCCTTGAAAATCCTGATGATCTCTAATGTGTATTCTATAATTAGTGGAGAATAACAAGTAAATAGGTCTATAGAATTTTGGGAAAGATGGAATGAAATTGACATGCATATGTAAGTGTTTGTATTTCCAGTGATTATGATATAATTGAATTTGTGAAATATCTAACTTGAAATTCTAGATTGCTAAACATTCATGTTATGTATGTTCTAACATATTATCCCAATTTCCATCCATGATTTTGAGGAAGCATTGTTATAGCTGCTTGATCCATTTCATTGAGTCTTTTATTTTGATTTTGTTTTTGTTTTTGTTTATTGCTTTACTCGAGGGCGAGTAATGTGTAAGTTTGTGGGGGTGTTTGTTGAGTGTATTTTATACACTCTTTTGAGTCCTTTTTAGTTAGTATTTTACTCTTTTATTTTGCGTTTAGTATAGTGTTAGGTGTGTTTTTCTTTCATTTATGTCACATCGGTAATAAAGGAGAAGATACTACTTTTGAGGATGAAATTGCACATTAAAAGGCCAAGAAATGAAGCCTAAGAAGTCCGGGGAAACACGAAAGAAATCTGACAAAGTCCGGATGAAAAAAGGATGAAAAATCACAAAAATCGAAAAAGGACGCCACCGGCGCCGCGGCGCCAGCCATCAGCGCCGTGGCGCCCAAAGTACTGCGAGGTCTGATTTTCAGTTGGCAGAGGCGGCGCCAGCCAGCAGGGCCGAGACGGAATTTCTGATTTCTAGGCCGAATTTTGACAGGGTTAAAAGGGTCCGAAACGCAATTTTTCTCAGATATTAAATCCGTAAACCCTATCATTATCAAAGATCATATTTGGGAGAGGAAAATGAGGCTACAAGCTACACAATTGGAGATTCTTGTTCAACTTCTTTCTCTTTCCTTTATTTTAATTTCAGTTTATGTTTGATTGTAAATTAGTTCTTAGCATGACAATGTCTAGGAGCTAATCTATTTAGTAAGGTTTTCCGTCGAATCTTCTTGAAGCTCTTTCATATAGTTAATGCATAGTTATTGATTTCTTCTTCAGCATATTAAGATTTATTCAATATTGTTATGATTGTATGATAATTGATTGGCCATTAATTGTCATAACTTATATGATTTCGAATCGAGATCCGAGAGGAAAGATTTGAATATGCTGTAGTTGTTTAGACATAGGTTAAAATCGTGGACGAAAGTAGCCTGATACTTGTATAGTATTTAAGGTTATTGTTCTTAATCTTCGTGTGTGGTAAAATCTATCATAGAAATATAGAAGGTTTCTGCATAATGTTGAGTTTTTATATGTCCTAATCGGAATATAGAACATATTCGTTAGCCTACTGCTATCTTAGTAAGAAGAAGAATCATTAGCATTGTATTAACACGTGAAAGAGTGGATAGTTGAGGAGATTGGAAGCTCTATTTCCTTCATAACTGTTTAAAACCCAAAGTACTATCATCTTTAGTTTATTTCCTCCACTTTACTTTAGTTATAGTTCTTAGTTATAAATCTCAAACAAAAGAACGTTATCTAAATAGATACCATAGATTAGATATTCAGTACTTGACAAACCAGTCTTTGAGGACGATAACTCGGTCTTACAGATCTTTATTACTTGAACGATACGTACACCTGCGTAAGCATAGAGAAATATCGCAACATCCTTTTTGAAGATTTTAGAGACAGTCTCAGCGTACGGAGATCGTCTGCTATGACTGCGGGTGTGTGTTAAAGTATATGGGCCAGCAAGGCCCAGCAGCCCACGTGACATCCGGAACAACTGCATAGTGAGCCCCTTCCCTTTTCCTTGTATATTTTGTGAATATTAGACTTAGGTTTGTACCTTAATTAGTAGTGTAATATTATCATAATTGTAAAGTTAGTGTTTAAATAGAATAGGGATTTCTAGATAGAATAGGAAGAGAATCTTCCTTCCTAAGGTAACTTGTATATATCTGTCTTTCATTAATAAGAATAATCAAGGTATTATTTCTTTCACTTATAAGTCACAAATATTCATTTATAAAAAAAACTCAACAATTCCGTCAAAATGGACGAATTTCTATTAGTGATATATACACTATGATGTTTCCTAATTTCTCCTACTGTTGATGTTGCTGGTGAGTCATATTATTTGGTAGACCTGTTGATTAGGTTTCTTTTGTATTAATGGTCAGTTATCAAATGCACGTGCTAATCCATGGGTAGGGAAAGTATCCTAGGACAATCATGAGAATTAATCAAAATAGACTTATCGCCCGACAAGATCATTATCAACTTCTAGATATCGAATTAATTAGTAGGAGTACTTAATCTCATGGCTTTATCAACGTGTGCATGAATAAAAAATCGCAAAAAAAATTACGTCAAAATAATGATCAATGATGTTTTGTGCAAATGAGATATCATACAATTAAATAATTAAAGACTTACTTTTTCTAATAAGTTAATTTTTAATTAGATGAGTTGATCACACGTTTTCACACAATGTTTGAACAGATAAATGGACAAGTTCAAACCTTATTATCATCTATTATAAAAAATAAAATCTCATGTATGAAACACATTACCAACATCTTCATACTTTATAGATGTTGAATTTTACTACAAAACTAGAAAGGGTTATCTTCATACGCAATAATGCTTTGTCTTTATATATAGCTTGTTATACATTGAGTATACATTTGCACTATTACAAAGGGTTACTGCACTATTACAAAGGGTTACGGCTAGGCTCGTATAAATATTTTTAACCGTCTGGATAAGACTTTAAACTATGAATGTTAGGTATAAGCAAATGAAAAAATGATAAGACACAACTACAGATCCAAGTGCAAGTGCTCCACTATATTAGCTATAATTTAATTTGATTTGTGTCCATAAAATTTGGAGTAATAAGGAGTGGTTTGTTGACTTATTATTTGATTTCCTCACAAAATTCAATTATCGAATATCCACTTTTGTATATGTCTTTCTTAAATATTGCAGTCACTCCAATTTCTGTAGAATCGCTATCGGTCTTTTCTCTTTTCCTTCAAAAACATCACTCGAGTCCCGATATCTTGCATTACATATAGAGTTTTGATTAATTCAGAATTGTGTCGCGTATCGCCCATATAAAGGGAGAACACACCCTACCAGATTTATTTTTCTGAGTTACAATAGATGTACGAGAATAGTATACAACTACTACTACTAGTGCTTTGAAAGATTAAACAATATGATTACAATAGCAATCAACTTGAAGCCAACAAGTGTTGCGGCAAGAATAAGCTTTTGAGGTCTTGATCTTCGTTCTTGAATCAATCTTGGAGTCTTGGATCTTTGGATCTTCGTTCCACCGTAGCAAGTTTCTTGATGTTTATAACCTGAAACCAAAAGACACTAAATCTGGTAGTGTTACAAGGGTGCTGCTGAGTCGAGTGACATTCACTTTGTTCTTAAGACATTATTGCCCCGTATATATCCTTTTTTCGATATGAGCAACTGTCTCCCAAGATAAAACAACAACTAAACAAATGAGCAAAGAAAACTCAAGTGTTTCTCAAGAAGAACCTTTGAGTGTGTGAAAATATGCTAGAGAGGAAGAAGTTCAGAAAAATCTGAACTAAACAAGAGTGAAGTGTGTTCTACAATTGAGTCAAGGACCTCAATTTATAGTGTGTGTAAGATGACCTCTGTTAAGCATATTTTGTATACGCTTTTTGAGTATTTTTAGTTAGTATTTTACTCGTTTTTGTTGTGTTTAGTATAATATTAGGTTTATTTTTCTTTCTTTTGAGTCACAACGGTTCAAAACGGAAAAATGGCGAAAAGGAACGAAAAATGGGCATAAAAGGAGGAATCCAAGGCCGAAAAAGATAGAAATTGAAGACCCGGACGAAAGCCAGGCAGTGCCGCGGCGTCGGTCAGCAGGACCGCGGCGCCGGAACATCAGAGAAGCCACAGAACTTAGGGCGCCACGGCGTCGTTCTGCAGGGCCGCGATGCCGGTACGGAAATCGAGAATTCGAGGATAATTTGGTCAGGGGCAGAAGGGTTCATAGGGCACGAAAATTGCAACTTACTAAAAGCCCTAGGGATTATTCTAAAAAAGAGGGGAGGTCATTCTAACACACAACACATCACAGGGCAAGGATTGGAAGCTACAATTGGAGACTTTAGTTCGCAGTATTTTTCTTTCTTTTTAATTCAGTTTATGTTTGGAATTGCATTAGTTCTTAGCGAGACTATGACTAGGAGCTAAACACTTTATTAGGGCTTTCCTTTTGAATCGCTTGAAACTATATTTCATGATTTAATGCATTAGTTGATTTCTTCTTCACTTGATTAAAATTTATTCAATAATTGGTATGAATGTTTGATAGTTAATTGATCACTAATTATCATAATCTATATGATTTCAAATCAAGAACCGAGAGGAGAGATTTGGATATGCTGTAATTGAATAAACATAGATTAAAATCGCGGACGAAAGTACCCCGATACTTGTGTAGCATTATAGGTTATTGTTCTTAATCCTCATATGTGGTAAATCCTATCATAGAAATATAGAAGGGTTCTGCACTGGGGTTGTGCGATTATATATCCTAACCGGAATATAAGACAGTCTAGTTAACCGCTATCTTAATGTAGAAGAAGAAGTCATTCTAGTTGCATTAAGGATTGAATAGAGTGGATAGTCGAGGATTTTGGAAGCCCTAATTTCTTCATAACTGATTACAACTTCAATAGTTTAGTTTATTCTTGCAATTATTCTAGCAGTTAAACAAAAAACCCAACTCTATTATCGACTGCTAAATAGATAACATAAAATAGATGAACGGTAATTAGAAACCAGTCTCTGAGGACGATATTCGGTCTTATCAGACTATACTACTTGTGAATGATACGTACACTTGCGTGAGCAATTGGAAATCGTCCTAACAAGTTTTTGGCATCGTTGCCGGGGACTGGCGTACTTCTAATATCGAACCATCTATTTTTATTTCTATTTTGGCTTTATTTTTATTTTTATTTTTTACTGTTAGAACCCTGTTGCCTTGATTTGTTTGTTGATTTTGGTCTATTTCAGGGATTAGTGTATGCGAAGAAGGAGAGGAGCAGATACACTTGTTCCCTTCAACCCTGAAATTGAGAAAACGTGCAAGCAAAACAGGCGAAATAAAAGGATAGCTGATTCAGTGACCATGGACAACCAACCACCGAATCAGAATGGGGCAAACAACGAGGTTCCTGATCATGTAGAGGAGCAATACCGGTCCCAACAGAAAGAAGCTTGGGAGATTATGTTACGCCACGCCATCGGTGCACGTATACGCATCAAGCTCCCGATGTAGGGGCAAACAACTTTGAGATCAAGCCAGCCATCTTGAGCATGGTCCAGAACACAGTACAATTTGGAGGATTGTCATCTGAAGACCCACCCCCACATGCACATTGCCAACTTTCTGGAGCTGTGTGCCACTTTCAAGTACAATGGTGTCACTGATGCCATTAGACTGAGGCTCTTCCCGTTCTCACTTAGGGACAGAGCCAAGAGTTGGTTGAACTCACTACCTGCCAACTCCGTCACCACCTGGCAGTACCTAGCCCAAAAGTTTCTTGCAAAGTTCTTTCCTCCTTCAAAGGCAGCAAAGTTAAGGGGAGAGTTGAACAATTTCTATCAGGTAGATTGTTACACCCCGTATTTCCAAGACAATGAGATGAGAACGTGCGTAAGAAATTGAGATTTGAATTTTGGAAAGAAAGAAGAATTACTTTTTCTTAAGGAAAAATCTCGGAACCTCGTGAAGGAAAAAGATTTATTAATTGGAATTTGGTTCTCAAATTTGGTATTTGGAACTTATAGATTATATTGGAATTTTGGATTTTAAGTTCCGGATTTGGTCATGTGGGGCCCACGGGAAAATTTTACGGTTTTGTGGGGCCCACGATATTTTGAGATATTTTGGCCAAATATGAATATTTTGGGAGATGAAATAATTTTGGATCAATAGGAGGGTGACACGTGTCACCCCGCCACTTGTCTTGGCTTGACTTGGACTTTAGGATATTTTGGAGACAAGTGGACAAGTGGGTCTCACCCACACTTGTCCACCATCTTGACCCTACACTTGTCATCATCTCCCCCTTTGAATACATTATATAAATACACAAGAGGCTTACAAGATTTCATTCTACACTTAGCATTATTTTCACAAAAGCCAATATATTCCTCTCCACATAGCTCTCGGCCTTGAGCCATTTTATTGGCCAAAAATTCTTAAACTTCCAAGGTTTGTACCTTGATACAAGATTAAGGTTCCTAACCAAGTGATTAGCAAAATTAAGCACTCTTAGCCCCTAAATCTCTAGTTGGCCGAAAGTTGGGTGAAACCCTAGGGGTTTTCCGTCGACTTTTTGGGAGCGAAACGTGAAGAGAAGTTGCTCCTAAGGTTGTAGGGGATACATATATGTGATTGGATCTTGAATAAGTGGAGTGAAACGAAAACTGCGGGCCAAACACCTACGGACTATTTTGGGCGTTTTTGAGGCATTTGGAAGGTAAAATCTCTTCTTTCTTTTGAAGTAATTGGATATTACATGTTGTTATAATTTATATATGAGCTCGTGCTAATAATAATGAAGAATAAAAAGCGTTTGAATCATTTTTGGGGCTAAAACCGTGAACGGACAGATTTGGTGATTATCGAGTTTCGGTGGTTATGGTCGTTATTAACGTCACCTATTGCATGTTATAATAGAGTAATATTGTTGTTAATAAGTTGATATAACTTATATGGAAGTATTGGAATTCGAATTGGATTAAAAAGGATTAAGGAAAGGGTAATTGAATTGTAGTTGTTGGCCGAGATTTGCCTAAAACTGTGGGGTATCGTTATGCAGTTTTGATGGATTGTTTTGTGGTATAAAACTGCTGGAAAATCAGCCACCAACATGTATATTTAATGTGGTAAATGGATAATGAAAGTACTAAGGAATAAGGGTGTTAAAGGCTTCACATTGTACCCTTAATGTTGGTTTATTATGGACTGCTTATGGATCGCTTTGTATAGATTGTGGGGCAGAATTTTACACGTCAAGTTAGGCGTGTAATCCTCTTTGGTTAACTGTTGGTTGTGCCTTAAATGTGGCTTGTTGATTGATAAATTGGGCCTTGAAAAAGGTGGAAAAGTACGTAGAAACAAAGGAAGTGCTGCCCAATTTTTCGTAGAATTAGAGAGCCATTATTTGGTATAAGTCTTACACCAGTAAGCTTGAAGTTGATAGAAGTGTTATTGTCATTTTAGGTTGAAGTACTTCGTATAGCATATTCTACTTGGCTTGAGGAATAGCCGATAAAGTTGAAGTACATTGGAGCGTATTGCTACTTGTCGTGTTGATTAGTCGTCAACGAGGTATGTGAACTTCTTCCTTCTATCGGCATGATTATTTGGAGTATACTTGACTTGTTTCTTGAAGTATACTTGCCTTGTTCTTGAAGTATACATGACTTGTTTCTTGAAGTATACTTGACTTTATTTTTTATAAAGAGAAGTGATTCTACTCCTAGAAGTTAGGGGTATTTGTGTTGTTGATTTTATACTAAATGCATGTCTAAATTCTTCCTAAAGTCCTTACCAAGTCTTATGGGAGATGTTGGTAAGAGTTTTAGGAAGCATTGGAGTCGAGTTAATTGATTTAAAGAGAAGAAGTTACTTGATCTTGAAAGAAGAAGTACCTTGATACTATAAGTGTTAGTGTCGTGGGGTTTATTACATGAAATGATTCTTTTATAAAGAATAGATGTGCGTAGTACTTTTGGGGTTCAAGTCCTTAGTATTTCATGAAATGAAAATGCCTTGAGTTTATAAAATGGAGATTGTTATAACTATACATTCGATAGTAGTTTGAGGTTTTAAAATGAAAAATTGTTATATCTATTTCATTGGTAGTACCTTGGGTTCTTAAAGGGAAAGTTGTTCTACCTATAGTACTTTGGGTTTCAAAAGGGGTGAAGTGGATTGATTTGAAAAGTGTGAGTAACTTGGGTTTAGATTGAAAGTTACTTGGTGATAGAAAGTGGAAGTGTTGGAGACTACAAGTGTTAGTGTCTCGGGTGTTATAAGAGAGGGAACGTACGACGGACGTACGTTGTATAGTTGAGCTTTATAGAGTAGAAGATTTGTATTTCCTTATACCCTTACTCTTTCATGTCATGATAACGCCTTAGGCTTTCTAAAGTAGAAGACGTGACATACCTTCTAGTAAAGTGAAAAGATGATTTCTACTTGTACATGGTTTCTCATGATGGTTATTCGTGCAAGTGTTGTATTTCACCTCACCGAGTCGCTCGCTTGGGGGTGCCGGCATTTGTTATATGTATACATGTGATATTAATTATATGTTTTACTACGGACGTGCTGACAGTGATGTTGAAATTCCACGGGCATGCTTCTGTAGGGTTGATTTTATATTATATCATGGACTGCCTCCAGTGATGTTGGAATTCCACGCGTACGCCCTGATGCCGTTTTATTTTATATCACGGATCGCCGATGTGACGTTGGAATTCCACGGGCATGCTTCTGTGAGGTTGACATGCTGACAGTGATGTTGGAATTCCACGGGCACGCTTCCTTGATACTGGCTATATATTGTTCTACAGACACGCTGACAGTGATGTTGGAATTCCACGGGCATGCTTCTGTGAGGTTGACACGCCGACAGTGATGTTGGAATTCCACGGGCATGCTTCCTGGATACCTGTTATATATTATACTTTGTACATGCCGACAATGATGTTGGAATTCCACCAGCATGCTTCTCTGATGATGATTGTATATTATACTTATTATATGCTGACAGTGATGGTGTATTCCACGAGCATGTTTCTGTGATATTATATTATGAGGGCGGGTGCCCCTGATTTTGACATGACTTTCATATTTGAAAGTAGTACAGTGGTACAGTGGTACAAGGTACAGTTGACTCTTATTTTATATGACACGGTAGGATCTGGTATTTGATTTTCATACTTGCCCCTGTCATTCTTTTGTACAGTTATGATTTGTTTACTGTACTTTATTTCCGTTCCATACTTAGTACCTGTTGTACTGACCCCTTCAGGGGGTTGCATTCATGCCCGCATGTTTAGGTACTCAGTTGTGGATCCGCGAGCTTAGGATCCTTGTTCAGCATTTTGGGATAGCTCCAATGCTCCGTAGCTTGTCATTATGGTTAGGTATATTCAGGGGTACGGCGGGGCCTTGTCCCGTCATAGTTACTGTCCAAAATCTTAGAGATCTGTATTCATATGTGGGTTGGACTGGCGCGAGTTGTATTTACATTGTTGTACAGTTGTAGTCCCATTCGGGCGTTATATATTATGGCAGCCTTATTGGCTTTGCCTTTGTTTAAAGAAAAAAAATGAGTGTTATTTATCTTCCGCAGTTTACTTGTGTTGTATGAATAGAAGGGTGCCCAGGTAGGGCACCAGTTGCGGGCTCGGGGTTCGGGGTGTGACATAGATGGAGAGTCGATGTATGATTCATGGGAATGATTTAAGGATTTACAGAGAAAATGCCTCCATCATGGCGTAGAGAAGTGGATGTTGGTCCATATTTTTTATAATGGGTTGAGTGGTATTACTCGTACCATAATTGATGCTGCATCAGAGGGAGCGTTCATGAGGAAGAGTGTCAATGAGGCACATGAGTTACTATAGGACATGGTTGCCAATAATCATCAAGGGGCAGATGACAGGTCTGCGAGTAGCAGGAAGACTATGGGCATACATGAGATAGATGCTATCACATCATTAAATGCGCAGGTGGCCCTCTTGACAAAGCAACTGCAGCAGAACACTATGTCTGTGAATGTAGTCCAGATGCCTGTGAATAGTGTGATTTGTGGGGGCCCACACTCTTTTGACAGATGCACAGCGGTGGATCCTAATAATGTTCCCATGGAGCAGGTTCAGGCAGTTAGGAACTTTTAGCGGCCTTATAATTCCAACACATACAATCCAGGGTGGAGAAATCATCCTTACTTTTTGTGGAGGAACGACCAGGCCCAACATCAACCATATCAAAGTAATTATCAGAATCAACAAGCACGGAATCAGGCTACCTCATCCCAACAGTTTAGACCACCTACACAACAGGAGAAGCCTGATGAGCTGAGGGCTGCATTGCTTACACTCACCAATTTGCAGAATCAGTTCATGTATGAAACCAGGTCCTCTCTCAGGAACCTGGAAACGCAGTTTGGGCAACTGGCGAAGATGGTAACCAATAGGTCGCAGGGTACTCTCCCAAGCAATACAGAGGTCAATCCAATAGATCAGTGTCAGGCAATATTGTTAAGGAGTGGAAAGCAGTTGGAGCAGGTTTCTCCCCAACCCGCAGTGGTTCATGAGAAAGAGGGTGAGAAAGCAGTTGAGGAAGGAAATGAGGGGGTCACTGAGGACCACCCTACAGTTGAGAAAGCTCCACCAGCACCTTTGAGGGAATACACTGATAGAACCCTTACCCTCAGAGGCTCCAAAATAAGGCCATAGACAAGCAGTTCTCCAAGTTCTTGGAGGTATTTAAGAAGCTTCACATCAATATCCCCTTCATTGAGGCGTTAGAACAAATGCCTGCATACTTCAAATTCATGAAGGAGATACTTGGAAAAAAGATAAGGTTGGCGGATTATGAGACAGTAGCGTTGACAGAGGAGTACAACGCTATTTTACAAAAGAAATTGCCTCCTAAGTTGAAAGATCCAAGAAGCTTCACCCTGTCATGCACTATTGGCAAAGTAACATGCAATATGACACTTTGTGACTTAGGGGCTAGTATCAATCTCATTTCTCTGTCTGTGTTCAAGAGATTGGGTTTGGGGGAAGCCAAACCAACCACAGTTAATCTGCAGCTGGCTGACCGAACCGTGGTGCACCCCAGAGGCATAGTGAAAGATGTGTTTGTCAAGGTGGGAAAGTTCTTCTTTCCAGCAGACTTCCTCATTCTTGACATGGAGGAAGATGATGAAATACCCATCAGTTTGGGAAGATCATTCCTTGCAACGGGTAGATCCATAATCGATGTGGATAAGGGAGAATTGAGACTATAGGTTCAGAAAGAAGAGATGGTATTCAAGGTGTTCAAATCCACCATTGAGTCCCAGGCCACCAACAAGTGCTTTGCAGTAAGCACAACTAACACAGCAGTTCAGCAAGCACAGACCAAAACTAGGGAGATTATTCCTACAGTTGTGAACCCACAGGATAGTTTGAAAGCTGCAACAAAAGTTCATGACATGAAAGCTGATAAACAGGTAAATCTTACTGAACCCAATGATGTGAAAAAGAAAAATAGCGCGAGGAAGAGGAAAATGATTTTTAAGTGGATAGGTTGTGGGGTTGATTTACCCTAATGATTAGATAAGGAACCTGCGTCCGGCTACAAGATGTTAAAGACAGTGCTACTTGGGAGGCAATCAATGTTTAAATTATGCAATTTAGTTTAAACAGAACAGTCTCACTTTCAATATTTTTGTTGTGTTGTGATGACAGGTGTAAGAATTGGACCTGAAGCACGAAAAAACGTGAAAGGCAAGAAATCGATGCAGAGCCGCGATGCCAAGAAGCAGGGTTGTGGCTCCGAAAGTTCTGGGAGACTGCAAAAGTTATAGCGCCGCGACTCCAAAATGCAGGGCCGCGACGCCAATGAGAAATTTCTCCGAAATACAGTATCCGCCGCCACCACCACCATTTTGAACTGCTATTGTCTGTAAGTCGTCCCTTTTATTTTTGAGTCTTACACATTTGGGACAATGTGTCGTTTAAGTTTGGGGGGAATTCTTATTTTATTTTTGTGTGTCTATTTTTGAGTTTTTTTTGTGTTTTATATGAGTCAATTTTTTTTATGATCATGCATGCTGTGTTTACTTGGAATGCCTAATGAATTAAGTGGGATAATGTAATAGAATGAGAAGCTAAAATATGTGTGCTTAAGTTAGATATGTCAAAGATTCATGAAAACTTGATTATTTGGAGTATTCTGTTCTTAGCCTGTGTATTGTCAATTGTGAAAAACATATGTGATGTCTGCTGCTTGTTATTTAAGGCGAAATAGTTAGGATGTACATGTTAGGAAAATGATTCAGGCATTTCTTTGTTAACCCTTCTTACCCTTCATTACCTACCCTGACAATAAATTGTATCCCTAGTCAGCCCATTTGAGCCTAAAATAGAAGTTATTTCTTTGACACCCCATGTCCTCTTATGTACCATAAGCAGTAATTGAAGAGAGAGATGAAAAGAGTAAAAAAGGAAATACGAATAGAGAGTGAAAAAAATTGATGCACCCCAATAAAAAATATAAAATTTAAGCACCCCAATAAAAAATATAAAAGTTTAAGTTTGGGGGTGCCTATGTGAATGTGTTTCATGCTCTCAAAAAGAGAAGAGGGGAATGATAGGTATGAACGAAAAAGAATACCAAAAAGAAGGACAAAATGGTTGAATGAGAAAAACGCTTATGGTACATAATTTGAACCTAAATGCCAACTTTTATCTACCTCTGTCTAAGCCTACATTACAACCCTGAAAAGTCCTGACGATTTCTAGTATGTACGTCCATGATTAGTGGAGAATAGCAAGTAAACAGGCCCATGGAACTTTGAGAAAAAATGAAAATAAAATTGACATGCATAGGTTGGGTATTCATGCTTCCATTTATTGTGACTGAAATGAATTTGCGAAATATCTGACTTGAAATTCTAGATTGCTAAATTCATGCTACATCTGTTCCTACATATTATCCCAACTGACGTTCATGTGTTTCTAAGTAATCATGTGCAGCTGCGTGATTTGAGTCTTTGAGTCTTTTGTTTTTGTTCTTTGTTTTTGCTTTGATCTTTGCTCGAGGGCGAGCAAAGGTTAAGTTTAGGGATATTTGTTAAGCGTATTTTGTATATGCTTTTTGAGTCATTTTTAGTTAGTATTTTACTCGTTTTTGTTGTGTTTAGTATAGTATTAGGTTTGTTTTTCTTTCTTTTGAGTCACAGCGGTTCAAAACGGCAAAATGGCAAAAAGGAACGAAAAATGGACATAAAAGGAGGAATCCAAGGCCAAAAAGGACAGAAATTGAAGACCCGGACGAAAGCCAGGCAGCGCCGCCGCGCCGGAATATCAGAGAAGCCACAGAACTTTGGGCGTCACGGCGTCGTTCTGCAGGGTCGCGGCACCGGTACGAAAATCGAGAATTCGAGGATAATTTGGCCAGGAGAAGAAGGGTCCATAGGGCACGAAAATTGCAACATACTAAAAGCCCTAGGGATTATTCTAAAAAAGAGGGGAGTCATTCTAACACACAACACATCACAGGGCAAAGATTGGAAGCTACAATTGAAGACTTTAGTTCGCAGTACTTTTCTTTCTTTCTTTTTAATTCAGTTTATGTTTGGAATTGTATTAGTTCTTAGTGTGACTATGGCTAGGAGCTAAACACTTTATTAGGGTTTTCTTTTGAATCGCTTGAAACTATAATTTCCTGATTTAATGCATTAGTTGATTTCTTCTTCACTTGATTAAGATTTATTCAATAATTGGTATGAATGTTTGATAGTTAATTGATCACTAATTATCATAATCTATATGATTTCTAATCAAGAATCGAGAGGAGAGATTAGGATATGATGTAATTGAATAGACATAGGTTAAAATCGCGGACGAAAGTACCCCGATACTTGTGTAGCATTATAGGTTACTGTTCTTAATCCTCCTATGTGGTAAATCCTATCATAGAAATATAGAAGGGTTCTGCACTGGGGTTGAGCGATTATATATCCTAACCGGAAATATATGACAGTCTAGTTAACCGTTATCTTAACGTAGAAAAAGAAGTCATTCTAGTTGAATTAAGGATTGAATAGAGTGGATAGTCGAGGATTTTGGAAGACCTAATTCCTTCATAACTGATTACAACTTCAATAGTTTAGTTAATTCTTGCAATTATTCTAGCAGTTAAACAAAAAACTCAACTCTATTATCGATTGCTAAATAGATAACATAAAATAGATGAACGGTAATTAGAAACCAGTCTCTGAGTACGATATTCGGTCTTATCAGACTATACTACCTGTGAACGATACGTACACTTGCGTGAGCAATTGGAAATCGTAGTAACAACCTCTCATATTGCCAACTAATGGCAATCAATGGCCATGTAATGACACTTATTGAAAGGTGTTATTCAGCCAAATAATAGCTGAACTCAAGTGCCAAGTAATGGAGGATCAATGCTCCAAAACCAGCCCAAAAGTCAGAAACTTTTCGTCATTCGTCGATCAATCTGCCTCTGAAGCGCCGCGGCGCCGCAGCTCCAGTGACCAACTGACACCAAGGCATCGCGACACAGGCTGTAGGCACCACAACGCTCCGGCGCAGCGGCCCTTCACGGCTCTGCGGCGACTTCTGACTCATTTCATCTTTTACACATCGTACATTTCTTTCTTCATTTACCAACGTGGAACACGTGTCATTTAACCAACGACCGTCCATCATTTCATGTCTCAAACGTTTACTCACGTATCAATATCTCTTTCACTAATGAAATTTATGATACTTGACACTACGTATGCACATGTGTGAAAATGACGTTTCCGACGTGCGAGGTCTCAATTGGTCGAGTCATAAATAATGGGTTAATCTTAATTCCACATTAATAAATTTCCAATAATTTTCATGCTGAAGGCTCGAACCAAGTACTTCTAATTAAGAATGGAGAGATAGGATCAATCCCACCCCAATTTTTGGTGTTCGCTCCGTACTTCTTTGTATTAGAATCAACTGTCAATGTGACATTTGTAGGTGTTTACGTCGGGTTCGTACACGCAGCGGAATTTGAAAATTTATGTTTCAAACCCGACGACGGTCGAACTGCAGTATGATAAGTAATGAAAAATACAAACACAAAGTAAATGTAAAACTTTGAACGAAGACTTACATTTTGGAAGCAGTCAGCCAAGCAGTTGAATATTCAATCTTTGTATAGTCCAATGGTGCACACGCAAACGTCCCTCGATTTGTAAGTTCAGAGAACTATGATGTAAATTGCTAAGTCATGAATGCTAGGGATTCTGACAGAGCTTTAGAAGAGATTTACCTCTCTTAGGTTTTTAGTATATTGAAATGAGAAGAAGAGCCTCCTATTATAGTATAAAATAAGAGCTCAAGGGTTTCAGTAGGGCGGGCCCCAAAAAACGCATCTTGGCGTAATTGATTTGTCGGGCCACGGCACGGCACGTGATCTTGCGTGTTCACATCGCTGGTCTGAATCAAGGCATCGCGGTTCCGTCCTATTTTCTTCCCACTTTCCCATTTTAATGTCTCGGTCATCAACCGAACATTTAGGTATCTCCTTCTAATTACATCCTTCAATCGACGAAACATTTGACTTAGTGTTACCCTTCAGGCCTTTACATATCGTCACTAATTACATTAGGATCTTCACGGAACTCCTAGACTACACCGGAAGACAAACCCAATATGTAAAGTTTAGCAACACAAAATATGTGAACTGAACCTATATATGGAAAGATAAAATTCCTTCATTCATGACACACTCAATCAAGCTTAGGATTTGTCAAGTGTCTATCCAAATGACTTGATTATTATAACTCATCTATATTAGTTGACAACATGACCATGTCACAGACATGTCCATTGAATTGGCCAATGACTTAGTCAACCTAATACCATATGAGTACCTGAGTGTTCACTCGAATATAAATTCAAGGAATGAATCCTTTCTTGGATCACATACCACATTTAATCTACTTCGTAATGCACCCAAAACAAGCCGCGTCTCAACCTATAAGGCATTTGAGCTTAGGACAGGATCAAAGTACATTACTCCGTAAACAAGATGATATTGACCTCAAGTCTAAGGACTTTTATCTCCCACATGCCGATGACATTATAGACATATAACAAAACAATACATCAGCAGGGCGTACCAATACTTCAACAAGTATCCATGTGTCCATCACAAGTTGTCATAACTGGTAGCAAGTGAGACATACTACATCCCCTAAGGATATGATGCAGACCACATGTCGACGTATCGCATATCATCGATATCCCAATTTCGATGATCATTAGTTGAGATAATTTAAGAGTTACGTTATAACATTCACATCATTAATAAACACGTAACCTCTAGAGATGCATTTATAGAATATTATAAACAATCAACTAATAATTCAACAAATGCAAATTGCCATAATATTAATCATCATTAATATAAATACGAATGTGTATAAAGTATATTGTGTCCTAATACAGATTGTCTCTAGAACATACATATACTTTCAGCATCTCCGTATAAAAAAGATAGAGAAATCACATATTTAATTAATTCAAATGTATTACTCCTATATGTATCAACTCTCTACACGCTCCTCACGTTTAAGCCTATTTTTCATGGGCCCATTTAAGAAATAAATGATAAATCTATTTTTTCTTATAAAATTTAATCAATATAAGCGGTGTATACATTTGGTATATATTTGTTACACTTTTATATACTTGCACCCGCTACAAAAGGTTATGACTAAGAATGCGTAAATATCTTCAATCGTCTAACTAAATGGAGGTGAAACTTGAACCAACAACCTCTTGTCTACTCTAATACTATCATGTTGAAATGTGTGATTGTTTCAATTTAATAACTTAGAATGTTAGATAGATTTCTGATTTATGATTAACCAATTTTATCCAATGGAATAAATGCTTCATTTCTCCAATACAACCTAAAGATATATATAGTACTCAGTACGAGATCGAGTTATTGCGCCAAAGATGATTAATGTCTATAAAAAGTTTGTTGGTGATTCGTTTTTGTTTTCATTGCTGGAAGCATCATTGTACAAAGTGGGTGCATATACTTTAATGATATCCACAAAAATGGACCTAATTTAATTTTGTATTGGTGGATTTATGTCAGTTTTTGGAGCTCAGGATCCCATACTTTTCTTCATTATACAAATAATTATTAAATCCAATATGGTTTTGCGTTCTTGCTCAAAAGGTCTTGAAATCCATGTGTTGATTATAAATTAAAAGCAATGATAGAATCAGAATTTTAAGCTTATGAATTCTGAATTCTAATCTTTATACATTATTGAGTTCTAAATTAATTATAATATGCACATATTCAATATATTTATAAAACAAATACAGAATTCACAGCTGACACACTTCATTCCAAAATTTTAAAGTGACAGTAAAGAGGAAAATACTTATTTCAATCTGAGTTTGAGGGAAGTGACATATCCAAGATTGAATTTAATGGATTCAAATTCAAAATACTACCACATCCCCTCTAATTTATTGGGATTGGAATCTATTATATATTAATACTTATTTAGTTAATTTTTTAATTAGCTAAAGCTATATTGTGTTTAGAACTTCAGATGAACCCGTAGACTATTTACTAAATCCTCCCCGGTTTTATTGTACTACTTGAAAACGAATCAAAGATGTTGGGAATTGTCAACGCTATACAAATTTAGCAGAAAAAATCAATTAATCCTTGTGTACAGATCACTTTCGTTCATGGAATCTAAAAAGAAAACATATTAATCAAAGACATTAAAAAGTTATCCGCGTTACAACACTAATAATTTAGCACAATCTTAGTGTGAGATCACTTTTATTTTTTACGTGGATTCAAAAGGCAAGAGTAATAGAGAAGTATAGACATGATAACATATGTATATATATGTAGGCTAATTAAGGAAATGGTAAAGATGAGCATGTGGGGTTTATCAATTTTGGATCATTTATCTAGAATTATATAATTGTTAAACGTGAATGATGATTTATAATCAGAATTATTATAGTCAGAATATTCATAAGATAGAGTTAGCGAACCTGTTCACGCACACGCAAGTGTACGTGGTCGTACAAGTAATATAGTGATTTTAAAAATCGGATGTCGAATCCACAAGGACTTACGATTAACCGTTAGCTAAAATAAACGATCCAAATTATCTTTACAAGAGAGGAAATACGAGGGTTATAATTATAAACTAATTAAAAGAAAAGAAAATAAATAATGAACTTCGACAAAGAAAGAGCGGGCTTTTTATTATCAATGAGATGGAATCGATCTAGGGCTATAGGCCAGCTTCAAAGCTTACCTGATTCAAAAAATAAGTATTATTCCAAAATAGAAAGGTTAGGGGGCTGAGAAGCTATCTAACAATCACGATGTATTTTTCAATTGATTCAACTTTTTAATTTATCTAGTTTATTTATTGACAAGGTTGATATTACGACTATGAATCTTTCGAGTCCTCTAGTCGCTTATTTGTATGACTTTCATGCCTATATCTCTATGGTTATGAACCTTAACACAAATGCATTTATATTTCATGTATATCAATCAAGCAGGGCGAACTAGGTATATCTATATCCTAGACGCAAATCTGGTCCCCAATGCCCAATGATGAAAGAAAGGGTCTGGACTTAGCTTCTCAATTTGTGTTATTGACCAAAGGATCGAGGGGGTCAAAGATTGGCCATCAACCCACGGTTGAAATTAGGATTCATAACTTAATGGCCTTATAGTGACAAGTTTTTATTCGGCTTATGTGTTGGTCTTGGCCGAGGCCTTAAATTTTATTTTGTTGTCTTTAATTTCTAGCCTAGTTATTAGTCATCCTATGACATATTAAAATCATGTTGTAGTTCTTAGCTTGCCTTGGGACACCTTCAATGCTTGTAAGAAAATGGTTATGCCGAGTAGGTGACATGGCCAAGAATGCCAAGATGGCACAGACAAGAGGTGACTTGGCCGATGAAGTGGCGGAGATAAGAAGCTTTCCAAGAAGATCATTCAAGATCCAAATAAGGAAGGTCAAGTTCGGTCTAGGGAATTGGAGGAGTTGGCCGAGAACCACTTTATGGTGCAAGGAATGGAAGCTTCTAAAATGATCCCAAGAAGATGAAGTCTAGTGAAGCCAAGATTCATTCCCCCTTCTACTCGGTTACTACAATGGAAGTATGAAGAGGATTGAGTTTACACTTGTCTCCAATAAAGGCCAAACTCATTCACACCTGCTCACAATGACCGAAGGGTGACTTAGTTTCCAAGCCAACTCATCCCCTTTCCTTGTGCCCATTTCGGCCGAATGGTTTTTGTCTTTGTGTCCTTTTACTTTCCTTCTAGAATGATCTCTATGGTACTATAAATAGGGCCTTAGGATATTGTAAATAATCAGTTTTGAGTTTAAGATTAAATTTAAAGTGTCTTTTCAACTTGTGTGTTGAAGCATATCAATCATGTGTCGGTCACCCCACTCTTTAGTGTAAGTCTTGGTTAAGACTGTGTGACCTAATCAATATCCAAGCTCGAGGAACCCCCTTAGTGGTAAGCGAACGTTGGAATTGTGTGGACCAACCTAGCCTACGCTTCGGCTTACTAAAAGGGATTTCGACCACCCTCACTTGGCTAGTTCACAGGCATTGCACTTAGCAAACCCCGATCTTGATCTTATGGCATTGATCACCTTATCCTTGGTGTTGACTCAGGCAGTAAAACCCCTGTGTCTCTATCCTTGGGCTCATCGACCATACTTCATTACAACCACAACACTAAACACTTAAACCATATCAACCAACAAACCCTTAACCAAATCAATCATCCTTCACCCAAACTTACAACTCGTGTTAAATCTTCATCCAACCTACTATATACCAACTATCCTTACATCCCACAGTACTTCATATACATCCCCACCAAAGGTCACTATCTGAAACAGTCCACAAATACTCGTACAATCCCGATTACACCAAACAGTCTGCATAACACACTTTACCGAGAATCCTACTGTCCCAGTATTATTTGTCGTCCTGCCGTCGTCCAACCACAAAAGCCCAAACATCAAAACAACCCTCAACGTGTCCATAAAATGCCTTGACCAAACTCCCTTTAAATCTACTCGAAATAGCCATCAAACATCCCACTGTCCCGCCAAACTGAGAACCTGAAACCCCCATTTTGACATCTAATTTCGGTTCAACCCGTATAATATCAACACCCGACCCACTTACACAACATCATCCCTCCTTACTTGCATCATCCAGGGATGAGATTCTACTCTATTTCACCCTATTTCTATCCTAAAATTCATCTCTCGAGTTCAAGCTAATATTCGTAGATAGTATTCGATTGGTGATCAACCAACCAAATAATTAAGTTCAAAATTAAATAAATAAACTAATACAATAAAATAATTAATTGAAATCAATATTTGAATAACAACGTTCATGAAAGAACCATAACCTTAAAATGAGAAGTTTACCTCCACATAGACATGGAGAAAAAATAACAAATCATCCAAAGAAAATATAAAAACTAGTGGTAAGGAGAAGAAGAGATAAAACTCAACCAACTCTGTCCTCCACTGTGGCTCAAAGCTCTTCTTAAATATTCCAGCTTATCCCTAAAAACACCCAAAATGATCTATTTATAGTCTATTAATATCAAAAATAAGTAAACCAAATCTCACTTGAAATAGAAAAAATGATGTGTCTTGTGTGATGTACCCGCGACGCACATGCATCGTGGGTGTGTCTGCAGACATCAATTTGCAAAACTTCAGAGAGGCTGTTTTCATGCCCTGTACGTGCGATGCAGCCACATCGCATATGGCTATATCAGGCTGATTTCCACAACTTTAGAGAGCGGTTCCTACTGCCCAGTGTGTGCGATGTATCTGCATCGCACATGGTCCTTTAATGATCTATTTTTTCACTATGTATTGCGTGATCTCTCCGTCATCATGCCCATGTATAATTTCCTCTGGAAACCACAAAAAATACTCGGTTTCAACTCATTTTTTCTCATTGTACCTAAATACACAAAAAATACCAACATAAGCTCAAATGCAACAATTTCACTATAAAGTATAAAGTATGTGATTAAAGTACTAAGAACTAGAGGTAAAGTGACACTAAATATATATTTGGGTCAAATATCACCACTCCTCACTTAGACTTTTCTCACCTTCGAGCAACTCACTAGAAACTACTACACTTCACCAGACACAATAACCACCAATTAAAACAGGTCTACTCAGGCTTCGGCTAACACAATACTTTCAAAAACTTTTTTTTTTTTCAAACCACCATTCGAGCAAATCCTCACTATACGCATGCCAACATATTTACATAAATAAATCACAAATAACCTCCTCAAAACAACTCAATCTCATAAACTGATTCAATGACACCACTTTAAGCAGAGTCATCATGATACCTCCCACACTTCACATATCCTAAGTTAAGTATGAGCCCTCACTAAAAGAGAGTTATCCATGTCTCACGTGATTTTGACTTTGAACTAATTTATTGGACAAAGAATAAAACAAAGTATGCTCCCTATCACAAAGAACATCACATGCAATATATGACGAACCATAGGATTTCCCTTAGTGTAACCGCTTCGCTAATATAAGTATGCTAACTCTAGGATCAAAGAGGTCCTAACATGTTGTAATATAAGCTAAGGGACGAGTATGATATACTTTGGATGAAATAGTGACAATTCTATCTAAGCACTTTAATACACACAACTTTGCCAGTTATTCACACTCTTTTATTAACCAGACACAATTCAATCAACCAACACCCATTCATCTCAATCATGCCCCAAATATTAAGCACAAATTATTTCGCATACACCAGCTAGCAGGGAAAAACTGTTTCAACATTCACACTTTTTTTTATATATATACTTATTAACATTCCCACTAGATAGCACTACATTTAATAATTAGGTGCACCCATAGACTATTTTCGGACATCAACTAGCAAATCATCCCATTCTCTCTTACTTTTCCATCCCTCTTAGAGTCAATTACATCATTAACACGAAAATAGTCTTATCAGTAGTTACCAAAGAAAAAGTCTAAAGGCTCAACAGGGATGACTAGGAAAATTATTTACAAGCAGGCAACTGAGGCAAATTTTCGGCTAACAAAGAAGGCCTAGCATTTGCTAGATCAACAACTTCATTATGTTTCGCGAACACACTGGAAAAGTTCTGGACATCAATACAGAGCATGGAATACACAAAATACCTTACACACACGAAACATAATTAACTCAAGATGGATTCATATTAGTCCTCAAATTAGAAAAACATAAAATAATTCGAATTAACCTCAAATGGGTTATCTAAGAGTCATGTATGCGAGCCTGAGTGTCTCAAGGATGGTTATTTTGTCTCTTTTTGCTGAGCATGCTTTTGATTTAAATATAGAAAATTGCTCAGTATCGCATTTCACCTAACCCGAGCACATAGTATTCAATTGGCTTTGGTACTTTGGTTCTACGGTTTCCTAAAAAACTACTACCCGATTGTCCCCCCTTGAAAAAGAACTGAGGCCATAAGAAGAGGGTGATGTATGCCACAAATGAGGGACTTAAGAAGCTACTAAAGAAAATAAAAGAAATAAGATCTTTTTGAATTTTTTTTCACTTTTTTGTTTTTTTCTAAGACTCAAAAACTACTAAAATTATCTTACGACATATTGGTCATCACCCTTAACCTCAAAAAATTTACATCATGCGGGGACGTATTTTTCACCCCATAATTAAAATATGCAGCACCGTTAATGCATCTACAAGAAAAATAAAAATACAGCAGGGAACGAAATACTCCCTGAGGCCCTCTAGGGCCTGGATAACAACATAATCATCATCATCAAGGGTTGACACGACCCCACACTTAAGCTCAAACATACTCCTCAGCTTCAATTTTGGGTACTCATATTTCCCCTAATTTGCACAACAAAAATAAAATAAAACGTAACACTATAAAAATAAAAATCTAAAACTATTACACATTGGGTGCTTCCCAATAAACGCCTGATTTAACGTCGCGGCACGACGTCATCACTTTCAACACTTTTTCTTCCACTTTGAGAATATAAATTGTGCCCCCAATTTTGTAGTAAATTTCCTGCTCCGCTCTTGGGCGGTGGTATGAAAATAAAAGAACCAAACAATAGGTGTCGCACCTTGCACTTCTTGGCCCTTAAATGAGGAATGTCATTTTGTCTCTTTGGCATGACAAATTTTAGAATGTAGGAGTCTTGTTCCTCGTCTATAAACCTCTCCAAAGGCTTCGGAATGCTCAATTTCCATGTCACCGACCAAACATAATGTAAAACAATATTTAGAATGATGGCCGACACGCCCTAACTCCAAAAATTACATTATTTTTTACATCCTCACTGATGTATACTCCCTCAATATCAACATCATAAATAAATCTCTAGTAAATGGTTGGTACTCGTCTTTATGCTCCATAAATTATCCTGTATCCACAATAATTGGTGGTTGGGAATCAGACACCTCAAACTTTATATTTAATTGAGCCTGCAGGTCATGAATATCTAAGACAAATTGGTAAATCTCTTGTCTGAGCTCTTTTTTGCCTTCTACTAATTGTGTCTCCATATTCGTAAGACCATCACGAAGAAACTCATAAAATTTTATTTCTTGAGCTTGTTCCTCGAGCAAAGATTGGCTCAGTATTACTATTTCCCTGAAGTTATCTCCTTGCAAGAACTCGCTCTCCTTTTCTATTTGAGGTTCGTCTTGGGTATTGGCTAAGTTTGTAACTTGCTGATCATTACATGTTTCATTTTGGTCTTGTATCTCTACGAGTTTGACACTAATCCTCTTTATGGATTTATCTTGTTTCGCACTCTTCTCTGTCATTTTTGCATTTCACTCACATATTATTTCGCTCATCTCACGCACCTATTTTGCAAGATCGATGACTTGAGCAAGAAGTTCCGCATCCTCTACTTCAGTATTCCTGTCAACATCACAGATAACAAGAGAATCATAATAGGGGTTCGGGGATGGGAATAAGAATTAGGACAATCATTCCAATATCCATCTTGGCCACCACATATGTGACATGTTGTGTTCAAGGCTTCTGCCCAAAATCTTTTTGATAACTGTTTAGAGCTCAACATTACTCTTGCCATTTCCTGTAAGGTTCTGTTCTTTCTCTCGGAAACCCCATTCTGTTGAAGTGTTTTTGGTGCCAAAAATTCATGGAATATGTATTTCTTTTCACAGAACTTTGCAAAGGTTTGATTTTCAAATTTCTTTCCATGATCAGATCTTATTCTGAAAGTTGAAGAACAAAACAGGTTCCTAATTCTAGAGTAAAATGTTTTAAACATCTCAAAGGTTTGTTATTTTTCCTTTGAAAAATATATCCAAGTAAATCTGGAAAAATCATCAACAGATAAGAGTATCTCATTCCTCCTAGGCTATCTACCTCAATTGGACTCATAAGATCCATATGCAATAATTGGAAACATTGAGACGTACCTGAATGTTGTCCGTCATGTTGGACAGCATTATGAGAGACTCGGGTCTGCTTTCCCTTCAAACAATCTCCACACAGTGTTTTATCTTTTGTATCCATTCTGGGAATGCCTTTAACAGCTTCAAACGAGATCAGTTTCTCCAAGGTGTCGTAGTTGACATGTCCCAACTTCTGGTGCCAAAGTGTCAAGTCACCTACCTTTGCGGAGTTGCAAACTTCTTCTCTACCTACTAGATAGCAGTTATCTCCAGTTCGGGTTCCTAACATGATACACTTGTTTGCAGAATCTGTAACTTTGCATTCAAGTTTGTTGAATTTCACCTCTAGATCGTCATCACATAGTTGGCTTATGCTAAGGAGATTAGCAACTAAATTCTACATGAAGCACATTCTTCAAGGCTGGTACATTCAGAACATTAAGAGTTCCTCTACCAAAAATCTTACTCTTACTTCCTCCTCCAAAGGTCATGTACCCTCCATTGAATGTTTCATACTCCTTCAATAGACTTTTAGTACCTATCATATGACGTGAGCAACCACTATTGAAGTACCAAGAACATTTAATGTTAGTACGCAAGGCAGTTATGCACACATTACATTTCAGATTAAGTTTGGGTACCCACTCCTTTTCAAACATTTTCTTCCTTCTGTTTTCAGGCTTGTTGTCAGTGATGTTGGGCGACATTGGTGGCAACACTTTAGGAAATAGACTGAGTGTAGAGTTTTGAAGCTTGTAGCAGTAGGCCATAAGATGTCCTGACTTTTTACAGAAGCTACATACAAACTTTGATCCAATCATAGTTCTCTGAGGGTTACAAGCATTTTCTTTGACAAATTTTATCCTCTCAGTTGGACTATGGATCCTGGAAGTATCAGTTTTTCTGGGAGAATGATAACCAAGCCCAGTCCTTGTGGGATTGCTGAAGTTCAAAATTTCATGCAGTTTGGAGGTTCCCATGTTTAGCCTTTGAAACGTGATCTCAGCTGTGTACAATTATGCACGAATCTTACCAAGCTCAAGATCCTTCTTGGTAAGTGTCACCTCTAATCAGTTGATTGTGCCTTTCAAATTGCAATTCTCAAGAGCCAATGATTTTGCTTTTAAGTCAAGTTGCTCAGATGTAGTGATTAAGGCTTTATAAAGATTTTGTAATTCCTTTATCATTTCGTTTTTCGAGTCAACTAGATCCAAATCAGCAGCCTCAGTTGAAGAAATAAATCTACTAAAATAATTTTTATCAGAATAATCAAAGTATACATACCTCTCTGATGATGCAGACATTTCAGATGTAACCTCCGATGTTGGGTCAACATTGTCAACAATATCTTCATCGTCGGACAGTGAGTGTTCAAACTAGATCGCCAGTGGCGGTCGCCCACCGAGGTCGGATTCGCGGATCGGACGGGGTAAAGTGGAGAAGAGGGCGGGTCGAGGCGGGCCAAAGTGACCGGACTAGCGGACGATATCGTGTCCGCCCCGGTCCCGCTGGTCGGGCCAGACGGATCGTCAAAGTGGTTTTTTTTTTTTTTTTAAAAATTTTTTCACTAAATTAAAAATACTAAATTACTAACAAAGTAACATTAACATATACATATAGTCATATAGTGATAGTCATAGACTCATATTATACTATTATAATATTATAGTATTATACTCATATATATAATATATTTATAAAGTATAAACTATAATGTATAAACTATAAAGTATAAACTAAATAATTAAACAAAGACAAGAAGAATGTAAAAAAAATATCTCAAGGCTGTTTTTGTGCCTCTTATATTATTAATTATTTCATTGAAATATACAAGATTCAGAATTACAATATTGTAGTGTACTGTTGTTGAAAACAATTGCAAAAGACATAGAAAAATTAAAAAATTGCAATGAAATAAATTACCAATTTGAAAATATTTTTTCTAGTTTCTTTATAATTTTTTGTGGTTCTTCGGTTGGAATTGGTATATCTTGGTCAAATTGTTCCACGTCGCTACTCATGCCTTCAGATAAAATGTTGTTGTAGTTGTCGTCTTCTTCTTCGTTAATCTCTGGTTGACAGCACCTCCTTCGCTCCGCTCGTATCTAATCTCTGAATAGTACCGCCATCTCCAAGCTGTCTCCGGCTAATGAGTGTCTGTGCTCTCCTATTTGAAATCTGCTCGTAAAAACGCCGAAGCGATTGATGACGCTTGAATGTTCAAAATATCTCGGGCCATCATTGAAAGTGTCGGAAATATCTTCTCATTCTGCATCCAATATTTCAGCAAGTCTTCTTTTCCTTCTTCATTGATAACTGCTTGGTAAGGTAAATTACCCTGCAAAACAAAAACATCGAACTCGCTAATTTGGTTAGCACTGCTATCACCTCACATTCTATTTCTGAGGATTTCAATAGAATCAATACTAGCCCCAGAAAGAAGATGGTACGAAAGTCGGTTGGTTACTAGCACTTTCTTGCTAGTAATGCCGGTATACTTTTTTGCATTCATCTTCTACGCTATTCAACACTTCTTCTAGCGTTTGTTCAATAGGCGGCTCAACATTTAAATTTTTGGGAGTTGGAGGTGGTAGTACGTCCATACAGGTATAAATATTTTTAATTAGACTTTTACAACCCTCTACTTTAATAGTCGGGTTTAATACAACACCAATAATATAAATAGGGGGAATAGAAATAAAATATTTCTTTAATTTCATAAACATATTTTTAATAGCTGCCTTTTAAGCAGGTTTTTCCATATATTCTTTAAGAAGTAAAAATATTATAGCTATATAAAACAACATAGTTGAAATAGTAGGATAATATAAAGTAGAAAATTATTTTGTTGCTCGTTGAAAATTTTCTAGAAATACAATAAGTTCTCTAATTTTGTCTCAATCATTATCCACAATCATATCATTTGGATTTTGATTATGGGCGTTAAAAAATAAAGTGATAGGTTTTCTATAGTCATAAACAACAACTAGTTGGTCATATAAAGAATTCCACCTAGTTGGTACTTATTCGGAATTTTTTTTGTAAGATAGTCCACAATCGTGACAAGTTTTTTTATATTCTTTTCTCTGTTGAATTCTATTATTTTTAAAAATAAAGTGTATAGCAAATTGTATTTTTTCAAGAATATCTTGAAAAAGTGAAAGATCATCCTTTACAACTAAGTTATAAATATGACACGCACATTTGATATGAAAATGTTTTGGAAAAGACGGAGTTAAAACATCTCTTAAAATATAAATAGCAGCATTGTTAGAAGATGCATTATCTAATGTAATACTCATAACTTTATCAGTTATTCCGTAATAATCGCAGACTGAATAAATATTTTCTGAAATAAACTCACCAGTGTACCTACTATCTATATATCTATATGCTAAAATACGTTTTTGCATAGACCATTTATAATCTATCCAATGACAGGTTACCGTTAAATAATCATGGTCGTTAGTACTACGACCTATATCAGAAGTTAGAGCGACTTTGCAATTTAAATGATATAATGCATAACGTAACTACTGTTGATATTCATGTGCAAATTTAAATACATCTATTTTAACAGTTGATCTAGGAAAAACTTTATAAGCAGGATTATACATATCTCTAATATAATGAATAAAACCAGGAGATTCAGGAAATGAAAAAGGCAAACCCTCCACAACAACTAATTTTGCTAGTGCTTCCCTATCTTTATGTTTATCGTATTTAGGGCCTACAACTCCCCCCGTCATAGGGTTAATTTGACCAGACTTTGTCCCAATAGATGTGAACCTTGTCCCGATTGAGAGGACGCTTGCTCACCATCTTTTCAATCATGTATTGGCATGCAAGGCTTTGTGTTTTTGCACAGTGTCTTCCTAAACCCCGTCCCACCATGACCTTGTCCAGTTTTAAAAGAATAAACATTTTTACAAGTTTTACATACAACTACTTGATTCGGTACGTCCCTATCAACATATTTTCATACAACTGATTTTAATGGTCGTTTTGCCGGACCTCGTCTCATAGTAGGGGGGATAGGAGGCATTTCACTAGTGGGTGTATCATCATCTTCATTAGTAGGTGTATCATCATCTAGAGTGTCATCTAAATTAAAATCTTCTTCATTTTGAGGATAAACATTTGTGTCAAGATCATATGGTATTTTAGGAAACAGTTCAGGGTCTATAAAATCATCTTGTCTAGGAATACTAGAAGAAGTACTCTTGTCCTCATACGCCTCTACTAGAAGAAGTACTTTGCCAAAAACACTTTTTACTCTTTTCATGGTAATAAATAGTTAAAGACTTAAAGATAATGAAATTAAATGTGCTAAATGAAATAAAAACAAAATAATAATTTAATGAGAGAACGAATGTACCAAACGCCGACGTAGAGTCGACGTGTAATCGAGAGGTTGAAAATTGAAACTTTGCTCGATAGATAATCCTCAAGCTAGTTGTCAACTTCACTCCCAATTCTCAAATTAATAAATAGATTGAATATGTAGTAGACAATGTTGTATAGAGAATAAAGATTGATTGCTTGAGAGATTAGAGAGTAGAAAGATTTGTGAAAATCATACGCAGAGGAAATGAGGTATGTCTAGGTGAACACTTAGGTTAAGGGGTAAATATAATAACTTAGGGTTAAAAATAAATATAAAGGGGTGGGGGGAGTGGGGAAGCCAAAATGGCCGTTGTCTAATCTGACAAAATAAAATGGCCGTTAGACAACGCTATTTTCTCGCAGCGGCGGACTGGGGGTGGCTCATGGATCGGACGGATCGGGGCTCGGCGTGGTCGCCGCGGGACCATATCCTTTCCCGCCCCGGTTCAAGCCCCGGTCCCGCTTTTTTTTATACGGGTCGTGTTTCGGGTCTGCCTGACCGACGGAATGGTCGGCCGCCATCGCCACTCTAGTTCAAACATGGCTGCAAGCATTACCTGTAGTTGTTCTTCTTCTTGATCTTCTACTTCCTCTTCATTCTCATCATCACTGAGGGGTACCCACGTGACCTTACCAATTTTCCTAAGGGTGTTTGCACACTCATTAACATAGTGTCCCCAACCCAAGCATGCATGACACTGCTCTTCCTCGAGTTGTTTGGGATTGTAATTGGTTCCGTCGAAGTTGGATTTCCTCAGTGGGTTGTGGTTTCTCTGTTAGGAAAGAGATCTAATTGGCTGCTTATTGAATATGGGGTTCTGATGCTTATTATAGTTTGCTTTGTTATGGTCAGTGTTGATCTTTCTCACCATAGAATTGAATTTACGAGTGAGTAAGGCAACAACAGATCACCGCCCGCCTCCAGGTTTTCATCCTCGTTTTTCATTTCAGATTCGGAGGTTTGTCCTTGGAGTGCCAAAGTCTTGTCTTTATATAGATCTATTTGGCTCTTCATGTTCATCTCATATATTTGAAAGATGCTCATTAAAGCGTGAAAATACATATTAGCAAGATTATGAGCCTCTTCAATAGCACAAATCTTAGTATTAAATCTTTCAGGAAGAGATATGAGAGCTTTATCCACAAGTTGTGTGTTGGTTAATGGAGACCCAAGCACTTGACACTGGTTAGGAATGTCAATCAACTTTTCAAAATAGGACTTTATGTCGTCAGACTCCTCCATCCTTAAGCGCTCGTATTGACTCAAGATCATGCGAAGCTTTGTACATCGAACACTTGAGGTTCCTTCACAATGGTGTAAGGTTTCCCAAGCTTCCTTGACCGTTGTACAATTCTGGATAAGCTTGAACATATAGAGATCTACTCATCCAAATATTGCGTTTAGGACATTTTCGTTAAAGCTTGCCGAGTTGATTTCTTCCTAGGTCCATTCAGACTGGGGTTTAGTGAGAATATCATTATCCTCGTCTGCTTGGTACTTGGGGATAACATAGCCTTCGGATACTGATCTCCGGACTCGAACATCAATGGATTTGATGTGCGAACGTAGTCAAATTTTCCAGTAGGCGTAGTTAGATCTGTCAAGTATTGGAAGTCTACCAACGTTCTGTGACGCTGAGTCCATAGCCGTAATATTCAGAATCAAACACTTATCAGTGAAGGCTCGATACCACTTGTTGGGTCCCGGCTACGACCAGAAACGTAAGATTAAAATCGCAAAAACTAAGAACAATAAAATAAGCCGATGTTTTCAATGTTGGGTCAACATCTGAGGCAACATTGTAATAAAACAGAATAAACCTTGTAGAGTATGTGCAACGAAAAAAGTAAAGAGATACAAGATTTCTATTTTCAAGGGTATATATAAATATATCCCTTGATGGTCGATGACCAAAAGAATTGTATAAATTATATACAATTACAAAGAATTTCTTTTTACAATTGAGCGTTACAAACGAAAAAGAAATTACAAACAAAATGAAGTCGCAGATGACTTCGCCTAAAGTTACAAAATCTAAAAGATAAAAGACAGCATCTTCATTACAATCACTTGAACAATAAGCTTAATCTAGAATATAGATAGTGATTGCAATGTGGGACAAAATGTTGTTAAAACAACTTTAGGCTAAACTATTGATCCAGTTTTCTAAGGTAAAATCTGAGAGCTCTCTTGAAAGTTCTTCTTCTCTAAATATGGATATCGATACTTGTGAAGCTCCCCTCTATTTATAGTGTCGAGCTTCCCTTGAAATCCTCACTGATGGTTGCGGAGGTTGAGAAAAAGATGGCAGCAGCTTGGACCGAGTCTTCCTCCTGGAAATCCTCAACGATCTAGACTTGGTCATTCGCTGTTTTCTCTTCACGTTTTGACTTCGGCTTTCACCACGTTTTAAACATAGCAATCTAGTAAGCTTTCCTAGGTCATTTTTACTTGCAGTAACTTCAACTGCTTAGGCCGGAAGAATAGGCAAAACAGTTACAGAAATGTTGGCACAAAATGTTGTCTCAACATCGCAGGCAACATTCTGAAAATGTTGTCATGTGCTTTCGCAAATATTGTCACAACATCCTATCCAACATCAATAAATTTATAAACTCATTGGTATTTCTCTTCTAAATTAACGAAAGATAATCGTCACACAACATGGTATTTAATAAAATTCAAACAAAATGAAGGCATCTGACTGAGATATTCACCAATCACCACCAAGAAAAAACGAGCAAAAACATATCATCATGTGGGCTATAAGTGCTGATGTTGAAAATACGAAACCCCAAACTTTAATTTCGAAAAAGTTTGAAAATGATATATCTCGACATGTTTAAATTAAAAGGTTATATGACTATCTTCGTTGTCCTCAAAGGGTATTCTATTTATTTATTCCCCGAAATATCTGGAAGAAATATTAATTTACTATGACAGCTGGAATAAGCAGATGAACTGTTAATTAATCCACGTATTGATTTGTAAATAGGATTTTCATATTATTGAAGCCGACAAGAGTCAAAACATTAGATATTGAAAAACAATTGTGTCATGATACATCATGTGAATGATGAATTAATTACTTACTGTAAAAGACAAGTTACATTTGTTAATATGTTAAAATGTTTAATCTAAATCTTTGTCAGGTTTATCCATGAGCTTGAGACCAATGGACAATCATGACAAACAAGATAAAACTAGGGCTGTCCAATGAGGCGGAGCGGGGTTGGGTCGGGGTGGACGGAGTCGAGATCTGGCGGGACTGGGGTAGTTGGGGTCGGAGTTTGGCGGGGCTGGCGGGTCGGGGCTGGCGGGTGTGCCTCCGCCCCGTCCCGATCCAGAGGGGGTCGGGGTTGGGGTCGGGTGGGATCATTTTTTTATTTGTCTTTAAATTAAATAAATAAATAAATAAATAACACACATACACAACAAGATAGTTTAATAAAAACATCTCAAACCTGTTTTTGTGCCTCTTATATTATTCGACTAGAAGTATGATTTTTTTTTTTGTAATACAATTTCAAAATTGCAACTTCGTGATATTGAAAATTGCAAATAAATAGCATAGTAAAATTACAATTAAAAGAATTACATTTTAAGAAACACATTTTCTAGTTTCTTTATAATGTCTTGTGGTTCTTCGGTTGGAATTGGTATATCTTGGTCAAATTGGACGACGTCGCTTGCACACCCGTCAGATAAGATTTCGTTGTAGTTATAGTCTTCTTCTTCGTCGCCTAACTCGCTAATTTGGTTAGAAACGGTACCACTATTCATTCTCTGTCTGAGGCTTTGAATACTAGCCGCAGAAATAGTATGTCGTTTTTGGGGTTGTGTTGAAGAAGAAGAAGATGACATGGAAGCCGGTTGGTTGCTAGCACTTTCTTGTTGGTAATGCGTATATTTTTTTTTTACATTCATCTTGAATGCTAGACAACACTTCTTCTCTACTTATTTAAACAGGTGGTGGGTCATTTGGATTTTTAGGAGTTGGAGGTGAAAGTGTAGCTATGCAATCGTAAATAGTTTCAACAAGATTTTTACAACCGTCTAGTTTAATAGACGGATTTAATACAACACTAATCAAAATTATTGGGGGAATAGGAATAAAATATTTTTCTATTTTTTAAACATTTTTTTAATAGGTTCCTTATAAGTTGGTTTTGCCATATATTCA
Organism: Przewalskia tangutica; assembly: GCA_029844215.1. Taxonomy (NCBI): domain Eukaryota; kingdom Viridiplantae; phylum Streptophyta; class Magnoliopsida; order Solanales; family Solanaceae; genus Przewalskia; species Przewalskia tangutica. Next base: position 38,717,591 of record CM056740.1, on the reverse strand, counting down.
CTAAGTAATATAAATATTAGAGCTATATAAAATAACATTGATGAAATAGTAGGATAATAAATCCCGAAAAATTCTTTAGTAGCTAGATAAACGTTCTCTAAAAATATATTAAGTTCTAAAATTGTATCTCAATCGGAATCTATAAGTATATCACTAGGATTTCGATTACGGGCGTTAAAAAATTGGGTTATAGGTTGTCTATACTCATAAGCAACACGTAGTTGGTTGTATAAAGAATTTCATCTAGTGCATACTTCTTCGGAAACTTTTCTGTAAGCTAGACCACAATCGTGACAAATTTTTTTATATTCTTTTGGTCGTTGTATTCTATTATTTTTAAAAATATAGTTTATAGCAAATTGAATTTTTGCAAGAATGTCTTCAAAAAAATTTATACCATCCTTTACAACTAAGTTATAAATATGACATGCACATTTTATATGAAAATGATCTGGAAAAGATAGAGTTAAGACGGTTTTTAATATTCTAACAGCAAAAATATTAGAAGAAGCATTATCTAATGTAATAGTCATGACTTTATCACTTATTCCATAATAAACGCAAACAAAAAAAATATTTTTTTGAATAAAAATACCAGTGTGTCTTTCATCAATATATCTATATGCTAAAATACGTTTTTGCATAGACAATTTATAGTTTATCCAATGACATGTTACAATAAAAATAATCATGACCGTTAGTACTACGACCTATATCAGATGTGATAGATACTTTTCCAGGGTAATGATATAAATAATAACGTAAATATTGTTGATATTCTGTGCAAATTTAAAAACATCTTTCCTAACAGTTGATCTAGGAAAACCGTTATAAGCAGGATTGTACATTGATCTTATATAATGAATAAAATCAGGAGAATCAGAAAATGAAAAAGGAAAACCCTCCACTGCAACTAATTTTGATAACTCTTCCCTATCTTTCATTTTATCGTATTTAGGGCCTACAACTCCCCCGTCATAGGGTCAATTTGACCATATACCTGGTGCGGGACAGTATGTGAATTTTGTCCCGACTCAGAGGTCATTGCTGACTCACCCTTCACTTGAGCCTTATATTCTTCCAACCTAGCTTTGTGTTTGGTATTCAAATGCGTAGTTAAACCTCTTGTCCCGCCATGACATCTTCCTATTTTGAATTTATAAATATTTTTACAAATTGTGCATCTAGAAGCTTCATTTTGTACGTCTCTATCAAAAAAAGCTCATACAAGTGATGTTAATTTTCGTTCTGGTGGGAGTCGTCTCATACTAGGGAAAATAGGAGGCGTTCCAGTTTGAGGTGCATTAGTTGGCGTGTCATCTAGATTAGTTGGTGTGTCATCTAGATGTTCTAAATTAAACTCTTGTTGATTTTCAGAAAATAGCTCATCGTCTAAATCTACCGGTACTTCACGAAAATTTTGAGTATCAATAAAATCATCATGTATAGGAGGAATAGGATGACTAGAAGAAGGACCATTGCCCTTGTTACCCCTACTAGAATCAGACATACCCAACATACCTCTTAATCCTTTCATTATAATTTATGCTAATAAATAGTTAAAGATAATGAAATTAAGTGCGCTAATTAAAATAAAGAAACAATAATAATTTAATAAAGGAACGAATGTACCAAACGCCGACATAACGTCGACGTGTAATCGAGAGATGTTGAAAATTGAAACTTTGCTCAACGGATGATCCTCAAGCTAGTTGTCAATTCCCAAATGAATAAATTAAATTGAATATTTAGAAGACAATGTAAAGAGAATGAGAGATTATTAGAGAGATTGTAATTGTAGGAAGATTTGTGAGAAAGAATGAATAAAAATGAAGTATTTATAGTTGAAAAAATTGGGTTAAAGTGTAAATATAATAACTTAAGGGTTAAAAATAAATATTAGGGGGTAGGGGAGGGGAGGGAGGGTATTTGGCGCTGCACAACGACCAAATTGGTACAAAGTCGTTGTGCAACAGCTAGTTAGGGGTCGGATGGGTGGGGAAGGGCCTGGGTGTCTGGCCTGAGTCGGGTGGATCGGGCCCGGGCGGGTTGGGTCGGTCTTTTTCCTCGGCACATCGATACCGATCTGCATGGGGGTTTGAGCGAGGTCGGGTCGGGATCGATATACCCCGCCCCGTTGGACTAAAACACTTCATAACAAACACCACTATACACCCAACATACCCCGCCCCGTTGGACTAAAACACTCCCTAACACCACTATACATCCAACATACCCCTAATTAAGGAATAAATATACACTAGCATATGATTCTTGATTCCTTGAATGTATTAGCTAATTTTTACTACACATGGTTAGCAGACACCAAAATAAGTGGTCCATTGCAAAAAAGCAAAGGCTAAGAGTCATCCCTTTAAAAGTGCATTTTGTAAAATTTGATTCAACATGAAGTATTATCATATTCCATTTGGTGGATCCAACTTTAAAGAAATAAAAAATCAGAGCCCCATACTTCTTTAGTTGGGTTTGGTAACCAGACAGAAATCTTCATTATATTTTGTGTTGCAGGAATCTTGATGGTGGTGAAGTTGGGAGGTTGAAGTTTCACCTATTTTTCAATGTATTTCATGACACAATTAATGCTCTTTAGATCGTAAATCAATGTGAAGTACCTGTATAGTTGTACTTAAGCTGAAAGACTTTTCTGTTGCCTTTATTTCAATTTGGATAATGTTCTTAATAGTAGTAACATGATAATTGTGGCCATTAAAACAGACCAGATTTTAAATCTAGTAGTATAAAAAATAAACCAACCATCATTAAAGCACCTCCACAACCACAAGTAGTTATCCCTATCCAATTTTGCACTAGTATATTTCCTGTTATTCAATTATTATTATTTCGTAGCAAAAAAATGATGTAATTATTCGAACATTCTGCTAGGCTTTTCAACTATAGGTTGAAAATTGAACAAACTGATGTAACAAGAAACCAAACGAATTATTCTCAGAAAAATAATAAAGTAGATGTAAACAATTCAAAAAGATCTTGGAAGTATTCCAAAAAAAAATGCTAGCTTTGGTTATTGGGTAAATTTCATATATGGACACCTAATTATGACCTATTTTCATAAGTCACATAATTATATTTTGCAACAGAAAATTCACTAAACTTTCACCATACTAACACAAAAACCAAGAAAAATAGATGTAAACAATTTAAAAAGATCTTGGAAGTATTACAAAAGATGCTAGCTTTGGTTATTGTTGGATATCGTACGCGCACATGTACATTCGAGGAATAGTTAAATTAACTATTACAAGTGATTTAAAGGCTATACTAATGAGATCATTATAACATCATTACAATAATAACATCTAGTTACAATGATTATGTATCTAGGTTCTTGATCGGTGTATTTTATATACACTTTTTGAGTCGTTTTTAGTTAGTTTTTTGTCCATTTTTGTACAAATACGTGTCGTCTTAGGATAGATTTTCTTTCTTTTGAGTCAAATTGGTTAAAATGACTCTTTGACGGAAAAGGAGCGAAAAGAGGGCAAAAGTGGAGGTTCCAGAGCTTAAAATGCGAGAAAGTGGCGAACCAGGCACGAACACGGGCCAGCGCCGCGGCCAGCGAGTAACCAGCGCCCGGTGCCCAACATTGAGCGTGCGAAGTTCCGGCAGCGGCGCCTCAACAAGAGTGCGAGCCACGGCGCCTAATCATCGAAGTCGCAGAACTTGGCGGCGCTGGAAAATCAGTTTTAGACGAAATTATGGGCAGCTCAAGAAAAACCTTAATGTCGGTTTGGAGGCTATAAAAAGAGAACCCTAGGCAGTTTTTAAGAGTTCCCTTCTTGCCAATAACACAACACATCTTGGAGTTCAAGATTGGAGACCATTATTTAGTAATTTCTTTTCTTTATTTTACTTTATTTCAGTTTTATGTTGGATATTGAATTAGTTCTTGTCATGTCTATGGCTAGGAACTAATTCTAATATAGGGCTTTCCATGTCAATTCACTTGAACCTTATTTTATCAATTAATGCATGTTATGGTTGTTCTTCTTATTGTTGAGATTTATCCAATAGATGATTTGATTGCTTGGTAATTACTTGATCATTAATTATCATTATTTATATGATTTCTAATCAAACTCTGAAAGGAGGAGGTTGTGACTATGCTGTAGTTGGGTAGACATAGGTCGAATTGGGGATGAAAATACATCAATTACTTGTGTAGCATTAATAGGGTTTTTGCTCTTAATCCTCCTATAGAGTCATCCTTATCACCGAAAGGTAGAAAGGAGCGCTACTGGGGTTGAGTGTTTATATAGCCTTAACGGGAGTATAAAATGAATTAGTAAACCCGCTATCTCCAAAAGGAGAAGAATCATAGTTAATTGCATTAATAAGTAATATAAGTGGATAGTTGAGGAGACTTGGAAGCCCTATTTTCATCATCACTGAAGTAAACACATAGTTAATTAGTCTTTATAATTGTTAGTTATAATCAACAACTCAAATATCGGTCACCAATTAGATAACAAAGAATAGAAGTTGGTACTTGAACACTAATCCCTGAGGACGATAACTCGGTCTTCAAAGACTATATTACTTGACTCGACAACGTGCACTTGCGTTAAAGTGTGTGCATTAAATCGTGCATCAATTTTTTGACGCCGTTGCCGGGGATTGGCGTAGTTCAATATCAATTTTATCTATTCTTAATCTCTAATTTGGTTTTTAATTATTTTTATTACGTTTTTTTTATTGTTTCTTGAGAATCAGTTGCCATGATCCGTTGTTGGTTTTGATTCATCTCAGGGATCCTGAAGACATGGATTACTACTGTCAATATGATAAAGCTCCAACCCCACAAGAAACGAGGGAGGAGTTACGAGCAGGAATACTCAGTTTGACTAGGTACCAAACTCAGTTCATGGACGAAACGAGAATGGCCTTGAAGAAGTTGGAAACGCAAATAGGACAACTCGCGGTCATGTTGAACAGCGAATTGCAAGAAAAGCAATCTGCACATGTGGGAGGAAGTATGGAAGCACAATGTCAGGCGATTGACCTGAAGAATGCCGAATCAGTGGAGATGGAAAGTTCGCAGCAGCAGCAGCGCCGCGGCGCCGATGAGCAGGGACGCGACACCGAAGATTCTGAGACAGTGCAGAAGTTTGAGCGTCGCGGCGCCCAGAGCCCAGAAGCCGAAAAATTGGTAGAAGCTGTTGTGAACGCACCCCAGGTGAAGATACCATATCCCCAGAGGCTAAAAACATGTGCTCTTGACAAGCAATTCTCTAAATTTGTGGAAATTCTCAAACAATTGCAACTCAATATCCCGTTTGCTGAAGCACTAGAGCAGATGCCGAGCTATGTAAAGTTCATGAAGGATATTCTTAGCAAAAAGAGGAGGATAGAGGACTACGAAACAGTGGTGTTGACTGAAGAATGTAGTGCCATCCTACAGAGAAAACTACCTCAGAAATTACAAGATCCAGGGAGTTTCACCATACCATGCACCATTGGAATGTTTGAATGTCAGCAAGCATTGTGCGATCTGGGGGCAGGCATAAATCTGATGCCTTATCTAGTTTTCTGCAAACTTGGAATGAGAGAAGTCAAACCTACAAACATCACTTTGCAGTTAGCTGACCACTCCATAGTCCATCCTAGAGGAGTCATCGAGGATGTATTGGTGAAGGTGGACAAGTTCATTTTTCCCGCTGATTTCGTTATCTTAGACATAAAAGATAACGACATAATCCCCATCATACTTGGCGCACCCTTCTTAGCCACGTGACGTGCTCATCGATGTTCACAAAGGGAGTTGAAGCTTGGTGGAAGAAGAAGAGGTGATTTTCAATGTTTTTCGGCAAGAACTTTTCCAGACGCCAATGATAACCGCCGCCATTGATATTATCGAAGACGCGATGTCGGCCAAAGGGTTCGAAATGATGATACGGCAGAAATCGACCAAATGGGATGATAGTAGTGGAAGCGACCCAAGGCTGATGGAGTATGCAAATTGGATGAATGCCTATGAGAAATGGGATAGGCGGAGGTATGAAGAGCTTGGACAGATGCCAGAAAGATCAATACCATCCACAGAGAAGGCTCCAGAGTTAGAGTTAAAAATCCTACCCAATCATTTACAATACCAATATCTAGGTGAAGATAAGTCCTTACCAGTGATCATTTCATGCCACCTATCCATAGCAGAGACTGATAAGCTGCTGAGAGTGCTGAGACCTCACAAGCGTGCCATTGGGTGGACATTAGCAGACATAAAGGGGATAAGTCCGTCAACAGTAATGCATAAGATCCGGCTAGATGAGGAGAGCAGACCATCCATTGAGTCACAAAGGCGACTAAACCCAAACATGAAAGAGGTAGTCAGAAAGGAAATCCTGAAATGGCTCGATGCTGGAGTAATTTATCCTATATCTGACAGCGCATGGGTAAGTCCAGTGCAAGTGGTACCCAAAAAGGGTGGTATGACAGTGGTGACCAACGAAAGGAACGAGCTCATTCCTTCTAGAACAGTTACTGGGTGGAGAATCTGCATTGACTATCGCAAGTTGAACAAGGCAACCAGAAAAGACCACTTCCCGTTGCCATTTCTAGATCAGATGTTGGATAGACTTGCAGGGCACAACTACTACTGTTTCCTGGATGGCTACTCAGGGTATCATCAGATTGCGATAGCGCCATAAGATCAGGAAAAGACAACATTCACCTGCCCTTTCGGTACATTTGCATTCAGAAGGATTCCATTCCGGGTTTGCAATGCACCTGCGACCTTTCAGAGGTGTATGATGGCAATTTTCTCAGACATGGTGGAGAGGACCATAGAGATTTTTATGGATAATTTTTCGGTCTTTGGAGCATCGTTCGATGAATGTTTGGGGCACTTGGAAGCAGTGTTAAACCGATGTGAATAATCTAACTTTGTGCTAAACTGGGAGAAGTGTCATTTCATGGTAACAGAAGGGATTGTCCTGGGATACAAAATATCAAACCAAGGTATTGAGGTAGACAAAGCAAAGATTTCAGTAATCGAAAATCTACCACCTCCAGTGTCAACAAAAGGAGTCAGAAGCTTCCTTGGGCATGCGGGGTTCTATAGAAGATTCATCAAGGATTTTTCAAAAGTCTCAAAGCCCATTTCCACCTTGCTAATGACGGGGGTTGCTTTTGACTTCAATAAGGAATGCTTGACCACGTTTCAGACACTCAAGGAGAAGCTTATTTCAGCACCCATAGTCGTTGCACCAAACTGGGAGCTCCCATTTGAACTGATGTGCGATGCAAGTGATTATGCAGTGAGAGCAGTGCTTGGACAGAGAATCGACAAGGTATTTAGATCCATTTACTATGCTAGTAAAACTCTGAATGACGCACAGTTAAATTACGCAACTACAGAAAAAGAATTGATAGCAATAGTGTATGCATTTGAGAAATTCAGGCCATACTTAATTGGAAATAAGGTGATAGTATACACTGACCATTCTGCCATAAAGTACTTGATGACAAAGAAGGATGCAAAACCTCGCCTCATTCGATGGGTCTTGCTACTACAAGAATTCGACGTGGAAATTCGTGACAAGAAAGGGACAGAGAATTCAGTTGCAGACCACTTGTCAAGGCTGGAGAACACAGAGATCCAGAACACCAAGGATGTGCAGATAAATGATCACTTTCCAGACGAGCAACTGTTTCAAGTAAGTGCGAATTTTAATTTACCTTTTGTCACAACCCATTCCCGGGTCCGCGACTGGTGCCTTACCCCGGGCACCCTAGTGATACAACATCAGAGAAAATCAGTGGAAATAAAATCAAAGACATGAAATAATAGATTAACATAAGAACAGGCTAACCAAAACGGTTACCTTTCTGTATATAAACTAAAAACTTGAATAGTTAAATCCTTTTTACAAACCTTACTCACAACAGTACTACAGACCTCTAAGAATGAAATCAACTATGACGGGACAGGGCCCCGCCATACCCCCTGAATGTACAAAAGTATATGACCTCAGGGAACTGCCAAAGACAAAGCCTCCGAGAAATGGAGCTTTCCCGAACTAAACGGTGATCTAAGGCGCGGATCGCCAGTTACGTACCTCAACTGCGTCATGTAACGCGGCCTCGGGAGGTCAGTACAATAGGTACCAAGTATGTGAAACTGAAAATACTGTAATGAAATCATAATAGTCTATATAAAGCAGGAGACATGTATGACAACCAAAAATGTGTTTCACAAAGCCCGGCTAACAACAAGAGTAATGAACATCAACATTGTCTCTAAAAAGATACCATTTCACAATCTAAAACAATCGTGTCAAGTCAGGGACTCACGCCCTCAAAGTCATCACTCAAAATATAACAATGGGTCTCACGCCCACAACATCAATCACGCCCGTGGAATTCTTCCTCATCACGGCGATCATGATATAACAACACCAGAGAGTACACATGAACATCAGTCCCTACCTGTGCCATAAAACCGTATGGGGCAAGTACGAAGGCTAACTACCAGATACCAAAGCCGCATCATCAACCGACCGGGGCAAGTACGAAAACCAACTACTAAATACCAAAGCCGTACTAACAATACTATACAACTATACCACGGTTAACCGGCAAGACGGGCGTCTACGGATACCTCTGCGTCGTATGTCACCGACGGGAAATCTGAAGGCCAACTACCGATACCTCTGCATCACGAGACTTCGCCATAACACTGGCAAGGCAAGGCGGCTAACTACGGATACCTCCGCATCACGACAATGATCGGGCAAGTACGAAAACCAACCATCGGATACCGGCTGCGTCAAGAAACCTCGGAGAGCTAGTCCATGGAACAACACTATCAACAGGGAACGAACCCTCATCATGGCCGCATACCCGTGGACCATCCATCGAGAGACACGGTAACATAAGGATACCACACTTGCACAACAAGGCTATCACAAACAAACATAGGCAAGTTACTCACACTCAAGGTACTTTCATTTTATGCCAAAAATCCGGGTTTTAACCCCGAAGTACTACATACTTTCATTCTTTCAAAAAGACATCATTTTTACGTAAAAGCCACACGATACTAATACTCGTAGTATTAAAGCACGTTTTCTTTTCAAACCAAATTACTACACCTTCAAAGAATCTTTACAAGGCCTTTAAAATCAAATATACTTTTAAAAACCCAAGTAACTCACTCTTTTCAAAACAAGTAACCCATACTTTTAAATCAAGTTACTTCCCTTTTTCCGAAATCAAGTCGTTTATAAGTCAAGTCTCTTATCTTTCAAAATCAAGTCGTTTAGCTTTCAAAACCAAATCAAGACAATGCTCACATTTCCGCAATCAAGATAACTTTATTCTTTTATAGACCAAGTACCTATTACTCACGAATGAGGTTTTACGACTTTTTAACATAATTCAAGTCCTTAACATTTTCCAACAAGTCACTTAACCAGAATTAAGTCAAGGACATAAAAGGGAAATCAACTCCTTCAACACACGTGCGTCTACCGCACTATATATATGTATTTCAAAAATATCATGCTCAAGAGAATAGGAAGAATCACATACCTCCTCGGCTAAATCCACTTGCCAAGTCGGATATGTCGCGCGCGGAGTGTCAACCTATAATAGTCAAAACACGCCTATCAACTTCTAGTTTTACGTGGGATTCTTCTAAGTAAGACTTCTCTTAGTCTACGAAAAATTGGCGATTTCCCCGTTTCTACTCAATTCTCCACCTTTTTCAAGGCGATAATAGTAACCAACATACGCCATAAATAAGGTGCAATAATTCGAAATTAAAGAAGGGATAACACGCCAAACTAACGCGATTAACAATCTCTCCTTCATAACAACAATAATAAAAGAAGGGGATAACACGCTCAAACGAAACGCGATTAACAATCTCTCCTTCATAACAACAATAATAAAAGAAGGGGATAACACTCCCAAACGGAACGCGATTAACAATCTCTCCTTCATAACAACAATGTAAATATGGTCCAAAGTAAATACAGTCCAAAGTAGATACGGTCCAAAGTAGATACGATCCTTAAGTTGGGGTCCTTGGCCAACTTTTACAATTTTACTTATCCAATTACTTCATTAGTCCTTCAACTTTTATTCCAATCTTTATATAAGTTATAGTTTCTTTGTTGTTAACTTCTTAGTAAGTAATGGATACATTTTTACCATTTTAATGGATAATATGTCAATTCTCCTTTTAATATCTTAACAAGATACAAATCTTTCTTTATATCTTATAGTCCATAATATACTTCCACTATATGTATAATATCTATATATACCTAATAATCAACTTCACAAAGAGGTTAAGGTTCATTACCTCAAAATAGCCCAAAAAAAAACGTGATTGTCCAGATTTTTAGCCACTGTTTCGTCAGCTGAACTTGTAACGTCTATAACTCTCTACTACAGTGTCCTATCGACGAGCGGTTTGTTGCGTTGGAAAATAGACTCGACGAACTTAATGTTAGGCTTTTGAAACACCCAAACACTCCTAATATGCTAGGAGATATTCCCTTCCAAATTTGACTAAAAATCTGCCCAAAACAGTCCCGAAAATCTGCCCACTCTCGGCCAAGGGGGTGTTTTTGAGACTAGGGGTGTGAAATCTTGTCTAACTCTTGGTTAATAATCTTCCTAATACATTAAGGAAGAACACTTATAAGTTTAAGAATTTTTGGACAACATTTGGTTAAGGGGAGGGAGCAATTGACGAGAGCAACTAAGAAGGAGGGAGAGGGAAATATTTGCAAGTCTTGAAATGTTCTAAGTGTGGAAGATTTTCATCAACTAGAGGGGTTTATATAGGACAACCAAGGGTTAGGATGAAAACATGTGTATGGTAGAGATTTAGGATGTAGGTTTCTTTGTACACTTGTCCCACAAATGCCATGCAAGACCATGCAAGACTTTGACCATTTGACTTGCCCACTAATGGCACCAAAATCGTCCAACATGGCTCTTGGGTGACACATGTCGTCCTCCAATTGGTCAAAAATATTTCATCTCTCGGAAAAATCCATAATTGGTTAAAATATCGAAAACGTAAAATTTCCTTCACAAGGTTCGGAATACTTTTCGTCGGAAAACAATTCTTTCATTCTTACCCTAATTAGGGTTTACACAATCGTACGTACGTCATCACATACATATTCCGGAACTACGGGATATAACATTCTCCCCCCCTTAGAAACATTTGTCCCGAATGTTCCTTCTAAGTCTCCAAGCACACGCGCCGGTAGTCTTCACTACTATACTTACCAAACCAATCATGCCACCAATGGCCATAGTATAACATACGCGTAAAAACTCAAATCCAAGCCTACGAGAAGTCATCTCTAGAGCGTATACAACACTATTAGCTCCCACCCAAGGTCTAAAGGATACTCCCTTCGCATCTTTACTTCATTAAAGGAACACTTCTATCTTCTTAACACATCTTCGCCTCTTTTCTTACTCGTCGTACCCTCCTCGTATACTCGAACTCTTTCTAGTATACGTACCATACTTCAGTCATCGCTTCGGTTTCCAAAACTTTGGAGTTACTACCTCCTCACTTGGTCATTCTACTAGCCTTACATTCCTCTAAGGCCATTCCCGACCTTCACGATCCGATTCTGGTCGAACACATCCGCGAACTCGTACGATGGTTACCTAAACTTGGGCCTAACACCCTCGTGACCCTATCATCTGGCGGGACCACCCCAAAACTGACCCCATCTCATTCCGGGCTGCGGGTTGACCCGCGATCTAGCCTCAACCCGACCCATTATCGCTCTAAACTTTTGTTCCCGTCCGGGACAATCTTACTATTCTCGTCATGAAAATTACCACTTTTCTCTTGCTCGACCTATGGAATTATCCCACAATACTTCTCACGCATACCAATCACTTCGATAAGGACTAACTGAAAAATCTTTTACTCAAGACGGCCTTACATCTAAGGTCCCAACTGTTATAATATTCTAAGGCTCACAATTTCCCTGCCCCTAAACTTACCTTTTCAACTAACCATGTTTTCTAAATCACAATTTTATACAGTGCTATCCAAACATAACACTTTAACATAAAATCATCATATCACGCATACAAATCTCTAGAGGGTTAAGGATATACCTTTGACTACTGCTTCCCTCTAATCATAGTCCCACTGCAGGCGATGTATAGCACAACCTCCGAACCAAAGACGACACTCCCTTATGGATTTTACCACAACGGCCACACCGAGGTAAGGGTGGCCTCATCCGGCTAGTACCCCCACTCCCGAAACTCAAACCATGGAGCTCGACTGCCTCGAATACCCCGACGCCCCAAGACGGGAGAACTACTCAATCGGCGGAGGGCATAACTAGCTCACGAGGCCGCTCGCCTCGAAAGTCACCAAAGGACCTCATTGCTCGCCCTCTTCGCTGATCTCGTTATTCCGCCGACCTCTACGCCTCACACCCAAGTGCATAAGCTCGCACGCGGCAATATCCATGCCCTACCAAGAGCTATTCCCGCAACTCTCTGCTAAGTAGTCATCGAGTCCTGTGACATATCGGTGCACTCTATCCTCCATGTTAGCCACTAAAGCGGGGACGTACCGAGCCAATGAGTCAAACTCTACATTGTACTCCCGGACCATCCGCCCGTTCTGCCTCAACACCAAAAATCTATCGGCCCGAGCCCTCCTCATCTGTGGCGGCAAGAAATGGGCATGAAATGCCCCGGAGAACTCGCCCCAAATCGCCGAGGCGCATGCTCCCGACAGCTCCCATGAATCAAACCACGATCGCAGATCACGCAGCCGATGCGAACCTAAGACCACCGACTCGGTCTCCAAGCTTGATCACTTTACGATCCACAGAATCGCTTGATGAACTCTCGCGATCATCTCGTGCCTCGACCCATAGAACTCAAGCGGGCCGCAACTCGTGAAGTCACGTAGTCTCAAACTATCCGACCGGGTGAACTAGGGTGCTACGGAATCGTTGTTCACCTAACCTCGTGCCTAGCTACGATCCTGGCTAATAACTAGGCCATCTCCTTGTAGCCCATATCCTCCGCTCCATGCTGTGTAACTGGAGGCTCAGGTATCGCGGTCTCAGTAGCCGCTGCTGCCGCCCCGAACTCTGCTGGGGTGGCAACATCGTGGAACTCGCCGTCTGAAACATCTCCTCGTAAAGATGGCCTCGGGCTCAGTAACTCGGCCCTACTAGCGGCCTCCTCGCCGCCGCTCTTCGGGCTCGCTGCCTGCAGGCATAATCGTACATAAGAATACGTTAGAGGGAGTCCAACTTATAACACAACTCTAAGGCACGATCTCAGAGTGAGAAGAATGGAAATCAATCCTAAATGTCCTGCAGCCTCCTGATTATAGATGTGGTGCACAACACACCGATAATCTAGACTCTACTAGACACGGTCTGTAGACACTTTCCGAGGACTAACTGCTCTGATACCACTTTTGTCACAACCCATTCTCGGGTCCGCGACTGGTGCCTTACCCCGGGCACCCTAGTGATACAACATCAGAGAAAATCAGCGGAAATAAAATCAAAGACATGAAATAATAGATTAACATAAGAACAGGCTAACCAAAACGGTTACCTTTCTCAGATATAAACTAAAAACTCAACAGCTTAAATCATTTTACAAACCTTACCCACAACAAGATTTCTGCACTCTAAGAATGAAATCAACTATGACGGACAGTGGCCCCGCCATACCCCGAATGTACTAAAGTATATGACCTCGTGGAACTGCACTAAAAGACAAAGCCTCCGAGAAATGGAGCTTTCCAGAATCAACGGTGATCCTAAGAGCGCGGATCGCAAGTTACGCACTCAACTCGCAGATTTAACGCACTCGGGCGAGGTCGCATAACAGTACCAAGTATGTGAAATCAAAATATCAGAATGAAATCATAATAGTCTATATAAAGGCGAGACATGTATGACAATCAAAATGCGTTTCACAAAGCCCGCTAACAACAAGAGTAATGAACATCAACATTGTCTCTAAAAAGATACCATTTCACAATCTAAAACAATCGTGTCAAGTCGTGACTCACGCCTCAAAGTCATCACTCAAAATATAACAGGTCTCACGCCCACAACATCAATCACGCCGTGGAATTTCTTCATCACCGCAGCCTATGATATAACAACACCGTGGAGTACATGAACATCGTGCCCTACTGCGCTATAAAACCGCACGGCAAGTACGGCTACTAACTACCGTGATACCAAAGCCGCATCATCACTGCATCGGCAAGTACGAAGCCAACTACTAGATACCAAAGCCGTACTAACAATACTATACAACTATACCACGGTTAACCGGCAAGACGGGCGTCGCCTACCGATACCTCTGCGCCATGTCGCCGACGGCAAGTACGGCCAACTACCGATACCTCGCATCACGAGACTTCGCCATAACACCGACCGGCAAGTACGGCTAACTACCGGATACCTCCGCATCACGACAATGACCGGCAAGTACGAAACCAACTACCGGATACCACCGCATCAAGAAACCTCACGGAGAGCTAGTCCACGGAACAACACTATCAACAGTGGAACGAACCTCATCATGGCCGTGATACCCGTGGACCATCCATCGAGATACACGGTAACATAAGGATACCACACTTGCACAACAAGGCTATCACAAGCAAACATAGGCAAGTTACTCACACTCAAGGTACTTTCATTTTATGCCAAAAATTCGGGTTTTAACCCCGAAGTACTACATACTTTCATTCTTTCAAAAAGACATCCTTTTTACGTAAAAGCCACACGATACTAATACTCGTAGTATTAAAGCACGTTTTCTTTTCAAACCAAATTACTACACCTTCAAAGAATCTTTACAAGGCCTTTAAAATCAAGTATACTTTTAAAAACCCAAGTAACTCACTCTTTTCAAAACAAGTAACCCATATTTTTAAATCAAGTTACTTCCCTTTTTCCGAAATCAAGTCGTTTATAAGTCATGTCTCTTATCTTTCAAAATCAAGTCGTTTAGCTTTCAAAACCAAATCAAGACAATGCTCACATTTCCGCAATCAAGATAACTTTATTCTTTTATAGACCAAGTACCTATTACTCACGAATGAGGTTTTACGACTTTTTAACATAATTCAAGTCCTTAACATTTTCCAACAAGTCACTTAACCAGAATTAAGTCAAGGACACAAAAGGGAAATCAACTCCTTCAACACACGTGCGTCTACCGCACTATATATATGTATTTCAAAAATATCATGCTCAAGAGAATAGGAAGAATCACATACCTCCTCGGCTAAATCCACTTGCCAAGTCGGATATGTCACGCGCGGAGTGTCAACCTATAATAGTCAAAACACGCCTATCAACTTCTAGTTTTACGTGGGATTCTTCTAAGTAAGACTTCTCTTAGTCTACGAAAAATTGGGCAAAGACTTCCGCTTTCTACTCAATTCTCCACCTTTTTCAAGGCCCGATAATAGTAACCAACATGCCATAAATAAGGTGCAATAATTCTGAAATTAAAGAAGGGGATAACACGCCCAAACGGAACGCGATTAACAATCTCTCCTTCATAACAACAATAATAAAAGAAGGGGATAACACGCCCAAATGGAACGCGATTAAAAATCTCTCCTTCATAACAACAATAATAAAAGAAGGGGATAACACGCCCAAACGGAATGCGATTAACAATCTCTCCTTCATAACAACAATGTAAATATGGTCCAAAGTAAATACAGTCCAAAGTAAATACGGTCCAAAGTATATACGGTCCTTAAGTTGGGGTCCTTGGCCAACTTTTACAATTTTACTTATCCAATTACTCCATTAGTCCTTCAACTTATATTCCAATCTTTATATAAGTTATAGTTTCTTTGTTGTTAACTTCTTAGTAAGTAATGGATACATTTTTACCATTTTAATGGATAATATGCCAATTCTCCTTTTAACATCTTAACAAGATCCAAATCTTTCTTTATATCTTACAGTCCATAATATACTTCCACTATATGTATAATATCCATATATACCTAATAATCAACTTCACAAAGAGGTTAAGGTTCATTACCTCAAAATAGCCCAAAAAAAAACGTGACTGTCCAGATTTTTAGCCACTGCTTCGTCAGCTGAACTTGTAACGTCGATAACTCTCTACTCCAGTGTCCTATCGACGAGCGGTTTGTTGCGTTGGAAACTAGACTCGACGAAATTCATTTTAGGCTTTTAAAACACCCAAAAACTCTTAATATGCTAGGAGATAATCCCTTCCAAATTTGACTAAAAATCTGCCCAAAACAGTCCCGAAAATCTGCCCACTCTCGGCCAAGGGGGGGTTTTTGAGGCTAGGGGTGTGAAATCTTGTCTAACTCTTGGTTAATAATCTTCCTAATACATTAAGGAAGAACACTTATAAGTTTAAGAATGTTTGGACAACATTTGGTTAAGGGGAGGGAGCAATTGACGAGAGCAACTAAGAAGGAGGGAGAGGGAAATATTTGCAAGTCTTGAAATGTTCTAAGGGTGGAAGATTTTCATCAACTAGAGGGGTTTATATAGGACAACCAAGGGTTAGGATGAAAACATGTGTATGGTAGAGATTTAGGATGTAGGTTTCTTTGTACACTTGTCCCACAAATGTCATGCAAGACCATGCAAGACTTTGACCATTTGACTTGCCCACTAATGGCACCAAAATCGTCCAACATGGCTCTTGGGTGACACGTGTCTCCCTCCAATTGGTCAAAAATATTTCGTCTCTCGGAAAAATCCATAATTGGTTAAAATATCGAAAAGATAAAATTTTCTTCACAAGGTTCGGAATACTTTTCGTCGTAAAACAATTCTTTCATTCTTACCCTAATTAGGGTTTACACAATCGTACGTACGTCCTCACATACATATTCCGGAACTACGGGGTATAACATTCTCCCCCCCTTAGAAACATTCGTCCCGAATGTTCCTTCTAAGTCTCCAAGCACACGCGCCGGTAGTCTTCACTACTATACTTACCAAACCAATCATGCCACCAATGGCCATAGTATAACATACGCGTAAAAACTCAAATCCAAGCCAACGAGAAGTCATCTCTAGAGCGTATACAACACTATTAGCTCCCACCCAAGGTCTAAAGGATACTCCCTTCACATCTTTACTTCATTAAAGGAACACTTCTATCTTCTCAACACATCTTCGCCTCTTTTCTTACTCGTCGTACCCTCCTCGTATACTCGAACTCTTTCTAGTATACGTACCATACTTCAGTCATCGCTTCGGTTTCCAAAACTTTGGAGTTACTACCTCCCCACTTGGTCATTCTACTAGCCTTACATTCCTCTAAGGCCATTCCCGACCTTCACGATCCGATTCTGGTCGAACACATCCGCGAACTCGTACGATGGTTACCTAAACTTGGGCCTAACACCCTCGTGACCCTATCATCCAAGTGACCACCCCAAAATCGACCCCATCTCATTCCGGCTGCGGGTTGACCCGCGATCTAGCCTCAACCCGACCCATTATCGCCTAAACTTTTGTTCCGTCCGACAATCTTACTATTCTCGCCATGAAAATTACCACTTTTCTCGCTCGACCTATGGAATTATCCCACAATACTTCTCACGCATACCAATCACCCGATATGACTAATCAAAATCTTTTACTCAAGACGGCCTTACATCTAAGGTCCCAACTGTTATAATATTCTAAGGCTCACAATTTCCCTGCCCCTAAACTTACCTTTTCAACTAACCATGTTTTCTAAATCACAATTTTATACAGTGCTATCCAAACATAACACTTTAACATAAAATCATCATATCACGCATACAAATCTCTAGAGGGTTAAGGATATACCTTTGACTACTGCTTCCCTCTAATCATAGTCCTGCCCTGCAGGGCGCATGTATAGCAACCTCCCGAACCAGCACGACACTCCCCCTTATGGATTTTACCACAACGGCCACACCGAGGTAAGGGTGGCCTCATCCGGCTAGTACCCCCACTCCCGGAGCTCAAACCATGGAGCCACGACTGCCTCGAATACCCCGACGTCCCAAGATCGGGAGAACTACTCAATCGCGCGGAGGGCATAACTAGCTCACTGAGGCCGCCGCTCGAAAGTCACCAAAGGACCTCGCTCGCCTCTTCTCGTTGATCTTGGTTATTCCGCCGACCTCTACGCCTCACACCCAAGTGCATAAGCTCGCGGCAATATCCATGCCCGGCAAGAGCTATTCCTGCAACTCTCGCTAAGTAGTCATCGAGTCTGTGACATATCGGTGCACTCTATCCTCCATGTTAGCCACTAAAGCGGGACGCATCGCCAATGAGTCAAACTTACATTGTACTCCGGACCGCCCGCCTGCTCGCCAACACCAAAAATCTATCGGCCCGAGCCCTCCTCATCTGTGGCGGCAAGAAATGCCCCGGAAAACTCGTCCCAAACTGCTGGAGGCGCATGCTCCCCCCGGGACAACTCCCATGAATCAAACCAGACGACTGCAGTATCACGCAGCCGATGCGAACCTAAGACCACCGACACGGTCTCCGGCTTGATAACTCTACGATCCGCAGAATCGCCGGATGAACTCTCGCGATCATCCTCGTGCCTCACCCATAGAACTCGCGGGTCAGAACTCGTGAAAGTCCCGTAGTCTCAAACTATCCGATCTCGTGAACTACGGGTGCACGAATCGTTGTCTCCTATCTCGTGCCTAGCTACGATCTCGCTAATAATCGCCATCTCTCAGTAGCCCATATCCTCCGCTCTCCAGCCGTAATCGAGGCTCGTGTATCGCGGTCTCGAGCTGGCCGCCGCCCGAACTCGCTGGGTGGCGACGTCATGAAACTCGCCGTTCAAACATCTCTCGTAAAGATTGGTCTGTGGCCTCAGAATCTCGGCCCTACTAGCAGCCTCCTCTCACGCTTTGCCTTCTGCTCGCCGCTGCGTGCAGGCATAACTGGTACATAAGAATACGTTAGAGGGAGTCCAACTTATACCACAACTCTAAGGCACGATCTCAGAGTGAGAAGAATGGAAACCAAACCTAATTGTCCTGCAGCCTCCTGATTATAGATGTGGTGCACAACACACCGATAATCAAGACTCTACTAGACACTGGCCTCAGACACTTTCGAGGACTAATCGCTCGATACCACTTTTGTCACAACCTGCCTCGGTCCGCGATCGTGCCTTACCCCGGGCACCCTAGTGATACAACATCATAGAAAATCAGCGGAAATAAAATCAAAGACATGAAATAATAGATTAACATAAGAACAGGCTAACCAAAACGGTTACCTTTCTGTATATAAACTAAAAACTTGAATAGTTAAATCCTTTTTACAAACCTTACCCACAACAAAGATTACTGCACTTCTAAGAATGAAATCAACTATGACGGGACAGGGCCCCGCCATACCCCCTGAATGTACAAAAGTATATGACCTCAGGGAACCGTACCAAAAGACAAAGCCTCCGGAGAAATGGAGCTTTCCCAGAACTGAACAGTGATCCTAAGAGCGCGGATCAGCAAGCTACGTACCTCAACCTGCGGCATGAACGCAGCCCCCCGAAAGAGGTCAGTACAACAGGTTCCAAGTATGTGAAACTGAAAATAATGTAATGAAATCATAATAGTCTATATAAAGCAGGAGACATGTATGACAACCAAAAATGTGTTTCACAAAGCCCGACTAACAACAAGAGTAATGAACATCAACATTGTCTCTAAAAAGATACCATTTCACAATCTAAAACAATCGTGTCAAGTCAGGGACTCACGCCCTCAAAGTCATCACTCAAAATATAACAATGGGTCTCACGCCCACAACATCAATCACGCCCGTGGAATTCCTTCCTCACCGCGGCATGCATGATATAACAACACCAGGGAGTACACATGAACATCAGGCCCTACCTGTGCCATAAAACCGTACGGCGCAAGTACGAAGGCTAACTACCAGATACCAAAGCCGCATCATCAACAAACCGGGGCAAGTACGAAAGCCAACTACTAGATTCCAAAGTTGTACTAACAATACTATACAACTATACCACGAAGCTGACTGGGGCAAGTACGAAGGCCGTCTACCAGATACCTGCGTCGTATCACCGACGGCAAATCTGGCCAACTACGGATACCTCTGCGTCACAAGACTTCGCCATAACACCGACCGGCAAGTACGGCTAACTACGGACCTCCTGCATCACGACAATGACCGGCAAGTACGAAAACCAACTGGGATACCGGCTGCGTGAAGAAACCTCATGGAGAGCTAGTCCATGGAACAACACTATCAGCGAGAACGAACCTCATCATGGCGCATACGTGGACCATCCATCGAGAGACACGGTAACATAAGGATACCACACTTGCACAACAAGGCTATCACAAGCAAACATAGGCAAGTTACTCACACTCAAGGTACTTTCATTTTATGCCAAAAATCCGGGTTTTAACCCCGAAGTACTACAAACTTTCATTCTTTCAAAAAGACATCCTTTTTACGTAAAAGCCACACGATACTAATACTCGTAGTATTAAAGCACGTTTTCTTTTCAAACCAAATTACTACACCTTCAAAGAATCTTTACAAGGCTAAAATCAAGTATACTTTTAAAAACCCAAGTAACTCACTCTTTTCAAAACAAGTAACCCATACTTTTAAATCAAGTTACTTCCCTTTTTCCGAAATCAAGTCGTTTATAAGTCAAGTCTCTTATCTTTCAAAATCAAGTCGTTTAGCTTTCAAAACCACATTAAGACAATGCTCACATTTCCGCAATCAAGATAACTTTATTCTTTTATAGACCAAGTACCTATTACTCACGAATGAGGTTTTACGACTTTTTAACATAATTCAAGTCCTTAACATTTTCCAACAAGTCACTTAACCAGAATTAAGTCAAGGACATAAAAGGGAAATCAACTCCTTCAACACACGTGCGTCTACCGCACTATATATATGTATTTCAAAAATATCATGCTCAAGAGAATATGAAGAATCACATACCACCTCGGCTAAATCCACTTGCCAAGTCGGATATGTCGCGCGCGGAGTGTCAACATATAATAGTCAAAACACGTCTATCAACTTCTAGTTTTACGTGGGATTCTTCTAAGTAAGACTTCTCTTAGTCTACGAAAAATTGGGCAGCACTTCCCCCGTTTCTACTTAATTCTCCACCTTTTTCAAGGCCCGATAATAGTAACCAACATGCCATAAATAAGGTGCAATAATTCCGAAATTAAAGAAGGGGATAACACGCTCAAACGGAACGCGATTAACAATCTCTCCTTCATAACAACAATAATAAAATAAGGGGATAACACGCCCAAACGGAACGCGATTAACAATCTCTCCTTCATAACAACAATAATAAAAGAAGGGGATAACACGCCCAAACGGAACGCGATTAACAATCTCTCCTTCATAACAACAATGTAAATATGGTCCAAAGTAAATACAGTCCAAAGTAAATACGGTCCAAAGTAGATACGGTCCTTAAGTTGGGGTCCTTGGCCAACTTTTACAATTTTACTTATCCAATTACTTCATTAGTCCTTCAGCTTATATTCCAATCTTTATATAAGTTATAGTTTCTTTGTTGTTAACTTCTTAGTAAGTAATGGATACATTTTTACCATTTTAATGGATAATATGTCAATTCTCCTTTTAACATCTTAACAAGATCCAAATCTTTCTTTATATCTTATAGTCCATAATATACTTTCACTATATGTATAATATCCATATATACCTAATAATCAACTTCACAAAGAGGTTAAGGTTCATTACCTCAAAATAGCCCAAAAGAAAACGTGACTGTCCAGATTTTTAGCCACTGCTTCGTCAGCTGAACTTGTAACGTCGATAACTCTCTACTCCAGTGTCCTATCGACGAGCGGTTTGTTGCGTTGGAAACTAGACTCGACGAAATTCATTTTAGGATTTTGAAACACCCAAAAACTCCTAATATGCTAGGAGATATTCCCTTCCAAATTTGACTAAAAATCTGCCCAAAACAGTCCCGAAAATCTGCCCACTCTCGGCCAAGGGGGGGTTTTTGAGGCTAGGGGTGTGAAATTTTGTCTTACTCTTGGTTAATAATCTTCCTAATACATTAAGGAAGAACACTTATAAGCTTAAGAATTTTTGGACAACATTTGGTTAAGGGGAGGGAGCAATTGACGAGAGCAACTAAGAAGGAGGGAGAGGGAAATATTTGCAAGTCTTGAAATGTTCTAAGTGTGGAAGATTTTCATCAACTAGAGGGGTTTATATAGGACAACCAAGGGTTAGGATGAAAACATGTGTATGGTAGAGATTTAAGATGTAGGTTTATTTGTACACTTGTCCCACAAATGCCATGCAAGACCATGCAAGACTTTGTCCATTTGACTTGCCCACTAATGGCACCAAAATCGTCCAACATGGCTCTTGGGTGACACGTGTCGCCCTCCAATTGGTCCAAAATATTTCGTCTCTCGGAAAAATCCATAATTGGTTAAAATATCGAAAACGTAAAATTTCCTTCACAAGGTTCGGAATACTTTTCGTCGGAAAATAATTCTTTCATTCTTACCCTAATTAGGGTTTACACAATCGTACGTACGTCCGCACATACATATTCCGGAACTACGGAGTATAACACCTTGGAACGCTGATTTTGTTAATTTTCTTGCAGCTAAGGTAATACCCCCAGAATTGACAAGACAGCAAGTGACGAGGTTTTACTCCGAAGTAAAGCACTACTATTGGGAGGAGCCGATGTTATACAAACACTGTGCCGATCAAGTCATCAGGCGATGTATACCAGAGGAGGAGATGCACCAGATTCTCACTCATTGCCATACCCTACCATGTGGTGGACACTTTGGGGCATCAAGAACAGCGACAAAGGTACTGCAAAGCGGGTTCTATTGGCCAACACTTTTTAAGGATGCTCATGCCTTCGTGAAGAGATGTGATAGTTGTCAGAGAACAGGGAACATTTCAAGACGAAATGAAATGCCTTCACAAGGGATATTGGAAGTGGAACTATTTGATGTGTGGGGAATCGATTTCATGGGTCCATTCCCGCCGTCCTTTAGAAATCAATATATCCTTCTGGCAGTGGACTATGTGTCCAAATGGGTAGAAGCGATAGCAAAAGAAAACGACAAAGCGTGCAAAGATTCCTTCAAAAGAATATTTTCACAAGGTTCGGACTCAGGGCCATCATCGATGTGACGGAAGTCACTTTTGCAACAAGCAGCTGAATTCATTGCTTTCCCGATATGGAGTCTACCACCGCACCACAACTGCCTACCACCCTCAAGCGAATGGGCAAGCAGAAGTGTCAAATAGGGAAGTGAAGAGCATATTGGAAAAGACAGTGAATAGCTCAAGGAAAGATTGGTCTATCAAACTAGATGACGCACTGTGGGCAGATAGAACAACATTCAAAACACCAATAGGAATGTCACCATACAAGTTAGTTTTTGGTAAGGCATGTCATTTGCCAGTAGAGTTGGAACATAGAGTGTATTGGGCAATGAGGAATCTAAACATGGATTCCAAAGCAGCAGGGCAGAAGAGGCTACTACAGCTAAGCGAGTTGGATGAATTCAGGTACAACGCCTATGAGAATGCAAAGATCTACAAGGAACGAACGAAAGTATGGCACGACAAGAGGTTGATACCAAAAGACTTCCAAGAAGGACAACAAGTGCTCTTATTCAAATCAAGGTTAAAATTGTTTCCAGGCAAGTTAAAATCGCGTTGGACAGGACCATACACGGTGGTAAGAGTATTCCCATATGGTGCAGTTGAAGTAAAAGGGAGAGAGGGAGCCTCATTCAAGGTAAATGGACAGAGGTAAAACCATATTTGATCAATGAAATGGAATATATGAACTTAGTAACCTCTCTCACCCTAAAATGATAAGGAACTTGCGTCCGGCTAAAAGACGTTAAAGACAGCGCTAATTGGGAGGCAACCCAATGTATTTCAATTTATTTACTTTAATGCAATTAGTATTTACTTAGAATAGTCTCACGGAGGTAGTGCTATGTGTTGTGATGACAGGTGCAAGGCCAAGAACTTGGAGGGCGAAAACTGAAGATAAGTCAAGGATTTCCAGAAAAGCGGCAGAGCGCCGCGGCTCCTGTGAGCAGGCCGCGCCGTAAGATCGTAAGAGCGCAGATTTTTAGCCGCGCCAGCTGATGTGGCCGCGCGGCGAAAATCCTGAAATTAAACGACGCCCTAATCCGACGGCCCTTTCTCCAAATCAAAAATCCTGAGCCCCTCCCCTCTCACGGGATTCAATGCATTATCCACCGCCACCGCCACCATTTTAAACCAAGTCTGTAAGTGTCTTGTTTCTTTTATTGTCTTTGAGTCTTGCACACATTAGGGACAATGTGTGATTTAAGTTTGGGGGGTGTCTTATTGTTGTAGTATGTTTGAGTCTTTTTGAATTGTTTTGTGTATTTTTGAGTCATAATTTTTTTCTTTTTTGAGTCATAATTGTCTATCAAAGATCATGCATGTTGTAGTTACTAGAAACACCTAGTGAAGTAAGGTGGAATAATGTAATGGAATTAGAAGCAACTATCTAAATACTTAGGTTAGATATGCCAAAAACTCACGAAATCTGTCTATTTGGGGTTTTTTGCTTGAATTGTGCACGTTAAATAATTAAAACCTATGTGTATGATTGTTTGCTATTTGAGGCGAAATAGTTAGGATATGCATGTTAGGGAAATGACTTAGGCGTTTCTTTGTTAGCCAATTCTTACCACTCTTTTCTATCCCTGACATTAAAAATATCCCTAGTCAGCCCCGTTGAGCCTAAATATTAAACTTTTTCTTTGACACCCTATATTTCCACACATGTGCCATAATTAAAAATGTGAAATAGTTGGAATAGAATGTGTCAAAAAAAAGACAAAAAGAGCGAACAAGTTTGATGCACCCCAATAAAAAAGTAATAAGAAATAGGCAAAAGTCTAAGTTTGGGGGTGCTTGTTATTACAATACACTTCACGCTCTCAAAACAAAAGAGGGGAAAGATAGATATGAAGTGAAGAAAAGAAATCAAAAGAAAAGGGAAACATTGAAAAGCTAAAGAGCTTATGGTACACAAAATGAGCCTAAATGCCTAAGCCTACATTACAACCCTGAAAAGTCCTGAAGATCTCTTATATGCATATCCATGATTAGTGGAGAATAGCAAGTAAAAATGCCATAGGATTTTTGAAATTAATATGCATGATTCAGTATTTTGACTTCCATTAAGTATGATAAAAATTAGTTTGCGAAATATCTAGCTTAATGTGTTTAGAATGCTAAAATTTCATGCTATATGTTCCTGCATATTATTCTGCTAACCTTCATGTTTTTCTAAGTAACACCAATGCAGCAAAGTGATCAATGTCAGTGAGTCTTTCTATTTTCGTTTTTCATTGAGTCTTTATTTCTTTCTTTTAATCTTTGCTCGAGGGCGAGCAAAGGTTAAGTTTGGGGGTATTTGATCGGTGTATTTTATATACACTTTTTGAGTCGTTTTTAGTTAGTCTTTTGTCCATTTTTGTACAAATACGTGTCGTCTTAGGATAGATTTTCTTTCTTTTGAGTCAAATTGGTTAAAATGGCTCTTTGGCGGAAAAGGAGCGAAAAGAGGGCAAAAGTGGAGGTTCCACAGCTTAAAATAAGAGAAAGTGGCGAACCAGGCACGGACACGGGCCAGCGCCGCGGCGCCTCCAGCCAACAGAACCAGGCGCCCCGGCGCCCAACATTCAGAGGCGTGCAGAAGTTCCAGTACGCGCGCCTGCATGCAGAGTGCAGCCGCGCGCCAGAGCGTGACCGCGCACCGACGCGGGAAAAATCAGGTTTTAGACGAAATTATGGGTCAGGCCTGAAGGAAAACCTTAATGTCGGTTTGGAGGCTATAAAAAGAGAACCCTAGGCAGTTTTTAAGAGTTTCCTTCTTGCCAATAACACAACACATCTTGGAGTTCAAGATTGGAGACCATTATTTAGTAATTTCTTTTACTTTATTTCAGTTTTATGTTGGATATTGAATTAGTTCTTGTCATGTCTATGGCTAGGAACTAATTCTAATATAGGGATTTCCATGTCAATTCACTTGAACCTTATTTTATGAATTAATGCATGTTATGGTTGTTCTTCTTATTGTTGAGATTTATCCAATAGATGATTTGATTGCTTGGTAATTACTTGATCATTAATTATCATTATTTATATGATTTCTAATCAAACTCCGAAAGGAGGAGGTTGTGACTATGCTGTAGTTGGGTAGACATAGGTCGAATTGGGGATGAAAATACCTCAATTACTTGTGTAGCATTAATAGGGTTTTTGCTCTTAATCCTCCTATAGAGTCATCCTTATCACCGAAAGGTAGAAAGGAGCGCTACTGGGGTTGAGTGTTTATATAGTCTTAACGGGAGTATAAAATGAATTAGTAAACCCGCTATCTCCAAAAGGAGAAGAACCATAGTTAATTGCATTAATAAGTAATATAAGTGGATAGTTGAGGAGACTTGGAAGCCCTATTTTCATCATCACTGAAGTAAACACATAGTTAATTAGTCTTTATAATTGTTAGTTATAATCAACAACTCAAATATCGGTCACCAAATAGATAACAAAGAATAGAAGTTGGTACTTGAACACTAATCCCTGAGGACGATAACTCGGTCTTCAAAGACTATATTACTTGACTCGACAACGTGCACTTGCGTTAAAGTGTGTGCATTAAATCGCGCATCAGTTCTTGAATCTCTGTGTCCATAATTCATCACGTCTCTTAATGTGGTGTCTGTAGATCCAACGGCTACATGCTTCATTGAACTATCGTTGGCAACTTCAACTGCGGCAGGCTTTTAATCCTTTTGTCTGAAATAAGGACTCAAACAATAAATTGGTTAGATGTCACCTGAGTCAAGGGATGATCCTCTCTCCTTAAGACAAGATTGACCCAGTATACATGTTTTTACGTTAGTAGGGCAATAGTATCCCAAGATAAAATATCGGCTTATCTTCTTCGTAAAACACAACGAAGAAGATCTATCGAAGACGCAAATATGGAAATTGCTAAGAAAGGGTTGACTCAGAGATGTGTATGAACTTTGTGGTGTAACAAGTTTATGATCTCCTGAGATAATATGTTTGAGAAGTGTGTAAGACTTTCTTTGAAATGAAGTGAATGTTAGGCACATAAAAATCTGAAGTAAAGAGCATGTTAGACACCTATAAAATCTGAACCACAAAGGCATCAATTTATAGGTGAAAAGATGCCTCTTCACTTGCAATGTGAATGTCTCTTCACTTGCAATGTGAATGCCTCTTCATTTTCAGGTTCATTGAGCCAAGTAACGAGTGTGTGAACACACTCAAAACAAGGACTCACATAATGTAGGTTCATCCTTCCAAAACCCAACACAAATGTCAAGAGAAACCTCAACCTTCGCTCTGATTCACCGCCGGAAGCATCGCGACTGATCGATCAGCCATGGGCGCCTAGAAACCAGAGCCTTACTGCCCAAAGGGCGCCGTGATGCTCTAAGGAGGCGCCGTGGCACTCCACCACCGCGGCTCAGTCTGTCCGGCGTCGCGACCCTTTACGGCTCCGCGGTCCGACCCGTTCCATCTTACACTTCGCACAATCCTTTCTTCGTTAACCAACGTGGAATATAGATTATTGTCTACAATAACCGTCCAATGTCTCAAACACGTTACTCTTACGTGTGTCAATATCTCTTTCACTACTTAAATTTATGATATTTAGCCCCACGTGTGAACGTGTGTGAAAACAATGTTTCCGACGTGCTGCGCGTCTTATGTTTGATTCATAAATGACGGGATAAACTTATTCCTCCGTTAGTAAAATTTCCAACAATCCTCTCTTGAAAGAGATGTTGGTGCACACACATCGTGCCACTTTTAGCAATCTTCCGACGGAAAAATATTGCATCGGGAGAGGTAGCGCTTGGCCTTGAACCCTTCCCTAGTCGAATACCATAGGACATATTTACTGTGCGGTGAACGTGATGTCTTGAACCGTCAGTGTTTAGTATATTCCAAGACAAAGATAAAGACACAATACATTACCTTATTTGTTTCTTCTTATAGCTCTGCCCGTTTTGGTCGTGGACATTTTCTTGGATTCTTAAGTGCGTTCATTTGAGGCGGTCTGTCCTCGAACTTCAGTAGGTGATCTCCTACAAGGTACACTGCTATACCCCACTCCACGAGTATTAGGAATCATTAAAAGTTTCCCAAACCTTAACCTCAAATGCTGAGGATCATTAAAAGGTTTAGAAACTTAACCTTTACCTAGTCTGCAGGTAGCACTTTTAAAGTCTATCGCGGGATGGCTATTGGACTTATGTTTCTTAATAGAAATCATTATCCGAGGTGCTCTTGCTTTCACCGAAGTTTTCTACTGAAACTGGTTACAACTTAGTTTTCCCATTAAACCAAATTCTTGGGATCTCCAGTCAGTATGGTTGGGTTACCACCGTAAAATTTTGTATGTATTGAGTTTTCAGCACATTCTCCTAGACCGGTAGAACTCTTGATCTTTTGGGTAGGCCCTTAATTAACGGGTCCATGATATTCTCCTTTGATTTAACGTAATCGATGGAGATGATACCCGTGGTGATCAACTGCCTAACAGTCTTATGTTTCTGACGAATATGTCGAGATGCCGTCATCCGTGCCCTTCCAGAAGCCAATTGGCTTACCACAGTGTGTAACTGCCGAAGGCACCGGTTCCTCCCGATAAGGGACTTCCTCTAAGGTGTAGCAAAGTTACTCAACTTCTTTCATGCTTTGTATAAAGCGAAAGACTCTGATTCCCTCACGAATCGGCCGATGCAAGTTTTCTTAGAGGATTTTATAAGATACACCATACTCATCCTCTTGTGGCTATGGTGTTCTTCATATCCGATGTCCAGTTTGCATCGATGTGTTCTCCCAGAACGACCGGACATCCGGAATACCATAATCCATAGATTAGTGAATATCTCAGATATCGTCATATTTGTCTTAGTGACATTCAATGATTGTTTCCCAGATCATGAGTGAACCTTGTTCAACTGGTTGATTTGGCAAGCGATATCAGGTCGAGTGTAGTTATACGTTGGACTATCTGAGACTTGTGCATATCGCTCCTGGTATATGGGTGCACCATGATTCTAGTCAATTTTATGACTTCTATCCATTGGTGACTTCAACGATACTGTCAATCTACAACATGTTGACACTCAATTTTGACCCATCTTTTGACTATTTGTTGCAATTTTAAGTATTTTTTGACACAATATTTTTTATCAATATTTTCTGCATTTTTATACCATAATCATATATTTTTTAATATTCTATGCAAAAAAGGCATCGCATTTTTTTAATTTAATTAATCATTAAGCATTCTACAAATATTATATTCATATCATCTTTTATTTTAAATAATTTATATTTTAAACACTTTGTTTTGATTAATAAACCCCTTTTTATAATTTTTAAATTACAACCCAAAATATTATCTACCCACCAAAATAAAAGCCCAAAAAATCATCCCCTTTTTTAAAAAATTTCGGATCGGTCAATCCCAATCCATTGGCCCAGCCGTCTCCCCCTTGTCCCTTAGCCCATATCCTATTTCACCCTTTCCCCCCTAAAACTAAACCTAACCTAAAAATCTCTATAAAATAAAATATTACTCTCATTCTAAAGGGAGACCTCACTTAGCCGCGCATCTAAAAGACTCCCCCTCCCCTTTATTTTTTAAACTTTCCATTCCTCTCTAAACCAGTTGAACCACCACTATCCCTCTCTCCTCTTTCTCATACCCCACTACTCTCTTCACCCCAATCCCAACCCATCGGCGAACCACCATCACTCTGGCGAACAACCCACTGCTCACACACACACATACCATCATCGACCTCCTCTCCAAATCAAACCACCACGGTGGCATAGCTCCGGCGTGCCTCGCCGTGGAAGCGACGCCGTCGTTCCCCCCTTTTTTGTTGTTTTATGGCCATAAAATATGTTGGAACTCCGGCGACGCTGGTTGTTTCCCTTCTCTTGCGTTGATGTATGTTTGTTGGTTATTGACGAACTGTTTTCTTTTCGTAACTGGCCGGAGTTTTAAACTCATGCGAGCTTTATTTTGGGCTTTATTCTTTATGTTTGTTGTCTTATTTACTAATCGGACTGATTTTTGGAGTTTTGGTACTCCGTCAGATTTATATTCCTTCGGACCCGTTTTGCTTTGTTTGTTGCCAGATTTTTTGTGATGTTGGGGCAACTAACCGGAGTTTAAAAACTCCGACGACCTCTGTTGGCTATTTATTTGTCCATTTGTCATTTTGGGTTGTTTTGCCAGATTTTGTGACGTTGGGGTAACTAACCAGAGTTTAAAAACTCCGATGACCTCTGTTGGCTTTATTTCTGGAATCAGCTCGTTGGTTTTGGTTAACTGGACTGATTTGCACGATTTTTGGGATATCGCCAAAAAATTTTAAACTCCGCGATACCAATTTTCCTGTCTGCTTTCTGACGCCATCGTTCGCGAATATTGGCCACTGCTTGTACTGTCTTCTGATACTAGTCTGACTGATTTTTTCGGGGCATTGTTTAAACTGATTTTGCACTAGTTGGGGGTTGCTCCGGCGACGTTTTGATCTTTCCGATGGTAATATGTTTCCGGCGAACTTGCTGATGTTGTTTCCACTAGTTTCAGAGACCATTTTGTTCACTGTTTTCCTATTACTGTTACCGTTCCGTTGGATTTTGGCCTAATTTTTTGACAATTATGCCCCTTTTTTTTATTAAAATAATTGAAACTTATGCTACACACTGAAAAGAACATATGCTATATTGTTGGTATTTTATTGATATCGAACATGATACTACACTGGCCGATGAAAAAGTTATCCGTCGATTTTTAAGCCTCCACAGTTGCAAAGACGGAATAAAATCTTTGGGCAATGATAATTTCTTCCACTTACATCGGATGCCAACATGCGCTGGCAGGGCGAATTTTCGCAGCCAGACTTGTTTAGGATGTCCCATTTTTTTATATATCTGAGCCCTCCGTATTCAAAACGTTTACTATTTTGTGCGGATCCAAAGATTTTATTATATTTTAATATTTCTAACTTTTTGTTCTTGACAGCTTGTGAAGAATGCATGAAAAGGGCTAAAGGAGACAAGACACCCTTCAGAGTTTTATTTTTGTTTGTTGTATTTAATTTCAGTTTTACTTTTATTCTTTATTGTATTTTATTGTATTTATAATTATTGCGATATTTAGAATATGAACACTTAGAACTAATAATTAAAAAGAATAGATAAAAATCGGGAACCACTAGTTTATTCATTTTCTTTAAAGTATATATATCTTTTTAAGTACATATATTTCTAAAGCGTGATAGATAATTAACCTAGGTTTGATCGGATAACCGCAAGTTAGCGGATCTTAAAGGATGTCTAACCCCTTCCCTTTAGGATAATAAAGAACCCTGATCCAGAATCTCATTAATTTCGCAGACCATTAAATGAAGATCAATTGCAGTATTTTTATTTCAATAGTTCAAGTGTCCTAATTCACTTAACTAATTAGGTGACGACTCCTCAAAACAAGCATTTTGCTCCATCCAGGGAACTGTGCCAAAGAGCAACGTTGCAGTACCGTTCCGACCCCGAGGTAAAAAATGGGCGCGACAACATGGCGACTCCGCTGGGGATATTCAGGTTCTTAACCACAGCAAACCCAGGTTATTTATTGTTTGGCTTTATTTGCTTTTTGTTTTATTTTATTTTTTGTGCTTTAATTTGTTTCTTTATTGTAATTATGTATAATTTATTTTACCGTTTTCCTTAAACTGACATTCCGCTCATACTTCTTCCCTTACGGAAATTCACACTATCACACACTACACGCGAAGTGTGCTTTTGTTAGCGATATTTCGAATTCTCACGCAAGCGTAAGCATCGTTCACAAGTAATATAGTCTGTAAGACCGAATATCGTTCACAGATACTGATTTCTATGTACCGTTCATCTATTTTATGTTATCTATTTGGCAATCGATATTTGATTGGGGGTTTTGTGTAACTACTAGAATATTTGCAAGATTTAAACTAATAAAGTTTTAATCAGTTATGAATGAATTAGGACTTCTAAAATCCTCGACTATCCACTTTATTCAATCCTTAATGCAACTAGAATGATTCTTCTTCTTTGTTAAGATAGCGGTTAACTAGACTGTCTTATATTCCGGTTAGGGCAATATAATCACTCAACCCCAGTGCAGAACTCTTCTATATTTCTATGATAGGATTTACCACATATGAGGATTAAGAGCAATAACCTATAATGCTACACAAGTATCGGGGTACTTCGTCCGTGATTTTAACATATGTCGATTCAATTACAACATATCTAAATATCTCCTCTCGGCTTTTGATTCGAAATCATATAGATTATGATAATTAATGGTCAGTTAACTATCAAACATTCATACCAAATATTGAATAGATCTTAATCAAGCGAAGAAGAAATCAAACTACTGCATTAATTCATGAATAAAAGCTTCAAGCGATTCATAAGGAAAGCCCTAATAAAGTGTTTAGCTCCTAGCCATAGTCACACTAAAGACTAACACAATATCCATACATAAACTGAATTAAGGACGAAAGAAAGAAAATTACGTAGAACAAAGTCTCAAATTTTCGCTCCAAATCTGCCTTGTGTTTTCTTGTGTTGTAGAATGACCAACTCCCTTCATTAAACTAATCTCTAGGGCTTAAATATATTGCAAATTCCTGCCGTATGGATCCTTCTGCCCTTGGCCAATTCTAACTCGGATCTGAAAATTGCGTCTAAGATCGCTGGCCTGCAGTGCCAGACCGTGCCGAAAGTCCCGCAGTCTCGATCTTTTAGCACCCCGCTGCTTCACTGCACCGCTGCTTTGCCTTTTTCTGAGTCATCAATTTTCAACATTTTTCTGCCTCGGGACCTCCTTTTATGCCCACTTTGCGCTCTTTTTTTCAATTTTGCCTTTTTGAACCACTGTGACTCAAAAGAAAGAAAAACAAACCTACTACTATACTAAACACAACAAAAATGAGTAAAATACCAAGTAAAAATGACTCAAAAGGCGTATACACAATACGCCTAACACCCCCAAACTTAACTTTTCTCGCCCTCGAGCAAATATCAAAACAAGGACAAAGACACAAACATAAAAAACTCAAAGACTCAAATCAAGCAGCTGCACAAAGACTTAGAAACACATGAACGTCAGTTGGAATAATATGAAGGAACAGATATAGCATGAATTCAGCAATCTAGAATTTCAAGTCAAATATTTCGCAAATTCATTTCAATCACAAGTAATGGAAGCATGAACACCTAACTCATGCATGTCAATTTCATTTATTTCTAAGGGTCTGTGTACTTGCTATTCTTCACTAATCATAGACATACATACTAGAGATCCTCAGGACTTTTCAGGGTTGTAATGTAGGCTTAGGCAGGGGTAGGTAAAAGTAGACATTTAGGCTCAATTTACGTACCATAAGCGTTTTTCTCATTCAACCATTTTGTCCTTCTTTTTGGTATTCTTTTCAGTTCATACCTATCATTCCTTTTTTCTCTTTTTGAGTGCATGAATCAATTCATATAGGCACCACAAATTTAAGCTCTTACGTTCTTTTTCATTGGGGTGCATCAATTTTACTCTCTTTTTGTATTTCTTTTTCACTCTTTTTCATCCCTTTATTCAATTACTGCTTAGGACACGCGAGGAAATTATTGGATGTCAAAGAAAACAACTTATTTTAGGCTCAACGGGGCTGACTAGTGATACAATTTAGTGCAAGGTAGACAATGAATGGTAAGAATGGCTAGCAAAGAAATGCCTGAATCATCTTCCTAAACATGTACATCCTAACTATTTCGCCTCAAATAGCAAGCAAGCATACTTCACAGACATTTTTCAATCGACAACACATAGGCTAAGCATTAAATATTTCAAATAATCAGATTTTCATGAATTTTTGGCATATCTAACTTAAGCACACATATTTTAGCTTCTCATTCCACTGCATTATCCCACTTAGTTCACTAGGCGTTTTCAAGTAACTACATCATGCATGACTCATAAAAAAAATTGACTCATATAAAACGCAAAACAAACAAAAGACTAAAAAATAGAATAAAATGAAGCCCCCCAAACTTAAACTACACATTGTCTCAAATGTGTAAAAGACTCTAAAATTAACACGGGACGTCTTGCATCATTTGCTCTTGATTACGCAACATCCTTTGTTGGTTCAAGAGCATCTGCTCCATCATTTGCATTGGAGGCTCTGGCGACGGGGTGGTGATGGTCGCTACCGCTTCATCAGATGTCTCGCCTCGTGCTCTTCCTTCTCCATGGCTGCCGCGTCTGCTGCTGCTGGGCCCCTTCTTGCTGCTGGTCCTAGATGTGGGTCAAGGAAAGAGTGCACTAAATTGTAGGTCACATTAGACTGACTCTTCTCTAGGATATCAGTGACGAATGTTGGGACTCCATGTCTATCACATAAGGTAGTAATGAGTGAACCATATTCCAATCCGCCAGTAGTAGTCAGCCTACTAATCTCCCTTATGCTTTGCACTATTTATCTCCCTACATCAATGGTCATGTCCTTCATGATGTCATAAATGAGCTAGATTCTGTCTGATGGCACATTTGTGAAATAAGTTGACGGAATCAAGCGTGCACTTATGAAATATAGCCATCATTTGGTTGTTCTATTAAATTGGCATCGGGCAAGTCTCCTAGATCCGTTGCGGGCAAAACTAAACTTAGCGTCTGGGTAGCACAATGTCTGCGCAACTTCATCCCATATGATGTGGTTGACGTTTCGTGACCAACTTCTGAAATGGTTTGGATTATCGCCTCGGTCCTCCACATCATAGGTCCTTAGTGTAGCATTCATCGCTTTTGAACCGATGCATACATATTTCCCTCTAACAAAGCACCACCCATCCTCTTGCTCGGGGTAATTCACATAGAACTCCCTCACAAGGCTAGAATTTTGAAGTGGGATCCGTTCTGGATTGGTGAATCTTCTCCACCCATTTGCCTCAATCATGGCCCTAATAGGCTCGTAGTCATCATTATCATCAAATGGCATGGCCTGGTAATCCATGCCTCTTTCTGGTATCAATGCCCTAGTACTAATCTTATTGTATCGATCCTTCGTCTGTTTGTTGGTGAATCGATTCACATCACTCTGGGGATGATGAAGATGGAGAAGCTCTTGAAGTTCGTCTCCTAGAGGCCATAGTGAAGGTTGTTGGAAAATTTTCGACAGCGTTTCCTTTGTTTCCTCGAGGTTTCCCAATAACTAACACTTCACACAATCAATAATAACCAACCAAAAAATTGGTCCACAGCAGCAATACACAACAACACTACCACCACAGTACGTACAACCCCAAACTTTCAAGTTACTTTACTTACTAGCCTTGAAATTGTAAGAACAATGATGAAGATTACCTTTTTCAAGAGTTGTTCTTCACCAAATTCTTGACCCCAATGGAAGGAATGATGATGGTGTAAGCTGTGAGGGTTTTCAATGGGGTGGTGTGTAGGGATTTTTGAAGAATTTGGGGAAGTTTGTGGGATATTTTTATGGGTAGAGAAAGGGATTTTCGGATTTTTTAGAGAGAGGAAGGATTTGTGTTTGTGTGGGAAAGAATTTGGAGGATTAGGGCTTTAATTTGGAAATCCCGTCCCGGCACCGCGGTACTGCCAAACGCCACCACGGTGCAAAAAGTATTGTGGCCCTCTGATCTTTCAGCACCGCGGTATTGCATTTTGGCACCGCGGTGCATAAACTCTTGTGACCTCTCTGAACATTAGGCACCACGGTCCTGCATAACGGAACTACGGTGCTTCCCCGATTTCGTGTTTTCCATCCTCCTCTTCGTGCTTAGTCTCTGACTTCTTCACCTGGCATCACAACACAAAAAAAAATATAAAAAAATACCAAAAAGTGAGACTGTTCTAATTAAACTACATTGCATAATTTAAAAATTGGGTTGCCTCCCAAGTAGCGTTGTCTTTAACGTCTTGTAGTCGGACGCAAGTTCCTTATAAAAAATCATTGGGGTAATTTAACCCCACAACCTATCCACTTCATAATCCTCCTCCTCTTTCTCATTCTATTTTTCTTTTTCACAAGAGGGGGTTCAGTAAGACTTACATGTTCGACAACTTTCATCTCATCAATTTTCGTTTTAGCTTTTAAACTAGCCTATGGTTTAACAGCTGTCGAAATGATCTCCCTGGCTTTGGCCTGTGCTGGCTGAATTGTTGTGTCATCCGTACTTACTGCGAAGCACTTGTTGTTTGCCTGAGATTCGATGGTGGATTTAAACACCTTGAATACCATCTCTTCCTCCTGGACCCTCAATCTCAGTTCTCCCTTCTCTACATCAATTAAAGCTCTCCCCGTTGCAAGGATGGATCTCCCCAAAATGATGGGTATCTCATTATCTTCCTCCATGTCCAGAATGAGGAAGTATGCTGGGAAGAAGAACTTCCCCACCTTGACAAGCACATCTTCTATTATGCCTCTGGGGTGCACTACGGTTCGGTCATCCAACTGCAAATTGAATGTGGTTGGCTTGCATTCTCCCAAACCCAACCTCTTGAATACTGACATAGGCATGGGATTGATACTAGCCCCTCAGTCACACAGGGCCCTATTGCATGTTACCTTGCCAATAGTGCAGGGCAAGGTGAAGCTTCCTAGATATGTCAGCTTAGGAGACAATTTCTTTTGCAGGATGGCACTACACTCATCCGTCAAAGATATTGTATCATAATCCGCTAGCCTTCTCTTTTTTCCAAGTATCTTCTTCATGAATTTAAAGTATGCTGGCATTTGTTCTAGTGCTTCAATGAAGGGGATATTTATGTGAAGCTTCTTAAACACCTCCAGAAACTTAGAGAACTGCTTGTCAATTGCCTTCTTTTGTAACCTCTGAGGGTAAGAGATTCTATCAACGTATTCCCTCAAAGGTGGTGATGGAGCTTCCTCAACTGTAGGACGGTCCTCAGTGACCCCCTCCTTCTATACCTCAACTGATTTCTCAACCTCTTTCTCACTTACCACTGCGGGCTGGGGAGCAACCTGCTCCAACTGTTTTCCACTCCTCAACAACACTGCCTGACACTGCTCTCTAGGATTGACCTCTGTATTACTCGGGAGAGTACCCTGTGGCCTGTTGGTTGCCATGTTTTCCAGTTGTCCAACCTGCGTTTCCAGGTTCCTGAGAGCGGACCTGGTTTCAGATATGAACTGATTCTGTGAATTGGTGAGTGTCAGCAATGCATCTCACAGATCATCAGGCTTCTCTTGTTGTGTAGGTGGTCTAAACTGCTGGGATGAGGTAGCTTGATTCTGTGTATGCTGGTTCTGGTAACCACCTTGATATTACTGCTGCTGAGGCTGATCGTTCCTCCACGAAAAGTTAGGGTGATTTCTCCACCCTGGGTTGTATGTGTTGGAATTATAAGGCCTCTGAAAGTTCCCAACCGCATGTACCTGCTCCATTGGCACATTATTAGGGTCCACCGTTGTGCATCTGTCAAAGGAATGCGGTCCACCACAAATCTCGCAATTCACTGGCATCTGGACTAATTTTATAGACATTGTTCTGCTGCAGTTGCTTCGTCAGAAGGGCCACCTGTGCATTCAAGGCAGTGATGGCATCTATCTCATATATGCCCATAGTCTTCCTGTTGTTTACCGACCTGTCATCTGCCCCTTGATGATTGTTGGCAGCCATATCTTCCAGTAACTCATGTGCCTCATTGGCACTCTTTCTCATGAAAGCACCCCCTGCTGCTGCATCAATGATGGTACGCGTAGTACTACTCAGCCCATTATAAAAAATGTGGACTAACATCCACTTCTCAATGCCATGATGTGGGCATTTCCTTTGCAAGTCCTTAACCCGTTCTCATGCATCATAGAGCGACTCATCATCCACCTGATAAAAGTTGTTCAGCTCTCCCCTTAAATTTGCTGCTTTGGAATGAGAGAATAACTTTGATAGAAACTTTTGGGCCAGGTCCTGCAGGTAGTGACGGAGTTGGTAGAGAGTTCAACCAGATTTTGGAGCCTCAGTCTAATGGCATCGTCAGTAACGCCGTTGTATTTGAAAGTGACACACAACTCCAGAAAGTTTGCAATGTGCATGTGGGGATCTTGGATGGCGATCCCCAAATTGTACTGCGGTTCGACCATCGCCGTGACGGGATGGCTTGATCTCAAAGTTGTTGGCCCCTATAGCTGGGAGCCTGATACATGTCTGTGCACCAGTAACCGTGGGCAGAACATAATCTCCCAAGCTTATTTCTGCAGGTGGTGGGACTTGTTCCATGGCAGGTGGTACCTCATTATTCAACACCTCCTCAGGTACCCTGTTGTTGTTATTCTGCTGATTTTCCATGACTAGTAAATCAGCAATTCTTTTCTCACGCCTATTTTGCTTGCACAGTTTTTCGATTTCAGGGTTGAAGGGAATAAGTGTATCTGCTCCTCTCCTTCTTCACATACACTAGATTCCAGAAACAGATCAAAATCGACAAACAAATCAAGGCACACGGTTCTCACAGTAAAAATAAAAATAAAAATAAAGCCAAAGTAGAAATAAAAATAGATGATTCGATATTAGATGTACGCCAGTCCCCGGCAACGGTGCCAAAAACTTGTTGCGATATTTCGAATGCTCACGCAAGCGTACGCATCGTTCACAAGTAATATAGTATGTAAGACCGAATATCGTCCACAGAGACTGGTTTCTAAGTATCGTTCATCTATTTTATGTTATCTATTTGGCAATCGATATTTGATTGGGGTTTTTGTTTAACTACTAGAATATTTGCAAGATTTAAACTAATAAAGTTGTAATCAGTTATGAATGAAATAGGACTTCCAAAATTCTAGACTATCCACTTTATTCAATCCTTAATGCAACTAGAATGACTTCTTCTACGTTAAGATAGCGGTTAACTAGACTGTCTTATATTCCGGCTAGGATATATAATCGCTCAACCTCAGTGCAGAACTCTTCTATATTTCTATGATAGGATTTACCATATAGGAGGATTAAGAGCAATAACTTATAATGCTACACAAGTATCGGGGTACTTTCGTCCGTGATTTTAACCTATGTCGATTCAATTACAGCATATACAAATCTCTCCTCTCGGCTTTTGATTCGAAATTATATAAACTATGATAATTAATGGCCAGTTAACTATCAAACATTCATACTAAATATTGAATAGATCTTAATCAAGCGAAGAAGAAATCAGACTACTGCATTAATTCATGAATAAAAGCTTCAAGCGATTCATAATGAAAGCCCTAATAAAGTGTTTAGCTCCTAGCCATAGTCACGCTAAGAACTAACACAATATCCATACATAAACTGAATTAAGGACGAAAGAAAGAAAATTACGTAGAACAAAGTCTCCAATTTTCGCTCCAAATCTACCTTGTGTTTTCTTGTGTTGTAGAATGACCAACTCCCTTCATTAAACTAATCCCTAGGGCTTAAATATATTTCAAATTCGTGCCCTATGGACCCTTCTGCCCTTGGCCAATTCTAACTCGGATCTGACAATTCGCGTCTCGACACCGCGGTCCTGCAGGTCGGCACCGCGGTGCTGAAAGTCCTGCAGGTCTCTGATCTTTTAGCACCATGGTTCTGCTTCTGGGCACCGCGGTGCTGCTTTTCCTTTTTTCGAGTCATCAATTTTCAATATTTTTCTGCCTCGGGACCTCCTTTTATGCCCATTTTGCGCTCCTTTTAGCCATTTTGCCTTTTTGAACCGCTGTGACTCAAAAGAAAGAAAAACAAATCTACTA
The DNA here is from genome assembly GCA_029844215.1 of Przewalskia tangutica. Taxonomy (NCBI): domain Eukaryota; kingdom Viridiplantae; phylum Streptophyta; class Magnoliopsida; order Solanales; family Solanaceae; genus Przewalskia; species Przewalskia tangutica. The sequence goes on along the minus strand of CM056740.1, from coordinate 38,677,606 downwards.
CTATAATAAACACAACAAAACGAGTAAAATACCAACTAAAAATAACTCAAAAGTCGTATACACAATACGCCTAACAACTTTGCGCACCAGCAAAACTTCTTTCATAAAACCCAAATTTAGGAGAGTCGGTGTTTTGCGCGGAGTGTCCAGTCCAACTGGTGGCCTTGTAGCCTTCTCACTCGAACAGTCCGTTTGGGAACCTTGTGTCTAGTAAGCCAAATCATAGAAAAATTAGGATAGAGCTATACTGCCCTTTTATCTTAAGTCATGTATGTTGACAGTCAATTTTGACCCATTTTTCGGTCATTTCTTGCAATTTTAAGTATTTTAGCACACCGCATTTTAATAGTTATTTTGCATATTTTTACCTAATATTCTATGTTTATTATTCACAAAATGACATTGCATCTTTTATTAAGCATTAGGTCTTTGTTAATATCATGTTTTATTATTATTACTCCGTTATTTTATTTTAATAGTTTTGCATATCTTTAAATAATTTTTATTTTTTAAAATAATAAACACTGTTGTATTTTTACTCAAGCCTAGTTCGTCAAACCAGTCTAGTCTGAGGCCCAATTTTGATCAGTCCAATCCAACACTTTTTTTATTTTATTCAAACACCCTCTTTTTATTTTCCACCCTAAACCCAAACACCCACTTTTCATTTCCCCCCTCAAAACTAAACCCTAATCCTACCCCTATATAATAAATACCACCCCTCCTTCTTTAAAAGGAACCTTCAACCGCACAACCCTAAACCCCCCCCCCCTTCAGATATTTTTTCCCACTCCCAATACCCAACTCCCGTCGCCGCCGCCCTTCGCCGGAGCTCCAAGCTCCGGCGAACCCCCTTTAAACACCCAGCAGCCGCACAATACATCTACCCTACCCCTCTCTCCCTTTCACTCATCTTCTCCAACACTCCCTCACCCACTGCTCACACGTGCACACACACACAGTCACGCGAACCCACTGTTCCCGTCACCGGCGAACCTTACCCTCGTCCCATTACCCGTAACAACCACAACACCACCATCTCCGGCGAAAACACCATTGAGCCCCTCTTCCCCTGTTTGCACCTCGTCGTCGTACCACCCCTTTAATCTCAAGTCCCTTTGTTTCTTTGCCTCGCCACGGAGGTGATGACCGCAGAGCTCCTTCCTCTTCCCGCCGACTCACCGTAACCTTTTCTTTTTCGCATCGCTTACGCCGCAGAGTGACCACCGCGGCCAGCGAGACGTTGCTGATTCCTCACGGTGTGTTGTTGGTTGTGGGAACTGACTTTCTCATTTTTGTTTTATCTGGCCGGAGCCTGAGCTCCGGCGAGGCTACTGTTTGTTTCTCTGATTTGTCATTGGACTGATTTCACATTATTTTCTGGACTATTGAATCTTGCCGGAGTTTTGTTTAAAACTCCGTGATACTGAACTTTCCGGCGACTTTCGTTGGCTACTGCTTGATGTTTTTCGGCTGTTTTTATTGTTATTTCCAAAGAAACCGCTGGTTATCACATCGTTTACTTTCTGTAGGACTAATTTTCGCGATTATTGAATCTAGCCGGTGTTTTTACAACTCCGGCGACCTTGTTCTTAACTGCATTTTTGGGCATCGGTTGTTATCTTGGTTATTGGGCTTTGGTCGACATTTTCAGTGAACTTGCTGATGTTTTTGCCACTGGTTTTGCTGACCATTCTGTTCACTATTTTCCTATTACTGCTACTGTTCCGTTGGATTTTGGACTGGTTTTTGACAATTATGGCCCTTTATTTTATTAAACTGATTTTGAACATGATACCACACTGGCCAATGAAAAAGTTATCCGTCGATTTTTGAGGCCTCCACAGACCACAGTTGCAAAGACGGAAAATAAAATAAATGAAGTTTTTGGGCGTTGATGATTTCTTCCACTTACACCGGATAACCAACATGCGATGGCAGGGTGAATTCTCGCAGCCGCACTTGTTTAGGATGTCCCCACTTTATTTTTATATATATTTGAGCCCTCCGTGTTTAAAACTATTACTGTTTTGGCGCGGATCTGAAGCTTTTATTTATTTTATTGTTTTTAACAATATTGGCCGATGAAGGAATCTCCGTCTGATTTCCAAGGCCTCCTCTGTACAAAAGACGGATTTATTTTTTGGCTTTACTTATTAATTCTTGTCATTGCTTTAAAATTATTTACTCTACTATTAACACTTTTACTAAGTGTTTATGCAGGTACCCGGAGATCATCTTGTGCAGAAGGCCTAAAAATGGCTAAAAGGTGTCCCGGAGTTTTATTTTATGTCGCATTTAATTTTAGTTTTATTATTATGTATTGCATTTTATTTTAATTGTAAATTATGAAAAAATGCTTAGAATAGGTAGAATAAAAGCCAATATATAATTAACCTTGGTTTGAACGAATAACCGCAAGTTAGCGGATCTTAAAGGATGTCTAACCCCTTCCCTTTAGGATAATAAATAACCCTGATCCAGAATCTCATTAATTTCGCAGATAATTAAATGGAGATTAATTGCAGTATTTTACTGCAATAAATCAAGTGTCCTAATTCACTTAACTAATTAGGTGGCGAGTCCTCAAAATCAACATTATTGCTCCATCCAGGGAACCGCGCCAAAGAGCAACGTTGCGGATACCGTTCAGACCCCGAGGTCAAAAACGGGCGCGACAGCATGACGACTCCACTGGGGATATCAGGTCTTGATCATAGCAAACTCAGGTTAATTAAATATTGCGCTTTATTTTGCTTTATATTTGTTGCAAATGTTTTATATTGTTTGCTTTTATTTTGTAATTAACTACTTTAATTGCTACATTCTTTTACTGCTTTTCTTAAATTGTCATTCCGCTCATATTTCCTCCATTCTAGAAAATTGACACTATCACACACTATACGCGAGGTGTTCTTTGCACACCCGCAAATTTCTTTCAAATATCCAAATTTAGTAGAGTTGGCATTTTACGCGGAGAATCCGGTCCAATCGGTGGCCGCGTAGCCTTCTCACTCGAGTAGTCCGCTCGGGAACCATTGTGTCTAGTAAGCCAAATTTTAGAAAATTTAAGATAGAGCTATACCGCCCTCTTTATTTTAAGTCATGCATGCATACACCCTAGGTAGGCCGATCCTTGGTATCGTCTCCACGATTAGGAAATCCACCAAATTGTCGTTCGGTTTCACAACCCGACGACCAATAAGCATATGTGTGTAGCGTGATGATGATAGACGGATCCAAGCCTGATCATGACACGCCGAAATTGGAAAAAGTGCACCGTCATTTGGTCGTCATTTCCAACGAAATATTGCAGTTTAGTGGCTTGGACCTATTTATCATAATCTCGCATATCTGACGTTTAAGTCCACCTCTGGCATAAGGGAGGTCCCAAGCATATTAGGGCGCGCGCTTGATTTGCATGTTTTTTGTTTACTATTGTTTGTCGCTAGCAATTCTGTGCATATTATTTAATGCAATAATTACTCTTTTAACCCCTGTACATATCATGATATGTTCTTATAACTCCGGCCACGAGCATTTGCATTTTTGCACTTTTTGTTGTCACATTGCAATCAGGGCTTCTACTGCGTAAATCGCTCTTGAACAGCGCGATTTGGACTTTTTGAAGCATTAACCACCAGTCCGGTCGAACCAAGCAGGGGAGTCTTTGACTATATTGTCACACCGCTGCATTTTATTATTTTGTCACTTTCCTACTCTCACCTATTTCTCATATTTTTGCAGGAAAACAGTCCTCGCAAATAGTCGAGGGCGTTCGGAAAAAGAAAAAAAACCATCACAAGGAGCGGGAGTTATGTTGACTGAAAGAAGTCAGCTTATATCAGATTCAACGAAGCATCGCTCCGAGTCCTTCTATATTTTTTGTATTTTTATACATATTTGCAAATTCAATTGATATGTCTAGTGTTGATTACATAATTCTTTAATATCATGCATTTTACAACATAATCATCCCGAACTACGCGTGTCTGATTCTCACCATATGGTGTGATACGTAGGCAACCCATCTTGGGTTCGACACCACAAAAAAAAATAAAAAAAATAAAAAGCATATTTTTCTCACTCGTTCATCCCATTCATCATATTTTCGGGCATTCATTTTTTTGTTACATTCACTTTTACTTTGCATTCGTCCACAGTGGACAATCATTTGTTTTGAATAGCTTTATATTACTATCCTTTCATTGATAAATTCTTTTTCAAGCATACATTTTATAACATATTTGAATGAACTACGCGCACCTGATTCCCTCGGTAGGATACGTAGGCAGCCCTATTCGGGTTCGGTACTATTTATTCAAAACAATACAAAAAAACTTATCCAAAAATACAAAAAAAAAATGTTATTCAAAAATACAAAAATATTTTTTAAGTATTATTGTTTGATTTTGTTGATACCAACACAGTTAGGAGTGTGCATTAAAAAAAGGGTAATAATCAGTATGAGTTGATTCTGTGGTAAACCATAGATTCTTTTGGTACCTCTTATTCACACACGTAAATGACATGGTCTTGCATGTTTTCCAAGATAAGAATGATACCAACCTCATCATTTCATATGCATTGTGTGGTGAGTTTTTGAATAAGTTCAATTGCATTGCATTGTGATCTAGAACTTGGCCTGAATGTTTGTTGAGGCGAAATCCTAAGTAACACTCGGTGTAGGAAATGATCGTAGGCTTTCTTTGACCCGTTTGAGCATTTTCAGCCTACCAAATAACATTATCCGTAGTACACCCCTTTGAGCCTAAAATCTGTTTTTGACAATCGCATATTACACCTATACCGTTTCTGAGTGCGTACGCACTATCCCTCTCTTGGCCCGACCTTCTTGAGTGCTTTAGAAACGTGCAAGTGACTGACAAAATTCTAGCTGAAGTTTCCAAAGACGGAAGTTGTCAAAGTCCCAAAAGGAGAAGAAAACAAAAGCAGAGACGACTTCACACAAAGAGGAAATCAAAAGTCCCGATAATAATAAAAAAAGGAATATATAACCCCGAAAAAAGGGGCTCCAAATGAAAGATTCAAAAGAAGTCGATCTGAGAAAAAGCGGGACAAAAGAAAGCAAGTCAGCATTAAAGCGCACAAATATCAAGAACGGACATAGTCCAACTCTCGAGGATTGATTAATCACTTTTATCCAAATGATATCCATTCTGTTACACCCAAGAAATTCCAGGATATGTTTATAAGAACGTACGTAAGAACTCAAAAATGTTAAGATTTGAGACGAGTAAATTTATCGGAATTTTGAAATTTGTCGGAAAACGAAATATTGCGACGAACGGGAGGGCGACACGTGTCACCCCCCCCCCCCCCCTTATGTTGTCTTTGACGAAATTTAGCATGGACAAAAGGGTCATTTGACTATTGTTAGGAAGACAAGTCTTTCAAGTAGTAAAGCTTGACAATGTTGACTTAGTCAATGGGACCACATGTCTTGATATTTAAAAGAACTTCATCCAAGCCACACATTTGTGCACATCTTGACCCTCCATTGTGCTATATAGTAGTACTAGTAGTGAGACAAGCTCCACACTTAGCCAAATTTTCAAGAAAATTGGATGGACATTGCAAGGTGCTCTCGGGTTCATCAAGAATGAAAAGGAATTTTTTTTTGTTGTCCAATAATCCCCATACTTTAAACCAAGGTTCCTAAGGGTATTGTAAGTGTATCTCAATAGAAAAATCCCGGAAAAAGATAGTTTTCGTATTAGTCGCAAGATGAAAACCTAGTTGCTTTTCTAGGTTTTGTTGGGAAGATTGAAGGAAATTTGTTGGTGTTATTCTAAGGGTCTCAAGTAGCGGATTGAAGTGTCAAGAAGAGGCTCTAAGTTGCTAGGGAGCGACTTCGGATTTGAAGTTGGACTAAGACTCGTTGAGGTAATAATCTTGTCTCTTAAAGTGTTACAAGATTATTTATTGTTGTTAGCCTTACATGTTTGCTAGCATGAAGTATATGTGTTGAAGTTTTATAAGTGTTATGGATTGTTGTAGCCTAAAATCCGAAATGTTATATAAGTCATTTGAAGTTGGATTACAATTTGGTCGTTAATTAGAATCGTCGCATGTTACTTACTTGAAGATTATAGTAGTTATAATCGATTGCGACTTGATATCATGTTATGCTAACAACTTGGATTGAAAAGGAAATTGGATAAGAAGTGGTGTTATTGTATCTCAATGTTGCCAAATTGGCCTAAGTAGTTTGTATTGGTTTGATATCATTTGTGGGGCGGAATTTTACACGTCTTGATTAAGCGTGTAATCCCCTATTGTTAACTACTTTGTTGAGCCTTAAATGTGGCGTGTTTGGTTATTGAATTCGGCCTTGAAAAAGGTGGCAAAGTATGTAGAAACAAAGGAAGTGTTGTCCGATTTTCCGTAGAATTTAGTGACTTTGCACTTGGAATATTCTACGTTTGAAGTAAGAAGTTAATAGACGTATTATGGTCATTATAGGTTGACATACTACGTACGGCGAATTGGACTTAGCAAGTGGATTAAACCGAAGAGGTATGTGGAACTTTCTTATCTCTTGAGCATGAATAGGTTGTAAATGTATAGTACGGTGAGCGTCTGAGATTTTGACAATCTAGTCTATTTGATATCCTTGGCTTATTTTAAGAATGTCCAAGTTGGTTGAGTTAGGGAATTAACTCACTTGTTTAAATATTAAGGATATCTTGGTTTTCAAAAGTTAAGAGACTTTAAGTATGTTAAAAGTATTATTGATACTTGTTTTGTTGGAAAGTTTAAGTCTCTTGGTTATAAAGAAGTATGTAAGTTTCTAAAGTATAAAGTTAGTATAACGGCTTTATGGGAAGTTGGTTATAATAGCTTTATGGAAAGTTAAAAAGAGTGGTTTACTCTAAGTAATTTAAGTATGTTAAATGACTTGAAATAACGAAAGGCAAATTGATTTAAAGGCATCAATTGCTTAAGGTTTTAAAAGAAAGAAGTCACTTGATTTAGAAGCCTGAAAATGTATTTTTCTAAAAAGGTATTGTGAATTGTCTTGAAAAGTAGTTATGACTTGATACTATGATTATTAGTATCTTGGAAGTTTTGTATGAAAAAGAGTCATTTTAAAAGAGTAGAAGTACGTAGTACTTTGGGTTAAATTTCCGGATTTTTATAAAAGACATGTTAGTGCCTTAAGTAAACTAAAATGAGAGTGTATATGAACAAGAATAATAAGAAGTTAGGGGATTTCTTAACTTGCTTATATATTGTATGATAAGCCGGTAGTGCTTATGTTATGTATGATACCCGGTTTGTGCTAGTGGTATATTATTCATTACGGGGTCATTCCCCGGGTTTGTGGCATTTGCATATTCCGTGGATTTACTACCCACGATGCGAGGAATACCTCATGCGAGTCCGTAAGGACTTATGCGGGTGAAATAGTCCCAGCGCGGTGATCTGACTATCACGAGGAATACCTCGTGCGAGTCCGTGGGGCTTACGCGGGTGAAATAGTCTCATGCGGACGGATCTGACCTATGCGAGGAATACCTCATGCGAGTCCGTAAGGGCTTATGCGGGTGAAATAGTCCGTGCGGGTGGATACCTATCACGAGGAATACCTCATGCGGGTCCACACGACTATCACGGGTGAAATAGTCTCGGGAGTAGGATTGCTTAATGATCTGCGGGCGGGTGGTCCTTCTTTGATCGTGAGCTTCCTATTTTTATGTTGTAAGTATACTCTTATTTACTCTCTCATTGTTAGTAAGGCCGCATTGTCTTTATTAATTGAGCTATCATACATGTCTCCGTTTTATTATAGACTTATGATTTCATTCTGATGCTGATTTCGCCACATATTTGGTACATGTTGTCTTGACCTCCGGGCCGCGTTCACGCTGCAGTAGAAGTCTGAGTTCTTGATCCTCACTCTTAGGATCACTGCTCATTTGTTGAGAAACTTCTTTATTAGGAGGCTTATCCTCGGTATTGTCGGTTGTTGTACATTCAGGGTATGGCGGGGCCCGTCCCTTGAGTTGTTATTTTAAGTGCAGTAGTCACATTGTGGTTTGGGTTGTAAAGAAAAAAAAATGTACTGTTTTATTTATATAGTTTACGGAAGGTGGCCTTATCGGCTTGCCTGTTGTTATTTATGTTTAAGCATTTTATCAGTTGTGTATGTTCCGCTGCTATTCTCTGATGTATACCGAAAGGGGTGCCCAGGTAGGGCACCAGTCGCGGGCCCGGGGTCGGGTTGTGACACATTCCTTTCTCCAAGCCTACATTACAAGCCCGTGACAAGCCCTACATGATCTTATACTGAGGGTTCTCACATTAGTGGATACTTACATGATGGTCAAGCCTATGGTATCACAATTGCATGCATTAAACATCTTTATGAGTGTGAGTGTTTTTTCTCTAAACGACCCAAAATTCAAAATACTGGAATATATGTGTGGATGAGACTTTCTTTCAGTGAGGGCATTTGAAACGTGAGATTACGTGTAGTTCGAAACCTTGGCTGCAAGCAAGTGTGTCGACACTCAGATATGTCTGAGGTACTATCTGAAGCTGTGTGAATTACACCGGAGTCAATCTCGGTTAGACTGAAAGTAATAAACGAAAATTCTTATGCACAATACTAATTGTTGGTATCAACTGAATTCAGAATGTAATCTTGTCTTCCACTTTTTCAGAAAAAACAACAAAATGCATATTACATAAAATTCTTTTTTTTTTGCATCACGAACTACGTCTTGATCTGATTCCCTCAGCGGGATACGTAGGCGGCCACATTGGTTTCGGTCTCGTTTGAAAATTGTACAATCATTTTTTGCATCACGAACTACATCTTGACCTGATTCTCGTCAATGATGAGATACGTAGGCGACCACATTGGCTTCGGTCCCACATCATTTGAAAAAAAAAAAAAAAAAAATTGCATCACGAACTACGTTCTGACCTGATTCTCTCGGCGGGATACGTAGGCGGCCATATCGGCTTCGGTCACACCATTAGAAATATTTCTTCCTTGTTTTGCACAGGACTCGATTTTGTCCATTGGAGAGTTTAGCATCCTGATATATTTTGCATCCATGACTACCTACACATGACTGTGACATATTTTGAGGGTTGCATTCTCATCTACTCAATTGTACATTGTCCATATTCTCGCATTAGCTTTTCATTCATGATAAAAAAAATTACTTACCTGATCGCCTTGATAGCGTCAAGATTCAACCTTACCCAGTTGAAAGTTCAACATCTTCATTTACCAAAAACTGGGACAAAGAAAATGGCAATAGACAGGAAAAAAGCAGGCCAACTAGGTCTTCAGTCCAAACCAAGAATGCAAGCGTCAAGAGCCAAAGCTACAAAGTCGACGCTAATCAACCACGCATTTCCTAAAAAACTCACAAGTTTTCTTTGAGTGCAGGATCTTCATATCAGCAAAGGCGGGAGCACAACAATAAGCCCATGCGGGTTACAAACGCACAACGTCTATGCAATGACGTTATCTCAACTCAGGCGAGTCACAAAGCAGGTACGTCCATAAAACGACGCATTTCATAAAAGCCTATGCAACGGCTTCATCTATGTTTCGTCTATGCAACGACGAGCATCTGCATCGCGTCTATGCAACGATGCTCTTTCATCTAAGCCTATGAAACGGCTTCATCTATGTTTCGTCTATGCAACGACGAACATCTGCATCGCGTCTATGCAACGACGCATTTCATGTGAGTCTATGCAACGGTTTCATCTATGTTTCGTCTATGCAACGACGAGCATTTGCATCGCGTCTATGCAACGACGCCATTTCATTTAAGCCTATGCAACGGCTTCATCTATATTTCTTCTATGCAACGACGAGCATATGCATCGCGTCTATGCAACAACGCATTTCATGTGAGCTTATGCAACGGCTTCATCTATGTTTCATCTATGGAACGACGAGCATTTGCATCGCGTCTATGCAACGACGTCATTTCATCTAAGTCTATGCAACGGCTTCATCTATGTTTCGTCTATGCAACGACGAGCATCTGCATCGCGTCTATGCAACGACGCCCTTCCATCTAAGCCTATGCAACAGCTTCATCTATGTTTCGTCTATGCAACGACGAGCATCTGCATTGCGTCTATGCAACGACGTCATTTCATTTAAGACTATGCAACGGCTTCATCTATGCTTCGTCTATGCAACGACGAGAATTTGCATCGCGTCTATGCAACGACGTCATTTCATTTAAGCCTATGCAACGGCTTCATCTACGTTTCGTCTATGCAACGACGAACATCTGCATCGCGTCTATGCAACGACGCAATTTCATTTAAGCCTATGCAACGGCTTCATCTATTTTTTTTCTATGCAACGACGAACATCTGCATCGCGTCTATGCAACGACGCCATCTTCGTTTCCTTTGCATTTTGACCTCGGGAACAAACACCCTAGAGTCATTTCAGAGAACAAACACCTTGTCTTTTTCAGCATCCCATCGCAATTGTAACCCAGTGTCATCAAGATTCGACACTGGAACATATTTTTGAATCGGTATTCGTCCGTCCATAATTTTAGCACCGCAGCAACCCAGTGTCCTCATAATTCGACACTGGGATATTTTTAAATCTGCGTCAGCTTTGCTTTTTATTTTCGCATCACAACGACCCAGTGTCATTATAATTCGACACTGGGACAATTTTGAGTCTGCATCAGCCCCACTTTTGAGTTCTAGCTTATAAAACAGGACAAAATTGGCTACAAGTCAACATCTTTGTCCGAAGACTCTTCCATCATCTCCGTACAAAGAGGGACATGCTGTTGACAGTCAATTTTGACCAATTGTTCGGTCATTTCTTGCAATTTTAAGTATTTTAGCACACCGCATTTTAATCGTTATTTTGCATATTTTTACCTAATATTCTATGTTTATTATTCACAAAATGGCATTGCATCTTTTATTAAGCATTAGGTCTTTGTTAATATCATATTTTATTATTATTACTCAGTTATTTTATTTTAATAGTTTTGCATATCTTTAAATAATTTTTATTTTTTAAAATAATAAACACTGTTGTATTTTTACTCAAGCCTAGTTCGTCAAATCAGTCTAGTCTGAGGCCTAATTTGGATCAGTCCAATCCAACACTTTTTTTATTTTATTCAAACACCCTCTTTTTATTTTCCCCCTAAACCCAAACACCCACTTTTCATTTCCCCCCTCAAAACTAAACCCTAATCCTACCCATATATAATAAATACTACCCCTCCTTCTTTAAAAGGAACCTTCACGCCATTGACTAAACCCCTTCAGATTTTTTTTCCCACTCTCAATACCCAACTCCCGTCGCCGCCGCCCTTCGCCGGAGCTCCAAGCTCCGGCGAACCCACTTTAAACACCCATCAGCCGCACAATACATCTACCATACCCCTCTCTCCTTTTCACTCATCTTCTCCAACACTCCCTCACCTACTGCTCACACGCGCACACACACAGTCACGCGAACCCAATGTTCCCATCACCGGCGAACCTTACCCTCGTCCCATTACCCGTAACAACCACAACACCACCATCTCCGGCGAACACACCATTGAGCCCTTCTTCCCCTGTTTGCACCTCGTCGTCGTACCACCCCTTTAATCTCAAGTCCCTATCCTTAGTCCCTTTGTTTCTGTTGTTGCTGCCTCGCCGGAGGTGATGACCGGCAGGAGCTCCCCTTCCTCTTCCCGTCGACCCTCACCCTGTAACCTTTTCTTTTTCTGCATCGTTTCTGCCTCGCAGGAGCTGACCACCGGCGACTGGCGGAGACGTTGCTTGATTCCCTTTTGGTGTGTTGTTGGTTGTGGGAACTGACTTTCTCATTTTTGTTTTATCTGGCCGGAGCCTGAGCTCCGGCGAGGCTACTGTTTGTTTCTCTGTTTTGTCATTGGACTGATTTCACATTATTTTCTGGACTATTGAATCTTGCCGGAGTTTTGTTTAAAACTCCGGCGACAGTTGGAACTTTCCGGCGACTTTCGTTGGCTACTGCTTGATGTTTTTCGGCTGTTTTTATTGTTATTTCCAGCAAACTGTTGGTTATTGCTGCTACTGTTTACTTTCTGTAGGACTAATTTTCGCGATTATTGAATCTAGCCGGTGTTTTTACAACTCCGGCGACCTTGTTCTTAACTGCATTTTTGGGCATCGGTTGTTATCTTGGTTATTGGGCTTTGGTCGACATTTTCAGTGAACTTGCTGATGTTGTTGCCACTGGTTTTGCGGACCATTATGTTCACTGTTTTCCTATTACTGCTGTTGTTCCGTTGGATTTTGGACTGATTTTTGACAATTATGCCCCTTTATTTAATTAAACTGATTTTGAACATGATACTACACTGACCAATGAAAAAGTTATCCGTCGATTTTTTAGGCTTCCACAGTTGCAAAGACGGAAAATAAAATAAATGAAGCTTTCTGGGCGTTGATGATTTCTTCCACTTACACCAGATAACCAACATGCGCTGGCAGAGCGAATTCTCGCAGCCGCACTTGTTTAGGATGTCCGCACTTTATTTTTATATATATCTGAGCCCTCCGTGTTTAAAACTATTACTGTTTTGGCGCGGATCTGAAGGTTTTATTTATTTTATTTTTTTTAACAATATTGGTCGATGAAGGAATCTCCGTCTGATTTCCAAGGCCTCCTCTGTACAAAAGACGAATTTATTTTTTGGCTTTACTTATTAATTCTTGTCATTGCTTTAAAATTATTTACTCTACTATTAACACTTTTACTAAGTGTTTATGCAGGTACCCGGAGATCATCTTGTGCAGAAGGCCTAAAAATGGCTAAAAGATGTCCCGGAGTTTTATTTTATGTCGCATTTAATTTTAGTTTTATTATTCTGTATTGCATTTTATTTTAATTGTAAATTATGAAAAAATGCTTAGAATAGTTAGAATAAAAGTCAATATATAATTAACCTAGGTTTGAACGAATAACCGCAAGTTAACGGATCTTAAAGGATGCCTAACCCCTTCCCTTTAGGATAATAAAGAACTCGATTGTAATCTCATTAATTTCGCAGACCATTAAATGGAGATTAATTGCAGTATTTTACTGCAATAAATCAAGTGTCCTAATTCACTTAACTAATTAGGTGACGACTCCTCAAAATCAGCATTATTGCTTCATCCAGGGAACCGTGCCAAAGAGCAACATTGCGGATACCGTTCAGACCCCGAGGTCAAAAACGGGCGCGACAATGTATGCATACATATTAGGTGGATTGATCCTTGGTATCGTCTCCACAATTAGGGAATCCACCAAATGGTCGACGGGTTTCACAACCCAACGATCAATTAACATATATGTGTAGCGTGATAATGATAGACGAACTCAAGACTAATCATGACATGCCAAAATTGGAAAATGTACATTCATCATTTCCAACAAAAGTATTAATGTTTAGCAACTTGGATCAATCTGTCACAATCTCTCATATTTGGCGTTTAGGCCCACCTCTGGCATAAGAGAGGTCTCATGCATATTAGGGCAAACGCTTGATTCACATGCTTTTTTTTTTTTGCTTACTATTATTTGTCGCTAACAACTTTGTACATATTATTTAAAACAATAATTATCCTTCCAACTCTCTACATATCATGTCATATTCTTGCAACTCCGGATACGAGCATTTGCATTTTTGTACTTTTGTTGTCATACTGCAAACAGAACTTCTAGTGGGGCAATGCCATATTTTGGTCCATGGGGCATGAGTCGTGTTACCAGTAAAGGGTAAATCGCTCTTAAACAACACGATTCGGACCTTGTGAAGCATCAACCTCCTGTTCGGGTGAACCAATCAGGGGAGTTTTTGACTATTCTGTCATACTCCTACGTTTTATTATTTTTGTGACTTTCCTACTCTCACCCATTTCTCGTATCTTTTGCAGGAAGATCGTCCTCACAAACAGTTGGGAACGGTCGTTTTAAAACATTATCCCCGGAGATACTTCAGGAAAGAACAAAACAAAAGCGTCACAAAGATGACCAAGAGCTATTTTTGACTGAAAGGAGTTAGTCAGCCTTCAGTCCGAACAACCAATCAGGGGAGTCTTTGACTATATTGTCACACTCCTACATTGTTATTATTTTTGTGATTTTCCTACTCTCACCCATTTCTCATATTTTTTGCAGGCAGACCATTCTCGCAAACAGTCGAGGGCAGTCGTAAAAAAAAATCACAAAAATGACCGAGAGATGTTTCGACTGAAAGAAGTCAGCCAATATCAGATTCACCGAGGCATCACTTTGAGTTTTTCTATACCTTTGTATTTTTATACATATTTGCAAATTCAATTGATATAACTTTAATTACGTAATACATTCATATCATACATTGCACGACATATCTTCCCGAACTATGCGTTTATGATTCTCACCACACGGTGTAATACGTAGGCAACTCATCTTGGGTTCGACACCACAAAAAAATTAGTTCATCCATGCATTTCATTCATTCTATCAGATACATTCATTTTTTCATTACATTCATTCTATCACGGAAATTTATTTTTTTCATTACATTCATCGTGTCACGGATATTCATTTTTCATTACATTCATCCTATCACGGATATTCATGGATATTCATTTTTCATTACATTCATCATATCATGGACATTCATTTTTTCATTACATTCATCCTATCACATAGATTCATTTTTTTTATTACATTTATTCTATCACGGACATTCATTTTTTCATTACATTCATTATCATGGACAATCATTTTACTTTGCATTCATTCTATAGTAGACAATAATTTGTTTTACACAACTTTTACTCTTACTATCATATCATGGATAAATTCTTTTTCAAGCATATATTTTATAACTTATCTGAATGAACTACGCGCATCTGATTCCCTCGGCGGGATACGTAGGCAGTCCTACTCGGGTTCGGTGCTCTTTATTAAAAAAACAAAAAAATAATATATATATATATATCATTTGATACACTTTATTAATATATATATATATATATATATATATATATATATATATATATACAAAAAATATTTTAAATACCATTGTTTGACTTGGTTGATACCAACACATTTAGGAGTGTGCATAGGAAAGAATAAGTAATAATCAGTATGGACTGACTTCGTGGTAAACCATAGATTATTTTGGTACCTCTGATTCACGCCTGTAATGAAATTGTCTTGCATACTTTCAAGATAAGAATGAAATCAACCTCATCGTTTCATGTGCATTGTATGGTGAGTTTTAGAATAAGTTCAATTGCATTGCATTGTGATCGAGAATTTGGCCGTAATGATTGTTGAGGAGAAATCCTGAGTAACACTCGGTATAGAAAATGATCGTAGGCTTTCTTTGATCCGTTTGAGTCTTTTCAGCCTATCAAATAATATTATCCGTAGTACTCCTCCTTTGAGCCTAAAGCCTATTTTTCGACAACCGCATATTACACCTATACCCTTTCTGAGTACATACACACACTATTCCTCTTTTGACCCGACTTCCTTGAGCGCATGAAAAAAGTGCAAATTGTTGACAACGATCTGCGTTTAAGTTTCCAGGGAATAAAATTGCAAAGTCTCAAAAGAGAAAAGAAAACAAAAACAAAGAACGACTTCATACAAAGGAGAAAGCAAAAGCCCCGACAATAACAAAAAAAATTACTCTGTAAAAGGGGAAAAAGCTCTGAACGAAAGATTCAAAAGAAGTCAGTCCAAAATAAAAGGACAAAAAGAAGCAGAGCAACATCAAGGCACATTCCAAAAGAAAAGGACAAAAAGAAGCAGATCAGTATCAAGGCACACAGATGTCAAGGGCAGAAATAATTCAACGCACAAGGAAGGATTAGTCACTCATTTCCCAAATAATATCCTTCATTTCCCTCAAGCCTACATTACAAACCCGTGACAAGTCATACATGATCCTATACTGAGGGTTCTCACATTAGTGGATACTTACATGACGGTCAAGCCTATGGTATCATAATTGTGTGCATTGAACATCCTTCTGAGTGTGAGCGTACTTCTCTAAACGTCTCAAAGTTCAAAATATTGAAATATATGTGAGGATGAGACTTTCTTTCAGTGAGGGCATTTGAAACATGAGGATGCGTATAGTTCGAAATCTTTGCTTGAAACAAGTGTCGAAACTCAGGTATGTATGAGGTACCATCTGAAGCTGTGTGAATTATCCCGGAGTCAGTCTCGGTTAGACTGAAACCAAATAACGGAAATCCTAAGCACAATACTAATTGTTTGGTATCAACTGAAGTCAGAACGTGATGCTGTCTTTCGACTTTTTCAGAAAAAAACAACAAAAAATAAATATATATTGAAAATCTTATTTTTTGCATCACGAACTACGTTTTGACCTGATTCCCTCGGAGGATACGTAGGCGTTCACATTGGCTTCGGTCCCATATTGTTTGAAAACCATAAAAATCCATATTTTTACATCAGCATCACGTCTATATCACGACGTCAGTATTGCGTCTATACCACGACATCATCAGCATTACGTCTATATCACGACGTCATCAACATTGCGTCTATACCACGACGTCATCAACATTTATCAGCATTGCGTCTATATCACGACGCCATCAGCATTGCGTCTATACCACGATATCATCAACATTCATCAGCATTGCGCCTATACCACGACGTCATCAACATTCATCAGCATTGCGTCTATACCACGACGCCATCAGCATTGCGTCTATACCACGACGTCATCAACATTCATCAGCATTGCGTCTATACTACGACGTTATTAGCATTGTGTCTATATCACGACGTCATCAGCATTCATCAGCATTACGTCTATACCACAACGCCATCAGCATTTATCAGCATTACGTCTATACCACGATGTCATCAGCATTGCGTCTATACCATGACGTCATCAACATTCATCAGCATTGCTTCTATACCATGAAGTCATCAGTATTGTCTCTATACCACGACATCATCAGCATTGCGTCTATACCACGACGTCATCAGTATTGAGTGTATACCACGACGTCATCAATATTCATCAGCATTGCGTCTATACTACGACGCCATCAGCATTGCGTTTATACCACGACGTCATCACCATTGCGTCTATACCACGACGCCATCAGCATTGCGTCTATACCACGACGTCATCAACATTGCGTTTATACCACGACGTCATCAACATTCATCAACAATGCGTCTATACCACGACGTCATAAGCATTACGTCTATACCACGATGTCATCAGCATTACGTCTATACTACGATGTCATCAACATTCATCAGCATTGCGTCTATACCACGATATCATCAGCATCACGTCTATACCATGACGTCATCAGCATCCTGATAATGCATTTGCAACTACAACACCTTTTGCAATTCTGACCTTGGAAACAAACACCCTAGAGACATTTCAGGGAATAAAAACTCTATCTCTTCCAGCACTTCATCGCAATTGTAACCCAGTGTCATCAAGATTAGACATTGGGACAAAATTTTGAATCGACTTCAGCCCTTCTTTAATTTTCTAGCATCGTAGCAACTCAGTATCACCATAATTCGACATTGGGATAACATTTTGAATCTACGTCGGCATTGTCTTTAATTTTCCATCATCACAGTAGCTCAGTGTCATCATAATTCGACACTGGAACAAATTTTGAATATGCATTAGTTTTGCTTCCAATTCTTCTCAAAATTCTCTTTTGCCCACTCATTTCTTAATCTTTGTTCTAATTCTAACGATGGAGACAAAATTGGCTACAAGTCAACGTATTTGTCCGAAAACGTTTTCATCGTCTTTAGCCAAAAAGGAAAAAATTGTTGACACCCAAGTTTGACTCATCTTTTGACTATTTGTTGCTACTTTAAGTATTTTTTGGCACAAAATTTTTATCATCATTTTCTGCATATTTATACCATAATCATATATTTTTTAATATTTTATGCAAAAAAGGCATCGCATTTTTTTAATTTAATTAATAATTAAGCATTCTACAAATATTATATTCATATCATCTTTTATTTTAAATAATTTTTATTTTTAAGCACTTAATTTTGATTAATAAACCCCTTTTTATATTTTTTAAGTTACAACCCAAAACATTATCTATCCAGCAAAATAAAAGCCCAAAAAATCATCATTTTTAAAAAAAAAATCGGACCAATCAAGCCCAATCCATTGGCCCAGCCGGCTCCGCCTTGTACCTTAGCCCATAGCCCATTTCACCCTTTCCCACCTAAAACTAAACCTAACCTAAAAATATCTATAAAATAAAACATTGCTCTCATTCTAAAGGGGGACCTCACTCAGCCGCACATCTAAAAGACTCCCCCTCCCCTTTTATTTTTTAAACTTTCCCTTCCTCTCTAAACTAGCCGAACCACCCGTATCCCTCTCTCTCATACCAACTACTCCCCTCACCCCATTCCCTACCCGTCGGTGAACCACCCTCACTCTGGTGAACAACCAACTGCTCACACACACACACAAACCATCGCCGACCTCCTCTCCAAACCGAACCACCATGGTGGCATCGCTCCGGCGTGCCTCACCATGGAAGCGACGCCGTCGTTCCCCCCTTTTTTGTTGTTGTTTTATGGCCGAAAATATGTTGGAACTCTGGCGAAGCTAGTTGTTTCCCTTCTCTTGCGTTGATGTATGTTTGTTGGTATTGACGAACTGTTTTCTTTTCATAACTGGTCGGAGTTTCAAACTCCGGCGAGCTTTATTTTGGGCTTTATTCTTTATGTTTGTTATCTGCTTTACTAATTGGACTGATTTTTGGAGTTTTGGTACTCCGTCGGATTTATATTCCTTGGGACCCGTTTTGCTTTGTTTGTTGCCAGATTTTTTGTGACGTTGGGGCAACTAACCGGAGTTTAAAAACTTCGACGATCTCTGTTGGCTATTTATTTGATCTATTTGTCGTTTTGGGTTGTTTTGCCAGATTTTGTGACGTTGGGGTAACTAGCCGGAGTTTAAAAACTCTGATGACCTATGTTGGCTTTATTTATGGAATTTGCTCGTTGGTTTTGGTTAACTGGACTGATTTGCACAATTTTTGGGATATCGCCGGAATTTTTTTAACTCCGGCGACAGTCTAAATTTTCCGGTCTGTTTTCTCGGACCTTCTACTATTCCGGCGAATATTGGCCACTGCTTGTACTATCTTCTGATACTTGTCGGATTTATTTATTTTTGGCACTGTTTAAACTGATTTTGCACTGGTGGGGGTCGCTCCGACGACGTTTTGATCTTTTCGATGGTAATACATTTCCGGTGAACTTGCTGATGTTGTTTCTACTAGTTTCGCGGACCATTTTGTTCACTGTTTTCCTATTACTGCTACCGTTCCGTTGGATTTTGGACTATTTTTTTGACAATTATTCCCCCCTTTATTTTATTAAAATGATTGGAACTGATGCTACACACTAAAAAGAACATATGCTATAATGTTGGTATTTTACTGATTTCGAACATGATACTACACTGGCCGATGAAAAAGTTATCCGTCGATTTTTCAGGCCTCCACAGTTGCAAAGACAGAAATAAAATCTTTGAGCAATGATGATTTCTTCCACTTACATCGGATGCCAACATGCGCTGGCAGGGTGAACTTTCGCAGCCAGACTTGTTTAGGATGTCCCACTTTTTTTATATATCTGAGCCCTCCGTATTTAAAACGTTTACTGTTTTGTGCGGATCCGAAGATTTTATTATATTTAATATTCTAACTGTTTGTTCTTGGCAGCTTGTGAAGAATGCATGAAAAGGGATAAAGGAGACAAGACAACCTTCAGAGTTTTATTTTTGTTTGTTGTATTTAATTTCAGATTTAATTTTCTTCTTTATTGTATTTATAATTATTGAGATATTTAGAATAGGCACACTTAGAACTAATAATTAAAAAGAATAGATAAAAATCGGGAACCACTAGTTTATTCATTTTTTTAAAAGTATATATTTCTTTTTAAGTACATATATTTCTAAAGCGTAATAGATAATTAATCTAGGTTTGATCGGATAACGCAAGTTAGCGTATCTTAAAGGATGTCTAACCCCTTCCCTTTAGGATAATAAAGAATCCTGATCCAGAATCTCATTAAGTTTGCAGACCATTAAATTGAGATCAATTGCAGTATTTTTATTGCAATAGTTCAAGTGTCCTAATTCACTTAACTAATTAGGTGGAGACTCCTTAAAATAAGCATTTTTCTCCATCCAGGGAACTGCGCCAAAGAGCAACGTTGTAGTACCGTTCCGACAACGAAGTAAAAAACGAGCGCGACACAACACACGTGAGTTTGAGACTAGACCAGTCTGTTTAAACGTCTTAACATTTATGATACCCATATCTTTAATATTGTAACTTTATTTCAATATGACTTCACTTTCAGACTGTTGGGTTTTCCAACTGTTGGCTTTCTAATTCAGAGTCAATGTCTCTTTTGTCAGATTTATTGTTTCTGCTTTATCTGAAACTTTCAGGACCAAAATGTAAACATTTCAGGGACTGTAAGTAAGTTTAGGAAAGAGCCCAACAGTTCTATAGACCAACACTGATCCTCCTTTTCCAAATCTATGGTTTATGAAGGCTATCTTAATATCCAAACCACGCAAGACTGCAGTGGCCCTGAATATCAAGCTATTCTCAAGGGAGCATACAGGTAGCCGAGGTTTTATACTCGTTATTAGATCCATCTACCTTATACTCAATCTGAGTATCCATTTTTACAACCCAAAGGTTCTTTTCTCAGAGGAAGGTCAACCATTAGTATGGTTCTGTAAGATGGATTCTTATTCTTTTTTCCAGAGTCGTGCTTCTAGAATAGACAATGCTACCGCAATAGTCTTCAGTTTATTCTTAACCAAATAAGCTAGAAGGCCTGAGACAAGTTCAGCCCCCTCTTTGCTCCGTACCAGTTAAACCTTTAGAGCCCCGAGTCCTGTGGATCTGGAACACTAATTCCGGATTATCAGGCCCTCGCGGGTTCTTGTTAACCTCGAGCAAATACTTATTTTCCCTTCTCAAGGGAGGATACCTTAAAAGAATTCGGAATTTTTTGACACCAAGAGGCGATAATCACTACTGTCATTTGAAGATCCAGTGAATATGCAGTCTACAGTCTTAGGTCTAACTTGACCTGTTTCGGTGTTCTAACCTCAGCCAAACACCCGATCAAAAGCGCCTTTTTACTTGCAGAGTGAACATGACTCTTCATTTGCAATGTGAACGTGACTATTCACTTGCAATGTGAACGTGACTATTCACTTGCAATGTGAACGTGCCACTTCACTTGTAGTATGAACATGACTCTTCACTTATAGTGTGAACGAGTCTCTTCACTTGCAGTATGAACGCGACTCTTCACTTGCAGTGTGAACGAGATTCTTCACTTGTAATGTGAACATGACTCTTCACTTGCAATGTGAACGTGACTCTTCATTTATAATGTGAACGAGACTTTTCACTTGCAATGTGAACGTGACTCTTCACTTGCAGTATGAACGAGTCTCTTCACTTGTAATGTGAACGTGACTCTTCACCTGTAGTGTTAACGTACTTCTTCACTTATAATGTGAATGTGCTTCTTCACTTACAATGTGAACGTACTGTTCATACTAAGGTAAGTAGGGAGTGGACGTTCAGTGAAAGATGCTCTATATTCTCCCCCTCTGTCTCTACGAATTTCTCAATCCAAAGGTTTTTCAACTTTTGTTTTGTAGCGCTCATCCGTATCAACAACTTCATATTTGTTTTTCAATAAACAAAGGAACCGACACTTTGTACCATCGTCAGTGAAGGTCACAAAATACTTGTATCCTCCTCTATTTCGTACAAACTTTAAATCACCCACGTAGGTGTGACTAAGTTCTAAAGGGGCGGTTCTTCTTTTGCTATTCTGTTGACGAAATGGAAAGGTAATTTTGCCACTTCGACTACCTCATATTTATTTTGAGGGTTTATGTCGACAGATGACAACAATCTCAACTTCTTTCCCGTGAGTAGGACGCAATCAGAGAATGCTTCCGGTTAATGGAGAATTAGTACTCCAATATTTGGTTTTGTAATGGAGATTGAATGCTGGTTCAACTTACCAGAAGCCATCTCAAAAGTCACAAGACTCTTGGATCTCAAAAACCGAAACTCTAGGTTCTGTCTACTGATTCTGGGATTCAGCGCCGAGGCTCCACACTGTCAGAGGCGACACCGTGGCTCTGCCACCATGGCGCTGCGGCTCTAAGGTGGCAGTAGCTTCAGTTTCCCCTCTTGTCGGAGAGCGTCGCGACCCTAATTCAGGCGTCGCGACCCCTTTACGAAAATCATCTCATATTTGAGTTTTGGATGTTTTTGCACGCCGATGTATTGGATCCTTTTATCCACAACCTTGTTGTCAAGATCCGAAGGTTTTACCCTTGTATTTCCCAACGATAGCCTTAACTTTCCGGTTATTCGAGACTTGAATATTCTGGCCCACTTCAGTCGCTCGTAGGTTTTGTATGACTGAGTGTCTATTTTGGCCCACCTCGTCGGGTGTCCAATTCTACCCTATGAAGGATCTTCAGCCTGATAGTGTGACAGGTTCATCTTTATCATCCTATCAAACGAAGGATCTTCTATCGGAAACGATGACATGTTTAACTTGTTTTTAATCTTCTTCCCCTTATACCATTAGACCAGATCATATAGAATCGATTTCTATAATCCAATCACTAGGTGGGAAGGGTGTGAAGTTAAAATTCTGATTTCAAAGACTTATGGAATATGACTTTTTAAGAAACCTTTTCATATTCCATTTCTTGCCTTTAATCATAAACCATTTAACTTCATACTTGACAAGGAAGGAATGCTTACCTTAACACAACATTGTTTCTTCCTACTCATCATAATCTCCTTGCGACATCTTTCTCGTCGTGTTTTGAACACACGTTTACGAGATCTTCTTTTGATCACTATTAATATTCTTATCTTAAATTGTTAGATATCGTACGCACATGTACATCCGGGGAATAGTTAAACTAACTATTACAAGTGATCTAAAGGTTATACTAAGGAGATCATTACAACATCATTACAATAATAACATCTAGTTACAATCATTATATATCTAGGTTCTTGAATCTCTGTGTCCATATACATGCTTCATTGAACTATCGTTGGCAACTTCAACTGCAGCAGACTTTTAATCCTTCTGTCAGAAATAAGGACTCAAACAACAAATTGGTTAGATGTCACCACACGCTGAGTTCAAGGGATGCCCCTCTCTCCTTAAGACAAGATTGCCCCTGTATACATGCTTTTACGTTAGCAGGGCAATAGTCTCCCAAGATAAAACAACGGCTTATCTTCTTCATAAAGTACAACGAAGAATATCTATCGAAGAACGCAAATATGGAAATTGCTAAGAAAGGGTTGACTCAGAGATGTGTATGAACTTTGTGGTGTAACAAGTTCATTATCTCATGAGATAATGTGTTTGAGAAGTGTGTAAGACTTTCTTTGAAATGAAGTGAATGTTGGGCACATAAAAATCTGAAGTAAAGAGCATGTTAGACACCTATAAAATCTGAACCACAAAGGCATCAATTTATAAGTGCAAAGATGCCTCTTCACTTGCAATGTGAATGTCTCTTCACTTGCAATGTGAATGCCTCTTCACTTGCAGGTTCATTGAGCCAAGTAAAGAGTGTGTGAACACACTCAAAACAAGTACTCACATAATGTAGGTTCATCCTTCCAAAACCCAACACAAAGTTCAAGAGAAACCCTTGAACCTTCGTCTCCAGATTCACTGCCCGGGAAGCGTCGCGGCTCTGACTGTCCGGCGTCGCGGCCCTTTACGGCTCCGCGGTCCGACCCGTTCCATCTTACACTTCGCACAATCCTTTCTTCGTTAACCAACGTAGAATATAGATTATTGTCGACAATAACCGTCCAATGTCTCAAACACGTTACTCTTACGTGTGTCAATATCTCTTTCACTAAGAAAATTTATGATATTTAGCCCCACGTGTGTGGAAATGCGCCTTATATTTAATTTATAAATGACGAGATAAACTTATTCCTCCGTTAGTAAAATTTCCAACAGTTATTGAGTAAATTTCACGTCACATAACTATTATTTATGTTCATAAAGATCATATAATTATATTTTCTAACGGAAAGATTACATAACTTTCACCCTACTAACACAAAATCGCTACCGCCTCAAAATCACAAACAAAATGTGCTTTCAAGACGCAAAATAAAAGATTGGATTTTAGTGGGGCTTTGCAAATTTGGCAACCTTTATTAGTATTAGTTTTACCCTTTTGAGTGTAGGTCATTTTTGGGCTTGAAGAAATAATCTGCAAATATAGAACACCATGATAAACGTGAAAATAATTAATGTCGTCATTGACTACTGATAACATCTTTTTTTTTTTCTCCATATAAACAGCTTGGTGTAATTTTCCTCAATATTTTGACTCTGTTTGTCCCTTTTTTTCTCCATATAAACAGCGTACCAAACATGCCCTAACAGAATAGAAAATCATCCTAGTAGTTGGCAAGTAGAAAGAATGCAATTAAATCAAAAGAAGTAGACAAACCTATGGTGCCTTAACTGTATTTCCTATCTATACGTTTTTTTGTCCCAACTCTTAATACAAACAAAATCTGCTTTCATACTGCATGAGAAATGGGATTAGTGCTTGATAGAAGCGCGGGCCATGGTCGCGAGTTCGATCCTGCATAAACCTTTTGGTTGAGCATCACACATGGCTTGCCAAGTGTGTAGTTTACATGGTGGCGTGGTTTGCGACTCTGCGTCATCCGGGGTTTACCACTGTCTTGTATTTCGAAAAAGTAGCGGTGCCTTCACGTCAACAAAAACAAAAAAAATCTGCTTTCATGAATGTAAAATAAAATTGGATTTCTTACTGGGAGCTTTAATTTGCAGATTTGGCGGTTAGTTACTTGTCACTTTTTTTTCTCCTTTTTTGAGATTTAGGTCATAACTAGTTCATACTTCGACTTGAATAAATAATATGTATAAATAATATAACAATAACATATCTCGTGTAATTTGTGTCAAATCTGCATAAATGGTAAAAAGAAAAATATAATTTTTGTATTCATTATGGCATGGGAGGCAGTGGAAATGAAAGGTAATGGAAAGTAGAAAGTATACTTTCTTGAAAGAAAGAAAAAGGCCAAACATATAATGGAAGCTTTTATGAAAGGAAAAAAGGAGCAAAAAAGATAGTAGAATAACAAATGACTTTATTGAATAGAGTGAATAAAAAGAAGAAAAAAGGGAGAAAAAATAAATAAATTAAGACAGGGCAATAGGAATAATAAAAAAAGAAAAAGAAAACATAAATATAAACATATTTAATTTGTCACATGGATAAAAACATATTAGTTAATATTTAATCAATATTCCACATATCACATATAATGTAGGAATGTAAATTTATAAGTTTATAGTGTACATTTATTCTATTAGAAAAGTTAAAATATATTTTTTCCTTTTATTCTCGGGTCGGGTCGATGTAGCCCGACAAATTTTTTATTTATTTATTTTAAAAAAATGAAACTGAAAATACAATTTAAAAAAAACGAAAATTCAAAAAAAAAAACGAAACTGAAAATTCAATTTAAAAAAAAAAATTCGACCCGAGAATAAACGGAAAAAATATATTTAAACTTTTCTAATAGAATAAATGTACAATATAAACTTATAAATTTACATTCCTACAATATATGTGACATGCGGAATATTGATTAAATAATAACTAATATATTTTTATCCATGTGGCAAAATTAATTGTAAAATGGAAATTAATTTTGGGACAATAGTATTCTGAGAATGATTTTTTCAGATAGTACTATTTTGGCAATTAGCTTCAAAATTAGTAGTAAAATGAGAATTAATTTTGAGAAAATAGTATTCTGAGAATAAATTTTTCAGAGAGTATTATTTTGGCAATTCGCTCATATTTTGCAGCATACTAAAGTTTGATAATAATAATAATAATAATAATCGGATATAATAACCTTAAAGCAAATATATTAGATAAATTGCCGATTGTTTTTATTAGATTGTGGCTTTGTTGTAAAAGGTTATTAATTATGTTCACTTCACAAGGATCATGATGAATACCAGCCTACTAGGATATCATATGTATAAGGCAAAATTTATATTTGATAGTTGTATGAATTATGGTGTGATAGTAGAGCATGATGCTGAGTGAGATCCGCGTCAGATTACAACGCTATTGGTTTGGTACGCATGGTACCGAGAGCTACATAAGTAAGGTCGATATCGGTAATAAAGAAGGCTAAGAGTTGTTAGACATATTTTGTATACACTTTTTGAGTCATTTTTAATTAGTATTTTACTCATTTCGTTTGTGTTTAGTATAGTGTTAGAGTTGTTTTTCTTTCTTTTGAGTCACAGCGGTTCTAAATGGCAAAAGGAAGCTAAAAGTGGACAGAAAAGGCAGGAAATGAGCTCCCGAAGCAAAAAAGACGAAAGTTGACAGATCAGGACGAAAGACCGCAGGACCGCGGTGCCACAATTACTGAGAAGTCACGATTTTCAAAGACGCGTCGGTGCCATTCTGCAGGATCATGGTGACGCGGAATTTCCAATCCGAAATAGAATTTGCAAGGGGCAAAAGGGTCCAAGACACACGTTTTTGACAACATAAATAAACCCTTGGGACAGATTTTGGGGGATCACCTATCACATATCTCATAACACAGAAGACATCACAACCTTGGAGGCTACAATTGAATACCTAGTTCCTGTTGAATCGCTTGAAACTCTATTTCATGAATTAATGTAGTAGTTTGATTTCTTCTTCACTTGATTAAGATTTATTCAATATTGGTATGAATGTTGGATAGTTAACTGATCATTAATTATCATAACCTATATGATTTCGAATCAAAAATCGAGAGGAGAGATTTAGATATGTTGTAATTGAATAAGCATATGTTAAAATCGCGGACGAAAATATCACAATACTTGTGTAGCATTATAGGTTATTGTTCTTAATCCTCCTAATAACGTACGTGACTTAAAACTCTTGCCACAAATTGTTACTTATTCTTGCAATTGAACTTATGATAGGGTGAAAAATGATATGCTATCAGTCTAGAAGTCAACTTAAAAAGAAAGTATTTATGCTTTTACTGCGAGGTAAGAGAAATGGTTTCGAATGGATTCTTGATAGAGCTGTAAACTTAATCCATGAAATCATAACTCATCCAACTCATTCAAGTTTAGGCGGGTCAATAACCCCTCTATTTATTAGTTTAACCCATTTTAGTCCAACGCATTTCACCCCATCAAAATTTAGATTGATATCTAATCCAAATTGATTTCTTATAAGTCTATCAAAATATGTTCAAAAAATTATTTTTTATTGGATATGTTATAGATAGTCATAATAAATAAAAATAATAATTTATTAGATTCTAAAAAATTATAAAAAATAAATAAGTCAATTAAAACTTAGTAAGAATTTGACGGGTTAGGTTTTGACCCGCTTTTTAGCTCATTTTAACCCAACTCATTACAGCCTGAGTAACATTTGAGCAGATCAATAACCCGCTCATTTATTAACTTAACTCATTTTTACCCGCTCAAATTTAGCCCAACACATCCATTTAACACCCCTAATTCTTGATATGGGTTCCCAATGTACTAATGCCCTAATCTTTAGGGTGGTCCTCTTTCTAAGCCTTACTTGTCTCAATGAAGACTCTTTCTCAATCTCAAAATGGTTCATTAATGTTTGGAGTTCAAAAAATGCTAATGCCCCAAATCTCTACACTAGCCCTCTCTTCAAAACTTTCTTGTCTAAATGATGACTTGTTAATCTCAAAGAGGGTTCATTTTAATACTCCATTACTGATTCCTAGAGATTTGGATTTACTATCCTCTTATAATGTGAGAATGTGAACCAAATTTGAATTTTTTTACGATTAACGCGTCTAGTGAAGCTAAAAAAAAGTACCTTTCCAAACGAAATGAGTGTTCTACGTCAGAAAGCAAAAGATCTGCTTACTAGTATAATCCATCTTTCAGTTACCAGAAAATGTGTAACAAAAAATCATTCCAAGAGTATGTGATTAATCAAGAAACCAAAACCCTTCTACATATAGTACTAAAAATGACTGATAGATAGTTTAAACTTCATAAGGGCAAGAAAGTATCCGATGCATGGATGAAGTTGTTTATCCCTTAATCAGAGATCTCAGATTAGAGAAAAAAATCTTGTTAGAGAGCACTTCTTTCAGAAATGGATTCTATCCGACGAGAATTTAAATATAATCAGACTCCAATACGTACATGTACCGAATATTAATTGAAAAAAAAACCCACTCCCTAATATTCTCTATTTTCTACTATACTCTTTTAGAACCTTCTACTATAAATTTTGTGCCTCTCAAACTAAACCTCCACACCAACATTCTACTCCTCACCTTCTCTCTCTCTTTCTCTCTGTTTCACACCAAAGAAATGCACGCTAAAATTCTTCTTCCTTCTTGTATCTTACTTGTGCTTTTGTCCTCACTACCCTCTTTCAATGTAAGTAACAATCTTTAACTCTTATGCCCATCTAATTTCAGTTTCTTGAACTAATCTTGATTTTTCATAAACATTGTAACTTTATGCACTAATGGGTGTCAAATGTCAATGAATTAATCTTGATTTGTCATAAAGATTGCAACTTTATGTACTCTAGGGGTGTCAATGAAGTACAACACCATACCCAGTGAAATCTCACATAGTGAAGTCTCGTGTGCTAGAGTTTATTATAGCCTTAAGTGGTAGAGATATTGTCTCCGGTAGGGGTGTCAATGAAGTAATGTTTGATTTGCCATAAAAAAATTGTAGCTTTGTGTCACCCAGTGGGTGTCAAATGTCAATGAAGTCATATTGATTTTCCATAAAGATTGTAACTTTATGCAACCCCAAGGGGTGTCAATGAAGTAAATCTTGATTTTGTTGTAAAGATTGTAACTTTATGTACTGATGGGGTTGTGTCAATGTAGGTTGTTGTGGCTGGAAATGGAGATAATTCTGGTGAGTCTGGGAACCCATTTACACCAAAAGGCTATCTAATTAGGTACTGGAAGAAAAAGGTCTCAAATGACTTGCCAAAGCCATGGTTCCTTCTCAACAAGGCATCTCCATTGAATGCTGCACAATATGCAACTTACACAAAGCTTGTAGCAGATCAAAATGCACTCACCACACAGCTTCAATCCTTTTGCTCTTCAGCAAATCTGATGTGTGCACCAGATTTAGCACCAAGTCTTGAAAAACACAGTGGAGATGTCCACTTTTCCACTTACGGTGACAAGAACTTCACCAATTACGGCACCAAAGTATTTGGTGAAGGATTTAACTCCTTCAAGAACTATTCCGAGGATGGATCTGTAAGTTCATTCAGGCGCTACGGTAGAGATTCCCCTCATGATCAAAAATTTGCAAACTATGCCCCTGATGGAAATGTAATTGACCAAAGTTTCAATAGCTATAGCACAAATACTCCAGGGGGTTCAGGTGAATTCAAAAATTATGGCCCAAATGTCAATGTCCCTAATATGCGGTTCACTTCCTATTCAGACCACGGAGTTGGCGCAGACCAAGAATTCACAACTTACTCACAAAATGCAAATGCTGGTGACCAATCTTTCAAAAGTTATGGCAAAAATGGGAATGGGGCTGATAGTAAATTCACTAGCTATGGAACCGACACAAATGTTATAGGCTCAACATTTACAAACTATGGTCAAAATGCTAATGGGGGCAACCAAAACTTCACATCTTATGGTACAAATGGAAATGTTCCTCAAAATAATTTCAAGAACTATGGTGTTGGAGGTAATGGTCCAACTGAGACTTTTACTAGCTACAGAGATCAATCAAATGTTGGTGATGACTCGTTCAGTAACTATATCAAGGATGCAAACGCTGGCGAAGCAAATTTTACCAACTATGGTCAATCTTTCAATGAAGGTACTGATATTTTCACTAGCTATGGTAAAGGGACTAATGACCCTCATGTTAATTTCAAGACATATGGAGTTAACAACACCTTCAAAGATTATGTCAAAGATACTGCCACATTTTCCAACTACCACAACAAATCATCCCAAGTTTTGGCTTCATTGACCGGTGGCAAAAAGGTGAATAACCGGTGGGTTGAGCCCGGAAAGTTTTTCAGGGAGAAGATGTTGAAGAGTGGTACAGTTATGCCTATGCCAGATATAAAGGATAAGATGCCTAAAAGGTCGTTTTTGCCCCGGGTGATTGCTGCGAAATTACCCTTTTCTACCTCCAAGATCGGTGAGCTGAAGAAAATCTTCCACGCCGCCGATGATTCTCAGGTGGCAAAGATGATCGGTGATGCTCTGAGTGAGTGTGAAAGAGCACCAAGTGCCGGGGAGACAAAACGATGTGTTAACTCAGCTGAAGATATGATTGATTTCGCCACTTCAGTGTTGGGCCGAAATGTTACTGTTCGGACTATCGACAACACAAAAGGGTCAAACGAGAATATCATGATAGGATCAGTCAAGGGAAGTGGAAAAGTCACCAAATCAGTGTCTTGTCATCAGAGTTTGTTCCCTTACTTATTGTATTACTGTCATTCAGTTCCTAAGGTTCGGGTCTACCAAGTCGATATATTGGACCCGAATTCAAAGGCTAAGATCAACCATGGTGTTGCCATTTGCCACGTGGATACTTCTATGTGGGGAGCCAGTCATGGAGCCTTCGTTTCACTCGGGTCGGGTCCCGGGAAAATTGAGGTTTGTCACTGGATCTTTGAAAATGATATGACTTGGGCGATTGCTGATTGAGCCAAGTAAAAAAAAAGGAATTGAATAAATAAGCAAACTTTCTACTTCGGGTCGAACCGGGTGTGTAACAAGAAGAACAAAAAGGTACCACTGGTTTGACTTTTATAGTAATTAATTATTATAGACTCAATTTATATTTGAGTACTTTTCATGTAAGTTCCACCTTTGCCTTCATTAAGTTTGAAGGGGTGTCAATTTACATTTTCTATTGTTGTCTCTCTATATTTGGGTAAAGTAATGTATTTTTTTTTTATGAGGCATTTTTTTATAAGTGCGCATTGGGTAAATCTTCGAACTGACACAATAGTCTGTCAATTACGTCAGCCAGATAAACCACACTTGACAAGTCATGTGTGACAGACTCAACCAAGAAAGTGTTGACAGGGGAAATCGAACTCGTGACCTTTCAGTCTCGCACTCTTCTACTCCACCCAGATGATTTGTGCATTTAATAACTTTTTTCTTTGCTTATCCAATTCTTCTCCTCAAATTTTCTTCCAATAATTTGTATCTTTCTTGATTTGGACATAAAATTGTCATTCCATCAAGTTCTCATGTGTCATCGTATGTTTGGCATAGTCATTTTTTGTGAAAATACTTGCGGTTGTTCGGTTGCCCAATAAAAGTACTTGTATACATAGAAAGAAAATTGGAGGGTGTTTTAATAAATTATTTTTGTATTTTATTGGGTTTACCTAACTAGCCCCAAAGGCAATTTAAAATCCTCCACAAGTTTTTTTAGATACAGTATGTTTTTTTTCTTCCGGATTTTGGCTTTCATTAGTGGTATAAAAGCTCTATTCTGAACATGATTTTCTGTCCAATTCGACATATTTCTTTTTTGGCTCCCGCTTGGTACTTCCCTCCATGTCAATTGATTATTTTGTTTTTGTGTGTTTTCTCACGTCCATTAGGTAGATACTCCCTCCTAATCAAAGGGAGTGTCTACTTAGCTATTTTCATACCCTTTAAGAAAATACTGACTTCTATGTAAAAATAGATAATTTGACTAAAATGCTCCTAATTAAATAGGTATTGAGATTTGATCATCTAACACTTAATAAGGAAAAATCTGAAAAAGTAAGGTTAAAATCTTGCTTGATTTGATAAGTGTACACTCTTTTTGAACAAAAATAAAGGTTAAATGGACACTCTTTTTATCCAGAGGGAGTAACTTAACCACATAAAATATGTCACATCCTTTAGTTATACGCATAAACTTCAAACATGTTTCAATTGAGGCTTATGCGTATAATAAAAAAGATAACATATTTTATGTGATTAATTTATTTATGACTCTATAATTTTTCTAAAACTTCACTAGAATTGTCTAATAAAAACTGGTTATCACGTGTTTAATGAAAATATATCATAATTTAAATGTCTAAATGAAATCAGTTAAAAACTATAAAAGGTTTTCGATATAGTCTAACCTAGATGATAATGATGAAACTGATAGAAGTTGCCATTATAACTCAAACCAGTCCAGTGAAGTTCAAATTGTGACTTTTAGGTCACTGACGAACCAAAAAAGACACATTAACCAAATCCAGAATTCCTACTAGTACATAGCTTTTTAATTAAGTTGTTTCTGGAAATATGTATATTATAGAAATAATTGTATTCCTACCCATAATTAGAATATTTTCATATATTGTGTAAATATAATTATGGTAAGACTAGGATTTTTTTTGTATAGTCTTAGAATTCCTATTGTATAAGGGATGGATATTGTACTCTATATATACTTTGATATTAATGAAAAGACTCCCTAAGGGAGATTAATCATCTTACATGGTATCAAGAGCCACTTAGTAGTAAAATCCGCTGAAACCCTCCCCCTCGGGATTCTCACCGCGACACTCTTCCTCTCTCCTCCCTAAAATTCTTGATTTTTCTCTTCTTTCTTCTCTTCTCTAAATGACTACTGAGGATTCTTTCAATACTTCTGATGCTTCAACCTCCACCAATCCCACCACCACGTGTTCATCCCCTTTTCATCCTGCTCTAACTGTTACCAATATCAAGAACTTTATTCCTATTCTTCTTGATCAAGAAAACAGTCAGTATTCTCCTTGGGTTGAACTGTTTCGTAATCATGCATGTCTCTACAACGTGCTTGATCATATCGATGGCACTATTCCGCGCCCTCCGGAGATTGATGAGTCTACTTGGCGTCGTCTAGACGTCGGCGTCAAACAGTGGATTTATGGTAGTATTTCTCAGGATCTTCTTCTTACTATCATGAAATCTAGTGTCACGACCCGACCCCGGGGCCGCAACTGGTGCCCTACCGGGGCACCCCGACAGGTATACATCAGAGAATATCAGCGGAACATACATAACACATAACCTGTTTAAAGTAAACATCACTGACCAACCGATAAGGCTGCCTTCCATAAAAATATACTTAATCAAAAGTACAACTTGTTCTTACAGCCCAAAACACAAACGTGACCACATACCTCTAAGAATAACAACTTTGGCGGGTGATGCGCGGTAAGATGCACACACTTTAAACGCAAGTGCACGTTATCGTGACAAGTAGTATAGTCTTGATAAGACCGAATATCGTCCTCAAGGATTAGGGTTCAATTACAAACTATCTATTTTTTTGGTATCTATTTGGTAAATTGATATTTAGATTTGTTGTTTTTACCTAAGGATTATAAAAGCTATTTAACTAAAAGGGTTTACTTCAGTGATGATGAGAATAGGGCTTCCACGTCTCCTCACTATCCGCTTATGCTACTTATTAATGCAATAACTTATGGTCTTCTTCTTTTGGAGAAAGCAGGTTCACTAAATCGTTTTATACTCCCGTTAGGGTTATATAAACACTCAACCCCAGTATTGCACCTTACCTACCTTTCGGTGATAAGGATAACTCTATAGGAGGATTAAGAACAAGAACCTAGTTAACCGTCACGCACAATGCGCAAAATTAGGGTTTTTAAGCCTCTCATTAACGCTACATAAATAATTGAGGTATTTGCATCCCCAATCCAAGAATGTCTACCCAACTTACAACATATTCACAATCCCCTTTCTAATCGATTAGAAATCATATAGTGATAATTAGTTGTCAATTAATTACCAAGAATTCAACTCAAATGTTGGATAGATCTCAAAAAGAAGAAGAATAACCATAAGCATGCATTAAATCATAACATAAGTTTCTAGAGATTCAACATGGAAAGCTCTATAGAGGAATTAGTTCCTAGCCATTGACATGACAAGAACTAATCCTATGTTCATCATACAAAAACTGAAATAAAGAAAACAAAAGGAAAAGAAATTACTAGACTATGGTCTTCAATCTCTAAGCAAGAAGCCTTGTGTTGTGCGAAGGAACCCTTAAAAACTGCCTAGGGTTCTCCTTTTATAGGCTGAAAACCGCCTCATCTTTTCCCTGCAGGCCTGGCCCAAAATCCGTCTGGAAACCTAATTTTTCCGCGTCGGCGCGCGACCTGCAGCCATGGCGCGTGGAACTTCGCAATCCGTAGGATGATTTGGCGCCGACACGATTCGATGCGAGGCGCGTAGCCACTGCAACTCTGTAGCTTCTCGAATGTTTAGCGCGCGCCCTGCACTCTGTCGTGGCGCGCGGCCTAAGTCTTCTGCGACCTCTGCGGATAGTGGCGCGCGCGGCCGCGGCCGATGCAGGTTCGGCCTCGTTCGCCACTTTCTCTGTTTTTAGCTCTGGAATCTCCTCTTTTGCCCTCTTTTAGCTCATTTTCCGTCATTTGGCCATTTTAACCACTTTGACTCAAAAGAAAGGAAAACTATCCTAATACGACACTTGTATGTGCAACACGGGACAAAAGACTAACTAAAACTGACTCAAAAGGTGTATATAAAATACACCGATCAAATACCCTCAAACTTAACTTTTGCTCGCCCTCGAGCAAAGATAGAAAGAAATAAAAGACTCAAAGAAACGAAAAATAAAACTTACTGACATTGATCACTTTTGCTGCATTAGTGTTAACTAGAAAAACATGAAGGTTAGCAAAATAATATGCAGGAACATATAGCATGACATTTCAGCACATTAAGCTAGATATTTCGCAAACTCATATTCATCATGCTTTAATGGAAGTCAATATACTAAATCATGCATATAAATTCAAAAATCCTATGGCATGCTTACTTGCTATTCTCCACTAATCCTGGATATGCATACAAAAGATCTTCAGGACTTTAAGGGTTGCAATGTAGGCTTAGGTATAGGTAGGTAAAAATAGGCAATTTAGGCTCATTTCGTGTACCATAAGCTCTTCTTCAAATTTTTCAAGATTTCCTTTTCTTTTGTTCTTTCCTTCACTTCGATTCTATCTTTTCCCTCTTTTGTTTTGGGAGAGTGAAGTATATAATGATGACAAGCACTCCCAAACTTAGGCTTTTGCCTATTTCTTATTACTTTTGTATTGGGGTGCAACAGACTTATTCACTCTTTTTGTCTCTTTTTTAACACAATGTATTCCACTATTTCATATTTTCACTTATGGTACAATTTGTGGGAATATAGGGTGTCAAATAAGAAGTTTCAAATTTTAGGCTCAATGGGGCTGACTAGGGATATTTTTAAAGTACGGGATAGAAAAGAATGGTAAGAATTGACTATCAAAGAAATGTCTGAGTCATCTCCCTAACATGCATATCCTAACTATTTCACCTCAAATAGCAAGCAATCATAACACATAAGTATTTATCATTTAGCATGCATAATTCAAGCAAGAAACTCCAACTAGACAGATTCTGTGAGTTTTTGGCATATCTAACCTAAGTGTTTAGATAGTTGCTTCAATTCAGTTACATTATTCTACCTTCCTTCACTAGGTGTTTCTAGCAACTACAGCATACATGATCTTTTGACAGACAATTATGACTCAAAAAGAAATATTTTTGTGACTCAAAAATACATAAAAACAATAAAAAGACTTAAATAAAACATAACATGACACAAATAAAAAAAAACAATAAAAAGACTTAAATAACACATAACATGACACAAATAAAACACCCCCAAACTTAAATCACACATTTTCCCCAATGTGTGTAGACTCAAAGACAATAAAAGAAATAAGACACTTACAGACTTTGGCTAAAATGGTGGTGGTGGCGGTGGTAGGGGATAGTGCGTGACCATCGATCGAACAAGAACTCAACTCGTTGATTTGTTGCCTTGTTTCTTCGCCCTTGTATCATCGCGTGTCCAAACTCTGCATCATCCTCATCTGATTTTGAAACAATTGCTCCATCGTGGGCACTGAAGGTTCTGCTTCTGTGGTTGGCCGGTGGCTAGGTCCTGCCTCATATTGAGCCTCTATTTCGTGCTCATCTTCGCCCATGGCGGTCTCGATGCTGCTGCTCTTTGGTTGTACTCTCCGCTGCCGCTGGGGGCTTGGTGCGAGAAAGAGCACTATCCCACAGGACACCGGTAGTTGGTTTCTCTCATGAGTGTCAGTGGGTAGTCTTGGGACCGCACTCATGTGGCAGAGACTAGTAATAAGTGAACCGTGTTCCAATCCACCTGTTGTCACCAACCTGCTGATTTCTTCAATGCTCGCACTATTTCTTTCCCCACATCAATCGTCATTCCTCATAATTCCATATATCGCTTTAATCCTATCCTCCGCACTCTGGTGAAGTGTGTGGATGGAATCACGCGCGCCGATTTAAATATAGCCAACCTTTGGCCACTTTCTTGAATTGGCACTGCTCGGTGCTCTTGATCCATTTCTTCCAATATCAAAAAGCCCAATGGTAGCTCACGGTGTCTGCAGCGGCATTCCGGTCGATGCGGTCGGTCTTAGACCATGTTCTAAAGTGATTCCAATCACTTCTTTCTTCAACATCAACCGCCTTCATTGTGCATTTACATTCTCTGCTGTCACGCATACATAAGCTCCTAACAAAGCATCCCCTTCCACCTTCTCGGAAAGTTGGCATAAAATTCACGCACCATTGTTGTGTTCATTTGGTGCTATCTTCTCCGATTCTGAATCTCCTCCACCCCTTAAACTCAATCATAGCCGGATGGGCTCATAAACATCTTCCTCCCATATGACTCCCTCTGGTAGTCCATTTCCCTTTCTGGTATTATGGGTCTGGTATCAAGCTTTTTGTATCTTTGGAAGGCTTCGTAGCTCACAAACCTAGTATTATCGTAATGTGGGGTTGGGGTGGATGTGGAGCCTCTTCTCTTCCTGGTGGCCATGGTTTAAAATAGTTTCTGGAGCTTTCAATTTAGTGGCACAATGTTTCTTACACAATCAACAACTAGAAGCGAACACAACACCACCAAACTTCACTTTTCTACCCAATACCCACACTCGTTTCTACTCTTTTCTCCAAACTTCACAATCAACTTTTCAAGACCCAACTACTTCACTACAATACTCCTTCAAACTACTACCTCCGTGACTTGATAAAGGATTCAAACGAAAAAAAGATTACCTTTTACGAGAAGATTCAAGCTCTTGTTTGTTTCAATTGGTGGTTTGAGGCTATGGAATGGAGCTTTGTTATTTGAGATAACTAAGGGTTTTAGGAATTTAAGAGTTTTTTATTGTGGTTGGGTTGGATTTATGGAGGATTTGTGGGCAAATTTTCGGATTTTTGTGGGTTTTGGAAAGGAAGGGTTAGGTTTTTGAAATTGGATGTGGGAAAATCGATTTACAGGCGTTTTAAGTTTTGGATTCCCGCCGTGCGCGTTCGCTTTTAGCCGCGGCTGATCTTCGCCGGGACTTTCTGCGCGCGGCCATTCTGGCGCGCGGCCATGTTCAGCCGCGGCCATTCTGGCGCGCGGCCCTGTATGGCGCGCGACGCTAAACTTGGCAAATTTTGGAATTCTACCGCGGCCTGCTCGCGCCGCGGCGCTGAACCTGCGCTGTTGATTCTTTTAGCGTATGGCTACCGTTTTACGAAATCACGGCTGTTCAGCTTTTCGTCTTTCAGTTTGTTTGCATGTACCTGTCAATAACACAAACACAAGACCCCAAGACCGTGAGACTGTTCTTAGACAAAATAAAATAAACTAAAGACATAAATTAAAATAACATAATTAAAAACATTGGGTTGCCTCCCAAGTAGCGATGTCTTTAACGTCTTTTAGCCGGACGCAAGTTCCTTAGCCTTAATAACCCTGGGGTGGATTAAGCCCCCAACCAATCCATTTCCTCCACATTTGGCGTTTTCTTTTTCTTCTTTTCTTCTTAGCATTATCAGTAATGGGGAGTTCAGGAATACTTACCTCCTTTAGTGGTATTTCAGCAAACCATGCCTGCTTTCTTGGGCTCATCGCTCTTTGGTTGACTTATATTGGCTCGCATGGGGGTTTGATGGTGCTGATTGCAAAGCACCCACTCATTGTTGGTGGCTCAATGACGTGTTTAAAAACTTTAAACACCATTTCTTCATTCTCCACCCTTAATGTTAACTCTCCTCTTTCAACATCAATCAACGCTCTCCCCGTTGATAGGAATGGCCTCCCCAATATGATGGGGATTTCCGCATCTTCTTCCATATCAAGAATGAGGAAGTCTGCAGGAAAGAAGAATTTTCCTACTTTCACAATCACGTCCTCGATCTTGCCTCTTGGATGAACCACTGTCCTGTCGGCCAGTTGCAGGCTTACTGTGGTTGGTTTGGCCTCACCCAACTCCAATCTTTTAAATACTGATAAGGGCATGAGATTTATACTTGCCCCTAAATCACATAGAGCTCTGTTGCAAGTTACCCTACCCACTGTGCAAGATAGTGTAAAGCTCTCTGGATCTTTTAGCTTTGGTGGCAACTTTTTCTGCAAGATAGCACTACACTCTTCTGTTAGTGCTACTATTTCGTACTCTGCCAGCTTTTTCTTCTTCCCCAAGATCTCTTTCATAAACTTGAAATAGGAGGGCATCTGCTCTAATGCCTCTATGAAAGGTATGTTGATATCTGACTTCACTGAATGTCTCCAAAAATTTGGAGAATTGTTTATCAACCGCCTTTATTTGTAGTCTCTGGGGAAAAGGGATCTTCTGTATACTCTTCTCAGGAGCTTTCTACTACTGGTGGGCTCAATCACCTTCTCTTTTCTAACTCGCCTTCTTCTCAACTACTAGCCGAGGTATTTCGCTCTAGCTTGTTTGCCTCGATTGCACCTTTGCTGGCATTTCTCCTTGGATTTACCTCTGTGTTGCTTAGCAATGTCCTCGTGGCTTTCTTTGTTCGCTGCTTTGCTAGTGACCAGCAGGTTTCAAGTTCTGAATGAGGATCTAGCTTATGTCATGGCGGAGTGCAGGCATTGTGAGTCTTTATCCGCTTTCGATTCGTCGGCTTTTCTTCTTGAGCAGGTGCATTTAAGCTGTTGGTGTGGGGCTTGAATGAAGGCTGGCGATTCGCATCGCCCTGTATTGGATTCTGCCGCAGTATTGATTCTGTTTCCTTGGTATTGGATTCTGCGCCCCGATCTCCTCTCCATGAGAAATTTGGGTGGTTCTCCACCGAATTATAAGTGTTGGAGTAGGGGTTGTTTGTTGCCTCGATAATTACCTATGGCACGACACTCTGCCGCTCCATTGGTATATTGTTGGGATCACTGAAGAAACACATCAAATATATGTGGGCCACCATATTTCATGACTTTAGGCATCTGCGCGCATTTATCGACCGTATGTTCTTTGTTGTTTCGCTAAAGGGCCACTTGGACATTCAAGGCGTGATAGCATTTATTTCGTGGACTCAACATTCTTCTCCCACTTCGACCTCTACGTGACATGGTTGTTGGTGGCCATAACTTCTAATAGCTCGTAGCGTCGTGGGCAATTTTCCTCATGAATGCTCCACTTTCGCTGCATCTATAATGGTTACGGTTGTCTTTGCTCGGCCGTTGTAGAAGATGTGGACCAAGTTCCACAACTCAATGCAATGGTGTGGGCACTTTCTCTGTAGATCTTTGAACCTTTCCCAAGCTTCATATAAGGACTCTCCATTTGCTTGGTAGAAGTTGTTCAACTCCCCTCTCAGTTTTGCTGCTTTACACGGGGGAAAGAACTTGGCTAGGAATTTACGTGCATCTTTGCCATGTAAAAATTGAATCGGCTACAGGAATTCAACCATACTTTTGCTCTATCCTCGAGTGAGAAGGAAAGAGCCTCAATCTGACGACATCATCAGTAACGCCGTTATATCTGAAAGTTGCACATAGCTCCAAGAAATTAGCTATGTGCATATGTGGATCCTCCGATGGCAGTCCTCCAAATTGCACTGTGTGCTGTACCATGCTCGAGAATCGCGGTTTTATTTGAAGTTGTTGGCTCTGTGCGGTGAGCCTAATGCGTGTACGTGCTCCATTCACTCTTGGCGACATAGTCCCCAAACTTCTTTACGGTGGATTTGGACTCTCTCCTCGCGTCCATTGGTACTTGCCGAGGCATTCTGGGTTATGTTGATTTTCACCTAACCGCCTCTCATCATGTTATTGTTTTGAGCACCGCCCATTTCTATCAAAGTTGCAATCCGATTCTTTACATTACGTTTTGCGAGTTTTCTCAATCTACGGATTGAAGGGAACAAGAGTGTCTGCTCCTCTTCTCCTTCGCATAAACTGATTTCCTGAAATAGATCAAAAACAAACAACCAATCACGGTACCTCGAATTTTCCAAAAATAATAAAAAACGTAAAAATTAAAAATAAAAATTAAAAACCAAATTAGAAATTAAAAATAGACAAATTTGATATTGAACTATGCCTAATCCCCGGCAACGGCGCCAAAAACTTGATGCGCGGTAAGATGCACACACTTTAAACGCAAGTGCACGTTATCGTGACAAGTAGTATAGTCTTGATAAGACCGAATATCGTCCTCAAGGATTAGGGTTCAATTACCAACTATCTATTTTTTTGGTATCTATTTGGTAAATTGATATTTAGATTTGTTGTTTTTACCTAAGGATTATAAAAGCTATTTAACTAAAAGGGTTTACTTCAGTGATGATGAGAATAGGGCTTCCACGTCTCCTCACTATCCGCTTATGTTACTTATTAATGCAATAACTTATGGTCTTCTTTTGGAAAGCAGGTTCACTAAATCGTTTTATACTCCCGTTAGGGTTATATAAACACTCAACCCCAGTATTGCACCTTACCTACCTTTCGGTGATAAGGATAACTCTATAGGAGGATTAAGAACAAGAACCTAATTAACCGTCACACACAATGCGCAAAATTAGGATTTTTAAGCCTCTCATTAACGCTACATAAATAATTGAGGTATTTGCATCCCCAATCCAAGAATGTCTACCCAACTTACAACATATTCACAATCCCCCCCTTTCGGAATCTGATTAGAAATCATAAAGTGATAATTAGTTGTCAATTAATTACCAAGAATTCAACTCAAATATTGGATAGATCTCAACAAGAAGAAGAATAACCATAAGCATGCATTAAATCATAACATAAGTTTCTAGAGATTCAACATGGAAAGCCCTATAGAGGAGTTAGTTCCTAGTCATTGACATGACAAGAACTAATCCCATGTTCATCATACAAAAACTGAAATAAAGAAAAGAAAATGAAAAGAAATTACTAGATTATGGTCTTCAATCTCTAAGCAAGAAGCCTTGTGTTGTGCAAGAAGGGGAACCCTTAAAAACTGCATAGGGTTCTCCTTTTATAGGCTGAAAACCGCCTCATCTTTTCCCTGCAGGCCTGGCCCAAAATCCGTCTGGAAACCTAATTTTTCCGCGTCGGCGCCGCGGCCTGCGAGCGCATGGCCGGAACTCGCAATCCGTCGGATGATTTGGCGCCGCGGCCGATTCTGGCATGCGAGGCGCGGCGCTGCAACTCAGTAAGCTTTCGGATGTTTAGCGCCGCGACCTGCACTCTGTCGTATGGCGCGGCCGAAGTCTTCTGCGACCTCTGCGGATAGTGGGCGCGCGCCCTCCTTCATTGCGAGGCGTCGCGGCGCCGGTCTGGGTTTCAGCCTCGTTCGCCACTTTCTCTGTTTTTAGCTCTGGAATCTCCTCTTTTGCCCTCTTTTAGCTCATTTTCCGCCAATTGGCCATTTTAACCACTTTGACTCAAAAGAAAGGAAAACTATCCTAATACGACACTTATATGTGCAACACGGGACAAAAGACTAATTAAAACTGACTCAAAAGGTGTATATAAAATACACCGATCAGCGGGACAGGGCCCCGCCATACCCCTGAATGTACACAGTACCTATAGCATCAGGGAAGAACCGTACCAACAAAACGAGCTTCCGGAAGAATGGAGCTTCTGACACCGGAACAATGATCCTAAGAATGAGGATCCACCACCTGCTTACCTCTACATGCGGCATGAACGCAGCCCCCGAGGAAGGGGGTCAGTACACAATATGTACTAAATATGTGAAACTGGAAAATACCTCAAGTATAAAATAACTGGAGACATGTATAAAAATCAGTTTACCGCACACTGTGCCTTACTAATAATGAGAATATCAAACATATACAATACTGCATGAAAATAGGAAGCTCATGGTCAAAGCAAGGTCATCCGCCCCGCAATATCATTAAGCACTTCTACTTCTGGGACTATTTCACCCGCATGGGTCATGTGGACCCGCATGAGGTATTCCTCGCATAGGCTGTACTCACCCGCATGGGACTATTTCACCCGCATGAGCCCTACAGACTCGCATGAGGTATTCCTCGCATCGTGGGTAGCAAATCCACGGAATATGTGGTATAACGTCTTGGGGATTTACCCCTCATTTATACTCTTATCCTGAAACAGGTGGTATAACGTCTTGGGGATTTACCCCTCATTTATACTCTTACCCTGGAAAATGTGGTATAACGTCTTGGGGATGTACCCCTCATTTATACTCTTACCCTGGAGAAGGTGGTATAACGTCTTGGGGATGTACCCCTCATTTATACTCTTACCCTAGCTCAACCGGCCGTCATACATAATATAAATAAAAGGAAAATCCGGGGATTTAACCCAAAGTACTACATACTTCCACTCTTTTAAAAATGACTCTTTTTCACATAAAACTTTTGGGCAATTGATGCCTTAAAACCAATTTGTCTTTCACAACCTCAAATCATTTATCCATACTTATTTTACTTAGAGTAAATCTTTCTTTGTTATCCTTTCATAAAGCTAATATAATCAACTTCCCATAAAGTCATTATATTAACGTTATACCTTAGTCAAATACATTTTCCTAAAACCCAAGGGACTTACACTTTTAAAAGGAAAACAAGAATCATATACTTGAACACATCAAGTCCCTTAACTTTGAAAACTCAATACATCCTTAAAACAAGTAAGGGATATCAAACCTTG
Organism: Przewalskia tangutica; assembly: GCA_029844215.1. Taxonomy (NCBI): domain Eukaryota; kingdom Viridiplantae; phylum Streptophyta; class Magnoliopsida; order Solanales; family Solanaceae; genus Przewalskia; species Przewalskia tangutica. Next base: position 38,634,372 of record CM056740.1, on the reverse strand, counting down.
TACGTATATCGTACTACATAGGTAAAACCATTCATGCTCAAGAGATAGGAAAGTTCCACATACCTCTTCGGTCAATCCACTTGCTAAGTCCAAAATACCGTACGTAGTATGTCAACCTATAATGACCATAATACGTTTATTAACCTCTAGTTTCAATGTAGAATATTCCAAGTTCAAGTCACTAAATCCTATGGAAAATTGGGCAGCATTTCCTTTGTTTCTACATACTTTGCCACCTTTTTCAAGGCCGAATTCAACATCCAAACGCCACATTTAAGGCCCAACAATCCAAACATTTCAAAGAGGATTACACACCTAAACTTGGATGTGTAAAATTATGCCCCATAATGTACAACAACTAACTTAACAAGTTAAAGGTAGTTTTTAGGCTACAACATGCTCACATAACCTTCTTAACTAATCCTTTCATATCCAAACCATATTTCTTACATGCAATGAATCTAAGAGTATTATTTACTACTACAAGTTCCTTCTTCTTCACATGCAACACAAATAACTAGCTACAAGAGAAGAATTGTTACCTTAGAGCTTTAGCCAAAATTATTCCAACAACTTTGCTAGCCTCCTTTCCAAGAACACCACCACAATAACTCCTACAAGCTAGCCACAAGCTTCCTTCTTGCCACACTTTTCAGATTTTCCTCAAGCTTATATTTCCTCTTGAAATTCTAGAGAGAATGGAGAGCTTTATTTTTAGAGAGAGATGAGAGTTGAAGAATGACCAAGTCTTCAAGACTTGGTCAATAAGTAGTGCATGCAAAATCAGATAGGGGGAGACACTTGTCACCCTTTCATGGCCTTTTAAAAGAGAAATCTGATTTTTCCTCAGTTTTTCCGCTAGAAATCCCGCCTAGGAGCCGCGACCTGCGGTGCGCGGCTCAATCTTCTGCCACCTCAGAACTTGGCGCGACCACTGCTTTACGGCGCCCGCTGCAACTTCAGCTCCTCGAATATCCGTGCGCGACCGCAGCTCTGCCGGAACACCTTCTGTCCATGCGCCCGAACTTGTAACTCCCATAACTTTCTACTCCGATACCCTATCGACGAACGGTTGGTTGCGTTGGAAACTAGACTCAACGAACTACGCACTAGGCCTTTGAAACACCTAGGAACTCTCAATGTAACGGGTCATAACCCGCCCCAAAGTTGACCAAAAACCCGTCCGAAACAATCCGTCAACCTATCCTTCTAAAATTTTAAGTCTTAATCCCTTTCGTACGCTCTCACACGTATGGCCAGAACTACGGGGTATAACATCTGGCGCCACAACCCTTGAGTTATGGAACCGCTTGGAGGAAATCTTTCAAGATAACAAGCACACTCGTGCGGTGTATTTGGAGGAACAGTTTAACAATACACGCCTTGAAAATTTCACCAACATGACTGAGTACTGCAGACAGTTGAAACTCCTGGCGGATAAACTCTCCAACGTTGATACGCCTGTCTCGGACACTAAAATGGTGCTGCAATGGATTGCAGGACTTCCCAAAGGCGATTATGACACATTAGCCGCCATAATTCAACAGGCAGATCAGCTTTTCAGTTTTAACAAAGCTCGCTCGCAGTTGTTGCTCGAACAGACTCGCCGTTCTAAGCATGATGAACACAATCAGAGGCTTTAGCTGTCGAAACACGCCCTCAAGATCCAACGCCGCCAAACAACTCTCAACCGCAGCAGGGACGCGGTGCCAAGGGTGGCAAAGGTCGCGGCAGCGGAGGTCGTGGTATGGGTCGCGGACATCGAATCGAGAGCAACAACGGGGCGGCCAGAATCGATTGGCCGCGAGCCACAACGATATCCGTCAATGTCGCGGCACCGCTGTCGTTCCAGTACCAGCAACACTACCAGTTCTCCCACCACGGTTTGTTGGGCCCTGCTCCAGCCCCTCGGCATGTTCAGTACCCGCAGCAAGCCACTTCACGCGACCCGATTTCGACGCCGTCGGCGATGACACCGGCTGAGATGGGTCGGGCCTTGGCCGATCTCAATATGCAACAGCCTGACAACAACTGGTATATGAACTCCGGAGCCACATCTCACCTCACCCGGTCTGCAGGTAATATTCTCAAACTATTTAGTTTAAAGCATCCTCAATTTGTGACAGTTGGTAGTGGCCACCGTATTCCAGTAAAAGGTTATCCAGAAGCTCCAGTTTTTAGCTTTCTTAGAGGCAATAATTTCATTACTTGTAATGGAAAGCTTGCCCAAAACTGCGCTTCTTGTTCTTTAGGCAAACATACTCGTCTTTTATTTAAATCATCTACTAGTGTTACTTTTGCACCTTTTGATATTATACATGCCGATTTATGGACATCACCTGTTGCTAGTTCTCTCGGTCATAATTACTATCTTATCTTACTAGATGATTTTTCTCACTTTATTTGGTTGTATCCTCTCAAATTTAAATCGGAAGTGTTTGCCAAATTTCTTGAGTTTCGTAAATTCATTCAAACACAGTTTGAAAAAAGGCATTAAAAAATTTAAGTGCGATAATGGTCGTGAATTCAATAACTCTATGTTTCACCGGTTTTGTACCAATAATGGCATGGTCTTCCGTTTTTCCTACCCCCACACCTCCTCACAAAACAGTAAAGCTGAAAGAAGCATCCGCACTATTAACAATATGATTCACACTCTTTTGATTCATGCTCCCTACCTCCATCTTTCTGGGTCTATGCTGCTAAAATTTCAGAATACGTTCTAAATATTCTTCCAACTAGCACCCTTCACAATATGACTCTTACCGAAATTCTCTATCATAGAGTCTCCTCTTATGATCATCTCTGAATATTCGGTTGTCTATGCTATCCTAACCTTGCCTCTATCACCCCTCACAAACTAGCCCCCCGGTCTACTCCTTGTGTCTACCTAGACTTCCCGCCGAACCATATGGGCTATTTATGCTATGACTTATCCACTCGTCAGATCCACATCTCCATCTCGTCACATTCCCGTTTTCGAATCTTAAAAAATTCCAAAAATCGGATTACTATTTTCTTGACGAGCCTGTCATCTCTCCCATCATCCTAAGTCAATTAGAGCATAGCAATTCTTCTTCAGTGTCAGCTTCACGACGCCAAAACTCCTGCGAACAGGTACTAGATTCACCGTTGTCAGTGCTGAGGCGCCATGGCGCCAAAACATTAGAGAGGTCTGTCAGTCCTCTAACGCCGCGACACTTGATCACGGTGTCGCCGACGGTTCCCTCCAGCGCCGCGGTGCCTACTTCGGTGTCTGTCCCTCCTTCTCCGTATCCAACAAATCCCTCCGCCTTGGAACCTCCCACTATCCCCACTCACCAAATGGAAACTTGTGCAAAGCATGGAATATTCAAACCCAAAGTCTAATTTAACTTGTCTGCCTAAATCATTTCACCAATTCCCAAGAACTCTATATTGGCCAAACAAGACCCTAATTGAAATGCGGCTATGACTGAGGAATTCAATGCTTTAACTAAATAACACACATGAGATCTAGTACCTAGACTTGAGGGGTGAATATAATTCGTTGTCTGTGGCTATTTCGTCACAAATTCAGAGACAGTGGAGATCTTGAGAGGTATAAGGCAAGACTTGTGGCTAATGGCACAAATCAGAAGGAGGGCATTGATTGTGGTGAGACCTTCAGCCCGGTTGTCAAACCGGCCACCATCCACACAGTTTTGAGCATTGCCATGGGCAAACACTGGCCGACCCATCAGCTTGGTGTGAAGAATGCATTCTTACATGGGGATCTGAGAGAGACAGTCTACATGCATCAACCGCCAGGGTTCACCCATCCAGTAGTTCCTCACTATGTGTGTCGTCTCTGTAAGTCATTAGATGGCCTGAAACAGGCCCCCCTTGCGTGGTATGATCGTCTTGTCATGTATATCTTACAGATTTGGTTTGTATGCAGCAAGAGTGATACATCACTATTCATTTTTCATCGAGGTAGTAGCACTACTTACTTATTACTTTATGTGGATGATATTGTTCTTACTGCCTCCTCCGACGGATTGAAAAATGAGATTATTGCATTGCGTAAGTCCGAATTTGCAATGACTGATTTGGGGAAGCTGAGTTACTTTTTGGGGATACCAGTGACCAGGTATGTCAATCATATGTTCTTGTGTCAGAGTAAGTATACAGAGGAGATTGTGTACAGGGCTAAGAATGGTGAACTGCAAAGAGGTGCCTACTTCAGTTGATTCTAAATCTAAGCTCAGTACCATGGATGGTGCTCCAGTCTCTGATCCTACTCTGTATAGGAGCCTTGCAGGTGCACTTCAGTATCTCACATTCATCAGGCCAGACATAGCTTATGTTGTTCAGCAGGTGTGCTTATTCATGCATGCCCCCAGAGAGTCTCATTTCACTGCTCTTAAGCGCATCATTCGATACATTAAGGGGACTCTTGATTATGGTTTACACCTATACCCCTCTGCACCAAACAAGTTGCTTTCATATACGGATGCAGATTGGGCAGGGTGTTCGGACACGCGACGCTCCACCTCCGGCTTTTGTGTTTTTCAGGGGATAATCTGATTTCTTGGTCTGTCAAGAGACAGGCTACCCTATCTCGATTCAGTGCCGATGCTGAGTACAGAGGCGTTACAAATGTGGTAGCTGAGATTTTTTGGCTCAGAATTTACTGTTAGAACTTCAGTGTCCTTTGCGCCAGACATCTATTGTGTATTGTGATAACATCTCTGTCATCTATCTTTCTCATAATCCGGTTCAACATCAGCGAACCAAGCATATTGAGATAGACCTACACTTTGTTCGTGAGAAAGTTGCGCTAGGCCATGTCAGAGTGTTACATGTTCCATCATCCTATCAGTATGCAGACATATTTACCAAAGGACTTCCTGCATGCTTATTTATTGACTTGATTCGATCTCGTGTCCGCCTCCTCCCGATCCGACTGAGGGGGTGTGTAAACATATATATTATAGAAACAATTGTATCCCTACCCATAATTAGAATATTTTCATATATTGTGTAAATATAATTATGGTAAGACTATGATTCCTCTTTTGTATAGACTTAGGATTCCTATTGTATAAGGGATGAATATTGTACTCTATATATACTTTGATATTAATGAGAAGACTCCCTAAGAGAGATTAATATCATCTTACAGTTTCAGTAAAAAATTCTAAAATTAATCAATTTTGAAGTGTGAATAGTAGAGCATCCTATTAGTCAGATATGTGGTCGCATGACAAAACCCAAGACCGGATCGAATTTATCGGTGCGTCCGCAGATTTTCAAGTTCGGTCCGGTCCGAAACCCGAAAATATACATTAAAATGACTGAGGACCGGACCGAGGACTGAATTTCCAGAATTGTAGGACCGAAGACCGGATCAAATTTATCGATCCAATCCTTTTTTTCTGCAGCCCTAGCGGTATAGCAAACAATGTCAACTTCCATTCCTCCATTATCATCATCATTATTACTACTATCATATAGGAGTATACTATTTTCATGCACTATACTCTCTCCGTTTCATAATAAGTGTCACCTTAACAAAAAATATTTGTCCCATAATAAATGTCATCTTAGAAAACCAAGATATAAACTGACTAGTTTTTTAACTTTTTTTCAATTTTATCCTTATACAAAAAATGACAAGTTAAAGTAATACCTAAATAAAGATTGGATAAAGCCACATACTGACTTGGTATTGTTCTATTCCAAATGTCAAAAAGTTTACTATTTGTAGTTGTGCATCCTCTAATCAAGATAAGAAAATAATTTATTTTTATTATATAGTTTAATATGGTAAACTTTAAATTGCATTATTAATTTCTTAATTTGTATGTTTTAGGCTAAAGTAACACTTATTATGAGATTGGAGGAGTATATCTATATACTTCCAGCAAGAAATTAAATCCCACAAACCCAACATTCTATGAAATACACACAAACATGTTTTAAATCAACTTAATTCGTTTACAAGGAGTTAGAGAGAAGTTTTTCTCACTAAGAAAATGCTCTCAACGTTTCCCTTAGTTGCTCCTTAGGTTTCTTCCTCTTCTTCCCCCCCCCCCCCCCCTTAGTTTTTTCGTTTGACTCATTATGGTTTGATTGTTATTGTCCACAATATGAAAAAGTCTAAACGTTACACACGTTCTAGCAATGATTCAGGAGGTTCAGCTGGCTAAAAGCTAGAACAAAGAAGAAAAAGAATGGCAAGAGTCCAACAATGGCCGAGGAAAATCTTATTCCGCAATCTCGGACCCTTCGTGTTGGTTCATGTTACCTGCACTCGCGCATTCCTATAGAAAATGTAGTAGATTATTCTATGCTACAAAGGATACATGAATGGGGCAAACATATCGAAATTGAAAGCTTGGATATTAGTGAGTTTGAAGGCAAAACTTGCGGCAGGACCATTGACGCCCTAATGCTACTATGGTGGTCGATCATTCCACGGGCCAATTTGTTGGTAAAGGGTTCATTTCGGAAGAACTAGATAGTACTCCAAAGATTAGTACCCGACACTACCGGAAATTCTCTCGTTTCCGGAAAAGGGTTGAAATCGGGCGGACATTGCAATTGGTGAAGCAAGACACGATGGCATTCTCGCCTAAACCGGTCGGCGTGGGTCAAAGGTTCTTGGCGGTCGTGCAGGGTTCATGGGTCCAAGAGTAATCATGTCTTGTTTGATTCAAGTCGGTTGAAAGCATTGATGGTACTTCTTTCCCAAGAAGTTCAACGCGGATGTCAAGAGAGCAAACTTCAACGCCGGAAACGATGGGACTACTCCAATTACGGCCTGTCTTGGGTCGGAAGGCTAAGGCGGTCACGAGGATAACAATGATACTAGGACTATGCACTCTATGCAAGGATCAAGATCAGATGTGGAATACGAAGGGGTTTCTAGCCCCAAGGTTTCGAACGTCACAATTGAAGGAGCCGAGGCGTCAAACTTTAATCCCGCGGGTATCAAGTTTACACTCCCAACTTCGCCTTAATGATGGTCGATTTCCAAGGCGGGCGGGGATAACCTAGGGACATTAACTACCCCCGCTTTACAAGGAGCTAAGTCAATGGTGGGTTCGAACGTTTTGTTTGAGTGTGCAGAGGCGTAGCTCATTTATGAGGCGGGTACCAACGAATCTCTCATTACTCCGTTTATTTATGATGGTTTTAGTTCCAAGACGGATCAGGGGGATTATCTAGGGGCATTGACTACTCACGTTACGAAGAGCGAGTTAATTGTGAGAAACAAAGCTATTTCTTTGTCCAGAGCCTAGGAACTCCACAAGAGCCGGGTCGGCATTGAATGTGGCGGGTATCAATGACTCTCTAATAACTCCGGACTTTATGATGGTCTTGGTTCCAAGACGAATCGTGGGACAATCTAGGGCATTGACTACTCACGTTACACGAAGAGCCAAGTCAATTGTGAGAAACAAAGCTATTTCTATGTCCGCGAGCCTAGAACTCCATAACCATCAATGATGCAAGAGCCGAGGGTCAACATTGAATGAGACGGCATTCAAAGTGCCTTCTCGTGATTCAAGTCAACAACCCTGATTTCTTTAAGTGTCACCAATGAAGCCTTCCCTACTTTAGCTAGTTTGCTAAGTGGAGCCAATCTCAAGAATCACAACACTCCTTTCGCCTTTAACACTTCCTGATTCGAGTAGAGTCCTAAACTTCCCCTCTCTCATCTAATACCACTTCACTACTTCCTGAATTTCACAACACCACACCCCTTCTATCTCCTCTTCCTTCTATTCCTTCGAAAACCAACACAAATTCCTACCCTCCCAAATGGCACGCAAATCATCTCTTCTATCATGCCCAAGCTCACTCCCTTCTACCCTTCCCCTCCGCCTATACCTCCAGATATACCTCCCAATGATTTACACACTAATGCACCTTCTAAACCACATCATTTCCTACCACGCCACAACTCACAACAATCTTCCCCAAACCATGGCAAAGGTCCTTCCTCCTAAAAAGACTTACGCTGAGTCTTCATGGAACTAGATTGAGGCAAAAGGTATGAAGTTACAATTTATTGAACAACAAGGGAGGAAGTAAATATAGATCTTGAGGATGAAGTTCCTTTCATAGAAACTTGGGGCTATTGCCTAATAGGTTGCTTCAGGTCCTTTCCTGGGAAGAGAAGCATCAATACGATTGTGAAAGGATGGGAGTTAAATGTCAGATTATACCATATGGCAAAGGCCGGATGATGTTCAAATTCACGACGGAGGAAGAGCGCACTAATGTACTTCACGAGGCCCTTATATGGTCTACGGAAAACCATGATGCTCAAGGCTATCAATAAAGGAGTTCTTATAACGGATGATTTGTTTATGGACATTCCTATTTGGGTCACTTTCCTGACATTCCCTTTCTATTCGAGGTAACGCCTTAGTAAGATTGCTTCACGTGTAGGAAAACCTCTTTACACCGACCAATATACTAAGGAAAGGTCTAAAATGAACTATGCAAGAGTTCTAGTGGAAGTGGATGTTAGCAAGAGCCGATAATGGATTTTGTCGTCAATCTCCCCGATAACAGAAAGTATACTCAAAGGGTAAACTATGAGAATTACCCGGACTTTTGCTATCATTGTGCGGCTTTTGGACACAACCACTTGAAGTGTAGGAAGGCGAGGATGATGTCAACATTGAAGAAGCTCCAATAACATGCAATACTGAGGTCCCCCCTAACACCCGGGATGATTCTATTCATTTGAAGGTCAACAAAGGTACGGGTGGAACCAACCCTCCCCCCCTCATCCACCAACTTCTCAACATCCCGTAGATGCGATAACTTGATGGACATTGAAGAAATCTGGCACACAACACCTCCCAGTACCTAAGCTTGGGAGAAGTATCACACGCCGCGTCCTCCGGTTTGGTCATTCGCCCACCATGTTCATGGATTCTAGCAAAGTCCTCACCGCCTAATTCTCACAATGGCAAGACACAACATGTTAGGATGAGGTGAGTCAAAACATTCGATTCGAGATGCCTATGAACCCGCCACCTTCATGGATGAAGTTACATTCAACGGCTACGGAAAAGGCTCGGCTTGTGTCAAGTAACGTTAACTTTGAACGTGGGAACATAGCTTGGGTACACAAGTTATGGCTTCCAAAGAACAAAGATGATGGATGGCAAGAGGTTTTGTCCAAAAGAATGGGCCGAAAAGCGGTGGAAAGCGGCGGCTAAGCGCGGAGGTGCTAATAAAACCTCCTTTGTTTCCTTATGAAAATACTTTGTTGGAATGTCCGTGGTCTTTGCGGACAAAGGGATAGGGCTGCCACGCAAGCTCTAGTGTGTAGTATCACAAAACAGCATGATGCGGCTATGATTTGTCTATTGGAAACTAAGCTATCTCAACCAAGGATGTAGTCTTTCTACTCAAAGATTCAAAGCATGGAAGTTTTGCTCAAATTTGGAATTCATCGAGGCGGTAGAATGCTATTACTTTGGGATCCATCCAGGTTTGTTGCGAAGTGCTTGGTATGGACTCTCAAAGATATCCATGTCCGTGCAAGTTGCAATATAACACAAGTGTCCTTCATTGCCACATTTCTGTACCCCGCTTATAGCATCTCGGATAGAAGGATGCTTTGCATCACCTTTCTCACTGGGCGTTGGCATCAATAAGCCTTGGATGATTATGGGAGATTTCAACACTTATCGCAACCCTAATGATAAGGTGGGGTCCTCCTCTCACGCCTTATGCACTTAGGGATCTTGAGATTTCGTGAATTCTCATGGACTAGAAGACGCCCTTCATCCTGCCTTCTACACTGGACGAATGGTTCGATTTGGTCTAAGCTTGATAGAGTGTTGATGAATCAAAATTGGAGTGATTTGACCTTAGAATGCAAGGCCAATTTCATGCCATGGAGCTGTCTCGACCACCGCCCGTGATAGCCACGATTATTGCATCCTATAATGTTGGGAAACGCCCTTTCAAGTTCATGAATATGTGGCTATCTCACCCAGCCTTTGAGAACATTATGACTTCATGTTGGAGACAAGACATATGGGGTACTGCTCAATTCGTCCTTGCCTCCAAATTGAAAGCCTCAAGCAACCTTTAAGGGCTTTGAACATAAGTGACTTTGGAGGTATCGAACAAAGAGCAAAAGGGCAAACATAGAGTTCAAGGAGGCTATCAATGCACACATGGAAAATCCTTTGATGAGGAGCTTAAAGCCAAGGTTAAGTCCTCAAGAGCTAGAGCAAACACTCATCGAAGCTGAAAGACACTTCATAAGGCAGAAGTCAAGACAGAAGCACTTGATTGGAAGTGATAGATGTTCCAAATACTTTCATAGTTTGATCAAAAGGAGTAATGTCAGGAATTCCATTAACTTTCTTGTTAAAGCTAATGGTACTATCACTACATCACCAGAAGAAGTCAGGAAGTTGCTTGTTGAATTTTACAAAGATCTATTAGGTACTTCCCGACCCACTACCAACTTTGATCCTGATGTGTTCAACTATGGCCCAAAGTCGAGAAGAAGAGAGATTACAACTTTGCATTTCATCACCCCAAAGGAGATTTGGAAGCACTCTCGATATAGGCAATGACAAGGCACTGACCGGATGGTTATACTACGCTTTCTTCAAGAATAGATGGAAAGATGTGCCATGATGTTGTAAGATGTGTCCAAGAGTTCTTCTCATCGGAGTTCTTTGAAGCGAGTTAATCATACCATCATTACCGCTACCAAAAACTGACCATGATCCCAAGGTAAATGATTTCAGGCCCATCGGATTGACTAATGTGATCTATAAGATCATCACAAAGATTCTAGCTAACAGAATGGCATTGATCCTTCCTTCTCTCATTGACAAATCCCAAGGGCTTTTGTGAAAGGAAGAAACATGATGGACAACGTATATGTGGCACAAGAGCTTGTGAGAGGATTTAATAGAGCCGAGTCTCACCAAGATGTATGCTTATGGTGGACCTTTCAGAAAGCATTCGATACTCCTGAGCTTCTCGAATTGGTACTAAGAAGTCTTAAATTCCCGCATGCATTTACAAGATGGATCATGGAATGTGTTAGCTCAACCTCCTTCTCCCTTTCTATCAATGGTGAGCTACATGGATACTTCAAAGGAAAGCGCCTAAGACAAGGTGATCCTATGTCCCCTACTCTTTATCTTGTGTATGGAATACCTCTCAAGGTCGCTTAAAATGAAGGTGAGGCAAGAGCTTTCATATTTTCCAAAGTGTAAGAAATTGGGCATTACTCATCTTGCATTCGCGGATGACCTCATGCTTTTGCCAAAGGAGATATATCTTGATTGGGATTCTTATGGATTGTCCGGAAGAGTTGGAGGCTGCCTCAGATTAACTCTTAACCCCGCTAAATCCTCTGTCTACTTAGCGGGAATGCATTCTACGATTCGGGACTTGATATTGACTGAGTGGGTTTCGCCATTGGTAGCTTTCCAGACGATACTGGGGATCCTTGTCCCCAATTTCAGTCTCGGTGGATCAATTTGCCCCATTCACTAGTGCTATTTCGAATTACATTCGTAAATGGGGGCACCACACCCTTTCTTACGCCGTAGTCGAACTAATCGTGCCGGTGCGCCCGAGGGTTGAGAGCTTTTGGTTCCGCACTTCCTATCCCGCCACTATTATCAAGGTAAGGTCCGCTTGTATTCAATTCTTATGGGAGGGAAACCACCAAGAGTTTCTTGGGATATCATTTGCCGCCTCAAACCGGGCGTGGCTTGGGTCTTATGAACATCAAGGAATGGAATCATGCCTCGCTATCCAGACGATTTGGCAAACTCACACTAAGTCGATTCTCTATGGGTCCAATGGATCAATAGCCACTATTTGAGAGATATTACAATTTGGGACTATGAGGTACGCCCTGTGGACTCCTTTATTCAAAAAGATTTGTGGATTCGCGACAAATTTGTTTCTATCCTCGTAGCCATGGTGATGCTATTGACGGCTTTACAAAATGTTGTGCTAACGTATATTTGATTCAAGCCTCATATATGATATCTTGCGCACTCCGCAAGCTAAAAAGCCTTGATGTCACAAATTTGGAAAGGATTCATTCCTCCCAAATTCTCTTTTACTATGTGGCTAAATTCAGGAAGCGGTTAGCTACAAAGGATACTCTATCATTTCTCAACTTGGAGGATAAATCTCATGGATTCTGCAAGCAAGCTAATGAAACAAGTGGAACACCTCTTCTTTGAATGCCTTTACACACATGATTTGGAAGAGCATAAAAGATTGGTTGGGTATTAGAAGAGAGATGACAAGTTGAAAGCTCCTTAAATGGATTAAGAAAGAACACCATGACAAACATCCGAGCCAAAGCTATTTTGCTTACTTTTTGCATAATGGTCTATGAGATTTGGAGGGCAAGAAACACAATGCTCTTTGAAGGCACAAGCTTGCCAGTAAGAGGTCATTGCAAGAATCAAAACAACATCTTATAGAGTTCTCTATGATTTTATCCTCTCAGTAGTGGCACCTTTGAGTGACCACCCCTCCCCTCTATCTCTTCTTGTTTGCATTACGTTGAGGCTTGAGATACCTCAACGACTGATTGTAGCCACTTCCTTTTCGTTATTAGTAATAATATTTGCATTTACCTAAAAAAAAAAAAGAAATGCACACAAACACTCTGCTTCCCTGCATTTTCCTCCTATTCAGGGTAGGTTTAACCATATTAATTAATTGATCTTTTGTCTTTTCACTTTTCCAAAGTAGATTACTTTTAGATATTCTCTATATGCATAACAACATCATATTGTTAGATATTAAAGTATCTATTCTTTACATCATATATATGTAAGTACAATTTACATATTAACAAAATGTGATGCATTTTCTCCGCTGTGATGTGTCTATTGGATTTTGATATTGGTGAATGAGAAATAATGAGGTAAAAAGTGAAAGAAATGTAAAAGGTCCCTTTTGCTTTGATTAAATTTTTTTGTCCCACATCGAAAAAAGAGAGGAAAAGAGAGGTGTATATATTACATTACACATTCTCTAGTTGCTAAAAGGGTTGAGGGGGCAAGGACCACTCGCGCCGTCGTCGTCGCTCGGCTCGGCTTCGAATTTGGATCGATTGATTATATTTTTGGACAAACTTTTCTTTAATTATTTAATTAATTAATTATTTAATTAATTAATGAAAAAACATCCAATACGGATCGACCTGACCCGCGACTTGTGACCGACCCGGTCCGTTTTTCTCTTCCCGGATATTTTTGAATTTTCCTCCAAAAACCTGGTGACTGATCTGAATGGTTGCAAACATTCAGAATCAGTACCTCCAACTGCTATAAATTCTTGATTTGTTCCAGAATTCATAACGAATTTTTCTTTCTTTCTCTTCAAAAACCCTCTTGTTTATTCCGTGTGATACATTGCCGTTGAGTGGTTCGCCGCTACCTGAATTTGGAGTACTACTATTCTGGTAAGATAATCGTTCTATCTTGGGAGGGGATATTCCATCAACCTCGAGTACTGTGAGGTGAATAATTTCCTTAAGGACACACTTTGAACTAAGTGGACTCGATTATATTCTAAGAAAAATATTTTTATTTTCCAACACTGATTCTGTTCATTTTCCAGTTTCTGTGATTTACTGGTTTTAAGTTTTTTTTTATACTGTGTAATCTGTGGTTTACAGATTGTTTTAAAACTTTATTTAAACTTATACAGATTATTTTGCCAACAATCTTAAGGAAATTACTTATAATATTATAATCTGTATTATGTTTAAGGAGATTAAAACTTGTGTAGTTTTTTACTCCATATGAATATTAGTATTCTGACTCGAAGATATAAAAACTTCGTTGGAATATCAAAGTTCATAATTATACCGCGATTTGAAAAAATAAAATCTTCATCGTGTAAGTTTGTGATTTAATTGCTATTCTGGTTGTATTAACTAAAACAATTTGTCAATTTGACAGTGACAAACAAATAATGGCAATTGAGACTGGAACTACCTCTGCGAATATTGCACCAGTGTTACTGCACAACCGCATCATCGTGCACCGACTGAGAAACCTGCAAAGTTCACCGGTGTCAACTTTAAAGGATGACAGCAAAGAATGTTCTTTTGGATTACCACCCTTGGTATGCAAAAGTTCACCAGTGAGGATCCTCTCGTTCCTGCCACCGACATGCCTGACAACGAAAAGTTCATGGTTATTGAGGCTTGGAAATATGCTGATTTTGTGTGCAAAGGCTACATTTTGAGTGTATTAGAAGATGACTTGTACAACATCTACAGTGCAGTAGAGACCTCCAAAGAACTATGGAGTGCACTTGAAAAGAAGTACAAAATCGAAGATGCTTGCTTGAAGAAGTTTGTGGTTGCCAAATTCCTAGACTACAAAATGGTGGATGGAAAAACCGTTGGAACCAAGTTCAAGATCTTCAACTCATCTTTCATGACCTTATTGGTGAAGGTATGGTAGTGAATGAAGCATTCCAAGTGGCTGCAATGATTTAAAAGTTGTCGCCCTCATGAAAAGATTTCAAGAATTATCTGAAGCACAAGAGAAAGGAAATGAACTTGGAGGATCTTGTGATTCGTCTCAAGATCGAGGAAGATAACAAAACCATGAATAGAGGTACCGTAAGAGTTCACTGATTGAAGGGGTAAACGTCGTTGAAGATGATGCTCCGAAAAAGAACAAGAAAAAGAAGAGGCCTTCTGGAAAGGAGAATGGTCCTAACAAGAAAAAGTTCAAAGGCAACTGCTATAAATTATAATTGTGGGAAAGCTGGCCACAAAGCCCCAGATTGTCGTCTCCCGAAAAAGGACAAGGGAAAAGGTCAAGCCAACATGGTGGAGAAGAATGATGATATGAATGATCTGTGTGCAATGCTATCGGAGTGCAATTTGGTTGAAAACCCAAATGAGTGGTGACTTGATTCTGGTGTCACTCGATATGTTTGCACTGTATATGAAGCATTTGCAACCTACATTCCCACTGGAACCGGAGAGGAAATATTTATGGGAAATACTGCAACAGTCAATATTGAAGGATATGGGAAGATACTTCTGAAAATGACTTCCGGCAAGGTGCTGACTCTCAACAATGTTCTGCATGTTCTGACATTAGGAAGAATTTAGTTTCAGCCGGACTACTCGTCAAAAACGGGTTTAAGTGCGTGCTGGTTAGTGAGAAAATTGTAATAAGTAAGAATTATATGTTCATAGGAAAGGGCTACCTCACCGAGGACCTTTTCAAACTCAATGTAATGGTTGTTAACAATATTAATAAGAATTCAGTTTCGTCTTACTTAT
This sequence comes from Przewalskia tangutica, assembly GCA_029844215.1. Classification (NCBI taxonomy): domain Eukaryota; kingdom Viridiplantae; phylum Streptophyta; class Magnoliopsida; order Solanales; family Solanaceae; genus Przewalskia; species Przewalskia tangutica. Next base: position 38,619,065 of record CM056740.1, on the reverse strand, counting down.
TGGAGTCAAATGATTTATGGCATGTTCTTTTAGGACATGTCAACTACAAAACCTTGCGGAAATTGATTAATTTAGAAGTATTGCCTAAATTCGAGTGTAATAAATCAAAATGCGAAATTTGTGTTGAATCTAAGTTTGTTAAACATCCATATAAGTCTATTGATAGGAGTTCAAATATTTTAGACTTAATCCACACAGATATATGTGATATGAAGTCAATACCATCTCGCGGTGGAAAAAAGTATTTTATAACCTTTATTGACGATTGCACTCGATATTTTTATGTGTATTTGCTTAATAGTAAAGATGAAGCAATTGATGCATTTAAGCAATATAAGAACGAAGTGGAAAATCAATTGAATAAAAAGATAAAAATGATTAGAAGTGATAGGGGTGGAGAGTAAGAATCTCCTTTTGCAGTGATATGCTTAGAATATGGAATTATTCATCAAACTACTGCCCCTTACACACCACAATCAAATGAAATTGCGGAAAGAAAAAATTGAACATTAAAAGAAATAATGAATGCTTTACTAATAAGTTTCAGTTTACCGCAAAGCTTGTGGGGGGAAGCTATCCTTACAGCTAACTGAATACTCAACAGGGTGCCCCACAACAAAACACAATCTATTCCATATGAACTATGGAAAGGAAGAAAATCCAACTTGAAATATTTTAAAGTGTGGGGGTGTTTAGCAAAGGTCCAAATTCCTTTGCCCAAAAGGGTAAAAATCGGACAAAAAACTGTGGATTGTGTTTTTATTGTCTATGCTACAAACAGCAAAGCTTGTCGGTTTTTGGTTCACAAATCGGACAATCCCGAAATTCATGTTAATACGGTAATTGAATAAGATAATGCTGAATTCTTTGAAAACATTTATCCGTATAAAACTGAATGTGAGTCGTCAAGTGAAAGATCTATACGACCGCGGGAAGAACCAAAGAAAAGTACACTAAGTAAAGAGGATCCAAGACGTAGCAAACGTCAGAGGACATCTACTTCCTTTGGACCAGATTTTGTGATATTCTTTCTTGAAAATGAGCCTCAAACATTTAAAGCAGCGATGTCATCTTCTGACTCATCATTTTGGAAAGAGGCAGTCAATAGTGAGATTGAATCAATTTTGAACAACCATACATGGGTATTAGTTGATCTTCCTCCTGGAAATAAACCTTTAGGATCAAAATAGATTTTAAAAGAAAAATGAAAGTTGATGACACTATTGACAAATATAAGGCAAGATTTGTGGTCAAAGGTTATAGACAAAAAGAAGGTCTTGATTACTTTGACACATACTCGCCGGTAACAAGAATAACATTTATTCGGGTGTTAGTGGCACTGGCGGCCGTATATGGCATCAAATGGATGTCAAGACAGCTTTCTTAAATGGAGTATTGGAGGAAGAAATTTACATGGAACAACCTGAGGGTTTTGTAGTTCCTGATAAATAAAGGAAAGTGTGCAAACTTGTTAAGTCACTTTATGGACTTAAACAAGCACCCAAACACTGGCATGCGAAATTTGACCAAACAATGTTGGCAAATGGATTTAAGATTAATGAGTGTGACAAATGTGTTTACATTAAAAATACTCCAAATCATGAAGTCATTGTTTGTCTATATGTTGATGACATGTTGATAATGAGTAGAGATATTGCTGATGTAAATGCTACGAAGCGTATGCTCGCTAGCAAATTTGACATGAAAAACTTAGCGGTTGCTGATTTGATCTTAGGAATTAGGATCCATAAAACTCCACAAGGTCTAGCATTATCACAGTCACATTATATTGAAAAGGTACTTGACAAGTTCAAGTATTTAAATTTCAATTGCAAAGACTCCAATTGATGTAAGTTTTGCACTTCAAAAGAATGAAGGTGAAACTGACTCACAAATGGACTATGCACGAGTTTTGGGAAGTTTGATGTATATTATGAATTGTACACGATCAGATATAGCATGTGCTATAAGCAAGATGAGTGGGTTCACGAGTAATCCTAATCAAACTCATTGGATGACAATGAAACAAGTCTTGGGGTATTTAAAACACACCCAAAACTATGCTTTGCATTATAATAAATATCCCGCAGTACTTGCGGGTTATAGAGATGCAAACTGGATCACCGGATCATCTGAAGTGGATATGTTTTCACCATTGGTGGATGAGCAGTGTCTTGAAAATTATCAAAACAGACATGTATCGTCCGCTCTACAATGAAATCTGAATTTATAGCTTTAGACAAGGCCAGTGAAGAAGCTGAATGACTCAGAAATTTCTTAGAAGATATTCCATTCTGGCCCAAACCTTTGGCTCCTATATGTATACATTGTGACAGTCAAGCAGCAATAGGTAGGGCAGAGAGCGTAATGTATAACGAAAAATCTCGTCACATACGACGGAGACACAATACCGTTAGACAACTCCTCTCTAGTGGCGTTATCACGATTGACTATGTAAAGTCAAGAGATAACGTGGCGGATCCGCTTACAAAAGGCTTATCTAGAGAGGGAGTTATTAGATCATCAATGAGAATGAGGTTAAGGCCGAGGACAAGTCATCATGACGGTAACTCTACCTAGCAGACTGGAGATCCCAAGAGCTAGGTTCAAGGAGGTCAAACAAAGTTGTAACTGACGGTTCAACATTGTCAAACAACTCAACCCATTCTCGGATGAAGACAATGTTCAGAAATAAGGATAAAAATTTATGGCTTGTTAATGAGTTAATAAAACATTAAGATTTTTAATGATTATCTAAATCTGGCAGTGTATGACCATATAATGTGGCTATAGGACCACATATTTAGAAATCAACTATGTGAGTGTTAAGTGTAAGTCGATTTAAAGGAGAATGACAGTGAAGACCCATTCTCTATGCACTCATGAAATCAGGCGGTGTTCATGGCTGAAACGAACACAACAGTGAGAACCATAAACGGTTGAGAGTTGATTGTGTGACTTATATTGTCTAGATATACAACAAAGTTCGACGGTTCAAAGATATCAAATCTACCGATTGATCGAGTATATCCGATATAAGTTCACTACGGAAAGTTCAAAGGGAAACCTACTTATCCAGATGCAGTCAATCCTCGCTTGTATATCACACTTGTCCGCGCATTCTTTTATATTATGGTCATTCCCCATTCATGTAGGAGATTGTTGGATTTTGATATTGGTGAATGAAAAATAATGAGATAAAAAGTGAAGGGAATGTAAAAGGTCCCTTTTGCTTTGGTTAAAACTTTTTGTCCTGTAACACCCCATTTTAACCGGAGTCGAAACGGGAGTACCACGTATGGTTGATTCCTAAATGTATTTTAAGGAGTCGCCACCTAATTATTATAGTGAATTAGGACACTAAAAAATGTAGCATAAAATACTACAAATGATCTCCATTTTAAAGGTCTGTGAAAGCTTGTGAGATTCTAGGTAAGGGTTCTTTATTATCCTAAAGGGAAGGGGTTAGACACCCTAAAGGATCCGCTAACTTGCGGTTATCCGTTCAAACTTAGGTTAATTATGGGTACATATTTTGAAAATATTCTAAATAAGTATATATAAGAAATATATTTTGATGACACAAAGGACTTAGAGGACTTATTTTATAAGAATACATATAAGAAGTATAGCTTTTTTTAAAAATGTATAAATTATTATGTAGGTAAAATATATATGCGTTGTACAGTAAGGAAAGAAAAAAAATGAGTAGAAAGATACATTTATGTAAAAGTAAGGAAAAATATAGTTTGTTTTATGCACTTGCAAAATCTAACTATTGGATACCATATTAGTATAGCATGATATGTAAGTGTTTAAATAATAAGTTACTTAGGAAATTAATGAACAAGTTTATGAAAAAATTAACTTCTCTCAATAAGAATTAGTAGGGAATAATATGTAACTACGGGATAAAAGTATAGATAAAGCTTAGTTGAATTATTCCTAAATTTAGATCTCTATGACAAACCTAAAGTGAATAAAGGAAAATGAAATTATATTTTTGAATTACCCTCCCAATCTATTCGAACTTCGAAGTCAATTATCCTAAATCTACCTATTCTAAAAGTTTCAACAATTGTTAGAGTTATACAATTATACGATAATAAGAATAATATGTGAAATAAAAATAATAAAAGAGATTAAAGAGTTGGAGAGGATGAGGCAGTGACAACATCGACTCGCCCCATTTGTTTGGAAGTTAGAGGCCAACGATGCAATGAAGTAGGGCGGATATGGTGAGTCTCGTAGCGAGACTCTTGTTACTCTCCAATGAGTTTCATGTAGAAAACAAGAAAATAAAAGAAATTAGTAACACCTCAAAATTTAATGATACAAATAGGTGCAATGTTTATGTAACTTAACATGTAATAGATTATAATCCTTAGTACTCGTAGCAAACCAAAAGATGATAAATCCCAATCACTGAAATTCTAGTTCAATTCAATCAAATATTGGGTCTTGGCAGTGCAAATTAAACACAGAAAAGCACACAGGCCCAACTACAATTATTAAAATTTAAAAGAATGTAAATCAGTCCCAAAATGATATAAACCCAATCAGTGATTTCGGTTTTTTCTAAGAAAGAATAGGCAGACCCAAAATTATTTAAAAGGAGTTCTTATTGATATACACAAGTGATATACATTACTGTATATCTCATATACTGAGTATATTTGGTATACAATTCGTATCTCATAGTATATGTCAAGAAAACATCTTAGACAATCATATAAGAAGGCGAAGAAGAAATATGCACAGAGAGATATACACGATATGCGCTACACATTGAGTTCTTACTGGATGAAAAAAAAAATTGAAGGGTTCTAAGTTCAAATCTTTTACTGGATTCATGGAAACAATTTCTATACCAAATTAGGTCCTATATTTGATCATTTAAGTAAAGGCAATACAACTTATAATGAGTCAATACCAGCACATACAGGGACTAGTAAACTTGAGAATAAGACTTAGAGACAGGGATATTTTCTGGAATATTTCTTACAATATATTTAAAAGAAACACCATCCTTAGCCCAGTAACTTGTACCAAGTTCAGGACCAACACTTTCATATGGCAAACTATTTACTATACCCTGCCTTGTACTCGATAGGCGGAGAATGGACACAACTTAATTGATTTTAAACTAAACTGCGGAAAATACACGAAAAAGGGCCCTTGCTTTGGTGATTACATCTAAGTATAAGTTTTAAAGAATATGTAGCATCATCCGACTCAAGACGAGAATCATGCTGTTTTTTTAATGGCTATTATTCTTATATTCGAATGATTATAGCACTGTGACTCAATCGATAGATTTAAGGCATTATACCATTTGTATAGCTTCAACTTAATTAAGACATATTACCATCTTCGTTTTAAACTAGTTAAAATTACGCAAATAAGCTACACGTAGTGAATAGATTTCCAATCCGATTCCAAATTAAACAGGTGGTTCATATATGGACATATTTGTCCTAAACCCACACAATAGGCAGTTATCTTAACCAGACAGTCCACAAGAGACCATAGCTAAATTTTAACATAACAAACTAGTTCCTGGACAATTTGATTCTTAATACTATAAACCGACGAGGTCGTGCATGATTAACCTAAGTCTCGGCTAGCAAGATAGATTATTATATCCTTAAACATTGATTCATATTTAACTGAACATGCCTAAAAGGCTGTGAAATAGCCACGACAGTCATCACTGGACCAAAACACATTTATTGAAACCACATAGATTGATACTTATGTTAACCAAACAGGCTTACCAAACACGAACACGTCGCACAAATCGTATTAAGCAAATTAAACAGTAAGTTAACAATAGAATCGTGTTTACCTTCTATAGGTGGCGAACCGAGACGTGTTTCGACTTGTCGATTCCGCTTCGAGAGTATATGTGTGTGCGACTAAAGCGAAGAAAGACTTAGTCTTTGAATTTTTGAATCAATACTAGGAAAAAAAAGAATTTTAAGATCTGTTTTTTAGGAGTCAAGAATCGATTTTCTTCTTCAGAAAAAAAAACCGGGGTCCGAAACACAACCCAGAGAGGTCGTATTTATAGCCAAGATATGGGTCTCCACAGCTTCTTCAAGAAGCTTGATTTCGAAATTCAAATTCAAATGACAGGGAAAGTATTAGTGACGTTTTGACAGATGAGGTGATGGAAAAGCTGAAAAATCTTACTTTCTCAGTCTGATTTGAGGAGAAGAAACGTTGGGACAGAGAAGAGGATACGTTCCTCTGGATTAAATCTCGAACGACCTTAAATTGTGTTTTATCCATTGAATCGAAGAGAGGAAGGTCCAGCAAACCGCCAGACCTTCATGCATTCCTCGATTCAGCGGTTAAAACGAACTCTCGCGATTCGGAAAAGGAGACGGGACTGCAGGTGATGGGTGATGGGTTCGATGGGGCGATGTCAGGGGTGAAGGGATGGGCGACTGGTTTTGATGGGCTGAGGGCGTCGGACTGGTGGTCCGTTGGGTGTGGTGGCGATTATCCGGCAGTGGGGTAGGGTGCAGCGATGGAGGCTAGGGCTGCTGGTTTGATTTTAGGGATTTAGTTTGGTTATGTAGTTAGGTGTTGAAGAAGAGGATTTTGGGCCGGGTCAAGATATATTGGGCTGTGAAAAAATGAAAAACTGAGGGGTGTGGACGTTGGGCTTGTGTTTGGGCTGGGGGAAATTATAGGTTGATGATTATTTAATTTGGGAATGAGAATTGGGTAGAAAATATGTGTTTTTATTGTTGGGAGATTAATAGATAATTAGTCCAAATCTCCCAATTAAAATAAAATATGCTTCCTTCAACTTAATTAATCTAAAAAATGCACACGCATAAAATACGATAAAAGATTTAATATATGTATTTAATTTTGAATATAATATTCATAAAAATGATTAATTTAGTAATTGAAGAACATATTAAGAGAAAATCGATCATCAATACTGACGACGAGATATTAAAATTGTTTTGCTTATATTATAAAAAATGTAATACTTGATATTGTAAAATTATGCGATAATTAGTGAAGAATATTAAAACTACTTATTTTTTTGACGATTTTCAAGACTGAGAAGCATAGTAAAATTAATTGGAGATAAAATGACGATCCAAATGAAATGTTCAGTAAAGATGGGACAAAATTGGGTGTCAACAGCTTGTCCCTCTTTGTATGGAGATGATGGAAGAATCTTCGGACAAAGACGTTGACTTGTAGCCCATTTTGTCTTACTCGTCAAAAATTAGGAAATGCAAGGGCAAAAGGAAATTTTCAGGAAGAAAGGGGATCTCTGATGCTAGGAACTTGAGCGCAAAACTGGTGCCGATTCAATATTTGTCCCAGTGTCGAATTATGATGACACTGGATTGCTTGTGATGCTAGTAAAATTAATGCAGAGAGACGCAAATTCAAAATTGTCCCAGTGTCGAATTATGATGACACTGGATTGTTGCGATGCTAAAATTATGGCCGGACGAATTCCGATTCAAAATTTTGTCCCAGTTTCGAATTAGGATGACACTGGGTTCTGTGACGCTAGAAAATTAAAACCAAAGCGGAAGCAGATTTAAAATTTGTCCCAGTGTCGAATCATGATGACACTGGGTATTGTGTCGCGGGATGCTGGAAAATTAAGGCAGGGAGGATGCGGATTCAAAATTTTGTCCCAGTGTCGAATTATGATGACATCGGGTCATCGCATTGCGAGGATCTTTGGAGAGCGGATCGACATTCGAGGTACAAATTGCTTCGGTTCGCCGTAAGAGATAGTTCCACGTTGTGCTCCCACTCCTGTAAATTATGGTTCCTGTAGGCTAAAACATTAATAAAAATTAGTGCATAACTGTTAAGACACAAAAACAAAACAAAAATGATAAAGCATGAATATATGAGAAATGTGATCATGTGAGAAAAGATGTCGTCCTAAGTAGACGTAGTTGTAAATGCTGAGATGAAATGATCGTCGTTGCGTAGATGCGATGCAAATGAAGCCGTTGCATGTGCATAATGAAAATGACGTCGTTGCATAGACGTGATGCAGATGTTCGTCGTTGCATGGACGAAATGCTGATGAAGTCGTTGCATGGGCTTAATGAAAATGACGTCGTTGCATAGACGTGATGCAGATGTTCGTCGTTGCATGGACGAAATGCTGATGAAGCCGTTGCATAGGCTTAAAATGAGATGACGTCGTTGCATAAACGTGATGCAGAGATCATCGTTGCATAGATGAACTGTTGATGAAGCCGTTGCATAGGCTTAAATGAAATGACGTCGTTGCATAGACGTGATGCAGAGATCAACGTTGCATAGATGAACTGTTGATGAAGCCGTTACATAGGCTTAAATGAAATGACGTCGTTGCATAGACGTGATGCAGATGTTCGTCGTTGCATGGACGAAATGCAGAGGTCATCGTTGCATAGATGAACTGTTGATGAAGCCGTTCCATATGCATAATAAAAGGGACGTCGTTGCATAGACGTGATGTAGATGTTCGTCGTTGCATGGACGAAATGCAGAGGTCATCGTTGCATAGATGAACTGTTGATGAAGCCGTTGCATAGGCATAATAAAAGGGACGTCGTTGCATAGACGTGATGTAGATGTTCGTCGTTGCATGGACGAAATACAGAGGTCATCGTTGCATAGATGAACTGTTGATGAAGTCGTTGCATAGGCATAATGAAAGAGACGTCGTTGCATAGACGTGATGCAGATGTTCGTCGTTGCATGGACGAAATGCTGATGAAGCCGTTGCATAGGCATAATGAAAGGGACGTCGTTGCATAGACGTGATCACGGATGTTAAATCGTTGCATGGACGAAATGCTGATGAAGCCGTTGCATGGGCATAATGAAAATGACGTCGTTGCATAGACGTGATGCAGATGTTCGTCGTTGCATGGACGAAATGCTGATGAAGCCGTTGCATAGGCATAATAAAAGGGACATCGTTGCATAGACGTGATGTAGATGTTCGTCGTTGCATGGACGAAATGCAGAGGTCATCGTTGCATAGATGAACTGTTGATGAAGCCGTTGCATAGGCATAATGAAAGGGACGTCGTTGCATAGACGTGATGTAGATGTTCGTCTTTGCATGGACGAAATGCAGAGGTCATCGTTGCATAGATGAACTGTTGATGAAGCCGTTGCATAGGCATAATGAAAGGGACGTCGTTTCATAGACGTGATGCAGATGTTCGTCGTTGCATGGACGAAATGTTGATGAAGCCGTTGCATAGGCTTAAATGAAATGACGTCGTTGCATAGACGTGATGCAGAGATCAACGTTGCATAGATGAACTGTTGATGAAGCCGTTGCATAGGCTTAAATGAAATGACGTCGTTGCATAGACGTGATGCAGATGTTCGTCGTTGCATGGACGAAATGCAGAGGTCATCGTTGCATAGATGAACTGTTGATGAAGCCGTTGCATAGGCATAATAAAAGGGACGTCGTTGCATAGACGTGATGTAGATGTTCGTCGTTGCATGAACGAAATGCAGAGGTCATCGTTGCATAGATGAACTGTTGATGAAGTCGTTGCATAGGCATAATAAAAGGGACGTCGTTGCATAGACGTGATGTAGATGTTCGTCGTTGCATGGACGAAATGCAGAGGTCATCGTTGCATAGATGAACTGTTAATGAAGCCGTTGCATAGGCATAATGAAAGGGACGTCGTTGCATAGACGTGATGCAGATGTTCGTCATTGCATGGACGAAATGCTGATGAAGCCGTTGCATAGGCATAATGAAAGGGACGTCGTTGCATAGACGTGATGCAGATGTTCGTCGTTGCATGGACGAAATGCTGATGAAGCCGTTGCATGGGCATAATGAAAATGACGTCGTTGCATAGACGTGATGCAGATGTTCGTCGTTGCATGGACGAAATGCTGATGAAGCCGTTGCATAGGCATAATAAAAGGGACGTCGTTGCATAGACGTGATGTAGATGTTCGTCGTTGCATGGACGAAATGCAGAGGTCATCGTTGCATAGATGAACTGTTGATGAAGCCGTTGCATAGCCACAATGAAAGAGACGTCGTTGCATAGACGTGATGCAGATGTTCGTCGTTGCATGGACGAAATGCTGATGAAGCCGTTGCATATGCATAATAAAAGAGACGTCGTTGCATAGACGTAATGTAAGGGTATGATCCTTGTGGGGCCGATCTGTGATGTAGAAATTCCTTGTGAATCAAATAATAAGTGTTGGAGACTCCCTTGTTTCTATCAAATCTGAAGACCTGCACTCAAAGAAATTTGTGAGTTTGGGGAGGGGTGGTTGATTCGTGTTGACTTTGCAGCTTTGGTGCTTGATGCTTGTGTGTTCGAACTGGCTTGGACCTGTAACCCCTGCCTGTTTTCCAATCTTGGTTAATCACTGATGAAAATATTTGTTTTGAAAATAATTTATTTATGAGAAAATATGCATAAGAATTTCTGTCGAATTATGGAATAGTGACATGTAGCGAAACAAAACAAACGTCCTTGCCCAAAATCTTGTTCCGACTGGAAAACTTAACTGCCGATGTTTCCCAAATCTATAAATTTCTCCCTGCAGCGAATCCTTGAATTTCAACCCAAATACAAAGATTGTGAACTTTCAATTGCACGAGATCGAATCCTGCGCAGACCGCTTGTCGACTTTAATCATATGAGTGTATTTCGTCACACGTGAAGCAAAACAGGGAGTTTTCAAATAGTGGGACCGAAGCCGATTTAGGCGCCACGTATCCCAGTGGGAATCAGGTCATGGCGTAGTTCATTACAAGTAGAGGATTATGAGGTTTTCTAAAATATGACCGGCCGATGTAGGCGCCACGTATCCCGAGGGAATCAGGTCATAACGTAGTTCAGATTACAAAAGTGGAATGACAGAATCTTCTGAGAGTGTGACCGAAGCCGATATGGCCGCCTACGTATCCCCACCGAGGGAATCGGTCATAACGTAGTTCCAATTACAAATAATTGATAACTTTTACAAGATATGAAAGAAAAGCATTACATGGAAAAATCCTAGACATAGTATCTTTTCACAGCATCTGCGTTGATTGCTTTCGGCCATATCTCACCGTCCATTTCAGCTAAGATCAATGCTCCTCCGGTCAGTACTCGATGAACCATGTAGGGTCCTTGCCAGTTGGGTGCGAACTTTCCTTTGGCTTCACTTTGATTCGGAAATATGCGTTTCAAAACCAATTGTCCCGACTTGAATAACCTCGGCCTTACCTTCTTGTTAAAAGCTCTAGCCATTCTGTTCTGATAAAGCTGTCCGTGACATACTGCAGTCAACCTTTTCTCATCAATCAACATCAATTGTTCACACCGACCCTGTATCCATTCGGCTTCGCTCAACTCGGCTTCTTGGATAATTCTCAACGATGGTATTTCTACCTCTTTGGTAGCACAACATTCCATAAACCAAAGGTATGGCGTGGCCGGTAGAAGTCCGGTGTGGTGCGATAACCCAAAAGTGCGAAAGGCAAATGCTCATGCCAATGTTTGTAATTATCAACCATCTTCCGCAATATCCTCTTAATGTTCTTGTTGGCTGCTTCTACTGCTCCATTCATCTGAGGTCGATACGGAGTGGAATTGCGGTGAGTGATCTTAAAATTCCCACATATCTCACGCATCAAGTTACTGTTGAGATTGGCTCCGTTATCCGTCACAATTGACTCAGGAATTCCAAATCGGCAAATGATGTTGTTGCTCACGAAATCAACCACTACCTTCTTCGTTACGGATTTGTATGACGATGCTTCCACCCACTTTGTGAAGTAATCGATTGCCACCAAAATGAATCTGTGCCCGTTGGATGCTGTGGGCTCAATAGGACCAATAACGTCCATCCCCCAAGCTGCAAACGGCCAAGGGGAATTTGTTACGTTGAGCTCATTCGGAGGTACACGGATCATATCGCCGTGAATCTGACATTGATGACATTTTTGCACGAAACGACAGCAATCTGTCTCCATGGTCATCCAAAAGTATCCTGCTCGTAGAATTTTCTTTGCCAAAGTAAAACCATTCATATGGGGGCCGCAAGTACCTCCGTGTATTTCTTCAACCAACTTATTCGCCTCCTGGGCGTCGATGCATCTTAACAAACCAAATCTGGAGTCCTCCGATAAAGGATTTCCCCGTTTAGGAAGAAATGGTTTGCTAACCTCCGTAGTGTCTTCTTTTGAATGGTAGTCATGCCTTCCGGATATTCGTTGACCTGGAGATATCTCTTAACGTCGTGGTACCATGGTTTTCCATCTGATTCTTCGTCTATGTGGAGACAATAAGCTGGTTGGTCCAACAAATCCACTTTGATAGAATCAATGTAATTCTTAACCGGATGCTGGATCATAGAGGAAAGAGTTGCCAGAGCATCGGCAAATTCGTTCTGAGCTCGTGGGATATGCTTGACTTCTATCTTGACGAATTTTTTGCACAATTCCTTGACACGGTCGCGGTAAGGAGTATCTTCCATTCTTGGTGGCCCAATCTCCTTGTACACGATGAATTAATAGATCGAATCACCGATAACCAATAACTCTTGTATATTCAGTATGTGACCCATTACGAGTCTAAGTATGCAAGCCGTGATACGCCATGTTATTAGTGCATGGACATCTGAGTTTTGCCGAAATTGGGTAGTGCTGACCCGATTCGGAAACCAAAACCGCTCCGACTCCAACTCCTTTGAAGTTTACGGCTCCATCAAAAACAATCTCCAACTGGATAATCCTCGGAGATATCTTCTCCGACAAATAATACCTCGCCGTCCAGGAAAATAAGTCAGGAGAGGCATGTATTCCTCATCCACGGGGTTTCTGCAAGATGATCGGCTAGTGCTTGCCCTTTGATGGCCTTTTGAGTGGCGTATATGATGCCAAATTCACTTAGCAAGATTTGCCACTTTGCTAGCTTCCGGTAGGCATGGGCCTGCGGGATGTATTTGAGCGGGTCCATCCTGAGATGAGGTAAGTAGTGTATGCAGACAAGTAATGTCTAAACTTTTGAGCTACCCAGTCGAGCCTGACAAGTGCGTTCGAGCGAGTATCACAGGGCTTCATACGGCGTGAACTTCTTGCTCAAGTAATAAATAGCACGCTCCTTCTTTCTGTTTCATCATGTTGCCCCAACACGCGTCGAATGCATTCTCAACACAGACAAATACAATAACAAAGGTCTTAGGGCTCGGTGGTACCAAAGCGGGTGGATTAGACGGATATTCTTTGATCTTATCAAAAGCTTCTTGGCAATCGGTATCGATTGGTTGGAGCATCCTTCTTTAGTAGCTTGAATATTGGTTCACATATCACCGTAGATTGAGCTATGAACCTACTGATGTAATTAAGTCGTCCAAGAAAACTCATCACATCCTTTCGACTCTTTGGAGGAGGTAACTCTTGGATGGCTTTTATCTTTGAGGGGTCCAATTCAATCCCCTTCTACTGATGAAACCAATAGCTTCCTACAGGACACCAAAGGCGCACTTTGCAGGGTTTAACTTCATATTGTACTTCCTTAGCCGGTCAAAGAACTTCTTCAAATTAGTCAAGTGATCTGACGCCCTTCGTGATTTGATAATAACGTCATCCACGTAGACCTCTATTTCTTTGTGGATCATGTCGTGAAAGATAGTAGTCATGGCTCTCATATAAGTGGCACCCGCATTCTTGAGTCCGAATGGCATAACCCTGTAATAGTATACTCCCCAAGGCGTGGTGAACGCTGTTTTTTCTGCATCTTCCTCGTCCATCAGAATTTGGTGGTAACCAGCAAAACAATCGACAAATGATTGCAACTCATGCTTTGCACAATTGTCGATGAGTATGTGGATATTTGGGAGGGGAAATCATCCTTCGGGCTAGGTTTGTTGAGATCACGATAATCTACACATACTCTTACCTTCTCATCCTTCTTTGGCACGGGCACGATGTTGGCTAACCAAGTGGGGTACTTTGCAACTCGGATGACTTTTGCGTCGAACTGTTTGGACACTTCTTCTTTGACCTTCAAACTCATATCAGGCTTGATCTTTCTTGGCTTTTGCTTTACCGGGAGGCAAGATGGATCAATGGGTAATCTATGTGAAACAATATCTGTACTCAAACCCGGCATATCGTCATAAGACCATGCGAATATGTCGACATATTGCTTCAGCAATTCTACCAAGTCTTCCTTTCGTGCGTCGCTTAGATGGACGCTGATTCTTGTTTCCTTTACGAATTATGTGTCTCCCAGGTTCACTACTTCTGTTTCATCCAAATTTGGCTTCGGCCTGTTCTCAAAATGCTCTAATTCTTTGACCAAACCTTCTGGTTGTGGGTCCCCCCCATAATCCTCAAAGTCTCGTTCGTTGCTTGGGTTTTGTTTGTTCATTTCACTACATGTCACATTCACATTATCGACAGATTTATTAGCTTGTATGCTGGAAAAAAAAATCATTAAGCAAAACAACAATTTTTTTTTTATAATTTTCCTTTTTAGATAGCAAAATAATGGTGATTTGTCATTTAAGCTTTCAAAAGGGGGAGGCAAAACATATATGAGATTCAGGCCTCAATCTGAATCGCATTGTTTCATAAAAAATCTAATACAAGTTCTACCAAGCTTCCCGGAGAAACATGGCGGAGTGCAGTCCAATTTCCTAGACGTCTCCTGCTTGGCATCCCAAATGGTTGGCGTCTCCTCATGATCATTCGAATCACATTGCAATCTACATCTTCCTGCAACAAAAGGCTTTTGAGTCCTTGGCGAGATCGTGTATCCTCCTTACGATTCTGGGTGTCGTGCAAGCTTTGACAAAGACCGATTCAAAGTGCGGAGCAGGCTTAGGCAAGGAACATCTCTTCTTCCTCGGGATTTGTTGATGATACCTCTTGAGTGGGCTCATACGAGTCCAAAAGTGTCCTTCTTGTTGGGCGGTCAATTGGCTCTATTATACCACTCAGTTCAATCGAGGCCTTTACTGGTGAAACCATTTCTCAACATTTCTTGGGCTACCATTGTGAGGGCGAGATAACTCCAACTTTTCGACTTTTGAAACACATACAATCTCTCGGCGTGGAAGACCGAACCATCCAACTTATCTACACTTTTGACTGCAGGGATCTGGTTTGCGAGATTACTCCCCTCTCCATACACAACGATTTCCTGATGATTCCAAATAAACTTCAAACTTTGGTGTAGAGTAGAAGGGACTGCGCCTGCCATGTGTATCCAAGGCCTCCCCATTAACAGGTTATAGCAAGTAGAGATATCTAATACCTGGAATTCCACAGTGAATTCCACGGGTCCCACTTCCAAGATCAAATCAATTTCTCCCATGTGACTCATACGAGTTCCGTGAAACCTTTGACTCGACATGGCTTCCCGAATCTTGTCGACATTCGATCCCGAGGCTTGGAGAGTGGGCTGGGCATATGTTTACCATGAGCCTCCATCTATCAACACTTTAGACACAAATTTATCCACTGCATTTCATTTGTTATGTTGAGCACGGTTATGCCCCAAACCCGAGAGGCAATTCTTCATCATGGAATGAAATCTTGTGAGTTTCCAAAATGTGCCCGACAGGAGCGGAGAGTTTCATCGATGGTTTCCTTTGGGACATACACTTCTTCAATACTTCCATAATGCGCCCGTGGCGCAGAATTCATCAACAAGGAAAATAAGGATATCTGGGCAGGAGTTTTGTCCAGCTGCTCCATGACAGAGTATTCTTTTGTTGGCATCATCCCATGCCAGAATTCTTCCACTTAGGCCTCTGTCACGGCCTTCTTTAAAACATTTTCTTTTCTTAGCGCTCCTCGCGCTGCTTCTAACGGGGCATAATATCGTCCAGATCTCGTCAATCCTGCGACGACGGCTTCAATGATCTTTTTCCCTCCTTCCCGACTACCTTCTCCGAGTGAATGATTTCGAGGGCCAACTTTTGTTACAACAAATGGTGCCACCATTCGGGATTTTTGAGTGAGCACTTCAACCTCGAATGGTGCTCTTGCTTGCATGCGGTAATTCTTGGAGTGACGAGTGTCACGATTCTATTTTTCCTCCTTCGGACCGGCACAATGGTCCCTTCTAGACTTTCTCTTCGCCAAATGTGATCACATTCGCTGGCGTTGTCGTGATTCTACAGAGGATTATTGTTCACATTAGGGAAGCTTCCTTTGGATGGTCCCATCTTTGATTAGTGCCTCAATCTGTCTTTGAGGTTGAAACAATCCTCGGTATCATGTCCCGTGATCCGGAATGGTACATCTGACGTTTGTTCACATCATATAGCGGAGGTAGAGGATTAGAAATTCTTCCCAGGATCGGTAATATTATGCATGACCTTTAACCTTTCGAGCAGGATGGGTTATGGGTTGTGAAAGTGTGTAGGTTTTTGCGGGTCTTCTTTCGAAGTTGGCCCGGGGTCTAGGTGCATTTTGTGGATGTCCGTGTGGTCGGGGTGGGTATGTAGGTTGGTTTCGTGGAGGGTTTGGATAGGGAGTTGCTCGGGGTGGGCAGTATGTAGGCTGAGTATGGTAGACGGGGTAAGGAGCTGGCGAGGGTTGGTAGTATGATGGAGGGTTTTGGTTGTCTTGGCTATAGTGGAAAGGCTGATGGTTCTGCGTGTGCTGGTTGTAGTAGGAGGATTGGCAGTTTTGAGTGTGGGGGTTGTAGTAGGAAGGTTGATGGTTTTGATAGTTTGAACGCTGATTTCCACCGTATCCCTGTATCGACATGACAGGAGATGCTCCATCTCTCTTCTTCTTGATCGCTGCGAGCGAATCCGATTGAATTGCTTTACTCGTTGCCTGTAGTGCGGCCAGGTTGGTGATCCTTCCTGTCTTCATACCTTCTTCTATGAAGTCTCCCATTCTCACAACTTCAGAGAAACTCCGCCCTATGACACCTATCATCCTCTCATAATATGTAGCATCTTTCATCGATTGTACAAAGAGGGTAGTCGTCATTTCGCCGTGGCGATTGAACTTGGCGGCTTAGCCCTCCATCTCATGGAAAACTCTCGAAAGGTCTCTGTAGACTTCTTCTCAAGCTTCATCAAATAAAATCTGTCCAAGACCGTATCGGTGTTGAACCTAAACCTGTCTACGAAGTCCTGTGCCATTGCGCCCCAATTACGCCATTTCCGCGGATCTTGACTGGTGTACCAATCAAGCGCGCCCGATCGGACTTCTTATAAATAACTTCATGATTTTGGCTCGATCTCCGACTCACCAACTTGTCGCGATAGGATCTTAAATGTGCTCGGGGTTGCCGCTTCCCATCAAACATATCAAACTTGGTGCACTTATAACGAGCGGTAGTTCCACATCCGGATGCGTGCAGGTCTTCATACTCCAAACCCTCATGCCGCTTACTCGTTTGCATGTTCCTAAGCGCTTCGCCCGGGTTATGGATCTCGGGCCACGTTTTCGTGATTCTTTCCCTAAATGCGCCTCTCCATTTCCTCGTATTGGTCAACCTCCTGGGTGGGCGGGATTTGGACGACAACAGGTTGAGCTTCTGCTGCATATACCGGTGGAACATATTGCTTATTGTGGTTGACAATGTGTGCCGCTGGTATGTGCTCTGTAGCCCAATAATGGGGAACGTGTAGGGTATTTTGGATGGGCGGTGGTTGGGGTATATGTGGGGTTGATGAAGATAGAGGGTTATTTCGTGGCTGGCTTCTTTGTGGGCTAGCTGGTGGGTTAATGGGCGGCGGGTTAGTATGTTGTGGATTGGGGTTATTTGGTGGAATGTTTTGAGGGGGGTTTCGGGGAAGTGCGGGTTCGGGTGGAGCTGTTGTAGTCGTTCTCTGTTCGGGACATGGAGTGTTGAGACTAATAGACAAATTTGTGAGATTCTGCAACCGTTCCATCTCGGCTTGCATGTTCGCCATCTGCTGTAGCAATTGAGCAAGATACTCATCTTGGGCACTAAGATTTCCCCTCCCTGAATTCTCCGGTTCATCCCTAGGAATAGTGATGAGTCCTAAGCCTGTCTGTTCTGTAATTCCCGAATCGTCCATGTTGCCTGAAGTGTGTGCTTTTGATCTGGTGAAATAAGGGTGATCTGCCAGCTTTAGTCAACACGAATCAACACTTGGGAAAGTAAATAAGTGACCTTCTTCTAAAACATTGAGACAAACCAAATTAGTCTCATTAGTATGTAAAATAATATATGCTGGGTAATAATATCAGGCAAATTGTATGAAAGCTGTAAACGCGTCCTAATATGCATAGGGACCTCTTTTAATGCCAGAGGTGGGCCTAAACGACAAATACGCAAAATTGTGATAGATTGGTCCAAGCCTTTTGATTAATGCCTTTAGTTGGGAATAAAACTAAAATTAAATTGCGACAAAGAAATGTTAAAACTAAGGATTATTCCTAATGCTACACTATGCTGACGGAGAATGTGGTGGTGGTGTAATGGTGTTGCTAGGCCCTGCTCCTGCATTTTCCAAATATTGCATGATATTTTGTAGTTGGTCCCACATCTCAGGGGAGATGGAGTTGCTCTCTAATCTGCATGCTTTCACCCAATTGGTCATGTCGATATCCTCGAAACCCTGTTTGCCTCTGGGACTCGGACTGCCACAATCTTCCTTGAACCATGCATAGTATTCAGGTGTACCTCCTGCTTGCTCATATTTGACATCTATTGTCTCAATGTTGCTCCATTCATCAAGAATTTGTTTCTTTCTGGGAAAAGTGCAATTTTCCCCAAACGCAACCTCTGAATCCTTCATGTCCGATCGAAGAGGAATTACCTGTTCTTGACCAAACTGGCGGAGTACACGCAGTGGAGCATATGGCTGAAGTCCCCTTAATCCGATGAGCTCGATGTAATAATGATCTTTGCTCCTTACATAAGCCTTGTTGATACGGGATAGCAGTGGATACCTCCATTGTACTTGGTTGCTAGTGCGGGATGCCAGAAATTCATACCAATCCCTAGTACCGACCGGCGACACAAATCGCTTCATCCTGTCGTAAAAACTTATAATCCTATAATCATTGCTAAAACAAATGTCTGTCATATTCGATCGCTGATAAAAGTGTTCCATGGCCCACATCTGTAAGATAAGATTGCATCCTTCGAAGAAATTGGTTTCCCTTCGCTTGCATTTTCCCAAAGCTCGAAATATCTCAGCTAGGATCATGGGGACCAAAGTAAGTTGCGTGCCATTAATGCCTTCAAAAACCATTCGGGTCACAGAACATATGCAAGTGCTGATCCGCCCATGCTCGAGTGGAAACACTAGAGTGCCTAACAGAGCAACAGCGAACGCGGTATGTCGTCTAGTTTTCCATTGTCCCAGACTGCAAGAGAACTCTTTTCTAAACGACTGATAGCCATCTTGGCGACCATATCTCTCGTACAGATAATCTAGGGAAACCCAATTATTTTCAAAACAACGAAGTTCCTTTGTGTTCTTTAGGCCCATGTAATGCAGGAATCTCTTTCCAGATTGACTATAAGGGATGATTTGTCCTCTGCCTTGGTAAGCTAAGCTTGTGAAGTAGTTGATTTCTTCCAACGTGGGGGTGAGTTCGAAGTCTTGAAACTGGAACACTGCCTTATCCGGATCCCAGAACTGAATCAAGGCCCTAACTATATGCTGATCTGGAGCGATGTCAAACAAAGACTCCAATTGATGTAAGTTTTGCACTTCAAAAGAATGAAGGTGAAACTGACTCACAAATGGACTATGCACGAGTTTTGGGAAGTTTGATGTATATTATGAATTGTACACGATCAGATATAGCATGTGCTATAAGCAAGCTGAGTGGGTTCACGAGTAATCCTAATCAAACTCATTGGATGACAATGAAACAAGTCTTGGGGTATTTAAAACACACCCAAAACTATGCTTTGCATTATAATAAATATCCCGCAGTACTTGCGGGTTATAGAAGATCTGGCTGGATCACCGGATCATCTGAAGTGGATATGTTTTCACCATTGGTGGATGAGCAGTGTCTTGAAAATTATCAAAACAGACATGCATCGTCCGCTCTACAATGAAATCTGAATTTATAGCTTTAGACAAGGCCGGTGAAGAAGCTGAATGACTCAGAAATTTCTTAGAAGATATTCCATTCTGGTCCAAATCTTTGGCTCCTATATGTATACATTGTGACAGTCAAACAACAATAGGTAGGGCAGATAGCGTAATGTATAACGAAAAATCTCGTCACATACGACGGAGACACAATACCGTTAGACAACTCCTCTCTAGTGGCGTTATCACGATTGACTATGTAAAGTCAAGAGATAACGTGGCGGATCCGCTTACAAAAGGCTTATCTAGAGAGGGAGTTATTAGATCATCAATGAGAATGAGGTTAAGGCCGAGGACAAGTCATCATGACGGTAACTCTACCTAGCAGACTGGAGATCCCAAGAGCTAGGTTCAAGGAGGTCAAACAAAGTTGTAACTGACGGTTCAACATTGTCAAACAACTCAACCCATTCTCGGATGAAGACAATGTTCAGAAATAAGGATAAAAATTTATGGCTTGTTAATGAGTTAATAAAACATTAAGATTTTTAATGATTATCTAAATCTGGCAGTGTATGACCAGATAATGTGGCTATAGGACCACATGTTTAGAAATCACCTATGTGAGTGTTAAGTGTAAGCCGCTTTAAAGGGGAATGACAGTGAAGACCCATTCTCTATGCACTCATGAAACCAGGCGGTGTTCATGGCTGAAACGAACACAACAGTGAGAACCATAAACGGTTGAGAGTTGATTGTGTGACTTATATTGTCTAGATATACAACAAAGTTCGACGGTTCAAAGATATCAAATCTACCGATTGATCGAGTATATCCGATATAAGTTCACTACGGAAAGTTCAAAGGGAAACCTACTTATCCAGATGCAGTCAATCCTCGCTTGTATATCACACTTGTCCGCGCATTCTTTTATATTATGGTCATTCCCCATTCATGTAGGAGATTGTTGGATTTTGATATTGGTGAATGAAAAATAATGAGATAAAAAGTGAAGGGAATGTAAAAGGTCCCTTTTGCTTTGGTTAAAACTTTTTGTCCTGTAACACCCCATTTTAACCGGAGTCGAAACGGGAGTACCACGTATGGTTGATTCCTAAATGTATTTTAAGGAGTCGCCACCTAATTATTATAGTGAATTAGGACACTAAAAAATGTAGCATAAAATACTACAAATGATCTCCATTTTAAAGGTCTGTGAAAGCTATGTGAGATTCTAGGTAAGGGTTCTTTATTATCCTAAAGGGAAGGGGTTAGGCACCCTAAAGGATCCGCTAACTTGCGGTTATCCGTTCAAACTTAGGTTAATTATGGGTACATATTTTGAAAATATTCTAAATAAGTATATATAAGAAATATATTTTGATGACACAAAGGACTTAGAGGACTTATTTTATAAGAATACATATAAGAAGTATAGCTTTTTTTAAAAATGTATAAATTATTATGTAGGTAAAATATATATGCGTTGTACAGTAAGGAAAGAAAAAAAATGAGTAGAAAGATACATTTATGTAAAAGTAAGGAAAAATATAGTTTGTTTTATGCACTTGCAAAATCTAACTATTGGATACCATATTAGTATAGCATGATATGTAAGTGTTTAAATAATAAGTTACTTAGGAAATTAATGAACAAGTTTATGAAAAAATTAACTTCTCTCAATAAGAATTAGTAGGGAATAATATGTAACTACGGGATAAAAGTATAGATAAAGCTTAGTTGAATTATTCCTAAATTTAGATCTCTATGACAAACCTAAAGTGAATAAAGGAAAATGAAATTATATTTTTGAATTACCCTCCCAATCTATTCGAACTTCGAAGTCAATTATCCTAAATCTACCTATTCTAAAAGTTTCAACAATTGTTAGAGTTATACAATTATACGATAATAAGAATAATATGACGAAATAAAAATAATAAAAGAGATTAAAGAGTTGGAGAGGATGAGACGAGTGACAACATCGACTCGCCCCCATTTGTTTGGAAGTTCCGAGGCCAACGATGCAATGAAGTAGGGCCTTGAGATATGGTGAGTCTCGTAGCGAGACTCTTGTTACTCTCCAATGAGTTTCATGTAGAAAACAAGAAAATAAAAGAAATTAGTAACACCTCAAAATTTAATGATACAAATAGGTGCAATGTTTATGTAACTTAACATGTAATAGATTATAATCCTTAGTACTCGTAGCAAACCAAAAGATGATAAATCCCAATCACTGAAATTCTAGTTCAATTCAATCAAATATTGGGTCTTGGCAGTGCAAATTAAACACAGAAAAGCACACAGGCCCAACTACAATTATTAAAATTTAAAAGAATGTAAATCAGTCCCAAAATGATATAAACCCAATCAGTGATTTCGGATTTTTCTAAGAAAGAATAGGCAGACCCAAAATTATTTAAAAGGAGTTCTTATTGATATACACAAGTGATATACATTACTGTATATCTCATATACTGAGTATATTTGGTATACAATTCGTATCTCATAGTATATGTCAAGAAAACATCTTAGACAATCATATAAGAAGGCGAAGAAGAAATATGCACAGAGAGATATACACGATATGCGCTACACATTGAGTTCTTACTGGATGAAAAAAAAATTGAAGGGTAGTTCAAATCTTTTACTGGATTCATGGAAACAATTTCTATACCAAATTAGGTCCTATATTTGATCATTTAAGTAAAGGAAATACAGCTTATAATGAGTCAATACCAGCACATACAGGGACTAGTAAACTTGAGAATAAGACTTAGAGACAGGGATATTTTCTGGAATATTTCTTACAATATATTTAAAAGAAACACCATCCTTAGCCCAGTAACTTGTACCAAGTTCAGGACCAACACTTTCATATGGCAAACTATTTACTATACCCTCCCTTGTACTCCAATAGGCAGAGAATGGACACAACTTAATTGATTTTAAACTAAACCTGCCAGAAAATACACACGAAAAAGGGCGGCTTTGGTGATTACATCTAAGTATAAGTTTTAAAGAATATGTAGCATCATCCGACTCGACAAGAATCATGCTTTGTTTTTTTAATGGCTATTATTCTTATATTCTTTGAATGATTATAGCCGCAATGACTCAATGATAGATTTAAGGCATTATACCATTTGTATAGCTTCAACTTAATTAAGACATATTACCATCTTCGTTTTAAACTAGTTAAAATTCTGCAAATAAGCTACACATGACTGAATAGATTTCCAATCCGATTCCAAATTAAACAGGTGGTTCATATATGGACATATTTGTCCTAAACCCACACAATAGGCAGTTATCTTAACCAGACAGTCCACAAGAGACCATAGCTAAATTTTAACATAACAAACTAGTTCCTGGACAATTTGATTCTTAATACTATAAACCGACGAGGTCGTGCATGATTAACCTAAGTCTCGGCTAGCAAGATAGATTATTATATCCTTAAACATTGATTCATATTTAACTGAACATGCCTAAAAGGCTGTGAAATAGCCACGACAGTCATCACTGGACCAAAACACATTTATTGAAACCACATAGATTGATACTTATGTTAACCAAACAGGCTTACCAAACACGAACACGTCGCACAAATCGTATTAAGCAAATTAAGCGATAAGTTAACAATAGAATCGTGTTTACCTTATAGGTGGCGAACCGAGACGTGTTTCGACTTGTCGATTCCGCTTCGAGAGTATATGTGTGTGCGACTAAAGCGAAGAAAGACTTAGTCTTTGAATTTTTGAATCAATACTAGGAAAAAAAAGAATTTTAAGATCTGTTTTTTAGGAGTCAAGAATCGATTTTCTTCTTCAGAAAAAAAAAACCGGGGTCCGAAACACAACCCAGAGAGGTCGTATTTATAGCCAAGATATGGGTCTCCACAGCTTCTTCAAGAAGCTTGATTTTGAAATTCAAATTCAAATGACAGGGAAAGTATTAGTGACGTTTTGACAGATGAGGTGATGGAAAAGCTGAAAAATCTTACTTTCTCGATCGATTTGAGAAGAAACGTTGGGACAGAGAAGAGGATACGTTCCTCTGGATTAAATCTCGAACGACCTTAAATTGTGTTTTATCCATTGAATCGAAGAGAGGAAGGTCCAGCAAACCGCCAGACCTTCATGCATTCCTCGATTCAGCGGTTAAAACGAACTCTCGCGATTCGGAAAAGGAGACGGGACTGCAGGTGATGGGTGATGGGTTCGATGGGGCGATGTCAGGGGTGAAGGGATGGGCGACTGGTTTTGATGGGCTGAGGGCGTCGGACTGGTGGTCCGTTGGGTGTGGTGGCGATTATCGTGATGGGGTAGGGTGCGTGATGGAGGCTAGAAATTTCTTTGGTTTGATTTTAGGGATTTAGTTTGGTTATGTAGTTAGGTGTTGAAGAAGAGGATTTTGGGCCGGGTCAAGATATATTGGGCTGTGAAAAAATGAAAAACTGAGGGGTGTGGACGTTGGGCTTGTGTTTGGGCTGGGGGAAATTATAGGTTGATGATTATTTAATTTGGGAATGAGAATTGGGTAGAAAATAGGTGTTTTTATTGTTGGGAGATTAATAGATAATTAGTCCAAATCTCCCAATTAAAATAAAATATGCTTCCTTCAACTTAATTAATTTAAAAAATGCACACGCATAAAATACGATAAAAGATTTAATATATGTATTTAATTTTGAATATAATATTCATAAAAATGATTAATTTAGTAATTGAAGAACATATTAAGAGAAAATCGATCATCAATACTGACGACGAGATATTAAAATTGTTTTGCTTATATTATAAAAAATGTAATACTTGATATTGTAAAATTATGCGATAATTAGTGAAGAATATTAAAACTACTTATTTTTTTGACGATTTTCAAGACTGAGAAGCATAGTAAAATTAATTGGAGATAAAAGGACGATCCAAATGAAATGTTCAGTAAAGATGGGACAAAATTGGGTGTCAACATGTCCCACATCGGAAAAGAGAGGAAAAGAGATGTGTATATATTACATTACACCTTCTCTGGTTGCTAAAAGGGTTGAGGGGGCAAGGACCCCTCGCGCCGTCATCGTCGCTCGCTCGGCTTCGGCTTCGGATTCAGATTTGAATTTGAATTTGGATTTGTCAAAGATTGATTGATTATCTTTTTTGACAAACTTTTCTTTAATTATTTAATTAATTATTTAATTAAATAACCATAAAACATCCAATACAGATTGACCCTGACCCGCGACTTGTGACCTACCCGATCCGTTTTTCTCTTCCCGGATATTTTCGAATTTCCCTCCAAAAACCTGGTGACTGATCTGAATGGTTGCAAACATTCAGAATCAGTACCTCCAACTGCTATAAATTCTTGATTTGTTCCAGAATTCATAACGAATTTTTCTTTCCTTCTCTTCAAAACTCTCTTATTTATTCCGTGTGATACACTGCCGTTGAGTGGTTCGTCGCTACCTGAATTTGGAGTACTACTATTTTGGTAAGATAATCGTTCTATCCTGGGAGGGGATATTCCATCAACCTCGAGTACTGTAAGGGGAATAATTTTCTTAAGGACACACTTTGAACTAAGTGGGCTCGATTATATTCTGAGAAAAATATTTTTATTCTTCCAACACTGATTCTGTTCATTTTCCAGTTTCTGTGATTTACTGGTTTTAAGTATTTTATTTTATACCATGTAATCTGTGGTTTACAAATTGTGTTGAAACTTTATTTAAATTTATACAGATTATTTTGCTGTCTTCTTATCATTCTTTGACGGATGAGTCTTCTTCTTAGCAGTCTTCGACGGAAAATACATGTAATATTATGAAGTAATGATGACTTGTCAGTGCTTACATCTCAAGCAAACTACACACAAATGCGTCTCAATAATATAACTCTTGCCAATTTCATAATAAGATAAAAATATTAGAAGTTTTAGATTGGATAATTGAAACTCTTTTAATGTATTGTAATAGATGATTACAAATTTTATCTATGAATGATATACCTTGTCCATCATTATCTATCTTTACACAAATGGCTGTTTTTGAGCATGTCTTAACAGAAAGAGCTCATTAATGTCTCAAGTGATATATCAAAGTATGAATTAACCCAAAAGAAATCAGTGGCAAGACGTCTGAGCAAGAGAAATGGGGTAATAAGGTAAGGTCCTAGTTTGGCAAGTTGGACTCGACGAACTCAAGCAGTTTGGAGATCTTCTCCCTGATGCATATGATAACAATCAGATTTGGGTATGAAAGACAATCAGCACATATCCCTTCTCGATTTGATCAACGTTGTCAAATGCATCTTCGAATTGGCAAGCGTAGGTGGCTGGTTTCCCACTGCTCTTTTGCTTAAATCAAACACTCTCCATTTTCTGCAAACAACACAACCTAAGTGAAATTATAACAACAATTGGACAACTCGTTCGGGGTTGTATGAATTTTGAGCGAGTAAAATATGTTGCAATAAGCATTTGTCATCCCCATTTCAAAGAATGGAACATTTAAGGTTACACAAGCTACCGGTAGAAGATTTTTTCATGCCTATTTCTCAAGAATACCAGTTCAAGTACCAAATTGAAGTAAAGAAAGTGTCGAGAACTTACCGAGTGGCTCAAAGGGTCGTGCTTCAAAATAATGTCAGATGCTCATATGAAGTTGTGACTGTTGAAAACAGAAAAAATGAGAAGGTGATGTTTTGCGAATGAGTTGTCAAAAAAAGGAAATTTGAATATCCATAACTTAAGTGGACAAGTGGTGTATATCCAACATTATAATTAGACTTATAACATATACTAATAGTCCTCCACATCAGAAAGCACATCAATAAACAATGCCTGCCTGTTTCTCAATCAAGAAAACAGAATTTGTACTTACCAAATTCATACCCCATTAGCTGAAAATAAAACAAGATCTACGAAGGCTCTGGCCACTTATCGTTGTGTAAGAAGGATCTACCACAACAACATACACAATGAAATCTCACAATATAATATCTGAAAGAATAAAATGTACGCAAATTTTACTTGTATCTTGGGAGGTAGAGGGTAGAATCTTAAAGGAGTAATAGGTTGTATTTTCCGGTGAAAATGATTCTAACCAAAAATACAGTTAGAAATTTGTATTATAGAGTTTAAGACAAGTAGATTTTATCCGATCCGGAGACACTCTTGAACGAGTCCGGAGTTACCGGCTAAGTTACGGGTTTACGAGATATAAAAGTGAGTAAGCTATCAGAACAAGCAAGTAAGACAAATAAGTAAGCTAGATTTAAGATGAATAATGAATAATATTAGAACAAGAGTTGAGAGTAGTATATTTGCTTGAGAGAGATCTTTTGTTACAAGTGTTGGCTTAGAGAGAATACAATGTGTCCTCCTTCTCTTCTAAGTATCGTATATATAAAATAAAATTTAGACTATTATGCCCCCTAAGTTGTGAATACGTGATCACCCTGATGTCACTGTACTCATGCGCGCCGCGATGCTCTGATCTAGGAAGGCCGATGTGATGGGAGTTGTTGAAAATGGAAGACAATTGTAGAGATCCTTTGAGGTCGTTTGAGGTTTCCGGAATTACCAGGCTTCTCCAGTATGCCAATGACCCCGAAGGCATTTCCTACCCAATACAGATAGTTCCCCACTTTTCGGACTCTTCATTTTATGAGTTCGAGAAGTGAAAGAGTCTACACGACTTTTTTTTAAAAATTCGTGGGAACCCAAAACTTCACATCTTTTTATTGCAAGACGCTTCGTCATCTTTAAACTAGCAATGGCATACTGATTGTTAGTTTATATAATCAAGGGAACAATCATTACTCTTCGTCCGTGCAAACCTTAGCCCTGAGTATGTGGAGGACATAATCTCGTTGATTGATGATTTTGTTATCCATGAAGTCTGTATTGACTGCAGATGGCTTGGATGTAAATGTCTTTCCTCCTCCATTCACTACTAGCATTACTCAGCACATCCCTAGGATGTCATTTGTTTACATCTATTCATTTACTATCGATTTTGACCTCCCGATCCATCGGGTGATGGAGGCCTTTTGTCATAGATACAACGTATGTCTAGGGTAGTTGGCCTCATAAGCGTGTAGAATAGTTTGCTACTTGCAGCTTTTGGCGGATCTTGCCCACCTTCTATTCACTTTGGATCATATGATCTATTTTTATTCCACCCGGATACTTCACGGGGAATAACTAATCTATCTTTCCAAGGCTCTAAAGCCCTTATTACAAATGTGTAAGACGATCATGATCGGGGGTGGTATCATCAGTTCGTGATGATTCCTACCTTTCGTCTTCAAGGCACTAATTTTGGTTGGGTGATGAGTTTGCTCTGCGCCTCTCCGGGCACTGAACGGACTTGGAGGGCCCTTTTTGCCGATGAGTGGAAAGGAAAAAGCCATGGTGAGACTTCTTTCGATAGTCTTGTATTATTAATTAATTGCGTATTTATGCATCATCCTAACTTCTTTCTCTGCTCCTTTCTTTGAAGGTCTCCCTATCAGAGGGGGTTCATCTAGAAAAGTTTCTACCCAGGATGAGGCTCGGGCTCGTATTGCTAAGGCTTCCGCAGAGGCTAGGGCCAGTAGGAAGCGAGGGCTTTCGGGTGATGATGGGCATCTACCTTTAGGATCATCCTGTATGTGAGGATGCAACGCCGATTTAAAAAACCTAAAGAGAAAGGATGTGAAGACGGTGGTATTGATGGAGTATAATGGGAAAGAGGCCGTAGCATCCGGGGATACAGGGGTCCCATCGATCAAATCCATCAGGGAACTAAGGATCATTGGAGGACAACCCGAGAGCATGTATTGCAGATATGCAGGCGCGGGCCCTTCTGTACCTTAATCACTTATTATTGGTTCTGAACTCGGCTTAGAAGCTTCCTTATCCCATCTTGCAGACATCTTTCTTCAGGTAATTCGAGTCATTTTTGCTATACCATTTGCTCTCAACGTGAATGTATATACTTACTTTACTTTGTATAACTTTTTTCTCAGGGGAACGCTGCCATTTCATCTACCATTGAGCTTTTCATGAATTTGCCTTCATCCTCCCAAAATATGGAGAGGTTGGTGGAGGATAACCTACGTCTCCGAGAAAAGGTTTCCTAACTTCGGATCGAGCACATATATCTTCTAAAATAGAGGATCACCCCAGAGGGTAGGTGGGAAGAGGCCAAGCAGGCACTGAAAGCTGGGGATAAGACCTTCTAAATCATGACCCAGGAACGTCAGTTAATGGGGGAGAGGTTGGTCCAAGCCGAGCTTGATTGCGATACCGCTTAGGCAAGGATGCAAGCGCTCGAGGCTTCTCTTGCTCGTCTCTGATCCAGAACCATCGACTGAAGCTTCACTGGAAGACTGACCAACAGAGGGCCACCTTGCTCCAGAACCATGTTGTCCTTCAGATCTAGTTTGAGGTTTTGCAAGGGTGGAGATATGAGCGATTGACGTACCCTCAGCTTTTGTTGACGCAGAGGTAGACTTGGGGGCGGCTGAGGCCGATTTGGATAACTTACGTGGAGAAATGCTGCCCTCCTATGATGCTTCTACTGACTCTTCTAGTGGAATTCAAGATATCCAATTTCAAAATAAAAAAAGATACTCCATTTTTTGTGCTGATAAGGAAGACATCTCAACCCCACGTAAAGGCATAAAAGGTTAAAAAAGAATATGCACGCGCGGAGACTCTTATGGCCATGTCATATTGTTTGAAGCGGTTTTACAAAGCCGTATGGATTCTGAGTCCGGTTTTGCCCCGAACATTTTATTGCACAACTTAGTCCGAAAGGTCAGTCAAGGTTTTTTTGTTCCTTCAAAATTATAGGGGACGACTCGTCCTGTAAGTACATGATCCCTTTTTGGGGTATTTACAAGATTTACAAAAAAAAACGACTGAGCAAGTTCAGTGACTGCCAGTAGTCTCAGTTTAAGAGAATCCGTCTTGGAAGAGGTCTTCTCATGATTATGCTGCTCCAATTTCTTACCCCAGGACTCGAGTGCGAGGTCCCAAGGAATCGAGTTTCGGAATGTGACATGCCAAGCTTGTAGTACTTTTTGGGTTGTTGCCTCGTTAAAACCCTTACCAAGAAAACCTAATCGGGACAAAACATCAGCCAAAGAAAAGAGTGCAACACGTGTTTGTCCCCTTTAGGGGGGGTTCCCAGTTTTGTGAGAACTCCCAATCAAAGAAAGGGATAATTAACTGAAAATAAATGCTTTTATTAAGGCAAAACATACATGTATTTTCAAAGGTAGAATCTCTTCAGGTGGCTGACCTTTTAACTATTCTTTAGTTATTTTCGGACTCCTCCTCGAGCCAGTATGCTCATTTTCTTGCAGTTATGGTGATTCGGTATGGTCCTTACCAATTTTCCTATAGCTTACATGTATTCGGGTCACTTGTTGCAAGAGTGACTTTCCGGAGGACGTAGTCTCCTACTTTGAAATGCCTCAAATTTGTATTTCTATTGAAGTACCTTTCTACTATCCATGTTTGCGTTACCAACCGTATGAAATTCAGCTCTCTGCGTTCCTCCAATAATTCTATCCCTACTGCCATGGTTTCTTTATTGGATTCCTCGGTGGTTTGGGTCTAATAGAATATGGGTTCTCTCACTTCTACGGGTATAAGGGCCTCGACTCTGTATACTAGGGAGAAAAGAGTTTTCCCCATGCTTGTCTTGGTTGTGGTTCTATAAGCCCACAACACCCTTGGCAGTTCTTTAGACCACTTGCCTTTCTGTCACGACCCAAATAGGAGGACCGCGACGGGCGCCCGGATCTCACATGTCAGGTACCCCAAATCACCCCATCATCGCATAATCACAATAAGTACGGACTAAGCCAAAAAAGATTTTGAAAGCTCTTGACCAGAAAACTGACTTATATATATATATACCTACCTGCCCACGCCAAAGCAGACAAGACCATACAAAATCACTATCCACATGACAACTGTCCACAAGCCTCTAAAGAGTATACGACATCAAAATATCATATCAAGATTAGACTGCAACTCTGGAACAAATAGAGTGCTCCAACATCAGCTGAACCAGCAAACTACCAACGTGAACCATCACTCTCTTTAACTGAACCTACGGGCATGAAATGCAGCGTCCCCCGATAAAAGGGACGTCAGTACGACTGATGTACTGAGTATGTTAGGCATGAATAATATCATAACAGAGATGTATCATAATCTGAAACAGGAACAAATGATCAATAATAAATACCTCTGAGATCCCAACACATATGTCTAAATAGTATGCAATGCAAATGCAGTATAATATTGGCCACACATGCATCTTCATTTTCATGACAGCCTCTGCGGGCGTCAGGTTATATCGGTCACATAGACAACCTGATATCGGTCACGCAGACATGCCACACAGGGTTTTAATATCGGCATCTTGTTATCAGGCTATTTTGGTCATACAGACAAGCCTTATCGGTCACACAGACATGCCACACAGGATTCAATATGAATGTATATATGATGCAAATGTTGTGTACTAATGTCCACACACAGGAATTTTATCCATAACCGCCACACATTCATTCAGTTATATCATATAAGCCACACAGGCTTCAACATTATCATATCATCTTGACCACACATGCATCCATTTTGACCACAGAGGCTCGATATGTGGCCTCTTTTGTGATAATATGTACCAGCTGCAGGTGATTTGCGTATATAACGTCTTTCCCTCTTTCTCCATATCCCCTACATATATATAATATATAATAGTGTGCGTAGCACCAGTGATCCAGGGTAATATAGGAATACAATGCATATGAAATCGCATCTCAAACCCAACTCCCAAAAAATCCTAAACCTCATCTCAATTTTGGGCGAAATCGAGACGGTACAGTAACGTCGCCAAAAAATTTAATTTTCTGGTCGACTCAGGCAACTTCCAGAGAACACCCATATACCAACAGACTCGTATCGTCCTCCTCTTCCAGTCAATACCAATTTTGACACTCGATTCTGCCATTATCGTAGTTGATCTTACGATCAAAACTTCGATTCAAACGCGGGTTGATGTTTTGCTTTTACGGTGGTCGAGGTGGTGTCGACGGGAGTGGGTAATACCACTGTGACCACCATCATCTCCCCGTCATTTCTATACCATCTTTGTGCCTCGACATTGCTTCAAAAGCCACGACACCCAGATCGATTAATACCGAAACACTAGGCACCGTCGGCCATTTTCCGGTGACCTGTGAAGAAATTCACGGTCGTGATTGGTACTACAAGACTCTCCATCCTCTTGCCGACGTCTTACACCAAATCACCACCTCCAATTCCTAGCCAATCGTCCGGTCGACCAAACTAAATTTCGCGGGTTTTGGCAAATTCGGTCGAATCTGGTGGCGTCGAGGCGTGGCTAGTACCAGTGAGTTCGTCTCCACGTCCACTAAAACATACACCCAATCCCGATTGACAATTGTTACAGATTTGAATTTTAGACCTTTTTCGGTGGGTCAGCGGCGGTGTTGATGGCGGCGGCGATGGTGAAGACGCCTGGAGATGGCGTCCAACACCTCTCAGTTTATCTAGTGTAAGCACATGCCCCTTATTTACAGTGGCACTACACACTTTTGTTCTGCTTGTACGTTTGATCATTAGTATAGGTGTTCTGCCCATTAACTGATGACTTGCACTTGCTGTTTCCCAAATCTAACAAAATGATTGCTTTTCTTACCATTTGACTTGTTAGATTGAGTGGTTCTATAATTCACTAATTCCTACTTATCAGAAAATAAAAAGGAGTTTAAGATCTTAATTGTCCAGGTTATTATCTCATTTCTTTATATCGCTTACTCATTATTTGTTTTGCTTACATGTAGAAGTTAATATTTGACAAGCCTGAAGATGGAGTTAGGAAGATTGTGTTGGCTACAAATATTGCTGAAACCAGTATCACGATCGATGATGTAGTTTCTGTTATTGAATGTGGCAAGTCAAAAGAGACGTCATATGATGCACTTAATAATACTCCTCATTTGCTTCCTTCTTGGATTTCAAAGGTTTCAGCTCGACAAGTAAGATACTTTGCTGATCCATTTGTTTCTGAATCTGCTTGGAATATACATTTATGTATATCTTTATAATAAATTGTGCAATTTGATGGCTAGAATTTTTCTAATGGTTGTTTCTTCCCTGTTTCACTGTAACAGTGTGGAAGGGAAAGAGTAAGGGCGCATATGGGAAGGAACACCTAGTAGGTGCAAATAGAGAGATTTACTATCTGAGCAATAATGATACCCATGTAACCCTTCAATTCTTTCAATAATATATTGACAATGTATCATCAGATGTTTTGTATATCTACAAATTGTCGAAATTTCCCATGAATATCACATTTCTGAATCCTCACACTTGTACCATTTCTGCGATGGTAGTGATGTGTTTTGAAACACATTTCAATTTGAAGTTCAGCTTTGACCAGTACTTACATCAGGCTTACTTCATTTCAGGAAGTCCTTCGATTCAATGGAGTATGATAATTTTTAGGACGATAACCTAATTTTTAACTTATGTCATATAGAACGTAATGAATATGGAGGATTCATATAGTTGACTTCAATTAGGTTATCGAAGTAGTCAAATAACAAACAGAGAATAATTCTTTTGACTTAACTCCATTGTTTCTTTAGGTTTGCTTGGTGCCTTTGCCATGCTCAGTCTGTCACTCAATCACAAATTACAATTTGTATCTGCTTTGTTGTTCCTAACGGGAGCCAGTGCTGCGCAGGCAGTGACAGATGTTACTATCGATGCCTGTGTGACAGAAAATAGTATAAGCCACCCTTCTCTGCCAGTGACATGCAAAGCTTGTGTGGAGTTAGCTCTTCATTGGGCCAACTGATTGGGTTCACTATCAGTGGTTTTTTGGTTCATTTAATTGGATCTAAGGTTTGCTATCTCTGACTTTTTTCGATCATTGTCAATGGACTATTGCTTCTGCTTTAATCATTATCAAGCCTAAGGAATTGCTCTTGATATTTCCAGGAATCTTATTTTTTCCCTGTTAGATGAACCACTGGATATCATTCAGATATATTGGTTTGTTAATAATATCAAAATTAAGATAATATATACACAAATTAGGGGCAATTTGTATCCATAAGAATTTATGGCTTCATTAATCTTTTTGCTGGCTTAACTTAGTGCTGCTGCTGCATGAGTAGCCTGAATTACTGGTCAGTGGTCACTGCCTTTTGTTGCTTGATATTTCCTTGTCTGCTACTAAATGTAATCTGGCAGGGGGTATTCAGAGTTTTAAGCATTTCAGATGCGCTGGTTATTTTGGTAGGAATGGTGCTGCACGAACCCTTTATACACAATGTTGCATTAGTATGATAACCTAATTTTTAACTTATGTCACAATTCACTGTATGAAGACATGTTTGTTGGATATCTACCCAAGGCATTAATATTCTTCAGTTTTATTTGAACTCCTGCTTGTCTTAGAAGCTCTGTACAGATTATACCTATAAAGTACTGTAAGTTAAAATATATTTTTGGTACCTTTATGTTCCACTTCATAATGCATCATTTGAGTTGTCATCCTCATTATATTAACATGAAAAATTTGTGGCTTTCTTCTTCTAATTTGTTGGAATCTTCTTCTGTCATATAAGTATCGATAATATTTTGATCTTGAGCGGGTTGAAGGAGATAATGGTCATGAAAATATTTGAAGAGTTCGTGTTCGTATGGCATAGGAGATGGAATTTAACAATGTTTTAGTCTTGTATTAAGCACTTTATTAACGCTTTGAATGATTATCCATTTTAGGAATACTTTGTACAATAGATTCTAGCTATTTAATATATATTTTTGGTGTTATTTAAATTCTTAGTCGATTTCATTAGTGCACTCAATTTGCAATATTGAAATTAAATTGCTAAAACAAATCCCGCCAAATAAATTGCTAAAAAAAATTCAGCCAAATTTAATTTTCCCGCAATATTAAAATTAATTATTAATTTAATAGAAATTAAAAATAATTGAATCAAAATTTAAATTTATGCGACATTTGTGTGACAGGTAAAAATCGTCATCTGTTTGTGACATTTGTGTGCCGGGTAAAAACAGTCACATATCGTGTGATAGTTCCAGAACCGTCATCTGTTTGTGACAGTGGATAAGATGTCACTTACAGAAACCGTCATCTTAGGGGTTAGATGACGGTTTTTACCTGTCACCGTAGAGCGTTTTTATTGTAGTGAATACCACAGTTATATTTCATAACATGGAACATGCCAAAAAGAAGAAATAATTTGTCTTAACATACCTCGATTCCACTTTTGAAAAATTATAATGAGTCAATCCTTTCGGTAGACGCTTAACCTTGTGAGATTTTCTATCTAACGATCGTTCCGAGAGTTCCACACAACCCAAAGAAGTCTAATTTATTACCGAGCTTAAAGATCCCGAGGTAGAGATTTCAAATATAAGTATTGCGGTTAATTTACTTGCTAGCTCCTACGAACGGAAAATGGAGCTCCTATCCAAAAAAAAAAAAGAGATTTGGAGAGTTGATTATACAGTTTATATAGAAGGTGGAAGTTGGTTCCAAGGGAGAATTCGTAATGGTCCTTGGTATCATGAGCATGTGCAAGTTTCCTTCGTTGCAAAGTAAAAAAAATAATTAATGAACTTGTACAGAAGGTTTACTGGTCATAAAAGGCATCAATATTATGGTAAGTGCTTTAAGAGTTAAGACATATATATAATCTATAATATAATAGATATTATCTAATCCCATATTTATCCAATCAATGACATACTATGTGTTGTAGTTCAATACTTCTTCCACTTATGATGTGATGTGGCAGTGAACAAATTGAATATAGCTAATATATATCTATATAATAGACCCCATAATCAATATTTTAAAAATTATCTAGCTAACTAGACTTTAATATCCACATTAATATATATATATATATATATATATATATATATAGATAAATTCATTTATTCACATGATAAGATATGTTATGATTAAATGTTGAAGCGGCAGAGAAGAAAATATACTAATATGTCATAATGATTTAAACATCCCGAAATATATTTTTTCAAATTCCAACTTTTCAATCTAATAGCAAGAGTATAAATTTGTGTATTATAAATAGTAAAAGATAGTTTCTTTTCTTATGAAAAAATAATTTCTATCTTTGTAATAAAGAAAATTTCATTTATAAACTTTCTTGTATACTAATCCATTTATTAACATACGTAAATATAACAAAAAATTTCCCACACTCGGGCTATTTCCTTCATTTAGGTGCTCAAATCATTATCCAAAATTCCAAGACGTTACACTTTCGATCTTTCCAACCTCTTCTTGATGCTTTGGATGATAATTTTATTGGTTAACTTTGCTTGTCCATTTGCACACGGGTGATACGGCGACGAGGTGATCCTCTTAATGTTCAATCCTTTCAGGAATTCGATGACCTTCTTTCCCACGAATTGTCGGTCATTGTCTTAAGTGATTTCTTTCGGTATTTCAACTGACAAATGATATGATCCCAGAAGAAGTCTATGATCTGCTTTTTGTGAATTTTTTTGTATGCTTTGGTTTCCACCCATTTCGAGAAATAATCAGTTAAGATTAACATAAACCTTATATCCCTCATAGCTCCCAGCAACGGGCCCATGATATCCATTCCCCATTTCATAAATGGCCATGGAACCACCACCGAATTAAGTGGTTCAGCATGTTGACGTATTATCGGGGGAATGTTGACGTATTATAGGGTGCGACTGGCATTTCTCGCATTTCCGGACATAAGCCTTTGAGTCTTTCTTCATCCGAGTCCAATAATAACCAACCTTTATTATTTTTTTACCAACGATATACCCAGCGTAATGTCCGCAATTTCCTTCGTGTATCTCCCGCATCACGTACTCAGCCTTAGTTGGCCCTAAGTATTTAGCCAGTGGTCTGAGGTAGGATATTTTGTACATATCTCCCTCATGCATGCAATACCTAGCCACATTGGTCCTCAACGCCCATGCCTTCTTGCTATCTTCCGGGAGATTCCCTGTCCGCAGATAGTTGACAATATCATTCTGTCAATCCCAAGTGAGGCTGACAGAGTTTACCTCGTACAAGCCATTGTCCAAGATAGAGCATAAGAGATGGACTATGGATTCTGACTCTCCCTTAGTTTCCCCGGACGATGATCCTAGGTTGGATAAGACATCAACCTCGAATTTCATCTCTTACTAAATGTGTACCACATCCCATTTTTAAAATGAGTCAATAGAGTGGCGGCCTTACTCAAGTATTCCTGCATTCAGTTGTCTTTGGCCTCAGACACTTCTAATATTTGGTTGACAATCATCTGCGAGTCGCTTTTGAATTTAATATTTTTGGCTCTAATTCTCCGAGCCAATTCCAAACCTACAAATACGGCCTCATTGTTAGTCAAATAAACACATTTAGTGATTTGCTTGATCGTGGAAGAGGGTGACAAGGACAATCCTCAATCTGGTGCCTTTCATTCTTGTGGCCCAGTCCGTCTACAGGACCCATTTCCTAAACGCCACTTTGGTTTCCCGAACTACTTTCGTATGATCCTGAGGCATCATGCCGGAACTATAATCGGCCACAAATTCGGCTAAGTCCTGAGACTTAATAGCAGTACGAGATCGATAGGTGATATCGTATCCATAAATTTCAATCGACCAACTTGCCAACCTACCCGAGAGTTCAACTTGTGCAATATATACCTTAAAGGGAAAGTGGTGACCACACATATGGGGTGACATTGAAAATATGACCTTAGTTTGCGAGGTGCAACTATTAGGGCCAAAGCCATTTTCTCGAGGTGAGGTTGACTGGCTTCGGCCTTGGTTAAAGCCTTGTGGGTATAATAGACAGGAGATTACATACCTTTGTCCTCCCAAATGAGCATCTCAATTACAGTGGTTTCAGATACAACGAGGTAAATCAATAAGGGTTCCATCTCTTCCAGTTTTGCAAGTAGGGGTGGTCGTTGCCAGGTATCTCTTTAGGTCCATTTGCACTTGTTGACACTCCGGAGTCCACTGGAAGTCTTTCTTTTTCTTCAACGGGCTGAATAATTTCTGACATCGCTCAAATGACCTTGATATAAACCTCTCTAATGTCGTTATCTTCTCGGTCAGACGTTGTACCTCTCAAGCACTGTTGAGTACTTCTGGTATTTGTTCTATTGCTCGAATATGATCCGGGTTGGCTTCAATGCCCCTGTTTGATACCAAAAATCCCAGGAACTTTACTAGCCTACTTCGAAAGCGCACCTTTCATGAATAAGCTTGAGGTTGTACACTCAGAGGATCTCGAATACTTCCTGTAAATGTCTAACATGTTCATCTGTTTCCAGGGACTTAATGATTATGTCATCTAAATAAATATCCACACTCCGACCCATCTGATGGCGGAACATCTACTGGGTCAGTTGGTGGAAAGTAGTTCGTGCATTTTTTAAGCCGAACGACATAATAGTATAACAATAAGTTCTATGCTCCGTTATGAATGAAGTCTTTTCCTAGTCTAACGGGTCTAACCATACCTGGTCAAACCCTGTGGATACATCTAGGATACTGAGTAACTCATGCCCCGCCATCACGTCAACAACGTGATTTAGGCGCGACATAGGGTACGAGCTCCTCAGGTATGCTTTGTTTAAATATTTTAAATCAAAAACATTTTAAAATTATCAGGTTTATTAGAAGTACCACCACATTCGCGAGCCAGTCCGTGTATTTTACCTCTCGGACCACTCCTGATTGGATGAGCCAGAACACTTCTTCTTTGACAAACTAACTTTATTTTACCGATACCAGACGCCTTTTATGCTTAGTAGGTTGGCAATACGGATCGATGTTTAGCTTATGGAGGGCCAGTTCTGGGGGTACCCCTGAGATATCTAATTTCGACCAAATGAATTTGCCAATGTTATCTATAAAAAATATAACTAAAGCTTTTTGGAACCTAGAGTTTAGACCCGAGCCTAGGTATATCTGTTCTTTGTGGCTGTGTAAGAGGCAATTGGTAAGCTCAATATCTTCTATTATGGATCTTCCCACATCTGACTATTCTGGGGCCACGAATCCCTAAGGTATTCGATCCACCGAATCCTCCGGGCAATGACCCCTTACCATCTCCGGCTCTTGCTCAACTTCAGAGTGCACCCTAAAATCGAGCATATGTGATTGATAACTGCTATTTCCTACAGACTCATCTTTCCTTTCCACCAAGATAATCTCCGCTGGATTGGTTTCCACATCTTCCAGCATGACAGCGACTCCCTAGGTGCCGGGAAACTTCATTACACAATGGAGGGTGGACGAGACGACCTTCATGGCATATAGCCATGACCTCTAATTACCAGATTATAAGGCATTCCCCCTTCGAGTATGTCAAACAAAGTTTTAATTGATACTCATTTCACGTCTTGACCAGCTTAATCTGCCCCAGGTTGTCTCGCTGGACAAATTTAAACCGGTCAAAACTTTCACTATCGGGGTTATTTACCCGGTCAGCTGCATATACTTGATTATGCGGAGTTGCACAACATTCACAGTTCTATCTGGGTCAATAAGTGCACGCTTAATGTTAAACTGAAATATTTGGATAGAAATTACCAGAGCATTAGCGTACGGGCTCTCGATGATTTTCGTTTCCTCATTGCTGAAGACTATGGGGTCTGCGGGGTTATCTCTCATCCTTTTTCTAGAAAGGGACGATCCTTCTGACTAATATGTCTGAGATACTGGTCCTACCATATTCTCTTCAGTAATTATGTTGATCGCTCTTTACTGCACTTGGTGGTCCCGCAAGGTCCCAATCCATTTTTTCCTGGAGTACTTAGACAGACTACTAAAGAACTCCTTCAGATGCCCCTTAGGTTTGCTACCTCGTACCTCAAGTGTTTACAATCCTCTGTTGAATGGCCCGGGATTT
Organism: Przewalskia tangutica; assembly: GCA_029844215.1. Lineage (NCBI taxonomy): Eukaryota > Viridiplantae > Streptophyta > Magnoliopsida > Solanales > Solanaceae > Przewalskia > Przewalskia tangutica. The sequence goes on along the minus strand of CM056740.1, from coordinate 38,579,035 downwards.
CGTGGAATTCACACCAATGCTCTATGTATGTACCCCGTTTATTCAGGTTAGACCGAACTGCCACCGAGAACCGGACTTCTTTCATATTCTTCATTGCCATGACCAGATTCGCGACCTCTATGTTAAAGTTATAAGATGCCACACTCCGTGGTCCTGAGTCATTCACGGACTTCTTCAGCGACATTTTCCTTTCTCTCCTACGCTGACCCTGATCGTAGATTAGCTTGTTCGAATGACCTTCATGTCTAGGTGACGGTCGGGTTGAATAAAGTTCATACCAACCCTTTGGCTCTTTGTCTCCATCTGTCTCAAAAAGATTGTCCTACTTTTCTTATTTGTTTGTCCCAAAAAGATTGATATATTTCTATGTTTAGAAATAATTTAATTTTACGAGATGATTTACAGTTACACAAATATCTAAGGTTTGTTTTGGATCATACATTTTAAAAATCTTTCTTTATTTTTTAAATTTTGTGTTAAGTCAACCGAGGATAATTTTTTTTTTTACACGGAGGGAGTATTATTTTTCCAAGTTACAAATTTCACTTTCTACATACGATTATATGTAGTCTTTTTTCACGTGCTTCTTGATTAGTAGAGTATAACATATAGGAGCATTGAAATTCAAACCGATCCAGTGAAGTTCAAATTGTGACATTTAGGCCCCTGACTAACCAAAAAAACGCGTTAACCAAATCCAGAATTCCTACTACTCCAAAGCTCTTTAATTCAGCTTTTTTAGTAAAAAATTCTAGAATTAGTCAACTTTGAAGTGTGTGAATAGTAGAGCATCCTATTAGATGTATATCAAACAACGTCAACTTCCATCAGTTCCTCCATTATTAACATCATTATGAGCCTATAGGAGTATACTATTTTCTTGCACTATATATCTATATGCTTCCAGCAAGAAATTATATCCCACAAACCCAACATTCTCAAGAAAAATATCTTTCTATAAATTACTCTGCATTTTCCTCCTATTCAGGGTAAGTTTTACCATATTAATTAATTAATCTTTTGTCTTTTCACTTTCCCAAAGTAGATTGCTTACTCATTTCTTTATAAATTACTATATTCGTCTCAACCCCAATTCATGTGTCATCATTCGAACTTTAAGAGTCAGATTAGTGTTTTTTATCGTAATATTTTCACATATCTTTTAAATATTTTAATTTATCAATTATTACTTTTTATGTCGTTCTCTAATATGCAATTTTATTTTAGAAAATTTAAAAATTCCATATCAGGATTCAAGATCTAAATAATACTGCACTATATAAATTAGGACACACAGAATATACTCTTAATACTTTCTTGATATGTTTGGTGTCATTCAGGTGATTGTGGCTGGCTGGAAACAGAGACAATTCCGGTGACTCTATAAACCCTTTTACACCAAAAGGTTATTTGATTCGTTATTGGAAGAAACAAATTTCAAATGAATTACCCAAACCTTGGTTTCTTTTAAATAACGCATCACCATTAAGTGCTGCACAATATGCAACTTATTCAAAGCTAGCAGGGAATCAAGAATCTCTCTCAAAGGAAATTCAATCATTTTGCACCTATGCAAATCTTCAATGTTTCCCTGATATTTCATCAAGTCTAGAGAAACATGATCAAGATGTGCATTTTTCTTCATACATGAGCAAGAATTTCACCAACTATGGTACCAAATTGCCACGCGGTTTTAACAGCTTCAAGAAATACGCCGAGAATGACAACCTTCCGGTGAATTCTTTTCGACAGTACAGCCGCGGTGGCGCTGGCCATAATGACAAATTTTCAACTTACGCACCAAATGGCAATGTGATTGATCAAAGCTTCAACACTTATGGCACAGGTCAGTTGGATGGGGTATACATAATTTTTTATAAGGGGTGTCAAGATATAGTCACATCTCTCTATAATAGCATCTGCATATAACATCTCTCTATAACAATTAAATTTTGTTGAAATCAATTTTTTATGTTATATTTTACTTCTCTATAACAACAACATCCAACTTCTTTTGATAACTATTTTTTTTTTATAATATAATAATTAATAATATTTATAAAAAATAGAATATCTTTGATCATCAATAATAAGTATAGAGATTTTGAACAAATATTTAATCGGACACTTTAATATACTATATTACTGAATATTACATATGAATAAATATTTATAACTGAAATGTCACACCCAACCTTGGGGGAAAGGGGAGGTGGCCGACACCCAACACCTGAAGGCCTGAGCGAACCAACTATTATAATACGAACCCTGGGTCGACAAGGCCTCCACATAGCCACGACAAGACACGAATAGATTACAACCTGCACAAAGAAGAGTCTTAACACCATATATACAGATAACTAAGGCCGACAAGGCCACAAAAAGAGTATCATCACTACAACAGTGGCGGAGCTTGCCCAAAATATTAAGGGGGGCGATAGTAGCCGTAGAAACTTGCCCATAATCTTATTACACATCTTGTCTTGATTATCTTCATTGTTGAAAATGATCTTTCTGTAGTAGCCGTAGAAACTGAAAGAGTTAAGATAAGACGGATTAACCGATCAATCAAGTAATATGTATTTGTCTTCCATGTTTTTCCAAAGTTCCCCAATCTCACGAACTCAGCCACACAAAAAAGAAAATTTTAGACTAGGAGAAACCTTGGAAAAATAAATGAATAGTTAGGATTTTGGTAAAAGACAAATTCAAGATCGTAATTTCAAAATCTAGAATTTCTATGCTCGAAAATGAGACTTGTAAGAGTTATTTCATTGTACTCATTTTTGGTGAGTAATACAAAGTTTAATTACCCAAAAGTTATGTTGATATATAACCCAAATTAATTTATGAAAAATTTAGTTAAACTTTTTTTTAATTTATATATAAGATATGTTGTAAACAAAGAGTTCTTTAACAAATCATATACAATCTGCGATAAATTTCATAAACGTAGAATTTGAAAGATATTCTTTATCTTTCTTCCTAGCTTCTCTTTCTTCATATATTCTCTTTCCACAATTAGTAGTCGTCATTGTTCTATCACCAGACCGATATCAGAAACAACCATAACCACCACCAGAAGTACATAACCACCACTTCTTCACCATAATATTGCAAACATCATTCCCATACAAAAAGGAAGAAGAAGACTATTTAAAAAAAATGAGTTGTTTTAGGGGGGGCATGGCCCCTCCCCTCCCCTACTAAGCTCCGCCCCTGACTACAAGAGCGGCCGATAAGGCCACGACATACATATCCCCACTGTACACTAGTCTGCAAGCCTCTAAGAGTGCTATAATACAATAACAAGTCAGGACAGGGCCCGTCATATCCAAAATACTAGTAATATGTACAACAATACCTAATGACTCATGTATAGCAACTCTGAGAGAGCGGAGTGCGACAATCACAACTGGACATACAACCTACTGAGAAGGAGCAACCCTCTGCCTATTTGTACCTGCAGACATGAATACAATTCCCTAGAAGGGACATCAGTACGAAATATGTATTGAATATGTAGGGCATAATAAACTATAAATAAAGAAACAACAAGTCAAGGAAATTATAGATACCACCCAAAACTCATAAATGTCATACTAAACCAACGTGCAGGTATGTATGAATATTCGATCGCGTATATAACTTCATAGGCCTCTGTGGACAATACTCTCTATATAATAGAATGAGTATGTAACGATGTAGGCCTTTATAGGCAATATCATTGGTATCATAGATATATAGTCGCGTATATAACGCCATAGACCGTTGTGGGCAATGCGAATATATAATATGTACATATAAGGGTCATACCCAGCCTATAAAGGACTCATCAACTAGTCGGGGTGACGTAAGGTTGTTTCACCCCGACTATTCTTATGTGGACTCATATACTCTTTTATCTTGCGAAGATCAATTAGAAAGAAGACTTCTTACCTTAGTTTCTTAATCATGATGGGTTAACTCTTACTTTATCCACGGAAGGGGACAATATCAATGATGGATCATAAACTTAACGAACGACGGATACGCATATAATCAAGGAGTGGAATAACCTCAAGTGTCTTCTTAATCATCTAAGAATATAATATTTTCTAAGACATGTTCGTATCGATTGTTATAGAAAGGATCATGCCATAACGGAGAAGAAAGTAAGCCCTACATATCTTGTCGATGAAGCTGAATATCCTTATTTACAGAATCCACATTCTAATTTTTCGACCAATGAGTCTCAGTTAAATCTCTTATTTCCACCTAGTTCCGTCCTTGGAATGGAAACTGAAAAACAGACTCTGAATTAAACTTGATTGGTTCGATCTTTATACTCTTACCCCGGAAACATATTATGCTTTTGAAAATATGTGTTCAAAATTCAATATTTACAGAAATTTGAGTGATATACGCCCCGTGTAAAAAGTACTGGATGAACTCATTGACTTAGTAATGCATCTGCCTTTGCAGGCGCTGCTGGAGGGGTTGGCGAGTTCAAGAACTACGCACCCAATGTCAACGTGCCTAATCTACGGTTCACAACCTACTCAACTGAGGGGGTGAGTAGAAAGCAATCTTTTACGAGTTATACGAAAGATACAAATTCCGGAGGCCAATCTTTCACAAGCTATGCAAAAAATAGTAACGGAGCAGTTAATGATTTCACCAGCTATGCTAATAACTCCAACGTGATAGGCTCGACATTTACAAACTATGGCGAATCAGAAAATGGCGGGGGCAACACGTTCAAATCCTACGGGTCTAATGCAAATGTTCCAGAAAATAATTTCAAGAATTATGGTGTCTTAGGTAATGCTCCTTTTGAGAATTTTATAAATTATCGGGATAAATTGTTGGGTTTTGATATTGGTGAATAGGAAATGATGGGATAAAAATTAAAGAGGGTAAAAGGCTCTTTTGTCCCACATCGAAAAAAGGGAAGGAAAGAGAGGTGTATATATTACATTACACCTTCTCGAGCTGCTAAAAGGGTTGAGAGGGCAAGGACCCCTCGCGCCGTCGTCGTCGCTCGGCTCGGCTTCGGCTTCGGCTTCGGATTGATTGATAATCTTTTTGGACAAACGTTTCTTTAATTAATTAATTATTTAATTAAAAACAAATCCAAACGGATCGACCCGCGACCCGATCCGACCCGTCCGGCTCTCCCTCTCTTTTTCGAATTTCCCTCCAAAATGAGGTGACTATTCTGAATGGTTGCAACCATTCAGAATCAGTACCTCTAACCCTATAAATTCTTGATCATTTCAAGAATTTATTCACTAATTCATATTCTAATCAATTCTGAAATTCTGAAGTTGCTCTTCAACTCGAAAATTTCATTATGTGTGATATACTGCCGTTGAGTGGTTCGTTGCTACCGGAATTTGGAGTACTACTATTCTGGTAAGATAATCGTTCTATCCTGGGAGGCGATATTCCGTTAACCTCGAAAGTCTTGTGAGGAATAATTTCCTTAAGGACACACTTTGAACTAAGTGGGCTCGATTACATTCAAATTATTTTTCCAAAGCAGTTACATTTCGTTTATTGTTTCATTAATGTTATATGTTTCACTAAGTGATTAACAGATTGTTTTGAAACATTATTTAGCCAAATACAGATTATTATACCAACATAAATCTAATGTTGGAGATGACAATTTTGTATCTGAAAGTATGTATGTCCTAGAAACAATCATTTTAGGAGCAGATGTACTTGAACACATTCATATTATTAATAAGATTAATATATACTTGACATTTGCAATTATTGAATTATTATTTGATTGTTTATATTATTCATTAATGTGCATCCCTTGAACTTACATTGTCATTAATAATGTGAGATATTAATGATAGAGTGTAGTTCTTAAAATAGCCTAGACTAATGATCATTGAGAATGAGATATCAATGATATGTTATAAGTCGACATGTGGTCTGCATCACATTCTTAGAGAATGTAGTATATCTCACTTACTACTAGCAATAGTTGCTAGTGATGGACACATGGATACTCTTAGAGGAGTATTGACATACCCTGCTGATAAACTATTTGTTATACATGTCTAGAGTATTATCAGCATGTGGGAGATAGAGGTCCCAGACTTGAGGTCAATATCGCCTTGTTTACGAGCAATGCACTTTGATCTGTCCTAAGCTTAAATGCCTTATAGGTTGAGACGCGACTTGTATTGGGTGCATTCTGAAGTAGATTGAAGGTGGTAGTTGAGCGAGAATATGATTCATTCCTCGATTGGAATTTGAGAGAACACTCGACTACCGGAGATGTTAGGTCGACCAGTCATTGGCGACGCAAGAGACATATCTAGGATATGTTCTAGTTGTCGACTAATATAGATGAGATAAAGTGATCAAGCCATTTGGATAGACACTTGGCAAATCTTAAGCTTGATCGAGTGTGTCGCGAATGAAAGGAATTTATCATCTCACATAGAAGTCTGTTTACTTAAGTCTTGTAAACGTACTTCACATATTGGGTCTGTCACCGACGCCGTCTAGGAGTTCCGTGTGAACCTTGATTTGATCAAGTGCCGATGTGTGAAGGCCTAAAGGGTCACACTAAGTCGATTGTCTTTTTCGGTCTAAGGGTATATTGAGAGAATGTAAAATATCGGATTTAGAATCAAGATATTTTATTTAATAATAAATTATGGGATAGTTTTCATTTGATGAAAATTATATAATTAAGTCAAAATTAAATCTTGAATTTAATTAGACCTAAAACATGCAGAAAATAAATAGAGGCATGCGTGATGGGCGATTCGGTAGCCGCTGCAATTTGAATTTAGGTCAGGTCTTGAAGCCTGATCCAAATCTGATTTGGTTTAGGGTTTTCTCCACTATATATTTGGCACTTAACCCATAATTTCAGTACTCACTTTCCACTTTCTGAACTCAGAGTTCAGGAAATAAAATTCTCTCAAATCTCTGCCAAGATTTCCTAGCTTTCTTGGGCAAAGGAATATACCGAAGCAAGACTTGCACCCGGATTGTTAGTAAAGACTAACAAAGCTTAAACTGTAAGTTTTCTTCCTGTCTTTGCAGATTATAATTATCGCATAATCATACCAGAAACATTTGTTGGAGCAAGTAAGTTTACTCAAATTTTTAAACTTCCGTTGTGCCTTACTTGTGTGTTTTACACCCAACAAATTCCTACAGTGGTATCAGAGCCCATGTTGGTTTAATGATTATACGATAATCTTTAATAACGATATGTGAGATAATTAATTGTTTTGATTTAAAACTGATTTTCGGAATTTATAAAAAAAAAAAAAATTGGCGTGAACAGTGATTTCAAATGGGTTGAATTTGGTTTGGTTGAAAATGGTTTGAATACAAATGGGTTGAGTTTCAACCTACCCATATTTTATATGGGTAAATATGGATCTGGTGATAAATGGGATGGTTGGTTATGGGTTAGAACATATTATATAAGTGTAATATTTTTTCAAGTGTAATGTTATATTTTTTTTGTCAAATTAAATTAAGTTTTTCATATCATAAATGATTTTTTTCTATTTTAATAAAAATAAAATATATGAAATAGAAAGTGTGTGTGTGTGTATTTGGGGGGAGGTGGGGGTGTGGGATAATTTTTTTTTTACCACTTTTTATAATATTTTAAAAATAAAATTAAGATAATATATACGAAATAGAAAATGTGTCAGGGGAGGGGGTGGAAGCGAGGGTTAGGGGGAGGGGGTAATAACAAATTTCTCATTTTCTATAAAAATAAAATATATAAAATAAATAATGTGTGGTGTCTGTGTTGGGGGAAGGCAGGGTGGTGGTGGGGGTAGGGTGGTGTGTTGGATATAAAATTTCTTATTTTTATAAAAAAAATTATAAAAATAATGTGATGTCTGTGTGTGGGAAGGGGTCAGGCTAGATGGGGGGAGTAGAGTGATGTGTGGGGTAAAAAAAAAATTCTCATTTTTTATAAAAATAAAATATATGAAATAAATAATATGTGGTGCGTGTGTTTGGGAGGGTGGCGGGGTGGTGATGGTGGTGGGATGGGGTAAAAAAACTCTACTTTTCAGAATTATTTATATTAAAGTAGATAAAAGATATGAAATAGAAAATATGTGTGTGTGCGGGGTAAGAGGGAGGGGGAGGTGCAAAGGGTGGGGTAAGGGTCAGGGCGGGTGATAAAAAAAATCTAATTTTTAATAATTCTTAAGTACAATGAAATATACAATAACATACCAATTGAAATCCCACAACGTGGGTATGAAAAAGTATAATGAAATATACAAAATAAAATTCAGGAGGACGAGGAGAGGGAAGGGTGAGGGATGTGGGGGAGCAGGGTGGTGGTAGTGGGGTGGGTGTTATTGGTGGGTGTGGGTGTGGGGAGTTGGAAGGGGGGAGGGAGAGTAAGGGTGTCATAGAGGTGTGTGGGATGTAGGGAGCAGGGGTGAGGTAGTGGAGGTGGGTAGGTAGGGTAATGGTGAGGGGTAAGTGTATGTGGTGGGGTGGGTGGCGGAGAGTGGGTTGGGGTTGGGGGGTGCATTAATGTATTTTTTATCGATCCGGAAAATATTTTTCCTCTAATTTACTTTTTTTCATATTTTGAGGTAAATGAGTTGTTATTGAGTCTAGTTAGTCACATATATGAGTACCAAATTTACATATATTTGCCCATACTTTTATGGATTAATAAGAGAATTGAAATCCATATTTACAAACCAGAAATATGAGTGACTGATCGATAGATGTGACCGTACTAATAAGCATAAGAAGTGGAAAGTTGAGACCGGGGCTTTCATCTTTATTTTATATACTTGTGATGTATATGCCATTTCGAAGTGCTATATTAATCTACTAATAAGGCGTTTCATGGCAGTTCCTTCCCTTTTCTATTTTCTTCCAATAGTTCGACCTATCCAGAAAAATTGTCGGCCTACGAATATGGTTTCGATCCTTCCGGTGATGCCAGAAGTCGTTTTGATATAAGATTTTATCTTGTTTCCATTTTATTTATTATTCCTGATGAGGTGGCGGGTTTGGCTAGGTAACATAATGGAAATGTATTGGACTGCAAATGCTGGAATGACGGTTCGACCCCGTCCTTGGCCTCGAGGAGTGGTGAGCAGCACATAACTTGTTTCAATCAAATGGCATAGTATTACGCTAGGATAATTTTCCATAGAATCTCCGGAGCTTTCCTAGCCACTATATATTTTTTTTTATATTCTTTGTCTGAAAATATGTTTGATTTGACTCGCCTTAGTTTCCCAGATCCACTCATTGACTTAAGCACTTAGTACAACATATTACGTACTTGAACCTAACAAGGGAAGTCACCCTCTATCCGGGCAAAGGAATCTCAATGACAATGACCAAGAATTGACAATTGGTAACGTAAGTAAATATAGAATAGACGTAATCCCACAGAAAGATTTCTTTTTTTGATAACTCCTCGTGGCCCATCTTCAAATTAACACATCATATGATTTTTTCGGGTTTCTAGCACTAAAAAAGAGAAATTTTGACGTTTTCTCAGGATTTTTGGTTGTGACCAGATTTCCTTTAATAGAAACCATCTCAATGTGAGAAGCCGAGATCTGTCACCAGTTTCGTTTAGGTGTCTCGTGAATTCTTTCCCCAATTCACTAAAATGTGGGTTAAATGGGCTAAATAAACCTGAAATAGTCGCAATCATATATTTTTTAATAAAACACCCATTAATTAGATTCTTTTCTACTAAAACAAAATGAAAAGTGCATACCTGAAAATTAGAAACTCACAATTTCAACTACACAATCGAAGATCCACGACCTGGATTCTTTGGGGTGCGTGATGTCTTCAACATAGTGTATTCACCGTAGAAACAAATATCAAACTCTTGTGCTTGAGATATTTAGGATAATTGAGACATTTTGGGAGTTTAGAAGGGAGGAGTTTGTTGTAGAAGATGGAGGAGTTTGAGCAAGAAAAGAGACAATGAAGGAGTCTGTTTTATATAGGTAAGATGTTACCGTTGTAAATATAATTTTTTTATTTTATTAACAAATTGTGGTCAATTAGTCGAAATAATGCTAAGTGTACTGTATAAATTATAAAGCACACAGCTAATAAGCAATGTTTATCTATACTAGCTTCGTGCACACGAATATTATAGATCAATATATCAATGATAAACTAACTGTTGAGTCTAAATTTAATGAATGATCCATAATCGACCATCTGTTATATACATACTAGGGTCAATATTTGTCTAAAAATGCAATAAATTAAAAAAAAGGATTTGATGATATTTAAACATTATAAGAACTATTTAATACATCACATGAGAGTGCTAATCCATTATACACATGATCCAAAGAGTTTTGGGACAAGAAATGGTCTTTAAATCACTAATATTTATCTAAAAAGGCAATGAATAAATAAAATAAATTGATGATATTTAAAGATTATAAGAACACTTTAATACATCATATGAGAGTCCTCATCCATTATACACGTGATTTAAAAAGTTTTAGGACACAGAATGGGCAACAGGCACTTGAGACTGGAACTGATGAAATTCAGGGAAAACATGAAAGTGGTCACTATACTGGGGGTTCTTCCGTCTCCTCTTTGAATTTCCCTATTGAGTAAGCGTTAACGAGCAAGAAAAGGGATGCGCGGAGAAGCAAGAGCTTTCATGCAGCTATTGCGCCCTTGCTTCTTGCCTTATATTCTTTCATGTAGGAGAGTCTTTCATGAGCTTTGAATTTGGATAGATCCAGCGGGTCCATTCGGAAGAAGTCTTCTACAGAAGAAAAACATGTTACGAGTAAGTGGAGAGGAAAGGAATCCCTGCAAGAAGGTGTATATGCATCGAGAAAAGAACGTCACAAATATTTGTCTAAAAGGATAATAATAAAATAAAATAAATAAAATGACTTGATGATATTTAAACATTATAAGTATTCCTTAATACATCATATGAGAGTCCCCGTCCATTATACACATGATCCATTAGGACAAAGAATGGATGTCTTTACGACAAGGTTGTGCTTTGAGAATAATAACCTTTTCTCAGGTGATAGAATATTTTTGGTGAGGCCTCCGGATTAAGTGTTTCGATAGTATGTGTTAGGCTTATTTTGTATACACTTTTTGAGTCATTTTTAGTTAGTATTTTTCTCATTTTTGTTTAAATAAGTGTCTTGTTAGGGTTGTGTTTTTTTTCTTTTGAGTCACAGCGGTTCTAAATGGCAAAAAAAAAATTTAAAAGTGGACAGAAAAGGAGCTCCCGAAGCAAAAAGGACGAAAGTTGGCAGATCCGCGAAAGACTGCAGGCCCGCGTGCCATAATTACTGGATAGTTGAGGATATTGGAAGCCCTAATTCCTTCATAACTGATTAAACCTCAATAATTTAGTTTGATTCTTGCAATTACTCTACTAGTGTTAGATAAAAACCAAATCACTTATCGTTTGCCAAATAAATAACCTAAAATAGATGTTCGGTAATTAGAAACCAGTCTCTGAGGACGATATTCGGTCTTACCAGACTATATTACTTGTAACGATGCGTACACTTGCGTGAGCAATTGGAAATCGGCCTAACAAGTTTTTGGCGCCGTTGCCGGGGACTGACGTACTTTTAATACCGAACCATCTATTCTTATTTCTAATTTGGTTGCTCCATGAACACGTTTCTAACTTGTTCTGCGAGTATTTTTTTATCAGTTTTTGTTGTTTTTCTTGTTTTGTAGGAAAAGTCAGTGTAAAGAAAAAAAGGCGCATGGACTACTATTACTATCAGGGGCAGTGGAATCAACACATCAGCCTAACCCACAGGTTTCAGAGGAAGATCGAAATGAGTTGCAGGCAGCCATGCTCAGGCTCATCAAGTGCCAGACTCAGTTTATGGCTGAGACAAAGATGTCCCTAAAAAATTTGGAGACACAAATAGGGCAGCTGATGGATATGATGATCAATGTACCGCAAGAAAACCTGTCTAGCGACACAATTGTGGGGAGTGAGAAGCAGATGAAGGAACCTGAACCGCAACAAGTTGTTGAAAGAAATGAGAAATTGGGGGAGATAGTTGGTGTAGAGAAAGAAGGGGTTACTGAAATCTAATTTTTCACTTTGTTGGATGTTATACCCCGTAGTTCCAGAGTATGTATGTGAGGACGTACGTACAATTGTTTAAGCCCTAATTAGGTTAAGGATGAAATTGTGAACTTCCAACGGAAAAGGTTCCGAACCTTGTGAAGGAAATTTTACGTTTTTAATATTTTAACCAATTACTGATTTTTTCGAGAGATGAAATATTTTGGACCAATAGGAGGGCGACATGTGTTACCCTTAGGTGGCATGTTGGACGAAAATTAGTGGGCAAGTGGCCAAGTCAAGAGGTCAAAGTCTTGCAAGATATTTTGTGGGGCAAGTGGGAGGTGCCTTGGACGTTTTTTTGGAGCAAGTGGCTAGCCACATGTCTCATTTTTGTGGTGGACATATGTCCCAAAGTTGTGGTGGACATATGTCCCAATGTTGTGGTGGACACTTGGTTGGAAGACTCCACTCACACAAGCAACCAAATCTTCACCTTACACATGTTTGAATCTTGACCCTTGAATGTCCTATAAATACCCCCCTTAAGTGCAAGACTTCTTCATCCACTTAAACAATTTCCAAGTCTAAAAAATCCTTCCCCCTTTGTAGTAGCTCTCGTCCAAAACTCCCTCCCCCCTTTTGGAAATTCTCGTCCGAAATCGCCCCCCCCCCATTGGTAGAAAAATTCTTCAAGTATTGTTACTATCCCAAATACCTTAGCCAAAAATCCCTTGTAGTATTCCAAAGTTGCCTCTATACTAAGAGCCCGAAAATACTACTTTATTTCCTTTAGTCACAAAACGAAACCCTAGGAAAATCTTCATAGTTAGATGAAGTATTAGGAGAAGTTGTTTAGAAACTTCTAAGGGTTTCTTAGAGCGAATTGGAGCGTACAGAATAGGAGCTAAACGTTGTTCAGTATCGACTTATATCTTGGATAATTTTGGGCTTATCGAGGTAATAATCTTTGTCCTTCTATTGTAATTGGAGATTACATATTGTAGTAGTTTAGAATTAAGTATAAGTTATATAGAAGGATGTTAAAGAAGAGAATTGAACTGTATTTATATAGGATTGTATTTACAGTAGACTTGGGTAGTTTTACGGGTAGGGAAATGCTGCCCAATTTTCCGTAGAATAAAGAACCTTCTGCTTAGAATATTCTACGAAGTAGTCTAGACGTTGATAGACGTATTTGACTATTATAGGTTGATACTCTGCGCGCGACATATTCGACTTGGCAGGTGGATTTAGCTGAGGAGGTATGTGATTCTTCCTATCCTCTTGAGCATGATATTTGTGAAAAATATATAGTACGGTAGACGTACGTGTGTTAACTGAATTTGGTTTTTCTTTGATGTCTTTTAACTTGAGTTTTAAATAATAAGAAGCTTGAAGTATTTCAAAAGAGTTATGAATCATTTTTGAAAGAAAAGTAATACTTGGTTTTTCAAAATAGACTTAAGTGTTATACTAGCTTTATGGGAAGTTAGGTATAACGACTTGAGAAAGATAAGAGGAAACAGTTTACTTATTTGTTTATAAAAGCCTTATAAATGATTTCTGAAGGTGTGGTAAGTTGGTTTGATAAGTAGACATATTATGATGCTACGTGTGTTAGTGTCTTGTGACGTTTGTGTAAAGGAGTTTTCCTTGTTGTGCTTATGTTGTTTAACGATAAACAGTTGTGCTGATATTATATCACTTACCCCACGACTTATTCTGCCGAGGCTAGCCACCCCGATCGAGAATACCTCACGCGGTCTATGTGACCTACGCGGCTGCGGGAGCTCGGGATGATCACTCGGGTGTGTTACGCGATCGAGAATACCTCATGCGATCCGGTGACTATGCGGTGCGGGAGTCGAGTTGATCCGAGGTTAGCTACCCCGTCGAGGAATACCTCATGCGGACCTAGGTGGTCTATGCGGTGCGGAGTTCGAGATTAGGCTCGCATAATGATACTATGGGCGATTGGCCTTGCTTCGATCATTAGCGGCCTAGAAAAGACCAGTTACATTATATCTATTTTGCTCTTGTTTATGCTGTGGCACTATGTGCGGTTGAATTGGTTGTTCATACGTATTTGTAATTGGTTTTAAAATGCTTTGATTTTATTTGATACTTCTGATTTCACATACTTGGTACTGTTATCGACCTCCTTGAAGTGCGTTCATGCCGCAGGTAGAGGTACTCCTATTGTTGGTCCCCGCTCCTAGGATCACCGTTTCTGCTTTTGGAAAAGCCCCGTTTCTGCTTTTGGAAAAGCCCCGTTTCTCCGGAGGCTTATCTTTTGGGTATGATATCCCTGTCATTGTAGCTTTATGTACATTCAGGGTATGGCGGGGCCCTGTCCCGCCATAGTTGTTTACTTCCAGAAGTGCAGTAGTCTGTTGTAAATTTTGGGATGTAACTGTCAGACTTGGTATATATATACATGCCGAAAGGCAACTTTTTCTTGGATAGACTGTGTCTTATTTTACTCTTTATCTCATGTCTTTGTTTTTATATTCCGCTGGTTACTCTAATGTATATCTACTTGGGTGCCCGGGTAAGGCACCAGTCACGGGCCCGGGATCGGGTCGTGACATTGGATTCCTTGGAATTCCTTTTTTTTGTACCCATTGTAGAAGAAACATCACTAGTGTCACGACCCGAGTCCGGATCCGTGACCGGTGTCTTAACCCGGGCACCCTTGTGACACAACATCAGAGAAAACCAGCGGAATATAAACTCATAATAAACAACCATAATGATATAAATAGTCTAGCCCAAAATGGCTACCCCCAAAAGTACATAAAACCGAACAGTTACATCCTTAAACAAACCAAGTTATGACAAGACTACAGGCCTCTAAGAAGGAGTAACACTATGACGGGACAGGGCCCCGTCATGCCCCTGAATGTACAAAACATCAACAACACCAGGGAGAACCATACCAAAAGTCGAGCCTCCGAAGAAATGGAGCTCACGACACTGAGTAAAAGATCCTAGGAATGAGGATCTACCACCGCTTTCCTTACTGCGGCGTGAACGCAGCCCAGGAAGGGTCGAGACACAACGTACCAAGTATGTAAAACTGGAAATACTGTAGTAATATCATAAGTCAAAATAAGCCGGATTCATAGATAGAAATCAATTTCCTGCACTGTGCCTTACTAACAATGAGAGTAACAAGTATAAAACTTATAGCATAAAAATAGGAGGCTCACGATCAAAACAGGGTACCTCGCCCGTAGTATCATTAAGCAATCCTACTCCTGGGACTATTTCACCCGCATGGGTCCTGTGGACCCGCATGAGGTCATCCGCCTCGTCATGGGACTATTTCACCCGCATGGGACTGTGTACCATAACCGGATCCTTATACTGTCGCCTCTTCACCTCCTCGACGATGGAAGACTCGGCAACCTCTCGAACCCGAACTCCATCACTATCGGAATCAACCAAACGAACCCCAAGGCTTGCTAGCTGACGAATCTCTCGGACCATATCCTTTTTCCCCGGCTGTACATCGGATAGACTACCCATCGATCTGCGACTAAGGGTATCTGCAACTACATTGACCTTCCCTGGGTGGTATAGAATATCAACATCATAATCATTAAGCAGCTCCAACCACCGTCTCTGTCGCAAGTTCAGCTCCCTCTGGCTGAAGATATACTGGAGGCTCTTGTGGTCTGTATAAATATCCACATGAACTCCATACAAATAGTGTCTCTAGATCTTCAAGACATGAATCACTGCTGCCAACTCTAAGTCATGTGTGGGATAGTTTTTCTCGTGCTTCCTAAGTTGTCGAGATGCGTAAGCTATAACTCTGCCGTACTGCATCAGCACGCACCCAAGTCCGACACCTGACACATCGCAATAAACCACATATCCATCTAAGCCCTCTGGAAGAGTAAGGACTGGGGCGGTCGTCAATTTCTCCTTTAGTAACCGGAAACTCTCCTCACAAGCATCCGTCCACTGAAATGTAGCTGCCTTCTGAGTCATCCTATTGAAAGGCGCTGACATGGAGGCAAACTTCTCCACAAACCTCCGATAATAACCTGCAAGGCCCAAAAAGCTGCGCACCTCTGTCGGTGTAGTGGGTCTGGGCCAAGTCTTGACTGCCTCAATCTTAGCTGTATCAACCCGAATACCATCGGCCCCGATAACATGTCCTAAGAAAGCCACTGAAGCCAGCCAAAACTCGCATTTCGAGAACTTGGCATACTGTTGCCGATCCTCGAGGACTCCAATACCGTCGCCAAATGATCAGTATGCTCTCGCTCGTGCGCGAATACACCAAGATATCATCAATGAACACTATAACGAACATATACAAGAATGGCACGAACACCTATTCATCAAATCCATGAATACATGGGCGTTGGTCAATCCGAAAGACATCACCCTGAACTCATAATGCCCATACCGGGTCCTGAATGCAGTCTTCGGGATATCCGCCTCTCTAACTCGTACCTGATGGTAACCAGATCGCAGGTCTATCTTGGAAAAACATCTCGCACCCTGCAACTGGTCAAACAAATCATCAATCCTGGGGAGGGGATATCTGTTCTTGATAGTTACCTTGTTCAGCTGCCTGTAATCAATACACATACGCAGCGTCCCATCTTTCTTCTTTACAAATAACACTGGCGCTCCCCAGGGAGAAACACTTGGCCTGATAAAGCCTTTCTCCAGCAAATCTTTCAGCTGGTCCTTCAATTCCTTCAACTCGGCAGGTGCCATCCTGTATGGCGGAATAGATATCGGTCGAGTGTCTGGTGCCAAATCAATGCAAAACTCAATCTCCCTCTCAGGAGGGATACCCGGAAGCTCGTCTGGGAATACGTCTGGAAACTCTCTAACAACCGGAATCAAGGTCAGATCTCATTCTCGATATCGAACACCGAACCAAATGGTAAATATACCCTTTCGCACCATCTTCCTAGCCTTGAGGTAAGAAATAAACCTACCCCTCGGCGTCAAAGATTCCCTTTCCACTCGATCACCGGCTCACCAGGAAACTGGAACCAAACTAACCTCTCTCTACAGTCCACATTGGCATAGCAAGACGCTAGCCAATCCATACCCATAATCACATCAAAGTCGGTCATATCCAATTCTATCAAGTCAGCTAGAGTCCGACGACTATCTACAGTCACTGGGCAAGCCTTATATATCCGCTCAGCTACCACCGAAGCACCTACCGGCGTAGCCACCTCAAAAGATTTTATGGACTCGGGCTCTATTCCTATTCTACCAGCAATATGAGGAGATATATAGGACAAGGTAGAACCTGGGTCTATCAAAGCATAAACATCACAGCAAGCAACCAACAATGTACCTGTGACGACAGCAGGTGACGCCTCCTGATCCTGGCGGATGGACATAGCATAAATGCGGTTCTGAGGACCGCTGGAACTGGAACCCCTGCCACGACCCCTACCGCGGCCTGCTGGCCCGTGAACACCACGCCCGGGCGCATAAGCATCAAGATGAAGACCCGAATCGGCCCGGTGGTGAGCCATAGCATTTCCGCCGCCTTTGGTCAGACAATCTCTCTTCAAATGGCCCTGCTGGCCACAAGAGTAACAAGCTCACGGAACACGACACTTCATAATGGCAATCACCACATCGACCACCGAGGCATAGGTGGCCTCATCGGACCGGAACTCGGTCCTGCAGAGCCGAAGCCACGGAACCTGTCCCGCTCTCGAATACTCAGACGTCCCGAAGATAGTGGAGGAGCGCTCTGGACCGGCTGTGGTGCAAATCTGGTCTGCTGCTGGGGTTGTCTACCTCTAAAACTACCAGAGGACCCTGCTCACAGCCTCTTCTGGCGATACTGTCGATCCGTCGGCCGCGTTCACACCAGTGCATATGCTGCGTGCGGGCAATGTCCATGCCCGGTGAAGAGCCACTCCGTGCAACTCGGCCAAGTGATCATCGAGTCTGTGACATAGCGGTGCACCTTGTCCTCCATGCGCTATCAAAGCGGGCACATACCGAAACGATGAGTCAAACTCCACGTTGTATTCGGGACCGTCCGCCCACTCTGTCTCGGTGTCAAAAATCTATCGGCGAGCCCTCGCCATCTGCGGAGGCAAGAAATGGCCAAATGCGCCTCGAGAACTTCGTCCCAAACGGTGAAGCGCATGCTCCCGGGGCGGTTCCATGAATCATACCAATCAAGCTGCGGTGTCCGCGGCCGATGCGAACCTAGTACCACCGACTCGGTCTCAAGCCCGATCACCTCATGATCCGTCAGAATCGCGTCGGATAAACTCCCGAGGATCATCCTCGTGCCTCGACCATAAAACTGCGGTGAAACGCACTCAAAAGTCCTCGATCTCAAGCTAGCGGCTCTGTCTGAACTACGGTACAATGCCGCTACTGTCTCCGGCTATCTCACGTTCGCCACGATCACGGCGATGGCGGGCCATCTCTTGTAGCCCATATCCTGCGCCTCGGCTGGATGGAGGCTCGGTACCGCAGTATCGATGGCGCTGCCGCCTCGGACTCTCTTGGGGTTGGCGGCGTTGTAGAACTTCGCCGTCAAACACCTCATCCGTAAGGGCGGGCTTGTGTCGATAACCCTCGGTGCCCTACTAGTAGTTCCTCTCTTGCCTTGCCATACGGGCGCGGTTGCCTTGCGTGGAGGCATAATCGTCTGAGAAAAATATGTCGGAGAAATCCAACCTATAACACGGCTCTATTGCACGATCTTAGAGTGAAAGAATGGAAACCAATCCTAAATATCCTGCGACCTCACGATTATAGATGTGGTGCACAACACACGATAATGAAGACTCTACTAGATACGGCACTGTAGACCACTTTCAGAGGATTAATCGCTCGATACCACTTTTGTCACGACCGAGTCGGATCCGTGACCGGTGCCTTAACGGGCACCGCGTGACACAACATCAGAGAAAACCAACGGAATATAAACTCATAATAAACAACCATAATGATATAAATAGTCTAGCCCAAAATGGCTACCCCCAAAAGTACATAAAACCGAACAGTTACATCCTTAAACAAACCAAGTTATGACAAGACTACAAGCCTACAGAAGGAGTAACACTATGACGGGACGGGGCCGTCATGCCCTGAATGTACAAAACATCAACAACACCAGGGAGAACCATACCAAAAGTCGAGCCTCCGAAGAAATGAAGCTCCTGACACCTGAGTAAAAGATCCTAGGAATGAGGATCTACCACCTTTCCTTACTGCGGCATGACGCGGCCCAGAAGAAGTCGATTACACAACGTACCAAGTATGTAAAACTGGAAAATACTGTAGTAATATCATAAGTCAAAATAAGCGGAGTCATAGATAAAAATCAATTTCCTTGCATTGTGCCTTACTAACAATGAGTAACAAGTATAAAACTTATAGCATAAAAATAGGAGGCTCACGATCAAAAGCAGGTACCTCGCCTGTAATATCATTAAGCAATCCTACTCGGGACAATTTCACCGCACGGGTCTGTGGACCCGCATGAGGTCATCCGCCTCGTCATGGGACTATTTCACCGCGTGAGACTATTTCACCCGCATGGATCTGTGGACCCGCATGAGTACCATCGCCGTGTACTCGCGTGAGACTATTTCACCCGCGTGGATCTTGTGGTGGGATCGCGTGAGTCTGGCGCGCGACTCGCATCATGGGTAGCAAATCCATGGCATAGATAATAACCCGGGGTTTACCCCGTAATAATACAAATATATAACATAGCTCATCCGGCTATCATACATAACATAAGCACTACCGGCCTATCATATCATACATAAGCACTACCGGCCTATCATATCACAACATAAGCACTATCGGCCTATCATATCATACATAAGCACTACCGACCTATCATATCACAACATAAGCAAGTTAAGAAATCCCCTAACTTCTTATAACATTATTAATATATCCTCTCATTTTAGTATCCTAAGGCACTAACATGTCTTTTAATAGAAAATTCGGGAATTCAACCCAAGTACCATGTACTTCTAACTTTTTAGGAAATAACTCTTTTTATACAAAAATTCCAAGATACTAATCACCATAGTATCAAGTTACGATTCCTTTTCAAGACAAGTCACATTTCCCTTTTAGAAATATAATAGGCTTCTAAAACAAGTGACTTCATTTCCTTTAAAACCTTAGGCAACCAATGCCTAAAAATCAATTCACCTTTCTTAGTTTCAAATCCTTTACCCGTACTTGTTTTAATTAGAGTAAACCTTTCTTTGTGAACCTTTCAAGAAAACTAATATAACCAACTTCCCATAAAGTCATTATATTAGCGTTATTCCTTTGTCAAATACGTTTCCCTAAATCCAAGGGACTTATACTTTTAAAAAATGAAACAAGTACCAATATACTTTAACACAAGTGAAAGATATCAAATCTTGTACGTCTACCGTACTACATAGGTACAACTACTCATGCTCAAGAGATAGGAAAGTTCCACATACATCTTCGGTTAATCCGCTTGCCAGGTCCGAAATACCGCACGTATTATGTCAACCTATAATGACCATAATACGTTTATTAACCCCTAATTTCAATGTAGAAATTTCAAATTCAAGTTACCAATTCCTAAGGAAAAATTGGGCAGCATTTCCTTTGTTTCTACTCACTTTGCCACCTTTTCAAAGGCCGATTTTCAACACTCAAACGCCACATTAAGGCCCAACATCCAAACCAACACAAAGGGGATTACACACCTAATCTTGGGTGTGTAAAATTCTGCCCCATAAGTTATAATAATACACTTAACAATTCTAAAGTAGTTTGTAGGCTACAACATGCTCACAATATCTCTTTAGCCAAAACCTTCATACCCAAACCACACTTCGTGCATGCAATGACTCTAATAGCATTATTTACTACCACAAGTTCTTTCTTCTTAACATGCAACACTAAAAACTAATAATAAAGGAAGAATCATTACCTTAGAGCTTTAGCCAAATTTATCCAACAACTTGCTAGCTTCTATTCCAAGAACACCACCACAACAACCTTCACAAGCTAGCCACAAGCTTCCTTCTTGCCTTTTACTTTTCAGATTTTTCCTAAGGCTAGAATATCTCTTGGAGTTTTAGAGAGAAGGAGGAGCTTGAAATAATTAAGAGAGAAGAAGGAGCTTTGTCTAAGAGAGAGATGAAATATGACCAAGTCTTTAAGACTTGGTCAATATAATGCATGCAAAAATAAGATGGGGGGGACACTTGTCACCCTCCCACTTTAAAAGAAAAGATCAGTTTTACTAAGTTTTTCACCAGATTTCGCCTCGGCGCTTGCAGCTCCTGCGGACTTCCGGAACTTTAGCGCGCTCGATTCGGCGCGCATGGTCCAGCCTTGGCGCTACGCCTCGGCGCGCCGCGAGGCCTCGGCCGAAATTTTTCTGATTTCGAGTCCTAACTCCTTTCGCACGGCCCCATACGCACGGCCTGAACCACGGGGTATAACAACTAGTGTCACGCCCTTTTCCGACCGCGACATTTTTTTTAGCGACTCAATGACGGGATTCAAAATAGCTGTCAGGACTTCCCGACATCGTGACATTTAAACACTTAGATATGCATATTTGTTTACTAACCAGTTTTAAGATAAACATGATGCGATTCTGATATACCTTGCGATAAATGCTCACATATGCTGTGAATACACTAGTCAGATGTAAGCAGTAGGCAGAGACAGAAATAAGAAGCAAAACAGGCCAAAGACACAAAAAATACGATATACATGTTAATATACTAAACATATGGGTAATCCAGTTATTATTCAGTTGTAGCAATCGAGAGTAAAGATGCAAATTCAGCTCGTAACTTTCGATTTTTAGAGAAAAGATGGTAAGCCTACACATGATGCCCCGACAAACAAATCAGGAACATGGTGGCGATGCAGAACATACTATCAAGAGGATTTCAAACACACCAATGGCCATGAGTCGATGTAAAAGCGGCGACCCTACATGTATGTCCAAACATATCCTTGCCCTTTAAAATGCTTAGAACCTATCTGATGCACACTTGGATATACATTGCAATGAGTACTCACAGAAGGTTCGTATTATATATGATGTATATAGGGAGGCTATGTTTTCAGATTAAGGAAATAGCCTTGCAGCAACTTAGAACTTCAACAAACAAGAGACAGTACCAACATTATTTAATTTTCTTCTAGGCTTAATCCATTACTGGGTGATACAGGACATTTAATTGACCAAATATAATCCTCAGACAGAATAAACATGTTTTTGAGCATTCAAACGAGTTCAGATAATTTATGACAAACATATAATTACTGCATATGACACACACAATACATTGCGACACCGCTACAGATTTCGAACTACGACCAGATTAAGCTTAAACGCCATTTTCCAAGAAAAACACATACACATATACAGGACATGCAACATGAACAGAATGCTAAAAAGAATGATTTTACCTTCTCCGGGCAGCGAACCGAGACAGCGTATCAAGTCGTCGGTCTACTCGACGGGTTATTGCGATGCGATTGAAAGCGATGCGGTTTAGGGTCAATTCTAGGCTATTATTGAAGAAAGGTTTCAGCTTTGTATTTTGGATTCCTGATTTTGCTGGTAAGAAACCTCACTGTTGGATTCTCGATCGATTCCAGGAATTAATCGACGTTGCCTCTTCTTCTGTCTTGCATATCTGTCGGTCGGCTTTCGTTAGTCGAAAAAAAAGGGGGTCTGGATTGTTGTCCACCCTTGCTCTTCCCCCGATGTTTTGCTGCCCTTTCGTTCTGCCTTTGCATGCTCTTTATATGGCCATGGTTTGGGTTCTAAATTTGGTAAGCTCTTAGGAATGATTTAGTGCGATTTGTGTATTGATTCTGTCGGATTCTTGGTGTAAAATCGATTGAGGGTTGGTTAAGGTAAGTTAATATTCTCGAGTGATTTGGTATTGATTTTGGACGATTTTATGGGTTGATTCGTGTTGTTCTCATTATGGTAAGGACGATCTGGTTGCGTGTGCATGGGTAAGGAAAGTCGCTGGATTCTCAGGCGAGAATCTCGGCAGGGAAGGTGCGGCGATGGGGGGTGCGAGGTAAGGGAGGTGCGGCGGTTTTATATTTTTAGGGTTGCTGGTTTGATGCTGAGGGGAAGAGAAGAGACGTATAGGGGTGATGGGAAGGTAAATGAAGGTGAAGGGCTGTGGGCGTGTGATGGGCTGAAGAAAAATAAAGGGTGTTGGGCCGCGGGAGCTGGGCTGGCGGGTTTGTGGGCTGCGTTTTAAAGGTTTTGGGTTGGGTAGAATTTAGGTGTTAGTTTTAAGTATTAGGTATTTAATTCTTTAGGTGTATTATTTAATTAATTAGTGGTAAATTAAATTAATAAATTGTGATTAAATTATTTAGGTGTTTTATTAGTCTATGTTTGAGTTTAAATTATTATAAAGAATAAAGACGGGCGTGCTATTTAATTAGTGCTTAATATTTATAATGCGGTGTTGTTATTAAAACTTATTTATTATGCGTATTTTATTATTATTTAAGTTAAGATTAAATTATCTTAATATTGATTTGCGTATTAATAAACGTGACTATGCTATTTAACACGACGTCATTGTCAAATCATTTATTTATTTAAAAAATATGACATGGCTTAAAATTAATAAATGCGGGCGCGGGACTCTAAGTGCTTAATATTCTACGTAAGACGCGGTGCCATTATTAAATTGCTTATTTATGCATGTATTAACGTTTTATCGTCGCATTTTATTATAAAAAATCATAAAGAATTATTTGCGCAATTAGTGTAATTTTATAGCTAATGACTGGACGAGAGGGTCAAAATTGGGTGTCAACAACTAGCTGTCATTGTTGATCTCCAAACAGAAAGTTCATACCCTCAAGAGAACCCTCAAAAGTCTAGAGTTCCATGGAGCTTCATTATTCCTTGCACTATAGGGTATTTTGAATGCAAGCAAGTATTAGGCGATTTGGGGGAAAGCATAAAAGTACCACCATTTTCTGCGTTCTATAAAATTATTGTAGGAGAAGTGAGACCTGCAACAATAACTGTGCGGATTGCAAGCAGTTCGCAGAAGGATCCACTGGACACTAGTAAAGATTAATTGCGTCCGGCTAAAAGACGTTAAAGACAACACTACTTGGGAGGCAACCCAAAGTTTTAATTATGTTATTTAAATTTTTGTTTTAGTTTGTTTTATTTTGAATTGAACAGTCTCACGATCTGGTATGTTGAGTGTTGTGGATGACAGATAAAAGCAGAGATTGAGAAAAATACTGCGAAAATGGGAGAAATTTGGCACAGCGCCGCGGCGCCATAATGCAGGGCCGCGACGCCCGTTGATAAAACTCGACATCTTCAGATACCGCGTCAATGCAACATCCGCCGCCGTCACCACCATTTTAAACCGTTGTTTTGATGTCTGTAAGTCGTCCCTTTTAATTTTTAGTCTTTACACATTTGAGACAATGTGTCGTTTAAGTTTGGGGGGAGGGGGTCTTAGTATTTTGTGTTTTTTTTTTGTATTTTTGTGTCTTATATGAGTCAATTTTTTTTATGATCATGCATGCTGTAGTTGCTTGAAATGTCTAGTGGATTAAGTGAAATAATGTAATGGAATAAGAAGCAAAAAAATGTGTGCTTGAGTTAGATATGTCAAAAATTCATGAACATCTGCTTAGCCTATGTGTGTCAATGGTGAAAAGAATGATTGAAACATGTCTATGAAGTCTGCTTGCTTGCTATTTAAGGCGAAATAGTTAAGATGTACATGCTTAGGGAGATGATTCAGACATTTCTTTGTTAGCCATTCTTACCATTCATTACCTACCTTGCAATAAATTGTATCCCTACTCAGTCCCTTTGAGCATAAAATAAGTTGTTTTCTTTGACACCTCATGATTCTCTTGTGTGCCATAAGCAGTAATTGAAAATATGTATGAAAAAGAGTGAAAAAGAAATACAAAAAGAGAGTGAAAAAGTGATACACCCCAATGAAAAAAAATGTAAAAGCCTAAGTTTGGGGGTGCCTATGTGAATGTGTTTCATGCTCTCAAAAAGATAATAGGGGAAAAATATGTATGAACGAAAAAATGATACAAAAAAGAAGGACAAAATGATTGAATGGGGAAAACGCTTATGGTATGTAAATTGAGCCTAAATGCCTAATGTTACCTACCCATGTCTAAGACTACATTACAACTCTGACAAGTCCTGAAGATCTCTAGTATGTATGTATATGATTAATGGAGAATAACAAGTAAACATGCCCATAGAACTAAATGAAATTGACATGCATAGGTTAGAGGTTCATGCTTTCATTGATTGTGATTGAAATGAATTTGCGAAATATCTGGCTTGAAATTCTAGATTTCTATATGCATGCTATATATGTTCCAGCATATTATCCCAACTAACATTCATGCTTTTCTAAGTAACCTTGTGCAGTTGCTTGATTTGAGTCTTTGAGTCTTTTTGGTTTTTTTGTTTCTTTGATTTTGTTTTGATCTTTGCTCGAGGGCGAGCAAATGTTAAGTTTGGGGTATTTGTTAGGCGTATTTTGTATACGCTTTTTGAGTCATTTTTAGTTAGTATTTTTCTCATTTTCGTTTAAATAAGTGTCTTGTTAGGGTTGTTTTTCTTTCTTTTGAGTCACATCGGTTCTAAATGGCAAAAAGAAGCTAAAAGTGGGCAGAAAATGAGCTCCTGAAGCAAAAAAGACGAAAGTTGGCAGATCTGGCGAAAGACTGCAGGACCGCTGTGCCATTCTGCAGGCCCGCGGTGCCATAATTACTGAGAAGCCGCAGTACTTTCGGCACCACGGTGCCATTCTGCAGGACCGCGATGCCGATGTAGGAATTTCCAGTCCGAAATAGAATTGACAATGGGCAAAAGGGTCCAAGGCACACGTTTTTTACAACATATATAAATCCTTGGGACAAATTTTAGGGATTATTCTACCACATATCTTCTTCTCTTGGGAAAAACACAACACAACGCTTGACGGCTACAATTGGAGACCTAGTTCTAAGTATTTTTCTTTCTTTTCTCTATTGTAATTCAGTTCATGTTTGGATTTGTATTAGTTCTTAGTATGTCTATGGCTAGGAGCTAAACACTTTATTAGGGCTTTGCTATTGAATCGCTTGAAACTCTTATTCATGAATTAATGCATTAGTTTGATTTTCTTCTTCACTTGATTAAGATTTATTCAATATTGGTATGAATGTTTGATAGTTAATTGATCACTAATTATCATAATCTATATGATTTCGAATCAAGAACCGAGAGGAGAGATTTTGATATGCTGTAATTGAATAAACATAGGTTAAACTCGCGGACGAAAGTACCCCGATACTTGTGTAGCATTATAGGTTATTGTTCTTAATCCTCCTATGTGGTAAAACCTATCACAGAAATATAGAAGGTTTCTGCACTGGGGTTGGGCGATTATATATCCTAACCGGAATATAAGACAGTCCAGTTAACCGCAATCTTAACGTAGAAGAAGAATTCATTCTAGTTGCATTAAGGATTGAAAATAGTGGATAGTTGAGGATATTGGAAGCCCTAATTCCTTCATAACTGATTAAACCTCAATAATTTAGTTTGATTCTTGCAATTACTCTACTAGTGTTAGATAAAAATCAAATCACTTATCGTTTGCCAAATAGATAACCTAGAATAGATGTTCGGTAATTAGAAACCAGTCTCTGCGGACGATATTCGATCTTACCAGACTATACTACTTGTAACGATACATACACTTGCGTGAGCAATTGGAAATCGGCCTAACAGTATGAAAGCACAAGTATTGAGATAAATGATGTAAATCGAAAAGTAGTGTTACAATAACTTGAATATGATGCATTTACAATGAGTTAATAGATCCTATTTATACTTAGAATCATGGGTACACATCCCACCCATTAATACCAATACATAAATGTGGTAATAATAAAAAAATTAGTGTCTTCATAAATGTCATTAATGCACCCTTGGAAGGCGTAGAATCGGGCAAGTAACAACCGCCCGCGTTGGAACCCGAACCCGCCCTTTGATCTTTTTTACTTTCCGGTACCTACGGCCTTTTGATAGCCCCGATGCTACTCCTGCGCAATCAGTAGTGCTGAAAGCTTATTTGGATCCGAATCATCACTTCGTACCACATGTCGTGACATAATTCGTCCACCAATCTCAAGCACCAATCTGCTTGAAGGGCATATCTCAAGCACAATTCATAGAAAGGGCATATCTCAAGCACCAATCTGCTCCGACAATGGTCTATATTTAGAGGAAGCCAAAAATGCATGAAGGAAGAAATCAAATTTTAATAATGTGGACAATATAATGTAAAACATAAAAATATAATACTACATGTCCCTTGTATTTTGGCCAATTATTGTTTTTCAAATATAGTTTCTATTTTATACTATAATCCAAAATTGTATTACTAGTATAACAATATTTTATGGTTGTGATGTGTTTGGTTAGAGGTGGAAATGAACGATTGGTTAAAGTGGATAACGTGTCTTCTTTTTCTTGTTTTAGTCCCTTTGAGGTGACCATTGGGGATTCAAATCATGTGATTCAGTCACTTACTCAATTCATATCGTACCAAATAATTGTCTTTTTGTTAGCAAAAAATGATACCATGAATTAGGGGCGTAAAAAGTAAACTGTCGCATCAAATTAATAAATTAAATTAAATCAGAAAAGAAATTGATTAGTGTTTTGGTTTGGTATTGGAAAATAAATCCGACTAGCTAATAGGTTTAGTATGATTTTAACTAAAAAAAAGTCAAATCAATGCTAAACCGATCCGATTATATGTATATAATTTTTTAATTATTTAAAACATATATAATGTATGAATATTTTAGTTTCATAATATTTTAACATCAGGTTTAGCTTATATTTTTAGCTCATATTACTTATAGATGTCCAACAAATTGCAAAAAGTCCAAACCAAAAATAAATTTATACCCCTACAATTGTAATAGTTTAGATGATTTAGAGTATTACTCTATGAATTCTAGGCATTTACATTTTGGTATTGTATAAGTGTGTGCGCATTTTTAACTTGAGAAAAAGAAAATTTGTGTTAATGACCAACAAGAGATCAAGAAAAAAATAGGTAACCAGCCCACCGGAACCTAGAAGACATGTAGCACTGTTCAAATCAAGGGACAACCAATTGAGCAGCTACTGTTATGGCTACTTGCTGATGTTGTATTGATGAATCCCTCTGTTCCAATTGAAAAATATCGAACAAATTGTAACTAAAAAATTGGACAGGGAGAAAAAGAGTAAAAAAAAAAACTTATTTTTCATCAAGCAAATGTTATTGTAAATGCTTCACATCGAACAACAAAATAAAACGACAAAGCCGAAAAATTCGAGAAAAACAGAGATTGAAAAACCCATTTTTGTTGATTTGATTTGGTTTATGAATTTAAAACCCCGTAAGATTGTATTAATCTCTCTTGGGGAGTCTTTTCATTAATATCAAATATATATAGTGTACAATATTCATACCTTATACAATAGGAATCCTAATCCTAATCACAAGAGGAATCCTAGTCTTACCATAATTATATTTACACAATATATGGAATATATTCTAATTATGGGATACGGATAACTTAATGGACAACTATACGTTTACACACTCCCTCAGTCGGAGCGGAAGGAGCCCAGACGCTGAGACTCGATCTGAAGTCAAGAAATAACTGTCTGAAAAGTCCTTTGGTAAATATATATGCATACTGATAGGATGAGGGAACATGTAACACTCTGACATGGCCTAGCGCAACTTTCTCATGAATGAAGTGCAAGTCTATCTCAATGTGCTTGGTTCGCTGATGATGAATCGGATTATGAGAAAGATATATGGCAGAGATGTTATCACAGTACATAATAGATGTCTGGCGTAAAGACATCAAGTTCTAATAAGAAATTTCGAGCCACAAATCTCGGCTACTACATTTGGAACGTCTCAGACTCGGCCACGTCGAACGAGATAGGGTAGCTGTCGCCGCGGATCAA
This sequence comes from Przewalskia tangutica, assembly GCA_029844215.1. NCBI lineage: Eukaryota > Viridiplantae > Streptophyta > Magnoliopsida > Solanales > Solanaceae > Przewalskia > Przewalskia tangutica. The sequence goes on along the minus strand of CM056740.1, from coordinate 38,549,909 downwards.
GAAATCAGTTATCCCTAAAAACACAAAAGCCGGAGGTGGAGCGTCGCGTGTCGGACACCTTGCCCAATCTGCATCCGTATAAGAGAGAAACCTGTTTGGTGCATACGGGTATAGGTGCAAACCATAATCAAGTGTGTCCTTAATATATCGGATGATACGCCAAGAAGCGATGAAATGAGACTCGCAGGCGTGCGTGAATAGCATACACTTGAACATCATAAGCAATGTCTGGCCTTGTAAATGTGAGATACTGAAGTGCACCTGCAAGGCTCCTATACAGAGTAGGATCAGAGACTGGAGCACCATCCATGACACTGAGCATAGATTTTGAATCAACTGGAGTAGGTGAAACTTTGCAATTCGCCATCTTAGCCCTGTACACGATCTCCTCTACATACTTACGCTGACACAAAAACATGTGGTTGGCAGACCTAGTCACTGATATCCCCAAAAAATAACCCATCTTCCCCAAATCAGTAATTGCAAATTCGAATTTAAGCAAGGCAATAATCTCATTTTTCAACCCGTCGGAGGAGGCAGTAAGAACAATATCATCCACGTAAAATAATAAGTAAGAAGTGCTACTACCTCGATGAAAAATGAAGAGTGATGTATCACTCTTGCTGCAACAAACCCAATCTACAAGATATACCTGGCAAATCGATCATACCACACACGGGAGGCTGTTTCAGGCCATATAGTGACTTACGGAGACGACACACATAGTGAGGAACTGCTGGATGGGTGAATCCAGGTGGCTGATGCATGCAGACTGTTTCTCTCATATCCCCATGTAATAATGCATTCTTCACATCAAGCTGATGGATCGACCAGTGTTTGCCCATGACAATGCTCAAAACTGTGCGAATGGTAGCCGGTTTGATAATCGGGCTGAAGGTCTCACCACAATCAATGTCCTCCTGCTGATTTGTGCCATTAGCCACAAGTCGTGCCTTATACCTCTCAAGTTCTCCACTGTCTCTGAATTTGTGACGAAATAGCCACATGCAACGGATCACATTCACCCCTTCAGGTCTAGGTACTAAATCCCATGTGTGATATTTAGTTAAAGCATTGAATTCCTCATACATAGCCGCATTCCAATTAGGGTCTTGTTTGGCCAATTAAGGATTCTTGGGAATTAGAGAAACGATTTGGGCAGACAAGTTAAATTGGACTTTGGGTTTGAAGATTTCATGCTTGACACGAGTTTTCATTTGGTGAGTGGGGACAGTGGGAGGCTCTAAGACTGAGGGATTGGTTGGATATGGAGAAGGTGGGGGTGACACCGTCGGAGGTGCTGCGGTGCCGTGATCAAGGCCCACGACGGTGGGGGATGCCGCCGGAGGCGTCGAGGCGCCGTGATCAGGGGCCGCGGCGCTGGAGGACTGACAAACCTCTCTAAAGTTTTGGCGCCGCGACGCCAAGATCTGGCCACGGCATTGCCGACGGTGAATCGTGGACTCGCCGCAGGAGTTTTGGCGACGCGTGTGGCGACGAAGAACCACTGGGCAAAGAAGGTGATTCTTTGGTAGTGCTATGATCTAGTTGACTGAGAATGATAGGAGAGATGGCAGGCTCGTCAAGAAAAGAGTAATCCGGTTTTTGGAACTTTTTAAGATTCGAAAACGGGAAGGTGGTCTCGTCGAATGTGACGTGACGAGAGATGTAGATCTGACAAGTGGACTAGTCATAGAATAGATAGCCCCTATGATTTGGCGGGAAGCCTAGTTAGACACATGGAGTGGACCGAAGAGCTAGTTTGAGAGGGGAAGTAGAGGCAAGGTTAAGATAGCATAGACAACCAAATATCCGGAGAAGATCATAAGAATGGACTCTATGATATAGGATTTCGGTAGGGGTCATATTGTGAAGAGTACTAGTTGAGAGAATATTGAGAACGTATTCTGACATTTTAGCAGCATAGACCCAGAAGGACGAAGGTAGGGAGGCATGAATCAATAGAGTGTGAATCACATTGTTAATAGTGCAGATGATTCTTTTAGCTTTACCGTTTTGTGGGGAAGTGTGGGGGCAGGAGAAGCGAAAGATCATGTTATTATTAGTACAAAAATGGTGAAACATAGAGTTGTTGAATTCACGACCATTATCACACTTGAAAAGATTTTATACCTTTTGCAAACTGTGTTTGAATGAATGTTCGAAACTCAAAACATTTGACAAACACTTCCGATTTAGGGTTTGGGGCCGCGGCGCTGACGCTGACGAAGAACCACTGGGCAAAGAAGGTGATTATGTGGTAGTGCTATGATCTAGTTGACTGAGAATGACGAGAGAGATGACAGGCTCGTTAAGAAAAGAGTAATCCAGTTTTTGGATCTTTTTAAGATTCGAAAATGGGAAGGTGGTCTCGTCGAATGTGACGTGACGAGAGATATGGATCTGACGAGTGGACAAGTTATAACATAGATAGCCCCTATGGTTTGGCGGGAAACCTAGGTAGACACATGGAGTGGACCGATGAGCTAGTTTGTGAGGGGCAGTAGAGGCAAAATTAGGATATCATAGACAACCGAATATCCGGAGATGATCATAAGAAGAGACTCTATGATAGAGGATTTCGGTAGGGGTCTATTGTGAAGAGTGCTAGTTGGGAGAATATTGAGAACGTATTTTGACATTTTAGCAGCATAGACCCAGAAGGACGGACGTAGGGAGGCATGAATCAATAAAGTGCGAATCATATTGTTAATGGTGCAGATGATTCTTTCAGCTTTACCATTTTGTGGGAAAGTGTGGGGGCAGGAGAAGTGAAAGACCATGTCATTATTAGTACAAATATGGTGAAACATAGAGTTGTTGAATTCACGACCATTATTGCACTGAAAAGATTTTATACCTTTTGCAAACTGTGTTTGAATGAATGTTCGAAACTCAAGAAATTTGACAAACACTTCTGATTTAAACTTTAGAGGATACAACCAAATAAAGTGAGAAAAATCATCTAGTAAGATAAGATAGTATTTATGACCGAGAGAACTGGCGACAAGTGATTTCCATAAATCGGCATGTATAATATCAAAAGGTGCAAAAGTAACACTAGTATATGATTTAAACGGAAGACGATTATGTTTGCATAAAGAATAAGAAACACAATTTTAGGCAAGCTTTCCATTACAAGTAATAAAATTATTGCCTCTAAGAAAATTAAAAACTGGAACTCCTGGATGACCAAGCCTATTATGTCACGTTGAGGAAGAAATGACCACTAGAGAGACGGGAGAGCTAGATGTGGCAGCGAAGGTGGGAGTGAATGGATAGATATCCCCCGTGCTATTGCATCTCGTAAGAGGTGTCCCCGTATGAAGATCCTTCACAGTGAAACCAAAAGGGTCAGAATCAACAGAGACAGAGTTATTACGAGTAAATTTGCGGATGGAGATTAGATTCTTAATTACATGTGGGGCATATAGGGTATTTTTAAGAGGGAATGGATTCGGAGGTGGTGTGTAGGATGTACCATAACCCTTAATTGGAATGCGGTGACCACTACCAACTGTCACAAATTGAGGATGCTTTAAACCAAACAGTTTAGGAATATTACATGTGGCTCTGGAGTCCATGTATCAGTTGTTGTCAGACTGTTCATATTAAGACTACTGAAGGCCTGACCCAACTCAGTGGGTGTCATGCTAGACAAGGGCTGTTGGAACTGGCCGTGCATGAAGTGGGCTTGTTCTTTGATCTGGACTCTTTGAGGGTGGAGCAGGCCCAACAACCCGTGGTTAGATCTTGGTTGAAGGGTTGCTAATCTTTGGGCGTGGCGGTGCGCGACATTATCTTGATCTTGTTGAAGTCGACGAAGCCATTTAATAATTTTTGGGATAAAGGGAAGAGAAACAAAATAAAACGCAGGAAAAAGTTCTTTCCCGGGCAAAGAAAAGTAAACAAGTTGTAGCTTGTTCTCGAGTGAATAAAAAGAGAAGGAAAGGGATGCTACAGTGGCTCTGCAATTTGCTTGTGCTAGAAAACCTGCTTATGCTAGACAATAGGACAAGTGACTTGACAGGTACTTTTCTGAGAAAGGGTGGCACTGTAATTTGCAGCCGAGCAGGGACTCGCAAGGAGGAGGTCTCGGGAACAGAGGGAAAAGGAAGAAAATTTTCAGAACCCGATGTGCTGCGACTGTTACGGCTGCTGAGAAAATAAAATAGGGTTTAGGTTTTGACTTCTGATACCATGTAAGATTGTATTAATCTCTCTTGGGGAGTCTTCTCATTAATATCAAATATATATAGTGTACAATATTCATCCCTTATACAATAGAAATCCTAAACCTAATCACAAGAGGAATCCTAGTCTTACCATAATTATATTTACATAATATATGGAATATATTCTAATTATGGGATAGAAATGACTTAATGAACAACTATACATTTACACCCTACACCATTGATTTGATTTGGTGTTTGAAAAACCCGAACCAACCCGGTCCATGTAAACTTATAGGAGTATGTCATTTGTGCCCCAATTGTTGAAGGAAGAATTTGCAGAAATATTTCTTTCATTTAAGGGCCAGTTTGTGTAGAATTTTTTTGGGTTCAAAATATATAAGTATAACACAACGGAAGTTTAAAAATTTATTTACTTACCCCAACAATGCCTTCTGGTATGGTTATATGACAATCGAAACCTGTAAAGTAAAACTTAAACAAGGGTAATTAGCTCTAGTCAACTTGTTTGTCTCGACCAACATTTTCAGCGATAGATTCGACATTTTATATAATCTGGAGAAATAGTTAGACTTGAAACTAAACTCTAATATAATTTATATTTAACAAATTCGTTAACTAATTAACATGGCATTTAGTTTAATTAACTCCTACTATTTTAGCATACTGTTCGACCCCATGGAAGAATACAAACTCATATCAAATATGGTCATAATGGGCCAAGATCCAGGTTCATGCTATCTTCGTCTTTGTTGTGGCTGATAACTTCAACAGCACAACCTGATAGATCTCCAAACCAACTACAAACAATTTGTAACTCTTGTTTGATCGAATGTTCCAAACAATCGATCTGAGTCCCTCGACTTATTCGACGCTGTGGCGCCAAAACATCTTAGCAAGTCAACCCTGTCATGTTAAAAGTAAAGGGGGGATTATCAAAGGAGTCATCAAACGACTCCTTTTAACTTGTGAATCCATCAATCTTCACTCTTCAGCACAACACTTGGTGCAGACCGGGGGAATCTTCCTAATGTCACAGTCACAGCAGGCTCTATTGCATTTGCTCGTGCATGCTGCAAAATACAAATATAATCTTTAAAATGTGAAATTTAAAAATAAAATTGACTATTTCAAAGAGTCAAGAATATTTGTCATAAGGCACATACTATTTGAAAGCTAATGATGAAACATCTTGTGACTACTGCAAAGTCAAAAGAGATTGAGAGATATAAATAGTTACTTCCTCCATTTCATTTTAGATAGTGATGTTTGACTAGCCTGAAGTTTAAGAAAGATAGATTTTTTTTACTTTAAAATTATCCGTAGCACTTGTGGCCTTAAGATATGTCATAATATTTTGTGACTAGAAGAGCATGTCCTTAAAGATAAAATGAAAAGTTTAAAAATAAAACGTTTTTAAATATATAAAGGTTCATTTTTCTGGAAACTAAATGGAAATACTGTAATATAAATTGAAAGGAAAAAAAATAGTACGATAAACAACAACATCTGATGCTCGTCCACCAAATAGACGACTGATAACAAGTGGGCTTTCCGTAGGAATTTGTTGGGTGTAAAACACACAAGTAAGGCACAACGGAAGTTTAAAATTTTGAGTAAACTTACTTGCCCCAACAAACGTTTCTGGTATGATTATGCGATAATTCAAATCTGCAAAGACAGGAAGAAAACTTACAGTTTAAGCTTTGTTAGTCTTTACTAAAGGGAGCGCACGCGATTGTCAATCCGGGTGCAAGCCTTGCTTCGGTATATTCCTTTGCCCAAGAAAGCTAGGAAATCTTGGCAGAGGTTTGAGAGAATTTTATTTCCTGAACTCTGAGTTCAGAAAGTGAAAAGTGGGAGCATCTGAAATTATGGGTTAAGTGTCAAATATATAGTGGAGGAAACCCTAAACCAAATCAGATTTGGATCAGGCTTCAAGACCTGACCCAAATCCAAATTATGATGGGCGATCGATGGGTCCATCTTTGCATGACTCTATTTATTTTCTACACGTTTTAGTTCTAATTAAATCCAAGATTTAATTTTGACTTAATTATATAATTTTCATCAAATAAAAATCATCCCATAATTTATTATTAAATAAAATATCTTGATTCTAAATCCGATATTTTACATTCTCTCAATATACTCTTAGACCGAAAAAGACAATCGACTTAGTGTGACCCTTTAGGCCTTCACACATCGGCACTTGATCAAATCAAGGTTCACACGGAACTCCTAGACGGCGCCGGTGATGGACCCAATGTGTGAAATACGTTTACAAGACTCAAGTAAACAGACCTCTATGTGAGATGATAAATTCCTTTCATTCGCGACACAATCGATCAAGCTTAAGATTTGTCAAATGTCTATCCAAATGGCTTGATCACTTTATCTCATCTATATTAGTCGACAACTAGACCATATCCTAGATATGTCTCTTGCATTGGCCAATGACTTGGTCGACTTAACATCTTTGAGAAGCTGAGTGTTCTCTCGAAATTCCAATCGAGGAATGAATCCTATTCTTGGCTAAACTACCACCTTCAATCTACTTTGTAATGTACCCAATACAAGTCGCGTCTCAACCTATAAGGTATTTGAGCTTAGGACAGGATCAAAGTGCATTACTCCGTAAACAAGGTGATATTGACCTCAAGTCTAAGGATATCTATCTCCCACATGCTGATAATACTCTAGACATGTATAACAAATAGTTTATCAGCAGGGTATGTCATTACTCCTCTAAGAGTATCCATGTGTCCATCACTAGCAACTATTGCTAGTAGTAAGCGAGATATACTACATTCTCTAAGAATGTGATGCAGACCACATGTCGACTTACAACATATCATTGATATCCCATTCTCAATGATCATCAGTCTAGGCTATTTTAAGAACTACACTCTATCATGAATATCTCACACTATCAATGACAATGTAAGTTCAAGGGATGCACATTAATGAATGATATAAACAATCAAATAATAATTCAATAATTGCAAAAACCAAATATATTAATCTCATTAATAATATGAATGTGTTCAAGTACATGTGCTCCTAAAATGATTGTTTATAGGACATATATACTTTCAATCTCCCACTTGGCTTAGAGCCAATCACTAACGTATCCAATGCCCATGTTTTCAAAATGACTATTATGATTGACTAAGCTTAATGATATAGTAAATGGGTCTGCTAGATTTTCATCTGTGGGAATGTAGTCTATCTTTATTTCTTCAGTATCTACCACCCCTCTAAGTATGTGGTATTTCCTTGGTACATGCTTGTTTCTGTTTGTTGATCTTGGTTCCTTAACTTGCGCAATCGCACTAGTGTTGTCACAATAAATCGTTATTGCACACATCTGACACTTGGAACAACCCTTAGTTCCTTTAAGAACTCAGATGTCGTAACAGCTTCTTTATAAGCTTTCGATTAAGTAATGTACTCGGTTTAAGTTGTCGAATTAACAGTGTTGTCATACTATGTGCACAAGCCTCATCTGGACTTATACATGCCATGACATACATGATTTATCCTATAGCTGAGGCATATGAGATTCTTTTCATGCGTTCAAGTTCTGCAACTGCAGAAAGACTATCTTTCTTTGATAACTTGATGCCTTGATCTATAGGAAGATCTCTCTTCTTGGATTTTTCCATAGAGAGATGTCTTAGCACTTTGTGTATGTATACATATTGTGACAGCCCCAACAATCTACTAAGTCTATCTCTTGTAGATCCTAATTCCAAGAATTTAGCAGGCTTCACTTAAGTCCTTCATCATGAAAGTACTGGATAACAATTCCTTGACTGATTGCATGAGAGTATTATTATATTTCATTATCAATATGTCATCTACATATATGACAATGAAGACAATACTCTCATCTGTGCGTTTACTATAAACACATGGATCATCTTCGCTTCTAACAATGTCAAACGTTTTGACTACTTTGTCAAAGCAAATATTCCAACTCCTTGAGGCTTGCTTAAGTCCATAAATGAACTTTTGTAGTTTGCATACTGCTTTGGGTTGAGTCTTGGATGTAATACCCTCTGGCTGTATCATATACACCTCCTCAATTAGATTACCATTGAGGAAGACAGTTTTAACATCCATTTGTCAAATATCATAATCATAGTATGCAACTATTGCGAGCAAAATCCGAATGGACTTAATCTTTGCAACAGGTGAAAAGGTTTCATCATAATCGACCCTAGGCCGTTGATTATAACCTTTAGCCACCAATATTGCTTTATAAGTCTGTACTTTGCCATATGCATCATTCTTCTTCTTGAAGACTCATATGCATCATATGGGTCTAACCCCTGTTGGCAAGTCAACCAAGTTCCATACTTGGTTTATGTACATAGACTCCATTTCAGATTTTATGGCTTCTTGCCATCTCTGTGAATCAATGTCTAACATTGCTTCGCTGTAGGTAGTAGGCTCATCATCATCAGGAATATCTATCTCATTATGTATTTCAACAAGGAGATTAAGTCTTTTAGGTGCATGATGAGTCCTAGTAGTCCTACGGAGTTGAACATTCTGCATTCAGTGTTTGCTGTATTTTGATTTTGAGAAGATGTTTGTGTGTTGGACAATCCACCACCTTGAGAACTTTCAGGAATATCATTTTGAATAGGATGATGCACAACTATTGTGTCATCTACCATTGGTTGTGCATGAGGGTCTTGCATTTCTACATTATCTCTTACAACACTCTTACTGGCTGAAGGGCGTACTCTAAGTACCCAATCATCATCAAATACTCCCACTGAATCCTTGTCTAGGTCATTTGACAAGGGGTCATCCTCTACATTATTTTATACTTCTTGAATTTCTTCAAGTTCTATCTTGTTGCAACTCTGTTCTTTGTAGACATAGTCTTCTTCAAGGAAAGTTGCATTTCTGGAAACAATTACTTTATGTTCCTCAGGAAGTTAGAAGTAGTACCCTCTTGTTTCCTTAGGATACCCTACAAAATAATACTTCTCACTTTTAGATTCCAATTTGTCAGTGAGCAACTTCTTTACATATGCAGGGCACCCCCAGGCTCGCATATGTCTAAGTGTTGGCTTCTTGCCATTCCATATCTCATATGGAGTTTTCTCTACTGACTTTGATGGAACTCTATTCAAAATATAGATTGAGATTTGCAATGCATATCCCCATAGGTATGTTGGTAGAGCTGAGAAGCTCATCATGGATCTAACCATATCTAATAAGGTACGATTTCTCCTCTCAACAACACCATTCATTTGTGGCGTTCCGGGAGGTGTCCATTCTGAATGGACTCCATGAAGCTTCAAGTAATCTAGAAATTCTTTACTTAAGTACTCACCTCCTCGATCTGATCGAAGAGTTTTAATACTTGTTTCAAGTTGCTTCTCTACTTCTGACTTGTACTCCATGAATTTCTCAAAAGCTTCAGACTTATGTTTCATAAGATACACATGCCCAAACCTTGAGAAATCGTCTGTAAAAGTGCTGAAATAAAGAAAGCCTCTCTTAGCTTGAGTTGAAAAGGCCCACATATATCGGTATGGACTAACTCAAGCACCTCTTTGACACGTACTCCTTTCCCAGAAAGTGATTTGGTTGTCATCTTTCCTCTTAAGCAAGATTCGCAATCACCATATGACTCTAAGTCAAATGGTTCTAAGTAATCTAATTTCCTCAATCTTGCTATCCTTGATTCATTGATGTGACCAAGTCTGCAATGCCATAAGTAGGTGGGATTTTCTTTGATTACTTATTTTAGCTCTTTTATTTTGTATATTGAAAATTGCATGACTATAGTTTAGAACATACAATCCATCCACAAGCGGAGCATTTCCACAAATAAAACTATCATAAGATAAAACATAATTTCCATTGGTAATATGTGAGGAAAACCCCTTAATGTCTAACATAGGGATAGAAATAATATTTCTCGTCTAAGACGGAACACAATAACAATTATTAAGTTCTAAACAAAAGCCTGAAGGTAAATCTAGTCTATAAGTCCCCACGCGTTCTGCATCAACTCTAGCTCCATTGTCAACGCGTAGATCTACTTCCCAAGGTCCAACCTTTCTGCTGTCAATTAGCCCCTGCACATTATTACAAATGTGTGAGCCACTAGCGATATCCAATACCCAACAGTGAGAATTAGTTATAGACATATTTATTTCAATAACAAACATACATTGTCCAGCAGGGACAGCACCTTGTGCCTTGTCTCCCCCTGGGGCTGTACAGTCTTTCTTCCAATGTCCATTTCTCTTACAATTGAGGCAAACATCAACATCTATCTTGGCCTTCTTTCGAACAACTCCTTTAGGTTTCATAGATGTGGGTTTGGCGGCAACCGCTTTATCCTTCTTCTTCTGCATATTCTTACCCTTAGGTTTGAACTTGCTAGATAAGCCCACCATGAGCACAACTTTACCTTTGGAGGTGGACGACTCGAAGGTCTTCAACATATTATGAAGTTCTGGGAGACTTGCTTTCGTTCCATTCATGTTGTAATTCACAATGAAGTTCTCAAAGAAACCAGGAAGCGAGTTCAAGATTAGATTAACAGAAACATTTGCAGCAACCGTTCCAATCAAGCCAACCTCTCAATTAATCCAATCATCTTCAAAACATGTTGTGACACACGACTTCGCTCGCCTTACACGTAAAGAGATCTCTCAGCGGTTCATACTCCATCGTTCGAGATCGTGAGTCATGGAGACTCTTCAAGTGTTCTAGCATCTCGTTGGCCCGTATTTTCATGTTGTCTTTGTAACTCGAGTCATGTAAGATAGCATAACACATTGATCGCAACAACATCATCAAGATATTTCTGATAGGTTGCTTTGTCAAACAGAGCATACTCTTCAGAATCTTCAGCAGGGACTGTAGGGAGTGATGTATCCAATACATACTCAATCTTTTCTAATCGCAGTACCAAACGCAGATTTCTTAACCAGTCAGGAAAATTGGCTCCATTCAACTTGTTCGTTTCAACCAACATTTTAAGTGACAGATTCGACATTGTAACTGAAGAAAAGATAGACTTGAAATTAATACTTTAATATAATTTCTATTGAACACATTCATTAACTAACTACATGATCTTTAGTTTAATTAGCTCCCACTATTTTAACATATTTTTTTACCCCATAAAGAATACAGACTCATATCAAATACGGTCATAATGGACCAAGATCCAAACTCATGTTGTCTCCGCGTTTGCTGAGGCTGATAACTTCAACAACACGATCTGGTAGGTCTCTAAACCAATTGCAAACAATTTGCAATTTTTGGTTGACCGAATGTTCTAAATAATTCGATCCGCGTCCCTCAGCTGTCCGACACTGGGGAGCCAAGACAGCCTAGCAAGTCAACCCCGTTATGCGACTGCAATTATGCATCTAAGCGGGCTTAGCCTTCATCAAGCAAACACTGGGGTGTAAATACTTATGAAGGTTTATCACCTACTACAACATTTATATGCATCTATGAAAGGGTCTGAGTTTTCGTAGACTTAGAGCAAATGCTGGGGCATAAATATTCATCTCACCGAAAAGGATTTTGCACCACAATCAATTATAACGGACGACGCGTTCATTTAAATGAGACTTGTATTAAATTTGGGGAACATTTTAATTCAGGATTATGACCAAGATCAACTATTATATCATACATCATATGACATCCTATCATGCAATTTCTAAACACATTTAGATGAGAAACCATCAAACCCAATAGGCATGATATAAGATAGTTTTAATCACATACTGGGCGCCGTCTACCCAGACAATTATAGCGGTCATTGAAAGTAAACAATTACTGGGCGCCGCCTACCCAGACAATAATTGCGGACTAACAAATACTGGGCGCCGCCTACCCAGACATATATATGCGGACTCTATTCTAATTATTTAAATGACAATCAATTAAACAATTAAGAGAAACAATTAATTTGTGCACACATCATCAAATAATATGCTAAATAACAATAATTGTGGGTTAATTAATTTATTTCAATTTAGAAAATATTTAAATTCAAAATTTAAACTCAATTTTCAATTTTCGGAATTTTCTGCTCATCCAAACAGTCCCTTAATAATTCAGAAATTAAAATTTAATTTTCAGGGGTATTTCTGCAATTTTCAGAACCTTAAAATATTTACAGATTTACCCAGGGACCAAATCAGCTTTTTCGAAATTTATAGATTGACCCAGGGACTGAATCTACTGATTTTTAAAACTTTTAAAATTTCAAAAAATATCTCAGGGACTAATTTGTAATTTTCAGAACTTAAAATATTTTCAGATTTGTTTAAGGACCAATCTTCAATTTTAAAACCCTAATTTTAATTGCAAAAAGGTCCTCAAACTATTTTAAATTTTCAAAACCAATTCCAACCCCATATCAAATTTGGGATTCGGATTTCGGGGCGAAATTGACGGAATTAAAACCCACCAAATGATGGCACACATCGGGACGAACTCACCGGTGGTTTTCACCACCGATTTGGTGGCCCACGGTGGCCGGAATTGGTGCCGCCGCCGGCGGTTTCTAAAACTGTCGGTGGTGCTTATTTTCCGGTCATCGTTGCCGAGCAATACTACCACCATTAGATTCCTCTCGTCGAGACGAACACGATGGTATTATTACTTAATGATTTCGTCTCCCGTGGTGGCCGGAAACAGTCCCGCCGTCGTCGGTTTCCATTGATTTTTCCGGCGTCTTCATTGCGTTCCGCCACCTCTCAACACCTTTATCGACCATCTTAAGAAGTGAATTTCTCGATAATAGTGGAGACGGTGTTAGTACACGTCGAGTCGCCAAAAAAAAATCATCGAAAATCACTGTTCACGCCGGAACAGTGACCGCGGACACTGTTCACGCCGTGAACAGTGTCGGTTACTGTTCACGCCAATTTTTTATTTTTTTTATTTTTTTATTTTTATTTTTTATAAATTCCGAAAATCAGTTTTAAATCAAAACAATTAGTTATTCCACATATCGTTATTAAAGATTATCGTATAATCATCAAACCAGTCTGGGCTTTGATACCACTGTAGGGATTTGTTGGGTGTAAACACACAAGTAAGACACAGCGGAAGTTTAAAATTTTGAGTAAACTTACTTGCCCCAACAAACGTTTCTGGTATGATTATGCGATAATTCAAATCTGCAAAGACAGGAAGAAAACTTACAGTTTAAGCTTTGTTAGTCTTTACTAAAGGGAGCGCACACGATTGTCAATCCGGGTGCAAGCCTTGCTTCGGTATATTCCTTTGCCCAAGAAAGCTAGGAAATCTTGGCAGAGGTTTGAGAGAATTTTATTTCCTGAACTCTGAGTTCAGAAAGTGAAAAGTGAGAGCATCTGAAATTATGGGTTAAGTGTCAAATATATAGTGGAGGAAATCCTAAACCAAATCAGATTTGGATCAGGCTTCAAGACCTGACCCAAATCCAAATTGCAGTGGGCCAGTCGAACTGGGCCCACTGTTGTGCGGCTCCTCTATTTATTTTCTGCACGTTTTAGTTCTAATTAAATCCAAGATTTAATTTTGACTTAATTATATAATTTTCATCAAATAAAAATTATCCCATAATTTATTATTAAATAAAATATCTTGATTCTAAATTCGATATTTTACATTCTCTCAATATACCCTTAGACCGAAAAAGACAATCGACTTAGTGTGACCCTTTAGGCCTTCACACATCGACACTTGATCAAATCAAGGTTCACACGGAACTCCTAGACGGCGCCGGTGACGGACCCAATGTGTGAAGTACGTTTACAAGACTCAAGTAAACAGACCTCTATGTGAGATGATAAATTCCTTTCATTCGCGACACACTCGATCAAGCTTAAGATTTGCCAAGTGTCTATCCAAATGGCTTGATCACTTTATCTCATCTATATTAGTCGACAACTAGACCATATCCTAGATATGTCTCTTGCATTGGCCAATGACTTGGTCGACTTAACATCTTTGAGAAGCTGAGTGTTCTCTCGAAATTCCAATTGAGGAATGAATCCTATTCTTGGCTCAACTACCACCTTCAATCTACTTTGTAATGTACCCAATATAAGCCGCGTCTCAACCTATAAGGTATTTGAGCTTAGGACAGGATCAAAGTGAATTACTCCGTAAACAAGGTGATATTGACCTCAAGTCTAAGGACCTCTATCTCCCACATGCTGATAATACTCTAGACATGTATAACAAATAGTTTATCAACAGGATATGCCAATACTCCTCTAAGAGTATCCATGTGTCCATCACTAGCAACTATTGCTAGTAGTAAGCGAGATATACTATATTCTCTAAGAATGTGATGCAGACCACATGTCGACTTACAACATATCATTGATATCTCATTCTCAATGATCATCAGTCTAGGCTATTTTAAGAACTACACTCTATCATTAATATCTCACACTATCAATGACAATGTAAGTTCAAAGGATGCACATTAATGAATGATATAAACAATCAAATAATAATTCAATAATTGCAAAAGCCAAATATATTAATCTCATTAATAATATGAATGTGTTCAAGTACATGTGCTCCTAAAATGATTGTTTCTAAGACATATATACTTTCACTTTCTCCATTAGCTGCAGCTTCAACCTCCACACGAGTTATGGAGGCCAACAGAACAAGAACAAAGGCTATTGTGAAAAACTTTATCATGGTTCCACGAATCAAGAAATGTATAAAAACAACCTAGAAATTGATGTTTATTGTGTTGGAGATATTTTATTTAATATGTAGATAGACATAAGAAATAGATTGCAAGAATTAAGTTTATTTACCTAAAATAAGTTTAGTAAATTCTGCAAGTCAAAGAAAGATTATGGCCAAATATTTTTTTCTTAAATATATATAATCTTTGTCTTCTTAGATAGAATTACTACGAGACAATTAATATCATTATGCAAAATCAAAAGGCCATGGTCGACAACCAGTCATTACTAAAAATACAAACTTATTCAAGGAATAAAACAGCCAGGACCCAGTTCACGGATAATGTTGGCACCTACTCAATCCCCCAACATGCGAACCATCCCAAGTTGTTAATTAATTAAACAAGGAAAAAATGTGAACGTTTAAATACATCAATATACTAATTAACAGTTACAAAATATATAATAAGTGTGAAAAGTAACTTAATCTTTACAATCTCCAAAATCTGGTCTAACTTGTACAAGGGCCTCTAATTAGAAATACAAGTCTTAAAAGTACGAAATACAAGCTGTCTTGAAAAAAAATAGAGATTATAATCATAAGAAGAATCCAGGGCTGCGGATCCAACCAGTAGCCCACCTTAGAATCTGGAAATAGACTGTCTCGGAATCATCCACGAGGTATGATACTGGAACAATGATCAGTATCTGCACCCAAAAAGTGCAAGTGTAGAATGAATACAAGTCATTAGTATTTCATAGGTATCATAGGCTGACAATGAAGGAATCACACATACATTATATAAAGAATGAATCTAAACATTTATTAGACTAGTTCAACTTAGCTTTCGAATTATGACAAGACTTCGTATTTCATAAGAAGAACATGTAAGCATGTATCACATAGGGAGGATAATAGAATAAATGGATGAATGAATGTACGAATGTAATGCATTGTCCAATATCAATCTCGATACACCACATGCTAGAGGTTATTTCGTCTAATCATAATTCATAAGGGACTCGCAAGGTCCATATACTCATTGTGGCGTGCAACTCGATCCCATAATATGTATATGTTGCGGCGTGAAACCCCATTCCATAAATTATTGCGGATATGTAACCCTATCACCTCATATTTTTCTTCACAACTCATCCATCAAGTATGTAAATACGAATGCATGCATGTATACAAGATATCATATGTCAAAGTATCACAAGAGTACGGAGTGAATAAGCCTACATCATGAAATTTTCTAAGCTCAACTAGTGTCAATAATGATCATTCTGTCATGAATTATATGAGGCACGGAGTGATGAGGTAAATGAATCCATAATTGCAAGTATTCATTAAACATGGATATCATAGCCTACATAAACAACAGACATACCAACCTGATAATTTTATGCACAACCTCTAATGCCCGAAGGCTCACATGTACTTCATGTCACAATTACATTCCCTTTACACTAATCACACACACAAATACACTATACCCACACAAGTATTCATCACAGTCACTAATATGAGATCCCCTTTCACGGCTAATACCCCTTCAATATTTATAAATTACATGTCCTCCAATCGGAGTCTAAAGAGCAAATCGCAACCTACCTTGTAGCCGAATATGAGCAAAAAATCCTCAAACACGAGCCTTACCCTCCCGAAGTGCCTCCGAACGGTAAAAATCCTAATTTGGGCAATGATTAAGTCTTTTGGGAGCTCTTTCGCATCTAAATTTTCCAAATGAGTTAAATTTAATCAAAACAATACTCTACGAGTTCAAACGAGTCTAACAATATCCATATTACTATACTTTTATTTAAAATCCTAAACGAACCTAAAATAGTCAAACTCGAGTCCTAAGGGCAAAATTGGAATTTTAATTAAAATTGATTTACCCATAATTTAATTAGTCTAAATCCAGAAAATGAGCTAAAATCATCAATGAAATTGAAAAATACATGAGATAAACCCCCAAATTTCACCTAAAATCATGGATTAGAACACTAAAAATGGAATAAATCAAGAGGGTACATCAAAATGAGAGTTAGAATCTTACCCCTCTTCAAAAACGAGTTTATAGCCTCTAAAATCGCACAAATTCGAGCTCTAGATCTCCAGCAATAGTTAAACTAACCTTAGTTCCCGATTCTACTGATTTTTAACTCCTGAATCATTATTGGTGTGATCGCAGTGGGCCAGCGTGATTGCACTAAACTTGGAAAACTCAGGCTAGTGTGATCGCGCACTCCTAGCACGATAGCACTGACCAAAATCCCCCATCTAGTGTGACCGCACACCTTTAGCGTGATAATGTTTCCTTGCCATACTTCGTTCAACGCGATTGTGCTGACCAATTTCTCACCCTTCAGCGTGATTGTACCCAAAGTGCGTGATTGTGCTAACTAACTCTCATAATTGCGCTCTCTCAGTGTGATTGCAGACACACCAGTTATCAAAAAATTCCGGTGTCTTAAAATCTTTGAAATAACATTTGAAACTCATATGAAACCTCTTGGACACAAATAAAATATGCATTTTGATTATAAAACATGCTACGAACCTGCTCGCGTACTCGAAATTCCCATAAAAAGTCTTCGTGGCCTTATGTTGTCTGTAGTCAACTCTAAATTTTAACTTAACTCGTTTCTCAATTAATGATTCAAATTACACATAAACTCCTCGTGATCCAAATCAATGACTCGACTAAGTTAGAAATAAAATTTCAGACCTGATGGAATTGGAAGAACTTTAAAAACGACATATTTACTCCTAATGTTGACTTTGGTCAAATTTCTTAATTTTCCTAACTTAAGAACTTCCAATTTGCCAAAGCTTATCCGAAAACCGAAATTCACCCGATTGCCTCGGGAACCGTTCCACCCATCTCCTCAACTCATAAACATCAATATAAATATATGTGAATGATATTTTGGGGAGAATAAGTCTAAAAACTCAAAATGACCAAATATGTCGTTACAAAAATCGATGAATGTTGTCTGATATTCAAAGATTTTAAACTAAAATTGATGAAAACAATTCTATGAAAAATATATACATCGGTAATAACAACCAACAAACATGCTCGATAATTTCTGCATTTTGGGTAATATGTTACCAACAAAATGTAGAATCTGTATTTGAACAGATTGGGATCAATCGGAGGCTCTACGAAAGGACAAGGTTTCGTTGTGAGCATTGGACTCTAAAACAGGCAAGTTGAGACATTACTTGACTTTATTAAAAGCACGCGTTTGATCTAAATGAACTAATAAAGAGGGAGCATTAGGGGTCCCATTTTTGTGAGGTGACGAGCACCTGTATTGGGTACCAATGACATATTTTGGGAATGTGTTTTGTACTCGAGTAATGCAATTAGATTCTGAATGCCATGCTTTGGGCACTAACTGATAGTTTAGTTTATTGTGTAGATTGTGATTGGGGTATGCGGCCCATACTTTTATGTTTCCATGATTATATGCTATGTCTTATTTGTGAGTGTGTGTTCTCATCACTTTGTAATACTCGTCTAAAAAAGGAAAAAATGATGAATATTGGATCATTTTGCTAATTAGCCTTGTTGCCTCTATTGTACATGCCATGTTTATGCTTTCATATGGTATCTCATTCATATTACACTTGATGATACATATCTGATGTCCAATGAGAATGATTTCGGATGGAGTGATATAAATGGTAAGATGTTGAATGGGCTAAAGACAAGTAATGTGAGCCTAATTGGCTAAGTGATTGATATTGGAGCCTAAGTGGCTAAGAATCTGATAGGAAATGACTTCGGGTGGTGTATGAACCTCACAAGTCCCACATGGATCACGTATTCCATATTATGGAGCGTGTGTATACCAGTGATGGAAATGTCTTGCATTGCAGATGCATATCATGATTTCTTTTCATGGATTTATTATCGGATAACTTAATTGATTTGTTGATTGAGATGTACTTATCCTGCTTAAGTGACTATTTGCATACTTATGAAATTGAAGGTTTCCATAACGTAGAGTACACGGGTTATGATTATTTGACTATTGAACTAATCACGCTAAGTGTGGAATAAGTAGTCAGAAAGACCAGCCCTCGTTTAGGGTCAATCGACGATGTTGTTGAGTACACATGATTTCATGTACTCACTCTACACTTGCTATACCTTTTTGTGTGAAGATTTGGTTCCTAGCACGATTAACATTCGAGATTCAACCACGCATTGAGGAGTGCTTTAGAAGGATTTAGAGTGAGCTACTAGCTAATCTGTGGCACCAAATTCTTCATATATCTTTCATTTATGTTATTATTTATTCTAGACAATGTGTTAGGACACATTGCATACTTGTACTCATATTCTAGGTGTTTCTATACTTGTGACACCAAATTTTTAGAATATGGTACTTATTGGTATTCGGTATTGTTATGAGACTTATTATGACTAGAAAATAAATTCTATTTGCTTAATTCCACATGTTTATAGTTGTATGAATTAGCAGTTGTGGATGGTTCACTTACCGGGCGAGGTTAGGTTTCTTCACAACTGTGAAATTAGGATGAGATAAATTGGTATCGGAGCACTAGGTTTACCGGTCTCACAAGTACAAGAAAAATACCTAGTAGAGTTTTGTGGATCGGTACGATAATGTATGTAACCATCTTCGAGAGTCCACAGGGCATTTGGAAATATTCTGATCTTTCATTCCTTTTCGTACCTACTTGATTCTATTGCACTTCTAAGTTTCTTTATTTACTGTCTCACTGATGCTGAGGACGCGATCGATCGCAAATATATGTAGTGCACCTGAATCCATAGTCGTTATCAAGGATATTACACGTGAAAGAAGCAAGGGTCAAGGTAGGGGTCGTGGTAGGGGACGAGGCCATTCTACTACATTAGTTATGGGCTGAGTACCAACATCAGCTAGAACCCTGTTAGGGAGCTGGCTCCAGATCCAGAGGATGTTTCAGAGGAGGAGGCGGTTGATGCGCGAAAAGATGCACACACTTTAACGCAAGTGCACGTTATCGTGACAAGTAATATAGTCCTGGTAAGACCGAATATCGTCCACAAGGATTAGGGTTCAAGTACCAACTATCTATCTTTTGGTATCTATTTAGTAAATTGATATTTGATTTTGTTGTTTATAACTAAGAATTATAAAGACTAATTTATCTAATGAGTTTACTTCAGTTGTGATGGGAATAGGGCTTCCATATCTCTTCAACTATCCGCTTATGTTATTTATTAATGCAATGAATTATGGTCTTCTTCTCTCGGAGCTAGCAGGTTTACGAAATCGTTTTATATTCCCGTTAAGGATATATAAACACTCAACCCCAGTATTGCACCTTACCTACCTTTCGGTGATAAGGATAACTCTATAGGAGGATTAAGAACAAAAACCTAGTTAACCGTCACGCACCATGCGCAAAATTAGGGTTGTTAAGCCTCTCATTAACGCTACATAAATAATTGAGGTATTTTCATCCCCAACCCAAATATGTCTACCCAACTTACAGCATATTCACAACCTCCTCCTTTCGAAGTTTGATTAGAAATCATATAAGGATAATTAGTTGTCAATTAATTACCAAGCATTCAAAGCAATTATTGGATAAATCTCTCAAAGAAGAATAATAACCATAAACATGCATTAATTCATAACATAAGTTTCTAGTGACTCCACATGGAAAGCCCTATAAGAGAATTAGTTCCTAGCCATTGACATGACAAGAACTAATTCAAAGTTCATCATACAAAAACTGAAATAAAAGAAAAGAAAAGGAAAAGAAAGTACTAAATTATGGTCTCCAATCTCCAAACAAGAAAACCTTGTGTTGTGCAAGAAGGGGAACCCTTAAAATCTGCCTAGGGTTCTCCTTTTATAGGCTGAAAACCGCCCTTAACTTTTCCCTGCAGGCCTGGCCCAGAAAATCGTCAAAACCCTGATTTTTCCCGCGTCGGCGCTGCTTCGCTATCAGCCGCGGCACGAACTTCAAGCACCGGGTGATTTGGCGCCGCCCCGATCTCTGGCTGTTCGAGCCGCGGCGCTGCAACTTCTGTAGCCTTTCTGGATATTGGGCGCCGCGGCCCTGCTTCTGACTGCAGGAGGCGCCGCGGCGCTGGTCTGGGTTTTTGCCTCGTTCGCCACTTTCTCTGTTTTTAGCTCTGGAACCTCCTCTTTTGCCCTCTTTTAGCTCCTTTTCCGTCATTTGGCCATTTTAACCACTTTGACTCAAAAGAAAGAAAATCTATCCTAATACGACACTTATTTATACAAAAAGGGACAAAAGATTAACTAAAAACGACTCAAAAAGTGTATATAAAATACACCGATCAAATACCCCCAAACTTAACCTTTGCTCGCCCTCGAGGATGAACCACTGTCCTATCGGCCAGCTGCAGGCTCACTGTGGTCGGTTTGGCCTCACCCAACTCCAATCGTTTAAATACTGATAAGGGCATCAGATTTATACTTGCCCCTAAATCACACAGAGCTCTGTTGCAAGTCACCCTGCCCACTGTGCAAGGTAGTGTAAAGCTTCCTGGATCCTTTAGCTTTGGTGGCAACTTCTTCTGCAAGATAGCACTACACTCTTCTGTTAGTGCTACTATCTCATATTCCGCCAGCTTCTTCTTCTTCCCCAATATTTCCTTCATGAACTTGAAATAGGAGGGCATCTGCTCTAATGCTTCTATAAAGGGGATGTTGATATGCAGCTTCATGAATACCTCCAAGAATTTGGAGAATTGTTTATCAACCGCCTTCCGCTGTAATCTCTGAGGGAAAGGGATTTTTTCTGTATACTTCTTATCTGGAGTTTTCTCTATCACTGGGCTAGGTTCAACCACCTTCTCTTTTTCTATCTCTGCCCTTTTCTCAATCTTGGTCAAGAGATCATTGCTCCAACCGTCTTCCACTTCTCAATTGTCGCTGACACCGCTTCCCTCGGATTTACCTCGTGTTGCTTGGCGGTGTACCTGTGGCTCGCTTGTTGCTCGCTTTGCCTTGACCCACTTGTGTTTCCAAGTTCTGAACGAGGATCTAGCTTCATCATGAATCGAGTCCGGCGTTGCGAAGTCGCCACACCGCCACTCGTCCGCTTTTCTTCGAACCGGCATTGAATCGCTGAGGATGCGGGCCCGAGTAAAGCGGTCTGATTCTGGTTCTACTGGGTTTGATACTGGCCCATGTATTGATTCTGCTGCCCCTGGTCTCCTCTCCATGAGAAATTTGGGTGATTTATCCACCCTGGATTATAAGTGTTGGAATATGGATTGTTCTGTGGCCTCGATAATTACCCACGGCCTGACACTCTGCCTGCTCCATTGGTATATTATTGGGGTCAGCTGAAGGACACCTATCGAATGTATGTGGGCCACCACATATTTCACAACTTTTAGGCATCTGGACCGCATTCATCGACATTTGTATGTTGCTGCAACTGTTTTGCCAAAAGGGCCACTTGGGCATTCAAGGCAGCAATGGCATCTATTTCGTGGACTCCCACTGTTCTCCTTCCACTTGTCGACCTCTCTTCTGTGACATGGTTGTTGGTGGCCATATCTTCTAATAACTCGTTAGCGTCGTGGGTTGTTTTCCTCATGAATGCCCCACCTGCTGCTGCATCTATGATGGTTCTGGTTGTACTGCTCAGCCCGTTATAAAAGATGTGGACCAAGTTCCACAACTCAATGCAATGGTTTGGGCATTTTCTCTTCAAGTCTTTGAACCTTTCCCAAGCTTCATATAAGGACTCTTCATCTGCTTGGTAGAAGTTGTTCAACTCCCCTCTCAATTTTGCTGCTTTGCATGGGGGAAAGAACTTGGCTAGGAATTTATGTGTCAGCTCGTGCCATGTAAAAATCGAATCGGCCGGCAGGGAATTCAACCATACTTTTGCTCTATCCCTGAGTGAGAAGGGAAAGAGCCTCAATCTGACGGCATCATCAGTAACGCCGTTATATCTGAAAGTTGCACATAGCTCCAAGAAATTAGCTATGTGCATATGTGGATCCTCCGATGACAACCCTCCAAATTGCACTGTGTGCTGTACCATGCTCAGAATCGCCGGTTTTATCTCTAAGTTGTTTGCTCATATGGCAGGGAGCCTAGTACATGTCTGTGCTCCATTCACTCTAGGCAACACATAGTCTCCCAAGCTTCTTTCTGCCTGGACTTGAACTCTTTCCTCGACATCCATAGGTACTTGCCGAGGTATTCCTGGATTAGGTTGATTTTCACCTAACCCTTCTCTCATCATGTTGTTGTTCTGTACGTCGTCCATCTCTATCAAGGTTGCAATCCACTGATTCTTTCATTGCTCACATGAGTTTTCTCAATCTCTGGATTGAAGGGAACAAGAGTGTCTGCCCCTCTTCTCCTTCGCATAAACTGATTTTCTGAAATAGATCAAAAACAGACAACAAATCACGGCACCCTGATTTTTGAAATAAATAAAAAAAAACGTGAAAATTTAAAATAAAAAATAAAAACCAAATTAGAATTTAAAAATGGATAAATTTGATATTGAACTATGCCTAATCCCTGACAACGGCGCCAAAAATTTGATGCGCGAAAAGATGCACACACTTTAACGCAAGTGCACGTTATCGTGACAAGTAATATAGTCCTGGTAAGACCGAATATCGTCCACAAGGATTAGGGTTCAAGTACCAACTATCTATCTTTTGGTATCTATTTAGTAAATTGATATTTGATTTTGTTGTTTATAACTAAGAATTAT
Organism: Przewalskia tangutica; assembly: GCA_029844215.1. Lineage (NCBI taxonomy): Eukaryota > Viridiplantae > Streptophyta > Magnoliopsida > Solanales > Solanaceae > Przewalskia > Przewalskia tangutica. Next base: position 38,526,258 of record CM056740.1, on the reverse strand, counting down.
AAAGACTAATTTATCTAATGAGTTTACTTCAGTTGTGATGGGAATAGGGCTTCCATGTCTCCTCAACTATCCGCTTATGTTATTTATTAATGCAACGAATTATGGTCTTCTTCTCTCGGAGCTATCAGGTTTACGAAATCGTTTTATATTCCCGTTAAGGATATATAACCACTCAACCCCAGTATTGCACCTTACCTACCTTTCGGTGATAAGGATAACTCTATAGAAGGATTAAGAACAAAAACCTAGTTAACCGTCACGCACCATGCACAAAATTAGGGTTGTTAAGCCTCTCATTAACGCTACATAAATAATTGAGGTATTTTCATCCCTAACCCAAATATGTCTACCCAACTTACAGCATATTCACAACCTCCTCCTTTCGAAGTTTGATTAGAAATCATATAAGGATAATTAGTTGTCAATTAATTACCAAGCATTCAAAGCAATTATTGGATAAATCTCTCAAAGAAGAATAATAACCATAAACATGCATTAATTCATAACATAAGTTTCTAGTGACTCCACATGGAAAGCCCTATAAGAGAATTAGTTTCTAGCCATTGACATGACAAGAACTAATTCAAAGTTCATCATACAAAAACTGAAATAAAAGAAAAGAAAAGAAAAAGAAAGTACTAAATTATGGTCTCCAATCTCCAAGAAAGAAAACCTTATGTTGTGCAAGAAGGGGAACCCTTAAAATCTGCCTAGGGTTCTCCTTTTATAGGCTGAAAACCGCCCTTAACTTTTCCTCGCAGTTCGCCCGTAAAATCGTCAAAACCCGATTTTTCCGCGGCGCTGCGTTCGCTATCGGCGCCGCGGCAGAACTTCAAGCACGGGTGATTTGGCGCCGCGCCCGATCTCGCTGTCGAGGAGCCGCGCTACAACTTCTGTAGCCTTTCTGGATATTGGGCGCCGCGGCCATGCTTCGATCGCAGGAGGCCGCGCCGGTCCGGCTTTTGCCTCGTTCGCCACTTTCTCTGTTTTTAGATCTGGAACCTCCTCTTTTGCCCTCTTTTAGCTCCTTTTCCGCCATTTGGCCATTTTAACCACTTTGACTCAAAAGAAAGAAAATCTATCCTAATACGACACTTATTTATACAAAAAGGGACAAAAGATTAACTAAAAACGACTCAAAAAGTGTATATAAAATACACCGATCAGCGGTTCAGGTAGATATGGTTGGACCCGCACAAGTACCACCTGGATTCATTACTACTCCAGTTCTTCAGGATGCTTTAGTCAGTAATTTTAGGTACATTAATGGTATGCCCAAACGAGCATGTTACCATTGATTGCAGATAGTATTAAGTGTATTTTGTATACACTTTTGAGTCATTTTTAGTTAATATTTTACTCTTTTATTTCGCGTTTAGTATAGTGTTAGGTGTGTTTTTCCTTCATTTTGTGTCACAACAGTTATAAAGGAGAAGATACTACTTTTGAGATGGAATTGCACACTAAAAAGGCTAAGAAATGAAGTCTAAAAAGTCCCGAGAAGTATACAAGAAATCAAACGAAGTCCGGACGAAAAGGGATGAAAAATTGCAAAATTCGAGAATGGGCCGCCACTGGCGCCGCGGAGCCAGCCAGCAGCGCCCCGGCGCTGAAAGTACTGCGTGCTCTAATTTGTTCTCAGGTTTTTCGGCGCCGTGGCGCTAGCCTGCAGGGCCACGGCGCCGAGGCGGAAAGTCCAATTCTGGGCAGAATTTGACACGTTTTCAGGGTCCGAAAGGCAACTTTTCTCAACTATAAAATTCCTAAAACCCTGACCATCTGGGACTCACTTGTTAATATACTCTTGGAGGCTAAGAAGGAGGAATGGCAAGATTAGAGACATCTTCTTGTTCAAGTTATTTTATTTCAGTTTATGTTGGATTTTGTATTAGTTCTTGACATGACAATGTTTAGGAGCTAAATACTTTAGTAGGGTTTCCGTCGAATCTTCTTGAAACTCTTTCATATAGTTAATGCATTGATTATTGATGCTTCTTCAGAATATTAAGATCTATTCAATATTGTTATGATTGCTTGATAATTAACTAGTTATTAATTGTTATCACTTATATGATTTCGAATCAAAAGTCTGAAAGGTGAGATTTGAATATGCTGTAATTGTCTAGACATAGGTTAAAATCATAGATGAAAGTACCCTGATACTTGTGTAGTAATTAAGATTATTGTTCTTAATCCTCTTGTGTAGTAAAATCTATCATAGAAATATAGAAGGTTTCTGCACAAGGTTGAGCTCTTGTATGTCCTAACCGGAATATAATGACAATTTAGTTAACCTACTATCTTAATAAGAAGAAGAATCATTAGCATTGCATTAACACGTGAAAGAGTGGATAATTAAGGAGATTGGAAGCCCTATTTCCTTCATAACTGTTATAAACCCAAAGTATTATAATCTTTTGTTTAATTTCCGCACTTAGTTATAATTCTTAGTTATAATTCTCAAACTAAAGAACGTCAACCAAATAGATACCATAGAATAGATAACCGATACTTAATAAACCAATCTTTGTGGACGATAAACTCGGTCTTACAGATCTTTATTACTTGAACGATACGTACACTTGCGTAAATATTGCAACAGATGGGTTTAAGACCAGAGTTGGAGCTCTGACTCCCGATATCATGGTTGTTGCAGGGTTTGGGACCCCGTATGCACAAACAACTACTGTGTGGCTCCTTAATTTCTGGGTTTACCAGTTCTGGGTGTTGTTCTTCGACTAGTTGCTCGTCCCACTATGACCATTACGGAGCAGAAGAGGTGGGATAAGTTTGAGAAGATTAAGCCACTACAGTATGATAGACATCCCGATGATGATACTTATGAGTTCTTGGTTAGTTATCATGAGAGGATGCATAATTCGGGGTTAGTTTAGTCCAACAGTGTTGATTTCTTAGTTTTTTAGATGATTGGCCACGTCAAGCAGTGGTGGAAGGTTTTTGTTGAGACTAGGTCAACTAGGTTGCCTCCACTTACTTGGGCCGAGTTGACTCGTGTGTTTCTGTAGAAGTGGGTTCCCCATAGTGTCAGAGAAGACATACATGATCGGTTTGATGGATCATGAGGGGATTTCTGTTACTGAGTATGATATGAGGTTCCACACCTTGTCTCGTTATGCCTTGTCAATTCTTCCTGATGAGATAAGTATGGCATGCGGTTTAGATATGCTCAACTTTTTGATAGTGCGGGTACTATATTTTCCTTTATGTTCGAGGACATATATGTGTTTAAGTGGTAGATTATGTAATGACCCGATAGGTCATTTTGAGTACTAGGTTCATTTTTTGCTTAAAGGACCCTTGTTGTAGCTTTAAAATGATATTTTTTTACTTGGGGGGATGGGAGGCACAGTTTCCAAGGTGGTCGGGTGAGTTTCAGATCATTTTTAGCAAAATAATGAAATCCATAAGTTAAGAAATGAAAAATGATTGACCAAAGTTAACATCCGAGGGTAAACATGTCTTTTTGAAGTTTCGTCGATTTTATTATGTCTGGAATTTGATTATTACCAAGTCGGGTTGTTAATTCAGGTCCCAAGGTATTGAGGTGTGTTTTGGGTAGTTGGTTAAGAAACTAGTTTAAATAGGATTTGGAATTGACCATGGTCAACATTGGGTCAAAAAGACCTTTTCTGGGTGTTTCGAGTGCTCGATCATGTTCGAAACATATTTTATTACTGAAATACATATTTGATTTGTGTTTGGGTGTCTCCAATGAGTTTTGAGTGTTGATTCTAAGTTTGGAGAACACTAAAAAAAATTGGTGTCCAGATATGGGTTTCTCTATCGTGACTGCGAGGCCACGTGTCGCAATCACGATGAGCCTCGTGGTCAAAGTCCCACGATCATGTTGGTCAAGGTCGCGATTGCATAGAGCTAACCATAGGTCGTGTCGGGATCCTTATCTGCGATCGTGAGGTAAGGTTTCTGTGATCGCGAAGCTTAGTTGGGATGGTACCGCGATGGTGAGGTTGGGGCCCGCGATCGCAAATTAGGGTCACCTGGGTCAGAATATTAATTCCCAATTATGGGATTTGACATTCCATTCCACCATTTGAGCTCTAGACCTCGTATTTGAGAGATTTCTTAAGGAAATTTTAAGATTCTTCGTGGGGATAAGATTCTAACCTTCATTTTACCTTTCTATCTCAAATTCTAGCGAGATTTTATCATTTAAATAATGATTTGGGTGATAGAGTTGGGACTAAAAAGTCCTAGGTTGAAATTAAGGTTTTCTTTGAATTGAATGTCGAATTAATGTCGGATTTGGTTCATATTTGAGATGTAGAATCTCTAGGGTATGAGTAAACCAAATTTGGGTTTAATTTCCAGTTTTGCCCTTCTAGGCTTGGGATTGCCTTTTGGGTTACTTTTTAGGTCTGAAATAATAGTATAGCAATATGGATGTCTACGAACTCGTGTTCTAATGTAGAATCTGTATTTGAATAGAATGAGATCGATCGGAGGCTCTATGAAAGTGAAAGGCTTTGTTTTGAGCGTCGATCTCCAAAATGAGCAACTTCAGACCTTACTTGACTCTATTTAAAGTGTGTGGTTGGTATAAATAAACTAATAAAGAGAGTAGGAACAGTGTAACATGATGATTCTCCAAATAGGATTTATTTCTGATCCTTTTCTTCTTTGATTTAGTGTTGTTGTGCTTTTTGTTTTCTTATTTCAGTTCTGTTTGTTTATTTTTGATGATATTTTTATTTGTCTTGTTGTTATGATTAATTGTGCATCCATTTTAATATCTTTATATTTTCCTTTTTTCTCAATTCTTTTTTAGAGATATTATGGTCCTGGTATTGTGGTTTTCTTTTGAGTGACCTCTCAGTCAGTTTCTCCATAAATTCCAAAATCTCTTCGACCTCTTTCATTTTCGTATTTGCCAAGTTAGTCCTGTGATCAACTTCTTTCAACATGGCTCTTTTCTACTCAATATTTTGCGAATTTTGGACAGAAGCGACTCCTCAGTCTCTTCGTCGCTGATTAGGTCAATGTTTGGCGATGTGGTGCTTTGACTGTCTGCAGTCTCCATTGGTAGAAAATTAACCTTTTAAGATGAGGTTAATTTAGTCAGCTTTGGGTATTTTCTTTTGTTTTTCTTTTGGGTTGGTGTCCGGAACGTAGGACCAACCAAGAGTTTAAGACGAAAAACATGAAAGAACATAAGTAGTTTACATCACAGAAGCACATAAACAGTTATAATATTCGCGTTCATATACCTCGTTACTCCCAGGCTTTCTAATCGTTTGAAGCATTAATGTGTCAAATGTTAATCAAACCACTGCCCCATAATCATTTCATTAAAATAATAATATATTCCCCGATAGGGTTACAAAACATGAATGAAAAGTAGTAAATCAGAAAAATCTCCTCTAGTGGCTGATGATGAAGCTCTGTCAGTTCGAGCTTTCTTGGACCTTCGAAGGGTGGCCTGGATCCGGAAATGAGTAGACATCATAACTAAACCAACCCATCGACTCCTCTCTATGGGGGTTATTGATGCGACATTATCTATAGCCTCATTTATATGAGTGTCTAAATCCTCGAGACACTCGTTGGTAAAGTCGACCTCCTAAGTCAAACTGGCTACGATAACATGATCATGTTATATCTTCTCTTGGTATCGGGAATCTAGGTCATTTGCTTGCCTTTGAATGAGGCAGTCATCGATCTCGACCTTTGAATCCCGATCCTGTTTGGACTTGTAGAGGTTAAGATCTGGTGCAAGGGTACCTTGCAAATGTACGCTCAGCCAATATACATAGTCTTCATCATGACCTGGTTGAAGGGGGTCATTGGCTAAAGTCTCTAGGCCCCACCTAATTCGGCAATTCTACTCTCGGATGATATCGACAACTCCTTCGTTCTTGTCGCCCTCGTAGTCAAACATATATTCCCCTATGTTCCCTACTTGGGGAATTACTTGTTCTCTTTCAAACTATCATAGGACCCTAAGAGGTGCATATGGTCGGATTCCCTGGATCCCCATAAGTGATAGGAAAGGGAATTTTCGGCCTCTCACAAATATGGTCTCGGAGTAGAAGTCAGGAAATCTCCATGGGATAGTATCCTTTCAGAACCTAAAAAAGATAAAGGCCCGCCCCTCTTTGGATTGGATCCCAAAATTTGGGTAAGTGACTAAGAGGTCGTCTTCTCTACGCGCAGGGTCTCGGTATGATAGAACCTCGATTTTATGGAGGTGCTTAAAGATCCACCATTGAACTAAGAGGTTACAACCTTAGAAGTACCCATGTAGGTTTAGACATTGACCTAAAGCTCGGTAAACAAAGAGGGACAAGTTGTTGACACCCAATTTTGACCCTCCCGTCCAGTCCTTAACTATAAAATTACACTAATTTTTTAAAAATAATTTTTTAATAATAAAATGCAACAATAAAAACATTAATACAGGCATAAATAAGCGATTAATAACAACACTGCATTTTTACGTAGAGTATTAAGCACACCTTGAGTCTCACGTCCGCATTCGTCATTTTAAACAAGCAATTTCATTAATATTATTTGCAATTTAAATTAATTTTAATCTAAACATGCGTTTTAATAATAGCGTCGCATTTATAAAAGTATTAAGCAGTCCTTAATATAATATCTGCATTTAGCATTTAAATAATTTAATAATTTAATCTAAACCCCACTTAAATTAATTTAACATCGCAAAATACGCATAATAAATAAGATTTTAATAACGTCATCGCATTATAAAATATTAAGCACTAATTAAATAGCACGCCCTCATTTATTATTATAATAATAAAAATTCAAGCTAAAACTAATAAAACACCCAGGGTTGTATTTAAATAATTTAATTTACCACTAATTAAATAATACACCTAATACCTAAACTCTACCCAACCCAAAACTAATACCCAATTAATTTAGCCCACAAACCCCTAATCTCGCCCAGCCCAATTACCCAAACCTGCGGCCCAACTCGCCCCCGGCCCTTTTACCTCTTCAGCCACCCCCTCCCTCACTAAAAAAAAACCTAGAAAAAAGGAACTGAACCCTAAAAAAGGGAGAGGGGGAGAAAAGCCAGCAGCCACGCCTGCCCTCACGCCACCTTCCTCGCCGAGATTCTCGCCTGAAAATCCGGTGACCCTTCCCTTACCCGGCATAACCAACGTACTGACCCCCTATCTTCTAAATGGTAACATAATCCTAACTCATATCACACCCAAATCTCACAAAATCGCATCCGAATAAACACGAAATCGCAGTAAGAATCGCACAAAAAATCAGCCAAAATCGCATCCGAATAAACACGAAATCGCAGTAAGAATCGCACAAAAAATCAGCCAAAATCGCACTATAAACCTTACCAAACTTAGAACCTAAAGTTGGACTATATAAGCGAAGCAATCCTTACATGCAAAGGGAGAGAAGGGTAAGATCGAGAAAAGAGGAGAGAAATAGAGAGCAAGAAATCAGGAGCAGCGAGCAAGGACCTGACCATTCATAGTGTCGAAAACGGGGGAAGAATAGGGCATAAGGTATCAATTATCGATGAACAAAGCATAAAAAATTTGAGCATTAACAGGGAGTAAGTAACGAATTAGAAGCCATTTCGCCCGGCCATAGCAATTGCGAACAGGTAATCATCTTCAAGTTTCACTCATTTTCTACCGCTTAATCGCACCATTCGAGTGGATCGACGGCTTGATACGCTGTCTCGGTTCGCTGCCCGGAGAAAGTAAACCCATTTTCTCTTATTTTTCTCTTGTATTTCGTGAATCTGAGTGTGTTTGATTTGTCAAGAATGGTTCAAGCATGTTTAGTTGTTTTCATGTTTATAAATATATACGCATGAGTCGGGATAAATAAAAATGTTGATAAAAAGTTGTGTGTATATGTTAATATCTGATTTTTGTTGATCAGTTGTAGCCTGAATAATATTGAAATATGTCGTCTGGCTGGGTCCCTGTGATCTAGTTCAGTAATTCCTGGATGTCTGTTAGTTGTGGCGTGACAAGGGTCTGATTTTGGATTTACTGGAAATTGTCTCGATTATATTGAACTTGCTTGGAAGTGTTATCATGTTTAATATATAGTTCGAATATGATTATATGCACAATTTATATTCTGCATATATGAAGGGCCATTACTGTTTGATTCTTGTTCAGCATGTTCGTCTAACTAGTCCTGTGTGGTAATGCTACCTGCTGAACTAACTAAATAATTATCCTTGCTTGTCTAAGTGCAAAATGCCTCCATATTGACATAAAAGTTTCCTGAGTCATCATATGCTCCTGTTTGCTGAATTACCTGGAATGGTATTTCCATTTTCTCTTTACCAAACCAGTTCATCTTCTATTAAGTCTTAATTCTTAACACAATCATGTCTTAACTCCTTAAATCATGATTGCATAGATAACAAGTATAAAGTATAATATAGGGGCAGTTTGTTCATTTATGACATGGTTTGGGCAGACATCATTAGGGATAAAGAGTTCTTAGCATTTTATGTGAAATGATGTGTGAACACTATCTATTAAGGCATATATTGTTGTCTGCTCCCAGCTTTCAAACTATTTCATGTAATTTGGTTTGTCCTGCAAATGGCTTAAATCCCTAGTGAAGTCGCCGAATCTGTGTATGAAAGCACATTTATTTTAGTATGTCTGCTTTTAGTGGTTAAGTGCATATTATATCAGAGATAGTTTTGATTCGAGTCCCTGTTGTCCAGTCCCCATGATAAATGCTCCAAGTGTTATAGGTTCTGGACCAATCTCCCTACTTCCTTGCAACTTGTTTGTGTAAAATCTGGGCAAAGTCTTGAGACTTCCTCTTTTGTTATCTTTGATTGAGAGCATGTGACCTCTGTTTGGAGTGAATAAGATTGCTAGCATGAAATCTGAAACATGATGTTTTATTTAAATGTGATACTTGGATGTCCTGAAGCATACGGCCTGATATGAAATTATAACTGGTTTGCTACCTTCTCCATCATTTAGTGGTTTGACCTATTCTTTTTTGCTGAAATTACGTGTTTGAGGGGGCCTGCTGTCTTGTCTGTTTTTTTTATAATGAGAGACCTAAAAATAGTGTAGCCTGGGCCTGTTTTTCCTTGTCCCCTGTTTATAACGAGAAGTATGGAGATTTCATGTTTCGGGCTTGCGTTATACATTCTGCTTGTTGGTTGCACTTGAAGCCTAATCCCTAATTGAACCATTTTGAGATGCCCTTTGCTTGTCTGCCACTTATCTTGGATTGCTATAATCAAATTAAATATGTTCTTAAAGTCGCACGAACGTTTATTTGCATTATTAATATAATTTGGGTGTATACTAATCATTATCTTTCTTTTCTTGTTACATGAAATGCGTTGGAGTAACGAGGAGTCTCAGACTCTTCACGAGCCACGCCGCATGATGCACACATCCGTGTCCACCGCATTCCGCCTCAGAATTCCTAAACAAAAAGGGGGACGAGACGACATTGTCGTCCTCCTTAAAGCATCATTTTGGCCTCTTAAATCTCACCCGTCCTCTGTGCATTTATTTATTCATTTGTGTAATTTTATTATTTGACTTGTAATTAATAGGATATCTAGAATAATTGGTCTTAAACATACAAGTGGGGAAGGTAATTTAAAATTCGTCGCTAACTTACTCGTCTTTTAGGATTGTCATGCATGTCTAAATTTTGCCAAAATAATCTAAACAATTTAACTTACATCATAAAACTAACGCTTTATTTCTTATTAAATCCATAACAAATTTTCTCCTAAACTCTTATCTAACATTATATAGGAGATTTATTGTGCATAATAAGAACCATCTTAAGGTCTTTTGTATATCATATTTTACGCAGGTTAAACAGGATTAATTTAGCAAGTACATATATTTAGTCCATAAATCAAGCTTGCATCATTTATACACTTTTTAGTCTTATAATTTTTTTTATCAACATACCTCCTTTTATAAAATACTTGAATCATCTTTTATATTTTCAGAACATGCATTTTCCTTAGCATAAATAATTAACCTAGGTTTGAACGGACAACCGCAAGTTAGCGGATCTTAGAGGGTGCCTAATCTCTTCCCTCTACAATAATAAAGAAACCTTGCCCAGAATCTCATTAAGTTTGGCAGACCATTTAAATGGAATTAGTGTTGACTTTAACTTAGTTGACATTTAGGTGTCCTAATTCACCCAAACTAATTAGGTGGCGACTCCTTAGCACTTTAGCAACCCTTTGCACCTTTTAGCTTTTATTTATTTTCTAACATCTTTTATCTAGAAAGAGTTAAAATAATGTTGCAGTCGAAAAAGGGTGTGACAGAAATGGCGACTCTGCTGGGGATTAAGGTTCTTAACCACAACAGACTTAGGGTTATTATTCGGCATTATTTATTTGCATTTAATTTTGTGTGCTGTATTTTGTTTTATTTATTTTAATTGCTATTTGCTTTACTGCTTTCTTTAAACTGGCATTCCGCTCATATTTCTTCCACTCTGGAAAATTCACACTATCACACACTCACGCGCTGGTGTGCTTCGCGCACCCGCAAATTTCTTCAAAATATCCAAATTTTAAGAGAGTTGGCGCCTGCGCGGAGTTAGATCGGTTCGTCTGATCAGCCGCGTAGCCTTCTCACTCGAGTTGTCCGCTCGGGAACCTTGCGTCTAGTAAAGCCAAATCTTAGACACTCAGGATAGAGCTATACCACCCTTTATTTTAAGGCATGCATGCATTTACCTTAGGTGGGTCGGTCCTTGGTATCGACACCACAATTAGGAAAACACCAAACTTGTCGACGGGTTACTCAACCCCAACGACCAACCAAGCATACTATGTGTAGCATGACAATGATAGACAAATCCAAGCCTAATCATGACATTGGAAAAGTGCACCGTCATTTGATCGCCATTTCTAACAAAAGTATTACAGTTGGACGGCTTGGACGAATCTGTCATAGCCTGCATATGTGACGTTTAGGCCTACCTCTGGCATGATAGAGGTCCCAAACATGTTAGAGCACGCGCTTGATTTGTAATTTGCTTATTATTATATATTGCCTGCAACTCTTTGTGTATTATACTAACTTGGTTTGCTTCACTTGTTAGAGGGTTATTTTGTATAGCTTATCCCCAAAAGGTTGATTCGCGTTGACTAGTAGGAGCACAATCATCCAATAAATGACTAATCCGGAGGCACCAGAACGAAACAACTTAGGACTCGTCCCCGTTCCTGTAGAGGATGCAGAGGCGTTAGAAAGGAGAAACACCAATGATCAACACCTCGCCAAATTATTACTGCAAATGGAAATCATGCAAACCGAAATAGAAAGGCTTTGAAATATCCCAAACCTGTCTATTAGCTTGAATGCACCACTCCCGGAGCAAAGGACAAATGCAATCGTATCACAGGCCCTTGAGCCTCCACTTCCCCAAAGCTCCCCGCAAAGGCCGCAACATACCAGCTCACACCAAAATGTCACTCGCCCGGTCAATTTGCAAGCCGACCTCCAAAATTATCTGTTTACTACATACATATCTCAACCTCCACCTACTTATATCTCCCCCACTCAGTCCAAATTGCCAAGCCACCCAATACGAGCAGAGGAGACGCATCACTAGTCCTAACAAACAATATGGGGGATTAGCACATCCGACCGAAAGCCAACCATTTATTATGCATGCATCCTCTCAAGAGACATATCAATACAAGGAAGTGGAGCGACAGACTCGAGCTAGAGCTGATGAAAATGTGGCAAAAGAAATCCGTAGCTTGAAAGAGGAATTCAAAAGCATTCAAATGAACAAGGGGGAGGAAGGTTTAGAATATGAAAACTTATGTATGCACCCCGACGTCGAATTACCTGTGGGGTACAAGGTGCCCAAATTTGACATGTTCGATGGAAAGGGGAATCCTCGAGCTCATCTAAGGTCATATTGCGATAAATTGATTGGAGTTGGGAAAAATCAAGCAATCATCATGAAACTATTCATCAGGAGTCTAACCGGCGAGGCGCTGGACTGGTACACATGCCAAGACCCTCGAAAATGGGACGGTTGGAATGCCATGGCACAATATTTCATGGATAGATTCAGATTCAACACTAACACTGTCCCGGATAGATTTTATCTTATGAAACTTGAAAAGAAATCCACAGAAACTTTCAGGGAATACGCCCTGAGGTGGCGGTCAGAAGCAGCAAATGTCCAACCTCCAATGGCAGAGAGCGAAATGACCACCTTGTTCATGCAGTCGTTAAAAGACGCGGCGTATTATGAAAGGATGATCAGTGTAATTGGGTGAAGTTTTGCAGAAGTCGTAAGAATGGGCGACTTCGTGGAAGAAGGCATTAAAACGGGCAGGATTACAAACCTGACAGCCCTGCAAACAACTAGCAGATCAGTGCAGTCAGATTCCATCGGAGGTACCTCACAGAGGAAAAGAGATGCATTACCCTCTATCATGGTCATTCAGGAATATAGGCCAGAACAACTTCCAGTGTTTCAAAGCTCACCGCCTTCTTACTATAACCAAAACGCTCAAAATCCACAGTCATATTATCAGCACTGCGCTACCCCATATCCTGTTTACCATACCCAACCAGGATACCCAAAATACTCACCACAATCACGAACCCGCACACCAAACGGACCCAAACCCCGCATAAATGCTGAGAGAAAGCCAACCAGAACCTATACACATTTAGCCGAACCCATAACCCAAGTGTATGAGAAGCTGAAAGCCGTAGGAATACTCCAGCCAATTCCCAAAAATACCCCCAGGCCTACTTCCCGAGGGCACGATAAAACCAAACATTGTGCATACCACTCCGGTGTCGAGGGGCACGACATCGAAAATTGCTATACACTCAAGGACAAAATAGAGGAGTTAATCGAAGAGGGAGTCATTCAACTGAAAGATGCTTCTCTCAAGATAAACAATAACCTTCTTCCCGGTTATGAAGATGCCCATGTGAGCATGATAGCTAAAGATGAAGAAGACAGTCTGGAATGGACTATTACGCCAGCCCGAAAAGGGAAGAAAGTTGAATCATCGATCAACCGCCAGAGAAAAGGAGGTGCTCATTGCCGCAAATTGTTTAACTGATGAATAAGTCATTTGTTTAGTTGTGTGCTGCAAGGGATGATCCTGCTGAAGACTCAGCCATTGAAGACTCAGAGCAAGAAGACAAGTGGACTCATGCCCCTGCCTTGGCCCGTCGAGTCCTGAATAGTTAGTTTAATATATTTTTCCCTTTATATGTAATAAAATGGAACTACGTTTGACCTGATTCCCTTGGAGGATACGTAGGCGGCCGTTTCGGCTTCGGTCCCACCTTTAGAAATTTTAATTTCACCCAATTTCGCTTGTAATGAACTACGTCATGACCTGATTCCCTCATGGGGATACGTAGGCGGCCTAAATCGGCTTTGGTCACACCATCTGGAAACCTTCCCTTATTTTGAAAATAACGAAAATACATATATTATACAAGCAACCCCATTGAAGACCCACTTTAGGCCAAACGCCCTTTGCATATTCAAAACTGGGACAAGGTAGGAAACCAGGCAAGGGTTATGAGTCCAAACAAGTCAGACGTCCGAGCATCAAGAGTCGAAACTACAAAGTCAACGCGAATCAATCGCCCCCCCATCAAACTCACAAATTTTCTTTGAGCGCACGTCCTTCATATTAGCAGAAGATACAACAAAAGTTCTTCATAATAGAAGAAGCAGAAAATACAACAAAAATTCTTCATATTAGCAGAAGATACAACAAAGGTTCTTCATCTTAGTAGAAGCGAAAAATACAACAAAAGTTATTCATATTAGCAGAAGCAGCAGAAGCAGACAAACATCAACAATCAAAGTTCAAATCCCGCAACAAAGTCTAGCACATCAGCTCGGGCATAGAGTCAAATTGAAATCCATGCAGTGCACAAACGCACAACAAATACATTATGACAATTCATACGGTTCACAAAGGCATTACAACAACATCTCAGCAGTTGCAACATTTAGCATGTCCGCTCAAGGACAACATCTCGGCATTCACAACACCCCACATATCATGGACGACTTCTCTACTCACAGAATTGCATTTCTCATATATTTATCATTTTGTTTTAATAGTTATACACTATTTTTTTCTCAAGCTTAGCTTGCAGGAGCATTTAATCTACAGGAGCAGCACAACATGACCAGGCAATGACGTCCAGAAAATTACGTCATCAGCACAACGCGTCCAGACAACGACACCATCAATCATATCTTCATCACATTACACAAAATCACATTCAAGCTCTACCATTTTTGTCTTAAAATTTACGCACTAATTTTTCTTAAGCTTTAGCCTACAGGGTCCTTAATTTACAGGAACAGTTTCAGCATGTCTGGGCATGGATGACATCAGCAATCACAACATTCAGCAAATATTCGCAGCATCCATCAAATCCGTGCAGAGGCTAAATCAGCAGTCGCAACATCCAGCAAGTCTACGCAATGACGACATCAGCATTCGCAGCATCCAGCAAGTCCGTACAGAGACGACATCAGCATTCGCAGCGTCCTACATATCATACAGGGACGATATCTCTACTCACAAATTTTTATTTTTTCATATATTCATTATTTTGATTTAACCGCTATGCACATTTTCACAAAGTTTTAGCATGCAGGAACATTAATTCGCGAGAATAGTAGCATCAACACAATGACGTCGTCATCAATATCGTGTCCGAAACGACGTCAAGTCCGAAAACGACGCCCAAGTCCGAAAACGACGCCACGTCTGAAAATGACGCCGAGTTCGAAAATGACGCCGAGTCCGAAAATGACGTCGAGTCCGAAAATGACGTCGAGTCTGAAAACGACGTCGAGTCCGAAAACGACGTCGAGTCCGAAAACGACGCCGAGTCCGAAAACGACGCCGAGTTCGAAAATGACGCCGAGTCCGAAAACGACGCCGAGTCCGAAAGCGACGCCGAGTCCGAATGCGACGTCGAGTCCGAATGCGACGTCGAGTCCGAATACGACGCCGAGCCCGAAAACGACGCCGAGTCTGAAAATGACTCCGAGTCCGAAAATGACGTCAACGACGCCAATTTCGAAACGACTCCAAGTCCGAAAACGATGTCAACGACGCCAATTCCGAAACGACTCCAAGTCCGAAAACGATGCTGAGTCCAAATGACGCCCGGTCCGAAAAAACACCCGTACGAAAACAACGCCACGTCCAAAGACGACGACATCACCATATCACATCTACGCAAGGACGATTTCTCTAATCTCAAAATTGCATTTCTCATATATTCGTGCCTTTTTATTTTGTCTTAGCAGTTACGCACTAACTTTGTCTTGAGCTTTAGTCTACAGAACTTCAATCTAAAGAGGCAGTTGCAGCAAGGACAACATATTCGCATTCACAATCGCAACGTCCGTGCAAGGACGAAAGTCACAGCAGTTGCAGCATCACATCAACACAACCGACATCATATTTTACAGGATAGAATTTCTACTCACACACTTACATTGCCTATAAATTCATGTGTTATCATTTTGCCGCAACAGTTATGCACTAATCGTTTGCTTAAGTCTTAGCATGCAGGAGTAGGAGCACACCGTGGATTTTCTCTTACAGCGAACCGGGGCAATTTGTTGGGGGCCAACCTTCCCAGCAAATGCCAGAAGCGGCCTCGAGCGTCGGTCCACTCATTCCACATCACCAATAAGCCCAACATTTTCATAAGTCAATACCGGTACACTCCTAAGTTCAAGTAAGTTTATTTTTATTTTACATCACATCAACCCAATGTCGTCATAACTCGACACTGGGACAAATTTTGAATCCGCGTTAGCCCGCCTTGGTGTTTGACCACGGTAGCCCAGTGTCGTCATAACTCGACACTGGGACAAATTTTGGGTCCGCGTCAGCCGACCTTGTTGCTTGACCATGGCAGCCCAATGTCGTCATAACTCGACACTGGGACAAATTTGAATTTTGCGTCAGCCCTGCCTTAATTGCCCAACATTCTTCTTAATTCTGAGGATCGAGACAAAATTGGCTATAAGTCAACGTCTTTGTCCGAAGACTCTTCCATCATCTCCACACAAAGAGGGACAAGTTGTTGACACCCAATTTTGACCCTCCCGTCCAGTCCTTAACTATAAAATTACACTAATTTTTAAAAAATATTTTTTTAATAATAAAATGCAACAATAAAAACATTAATACAGGCATAAATAAGCGATTAATAACAACACTGCGTTTTTACGTAGAGT
The DNA here is from genome assembly GCA_029844215.1 of Przewalskia tangutica. Classification (NCBI taxonomy): domain Eukaryota; kingdom Viridiplantae; phylum Streptophyta; class Magnoliopsida; order Solanales; family Solanaceae; genus Przewalskia; species Przewalskia tangutica. Next base: position 38,509,971 of record CM056740.1, on the reverse strand, counting down.
ATTAAGCACACCTTGAGTCTCACGTCCGCATTCATCATTTTAAACAAGCAATTTCATTAATATTATTTGCAATTTAAATTAATTTTAATCTAATGCATGCGTTTTAATAATAGCGTCGCATTTATAAAAGTATTAAGCAGTCCTTAAATATCATATCTGCATTTAGAATTTAAATAATTTAATCTAAACCCCACTTAATTTAATTTAACATCGCAAAATACGCATAATAAATAAGATTTTAATAACGGCATCGCATTATAAAATATTAAGCACTAATTAAATAGCACGCCTGCATTTATTATTGTAATAATAAAAATCCAAGCTAAAACTAATAAAACACCTAGGGTTGTATTTAAATAATTTAATTTACCACTAATTAAATAATACACCTAATACCTAAACTCTACCCAACCCAAAACTAATACCCAATTAATTTAGCCCACAAACCCCTAATCTCGCCCAGCCCAATTACCCAAACCCGCGGCCCAACTCGCCCCCGACCCTTTTACCTCTTCAGCCTATTTTTATATCACCCCCTCCCTCACTAAAAAAAATAGAAAAAAAGGAACTAAACCCTAAAAAGGGAGAGGGGGAGAAAAGGCAGCAGCCACGCCTGCCCTCACGCCACCTTCCTCGCCGAGATTCTCGCCTGAGAATCCGGTGACCCTTCCCTTACCCGGCATAACCAACGTACTCACCCACCCATATTCTAAAAGGTAACATAATCCTAACCCATATCACACTCAAATCTCACAAAAACGCATCCGAATAAACACGAAATCGCAGAAAGAATTGCACAAAAAATCAGCCAAAATCGCACTATAAACCTTACCAAACTTAGAACCTAAAGTTGGACTATATAAGCGAATCAATCCTTACATGCAAAGGGAGAGAAGGGGAAGATCGAGAAAAGATGAGAGAAATAGAGAGCAAGAAATCAGGAGCAGCGAGCAAGGACCTGACCTTTCATAGTGTCGAAAACGGGGGAAGAATAGGGCAGAAGGTATCGATTATCGATGAACAAAGCATAAAAAATTTGAGCATTAACAGGGAGTAAGTGACGAATTAGAATCCCTTTCGCCCGGCCATAGCAATTGCGAACAGGTAATCGTCTTCAAGTTTCACTCCTTTTCTACCGCATAATCGCACCCTACGAGTGGATCGACGACTTGATACGCTGTCTCGGTTCGCTGCCCGGAGAAGGGAAACCCATTTTCTCTCATTTTTCTCTTGTATTTCGTGAATCTGAGTGTGTTTGATTTGTCAATAATGGTTCAAGCATGTTTAGTTGTTTTCCTGTTTATAAATATATACGCATGAGTCGGGATAAATAAAAATGTTGATAAAAAGTTTTGTGTATATGTTAATCTCTGATTTTTGTTGATCAGTTGTAGCCTGAATAATATTGAAATATGTCGTCTGGCTGGGTCCCTGTGATCTAGTTCAGTAATTCCTGGATGTCTGTTAGTTGTGGCGTGACAAGGGTCTGATTTTGGATTTACTGGAAATTGTCTCGATTATATTGAACTTGCTTGGAAGTGTTATCATGTTTAATATATAGTTCGAATATGATTATATGCTCAATTTATATTCTGCATATATGAAGGGCCATTACTGTTTGATTCTTGTTCAGCATGTTCGTCTAACTAGTCATGTGTGGTAATGCTACCTGCTGAACTAACTAAATAATTATCCTTGCTTGTCTAAGTGCAAAATGCCTCCATATTGACATAAAAGTTTCCTGAGTCATCATATGCTCCTGTTTGCTGAATTACCTGGAATGGTATTTCCATTTTCTCTTTACCAAACCAGTTCATCTTCTATTAAGTCTTAATTCTTAACACAATCATGTCTTAACTCCTTAAATCATGATTGCATAGATAACAAGTATAAAGTATAATATAGGGGAAGTTTGTTCATTTATGACATGGTTTGGGAAGACATCATTAGGGATAAAGAGTTCTTAGCATTTTATGTGAAATGATGTGTGAACACTATCTATTACGGCATATATTGTTGTCTGCTCCCAGCTTTCAAACTATTTCATGTAATTTGGTTTGTCCTGCAAATGGCTTAAATCCCCAGTGAAGTCGCCGAATCTATGTACGAAAGCACATTTATTTTAGTATGTCTGCTTTTAGTGGTTAAGTGCATATTATATCAGAGATAGTGTTTGAGGGGGGCTGTTGTCTTGTCTGTTTTTTTTTTATAACGAGAGACCTAAAAATAGTGTAGCCTGGGCCTGTTTTTCCTTGTCCCCTGTTTATAACGAGAAGTATGGAGATTTCATGTTTCGGGCCTGCGTTATACATTCTGCTTGTTGGTTGCACTTGAAGCCTAATCCCTAATTGAACCATTTTGAGATGCCCTTTGCTTGTCTTCCACTTATCTTGGATTGCTATAATCAAATTAAATATGTTCTTAAAGTCGCACGAACATTTATTTGCATTATTAATATAATTTGGGTGTATACTAATCATTATCTTTCTTTTCTTGTTACATGAAATGCGTTGGAGTAACGAGGAGTCTCAGACTCTTCACGAGCCACGCCGCATGATGCACACATCCGTGTCCACCGCATTCCGCCTCAGAATTCCTAAACAAAAAGGGGGACGAGACGACATTGTCGTCCTTCTTAAAGCATCCTTTTGGCCTCTTAAATCTCACCCGTCCTCTGTGCATTTATTTATTCATTTGTGTAATTTTATTATTTGACTTGTAATTAATAGGATATCTAGAATAATTGGTCTTAAACATACAAGTGGGGAAGGTAATTTAAAATTCGTCGCTAACTTACTCGTCTTTTAGGATTGTCATGCATGTCTAAATTTTGCCAAAATAATCTAAACAATTTAACTTACATCATAAAACTAACGCTTTATTTCTTATTAAATCCATAACAAATTTTCTCCTAAACTCTTATCAAACATTATATAGGAGATTTATTGTGCATAATAAGAACCATCTTAAGCTCTTTTGTATATCATATTTTACGCAGGTTAAACATGATTAATTTAGCAAGTACATATATTTAGTCCATAAATCAAGCTTGCATCATTTATACACTTTTTAGTCTTATAATTTTTTTTATCAACATACCTCCTTTTATAAAATACTTGAATCATCTTTTATATTTTCAGAACATGCATTTTCCTTAGCATAAATAATTAACCTAGGTTTGAACGGACAACCGCAAGTTAGCGGATCTTAGAGGGTGCCTAATCTCTTCCCTCTACAATAATAAAGAAACCTTGCCCAGAATCTCATTAAGTTTGGCAGACCATTTAAATGGAATTCGTGTTGACTTTAACTTAGTTGACATTTATGTGTCTTAATTCACCCAAACTAATTAGGTGGCGACTCCTTAGCACTTTAGCAACCCTTTGCACCTTTTAGCTTTTATTTATTTTCTAACATCTTTTATCTAGCAGGAGTTAAAATAATGTCGCGGTCGAAAAAAGGGCGTGACAACCATGTCAAATTTCAAGTTTTGAGGCATCTACAAAATAAAACACAGTTAGTCCCCAAGAGCAATGGTTAATCACATAAAGCACATAAATGCTTTCACGTAGCAAGTAGTTGGATGCAGTGTCTTCGAGTCGGAGACCGTTAGGACACGAGGGAGTCAGCCTGTCAAGTCTAGGTATGTTTGAGATACCCGAATCTGTCTAACTTAGTATGTGTTAATTCAAGGGATTTGGCTATGTTCTATCCTAGTTGTACTAGAGTGATTTAGCAAATGACATAGCGATCCGAGCGGACAACTCTGGGTGAATCGTTGTTGACTGTTGAAACGATCGTGTACCAACTTCTTCTTCAACATGTTCCAAAGAACTGTTTTTTGGTTATATACTGAAGGGTGACTGTGAAATTCGCATAATCACCTTTGTGCATAGATGCAAGTGTGTGTGCAAGTTATTTGGCAGAAGATGAATGCATGAATGATAGCTATAAATGCAGTATTTAAACACACAAGCAATTGATATGATATTCAAAAAGCATGTTGTATTGAAACCCTTATAGTTAGAACCTAGGTGATATCCCCAGCAGAGTCGTCATCTGTTACGGTTTGCTTTTTATACGGGTTAGGTATATAGATCTACTAAGAATTTGGATGGTGCTAATGTGTTTTAGATTTGTCGCCTAATTTATAGGTAAATTAGGAAAATTAGTGTGAATGGTTTATTCAAATTTCTTTGAAAAGCTATCTAAACCATATCGAGGTAAGGGTTCTGGAGATCCCCGGGGAAGGTATTAGCACCCCGGTATTAAGGATCCGAGAATACAGTTGACCTACGGGTTCTATAGCATGCTTTTGAAAATGATTAAATTGCTTAAGGTTTAAAATTCGCAAAAACTTGTCACTTAATTTAATTAAAACTCAAGGTTTTAATTTAAAACAAAGAGTCGAAATTTCTGCCAAAAATAGTATGCACGAGATGTTTAATCAATTCAATTTTCGACTAAGAAAACTCAAATGTGAATTTGAGTTGAACTCCACATTTAGTCCAACCATATTTGTATTTGTACACTTGCATCTTTTTTTGAAAATTCCCTTTTATTTCAAAACTCATAAGTGGTATAGTTCCATTTGAAAAGATGAATAAAGTTTTTGAAAGGAGAGATAGTAAAATGGTTTTTCTTTTTTATTCTTTAGCATGCTACATTTGTCCAAGTGAAAACCATATTCAAACTCTCCACAACCCTCAACTTAATTCAAGTCCAAACTAGATTTTATTTGTCAAAAAATCTCTAATCCTATTTGGGCTTAGCCCAGACTATAATCTAAGCAAAATGTTTACTTTTAGACCCAATTTTAGTTTAGCAGTCCAACAATCCATTTGTTCTAATAATGTCACTCAGGCCCGATGTTTGAGTCATATCAGCCAAAATTCAGTTTATCTCTAGCTTTAAATCACTCAGGCCATTATCGAGGTCCTCAAATTAGCCATTTCAAATTCAGAACTTTAAGCCCAAAGTCCAAATTCACAACAAGCTCGCATAAAGTAGTTCCTCTTTCGATTAAACTAAAATTAGAAATTCATATGCTTAAAGTTCAAAACTCCATATGAGAATTCAGGCAAGGAATGAAGCTAATCCATACATAAGTCTCAAGACATCCTGTCCGTCAAAAATCGTATGAAAATCTACTCCATAATAGTAGCAATAAGAAATAGGAAGGAAGAAAGGAAACTAGAATTCATTACAATCACTTTCGATCCAAATTTCCATATTGACTCGATGGAAGGAAGTGTGAAAATAGCGAATACCCATGCTTCCCAAGAATTTTTTCCTCAAAAATCCAAGATACCCTAATTTAGATGACTCGAAATGATATACAACTCCAAGGGTAAGTTCGTAAAATATCAAAATTAACCTGACAAAAAATCCCCGTGTGTGGTGTTGCACGATCGCGCAACTGACAAGTGCTTCGCACAACTGTTGGAAATTTTTTCCACTTCACTACCTCCCTTGCGCGAAGTGGGGCACGAAGAGAGGCCCTCGTGTGCGACCACGCACAGCTCTCAGACCTGGTTCCTCTTTTTTCTTCTTTGTTTCATATGTTTTGTTCTTCAAGTTCAACTTGTATTCACCTAGACACAAAACGAAATTCATTAGCAATATTCACAAGTGGAATCTCTAATTTCACATAAAAGCGACATCAAATAAGCTCCTACAAATAGAAAAATATTTAGCCATCAACCACACAAATATCTTTGACTTATTTTAGACCACAAGATTCAAAAATCTTACTTTATTTCTTAAACTTTGTGCCTGGTCAATTTACATCATATAAATTGAGACGGATGGAGTACTATACCATGCCACTATGTACTTTTTGCTTTGAGTTCAACAATTCTCCTTCCACTGTAATATAAAGTAGGAAATATATTACTCCTCTAGTTTCATATTAAGTGTCACCTTAGCCAAAATATATTGTCCCATAATAAGTGTTATTTTAGGAAACCAAGATGTAAATTGACTAGTTTTTTCCAATTCTACCCTGGGACAAAAACTGACAAGTTAAAGTAACATTTAAATGATGATTGAAAAAGTCACATAGTAACTTGATATTATGGGTTTCTCAATATCAAAAGATTTACTACTTGTGCATGCTCTAATAAAGAGGAAAATTAATTTAATTTTTATTATATATGAGTAATTTGGTAAACTTCGCATTGCATTATTGTTTTCTTAATATGCGTGACTAAAATAGTACTTATTATGGGACAGAGGAAGTACCCTTAAAAAGGTTAGAAATAGAGGAGAATAATATGTGAGAACAAAGTGTAAAAATAAAGGAAATGAGAATATAACAACAACAACTAGTATGTTAGAAATCTGAAAATGATCAAATAAGACGGCTTGCTAAGTCGACCAAATTCTTGATCTATCCTTAAGATAATATTACCCCGTATATCCTTTCAACGGTTGTAATGGCAACTTATCTCCCAAGATAAAACAACAATCAAACAAATGAGCAAAGAGAACTCAAGTGTTTGCTTAGGAAGAAAGATCTTTGAGTGTTTTGTGATTGCAAGAGAGTAAGACAACTTTAGAGAATTGCTCAGTGAATGTGTTTTGCAATTGTGCCAAAGGCATCAATTTATAAGTAGATGAATTTGTCTTCTCAATTAACCAAATGAATGACCATCAATGCCAAGTAATGACCATTGATATTGAGGTTAATTCAGCCTAGTAATGACTGAAATCAATAGCCAAATAATGGAGATTAATTTCTCCAAAGTCATCTCAAGAATCGGCCTTAATTCGCCTCCAACGTTACTGAAAAACGTCGAAGCACCGCAGTCTCTCGGGAGGGCACCGCGGTGCCTAAATTCCAGTAAGTCACTGGAACCAGAAAACCGAATTTGCACCATGGTCCTAGGTGGAGGCACCGCGGTGCCTCTCCGTATTTCCATGGCGATTTCTGATTCGTTTCATCTCTTACACATTTCTTCCTTTCATTTACCAACGTGAAATCATTTGTCATTTGGTCAATAACCGTCTATTCTCTTACGTCTCAAACAATTCGTATACGTACCAATATCTCTTTCATTTAAGAAAATTACGATATTTGGCACTTTATGTGCATGTGTGTGAAAACCATGTTTCCGACGTGCGGGGACCTAATTGTTCGAGTCATAATTAATAGGATTAATTTATTTCACATTTAGTAAATTTCCAACAATCCCCTCTTGGAAAATATTTTGGCGCACACGTATAATGACATTCGTGCAATCACTCGGCGGATCGATGTTGCATCTGGAGAGGTAGTCGGAGCTTTGAACCTTCCATAGTACAATACCATCAGACATATTTATTGCGCGGTGAACGCGATGTCTTGAACCATCAGTGTTTAGTATATGTCAAGACAATGGTACCAACCCAACACCTTTCCTACTCAATCTTTCTAATGTTTTGTCCGTCGTGGGTCGTGGACACCCTTGGATTCTTAAGTGCGTTCATTTAAGGCGGTCTGTCCACGCACTTAAATAGGTGGTCTCCTACAAGGTATCCTGTAATACCCCGCTACACGAGCGTTAGGAACTATTAAAAATTTCCCTAACCTAACCTCAACTATTGAGGATCACTAAAGGTTTGGAAATTTATCTTTTACCCCTCTTACAGGTAGCACTTTTTGTCTATCACGGGAACGGCCTTGGATTATGTTTTTTAGAAAGACACATATGCACACACTTTAACACAAGTGCACGTTGTCGACTCAAGTAATATAGTCTAGGTAAGACCGAATATCGTCCTCAAGGATTGGTTTTCAAGTACCGATTATCTATCCTATGGTATCTATTTGGTTAACGTAATTGAATTGGAATTCTAACTAATAATGCAGAAAATAAACTAATTATAAAAATACTTTGAATTAAATCAGTTATGATGGATAATTAGGGCTTCCAAGATCATCAACTATCCACTCTATCCAATTCTTAATACAATTAGATTGACTTCTTCTTCTACGTTAAGATAGCAGGTTTACTAATCCGTTTTATACTCCCGTTAAGGCTATATAAACACTCAACCCCAGTAGCGCTCCTTTCTACCTTTCGGTGATAAGGATGACTCTATAGGAGGATTAAGAACAAAAACTTTGTTAATCGTCACGCACCTTGCGTGAAATTAGGTATTTAAACCCATATTAACGCTACACAAGTAATTGAGGTATTTTCATCCCCAATCCGACCTATGTCTACCCAACTTACATCATAGTCACAACCTCCTCCTTTCGAAGTTTGATTAGAAATCATATAAATAATGATAATTAGTGATCAATTAATTACCAAACATTCAAAACAATTATTGGGTAAATCTTAAATAAGTGAAGAAGAAATCAACTAATATATTAATTCATGAATAGAGTTTCAAGTGAATCACAAGGAAATCCCTAATAAAGTAATTAGCTCCTAGCCATTGTCACGCTAAGAACTAATACAATCTCCATACATGAACTGAAATAAATAAAGCAAAAAGAAAGAAGAGAAAATACTCAAGAACGAGTCTCCAAGCCTTCTAGCATCCAAGGGTTGTGTTGTGGAATATTTACAAGATGGATTGGTGGAAGGATGGATGTAGAATGGTGAATGGTGGAATGAAGAATGAATTCTTCTAATGATGTAGAGACTATTTATAGACCAAGAATCCTTTTGGTGAAGGGTTAAAGATTATGTAGGTAGGAAAAGTTATTAGAATCCTTTTAGGTAAGAGTTTTAAGGTAGGAAAAGTTATCCCTTTAGGTAGGAAAAGTTATCCCTTTAGGTAGGAAAAATAATCCCTTTAGGACTCTGAAAAATGTCAAATTCGGCCCAGAACTTTATAAATCCCGCGTCGGCGCCGCGACCCTGCAGACTGGCGCCGCGGCGCCTAAAAATCAGCAACTCTCGGGACTTTCAGCACATTGGGCGCCACGGCGCTGCTGCCAGGCGCCGCGGCTCCGGTGACGTTTTTCTGGCGGATTCCGTTTCGTCGTCCTTTTTTCGTCCGGACTTCGTCTGATCTCCTCTATAATTTCCGGAACTTCTTAGACTTCATTTCTTGGCTCTTTTAGTGTGCAATTCCATTTCATTTATGCTCATTTCATCTCCTTTTCGCCATTTCTCCATTTTTGACCGCTGTGACACAAAAGAAAGGAAAATGACCCTAATACTGTACTAAACATAAATGAAGTGAGTAAAATACTAACTAAAAATGACTCAAAAAAGTGTATATAAAATACACCGATCAAATACCCCCAAACTTAACCTTTGCTCGCCCTCGAGCAAAGATCAAAAATATAAACAAAGACGTGAAGGAAAAGAAAATAAAATGACTCAAAGACATTGATCAAATTGCTGTATAATTGTCACTTAGAAAAGCATGAAGGTTAGCAGGATAATATGTAGGAACATATAGCATGGATTTTTAGCATTCTAAACACTCAAGTCAGATATTTCGCAAATTCAATTTAATCATACTCAATGGAAGTAAGAATACCTAACTGTGCATGTTAATTTCAAAATCCTATGGCATGTTTACTTGCTATTCTCCACTAATCATGGATACACATATTAGAGATCTTCAGGGCTTTTCATGGTTGTAATGTAGGCTTAGGCAGGGGTAGGTAAAAATAGGCATTTGGGCTCAATTTACGTACCATAAGCTCTTTTTCTTTCAACTCTTCCCTTTTCTTTTGATTATCTTTTTCACTTCATACCTATCTTTCCCCTCTTTTGTTTTGAGAGAATGAGGTGTATGATGAATAGCAGGCACCCCCAAACTTAGGTTTTTGCCTATTTATTATTACTTTTTCATTGGGGTGCATAAAAATTGTTTACTCTCTTTTTTTGTCTCTTTTTCAACACTTTATATTCCAAACATCTCAATTTTTCACTTATGGCACAAGTATGGAATTATAGGGTGTCAAAGAAATGTCTTATTTTTAGGCTCAAAGGGGCTGACTAGGGATATAATTTGACTGTCAGGGATAGGCAAAGAATGGTAAGAAAGGGCTAACAAAGAAATGTCTGAGTTATCTCCCTAACATGCATATCCTAACTATTTCGCCTCAAATAGCAAGCAAGCAGACACATAGGTTTAATCACTAACAATGCATAAATCAAGCAAGATACCCCAAATAGTTCGATTTCATGAATTTTTGGCATATCTATCCTAAGTGTTCAGATGGTTGCTTCTAATTCCATTACATTATTCCACTTTACTTCATTAGGCGTTTCAAGTAACTACAACATGCATGATCATAAAAAAAATTATGACTAAAAAATGACTCAAAATTACTCAAAAATACACAAAACAATTCAAAAAGACTCAAAAAACAATAAAACATCCCCCCAAACTTAAATCACACATTGTCCCCAATGTGTGCATGACTCAAAAAAAATATGAACAACTTACTGACACAACACAAATGGTCATAACTGAGGTCTAGGAGGAAAATTCGAATTTGCACTAACTGGTTTCGGAAGTTACGCGCCGTGGCTCGAGATTCAGCGCTGGCCTGCTAAGATCTTGTGACTCTCTGGTTCAGCCACGCGCGCTGCTTCGGCACCTGGCGCTGACGACGGCTTTTCCTTCTTTTTTTTCCAGCGTTTTTGCTCATTTTTCCTGCTTTAGCTTTCACCCACCTCACATCCAACAACACAAAACAAGAACCCAAGACCGTGAGATCGTTTCAAGACAAAATAAAATAAACTAAAGACAGAAATTAAAATAACATAATTAAAAACATTGGGTTGCCTCCCAACAAGCGCTGTCTTTAACGTCTTTTAGCCGGACGCAATTAACCTTTACGAGTGCCCATTGGATCCTTCTGCGAACTGCTTGCAATCCGCAGAGTTATTGTTGCAGGTCTCACTTTTCCTACAACCATCTGTTCAAACAAGGGCCTCAAACATAAAATTATCCCCCAAGTACACAAGACAAGCTTGTCTTTTAGGCTCTCTATAATGTAGGGATCAGTGAATCTTCCTACATCTCTCAACTCTAGGGGTTGCCCTTGATGGTATGGACTTTCTTTTTGGGGGTCAACATTGACAGCTGGTGGTGTTTCTTCTGCAATAGGTACAAGAAAAAGATTTTCCAAGGAATCCAAAAAGATGAATGATTGGATCTCAGTAACTTTTTCCTTCTCTACACCAATTATCTCGCCAGATTCCTCAACAGCTGGGTGTGGTTCAGGATCTTCTATTTGCTTACCACCTCCCATAATGATGTCGCTAGGCAGATTTGCTTGAGTTGTATTGCTCATCTCATCCATCAATTGCCCTATTTGTGTCTCCAACTTTCTGAGGGACTCCCTTGTCTCAGCCATAAACTGAGTCTGGCACTTGGCGAACATAAGTATGCCTGCCTGCAACTCATTTCGATCTTCCTCTGAAATCTGTGGGTTAAGCTGCTGTTGATGACTCTACTGTCTCTGATAGTAGTACTCCATGTGTCCTGATTTTATTATTATATAATTTATTTATTTTCATTTTTTCCCGAATTTAACCTGCAAAATAAGAAAAACAATAAAAGGTGATAAAAAGATGCTCGCAGAACAAGTTAGAAACTTGTTCTTGGAGCAACCAAATTAGAAATAAGAATAGATAAATCGATATTGAAAGTAAGCCAATCCCCGGCAGCGGCGCCAAAAACTTGATGCGCGATTTAATGCACACACTTTAACGCAAGTGCACGTTGTCGACTCAAGTAATATAGTCTAGGTAAGACCGAATATCGTCCTCAAGGATTGGTTTTCAAGTACCGATTATCTATCCTATGGTATCTATTTGGTTAACGTAATTGAATTGGAATTCTAATTAATAATGCAGAAAATAAACTAATTATAAAAATACTTTGAATTAAATCAGTTATGATGGATAATTAGGGCTTCCAAGATCATCAACTATCCACTCTATCCAATTCTTAATACAATTAGATTGACTTCTTCTTCTACGTTAAGATAGCAGGTTTACTAATCCGTTTTATACTCCCGTTAAGGCTATATAAACACTCAACCCCAGTAGCGCTCCTTTCTACCTTTCGGTGATAAGTGAAGAAGAAATCAACTAATATATTAATTCATGAATAGAGTTTCAAGTGAATCACAAGGAAATTCCTAATAAAGTAATTAGCTCCTAGTCATTGTCACGCTAAGAACTAATACAATCTCCATACATGAACTGAAATAAATAAAGCAAAAAGAAAGAAGAGAAAATACTCAAGAACGAGTCTCCAAGCCTTCTAGCATCCAAGGGTTGTGTTGTGGAATATCTACAAGATGAATTGGTGGAAGGATGGATGTAGAATGGTGAATAGTGGAATGGAGAATGAATTCTTGTAATGATGTAGAGACTATTTATAGACCAAGAATCCTTTTGGTGAAGGGTTAAGGATTATGTAGGTAGGAAAAGTTATTAGAATCCTTTTAGGTAAGGGTTTTAAGGTAGGAAAAGTTATCCCTTTAGGTAGGAAAAGTTATCCCTTTAGGTAGGAAAAGTAATCCCTTTAGGACTCTGAAAAATGTCAAATTCGGCCCAGAACTTTATAAATCCCGCGTCGGCGCCGCGGCGCCTAAAAATCATCAACTCTCGGGACTTTCAGCACATTGGGAGCCGCGACGCTTCTGCCAGGCGCCGCGGCTCCGGTGATGTTTTTCTCGTGATTCCGCTTGCCGCCCTTTTTTCGTCCGACTGGCCCGATCTCCTCTATAATTTCCGGAACTTCTTAGACTTCATTTCTTGGCTCTTTTAGTGTGCAATTCCATTTCATTTATGCTCATTTCATTTATGCTCATTTCATCTCCTTTTCGCCATTTCTCCATTTTTGACCGTTGTGACACAAAAGAAAGGAAAACGACCCTAATACTGTACTAAACATAAATGAAATGAGTAAAATACTAACTAAAAATGACTCAAAAAAGTGTATATAAAATACACCGATCAGCGGTCTGTCCTCGCACTTAAATAGGTGGTCTCCTACAAGGTATCCTGTAATACCCCGCTACACGAGCGTTAGGAACCATTAAAAATTTCCATAACCTAACCTCAACTATTGAGGATCACTAAAGGTTTGGAAATTTATCTTTTACCCCTCTTACAGGTAGCACTTTTTGTCTATCACGGGAACGACCTTGGATTATGTTTTTTAGAAAGACACATTATCCGAAGTGCTCTTGCTTCCACCGAAGCGTTCACGGAACCTTTACAGTTTAGTTTTCTCATTGAACCTTATTCCTGGGATCTCCAGTCTGTAAGGTTGGGTGTCCACTATATCGGTTCTTATTGTTTGAGTTTTAAGCCCATTCCCCTAGATAGGCAGAACAACTGATCTTTGGGTATTCCCTTCGTCTAGGGATCTGCGAGATTTTATGTAATCAATGGAAATAATACTCGAGGTGATCAACTGCCTAACGGACTCATGTCTCTGTCGAATATGACGAGACTTACCGTTATATATTGAACTTCGTGCCCTTCCTAGAGCCGACTGAATATCGAAGTGGATCATTACTGATGACACGGGTTTATCCTAACATGGGATATCCTCTAGAAAGCCATGAAGCCACTCAGCTTCTTCTCCCGCTTTATCTAAAGCGATAAATTTCGACTCCATCGTGGATCGGAAAATAAGAGTTTGCCTAGAGGATTTCCATGACACAGCTCCACCACCGATTGTAAAAATATATTCGCTGGTGGATTTGATGTCGTCGCTATCAGATATCCAGTTTTCATCGTTGTACCCCTCTAGTATCGCTGGTTACCTCGAATAGTGTAACCCGAAATTTATCGTAAACTTTAGGAACCGTAATACCCTGTTCAACGCTTTTCAGTGATCATCACTTGGATTTCGAGTGAACCTAGCCAATTTATTGACTGCATGAACGATATCAGGTCGAGTGTAGTTTGTGATATACATCAGACTACCAATCACCTGCGTTTCTCGCTCCTGACGTACGGGCTTACCAAGATGTTTGTCAATCTTTTGACTTATATCCAATGGTGTCGATACCGGTGAACTGTCGAACATCCTAAATTTCTTCTGTATATCCTCGATGTAGTGAGATTGAGACAAGACATGTCCATTACATGTCTTAGAGATCTTGATCCCTAAGATGACATCTACAATGCTCATATCTTTCATGTCAAAACACTGTTTTAACATGTTCTTTGTCTCTAGGATTATCTCAGGACTGCTTCCGGTGATCAACAAGTCATATATATAAAGGCATATCATGACGAATGATTTGACATTTCCTTTCATGTAGACACATTTGTCACCTCCATTAATGGCGAACCCTTTTGATAGTAGAGTACTATCAAATTTCGCGTGCCATTGTTTAGGGGCCTGTTTCAGCCCATACAATGATTTGACAAGCCGACACACTTTTGTCTCTTGTATTGGAACCACATACCCCTCGAGTTGATCCATATATATTTCTTCTTCCAAATCACCATTTAGGAAGGCAGTCTTGACATCCATTTGATGTATTTCAATATCCTGCAAGGTGACGATAGCTATGAACATACATATGGATATCATTCTAGACATCGGAGCGTAGGTGTCGAAGTAATCAAGGCCCTCCTTTTGGCGATAGACCTTGACTACTAATATGGCTTTGTATTTGTCGATAGATCCATCTGCCTTTAACTTCCATTTAAGGATCCACTTACAACCCAACGATTTGTGTCCCGGGGGAAGTTCAGCCAACTCCCAGGTATGGTTATGCATAATGGATTCTATCTCACTTTCTAAAGCTTCCTTTCAGAGCGGTGCTTCTGGAGTAGACAATGTTTCGGCGATTGTCCATGGTTCATCTTGAACCAAATAAGCTTCAAAGTCTGGATCGAAGGACTTGTCCTTCCGGGCCCTTTTGCTTCTCCTTGGTTCCATCTTTGAATCTTCTAAGTCCTAAGAATCTGGAATACTAAAATCTGGATAATCAACCACTTCAGAATTTATTAGATCTCAACCATTTGGATATAGGTAGTCATCGACTCCTTGATCCTTAGAGTTTTGATCATAACTTCATTTGCGAGAGGTTATGTTGTTTTCCTTGTATGGAAACGTGTCTTCAAAGAACCATGCATTCTTTGATTCCATGATCGTACCTTCATAAATGTCCGGTACATCCGACTTATGCACTATGAAGCGATAATCACTACTGTTATTGGCATATCCGATGAATATGCAATCCACAGTCTTAGGTCCAATATTGACCTGTTTTGGCATAAGTACTTTTACCTTGGCCAGACAACCCTATATCTTCAAATACTTGTAGGTAGGTTTTTTTCCTTTCCATAGCTCGTATGGAGTCTTGTATTTACCCTTGTGTGGAACTCAGTTAATAATCCTATTTGCGGTAAGAACAACTTCTCCCCATATGGTTTGAGGGAGTCCTGAATTGATGATTAAAGCATTCATCATTTCGTTTAGTATTCGGTTGTTGCGTTCAGCAACACCGTTTGATTGAGGTGAGTAAGGAGTCGTTGTTTGATGAACTATACCAGATTGGGTACAGAATTCTTCAAAAGGCGCTACATATTCCCCCCCTCTATCACTACGAATTATTTTAATCCGTCCGCTTAGTTGATTCTCAACTTCTGCTTTGTAGCGTTTGAATGCTTCAAAGGCTTCATATTTAGTTTTTAGTAAGTAAAGGTAACAAAATCTTGTGCCATCATCTATGAAAGTCACAAAATACTTGTTCCCCCCTCTAGTTTGAGCGAACTTCAAATCACATATATCAGTGTGTATAAGTTCTAGAGGAGTGGTTTCCCTTTCGACGGATCTAATGAGACTCTTGGAAAGGTTTTCTTCTACGCACACCTCACACTTACGTTGAGGGTTTATGTTGATAGACGACAATAATTCCAGCTTTACCAATCTTTAGATAGATTGATAGTTAACATGTCCTAATCTATGATGTCATAAATTAGATGACTCAATCAAGTAAGTAGAATGCTCAATTTTATTGATAGTTGAAATATAATGCATTACAGGTGCAACATTAAACTTAAAGAGACCTTCACAGACGAAGCTCATTCCTACAAAGGTTCCATTCTTAATGATTACAAACTTGTTAGCCTCTAATACTAGCCTAAAACCAGCATTTACTAACAAAGGTCCAGAAATTAAATTTCTTCGAATTTCTGGGACATGCATCACTTCCTTCAGAGTCAGCTCCTTCCCGGACGTCATTTTTAGGATCACTTTTCCTATCCCCAGTACATCTAAAGAAGATTTGTTTTCCATGAACAACTTCTTATCTGAGACTGGTGTATAAGTAGAGAAGGCTTCTTTATTGGAACATATGTGACAGGTAGCACCCGTGTCTAGCCATCATTGCACCGGATTCTCAACGAGGTTAGATTCAAGAACTACCGCTGAGAACTCCTGAATCATATCGTCTTCGACGATGTTAGCCTTGGTCTTGCCTTTGGCCTTTTCTTTATTCTTACGTTTGAGACTGCGGCGGTCTTTGGCCATATGACCAACTATACCACAATGATTACAACTTCCCTTGAACTTTTCAGTTGTTTGGGGCTTGCCTTCCTTCTGGAACTTCCGCTTCTTGCTTGAGTTCCCTTTGACTTCCGTCAGGTTCGCCTTAGCCTCAGCGGGTTGTTTCCCCTTTGGCATGACCTTCTTATTGTCCTCCTGAATCTGAAGTTTGACAATAAGTTCATCTAAGGTCATCTCCTTCGTTTTGAGTTTTAGATAGTTCATAAACTCAGTCCACGAGGGAGACAACTTTTCGATCAACGCCCCAACCAAGAATTGTTTGTTGGGCTTCAATCCTTCCAAATCCAGGTGATGTAGAATCATTTGAAATTCCTGGAGTTGAGATGACACACTTTTGTTATTCACCATTTGAAATTTCAGGAATTTCCCAATGATGAACTTATTGCTACCCGCATCTTGGGTGTTGTATTTCTTCTGAAGTTTGTCCCATAACTGCTTGGAAGTTTCAGCGGTGCAGTACACCGTGTACAGAGGATCGGACAAACTATTTAGAATATATAGTTCCTACACATGAAATCACTATATTTCCATGTTTCGCGAACCATCCTCATGTCGTCAGCGACATGGTTACCTTGGCCCCCTCCCGCCAAATTATTTGGCTGAAGGTCCACGTCTTCCCTAACTAGTGGAGGGTCTTTGTTTAGGAAACGTGACATTCCCATAACCGTCAGAAAACAACATCTTTTGTTGTCATCTCTTAAAGTGAGCACCCATAAATTTTTCAGGACGTTCATGGTGAAAACCAACAGGTGTATGGGCAGTGGCGGCCCCCTGAGCAGTTGCAAAGACATTGGGAACGCCTCTAACAGGAGCATAGGCGTTATTGATGTCTTGGGCAGGAGCATAGGTACTGTAAGTACCCGGAACAGCAGTGGAGGCATTGGTTGAACCAAAACCAGTGTTGACACTAGTTGTGCCAAAGACAATGGAGGCACTTGAAGTGCCAAAAATAGTGGTAGCACTAGAAGTACCAAAAACAGTGGTTTGGAAGGCATTAGGAATGACAGGATTAGTTGGAGTGTAGACAGTGTCATTGCCTTGAGTGGTGGGATTGAAGGCAGCGAGATTGTCTTGAGCATTAGCGTTGTTCATAGCGTTGAATTGGTCTTCAGCAGACATGTTGTTGTTGAAATAGCGAATATTATCTTAAGCTTGTGAGAACAAAGTGTAGAAATAAAGAAAATCGGAATATAACAACAACAACTAGTATGTTAGAAATCTGGAAATGATCAAATAAGAGGGCTTGTTGAGTCGACCAAATTCTTGATATATCCTTAAGATAATATTGTCCCGTATATCCTTTCAACAGTTGTAATGGCAACTTATCTCCCAAGATAAAACAACAATCAAACAAATGAGCGAAGAGAACTCAAGTGTTTGCTTAGGAAGAAAGATCTTTGAGTGTTTTGTGATTGCAAGAGAGGAAGACAACTTTAGAGAATTTCTTAGTGAATGTGTTTTGCAATTGTGCCAAAGGCATCAATTTATAGGTATATGAATTTGTCTTCTCAATTAACTAAATGAATGACCATCAATGTCAAGTAATGACCATTGATATTGAGGTTAATTCAGCCTAGTAATGGCTGAAATCAATATCCAAATAATGGAGATTAATTGCTCCAAAGTCATCTCAAGAATCGGCCTTAATTCGCCTCCAACGTTACTGAAAAACGTCAAAGCACCGCGGTCCCTCGGGAGGGCACCGCAGTGCCTAAATTCCAGTAAGTCACTGGAACCTGAAAACCGAATTTGCACCGTGGTCCTAGGTGGAGGCACCGCGGTGCCTCCAAGCACCGTGGTCCTGTCCTTGTGGCACCGCGGTGCCTCTCCGTATTTCCGTGGCGGTTTCTGATTCGTTTCATCTCTTACACATTTCTTCCTTTCACTTACCAACGTGAAACCATTTGTCATTTGGCCAATAACTGTCTATTCTCTTACGTCTCAAACAATTCGTCTACGTACCAATATATCTTCCATTTAAGGAAATTACGATCTTTGGCACTTTATGTGCACGTGTGTGAAAATCATGTTTCCGACGTACGAAACCTCAATTATTCGAATCATAATTAATAGGATTAATTTATTTCACATTTCGTAAATTTCCAACATGATATACACCCCAGTCCTCATTCCCAAAGAATGTGATTGTTGTTATTTGGAGAGTACGGCATCACCAAATATTTCTAATGTCTCAAGTATATTGGTTGTAGGCTCTTGATATGTAAATTTCAATCTTTTAGTAGTATCTTCATTTCGTAGTATCTTTCTCGTTCTATGATTCTAATAAACTTTTTTCGTCTTTGAAATATTTCATTGTTGCTTCATCTTATCTGAAAATTATTGCATACTGTATGCTGATTTATTTATTTTTTGAATTTTTTTTAGTAATTTTGAAACGCATACGAAGATGGGTAAAAAATACTTGGTGAAGAAAAAGAGCTCAGTTGAAGGGTCAAATCACATTGTTATACTATATATCTAATGTTACTAAAAAGTACAAATTAAACTTGGAACAACATGTTTGAGAGTTTAGACTTGTAGTGTGAATTTTGAAGTAATTTGTGAGGTGCACATACCTATGGATCAATGCAGGTGTTAACAATTGAATTTCCCAATTTACTTTGAGAAAATTATCAGACTTTATCATGAGATTTTGTTGCATTCTTATGAAAAATAGAGGAATATTAGGTTAGTAAGTAAACTTTAAACTGGTATTGAACCTGAAGTGTACCTGATGTTATAAAGTTTACGGTATTGCAGCTAAACTTCACTTAAGTCTTCTTTTATTGTATATTTTGTGTATATTATTGCCTGTGATATACACATTATATAAAAGGTGGAGTAACATTTTTTAAAGAAATAATCTCTTTCATTATTCTCATTAATGAAGAGGTATTTATATACAATATACAATCCCTAATTATGGAAAATCATATTCCTACTATAACAATAAATCTTAATTATACTTGTACAAGAATTCTTCAACTATGGTAAGTTTACACTAAAACTTGAACTCGGATACACGTGTATATCACGTGTATACTCTTTCTGTCACACCCCCGCAGCCATAGCGGGCGGTTATAGTACGGTGAGACAGTCCCTAAAATCTTCAAATAGAACAGAGGGAAGACTCTTAGTAAATATGTCAGCAATTTGGTACCTGGAAGGGATATGCAAGAGGCGTACTTTTCCACGAGCTACCTTTTCGTGAACAAAGTGAATATACATCTCGATATTCTTAGTGCGCTGATGTTGGTCTGAATTTTCATAAAGATAGATTGCACTAACATTATCACAGTAGACCAAGATAGTTTTCTGAATAGGAACGTGAAGTTCTAATAGAAAATTACGCAACCAACATGATTCAGACACCACATTGGCTACCCCTAGATACTCAGCCTCTACACTGGATCGCGATAATGTAGCCTGGCGTTTTGCAGATCAAGAGACCAAGTTATCACCTAGAAACATACAATAACCATATGTCGAGCGTTTGGTATCAGGACAACCATCCCAATCAGCATATGTATAAGACATGAGAGTAAAAACGACGGATGGATATAAATGCAATCCATAATCAAGTGTGCCCTGTATGTATCGTATAATGCGTTTGAGCACAAGAATGTGCTCAATCTGTGGATCATGCATAAACAAACACACATGCTGCACATCATAAGTAATATTCGATCTCGTGTAAGTCAGATACTAAAGTACCTCTGCAAGACTGCGATAGTGTGTGGGATCCTCGTATGGGGCGCCAGACGTAGCACTCAGCTTCGGTTTGGTATCAATCGAAGTAGAGGTAGACTTACAAGAGGACATGCCAGCTCTCTTAATATCTCTGCCGTATACTTTTTTTGAGATAAAAATAGACCACCAGCATGACGAGTGACTGTTATGCCCAAAAAAATAGCTTAAGGGCCCCAAGTCTTTCATAGCAAATTCTGAACTGAGAAGGGACATGATAGACTTGCGTAGAATATCCGATGAGGCAGTCAATATAATATCATCAACATATAACATAATGTATGCCAGAGAAGTACCACGCTGATAGATGAACAATGAATGATCAGACATGCTGTGAAAAAACCCAATAGTAGACACATAATCTACAAACCTTTTATACCAAGCCCGTGGGGCCTACTTAAGCTCATACAAGAACTTTTTCAGAAAACAGACATGATGAGGATAATTAGGGTCCTTAAAATCCAATGGTTGTTGCATGTAAAATGTCTCTTTAAGATCACCGTGTAAGAAAGTATTTTTCACATCCAGCTGGTGAATGAGTCATGCCTTTGAGAAAGCTAGATTGAGCCCAGTGCAATGGTTGTCGGTTTAACCACCAGACTATATGTATCTCCACAATCCACGCCAATATGTTGAGTTTTACCATCACCTACAAGACGAGTCTTATGCCTCTCAAACGAAGCGTCAGAATTTTCCTTATGAGTAAAAACCTACATAGACCAAATAATATTGACACCACTCAGACGGGACACCAACTCCCACGTCTTATTTTCAATAAGAGCAATATATTCATCATCCATGGCCATTTTCCAATTCAGGTCATGAAGGGCGGACACTGAGTTACGTGGTAGGGGAGATTTAGTGACATTAGAATTAAGATTAAATGTCATTTTGGTTTAATAATACCCCTTTGGCTACAATTAACGGACCCTTGACGTGAGGTAGAATTGGACGGGAGTTGGCCATTTCTTAGATTGGTAGTGGACTGGCCAGCAGGAAGTGGGCCTACTGGCCCAACAACCGGGTGAGCAGTAGATATCAGATTGAATGAGTAGTGGGTAGTGTCGCTGGAACAATACCGTTTCTGGGATTGGGCCAAGACTCTGGATTGGCAATTTGTGGGCCAGCAGGCAGTGGGCTTGTTGGCAGATTCAGGTCACTGGACATCTCAGACAAATGGTGGATAATATACGAAGAGATCACACCATCCAAAAAAGTATATGAACTAGACACAGAACAACATAATTAAGTAAACGAAAATTAGGTTTCATCAAAGATAACATAGTGACTAATTATGATTTTGTTAGAGGATAAATCAAAATATTTGTAACCACGATGATTAGATGGATAACCCAAAAACACACAAGCGGTAGAACGGGCTTGAAGTTTGTTAATTGTAGTAGACGAAAAAAATGGAAAGCATAAACACACAAACACCCTAAGATGAGAATACCAAGGATCTTTAATGTAAATAATTTTAAGTGGGGATTGATATGCTAAGTCTTTATGAGAGAGGATGTTAAGTAGATATGTAGTCATTTGAAATGCAAGATGCCAAAAATAAGGTGGTAATGAAGCATGGGCTAGCAAAGTACGAACAATATTATTTATGGAACAATTTTTTCTCTCGGCCTTTCCATTTTGTGAGGACGTATGTGGACAAGAAAACCGAAAAGATATTCCATTAGTGTCACAAAACTCTCGAAACTGTCCATTATCATATTCCCTACCATTATCACATTGAATATTTTGAATTTTCCGTTCGAATTGGATACAGATGAATGCTCTAAATTTTAAGCAGGTGAAAAAAATCTGAGATTTTTTTATAAAGGAAAGGTCCACAAAAAATAAGAATAATCATCCAAAAAATAAGATATAATAACGATGGCCCAAAGAACTTAAAATGAGAGATGTTTATAAATCACTATGAATAATATCAAAATGCATCAAAGTACGAGAAATAGAGGCTACAAACGGTAATCTAACATGTTTTCGTAATGGACAAGAAGGGCAAAGTGGAGTACTACGCGTACCCTTACAAGTAATACAATTATTTTTATGCAGAGAAAAAAAAAATAGATGACCCCGGATGTCCCAAATGTGCATGCCACAAGGAATGAGAAAGAGAGGCAAAGGTAGAAGGTGTGGATTGACTCACAGAAATAATGGTGAGTGGATAAAGCTCCTCCTACTATTGCATCTTATTAGAAGTCCCCGTCGTGAAATCCTTCATAGAAAATTCAAAAGGATCAAAATTAACAGAAACTCAATTATCAGTGGTGAATTTTCGGACAAACACCAAATTTTAATTAAGTTAGGGGCATGAAGAATATTTTTTAAGACAAGAGGTAGATGTGGGGAAGACACTTTCGTATGACCATAACCACGAATTGGAATTGAGTTTTCATTACCAATAATAATGCCACAATTTTAGCTCAAATTGAAATAAGATAAGAGATTACCTTGTGCTGACGTCATATGAGAAGTGACTCCGGTGTCCATGTACCAATTCGGATACGGGAGATTTAATCTGAGTGTATGCTTTGCGGCCTCAATATCCGTAGGTGTGGGGACTAGAGTCGGGCCCGCAGTAGTGATGGCCTACTGAGGCCGAGGCCCAAGCAGGCCGACCTGCTGCCCTGGCCCATCACTGTATCGTGATGCATTGTTCGGGAAACTGGGCCTGGAGGCTGACTAGAATTGGGCCCAGTTTCCAGGATAGGGCGTTGATGGATAATAAAGGTTATTGGGCCAATGGCCACTAGCCCAGTCCCGCGGCCAAGACGCCCAAGGCTGCGGTCAGTTGGCCTGCGATCCACTGTTCTTAGCCTCACTGATGCCACCGTCACTATTCTGGCCACCACCAACGACATCGTTATCATTGCGACTACCACCGGTGATTTTTGCCACCTTTTTTCGCCATTGTTGATACGGTTTTGGTCCGAATTTTCAGAGAATGAGTGAGGGTTGTCTGACGTGGCCATCATCATAACGGAATTTGCGTCGGTAAGCGTCTTCTTATCCAAATCGGCTTCTTTCAACGTGAGCACGGAACGGGCCTGATAAAATGACGGGAGATGATTACTTTGACGAAGCAGTGTTCCAACTCCATTATAGGCCTCAGATAGGCCTGAAATCATCTGAATAACACGACGATCATTGGTAACGGATGCACCAACATTTCGGATTTGATCTGCCACTTTCTTTCGAAAAATCTTCCATGTTGATATGGGAAAATTCCAAGCGTGACAGCTCATATATTTTTTTTTTTTTTAATATATCACGCATCATATCCAAGTTTTCATCGTCGTAGCGTCGGGTTCAATAATCATCTGCAAGAGATTTGTAGTGTAATAAATCCACTAGAGAACGATAGCATCAAGGATCGTTCATAATGTAGGATCATCTTTGGGGGTAGGCACCTTCTCCTTGTCAGTTACCGAGGGGATGATGTGATGAAGGACTTGATGCGAGCGTGTGTGAACTTTGAATAATTCCACCCACGTCGCGTATTGAACGTTTTTCATCTCAAGAACAATAGGGATGTGGTTCTTGATGTTGGAGACTGTAAGGGTAGGATGAAACATGTTCTTTGACGTAGACATAACGAAAGAACAATAGAAGAATTAGAGATTTGAAATAAAATTTGGGAAGAGAGGAAGAAATTGCACGGAAACCGAGGATGAATCACGAAATTCGAGACGGGAGAAAAGGGTGGCGGAAGTGTTTTTGTGAGAAGGTATTTTAGTTCTAGACTTCTGATACCATAAAAGAAATAATCTCCTTGATTACTCTCATTAATGAAGAGGTATTTATATATAATATACAATCCCTAATTATGAAAAATACTATTCCTACAATAACAATAAATAATAATTACACTTGTACAAGAATTATTCAACTATAGTAAATTTTCATTAAAACTTGAACTCGAATACACGTGTATATCACGTGTATACTCCTTTTGTCAATTTTCATCATAGCTTTCTTAATCTTGCATTTTCAAAACTCTTCTGATAATCATTTTTCTTGAGCTGAGGATTTCGGAAACAATTTATCTACCCCACAAAGATAGGGTAAATTTTCTGTACACCCCACCCTCTATAGATCCCACTAATTGTGAGATCACAATGAGTGTGTACACCCCACCCTCTATAGATCCCGTTAATTGTGAGATCACAATGAGTATGTTATTGTTGTATAAGGTAGCAATGACTTAAGCTTATAATTTTGTTTACAAACCAGTCCATATCACCTTTAACTTTTCTCAAATTTTGTATATAGTGTCTGTCTAACTGTTTTCAACAAATTCCAATTGCATTTGCACCAACTCAAAAACAACTACTTAGTAACAAGTGTTTAATGGTGATTTCATAATAACTTTCTTAAGATATTCGCCAAATCAAAAGGTATTGACATAGAAAGTTTAATCAAAGACACCTAAAAGAAGATGAAAGCACCCACTTCATATTGTTACCTCTCTCTAGGCCTATGTAAAGGAATAGTTTGTAGTGTATGAAAATGGAGAGAGAAAGTTGTGGAAGCCACGGAAGCTATGTGTGAAAAGTCTGAGAGAAAGAAGATCATCAGGAGAAGAAAAAAATCGAATGAGAAGAGAGTATTGAGGAAATTGCATGGTTTGGCCTTCAATTGTGTTGGTCTTTAATTTATGCCCCTTGCAATGCAACTTATACTTAATGGGTCATAAGTTTTTTTAGAAACTGAAGTCACGTGGGATATTATTATGCGAAAATATAAATTTATATTATTTATTATGAGAGATAAAAATCAAAGACAGTACAAGTTAGGGGCAAACGTTCAAATGATTCGAGAGAATTTATCGTCAAAGTTTGAGGAAGGAGACGGAGGAAGACGCTAGAATATATTTTATACCCACTCTGTTTTAAAATATTTGTCTGATTTTGACATGACACGGAGTTTAAGTAAATAAAATTTTAAATTTTGTGATTGTTAACTAAATATATGTAAAATATACCAAAATGATATTTAATATTGTGATCTTAAACATGTCACGTGGAAAATTGAAATTAAAGTTATTTTTAAACGGACTAAAAAAATAAAGACAAGTTTGAAACTAAGGGAGTATTCATTACAGACTAGCGGTTACTATGTTTTGGGCTACGGATAACATGTATTTCTAACTAAGCTAATGCAATTAGATGTAAAAAGCTATACATTAGTGTAAACTTCCCAAATATTTTTACGTTCAACAAACAATCGTCAAATGGTCTAATAAAAAAATGGAAAAGGGTCGAATATACTCATTTATTTTGTTTTATTATTGAACTTTATCATCAGTTATATTTTTTGGCCATTTCAACCCCCTACCGTCATCCAAAATTATAATTATACCATTACTTTAGCAAAAATTGACATGTGGCATCATCTGCACAAAGAACCAAACTCACCACTTGAAATACCCCGTACCCGACTCAATTACAAATTAAAATAAAAAATCCAACAACTTTATTACAGGTGGCCAGAATTTTTTCCCCGGCGACCAGAATTTTTTCCCCGGCGATCTCGAAAATAAGGATAAGAGTTTGAAACAGTCGACTGAGGCATGGGGAAGTACGGCTAAAAATAATTGTAGTGAGATTGGACGAACAAACTGAAACATGGGTGTTTTGGAGCGATGGTTCTATGGTGGCCAACGGTGGTTTCAGTTGGATTACGAAACAAGTGATGGTGATGCGAACGGGGTGGTATATGTCAGAGAATAGCAGCGGAACATACATAACTTTATAAAAGCAGAAATATCACCGCCATGCATTTCTTCCATAAACATACTTAAACAAAGTATTTATAATACAACTGGTTCTTATAGCCCAAAACACATAGGTGGCCACAGACCTCTAAAGCTACAACTGTGGCGGGACAGGGCCCCGCCATACCCCTGAACGTACAAAATACCTATAGCATCAGGGAAATATCCGTATCAATAAATAAGCTTCCGGAGGAATGGAGCTTTTGACACCGGAATAGTGATCCTAAGAACGAGGATCCTCAATCTGCTTACCCTTACATGCGGCATGAACGCATTTCCAGGAAGGGGGTCGAACCTGATATGTACCAAGTATGTAAAGTGGAAAAATCGTAATATCGATATCAAGTCTAAAAGCAGTGGAGTCGTGAAAGACAATAAAATACCTTTTATCGTGTCTTACTAACAATGAGAGTGACAAGTATATATATATAATCTGCGTAAAATAGAGGCTCGTGATCAAAACAGGTACCTCGCGTAGTATCAATAAAACCATCCTACTCGCGGGACTATTTCACCCGCACGGGTCCCGTGGACCGCGTGAGGTACTCCTCGATCGCGCCGTACGCCGGCGTGGGACTATTTCACCCGCATAAGCCCATAAGGACTCGCGTGAGGTATTCTCGCATCATGGGTAGCAAATCCACGGAGCAGTGGTATAACGATCTGGGGACTTTCGCCGGATATACTCTTACCCCGCGGATGGTATAACGATCTTGGGGTCAGACTCGGATATACTCTTACACCGAGCAGATGGTATAACGATCTTGGGGCTTGCCCGCGATATACTCTTATCTTAGTGCAGATGGTATAACGATCTTGGATCCGCCTCGATATACTCTACATCAAGGCGGATGGTATGGCGATCTTGGGTGGCCTCGCATACTCTTACTGAAGGAGGTGGTATGGCGATCTTGGGGCTTGCCTCGACATACTCTTACCCTATCTCAAATCATTATCATATCATAAATAAGTTAAGAAACTTATAACTTCTTTTAGTCTTGTTCATATACTCTCATTTTAGTTTACTTAAGGCACTTAATCATATCTTTAATAAAGAACAGGAGTTTAACCCAAGTACTATATGCTTCAACTCTTTCAACAATGACTCTTCCTTATACATAAAACCTTTGGACAATTGATACCTTAAAATCAATTTGCCTCTTCACATACTTATCTTATTTAGAGAAAAATCTATTCTCATTAACCTTTTATGAAGCTAATAAACCAACTTCCCATAAAGTTGTTATATTAACTCTAGACTTTAGTAAAATCATACTTTTTCCCTAACTAAGGGAATTATACATTCTTAAAATGAAACAAGTCATTATATACTTAAATCAGTAAGAATACCAAATCTTGACGTCTACCGTACTACATAGTTTCATCTATTCATGCTCAAGAGATAGGAAAGCTTCACATACCTCTTTGGTCAATCCACGCCAAGTCCAAACTACTGCAAGTAATATTTCAACCTATAATAGTCATGATCGTTTATTAACCTTTAATCTTAATGTAGAACAATCCAAGTTCAAAGTCACTAAATTCTAAGGAAAATTGGGCAGATTTCCTTTGTTTCTACTCACTTTGCCACCTTTCTCAAGTCAAGTTTATCATCCAAAACACCACATTTAAGGCTCAATCAATCCAACAATTCAAAGGGGATTTCACACCCAAAATTCTGCCCAATAAGTTTACAACAATTCACTTAACAATTCTAAGGTAGTTTTTAGGCTACAACATGCTCATAATCTCTGCTTAACCCATCCTTCATATCCAAGCCACATTTTCTAGCATTGATGACTCTAAGTGCATTATTTTACTACCACAAGATCTTTCCTCTAAGCGTGCAACACTAGAACTAAATCTAAAGCAACAAATGTTACCATAAAGATTTATCCAAAACTTAACCAAAATATTGAAAGCATACTGCCAAAGAACACCACCACAATAATGCCAAGCTAGCTAAAGCTTTTTTCTTGTTCTTAACTTTCAGATTTTTCTTGGGTTTTTTAGAGAGAAGGAGGAGCTGATTTTTAGAGAGAGGAAGATGTTTGAGAGATGACCAAGTCTACAAGACTTGGTCAATATAAGCCATGCAAGCAAAATCAGATGGGGGGGGGGGGGGGGACCCTTGTCACCCTCCCATGGCCTTTTTAAAAGAGAAATCAGACTTTCCTAAGTTTTTCCGCCCAAAAATCCCGCCTCGGCGCCGCGGCGCTGAAACCGCCGCCGCCTCGCAAGACTTTCGGCGCGCGACCTGCATCTGGCGCGGCGCTGAAACTTCAGTGACCCCTCAGTACTTTAGGCGCCGCGGCCCTGCATCCGGCGCCGCGGCCCTGTCGCCTTTGCCTGAAACGCATTTCTGCCCGACTGCGCGCTGAACTTGTAACTCTCATAACTTTCTACTCCGACGTCCTATCGACGAACGGTTGGTTGCGTTGGAATCTAGACTCAACGAACTACGCCCTAGGCTTTTAAAATACTTAGGAACTCTCAATGAATCGGGTCATAACCCGCCTCAAAGTTGACTAAAACCCGTCCGGAATAATCCGTCAACCTATCCTTTGAAAATTTTAAGTCTTACATGCTTTCGTACGCTCTCATACGTAGGGTCAGAACTACGGGGTATAACATTCTCCCCCCCTTAGAAACATTCGTCCCGAATGTTCCTTCTAGGCTTACTCAAATCATATTATCGACATAGACCCTCTCAACTACTCTTGCAAAAATAAGGAAGCTCCACGAGCCACCACAGACTTAAGCGAACTTGCTGAATCAAAACTAACAAGCAGGAAAGTAGGTTACCTGGAGGTATAGGGAATAAGTGAGGATACTTCTTCATCATATCGTCCTCTGCTTCCCATGTCATTTCCTCCCTGTTTTCGTTCCGCCATAGCACCTTGACGGAAGCCACATCTTTCGTTCGAAGTCGCCTAACCTGACGATCGAGTATCGCTATGGGACTCTCCTCATACGATAACTCCTCTGTCACTTGGACATCCTGAACCGGGTGCACTCTAGATGGATCTCCAATACATTTCCGCAACATAGACACATGAAAAATTGGATGCACCGCCTCCAAATCGGACGGAAGATCTAACTCATAGGCAACCTTGCCTACCCTACGGACAATCTGATACGGCCCAATGTACCTTGGGCTAAGCTTCCCCTTCTTTCCAAATCTCATCACGCCCTTCATGGGCGATACTTTTAGAAAAACCCAATCATCTATCTCGAATTCCAAGTGTCGACGCCGATGATCTGCATACGACTTTTGCCGACTACGAGCGCCAACAATCGCTCTGGATAAGCTTCACTTATCCATCGCTGCTGAACTAAGTCTGGCCCGACTAACTGGACTTCTCCCACCTCGAACCAGCCTATCGGTGACCTGCACTTTCTCCCGTATAAGGCCTCATAAGGCGCCATCTGAATACTGGAATGGTAGCTGTTGTTGTAAGCAAACTCCACAAGAGGCAAATGATCCTCCCAGCTACCCCTGAAATCAATAACACAAGCCCGCAGCATATCCTCAAGTGTCTGGATAGTGCGCTCGGCCTGTCCGTCAGTCTGAGGGTGAAACGCCGTACTGAGACTCACCTGTGTCCCTAATCCCTTCTGAAAAGACCTCCAGAAGTTAGCCGAGAACTGGGCTCCTCTATCTGATATAATCGACACCGGGACTCCGTGCAGTCTCACAATCTCTCTAATATATAATCTGGCATAGTCCTCAGCTGAGAACGTCGTTCTGACCGGAAGAAAATGGGTTGATTTCGTCAGCCTGTCGACAATCACCCAAATGGAATCATGCTTCCTCTGAGTGGTAGGTAGCCCTGTAATAAAATCCATATTTATCACCTCCCACTTCCAAGTCGGAATATCAATAGCCTGCAACAGCCCACCGGGCTTCTGGTGCTCAATCTTAACCTGCTGACAATTCGGGCACTGTGCCACGAACTCCGCAACGTCCCTCTTTAGGCCATCCCACCAATACACGCATCTGAGGTCATGGTACATCTTAGTCGACCCCGGATGAATAGAATAACGAGCACTGTGTGCCTCCCCCAGAATCTGCTGACGAAGTCCTGTCACATCGGGAACACACAACCGGCCCTCAAATCTTAGCACCCATGGTGCTACCAAACAGAACTCTTCTCTACGAGCAGCGGCATCTCGGTACCGTACCAAAATCGGATCCTCATACTGTCGCCTCTTTACCTCCTCGACGATAGAAGACTCGGCAACCTCTCGAACCCGAATTCCCTCACTATCAGAATCAACCAAACGAACCCCAAGGCTCGCTAGCTGATGTAACTCTCGGACCATGTCCCTCTTCTGGTGAACATCGAGCAGACTACCCATCGACCTGCGACTAAGGGCATCTGCAACCACATTGGCCTTCCCTGGGTGGTATAGAATATCAACATCGTAATCCTTAAGTAGCTCCAACCACCGTCTCTGCCGCAAGTTCAGCTCCCTCTGGCTGAAGATGTACTGGAGACTCTTGTGGTCTGTGTAAATGTCCACATGAACTCCATATAAATAATGTCTCCAGATCTTTAAGGCATGAATCACTGCTGCCAACTCCAAGTCATGCGTGGGATAGTTCTTCTCATGCTTCCTAAGCTGTCGAGATGCATAAGCTATAACTCTGCCGTGCTGCATCAGCACGCACCCAAGCCCGACACCTGACGCGTCACAATAAACCACATATCCATCCCTGGCTGAAGAGCCACACCCAAGCAAGCAGTAATCATGTGACGGTCTAGCCCCATCACGTATCTATGAACCCCATGCGCCATATACGCTACGATGGTGTGATATCCGCCGCGAGTTAAACTCAAGTCAGACTCCTGACGTCCTCCCGTCCTGTCTCAAGGTCAAGAACCTATCTACGCGGGCTCTCCTCACCTCAGGAGGCAAGAAGTGGTCTAGGAACGCCTTTGTGAACTCCTCCCAATCAGCTGGAAGAGCATCCTCACCCCTCGCCAATACCCATGACTCAAACCAGTTCAACGCAATATCGCGTGAAGTGCAGAAGCTAGTATAATGACTCGGTCCGATGCCCTAAGAACTGCATGGTCATTCAGAATCGCCGGGACAAACTCCTGCGGATCCTCATCAAATCTCGAACCATAGAACTCGGGTGGGTGACAACCCAGGAAATCCCTAATCCGTAAACTGTCGGCTCTAGGGTTGGCCGCTCGCTCTGTCGCCGCCACTATCTTTGGTTAGTAACCGAATCATTCCGTAATCTGTACTCGTGCCACGATCGTGGGATCGAGGCTCGTATCGCGGTCTCGATGGCCGCGTCCGTGCATCGAACTGCTGAAATTTGGGCGACGACGTGGAACTCGCCGCCTAAACATCATCTGGTAAGGACTGGGCCTGTGCCCTCGTGACTCTCCGCGTCCCACTAGCAGCACCCTCAGCTGCCTTGCCCTTCTGGGCCGCGGTTGCCTTGCGTGGAGGCATAACTGATACATAAAGGAAAACATCAGGGGAGATTCAACCTATAACTCAGCTCTATTGCACGATCTTAGAGTGAAAGAATGGAAACCAATCCTAAATATCCTGCAGCCTCATGATTATAGATGTGGTGCGACACACCGATAATCAAGACTCTACTAGACACGATGCGTGGACACTTTCCGAGGACTAAGCGCTCGATACCACTTTTGTCACGACCGACCGGGGCGCGACTAGTACCCTCTTGGGTACCGCCATCGGTATATGTCGAGAGAATAGCGGTGAACATACATAACTTTATAAAAGGGTAAAACATCACTGCTGTCCTGGCGCTGAAACCTCCGCCGACTCTCTGGACTTTCAGCGCCGCGGCCCTGCTGTCCTGGCGCCGCGGCGCTGATACTTCAGTGACCCCTCAGTACTTTAGGCGCCGCGGCCCTGCATCCGGCGCCGCGGCCCTGTCGCCTTTGCCTGAAACGCATTTCCGCCCGACTGCGCGCTGAACTTGTAACTCTCATAACTTTCTACTCCGACGTCCTATCGACGAACGGTTGGTTGCGTTGGAATCTAGACTCAACGAACTACGCCCTAGGCTTTT
The DNA here is from genome assembly GCA_029844215.1 of Przewalskia tangutica. Lineage (NCBI taxonomy): Eukaryota > Viridiplantae > Streptophyta > Magnoliopsida > Solanales > Solanaceae > Przewalskia > Przewalskia tangutica. The sequence continues at coordinate 38,477,857 of CM056740.1, read as the reverse complement.
AAAATACTTAGGAACTCTCAATGAATCGGGTCATAACCCGCCTCAAAGTTGACTAAAACCCGTCCGGAATAATCCGTCAACCTATCCTTTGAAAATTTTAAGTCTTACATGCTTTCGTACGCTCTCATACGTAGGGTCAGAACTACGGGGTATAACACTAGGATTCACTCCTCAAATGTATCTTCGAGAGAACACTCAGATTTGCATATGATATTAGATTGACAAAGTCATTGACCAACACAGTAGACATATCTATGTTATGATCTTATTGTCAGCTAATATAGATGAGATATAATGATCAAGCCATTTTGATAGACACTTGACAGATCCTAAGCTTGATCGAGTGTGTTACACCTCGTAATCCCAATGCAATAATGTGAGAACGTACTTAAGGATTTAAGATTTGAATATTGGAAGGAAAGTTTAATTACATTTTCTTAAGAAAAAAATTCAAAAAAATGTGAAGACGAAAATTTATTAACTCGGAGTTAGATTCTCTAATATGAATTTATGGACTTAGTATTGGATTAAAAAGTCTTGGCATTGATAATATGGGGCCCACCAAAAATTTCTCAATTTTGTGGGGGCCTTCGAAAAATTAGATATTTTGGCCAAGTGTCAAGATATTTTGTGAAGAAGAAAAATGTGACCAATAAGAGGGTGACATGTGTCCCTCATCCACTTGTCTTGCAAGATATTTTCTATATAGAAAGGTGGATAGCAAGACTTAGAACATTTCACAATTATCTTTCAAAGCTTTCTCTTCTCTCTTCCTTAGCCTTGTAGTCTCGAAAATCCCTAGCAAAGTGCAAGAACAAACTAAGTTATTATCCTAGATTAAGCACCCTAATCAAGTCCTAAGCCTAGACTAAGTTAATTCTCCAAGATCTTTCAAATTAGTTCTTGGCCGAAAGTTGGGTTGAATCCTAAGCTTGTTTATGAACTTTTTGGAAGTAAAACAAGAAGGAAAGATGGTTACAAGTTTGTAGTGGATACATGGATATGATTGAAACTTAAAGAAGTGGAGCTAAGACAAAACTGTGGGCCGACTTTAAGTGGACTGTTTTGGGCAATATTTAAGGTAAGGATTATCTTCCTCTTGAAGTAATTGGATATTATATGTTGTAGTAATTAATAAATGAACTTGTGATTAAGAAGAATGAAGAATAAGAAATATATGTCACAGTTTTGGCATGCTAGCCGAAAACTTGACAGTTTTGGTATTGTCGGATTCATTAGTTATTGTTGTTGTTATCATCACCTATTGTATGTTAACATGAAGGAATCTTGTTGTTAACAAGTTGATATGACTTATATAAAAGTGTTGGAAGGTAAATTAGATTATAAGAAGTTATGAAAATGGCTTTGGTTGTAGTAGTTGTCCGAGAATTCTATAAAACTGTTGTATATTGTGGTGCAGTTTTAGGGACTGTTTTAGTATTGAAATGCTGGAAAATCAGCCACCTTTATGCATGTTTAAATGTAGTAATCACTAATGGAAGTCCTAAGGGAATAAGGGTGTAGAAAAGTGTTAAAATGCCTCACATTTTACCCTTGTTGTTGTTGGAATATGGACTGATTTTAGTGGATTGTTTTATGTAATTAAGGGGTTGTTTTGGCGTGAGAAATAGGTGTGTGAATCACCTTGGTTGTTGTTTTGTTGTGCCCTTAATTGGTGTCTTGGTTATTGTTGAAATTGGTTTTCTTGAAAGGTGGAAAAGTACGTATAAACTGGGGAAGTGCTGCCCAATTTTTTGTAGAAAAGGAGACCATTTACTTGGTATTAACCTACACTAGGAAGCATGAGTTAATAGAAGTGTTATTCTCATTATAGGTTGAAGTACTACTTGTGGCGTATTCTACTCAGCGTGTGGATTAGCCGAAGAGGTATGTGACTCTTCCTTTCTTCTTTTAGCATGAACTTTATAAAATGAGTGTACGGTGGACGTACGTGTTTTAAAAGAATCTAGATTTCATGTGGTACATGAGGTGATAGTAACTTGATTTTAAAAGTATACTTGTCTTGATTTTAAAAGTGAAAGTGTTTTGATGCTACATGTGCTAGTGTCTTGGGGTTTATAAATGAAATGATGTACGGCGGACGTACATGGTTCTATTGGATCTTAATTCTAAAAAGGAAGACATGGTATTGTCATGATATTTCTAAAAAGGAAGGCATGATATTGTCTTGATATTTCTAAAAAGAAATGCATGGTATTGTCTTGATATTTCTAAAAAGGAAGGCATGGTATTGTCTTGGTATTTCTAAAAAGGAAGGCATGGTATTGTCTTGGTATTTCTAAAAAGGAAGGCATGGTATTGTCTTGGTATTTCTAAAAAGGAAGACATGATATTGTCTTGGTGTTTCTAAGAAGGAAGACATGGTATTGCCTTGGTTTTTCTAAAATAATAGTTCGTTCTATTTGTTCTAATGAGAGTCAAAGATTATTTTAACTTGCATATGTTTGCTCATATAGCCATTCGTGCAAGTGTTATTTCCACATCACCGTGTCCCTCACTAGAGGGCCGGCAACATTATGTATATATTTCATAGATTAACTCCCATGACGTGAGATGATACACCCTCACTGTGGGTCTGAAGGACTCATGCGGGTTCAATTCCCAGGACATATTCCATGGACTAGCTCTCCGTGATGCGGGTATCGTGTACAGATATCCATTGGGGGTCTACAAGATCCATGCGGGTTCGAGTCCCATACGGGTGAAATAGTCCCATGAGTAGGATTGCATAACGATTCTGAGGGCATGTGTCCCTGATTTTGACATATCTTTCATATTTTGAAATGGTAATGATTTCATAATTTGGAAATGATACGGTTAATCTCTCTTTTAAAAAGGCATATTTTAAAAGGTACAGTTGACTCTCATTACTCTCATTTTTACAAGGCACGGTTGTACTGGTAGTCTGATTATCATACTTGTCTCTTGTTATCTTTTGGACTGTTATGATCTCATTTACAGTACTTATTGTTTCACATACTTGGTACATCTTTCGTACTGACCCCCTTTCCCCGGGGGGCTGCATTTCATGCCGCAGGTGTAGGTACACAGTTTGTTGATCCTCGTTCTTAGGATCTCTACTCAGTTTTTTAGGAAGCTCCATTATTTCGGAGGCTTGTCTTTTTGGTACGGATCCCTGTTATTGTAGGCTTATGTACATTCATGGATATGGCGGGGCCCTGTCCCGTCATAGTTTATTGTCCAAACTCTTAGAGGTCTGTATTCATATGTGGGCTGAACTTGCGGGAGTTGTATATACTGTTGGCCATTTGTACTACTGTATTGTCGGTTATTCCCCTTTATATATAGCGGTAGTCTCATCGGCTTGCCTTGTTGCTACATATACAGTTATTTATTTATTTATTTTGCCTATGTCTTGTATAGGATGTGAGGGTATAAGAGGGTGCCTGTAGAGGCACTGCATGCTTGTGGTTCGGGTCGTGATAGAGTGTGTCGTGAATAAAAGGATTTTATCTTCCCACATAGAAGTTCAGTTCACAGGTTTCGTGTAACTATACTTCACATATTGAGTTCGTCTTCCGGCGCCGTCTAGGAGTTCCGTGTAGACCCTAATATTATTAGTGTCGATATGTGAAGGCTTGTAGGGTAACACTAAGTCAATTGTTTCGTCGATTCAATGATGTAATTAGAGAGAATATAAATGTTCGATTTATAATCGAGACATTAGAATAAATAATGATTAATTAATTAAATCGAGATGATATTTCGGATTTAATTAAAATAGAAATGAGGCAAAATTGGACTAGGGTTGCGGCTCAAAGGACCAAGGGCCGCGGCGCCACCTATTAAGTGTCGCGGCTCCACGTGTCCAGTGGGTTCGAGTGAACCACTCTGCCTCTGTTTCTGGGCCTGACCCACTTGGAAACCCTAACTGATTTTTGCAACTATAAATAAAGGGTTCAATCATTATTTTAATACACCAAATTCACTAGAATTATTCTCTGATGAAACTCTGTCGTATTTTCTAGCTTTCCGAAAGAGTAATTACATTGGAATTTTGACTTGCAAATCGAGGAACGGTTGCGTGCTCACCCTCGGCTTACAAACTTGAAGATTCCAGATTTTACAAACTATAAGTGTTCTATCGATCATTACAGTTTCTATGTGTTTATCATTATATAATCATCCATCAGTTTGACCGTATATCGAGTTTGAAACATAAATTTTCAAATTTCGCTGCGTGTACGAATCCGATAAAACCCTACAGTGGTATCAGAGTCTGGGTTGTTTTGTGTGATTATATAATATTTATTAATGATAATATGGGTTATGATTTGTTTGAATCTAATTTTATGTCGTTAAGAAGCTTTAAAACCTTAAATCTCAAGAACGCATAATCCTTGTCTCTTAAACTATTGAACAATGATGTAGTCGAGGAAGTCATTCTAATCTAACTCTTCTAAGTTTATATGTGTTACCGGTTCGTTTCGAACATGGTGCACTGAGATGAAGAACGGGAAGGGATTGGATAATGGTCGATGAACGTGTTGTTTAATGGTGAAGGAGTACGAGGTTGAATCTGCAAATCTGATCCTGAACCAGTTTTAGGGTTTCGAAATTACAGAATTTTGTGATTCTGGAACAGAGGCGCCGCGGCTCCAACTAGGGTTTGACGGCGGCGATGCGGCTCCACGATGGAGCGTCGCGGCTGCCTGGTTTGTCAAAAGCGTTGCGGCTCCGTTCTGGAGCGCCACGACGTTGTTCATCCCGAAAGCGCAAAATTAAAAAAAAAATCGTCACTGCATCCGAGGAGCCGCGGCTCCACCCCTAAGGTTCGCGGCGCCGACGATATTTTTTCAAGAAAAAAAATTACTTATAGCGAGTGAGGCGCCGACGAAAAAAAATTAGGATCAGAAACTGAAAGTTTTAAAGATTTCAGATTCTGATTCTGAAGTTTAAAAGGTTTCGAAATCTGAAAATTAAAACTTTTAATTAGACAAATTTGGTCCTTTCGGACAATTCTGTAATTAAATAAAGTTTTTGAAAATCAGATTTTAAAATCTGGAAATTGCAGACAGGTCCCTGAATCTGAAAATATTTTTTGAAAGTTTAAAATTTGATTTTCTTAATTTAAATGGATTCAAATTGAAATTTTAAAATTTTGAGGGACTAAACTGTAAATTCTTAAAGTTTGCAGAAATATCCTGAAAATCAATTTTAAAATCAGAAAATGTTTAGGGACCGTTTGGCATAGACATAGATTTTAGAGTTTGAACAAATTACTCATGATTATCATTAGTAGTATATTGTTATATACTATACGAATATGTGCTAAGTGTTTTAAATGCGTGCATTTAATTATTAGCATAGAGTCCGCTATAAATGTCTGGGTAGGCGGCGCCCAGTAATTAATTTACATAATGATCGCTAATAATTGTCTGGGTAGACAGCGCCCAGTAGTTGATTAAAATCATCTTATATCATGCCTATTGGGTTGATGGTTTCTCATCTGAATGTGTTTTAGAAATTGCATGATAGAATGTCATATGAAATATGACATGAATGTTGATCTTGGTTGAAATCCCCAAAAATTGAAAATGTTCCCCAACCTTTGAATACATGAATGTTGATCTTGGTTGAAATTCCCAAAAATTGAAAATGTTCCCCAACCTTTGAATACAAGTCTAAAATTAAAACATTTCATAGATTTGTATTTCCTGTCTATCTAATTCTTTAGATCTTCAGAATGTCGAGCCTATCATTGAAAATGAACAAACTCACCGGACCAAACTATCTGGATTGGCTTAGGAATATAAGGATTGTCCTAAGGCAAGAAAGAATTGAATATGTGTTGGACAATGTATTCCCCACAGTCCTTGCCGAGGATTCTGCAAACTATATCACATTTGATAAGGTAGCCTATCATAAGAACCTAGATGATGCCACTTCAGCATGATGCGTCATGTTGTCTTCCATGTAAGTGGAAATACATAGACATCATGAGAACATGGTCCCTAACGAAATGCTTGAACACTTGAAGAGACTCTATGACTCTCAGTCCCAAACTATGGAATACGAGTTGTTGATAGAAACTCTTCAAGTGTAAGCTAAGTGAATGGAGCCAAGTGTCTCAGCATGGGGTGAAGATAGAGCTGATAGAAATGATGGCCTCTATTGGTATAATGCTGTAGAATAATGTCATTTCCACCCTTATCCTGAACTCTCTCCCTCGTTCATTCGAAAATTTTATTGTATACTACAATATGAACGGAATAAAGGCGAGTCTGCCGGAGCTGCATAACATGCTAAAGACCTTTGAATCTTCAACTTCCAAGAGCAAAGTTGTGCTCATGATGAGCTCCTCTAGCCGGCCCAAGCCGAATATAAGGAATGGCAGAAGAAGAAGGGCAAGCCAGTCGCTGCGCTCTCAGCTATGAAGCCTAAGGTAGGTTTGAAGAAGAAAATGTGATTTCGTCCAAGGATGTATGCCTCAACTGTAATAGGAAGAGGCATTGGAAGAAGGACTGCACTGCTCCATGAGGAGGGAAGGCACCAGGTGCTTCTACCTCTAGTGGACAAGGTATGTACGACATTGAAATTAATAGAAATATTCAATGTACAAAATAAACGAGCTAAAATAAGTAAAAGAAATTCTACCTACATGTGGCATTGTAGATTGGTCATATCAATCAAACAAGGATAGAAAGGTTAAGGAAACTTGACTACCTCAAACCATTTGACTTAGAATCTTATGGTAACTGTGAATCCTGTTTGAAAGGTAAGATGACCAATAAGCCTTTTTCTGGAAAGGGGGTACGAGCCAATGAGGTACTTGAGTTGGTACATACTGACGTATGTGGACCAATTTCGACTCAAACTAGAGGAGGTTTCCCTTACTTCATCGTTTTTACAAATGACTTGACAAGGTATGAATATGTGTATCTTATGAAACACAATCCGAGGCTTTCGAAAAGTTCAAGGAGTACAAGTGTGAAGTGCAGAAACAACTCGCAAAGGGTATCAAGACTCTTCGATCTGATCGAGGGGGTGAATACTTAAGTAAACAATTTCTAGATTACTTGAAGCTACATGAAGTTCATACAGAATGGACACCTCCTAGAACACCACAAATGAATGGTGTTGCCTAGAGGAGAAACTGAACCCTACTTGATATGGTTCGATCCATGATGAGCTTTTCAGCTTTACCCACATACCTTTGGGGATATGTTATACAAACCTCGATATATGTTCTGAATAGGGTTCCTTCCAAATCAGTTGAAAAGACGTCATATGAGATATGGTGTGGCGAGAAGCCAACTCTTAGATATATGAGGCTCTGGGGGTGCCCTGCATATGTCAAGAAAATGATCACTGATAAGTTGGAATCCAAGAGTGATAAATGTTACTTCGTAGGGTATCCAAAGGAAACTAAGGGATGCTATTTCTATCTTCCTAGCGAACATAAGATCATTGTTTTTAGGAACACAACTTTCCTTGAAGAAGAATATGTCTACAAGGAAGAGAGCTGCACAGAGATAGAACTTGAAGAAATTCAAGAATTACAAAGTAACATAGAGGTTGAATCCTTGCCGAATGATCAAGGCAAGAATTCAGTGGGAGCTTTTGGCGAAGATTGGGTACTTAGGATACGCCCTTCGTCCAGTGGGAGTGTTGCGAGGAATGATGCAGAAATGCAAGATCCTATTACACATACCTTGGTAGCAAGTGCAGTGAGTGCACCTCCTCCCATTCAGGAAAGACATGAAAATTATATTCATGAAAGCTCTCATGTTGGTGGATCAACCAACACACAAGAACTTTCTCACTGTCAGAGCATACCTAGAACTGAACTGCAAAACAATCAACTCCGTAGGTCGACTAGAACTCATCGTCCTCCAGAAAGACTAAATATACTCGTGGAAACACATAGTGAGATAGATATTCCAGATGATGATGAGCCTACAACCTACAACGAAGCAATGGTGGACATTGATTCGAAGAGATGGCAAAAAGTCATGAAATCCAAAATGGAATCTATGTATCAATCAAGTGTGGAACTTATTTGATTGCCAAATAGGGTTAAACCCATATGATGCAAATGGGTCTTTGTTAGACATATTTTATATGCACTTATAGAGTCATTTTTAGTTAGTATTTTACCCATTTTTGTTCACATATGTATCGTGTTAGGGTATTTTTCTTGTTATACCCCGTAGTTCAGGCCATGCGTATGAGAACGTACGAATGGGGTTTAGACTTAAAATTTTAGAAAGATAGGTTGACGGATTGTTTCGGACGGGTTTTTAGTCAACTTTGAGGAGGTTTATGTCCAGTTGCATTATGAGTTCCTAGGTGTTTCAAAGGCCTAATACGTATTTCGTTGAGTCTAGTTCCCAACGCAACCAACCGTTCGTCGATAGGACATCGGAGTAGAAAGTTATGGAAGTTACAAGTTCAGTACGCAGTCGGACAGAAAAGTATTTCGGTCAGGAGCCACAGGGCCGCGGCGCCGGATGCAGGGCCGCGGCGCCAGATGTTCTGAATGTTCGCTGAAGTTGCAGCGCCGCGGCGCCGGAAAGCAGGGCCGCGGCGCCGGAAGTTCTGAGAGTTGGCAGAGGTTTCAGCGCCGCGGCGCCGAGGCGGGTTCTGCGAGGCTGGGGGGAAAAATCAGAACTGTTTTGTTTTAAAAGAGGCCTTGGGGGGGTGACAAGTGTCCTGCCCCATCTGATTTTGCATGTCCTATTTATTGACCAAGTCTTGAAGACTTGGTCATTCTTCAAGCTCTCCCCTCTCTCTAAAATTAAAAGCTCTCCCTTCTCTCTAGAAAATCAAGAAGAAATCAAGGCTTGAGAAAAATCTGAAAAGGTGGCAAGAAGGAAACATGTCAACAAACTTGTAGGAGGTTTGTGGAGGTGATTATGGAAAGGAGGCTAGTGAAATTGTTGGACTAATTTGGGGTAAACTCTAAGGTAACAATCTTTTCTCTTTTTACTAGTAAATTATGTTGCATGTGAAGAAGAAAGAACTTGTAGTTGTCAAATATTGCTCTTAGATACATTGCATGTAGGAAATATGGCTTGGAGATGAAAGGATTGGATAAGAATGATATGTAAGCATGTTATAGCCAAGATACTACCTTTAACTTATAGATTTAGTTAATAAGCATTGTGGGGCAGAATTTTACACATCCAAGATTAGGTGTGTAATCCCCTTTGTATTGAATTGGATTGTTGGGCCTTAAAAGTGGCGTTGGATGTTGAATTCGGCCTTAAAAAGGTGGCAAAGTATGTAGAAACAAAGGAAGTGTTGTCCTATTGTCCGTAGAATTTAGTGACTTTGCACTTAGAATATTCTACGTTGAAGCTAGAGGTTAATAAACGCATTATGGTCATTATAGGTTGACGTACTACGTGCGGTATACTGGACTTAGCAAGTGGATTAACCCGAAGAGGTATGTGGAACTTTCCTATCTCTTGAGCATGAATAGTTTTACCTATATAGTACGGTAGACGTACAAGACTTTGGCGTCCTTTACTCGTTTTAAAAGTGTCCAAGTCGGTGGAGTTAGGGGATTTACTCACTTGTTTCAAAGTAGTAGGGATGTCTTAAGTTTTCAAGGTTAAGGGACTTGAAGTGTTTTAAGTATATGATACTTGTTCCGTTTTAAATCTACAAGTCCCTTGGATATAGGAAAATGTAATTTACTTATAGTATGAAGTTAATATAACGACTTTATGAAAAGTTGGTTATATTAGCCTTATGGAAAGTTAAAAAGAGAGATTTACTCTAAGTAAAATAAGTAAGGATGAATGACACGTATTAATGAAAGGCAAATCGATTTTAAGGCATCAATTGCCTAAGGTTTTAAAAGAGTAGAAGTACATAGTACTTTGGGTTAAATTCCCGGATTTCATAAAGACATGTTAGTGCCTTAAGTAAACTAAAATGAGAATGTATATGAACAAGACTAATAAGAAGTTAGGGAATTTCTTAACTTTCTTATATTATGTATGATAGCCGGTTTGTGCTAGTGATATATTATTCGTTACGGGGTCATTCCCCGGGTTGTGGCATTTGCATATTCCGTGGATTTGCTACCCATGATGCCAGGAATACCTCATGCGAGTCCGTAGGGCTCATGCGGGTGAAATAGTCCCATGCGGGTGCACCTATGCGAGGAATACCTCATGCGGGTCCACACGACCCATGCGGGTGAAATAGTCCCAGGAGTAGGATTGCTTAATGCTGCTGCGGGTGGGTGACCTTGCTTTGATCATGAGCTTCCTATTTTCATGCAGTATAGTATATGCTTGAGATTCTCATTATTAGTAAGACACAGTGTACTGTAAATTGATTATCATACATGTCTCTAGTTATTTTAGACTTATGAGGTATTTTTCAGTTTCGCATACTTAGTACATATCGGTATCGACCCTTCCTTGGGTTGCGTTAACGCCGCAGTAAGTAGCGGTGGTGGATCCTCATTCTTAGGATCACCGTGCAGTGTCGAAGCTCCATTCTCGGAGGCTTGTTTTGTTAGTACGGTTTTTCCACGATGCTATAGGTATTATGTACATTCGTGGTATGGCGGGCCTGTCCCGCCACGATTGTTATTACTGCAGGTGCGTAGTCACGTTTGTGGTTTGGGCCGTAAGAACAAGTTGTCTTGCTTTACTTTTGGTTAAGTATATTCTATGGGAGGCGGCCTTGCGCCAGCGGTGATGTTTACTATCTACAGTTTATGTGTTATGTATGTTCATTGCTATTCTCTCGAGGTATACGAACGGGTGCCCAGGTAGGGCACGATCGCTGCCGTCCGGTCGACAAAAGTGGTATCAGAGCGATTAGTCCTCGGAAAATGTCTACGCACCGTGTCTAGTAGAGTCTTGATTATCGGTGTGTTGTGCACCACATCTATAATCGGAGGTCGCAAGATATTTAGGATTGGTTTCATTCTTTCACTCTAAGATCGCAATAGAGCTGTGTTATAGGTTGAACTCCCTCTGATATTTTCCTTTATGTATCAGTTATGCCTCCACGCAAGACAACCGCGGCCCAGAAGGGCAAGACAGCTGAGGGAGCTGCTAGTAGGACGCGGAGGGTCACGAGGGCACAAGCCCAGTCCTTACCTGAGATGATGTTTCGGGCGGCGAGTTCCACGACGCCGCCTTTCAATGGAGTTCGGCAAAGAAGGCGGCCATCGAGACCGCGGTACTGAGCCTCGCCCCACGTGGCCGAGTGAGTATAGAGATTACTGAGCAGATCCGGTTATTGACCAAAGATAGTAGCAGGCAGCCGATGCGAGCGTACCAACCCCAGAGCCGATGGGTTCTGATTCGGGATTTCCTAGGTTGTCATCCTCCCGAGTTCTATGTTTCGAGATCCGAGGAGGATCCTCAGGAGTTTGTTCGGCAGTTACAGCGGACTATGCAAGTGCTTAGGGCCTCGGAGGCTGATTCCGTCATGCTAGCCCCTTACCGGTTACGCGATATTGCGTTGAACTGGTTTGAGTCATGGGAGTTGTCTAGAGGTGAGGGTGCTCTTCCAGCTGTTTGGGAGGAGTTCACAGAGGCCTTCCTGGATCACTTCTTGCCTCCTGAGATGAGGAGAGCCCGCGTGGATAGATTCTTGACCTTGAGGCAGAATGGGAGGACTATCAGAGAGTACAACATGGAATTTGACTCATTGGCCAGGTATGCACACACCATTGTAGCTGACATGGCAGACAGGTTTCATCGCTATGTGATGGGGCTAGACCGTCATATGATTACTGCATGCTTGGGGGTGGCTCTTCAGCCAGGTATGGATATTGCCAGGATGCAGGCGTATGCACAGGGGATAGAGGACAGAGAGAGGGAGGATCAGCTAGACTCAGGCCAGCCCAAGAGGGTCGACAAAGAGGTCTCGGGCGGTTTGAGGCGGGCGACAAATTTCAAGAAGAACTAGGTCCACATTTCAGCCAGCACAGAGTGCTCCTTCTCGGTTTTCTGGCGGGAGGTCTGATCAGCCGGGTCATTCAGGAGCAGGTCAGGGCTCCAGGACTTCGGGGTTTCAGGGAGGTAGAGACCGTCATCGATCAAGACCACCCACATCTTGGTGTGCTCGATGCGGTAAGTCTCACCCAGGCGAGTGTCGTGTTCCTCCACGAGCTTGCTACTCTTGTGGCCAGCAGGGCCATTTGAAGAGAGATTATCCGACCAGAGGTGGCGGGAATGTTATGGTTCAAGCGGTCGATTCTTTGGATCTTCGCTCTTCGACGGTTATGCACCGGAGGCGGTGTTCACGGCCGCCAGGCCGCGCAGGGGTCGTGGTGGGGTCCCGCCCAGCGGTCCTCAGAACCGCATTTATGCTATGTCCAGCCATCAGGACCAGAAGGCGTCACCAGATGTCATCACAGGTACATTATTGGTTTCATGCTGTGATGTATATGCTTTGATAGATCCAGGTTCTACCTTGTCCTATATATCTCCTCATATTGCTGGTAGAATAGGGATAGAGCCCGAGTCCATAAAACCTTTTGAGGTGGCTACGCCGAGTGATTCGGTGGTAAGCGGGTATATAAGGCTTGCCCGTGACTATATCGATCGTCCGCACCAGCCGACTTGATAGAGTTGGATATGACGACTTTGATGTGATTATGGGTATGGATTGGCTAGCGTCTTGCTATGCCAATGTGGTATGAGAGAGATTGGTATGGTTCCGTTTCTGGCGAGCTTGCTATCGAGTGGAAAAGGAATACTGCGTCGCCGAGGGGTAGGTTTATTTCTTACCTCAAGGCTAGGAAGATGGTGCGGAAGGGGTATATCTACCATATGGTTCGGGTATTCGATACTGAGGCCGAGATACCAAACCTTCAGTCAGTTCCGGTTGTTAGAGAGTTTCCAGACGTATTTCCAGACGAGCTTCCGGGTATCCCTCCTGAGAGGGAGATTGAGTTTTGCATTGATATGTCGCCAGATACTCGATCGATATCTATTCCACCATACAGGATGACACCTGCTGAGTTGAGGGAATTGAAAGACCAGCTGAAGGACTTGCTGGAAAAAGGCTTTATCAGGTCAAGTGTTTCTCCCTGGGGAGCGCCAGTGTTATTTGTAAAGAAGAAGGATGGGACGCTGCGTATGTGTGTTGATTACAGGCAGCTGAATAAGGTAACTATCAAGAACAGATACCCCCTTCCCAGGATTGATGATTTGTTTGACCAGTTGCAGGGTGCAAGGTGTTTTTCCAAGATAGACATGCGGTCTGGTTACCATCAGGTGCGAGTTAGAGAGGCAGATATCCCAAAGACTGCATTCAGGACCTGGTATGGGCACTATGAGTTCAGGGTGATGTCTTTCGGGTTGACCAACGCCCCAACAGTATTCATGGATTTGATAAACAGGTTGTTCAAGCCATTCTTGAATATGTTCGTTATAGTATTCATTTATTTGCGAACAAAACAGGACCATGCAGACCACTTGAGGGCGGTATTGGGAGTCCTCCGGGACCAGCAGTTATATGCCAAGTTCTCAAAATGCGAGTTTTGGTTGGCTTCAGTGGCTTTCTTAGGGCATGTTATCGGGGCCGATGACATTCGGGTTGATAAAGAAAGATCGGCGATCAAGACTTGGCCTAGACCCACTACACCGACGGAGGTGCGAAGCTTTTTAGGCCTTGCGGGTTATTATCGGAGATTTGTGGAGACGTTTGCTTCCATTTCAGCACCTTTGACTAGGCTGACTCAGAAAGCAGCTATGTTCCGGTGGACGGATGCTTGTGAGGAGAGCTTCCCATCGAAGGAGAAATTGACAACCGCCCCGCCTTACTCTACCGGAGGGTTTAGACGGATATGTGGTTTATTGTGATGCGTCGGGTGTCGAACTTGGGTGCGTACTGATGCAGCACGGCAAAGTTATAGCTTACGCATCTCGACAGTTCAGGAAGCATGAGAAGAACTATCCCACACATGACTCAGAGTTAGCGTGATGATTCATGCCTCAAGATCCGGAGACATTATTTGTATGGAGTTCATGTGGATATTTACACGCACCACAAGAGTCTCAAGATATCTTCACCGCAGGAGCCGAACTTGCGGCAGACGGTGGTTGGAGCTACTTAAGGATTATGATGTCGATATCCTATACCACCGGGGAAGGCCAATGTAGTTGCGATGCCCTTAGTCGCGGTCGATGGGTAGTCCGGCGGTGTGCGGCAGAAAAGGGCATGGTCCGCGAGTTACATCAGCTAGCGAGCCTTGGGGTTCGTTTGATTGGTTCTGATAGTAATGAAGTTCGGGTTCGAGAGGTCTCCGAGTCTGCCATCATCGAGGAGGTGAAGAGGCGACAGTATGAGGATCCGATTATGGTGCGGTATCGAGATACAACTCTTCGGAAGGAGAAGGGTCTATTTGAGGTAGCTCCTGATGGGGTGCTAAGATTTGAGGGAAGGTTGTGTGTTCCCGATGTGACAGAACTTCGTCAGCAGATTCTGGGGGAAGCACATAGTGCTCGTTACTCTATTCATCCGGGGTCGACTAAGATGTACCATGACCTCAGGTGTATATATTGGTGGGATGGCACGAAGAGGACGCGGAGTTTGTGGCGCGATGTCCGAATTGTCGCCAGTCAGTGGAGCACCGTAAACACGTGGGTTGTTGCAGATGATAGAGATTCCGACATGGAAGTGGGAGGTGATCAATATGGACTTTATTACAGGGTTACCTCACACTCAGTGGAAGCATGATTCCATCTGGGTTATTGTCGACGGGCTGACGAAATCAGCCCACTTTCTCGCCGCAGACGACTTTTCGGCGAGGATTATGCTAGATTGTATATCAGAGAGATTGTGAGACTGCACGGAGTGCCTATATCGATCATTTCAGACAGGGGAGCCCAGTTCACGGCTAACTTCTGGAGGTCTTTCCAGAAGGTATTAGGGACACAGGTGAGTCTCGATCGCTGCGTTCATCCTCATACCGACTTGAAGCCGAGCGCACTATCTAGACACTTGAGGATATGCTGCGAGCCTGTGTTATCGATTTCAGGGGTAGCTAGGAGGATCATTTACCTCTTGTGGAGTTTGCGTATAACAACAGCTACCATTCTAGTATCCAGATGACGCCCTATGAGGCCTTATACGGGAGGAAGTGCAGGTCACCGATAGGCTGGTTTGATGTGGGAGAAGTTCAGTTAGTCGGGCCAGACTTGATTCAACAGGCGGTGGATAAGGTGAAGCTTTTCCAGGAGCGGTTATTGTCAGCTCAGAGTCGACATAAGTCGTATGCAGATCATCGACGTCGACACTTGGAGTTTGAGGTAGATGATTGGGTATTCCTGAAGGTATCACCCATGAAGGGCGTGATGAGGTTTGGAAAGAAGGGGAAGCTTAGCCCAAGGTACATTGGGCCTTATCAGATTTTCCGTAGGGTAGGCAAGGTTGCCTATGAGTTGGATCTGCCGTCCGATCTGGAGGCAGTACATCCAGTTTTTCATGTGTCTATGTTGCGGAAGTGTATCGGAGATCCATCTAGATTGCACCCGATTCGTGATGTCCAGGTGACAGAGGGGTTATCATATGAGGAGAGACCCATAACGATACTCGATCGCCAGGTTAGACGACTGCGGACAAAGGATGTGGCTTCCGTCAAGGTCTTATGGCGGAACGAGAACAGGGAAGAAATGACATGGGAAGCAGAAGAGGACATGATGAAGAAGTATCCTCACTTGTTCCCTACACCTCCAGGTACCCCACTTCCCTGCTAATTAGTTTAATTTGGAAATTATGCTTAAGTATTGTTGTAGATAGTAGGAACATTCGGGACGAATATTTCTAAGGGGGGGGAGGATGTTATACCCCGTAGTTCAGGCCATGCGTATGAGAACGTACGAAAGGGGTTAAGACTTAAAATTTTAGAAAGATAGGTTGACGGATTGTTTCGGACGGGTTTTTAGTCAACTTTGAGGCGGTTTATGTCCAGTTGAATTGTGAGTTCCTAGGTGTTTCAAAGGCCTAAGACGTAGTTTGTTGAGTCTAGTTCCCAACGCAACCAACCGTTCGTCGATAGGACATCGGAGTAGAAAGTTATGGAAGTTACAAGTTCAGTATGCAGTCGGACAGAAAAGTATTTCGGTCAGGAGCCACAGGGCTGCAGCGCCGGATGCAGGGCCGCGGCGCCAGATGTTCTGAATGTTCGCTGAAGTTGCAGCGCCGGAAAGCAAAGCCACGGCGCCGGAAAGCAGGGCCGCGGCGCCGGAAGTTCTGAGAGTTGGAAGAGGTTTCAGCGCCGCGGCCGCAGGCCGCTGGCCGAGGCGTTCTGCGAGTGGGAAAATCGAATCGCTTTTGTTTTAAAAGAGGCCATGGGGGGGTGACAAGTGTCCTCCCCCATCCGATTTTGCATGTCCTATTTATTGACCAAGTCTTGAAGACTTGGTCATTCTTCAAGCTCTCCCCTCTCTCTAAAATTAAAAGCTCTCCCTTCTCTCTAGAAAATCAAGAAGAAATCAAGGCTTGAGAAAAATCTGAAAAGGTGGCAAGAAGGAAACATGGCAACAAGCTTGTAGGAGGTTTATGGAGGTGATTGTGGAAAGGAGGCTAGTGAAATTGTTGGACTAATTTGGGGTAAACTCTAAGGTAACAATCCTTTCTCTTTTTACTAGTAAATTATGTTGCATGTGAAGAAGAAAGGACTTGTAGTTGTCAAATATTGCTCTTAGATACATTGCATGTAGGAAATATGGCTTGGAGATGAAAGGATTGGATAAGAATGATATGTAAGCATGTTATAGCCAAGATACTACCTTTAACTTATTGATTTAATTAATAAGCATTGTGAGGCAGAATTTTACACATCCAAGATTAGGTGTGTAATCTCCTTTGTATTGAATTGGATTGTTGGGCCTTAAAAGTGGCGTTGGATTTTGAATTCGGTCTTGAAAAAGGTGGCAGAGTATGTAGAAACAAAGGAAGTGCTGTCCGATTGTCCGTAGAATTTAGTGACTTTGCACTTAGAATATTCTACGTTGAAGCTAGAGGTTAATAAATGCATTATGGTCATTATAGGTTGACGTACTACGTGTGGTATACTGGACTTAGCAAGTGGATTGACCCGAAGAGGTATGTGGAACTTTCCTATCTCTTGAGCATGAATAGTTTTACCTATATAGTACGGTAGACGTACAAGACTTTGGCGTCCTTTACTCGTTTTAAGAGTGTCCAAGTCGGTGGAGTTAGGGGATTTACTCACTTGTTTCAAAGTAGTAGGGATGTCTTAAGTTTTCAAGGTTAAGTGACTTGAAGTGTTTTAAGTATATGATACTTGTTCCGTTTTAAATCTACAAGTCCCTTGGATATAGGAAAATGTAATTTACTTATAGTATGAAGTTAATATAACGACTTTATGGGAAGTTGGTTATATTAGCCTTATGGAAAGTTAAAAAGAGAGATTTACTCTAAGTAAAATAAGTAAGGATGAATGACGCGTATTAATGAAAGGCAAATCGATTTTAAGGCATCAATTGCCTAAGGTTTTAAAAGAGTAGAAGTACATGGTACTTTGGGTTAAATTCCCGGATTTCATAAAGACATGTTAGTGCCTTAAGTAAACTAAAATGAGAATGTATATGAACAAGACTAATAAGAAGTTAGGGGATTTCTTAACTTGCTTATATTATGTATGATAGCCGGTTTGTGCTAGTGATATATTATTCGTTACGGGGTCATTCCCCGGGTTGTGGCATTTGCATATTCCGTGGATTTGCTACCCATGATGTGAGGAATACCTCATACGAGTCCGTAGGGCTCATACAGGTGAAATAGTCTCATGCGGGCGGGTACAGCCTATGCGAGGAATACCTCATGCGGGTCCACACGACCCATGCGGGTGAAATAGTCCCAGGAGTAGGATTGCTTAATGCTGCTGCGGGTGGGTGACCTTGCTTTGATCATGAGCTTCCTATTTTCATGCAGTATAGTATATGCTTGAGATTCTCATTATTAGTAAGGCACAGTGTACTGTAAATTGATTATCATACATGTCTCCCGTTATTTTAGACTTATGAGGTATTTTCCAGTTTCGCATACTTAGTACATATTGTGTCGAATTCTTCCTCGGGGCTGCGTCATGCCGCAGGTGGGTAGCGGTGGTGGATCCTCATTCTTAGGATCACCGTCCGTGTCAGAAGCTCCATTCCTCCGGAGGCTTGTTTTGTTGGTACGGTTTTTCCCTGATGCTATAGGTATTATGTACATTCAGGGGTATGGCGGGGCCCTGTCCCGCCACAGTTGTTATTACTAGAGGTCTGTAGTCACGTTTGTGGTTTGGGCTGTAAGAACAAGTTGTACTGTTTTACTTTTGGTTAAGTATATTCTATGGGAGACGGCCTTGTCGGCTAGCCGGTGATATTTACTATCTACAGGTTTATGTGTTATGTATGTCCCGCTGCTATTCTCTGAGGTATACCCGAACGGGGTGCCCCGGTAGGGCACCTGTCGCGGCCCCGGGATCGGGTCCTGACATTTCTTTCTTTTGAGTCACAATGGTTTAAAAAGGTAAAGTGGCAAAAAAGAGAAATAATTGGGCAGAAAAGGAAGTTCCCGAGCCAAATATTGACGAAAGCTGGCAATCCGGACAAAGGCGAAGCAGCGCTGTGGCGCAGGAATGTAGGGCCACGACGCCCAAAGATCTGAGAGGCTACAGGAGTTAAGGCGCCGCGGCGCCAGTCAGCAGGGCCGCGGCGCCGAGGCGAAAAATTGTCCAGATCCGAAAGGGAATTGGCCAAGGGCGAGGAGGAAAATGGTACACGTTTTTGGAGCTTATAAAAGGCCCTTTGAGCAGATTTTTTAAGGGTGACTCAACCTTTCTTCACAACACAACATAGTTTTCTTGGAAACAACAAGATTAGAGACTTGTTTCAAAGTATTTTCTTTTCTTTGCTTTATATTAATTTAGTTCATGTTGGATATTAATTTGGTTCTTAGCATGTCTATGGCTAGGAGCTAAACTTTTAATTAGGGTTGCTTTCGAATCGCTTGAAACTCGTCTTTATGAATTAATGCAGTATTTTGGTTTCTTCATATAGTTAAGATTTATTCAATAATTGGTTTGATTGTTTGATAATTAATTGATCACTAGTTATCATCACGTATATGATTTCGAATCAAGAACCGAGGGGGGAGATTTGGATATGCTGTAGTTGAATAAACATAAGTTAAAATCGTGGACGAAAGTACCCTGATACTTGTGTAGCTTCATAGGTTATTGTTCTTAATCCTCCTATATGGTAAAATCTATCATAGAAATATAAAAGATTTCTGCATTGGGGTTGAGCGTTTATATATCCTAACCGGAATATAAAACAGTCTAGCTAACCTGCTATCTTAAAATAGAAGAAGAACCTTTATTGCTGCATTAAGAATTAAAGCGAGTGGATAGTCGAGGAGATTGGAAACCCTATTTCCACCATAACTGATTTAAATAAAGTATTTTAGTTAATTTCTGCAATTACTTCAGTAGTTTATAGATAAAACCAAAACAAAATATCGATAGTCAAATAGATAACTTACGATAGATGTTTGGTAATTGAAAATCAGTCCCTGAGGATGATATTCAGTCTTACCAAGACTATATTACTTGAGCGATACGTACACTTGCGTAAAGCATAAGAAAAATCGCTAACAAGTTTTTGGCGCCGTTTCCGGGGATTGGCGTAGTTTCAATATCAAACTATCTATTCTTAATTTCTAATTTGGCTTTTTTTTACTTTATTATTTTCTTTTATTGTTAGAGCCCTATTGCCTTGATTTGCTTGTTGATTTTGATCTATTCCGGGGATTTAGTTTATGCGAAGAAGAAGAAGAGGAGCAGACACACTTGTTCCATTCAACCCTGAAATTAAAAAGACGTGCAAGCAGAACAGGCGAAACAAGAGGATTGTTGAATTGTTAGGAATGGGGAATTTACAAAACAATAATAAGATGAATGAAGAGATAGGTGATCATCAACCCAACCAAATAGTGCCCCCAGAGTTGCCTATAGATGTAGAAGAACGAGTTCAGGTCCAAGCCGAGAGGAGCCTGAGAGATTATGTTCTGCCAAGAGTTACTGGGGCACAGACATGCATAAGGCTCCCAGCAATAGGAGCAAACAACTTTGAGATAAAGCCTGCAATCCTAAGCATGGTACAGAACACAGTCCAGTTCGGAGAATTGCCATATGAAGACCCACACATGCATATCACTAACTTTCTGGTGTTATGTGTCACATTCAAGTATAATGGCGTTACTGATGATGTCATTCGGTTGAGGCTCTTTCCTTTCTCACTCAGGGATAGAGTGAAGGTTTGGTTGAACTCACTGCCAACAGACTCCATATTCACATGGCAGGATCTAGCACATAAATTTCCTGTGAAGTTCTTCCCACCTTCAAAAGCAGCCAAGCTGAGAAGAGAGTTGAATAACTTCTACCGGACCTATGGGGAGTCACTTTATAAAGCTTGGGAAAGGTTTAAGGATCTGCAGAGGAAGTGCTCACATCATGGCCTGGAACAATGGAACTTGGTTCACATCTTCTATAATGGGCTGAGTGGGACCACAAGGACTATTATTGATGTAGCTGCAGGTGGTACTTTTATGAGAAGGACAACACATGAGGCCCATGACTTGCTGGAGGACATGGCCACCAATAATCACTTTCCAGATGAGAGGGGGACATGTGGAAAGAAATCGATAGGAGTTCATGAGCTAGACGCCATTACAGCATTGAATGCACAAGTTGATTTTTTAACCAAGCAGCTCCAGCAGAACACTATGTCGGTAAACGCGGTCCATATGCCAGTGACTTGTGAGATTTGTGCGGGTCCACATACTTTTGATAGATGCCCAACAACTGACCCCAACAACATTCCTTTGGAGCAAGCTCAGTGTCAAGCAGTGGGGAACTTCCAAAGGCCCCATAACAATCCCTATGCTAACACTTACAATCCAGGGTGGAGAAATCACCCAAATTTCTCATGGAGGAGTGACCAAGGGCAGCAGACTCAGTTCAGAGGCCAGTATCAGAATCAGCTACCACTTAATCAGGCCTCATCTTCACAGCAGTTTAGTCCATCTGCCCCACACGAAAAACCAGATGAATTGAGGGCAGCTTTGTTGACACTCACTAATTCGCAGACTCAATTCATGGCAGAAGCAAGGTCATCCATCAGGAACTTAGAGACCCATGTAGGGTTGTTGGCCAACATGGTGAATAACAGGCCACACGGCACTCTCCCAAGCAATACAGAGGTAAACCCTAGAGAGGAGTCAGGCAATGTTGTTAAGAAGTGGGAAGCAGTTGGAACAAATTGCTCCCCAACCTGCAGTGGTGAATGAAAAAAAATGTGAGAAGGTAGTTGAGGTAGAAAAGGAGGGGGTCACTGAGGATCACCCTACAATTGAGAAAACTCCATCAGCACCTTTGAGGGAATACACTGAAAGAATCCCCTACCCTCAAAGGCTACAAAAGAAAGCAGTATATAAGCAGTTCTCCAATTCTTGGAGGTGTTTAAGAAACTGCACATATATATCCCTTTCATTGAAGCGCTAGAACAGATGCCAGCATACTTCAAGTTCATGAAGGAGATACTGGGGAAAAAGATAAGGCTAGCTGATTATGAGATGGTGTCTTTGACAGAGGAGTGTTGTTACGCCCCGTAATTTCAAGAGAATAAGATAAGAACGTACGAAAGGAAATAAGATTTGAATTTGAAAAGATAAGTTGGCAAAAATGTTTTAGGCAGATTTTTAGTCAACTTTGGAGTGCGATATGTCCCAGTTTATTAAGAGTTTTAGGTGTTTAAAAAGCCTAATATGAAGTTCGTTGAGTGTAGTTTTCAACGCAACAAACCGCTCGTCGATAGGACATCGGAGCGGAGAATTATGGATGTTAGAAGTTTAGTTGGCAGAAGAGAAGGAAAAATATTCCAGTCAGGCGCCACAGCGCCACGGCGCCGACTGCAGGGCCGCGGCGCCGAGGCGGGATTTTTCGCGAAAAATGGGGAAAAATCAGAAGATATTTGTGTAAAGGCCTATGGGAGGGCGACAAGTGTCCCTCCCATCTTGTAGACAAGAAAGGTCGTATATTATGACCAAGTCTTGGAAGACTTGGTCATTTGCAAAGATTCATCCAAAAGAAATCTTCTTCTCTTCTCTCTAAAAATTTAAAGAACCCTAAGCCTAAATGAGATTTTTGGAAAGGCAACAAGAAGGAAACATGTTGGCGAGCTTGTAGGGGGTTCGTAGAGGTGATTTTAGCGGGAAGAAGAATTTCGGAAAGAGGGCTAAAGTGGGCGAGATTGTTGGACTATTTTGGGCTTATCAAGGTAACAACTTTGTTCTCTTAAGTGATTAAAGTTTTCATATTGTTGTAGTGATGTATATAAACAAGCATGAGATATACGTAATGGAGATTGATAAGTGTTATGGATATTGGAACCACTAATCCGAAACTAGCATATTTAGCCTTGAGATTGTAATTCAATTTGGTTATTAGTTTTAGTCATCGCATGTTATAGAAAGAATGAATTATAGTTGTTAAAGTTGTTTACAACTATATAACATATTATACTTAACAAATTGGATTGAGAAGGAATTGGAAAGGACTATATGTTGTTGCACCTAGTTAGCCGAAAATGGCATTATCTATTGAACTACTTGGTATTAATTATGGGGTAGAATTTTACATGTCCTGTAAGGCGTGTAATCCCCTTTGATTGGTTGATGTGTTGAGCCTTAAATGTGGCATATTGGTTATTGAATTCGGGCCTTAAAAAAGGTGGAAACGTACGTAGAAACAAAGGAAGTGCTGTCCAATTTTCCGTAGAATAAGGGACTTTACAATTAGAATATTCTACGTTGAAGCTAGAAGCTAATAGACGTATTATGTCCATTATAGGTTGACATACTACGTACGGCATATTGGACTTAGCAAGTGGATTGAACCGAAGAGGTATGTGGAAACATTCTTATCTCTTGAGCATGAGTAGTTATAAATGTATAGTACGGTAGACGTACAAGATTTAAATGAAGTCAGTTCATTTGATATACTTGACTTGTTTTAAGAATGTCTAAGTTAGTTGAGTTAGAGAATTAACTCACTTGTTTTTTAAAGAAAGGTTAAAAGAATGGTTTATTCTAATAAGGTAAACAAGGATTTCTTGACTCGAAAAAGTATAGAATACTTGATTTGGAAAGTATTGATTCTTGAACTATTCTAAAGATAAGAGACTTGATTTCTAAGTTAAGAAACTTGATTTCTAAAGTTAAGAGACTTGAAATATTTTGAAAGTTGTGTAACTTGATTTGAAAGTATAAGTCTCTTGGTCATAAAAAGAATGAATTTGTCTAAGACATAAAGAGTTATAACGGCTTTATGGAAAGTTAGTTATGATGGCTTTATAAAAGGTTAAATATGTCTTAGTTCTAAAGCATAAAGTTAGTATAACGGCGTTATGGGAAGTTGGTTATAACAACTTTATGGAAGGTTAAAGAAATGGTTTTCTCTAGTAATGTAAACAAGGATTAATGACTTGAAATAAGGAAGGACAATTTGATTTAAATGCATCAATTGCTTAAAGTTTTAAAGTAAGGGTCACTTGATTTAGAAGCCTAAAAATGTATTTCTAAAAGTGTAGTGACTTATGTGAAATGTAGACAAGCCTTGATACTACGAGTGTTAGTATCTTGGAGTTTTGTATGAAAAGGAGTCTTTTGAAAAGAATGGAAGTACGTAGTACTTTGGGTTAAATTCCCGGATTTTTATGTAAAACGAAAAGTGCCTTGAGTTGATAAAATGAAATTCATTTTTGTATGATAATGAAAGTCTAAAATTTTTATGAACTTGCCTATGCTTGCTTGTGATAGCCTTGAGTGCAAGTATTATATGTTTACGCTGCCGTGACTTTCAGTTGGAGGGTCGGCTGTCTTGTAGTGAATTTACTTGGACGTACCGACAGTGACGGAGGCTTCCACGGGTATGCTTCCATTGTGATTGATCCTAAGACATGTACCCGAGATGAGGGATTCCACGAGCATGTTATATACGATTATTACTCCATGGATTAGCTCTCCATGAAGACATGTACCCGAATGAGGGATTCCACGGGTATGTTATATACGATTATTACTCCATGGATTAGCTCTCCATGAAGACATGTACCCGAGATGAGGGATTCCACGGGCATGTTATATACGATTATTACTCCATGGATTAGATCTCCATGAAGTCATGTACTCGAGATGAGGGATTCCACGGGCATGAGATATATATATATTGCATATGTGTACGCCGACAGTGAGGTAGGATGCCACGGGCGCGTCACATAGTTATATTTTACACTTATGGCTGTCGGCAGTGATGGGGGATTCCACGGGCATGAGATATATGTATGTATTGTATATGTGTACGCCGACAGTGAGGTAGGATGCCACGGGCGCGTCACATGGTTATATTTTACAATTACGGCTGTCAGCGGTGATGGGGGATTCCACGGGCACGCTTTGATATTGTGGGCTTGACACCCTTACTGGACTGTGTGATGATATTTGAGGGCTTGTGTCCATAGCACTGGTGTGACTATTGTTCATGTGTTGAAATAGTCTTTAAAAAGGTAAAACTAACTTTCATTACTTTCACTTCGGCAAGGCACAGTGTACTGTTATGTTGGTTATCATACATGTCGCCAGTTTTATATAGACTGTTATGAGTTCATTACCGTATTTTCAGTTTCACATACTTGGTACATATTTCGTACTGACCTCCTTCGGGGGGTTGCGTTCATGCCGCATGTCGAGGTACATAGCTTGTTGATCCACACTCTTTGGATCACTGTTCAGTTCTTGGAAAGCTCCATTTCTCCGGAGGCTTTGTCTTTTGGTACGGTTCCCTGAGGTTGTAGGTTTATGTACATTCAGGGGTATGGCGGGGCCCTATCCCGTCACAGTTGTTACGTCAAAACTCTTAGAGGTATGTAGTCATATCTTGTGGGTCGCTTTATAAAAAGAAAAAAAAAGGTAACTGCTTTTGGTTTTACATAGTTATATGTATCCAGAAAGGTAGCCTTATCGGCTAACCTGTTATTTATTTCTTGTTAAGTTTATGTATGTTCTGCTGATTATCTCTAATGTTTACCTGTAAGGGTGCCCAGGTAGGGCACCAATCGCGGGCCCGGGGTCGGGTCATGACAAGTGCAGCGCCATCCTGTAAAAGAAATTGCCGCCCAAGCTAAAGGATCCAGGAAGTTTCACCTTGCCTTGCACTATCGGCAAGGTAACATGCAACAGGGCCCTGTGTGACTTAGGGGCTAGTATAAATCTCATGCCTCTGTCCGTGTTTAAGAGATTGGGTTTGAGGGAAACCAAACCAACCACAGTGAATTTGCAGTTGGCAGACCGATCAATGGTGTACCCCAGAGGAATAATTGAATATGTGCTTGTCAATGTGGGGAAGTTCTTCTTCCCACCAGACTTCCTCATCCTTGACATGGAAGAAGACGATGAAATTCCCATCATTTTGGGAAGGTCATTCCTTGCAACTGGGAGAGCCCTAACTGATGTAGAAAAGGGAGAACTAAGACTGAGGGTCCAGGAAGAGGAGATGGTATTCAAGGTGTTTAAATCCACCATTGAATCCCAAGCCATCAGCAAGTGTCTCGATCGGCCAAGTGACACAACGATTGAGCCAAAGACAGGCCAATGCCAGGGAGATCAGTCCGCCAACACAGGTAAGTCTTGTTAAACCCCCTCTTGAGAAAAAGAAAAATAGAGTGCGAAAGAGAAGGATGATCCTAAAATGGATAGGTTGTGGGGTTAAATTACCCTAATGATTCTTAATAAGGAACCTGCGTCCGGCTACAAGACGTTAAAAATAACGCTACTTGGGAGGCAGCCCAAGGTTTTAATTTATGCAATTCAGTTTAGTTAGAACAGTCTCACGTGTGGTATTTTTTTGTGTTGTTGTGATGACAGGTAAAGGGCTGAAAATGGAGCACGAAAGAGCGAGAAGAAAAAAAAAATCGGTGCAGCGCCGCGGCTCCCAGAAGTAGGGCCGCGGCGCCGAAAGTCCAGAACACGTGCAGAAGTTTGGGCGTCGTGGCGCCGGTCTGCAGGCCCGCGGCGCCTAAGCGGGATTTCAGAAAATAAAAAGCCCTAACTTCTCCAATCCCAAATCTCTCAAATTCTCACAACCCATCACCAATAATAACTCCTAGTATCCTTGCCATAGCATTATTCTTCACTTGGGTCAAGAAAGCGGGAAAGAACAAGCACTTTAAAAGGTAACTTTCATTGTTGTTCTTAAGAATTTAAAAGCTAGTGGAGAAAATAGATTTGGATCTTGGGTGTTGTGTGGGTGATTATTGTGTGATATTGCTGCTGAATATTGGTGATTTTGTGGTGAAGTGTTGTATGGGGGATTGATTTGTGACGAAAGAACTGTTTTGATGGGTTGGGTTTGATTAATTGTTGTTTGGGAGAGTTGATAGTTGCTTGGAAACCTTAAAAAAATAAAGGAAACGCTGCTGGAATTTTTCCAACGACTCTCTAATGTCTTCTCGAAAAAGAACTACCAGGGCTTCTCCATCTACATCAGCTCCTGAATATGATATTACTAGGTTCACTAGCAAAGAAGCGGAGGAGCGGTATAACCGGATAAGTACTAGGATCTTGATACAAGAAAGAGGCATGGAATACTAGAGAGATCTGTT
The DNA here is from genome assembly GCA_029844215.1 of Przewalskia tangutica. NCBI lineage: Eukaryota > Viridiplantae > Streptophyta > Magnoliopsida > Solanales > Solanaceae > Przewalskia > Przewalskia tangutica. The sequence goes on along the minus strand of CM056740.1, from coordinate 38,451,158 downwards.
TGATGATGATGATGCCTACGAGCCAATTAGGGCTATGATCGAGGCGAACTGTTGGAAAAGATTCACCAATCTGGAAAGGATTCCACCGCAGAACACTAGCATGGTAAGAGAATTCTATGCTAATTATCCAGAGAAGACAGATGGAATATGCTTTATGAGAGGGCAATATGTGCCCGTAAATTCTAAAGTGGTGAATGCAGTGTTGGGGATAGCTAATGTTGAATACCAGGGCTATAACTCATACCATTTCAGAAGTTTGTCTAGAAATGTCAGCCACATCATGTGGAACGCAGTCGCAGAGATACTATGCTACCTAGGGGGTGAGTATGAATTTTCTCGCAATGTAGCTAGGGGACTTGCCAGGTGTCAGTTCAATAGAACAACCAAGGGTTGGCTGTATTTTTTAAGTGCTCGCCTGATTCCATCGACACACTTCACCAGAGTGCCTGAAAATAGAATTAAGATGATATATGGAATCATGACGGAAAAGACAATTGACATTGGGCAGGAAATAGTATAGAGTATTAAGGAGATCAGCAGGTTGGCCACCACTGGTGGGTTGGGACATAGATCACTCATTTGTGTCTTATGTGCTAGGCATTAAGTCCCAACCTTTGTCACTGATACTTTTGAGAATAATAAGCCTCCTGTGACATATGGTTTAGTGCACTCTTTCCCTGAACCATTCCCTAGAGAAGCAGCAAGAAGAAGAGGCCCAACAGTAGCAGAAGAGGCTGTCATGGAAGAAGAGCCTGAGCCAGCGGTCCAATATGAGGCAGGCAGCAGCAGCCACCAACCACCTTTAGCCTTGGAACCTCCAGTGCCAATGATGGAGTAACTGCTCATGAATCAACAAAGGATGATGCAGATCCTGGACACCCTGATGCGGGGTCAACAACACTTGACCCAACGTGTTGATGATTTGAGCTTCAGGTTCGATCAATGGACCATGCATTACCCGCCACCGCCACCATTTTAAACCATAAAGTCTGTAAGTCGTCCCGTCTTTTTATTTTGAGTCTTGTACACATTAGGGATAATGTGTCATTTAAGTTTTGGGGTGTTAGGGTTCTTAGTTTATTTTGTGTGTTTTTGTGTCTATTTGATTGTCTTGTTTATATTTTATATGAGTCAATTTTTTTTTTATGATTATGCATGTTGTAGTTACTTGAAACGTCTAATGAAGTAAGTGGGATAATATAATGGAATTAGAAGCAAAAATTTGAATGCTTAAGTTAGATATGCCAAGAATTCATGAAATCGAATTATTTGTGTACATGTGTTTAATTTATGCGTTGTTAATGATAAGGTATATGTGTATGCTCGCTTGTTAGTTGAGGCGAAATAGTTAGGATGTACATGTTAGGGAGATGACTCAGGCATTTTTTTTGTTAGCCTTTCTTACCATTCACTGCCTATCCCTGACAATAAATTGTATCCCTAGTCAGGCCCTTTGAGCCTAAATAAGATCTTTCTTTGACACTCTATGATTCCATGTTTGTGCCATAAGTGATAATTGAAAACTCTTGGGATGAAAAGTGTTGAAAAAAATGAAAAGAGAATTGAAAATTTTGATGCACCCCCAATGAATGAAGAATATGCAAAAGCCTAAGTTTGGGGGTGCTTGTTATAAGGTATCTCATTCTCTCAAAAGAAATGAGGGGAGAAGATAGGTATGAGACTAAAAAAGAAAGTCAAAAAGGAGGAAGAAGGAGTTGAATGAAAATAGCTTATGGTACGTAATTTGAGCCTAAATGTCTATTTTTACCTACTTCTGCCTAAGCCTACATTACAACCCTGAAAAGTCCTGAAGATCTCTAGTATTTATGTCTATGATTAGTGGATAATAGCAAGTGAACAGACCATAGAATTTTGAAATTCACATGCATAGGTTAGGTATTCGTACTTCCATTGAGCATGATTGAAATGAATTTGCGTCTGACTTGAAATTCTAGATTGCTAAAAATCCATGCTATATATGTTTCTGTATATTATCTCAACTTACATTCATGTTTTTCTAGTGACATTTGTGCATCAAGTTGATTAGAGTCTTTGAGTCTTTTATTTTCTTTTGTGTCTTTGATTCTGTTTTGATCTTTACTCGAGGGCGAGCAAAGGTTAAGTTTGGGGGTGTTTGTTAGGCATATTTTATATGCACTTTTAGAGTCATTTTTAGTTAGTATTTTGCCCATTTTTGTTCAAATATATGTCGTGTTAGGGCATTTTTCTTTCTTTTGAGTCACAGTGGTTTAAAAAGGTAAAATGGCGAAAAAGAGAAATAATTGGGCAGAAAAGAAAGTTCCCGAGCCAAAAATTAACGAAAATTGGCAATCCGGACAAAGGCAAAGCAGCGCTGTGGCGCAGGAATGCAGGGTCACGACGCCCAAAGATCTGAGAGGCTATAGAAGTTGAGGTGTCGCGGCGCCAGTCAGTAGGGCCGCGACGCCGAGGCGGAAAATTATCCAGATCCGAAAGGGAATTGGCCAAGGGCGAGGAGGAAAATGGTACACGTTTTTTAAGCTTATAAAAGGCCCTTTGGGCAGATTTTTTAAGGGTGACTTAACCTTTCTTCATAACACACCATAGTTTTCTTGGAGGCTACAAGATTGGAGACTTGTTCCAAAGTATTTTCTTTTCTTTGCTTTTTTTTTAATTTAGTTCATGTTGGATATTAATTTGGTTCATAGCATGTCTATGGTTATGAGCTAAACGTTTAATTAGGGTTTTCCTTTCTAATCGCTTGAAACTCGTGTTTATGAATTAATGCAGTATTTTAGTTTCTTCTTCATATAGTTAAGATTTATTCAATATTTGGTTTGATTGTTTGATAATTAATTGATCATTAGTTATCATCACGTATATGATTTTGAATCAAGAACCGAGAGGGGAGATTTGGATATGCTGTAGTTGAATAAACATAAGTTAAAATCGTGGACGAAAGTACCCCGATACTTGTGTAGCTTCATAGGTTATTGTTCTTAATCCTCCTATGTGGTAAAATCTATCATAGAAATATAGAAGATTTTTGCACTAGGGTTGAGTGTTTATATATCCTAACCGGAATATAAAACAGTCTAGCTAACCTGCTATCTTAAAATAGAAGAAGAACCTTTATTGTTGCATTAAGGATTAAAGCGAGTGGATAGTCGAGGAGATTGGAAACCCTATTCCACCATAACAGATTCAAATAAAGTATTTTAGTTAATTTCTGCAATTACTTCAGTAGTTTATAGATAAAACCAAAACAAAATATCGATAGTCAAATAGATAACTTATGATAGATGTTTGGTAATTGAAAATCCGTCCCTCAGGACGATATTCGGTCTTACCAAGACTATATTACTTGAGCGATACGTACACTTGCGTAAAGCATAAGGAAAATTGCTAACAGTCTTCAAGAAGAAGATCGATGCATTTGACAAGGTACAGACTTATAAAGCAAGATTGGTGGCTAAAAGTTATAATCAACGGCCTATGGTCGATTATGATGAAACTTTTTCACATGTTGCTAAGATTAAGTCCATTGGATTTTTGCTTGCAATAGCTGCATATTATGATTATGACATTTGGCAGATGGACGTCAAAACCGCTTTCCTCAATAGTAATCTAATTGAGGAAGTGTATATGAAACAACCTGAGGGTTTTTCATCTGGGTCCAAACCAAATAATGTATGCAAGCTACAGAAGTCCATTATGGGCTTAAGCAAGCCTCAAGGAGTTGAAACATTTGATTTGACAAGGCTATCAAGTCATTTGATTTCGTCAGAAGCAAATAAGATCCTTATGTTTATAGCAAACGCAAGGATGATGGTATTGTCTTCATTGTTATATATGTTGATGACATATTGATAATGGGAGACAATAAGACTCTCATGCAGTCAGTCAAGGAGTGGTTGTCCAATACCTTCATGATGAAGGACTTAAGTGAAACCTGCTACATTCTGGGAATTAGGATCTATAGAGATAGACCTAATAGATTGTTGGGGCTGTCACAGTCGGTCTACATAGATAAAGTGCTTAGACATTTTTCTATGGAAAATTTCAAGAAAGGCGGTCTTCCTATGGGTCAAGGCATAAAGTTATCTAAGAAGGATTGCCCTTCTAGTTCTGTAGAACTTTAGCGCATGAAGAGGATCTCATATGCCTCGGCTATAGGATCAATCATGTATGCCATGACTTGTACTAGGTCAGATGTGGCCTTTTCACTTAGTATGACTTGCAAGTTCTAGTAGAATCCTAGTGAGGAACACTGGAAGGCAGTCAAAAGTATTCTTAAGTATCTCAGACGTACTAAAGATTACTTTTTGGTCTATGGTGGAGATGAAAAACTAGTTGTTACTGGATACACTGATGCTAGCTTCCAGACAGATATTGATGACTTCAAATCTCAATCTGGTTACACGTTCATTTTCAATGGTGGAACATTGAGCTGGAAGAGTTCCAAACAAGCTACAACTACTGATTCGACAACTGAAGCTGAGTACATTGCTGGATCGGAAGCTGGTAAAGAGGATGTCGCAATTTCTGAGTTCCTGAATGAACTAGGGGTTGTTCCGAGTGCTAGTTGTCCAATAACCATTATGACAACACTGGTGCAATTGCACATGCAAAGGAACCAAGATCAACAAACAGAAATAAGCATGCACCAAGGAAGTACCACATACTCAGAGAGATGGTGGAGACTGAAGATATTAGATTAGATTATGCCCCCACAGACAATAATCTAGCAGACCCATTTACTAAATCATTAAGGTTGGTTAAGCATAATGGACATTTTGAAAACATGAGTATTAGATATGTTGGTGATTGGCTCTAGGCCAAGTGGGAGATTGAAAGTATATTTATGTCCTAGAAACAATTTGTATTAGGACAAATATATTTTATACACATTCATATTTATATTAATAGAGATTAATATTATGGCATTTGCAGTTATTGAATTATTAGTTGATTGTTTATAATATTCTATAAATGCATCTCTAGAGGTTACGTGGTTATTAATAACGTGAGAAATTAATATTATAATGTAACTCTTAAACTGCCTCGACTAATGATCATCGAGAATAGGATATCGATGATATGTGATACGTCGACATGTGGTATGCATCATATCCTTTGGAGATGTAGTATGTCTCACCAGCTACGAGTTATGGAAACTCGTGATGGACACATGGATACTTGTGGAAGTATTGGTATACTCCGTTGATGTACTGTTGTTATAGATGTCTAAAGTATCATCAGCGTGTGGGAGATAGAAGTCCTTAGACTTGAGGTCGATACGCGCCTTGTTTACAGAGTAATATACTTTGATCATGTCCTAAGCTCAAATGCATTATAGGTTGAGACGCGACTTGTATTGGGTATATTGCGACGTAGATTAAAGATGATAGTTGAGCCAAGATTATGATTAATTCCTCGAATGTATCTTCGAGAGAACACTCAGATTCTCATATGGTATTAGGTTGACTAAGTCGTTGGCCAACACAGTAGACATATCTATGATATGACTTTGTTGTCAGCTAATATAGATGAGATATAATGATCAAGCCATTTGGATAGACATTTGACAGATCCTAAGCTTGATTGAGTGTGTATGAATGAAAGAATTTTATCTTCCACATAGAGGATCAGTTCACAGGTTTCGTGTAACTATACTTCACATATTGAGTTCGTCTTCCGGCGCCGTCTAAGAGTTCTGTGTAGACCATAATGTTATTAGTGTCTATATGTGAAGGCTTGTAGGGTAACACTAAGTCAATTATTCTGTCGATTCAAGGATGTAATTAGAGAGAATATAAATGTTCGGTTTATAATCGAGACATTAGAATAAATAATGATTAATTAATTAAATTGAGATGATATTTCGGATTTAATTAAAATAGAAACGAGACAAAATTGGACAAGGGCCGCGGCACCACCCATTGAGCGACGCGGCTCCACGTGTCCAGTGGGTCCGAGTGACCCACTCTGCCTCGGTTTCTGGGCCTAGCCCACTTGAAAACCCTAGCTGATTTTTGCATCTATAAATAGAGGGTTCAATCATTATTTTAATACACCAAATTCACTAGAATTATTCTCTGCTGAAACTCTGCCGGATTTCCTAGCTTTTCGAAAGAGTAATTACATTGGAGTTTTGACTTGAAAATCGAGGAACGGTTGCGTGCTCACCCTCGGCTTACAAACTTGAAGATTCCAGATTTTGCAAACTGTAAGTGTTCTATCGATGCATTACAATTTCTATATGTTTATCATTATATAATCATCAATCAGTTTGACTACATGTCGGGTTTGAAATATAAATTTTTAAATTCTGTTACGTGTACGAATCCGATAAAACCCTACATATATACTCCATATAAAACTATATTGGAAGAGTAAATTATGTCTAATATCTTCCTAATCAATCCCTAATAATATTCCTAATTTATTATTTTACTACATACCATATATAACATGATACTATATTAATACATAATATTATAAATGTTAATTAATAATATTCTATCACTCCCCCGCAGTCGAAGCTGGAGGGCGGCGAATGTTGAGATTGTCGCTAAACTCTTCAAATAATATCATTGGAAGCCCTTTCGTGAAGATATCTGCGATCTGATGACGCGTCGGGATATGTAACACTCACACGTGTCCGCGAGCTACTTTTTCACGGACAAAATGGATATCTAACTCAATATGTTTAGTGCGTTGATGATGGATTGGATTCCCTGAGAGATAGATTGCACTAATATTATCATAGTATACCATAGTGGTTGTCGGAATTGGTCAATGAAGCTCAAGTAATAGATTCTGAATCCAACATGAGTCAGACACAACATTGACAATCACACTGTATTCATCTTCAGCACTTGAGCGTGATACTGTGGCTTACCTTTTTTAGGACCATGAGATTAAGTTGTCACCTAAGAAGACGCAATAACCAGAGGTGGAGCGTCTGGTATCCGGACATCCTGCCCAGTCTGCATCTGTGTAAGTAACATGTTTGGAAATGGAGGATGGATAAAGATGTAATCCATATTCCAGAGTGCCCTAAATATATCGCACAATTTGTTTTAGCGCATGCATATGCTCTTCCATCGGATTATGCATGAATAGGCACATTTATTGTACTACCTAGGTAATATCTGGCCTGATGAATGTAAGATACTACAACTCTCCTGCTAGGTTGCGGTATAATGTTGGATTGGAAAATGGTTTGCTAAAGATGGCACTCAATTTTGATTTCGTGTCGACCGGAGTTGCTGACGGTTTGTAGGAATACACTCGAGCTCGTTCTATGATCTCTGAGGCCTACTTTCTCTGAGAAAGAAATAATCCACCTGTATGTCGTGTTACAACAATCCCTAGAAAGTAGTATAGTCATCAAGATCTTTCATAGCAAATTCGAAACTAAGCTGTGATATGATACTCTTGAGAAGAGAGTCTGAAGATGTTGTTAGGATCATATCATCTACATATAGGAGAAGATAAGCAGTATGATTACCCTGTCGATAAATAAACAGAGAATTATCTTAACGGATGTGTGAAAAACTCATGTGTGATACAAAATCTGAAAACCGCTTATACCAAGCTTTGGGGGCGTGCTTGAGGCCATATAATGATCTTTTAGCAAACACACATGATTGGTATATTTAGGATCTCTGTATCCCACCGGTTGGTGCATGTAGACGGTCTCACTCAGGTGTCCATGAAGAAAGACGTTTTTGATATTCAATTGATGAAATAGTCATCCTTTTGAGAGAGATAGACTGAGAACTGTTCTGATATTTGTTAGTTTGACTACTGGACTGAACGTCTCCCCGCAATTTAATCCAACCTGATGTGTCTTCACATTACCTACAAGACGGGTCTTATGCCGCTCAAAAGATCCATCAGATTTTTCTTTATGGCTAAAAATCCACATATATCTAATTATATTAGCATTATATGGACGAGGTACTAAATCGCATGTCCTATTTTTAATTAGAGCATGATATCCATCATCTATTGCTATTTTCCAATTCGGGTCTTTTAGAGCAGACATTGGGTTACGAGGCAGAGGTGATTTCGAGACATGGGTGTGTGGGCTATATTTGGTATTGGGTTTGACAATTTCATATTGACTACGAGTGATCGAACGAGTGGCATGGCCAGTGGACTGGACGCCACTGGCCGAGGGTGAAGCAGTGGACTAGACGCCACTGTTCAGTGTGCTTTGTCCATGACTAATAGTGGGCTGAGTGTGCCTTTGGTTTGATATTAGGTCCGGATATGTGGTATGGCCCAAGGATTGGAGCAGTTCCATATGTGAGAGGGAGTTACTGTCACTGAGCCTCGGAACCGAGGGCCCAAGCTGCTGGACTGAATTTTCCAGTGGCTGGACCATCGGTCCTTGGCCTAGTGGGACCAAATTCTTTTCTCCACCATAATCAGCGGGTCCCGGACTGTGAACAAAATATGTTAAATACGGGAGCCTATCATCATCCAAGAAATCATAAGTATGAGTCTCGGTTTCATGTATCTTAGCAAATGGAAAAATTGTTTCATAAAAAATCACATGACGACATATAATCATTCTTTGAGAAGAAATGTCGTAACATTTGTAACCAGTGATTAGTAGGATATTCCAAGAAAACACATGGAGTAGACCGGGGTTGGAGTTTTGTGATTGTGGAGGATGGAAAGAGATGGTAGCAAAGATAACCAACACTTTTAAATGGAGATAAGAGGGCTCACATAAATAAAGCATCTTTAGTGTAGCTTGGTAAGACATGTTTTTATGAGTGAGAATATTCAATAGCTAAGTAGCCATTTGGAGTGCATGGTGCAAAAACATGGGGGTAGGGAAGCATGAACAATGGATGTTCTAACCATATTGTTTATGGTTCCAATTTTGCGTTCCGCCTTCCCATTTTGTGATGATGTGTGAGGACAAGATAGACGAAAATTTAGACCATTTGTTTTGAAAAACTCCCAAAACTGAGTAGTCAAATTCCCTCCAATTATCACATTGTATAGTTTTGATATCTCGTTCAAATTGAATTCGGGTGAATGATCTAAAAGTGATAAAAGTGGAAAACACTTGTAATTTTTTCGACAAAGGGAATGTCCACAAATAATTAGAGTAGTCATCTAGTATAAGTAAATAATATCTATGACCAGAAGAACTCAAAATGGGTGATGTCCAAATATCACAATGTAAAATATCAAATGGCATAAGAGTGCATGAAGTAGAAGCAATAAATGCAAATTTAACATGTTTACCAAGTGCACAAGAATGACACTTATTAAGAGTCTGAGTTTGGGTACAAGAAATAAATTTATTTTGTTTAAGAGAGGCCAAAACAGCCTCCCCCAGATGTCCCAAACGTTGGTGTCATAAAAATGGTACCAAGGCTACAAAAGTAGATTGAAACTTGGACTGTTGATTAGGTAAATTTATTGGATAGAGCTCCCCTTTGCTATCACATATCATGAGAAGCTTCTCCGTCTGAAAATCATGCACGGAAAATCCAAACGGGTCAAAACGAACAGATACCCAATTATCAATTGTAAACTTTCTAACAGATACCAAGTTTTTGATTAATTTTGGAGCATGAAGGACATTCTTTAAAAGCAATGGTGAGTTTGGTGGTGACAATTTGCTAGAACCATACCCTTTAATTGGAATTGAATGGTTATTTCCTACAACTATACCACTATCATTGCTCAAATTAAAATAAGATGTGAGATTACCTTGGGAGGACGTCATGTGGGACGTTGCTCCGGAGTCCATATACCAATTTGAGTCCAGTAGGTTGAGTCCAAGGTTGTGCATGACGGACTCAATATTCGTGGGTTGGGCCACTGTGGAATGGGCCTCATGTCACTGGGTCGGCTGAGGCCCAACATTACTGTCTGCTGAGACAGACCCAGCGAAATTGTTACACCCCGTAATTCCAGGACATGTTTATAAGAACGTATGTAAGAGCTCAAAAATGTTAAGATTTGAGACTAGTAAAATTTTATCGGAATTATGGAAATGTCGAAAAACGAAGTATTGCGACGAATGGGAGGGCGACACCCCTTAGATGGTCATGGTTGAATAGACCATGGGTTAAATGGTCATTTGACCTATGTGAAGATGACTAAGTCTTGCAAGCTAAGGGTTTGAGATTATTGACTTAGTCAAAGAGCCCACTTGGCTTGATCTTTTAATGGAATGCATCCAAACCACCCATTTGTTATAATCTTGACCCTCCATATGGTTATATAAGCTTACTACTAGCAAGACTAGTTCCCATACATAGAAAAAAATTCAAGAAACTTTGAAGTCTCCAATATTGCTCTTGGGTTAGGGCTTCAAGGAACAAGAAAAAATTTCGTTTGTTGTTCAATAATCTCCATACATTAAACCAAGGTTCCTAAGGGTATTGTAAGGGTATCTCAATAGAAAGATCCCGGAAAAGTGTCGTTTTTGCGTTAGTCGCAAGGTGAAAACCTAAGTCGCTTTCAATGGGTTTGGATTGGAATTGAAGGAAATTTGTTTGTGATCTTCTAAGGGCTTCAAGTGGCGGATTGGAGTGTCAAGAAGAGGCTCTAAGTTGCTAGGGAACGACTTCGGATCTTGAAGTTGGATTAAGGCTCGTCAAGGTAACAATCTTGTTCTCTTAAGTGTTGTAAGATTACATATTGTTGTAGCCTTACATTTTAACAAGCATGAAGTATATGTATTGAAGATTGATAAGTGTTATGGATATTGGAAGCCTAAATCCGAAATGACATTGTTAGCCATTTGAAATTGAAATACAATTTGGTCGATAATTAGAATCGTCGCATGTTATCTACTTGAAGATTGTAGTTGTTATAATCGATTTCGGCTTTATAACATGTTATACTAAACAACTTGGATTGAAAAGGAATTGGAAAGAAGGATATATTGTTACACCTATTGGCCATGAATGGAGTTGCCTTTTTGGATTAGTTGATATAAATTGTGGGGCAGAATTTTACACGTCCTATTAGGCGTGTAATCCCCTATTGTTTACTACATTGTTGAGCCTTAAATGTGGCATGTTTGGTTATTGAATTCAGGCCTTGAAAAAGGTGGAAAAGTGTGTAGAAACAAAGGAAGTGTTGTCCGATTTTCCGTAGAATTTGGTGACTTTACACTTAGAATATTCTACGTTTGAAGCTAGAGATTAATAGACGTATTATGGTCATTATAGGTTGACATACTATGTACGGCATATTGGACTTAGCAAGTGGATTGAACCGAAGAGGTATGTGGAACTTTCATATCTCTCGAGCATGAGTAGTTGTAAATATATAGTACGGTAGATGTTACACCTCGTATTTCCGGATATGTTTATAAGAACATACGTAAGAACTCAAAATGTTAAGATTTGGAGACGAGTAAAAATTTATCGAAATTATGGAATTGTCGGAAAACGAAATATTGCGACGAATGGGAGGGCGACACGTGTCACCCCCTTATTGGCCTTGGACGAATTGGGGCATGGATGTAATGGTCATTTGACCCCTAATGAGATGATCAAGTCTTGCAAAGACTTTGGCTTGATAAGTTTGACTAAGTCAAGAAGGCAATAGCTTGAGATAATTGACCACATCTTGACCTTCCATTTGGATGAATCCTAGCCCTTGTTTTATTTATTTATACCACTACTAGCAAGACTAGTCTCCATACTTAGAAAAAATTTCAAGAATTGAGAGAAAAATATTGTGAGGCTCACGGCTTTAGCAAGGGTTTGAAAAGAAAATTTTCAATTGTTGTCCAATAATCTCCCCACTTTAAACCAAGGTACCTAAGGGTATTGTAAGTGTATCTCAATAGAAAGATCCCGGAAATGTGGTGTTTTCGTATTAGTCGCAAGGCGAAAACCTAAGGAGTTATTCAACTTTGAAGATGGAACTTGAAGAAGAGTTCTTCATAGGCATCTAAAGGTTGCTTGGAATGGTTTGGAACGTCGAAAGGAGGAGCTAAAGTTGCTAAGGATCGAATTGCAATCTTGGATCATATTTGGGCTAAATGAGGTATAATCTTCGTCTTACTTTTGTAATTGAAGATTCCATGTTATTATAAGTTAGAAATGATCATGTGATATGTGTTATGAAGTTTGATAAGTGTTATGGAAATTTGGAAGCTCAAATCCGAAAATGACATGTTGAGTCATTTGAAATTGAATTACAATTTGGTCGTTAACTAGAATCGTCGCATGTTATCCACTTGAAGATTATAGTTGTTATAATCAATTGCGGCCTTATAACATGTTATACTAAACAATTTGGATTGAAAAGATATTGGAAGAAGAATTGGTATTGTTGCCCTAATTGCCGAATTGACATTGTAGTTTAGACTAGTTTGTTATATATTGTGGTGAATTTTACATGTCTTGATTAAGCGTGTAATCCCTATTGTTAACTACTTTGTTGAGCCTTAAATGTGGCGTGTTTGGTTATTGAATTCGGCCTTGAAAAGGTGGCAAAGTATGTAGAAACAAAGGAAGTCTTTGTCAGATTTTCCGTAGAATTTAGTGACTTTGCACTTGGAATATTCTACGTTTGAAGTAAGAAGTTAATAGACGTATTATGGTCATTATAGGTTGACATACTACGTACGGCGAATTGGACTTAGCAAGTGGATTAAATCGAAGAGGTATGTGGAACTTTCTTATCTCTTGAGCATGAATAAGTTGTAAATGTATAGTACGGTGAGCGTCTGAATTTTGACAATCTAGTCTATTTGATATCCTTGGCTTATTTTAAGAATGTCCAAGTTGGTTGAGTTAGGGAGTTAACTCACTTGTTTAAATATTAAGGATATCTTGGTTTTCAAAAGTTAAGAGACTTTAAGTATGTTGAAAATATTATTGATACTTGTTTTGTTGGAAAGTTTAAGTCTCTTGGTTATAAAGAAGTATGTAAGTTGCTAATGTATAAAGCTAGTATAACGGCTTTATGGGAAGTTGGTTATAATAGCTTTATGGAAAGTTAAAAAGAGTGGTTTACTCTAAGTAATTTAAGTATGTTAAATGACTTGAAATAACGAAAGGCAAATTGATTTAAAGGCATCAATTGCTTAAAGTTTTAAAAGAAAGAAGTCACTTGATTTAGAAGCCCGAAAATGTATTTTCTAAAAAGGTATTGTGACTTGTCTTAAAATGTAGTTATGACTTGATACTACGGTTATTAGTATCTTGGAAGTTTTATATGAAAATAAGTCATTTTAAAAGAATAGAAGTACGTAGTACTTTGGGTTAAACTCCCGGATTTATAATGACATGTTAGTACCTTAAGTAAACTAAAATGAGAGTGTATATGAATAAGACTAATAAGAAGTTAGGGGGATTTCTTAACTTGCTTATTTATTGTATGATAAGCCGGTAGTGCTTATGTTATGTATGATAAACCGGTAGGGCTTATGTTATGTATGATGGCCGGTTGAGATAGGGTAAGAGTATAAATGAGGGGTAAACCCCCAAGATGTTATACCACCTTCTCCAGGGTAAGAGTATATATGAGGGGTAAACCCCAGGCGTTATACCACTGCTTGGGGTAAGAGTATAAATGAGGGTATAACCCCAGGCGTTATACCACTTGTTTAGTGGATTTGCTACCCATGATCACGAGGAATACCTCATGCGAGTCCTTATGGGCTTATGCGGGTGAAATAGTCCCGTGCGGTAGTCTGACTATCACGAGGAATACCTCAATGCGGGTCCACGACTATCACGGGTGAAATAGTCCCAGTAGGATTGCTTAATGATCTTTGCGGGCGGGTGGTCGGCTTTGATCGCGAGCTTCTATTTTTATGTTGTAAATATACTCTTGATTACTCTCATTGTTAGTAAGGCATTGTGTCTTTATTAATTGAGTTATCATACTGTCTCGATTTTATTATAGACTTATGATTTCATTCTGATACTTTCGGTTTCACATATTTGGTACATGTTGTCTTGACCTCCCAGTGCGTTAAATGTCGCGGTGAAGTACGTGTTCGATCCTCGCTCTTAGGATCATTTGTCACTGTTGAAAAGCTCCTTTATTAGGAGGCTTATCACAGTATTGTCGGTTGTTGTACATTCAGGGTATGGCGGGCCTGTCACTTGAGTTGTTATTCTTAAGTGCGTAGTCACATTGTGGTTTGGGTTGTAAAGAAAAAAAAATGTACTATTTTATTCGTATAGTTTACGGAAGGTGGCCTTGCTCGGCTAACTTTGTTATTTTATGTTTAAGCATTTTATCGATTGTGTATGTTTAGTTGCTATTCTCGATGTATCTGAAAGGGTGCGGAGTAGGGCACGATCGCGAGCTTGAGTCGGAGTCGTGACAAAAGTGGTGTCGAGCGATTAGTCCTCGGAAAGTGTCTGAGGCAGTGTCTAGTAGAGTCTTGATTATCGGTGTGTTGTGCACCACATCTATAATCAGGAGGTTGCAGGACATTTAGGATTGGTTTCCATTCTTCTCACTCTAAGATCGTGGGATAGATCTGTATGGTTAGGGTCGTCTCTCCCTAACAAGTTATGATTGTTTGCAGCTACGAGAAAGGCAGCAGTGACCCAGGAAAGATTATGTGGATTGCGTATCCAGGTTGGTAATATTTGTAGTATAGTTGGTATTGTGACATCTGACTATACGGATTAATGTATGAGGTCGAGCGTGTTGCCTAGAATGATTTTAGATTACCAGGACTTGGTAAGGACTAAAAATACCGGGAAAGTATGAACAGTTAAGGAACTCTCATCAAGGTTTTACGTGCTAATTTGAGATAATTAGGTGATGATGAGTTGTGTGAGAATGTAATGGACCCTTACGAGGTTATAATTAAGGGACTTAATGGAAAACTATGTTAATAGGTTAAGCTACGTGGTATGATTAAGAGAATGGTACGGGTGAGATCCGTATGGTGTAAGTATGGTTGTTATGGTCAATACAACACGATTATGGTATTACGAGAAGTTTTTGTACCCTTTTACGAGGGGACTGATAAGGTAGGCATGGAGCATGGAAATTGCGAGCTTAAGAATGTGATAACCACCGAGACCTTAGGTATATAAGGCCTTCTCGGGTAGTAAAAAGTTAAGTCAGACCAAGGGTAAGAGTTATATACGACGCCGAGTCGGGTGGAGGACCTATTAAGGGTCGCCCCATAGCTTGAAATGGAATGGGATCAGTTGGTAGTAGTCCTGCGTGCGTGAGTCACGAGGTCTGAGCCCAAGTTTAGTTAATCATTTTATGGGTTCGTGGATGCGTTCCACCGGAACCAGGTTGAGAGAGCCGGAAATGGCCTTAAGTTGTTTAGAATTGTAACTCCAAAGATTGGAGGCCCGAATCAGTATGAAGGCTATGTACGTACGCTAGGATAAGTTTGGAAATGCGGGAGAATGCGACCCGATGAAAAGAGCAACCAAGTGTAAAGAAATAAAGCTGAATCTATGAGAATCTTTCGAGGTGACTACACGTGAGTGTTGGGTGGTAGGCGGCGGGTAGATAATAGTTGCGATAACGATGCGATCATTGGACCACTAGCGGAACCTAGCGGTATTATGGCGAACATTGAGGTCATTATGAGTGCGGGCTAGTTGGCCTCTTGTTATGCCAACGTTATTGCGAGAGAGATTGGCTCGATTCGGTTTTACGTGGTGATTATCCAGTGTAAAGGAAGAGAAGTGGTAGTAACCAGTGAATTATCCTTCCTTCTTTGGCATCATTGTTTTTCTTTTTAAGTCTGTGTGACTTGGTCATTTGAGGTAAATTGACGCAGAAAGTAAGTAATAATTGAATTTGAAGGAATTTATGTTAAGTGTCATTGGAGGTACTTGGAGTTGGTGTGGTGTGGCAGTCAGGGCCACGACCTTCCGGATAATTTCAGGATAGCGCGCAAGCAAGAATAAGATAAGTACGAGTGTGGCTGCGGAAAACAGAAGGCATCGTTGGTAGATTTTGAAAATCTATACGATTAAGGTGGCGCTTGATGATTAAGATTTCGATAGGGAGATAAGTTCTCTCCCCCACGTAAAAAGACAATTTTGCGTATTATGGGGTTATGTGTACACATGTTGTTAGACGAAGGATAGGAGACTGGTAAGGTCTTCGGTATCGTCACGCCATAGGTTACAGTTGTAGATAACCGTGGGAAAAGTGTTGTGTTGGGGTAATTAAGAACGACGTACGAATTGGTCGAGGAAGTATCGTAAAGATATAAATGCAGGTTGTACGCATGTATGAAACTGTACGATTATGAATCAAGATAGAAATACTTTTGCTAATAATAAGCCTAAGGTAAGGATATGGTCAGAATGATAAAGAAGAATACGACTATGGTTATGTAAATTGCACGAGATATGACTACCCCAGATTAGTGTAAAGACCATTAGTAAATAATGGGAAGTAAGAACATTTCGAGGAAATGTGGTAACACCTAGCTATAGGATCTACAAACTGGGAAAGGAAAATCGGGTTACTACTTTACGAGATCAGAAATCACCCTCCCTAAATTGTGATTGTGAAGTCTTAGCCATGGGGCAAGCAAAGGAATCAAATCTAAGTTTAGTGACCAAGTTTGGTTGCAGAGAGAAAGAAGCAGGAACCATGATTGAGGTTAAGGATACGAATATTTCACGATTATGAGAAAGACTTCGGTTATTGGAAGATAAGTTGACCACGACTACAGTTCTAACTCCTCACGAAAGACTAGAGGTTAGGTTATTATGATAACACGTTGGGTGTTAGGCTAGGTTGTGTCTTGTATGACCCGATAAGATAGAGCCTATGTTTTCCGGTAGTTAGGGAGCGGGAAAGAAATTACGCCACTCACGATTTAGAGTGTGGCGGTTAAATCATGCCTTGAAGATTTGGGGGCATGACGTATATATAGACTTCGTGTGGATATTTGTGCAGACCACAAAGCCTCGGTATATCTGCGGCGAGGCGATAGAATTTGCGGCGGCGATGGTAGTTAGAGTTACTCAAGGATTGTGATATTGATATCTATACCATCGGGTAAAGCCAAGACGATTCTGAATACTCTTTGTCGTGGATCTAAGGGTAGTGCGGATGGGCAGCGGATAAACGGGGCGTGGTCGTAAGATTCATCGACTCGGCCGAGGTTCGATTATTTGTTTCAAGGTTAATGAAGTTTATATCGAGAGGTTGCCGAGTCGTCCGTCGTTGAGGGGGTAAGAGCGACAATTTGAGATCTAGTTATGATCTGATGTCGAGATCGGCTCTCCGGGAAGAGAAGAGCCTGTTTTGAGTAGCACCGGATGGGGTGCTGTGAGATGAGGATAGATTGCGTGTACCCGGCACTGCAGGGCTAGTCAGCAGGTTTTAGGGGAGGCACGCAGTGCTTATTGCTCAAATTGTTCGGGGTCGACTAAGTTGTGTCGTGACCTCAGATGTATGTATGGGTAAGATGACCGGAAAAGGGACATAGCGGAGTTTACTGCTTAGTGTCCGAGTTAGTAGCAGTCATGGTTGAGCACGAAGCCCGTGGGCTATTGCAGGCGATTTAGATCCCGACTTAGACATGGGAGGTAATTAAAATGGATCTTGTTACAGGGTGGCATCGTACTCAGAGGAAGTGCGACTCGCAGGTCGTAGTAAATAAATTTGGCGAAACCAACTGTGTTCTTCCGGTTAGGACCACGTACTCGGTTGGGGATTATGATAGCTTGTATAGCAGGGGGATTGTGAGACTGCACGGGGTTCCTACGTTTATGATGTCAGACAGATGAGCTCGATTACAGATAACTTCTGGAGGTTTTTCAGAAGTGGTTAGGGACACAGATAAGTCTCAGTGTTGCATTACACCCTCGGGCCAGAAGCGGAAAGCGGGCGTACTATCGAGCACGCGAGGATAGGTTGCGGGCCTGTGTTCTTGATTTCATAAATAGCCAGGAGGGTTAATTGCCTCTTGTTGTGTTACGTACGATAACAGATACCCTTCCAGTATTCAAATGGCCCTGTATGAGGCCTTGTATGTAAGAAAGTGTAGATCGCCGGTTGGATGGTTCGACATAGGCGAGGTTCGATTATTTAGTCGGACTTGATTCAGGTGTGGATAAGCGAAGCTTATCAGGAAAGATTATTAGTAAGCTTAGAGTCGTGAAGCTTTATGCAGATAACCGACGTTGACACATGGGGTTCAGCTTGACATTTTAGTATGAGTATTGTTATGTGGCCTCGTGTGGTATTATTGGTATGTAGGGGTTGTAAGGAGACTATGTCGCTATCTTTAAGTTTGACTCCCGAAAGAACATTCGGGGACGAATGTTTCTAAGGGGGGAAGAATGTTACACCCCGTATTTCCGGATATGTTTATAAGAACATACGTAAGAACTCAAAATGTTAAGATTTGGAGACGAGTAAAAATTTATCGGAATTGTCGGAAAACGAAATATTGCGACGAATGGGAGGGCGACACGTGTCACCCCCTTATTGGCCTTGGACGAATTGGGGCATGGATGTAATGGTCATTTGACCCCTAATGAGATGATCAAGTCTTGCAAAGACTTTGGCTTGATAAGTTTGACTATGTCAAGAAGGCAATAGCTTGAGATAATTGACCACATCTTGACCTTCCATTTGGATGAATCCTAGCCCTTGTTTTATTTATTTATACCACTACTAGTGCAAGACTAGTCTCCATACTTAGAAAAAAATTCAAGAATTGAGAGAAAAATATTGTGAGGCTCACGGCTTTAGCAAGGGTTTGAAGAGAAAATTTTCAATTGTTGTCCAATAATCTCCCCACTTTAAACCAAGGTACCTAAGGGTATTGTAAGTGTATCTCAATAGAAAGATCCCGGAAATGTGGTGTTTTCGTATTAGTCGCAAGGCGAAAACCTAAGGAGTTATTCAACTTTGAAGATGAAACTTGAAGAAGAGTTCTTCATAGGCATCTAAAGGTTGCTTGGAATGGTTTGGAAAGTCGAAAGGAGGAGCTAAAGTTGCTAAGGATCGAATTGCAATCTTGGATCATATTTGGGCTAAATGAGGTATAATCTTCGTCTTACTTTTGTAATTGAAGATTCCATGTTATTATAAGTTAGAAATGATCATGTGATATGTGTTATGAAGTTTTATAAGTGTTATGGAAATTTGGAAGCTCAAATCCAAAAATGACATGTTGAGTCATTTGAAATTGAATTACAATTTGGTCGTTAACTAGAATCGTCGCATGTTATCCACTTGAAGATTATAGTTGTTATAATCAATTGTGGCCTTATAACATGTTATACTAAACAATTTGGATTGAAAAGAGATTGGAAGAAGAATTGGTATTGTTGCCCTAATTGCCGAATTGACATTGTAGTTTAGACTAGTTTGTTATATATTGTGGGGCGGAATTTTACATGTCTTGATTAAGCGTGTAATCCCCTATTGTTAACTACTTTGTTGAGCCTTAAATGTGGCGTGTTTGGTTATTGAATTCGGCCTTGAAAAATGTGGCAAAGTATGTAGAAACAAAGGAAGTGTTGTCCGATTTTCCGTAGAATTTAGTGACTTTGCACTTGGAATATTCTACGTTTGAAGTAAGAAGTTAATAGACGTATTATGGTCATTATAGGTTGACATACTACGTACGACGAATTGGACTTAGCAAGTGGATTAAACCGAAGAGGTATGTGGAACTTTCTTATCTCTTGAGCATGAATAAGTTGTAAATGTATAGTACGGTGAGCGTCTGAATTTTGACAATCTAGTCTATTTGATATCCTTGGCTTATTTTAAGAATTTCCAAGTTGGTTGAGTTAGGGAGTTAACTCACTTGTTTAAATATTAAGGATATCTTGGTTTTCAAAAGTTAAGAGACTTTAAGTATGTTGAAAATATTATTGATACTTGTTTTGTTGGAAAGTTTAAGTCTCTTGGTTATAAAGAAGTATGTAAGTTGCTAATGTATAAAGCTAGTATAACGACTTTATGGGAAGTTGGTTATAATAGCTTTATGGAAAGTTAAAAAGAGTGGTTTACTCTAATTAATTTAAGTATGTTAAATGACTTGAAATAACGAAAGGCAAATTGATTTAAAGGCATCAATTGCATAAGGTTTTAAAAGAAAGAAGTCACTTGATTTAGAAGCCCGAAAATGTATTTTCTAAAAAGGTATTGTGACTTGTCTTAAAATGTAGTTATGACTTGATACTACGGTTATTAGTATCTTGGAAGTTTTATATGAAAATGAGTCATTTTAAAAGAATAGAAGTACGTAGTACTTTGGGTTAAACTCCCGGATTTATAATGACATGTTAGTTCCTTAAGTAAACTAGAGTGTATATGAATAAGACTAATAAGAAGTTAGGGGGATTTCTTAACTTGCTTATTTATTGTATGATAAGCCGGTAGTGCTTATGTTATGTATGATAAGCCGGTAGGGCTTATGTTATGTATGATGGCCGGTTGAGATAGGGTAAGAGTATAAATGAGGGGTAAACCCCCAAGATGTTATACCACCTTCTCCAGGGTAAGAGTATAAATGAGGGGTAAGCCCCCAAGACGTTATACCACCTGCTTCAGGGTAAGAGTGTTATACCCCGTAGTTCTGACCCTATGTACGAGAGCGTACGAAAGCATGTAAGACTTAAAAAAAAAATATAAAGATAGGTTGACGGATTGTTACGGATGGGTTTTAGTCAACTTTGAGGCGGGTTATGACCCGATACTTTAAGAATTCCTAAGTGCTTCAAAGGCCCAGGGCGTAGTTCGTTGAGTCTAGATTCCAACGCAACCAACCGTTCGTTTATAGGACGTCGGAGTAGAAAGTTATGAGAGTTACAAGTTCAGTGCGCAGACGGACAGAAATGCGTTTGAGCAAAACAGCAGGGCGCGGCGCGGATGCAGGCCGTGGCGCCGGATCTGGCCGTGGCGCGGATCTGGCAGCGCGGATCTGAGCTGGCGCCCGAAAGTACGAGGCCGCTGAGATTACACTTGCGCAGCGAAGGCGCGGCAGCGGAAGTTGAAGAAGGCTGCGGAGGTTTCAGCGCGCCAGGAAGCGAGGCCAGCGCGCGAGGCGGGCGGAAAAACTTAGGAAAAGTCAGATTTTCTTTTAAAAGACCTTGGGAGGTGACAAGTGTCCCCACATCTGATTTTGCATGCACTAGATTGACCAAGTCTTCAAGACTTGGTCATATTTCATCTCTCTCTTAGACAAAAGGTCTTCCTTCTCTCTTAAAAGTTCAAGTTCCTCCTTCTCTCTAAAATCCCAAGAGACATTCTAGCCTTAGGAAAAATCTGAACAAGTAAAAGCAAGAGGGAAGCTTGTGGCTAGCTTGTGAAGGCTATTGTGGTGGTATTCTTGAAAAGGAAGCTAGCAAGTGGTTGGAAAAATTTGGCTAAAGCTTTAAGGTAACATTTCTTCCTTTAGAATTAGTTTCTAGTGTTGCATGTTAAGAAGGAATAACTTGTGGTAGTAAATAATGCTCTTAGAGCCATTGCATGCAAGAAATGTGGTTTGGATATAAAAGAATTGGTTAAGAAGATTGTGTGAGCATGTTGTAGCCTAAAAACTACCTTAGACTTGTTAAGTTAGTTGTTTTACCTTTTTGGGGCAGAATTTTACACACCCAAGTTTAGGTGTGTAATCCCCTTGAGATGTTTGGATTGTTGGGCCTAAGAAGTGGCGTTTGGATGATGAATTCGGACCTTAAAAAAGGTGGCAAAGTATGTAGAAACAAAGGAAATCTTGCGATTTTCCATAGAATTTAGGGGCTTTGAACTTAGATTATTTCTACATTGAAATTAGAGGTTAATAAACGTATTATGGTTATTATAGGTTGGCATATTACTTGCGGTAGTTTGAGCTTAGCAAGTGGATTGACCGAAGAGGTATGTGGAAACTTTCTTATCTTTTGAGCATGAGTAGTTATAACTATATAGTACGGTAGACGTACGTGTTTTGAATGAAGTAAATCCTTTTGTTATACTTGACTTGTTTTAAGGAAATGTCTAAGTTGGTTGGGTTAAGAAGTTAACCCGCTTGTTCTTAAGGAATGGTTTATCCTAAATAAGGTAGACAAGGATTTCTTGACATAATGAAGTATAGAGTACTTGTGGTGTGAAAGTATTGAATGTTGAATTATTCTAAAAGATAAGAGACTTAAATTTTTGAGGTAAGAAACTTGTTTTCTAAAGGTTAAGGGGCTTGAAGTATTTTGAAAATTGTATGAATTTGTTTGAAGTATAAGTCTCTTGGTTAGTAAAAGAACGAAATGGTTTATAAGGAGTTATAACGGCTTTATGGGAAGTTAGTTATAACGGCCTTATGAATGGATAAGAATGTCGTAAATTTCTAAAGCATAAAGTTAGTATAACGGCTTTATGAGAAGTTGGTTATAATAACTTTATGGAAGGTTATGAAAGTTGTCTATTTTGATTAATGAGCATAAGTTGTCTAGATTGTGGAAAAATTGAAGTTACTTGGTTTCAAGCTTTGAAATGAGTTTTTCTAAAGGTGTAGTAACTTACTTTGAAAAATAGACACGCCTCGATACTACGGGTGTTAGTATCTTGGATTTTACATAAAAGGAGGCTTTGAAAGAATGTACGTACATAGTACTTTGGCTTGTTTAATTGAGAATTATTCTATGTGTGCCTTGATAAGTACTTTGGCTTGCTTAAATAAGAATTCTCTTGGTTTATGTCAAAAGAAGGCATGGTAATTGTCTTGGTTTATATAAAGGCATGGTATTGCAATTCGAATTAAAAGCATGTAATTATGAGTCTATTTGGGCGTACCGTCAGTGATGGAGGATTCCACGGGTATGCGGCCATGATGAGGTTCGTTTTCCTGTTGTGATATTATTCCATGGATTAGCTCTCCATAAGGTCTCTTGACGCAGGGTGGATCTAGTAGTTAGCCTCGTACTTGCCGGTCGAGAGGCGTGATGCGAGGTGGATCGGTAGTTGGCTTTCGTACTTGCCGGTCGGGGTTAGGCGAAGTGGTGTGATCGAGGTGGATCGGTGGTTAGCTGCGTACTTGCCGATCGTGATGTAGCGAGGTGGATCTGGTAGAGGCTATCGCACTTGCCGGTCGACCGTGATTTCGATTATAGTATTGTTGATGCACGGGTGGATCGGTAGTGGCTTTCGTACTTACCGATCGATTGAGGATCTGAGTGGATCTGGTAGTTATGCCTTCGTACTTGCCTCATACGGTTCTTATGATACAGGTGGGATCTAGTATTCATGTGTACTCCTTAGTGTTGTTATATCATAGACTGCCGGCAGTGAGGAAGGAATTCCACGGGCACAATTGATATTATGGGCATGGGACCTATGGTTATATTTGAGTGATGACTTAGAGGGCGTGAATCCCTGACTTGACATGGCTGCGTATATGTTGTGTACTGTAGTTTGGCTATGAGAAAGGCAGCAGTGACCCAGGAAGGACTATGTGGATTGCGTATCCAGGTTGGTAATGATTATAGTATAGTTGGTATTATGACATACAGTTATACGGAGTTATGTATGAGGGTCACATATGT
Organism: Przewalskia tangutica; assembly: GCA_029844215.1. Taxonomy (NCBI): domain Eukaryota; kingdom Viridiplantae; phylum Streptophyta; class Magnoliopsida; order Solanales; family Solanaceae; genus Przewalskia; species Przewalskia tangutica. The sequence continues at coordinate 38,427,681 of CM056740.1, read as the reverse complement.
GTTGCATAGAATGATTTTAGATTACCAGGAATTGGTAAGGACTAAATAGATACAGGAAAGGTATGAAACGGTTAATGAATTCTCGCCAAGGTCTTACGTATTATTTTGAGATAATTGGGAGATGATGAGTTGTCTGATAGGGTAATGAACCCTTAAGAAGTCATGTAAAGGGACTTAATGGAAGACTATGTTAGTAACTTAAGCTACGTGGTATGCTTAAGGGAATTATATGAATGAGATCTGTATGGAGAATTTATGGTTGTTATGATTAGAACAACACGATTGAGAGGTTATGAGAAACTACTCTACCCGAATACAGGGGGACTGATAAGGTAGGCTTGGAGCATGGAAATTGTGAGCCTTAGAGCGGTGATAGCTGAGACCTTAGGTATGTAAGGCGCTTGCAATAAGATTTAATTCAAACTAAGGGTAAGAGTTAAGTTCGACGGTGGGTCGGGTTGAGGACTATGCGGGTGCCCATAGCTTTGAAGTGGAGTGGGGTCAATTGGTAGTAGTCCCGCTACGTGACAAGGTCACGAGGGTGCAAGGCCCAAGTCTAATTAAATTGTTTTACGGGTTCATGGACGCATTCCACCGGAACCAGGTTGTGAGAGCCGGAAATGACCTTATATTGTTTAATATAGTAACTCCAAAGATTGGAGGCCAGATTTAAGTATGGAAGTTATGTATGTATGCTAGTATAAGTTTGGAAGTACGAAAAGAGTACGACCAGTGAAAAAGAGAGCAACCAAGTGTAAAGAAATAGAGCCTGAATCCATGAGAACCTTTCGAGGTGACTACACCCGTGATTGATGGGTGGTAGCTGAGCGGGTATATAATAATTGCCCGGTGAAGATACAGTCGTCGGACCCTAGCAGACCTAGCGGTGTTATGTGACTTTGAGGACATTATGGGTACGGGCTAGTTGGCCTCTTGTTATGCCAACGTTGACTGCAGAGAGAGATTTGTTCGATTCCAGTTTTCCGGTAAGACAATTATCGAGTGGAAAGGAAGGAAAGTGGTGGTAACCAGTGAATTATCCTTCTTTCTTTGACATCATTATTTTTAATTAGTCTGTGTGACTTGTTCATTTGAGGTAAATTGATGCAGAAGGTGAGTAATACTTGAATTTGAAGGAGTTTTATGTTAAGTGCCCTTGGGGGTACTTGGAGTTGGTTTGGTGTGGCGATCAGGGCCACGAATTTTCGGATAATTTCAGGAAAGTGCGCAAGCAAGAATATGATAAGTATGAGTGCTGCCTGTGGAAAACAGAAGACATCGTTGGTAGGTTTTGAAAATCTATACGATTATAAGGTGGCGCTTGATGATTAAGGTTTTGGAAGGGAGATAAGTTCTCTCCCCCACGTAAAATGATAGTTTTACGTATTATGGGGTTATGTGTACCCATGTGGTTAGACAAAGGGTATGAGACTGGTAAGGTCTTCAGTATCATCATGTCATAGGTTACATTTTTAGATAACCGTAGGAAAAGTATTGTGTTGGGGAAATTGAGAACGACGTTAGAAAATGGTCGAGGAAGTGTCGTAAGGATATAAATGCAGGTAGTACGCATGCATGAAACTATACGATTATGAATCAAGATAGAAATATTTTTGCTAATAATAAGCATAAGGAAGGGTTATGACCAAAATGATAAAAAAGAATGCAACTATGGTTATGTAAGTTGCACGAGATATGATTACCCCAGACTAGTGTAAAGACCATTAGTAAATGATGGGCTGTAAGAACACCTCGAGGAAAGGTGGTAACATCTGTACTGACGAGAAGGATAGTAGGAAAATACAGAGGGGTAAGGTACCCCAGGACGACTTGAAATGAATTATAAAGGAAAGACGAGTAGACACTCGAGCGATAAGAAATCTTGACAAGCCATTAGATTATGTAATACCATGAATTGAGGTTGAACACCTGATTATAAGCTCTATGAGTCGAGAGAGAATAATAGGATTACTACTTGACGAGATCAAGGAAATCTCCCCCATAAATTGTGATTAACAGGAAGTCTTAGCCATGAGGTAAGCAAAGGAATCAAATCTAAGTATAGTGACCAAGTTTGGTTGCAACAGAGAAAGGGAAACAGGAACCATAATTGAGATTAAGGATGCCCGAATATTTCGCAAGTATGAGAAAGACTTCCAGTTATTGGAAGATAAGTTGACCACGACTACAGTCCTAACCCCTCCTGAGAGACTAGAGGGTTAGGTTATTATTGTAACACTTTGGGTGTTGGGCTAGGTTGTGTGTTGATGCAACACGATAAGGTTAGAGCCTATGTTTCCCGACGGTTAGGGAAGCATGAAAGGAATTACGCTACTCACAATTTAGAGTCGGCGGCAGTTAATCGTGCCTTGAATATTTGGAGGCATTCCTTATATAGACTTCATGTGGATATTTGTGCAGACCACAAGAGCCTCCGGTATATCTTCAGACAGAGGCAGCTGAATTTGCGACAGAGACCGTGGTTAGAGTTACTCAAGGATTGTGATATTGATATCATATACCACCCGGGGAAAGCCGAGACGGTTACAGATGCTCTTAGTCGTGGATCTATGGGTAGTCTGTCAGATGGGCAGCCAGATAGACAGGACGTGGTCCGTGGGATTCATCAGCTACCAAGCCGAGGGGCTCGATTATTTGTTTCCAAGGTTAATGGAGTTTAGATCCGAGAGGTTGTCGAGTCTTCCGTCATTGAGGAGGTAAAGAGGCGACAGTATGAGGATCCAGTTATGATACGGTATCGAGATAAGGCTCTTCGAGAGGAGGAGAGTTTATTTGAGGTAGCGCCTGATGGGGTGCTAAGATTCGAGGGCAGATTGTGTGTTCCCGATGTTGCAGGACTTCGTCAGAAGATTCTGGAGAGGCACACATTGCTCGTTACTCTATTCATCCGGGGTTGACTAAGATGTATCATGACCTCAGATGTATGTATGGGTAATATGACCTGAAGAGGGACGTAGCGGAGTTTGTTGCATAGTGTCCGAGTTAGTAGCAGGTCAAGGTGGAACACCAGGAGCCCTGTGGTCTACTACAGGCGATTGAGATCCCAACTTAGATATGGGAGGTAATTAATATGGATTTTGTTACAGGGTAGAATCGTACTCAGAGGAAGTGCGACTCCATGAGGGTCATAGAAAACAGGCTGACGAAACCAGCCCGTGTTCTTCCGGTTAGGACCACTTACTCAGCTGAGGATTATGCTAGATTATATAGCAGGGAGATTGTGAGACTGCACGGGATTCCTACATTTATGATGTCGCAGATGAGCTCGATTTGGATAACCGGAGGTTTTCGAGAAGGGTTAGGGACACAGTGAGTCTCGGTGTTGCATTACACCTCGGGCCGACGGACGAGCGAGCATACTATCGAGCACGAGGATATGCCGCGGGCCTGTGTTATTGATTTCAGTGGTAGCTGGGAGGATCACTTGCCTCTTGTTGAGTTTTCTTATAACAACAGCTACCATTCTTGCATTCAGATGACGCCATATGAGGTTTTGTATGGACGGAAGTGTAGATCGTCGGTTGGTTGGTTCGACATAGGCGAGGTTCAGTTAGTTGGCCCAGACTTGATTAAGCGGGCTGTGGATATGGCGAAGCCTATCTAGAAAAGATTATTAGCAAGCTCAGAGTCAACAGAAGCTTTATGCAGATAACCGATGTCGACACTTGGAGTTCAGGTTGATGTTTTAGCATAAGTATTGTTATGTGGCCACGTGTGACATTATTGGTATGTAGGGGTTATAAAAGGAGACAATGTCGCTATATATAAGATTGACTCCGAAAGAACATTCGGGGACGAATGTTTCTAAGAGGGGAAGAATGTTACACCCCGTAATTCCAGGACATGTTTATAAGAACGTACGTAAGAACTCAAAAATGTTAAGATTTGAGACTAGTAAAATTTTATTGGAATTATGGAAATGTCGAAAAACGAAGTATTGCGACGAATGAGAGGGCGACACGTGTCACCCCCCTTAGATGATCATGGTCGAATGGACCATGGGTTAAATGGTCATTTGACCTATGTGAAGATGACTAAGTCTTGCAAGCTAAGGGCTTGAGATTATTGACTTAGTCAAAGAGCCCACTTGTCTTGATCTTTTAATGGAATGCATCCAAACCACCCATTTGTTCTAATCTTGACCCTCCATATGGTTATATAAGCTTACTACTAGCAAGACTAGTTCCCATACATAGAAAAAAATTCAAGTAACTTTGAAGTCTCCAATATTGCTCTCGGGTTAGGGCTTCAAGGAACAAGAAAAAATTTCATACATTAAACCAATATTTCTAAGGGTATTGTAAGGGTGTCTCAATAGAAAGATCCCGGAAAAGTGTCGTTTTTGTGTTAGTCGCAAGGTGAAACCTAAGTCGCTTTCAATGGGTTTGGATTGGAAATTGAAAAAAAGTTGTTTGTGATCTTCTAAGGGCTTCAAGTGGCGGATTGGAGTGTCAAGAAGAGGCTCTAAGTTTCTAGGGAGCGACTTCGGATCTTGAAGTTGGATTAAGGCTCGTCAAGGTAACAATCTTGTTCTCTTAAGTGTTGTAAGATTACATATTGTTGTAGCCTTACATTTTAACTAGCATGAAGTATATGTATTGAAGATTGATAAGTGTTAAGGATATTGGAAGCCTAAATCCGAAATGACATTGTTAGCCATTTGAAATTGAAATACAATTCGGTCGATAATTAGAATCGTCGCATGTTATCTACTTGATTGCGGCTTTATAACATGTTATACTAAACAACTTGGATTGAAAAGGAATTGGAAAGGAGGATATATTGTTACACCCATTGGCCGTGAATGGCGTTGCCTTTTCGGATTAGTTGATATAAATTGTGGGGCAGAATTTTACACGTCCTATTAGGCGTGTAATCCCCTATTGTTTACTACATTGTTGAGCCTTAAATGTGGCATGTTTGGTTATTGAATTCGGGTCTTGAAAAGGGTGGAAAAGTGTGTAGAAACAAAGGAAGTGTTGTCCGATTTTCCGTAGAATTTGGTGACTTTACACTTAGAATATTCTACGTTTGAAGCTAGAGATTAATAGACGTATTATGGTCATTATAGGTTGACATACTACGTACGACATATTGGACTTAGCAAGTGGATTGAACCGAAGATGTATGTGGAACTTTCCTATCTCTCGAGCATGAGTAGTTGTAAATATATAGTACGGTAGATGTACGAGATTTTTGATAAATCTAGTTTCATTTGATATCCTTGACTTGTTTTAAGAATAACCAAGTTGGTTGAGTTAGGGAATTAACTCACTTGTTTTAACGATTAAGGATATCTTAGTTTCTAAAGATAAGAGACTTGAAGTATTTTTGAAAGTATATGATACTTGGTTTTTGGAAAGTTTAAGTCTCTTGGGTATAAAGAAGAATGTAAGTGTCTAAAGCATAAAGTTAGTATAACGGCTTTATGGGAAGTTGGTTATAATAACTTTATGAAAGGTTAAAAGAATGGTTTACTATAGCAATGTAAATTAAGATAAAATGACTTGAAAGGAAGAAAGGCAAATTGATTTGAAGGCATCAATTGCTTAAAGTTTTAAAGTAAAAAGTCACTTGATTTAGAAGTCTTTAAATGTAGTTCTAAAAGGTATTGTGACTTGTTTTGAAAAGTAGATATGACTTGATACTACGATTATTAGTATCTTGAAAGTTTTATATGAAAAAAAGTCATTTTAAAAGAATAGAAGTATGTAGTACTTTGGGTTAAATTCCCGGATTTTATAATGACATGTTAGTGCCTTAAGTAAACTAAAATGAGAGTGTATATGAATAAGACTAATAAGAAGTTAGGGGGGTTTCTTAACTTGCTTATGTTATGTATGATTAGCCGGTGGTGCTTATGTTATGTATGATAAGCCGGTAGTGCTTATGTTATGTATGATAAACCGGTAGTGCTTATGTTATGTATGATAGCCGGTTGTGCTAGGTTATGTTATTCTTGCGGGGTAAACTCTCGGGTTACTACTTATTCCATGGATTTGCTATCCATGATGCGAGTGCGGCGTTTGTACTCATTACGGGCCCACCGGGCCCATACGGGTGAAATAGTCCTATGCGGGTGAAATAGTCTCATGCTAGGCGGATGACCTCATTGCGGGTCCACAGGACCTATGCGGGTGAAATAGTCCCAGGAGTAGGATTGCTTAATGACACTACGGGCGGGTGGCCCTACTTTGATCATGAGCCTCCTATTTTTATGCGGTAAAGTATACTCTTGTTTACTCTCATTGTTAGTAAGGCACAGTGTACTGTTATTTGAGTTATCATACATGTCTCCGGCTTTATTTAAGACTTTATGATTTCATTCTGATCTTTCGATTTCACATACTTGGTACATGTTATCGACCTCGCCTTGAGCTGCGTTCATGCCGCAGTAGAGTATCTGAGTTCTTGATCCTCACTCTTAGGATCACTTTGTTCGGTATTGAAGCTCCATTACTCGGAGGCTTATCCTTGGTTCAGATCCCTGGTATTGTCGGTTGTTGTACATTCAGGGGTATGGCGGGGCCCTGTCCCGTCACAGTTGTTATTCTTAGAGGTCTGTAGTCATGTCTTGTGGATTGGGTTGTAAAGGAAAAAATAAGATGTAACTGATGTTTTCGGGTTATGTATATTTTACGGAAGGAGGCCTTATCGGCTAGCCTGTTGATATTTAATGTCTAAGTATTTTTTATGAGTTGTGTATGTTCCGCTGCTATTCTCTGATGTATACCTGAAAGGGGTGCCCAGGTAGGGCACCAGTCGCGGGCCAGGGGTCGGGTCGTGACAAAAGTGGTATCAGAGCAGTTAGTCCTCAGAAAGTGTCTACAGACCGTGTCTAGTAGAGTCTTGATTATCGGTGTGTTGTGCACCACATCTATAATCAGGAGGCTACATGACATTTAGGATTGGTTTCCATTCTTCTTACTCTGAGATGGTGCGATAGAGCTATGTTGTTAGGGTCGTCTCTCCTTAACGAGTTATGTTGATTGCAGCTATGAGAAAGGCAGCAGTGACCCAGGAAGGACTATGTGGATTGCGTATCCAGGTTGGTAATGATTGCAGTATAGTTGGTATTATGACATACAGCTATACGGAGTTATGTATGAGGGTCACATATGTGTTGCCTAGAATGATTTTAGATTACCATGAATTGGTAAGGACTAAATAGATACCGGAAAGGTATGAAACAGTTAATGAATTCTCGCCAAGGTCTTACGTATTATTTTGAGATAATTGGGAGATGATGAGTTGTCTGATAGGGTAATGAACCCTTAAGAAGTCATGTTAAGGGACTTAATGGAAGACTATGTTAGTAACTTAAGCTACGTGGTATGCTTAAGGGAATTATATGAATGAAATCCGTATGGAGAATTTATGGTTGTTATGATTAGAACAACACGATTAAGAGGTTATGAGAAACTACTATACCCGAATACGGGGGGACTGATAAGGTAGGCTTGGAGCATGGAAATTGTGAGCCTTAGAACAGTGATAACTGCCGAGACCTTAGGTATGTAAGGCCTTCTTGGCAATAAGATTTAATTCAGACTAAGGGTAAGAGTTAAGTTTGACGGTGGGTCGGGTTGAGGACCTATTACGGGTCGCCCCATAGCCTGAAGTGGAGTGGGGTCAATTGGTAGTAGTCCCGCTACGTGACAAGGTCACGAGGGTGCAAGGCCCAAGTCTAATTAAATTGTTTTACGGGTTCGTGGACGCATTCCACCGGAACCAGGTTGTGAGAGCCGGAAATGACCTTATATTGTTTAATATAGTAACTCCAAAGATTGGAGGCCAGATTTAAGTATGGAAGTTATGTATGTATGCTAGTATAAGTTTGGAAGTACGGAAAGAGTACGACCAGTGAAAAAGAGAGCAACCAAGTGTAAAGAAATAGAGCCTAAATCCATGAGAACCTTTCGAGGTGACTACACCCGTGAGTGATGGGTGGTTGCTGAGCGGGTATATAATAATTGCCCGGTGACGATACAATCGTCGGACCCTAGCAGACCTAGCGTATTATGATGCACTTTGAGGACATTATGGGTACGGGCTAGTTGGCCTCTTGTTATGCCAACGTTGACTGCAGAGAGAGATTTGTTCGATTCCAGTTTTCCGGTAAGCCGATTATCGAGTGGAAAGGAAGGGAAGTGGTGGTAACCAGTGAATTATCCTTCCTTCTTTGACATCATTGTTTTTAATAAGTCTGTGTGACTTGTTCATTTGAGGTAAATTGATGCAGAAGGTGAGTAATACTTGAATTTGAAGGAGTTTTATGTTAAGTGCCCTTGGGGGTACTTGGAGTTGGTTTGGTGTGGCGATCAGGGCCACGACCTTTCGGATAATTTTAGGAAATCGCGCAAGCAAGAATAGGATAAGTACGAGTGCTGCCTGCGGAAAACAGAAGACATCGTTGGTAGGTTTTGAAAATCTATACGATTATAAGGTGGCGCTTGATGATTAAGGTTTTGGAAGGGAGATAAGTTCTCTCCCCCACGTAAAAGGATAGTTTTACGTATTATGGGGTTATATGTACCCATGTGGTTAGACAAAGGGTATGAAACTGGTAAGGTCTTCAGTATCGTCATGCCATAGGTTACAGTTTTAGATAACCGTGGGAAAAGTATTGTGTTGGGGAAATTGAGAACGACGTTAGGAAATGGTCGAGGAAGTGTCGTAAGGATATAAATGTAGGTAGTACGCATGCATAAAACTATATGATTATGAATCATGATAGAAATACTTTTGCTAATAATAAGCATAAGGAAGGGTTATGACCAGAATGATAAAAAAATGCAACTATGGTTATGTAAGTTGCACGAAATATGATTACCCCAGAATAGTGTAAAGACCATTAGTAAATGATGGGTTGTAAGAACACCTCGAGGAAAGGTGGTAACATCTGTACTGACGAGAAGGATAGTAGGAAAATACGGATGGGTAAGGGACCCCAGGACGACTTGAAATGAATTATAAAGGAAAGACGAGTAGACACTCGAGCGATAAGAAATCTTGACAAGCCATTAGATTATGTAATACCATGAATTGAGGTTGAACACCTGATTATAAGCTCTATGAGCCGATAGAGAATAATAGGATTACTGATGCACGATTTATGCACACACTTTAACGCAAGTGCACGTTGTCGAGTCAAGTAATATAGTCTTGGAAGAACAAGTTATCGTCCTCAGGGATTAGTGCTCAAGTATCAACTTTTATTCTTTGTTATCTATTTGGTGACCGATATTTGAGTTGTTGATTATGACTAATAATTATAAAGACTAATTAACTATGTTGTTTACTTCAGTGATGATGGAAATAGGGCTTCCAAGTCTCCTCAACTATCCACTTATATTACTTATTAATGCAATTAACTATGGTTCTTCTTCTTTTGGAGATAGCAGGTTTACTAATTCGTTTTATACTCCTGTTAAGGTTATATAAACACTCAACCCCAGTACAACTCCTTTCTACCTTTCGGTGATAAGGATGACTCTATAGGAGGATTAAGAACAAAAATCCTATTAATGCTACACAAGTAATTAAGGTATTTTCATCCCCAATTCGACCTATGTCTACCCAACTACATCATAGTCACAACCTCCCCTTTCGGATTTCGGTTAGAAATCATATAAGTATTGATAATTAATGATCAAGTAATTACCAAGCAATCAAATCATCTATTGGATAAATCTCAACAATAAGAAGAACAACCATAAACATGCATTAATTCATAAAATAAGGTTCAAGTGAATTGACATGGAAAGCCCTATATTAGAATTAGTTCCTAGCCATAGATATGACAAGAACTAATTCAATATCCAACATAAAACTGAAAATAAAGTAAAAGAAAGAAAAGAAATTACTAAAGAATGGTCTCCAATCTTGAACTCCAAGATGTGTTGTGAATTGGCAAGAAGGGAACCCTTAAAACTGCCTTAGGGTTCTCTTTTTATAGTTTAAAAACGTAGGTGCAGGGTTTTCCTTCAGGCCTGGCCCATTATTCGTTCAGATTTCTGATTTTTCCCGCGTCGGCGCCGGAAGTTCTGCAACTCTCTGGTGATTAGGCGCCGCGGCGCTGCACTCTGCTGTCTAGAGGCGCCGCAGCGCTGGAACTTCTGCAAGCCTCTGAATATTGGGCGCCTGGCCCTGCTGGCTGGAGGCGCCGCGGCGCTGGCCCGTGTCCGTGCCTGGTTTGCCACTTTCTCGCATTTCGAGCTCTGGAACCTCCATTTTTGCCCTCTTTTCGCTCCTTTTCCGCCAAAGAGCCACTTTAACCAATTTGACTCAAAAGAAAGAAAATCTATCCTAAGACGACACGTATTTGTACAAAAATGGACAAAAGACTAACTAAAAACGACTCAAAAAGTGTAATAAAATACACCGATCAAATACCCCCAAACTTAATATTTGCTCGCCCTCGAGCAAAGATCAAAAGAAAGAAATAAAGACTCAAGAAAAAGAAAATTAGAAAGACTCAATGACCTTGATCACTTTGTTGTATTGGTGTTACTTAGAAAAACATGAAGGTTAGCAGAATAATATGCAGGAACATATAGCATGAAATTTTAGCATTCTAAACACATTATGATGCTAGATATTTCGCAAACTCATTTTTATCATACTTAATGGAAGTCAAAATACTGAATCATGCATGTTAATTTCAAAAATCCTATGGCATTTTTACTTGCTATTCTCCACTAATCATGGACATGCATATAAGAGATCTTCAGTACTTTTCAGGGTTGTAATGTAGGCTTAGGCATGGGTAGGTAAAAATAGGCATTTAGGCTCATTTTGTGTACCATATGCTCTTTAGCTTTTCAATGTTTCCCTTTTCTTTTGATTTCTTTCCTTCACTTCATATCTATCTGTCACGACCCGAACCCGGGCCCGTGACTGGTGCCTTACCCCGGGCACCCTAGTGATACAACATCAGAGAAAAACCAGCGGAAATAAAAACTTAAACATACAATTAGATATGGATCAAGATAAAAGAAAATAGGCCAACCAAGCGGTTGCCTTTACGCAAATATATATATATCGACATTTGAGCGATTCTGATCCTTACAACCACCTTGTGGCGATTGCTCTGGACCTAAGATTTTTACAACAACTATGACGGGCGGGGCCACGTACCGGAATGTACAAGAACCTCTGGACTCGGTGGTAACATACCAAAGATAAGCCTCAGAAGGAACAGAGCTTCAATCTGTTTGAAATGTGATCCTATGGCGGGGATCGACGGTAGATGTACCTCTACTGCGACATGACGCGGCCGAAGGAGTCGATCTGACGGTACAGTATGTGGCGAAAATACGAAAATGAAATCATAATAGTCTATATAAAGCGGGAGACATGTATGATAACCAAACTACGATTACCTGACATATAGCAGTCATATCAAGTCAGGGACTCACGCCCTCCAAATCATCACTCGTGCCCGTGGAATTCCTTCCTCACTGCCGGCAGTCTATGATATAACAACACCAAAGAGTATACATGAACACCAGGTCCCACCTGTGTCATAAAAACCGTACGGGGCAAGTATAACTACGATCCGGCCGTACGATAATATTGTACAACCATATCATGGAGCTGACACGTGGCAAGTGCAATAGCCTCCACCAGCTCCTCCCTGCGCCACGTAGCTGACGGGGGCAAGTAAATCAGCTACGCACCAGATCACAACCGTAAGTCACGACGAAGCTCCATCCAAACACTGACTCGCGAAGCTGACACGTGGCAAGTGCACTAGCCTCGCAGCCTCCTGCGCGCGTAGGCGGCGGGGGCAAGTGAATCGGCTAAGCACGGATCACAACCGTAAGTCACGATACGCCGCGCGAAGGCGACGCGTGGCAAGTGCGATAACCTATACGGATCCACTGCGTCACGTGGTGGCGGGGCAAGTAAGCGGTATGCACTCGATCACAATTGTAAGTCACGATCTTCGCCATAAATAACCATAATGGTCACATGTCCACGTAATCCATCATCGCGGTGTAGACATGCCCGTATATGATGATAATGGAAGCATACGTGGAATCTTACATCGCTGCAGATGCGTCAAGTAAGTTCTCGACAAGTCAAGGCCTCCATCGAGAGAGCGGTAGTATAGAAACACAATTTTTGCACAACAAAGGCTATCACAACAAGCATAGGCAAGTTACACAACAACAAGCATAGGCAAGTTATACACAACTCAAGGTACTTTCATTTTATGTCAAAGTCCGGGTTTTAACCCTAAAGTACTACGTACGTTAAATTCCTTTTTAAAGATCCATTTCTTTTACAATGGTCACCCGATACCCGTAGTATAAAAATAGAGTGACTAACATTGTTAAGTAAACCAAAACACTTCCCTTTGTAAAATCAAGTAACAACATTATTTTCCAAACGTTCAAGTTTGCCTAATTTCAAATGCTCAAGTTTCTCATTTTCGAAAAGGTTTCGTAGTTCATAGTTTTAATCCTTTAAAACAATTTGAGAAACATATGTCTTATGTGTGAGTAGGTTATTCTTTGTTCATAACAATCTTATTAAAGCAGTCATGATCTAGGAAATGTAATATCATTTTGTCTCATCTTAGCTTCTATGCAGATGGAGGTTTCTACTGGTTTTAATAATACTTTATTAGTCAATACATTTCCCTTTATTAGCGCTGCTGTGGTTTGTTCGATACTTATTCTGATTTCCGAAATCAGTAAAACATTATTCCTTTTAACAACCAAGTACTCATTACTCACGAATGAGGTTTCACACAAACATTCATATTAATTCATTTAAGTCAAGTCTCTTATCTTTTAAGATCAAGTCTCTTAACTTCTTAAAAACAATAAACCATTCTTTTTATCTCTCTTAAGTCGTTATACCTAACTTCCCATAAAGCTAGTATAACTCTTAAGCTTTCAAACCAAGTATTATTCTTCTTTCAAAAAGGATTCTTAATTCTTTTGAAATACTTCAAGATTCTTATTATTCAGGCTTAAGTCAAAAGACATTGCCGTAAAACTACATTCAGTTAACACACGTACGTCTACCGTACTATATATATATTCTTGTAAAAATACTTCCAGATTCTTATTATTCAGGCTTAAGTCAAAAAGACATTTCCACACGCACGTCTACCGTACTATATATATTCCTTTAAAATATCATGCTCAAGAGTATAGGAAGAATCACATACCTCGCGACGATTATCGACTATTAGCAAAACGCTCCACGGCTATAATCCGGCTAGCCTTGTCCACCTTCCAAGTAGTACATGCTACTCGCAGAACATTCAACCAAGAAAGGTTATAAGTCTACTGTAAATACGGTCCTATGTAAGTACAGTTTAATCTTCTACTTAATATTCTTCTGATGTGATATCAGTTCAAGTCTTTTCTGTAATATCCTTCTATTACAGTTCAATTCTCTTCTATGAATCTTATATTCATTTATATACAACTACAGTATGTAATTTCCAATTGCACTAGGAAGATAGGATTATTTACCTCGGTAAGCCCAAAATTATCCAAGTTTTAAACGTCGATCCTGAGCAAGGTTTAGCTCCTAATTGCACGCTCCGAGAAACCCTTAGAAGTTCTTCACAACTTCTACTTAACACTTCAACCGACTATGAAGGTTTTCCTTAGGGTTTCGTTTAGTGGCTAAAGGAAAGTATAGTAGTATTTTCCGGGCTTTTCGTATAGAGGGTACTTGGAAATACTACAAAGGTTTTGGGCTAGAGTATTTTGGCATTCCTACAATACTTGGAGAAGTATTTCTCAACCAAGGGGGGGGGGGGGTATTTCTCGAAAACAACTAGGCTAGGGGGGGTACCCCTCGGCTAGAACACTACAAAGGGGGAGGGGTGCTCTCGGCCAAGGCCTTTCTCAAAGGGGAGGGGGGGAGTTGGACGAGAGCTCACAAGGGAGAGGGAGGGATTTTTAGACTTGGAATTTCAAGAGAGGATGAAGAATAAGTCTTCAACTAAGGGGGTATTTATAGGTCAAGCAATGACCAACCAATGGCCAAGATGAAGCCAAGTGCAAGGCAAGTGTAAGGCCAAGATCAAGCCAAGTGCACCCTAACCCTACTCCACAATTCCCTCACAAACATTGACCCTTGATTTAGGCACAAAACATGGCACAAAATCTTGCCAAGAACAAGCCAAAAACGCCCCACTTTCGGCCAAGCAAACCGCCAACTTGAGGGTGACAAGTGTCGCCCTCTCGTTGGTCCAAAATATTCCGTCTCTCGGAAAAATCCGCAAAAATAATAAATGACATAGCCGGAATTTTCCCTACGCAAAGTTCGGAAAACGTTTCGTCGGAAAACGACTCTTTTCGGGGGTTGTGCACAAATTTCGAACCTTGCCTACCTTAAGGCTTAAACTTTCGTACGTACGTCTTCACGTGCATACTCTGGAAAATACGGGGTATAACATTCTCCCCTCCTTAGAAACATTCGTCCCGAATGTTCCTTCTCAAGACAGATAACGATCAAGTTCCTCATAGCTTAACCAGTTTGCAAATGCCGTACATGGTCATAGAATAACACGCGCGCAAATACTTAAATCCAAGCCAACGAGGAATCACTTCGACGATGTAAAATAGTACCAACTCTCGCTTCTGGTCCAAAGGATACTCCCTTCGCACATTCATTTCACAAAAATGATTACTTCCATCTTTTAGCACAAGTTCACTTCTTTCCTTTCTCGTCGTACCCTTCTCGAACACTCGAACTCTTCCTAGTACACGTACCACACTTGATCAGCAACACATTGCCAAAACTTTGAGTCACTACCTCGAACTTGGTCATCTTACTAGCTTCACTTTCCTCTAAGGCCATTCCCGGCCTTCACGAACCGATTCTGGTCGAACGCATCCACGAATTCATACGATGGTTACCTAAACTTGGGCCTAGCACCCTCGTGATCCTACCACCTGGCGGGACCACCTCGGCCCGATGACCCCAGCGGACTCTGGGTTGACGCAACATGGCCCCAACCCGACCCAGTTAACGCATCAAGCTCTTGTTTCCGATCGAACAATCTTACCTATCTGGTCATGAAAGCTACCACTTCCATCTCACACTATCGAAGGAATTTTCCACAATTTCTCCACGTATACTTATACATTACGAAAAGATCACATGAAATCTTGTACTCAAGCGGCGCTTACATCTAAGGTCTCATTGTAATATTCTAAGGTTCATCATTTTCACCCCAGCTTACCCTTTTCCTAACAGCTTCTAAATCACATTTTAGCACAAAGCTATCCGAACATAACACTAAACACATCATCATAACATCAATACATACAAAACTCTAGAGGTTAAGGATATACTGAAAATAGGCGGTTCAAAGGACCGCTAAAGCTGGAACTTCCACCGCGACCTCTGGTGGCTGCCGGTGTATGAACATCTGCCTAGCTATGGAAGGTGAAGAATCATAGCCCGATCTAGTAGTCTGTGCTATCCACGATCTTACCACAGTCGGACGATCTCGTCAAATGGCCACATCGGCCGCAAGTATAGCAATCTCCAAACCGATCGACATTCCCCATGGGCTTTACCACTGGCAGCACCGAGGAAAATCGAAACACAGGAGCCACGACTGCTCACGAATATCCCAAGCGTCCGGCAGCGGTGGGGACCACTTAATCTTGGCGGAGCGCATCGCGGCTTTCTTCTTGAGGCGGTCGCCTCGAAAGTCACCAAAGGACCTGCTGCGGCCTCTTACGCGATCTCGGTCATTCGTCGATCTCTCCGCTCCTCGCATCAGTGCATAAGCTTTGTATGCGGGCAATATCCGTACGGTGAAGAGCTACGAACAACTACGCTGGTAATCATCGAGCCTGTAACATATCGGTGCACTCGATCCTCCATACTAGCTACTAACGCGAGGACGTCACGGGCGAT
Source organism: Przewalskia tangutica (assembly GCA_029844215.1). Taxonomy (NCBI): domain Eukaryota; kingdom Viridiplantae; phylum Streptophyta; class Magnoliopsida; order Solanales; family Solanaceae; genus Przewalskia; species Przewalskia tangutica. The sequence continues at coordinate 38,411,754 of CM056740.1, read as the reverse complement.
GAGTCGAACTCACATTGTACTCCCGAACCGTGCGCGGATTACGCGCAACACCAAAAATCTGCCGGCCGAGCCCTCTCATCAATGGAGGCAAGAAATGTGCAAGAAATGCCCACGAGAACTCGTCGTATAGTGAAGTGCATTCTCTCCCGGGGCGGCTCATGAATCAAACGATCGGTCATTGCGGTATCACGCAGCCGATGCGAACCTCAGACCACTGACTCGGTCTCCGATGCCTTGATCACTCTCATGATCCGTTGTAACTGTCGGATGAACTCCTGCGGATCATCCTCAGGCCTCGACCCATAAAACTCTGGCGGGCTACAACTCAGAAAATCCCATAACCTCAAACTATCCGATCTAGGGTGAACCACTGGTGCCAGCTGGGCTGCGTGTCGGCCTATCCTCGTGTCAGCCTGACCACGGCGATAAGCGGGCCAACTCGCGTAACCCGTCTCCTCTGCTCCGGTGTGGGGTGGAGGCTCGGTGTGTGGTCTCTAGAGAGGCTGCCGCTTGCTACTCGCGACTCGCCTGCTGCCTTGCCGCCACGGGCGGGTTGCCTTGCGCGGAGGCATAACTGGTAAAAACGAAATACGTCAGAGGGGTCCAACTTACAATCACAGCTCTAAGGCACGATCTCAGAATGAGAAGAATGGAAACCAATCCTAAATGTCTGCTGACCTCACGATTATAGATGTAGTGCACAACACATCGATAATCAAGACTACTACTGACACGATGCGTAGACACTTTCAGAGGACTAGCGCTCTGATACCACTTTTGTCATGACCGAACCGGGCGTGGTCGTGCCTTACCGGGCACCTAGTGATACAACATCGAGAGAAAAACCGTGAAATAAAAACTTAAACATACAATTAGATATGGATCAAGATAAAGAAAATAGGCCAACCAAAATGGTTGCATTTACGCAAATATATATATATCGACATTTGAGCGATAATCCTTACAACCACGCCCATTACTACGGACCTCTAAGATTTTTACAACAACTATGACGGGACGGGGCCGCCATACCGGAATGTACAAGAACTCTGGACTCGGGGTAACATGCAAAAGATAAGCCTCGAAGAACGAGCTTCAATCTGTTGAAATGTGATCCTATAAGCGGGGATCGGCGGTAGATGTACCTCACTGCGGCGTGAACGCGGCCCGAAGGAGGTCGATCTGACCAGTACCAAGTATGTGGCGAAAATACGAAAATGAAATCATAATAGTCTATATAAAGCGAGGAGACTTGTATGATAACCAAACTACGATACAACATATAAACGATCATATCAAGTCGGGGACTCGCCCTCAAATCATCACTCGTGCGTGGAATTCCTTCCTCACCGGCGATCGATGATATAACAACACGAGGAGTATACATGAACACGAGTCCCACTGTGTCATAAAACCGTCTGGGGCAAGTATAACTACGGATCCGACCGTACCAATATCTTTACAACCATATCATGGGTGACACGCGTGGCAAGTCTGATAGCCTCGCGGCTCCTCCGCCACGTAGCGTGGTGGCGGGGGCAAGTAAATCGACTACGCGCAGATCTGGCCGTAAGTCACGGCTTTATCCAAACACCGACTCGCGAAGGCGACCGTGGCAAGTGCACCAGCCTCGCGGCTCCACTGCGCCACGTGGCGGCGGGGGCAAGTTAATAGGCTACGCACCATATCACAACCGTAAGTCACGATACTTCGCGAAGGCGACGCGTGGCAAGTCGATAACCTATACCAGATCCATCTGCGTCCGTGTGGCGGCGGGGCAAGTAAGCGAGCTATGCGCTCGATCACAACCGTAAGTCACGATACTTCGCCATAAATAACCATAATGGTCACATGTCCACGAATCCATCATCGGTGTAGACATGCCCATGTAACAATGATAATGGAAGCATACCGTGGAATCTTAGTCACTGCAGATGCGTCAAGTAAGTTCTCAACAAGTCAACGGCCTCCATCGAGAGCCCAGGTAGAATAGAAACACAATTTTTGAACAAAAAAGTCAAACACAACAAGCATAGGCAAGTAACACAACAACAAGCATAGGCAAGTTATACCTGACTCAAGGTACTTTCATTTTATGTCAAAGTCGGGTTTTAACCTAAAGTACTACGTCGTTAAATTCCTTTTAAAGATCCATTTCTTTTACAATGGTCACCCGATACCGTAGTATAAAAATAGAGTGACTAACATTGTTAAGTAAACCAAAACACTTCCATTTGTAAAATCAAGTAAAAACATTATTTTCCAAGCGTTCTAGTTTGACTAATTTCAAATTCTCAAGTTTCTCATTTTGGAAAAGGTTTCGTAGTTCATAGTTTTAATCCTTTAAAACAATTTGAGAAACATATGCCTTATGTGTGAGTAGGTTATTCTTTGTTCATAACAATCTTATTAAAGCAGCCATGATCTAGGAAATGTAATATCATTTTGTCTCATCTTAGCTTCTATGCAGATGGAGGTTTCTACTGGTTTTAATAATACTTTATTAGTCAATACATTTCCCTTTATTAGCGCTGCTGTGGTTTGTTCGATACTTATTCTGATTTCCGAAATCAGTAAAACATTATTCCTTTTAACAACCAAGTACTCATTACTCACGAATGAGGTTTCACACAAACATTCATATTAATTCATTTAAGTCGAGTCTCTTATCTTTTAAGATCAAGTCTCTTAACTTCTTAAAAACAATAAACCATTCTTTTTATCTCTCTTAAGTCGTTATACCTAACTTCCCATAAAGCTAGTATAACTCTTAAGCTTTCAAACCAAGTATTATTCTTCTTTCAAAAAGGATTCTTAATTCTTTTGAAATACTTCAAGATTCTTATTATTCAGGCTTAAGTCAAAAGACATTGTCGTAAAACTACATTCAGTTAACACACGTACGTCTACCGTACTATATATATATTCTTGTAAAAATACTTCCAGATTCTTATTATTCAGGCTTAAGTCAAAAGACATTTCCACACGTACGTCTACCGTACTATATATATTCCTTTAAAATATCATGCTCAAGAGTATAGGAAGAATCACATACCTCGCGACGATTATCGACTATTAGCAAAACGCTCCACGGCTATAATCCGGCTAGCCTTGTCCACCTTCCAAGTAGTACATGCTACTCGCAGAACATTCAACCAAGAAAGGTTATAAGTCTACTGTAAATACGGTCCTATGTAAGTACAGTTTAATCTTCTACTTAATATTCTTCTGATGTGATATCAGTTCAAGTCTTTTCTGTAATATCCTTCTATTACAGTTCAATTCTCTTCTATGAATCTTATATTCATTTCTATACAACTACAGTATGTAATTTCCAATTGCACTAGGAAGATAGGATTATTTACCTCGGTAAGCTCAAAATTATCCAAGTTTTTAAACGTCGATCCTGAGCAAGGTTTAGCTCCTAATTGCACGCTCCGAGAAACCCTTAGAAGTTCTTCACAACTTCTACTTAACACTTCAACCGACTATGAAGGTTTTCCTTAGGGTTTCGTTTAGTGGCTAAAGGAAAGTATAGTAGTATTTTAAGACTTTTCGTATAGAGGTACTTGGAAATACTACAAAGGTTTTGGGCTAGAGTATTTTGGCATTCCAACAATACTTGGAGAAGTATTTCTCAACCAAGGGGGGGGGGGGGTATTTCTCGAAAACAACTAGGCTAGGGGGGGTACCCCTCGGCTAGAACACTACAAAGGGGGGGTGCTCTCGGCCAGGCCTTTCTCAAGGGAGGGAGTTGGACGAGAGCTCACAAGGAGAGGAGGATTTTTAGACTTGGAATTTCAAGAGAGGATGAAGAATAAGTCTTCAACTAAGGGGGTATTTATAGGTCAAGCAATGGCCAACCAATGGCCAAGATGAAGCCAAGTGCAAGGCAAGTGTAAGGCCAAGATCAAGCCAAGTGCTCCCTAACCCTACTCCACAATTCCCTCACAAACATTGACCCTTGATTTAGGCACAAAACATGGCACAAAAGCTTGCCAAGAACAAGCCAAAAACGCCCCACTTTCGGCCAAGCAAACCGCCAACTTGAGGGTGACAAGTGTCGCCCTCTCGTTGGTCCAAAATATTCCGTCTCTCAGAAAAATCCGCAAAAAATATAAATGACATAGCCGGAATTTTCCCTACGCAAAGTTCGGAAAACGTTTCGTCGGAAAACGACTCTTTTCGGGGGTTGTGCACAAATTTCGAACCTTGCCTACCTTAAGGCTTAAACTTTCGTACGTACGTCTTCACGTGCATACTCTGGAAAATACGGGGTATAACACTATCTTTCCCCTCTTTTGTTTTGAGAGAGTGAAGTGTATTATAATAACAAGCACATGCACCCCCAAACTTAGGCTTTTGCCTATTTCTTATTACTTTTTTTTTGTTGGGGTGCATCAAACTTGTTCACTCTTTTTGTCTCTTTTTTAACACATTCTATTCCAACTATTTCACATTTTTACTTATGGCACAAGTATGGTAATATAGGGTGTCAAAGAAAAAGTTTCATGTTTAGGCTCAACGGGGCTGACTAGGGATATTTTTAATGTCAGGGATAGAAATGAGTGGTAAGAATTGGCTAACAAAGAAACGTCTGAGTCATCTCCCTAACATGTATATCCTAACTATTTCGCCTCAAATAGCAAACAATCATACACATAGGTTTTAATCATTTGACAATGCACAATTCAAGCAAGAAACCCCAAATAGACAGATTTCATGAGTTTTTGGCATATCTAACCTAAGTGTTTAGATAGTTGCTTCTAATTCCATTACATTATTCCACCTTACTTCACTAGGTGTTTCTAGTAACTACAGCATGCATGATCTTTGACAGACAATTATGAACCAAAAAGAAAAAATTTATGACTCAAAAATACACAAAACAAATCAAAAAGACTCAAACATACTACAACAATAAGACACAAATAAGACACCCCCCAAACTTAAATCACACATTGTCCCCAATGTGTGTAAGACTCAAAGACAATAAAAGAACAGGACACTTACAAACTTGGTTTAAAATGGTGGCGGTGGCGGTGGCTAATGCATTGAATCCCATGGGAGGGGAAGGGCTCAGGATTTTTGATTTGGAGGAAGGGTCGTCGGATTAGGGCGTCTTCAGAAAGAATTTAGATTTTTCCGTCGTGGCGCTGCGGCCAGCCCAGCGTCGCGGCGCCCAATCTTCTGTGACGGACTCTTCGATCTTTTGGGGCGTCGGCCACTGCTCTGCGCCCGGCTCTGCCGATTTTCTGGAAATCCTTGGCTTATCTTCAGTTTTCGCCCTCCAAGTGTTTGGCCTTGCACCTGTCATCACAACACATAACACTACCTCCGTGAGACTGTTCTAAGTAAAAAAAAAATTAACTGCATTAAAGTAAATAATTTAAAATACCTTGGGTTGCCTCCTAATTAGCGCTGTCTTTAACGTCTTTTAGCCGGACGCAAGTTCCTTATCATTTTAGGGTGAGAGATGTTGCTAGGTTCATATATTCCACTTCATCGATCAAGTAGGGTTTTAACCTCTGTCCGTTTACCTTGAAAGAATCTCCCTCTCTCCCTTTTATTTCAACTGCACCATAGGGGAATACTCTTACTACAGTGTATGGTCCTGACCAACGCGATTTTAACTTGCCTGGAAACAACCTTAACCTTGAATTGAATAAAAGCACTTTTTGTCCCTCTTGGAAGTCTTTTGGTATCAACATCTTGTCGTGCCATACTTTCGTTCGTTCCTTGTAGATCTTTGCATTCTCATAGGCGTTATGCCTGAATTTATCCAACTCGCTCATTTATGTGACCTTTTACGCCATTGTTTTGGCATCCATGTTTAGCTTCCTCATTGCCCAATAGGCTCTATGTTCCAATTCTACTGGCAAATGACATGCTTTACCAAAAACTAACTTATATGGTGACATTCCAATTGGTGTTTTGAATGTTGTTCTGTACGCCTATAGGGCATCATCCAGTTTGATGGATCAATCCTTCCTTGAGCCATCCACCATCTTTTCCAATATGCTCTTTACTTCCCTATTTGACACTTACGCGCCCGTTCGGCGAGGTGGTAGCGAGTGTAGTGCGATGGTAGACTCCATATCGGAAAGTAATGAATTGGTACTTGTTGCAAAAGTGACTTCGCCGTCGCGATGATGGCCCTCGGAGTACCAAACCTTGTGAAAATATTCTTTTGAAGGAATCGTTGAACAGTCTTACTGTCATTTTCTTTTGTGGATACTGCTTCTACCCATTTGGACACACAATCCACTGCCAGGAGCATATATTGATTTCCAAAGGACGGGGGGAATGGACCCATGAAATCGATTCCCCACACATCAAATAGTTCCACTTCCAATATCCCTTGCGAAGGCATTTCATTTAGTCTTGAAATGTTCCCTGTTCTCTGACAACTATCACATCTCTTCACAAAGGCATGGGCATCCTTAAAAAGTGTTGGCCAATAGAACCCGTTTTGCAGTACCTTTGCCGTTGTTCTTGATGCCCCAAAGTGTCCACCACATGGTAGGGTATGACAATGAGTGAGAATCTGATGCATCTTCTCCTCTGGTATACATCGTCTGATGACTTGATCGGCACAGTGTTTGTATAACATCGGTTCCTCCCAATAGTAGTGCTTTACTTCGGAGTAGAACCTCTTCACTTGCTGTCTTGTCAATTCTGGGGGTATTACCTTAGCTGCAAGAAAATTAACAAAATCAGCGTACCAAGGTAAATTAAAATTCTCACTTACTTGAAACAGTTGCTCGTCTGGAAAGTGATCATTTATCTGCACATCCTTGGTGTTCTGGCTTTCTGTTTTCTCTAGCCTTGACAAGTGGTCTGCAACTAAATTCTCTGTCCCTTTCTTGTCACGAATTTCTACGTCGAATTCTTGTAGTAGCAAGACCCATCGAATGAGGCGAGGTTTTGCATCATTCTTTGTCATCAAGTACTTTATGGCAGAATGGTCAGTGTATACTATCACCTTATTTCCAGTCAAGTATGGCCTGAATTTCTCAAATGCATACACTATTGCTAGCAATGTTTTTTCTGTAGTCGCGTAGTTTAACTGTGCGTCATTCAGAGTTTTACTAGCATAATAAATGGATCTAAATACCTTGTCGATTCTCTGTCCAAGCACTGCTCCCACTGCATAATCGCTTGCATCGCACATTAGTTCAAATGGGAGCTCCCAGTTTGGTGCAATGACTATGGGTGCTGAAATAAGCTTCTCCTTGAGTGTCTGAAAAGCGGTCAATCATTCCTTATTGAAGTCAAAAGCAACCCCCGTCATTAGCAAGGTGGAAAGGGGTTTTGAAACCTTTGAAAAATCCTTGATGAAGCTTCTATAGAAACCTGTATGCCCAAGGAAACTTCTGACTCCTTTTGTTGATACTGGAGGTGGTAGATTTTCGATTACTAAAATCTTTGCTTTGTCTACCTCAATACCTTGGTTTGATATTTTGTGTCCCAGGACAATCCCTTCTGTTACCATGAAATGAAACTTCTCCCAGTTTAGCACAAGGTTAGATTCTTCACATCGGTTTAACACTGCTTCTAAGTGCCTCAAACATTCATCGAACGATGCTCCAAAGACCGAAAAATCATCCATAAAGATCTCTATAGTCCTCTCCACCATGTCTGAGAAAATTGCCATCATACACCTCTGAAAGGTCGCAGGTGCATTGCAAAAATCGAATGGCATCCTTCGAATGCAAATGTACCAAAAGAGGCGGTGAATGTTGTCTTTCACGATCTTACGGTGCTATCGCAATCTGATGATACCTGAGTAACCATCCGTAAAGCGGTAGTAGTTGTGCCCGCAAGTCTATCCAACATCTGATCTAGAAATGGCAACGGGAAGTGGTCTTTTCTGGTTGCCTTGTTCAATTTGCGATAGTCAATGCAGATTCTCCATCCAGTAACTGTTCTAGAAGGAATGAGCTCGTTCCTTTCGTTGGTCACCACTGTCATTCCACCCTTTTTGGGTACCACTTGTACTGGACTCACTCATGCGCTGTCAGATATAGGATAAATTACTCCCGCATCGAGCCATTTCAGGATTTCTTTTCTGACTACCTCTTTCATGTTTGGGTTTAGTCGCCTTTGTGCCTCGATGGATGGTCTGCTCTCCTCATCTAGACGGATCTTATGCATTACTGTTGACGGACTTATCCCCTTTATGTCTGCTAATGTCCACCCAATGGCACGTTTGTGAGCCCTCAACACTCTCAGTAGCTTATCAGTCTCTGCTGTGGATAGGTGGCATGAAATGATTACTGGTAAGGATTTGTCTTCACCTAGATATTGGTATTGTAAATGATTGGGTAGGATTTTTAACTCTAACTCTGGAGCCTTCTCTGTGGATGGTATTGATCTTTCTGGCATCTGCCCAAGCTCTGCATACCTCCTCCTATCCCATTTTTCATAAGCATTCATCCAATTTGCATACTCCATCAGCCTTGGGTCGTTTCCACTACTATCATCCCATTTGGTCAGTACGTCTTCAAGCGTATCATCAGTTCTGAACCCTTTGGCCGACACTGCATCTTCGATAATATCAATGGCCGAGCAGTTATCATTGGCATCTGGAAAAGTTGCTGCCCGAAAAATATTGAAGATCACCTCTTCTTCTTCCACCCGAAGCTTCAACTCCCCTTTGTGAACATCGATGAGAGCACATCGCGTGGCTAAGAAGGGTGCGCCAAGTATGATGGGGATTATGTCGTTATCTTTTATGTCTAAGATAACGAAATCGTAGGAAAGATGAACTTGTCCACCTTTGCAATACATCCTCGATGACTCTAGGATGGACTATGGGCGGTCATTAAGCGAAGTGATGTTTGTAGGTTTGACTTCTCCCATTCCAAGTTTGTAGAAAACTAGATAAGGCATCAGATTTATGTCTGCCCCCAGATCGCACAATGCTTTCTGACATTCAAACTTTCCAATGGTGCATGGGATGGTGAAGCTCCCTGGATCTTGTAATGTCTGAGGTAGTTTTCTATGTATGATGACACTACATTCTTCAGCAATACCACTGTTTCGTAGTCCTCTATCCTCCTCTTTTTGCTAAGAATATCCTTCATGAACTTTACATAGCTCGGCATCTGCTCTAGTTCTTCAGCAAACGGGATATTGAGTTGCAATTGTTTGAGAATTTCCACAAATTTAGAGAATTGTTTGTCAAGAGCACATGTTTTTAGCCTCTGGGGATATGGTATCTTCACCTGGGGTGCATTCACAACAGCTTCTACAAATTATTCGCCACGGGCTCTGGCGCGCGACCACGCTCTGGCGCAAGGCTCAAACTCTGCATCCCAGAATCTTGGCGTCGGCCTCGCTCATCGGCAGCGCTGCTGCGAACTTTCCATCTCCACTGATTCGGCATTATTCAGGTCAATCGCCTGACATTGTGCTTTCATATCTCCTCCCACATGTGCAGATTGCTTTTCTTGCATTTCGCTGTTCATCATGACCGCGAGTTGTCCTATTTGCGTTTCCAACTTCTTCAAGGACATCCTCGTTTCGTCCATGAACTGAGTTTGGTACCTAGTCAAACTGAGTATGGCTGTTCGTAATTCCTCCCTCTTTTCTTATGGGGTTGGAGCTTTATCATATTGATAGTAGTAATTCATGTCTTCAGGATCCCTGAGATGAATCAAAACCAACAACGGATCACGACAACTGGTTCTCACAAGAATTAAAAAAAGAAAATGTAATAAATAGAAAAAAATAAAAACCAAATTAGAAATTAAGAATAGATAAAATTGATATTGAACTACGCCAATCCCCGGCAACGGCGCCAAAAACTTGATGCACGATTTATGCACACACTTTAACGCAAGTGCACGTTGTCGAGTCAAGTAATATAGTCTTGGAAGACCGAGTTATCATCCTCAAGGATTAGTTCTCAAGTACCAACTTCTATTCTTTGTTATCTATTTGGTGACCGATATTTGAGTTGTTGATTATGACTAATAATTATAAAGACTAATTAACTATGTTTTTTACTTCAGTGATGATGGAAATAGGGCTTCCAAGTCTCCTCAACTATCCACTTATATTACTTATTAATGCAATTAACTATGGTTCTTCTTCTTTTGGAGATAACAGGTTTACTAATTCGTTTTATACTCCTGTTAAGGTTATATAAACACTCAACCCCAGTACAACTCCTTTCTACCTTTCGGTGATAAGGATGACTCTATATGAGGATTAAGAACAAAAACCCTATTAATGCTACACAAGTAATTGAGGTATTTTCATCCCCAATTCGACCTATGTCTACCCAACTACAGCATAGTCACAACCTCCCTTTGATTTGGTTAGAAATCATATAAGTAATGATAATTAATGATCAAGTAATTACCAAGCAATCAAATCATCTATTGGATAAATCTCAACAATAAGAAGAACAACCATAAACATGCATTAATTCATAAAATAAGGTTCAAGTGAATTGACATGGAAAACCCTATATTAGAATTAGTTCCTAGCCATAGACATGACAAGAACTAATTCAATATCCAACATAAAACTAAAAATAAAGTAAAAGAAAGAAAAGAAATTACTAAAGAATGGTCTCCAATCTTGAACTCCAAGATGTGTTGTGAATTGGCAAGAAGGGAACCCTTAAAAATGCCTTAGGGTTCTCTTTTTATAGTTTAAAACGTAGGTGCAGGGTTTTCCTTCATGCCTGGCCCATTATTCGTTCAGATTTCTGATTTTTCCCGCGTCGGCGCCGCGGCCCTGCAACTGGCGCCGGAAGTTCTGCAACTCTCTGATGATTAGGCACTCTGCTGTCTAGAGCGCATGGCCGCTGGAACTTCGCAAGCACGAATATTGGGCCGGGCGCACAGCCTGCTGTTTGGAGGCGCCATGCCGGCGTGTCCGTGCCTGGTTTGCCACTTTCTCGCATTTCGAGCTCTGGAACCTCCATTTTTGCCCTCTTCTTGCTCCTTTTCCGCCAAAGAGCCACTTTAACCAATTTGACTCAAAAGAAAGAAAATCTATCCTAAGACGACACGTACTTGTACAAAAATGGACAAAAGACTAACTAAAAACGACTCAAAAAGTGTATATAAAATACACCGATCAATTACTACTTGACGAGATCAAGGAAATCTCCCCCTAAATTGTGATTGAAAGGAAGTCTTAGCCATGAGGCAAGCAAAGGAATCAAATCTAAGTATAGTGACCAAGTTTTGTTGCAACAGAGAAAGGGAAACAGGAACCATAATTGAGATTAAGGATGCCCGAATATTTCGCAAGTATGAGAAAGACTTCCAGTTATTGGAAGATAAGTTGACCACGACTACAGTTCTAACCCCTCCTGAGAGACTAGAGGGTTAGGTTATTATTGTAACACTTTGGGTGTTGGGTTAGGTTGTGTGCTGACGCAACACGATAAGGTTAGAGCCTATGTTTCCCGGCGGTTAGGGAAGCATGAAAGGAATTACGCTACTCACGATTTAGAGTCGGCGGCAGTTAATCGTGCCTTGAATATTTGGAGGCATTCCTTATATAGACTTCATGTGGATATTTGTGCAGACCACAAGAGCCTCCGGTATATCTTCAGACAGAGGCAGCTGAATTTGCGACAGAGACGGTGGTTAGAGTTACTCAAGGATTGTGATATTGATATCCTATACCACAGGGAAAGCGAGGCATTCTGGATGCTCTTAGTCGTGGATCTATGGGTAGTATGTCAGATGGGCAGCCAGATAGACAGGACGTGGTCCGTGGGATTCATCAGCTACCAAGCCGAGGGGTTCGATTATTTGTTTCCAAGGTTAATGGAGTTTAGATCTGAGAGGTTGCCGAGTCTTCCGTCGTTGAGGAGGTAAAGAGGCGACATTATGAGGATCCAGTTATGATACGGTATCGAGATAAGGCTCTTCGAGAGGAGGAGAGTTTATTTGAGGTAGCGTCTGATGGGGTGCTAAGATTCGAGGGCAGATTGTGTGCTCCCGATGTTGCAGGACTTCGTTAGCAGATTCTGGGGGAGGTACACAGTGATTGTTACTCTATTCATCCGGGGTTTACTAAGATGTATCATGACCTCAGATGTATGTATGAGTAAGATGACCTGAAGAGGGACGTAGCGGAGTTTGTTGCATAGTGTCCGAGTTAGTAGCAGGTCAAGGTGGAACACCAGGAGCCCTGTGGGCTACTACAGGCGATTGAGATCCCAACTTAGATATGGGAGGTAATTAATATGGATTTTGTTACAGGGTGGCATCGTACTCAGAGGAAGTGCGACTCCCTGAGGGTCATAGAAAACAGGCTGACGAAACCAACCCGTGTTCTTCCGGTTAGGACCACTTACTCGGCTGAGGATTATGCTAGATTATATAGCAGGGAGATTGTGAGACTGCACGGGGTTCCTACATTTATGATGTCAGACAGATGAGCTCAGTTCTGAATAACTGGAGGTTTTCCGAAGGGTTAGGAAACACAAGGTGAGTCTCGGTGTTGCATTACACCTCGAGCCAAGCGGACAGGCAGAGCATACTATCCAGGCACTTGAGGATATGCTTCGGGCCTGTGTTATTGATTTCAGGGGTAGCTGGGAGGATCACTTGTCTCTTGTTGAGTTTGCTTATAACAACAACTATCATTCTTGCATTCAGATGACGCCATATGAGGTTTTGTATGGGCGGAAGTGTAGATCGTCAGTTGGTTGGTTCGACGTAGGTGAGGTTCAGTTAGTTGGCTCAGACTTGATTAAGCGGGTTGTGGATATGGCGAAGCCTATCCAGGAAAGATTATTAGCAAGCTCAGAGTCAACAGAAGCTTTATGTAGATAACCGACGTCGACACTTAGAGTTCAGGTTGACGTTTTAGCATAAGTATTGTTATGTGGCCACGTGTGGCATTATTGGTATGTAGGGGTTGTAAAAGGAGACAATGTTGCTATCTATAAGATTAACTCCGAAAGAACATTCAGAGACGAATGTTTCTAAGAGGGGAAGAATGTTACACCCCGTAATTCCAAGACATTTTTATAAGAACGTACGTAAGAACTCAAAAATGTTAAGATTTGAGACTAGTAAAATTTTATCGGAATTATGGAAATGTCGGAAAACGAAGTATTGCGACGAATGAGAGGGATGGTCATGGTCGAATGGACCATGGGTTAAATGGTCATTTGACCTATGTGAAGATGACTAAGTCTTGCAAGCTAAGGGCTTGAGATTATTGACTTAATCAAATAGCCCACTTGGCTTGATCTTTTAATGGAATGCATCCAAAACACCCATTTGTTCTAATCTTGACCCTTCATATGGTTATATAAGCTTACTACTAGAAATACTAGTTCCCATACTTAGAAAAAAAATCAAGAAACTTTGAAGTCTCCAAAATTGCTCTCGGGTTAGGGCTTCAAGGAACAAGAAAAAATTTTGTTTGTTGTTCAATAATCTCCATACATTAAACCAAGGTTCCTAAGGGTATTGTAAGGGTATCTCAATAGAAAGATCCCGAAAAAGTGTCATTTTTGCGTTAGTCGCAAGGTGAAAACCTAAGTCGCTTTCAATGGGTTTGGATTGGAAATTGAAGGAAAGTTGTTTGTGATCTTCTAAGGGCTTCAAGTGGCGGATTGGAGTGTCAAGAAGAGGCTCTAAGTTGCTAGGGATCGACTTCGGATCTTGAATTTGGATTAAGGCTCGTCAAGGTAACAATCTTGTTCTCTTAAGTGTTGTAAGATTACATAATGTTGTAGCCTTACATTTTAACTAGCATGAAGTATATGTATTGAAGATTGATAAGTGTTATGGATATTGGAAGCCTAAATCCTAAATGACATTGTTAGCCATTTGAAATTGAAATACAATTTGGTCGATAATTAGAATCGTCGCATGTTATCTACTTGAAGATTGTAGTTGTTATAATCGATTGCGGATTTATAACATGTTATACTAAAAAACATGGATTGAAAAGGAATTGAAAAGGAGGATATATTGTTACACCTATTGGCCGTGAATGGCGTTGCCTTTTTGGATTAGTTAATATAAATTGTGGGACAAAATTGTACACGTCCTATTAGGCGTGTAATCCCCTATTGTTTACTACATTGTTGAGCCTTAAATGTGGCATGTTTGGTTATTGAATTGGGGCCTTGAAAAAGGTGGAAAAGTGTGTAGAAACAAAGGAAGTGCTGTCCGATTTTCCGTAGAATTTGGTGACTTTACACTTAGAATATTCTACGTTTGAAGCTAGAGATTAATAGATGTATTATCGTCATTATAGGTTGACATACTACGTACGGCATATTGGACTTAGCAAGCGGATTGAACCGAAGAGGTATGTGGAACTTTCCTATCTCTCGAGCATGAGTAGTTGTAAATATATAGTACGGTAGACGTACGAGATTTTTGATGAATCTAGTTTCATTTGATATCAGTAGATGCCTGCTCTCGAGATTCAATGGGCTTTGACTTGTTTTAAGAATGTCCAAGTTGGTTGAGTTAGGGAATTAACTCACTTGTTTTAAAGATTAAGGATATCTTAGTTTCTAAAGATAAGAAACTTGAAGTATTTTTGAAAGTATATGATACTTGGTTTTTGGAAAGTTTAAGTCTCTTGGTTATAAAGAAGAATGTAAGTGTCTAAAGCATAAAGCTAGTATAACGGCTTTATGGGAAGTTGGTTATAATAGCTTTATGGAATGTTAAAAGAATGGTTTACTCTAGCAATGTAAATTAAGATAAAATGACTTGAAAGGAAGAAAGACAAATTGATTTGAAGGCATCAATTGCTTAAAGTTTTAAAGTAAAAAGTCACTTGATTTAGAAGTCTTTAAATGTAGTTCTAAAAGGTATTGTGACTTGTTTTGAAAAGTAGATATGACTTGATACTACGGTTATTAATATCTTGGAAGTTTTATATGAAAAATAGTCATTTTAAAAGAATAGAAGTATGTAGTACTTTGGGTTAAATTCCCGGATTTTATAATGACATGTTAGTGCCTTAAGTAAACTAAAATGAGAGTGTATATGAATAAGGCTAATAAGAAGTTAGGGAGATTTTTTAACTTGCTTATGTTATGTATGATAAGCCGGTGGTGCTTATGTTATGTATGATAAGCCGGTGGTGCTTATGTTATGTATGATAAGCCGGTAGTGCTTATATTATGTATGATAGTCGGTTGTGCTAGGTTATGTTATTCTTGCGGGGTAAACCCCCGGGTTACTACTTATTCCATGGATTTGCTACCCATGATGCGAGTGCGGTGTTTGTACTCGTTACGGGCCCACCGGGCCCATGCGGGTGAAATAGTCCCATGCGAGACAGATGACCTCATTGCGGGTCCACAGGACCTATGCGGGTGAAATAGTCCTAGGAGTAGGATTGCTTAATGACACTACGGGTGGGTGGCCCTACTTTGATCATGAGCCTCCTATTTTTATGCAGTAAAGTATACTCTTGTTTACTCTCATTGTTAGTAAGGCAAAGTGTACTGTTATTTGAGTTATCATACATGTCTCCAGCTTTATTTAAGACTTTATGATTTCATTACAGTACTTTCAGTTTCACATACTTGGTACATGTTGTACTGACCTCCTTCGGGGGGCTGCGTTCATGCCGCAGGTAGAGTATACAAGTTGCTGATCCTCACTCTTAGGATCACTGTTCAGCTGTTGAGAAGCTTCATTACTCCGGAGGCTTATCCTTGGTTCAGATCCCTGGTATTGTCGGTTGTTGTACATTCATGGGTATGGCGGGGCCCTATCCCGTCACAGTTGTTATTCTTAGAGGTCTGTAGTCATGTCTTGTGGATTGGGTTGTAAAGAAAAAAAAATATGTAACTGATGTTTTTGGGTTATGTATATTTTACGGAAGGTGGCCTTATCGGCTAGCATGTTGATATTTAATGTCTAAGTATTTTTTTATTAGTTGTGTATGTTCCGCTGCTATTCTCTGATGTATACCTGAAAGGGGTGCCCAGATAGGGCACCAGTCGCGTGTCCGGGGTCGGGTCGTGACAGAAATGGGCATGTCTGAACTGTTGTCGAGGTTGCTGGAAATAATGAAGTGAGTTTGGCCGATGGGCGTTAATTTGCTGCGCCCAATTCCTCTTGGGGCCGGGTTGGGCGGTATGGCCCAAGGCCACTGTCAGGCCCAATGTTGCACCACCTGCCTGCTGCCACTGTCCACCACCCCTGCCACTGTGCTGCTGCCACTGCCCGCCACGGGAGTTGGTGGTGTCGCCATTTTCACCGCCATCGGAATTCCGGTGGCCTCCACCTTTGTTATTTCCGCGATTTCCATCCTTATTTTATTATTATTACGTCATTTTTGTCCCTTATTTTGTTGAGAAGGGTAAAAAAATTATCATCATTTGAAGACGTGGCAATCATGGCGGAATTTGAAGTAGTTGAAGTCTTTTTCATCAAGCCCGACTCTTCAAGCAAAAGCATGGACCTTGCTTGATAAAATTTTGGTAGAAGATTACTTTTATGGATTAGAATTACGACGCTGTTATACGCATCGGTGAGACCGGCGACCAATTGCAAGACTAACCAGTTATCAGTAACCGGTGAACCAACGTTTCTTAATTGATCTGCCAACACTTTGAGGCGTTGACAATATGCAGAAAGATTAGGAAAATCCGTCATGTTAATGTTTGAGAACTCCTGCTCCAATGTAACAAAGCGAGAGTTTTGGTTATCTTGAATATCTCGCAAGCGTTCCCATGCCGCCATGGCTGTTGAATCTGGTTCCATTATTGTATGCAACAAGTCAGTGGAAATTGTTGCATAAATCCAATCAAGGACTATGGCATCAAGAGTATCCCACAATTCCTTGTCTGCATCGGTTGTTAATTCCTTTTCATTTCCCTCTTTCAGAGGAATTATATGATGAAGAAATTTGTGAGCACGACAACATATTTTGAATAATTTCGCCCAAGTTGCATAATAAACGGTTTTCATTTCTAATTTAACGGAAACATGTGTTTTGATGTTTGAGACAGCAAGGGCATGGTGAAAGAATGATTTTGATTCAGACATAATTGGTTAGAATGGAGTATGAAAGAAAACTTTAAAAAAATAGATGAAACTTTCGACCCTACTAGGGTTTCTGTGGAAGAAGATGACCGAAAATGGAAGAAAAAATATTTAGAATCTTTTCCTTAAACTTCTGATACCATGTAAGACTTTGAAAATATTTTCTTCAATTGTATTCATCTCATAAGAGAACAATATATACACCATATACAATAATATTGGAAGAGTAAATCATGCTAATATCTTCCTAATCAATCCCTAATAATATTCCTAATTTATTATTTTACTATCTACTATATATACCATGATAATACCCTAATACACAATATTATTAATATTAATTAATAATATTCTAACACTCATTTCAAAATTCAACCAACCCAGATCAGAAAATACATGAATCAAAACCCTCATCTAAACACAAGGATGGTTGTGATAGAAAGTCGTTCCTCTTCGAGCTTTGATTCTGTTCCGAGTGAATTGATGAGTAAATAAGGCTAGCCACCAGCTTTCAAAGCATTAATTGATGTACTGTAAAACGTGAAGAAGAAGAAGAAGTCTTTCTCTAGCGGCCTCTTGGCTTCTTTCTTTACAATTAGAGGGAGAGGCTGGAATCGAAAAAGACCAGGTTCCAACGCAAAGAAGCAAACCAGACTAAACGGGAAAAACTCTGAGTAAACAAAGCAAAATCCCATCTAGCCGATCTCAAGCTGCATGAGAAAGGACATACTTGTTTGGCTCTTCGCGGAGTATAGATCACATCCAAACATCTGATTTGGGGAACGGGGCAACGCCCATGAAGCTCCGACGGAAAGGGAAGGGGCATTGAATTATCACCAATGTTTGCGTTACTCAAGCCGACATTCTCGGTTCCGCTTCATCCACCACCGCTCGCGCGGAGGCTTCTCTCTAAGGCGGAACGCTTTCCTACCGATGTATTTTTACATCCCACAACTTCGACAGATCGCTTACTGCTACCCCTCTTGCCGCTCGGCATGAATGAAAACCAGGGAATTTAGTCCAAAATGCTTATTCATGCGCGCTAAGACAAGCAATCATGTTTACTTCTAATGCGCACAAACCAGAGCTATCTCCCGGAAAGGAGAAGGAAGAAGAAGAAGGAGGAGAATGAGAAGGAGGAGAAGGAGGAGGAGGATGATTGTTTGAATTTGTAATTGGGTCGATATGGGGTATTTTAAGTGGACGGATGACGTCGCGTGTCAATTCCGTTAAAGTAAAGGTATAATTAGAACTTTGGCGGATGGTAGGGGTTCAAATGATCAAAAAGTATAACAGGTGATAAAGTTCAACAATAAAATAAAGTAGATGATATATTTGACCTTTTTTCGTAAAAAAAATGGCTTAATATTCTATGTCCTCCTTGCACATATGACGCCACGTGTCAATTCCGTTAAGGTAAAGATATAATTAGAACTTTCGTTGATGGTAGGGGCTCAAATGATAAAAAATTATAACATGTGATAACGTTCATGTCTATGTCCTAATGTTCTATGTCCTCCTTGCCTATTTTGAAAACGGAAAAGGGTCAAAAATACCAAACTACTATATTTTATTGTTGAAGTGATCATCCGTTATACTTTTTGGTTGAATTTATCCTTACCGTTGGACAAAGTTCTAAATATACCCTTATTTTTAAGGGCTGGACACATGACTTCTTCAAATCAAAAGACCCAACCCATTAATTAAAAATCCAGCCCAACCAATATAACTCATAACCCGCCGACCCATTCCCACAAATTCATCTTCCTCGTGATCTTATGGTGGTCAATGACAGTTTCAGGTGTCGGAGTTAAAAATGAACGACCGAAAAGACGAATTGACAGAGTTGCAGCCATCTCCATTGGGATTGGAGCAAGAAAACCCTAATCATAAATTTTAGGACTTGAATAATTTGTTGCCTGAACATGCCGGCTCAGACCAGTCCCTTTACCGATGAATTTCCGGCGATAAGGACCCATTAATCAACTTGAAACAAAGAAAAAGAAAGAAGCCAGAAACCTAACATCAAAGTTCAAACTGACATGAAATAAGAAAAGTTACAAAAAAAAAACACCCTCCATGTCTAGAACCACACCATCGTCTTCGATTCACTATAATACATCCATGACCACCACCATAAAAACTCAAAGAAAACTCAAAACTTGTCGGAAGTCCATTAAAATCAGTAACTTTTTCTCTTTCCCTATATCTCAAACATAGAGTTGCCGGTGGAATTTTAATTCGAGCCCTTATCTTTCTTTTTCTCAAGTTTATCATTAATCAATACCCAAATACTAAAACTCAACAGCATCAGCACCGCAATTGCTTCAATTTTGCCACAAACCTCTACTTCAGCAACCACTTGAAAACATACGACGTTAGCGGCATAGCTTGGATGTACCCTGCCAATCAGCTGCAACTGACCTCGAGGTCGCCTCCCGCGCCGGCAAAGACCGTCTCTTGAAGGTCTCTTTTTTTTTTGTTTTCTAATGGGTGTAAATTGTAATACAGGGGAGGGTGTGATGAATACGTGGGAATTGGTCGGATCGGGTTATGGGTTATATTAGTTACTATCAAATTCATTAGGCTCGTTAAATATCTAAAAATAATTATTAAAAAAAATCAAATATACAACTTTCATTATCCTCTTTAAATATCTAAAAATAATTACTAAAAAAAATCCAAATATACAACTTTCATTACTCTCTTTAAATATCTAAAAATAATTACTAAAAAAAATTAAATATACTACTAAAGTTGACATTTGTTCATGTGTAATTGGAGATTGAAACTTTAAACTTCTCAAACATTCTAACGTTGTCCGATTATACGAGAATTATCTTTCTCATTTTTCTATTGTCTTCTTTCAAATACTCTGAATAGTATTACTATAATATATTATATTTTGAACAAATAAGAAATAAATATACTCAAGTTGAAGTATCGAATTTTTTTATTATAATAATATTTAAATTAGTATTGTGATAATATTTAAATACTATTTGCATTTTAAATTTGTATTTTAATAATATTCTACTAATATTTAAGTATTATATTGCACTTTAAATTCTATTATCTATTTGTAATTTTTATTTACATACTTCCATCTATTTATATGTATAGTAATTTTTATTTATATGTATGTCAATTTTGGTAATTCTACATTCAAAAGCAATTTTGATCAAAATTATCCAAACATAAATCAATTATAAGAATCATTTTTACATTGTTGCATCCAAACATAAATCACTTCTGCCCAGAAGCACTTCTGTCCACCGTCAATCCAAACATACCCTAAATAGTTTTAGAAAAGTTATACAACTAAATTTCCCAAGAATAAATAGAGATAAAATTCAAAATAACCACTTCTCAGGTATGTAATTCAAAAATAGTCATGTAAGGAGCGGAGCTATCCCTTCGGTTAACGAGTTAGGCCGAGTCCAATAGTTTTGATCATACACTGTATTGATATTAAAATATTCATTAAATATGCACACATTATTAATTTAGAATCTAGCAAATTTATAAAAATTTTAATCCTGAACCCATAAATTTCAAATTTTGACTGTATCATGTTGTTTGAAATTACATGTGAAACTTTAGGACTTTATCATTGAATTTCAAACTTCATAATAGTACATATTTTTCAATTACATGGCAACGCTATTTTTATAGTGAAACTTACACAAATGATTATAATTTAGGATTTAAATTTGTCATAGCTATAATTTCAATATTTACTAAGGCATAACTACTTTTTAGTTGCTAAAGCTTGTTGTATTCATAAAACGGTCTCGTTGTATTCATAAAACGGTCTCGCTGTATTTATGAATACAACGAGTAAAAATCTGCTCAGTATTCAACTCAATTGTATTCATTTATAATTATTTTTACATTGTATTCAATTTATTATATTTAAAAATTGTATTCATATTTATTTTATTTATTTGAGTACAAAAAAAAAACATTCTTCAAAATACAACAAAAAAATGAATACAAGAAATTAAATGAACCCCCAAACACTGAATTTTACACTAAAAATTTATAAATACACTAAATAAACTTAATACAAGAAATAAAATACATAACGAAAAATGAGATTTTATACTAGAAAAAAATAAATACACTCTAAAATACACTTCTAATTCACTGTATTCATTTGTATATAAAAAGGTCTCCTTCGAAATACAAATGAATAAAGTGTACAAACACACTCAAAAATTGAATATAAAAAATAAAATACACCCACAAACACTTAATTTTACACCAAAAATTTAATGAATGCACTCAAATATAAATACAAGAAATAAAATACAAACAAAATAATAAGCTCAGAGCTGAGCCGGAACGCCAGAAAACGGATCGAAAAACGACCGGAAAACGACGAGATCTGGAGGGAGCATGTCGTCGCTGCTTTTCCGATTTGGGATCGGCTATTCCGGCAACGACGGAGAGAGGGACAACGGCGGACAGTAGCAAAATCATATCTATCGGCTTTTCCGGCGACGTCGAGGTGAGGAACGGCGGAGAGATGGACGACGACGGACAGTAACAAAACTATATCTATCGGAGCATATCCCACATGCTCCTAATTTCGCACCCCAAAGGCCCAAATGCAGATACATTTCAACTGAACATAGTACACAATAGTCTATCTGTTTCCGGTCACTCCATTATTCACACTACTTTTCTCACCTCTAAAAAAACAAATATGGCTATGGAGAGTACATTTACATTTGTAGGGAAATGGCTTTCACCGGAGGAGGTGCCAGCGGACGGATAATTTAAATATATATTATAGTTATGATAGATAATTTAAATATATATTATAGTTATGCTTTGTAATTTAAATATAATTATTCCACTTTTATATAGTGCCCCAATTCATTTTCCAAGCCCTCTGACGGGCCAGCCCATTCTGGAATTTAGAAATGATCCTTTGGGCCTTGACAGCCCAAAGATATGAAGGCCCAGTATTGTTTGTTATTTTTAGTGAAAGCTAGGAAAATCAATGTTGTATAATAAAACTGTTAGGGGACGTTTAATGATTAACGTATTATTCCGAATAAGGGGACCTTTACTTAAGAACAAAGAGCCTAAAATTACAAGAGTTAAAGCACTTAGCTTTCAGCTTTAGCAAAACCTTAGTAACAATCTGGAGTAATTTGGATGCCAAATTGCCACCAGACTCCAGGCAAAAGGTTGCACAAATTTTCATAGTTTGTCCTTTTAATTTAATAGTAAATAGCAAATGGATAAAAATTAGTTTGCTTTTTAAAGTTGAATATTGTGTTTAAGACAAACTAAACTTAAAATGAAACAAAAAAATTGTAGCTTAGTACAGTAGAACTTATATAAATTAATACTCGATAAATTAATAACTTCTCTAAAATAATATTTTTTCTCGGTCCCGACTTGGTGTTATACCCCGTAGTTCCAGAGTATGTATGTGAGGACGTACGTACGAGATTACGACAGTAATTTTGGAAAGGAAGAAAGATGCGATTTTTCGACGGAAAAGTTTCCGGATTTTGTGAAGGAAAAAGGTTCGTTAATGGGAATTGGATTCCCAGGTTTGGTATTCGGACATTTTGGAATATTTGAGAATTATGGAATTATATTTCCGGAATTTACGATTTGTGGGGCCTACTTTATTTTTCGGATTTTTTTTTGGCATTACGGATATTTTCGGAAGATGAAATATTTTGGACCAATAGGTGGGCGACATGTGTCACCCTTAGGTGGCAAGGTTGGACGAAAAATTGGACAAGGATTGGCACGTTTTTCATCTTTTAAAGGCTAAAAATGTTTGGTCAAGGTTTGGTAGGATATTTGTGGAGTAGATGGATAGGTGGGACCAGCACGTGTGGCTCAATCTTGGCCACACACTTGCATAGATCCTAGCCCTTGAATGTCCTATAAATACCCCCAGTTGAAGACTTATTTCATCCACACTTTGAGAGTTTCCAAGTCTTGAAAAGTTCCTCACTCCTGATTGTTCTCGTTTTTAAGCCCTTCCCTTAGCCAAAGTTGTCCAAAAATTCTTAAAGTCTTAAGTGTTCTTCCTTAGTGTATTAGGAAGATTTGTAACCAAAAGTTAGAAAAATTTCACACCCACAGCCTAAATACACCCTTGGCCGAAACTAGCCACACTTAGAGCCTAAGTGTTCTTCACTTTAGAGTTGAAGTGTCGAGAAGTTGTTTAGAAACTTCTAAGGGTTGCTTGGAGGCGGGTTGGAGCGTAAGAATTGGAGCTAAGCGTTGCTCGGGATCGACTTATACCTTGGATAATTTTGGGCTTATCGAGGTAAATAATCTTGTCCCTATTGTAATTGGGATTACATGTTGTAGTAATATATAGTTGAGTATACTATATATAGAATGAATATTGAAAAGAAGCGAATGTAATTACATTGGGTGTATTCTGATGAACTTGTGTAGTATTCTTGTGAAGTATAATTGAACACGTCAGGTTAGGCGTGTAACCCCACTCGGGAGTTGTTGGCACAGTAGCGGGCTGAGTAGAGGAGGAGATTTATGTGGTTCTGGGGAGAGGAGTCTTTGCCGAATTTTACGTAGAATAAGGAATCTTGCATTTAGAATATTCTACGAAGAGGACTAGGAGTTGATAGGCGTTTTGTGGCCTTTATAGGTTGCGATACTACGAGTAGCGTATTACTTGAAGAGTGGAAAAGGCTAGCGAGGTTCTGATCTTGTGGGCGTTTTGCTAATTGTCGATAATCGTCGCGAGATATGTGAACCTCTTCCTATCCTTACAGCATGATATGTTGTGAACTATGTAGTGCGGTAGGCGTCACGTGGGTTAAATGAATTTGGTTGGTTTAAAACATAAAGTGTTATAACGGCTTTATGGGAAGTTGGTTATAACAACTTTATCCGGGCAAAGAAATGGTTTGTGATTTTTTTTTAAAAAGATAAAAGACTTGATGTGAAACAATAAGGACTTGG
This sequence comes from Przewalskia tangutica, assembly GCA_029844215.1. NCBI lineage: Eukaryota > Viridiplantae > Streptophyta > Magnoliopsida > Solanales > Solanaceae > Przewalskia > Przewalskia tangutica. The sequence continues at coordinate 38,387,773 of CM056740.1, read as the reverse complement.
GTTGTGTTAAAAAGTTGTGAAACCGCTTTAATGAGAAATGAGTAATTGGGTTTTTAAAAGGAATAATGTTATATTGATTTCGGAAATGAGAACAAGTATCGAACAAACCACTGCAGCGTTAATAAAGGAAAATGTATTGACTAATTAATTATTATTAAAACCAGTAGAAACCTCCATCTGCATAGAAGCTAAGATAAGACAAAATTGTATTACATTTTCTAGATCATGACTGCTTTAATAAGATGGTTATAAACAAGAATAACCTACTCACACATAAGGCATATGTTACTCAACTTGTTTTAAAAGAGAATTATGTTATTAAGTGATTAAGACTATGAACTACGAAACCTTTCGAAAATAAGAGACTTGAGTATTTGAAATTAGGTAAACTTGAACTTTTGGAAAAGAAGGTTGTTACTTATCTTAAAAAAAAAAAAAAGGGAAATTATTTTGGTTTACTTAAAATAATAGTTACTCTGTTTTGGATACTACGAGTGTTGGTATCAGGTGACTTCTTGTGAAAGAATGGATATTTGTAAGAGAATTGAAGTATGGTAATTTGCTTGTGCTTGCTTGTGATAGCCTTGTTGTGTAAAAGTTGTATTCTATGCTCTGGCGTCTCGATGGAGGGCGGTATATTGTTATTATTGTTACATGGACGTATACGCACGATGAAGAATTAGGGGCATGCGGCGTGCGGCGGGTTAATCACGGTATATTGTTATTGTTGTTACATGGACGTATACGCCGTCTGAGAATTAGGGCATGCGGCCGTGCGGCGGGTTAATCACGGTATATTATTGTGTTGTTACATGGACATATACGCACCGTCTGAAATTAGGGGCATGCGGCCGTGCGGCGGGTTAATCACGGTATATTGTTATTGTTGTTACATGGACATATCGCACCGATGCAAAATTAGGGGCATGTCGTGCGGCGGGGTTGATTACTCGATATATTGTTATTGTTGTTACATGGACATATGCGCGATGTAATTAGGGGCATGTGGCGTGCGGCGAGGTTGATTACGATATATTGTTATTATTGTTACATGGACATATCTGCGTCTGAGTCAGGCATGTGGCGTGCGGCGAGGTTGATTACGGTACATTGTTATTGTTGCATCACGGACATACACCGATGGAAATTAGGGGCATGTGGCGTAATGCGAACATGATTGATGTTGTGGCGCGAGACCCATAGTTATATTGGGTGATGACTTTGAGGCGTGAGTCACGACTTGACATGGCCTTTTATGTTGTATCGCATTTTGGTTATCATATATGTCTCTGCTTTATATAGACTATTATGATTTAACTCTGATATTTTGATTTCACATACTTGGTACTGTTATCTTGACCTCGCCCGAGGCTGCGTTAAATCCGCGGTAGAGGTACATCGGTTGTTGATCCTCGCTCATAGGATCACGATTCGGCGTTTTAGGAAGCTCGTTTCTCGGAGGCTTATCTTTAGTATAGTCCCTGTCATTGTAGATATTCGTACATTCGGGGTATGGCGAGACACGACCGTCATAGTTATGGTTACATTCTTAAGTGCATGTAATCTTGTTGTGGCGGGGTTTGTAAAAAGGACTTAAGCTGTTGGTTTGATATATATGTATATATTTTGGAAGGTGGCCGTTTTAGTTGCTTTGTTTCATACTTTATGTCTTGTCTCATGTTTTAGTTTTTATTTCGTGATTTTCTACGATGTTGTATCACTAAGGTGCAGGGTAAGGCAGGTCACGGGCAGTTCGGTCGTGACAAAAGTGGTATCAGAGCAGTTAGTCCTCGGAAAGTGTCTATAGACCGTGTCTAGTAGAGTCTTGATTATCGGTGTGTGGTGCACCACATCTATAATCAGGAGGCTGCAGGACATTTAGGATTGGTTCCCATTCTAAGATCGTGCCTTAGAGCTGTGTTATAAGTTGGACCCTCCAGCGTATTTCATTTTTACGATTATGCCTCGCGCAGGCAACCGGGCGAGAAAGCGTAGGAGGCGCTAGTAGGAACACGAGAATGCAGCGCGAGCCGTCGATGACCGAGATAGTGCTTGACGGCGAGTTTTTAGCGCCCGGCCCAGTGAGTTTAGAGCGCGGCGATGGGCTGAGACCTGATACTGAGCCTCAGGTCCGCGGCACAGAGGCGAGAGGAGATGGGTTCTGAGGAGATGGCACGATTACTAGCGAGTTGTGGCGGACATGAGGATAGGTGGGCGCGAGTTCCGATAGCACCGTGGTTCACCCAAGATCGGATAGTTTGAGGCTACGGGACTTTACGAGTTGTAGCCCGCGATTCTACTGGTCGAGGCACGAGGATGATCCGCAGGAGTTCATCAAGCGATTCTGACGGATCGTGAGTGATCGAGCGGAGACAGTCGGTGGTCTTAGGTTCACAACGGATGCGTGATCTGCGATCGGTAGTTTGATTCGTGAGCTGTCGGGAGAGTATGCACTTCCAGTAGTATGGACGAGTTCTCGAGGCATTTCTTGCACATTTCTTGCCTCGCGGATGAGAGGGCTCGGGCGACCAATTTTTGATGTTGAGCGAGCGAGCGTCTGATTCGAAGTACAATGTGAGTTCGACTCATTGGCTCGGTATGTCCCGTAGTAATGCGATATGGAGGGCGAGTACACCGCTACGTCACGGGCTAGATGACTACATGGCGAGGCTTGTTGGGTGTAGCTCTTGGTAGGGCATGGACATTGCCCGCATGCGAGCTTATGCACTTGGATGTGAGGCGGAGAGGTCGGCGGAATGGCCAGAGATCGGCGAAGAGGCGAGCAGCGAGGTCCTTTGGTGACTTTCAGCGGACGCCTCGTGAGCTAGCTATGCACCTTCGCCCGATCTGAGTGGTCCCCATAACCTTGGGCGTCCAGGTATTGAGGGAGGTCGAGCTCGTGGGTTCAGTTTCGAGGAGTAGGGTGTTGGCGAATCGGCCACCCTACCTCGGTGTGGTCGATGTGGAACCGCATTTGAAGTGTCGTGGTGCCAATGGAGCTTGTTATTTTTGCGGCCGGGGCCATTTGCGAGGCTGTCAGGCCGGGGTAACACGGATATTACGACTCGCCTTGAGGATCGATGGCGGTTCATCGCGCCTCTAGCTATCGCCTGCAGGCGGGGTGTGATTAGAGTGAAGCGGTAGTTACAGGTATATCCTTAACCCTCTAGAGATTTATATGCGTGATATGATGATTTCATGTTGAGTGTTATGTTTGGATAGAATTGTGTGAAATTGTGATCTAGAGAACATGGTTAGTTGAAAAGGTAAGCTTAGGGGTAGGGAAATTATAAGCCTTGGAATATTATAACAAGTTGAGACCTTAGATGTAAGGCCGTCTTGAGTAAAAGATTTTACGGTTAGTTTTTATCGAAATAATTGGTATGCGTGAAATGCATTGTGGGAAATTCCTTGGGTTATGTAAGATGAAAGTAGTAGCTTTCATGACTTGAAAAGGTAAGATTGTTCGGATCGGAAACGGAGAGTTCGGCGACGGAGGTCGAGGTTGAGGGCGTGTGCGGGTCAACCGTAGCCCGGATTAAGGTGGGTCGGTTCGAGGTGGTCCTCTAGGTGGTAGGGTCACGAGGTGCTAGGCCCAGTTTAGGTAACCATCGTATGAGTTCGTGGATCGTTCGACCGAATCGGTCGTGAAGGCCGGAAATGGCCTTGAAGGAATTCGAGGCTAGTATGATGACCAAGTTTGGAGGTTGTGACTCCAAAGATTTTGGAAACTGAAGTGATGACTGAAGTGTGGCACGTATACTAGAAAGAGTTCGGGTGTTCGAGAAAGTGCAGTAAGGAAAGAAGTGAACATGTGCTGAGAGATGGAAGTGAGCCTTTTTGTGAAGTGAAGGTACGAAGAGAGTATCCTTTGGAAAAGGAGTAAGAGTTAGTATTGGTTTACATCTGAGAGGTGATTCCTCGTTGGCGTGGATTTGGGTTTCGCGCGTATGATTATATTATGGTAGTATGGGGCATAGTTGGTTTCGTAATTATAGTAGTGAAGACTATCTGCGTGCGTCGTGTTTGGAGACTTAGAAGGAACATTCGGGACGAATGTTTCTAAGGGGGGAAAAATGTTATACCCCGTAGTTCCAGAGTATGTATGTGAGGACGTACGTACGAGATTACGACAGTAATTTTGGAAAGGAAGAAAGATACGATTTTTCGACGGAAAAGTTTCCGGATTTTGTGAAGGAAAAAGGTTCGTTAATGCGAATTGGATTCCCAGGTTTGGTATTCGGACATTTTGGAATATTTGAGAATTATGGAATTATATTTCCGGAATTTACGATTTGTGGGGCCTACTTTATTTTTCGGATTTTTTTTTGGCATTACGGATATTTTCGGAAGATGAAATATTTTGGACCAATAGGAGGGCGACATGTGTCACCCTTAGGTGGCAAGGTTGGACGAAAAATTGGACAAGGATTGGCACGTTTTTCATCTTTTAAAGGCTTAACATGTTTGGTCAAGGTTTGGTAGGATATTTGTGGAGTAGATGGATAGGTGGGACCCACACACACATGGCTCAATCTTGGCCACACACTTGCATAGATCCTAGCCCTTGAATGTCCTATAAATACCCCCTTAGTTGAAGACTTATTTCATCCACACTTTGAGAGTTTCCAAGTCTTGAAAAGTTCTCTCCCCTCTCCTTGATTGTTCTCGTTTTTTAAGCCCTTCCCCATAGCCAAAGTTGTCCAAAAATTCGTAAAGTCTTAAGTGTTCTTCCTTAGTGTATTAGGAAGATTTGTAACCAAAAGTTAGAAAAAAATTCACACCCCTAGCCTAAATACACCCCCCTTGGCCGAAACTAGCCACACTTAGAGCCTAAGTGTTCTTCACTTTTTAGAGTTGAAGTGTTAAGAGAAGTTGTTTAGAAACTTCTAAGGGTTGCTTGGAGCGGGTTGGAGCGTAAGGAATTGGAGCTAAACGTTGCTCAGGATCGACTTATACCTTGGATAATTTTGGGCTTATCGAGGTAAATAATCTTGTCCCCCTATTGTAATTGGGATTACATGTTGTAGTAATATATAGTTGAGTATACCATATATAGAATGAATATTGAAAAGAACTGAACTGTAATTACATTGGACTGTATTCTGATGAACTTGTGTAGTATTACTGTGAAGTATAATTGAACACGTCCGGTTAGACGTGTAATCCCCCCCTCGGGAGTTGTTGGCCTGGTAGCGGGCCTGAGTAGAGGAGGAGATTTATGTGGTTACGGGGGGGAGGTGCTGCCGAATTTTCTGTAGAATAAGGAATCTTGCATTTAGAATATTCTACGAAGAGGACTAGAAGTTGATAGGCGTTTTGTGGCCTTTATAGGTTGCAGTACTACGAGTAGCGTATTCTACTTGAAGAGTGGAAAAGGCTAGCAGGGTTACAGTACTGTGGAGCGTTTTGTTAATTGTCGATAATCGTCGCGAGGTATGTGAACCTCTTCCTATCCTTCTAGCATGATATGTTGTGAACTATGTAGTACGGTAGACGTACATGGGTTAATTGAATTTGGTTGGTTTAAAACATAAAGTGTTATAACGGCTTTATGGGAAGTTGGTTATAACAACTTTATGCGGGCAAAGAAATGGTTTGTGGTTTTTTTAAAAAAAGATAAAAGACTTGATGTGAAATAATAAGGACTTGGGTTGTGTTAAAAAGTTGTGAAACCGCTTTAATGAGAAATGAGTAATTGGGTTTTTAAAAGGAATAATGTTATATTGATTTCGGAAATGAGAACAAGTATCGAACAAACCACTGCAGCGTTAATAAAGGAAAATGTATTGACTAATTAATTATTATTAAAATCAGTAGAAACCTCCATCTGCATAGAAGCTAAGATAAGACAAAATTGTATTACATTTTCTAGATCATGGCTGCTTTAATAAGATGGTTATAAACAAGAATAACCTACTCACACATAAGGCATATGTTACTCAACTTGTTTTAAAAGAGAATTATGTTATTAAGTGATTAAGACTATGAACTACGAAACCTTTAGAAAATAAGAGACTTGGGTATTTAAAATTAGACAAACTTGAACTTTTGGAAAAGAAGGTTGTTACTTGTCTTAAAAAAAAAGGGAAATTATTTTGGTTTACTTAAAATAATAGTTACTCTGTTTTGGATACTACGAGTGTTGATATCAGGTGACTTCTTGTGAAAGAATGGATATTTGTAAGAGAATTGAAGTATGGTAATTTGTTTGTGCTTGCTTGTGATAGCCTTGTTGTGTAAAAGTTGTATTCCTATGCTACCGCGTCTCTCGATGGAGGGCCGGTATATTGTTATTATTGTTACATGGACGTATACGCAGATGAAGAATTAGGGGCATGCGGCCATGCGGCGGGTTAATCACGGTATATTATTGTGTTGTCACATGGACATATACGCCGTCACGATTAGAAGCATGCGGCCCGTCTGGCGGGTTAATCACGGTATATTATTATTGTTGTTACATGGACATATACGCCGTCACGAATTAGGGCATGCGGCGTGCGGCGGGTTAATCACGTATATTGTTATTGTTGTTACATGGACATATACGCACCGATGCAAAATTAGGGGCATGTGGCGTGCGCGGGTTGATTACCCGATATATTGTTATTGTTGTTACATGGACATATACGCGCGATGTAGAATTAGGGCATGTGGCGTGCGGCGGGTTGATTACGATATATTGTTATTATTGTTACATGGACATATACGCCGTCTGCGAGAATTAGGCATGTGGCGTGCGGCGAGGTTGATTACGGTACATTGTTATTATTGTTGCATCACGGACATCACTGCCGATGGAGAATTCCGGGGGCATGTGGCCATGATGCGAACATGATTGATGTTGTGGGCGCGAGACCCATAGTTATATTGGAGTGATGACTTTGAGGGCGTGAGTCCCTGACTTGACATGACTGTTTTTATGTTGTGTACTGCATTTTGGTTATCATATATGTCTCCTGCTTTATATAGACTATTATGATTTAACTACAATATTTTTAGTTTCACATACTGTACTCTTGTCTTGACCTCCTTGAAATGCGTTAAATCCGCAGGTAGAGGTACATCGGTTGTTGATCCTCGCTCATAGGATCACAGTTCAGCGTTTTGGAAAGCTCTGTTTCTCCGGAGGCTTATCTTTGGTATAGTCCCCTGTCATTGTAGATATTCGTACATTCAGGGGTATGGCGGGGCCCTGTCCCGTCATAGTTATGGTTACATTCTTAGAAGTGCATGTAAATCTTGTTGTGGCGGGGTTTGTAAAAGGACTTAAGCTTCGGTTTGATATATATGTATATATTTTGGAAGGTGACCGTTTTGGTTAGCATGTTTCATACTTTATGTCTTGTCTCATGTTTTAGTTTTTATTTCCTCTGATTTTCTCTGATGTTGTATCACTAGGGTGCCCGGGGTAAGGCACGACCACGCCCGGTTCGGGTCGTGACAAAAGTGGTATCAGAGCAGTTAGTCCTCGGAAAGTGTCTACAGACCGTGTCTAGTAGAGTCTTGATTATCGGTGTGTGGTGCACCACATCTATAATCAGGAGGCTGCAGGATATTTAGGATTGGTTCCCATTCTTCTCATTCTAAGATCGTGCCTTAGAGCTGTGTTATAAGTTGGACCCCTCTGACGTATTTCGTTTTTACTAGTTATGCCTCCACGCAAGGCAACCCGGGCCCAAAAGGGCAAGGCAGCCGAGGGAGCTGCTAGTAGGACACAGAGGAGTACGAGGCGCAGCCCGGCCAAGACTGAGATAGTGCTTGACGGCGAGTTTTTCGACGCCACCGCCCCAGCAGAAGCTAGAGCGCAATGGGCTGCCGAGACCACAAGCACTGAGCCTCCGCCCCACACCGGGCGAGGAGATGGGTTCTGAGGAGATGGCACGATTACAGCCGTGATTGTGGGCAGCATGAGGATAGCCGGACGCAGCGATCCGTGAGCACCCGTGGTTCACCCAAGATCGGATAGTTTGAGGCTACGTGATTTCTGAGTTGTAGCCCGCCAGAGTTCTACGGTCGAGGCACGAGGATGATCCGCAGGAGTTCATCAAGCGATTCTACGATCGTGAGAGTGATCAAGGCTTGGAGACCGAGTCGGTGGTCTTAGGTTCACAACGGCTGCGTGATCCGCAATGATCGGCAGTTTGATTCGTGGGAGCTGTCGGGAGAGTATGCACTTCCACCGTATGGGACGAAGTTCTCGAGGGCATTTCTTGCACATTTCTTGCCTCCACAGATGAGGGCTCGCCGGCAGATTTTTGATGTTGAGACAGAATCCGCGCATAATTCGGAGTACAATGTGGAGTTCGACTCATTGGCTCGGTATGTCCCCGCCAGAGTAGCCGATATGGAGGATGAGTACACCGCCACGTCACCGCTAGATGACTACTTGGCGAGGCTTGTTCGGTGTAGCTCTTCACCGGCATGAACATTACCCGCACGCAGCTTATGCACTTGGATGTGAGAGCGGAGAGGTCGGCGGAATGGCGAGATCGCAGAAGAGGCCGAGCAGCCAGGTCCTTTGATGACTTTCAAGGCGGACCGCCAAGAAGAGCTAGTTATGCACCTTCGCCAAGATGAGTAGTCCCCACAACCTTCGAGGCCCAGGTATTGAGGAGCAGTCGAGCTCCGTGGGTTTAGGTTTCGAGTAGTGGTGTTGGCGGACGCACCACCCTACCTCGGTGTGGTCGATGTGGCAGACCGCATTTCGAGGAGTGTCGTGGTGCCAAGGGAGCTTGTTATTTTTGTGGCCAGCAGGGCCATTTTGCGAGGAACTGTCCGACCAGGGGTAACACGTATGTTGCGACTCAGCCTTCAGGATCAGTGGCCGGTTCATCGCCTTCTCTAGCTATGCGCCCTGCAGGGCAGGACTGTGATTAGAGTGAAGCGGTAGTTACAGATATATCATTAACCCTCTAGAGATTTTTTATACCCCGTATTTCCAGAGTATGTACGCGAGGGCATACGTACAAAAGTTTAGCCTTAAGGTTAGGCATTGGACGAAAAAGATTGGCCACACCTATCAAAAAGAATCGTTTTCCGACGAAACGATTTACAAAACTTGCGAAGGGAAAATTCCGGCTATGTCATTTATTAGTTTTGCGGATTTTTCCGAGGGACGAAACATTTTGGACCAACGAGAGGGCGACACTTGTCACCCTCTAGTTGGTGGACGTGAGGCGTCCATTTGGACGATTGGAATGGCTTTTTTGTCAAGGAGTTGGTAGGATATTTTTGTGTAGTAGATGGATAAGGACACTTGCCCAAATCTTGACCTTACACTTGCCTACCACTTGGCTTCATCTTGGCCATTGGTTGGCCTATAAATACCCCCCTTAAGATGAAGAGTTCTTCATCCACAAATCAATTTCCAAGTCTTGAAAAATCCCTCCCCTCTCTTGTAGTGTTTTTGTCCAAACACTCCCCCTCCCTCCTTGTGAAGGCCCTTGGCCGAAACACCCCCCCTCTAGCCTAGTAGTCCTAGCCGAAACCTACCCCCCCTCCCTTGGTAGAAAGTTGTCTTCCAAGTATAGTCACTATTCCAAAATACCCTAGCCCAAATCCCTTATAGTATTTTAGTAGAAGTTGTGTAGAACTTCTAAGGGTTTCTTGGGCTATCGGAGCGCATACAAATTAGAGCTAAACCTTGCTCATGAGACATTTAACTTGGATAATTTTGGGTTTATCGAGGTAAATACTCTTGTCCTTCTATTGTAATTGGATATTACATATAAGAATAGTATAGACTTGAGTATAAGATACCTTGAAGGATATTAAAGAATAGAATTGAATGTTATCACGAGAAGGGTATAAATGAAGAATAATTGAATCATTTACATAGAATCGCTTTTTCTGATGAGACTTGAGTAGCTTGACTTGTAGGGAAGTGCTGCCCAATTTCCCGTAGGATATAGAACCCTACGCTTAGAATCATTATGAGTAGTCTAGACGTTGATAGGCGTGTCGACTATTATAGGTTGATTCTGCGCGACATATTCGACTTGGCGGTGGATTTCACGAGAAGGTATGTGATTCTTCCTATACTCTTGAGCATGATATTTTAAAGTATATATATAGTACAAGAGACGACGTGAATCGAGCGTAGCTTTACGGCAATGTCTTTTGACTTAAGCCTGAATAATAAAGATCTTAAAGTCTTTCAACAGAATTATAAATCAGTTTTGAAAGAAGAAGAATAATTGTTTTTAAAATAAGAAGCTTAAGAGTTATACTAGCTTTATGGGAAGTCAAGTATAACGACTTAAGAAAGATAAAAGGAACAGGTTACTTATGTGTTTATAAAAGACTTATATTGATTTATGGAAAGAATAACAAGATGGTTTGATAAGTAGACATGATATGATGCTATGTGTGTTAGTGTCTTGTAACGTTTGTATAAGAGGGCATTCTTGTTGTGCTTATGTTGTTTAACGATAAGCTGTTATGTTAGTATTATATCACTCACCTCTTGACACGCACGGGGTTGGCGCCTCGACGCGGTAGACTCAGTGATGCAGGACCGTGATTCGAGAATACCTACGCGGGTCCAGGACCTATGCGACCTACGAGTTCCGTGTTAGTGTGCGGGTTATACCTCACGCGGTCATGTGGCGCTACGCGACTACGAGTCGGGGCGATGCCGAGGAGTAGCTACCCTCGACGCGGAGAATACCTCACGCGCCCACGCGTGGGCATGCGCGATCTGGGAGTCCGGATTAGGCATGCACAATGATACTATGGGCGATTGGCCTTGCTTCGATCATTCGCGGCCTAGAAAAGACACATTGGATTTACCTATTGTTGGTCTTGTTTATGATGTGCACTATGTGCGGTTACTAGTTGTTTCATACATATTTGTAAACCGGTTTTAAAATGATATGATTTCATTTAAGTACTTCTGATTTCACATACTTGGTATCGACCTCTTCGGGCCTGCGTTCATGCCGCAGGTGGCAAGCGGTGCTAGATCCGCATCCTTAGGATCTTTTGCGTTGGTGTCGTGAGCTCCATCTTCTCCGAGGCTCGACTTTGGGTATGATCTCCATTTGTTGTATATAGTTTTATGCGATCAGGTATGGCGGGCCCCGTCCCGCCATAGTTGTTTATCTTCAGAGGTCTGTAGTCCTATTGTACAGTTGGGATGTAACTGCAAAACTATGTTTATATATATATATGCCGAAAGGCGACATTTTCTCACATAAAACTGTGTCTCATTTTACAACTGTTTCATGTCTTGTTTTTATATTCGTGATTACTGATGTATGACTACTTGGGTGCGGGTAAGGCACGATCCACGCCCCGAACGGTCGTGACAAAAGTGGTATCAGAGCATTTAATCCTCGGAAAGTGTCTACTGACCGTATCTAGTAGAGTCTTGATTATCGGTGTGTTGTGCACCACACCAATAATCGTGAGGCTATAGGATATTTAGGATTGGTTTCCATTCTTTTCACTCGAGATCGTGCCTTAGAGCGTGTTATAAGTTGGACCTCTAACGTATTCCTCTTCTCAGAATGATTATGCCTCCACGTAAGGCAACCCGCCGAGAAGCGGCAAGGCGGCCGAGGAGTCGCTAGTGGGACACCGAGAGTCACGAGGGCTCGTGCCCGCCTATACCCGAGACGGCGAGTTCCACGACGCCACGACCCTGTGAGGGTTTAGGGCCGCAGCGATGGTGATGAGACCACGACCTACACCTCGATCCCACATCCCGGAGCAGATGAGATGGGTTACCGAGAGATGGCCCGCCATCGCCGTGATCGTGGCAGACATGAGGACAGCCGACGCGATTCGAAGCTCGCCAGTGAGTACCCGTGGTTCACCCGAGGCGAATAGTTTGAGGCTACGGATTTCACGAGTCAGCCCGCCGAGTTTTACTGGTCGAGGCCGAGGATGATCCGGCGAGTTCATCCGTCGATTCTGAGGATCACGCGGTGATCAAGGCTTCAGAGACCGAGTCCGTGATCCGGTTCGCATCGGCCGCGTGATACCGCGATCGATTGGTTTGATTCGGGAGTTATCCGGGAGAGCACGATCCCCAACTACTGGGACGAGTTCTCGAGGATTTCCTCACTCACTTCTTGCCTCCACATGATGAGGGCACGGGCCACGATTTTTGTTCTTGAGATAGAGGACGACGCAGTTAGGGAGTACAACGTTGAGTTTGATTCGTTGGCTCGATATGTCCACGCATTGGTAGCGATATGGAGGGCGGTGCATCGCCACGCCACCGCTAGATGATTATATGGCCGAGTCTTGTGCGGGTGTGGCTCTTCAGCCAGACATGGATATTACCCGCATGCAGGCTCATGCACTGGGATGCGAGCGAGAGGCGAAGCGAGTTGACAGACAGCGAGAAGACCAGGGACGGCAGGTCTTTTGGTAGCTATCGTGGGCGGCCTCAGAAGAGCCTAGATTTGCACCACGCCTAGCTCAGAGTACTCTCGCACCGCCCTCAAGACCAGTTATTCGAGGGCGCATCAGGCCCCGGGACTTGACGCCCGAGCAAAGAGAGGTATCGCCGACGGACCACCCCCCCTCAGTGTGGCCGATGCGGTAGATCCCACTTCGGGAATTGTGGTACTGCTACGGGAGTTTGTTACAGTTGTGGCCAGCAGGGTCACTTTGCGAGGGACTGTCCGACCAAGGGCGGCGCAGAGAGTAGGGGTCAGCCTACAGGTTCTTTCGCCGGGTCTTCTTCATCTCCTACAGTTACTCGCCCCGGAGGGCAAGGTACTCATGGGCCAGCAGGTCGCGGCAGAGGTCGTGGCGCGGGTCCCAGTTCTAGCGGTCCTCAGAACCGCATTTATGCCTTGTCCAGCCGGCAGGATCAAGAGGCCTCACTTGATGTCGCCATGTACCTTATCGCCTGGTTTGATGTGTATGCCTTGATAAATCCGGTTCTACTGGCCCTATATATCTCCCCTTATTGCTAGTAGGATAGGGATAGAGCCTGAGTCCATATACCCTTTCGAGGTAGCTACGCCAGTGGGTGATTCGGTGGTAGCTCGGCGGGTATATAGGGCGTGATCATGGGCATGGATTGGCTAGCTTCTTGCTATGCCAATGTAGACTGCAGGGAGAGAGTGGTACGGTTCCAGTTTCCTGGGGAGCCGGTTATTGAGTGGGAGGGGAACACTGCATCGCCGAGGGGTAGGTTTATTTCCTACCTCAAGGCTAGGAAGATGGTGCAGGGTATATCTACCATCTCGTCGGGTGTTTGATATCGAGGTGCGGTACCAGATTTTCGCCGCCCAGAGTCGAGAGTTCCCGGATGTGTTTCAGACGACCTCCTGTATCCTCCCGAGAGGAGATAGAGTTTTGTATCGATGTCTTTGCGGACACTCTACTATTTCCATTCCGCCATACAGAATGACACCTGCCGAGTTGAGAGAGTTGAAGGATCAGCTTAGAGATTTGCTAGAGAAGGGCTTCATCAGACCTAGTGTTTCTCCCTGGGGAGCGCCGGTATTGTTCGTGAAGAAGAAGGACGACGCGCATGTGTGTTGATTCTGCGGTGTGAACAAGGTGACCATTAAGAACGAATACCCCTTCCCGTGATTGATGATTTGTTCGATCGATTGCAGGCGCGAGATGTTTCTCCAAGATTGATCTGCGATCGCTATCATCAGTGCGAGTCGAGAGGCGGATGTCCTAGGATGCATTCGACCCAGACGGCATTATGAGTTCGTGGTCATGTCTTTGGTTGACCAATGCTCCGCAGATTCATGGATTTGATGAACCGAGTGTTCAAACCATTTTTGACACGTTCGTGATAGTGTTCATTGATGATATCTTGGTTTATTCTCGCCAGAGCAGCGAGCATGCGGAGCATTTGGCGATCAGGCCGATTTCTCGAGACCCAGCTATACGCCAAGTTTTCCAAGTGTGAGTTACGTTGACTTGGTGGCTTTTCTTGGGCATATTGCCGGGCCGATGGTATTCGGTGGATACGCCAAGATCGAGGCGCCGTGAGTTGGCCTCGACCTACTACTCCGGCCAGAGGTTCGCGATTTACGGGCCTCGCAGTTACTATCGGTTCGTGGAGAAGTTTGCTTATCTCTCGCACCATTGACTAGCCGACTCGAGGCGGCTAAGTTTGATGGATGATGCTTGGAGCGGGGTTTCGATTCTTGAAGGAGAGATCGACGATCGCCCCGTTCTTACTCTTCCGCAGGTCGAGACGGTTATGTTGTGTATTGTGACGTCGGGCATTGGGCTCGATGTGTTGATGCACTGGTAAGGTTATAGCATACGATCCCGACAAATTAAGAAGCATGAGAGGAACTACCCCACCCATGATTTGGAGTCGGCGGTGATTCACGCCAAGATCCGAGACACTATTTGTATGGGGTTCATGTGGATATTTATACGGACCACAAGAGCCTCCAAGATATCTTCACTGCAGAGAGCCGAACTTACGGCGCAGAGCGGTGGTTAGAGTTGCTTAAGGATTATGACGTCGATATCCTGTACCACCCGGAAGGCCAATGTCAGGCGGATGCCCTTAGTCGTAGGTCGATGGGAGTCTATCGGATGTGCGGCGAGAGAGGGCACGGTTCGCGATTTGCATCGATTAGCGAGCCTTGGTGTCCGCTTGATTGATTACGATAGCGATGGGGTTCGAGTTCGAGAGGTTGCCGAGTCTTCCATCGTCGGCGAGGTGAAGAGGCAACAGTTTGAGGATCCGGTTTTGATTCGCATCGTGATACGACTCTTCGTGAGGCAAGGGTCCTTGAGGTAGCACCGATGGGGTGCTAAGGTTTGAGGGCGGTTGTGTGTTCCGATGTTTGAGACTTGGCGGCAGGTTCTAGGGAAGCACACAAATCGCGTTACTATCCATCCGTGGTCGACCAAGATGTACCACGACCTTAGATCCTGTATTGGTGGGATGGCTTGAAGAGGACGTTGCGAGTTCGTAGCTCGCCCGTGTTGTCGCAGTGAAGGTAGAGCACCGCAGGCCCGTGGTTTGTTGCGACGATAGAGATCCCGACCGAAGTGGGAGGTGATCAACATGGATTTTATCACGGGATTACCTCGCACTCGGAGGAGACATGATTCTATTTGGGTTATCGTCGACGGTGGTGAAATCAGCCCACTTTCTTCCGTCGGATGACTTTTACCGAGGATTATGCGGACTTTACATCCGAGAGATCGTCGATCGCATGGAGTCCCTATTTCTATCATATCGACCGAGCCCGGTTTATGGCTAACTTCGAGGTCTTTCCGAATGGGTTTAGGGACGCAGTGAGCACGAGCATCGCATTCCATCCACGCATGCATCGGACAGCCGAGCGCACTATCCGCACTTCGAGGATATCTGCGAGCTGTGTTATTGACTTCGTGGTAGCCGAGGATCATTTGCCTCTAGTTGAGTTTGCATATAATAATAGCTACCACTCCAAGATTCGATGGCGCCTTACGAGGCCTTGTATGGGAGGAAGTGCAGATCGCGATAGGCTGGTTTGATGTGGCGAGGTGCGATTAGTAGGACCAGACTGCATACAGCAGTGGATAAGGTGAAGCTTATCGAGCGCATCGACAGCTCGAGTCGCAGTCATATGCAGATCATCGTCGTCGGCATCCGGAGTTCGAGTTGATGATTGGGTTTTCTGGTGTCACCCATGGCGGTGTGATGAGATTCGGAAGAAAGGAAACTCACCAAGGTACATTGGGCCGTATCGATTGTCCGCAGGTAGGCAAGGTTGCCGATGAGTTGGATCTGCCGTCCGTCCAAGGCGGTGCATCCGTTGTTTCATGTTTCCATCTTGAGAGATGTATCGGATCCATGTAGGTACACCGACGACGATGTCCAGTGATCGGCGGGTTATCGTATGAGGAGATTCCATAGCGATAATCGATCGTCGTTAGGCGTCTGCGAACAAGGACGTGGCTTCCACAAAGTCTTGTGGCGGAACGAGCTCAGGGAGGAGATGACATGGGAAGCTGAGGAAGACATGAGGCAGAAATATCCTCACCTATTCCCCACACCTCCAGGTAACTCACTTTCCTACTTGTAAATTTCATTGTCATATCTGTTTGAGTGTTGTATTGTGGCCATGTGTGGCATTTGCAAACTGTTTAAGTATTGAAGAACTTTATCGTTACCTGTCTTGGGAAGGAACATTCGGGGCGAATGTTTCTAAGGAGGGGAGAATGTTATACCCCGTATTTCCAGAGTATGTACGCGAGGGCATACGTACAAAAGTTTAGCCTTAAGGTTAGGCATTGGACGAAAAAGATTGGGCACACCTATCAAAAAGAATCGTTTTCCGATGAAACGTTTTACAAAACTTGCGAAGGGAAAATTCCGGCTATGTCATTTATTATTTTTGCGGATTTTTCCGAGGGACGAAACATTTTGGACCAACGAGAGGGCGACACTTGTCACCCTCTAGTTGGTGGACGTGAGGCGTCCATTTGGACGATTGGAATGGCTTTTTTGTCAAAGAGTTGGTAGGATATTTTTGTGTAGTAGATGGATAAGGACACTTGCCCAAATCTTGACCTTACACTTTCCTACCACTTGGCTTCATCTTGGCCATTGGTTGGCCTATAAATACCCCCCTTAAGATGAAGAGTTCTTCATCCACAAATCAATTTCCAAGTCTTGAAAAATCCATCCCCTCTCTTGTAGTGTTTTCGTCCAAACACTCCCCCTCCCCCCCTTGTGAAGGCCCTTGGCCGAAACACCCCCCCCTCTAGCCTAGTAGTCCTAGCCGAAACCTACCCCCCCTCCCTTGGTAGAAAGTTGTCTTCCAAGTATAGTCACTATTCCAAAATACCCTAGCCCAAATCCCTTATAGTATTTTAGTAGAAGTTGTGTAGAACTTCTAAGGGTTTCGAGCTATCTGAGCGCACAAATTAGGAGCTAAACCTTGCTCGGGAGCGACATTTAACTTGGATAATTTTGGGCTTATCGAGGTAAATACTCTTGTCCTCTATTGTAATTGGATATTACATATAAGAATAGTATAGACTTGAGTATAAGATACAATGAAGGATATTAAAGAATAGAATTGAATTGTTATCACAATGAAGGGTATAAATGAAGAATAATTGAACTCATGACTTTTTACAAAGAGACTTGAGTAGCTTGACGGCAGGGAAGTGCTGCCCAATTTTCCGTAGGATAGAGAACCCTCTCGCTTAGAATCACTGCAGTAGTCTAGACGTTGATAGACGTGTCGACTATTATAGGTTGATTCTCTCGCGCGACATATTCGACTTGGCGGTGGATTTCGTAGAAGGTATGTGATTCTTCCTATACTCTTGAGCATGATATTTTAAAGTATATATATAGTACGGTAGACGACGAATCGAACGTAGCTTTACGGCAATGTCTTTTGACTTAAGCCCGAATAATAAAGATCTTAAAGTCTTTCAAATGAATTATAAATCGTTTGAAAGAAGAAGAAGAATAATTGTTTTTAAAATAAGAAGCTTAAGAGTTATACTAGCTTTATGGGAAGTCAAGTATAACGACTTAAGAAAGATAAAAGGAACAGGTTACTTATGTGTTTATAAAAGACTTATATTGATTTATGGAAAGAATAACAAGATGGTTTGATAAGTAGACATGATATGATGTTATGTGTGTTAGTGTCTTGTAACGTTTGTATAAGAGGGCATTCTTGTTGTGCTTATGTTGTTTAACGATAAGCTGTTATGTTAGTATTATATCACTCACCTCTTGACACGTTACCGGTTAAGTCGCCTCCGACGCGGGTAGACTCAGCGATGCAGGACCATGATTCGAGAATACCTCATACGGGTCCAGGGGACCTATGCGGACCTACGAGAGTTCCAGGTTAGTGCGGGTTATACCTCACGCGGTCTATGTGGCCATACGGACTACGAGTCGGGGATTTACGCCGAGGAGTAGCTACCTCGATGCGGGAATACCTCATGCGCCCACGCGAGTGGCCTATGCGATCGCGGAGTCGAGGATTAGGCATGCACAATGATACTATGGGCGATTGGCCTTGCTTCGATCATTCGCACCTAGAAAAGACACATTACGCTTTACCTATTGTTGGTCTTGTTTATGATGGGCACTATGCGCGTTACCTTGGTTGTTTCATACATATTTGTAAACCGGTTTTAAAATGATATGATTTCATTTAAGTACTTTACGATTTCACATACTTGGTACTGTTATCGACCTCCTTCGGGCCGCGTCACGCCAGTAAGGCAAGCAGTGTTAGATCCGCATCCTTAGGATTTTTGCGTTGGTGTGAGAGCTCCATCTTCTCGGAGGCTCGACTTTTGGTATGATCTCCTGTTGTTGTATATAGTTTTGTACATTCGTGGTATGACGGCCCCGTCCCGCCATAGTTGTTTATCTTCAGAGGTCGTAGTCCTATTGTACAGTTGGGATGTAACTGCAAAACTATGTTTATATATATATACCGAAAGGCGACATTTTCTCACATAAAACTGTGTCTCATTTTACAACTGTTTCATGTCTTGTTTTTATATTCCGCTGATTACTCTGATGTATGACTACTTGGGTGCCCGGGTAAGGCACCAGTCACGGGCCCCGGAACGGGTCGTGACAAGATTTGTATGCGTGATATGATGATTTCATGTTGAGTGTTATGTTTGGATAGAATTGTGTGAAATTGTGATCTAGAGAACATGGTTAGTTGAAAAGGTAAGCTTAGGGGTAGGGAAATTATAAGCCTTGGAATATTATAACAAGTTGAGACCTTAGATGTAAGGCCGTCTTGAGTAAAAGATTTTACGGTTAGTTTTTGTCGAAATAATTGGTATGCGTGAAATGCATTGTGGGAAATTCCTTGGGTTATGTAAGATGAAAGTAGTAGCTTTCATGACTTGAAAAGGTAAGATTGTTCCGGATCGGGAAACAAGATAGTTCAAGACGGAGGTCGGGTTGAGGACGTGTGCGGGTCAACCGTGAGCCGGATAAGGTGGTCAGTTCGAGGTGGTCCCGCCAGGTGGTAGTGTCACGAGGGTGCTAGGCCAAAGTTTAGGTAACCATCGAATGAGTTCGTGGATGCGTCGACTGAATCAGATCGTGAAGGCCGGAAATGGCCTTGAAGGAATTCGAGGCTAGTATGATGACCAAGTTTGGAGGTTGTGACTCCAAAGATTTTGGAAACTGAAGTGATGACTGAAGTGTGGCACGTATACTAGAAAGAGTTCGGGTGTTCGAGAAGGGTACGGCGAGTAAGGAAAGAAGTGAACATGTGCTGAGAGATGGAAGTGAGCCTTTTTGTGAAGTGAAGGTACGAAGAGAGTATCCTTTGGACAAGGAGTAAGAGTTAGTATTGGTTTACATCTGAGAGGTGATTCCTCGTTGGCGTGGATTTGGGTTTCGCGCGTATGATTATATTATGGCAGTATGGGGCATAGTTGGTTTCGTAATTATAGTAGTGAAGACTATACCGGCGCATGCATGTTTGGAGACTTAGAAGGAACATTCGGGACGAATGTTTCTAAGGGGGGAAGAATGTTATACCCCGTAGTTCCAGAGTATGTATGTGAGGACGTACGTACGAGATTACGACAGTAATTTTGGAAAGGAAGAAAGATGCGATTTTTCGACGGAAAAGTTTCCGGATTTTGTGAAGGAAAAATGTTCGTTAATGTGAATTGGATTCCCAGGTTTGGTATTCGGACATTTTGGAATATTTGAGAATTATGGAATTTTATTTCCGGAATTTACGATTTGTGGGGCCTACTTTATTTTTCGGATTGTTTTTGGCATTACGGATATTTTCGGAAGATGAAATATTTTGGACCAATAGGAGGGCGACATGTGTCACCCTTAGGTGGCAAGGTTGGACGAAAAATTGGACAAGGATTGGCACGTTTTTCATCTTTTAAAGGCTTAAAATGTTTGGTCAAGGTTTGGTAGGATATTTGTGGAGTAGATGGATAGGTGGGACCCACACACACATGGCTCAATCTTGGCCACACACTTGCATAGATCCTAGCCCTTGAATGTCCTATAAATACCCCCTTAGTTGAAGACTTATTTCATCCACACTTTGAGAGTTTCCAAGTCTTGAAAAGTTCCCTCCCCTCTCCTTGATTGTTCTCGTTTTTTAAGCCCTTCCCCTTAGCCAAAGTTGTCCAAAAATTCTTAAAGTCTTAAGTGTTCTTCCTTTGTGTATTAGGAAGATTTGTAACCAAAAGTTAGAAAACAATTCACACCCCTAGCCTAAATACACCCCCCTTGGCCGAAACTAGCCACACTTAGAGCCTAAGTGTTCTTCACTTTTTAGAGTTGAAGTGTTAAGAGAAGTTGTTTAGAAACTTCTAAGGGTTGCTTGGAGCGGGTTGGAGCGTAAGGAATTGGAGCTAAACGTTGCTCAGGATCGACATATACCCTGGATAATTTTGGGCTTATCGAGGTAAATAATATTGTCCCCCTATTGTAATTGGGATTACATGTTGTAGTAATATATAGTTGAGTATACTATATATAGAATGAATATTGAAAAGAACTGAACTATAATTACATTGGACTGTATTTACAGTAGACTTGTGTAGTATTACTGTGAAGTATAATTGAACACGTCCGGTTAGACGTGTAATCCCCCCCCCCCCCCCTCGGGAGTTGTTGGCCTGGTAGCGGGCTTGAGTAGAGGAGGAGATTTATGTGGTTACGGGGGAGGGGGGGAGGTGCTGCCGAATTTTCTGTAGAATAAGGAATCTTGCATTTAGAATATTCTACGAAGAGGACTAGGAGTTGATAGGCGTTTTGTGGCCTTTATAGGTTGCAGTACTACGAGTAGCGTATTCTACTTGAAGAGTGGAAAAGGCTAGTAGGGTTACAGTACTGTGGAGCATTTTCTAATTGTCGATAATCGTCGCGAGGTATGTGAACCTCTTCCTATCCTTCTAGCATGATATGTTGTGAACTATGTAGTACGGTAGACGTACATGGGTTAAATGAATTTGGTTGGTTTAAAACATAAAGTGTTATAACGGCTTTATGGGAAGTTGGTTATAACAACTTTATGCGGGCAAAGAAATGGTTTGTGGTTTTTTTTTAAAAAGATAAAAGACTTGATGTGAAACAATAAGGACTTGGGTTGTGTTAAAAAGTTGTGAAACCGCTTTAATGAGAAATGAGTAATTGGGTTTTTAAAAGGAATAATGTTATATTGATTTCGGAAATGAGAACAAGTATCGAACAAACCACTGCAGCGTTAATAAAGGAAAATGTATTGACTAATTAATTATTATTAAAACCAGTAGAAACCTCCATCTTCATAGAAGCTAAGATAAGACAAAATTGTATTACATTTTCTAGATCATGGCTGCTTTAATAAGATGGTTATAAACAAGAATAACCTACTCACACATAATGCATATGTTACTCAACTTGTTTTAAAAGAGAATTATGTTATTAAGTGATTAAGACTATGAACTACGAAACCTTTCGAAAATAAGAGACTTGAGTATTTGAAATTAGGCAAACTTGAACTTTTGGAAAAGAAGGTTGTTACTTGTCTTAAAAAAAAAGGGGAAATTATTTTGGTTTACTTAAAATAATAGTTACTCTGTTTTGGATACTACGAGTATTGGTATCAAGTGACTTCTTGTGAAAGAATGGATATTTGTAAGATAATTGAAGTATGGTAATTTGCTTGTGCTTGCTTGTGATAGCCTTGTTGTGTAAAAGTTGTATTCCTATGCTACCGCGTCTCTCGATGGAGGGCCGGTATATTGTTATTATTGTTACATGGACATGTCTGCACCGATGAAGAATTAGGGGCATGCGGTCATCTGGCGGGTTAATCACCGGTATATTGTTATTGTTGTTACATGGACATACGCGCCGTCTGCAAATTCCGGGCATGCGGCCGGCGGGTTAATCACGGTATATTGTTATTGTTGTTACATGGACATATACGCACCGTCTGAGAATTAGGGGCATGCGGCTGCGGCGGGTTAATCACGGTATATATTGTTATTGTTGTTACATGGACATATACGCACCGTCTGAGAATTCGGGGCATGTGGCCATGCGGCGGGGTTGATTACGATATATTGTTATTGTTGTTACATGGACATATACTGCCGTCTGCAGTCAGAAGCATGTGGCGTCTGGCGGGGTTGATTACCGATATATTGTTATTATTGTTACATGGACATATACTGCACGTCTGCGAAATTCGGGGCATGTGGCTACGCGGCGAGTTGATTACGGTACATTGTTATTATTGTTGCATCTGGACATGCCTACACCGATGGAGAATTCCGGGGGCATGTGGCCATGATGCGAACATGATTGATGTTGTGGGCGCGAGACCCATAGTTATATTGGAGTGATGACTTTGAGGGCGTGAGTCCCTGACTTGACATGACTGTTTTTATGTTGTGTACTGCATTTTGGTTATCATATATGTCTCCTGCTTTATATAGACTATTATGATTTAACTCTGATATTTTGATTTCACATACTTGGTACTGTTATCGACCTCGCCCGGGCTGCGTTCATGCCGCAGGTAGAGGTACATCGGTTGTTGATCCTCGCTCATAGGATCACAGTTCAGCGTTTTGGGAAGCTCCGTTTCTCCGGAGGCTTATCTTTGGTATAGTCCCCTGTCATTGTAGATATTCGTACACTCAGGGGTATGGCGGGGCCCTGTCCCGTCATAGTTATGGTTACATTCTTAGAGGTCTGTAGTACTGTTGTGGGCAGGGTTTGTAAAAAGGACTTAACTGTTCGGTTTGATATATATGTATATATTTTGGAAGGTGACCGTTTTGGTTAGCATGTTTCATACTTTATGTCTTGTCTCATGTTTTAGTTTTTATTTCCGCTGATTTTCTCTGATGTTGTATCACTAGGGTGCCCGGGGTAAGGCACCAGTCACGGGCCCGGGTTCGGGTCGTGACACTTGGGTTCAAGGTTTATATTAATAATTTCGATAATAATAAGATAATAATTTTCCGGAAGACCCTTATATAAATTTATGGTCCCTTCAATATTATAAATTAATAATTCTATAAAATTACAAATATAACTAGGACAACTTAGTGTGGGAGAAGCTCTGAATTTTGGAATTCCTTCGGTTGTGGGTCAGCCTGGCTCATCGAGCTTACGGGTTGCACAAGAGGGGTCCCCAAGTCATCACCCCTATGTTGGTCTTGCGCATCATGATAGGAGGAGATTTGAGGCTGGACATACTGATTCTAGCACACCAATGGACCCGCAAGCTACACTAGATGGGGTAATCTGCAAGGGTACTACGGAAGATTCTAATTATGCAACACGGTGCATAAACTTTGAACGCGGGGAACATAGTCTGGCAGGGACCCCTGCATTGACTTCCAACAACAATGACGAGGGATGGAAAGAAGTAATTTCAAGGAAAAATACGCCAAAGGGTAGTAGTATGGTAAAGACCGCGAAGCGCGGAGGTGCTACCAAAACCTCCTTTGTTTCTTAATGAAAATATTTTGTTGAAATGTCCGGGGTCTTTGCGGACAAAGGGATAGGGCAGCCACACAAACTGTTGTGTGTAGGCTCACAAAACAACATGATATTGCAATGGTTTGTCTAATAGAAACTAAATTCTCTCGACCACGGATAGACTCTTTTACATCTCAAAGATTCCTTGTTTGGAATTTTTGCTCCAACATAGATTTCATTGATGGCGGAAGAATGTTAATACTTTGGGATCCCTCCAGAGTTAGTTGTGAAGTGCTTGGAATGGACTCTCAACATATTCATGTCCAAGAAATATGTAACGCAACACAAGTGTCCTTCCTTGCCACATTTGTGTATCCGGTTTATAGCATTCCGGAAAGAAGAAAACTGTCACACCCCGAACCCCGGGCCCGTGACTGGTGCCCTACCTGGGCACCCTTCTACCTTAACAACTAAGTACATTGCGGAAATTAGTAACAGCTCATTTTTTTTTTCTTTAAAATAAACGTACGTGCAAGGGAAAAGCCGACAAGGCTGCCATATATACATAAACAATGCATACAACATGCGTGAGTCCATCCACATATGAATACAGACCTCTAAGAGTTATACTGAACTATGACGGGACAAGGCCCCGCCGTACCCAAAACTGTACAAAGCCTGTACTGAAGGATATATACCAAAAAGATAAACTCCTGAACAGAGGGAGCTATCCAAAACCACGGCAGGATCCTACGCTGCCGATCACCGAACAGCGTACCTAAACTGCGGCATGAACGCGGCCCGAAGGAGGTCGGTCGAAGAATGTACCAAGTATGTGAGCGATGAAATGCGTAATAAAATCATAATGATCTAAACAAAGCGGAGACATGTACGATAGCCAACCTACGATTACACAATACATAGCGATCCACGTCAAGTCGGGACGCAGCCGCCGAGTCATTACGAATATAACCATGGGTCTCACGCCCATAACATCAATCATGCGAGAATCTTTCCTCACTGGCGATCCATGATATAGTACAACACCAATAGGCATACATGAACACTAAGTCCCACGGTGGTATAGCATCTTGGGGTTTACCCTCACTTATACTCTTACCACGAGAAGGTGGTAAAGCGGGTGGTATAGCATCTTGGGGTTTACCTCACATATACTACCTGAGAAGGTGGTAAAACAGGTGGTATAGCATCTTGGGGGTTTACCCCTCACATATACTCTACCCTGGAGAAGGTGGTAAAACAGGTGGTATAGCATCTTGGGGGTTTTACCCCTCACTTATACTCTTACCCTATCTCGACCGACCATCAAACAAGACATAAGCACTACCATGTCTTCTATAAAAATCCGGGAATTTAACCCAAGTACTACAATGCGGAAGCATACGTGGAATCCCACATCAGCTGTCGATGCGTCGGTAACTTACAACAAGGCAGGCCACCTTCAACCGAGTCGCGGCAACTTAATAAAACATAATACTTGCACTCAAAGGCTATTACCAGCACATATAGGCAAGTTCTCAATTAACCAATCCAAAGTACTTATCAAGGCACACATAGGATAATTCTCATTTAACAAGCCAAAGTACTTATCAGGGCACAAATAGAATAAATTCTCATTTAACAAGTCAAAGTACTTATCAAGGCATACTTAGACAAATTCTCAATTTATCAAGCCAAAGTACTAATCAAGGCACTCTTAGACAAATTCTCAATTTATCAAGCCAAAGTACAAATCAAGGCACACTTAGACAAATTTTCAATTTATCAAGCCAAAGTACTAATCTTTTCAAGAGACTCCTTTTTGTAAAAAAAATCCCAAGATACTAACACCCGTAGTATCAGCGTGTCTATTTTTCAAAGTAAGTTACTACACTTTTAGAAAACTCATTTCAAAGCTTGAAATCAAGTAACTCCAAATTTTCACAATCTAGGCAACTTATGCCGATTAATCAAAATAGACAACTTTCTAAACTTTCCATAAAGCCGTTATATGACTTCCCATAAAGCGTTATAACCCTTTGTAGTTTTAGACATATCCATTCCTTTTATAACCAAGAGACTTATACTTATTAAAATCCAAGTATTAAATACTTTCAAATCGATTTTCTTAACTTTTAAAAATACACTTAGTCTCTTAACCTTTAGAAACCAAGTAACTTAGTTTATTACTAAACTTTAGGCAATTGATGCCTTAAAATCAAGTTGCCTTTTCATTAAAATCGAGTCATTTATCTTTCCATAAAGCAAATATAACCAACTTCCCATAAAGTCGTTATATTCACTTTATACCTTCGCCAAATACAATTTCCTATCAGAGGATTTATACGTTTAAAGCGGAACAAGTATCACATACTTTAAAACTCTTTAAGTCCCTTAACTTTCAAAACACTTCAAGTCTCTTAATATATAGAAAACAAGTTTCTTCTCTTAAATCATGTCATTTCTCCTCTTTTAAACAATTAAGTAAATCACTCCGACTCCTAAAGTCATTTTAATGACCTTTAGGTTTTGGAACAAGGCACTAGCCAAAGGTTTAGAAACCACTTCCTTTTCAAGACTACATGTACTTTAAGTAAAATACCTTTACTTTTAAGAATCCAAACTTCATCAAGAAAATGGATTATACAACTTACAATCTAAACATCAAAGTACAATCAAGGAAGTACATAGAACAAATTCTATTTTAGGCAAACCAAATACAAGCGAGGAATGGATCATTCGAGGAGTAGGGCGTACTTTCTTTATCTTAAGGAATCATGCTAGAAGAGGAGATAGTTCACATACCTTTTAGGCTAATTCCACAAGCTAAGCCGAATACGCGTATGTGGAAGTGTCAACCTATAATGGTCACAACAAGACTATCAACTTCTAGTCTCTACGTAGAATAATACTAAGTATTTGGTCTCACAATTCTCGGCAAATCGGGCAAAGACTTCCTTTGTTTCTACTCACTTTGCCACCTTTTTCAAGGTCGACTACAATAACCAACACGCCACATTTAAGGCTCCAAACAACAATCAAACAAAGGGGATTACACGCCTTACACGTGTAAAATTCCGCCCACAATTATATACAAAGTAGTTCAAACTTCACTAGCCATTCTCGGCCAACATACTAACAATTCAAAGTCTTTTCCAATCCTTTTCCAATTCCAAGTTCTAAGGTCTAACATGTTATATAGTTATAAACAACTTCAATAACTACAATTTCCTTCTTTATACAACATGCGGCGCTTAAGCGAATAATCAACTTGAATTGTAGTCTTAAGGCTAACATGCTAGTTTTCGGATTAGGGTTCCATAGCGATATACTTGTCCAACTACATAATATATACTTCATGCTTGCTACTATCTATAGCTCTGACAAGTAGTAACTCTTAACTACTAAAGCGACAAGATTATACCTTTATAAGCCCTTATAATTTCCAAGATTCAAAGTCGCGCCTTAGCAAATTCTTAGCTCCTTTCCTTAGGTTCCAATCCGCTCAAGCACTCCTTAGAAGCCTTTAGAAGTTCACAACTAACTTCTCTTCCATTTCCAATCAAAAACTAGAAAAGCCACTAGGTTTTCACCTTGCGACTAATCTGAAAACTCTCTCTTTCAGGATTTTTCTATTGAGATACACTTACAATACACTCATGAACCTTGGTTTAAAGTCTTGTGGCTAATGGAAATCAAATGCAAAATTTTGTGTGGGAATAATGCTCAAAGCCGAGAGCTCATCTACAAGCACAAGAGTTTCTCTAAAATTTTCTAAGTGTTAAATGCCAAGTCTTGCACTAGCTATGCTTATATAATACATTGGAGGGCTTAGGTTACAACAAATGTGTGGCTTGGATGTGTTTCACTTGGATCAAGCTTATGTGGACTAGTTGACTTGTCAACAATGTCATGCTTGAAGACTTATCTTCCAAGATGGTCAATGACCATTTTACCCTTGCATAAATTTCGACCAAGCCATGTGGGGGTGCCACGTGTCGCCCTCTCATTCGTTCATAAAATTTCCGTAACCCTCGTGGGCCCCACAATTCTGTAAAATTCCTCGGGTGGGGCCCACGTGACCAAATCCGTAACAAAAAAAATTCCAAAATAATAATAAGTCTCATACTCTTCAAATAATGTATTTTGAGAATCCAATTCTCAACAACGAACGTTTTTCCTTTCCGACGTTCGGAACATTTCGTCGGAAAAACAATTCTTCTGTAGTACCAATTTCCAAGTCTTGTTTCCTTTCGTACATTCTCTTCTACATGTCCTGGACTTACGGGGTGTAACATTCTTCCCCCCTTAGAAACATTCGTCCCCGAATGTTCTTAGTCGGTTGTCACTCTATACAAACTCCGGCATAATCTACATCTTATGCCTAACAATCAAAGCGCACAAGACCAGCGATGCCACACATGGCCATCACCTAACATACGTAAACATAATAATGGACCTTCCGTCGCGACCCCTTCTCGCAAAACTCGAAGGTTCTGATCTTTCCCAAAACACGGGATCCTTAGAGGTTCCTTTCTTTCCTTACTTATCATACTTTCGCACTTCCAAACTCATATAGTACACGTCTGAAATCTCAAATTTTGTTTCTATTCTCCAATCCTTGGAGTTACTATCCAAACTTGGCCATATAGTTACTTACACTCCGTTAAGGCTCTTACCGGTCCTTACGACCTAGTTCGGTGGAGCGCGTCTACGAACTCGTATAACGATTAACTCAACTTGGGCCTGGCATCCTCGGGACCCTATCACATAACGGGACCATTTCTATCTGACATTCACCCGATTCCATACTATCGGTTGACCCGAAATGAGTCTATAACCCGACTCATCGTCACACTTAACTTCTTGTTCTTAGCCTGAAATAAATCTCTCTCTTATCTCAAGGTACTTCTTACCCTATCCCCTAATTACTAGAGGTTCGTCACATAGGTCGAAGTATTTCTACTGTACAATCTTCCCTATTGGTCTTACACTGTCAGGGGGCAATTACTACGTGTGAACTCTACACAACTATAGTCTCAGTTCACTTACCATTCTTGTCAACATTCTTAACTCCCCACCTTAGTAATCAAAGTATTCCTACCTCTGGGGAACTATCACTTATAACTGCTAGCAACACAAGGAAAACATATATGCTAGGGCAAAATCTGAATCTATCAAAGCACGTATGATTCAAAAGAGTCGAAATATACCTGTACCCCCATGCGATGTCGCCTCCTGATCCTGTCCAGTAGTCACGTCATCTATGCGGTTCGAAGGACCGCGAACTATAAACTCCCCGACCTCTACCACGGTGGTGACATCCGAACACCCCGCTGGGGGCGACATGCGGAGGAAGGGGAACCAACTATCGGCCTCAAAGGCTGAGCCACCCTACCGACGCTCCTTCTAACCGGGCATTCCCACTTCTTGTGGCCCGGACGGCCACAATAGTAACAACCATCTGTGTCATAACGGCATTTCCCTGAATGATGTTTACCACATCTGATACACTGAGGAATAGGTGGCCTCGACCGAGAAGGTCCTCTGCTCCTCTGGGAACCTCGACCCCGGGAGCTTGGACCGGCTCCTAAATACCTTGTGGGGTCAAATCTCCCACCTGTGAGCTGCGGGGGTATGTACTGGGTAGGCTGGGATGAATACCTCACTCATTCTTGAGGCGACTCGTCCAAAACTCAGGGATAACCAACCAGGTCTAGCCCTCTTCTGTTGATCTCATGGCCCTCTTCCCTCTGTACACATGCATGCTTGGCGAACAACTCCTCTTTGTGGAAGCTGTAGCTTGCTAACTTGGTCAATAACATAACTGCTTCCCTCATGACCCTAAAGTCTTCTCCTAGCGAAGCGTAGGCTCAGTCTTTGGGGTCTCAAAACTCGGCAGAAGAACTCGTGCTGTGGAACAACATCCGGTGTACCACAGGCACGAGCCCTATCAACTCTCCGAGTCGACTAGTAGCTCCTGCTACTCCTTTGCCCTTCACGGTGTTGCCTCTCGGAGGCATAGGCGTAACACAAAAATACGTCGGAGAGGAATTATCTTACTAACACGGCTACATGGCACGATCTCGAGTGAGAAGAATAGAAACCAACTCCTAAATGTCCTGTAGCCTCACTGTTTATGGGTGTGGCGCGCAACACCGATAAGCAAGACTCACTAGACACGGTCGTAGACATTCCGAGGGGATCGCTCGATACCACTCTGTCACACCGAACCCGGGCGTGGTGGTGCCCTACTGGCACCGCTACTGCATAACAACTAAGTACATTGCGGAAATTAGTAATACTCATTTTTTTTTCTTTAAAATAAGCGTCGTGCAAGGGCAAAGCCGACAGCTGCCGTATATACATAAACAACGATACACAACATGCGTAGGTCGATCCTACGTATGAATACGGACCTAAGAGTTATCTTGAACTATGACGGGACAAGGCCGCCCGTACCCAAGCTGTACAAAGCACATGCTTGAAGGATATATACCAAAAAGATAAACTCTGAGCAGAGGAGCTATCCAAAACCACGGCGAGGATCCTATGCTGCCGATCACCGAACAGCGTACCTAAACTGCGGCATGACGCGGCCCCGAAGGAGGTCGATCGAAGAATGTACCAAGTATGTGAGCGATGAAATGCGTAATAAAATCATAACGATCTAAACAAAGCGGAGACATGCGATAGCCAACCTACGATTACAATACATAGCGATCCACGTCAAGTCGGGGCGCAGCCTCGAGTCATTACCCAAATATAACCATGGGTCTCACGCCCATAACATCAATCATGCGTGGAATATTTCCTCACTGCGTGATCCATGATATAGTACAACACCAATAGGCATACATGAACACCAAGTCCCACGGTGGTATAGCATCTTGGGGTTTACCCTCACTTATACTCTTACCTGGAGAAGGTGGTAGCGGTGGTATAGCATCTTGGGGTTTACCTCACATATACTCTACCTCGAGAAGGTGGTAAACAGGTGGTATAGCATCTTGGGGTTTACCCTCACATATACTCTACCCTGGAGAAGGTGGTAAAACAGGTGGTATAGCATCTTGGGGTTTTACCCCTCACTTATACTCTTACCCTATCTCGACCGACCATCAAACAAGACATAAGCACTACCATGTCTTCTATAAAAATCCGGGAATTTAACCCAGTACTACTGATAGCGGAAGCATACGTGGAATCCCACATCACCGATGCGTCGGTAACTTCTGACAAGACGGTAGACCCTTCAACCGAGTCGCGCAGCTTAATAAAACATAATACTTGCACTCAAAGGCTATTACCAGCACATATAGGCAAGTTCTCAATTAACCAATCCAAAGTACTTATCAAGGCACACATAGGATAATTCTCATTTAACAAGCCAAAGTACTTATCAGGGCACAAATAGAATAAATTCTCATTTAACAAGTCAAAGTACTTATCAAGGCATACTTAGACAAATTCTCAATATATCAAGCCAAAGTACTAATCAAGGCACTCTTAGACAAATTCTCAATTTATCAAGCCAAAGTACAAATCAAGGCACACTTAGACAAATTTTCAATTTATCAAGCCAAAGTACTAATCTTTTCAAGAGACTCCTTTTTGTAAAAAAAATCCCAAGATACTAACACCCGTAGTATCAAGGCGTGTCTATTTTTCAAAGTAAGTTACTACACTTTTAGAAAACTCATTTCAAAGCTTGAAATCAAGTAACTCCAAATTTTCACAATCTAGGCAACTTATGCGATTAATCAAAATAGACAACTTTCTAAACTTTCCATAAAGCCGTTATAGCCGACTTCCCATAAAGCCGTTATAACCCTTTGTAGTTTTAGACATATCCATTCCTTTTATAACCAAGAGACTTATACTTATTAAAATCCAAGTATTAAATACTTTCAAATCGATTTTTCTTAACTTTTAAAAATACACTTAGTCTCTTAACCTTTAGAAACCAAGTAACTTAGTTTATTACTAAACTTTAGGCAATTGATGCCTTAAAATCAAGTTGCCTTTTCATTAAAATCGAGTCATTTATCTTTCCATAAAGCAAATATAACCAACTTCCCATAAAGTCGTTATATTCACTTTATACCTTCGCCAAATACAATTTCCTATCCGAGGGACTTATACGTTTAAAACGGAACAAGTATCACATACTTTAAAACTCTTTAAGTCCCTTAACTTTCAAAACACTTCAAGTCTCTTAATATATAGAAAACAAGTTTCTTCTCTTAAATCATGTCATTTCTCCTCTTTTAAACAATTAAGTAAATCACTCCCTTGACTCCCCTAAAGTCATTTTAATGACCTTTAGGTTTTGGAACTAAGGCACTAGCCAAAAGGTTTAGAAACCACTTCCTTTTCAAGACTCTATGTACTTTAAGTAAAATACCTTTACTTTTAAGAATCCAAACTTCATCAAGAAAATGGATTATACAACTTACAATCTAAACATCAAAGTACAATCAAGGAAGTACATAGAACAAATTCTATTTTAGGCAAACCAAATACAAGCAAGGAATGGATCATTCAAGGAGTAGGACGTACTTTCTTTATCTTAAGGAATCATGCTAGAAGAGGAGATAGTTCACATACCTTTTCGGCTAATTCCAGCTAAGCCGAATACGCGTATGTGGAAGTGTCAACCTATAATGGTCACAACAAGACTATCAACTTCTAGTCTCTACGTAGAATAATACTAAGTATTTGGTCTCTAATTCTACGGCAAATCGGGCAGCACTTCCTTTGTTTCTACTCACTTTGCCACCTTTTTCAAGGTCGAATACAATAACCAACACGCCACATTTAAGGCTCCAAACAACAATCAAACAAAGGGGATTACACGCCTTACACCACGTGTAAAATTCCGCCCACAATTATATACAAAGTAGTTCAAACTTCACTAGCCATTCTCGGCCAACATACTAACAATTCAAAGTCTTTTCCAATCCTTTTCCAATTCCAAGTTCTAAGGTCTAACATGTTATATAGTTATAAACAACTTCAATAACTACAATTTCCTTCTTTATACAACATGCGACGCTTAAACGAATAATCAACTTGAATTGTAGTCTTAAGGCTAACATGCTAGTTTTCGGATTAGGGTTCCAATAGCCAATATACTTGTCCAACTACATAATATATACTTCATGCTTGCTACTATCTATAGCTACAACAAGTAGTAACTCTTAACTACTAAATCGACAAGATTATACCTTTATAAGCCCTTATAATTTCCAAGATTCAAAGTCGCGCCTTAGCAAATTCTTAGCTCCTTTCCTTAGGTTCCAATCCGCTCCAAGCACTCCTTAGAAGCCTTTAGAAGTTCACAACTAACTTCTCTTCCATTTCCAATCAAAAACTAGAAAAGCCACTAG
Source organism: Przewalskia tangutica (assembly GCA_029844215.1). Classification (NCBI taxonomy): domain Eukaryota; kingdom Viridiplantae; phylum Streptophyta; class Magnoliopsida; order Solanales; family Solanaceae; genus Przewalskia; species Przewalskia tangutica. The sequence continues at coordinate 38,354,983 of CM056740.1, read as the reverse complement.
GTTTTCACCTTGCGACTAATACGAAAACTCTCTCTTTCCGGGATTTTTCTATTGAGATACACTTACAATACACTCATGAACCTTGGTTTAAAGTCTTGTGGCTAATGGAAATCAAATGCAAAATTTTGTGTGGGAATAGTGCTCAAAGCCGAGAGCTCATCTACAAGCACAAGAGTTTCTCTAAAATTTTCTAAGTGTTAAATGCCAAGTCTTGCACTAGCTATGCTTATATAATACATTGGAGGGCTTAGGTTACAACAAATGTGTGGCTTGGATGTGTTTCACTTGGATCAAGCTTATGTGGACTAGTTGACTTGTCAACAATGTCATGCTTGAAGACTTATCTTCCAAGATGGTCAATGACCATTTTACCCTTGCATAAATTTCGACCAAGCCATGTGGGGGTGCCACGTGTCGCCCTCTCATTCGTTCATAAAATTTCCGTAACCCTCGTGGGCCCCACAATTCTGTAAAATTCCTCGGGTGGGGCCCACGTGACCAAATCCGTAACAAAAAAAATTCCAAAATAATAATAAGTCTCATACTCTTCAAATAATGTATTTTGAGAATCCAATTCTCAACAACGAACGTTTTTCCTTTCCGACGTTCGGAACATTTTCCGTCGGAAAAACAATTCTTCCTGCCGTACCAATTTCCAAGTCTTGTTTCCTTTCGTACATTCTCTTCTACATGTCCTGGACTTACGGGGTGTAACATTCTTCCCCCCTTAGAAACATTCGTCCCCGAATGTTCTTAGTCGGTTGTCACTCTATACAAACTCCGGCATAATCTCTATACTATGCCTAACAATCAAAACTGCACAAGACCAACGATGCCACACATGGCCATCACCTAACATACGTAAACATAATAATGGACCTTCCGTCCGCGACCCCTTCTCGCAAAACTCGAAGGTTACAGTCTTCCCAAAACACGGGATCCTTAGAGGTTCCTTTCTTTCCTTACTTATCATACTTTCTCGTACTTCCAAACTCATATAGTACACGTACAAAATCTCAAATTTTGTTTCTATTCTCCAATCCTTGGAGTTACTATCCAAACTTGGCCATATAGTTACTTACACTCCCGTTAAGGCTCTTCTCGGTCCTTACGACCTAGTTCCGGTGGAACGCATCCACGAACTCGTATAACGATTAACTCAACTTGGGCTGGCATCCTCGGGACCCTATCACATAACGGGACCATTTCTATCGACATTCACCCGATTCCATACTATCGGTTGACGAAATGAGTCTATAACGACTCATCGTCACACTTAACTTCTTGTTCTTAGCACGAAATAAATCTCTCTCTTATCTCAAGGTACTTCTTACCCTATCCCTAATTACTAGAGGTTCATCACATAGGTCGAAGTATTTCTACCGTACAATCTTCCCTATTGGTCTTACACTGTCAGGGGGCGATTACTACGTGTGAACTCTACACAACTATAGTCTCAGTTCACTTACCATTCTTGTCGACATTCTTAACTCCCCACCTTAGTAATCAAAGTATTCCTACCTGGGAACTATCACTTATAATCGCTAGCAACACAAGGAAAACATATATCTAGGGCAAAATCTGAATCTATCAAAGCACGTATGATTCAAAAGAGTGAAATATACTGTACCCCGTGCGATGTCGCCTCACGATCTGTCCGATAGTCACGTCATCTATGCGGTTGAAGGACCGCCGAACTATAAACTCCCCACGACCTCTACCACGTGGCCGACATCCAACACCTTGCAGGGGACGCAGTGCGGAGGAAGGGAACCAACTCTGGCCTCAGGTGAGCCACCCTACCGCTCCTTCTAAGGGCATTCCCACTTCTTGTGGCGGACGGCCACAATAGTAACAACCATCGTGTCATAACGGCATTTCCACTGAATGATGTTTACCACATCCGATACATCGAGGAATAGGTGGCCTCGACCGAGAAGGTCCTCTGCTCCTCTGGGAACCTCGACCCCGGGAGCTTGGACCGGCTCCTAAATACCTTGTGGGGTCAAATATCCCACCTGTGAGCTGCGGGGGTATGTACTGGGTAGGCTGGGATGAATACCTCACTCATTCTTTGAGCGGCTCGTCCAAAAACTCAGGGATAACCAACCGGTCCTAGCCTCTTCTGCGATCTCCGCTAGCCTCTTCCTCTGTACACACTGCATGGCGAACAACTCCTCTTTGTGGAAATCAGAGTATGCTAACTTGGTCAATAACATAATCGCTTCCTCATGACCCTAAAGTCTTCTCTAGCGAAGCTGTAGGCTCCAGTCTGGGGTCTCAAAACTCGCGAGAAGAACTTCGCCCGTGGAACAACATCAGGTGTACCACAGGCACGAGCCCTATCAACTCTCGAGTCGACTAGTAGCTCTGCTACTCCTTTGCCCTTATGGGCGTTGTTGCCCTCGCCGGAGGCATAGGCATGTAACACAAAAATACGTCGAGAGGAATTATCTTACTAACACGACTCATGGCACGATCTCGAGTGAGAAGAATAGAAACCAACTCCTAAATGTCCTGTAGCCTCCTGTTTATGGGTGTGGCGCGCAACACCGATAAGCAAGACTACTAGACACGCGGTGTAGACATTCCGAGGTATTGCTCGATACCACTCTGTCACACCCGAACCGGGCGTGTGGTGCCCTACATGGGCACCTTCTACCTTAACAACTAAGTACATTGCGGAAATTAGTAACAGCTCATTTTTTTTTCTTTAAAATAAACGTACGTGCAAGGGCAAAGCCGATAATTTGCCATATATACATAAACAACAGACACACTCGTATGAGTCGATCCACATATGAATACTGACCTCTAAGAGTTATCTCAACTATGACGGACAAGGCCCGCGTGCATGTACAAAGCACATAAAGCTTGAAGGATATATACCAAAAGATAAACTCACGAGCAGAGGAGCTATCCAAAACCACGAGCGAGGATCCTACGCCTGCCGATCACCGACCAGCGTACCTAAACTCTGCGGCGTGAGCGGCCCGAAGGAGGTCGATGCGAAGAATGTACCAAGTATGTGAGCGATGAAATCGTAATAAAATCATAACAGTCTAAACAAAGCAGGAGACATGTACGATAGCCAACCTACAGTACACAATACATAAGCAGTCACATCAAGTCAGGGACGCAGGCCCTCAGAGTCATTACCCAAATATAACCATGGGTCTCACGCCCATAACATCAATCATGCGTGGAATATTTCCTCACTTCGTGATCCATGATATAGTACAACACCAATAGGCATACATGAACACCAAGTCCCACCGGTGGTATAGCATCTTGGGGTTTACCCTCACTTATACTCTTACCCCGGAGAAGGTGGTAAGCGGGTGGTATAGCATCTTGGGGTTTACCCTCACATATACTCTACTGGAGAAGGTGGTAAAGCAGGTGGTATAGCATCTTGGGGTTTACCCTCACATATACTCTGGAGAAGGTGGTAACACAGGTGGTATAGCATCTTGGGGGTTTACCCCTCACTTATACTCTTACCCTATCTCGACCGACCATCAAACAAGACATAAGCACTACCCTGTCTTCTATAAAAATACGGGAATTTAACCCAGTACTACAAGTAGCGAAGCATACGTGGAATCACATCACCGTCAGTGCGTCCGGTAACTTACAAGACGGTAGACCGCTTCAACCGAGAGTCGCGACAACTTAATAAAACATAATACTTGCACTCAAAGGCTATTACCAAAGACATATAGGCAAGTTCTCAATTAACCAATCCAAAGTACTTATCAAGGCACACATAGGATAATTCTCATTTAACAAGCCAAAGTACTTATCAGGGCACAAATAGAATAAATTCTCATTTAACAAGTCAAAGTACTTATCAAGGCATACTTAGACAAATTCTCAATTTATCAAGCCAAAGTACTAATCAAGGCACTCTTAGACAAATTCTCAATTTATCAAGCCAAAGTACAAATCAAGGCACACTTAGACAAATTTTCAATTTATCAAGCCAAAGTACTAATCTTTTCAAGAGACTCTTTTGTAAAATCCCAAGATACTAACACCGTAGTATCAAGGCGTGTCTATTTTTCAAAGTAAGTTACTACACTTTTAGAAAACTCATTTCAAAGCTTGAAATCAAGTAACTCCAAATTTTCACAATCTAGGCAACTTATGCCGATTAATCAAAATAGACAACTTTCTAAACTTTCCATAAAGCCGTTATAACCGACTTCCCATAAAGCCGTTATAACCCTTTTATGGTTTTAGACATATCCATTCCTTTTATAACCAAGAGACTTATACTTATTAAAATCCAAGTATTAAATACTTTCAAATCGATTTTCTTAACTTTTAAAAATACACTTAGTCTCTTAACCTTTAGAAACCAAGTAACTTAGTTTATTACTAAACTTTAGGCAATTGATGCCTTAAAATCAAGTTGCCTTTTCATTAAAATCGAGTCATTTATCTTTCCATAAAGCAAATATAACCAACTTCCCATAAAGTCGTTATATTCACTTTATACCTTCGCCAAATACAATTTCCTATCCTATGGACTTATACGTTTAAAACGGAACAAGTATCACATACTTTAAAACTCTTTAAGTCCCTTAACTTTCAAAACACTTCAAGTCTCTTAATATATAGAAAACAAGTTTCTTCTCTTAAATCATGTCATTTCTCCTCTTTTAAACAATTAAGTAAATCACTCCCTTGACTCCCCTAAAGTCATTTTAATGACCTTTAGGTTTTGGAACTAAGGCACTAGCCAAAAGGTTTAGAAACCACTTCCTTTTCAAGACTCTATGTACTTTAAGTAAAATACCTTTACTTTTAAGAATCCAAACTTCATCAAGAAAATGGATTATACAACTTACAATCTAAACATCAAAGTACAATCAAGGAAGTACATAGAACAAATTCTATTTTAGGCAAACCAAATACAAGCAATGTTATACCCCGTAGTTCTGACCCTACGTATGGAAACGTACGAAAGTATGTAAGACTTAAAATTTCCGAAGGACAGGTTGACGGGTCGTTCCGGACGGTTTTTAGTCAACTTTGAGGCGGGTTATGACCTGATTCATTGAGAGTTCCTAAGTATTTTAAAGTCCTAGGACGTAGTTCGTTGAGTCTTGATTCCAACGCAACCAACCGTTCGTCGATAGGGCGTCGGAGTAGAAAGTTATGAGTTACAAGTTCGTATGATCGGGCGTAAATGCGTTCGAGCAAAGCGGCAGGGCGCGGCGCGCGTATGCGAACGCATGGCGCCTAAAAATCGAGGTCGCGAAGTTGCAGCGCCGCTGAGACAGCGATGGCGCGAAAGTTGAAAACTGCGGAGGTTTGTGCCACGCTGGGCTGGCGCGTCGGCGAGGCGAGGCGGAAAAAACTTAGAAAATCTGATTTTTGTTTTAAAAGAAACCATGGGAGGTGACAAGTGTCCCCATCTGATTTTCTGTTGCATGCAATATATTGACCAAGACTTGGTCATTGTCTATCTTTCATCTTCTCTCTCTCTCAAATTGCCCTTCTCTAAAAACCCTTAGAAAAATCTGAAAGTTAAGAACAAGAAAAGGAAGCTTGTAGCTAGCTTGTTGGCATTGTTGTGGTAGTGTTCTTGGCAAGGAATCTAGCAATATTTGGAATAAGTTTTGGCTAAAACTTTAAGGTAACATTTCTTCCTTTAAACTTAGTTCTAGTGTTGCGTCTTAGAAAGCAAGATCTCGTGGTAGTAAAATAATGCACTTAGAGTCTTTGCATGCAAGTAAATGTGGTTTGGATATGAAGAATGGGTTAAGAAGAACAAATGAGCTTGTTGTAGCCTAAAAACTACCTTAGAATTGTTAAGTGATTTGTTGTAAACTTATGAGGCAGAAATTTTGGGTGTGAAATCCCCTTTGAATTGTTGGATTGATTGAGCCTAAAATGTGGTGTTTTGATGATAATTTAGCCTTGAGAAAGGTGGCAAAGTGAGTAGAAACAAAGGAAATCTGCGATTTTTCTTAGAATTTAGTGACTTTGAACTTGGATTGTTCTACATTAAGATTAGAGGTTAATAAACGTATCATGACTATTATAGGTTGAAATATTACTTGCGGTAGTTTGTACTTGGCAAGTGGATTGACCAAAGAGGTATGTGAAGCTTTCCTATCTCTTGAGCATGAATAGATGAAACTATGTAGTACGGTGAGCGTCTGAGATTTGGTGTTCTTACTTGTTTTGAGTATAAAATGACTTTTCGTTTTAAGAACGTATAAGTCCCTTGGTTAAGGAAAAAGTATGATTTTTACTAAAGTATAGAGTTAATATAACAACTTTATGGGAAGTTGGTCTATTAGCTTCATAAAAGGTTAATGAGAAGGGATTTACTCTAAGTAAGATAATTATATGAAGAGGCAAATTGATTTAAAGGTATCAATTGCCCAAAGGCTTTTATGTATAAAGAAGAGTCACTTTTGAAAGAGTTGAAGTATGTAGTACTTGGGTTAAATTCCCGGTGTTCTTTTATTAAAGATATGGTTAAGTGCCTTAAGTAAACTAAAATGAGAGAGTATGTGAACAAGACTAAAAAGAAGTTATAAGTTTTCTTAACTTATTATTACTATGATATGATGATTTGTGATAGGGTAAGAGTATGTCCGAGGGCAAGCCCCAGATCGTCATACCACCTCCTTGATGTAAGAGTATGCGAGGCGGCCCCAAGATCGTCATACCATCCGCCTTGATGTAAGAGTATATCGAGGGCAGATCCAAGATCGTTATACCATACGCACGGTATAAGAGTATATCGAGGCAAGCCCCAAGATCGTTATACCATCTGCTCGGTGTAAGAGTATATCGAGTCTGACCAAGATCGTTATACCATCTGTTTGAGGTAAGAGTATATCGAGGAAAGTCCCAAGATCGTTATACCACATTAGTGGATTTGCTACCCATGATGCGAGGAATACCTCATGCGAGTCCTTATGGGCTTATGCGGGTGAAATAGTCCCGTGCCGGCGGTCGATCACGAGGAGTACCTCATGCGGGTCCACAGGACCCGTGCGGGTGAAATAGTCCCGAGTAGGATGGTTTCTTTTTGATACTACGGGCGAGGTACTGTTTTGATCATGAGCCTCTATTTTATGCGATTATTATATATGTATATATACTTGTCACTCTCATTGTTAGTAAGGCCTGATAAAAGGTATTTTATTGTCTTCCATGACTCCGGCTTGCTTTTAGACTTATGATATCATATTACGATATTTTCCGACTTTACATACTTGGTACATATTGTGTCTTGACCCCTTCCCAGGCCTGCGTTCATCTGCGGTAAGGGTAAGCGATTGAGGATCCTCGTTCTTAGGATCACTATTCGGTGTCGAAGCTCCATTCCTCGGAAGCTTATTTATTGGTATGGATATTCCCACGATGCTATAGGTATTTTGTACATCGAGGGTATGGCGGGGCCCTGTCCCGCCACGATTATTATCTTTAAGTGCTGTACCTATATATTTTGGGCTATAAGAACGGTTGTATTATAAATACTTTGTTTAAGTATGTTTATGGAAAGCGACCTTATCGGTGGCGATTATGTTTTACCCTTTTATGAAGTTATGTGTTGTGTTATGTTCATTGCTATTCTCGACATATACGGCGAGGTACCCAGAGGGTACTAGTCGCGGCCGAGGTCGGGTCGTGACAAAAGTGGTATCGAAGCGATTAGTCCTCGGAAAGTGTCCTGAGCCGTGTCTAGTAGAGTCTTGATTATCGGTGTGTCGTGCACCACATCTATAATCGGAGGCTGCAGGATATTTAGGATTGGTTTCCATTCTTTCACTCTAGATCGTCTGATAGCCGAGTTATAGGTTGAATCTCCCGATGTTTTCCTTTATGTATCGATTATGCCTCGCAAGGCAACCGCGGCCCGAGAAGGGCAAAGCGGTGAGAGTCTTTGCTAGTGGGGCCTTGAGAGAATCACGAGGCACAGGCCCAATCCTTACGAGAGATGATGTTTAGGCGGCGAAGTTCCACGTCGTCGCCGGCCTCAACGAGTTCGGCGGCGGGCCGGCTCTCGAGATCGATGCACGGAGCCTCGGCTCGCGATCGAGAACAGTACGAGATTATGGGCAGTTCGATTCTTGACCAGCATAGTGGCGAGCGGCGGCCAGAAGCGAGCGGCGGCCAAGCCGATTTACGGATTGGGATTTCTGGTTGTCACCCACCCGAGTTCTATGGTTCGAGATTCGATGAGGATCCGCGGAGTTTGTCAAGCGATTCTGACGGACCATGCAGGTTCTTAGGGCATCGAATCGAGTGCATTACACTAGCTTACCGGTTACGCGATATTGCGTTGAACTGGTTTGAGTCATAGGTATTGTCGAGGTGATGATGCTCTTCCGGTGATTGGGAGGAGTTCACAGGCGTTCTAGACCACTTCTTGCCTCTGAGGTGAGAGAGCCCGCGTGAATAGGTTCTTGACCTTGAGGCGGGGCGGGAGGACTATCGTGAGTCTGACACGGAGTTTGACTCCTTGGCGGATATGCACACACCATTGTAGGCGTGGCGAGCGGGGTTCATAGATACGTGATGGGGCTGGGCCGTCACATGATTCTGCTTGCCAGGAGTGGCACTTCAGCCGAGGATGGATATTGCGGAGATGCGAGCATACGCGAGGATCGAGGCGAGAGAGAGGCGGGATCGGCTAGATTTGGGCGGCCCAAGAGGCGAGACATCGGGTTCTCGAGCGATTTTGGCGGGCGGCCTCGGCGAACTAGGTCCACCTTCCGGCCCGGCTCAGTGCTCCTTCACGATTTTACGCGGGAGGTCGATCAGCGAGGTTATTCGAGAGCAGTCGGGGCTCGGGGCGTCGAGTTTCGAGGCGAGACCGGCGCTAATCGAGACCACCTACCTCTCGGTGCGTTCGATGCGGTAGGTCTCATCCGGCGAGTGCGTATGGGTTCGAGATCATGTTACTCTTGTGGCGGCGAGGCCATCCGAAGCGATTGTCGTCGCTTGGCGGCGGGAGCATGCAGTTCAGCCGAAGTGCATTCTTTGGATCTTCATCCTCGATGGTTAGACGCCCGGGCGGTACTTATGGGCGGCGAGCGCGGCGCAGGTCGTGGTAGGGGTTCGATTCTAGCGGTCCTCGAACCGCATCTATGCTATGTCGGTCAGCGGGACCGGAGGCGTCGCGGATGTCGCCAGTACATTATTGGTTTCTTCTTTGTGATGTATATGCTTTGATAGATCCAGTTCTACCTTGTCCTACATATCTCCTCATATTGCGGTAGAATAGGGATGAGCCCGAGTCCATAAGACCTTTTGAGGTGGCTACGCGATGAGTGATTGATGGTAGTGGCGAGTGTATAAGGCTTGTCCTGTGACTATAGATAGCCGTCAGACTCTAGCCGACTTGATAGAGTTGGATATGACAGACTTTGATGTGATTATGGGTATGGATTGGCTAGCATCTTGCTATGCCAACGTGGACTGTAGGGAGAGATTAGTTCGGTTCCGGTTTCGTGGCCGATTATCAGTGGAAGGGAATCTTGCATCGCGGGTAAGTTTATTTCTTACCTCAAGGCTAGGAAGATGGTGCGGAAAGGGTATATCTACCATATGGTTCGGGTATTCGACACTGAGGTGAGGTACGGACCTTGATCGATTCGTCGTTAGAGAGTTTCGGGCGTATTCGGATGAGCTTAGGGTATCCCTCCGAAAGGAGATTGAGTTTTGCATTGATTTGGCGCCAGATACTCGGCCGATATCTATTCCGGCATACGGATGGCACTCTTAGAAATGAAGGAGTTGAAGGACCAGTGAAAGATTTCTTTGGAGAAAGGCTTTATTAGGACAAGTGTTTCTCCTTGAGCACTGATGTTATTTGTAAAGAAGAAGGATGGGGCATGTGTATGTGTATTGATTACAGCGGTGAACAAGGTAACTATCAAGAATAGATATCCTCCCGGGATTGACGATTTGTTTGACGATTGCGAGTGCAAAGTGTTTTTCCAAGATAGACCTACTGATGCGGTTATCATCAGTACGAGTTAGAGAGGTAGATATCCCAAAGATCGCATTCGGGACCGGTATGGGCACTATGAGTTCGGTGATGTCTTTCGGGTTGACCAACGCCCAGATATTCATGGATTTGATGAATAGGGTGTTCAGCCATTCTTGGATATGTTCGTTATAGTGTTTATTGATGATATCTTGGTGTATTCGCGCAGAGCGGGAGCATCTGAATCATTTGAGGGCGGTATTGGGAGTCCTCCGAGACCGCGATTGTATGCCAAGTTCTCGAAGTGCGAGTTAATTTGGCGTCGATGGCTTTCTTAGGGCATGTTATCGGGGCGATGGTATTCGGGTTGATCTGACAAAGATTGAAGCGATCAAGACTTGGCCTAGACCCACTACTGCAAGCAGTGCGCGACTTTGGGCCTTGCGAGTTATTATCGGAGGTTTGTGGAGAAGTTTGCTTCTATTTCACCTTTGACTAAGTGACTCGGAAAGCGGCTATGTTCGTGGACGGATACTTGTGAGAAAGTTTTGATTGCTAAAGGAGAAGTTGACAACCGCTTGATTCTTACTCTTCCAGAGGGCTTAGATGGATATGTGGTTTTATTGTGGCGTCGGTGTCGGGCTTGGAGTGCGTCTTGATGCGGCCGCGGCAAGGTTATAACTTATGCATCCCGACGGCTTAGGAAACATGAGAAGAACTATCCCACACATGACTTGGAGTGGCAAAGGTGATTCATGCCTTAAAGATGCGGAGACATTATTTATATGGAGTTCATGGGACATTTACACGGACCACAAGAGTCTCGGTATATCTTCACCAGAGGAGTGAACTTGCGGCGAGGCGGTGGTTGGAACTACTTAAGGATTACGATGTTGATATTCTATACCACCGGGGAAGGCCAATGTGGTGGCGGATGCCCTTAGTCGCAGATCGATGGGTAGTGCATCGATGTTCAACAGAGAAGAGGATATGGTCAGAGTTACATCGATTAGCGAGCCTTGGGTTTCGTTTGGTTGATTACGATAGTGAGGAATTCGGGTTCGAGAGGTTGCAGTCTTCTATCATCGAGGAGGTAAGGAGGCGGCGATATGAGGATCCGATTTTGGTGCAGTGCGAGATGCGGCTCTCCGAAGGAGAAGAGTCTATTTGAGGTAGCGCGATGGGGTGCTAAGATTCGAGGGCGGTTGTGTGTTCCGATGTAGCGAGACTTCGTCGGCCAGATTGGGAGGCACACGGTGCTCGTTATTCTATTCATCCGGTCGACTAAGATGTACCATGACCTCGAATCGTGTATTGGTGGGATGGCCTAAAGAGGGGCGTTGCGGAGTTCGTGGCACAGTGCGGAATTGTCGGCGAGTTAAGATTGAGCACGAAGCCGGAGCTGTTGCGAGCCATTGATATTCGACTTGGAAGTGGGAGGTGATAAATATGGATTTTATTACGGGGCTACCTACCACTCGGGGAAGCATGATTCCATTTGGGCGATTGTCGACGGTGTGAAATTAGCCCATTTTCTTCCGATCGAGCAGCGTTTTGGTGAGGACTATGCCCGATTATATATTAGAGAGATTGTGAGGCGCACGAGTCGGTGTCGATTATATCGATAGAGAGCCGGTTCTCGGCTAACCAGAGGTCCTTCGGAAGGATTAGGGACACGGTGAGTCTCGATGCGGCGTTTCACCCTCGGACGGACGGGCGAGCGCACTATCCGGACACTCGAGGATATCTGCGGGCTTGTGTTATTGATTTGAGGTACTGGAGGATCATTTACCTCGTGGAGTTTGCTTATAACAATAGCTACCATTCCGGTATTCGAGATGGCGCCTTATGAGGCCTTATACGGGAGAAGTGCAGTCACCGATAGGCTGGTTCGAGGTGGGAGAAGTTGATTAGTCGGGCGGACTTAGTCGGTGACGATGGATAAGGTGAAGCTTATCCGGGAAGCGGTTGTTGGCGGCTCGAGTCGGCAAAAGTCGTATCGAGATCATCGGCGTCGACACTTGGAATTTGAGATAGATGATTGGGTTTTCCTAAAGGTACGCCCGTGAAGGCGTGATGAGATTTGGAAAGAAAGGAAGCTTAGCCCAGTACATTGGGCGTATCAGTTGTCCGTAGGGTAGGCAAGGTTGCCTATGAGTTAGATCTTCCGTCCGATTTGGGCGGTGCATCGATTTTCATGTGTCCATGTTGCGGAAATGTATTGGAGATCCATCTAGAGTGCACGGTTCGGGATGTCCAAGTAACAGGAGTTATCGTATGAGAGAGTCCCATGGCGATACTCGATCGTCGAGTTAGGCGACCGGACGAAAGACGTGGCTTAGTCAAGGTCCTATGGCGGAGCAACAGGAGGAAATGACGTGGGAAGCGAGAGGATGACATGATGAAGAAGTATCCTCACTTATTCCCTATACCTCCGGTAATCTACTTTCACCTTGTTAGTTTTGATTTAGCATTTACGCGTATGTTGTGGCTCGTGGAGCTTCTTTATTACGAATGAATAGTTAAGAGGGTCTATGTCGATGTTGTGATTTGAGTAAGCCTAGAAGGAACATTCGGGACGAATGTTTCTAAGGGGAGAATGTTATACCCGTAGTTCTGACCTACGTATGGAAGCGTGCAGTATGTAAGACTTAAAATTTCCGAAGGGCGGGTTGTTCGTTAGGACGGTTTTAGTCAACTTTGAGGCGGGTTATGACCCGATTCATTGAGAGTTCCTAAGTATTTTAAAGGCCTAGGGCGTAGTTCGTTGAGTCTTGATTCCAACGCAACCAACCGTTAAATCGATAGGGCGTCGGAGTAGAAAGTTATGAGAGTTACAAGTTCAGCGTGATCGGGCGAAATGCGTTCGAGCAAAGCGGCAGGGCGCGGCGCGTATGCGAGGCGGCGCCTAAATCGAGGTCGCGAAGTTGCAGCGCCGCGCTGGACAGCGAGACGCGGCGCGAAAGTTCGAGAACTGCGGAGGTTTCAGCCATGGCTGTGGGCGGCGCGGCGAAGGCGGAATTTGGGAAAAACTTAGAAAATCTGATTTTTGTTTTAAAAGAAACCATGGAAGGGTGACAAGTGTCCCCCCCCATCTGATTTTCTGTTGCATGCAATATATTGACCAAGACTTGGTCATTGTCTATCTTTCATCTTCTCTCTCTCTCTCAAATTGCTCCCCCTTCTCTCTAAAAACCCTTAGAAAAATCTGAAAGTTAAGAACAAGAAAAGGAAGCTTGTAGCTAGCTTGTTGGCATTGTTGTGGTAGTGGTCTTGGCCAGGAAGCTAGCAATATTTGGAATAAGTTTTGGCTAAAACTTTAAGGTAACATTTCTTCCTTTAAACTTAGTTCTAGTGTTGCATGCTTAGAAAGCAAGATCTCGTGGTAGTAAAATAATGCACTTAGAGTCTTTGCATGCAAGTAAATGTGGTTTGGATATGAAGAATGAGTTAAGAAGAACGATTGAGCTTGTTGTAGCCTAAAAACTACCTTAGAATTGTTAAGTGATTTGTTGTAAACTTATGAGGCAGAAATTTTGGGTGTGAAATCCCCTTTGAATTGTTGGATTGATTGAGCCTAAAATGTGGTGTTTTGATGATAATTTCGGCCTTGAGAAAGGTGGCAAAGTGAGTAGAAACAAAGGAAATGCTGCCCGATTTTTCTTAGAATTTAGTGACTTTGAACTTGGATTGTTCTACATTAAGATTAGAGGTTAATAAACGTATCATGACTATTATAGGTTGAAATATTACTTGCGGTAGTTTGGACTTGGCAAGTGGATTGACCAAAGAGGTATGTGAAGCTTTCCTATCTCTTGAGCATGAATAGATGAAACTATGTAGATGCGGTGACGTCAAGATTTGGTGTTCTTACTTGTTTTGAGTATAAAATGACTTTTCGTTTTAAGAACGTATAAGTCCCTTGGTTAAGGAAAAAGTATGATTTTTACTAAAGTATAGAGTTAATATAACAACTTTATGGGAAGTTGGTCTATTAGCTTCATAAAAGGTTAATGAGAAGGGATTTACTCTAAGTAAGATAATTATATGAAGAGGCAAATTGATTTAAAGGCATCAATTGCCCAAAGGCTTTTATGTATAAAGAAGAGTCACTTTTGAAAGAGTTGAAGTATGTAGTACTTGGGTTAAATTCCCGGTGTTCTTTTATTAAAGATATGGTTAAGTGCCTTAAGTAAACTAAAATGAGAGAGTATGTGAACAAGACTAAAAAGAAGTTATAAGTTTTCTTAACTTATTATTACTATGATATGATGTGATTTGTGATAGGGTAAGAGTATGTAGAGGGCAAGCCCCAAGATCGCCATACCACCTCCTTGATGTAAGAGTATATGCGAGGCGGCCCAAGATCGTCATACCATCCGCTTGATGTAGAGTATATCGAGGCGAGATCCAAGATCGTTATACCATCCGCACGGTATAAGAGTATATCGAGGCAAGCCCCAGATCGTTATACCATCTGCTCGGTGTAAGTATATCGAGTCTGACCCAAGATCGTTATACCATCTGTTTGGGGTAAGAGTATATCGAGGAAAGTCCCCAAGATCGTTATACCACCTGTTAGTGGATTTGCTACCCGTGATGCGAGGAATACCTCATGCGAGTCCTATGGGCTTATGCGAGTGAAATAGTCCCGTCGCGAGTGCGGCCGATCGCGAGTACCTCATGCGGGTCCACGGGACCCGTGCGGGTGAAATAGTCGTGAGTAGGATGGTTTCTTTTTGATACTACGGGCGAGGTACCTGTTTTGATCATGAGCCTCTATTTTATGCATTATTATATATGTATATATACTTGTCACTCTCATTGTTAGTAAGGCACGATAAAAGGTATTTTATTGTCTTCCATGACTCGACTTGCTTTTAGACTTATGATATCATATTACGATATTTTCCCGACTTTACATACTTGGTACATATTGTGTCTTGACCCCCTTCCAAGCTGCGTTCATGCATGAGTAAGGGTGATTGAGGATCCTCGTTCTTAGGATCACTATTAGGTGTCGAAGCTCCATTCCTCGGAAGCTTATTTATTGGTATGGATATTCCACGATGCTATAGGTATTTTGTACATCCGAGGTATGGCGGGGCCTGTCCATACGATTATTATCTTTAAGTGCAGCCACCTATATTTTGGGCTATAAGAACCAGTTGTATTATAAATACTTTGTTTAAGTATGTTTATGGAAGGCAGCCTTATCGGCTGGCCAGTTATGTTTTACCCTTTTTATGAAGTTATGTGTTGTGTTATGTTCCGCTGCTATTCTCTGACATATACCTGACAGGGTACCCCAGTAGGGTACTAGTCGCGGCCCCGGGGTCGGGTCGTGACAAGCAAGGAATGGATCATTCAAGGAGTAGGACGTACTTTCTTTATCTTAAGGAATCATGCTAGAAGAGGAGATAGTTCACATACCTTTTCGGCTAATTCCACAAGCTAAGCCGAATACGCCGTATGTGGAAGTGTCAACCTATAATGGTCACAACAAGACTATCAACTTCTAGTCTCTACGTAGAATAATACTAAGTATTTGGTCTCTAATTCTACGGCAAATCGGGCAGCACTTCCTTTGTTTCTACTCACTTTGCCACCTTTTTCAAGGTCGAATACAATAACCAACACGCCACATTTAAGGCTCCAAACAACAATCAAACAAAGGGGATTACACGCCTTACACCACGTGTAAAATTCGCCACAATTATATACAAAGTAGTTCAAACTTCACTAGCCATTCTCGTAACATACTAACAATTCAAAGTCTTTTCCAATCCTTTTCCAATTCCAAGTTCTAAGGTCTAACATGTTATATAGTTATAAACAACTTCAATAACTACAATTTCCTTCTTTATACAACATGCGGCTTAAAGCGAATAATCAACTTGAATTGTAGTCTTAAGGCTAACATGCTAGTTTTGGATTAGGGTTCCAATAGCCAATATACTTGTCCAACTACATAATATATACTTCATGATTGCTACTATCTATAGCTCTGACAAGTAGTAACTCTTAACTACTAAAGCGACAAGATTATACCTTTATAAGCCCTTATAATTTCCAAGATTCAAAGTCGCGCCTTAGCAAATTCTTAGCTCCTTTCCTTAGGTTCCAATCCGCTCAAGCACTCCTTAGAAGCCTTTAGAAGTTCACAACTAACTTCTCTTCCATTTCCAATCAAAAACTAGAAAAGCCACTAGGTTTTCACCTTGCGACTAATCTGAAAACTCTCTCTTTCAGGGATTTTCTATTGAGATACACTTACAATACACTCATGAACCTTGGTTTAAAGTCTTGTGGCTAATGGAAATCAAATGCAAAATTTTGTGTGGGAATAGTGCTCAAAGCCGATAGCTCATCTACAAGCACAAGAGTTTCTCTAAAATTTTCTAAGTGTTAAATGCCAAGTCTTGCACTAGCTATGCTTATATAATACATTGGAGGGCTTAGGTTACAACAAATGTGTGGCTTGGATGTGTTTCACTTGGATCAAGCTTATGTGGACTAGTTGACTTGTCAACAATGTCATGCTTGAAGACTTATCTTCCAAGATGGTCAATGACCATTTTACCCTTGCATAAATTTCGACCAAGCCATGTGGGGGTGCCACGTGTCGCCCTCTCATTCGTTCATAAAATTTCCGTAACCCTCGTGGGCCCCACAATTCTGTAAAATTCCTCGGGTGGGCCCCACGTGACCAAATCTGTAACAAAAAAAATTCCAAAATAATAATAAGTCTCATACTCTTCAAATAATGTATTTTGAGAATCCAATTCTCAACAACGAACGTTTTTCCTTTCCGACGTTCGGAACATTTTCCGTCGGAAAAACAATTCTTCCTGCCGTACCAATTTCCAAGTCTTGTTTCCTTTCGTACATTCTCTTCTACATGTCCTGGACTTACGGGGTGTAACAAAAACTTTGGCATCACCTTACCCGTTTGGGCATTGGCATTGTCAAGCCTTGGATGATTATTGGAGATTTTAACACCTACTGCTACCCACATGATAAGGTGGGTGGTCCCCCTCTCACGCCTTATGCACTTAGGGATCTTGGAGAATTCAGAATTGCTCATGGACTAGATGACACTCCTTCTTCCAGTTCCTTCTACACTTGGACGAATGGTTCGATATGGTC
This sequence comes from Przewalskia tangutica, assembly GCA_029844215.1. Classification (NCBI taxonomy): domain Eukaryota; kingdom Viridiplantae; phylum Streptophyta; class Magnoliopsida; order Solanales; family Solanaceae; genus Przewalskia; species Przewalskia tangutica. Next base: position 38,337,870 of record CM056740.1, on the reverse strand, counting down.
CAAGCTTGATAGAGTAATGATGAATCAGCATTGGAGTGATTTGAATCTAGAATGTACGGCCAACTACTTGCCTATGGAACCAGTCTCGGATCATTGCCCCGTGGTAGCTTCGGTAATTGCATCCTCTAGTATTGGGAAACGACCTTTCAAGTTCATGAACATGTGGCTCTCACATCCCGCATTTGAGAACATACTGACTTCATGCTGGAGGCAGCGCATATTGGGATCTGCCCAATTCATATTAGCCACAAAATTGAAGTCTTTGAAAAAGACATTGCGAGAATTGAACACGAGTGAATTTGGAAGCAAAGAACAAAGAGCAAATGCGGCAAACATGGAGTTCAAGGAGGCTATTAATGCGCATATGGAGGATCCCTTTGATGATGAATTAAAAGCCAATGTCAAGACCTTAAGAGCTAGAGCAAACCTCTTGCTTGAAGCCGAGAGACACTTCATAAGACAAAAATCGAGGCAAAAACACTTGATTGTGAGTGATAGATGCTCCAAATATTTTCACAGCTTTATCAAGAGGAGTAATGTCAGGAACTCAATCAACTACCTTGTTAAGGCCAACGGAACTACCACAACATCTCCCGGGGAAGTAAGAGAGATACTTGTAGAGTTTTATAAAGATCTTTTAGGCTCATCTCGATCCTCAACCAACATTGATCCCGCGGTACTGGATTGTGTCCTGAAGCTAGGAGAGGAAGATGGCCTACACCTTTTGCATACTATCTTCCCAAAGGAGATTTGGGAGGCTCTATCCGATATATGCAATGATAAGGCACACAGCGGATGGTTTTTCCCGCGCTTCAAGAAAAGATGGAGGGATGTGGGGCATGATGTAGTAAGAAGTGTACAAGAATTCTTCTCATCCGGAGTTCTTTTGAAGCAAGTGAATCATACCATACTTACCCTCCTGCCCAATACTGATCGGGACCCCAAGGTAGGTGACTTTAGGCCTATCGGATTGACCAATGTGGTCTACAAGATCATAACTAAGATTTTAGCTAACCGAATGGCAAAGGTTCTTCCTATTTTTGTTGATAAATCTCAAGGAGCTTTTGTGAAAGAAAGGAACATGGTGGACAATGTCTTTATTGCCCAAGAACTTGTGAGAGGTTTTAAAAGAGCTAGAGTCTCACCAAGGTGTATGCTTATGGTGGATCTACGGAAAGCATTTGATACGGTCTCTTGGAACTTCCTTGAGTCAATACTAAGAGGACTCAAATTTCCGGACAGATTTGTTAGATGGATCATGGAATGTGTTAGCTCAACCTCTTTCTCTCTTTCAATCAATGGTGAGTTACATGGTTATTTCGCGGGTAAACACGGCTTAAGACAAGGTGATCCTATGTCTCCTATGCTCTTTATCTTGTGCATTGAATACCTTTCAAGGTCGCTAAAGCTAAAGACTTCGGAAAAAGCTTTTTCCTATCACCCTAAGTGCAAGAGGTTGGGCATCACTCGCCTTGCCTTTGCAGATGACCTCATGTTGTTTGCCAAAGGGGATGTATCTTCGGTTGGTGTTCTTATGGAGTGTCTTGAAGAATTGGAGGCTGCTTCCGGGCTAACGCTTAACCCGTCTAAATCCTCCATCTACTTAGCAGGAGTGCAAGGTTCAATTCGTGACTTGATCTTGACTAGAGTGGGTTTCGGCATAGGAGTCTTTCCCGTGCGGTACTTAGGAATCCCTTTGTCTCCAATTTCTGTCTCGGTGGATCAGTTTGCCCCATTCACTAGTGCAATCTCGGAATACATTCAGAAATGGGGGCATCACTCACTCTCTTATGCGGGAAAACTGGAACTAATCAGATCAGTTATTCAGGGTGTTGAGAGCTTTTGGTTTCGGGCACTTCCTATTCCCTCTTCAGTTTTCAACAAGGTACGGTCAGCTTGCATTCAGTTCTTATGGGGTGGTAAGCCACCAAGAGTCGCTTGGGATGACATTTGTGTGCCTCAATCCGAAGGAGGCTTGGGTCTTATGAACATCAAAGAATGGAATCATGCCTTACTCTCCTGGACCATCTGGCAAACTCACACTAAGGCGGATACCTTATGGGTCAAATGGATTAATAGCTACTACTTGAGAGGCCAATCCTTTTGGGATTATGATGTACGTGTTAGGGACTCCTCCTTATTCAAGAAAATTTGTGGCATCCGCGACACATTCATTAGCATCTTTAGTAGTCAAGGAAACGCAATTGCCGTCTTGGAAAAGTGTTGCACCAATGGAAGATTTGATTCTAGTCTTGTGTATGAGGTCTTGCGCACCCCGCGGGAGAAAAATCTTTGGATGTCTCAAATTTGGAAAGGCTTTATACCTCCTAAATTCTCATTCACAGTCTGGCTCACTTGTAGGGAGCGTCTAGCTACCAAAGACACTCTCTCCTACCTAAACTTGGAAGATAGGACTTGCGGGTTCTGCAAGCGGGCCAATGAGACAAGGGCTCACCTCTTCTTTTCTTGCCCCTACACCCACAGGATTTGGAAGCACACAAAAGAATGGTTGGGTATTAGAAGAGAAATGACAACTATTGAAAGCGCACTCAAGTGGATCAAGAAAGAGCATCGCGGGACAGGCATCCGATCCAAAGCCATCTCACTCGCTTTTTGCACTATGGTATATGAGATTTGGAGAACAAAAAATGAATTGCTATTCGAGGGCAGCAGTTTAACGACGGATGAGGTTGTTGCAAAAGTCAAAACAACAACTTATAGAGTTCTTTATGACTTAATCCCCTATTGTAACGTCACCTATGAGTGAACGTCCCACCCCTCCCCCCCCCCCCCCCCCTTTTCATTTCTTGTTTTATGCTTACGTTGAGGATTGAGAACCCTCAATAACTGATTGTAGCTCCCAGTTTTTCTTTTTTAGTAATAATATTTGCATTTACCCAAAAAAAAACGTAGTAAAATATGATTTTATTGTTGTTTGCTTCTTCTTAAATTTAAATCTAGATGTATTTCATCTCTAACTTTCCTTAATGCATCCAAAAGCTCTGGTATTGCGTTCTCATACTACAACAAAAAATTGCGAAGAGTTGTTGCCGATATGAGTGTTTCCTTCCGCGTAATTGGTTGCAAAGGCATTGTATGATATTCAGTTTCATCCTCAATAGAATTTTCAACAACACTAGCTACAATTGCTTCTAAACTTTGGACCTCTGAACATGTATCATTTTCACCCGGATAATTCAATAGGTGATTGACATCCATTTTGTTGCGGTACCCAAGGTCATTAATCATCGTACCAAGTTCATGAATGTCTTCTGCAGTAGTTCCTTCATTTAAATTCTTTCAGGCTACTTCATCATGCGAACGAATTTTACAGTGCCGAAAATAATTTGCTATTGTCTCTTGCTGAACATCTATCGTCCAAGTTGAGACTTCAAGATTGATGACATCTAAAACATTTATTTTTTCTGGATCAGATACCCTATGGTAAAATCTCCTGCAGTAGTGCATCTTGAAAGTTCTTATTACCCCTGCATCACATGATTGTATTTTTTATGTCATATTGGGTGGCAAAAAATACAACTCAACATTATATAGCCCTTCAATATTTTTTGGATGGGCTGGTATGTTAGCGATATTTCGACTGCTCACGCAAGCGTACGCATCGTTCACAAGTAATATAGTCTGGTAAGACCGAATATCGTCCTCAGATACTGATTATCAAGTACCGATTATCTAAGCTATGGTATCTATTTGGTGAATTATTTTTATCTAATAACTAAGGCTAAGTAATTGCAGAAAATAAACTAATTATGATAATACTTTGGTTTAAATCAGTTATGAAGGAATTAGGGCTTCCAAAATCCTCGACTATCCACTTTATTCAATCCTTAATGCAACTAAAATGATTCTTCTTCTTCGTTAAGATAGCGGTTAACTAGACTGTCTTTTATTTCGGTTAGGACATATAATCACTCAACCCCAGTGCAGAACCCTTCTATATTTCTATGATAGGATTTACCTCATATGAGGATTAAGAACAATAACCTATAATGCTACACAAGTATCGGGGTATTTTCGTCTGCGATTTTAACCTATGTCTAGTCAATTGCAACATATCTAAATCTCTCCTCTCGGTTTTTGATTCGAAATCATATAGGTTATGATAACTAGTGATCAATTAATTATAAAACATTCATACCAAATATTGACTAAATCTTAATCAAGCGAAGAAGAAATCAAACTACTGCATTAATTCATGAATAACAGTTTCAAGCGATTCATAAGGAAAGCCCTAATAGAGTGTTTAGCTCCTAGCCATAGTCACGCTAAGAACTAATACAAACCAACATAAACTGAAATTAATAAAAGGAAAGAACGAAACTTGAACCAAAGTTGTCTCCAATCTTGTGTTGTTGCCTCTTTTTTTGCCTCCCCAAAGTAGAATGTGGAATTATGTACAAGATGCCTCAAAGTCGAATTAATAATATGACCTAGGGTATAGGGTTTTATACTTATAAAATATATTGTTTTGGACCCTTATACCCCTGTCCAATTTCGGCTCGGATCTGCAAAATTCCGCGTCGGCACCGCGGTCCTGCAGAATGGCACCATGGTGCCGGAAGTCCTATAGCCAACCTGAACTCGCGAATCTTTTGGCACCGCGGTGCTGCATAATGACACCGCGGTGCCGAAAGTACTGCAGCAAATATTTTCCGAAACCTTGTCATTTTCTCGTCCGGACTTTGTCTGATTTCATCTATACTTTTCGGGACTTCTTAGGCTTCATTTCTTGGCCCTTTTAGTGTGCAATTCCATCTAAAATAAGCTCATTTCATCTTCTTTTTTACGTTTCTCCATTTATGACCGTTGTGACTCAAAAGAAAGAAAAACAACCACAATACTATACTAAAAACAAATGAAATAAGTAAAAATACTAACAAAAAATAACTCAAAAAGTGTATACAAAATACACCTAATAAATACCCCCAAACTTAAACTTTACTCGCCCTCGAGTAAAGCACAAGACAAAAACAAAAATAAAACAAACGAAGACTCTATGAAATGGATCAAGTAGCTATAGCAATGCTTCTTCAAAATCATGGATGAAAGATGAGATAATATGTTAGAACATATATAGCATGAATAATCAGCAATCTAGAATTTCAAGTTAGATATTTCGCAAATTCACTTAGATCATAATCAATGGAACATAAACACATAACCTATGCATGTCAATTTCATTCTATCTTTCCCAAAATGTTAGACCTGTTTACTTGCTATTCTCCACTAATCATAGACATACACATTAAAGATCATCAGGACTTTCAAGGGTTGTAATGTAGGTGTGGACACCCAATTTTGACCCTCTCGCCCAGACATTAACTATAAAATTACACTAATTTTCAACAATAATTTTTAATAATTTTATAATAATAAAATGCGACAATAAAACATTAATACGTGCATAAACAAGCAATTTAATAATGGCACCGCGTCTTACGCAGAATATTAAGCACTTAGAGTCTCGCGCCCACATTTATTAATTTTAAGCTCTGTCATGATTCAATTAATAATAAATACGTCAAATTAGCAATGACGTCGTGTCAAATAGTATAGCCACATTTATTAATACGCAAAGCAATTTCATAATTATTTAAAGCATAAATTAAATAATGATAAATAAATAAATAAGATTTTAAATAACAGCACCGCATTTTTTACGTAAAAGTATTAAGCAATCCTTAAATGTCATATCTGCATGTAGCATTTAAATAATTCAATTTTAATTTAACCTCGCAAAATACGCATAATAAATAAGATTTTAACAGCGTCGCATTATAAATATTAAGCACTAGTTAATAACACACCCACATTTATTAATTTAATTAATTAAGTAATACACTACCCACATTAATACACCTAAAATTAAAACTAACTACCCTAAATTCACCCAAGCCCAAAACGCAGCCCACCAGACCACACCCGCAGGCCCAACACCCGCAGCCCACACCCCTTTACTTCATCCCCTCAGCAGTCCTTAAGACCACAAACCAGCAGCCCTAAAAAGAAAGGAAACAAAAGATATCCCTAACCTAAGGGAATCCGCCGCACCTATCACTGCCAGCACCCCAACCCGAGATTCTCGCCGGAGAATCTGGGGGTTCCCCTTTACTCCTGCTCATCGTCGCCAACCTACCATAACCATTAACATCATATCAAAATCGCATCCCAATGAACACAGAACAGTAACAAATCGACCCCGAAATGGTAGCAAATCAGTACCAAATCGTGGTAAATCATTCACGAATCAATACCAAATCACCTCAAAATCACCCCTAAAACTGTAACTAAATTAGCCTCAAAAGCTTTCCCAAAACTTACCAAACATGGAACTCAAATCATGGCTATAAATACTAGTCGATTTTCGCATGCAAGGGGGGAGAGGAAGCAATAATCGAAATCCTCAAACCCTTTTTCTTTGAATATCAATCGAGATCCCTGGGATGAACTCAAAAAAAAACCTTCAAACAGCAGCAAGAACCAAAAAAGGGGCATCGAAAATAGTGGGAGCTCTCCATCGAAAATCAATCGATCCAGAACAGCAGTCCAGCCGCACTAACAGAAATTCTCAAGCCCTGTTTCTTCCTCACAATATCAGTCAAGAACCAGCAACCATCCTTGAAGCAAAAGCTTCGTCCATTTTTATTCGCATCGCAAAACCAAAACCCGAGCGAGTCGACGACTTGATACGCTGTCTCGGTTCGCTGCCCGGAGAAAGTAAATTTATCACCCTTTCACTCTTAGACTTCGTTTGATATCAATGAGTAAAATATGTTTTCTTGCGCGACTGCTTAAGCTTGCGTTAACTTGATGTCGATGACTGATTGTGTTTGCTGAATTATTGTTAAGCCTGTTTGTCGCAACTGCGGTTATAATATGCGTCACTAGAATTTGTTGTATGACTAAAGAAAGTAATTATTGTTTGAGTTTGTTGGGTCGACTGAGTTGTGTCATTGATTCTCGCTGAATTTACGATCATTGTACGTATTATAATAGTCGTTTGTAAGTGTTCGGCCTGTTAAAATATTAGTACATGTATAGGGAATAATTCAATGTCGAAACCATCTAAATAAGAAGGAATATGCCTCTGCTTCTAGTTACACATATGCTGAATTTGCTCGCTCAAGATTCTCATGTTCCAGATTTTATGTCTAACATTTTACATTCTGTATGTTGGGTTCAGAATCAGATTCGAAGAATAAGCTAAATTCCATTTAAAATCAGCTAGGAACACTTGTGGTTTAGAAATGATTCATAGCAGTCGCAAATGTGGGTGTTAAGAAGATATAACTTGTTCAGGCCAGGATCCTGTCACAAACTAGTCAAAAATTGAGTCTAACTAACAAAAATGGATCTAAAATTTGTCTTAGCTTGTTCAAATATCTAGGTTGCTTCTAAGAGCCTCATGAGTGTAACATGCCCTGTTATGAATTGGTAAGGGATCTGGGTTCAGGTGCCGACGATAACACATCCCAAAGGATAATGTAATATGAATTGATCTCTAGTAGCGCATGCCCTAAGGTATACTTCAAAAATGGTTATTCATCGGCATAGCTACAGTATCCTGGCTACTGGAACTTTTCCTGCATATCTGCACACACTAGGACAACACATGTTAGGGATAAGTAGCTTTATGCTTGCATATCTATCATTTAACGAGCCAAAGTATTGGTAGATCAATATGCAGAATTTTCTCTATTAGTCCTTATATGCGTTGTGACATCTTTCTTTTAATAGGGAATATATGTAAGTACCTATGTTGCCTATCATAAGGAAATACTTTTTACGTCTCCTGTGTCTTAGTTTATAAAAGAAGCATGCTCGTCTGGTACTCATTTAGATCTGAATGTTCAAACACCGAGTCTTCATCTAGTTGTGTTGCCTCTTTTATGCTCCTTCCCAAATAGAGACGTGCAGTTCGTCCCCGGAACTCTTTCTAGTGTTGTTTCTCTATTGAAATTTGCATATCCCTCATTGTTATTGCACCACGAAAGGTGTCGGGCCTATCCCATTTACAATTATTTCTTACTGTTCACCTTTCGGCTACAATAATTGGGGCTTGCCCATTAGTATTGTCGTTTCTTTGCATCTGCCTCCATGACAGTTTATTATTGCTAAGCCCATTCATTTGCATTTCGTCATGAAGCTGTTGTTGGGCCGAATATCTGAATATACATATTGTTTTGGGCCCATTTCTCGTTCAAATTGTGGAAAGAGATGATATAAACATGTTAAATTTTATAGCAATGAGCTCATTAGGTAATAATGCAGTAGTATGTTCTTTTTATTTCGTTTCTCAGGTTGTTGTGTGTGTATGGGCCTGCTCGGCTTTTGAACAGCAAACTGTAATAGTTTCAATAGGTTTAAATTTTACTTGTTCGCTATTTGATAAGTTTTATGGGATGTTTGCTAATCCTCTTCTTCTCTTGTTTTACATGAAAATGCATTGGAGCAATCTCATTACGAGACTCTTCACAAGCCACACCGCATGAGTGCCCGCATCTGTGTCCACCGCATTCCGCCTCAGAATTCCCAAAAAAACAAAGGGACGAGACGACATTGTCATCCCCCTAAAAGCATCCTTTTGGCCTCTTAATCTTATATGTCTTATATATATTTGTTTTTTTATTTGTTGAAATTTAATTAGCTAACTTTGTAATTAATAAGAGACGTAGAACAATTAACCTTGAATAAGTAAATTGGGTGGGTAGTTTTTTGTCACTCATCTTAGGCTTAGCATGCACGCTTAATCCTTTGCTTAATAATTTTATTTGCATATCTAATCGTGGAACTAACGCATTATTCTTATCAAGTTGATAACAAAAGAAATCGATTTTCTCCTAAGCTCTTTTATTAACATCATATGAATAATTTATTTCGAATATCCTTGCTATTATAAATTGCATCTTTCCGCACCAAGCCATATATATTGATTTTACAAGAGAAATGCATATCTTTGAATCAACTTTGCATATATCTATAAAATGGACGTTTTTCTTTAAATTTATACATTTATATGTATACTTTTAAACTTCGCATGTATATCTCTATTAAAAAAATGCATCCTTTCATGAAGCACTTTCATCATCTTTATATTTTAAAATCTTAGCATAAGAATTAACCCTAGGTTTGAACGGACAACCGCAAGTTAGCGGATCCTTTAGGGTGTCTGACCCCTTCCCTTTAGGATAATAAAGAACCCTTACCCAGAATTTCATTAAGTTTATCAGACCATTTAAATGGAGTTAGTGTTGACTTTAACTTAGTTGACATTTAGGTGTCCTAATTCACCCAAATTAATTAGGTGGCGACTCCGCGAGCCCTTTTAGCATTTTTAATACTCTAGCACCTTTTAAGCACCCCTTTTTTAACACTTTAGCACTTTATTATTTATCTTTTAACCTCTTATTAAGCAGGAGTTTATTTTAAAAATGTCGCGGCCGAAAAAGGGCGTGACAGAAATGGCGACTCTGCTGGGGATTTAAGGTTCTTAACCACAACAGACCTAGGGTTATTATTTGGCAATTATTTTTGCATTTAAATTTTGTGTGTTATATTTTGTTTATTTTAATTGCTATTTGATTTACTGCTTTCCTTAAACTAGCATTCCGCTCATATTTCTTTCATTCTGGAAAATTCACACAATCACACACTACATGCGAGGTGCGCTTAGTGCATCAGCAAAATTCTTTCTTCAAAACCCAAATTTAGGAGAGTTGGTAATATACGTGGAGTGTCCGGTCTAACCGGTGGCCGCGTAGCCTTCTCACTCGAGTTGTCCGCTCGGGAACCTTGCGTCTAGTAAAGCCAAATCTTAGAAACTCAGGATAGAGCTATACCACCCTTTATTTTAAGGCATGCATGCATTTACCTTAGGTGGGTCGGTCCTTGGTATCGACACCACAATTAGGAAGACACCAAACTTGTCGACGGGTTTCTCAACCCAACGACCAACCAGCATATTGTGTGTAACATGGCAATGATAGACAAATCCAAACCTAATCATGACGTGCCGAAATTGGAAAAAATGCACCGTCATTTGGTCGTCATTTCCAACGAAAGCATTACAGTTGGACGACTTGGACAAATCTATCATAACCTCGCATATGTGACGTTTAGGCCTCCCTCTGGCATAAAAGAGGACCCAAACATGTTAGAGTACACGCTTGATTTGCAATTTGCTTATTATTACATATTGCATGCAACTCTTTGCATATTATACTAACTTGGTTTGCTTCATTTGTTAGAAGGTTATTTTGCTTGGCTTATCCCCAAAAGGTTGATTCACATTGACTGGTAGAAGCACAATCATCCAATAAATGATTAATCCAGAAGCACCAGAACGAAACAACTTAGGACTCGTCCCCGTTCCTGTAGAGGACGCAGAGGCGTTAGAAAGGAGAAACACCAATGATCAACACCTCGCCAAACTATTGCAGCAAATGGAAATCATGCAAGCCAAAATAGAAAGGCTCCGAAATATCACAAACCTGTCTATTAGCTTGAATGCACCACTCCCAGAGCAAAGGATAAATGCAATCGTGTCACAAGCCCTTGATCCTCCACTTCCCCAAAGCTCCCCGCAGAGGCCGCAACATACCAGCTCACACCAAAATGTCACTCGCCCGGTCAATTTGCAAGCCGACCTCCAAAAAGATCCGTTTACTACATACATACCTCAACCTCCACCTACTTATATCTCCCCACTCAGCCCAAATTGCCAAGTCACCCAATACGAGCAGAGGACATGCATCACTAGTCCTAACAAACAATATGGGGCATTAGCACATCTGACCGAAAGCCAACCATTTATTATGCATGCATCCTCTCAAGAGACAGATCAATACAAGGAAGTGGAGCAACAGACTCGAGCTAGGGCTGATGAAAATGTGGCAAAAGAAATCCGTAGCTTGAAAGAGGCATTCAAAAGCATTCAAATGAACAAAGGGGAGGAAGGTTTAGAATATGAAAACTTATGTATGCACCCCGACGTTGAATTACCTGTGGGGTACAAGGTGCCAAAATTTGACATGTTCGATGGAAATGGGAATCCTCGAGCTCATCTAAGGTCATATTGCGATAAATTGATTGGAATTGGAAAAAATCAAGCAACCATCATGAAACTATTCATCAGGAGTCTAACCGGCTAGGCGCTGGACTGGTACACATGCCAAGACCCTCGAAAATGGGACGGTTGGAATGCCATGGCACGAGATTTCATGGATAGATTCAGATTCAACAATGACACTGTCCCGGATAGATTTTATCTTATGAAACTTGAAAAAAAATCCACAGAAACTTTCAGGGAATACGCCCTGAGGTGGCGGTCAGAAGCAGCAAAGGTCCAACCTCCAATAGTAGAGAGCGAAATGACCACCTTGTTCGTGCAGTCGTTAAAAGACGCGACATATTATGAAAGGATGATCAGTGTAATTGGGCGAAGTTTTGCAGAAGTCGTAAGAATGGGCGACTTCGTGGAAGAGGGCATTAAGACAGGCAGGATTACAAACCTGACAGTCCTACAAGCAACTAGCAGAGCAGTGCAGTCAAATTCCATCGGAGGTACCTCACAGAGGAGAAGAGATACATCACCCTCTATCATGGTCATTCAGGAGCATATGTCGGAACAACATCCAGTGTATCAAAGACCACCGCCTTCTTACTATAACCAAAACACTCAAAATCCACAGTCATATTATCAGCACTGCGCCACTCCATATCCTGTTTACCATACCCAACCAGCATATCCAAAATACTCACCACAATCACGAACCCGCACCTCAAACGGACCCAAACCCCGCATAGATGCTGAGAGAAAGCCAACCAGAACCTATACACCTTTAGCCAAACCCATAGCCCAAGTGTATGAGAAGCTGAAAGCCGCAGGAATACTCCAGCCAATTCCCAGAAATACCTCCAGGCCTACTTCCCGAGGGCACGATAAAACCAAACATTGCGCATACCACTCCGGTGCCGAGGGACACGACATCGACAATTGTTATACACTCAAGGACAAAATAGAGGAGTTAATCGAAGAGGGAGCCATTCGGCTGAAAGATGCTCCTCTCAATGCAAACAATAACCTTCTTCCGGGTTATGAAGATGACCATGTGAACATGATAGCTAAAAATGAAGAAGACAGTCTGGAAGGGACTATTACGTCAGCCCGTAAAGGGAAGAAAGTTGAATCATCGACCAACCGCCAGAGAAAAGGAGGTGCTCCTTGTCGGAGATTATTTAACATTTGAATAAATCATTCGTCTAGTTGTGTGCTGCAAGAGATGATCCTGCTGAAGACTCAGCCTTCGAAGACACAGAGCAAGAAGAAGTGGACTCGTGCCCCTGCCTTGGCCCGCCTGAAATAGTTAGTTTAATATATTTTGCCCTTTATATGTAATAAATTGGAACTACGTGTGACCTGATTCCCTTGGGGATATGTAGGCGGCCATATCGGCTTCGGTCCCACCTTCAAGAAAATCCCATTTTCTCTTTTGTAATTGGAACTACGTGTGACCTGATTCCCTTGGCGGATACGTAGGCGGCCATATCGGCTTCGGTCCCACATTTAGAAATTTTAATTTTACCCAATTTCGCTTGTAATGAACTACGTCATGACCTGATCCCTCATGGGGATACGTAGGCGGCCTAAATCAAGGCTTCGGTCACACCATTAGGAAACTTTCCCTTTGTTTTGAAAAAAAAATGAGAATACACATGATATGCAAGCAATCCCATTGAGACCCACTTTAGGCCAAACGCCCTTCGCATATTCAAAACTGGGACAAGGTAGGAAACCAGGCAGGGGTTATGAGTCCAAACAAGGCAGACGTCCGAGCATCAAGAGTCAAAACTACAAAGTCAATGCGAATCAACCGCCCCCCTCCCCCCCCCCCCCCTCAAACTCACAAATTTTTCTTTGAGCGCGGGTCCTTCATATTAGCAGAAGATACAACAAAAGTTCTTCATATTAGCAGAAGCAAAAAATACAACAAAAAAAAAAAATCTTCATAGCAGAAGCAGACAGACATCAACAATCAAAGTTCAAATCTAGCGCATCAGCTCTGGCCTAGAGTCAAATTGCAATCCATGCAGTGCACGAACGCACAACAAAGACATCATGACAATCCATACGGTTCACAAAATGCATTACAACAACATCTCGGCATTCGCAACACCCCACATATTATACAGGGACGACATCTCTACCCACATAATTGCCTTTCTCGTATATTTATCATTCTGTTTTAACAGTTATACACTAATTTTTCTCAAGCTTAGCTTGCAGGATCATTTATTCTACAGAGCAGCGGCAACACGCCCGTGCAACGACGTCGCGATTACGTCCCACGCAACGGCGTCGTGGCGTATGTCTACGCAATGGCGCCCCAACATCCGCAGCGACACGCCGGAACAATACCCGGAAATCGCGCGAAATTACATCGACGTAGCGGCGTTCAAACATCCGCAGCATCCTGCAAGTCCGAAAACGACTCCATGTCCGAAAACGACGCCACGTCCGAAAACGACGCCAAGTCCGAAAACGACGCCCTGTCCGAAAATGACGCCACGTCCGAAAACGACGCCAAGTCCTAAAACGACGTCACGTCCGAAAACGACGCCAAGTCCGAAAACGACGCCACGTCCGAAAACGACGCCACGTCCGAAAATGACGCCAAGTCCGAAAACGATGCCACGTCCGAAAACGACGCCGAGTCCGAAAACGACGCCGAGTCCGAAAATGACGCCAAGTCCGAAAACGACTCCCAGTCCGAAAACGACGCCGAAGTCCGAAAACAACGCCGAGTCCGAAAACGACGCCGAGTCCGAAAAGGACGCCGAGTCCGAAAATGACGCCGAGTCCGAAAATGACACCGAGTCCGAAAACGACGGTGAGTCCGAAAATGACGATGAGTCCGAAAACGACGCAGAGTCCGAATTAGTTGACATTTAGGTGTCCTAATTCACCCAAATTAATTAGGTGGCGACTCCGCGAACCCTTTTAGCATTTTTAATATTCTAGCACCTTTTAAGCACCCCTTTTTTAACACTTTAGCACTTTATTATTTATCTTCTAACCTCTTATTAAGCAGGAGTTTATTTTAAAAATGTCGCGGCCGAAAAAGGGCGTGACAGTAGGCTTAGGCATGGATAGGTAAAAATAGGCATTTAGGCTCAATTACGTACCATAAGCATTTCTCATTCAACTCATTTCCTTCTTTTGGTTTTCTTTTTAGTTTCATACCCACTTTCTCCCTTCTTTCTTTTGAGAGAATGCGTCATATTATAAATAACAAGCACCCCCATACTTAGAATTTTGCATATTTTTCATTGGGGTGTGTTGACACCCAATTTTGACCCTCCCGTCCAGTCATTAACTATAAAATTACACTAATTTTCCACAATAATTCTAATAATTTTAAAATAATAAAATGCAGCAATAAAACATTAATACATGCATAAATAAGTAATTTAATAATAGCGCCGCATTCTAAAGTATTAAGCATTAATTAAATAGCACGTCCGTCTTTTATAACAATTAGACTAATCAAAACGCCTAAATAATTTAAGCACAATCTATTAATTTAATTTACTACTAATTAATTAATTAAATACCTAAAACTAATACCTAGAGTTCTACCCAAATAAATACCTAATTAAAATGACTAACCTAATTTAATACTACCCCTAATTACTAATCAGCCCATTACCCGATTCTTTATTTTACTGACCCAAACCCATCGCCCAAAACCCATGACACATGACCCATCCGCCCCTTTATTTCCCTTCATCCTCGACCCAGCCCCTATTACTTTCCCATCGTCCCCACTCTCTTAGAAAACCTAAAAGAAACCTAACCTCCCTAGCAATCGCCGCCAGCACCTCACCCCTTACCCTAGTCCGGATTTCTCGCCTGAAAATCCGGCTCCCTTTCCTTACCCATGCACGAAGCCAGCCCTTCTTACCATAGATAAACCGAATCCCTACACAAATCCTTCAGATCGCACCTTATCGAATCACACGAAATCGGGAGGGATTTTACATTAGATCAAGCACAAATCAAGCCCAGAATCAGCCCTAATTGCCTACCTAACTTGGAACCCAAATGGGGCTATATAAGCACATGCAGAGAGCACAGTAGAGAGGGGAGAAAAAAAACACAGACAGAGAGTAGAGATAGAGCAGAAACGGGAGAGGAACCACATAGCAATTTAGAGTAAGGGGATGGCATCGACTTAGGACAGACAGCAAGAGAGTGAGATAGCAATCGTTTCACCCTTAGCAATAGTTAAGAACCACCACAGTAGAGTTCAGTCAGGGGATAGCATCGATTCAGGATCAGTCGAACCCTTCTCTCAGTTCTAGCCAAAAATCGCCAGCGATTTTACCCTTTTCATTCGTGATGAAACCCAAAGCGTCGAGCGGACCGGCGACTTGATACACTTGCCGGGTCATTGTCAGGAGAAGGTAAACCCATTTTTCTCAGAATTTCAATTTGTTACGTGAACTTATGTGTTTCTGTCATATGTACTTGGACTAGTTGTTAATAGTGTTGTATAATGTTTAGCATGGCTTAGTATATATAAACAGATTCAATTATCAAAGTCATCGACATAAGTTTATAGTTAAATATGTGGTTTAAGTATATGTCGAAAGGGGGCTGCGTTAGTGATTAGTCGACTACCTTCTTAGTCATTTTGTATCTTGTTCTGCTCATGAAGCCGCTAAGTGATACATGATTGGCAATTGTTTGGTATCATCCCCTGTATATTCAGTTTGTTTAGATATCATTTGCCTTGTTGCACTAACTGAACTAGCCTATGCCATATCAAGCCATAATCACATTCTAGGTTTAACTTACAACCATG
Organism: Przewalskia tangutica; assembly: GCA_029844215.1. Taxonomy (NCBI): domain Eukaryota; kingdom Viridiplantae; phylum Streptophyta; class Magnoliopsida; order Solanales; family Solanaceae; genus Przewalskia; species Przewalskia tangutica. The sequence goes on along the minus strand of CM056740.1, from coordinate 38,321,983 downwards.
TTTCATATAATAAGCATGCATAAATATAGCCTAATGTTGAAACTGCACTTGAATGGAAAGGTCTAATAAATCATTCGAAGATGTCTCACTTAATAATAAAAGTGTCTTTAATTCTGGTCCAGTGAAATCCATGCTCAAACTGCTTACTAGGAGTATGTGTTATTTTGTATTGGCCTCTGAATCTACCTATGTAAACCTGATTATTTCTTATAAACGGTTAAGCATATGGCTGGGTCTCAGTCTGACTATGTTGTCACTGTCCAGCATCCTTATTTGCCTAATGCATCTATTGAAATTGACTGCATTCTATATTCTCCATGAGATGTACAAGCCTAACACACCTAGATTAAATGCATGTCTAAGAAAGAATAGGGAATATTGTCAAATCTGCCTATTTCCCCTGTTTTGCCTTACTGTTTGCTTGCCCCTGAGCCACTGCCTGCCTCCTGATTCCTTCCCTTTAAAATCTGAAAATTCATTTCAGTTTGCTCTTTTGCCCCTCTGCATTGTCTGTCTGGCCCGATGACCGTATTGGACTATTTTCTTTCTGTTGTGTACTGTTATGATTGATTTGAATATTCAAGTTAAATGAAACCCGGCATTATTTGTTTGGGCCCACGAATTCTGTTTAAACCCATCTTGTTTGTTTCTTGTTATGTCGGCTATGTACTAATCTTGGTTACTCAGTTACGTTAAAGCATAATCCCTGCGAGCTTGATATGAATCATGTTTGCTAAATAATCATTTATTGGTTAATCCCATCTTACTTGCTGATTTCTTTGTTCTTCGCTTCTTACCTTTGTTCTTGGAGGAAATAGCTTCAGGAACAGGGGATTGCCAAAGCCCTGCCCTTTCCTACTTTACGCCCATTTGTTCATTAACTTCGCCTATTGTTCACTTGTCTTCACTTGAAAACTAGTTATGCCATGCCCTTTCCTATGCTGCTTCTATCCTTATTATTATTGTTGGGATTAAAGCCCATATAATGTATACCCTGAATACAATTAGAATCTGCTCTCCGTCGTTTTTTACTGGCTGCCTCAATAATATCGATGTGCTTAGTTGCAAATTATGTGCTTACTCTTTACACTTTTAATATAATTTGGGTGTATACTAATCCTTTTCTTTTTCTTCTTTTACATGGAACACATTGGAGCAAAAATGGAGAGTCTCATAGCGAGACTCACCATGAGCTATTTCAAATGGCAATCCGCATCCGCGTTCGCATTCCCGCTTCAGAAACTCCTAGAAAAACAAATAGGACGGAGGCATCCGCTCCAATCCCTTCACTCTCTTAACTTTCTTGTCTCATTTTATGCCTTTATTTGTTTATTGTAATTAATTGTCTAATACTATATTAATAGGGTACTTAATGCCTTTAAGCTTTGACTCTCCCTTAATCTTGACATTAGAAATGTATTCCCTTTAATTTAATTCTTTCAGGCTTGCCACGACTAAAACTTTGCCAAATGATAACTGTCTTTTGCACTATGCCACATAAGTCAAATTTTCAAGTAAGTGCATACATTTAGTTTATAAATTAATGTCGCATCATTTATTTATAAATAAAGGTAAATGAACATTTTTAAACGTTACATGTAGCACAAGTCTTTTAAATCCTTTATAAAATGCATGCATCTATGATAAATCAACTTTACACCATCTTTTATAAATAATATAAATATCTTTAGACTTTATATATATCGTTATAGCATTAGCCTTGTAAATCTCTATCAAAAAGCATCCTTTTTTTAAACGCTTGCAAATATTTTCAAAACATGCATTGCATCTCAGCATAATAATTACCCTAGGTTTGACAGGACAACCGCAAGTTAGCGGATCTTAGAGGGTGCCTAACCCCTTCCCTCTAGATTAATGAAGAACCCTTACCCCAGAATCTCATTAAGTTTAGCAGACCATAAAAAATGGAGTTAGTGTTGACTTTAACCTAGTTGACATTTAAGTGCTAATTCACCCAATTAATTAGGTGGCGACTCCGCGAACCCTTAGCATTCTTTAACAACTTTTTAAACATTTTTTTAAAACATTTAACATTTCTAGCACTTTAATTTTCTTTTAGCATTTTATTTTCTAACATTTTACTTAAGCAGGGTTCGCTAGAATAAAGTCGCGGTCGAAATCGGGTGCGACAGGGTGCATCAAATTTTCAATTCTCTTTTTGTTTCTTTTTCAACACTTTTCATCCCACAAATCAATTATCACTTATGACACAAACAGGGAATCATAGAGTGTCAACCAAAGATCATATTCTAGGCTCAAAGGGGCTGACTAGTGATACAATTCATGTCAGGGTAGATACTGAATGGTCAGAATGGTTATTAAAGAAACGTCTGAATCATCTCCCTAAACATGTACTTCGTAACTGTTCGCCTCAAATAACAAGCAAACTGACTTTCTAGACATTTTTCAACGTTTCTTTTCATAACTGACACACATAAGCTAAGCACAAATATCCCAAAGAATTAGATGTCATGAATTTTTTGTATATCTAACTTAAGCACACAGAATGTTGCTTTCAATTCCATTACATTATCCCACTTTATCCATTCAATTTCTTTAGCAATTACAACATGTTTGATTCATAAAAAAAATATTGACTCACAAAACACATATAACAAACAAAAAGACTCAAAAACAGACACACAAAACAAACAAAGATCCCCCCAAACTTAAACGACACATTGTCCCTCATGTATGAAGACTAAAAATAAGGGACAACTTACTGACACAACACAACGATCATAACGGAGGTCTGGGATGAGATTCTGGAAATTGCACATTTTTTGGGCTCTCTGAAGTTTCAGCGCTTTTAATTCTTTTCCCTTAGGGTCAGTCCCTAGTCCACCTGCCATCAAAACATAAGACAAAACACAAGACCGTGAGACAGTTCAAGATAAAATAAAACAAACTAAAACAAAAATTTAAACTAACATAATTAAAAATATTGGGTTGCCTCCCAACAAGCGCTGTCTTTAACGTCTTTTAGCGTAGCGATTAACCTTTACTATCCATTGGACCGCCTGCGCGCCTTGCAATCCGCATGATCATTATTCTGAGTCTCACTTTTCCCTCTGACATGTTTTTCAAACAAGGGCCTCATATCTAAGATTATCCCCCAATTACACAAGGCAGGCTTGTCTTCTAGGCTCTCTATAATGTAGGGATCAGTGAAACTCCCTACATCTCTCAACTTTTGGTGGTGCCCTTGAGGGTATGTACTTTCTGGTTGGGGCTCAACAATGGTAGTTGGTGGTGTCTCTTCTGCAACGGGTATAGGAAAAAGAAATTCTAAGGAATCCAAAAAGGTGAAAAGTTGGATCTTAGTAACCTCTTCTTTCTCTACACCAACTATCTCTCTCAATTCATTATCATTCTCAACAACTTGTTGTGGTTCAGGTTCTTCACTCTGCTTATCACTCCCCACAATTATGTCGCTAGGCAGATTTTCTTGCGGTACGTTGCTCACCATATCCATCAGCTACCCTATTTGTGTCTCCAAATTGTTGACGGACACCTTTGTCTCAGCCATTAACTGAGTCTGGCACTTGGTGAGCCTGAGTATGACTGTCTGCAACTCATTTTGATCTTCCTGTGGAACCTGTGGGTTAGGCGGTTTTTGATGATTCCACTGCCCCTGATAGTAGTAGTAGTCCGTTTTTTTCAACTTTACCTACAAAATAGGAAAAACAACAAATAGTGATAAAAAGATGCTCGTAGAACAACTTAGAAACTTGTTCCTGGAGCAACCAAATTAGAAATAAAATAACATAACCGAATATATACAAACCAAATTAGAATTAAGATTAGATAATTCTATATTGAAAGTAAGTCAGTCCCTGGCAACGGCGCCAAAAACTTGTTAGCGATATTTCGACTGCTCACGCAAGCGTACGCATCGTTCACAAGTAATATAGTCTGATAAGACCGAATATCGTCCTCAGATACGGATTATCAAGTACCGATTATCTAAGCTATGGTATCTATTTGGTGAACGTTAATTGATTTGTATTTTTATCTAATAACTAAGGCTAAGTAATTGCAGAAAATTAACTAACTATGATAATACTTTGGTTTTAATCAGTTATGAAAGAATTAGGGCTTCCAAAATCCTTGACTATCCACTTTATTCAATCCTTAATGCAACTAAAATGATTTTTCTTCTTCGTTAAAATAGCGGTTAACTAGACTTTCTTATATTCCGGTTAGGACATATAATCACTCAACCCCAGCGCAGAACCCTTCTATATTTCTATGATAGAATTTACCATATGGGAGGATTAAGAACAATAACCTATAATGCTACACAAGTATCAGGGTACTTTTGTCCGCGATTTTAACATATGTCTAGTCAATTACAGCATATTCAAATCTCTCATCTTTATTCGAAATCATATAGGTTATGATAACTAGTATTCAATTAATTATCAAACATTCATACCAAATATTGACTAAATCTTAATCAAGCGAAGAAGAAATCAAACTACTGCATTAATTCATGAATAATAGTTTCAAGCGATTCATAAGGAAAGCCCTAATAGAGTGTTTAGATCCTAGTCATAGTCATGCTAAAAACTAATACAAACCAACATAAACTGAAATAAATAAAAGAAACCGAAACTTGATCCAAAATTGTCTCCAATCTTGTGTTGTTGCCTCCTTTCTTGCCTCCCCAAAGTAGAATGTAAAATTATGTACAAGATGTCTCAAAGTTTCCAATTAATCATATGACCTAGGGTATAGGGTTTTATACATATAAACTATATTGCTTTGGACCCTTATACCCCTGTCCAATTTCGGCTCGGATCTGCAAAATTCCACGTCATCACCGCGGTCCTGCAGAATGGCACTGCGATGCCGGAAGTCCTGTAGCCAACCTGAACTTGCGGATCTTTTGGCACCGCGGTGCTGCATAATGGCACCGCGGTGCCGAAAGTATTGCATCAAATATTTTCCTAAACCTTGTCATTTTCTCGTCCGTACTTCGTCTAATTTCTTCTATACTTCCGGGACTTCTCAGGCTTCATTTCTTGGCCCTTTTAGTCTGCAATTCCATCTCAAATAAGCTCATTTCATCTTCTTTTTGACGTTTCTCCATTTATGACCGTTGTGACTCAAAAGAAATAAAATAACCACAATATTATACTAAACACAAATGAAATGAGTAAAATACTAACTAAAAATGACTCAAAAAGTGTATATAAAATACACCTAACACTGGATAATTATCTACCACCAACAAAATTCTTCTACCATGCATATTCTGATCCAGCCAATGAACATATTCATAAAAAAACACACTCGTCATCCATGCTCGTTTGTTGGAACGATATTGACAATTCAAGATGTTCATGTTGACATTTTTGAAGCAACGTGGCTTTGCGTACTTTCCAATAACTCATAAAAAAATATCAGAGTCATCCTCACTGCAACAACAACAATTGTAAGCCTTTCTTTGCTTTGTTTTCTTCCTTCAAGTTGTTTCATTACAAGAGAATGATCAACTTGTAACCTGTAAAACAAACCAGTTTCATCCATATTAAAAACATCCTTCAAAGGATACTATTTTATTTTTTCCCTTATAGCCACCAATTTGGTCTATATGTCCTCTATGTCAACAAAACAACTCTCTCTAAAACGGCGAAATGACTTGATACCATGTCTTAGCTTAAACTTCTCAAGCCAACCTTGAGAAAATTTGTGTGACTCAGGAGGATGTTGAGGGTATAAAAGTTTCGTCATGTCTCTTGCCTTCTCCAAAATTTGCTCTCCGGACATATTTACACGTTCTTGGTATTGGAGAAACCACTCACAAAGAACCTTCTCCATCTCTGAATATTTTGCAGGTTTGTGTCGCTTGGTATCCCCTTCTTTTTCTAAGTTAGCCGAAAGATACTCAGATGATCGCTTTAGTGTGTTCGATGTTGTACCTTGACTAACTTTCAAATGAAATTTTAAACAATCCACTATTGTAATTTTTTTTTCCAGGTAAATGGTAATATTATAAATAAGAATAAACTGAAATCTTACAATCAATCATTGAGGGTTCTCAATCCTCAACGTAAAAAACTAGAAATGAAGGAGGGAAAGGGTGATCACCCAGAGGTGATGTTTACAAGATGGGATTAAATCATAAAGAATTCTGTAAGTTGTTGTTTGTACTTTTGCTACCACTTCCACCACTGTTGTTTTAGTGTCAGCAAATAGTATTTCATTCCTTGCTCTCCAAATCTCATATACCACTAAGCAAAAAGCTAGTAGGATGGCTTTGGAGCGGATGCTAGTCCCCTGATGTTCTTTCTTGATCCATTTGAGCGCACTTTCAATGGTTGACATTTCCCTTGTAATACCCAACCATTCTTTTGTGTACTTCCAAATCTTGTGAGTGAAAGGGCATGAAAAGAAGAGGTGAGATCTAGTCTCGTTGGCACTCTTGCAGAAAACACAAGATTTGTCTTCTAAGTTGAGGAAGGAGAGAGTATCTTTGGTAGCAAGACGCTTTCTACAAGTGAGCCAAACCGTGAATGAGAATTTAGGAGGAATAAATCCTTTCCAAATTTGCGACATCCAAAGTTTGTGCTCTCTTGGTGTACGCAAGACGTTGTACACAAGACCCGAATCAAATATTTCATTTATACAGCACTTTTCCAAGCCAATAATAGTGTTACCTATATTCCCAAAGATGCTTAAGAAAGTGTCACGAATGCAACAAAGCCTTTTGAATAGAGGAGAATCTCTAGAGCGCATTTCATACTCCCAAATGGATTGATTCCTTAAGTAGTGTCTATTGATCCATTGGACCCAAAGTGTATCCGCCTTAGAATGGACTTGCCAGATGGAATGAGAGAGTAAGGCGTGATTCCATACCTTGATATCCATGAGGCCAAGGCCTCCCTCAGATTGAGGCACACAAATTTCATCCCAAGCAACTCTAGGCGGCTTGCCTCCCCATAAGAACTGGATGCAAGCAGAACGGACCTTGTTGAGCACAGAAGAGCTAATGGGTAGAGCACGGAACCAAAAGCTCTCAACCCCCTGAACTACCGACCTGATGAGCTCCAATTTACCCGCATAAGAGAGCGAGTGATGCCCCTATTTCTGAATGTAACCAGAGATTGCACTAGTGAAAGGGGCAAACTGATCCACAGAGACAGAGATAGGAGACAAAGGGACACCTAAGTATCTCACGGGGAAGACTCCTGAAGGGCATCCAACTCTAGCCAAAATCAAGTCGCGGATAGAATCATGAACTCCCGCAATGTAGATGGATGATTTTGATGGGTTTAGTGTTAGGCCAGAAGCCGCCTCTAAACTATCAAGACAATCCATAAGGACACCAACTGAAGAAAGGTCACCTTTGGCAAAGAGCATAAGGTCATCCGCAAAGGCAAGGTGTGAGACGCCTAGACTTTTGCACTTCGGATGAAAGGAGAAGGATCTATCCGAAGTTCTGAGCTTGATCATTCTGGAAAGGTATTCAATGCAAAGGATAAAGAGCATGGGAGACATAGGATCACCTTGCCTCAGACCGCGTTTACCCGTAAAGAAGCCATGTAACTCTCCATTTATTGAAAGTGAGAAAGAAGTTGAGCTTACACATTCCATAATCCACCTTGTAAATCTGTCCGGGAACTTGAGACCTTTTAGCACCGATTCAAGGAAATTCCAGGAGACTGTATCAAAAGCTTTCCGGAGATCTATCATGAGCATACATCTTGGGGAAATTCTAGTTCTGTTATAGCCTCTCACGAGTTCCTGGGCAATGTAGACATTTTCTACCATGCTTCTTCCTTTTACAAAAGCACCTTGGCATTTATCAACTAAGGAGGGTAAAAACCTTGCCATCCGGTTAGCTAAAATCTTGGAAATGATCTTGTATACCACATTTGTTAATCCAATAGGTCTAAAATCACTCACCTTGGGATCCCGATCAGATTTGGGTAGAAGGGTGATTATAGTATGATTCATTTGCTTCAGTAGTACACCGGTAGAGAAGAATTCTTGTGTACTCCTTACTACATCATGCCCCACATCCTTCCATCTATTCTTGAAGAAGGCGGCTGAAAAACCGTCCGGGCCAGGTGCCTTGTCATTACCAATATATGAAAGAGCATCCCAAACCTCCTCTGGGGAGACAGGATGTATGAGTAAAAAACCATCCTCCTCCCCTAATATTGGGCCACAATCAAGTACCGCAGGGTCGACTCTTGTTACGAGTTGAGAGGAGCCAAGAAGTCCTCTATAGAACTCAACTAACAAATATGAGACTTCACCGGGAGATGTTGTGGTGTTTCCATTGTCTTTAATGAGATAAAAATCGAGTTCTTAACATTGCTTCTCTTGATCAGACTGTGGAAGTATTTGGAGCATCTATCACTTCCAATCAAATGTTTCTGCCTCGCCTTTTGCCTTAAGAAGTGCCTCTCGGATTCAAGGAGGTGGTTGGCCGTAGCTCTTAAGGACTTGACCTTGGCTTTTAATTCTTCATCAACGGGATTAACCATATGTTCATTGATAGCTTCTTTGAATTCCATGTTGGCCGCATTTGCTCTTTGTTCAATACTCCCGAATTCACTAGAGTTAAGATCCCTTAATGGCTTCTTTAACGACTTCAGTTTTGTGACCAAAGAGAATTGGGCAGTACCAAAGACATGCTGCCTCCAGCATGAAGAAAGGATGTTCTCAAATGCGGGATGTGATAGCCACATGTTCATGAACTTGAAAGGCCGTTTCCCCAAACTACAAAACGAAATTACCGAAACAATCACGGGGCAATGATCCGAGACTGGTTCCATAGGCAAAAAGCTTGTAGAGCATTCTAGGTTCAAGTCACTCCAATTCTGGTTCATTAACACTCTGTCAAGTTTGGACCAAATAGAGCCGTTAGTCCAAGTGTAGTAGGGCCCCTTAGAAGGTGTGTCTACCAAACCGTGTGCAATTCTGAAAACACCGAGATCCCTAAGTGCATAGGGCGTGAGTGGAGGGCCACCCAACTTGTCTTGAGGATAGCAATAAGTGTTAAAGTCTCCAATAATCATCCAAGGCATGACAATACCTGCACCGAGTGAGTAAGGTGGTGCCAAAGCTTCCTTCTTTCCGGAATGCTATAAACCGGATACACGAACGTAGCAAGGGAGGTTACTTGAGAAATCTTACAGCATTTTTGGACATGGATATGTTGAGAGTCCATACCAAGCACATCACAACTAACTCTGGAGGGGTCCCATAGTACTAGCATTCTCCCGCCATCTATGAAATCAATGTTGGAGCAGAATTTCCAAGTACGGAATCGTTGAGAAGCAAAAGAGTCAATCCGCAATCGGTCAAATTTTGTTTCTATTAGACAAATCAGAGCCACATCATGCTGTATTGCGAGCCTACACACAAGAGTTTATGTGGCTGCCCTATCCTTCTGTCCGCAAATACCACGGACATTCCAACAAAGGATTTTCATTAGGAAACCATGGAGGGTTTAGGAGCCCCTCCGCGCTTCGCTTTTCTTGCCAAACTGCTATTTCTTCTTGTAGTTACTTATGTCCAACCTTCATCCTTGTCATTAGGAGCCAAGGCAGGTGACTCAAAGTTGCTATGTTCACCGCGCTCAAAGGTAATGCAACGAGTTGCAATATTGGGCACTTCATTAGAATTCCCGCGAGAACCCATATTTGGAGGAGTGTGCGGGTTAGATGGTGTGCTCTTTTCAGATTGCATGGCATCTATACCAAGTCTTGATGCGCAATATCAGTATCAGGTAGCTGAACAGTGGACCCTTCAAGAGAAACCCGTAAGTTCAAAGAGCCAGAAAGACCCGCAGCCGGTGGGATTTGGAGGTTTAGCGCCTCCCCAACACTTCCGGGGATAAGCGTTACAGATTGTTCAATACTATCAACTTCCTTCAAGCTAACATTACCCACGGGATGAAGAGGGGGTGGTGGATCAGCATTAGGGGGACCAGAGTGACCCGCAACCAAAGGATGGCCCGTGCTAGAAGAATCGGCTCCTTTGCAAGGAGGAGCTAAAGGAAAGTCGACTTTCCGGGCTTCCTTAGAGGAGTTGTCTTGCATCAGAATCTTGCACTTCAAATGGTTATGACCAAAGGAGGTACAATGATAACAAAAATCAGGGTAGTTCTCATATTGGACCTTTTGGATGTATCTTCGATTGTCAGGCAGTTTGACTCCAAATTCTGTGACCGGTTTTTTACTAACATCAACCTCCACTAAGACTCTGTCGTAGTTCATCTTAGACCTTTCCTTGGTAAATTTATCCGTGTATAGGGGTTTCCCTACACGTGATGCAATCTTGCTAAGGCCTGAGGCACTCCAAACCGAAAGGGGGATGTCATGGAGAGTGACCCAAATTGGGATATCCATGAATAAGTCATCCGTGAGTAAAACTCTTTTATCAATTGGTTTTAACATCATAGTTTTGTCGAAGGTCATGTAAGGGCCTCCATGGAGTACATTAGTGCGTTCCTCCTCCGTCATGAATTTAAATATTGTACATCCTTTGCCGTAGGGAATGATACGACACTTAACTCCCCAACCTTTTACAATAGTGTTCAACGCTTCTCTTCCCGGGAAAGGACCCGTGAAGCAGCCTATGAGGCAATATCCCCATGTTTCAATGAAGGGGACCTCATCCGTTGATTCTAGTTCTACATCTTCTCCTTGTTGATTGATGAAATGAAGTTGCAATCTGATCGGTGTATTTTATATACACCTTTTGAGTCAGTTTTAGTTAGTCTTTTGTCCCATTTTGCACATATAAGTGTCATATTAGGATAGGTTTCCTTTCTTTTGAGTCAAAGTGGTTAAAATTGCCAAATGGCGCAAAAGGAGCAAAAAGAGGGCAAAAGAGGAGATGCCAGAGCTGAAAACAAAGAAAGTGGCGAACGAGGCTAAAATCTGCACATGGGCGCTTTCGCAGTAAAGCAGGCCGCGCGCCCACCATTCGCAGAGGTGCAGAAGACTCGGCGCGGCTACCGAGAGACCAGATGTAGGGCCGCGTCGCCTAAACATCCGAGAAGCCACAGAGTTGCAGTGGCCGCGCCGCTCAGCCAGATATCGGCCGCGGCGCCAAAACACCCGACGGATTGCAGAACTTCCGGCGCCTGTCTGCAGGCGGCGCCGACGCGAAAAAAATAGGTTTTCAGACGGATTTTGGGCCAGGCCTGCAGGGAAAAGTTGAGGCGGTTTTCAGCCTATAAAAGGAGAACCCTAGGCAGTTTTTGAGGGTTCCCCTTCTTGCACAACACAAGATTTTTTGCTTGGAGATTGGACACCATTAGTTTAGTAATTTCTTTTCCCTTTCTTGTTCTTTATTTCGCTTTGCATGATGAACATGGAATTAGTTCTTGTCATCTTTATGGCTAGGAACTAATTCTCTTATAGGGCTTTCTATGTTGAATTTCTTGAAACTTATGTTATAAATTAATGCATGCTTATGGTTATTTTTCTTATTGAGATATCTATCCAATAATTGAGTTGAATTCTTGGTAATTAATTGACAACTAATTATCACTATATGATTTCTAATCAGATTCTGAAAAGGGGGGATTGTGAATATGTTGTAAGTTGGGTAGACATTCTTGGATTGGGGATGAAAATACCTCAATTATTTATGTAGCGTTGATGAGAGGCTTAACAACCCTAATTTTGCGCATTGTGCGTGACTGGCCAACTAGGTTTTTGTTCTTAATCCTCCTATAAAGTTATCCTTATCACCAAAGGTAGGTAAGGCGACATCTTGGGTTGAGTGTTTATATAACCCTAACGGGAGTATAAAACGATTTCGTAAACCTGCTTTCTCCAAAAGAAGAATATCATAAGTTAATGCATTAGTAAGTAGCATAAGCGGATAGTAAGGATACATGGAAGCCGTATTCCCATCACATCTGAAGTAAATCTTTATATTTTACATAGTTTTCATAATTCTTAGTTATAAACAACCAAATCAATTATCAATTCGCCAAATAGATACTAGAAAATAGATATTTGGTACTTGAACCCTAATCCCAGAGGACGATATTCGGTCTTATCAAAGACTATACTACTTGTCACGATAACGTGCACTTGCGTTTAAAGTGTGTGCATCTTAACGCGCATCAAGTTTTTGGCGCCGTTGCCGGGGATTAGGCATTAGTTCAATATCAAATTTGTCTATTTTTAATTTCTAATTTGGCTTTTATTTTGATTTTTAATTTTTACGTTTTTCTTTTGAAAAATTCGAGGTGCCGTGATTTGTTGTCTGTTTTTGATCTATTTCAGGAAGTCAGTTTATGCGAAGGAGAAGAGGAGCAGACACTCTTGTTCCCTTCAATCCAGAAATTGAGAAAACCTGCAAACAGAACAGAAAGAATCAGCGGAGTGCAACCTTGTTAGAGATGAACGGCGTTCAGAACAACAACGGGATGGGAGAAGGGTTAGGAGAGAATCAACCCCATCCAGGAATGCCTAGGCAAGCGCCAATAGACGTGGAAGAGAGAGTCCAAGTCCAGCCAGAACGAAGTTTGGGAGACTATGTGCTACCAAGAGTGAATGGAGCACAGACATGCATTAGGCTCCCTGCAATAGGAGCCAACAACTTCGAGATAAAACCAGCGATTCTGAGCATGGTACAAAGACATGTGCAATTCGAGGATCGCCATCGGAGGATCCACATATGCACAGAGCTAATTTCTTGGAGCTATGTGCAACTTTTAGATATAACGGCGTTACTGATGATGCCGTCAGATTGAGGCTCTTTCCCTTCTCACTCAGGGATAGAGCAAAAGTATGGTTGAATTCCCTGCCGGCCGATTCGATTTTCACATGGCACGAGCTGGCACAGAAATTCTTAGCCAAGTTCTTTCCTCCGTGTAAAGCAGCAAAACTAAGAGGGGAGTTGAACAACTTCTACCAAGCAGATGGAGAGTCCTTATATGAAGCTTGGGAAAGGTTCAAAGATCTACAGAGAAAGTGCCCACACCATTACATTGAGTTGTGGAACTTGGTCCACATCTTCTACAACGGGCTGAGCAGTACTACCAGAACTATCATAGATGCAGCAGCAGGTGGAGCATTCATGAGGAAAACAGCCCACGACGCTCATGAGTTATTAGAAGACATGGCCACTAACAACCATGTCACGGAAGAGAGGTCGACGAATGGGAGAAGAACAGTGGGAGTCCATGAAATAGACGCTATTACTGCCTTGAATGCCCAAGTGGCCCTTCTAGCTAAACAGTTGCAGCAACATACAGTGTCAGTGAATGCGGTACAGATGCCTAAAAGCTGCGAGATATGTGGTGGCCCACATACATTTGATAGGTGTCCTTCAGCGGATCCCAACAATATACCAATGGAGCGGTGAGTGTCGGCCATAGGTAACTATCAAAGGCAGCAACAACCCCTACTCTAACACTTATAACCCGGATGGAGGAATCACCCAAATTTCTCATGGAAAGGAGACCGCGAATCGATGCAGACCGCGGCAATGCAATCCAATACCAGGGCAGCAGAACCAATACGGGCCGCATGCGAACCAAGCAGAACTGCAGAATCAAGAACCCTTCATTCAAGCCCCACAAGATCAACGACCTGCTCAGAAAGAAAAGCGATGAATGAAGCAAGCGATAAAGATCGCAATGCCTGCACGGGCCATGTAGCTAGATCCTCATTCGAAACTTGAGACACGTGTAGGATAGCTAGCTACAGCAAACATCGAAGCCACGAGGACATTGCCAAGCAATACAGAGGTAAATCAGAAGCGGTGCGAGTCAGCGATTGAAGTTGGAAGACAGTGGAGCGAAGCACCTCACCAAAGAGTTGAGAAGAAATCGAGTTAGAAAAAGAGAAGGTGATTGAGCCTAGCCGGTGATAGAAAACTCTGCAGAAGGAGTATACAGAAAAGATCTCTTTCCCCCAGAGATTACAGAGGAAGGCGGTCGATAAACAATTTTCCAAATTTTTGGAAGTATTCAGGAAGCTGCATATCAACATACCTTTTATAGAGGCTTTGGAGCAGATGCCTTCCTACTTCAAATTCATGAAAGAAATCTTGGGGAAAAAGAAGAAGCTGGCAGAATATGAGATAGTAGCACTAACAGAAGAGTGTAGTGCTATCCTGCAAAAGAAGTTGCCGCCAAAGCTAAAGGATCCTGGCAGCTTTACACTACCTTGCACAGTGGGCAGGGTGACTTGCAACAGAGCTCTATGCGATTTAGGGGCAAGTATAAATCTGATGCCTTATCGCTTTTAAAAGATCGAGTTGGGAGAGGCAAACCAACCACCGTGAGTCCGCAACTAGTCGACAGATGCTGGTTCATCCACGAGGAAAAATTGAGGACGTGATTGTGAAAGTAGGAAAATTCTTCTTTCCTGCAGATTTCCTCATTCTTGACATGGAAGAAGAAGCAGAAATCCCTATCATATTGGGAGGCCATTCCTAGCAACGGGAAGAGCTTTGATTGATGTTGAAAGAGGAGAATTAACACTAAGGGTGGAGTCCGAAGAAATGGTGTTTAAAGTTTTTAAACACGTCATTGAGCCACCAACAATGAGTGGGTGCTTTGCAATCAGCACCATCAAACCATGCGAGCCGATACAAGTCAACCAAAGAGCGATGAGCCCAAGAAAGCAGGCATGGTTTGCTGAAATGCCACTAAGGGAGGTAAGTTTTCCTGAACTCCCTATTACTGATAATGCCAAGAAGAAAAGAAGAAAAAGAAAACGCCAAATGTGGAGGAAATGGATAGGTTGGGGGCTTAATCCACCCCAGGGTTATTAAGGCTAAGGAACTTGCGTCCGGCTAAAAGACGTTAAAGACAAACTACGTGGGAGGCAACCCAACGCTTTCAATTTTGTTATTTTAATTTCTGTCTTTAGTTAATTTTATTTTATCTAAACGATCTCACGGTCTTGGGGATTTGTGTTTGTGATTGATGTGACAGAGGAAATAAATCAAGAAAAGCAAGAATTTCAGAAAAAGCGTAGCGCCGCGCGCCAGCGAGCAGGGCCGCGCGCTAAAAGAATCGAACAGCGCAGAGCAGGCCGCGGCCAGAGCAGGGCGCGCCAAAAGAGCTGAAAGTTTGCCAAGTCTAGAGCGCGCGCATACCAGAATGGCGCGGCGAAAGTCCCGGGCGAGCGCAGAGATCGCGGCGCCAAAAGCAGGGCCGCGGCGCCAAAGCGGGAATTCAGAAACTTAAAAATGCCCAAAAATCAGATTTTCCCCAATTCCAATATCAAAAACCTAACTTCCCCTCTCCAAAACCCCACGAAATTCCAGAAATTTGCCCACAAATCCTCCACAAATCCAACCCAACCACAACTTAAACTCTTAAATTCCTAAAAAACCCCAACTATCTCAAACAACGAAGCTACATTCCATACCCTCAAGTCAACCAATTGAAACAAGAACAGCGTGAAGCTCTCATAAAAAGGTAATCCCTTTCTTTGTTCTTGAATCCTTTTACTGAAGTCATAGGAAGTAATAGTTTGGAGGAGTATTGTAGTTGAGGTAGTTTGGGTGCTGAAAAGTGATTGTGAAGGTTGTGGGTAAAGAGTAGAAAAGGAGGTTGTGGGTATTGAGTAGAAAGGTTGAAGTTTGGAGGTGTTGTATTCGCTGCTAGTGTTGAGTGTGTAGGAGACAGTTGTGCCACTAAAGTATAAGCTGCAGATTTTGTTTTAAAAATGGCCACCAGAAAGAGAAGAGGCTCCACATCCACCCCAATCCCACAATACGACGAAAATAGGTTTGTAAGCTACGAAGCCTCCCAAAGATATAAAAAGCTTGATACCAGACCCATAATACCAGAAAGGGGAATGGACTACCAGAGGGAGCCATATGGGGAGGAAGATGTTTATGAGCCCATTCGGGCGATGATTGAGTTAAGGGATTGGAGGAAATTTGTGAATCCGGAGAAGATAGCACCAGTAAACACAACAATGGTGCGTGAATTTTATGCCAATTTTCCGGAAAAGGTGGAAAGGGGATGCTTTGTAAGGGGACGTTATGTGTCAGTGACAGCAGAGGATATAAATATACAATTGAAAACAGTTGATGTTGAAGAAAGAAGTGATTGGAATCACTTTAGAACATGGTCTAGAAGCATTGACCACATCGACTGGAATGCCGTTGCAGACACCGTGAGCTACCATGGGGCTGTTTTTGATATTGGAAGAAATGAGTCAAGAGCACTGAACAGGTGCCAATTCAACAAAGTAGCCAAAGGTTGGCTATATTTCGTCAGCGCCCGCATGATTCCATCCACGCACTTCACCAGAGTGCCAGAGGATAGAATCAAACTGATATATGGAATTATGAGGGGGTTGACGATTGATGTGGGGAAAGAAATAGTGCAGAGCATTGAAGAAATCAGCAGGTTGGTAACAACAGGCGGATTGGGACATGGCTCAGTCATCACCAAGCTATGTCACATGAGTGCGGTTGTAAACCTACCCACTGACACTCATGAAAGAAACCAACTGCCGGTGTCCTATGGGATAGTGCACTCTTTCCTGCACTCCAAGCCCCCAAAGCAGCCTAGGCGGAGAGTACCACCCCAAAGGCAGCAGCAGAGGCCGCCATGGATGAAGAAGAGCTCAATAGGGGCTCAATATGAGGCAGGACCCAGCCACCAGCCAACCACAGGAGCAGAACCTTCAGAGCCCACAATGGGGCAATTGTACCAACATCAGAGGAGGATGATGCAGACCTTGCAAACAGTAGTACAAGGACAGCAAGAAACAAGGCAACAAATCAACGAGCTAAGTGCCTTATTCAACCAATGGTCGATGCATTATCCACCGCCACAACCACCATTTTAGCCAAAGTCTGTAAGTGTCTTTTTCTTTTATTTTCTTTGAGTCTTACACACATTGGGGACAATGTGTGATTTAAGTTTGGGGTGTTTTATTTGTGTGTCATGTTATGTTTTAATTAAGTCTTTTTATTTGTTTTATGTTTATTTTGAGTCACCAAAATTTTTCTTTTTTGAGTCATAATTGTCTGTCAAAGATCATGTATGCTGTAGTTGCTAGAAACACCTAGTGAACTAAGGTGGAATAATGTAAAGGAATTGAAGCAACTATCTAAACACTTAGGTTAGATATGCCAAAAACTCATGTAACTGCCTATTTGAGTTTCTTGCTCAATTACGCATACTAAATGATAAATGCTTATGTGTATGATTGTTTGCTATTTGAGGCGAAATAGTTAGGATATGCATGTTAGGAGATGACTCGTGCATTTCTTTGATAGCCAATTCTTACCATTCTTTTCTATCACAGACTTTAAAAATATCCCTAGTCACTCTATTGAGCCTAAATTTGAAACTTCTTCTTTGACACCCTATATTCCCACAAATTGTGCCATAAGTGAAAATATGAAATAGTGGAGTACATTGTGTTAAAAAGAAGAAACAAAAAGAGTGAACAAGTTTGATGCACCCCAATGGAAAAGTAATAAGAAAGAGGCAAAAGCCTAAGTTTGGGGGTGCCTATTAGTATAATACACTTCATTCTCCCAAAACAAAAGAGGGGAAGGATAGAATTGAAGTGAAGGAAAGAATCAAAAGAAAAAGGGAAAAATTGAAAAACCAAAAGAGCTTATGGTACAGACAAATGAGCCTAAATGTCTATCTTTACCAACCCCTACCTAAGCCTACATTACAACCCTTAAAGTCCTGAAGATCTCTTTTATGCATATCTAGAATTAGTGGAGAATAGCAAGTAAGCAAGCCATAGGAATTCTTGAATTTATATGCATGATTTAGTATATTGACTTCCATTAAGCATGATGAATATGATTTTGCGAAATATTTAGCTTCATGTGGTTAGTGTCTTTGAAAATTTCATGCTATATGATTCTCGCGATATTATTCTCGCTAACCTTCATGTTTTTCTAGTTAACATTTATGCAAAGAAAAGTGATCAATGGCAGGAGTCCTTTTATTTTTCGTTCTTTGAGTCTTTTTATTTTATTTCTTTCTATCTTTGCTCGAGGCAGCAAAGGTTAAGTTTGGGTATTTGATCGGTGTATTTTATATACACCTTTGAGTCGATTTTAGTTAGTCTTTTGTCCCATTTTGCACATATAAGTGTCATATTAGGATAGTTTTCCTTTCTTTTGAGTCAAAGTGGTTAAAATGGTCAAATGGCGGAAAAGGAGCAAAAGAGGCAAAAGAGGAGATGCAGAAAGCAGAGAAAGTGGCGAACGAGGCTAAAATCCGCACGTAGCGGCGCGCTGCAGTAAAAGCAGGCCGCGGCGCCACCATTCGTAGAGGTCAGAAGACTTCGGCAGCGGCGCCTCGTGAGACTGGATGCAGGGCCGCGCGCTAAACATCCGAAAGCCACAGAGTTGCAGTGGCCATGCGCCAAAACACCCGACGGGTTGCAGACCTTCCGGCGCGCAGCTGCTCCGCAAGTGCGCGCGCGCCGACGCGAAAAAAATAGGTTTTGACGGATTTTGGGCCAGCTGCAGGGAAAAGTTGAGGCGGTTTCGGCTATAAAAGGAGAACCCTAGGCGCTTTTGAGGTTCCCTTCTTGCACAACACAAGATTTTTGCTTGAGATTGACACCATTAGTTTAGTAATTTTTTCCCTTTCTTGTTCTTTATTTCGCCAGCATGATGAACATGGAATTAGTTCTTGTCATCTTTATGGCTAGGAACTAATTCTCTTATAGGCTTTCTATGTTGAATTTCTTGAAACTTATGTTATCAATTAATGCACGCTTATGGTTATTTTTCTTATTGAGAGATCTATCCAATAATTGAGTTGAATTCTTGGTAATTAATTGACAACTAATTATCACTATATGATTTCTAATCAGATTCTGAAAAGGGGGGATTGTGAATATCCGTAAGTTGGGTAGACATTCTTGGATTGAGGATGAAAATACCTCAATTATTTATGAAGCGTTGATGAGAGGCTTAACAACCCTAATTTTGCGCATTGCGTGACGGCCAACTAGGTTTTTGTTCTTAATCCTCCTATAAAGTTATCCTTATCACGAAAGGTAGGTAAGGTGCGATCTGGGTTGAGTGTTTATATAACCTAACGGAGTATAAAACGATTTCAGAACCCGCTTTCTCCAAAAGAAGTATACCATAAGTTAATGCATTAGTAAGTAGCATAAGCGGATAGTAAGGATACATGGAAGCCCTATTCCCATCACATCTGAAGTAAATCTTTATATTTTACATAGTTTTCATAATTCTTAGTTATAAACAACCAAATCAATTATCAATTCGCCAAATAGATACTAGAAAATAGATATTTGGTACTTGAACCCTAATCCCAGAGGACGATATTCGGTCTTATCAAAGACTATACTACTTGTCACGATAACGTGCACTTGCTTTTAAAGTGTGTGCATCTTAACGCGCATCACAATCCTTTTGCTTCAAGTCTGGAACCCGCAAAGACTCCCGCATAGGTTTTCCTTTGCGTATTGGGGCCTTTGTGTTGAGGGGCATCGCACTTAGAGGTTTACCTGGATGGGCGTGTTATGGAATTTGGAATTATCAGTAGGTATAAAATCATCAGACATTCTAGGTAGTGTAGAATGAGGGGTGGTGTTAGAAGGAATGGAGCTTGGGCCCGCATCTGGAGATAGTATGCGGGTACCATTTGGGAGGGTGGGGAAAGAGGCAGGCATTTCGGGTAAGGGTGAGGTTGTGGAGGGGTGTGTGTGTGAGTCTTTATGAAATCTGAAAGGTATTGAAGAGGTAGAAGAGGAGAGAGGTGGAAGATTCTTATCGTTTCCATTGACCAAGGAAGAAGTAAATGAAAAGGGAATATTGGGGTTTATATGTTGAATGTCGTTTAGAAAACTGGTAAGGGAGGGGAAGGGGTGGTCCGTGTTTTTAGGAGGACTTAATGAAGGCTGATTATTCAAGATGTGTGACTCTTTGGTATCCGCGCAGGAAGGTTGCCCATTCAAGACGTTAGACTCATTGACTCCCGCACCATTAAAGAACGGATAGTTACTAGGCCTCTTGGAACTAGCAGACCCTTCGGTATCCACAACATGTGAAGTACCTCGAGGTCCAGTAGTTAATGAAGACCCATGGATACCCGGCTTGCTCAATAGACCCGCGAACCGACCCGGCTTAGGCCCAAGAATTCCTTCATGCAAATTTCCGCCGATCGAAATTCCTCGCCCGGAAATCCTAGTCTTTCCGGCTCTTCTAGGCAATAAACCCCTAAGGGATGTGTTCTTAATGCTCCCGTGGTTACCCTTCTCCTCCGTAGTGGTCCCGGAGTTCACAGATTTACCCGCGCATGAAGTGGCGTTCAAATGAGAGGAAGGAGTGTCTTTAGTTGTCTGAACTTCAATAGAATCGCCGGGGGCTAAGGGGGGGTCATTGTCCAGAGGCTTGTGGACAGAGGGAGGGGTAACATTCATAGTATTATCATTTTTACACTTGCTTCTTTCCGGGCTAGCAATCTCTATACCTTTTCCCCAATCATGAATCTTTTGTAACGTGATATCATCCACCACATGTTCTAGTGGAAAGCGCATATCCGGAGCAACATGTACTAATACCGAGGGGTCTGAGATAGCTGGTATTAAGTTTTCATTCACAATTGTTGGACTTCCATCATTCTTCTTCTTTTTCTTGGTTCTAGATTTGGACGAACCACCGGAACCCCCGGAATCATTGCTAGAACGTGTGAACCTTTTAGTCTTTCTCATGACATGAACTCAAAACGTAACTAATCGAAGAATCAAATGAGAGTGAGAGATTAGGAATAGAGGGATGGACGAGAACCGTGAGGAGCAACCAAGGATAAACGTTGAGAGCGTTTTCCTTAGTGAGAGAAACTTCTCACTATTGTAAATCTTTTTTAGTGCATGTGGGGTGATTTCTCTTATACTCACATAGTGCTTTACGTATTTGATACGTCATGGTTGATTTTTGGACACTTTTTAGATGTGAAGTCATGGTTGGTTTTGATTTGGATTGACTAATTAGGAATGTTTGATGTTGTTTAGATAGTGGCTGATTTCCTTACAATACATGAACTTGCATTAAGTTTTAACTAGTACTGCGTACTACAATGAACTTTTTTTAGGGGGATATATTATATTTAATTAGTCACATTGTACATGAACATCATTCAATTAGTCAATATAATGTATATATTTTATTCATGAAGAATAATGTAGGTCGTTGAATCAGAAAAAAATCTCTTTAAGTTAATAAATTATTAATTTATCGATTAATTAATATCTATTTAAATCAATAAAATTACGTAGTCCCGACATTATTAATTTATAGGAATTTTACTGAGGGAAGCCACTTTCATATCCAACATCCTTCATTTTATAATGTTCACTAATAGTGATCGTAATGAAATAAATTTCGATGTATCGAAAGAAATGAACTTTTGTTGGTAAGTTATAGGCAATGGATTTTAAATGATATTGTTTAAGCATAATCTTAGACCTAAGGATATGATGATCGTGGTGTGTATAAACTACAACTTGGAATCTATATCTAAAAAATATAGAAATTTTAAAAAATTAAGCACTAATTCGTGTGCAATGAATATTCAATGGTTTAATATAAAATAGTGCAAAGAGAAAGTCAGCAAACTATAGGAAATACTTTTTAATACACTCCCAATAAACAAAGAAATAAAGAAGGGTTTTTTGACAATTGACATATGAGTAGAGTAGGCTTCTGTTTCATCAAAAATAATTAGGATGTCTAACTTGAGCTCAACTAAGAATAAGTTGCACTTCGTGCCAGCATAACTATCATAGCAAATCCACACAGATTCTTTTTTCTATGCTGATTTATATTTTGATTTGTATTCTTTTTGAAAAAAATGGGTTCTCACTCGGTGTTTGATATTTATATTAGGGTCCGATTAGATTTGGATTTGCGCCAGAAAGTGTCATACTGAGAGATAAAGTCCTCCCTATCAAAGTCGTCTGATGATCCATACATAGAGCTCGAATCTGAAACATCTGATTAAGGAGTATTTTCCGCTCTACATAATTTTTGTTGGTTAATATTTTATTTTCCCTTTGAATAAAGAAGGAAAGTGGAGAAGAAAACTATCCTACTTTTTACTTTTTTAGTGGCAAAGAATTGATATTTTTAATTAAATAAGCAGCAAAGGAGATAAGAATTATTACATCTTTTGCATTTTTTATTCATTTAGCACTTAAATCCTTTGTTAAGCAAGTAGATAACCATTGATTTTTTTTTACTTGAAAGACAAGAATATTGCTGTGGTGGATCTTGTATTAATCAACTGAAATTGATGAATCACTCCACGAGGGGAAAATTTTAATTATGACCAGTTTACTTTTGTTTGTTGAGAAGATTATAGTGAATAAATCTTGTAAAGGAGAAAGTGAAAAAGAAAATAGATTATAAAATTTGTCATCTTTTTGTTCTTTTTAATTATTAAAGATAGTAATATATTGAAAAAGTTAATTGAAAAAAGAGCCTCATTTTTCTTTGATATTTTCAGCGCATTACATTTTCCATGCTTAGTTAATATCTTTATTATTGTTTGTGCATCACGCGGATACAAATACTAGTATTCCTCAGTTTCATAATAAGTGGCGTTTTAGCATAAGCACACACCTTAAGAAATTGTTCAATTCTAAAAAATTATGAGTGATTTTACTAACTTATCCCTAGTTAATGTTTAGAAAAGAAAAGTTATTTAATGATTATTAATTATGTAAATAAGAGTAATTTTGAAAGAATAAGGTCAATTTATTCTTAAAATCTTAAAGTATCACTTATTTTAAAATAAAATGAAAAACCTATTATAATACGGAAGGAATATATAATACCGAGATTAAACAGTCATTACATAAACAGTCATTACCTTACTAGAGCTACTGGCGTCTTGTATGACATAAAAGTTGTTGAAAATTGAATGGATGTACGGAATAATATATAACTATTACTAGTGCTTAGAAAGAATAAACAATTACAATACAACAGACTTGAAGCATAACATGAGTTGTTACAACAACAATGAGTGTTGAAGATCTTGATCTTCAGTCTTAACTCTGTCTTGGTGTCTTGGATCTTGAGGTTGGAACTGCAGCAAGCCCCTTGATCTTTATAACATGAAATCAAGAGAAATTGAATCTGATAATGTTATAGTTGCGTTGCTGAGTTCAGTGATATTCACTTGGTCCTTAAGATAATATTGCCCCGTATGAATCCTTTAACGGCTATTAGCAACTTGTCTCCCAAGATAAAACAGTAACTAAACAAATGAGCAAAGGAAACTCAAGTGTTTCTCAAGAAGAATCTTTGAGTGTGTGAAAGATAAGCTAGAGATGTTGAGTTCAGAAAATCTGAAAATATACAAGTATGAATAGCAACGACGCCCCGGCTCTACGGCGGCATCGCGACCCTTTTCCGAATCATTTTGATCTTACACTTCGTACACTTCTTCCTTCATTTACCAACGTGGAACACGTGTCATTTAACCAACGACCATCCATCATTTATGTCTCAAACGTTTACTCACGTACCAATATCTCTTTTACTAATGAAATTTATGATACTTGGCACCACGTGTGTGGAAACGACGTTTCCTACGTGCGAGACCTCAATTGTTCGAGTCATAAATAATGGGTTAAACTTAATTCCACATTAGTAAATTTCCAACAATCCCCTCTTGAAAGAGATTTTAGGGCACTCACAAGGTGTCTTTCTAGCAATCTTTCGGCAGATCGATATTGCATCTGGATAGGTAGCCGTAGCTTTGAACCTTCCATAGTAGAATACCATCGGACTTACTTATTGCGCGGTGAACGCGATGTCTTGAACCGTCAGTGTTTAGTGTAAGGCAAGACAATGGTACCAACACAACAACTTTTCTCACTCTGTTCTTCTTAATGTTTTTGTCTGTTGTGCCCGTGGACACACTTGGATTCTTAAGTGCGTTCATTTGAGGCGACCAATCCTCGCACTTAAATAGGTGGTCTCCTACAAGGTATCCTCCAATACCCCACTTCACAAGTGTTAGGCAATATTAAAAGTTTTCCCAAATCTAACCTCAATCATTGAGGATCATTAAAGGTTTTGGAAACTTAACATTTACCCACTCTGCAGGTAGCACTTAATGTCTATCACGAGAATGACCTTGGATCCATGTTTCTATGTAGAAATCATATTATCTGAAGTGCTCTTGCTTCCACCGAAGTGCTCCACTGAACTTTTACGACTTAATTTTCCAATTGAACCTAATTTCTGGGATCTCCAGTCAGTAAGGTTGGGTGTCCGCGGTATCAGTTCTTAGTGATTTGGGTTTTAGGCCCATTCCTCTAGACTGGAAGAACTCTTGATCTTCGGGTAGTCCCTTAAGTTAAAGGATTTGTTATATCATTTGATTTAGTCATCAAGGATGTGTCACCCGATCAACTGTCATACGGTCTTATGTCTGCGACAGATATGTCCAGACGTCGTCATTTGTGCTTCTACAATGTACAACCGACGAAGGCATGAGTTACTCCCAATAAGGGACATCTTCTAAGAGGTCGTGAAGTTACTCAACTTCTCATCATGCTTTATACAAAGTAATAAACTCCGATTCCATCACAAATCGGTCGATGCAAGTTTTCTTAGAGGATTTTGCAAAGACACGCCATGCACATCCACTTGTGGCATTGGTGTTCTTCAAGTCTGGTGTCCAGTTTGCATCACTATGTTCTCCTAGAACTGCTGGACATCCTAAATACCATGGAAGTTCAGGAAGAAGCCCAACGGTCCATCAGACCAACTCTTCGATTAGGAAGGTTGTCTTAACATCCATATCACGCAAGACTGCGGTGACCCTGAAGGTTAAGATATTCATATAAGAGCACATGTCCAAATAGTCGAGGCCTTATATTTATCAGTAGATCCATCTACTTTTGTACTCAATTTGAGTATCCACTTTTACAACCCAAATGTTCTTTTTCCGGAGGAAGATCAACCATCACACAAGTGTGGTTCTATCTGATGGAGTCTATTTCTCTCTTTTTAGCTTCTTTCCAAAGCAGCGCTTCTGGAGATGACAATTCTTTGTAATTGTCCATGGTTCTTTCTCAACCATATAAGATAGAAGACCTAGAACAAGTCTTTGTCCCCTCTTTTTGCTCTGCCTCGGTT
Organism: Przewalskia tangutica; assembly: GCA_029844215.1. Taxonomy (NCBI): domain Eukaryota; kingdom Viridiplantae; phylum Streptophyta; class Magnoliopsida; order Solanales; family Solanaceae; genus Przewalskia; species Przewalskia tangutica. The sequence continues at coordinate 38,296,843 of CM056740.1, read as the reverse complement.
CGACATCTAGAATCCCTATGTTCTGTAGATCTGAAACATTAAGTTCCGGATAGTCAGCAACTTCCGAGTCCCATAGATCTGGAACATTTAGTTCTGTACAATCAGGCACTCGTGGGTTATTGTTAACCTTGAGCAATTATCACATTTTCCTTCTTAAGGAAATTTATCTTCAAAGAATTCAGCATTCTTTGGCACCAGGATGCGATAAGCACTACTGTTCTATGTAGATCCAGCGGATATGCAATCTACAGTCTTAGGTCCAACTTGACTTATTTTGGCTTTGGTATTTCAACACTTGTCACACTACCCTATATCACAACATTTGTATATGAGATTCTTTCCATATTTCACATAGAGGATTATCATTATCCCTATGCGGAGTTTTGTTCAGAATCGCATTAGCGATAAGGATCGCCTTGCCCAAAATACCTTGGGCGTACGGATCTGCGCTTGGCTAATACCGTTAGACTAAGGTGAGTAAAGAGCAGTCGTTTGATGAACGATGCTTCACATTCTCCCCCTCTATCTCTATGAATTCCTCAAATCGTAGGTTTTCAACTTCTGCTTCCGAAGCGCCGCAGCCCTGACTGGTAGGCACCGCGGAGCCTGAACTCCAGTAGCCAAACAACCTTCAAGCGTTGCGGCTCTTGGTGGAGGTGCCGCGGCGCTCCGACGGGGTTTCATCTTTGTTTTTTCAACAAAGGATGCAATATGTTGTACCATCGTCGATGAAGATCACAACGTTCTTGTCTCCCCCCTCTATTTGTACAAGAGTCAAATCACCCACGTAGGCGTGACTATGTTATAGGGAGCAGTGATTCTTTCGCTATTCCTTTGATGGAATAGAAATGTGATTTTGCCTCTTCGCCTACCTCACATTCATTTGAGGGTTTATGTCGATAGATGACAACAATCTCAACTTAATTAGTTTTGAATGACTTTCTATTTAACGTGTCTTAATCTATGAAGGCATAGATGCACAGATTACAAATATATCATTCATTTGCCTACAGTTTTACTGTACCACTCTTAGTTATTGTAGACCTGTTGGACTAGACTCAAGCCAGTTTGACCAACAGCGTCCTGAACCAAGTTTGAGACAGGTATCACCTCTTGTTAGAGTGATCTCATTCATTTAAGTCTTTTTTATGACAATCTCTTCAACTCCTTTTACTTTGGAGATGGTGTTGCTTCACATAAACAACCTCTTACTCGTGGTTAGGGTGTAACCGGATCGTATGAGATCTAGATATTCTGGCCCACTCCAGTTGCCTTGGCAGACTGAGTGTCTAAGTTATGTCTTTCTTTTGTCCTTCAAATCATTTAAGATCTGGAAACTCTGACCCACTCTAGTCGCCCGTAGGCTTCGTATGACTGAGTGTCCAACATCGTCATGTCATGTGACAGATCTGGCCCACTCCAGTTTCCCGGAGGCTTTGTATGACTAGTGTCCACTACTATCCAGTCAAAAGTCGAATCTTCTATCGAAAACGGTGACATGTTTGTCTCTAGTCCTCTAGTCCTTAAGTCCTCTTCCCTTGCTTAAGATTGTCCATAAACCCAGTTTATTACAATCTAAGTCCATTCTTTTAGGTCGTTGTTTATAACAGTCCAATCTTTAAATGGGAGGGTGAGTGGGTGTAGGGAATATAATTTTTTAATGAAAACACTTCATATTCCTAGCCTTGTTTTATTTCCTTTTATTCAGAAATTCTCTAAACATATTATGGACAAGGAAGACTAATTAACTCATACCTTTGAAATATGACACACGTCAGTCACGTGTCCAAATCTTCCTTACCATAAGATGGAGGCTTTCTGCTATAATATAGAACAACATCTTCAGTCTTCTCATCTTGTCCCGGTTGATATCATCCACCTCTCGTGGGCTCTTGTTTCCACCACTCTCGGGAGCGATGACAACAATTCTTCCTTGATCCTTACCCTTGCTAGCATGACTATCAGCATCTTCAAGTTCAGCAACAGAGATCTCCTCTTTGACGAAAACATATTTGTAACTATCGTCAAAGAGAACCCAAAGATAGAATCAGATTTGGGACCATATCTACTAGCATACATCTTTCTAGCACTAGTACCAATATTGTCTTAAGTTGTTGAAAATTCAATGGATGTACGGGAATAGTATATAACTACTACTAGTACTTAGAAAGGATAAACAATTACAATACAACATACTTGAAGCATAACATGAGTTGTTACAACAACAATGAGTGTTGAAGATCTTGATCTTCAGTCTTAACTCCGCCTTGGTGTATTGGATCTTGAGGTTGGAACTGCAGCAAGCCCCTTGATCTTTATAACCTGAAATCAAGAGAAACTAAATCTAGTAATGTTATAGTTGCGTCGCTGAGTTCAGTGATATTCACTTAGTCATTAAGACAATATTGTCCCGTATGAATCCTTTAACGGCTATTAGCAACTTGTCTCCCAAGATAAAACAGTAACTAAACAAATGAACAAAGAAAACTCAAGTGTTTCTCAAGAAGAATCTTTGAGTGTGTGGAAAATAAGCTAGAGATGTTGAGTTTTCAGAAAATCTGAAAATATACAAGTATGAAGTGTGTTCTACAATTGAGCCAAGTGCCTCAATTTATAGTGTGTGTAAGATGTCTTCCCAACTAGTCAAGTAATGGCCTTCAATGCCATGTAATGACACTTAATTTGGGGTTACAATTCAGTCAAATAATGGTTGAATTCATGAGTCAAATAATGAAGAATTAATGCTCCAAAGTCAGTCCAAGAGTCAGTTATTTTTCGTCTCCAACTGGCCATATCGCTTTCAGCGCATACCTGAACTCCAGTGACCAAACAAAGAATTAGCCGCGCCTACTACTGGGCGCCACAGCAATGCCTCGGTGGTGGCGCCTGGTTCTACTACGGCCGCGACTTTTCCGGCTCATTTCGATCTTGCACTTCGTACACTTCTTCCTTCATTTACTAACGTGGAACACATGTCATTTAACCAACAATCATCCATCATTTCATGTCTCAAACCTTTACTCATATACCAATATCTCTTTACTAATGAAATTTACGATACTTGATACTACGTGTGTACGTGTGTGGAAATGACGTTTCCTACGTGCGAAGCCTCAATTGTTCGAGTAATAAATAATGGGTTAAACATAATTCCACATTAGTAAATTTCCAACAAAGGTTTCCAAAACAAGCAAAATTAATATATTAACTAACCAAAATATGCTTAGCAAAAGAATAGAGTATTAGTGTCGGTTTGGTTGAGCTTATTTTAAGCTTATAAGTGTTTTTTAAAAAAAAAATAAGCATTTATTAAAATATTGAGAGGTGTTTGATTGAGCTTATTTTAAAATAGGAGTAGAGCTTATTTTAAAATAAACACTTATTCCAAAAGCTTAAAATTTGGGTTTTTTGTAGTAGAACTTTTTTTGTCTTTAATTTTTTTCTGTTTTTTGTATAAAAATGCTTTTTTTATTGGCAACCAAACACCTAATAATTTTTTAATAAAAACTCTACTCTTATAAACTCTTTTAAATAAGTTATACCAAAGAGAGCCTTACTATATGAATAAGACATCACAAAAGACAGAAAGACTACTTATTTGTTGTTTGCTCAGTTGCCTTCAATTTGTAGGAAGTACTCAGTTCAAATTCAATTCATTAATATTTTATATTTATATACTCCTCAAATTCAATCAGAATGAATTCTCACTTATTCATATCGTTTTATTTGATTTTATCTTAATCCAACATCATGCAAGTAAAAACATAAAAAGTACTAGAATCATCTACTCATATAAGAAGCAAACAAGTAAAACTTACCATACATCCTTATCAGTACCGATATTTATACCTGACCAAAGTAACCTTAAGAGTTGAGAAATTAAAGTAAAAATTCTATTACAGTAGAACCTCTATAAATTAATATTTGATAAATTAATAACCTTTCTAAAATAATATTTTTTCTCTATTCCGACTTAGGCCCAATGTCTAACTTAATAATTTCGATAAATTAATAAGATAATAATTTTCCGGAAGATCCTTATATAAATTTATGGTCTCTTCAATATTATAAATTAATAATTCTATAAAATTACAAATATAACTAGGATGACTTAGTAAAATATGATTCTATTATCGTTTTCTTCTTCTTAAAATTTAAATCTAGATGTATTTCATCTCTAACTTTCCTTAGTGCATCCAAAAGCTCTGGTATTGCGTTCTCATACTGCAACAAAAAATTGTGAAGAGTTGTTGTTGTTATGAGTGCTTCTTTCCGCGTAATTGATTGAAAATGCATTGTATCATCTTCAGTTTCATCCTCAATAGGATTTCAACAACACTAGCTACAATTTCTTCTAAACTTTAGACCTCTGAACAAGTATCATTTTCACCCGGGTAATCCAATAGGTGATTGACCTCCATTTTGTTGCGGTATCCAAGGTCATTAATCATCGTAACAAATTCATGAATGTCTTCTTCAGTAGTTCCTTCATTTAAATTTCTTGAGGCTACTTCATCATGCGAACGAATTTTATAGTGTCGAAAATAACTTGCTACAGTAGTGCTTTACGTATTTGATCTATCATGGTTGATTTTTAGACATCTTTTAGATGTGAAGCCATGGTTGGTTGGTTTGATTTGGATTGACTAATTAGGAATGTTTGATGTTGTTTATATAGTGGTTGATATCCTTACCATACATGAACTTGCATTAAGTTTTAACTAGTACTGCGTACTACAATAATTTGTTTAGGGGATGTATTATATTTAATTAGTCATATTGTACATGAACATCATTTAATTAGTCAATACAATGTATATGTTTTATTCATGAAGAATAATGTAGGTTCTTGAATCGGAAAAAATCTCTTTAAATAAATAAACTATTTATTTATCGATTAATTAATACTTTTTTATTAATAAAATTATGTGGTCCCGGCATTATTAATTTATAGAGGTTTTACTATATATGCAAGACGACGACGACGACAACAACAGCAACAACATACCAAGTGAAATCCACAACGTGGAATCTGGGGATGATAGAGTGTACGCATAACTTACCCCTACCAAAGTAAGGAGGTTATTTCCGAAAGACCATCGGGTCAATAAAAAGCATAGAAAAGGGTTAGATAAGGACAAGAAATTCAAAGCATTAGGAAAATGGAAATAACGAAAGCGACTAAGCCATAATAAAGTCGTTTGAAAAAGGGCAGTAGCTACCACAGATAAAATATGATAATCGAAGTACACGAAATACTAGATAGTACCAGAAATCAAAGCACACTAAACTATAGAGCAATATTGCGACTACTAATATGAAAGGATAAGCAAGACTACCGACTAGCCTTCTACCATAATATGAGTTCTACATAACCTCCTATCTAAGGTCACGTCCTCATGTAAGCTGTAATTGTATCATGTCATGTCTAATCATCTCTCCCCAATACTTCTTTGGTCTACCTCTACCTCTTCTGAAAACGTCCATAGCCAACCTCTCACACCTCGTTACTGGGGCCTCTTCTCTTCACATGCTCAAACCATCTCAGTCTCGCTTCCCGCATCTTGTCCTCCACCTAGGCCACTCCCACCTTCTCCCGGATAACCCCATTCCTAATCTTGTCTCTCCTCGTGTGCCCACATATCAGGGTCGCCTTTGGGTCCGTGCGAGTCGTGCTACCGCACAGGCCCCCCAAAAAACAAAAAACTTTAGGGGCCCCTTTTCATTTTTTATTAAGTAGTATTAGCCACAATTTACTGTAAAGACTCATAATTCGCAGGTCTTAGCCCAATCAAAGTAGGAGTTGATTAACTTGAAGTTGTATTGAGTTGTTATTTACAATTTAAAATAATTTATAACTATTGAAATCGTATATTTACTTATATTAAGGGCCAACTTTTACAAATTAGAATAGGGTCCTAAAATATTTGAGACGACCCTTCCACACATCCATTGTAATATTTTCATCTCTACAATGTTCATCTTTTGAACGTGATAGATCTTAACTGGTCAACACTCTGCCACGTACAAGTATCTTATATTTATTGACTTAATATAAAATCCTAGTGGGTAAATATTTACCTGGTGCAACATACCATTTTTTTTTTGTTCGTTACAAAAGTTTTAGGCTCTTTAGGGAATAAATGCAAAAATGACAAAACCATTAATATTCAGTCAGTACTTTAACCACAAAAGCAAAAATAAGTTACTACACGAGTATCATGTTTAATTCCGCTAAGATTCAAAACGAAGAAACCAAAAATATAGGGTGTGTTTGGTTCGCAGGGTAAACAGAATGAAATCCAATAAGGGAATGAAATGAAAAGGAAAAGAATTATTTGATTGTCCCTACATGTTTGATTTTAGATAGTCTGGAGTCCGGGATTCGGGATCGGAGGTCCGAATTGGAAAAAGGGAATCCAAAATCCAAATACCTAGTAGGGCCGAATCAAGAAAATTGAATGAAAATGGAAAAGGGGTAAAGAGAATGAAAAAATAAGGCCAAACAAACAACATCAAAGGAAATTTCATTCCTTCATTTTCTTTTCCTTTCCTGTTTACCCCCGAACCAAACGCACCCTATATTATTCACTCACAACATATGACCGTTACCACCTCAACGTTCTTAAAAATTTTAAAAATTCATCTATGGGACCCACCAAAAAACCCACCAGCCCTTGTTTACCGTTAGCTCTCAAACCCTTCTTCTTCACCATTCACCTTCACCTTATCTCACTTAACCACAGCTCTGAAATAGTCAATTTATTCTTTGTATTGATCATTCTTTAAGAGATTTGTGTCAACTTTAATATATTACTCATTACATTTCATTCTTGACTCACTCTACTCAACTTTCTTGATTTTATTTTCTTGGAAATTCTGAAAGCTCTTAGCTTTCTGTAATATCTAAAATTTCAAGAATATTAGTGACTTGGGGTTGTATCTTGATTTTCTTTTCTTGAAATTTCTGAAAGGTCTTAGCTTTATGCATTGTTCTAAAATTTCAAGAATTTGAGTGAATTGGGATTTTCTTGAAAGGTCTTAGCTTTCTGTATTTTCTAAATTTTCAAGAATTTTAGTGAATTGGGGTTTTGTAGAATTTCAAGATTATTATGGCAGCATTAGCACCAGGGATTTTGTTGAAGCTACTAAATGGGATGAAATCAGGTGTGAAGCCAACAAGTGAACATAGAAGTTCCCTTTTACAGGTTACTGATATTGTTCCTGCAGATCTTGATGAGAAGGATTTATGGCCAAAGCATGGATTTTTCATTAAAGTTTCGGATTCTTCGCATTCGATTTATGTTAGTCTTCCATATGAGCAAGATGATTTAGTTCTAAGCAATAAAATGCAGCTAGGACAGTTCATTTATGTCGATAAGTTAGAGCCTGGTTCGCCTGTTCCTGTTGTTAAAGGCGCGAAACCTCTCCCCGGGAGGCACCCGCTTGTTGGAACTCCAGAACCATTAATGGGGTTGAGAGAAAAAGGCGAAAAATTTGGAGAAAAAATCAATCAGAACTTGTCAGCTCCACCAAGAAGGGGTTCTTGGGGAATAGGTGGGGGTGGGGGGGAAGTTGTTGCTTCATCTCCTCAAGTTTTGAAGCCTGTTCTTATTGATTTCGATCAATGTACACCGATAAAAGAGAAGTCTAGTGCTGTCAAATTTGCACGTATTATTCCAATGTCACCTGTTATTCGCGGAAAATTTTCCAAAGATGGAGGAGGAGGTAGTGGGATGGTAAGGTCATCAGCCGGTGGCACGTTGTTGTCTAAATTGATGGAGGCTAAGGGGGAAAGTCCTTCTATGGTGAGAAAAAGTTGTGCTACACCTAGCATGATGAAATTTCCTAGGAGCAGAAGTGTAACAGATCGCGATAGGAAACAAAGAATTGTCAATTCACCTTTAAACTCAGACGTAGGTACACCTTTCCCTTTATATATGTACAATCAAACCTCTCTGTTACAAATATCCTCATATTATGTTATATTATATGTTATCTATAACAAACAGCCAAAAAATCTCCAGGCAAACGACACCGTTATATAGAGAGGTTTGACTGTATAGTTCTGTGTCTTTTCTCATATGTTGCAATTTGATTAATTTTTTTTGTGTAGACACAAGAAAAGAAAAGTTCAACTCCACCACCAAGTTTAAGGAGTGCAAGAATGGCTGCTTCCCCAACAGTAGGCAGAGAGTCTCAAAGACTTCCCAATTCGAAAAAGTCGTCTCAAGAACAACAACAACAATCTCAGCATATTGATTCAACACATGACAACACCAGTTTAACTGTAAATTTGCCTGGAAAACTTAGTATCTTGGGAAAGGTAACATCTTCGTTGGGGTTGTTTGCTTTGTTTAATATAAGGCAAGTTACACACCTGGTCGGTCTGCTAAAAGTAAATACATTCACTAGCCAAATATACATTATTATATATAAAAAATTTACACATTAAACATTTGGTGGGCGGTTATTTATGTCAGTTTCTTGCTTTTGTTGAAACACGCCTTAGCTTAAATAGCCATTTGTGATCTTCATTAGGAAGCTGTACAGCAAAGGGAAAATGCACAAAAAATCGCTCTTCAAGCACTAAGGGATGCATCAGCTACAGAAAATCTCGTGCGGTCTCTGAAGTATGAAACTTTTAATTGTTGTGTTATTTGCTGTTGCATTTTCTTGCTTATTACTAGGTACTATGCTTTCATTAATTTGATGTATATATATCACTATGGCTTTGAAGGATGTTTTCGAACATGAGTAGAGCTGCAAAACCGGATGCACCAGCAGCCTGTTTCGATCAATTTCTCGAGTTTCATGAACAACTCGTGCAAGCTGTAGCAGAAATGATATCTATTCAAGCAGCAACAGCTTCAAACGAAACGTCACAAAATGCTGAACAAGAGAATGGAAGCGCCCCTATTTTACATGAAATAGCTCAGAATTCTCTGGAAGAATCACGAGACAGTGAATCAAATGCATCGAAGAGGAGAGCTGCTCTTTACAAATCAATAGCAGTCTTTCCTGAAAGGAGTGATCAAAGGTCAATTCTTGGAAAGCATTTGAGATCATCATCAAAGGCAACAAAAGGAGCATCGGATACTAACATAAATGAGAATGATGAGAATAAGAAACCGGCTTCTTCTTCTATAAGCAGCAGCATTTCCAATACAATCAAATTGGGAAAGCAGATTGAGAACGAATCTGGAAGTTGGTTTATGGATTTTCTTGAAAAGGCCTTGGAGAAAGGGCTGAAAAAGGCTAAAGGAAAAACGGAATCAGATTCTTCTGGCAGAGTTCCTCAATCACTCTTGCTGAAAGTGATCAATTGGGTAGAGGTGGACCAGTTTGATTCGAATAAACGTCCGATTCATCCTAAAGCCGGACAAATTGCCAGAAAATTGAGGATCAAGGTGAAGAATCCCTGAGAAAAGGAGTGTTTAAGAAACTGAGATTTATTACATTCTTTGATAAGATTGTGGAGACTATGATTTATTTTGTGTTTAGTTTCTACCCCTTCCTGTTATTTGGTATAATTACTATAGTTGTAAACTGCAGTACTATATGATACTCCTATAAGCTTATTCATTCAGAAATTTATTGCTATAGAAGAAGGTTTTCTGTTACTTGGAGAATACTGTTCTGCTTTTTGGATTCCTTCAACAGTTGACAATTACAGAGAACAGAATTAGAAGGACCAAGTCCTAACCATTGCCACTTCAAAGTATTTGACTTTATATACATTATTGTTAGGGTTAGTAATATGAGATCTTAGTACAAGTATACCAATATGACTAGCATAAATCTTAACTAATTGGAATCACCAGCAGTCCAGCAACATAGATCTTTTGCTTTTGTTGTGTGTCCGGATGAATTTCAAGAGATAATTCGCCTTTGTTGACAACTTGTTTTACGCGACTTTGAACCTACCTCATCTTTTTAAATGTTCAATTATCACGCATAGATCGGAGCATTTGGAGATCTACATAAAACATAGTTACACACAATTTTCAGACAAAGTAGAGAGGGGTATCCAATACTAAAATTCTAGATTTCCCACTGATGTAAAAATCTTTAAGCAAATTAAAAGCTTCATTTAGATCACTATACCTAACTAATTGGAACCATCAACATAAATCTTTTGTTTCTATATATTGTGTGCCGCATAAATTCCATGATATTAAACTGTATATCTTTTGTGAAAACTTTAGATTTATGTGATCTTAAGTCAACCTCATCTCAATTATCATAACATTATGCCTAGATTGGTGCATTGTGAAGTCTACATACAATATGTAATGAGCCAATTTGAGGTAATCTTCTCTCATTTTATAGATGAGAGCACGTTAACGTTTATTGAACCATATCCGTAAAGGTTGTCTGATCCAAAGAGCAAGTCATATTCCATGTTTATCTAACTTTGTTTTGGGAATAATCAATGAGCAAATCCTGATCAAAAACAAAAAAAAAAATGCGTCTGGCGGAGTCGAACCCAGATCTATTTGCTTGAAATTGAATTCTCCTAACCGTTGGACTACAAACGCTTGTGGTTTAGCATCTTCGTAATTGCCATTACTATAGGGTATAAAACAATTTCACTCCTTAACACCTTGTTTGGATGGTTGTTACATATCGTATTATATTGCATTTGTTACATAATACTTCACATTAGCAATTTAAAGGATGAACTTACATAGGTTAAAATAAGATTATTAGATAGTAATTAGCAAGGTAATGACGCAATCACACCATATCAATCGTTATATAAAAGGAAATTTTTAATTGTTACATAACGATAAAATTAACAATACGATCCAGTAAAAATTAAGTAACAATCAAAACAAATACAATAGGTAACAACCATCCAAACAAGGTATAAAACCCTGGTTTTCAGTTGATAAAGAGTATGCTTGGATACACTTATAACTTATGACTTATAAGTCAAAATTCATAAGCCATAATCCCAATTTATGACTTTTAAGCTTTAGCTTATCTTTTATTTTGATTAAAAATACTCCATCTGTTCTAATTTATGTGGTACAATTTTCTTTTTGATTTGTGCCAAAAAAATGTCACATTTATATATATAGAAATAATTTAATTTTATGTGATGATTTAAATTCACACATTTATATAAGACTTGTTTTGGACCACACATTTTAAAAGTATTTCTTTGTTAAGCTCCATGTCAAGTCAAATGGTGCCACCTAAATTGGGACGGATTTCGAAAGAATCAAATTTTTAGCATTAGGATTTCACACTTGTACAGGTCCCTTTCAATACCACGGAAAGCATCCCTATTAATCAGGTAAACCTAGGTTAGTAAGTGCTTAAAAACACGTCTATTCAACACAAACGTGCTTGCAACTAGAGGTGACAAACTTAACCCATGAAATTATAACCCGCCTAACTCGTTCAAGTTTGGACGGGTTATTGACTCGACGTTTGTTAATTCCAACCCAACCCATTTCAAACCATAAAAAAATGGGTTGATATCTAGCCCAAATTGATCTATGAGAAATCTATCAAAATATGTTTAAAAATATTATTTTTATTTGATATTTTATATATAGCCATAATAAGGGAAAATAATAATTTATAAGGTACTAAAAACTATTAAAAAATAAATAAGGCAATTAAAGCTTAGTAAAAATTAGACGGGACGGGTTTTTACCCTCTTGTTAGCCCATTTCATTCCCAGTAACATTTGAGCGGGTCAATAACCCGCTTATTTATTAACTCAATCCATTTTGATCCGTCTAAATTCAATCGAACCCGGCCATTTGACACCCTACTTACAAGTATTTTGGTTTAAATACAATTTTAGGGCATGTTTGGAAAGACACCAGTGTAATTGGAATTGAGTGTAATTATACAGTTTGACAGACCAAGTAATTACATGATCATCATGTAATTGAGATGAGATAATTACACTCTGTAATTACAATGTTACTTTTTAATTTATTTTCTTTTTCTTTTTCTTTTTATTTCAAATTCTTTTCTTTTCTTTTTAATTTATTTTTTAATTTATTTTTTATTATTTTTACATTTTTATTATTTTTATTTATTTTTTAAATCTATTTTTATTTTTACATTTAAAATTATTTTTATTTTTAAAATTTGTTTTTATATTATTATCTTTCATTTTCTTTCTTCTCATTTACTTCTTGTGATTCCATGTAATTGCTCTTTTTTTTTTAATTTTTCCTTATTTTTCTTCATTTAGCGTAACTATGTTATTATTTTAATTTTTGAAATTACACTTTTAGAAAGAATGAATCATTAACAAACTTGACATATAACGAGTGTAGAATTCCATTGTTGAATGAGGTTATAGACTTATAAATGTTTTTACTTTCTTTTGAATTATATTTACTTAAGTTATACTAGAACTTATTTTATGTTATGTTGGAATTTGATATAATAGTATCATGTTAAATTATTATTATTTAAATTTTAAATTTATATAATATATGTGATTTCCGTTATTTGCTTTAATAATTCACTTGTTGTTTTACATTACATATTATTCATCTTCAACTTACAATTGATAAATTATTTTTTTGTCAAACATTTAAATAATGTTATGACATTATATGTATTAATATGTTACTTTTTTTGTCAAACATATATACAACCCATGATGTTTTTATAAAATGTGTGCTTTTAATTATTATATTTAATTAAATTTAAAATTTATTAAGTTAACAATATACTATTACTTTTATAATATTATTTACAAATATGTGATTATTAATTAATATATTTTCAAGAAATAATATGTATCTTAAATATCAAATTTAATATATCATTTGTCAAGTATTAATTTTTATTTTTAAATTAGTCTAATTATGTAATTATACGTGTACATCCAACTCGTAACTATTATGCTATGTAATTCCAATTGCGCCAATTCCAATTACCAACAGACCCTTAGCAATCCAAACAGACTCAAAATCTGGGTAGCGGCTGGAGATGACAGTATGTGAGGATGAGGAGAATTCGCTTCTCCAATGGCGGCAAGACCTCTACTCTACTTGGAACAACAACTTTCCCATTCACCAATTACACAACATCTCATCCATTAAAACCCAAATCTTTTCTAAAGCTACTCCCTTCAAGAACACCCCTTTTCACCTCTCCTCATTATCGTTTAGTTACAACAGCCCAACATCATTCTTCTTCTACCTCTCACATTCTCCCAACACCTCAAACTAACAACCTTTCTGGTAAATAATTATCCTTTATGTTATCTGTCGCTTGTTATTAGCTTAGCATACTGTTTTGTTGTAGTTATTGTTTCTTTTACTTGTTGATCTTTATTTTTGTTTTATCTTGAGCTGAGAGTTTATCGAAAATAGCTTCTCTACCTGTGACTGTACCCTCCCCATGCCTCACTTGTGGACTACACCGGGTATGTTGTTGTTGAAAAATAAACTCAATTTATACCTAACAAAAAATCAAAAAGATCAAATCTTTACACATACCCAAATCAAGAAAATGAAAAATAAACTCAATTTATCTTGGAAACATACTCTCTACCTCCTAAGGTAAGGGTGGGATAAGGTCTGCGTACACTCTACTCTCCTCAGACTCCACTTGTAGGTCTGTGTACACTCTACTCTTCTCAGACTCCACTTGTGGGACTACACATGTTGTTATTGTCGTTAGCCTTATGTTTATCTTCTCAGAGGTGGTTCTTGTTTGTTTTGTTTGTTTATGTGTTTACTTTTCCTGTGTCTTTTTGGTATGTAGGAGGTGATGGACAAAATGGGTATCCATTGAAAGACTCAAAAGTGGTTTTGAAAGGGATGACATATACTGATCTTGAGGCATGTGTAATTCAGTTGTTGGTGATATGGGTCTTAGTTAGCCTAGTGTAAATTTTGAGTAAAGTTGAAATCTTGATAGTGGTTTAATCTTCTTTACTCCTTAAAGATTCAAAATTGTTTGTTTATGTTTTTGAGATTAAGTTCACTCACTTGGTGAGTGTATTTTGGATTTTCGGTTGTGTATTTCAGTTAGGCTAGTATAAATTTGAGTGAAGTTGAAAGGTTAAACTCTGTCTCATGGTATGTGTATTTGGGTTGTTCCTGTTGTGTATTTTGGTAAACCTTGTTGAAATTTGAGGAAAGTTGCAACCATGATAGGGATTTAGTCCTTATTAATCTATACAGCTTAAAGGTTCACAATTGTTTTTGTGTTTTGAGATTGAGTTCACTCACTTTGGTAAGTGTATTTCGGTTATTTATTGGTTAACAGGGTTGATTTTTGTAGGAAAGTTGCAATGTTGATAGTGATTTAGTCTTGTTTACTGCTCAAGTATTCAAACTTGTTTTGTGTTCTTGAGATTAGGGCTAATTTTATGTTGTCGTGAGGCTTTGGTTAGGCATGTCAGGCCGATTTCCACATGCTCACGCAAGTGTACGTATCGTCACAAGTAATATAGTTTTGTAAGACCGAATATCGTCCTCAGAGACTGGTTTCTAATTACCGAACATCTATTCTACGTTATCTATTTGGCAATCGATAAGTTGATTTGGTTGTTATCTAACACTAGTAGAGTAATTGCAAGAATTGAACTAAATTATTGAGGTTTAATCAGTTATGAAGGAATTAGGGTTTTCAATATCCTCAACTATCCACTCTTTTCAATCCTTAATGCAACTAGAATGACTTCTTCTTCTACGTTAAGATAACGGTTAACTAGACTGTCTTATATTTCGGTTAGGATATATAATCGCTCAACCCCAGTGCATAAACCTTCTATATTTTTATGATAGATTTTACCACATAGGAGGATTAAAAACAATAACCTATAATGCTACACAAGTATCGGGGTATTTTCGTCCGCGAGTTTAACCTATGTCTATTCAATTACAACATATTCAAGTCTCTCCTCTAGGTTCTTGATTCGAAATCATATAGATTATGATAATTAGTGATCAATTAACTATCAAACATTCATACCAATATTGAATAAATCTTAATCAAGTGAAGAAGAAATCAAACTAATGCATTAATTCATGAAAGAGAGTTTCAAGCGATTCAATAGGAAAACCCTAATAAAGTGTTTAGCTCCTAGCCATAGACCTGCTAAGAACTAATACAAATCCAAACATGAACTGAATGAAAATAAAGGAAAGAAAAATACTTAGAACTAATGTCTCCAATTGTAGCCGGCAAGCGTTGTGTTGCGTTCTGAGAGATAATATGTGATAGATCCTCCCTCAAAATATGTCCCAAGGGTTTACATATGTTGTCAAAAACGTGTGTCTTGGACCCTTTTGTCCCTTGTCAATTCTATTTCGGATTGAAAATTCCCGCATCGGCACCGCTGATTCTGCGAATGGCACCGTGGTGCCAGCATCGCGCCTCGCATCAGTGGCATCATGATCCTCGCATCCCGGCCTGCGGTCCTGCGGTCTTACGATCTGTCAACCTTCGTCTTTTTTGCTTCGGGAGCTCCTTTCCTGCCTTTTCTGCCCACTTTTATCTTTTTATTTTTGCCATTTAGAACCGCTGTGATTCAAAAGAAAGAAAAACAACTCTAACACTATACTAAACACAAAGGAAATGAGTAAAATACTAACTAAAAATGACTCAAAAAGTGTATACAAAATGTGCCTAACAAATACCCAAAACTTAACCTTTGCTCGCCCTCGAGCAAAGATCAAAACAAAATCAAAGAAACAGAAAGAAAATTGACTCAAAAGACTCTAATCAAACAGCTGTACAAGGTTACTTAGAAAAGCATGAATGTCAGTTGGGATAATATGTTGGAACATACATAGCATGAATTTAGCAATTTAGAATTTCAAGTCAGATATTTCGCAAATTTATTTCAATCATAATCAATGGAAGCATGAACATCTACCCTATGCATGTCAATTTTGTTCCATTTTTTCCAAAGACTTATGGACATGTTTTACTTGTTATTCTCCACTAATCATAGACATACAATTTAGAGATCTTCGGGACTTTTCAGGGTTGTAATGTAGGCTTAGGCAGGGGTAGGTAAGAGTAGACATTTCGACTCAATTTACGTACCATAAGCGTTTTTCTCATTCAACCATTTTGTCCTTCTTTTTGGTATTCTTTGTAGTTCATACCTATCATTCATCTCTTTTTTTTTTTTGAGAGCATGAAACAATTCACATAGGCATCCCCAAACTTAAGCTTTTATATCTTTCTCATTAGGGTGCATCAATTTTTCACTCTCTTTTCGTATTTCTTTTTCACACTTCTTCGTCCCAATTTTTCAATTACTGCTTATGGCACACAAGGGGATCATAGGGTATCAAAGAAATAACTTATTTTAGGCTCAACAGGGTTGACTAGGGATACAATTTATTACAAGGTAGGTAATGAATGGTAAGAAGAGCTAACAAAGAAATGCCTGAATCATCTCCCTAAACATGCACATCTTAACTATTTCGCCTCAAATAACAAACAAGCAGACTTCATAGACATTTTTCAATCATTATTTCCACAATTGACAACACATAGGCTAAGCACAAATATCCCAAATAATTAGATTTTCATGAATTTTTGACATATCTAACTTAAGCACACAGATTTTAGCTTCTAATTTCATTACATTGTCCCACTTAATTCAATAGGCGTTTCAAACAGCTACAACATGCATGATCATAAAATTAAAAAAATTGACTCATATAGACACAAAAACTCAATCAAAACGACTCAAAAACATACACAAAAATAAAATAAGAAAGAACCCTCCCCCAAACTTAAACGACACATTGTCCCACATGTGTAACGACTCAAAAATTAAAAAGGGACGACTTACAGACAATAGCGGCTCAAGATGGTAGCGATGGCGGCAGATGTTGCTCATGATTTATCTGGGAGTACAAGATTGTGAGACTGTTCAAGAACAAAATTAAGAAGCTTCCTAAGATGTTGGGTTACCTCCCAAGTAGCGATGTCTTTAACATCTTTTAGCCGGACGCAGATCCTTTATTCAGTCACTGGGGTAAATTAACCCCACAATCTATCCATTTAAAGATCATTTTCCTTGTCCTCATTCTATTCTTCTTTTTCGCAGGATTGGGTTCAGTAAGGTTTACCTTTTTGTCAGCTTCCATCTCATCCACTTTTTATTAGGGCGGTTGACGAGAGTGTGGGAGTGAGTACAAGTTCCCATAATTTGTTCACTAATTCCCACTTATCTTCCTCTCCACTAAAATTGATCCCACAATTAATAAATCAATCTCCCACATAATCAATCTTATTTGAACTTGAAAATTCCATGTCCTAATTTTTATTTTACACGACACTTAGTCCATACCACATTTGTTGTATCCCAAAATTATTTTGGGATTACATCCTTTTGTATACTAATCTCCGTATTATGATATGTAATTATACTTTATATCAAACATTCGAATTTTATCTCCTTAATTACGTTCACAAATTATTGCCTTAAAATGACGAGGTGTAACAAAATCTCTACTCACTTTAGAGTATGACAAACTGCCAGCCGAAGTGTTAGCTGTTGATCAAATTGACTCATAGAGGCCGTTACTGATTTTCCATTTAAAGATCCCTCCAGTTGCTAGGATCCCAAGGCTAAAAGAAGAGCCTTGAAATACATGCTCATTGACGACGACCTTTATAAAATAAGTGTGAATGAAGTACTGCTCAAGTGCATTGACCAAGCAGAGGCCTTGAGGGTCATGTGAGAGGTCCATGAAGGGATATGTGGATCACAAAGAGCGGGCTAACGATGAAGGGCTGGTTTATTGCCACGACTATTATTGGCCTACTATCACAGCTGACTGATTCCAATATGCAAAAGGATGTGGCGAATGTCAGAAACATGGACCAATCCAATGGGTACCAGCCGAGGTGCTGCACCCAGTCATAAAACCTTGACCCTTCAGAGGATAGGCTATGGACCTCATCGACAAGATTCATCCGCAATCGGCTAAAGGCCATAATTTCATTATCGTGGCTACCGATTATTTCACTAAATGGGTGGAGGCTCAACCGATGAAGAGGGTTCATCAGATATATGTCATTCAGTTTATCCAACACCAGATCATATATAGATATGGTATCCCCGAGATAGTTACAATTGATCAAGGTACGGTGTTCACTGGTTCTAAAGTAGCAGCCTTCGCTGAGAAATTTGGGATCAAAATTATCACTTCCTCACCTTATTACGCAGATGAAAATGGGCAAGTCGAGGCAACTAACAAATTTATTGTGGTCAAAATCAGTAAAAAATTGAAGGGTAAACCAGGAATGTGGCATCTCACTTTGGATGAAACTGTTTGGACGATCAGGAATTCTAAATCTACAGCTACTAGGGTGACACCTTATCGGCTAACCTACGACCAAGATGCAGTGTTTCCATTGGAAATTAATGTCAAATCCTTACGGGCGGCCAAACAGAACTCTCTAAATTTAGAGGAGTATCAACATTCCATGCTAATGAAATAGGACCAGCTAGATGAAGATCAACTGATGGCCCTAGAGAAAATTGAAGCCGGTAAATGAAAAATGGCTAAGGCATACAATAAATATGTTAAGCCTAAAAGATTTGTCGAGGGAGACTTAGTTTGGAAAACCGTTTTGCCGATTGGAATGAAAGATCGTAAATTCGGCAAATGGTCGCCAAACTGGGAAATACCTTTCGTAGTAAGCCAACGGATCACCGGCAACGCGTATTGACTGATAAACATGCATGATGAGAAAATGGACAGAAATGTAAACGACAAGTATTTAAAAAAGTACTACCCTTCAATTTGGGACATGCATGAATTAACGACAGCCATAGATCGGCTGCCTGATCGCACAAAATAAGTTAATTCCCTTCGACGGGAGATATATGGATAAATAACAGCCACATACCAGCTGCCTGGTCACAAAACACCGGGGAAGCTGAATCTCACACGCATGTGTCATAAGGTTGGTCACACGGCTCAGGCGAAGAAGCGTTATCCTAAGTGGTCAGAAATAATGGCCCATCACACCTGCGAGGTCTGTTTTAAATTTGCTCTGGGATGCCGAGAGCAATGTTGAAGTTAAATGGTGGGATATGAATTTCCACATCCAAGAAAATCAAGCACAAAAATAGAGCACCGCACATACCCTAGCTCGGCGTTACAGTGGAAATCAAACCTCGATTGTACGACGACATAAAAAGGACCCATGCACCTCCAGTTGGCCTCTGCGACCAACTCCACTCGGGCTGACCGACTCGAATAGTGAGCGACCAGAGTCAGCCAGGTACAAAGGTTAGCCGAACAACGATCGCCGATAAACCAGTCACAACAAAAAAAAGTCATGATTTATCGAGCTAAGGTATTGAAACAAGATAAAATTATCTTGTTCCGGTCCACCATACAGATTCAGGACCAGCGGTTCATCAATAAAAACCATGACAGGGGTCAGAGCACTATCGGCTAGAATAGTTGTTCCTGATCTCTGAGATAAAAAGGATGAAACCATGGTTTGCGACTAAGAAGAGGGCCAAAATTTAGGTAATAAACTTATGGGAAACCTTTTCTTAAATAACCTGCAGAGGTGCGACCGAGATTAATTCATTATTTTCAAAAGCACGACAAAAAATCATCAGAGCCAATTCGCAGCAATAAAGATGCCTCAGTTAAAGGGGAACACCCTCCAAAAAAGTAGCCATCATTGCATGCACTAGAGATAAGACGATTGAAGTGACATACGCGGTTGTCAGACTGAAATGACGACTATTCTTGTACACATTAACTCAACAACCACACTCGAGTTAATGTAGGGGGCAATTGTTAACACTAAAAAATAGTTCAAGTGTTAGCCGAATTCACTGATAGCCGAACTATTCGGGGGCTGAATTTACTCTGAGCCATCGACTACAAGAACTTCATCGACTACTAAGACATCCTAGCCGAAGTCATTAGTTAGAGGTACGACTGGGATCCACTCAGATGCAGACGCCTCAGCAACCAAGTCAAAAGGGTTTCTAGACCCTTAAAAGCTGTAACGGCCAACAACAGATGAAAGCAAGGGCCATTATCCAAGCAAGAGGAGTAGAGGGAGAGAAAATCGACACCATAGTCAGCCATGGATCTTAGTGAGTTATTTGACAGCCGACATGGGGGGCACGTTTGTACAATTTTTTCTTCTTTTTTGTACTATAAATACTCATTCTTTGTACATATTACAACACACACAATCAAATAAATCAAAATTTGTCTATCTTTATCTTTTATCTTTACTTTATCCCTTTATCTTTACTGTACTCAGTTGTATTCATGCTTTCTTACCTCTTAGTTCACTAGTACCACTGTTCTAACACTTTCAGGAGTAGTTGGGGAACCCATTGCTGAAAATTAGAGTTCCATTTTCATCCCGAATCGCCTGAGTTAAGGAATCAATTTGTCTTCCGATTCGATCATCCGATACAACGACAGAAGGTAAAATTCAGGGCGAGAACAAATTCTTTTTCAGTAGCGCCGACTCTCAGCAATGTCAATCAACTACATGAATTATTTTTATTCTTTCTCCCATGACTTTTCGTCCTTTTATAATTTGCCTTCCCCAATACGCAAAATCCCTGCCAATGATCCCAAATCTTTGTCTTCCTTATTCCTGACCCAAGTACTTATCATTTCTGTCAGCTCTTTTTTTTTTGTTTTATACCCGTTTCCCTTCTACTAGCATGAATATTTCTTCCATGATTTTGATAAAACGAAAGAGCACTAAGTTAATTTGGATTGGCATCACGTATAGAGCCTTAGGGGGAAACCTTACCAGGAATCTCTTCATTTTTATCGTTCAAACCTAGGACTTTTGTTAAGTATAAGTATGAAGCGAGCTCATCCATCTCACACCAATAGTGCATAGTAACCGAAAAGGAGAGACTTAGCAAAACCGAAAAGGCATGTTTTTTTTTCTTTTTAACAAAACTCGCATACCCCTCTCTGGGTGTAGACGGTAAATTGTTGGGTCTGCTGTTGGTTGCCATTGTCATGTTTTTCATTTGGACCATTTACCACAAATTGGGACCAAATAAGTGCGCAAACAAAAGGATACTACTTGGTTATCAATATGGCAATTTCACTTTTCCTCTCAACTCAATAAGAAAAAAACGTTTATAGAGATCGTGAAGTAGCTTGAAGTCACAAATATTTTTAGAGCCCGTTTGGACATGAATTTCTTCTTTCAAAAAAACTTTTGGTTATACATAACAAAATTTGAAGATTTGTTTAGTTTGAAAAAATAGTTAGGTAAAGAATTGATTTTTGGTCTAACTCAATCCTAAAAGCTAGCTTGTAGGGTGAAGATTGTCCAAGTTCATATAAATAGTCAATGTTTCCATTCCATATCTGATGTGAGACTATTAACACTCTCCCGCACGCCCAGACCTTGTTAACTGGAGTGTAGATAATATAATTGGGGGCCCATCATCGGTAAACAAAGAATTGGAATGAATCTGACTCTGATACCATGTAAAAATGTATAAAATGGTATCAGAGTCAGTCTCATTTCAATTCTTTGCTCACCGATGTTGGGCCCCCAAATTATATTATTATCCACGCTCCAGTTAACAAGGTCTAGGCGTGCGGGAGAGTGTTAAGAGTCCAACATCGGATATGGAATCATAACATGGACAATTCTCACCCTATAAGTTAGTTTTTGAGTTAGACCCAAAATCCATTCTTTAGAGATTATTTTTTTTAAGTAATATTTTTAACTCACAAAACTTCTAATACCGTTTTTCAGGTTAAATGCATGTCCAAGCAATTTAGACTTCTAAATACCATTTTTCAACTTTTTGTTTCAAATATTTTCTGTCCAAAATCCAAATACCCATTTAACTGACCTTTAAACTCTCAACTCCATTCAACATACGATCAAAATAAGTTAACAACAATGCTTTTCTATTGATTTCTTGAAACCTTGGTTAATGGTTACTCAAACTTCTGATTTTATGGTTGAACATAGAACGACACTATCGATAAAGTCAGGGCTGTCTCAAACATTTTGAGGGCTCTGTTCTAATTCGTAAAAGTGAACCCTTAATATAAGTAAATATACGATTTCAATAATTAAAAATTATTTTAAATTATAAATAACAACATAATACAACTGCAAGTTAATCAACCCATACTTTAAAAGAACTATCCTTCTAACACTTTTTGAAGTAAATTCATCAACCAAATCCTCATATGGTATATTCTCCAAAATTTTATTCTCAATTGCTATCAATGCTAATCCGTTAAGCCTTTCTTGGACCATGATAGACCGCAAGTAAGACTTCAACAACTTTAGTTTTGAAAAACTTCTTTCTGCGGATGCAACTGTCACGGGAATAGTCAATAAAATTCTATATGCAGCAATTGTATTAGGAAAACAATCTAAGCTTTTCAAATATGTTAATATTTTCATCGGTCCCATTTTTTCTCCAGACAAGAGTTATCTTAATAACTTTAGCTCCACATATAATTCATTCCCATCAATATCAAATTGCCTATTATATTTCAATGCCTCTTCAAAATTACTACACAAGACTTCAAATTTGCATCGTCCAATGATTGTAACTTGTGAGAAGAAAACAAGAAACCAAAAATACCTTCATACTCTTGATATTGCTCAGATCTCTTATTAAGAAAAACGATGGCTTGATCGACGAGGCAAAGAAAATAATCACTCTAAAAGACTCCTCTTTAGATAACTCAACCGATGGGATACTTAAATTCTCATCAAACTGTCTCTTTATGCGAATTATACGCATTTGAGGAAATACTGGATTAATATCCAATTCAATAGCAATTTCCTTAGCAGTATTCAAGGCATTATGAAAATTAGTTTCTCTATATCCTTTAAAGAATGACACCAACACTTTTATTTTCATGGCAACATCAATAAGCATATCCTTTGATTGTAAAAGCTTGCTAACCACATTAATAGCTAATATTTCAAACCAAATAATTATTGCCATTAAAATTTCAAAATCACCAAGCTCATTTGTCGCTAAAGATTTAGCTTCATTTTGTATTTTAGAATCAAAATCCTTTTCCGCCACTTCAAGTAAAGCTTCTCTAAAGTCCGACATTTGAGATCTTATAGCTTTGACAATATCTACATGACTCTCCCAACGAGTGGATGACAATGATTTTGGTGTCACTTTTACATTATCTTCAAAATTTGCCATCTCTTAGTAGAATTGGCAAAAATTGTATAAATGCGTTGAATAATCCCAAAAAAATCTTTAGCTTTACTGCAAGAGTTAGTCATATCACACAATGCCAAATTAAGGCTATGGCAACCACACAGAGTATAAAAGGCTCTCGGATTCATGTCTAGAAATTTCGTTTGTACACCTTGATGTTTTTCTTTCATATTTGATCCATTATCATAACCTTGTCCTCGCACATCAAATATGTCAAGATCGAGATGTTTCAACTCGTTTTGTAAAACATTAAAAAGTTCTTGGCCAGTTGTATCATTCACATTAAAAAATCCCAAAAAAGATTCATCGATGCTAACAAAATTTGAAGAAACATCCACATATCTTATTATCAAAGACATTTGCTCTTGGTGACTAACATCAGGAGTACAATCAAGTATCACTGAGAAATACTTTGCTTGTTTGATTTTCTTAATGATTTCATTTTTAATTGCAGAAGCAAGCAAAAGTATTAGCTCGTTTTGAATGTTATGCCCAAGATAATGATGATGATGAAATTCATCATTTTGTAATACGTCTAACATGTTCTTGGATAAATGGGTCAAACTCTGCTAACATTTCAATTAAGCCTAAAAAAATTCCATTGCTAACATTATCTCTATTTTTCAAAACAACTTGATTCTCTATATTAATATTCTCATTAATATTATTAACATTTTGATCTTCAACCTGAACTTGTGTCTCTTTTATAACAAACTTATCAAGAGCTCCTCTTTGAGATTTAGTTAATTCCTCAATTTTGTTTTCTTCTTACGCTTCTCATATCCAGATTCATACTTTCTAGGAGACATAATATGTAATTGAAATGCAAAAAGGATCGAAAAAACCTGGTAATTTTATGTAATGCTCCAATTTGTTAAAACACACACTCTCACAATTTGTCAAACATGAATTGAAGCTTTCAAGCTGAATATCGGACGGAACACCTATTGTTTTTGTTCAATAAAAAATTAGTAAACAATTAAAATATGATAAATAATAATATTTAATGGTTAAAAATTAAAACAACAAACAAGACTCTCTTCTTACATGTTTGGCTAGTAGTGTGAGCACGGGATTACGAGAAAAGACAGAGAGCAGTGCTTTCACAAAGACACAAAAAATAAGGGAACTATATCAGATTTTGGACTGCAGATTTAGGGCAAGGCAGAGATGAGAGAGCAAGTCGTTGATGCTGATGGTTCTTGGGTTAGGCCGTTAGGGATTTTTTTTTTGTTCTTGAGCAAGCCACTGATTTTGGGCTACATATTTTGGGCTGCTGATGCTCTGGACGTTAATGCATTAGTTGGGTTTTTGGGTTAGGCCGTTGGGGATTTTTTTTTGTTCTTGACAAGCCACTGATTGGGCTGCTGATACTCTGGACGTAAATGCATTAGTTGGGCTGATTTGTGGGTATAATATATATGAGCTGTATATTTTTTTGGGATCCTTAAAATCTTTGGGCCGTGTGCGATAGCATAACTTGCAAAGATTCAAAGACCGCCTGAATAAAGTGACCAAGTGAAAAATATTGATAGGAAAAAATACAAACTTTCTTTTAGTATACTCCACATGACTTACAAGATCATTCCTATTCGAATTACGTAGAAAACACCAAAGACGGTTATAAATATGAATCTTAATCATTTGGCGGTTATAAAACTAAAGGTTGAGAGTTATTATGAATATAAAAAGGCAGGAGTTATTCTCCTAAGTGGCATGAACATCAACAAATTAATATATTTATTGCATAACCCTCCCACGTTACCATTTGAAATGCATTGTCTAACACGAAAACACAAAAGAAAAAGGAAAGTAATATTCCCTCGTCCCAAATTACGCAGTACTGTTGGAAATTGAGAGTCAAAATAAATTTCTCTTTAATCATATATTTTAATTTATTAATTATTATGATTTATACTTCCTTCGTTCTAATTTATATGATATAGTTTTACTGGGTATAAATTTTAAAAAATAAAATAAAGACTTTTGAATCTTGTGGTGTAAAACAAACCAAAAATATTTGTGTGGTTATAGATCATTTCGTTAAGCGTAAAAGGTACTACCTCCGTCCATTTTATCTTGACACGCCTATTAAGGAGTAAAAAATATAATGATAATTGTCACGCCCTTTTTCGACCGCGACATTATTCTAGCGAATCCTGCTTAAAAGAAAATGTTAGAAAATAAAATAAAATTGTTACACCCCGTAATTCCAGGACATGTATAGGAGAATAGACGGGAGATCACAAGACTTAAAAATTTGAACGAAAGAAAGAATTGTTTTCCGAGGGAAAAATCTTCCGAACCTCGGGAAAGAGAAATGGTTGTTAATGAGAATTGGGTCTCGAAATTGTTATTAAGACTTTTAAGAGTTTATCGGAATTATGAAAGTTTAGTTACAGAGTTGGATACGTGGGGCCCACCCGAGAGATTTTACGTTTTTGTGGGGCCCACGAGGTTTCCGATATTTTGACCAATTATGGAAATTTAGGGAAACGAAATATTATGGACCAATGGAAGGGCGACACGTGTCACCCTCCACATGATTCATCTTGGACGAAATTTGTGGCTAGTGTAGCAAATTTTTAGCTTGTTAAAAATGGACCAAGTCAAGGATCAACCTTGGCTTGACATTCTTGACTCAATCCTAGCCCTTCAAGTGTATTAATCATGGCCCTTAGATGTGTTATATATTACACTAGTAGCAAGACTAATTCTCAACACTTAGAAAATTTCACAACATTATTGTTCTTGAGGAGGAAGCTCTCGGCTTTGAGCTTTAATGGGAAGAACAAATTTTTCGTTTTGTGGTTCAATGATCCCAATACTTCAACCCAAGGTTCCTAGGGGTATTGTAAGGATATCTCAATAGAAAGATCCCGGAAAAACGACGTTTTCACGTTAGTCACAAGACGAAAACTTAAGGTGTTCTTCAACTTTGAAGTTGGAAATTGAAGAGAAGTTGGTTATGAGCTTCTAAGGGTTTCTTGGAGTAGACTGGAACGTCGAAAAGAGGAGCTAAAGTTGCTAAGGATCGACTTTTAATCTTGGATTATATTTGGGCTAAATGAGGTAATAATCTTCGTCTTACTATCGTAATTGAAGATTCCATGTTATGATAAGTTAGAAATGAGCATGTGATATATGTTATGAAGATTGATAAGTGTTATGGAATTTTAGAAGCCTAAAGTCCGAAAAGTTCATGTTAGCTATTAAGTTTGTAATTCAATTTAATTGTTAGATACAATCGTCACATGCTATTGTAAGAAGGGATTATAGTTGTTATAATCGTTTGCGGCTATATAACATGTTAGACTAAACAACTTGGATTGAAAAAGAATTAGGAAAAAACTGAGTTGTGGTACATTGTTAGCCGAAAATGACATTGAAATGTTAGACTATTTGGATATCGATTGTGGGGCAGAATTTTACACATTCTGTGCAGCGTGTAATCCCCTTTGTTTAAATGATTGTTGAGCCTTAAATGTGGCATTTGGTTATTGATTTTCGGGCCTTGAAAAAGGTGAAAAAGTATGTAGAAACAAAGGAAGTGTTGTCCGATTTTCCGTAGAATTAAGTGACTTTACACTTAGAATATTCTACGTTTGAAACTAGAAGTTGATAGACGTATTATGGTCATTATAGGTTGACATACTACGTACGGCGTATTCAACTTGGCAAGTGGATTAAGTCGAAGAGGTATGTGGAACTTTTCTTATCTCTCGAGCATGAGTAACTATAAATGTATAGTACGGTGGACGTACGAGATTTAAATGAATTTAATTTCATTCGGTATCCTTGACTTGTTTAAGAATGTCCAAGTTGGGTGAGTTAGAGGATTAACTCACTTGTTTTAAAGGTTAAGATGTCTTAGTTTCTAAAGCATAAAGTTAGTATAACAATTTTACGGGAAGTTAAAAGAATGGTTTATTCTAAAAAGGGCAAACAAAGATTTCTTGACTTGAAAATGTATAGAATACTTGGTTTGGGAAGTATTGATTACTTGAACTATTCTAAAGTTAAGAAACTTGATTTCTAAAGTTAAGAGACTTGAGGTATTCTGAAAGTTATGAAACTTGGTTTTAAAAGTATAAGTCTCTTGGTTTCAAAAAGAATGTAATTGTCTAAAACATAAAGAGTTATAACGACTTTATGTGAAGTTAGTTATAACGGCTTTATGGAAGGTTAAGAAAGTGTCTACTTGATTTATAGGCACGAGTTGCCTAGGTTGTGAATGTAGAAGTTACTTAGTGTCAAAACCTTGAAATGAATTTCTAAAGGTGTTGTAACTTATTTTGAAAAGTAGACAAGTCTTGATACTACGGGTGTTAGTATCTTGGGGGGGTTTTATATAAAAAGGGTTCTCTTTTTCTAAAGGAACGGAAGTACGTAGTACTTTGGGGTTAAATTCCCGGATTCTAATAACATGTTAGTGCCTTAAGTTAACTAAAATGAGAGTACATGATAATTAAGGCTAATAAGAAGTTAGGGGATGTCTTAACTTGCTTATGATAATTATGATAAGCCGGTGGTGCTTATGTTATGTATGATAAGCCGGTAGTGCTTATGTTATGTATGATAGCCGGTTGTGCTAGTGATATATTGTTCATTACGGGGTCATTCCCCGGGTTTGTGGCATTGCATATTAGTGGATTTGCTACCCATGACGCGAGAATACCTCATGCGAGTCCTTAGGGCTCATGCGGGTGAAATAGTCTATCTGGGCGGACCGATCTATCACGAGGAGATTACCTCATGCGGGTCCATACGACCTATGCGGGCGGATACAGTCTATGCAAGGAAATTACCTCATGCGGGTCCATACGGCCTATGCGGGTGAAATAGTCCCAGGAGTAGGATTGTAGAATGATACTACGGGCGGATGGCCCTAGGTTAATCATGAGCTTCCTGTTTTAAAACCGACAAAGTTTATTCTTGTCCACTCTCATTGTTAGTAAGGCATAGTGTCTTGTTAATGTGGTTATCATACATGTCCCACTTTATTTTTAGACTATTATGATTTCATTCTGATGCTTCGATTTCACATACTTGGTACTGTTATCGACCTCGAATTTGCGTTCATCTGCATGAGTAGAGTTATCTGAGTTGTTGATACTCACTCTTAGGATCACTGTTCAGCTGTTGAGAAGCTCCATTACTCCGGAGGCTTATCTTTGGTTCAGATTCCTGGTATTGTCGGTTGTTGTACATTCAGGGGTATGGCGGGGCCCTGTCCCGTCACAGTTGTTATTCTTAGAGGTCTGTAGTCACATCTTGTGGATTGGGTTGTAAAGAAAAAAAAGATGTAACTGATGTTTTTGGGTTATGTATATTTTACGAAAGGTGGCCTTATCGGCTAGCCTGTGGATATTTTTGTCTATTTTATGAGTTTTTGTATGTTCCGCTGCTATTCTCTGATGTATACATGTAAGGGGTGCCCAGGTAGGGCACCAGTCGCGGGCCCGGGGTCGGGTCGTGACAAAAGTGGTATCAGAGCAGTTAGTCCTCAGAAAGTGTCTACAGATCGTGTCTAGTAGAGTCTTGATTATCGGTGTGTTGTGCACCACATCTATAATCAGGAGGCTGCAGGACATTTAGGATTGATTTCCATTCCTCTCACACTGAGATCGTGCGATAGAGATGTGTTGTTAGGGTCGTCTCTCCCTAACGAGTTATGTTGATTACAACTACGAGAAAGGCAGCAGTGACCCAGGAAAGATTATGTAGATTGCGTATCCAGGTTGGTAATGATTGTAGTATAGTTGGTATTATGACATACAACTATACGGAGTTATGTACGAGGGTCAGACGCGTGTTGCCTAGAATGAATTTAGATTACCAGGAATTGGTAAGGACTAAATAGATACCGGAAAGGTATGAAACAATTTAATGAATTCTCATCAAAGTTTTACGTGCTAATTTGAGAAATTAGGAGATGATGAGCTATCTGAGAAGGAAATGAACCCTTAAGAAGTTATGATGAAGGGACTTAAGGGAAGACTATGTTAATGGATTAAGCTACGTAGTATGCTTAAGAGAATGGTACAGATGTGATCCGTATGGAGTAATTGTGATCAAGAAAACATGATTATGGTATTATGAGAAGTTATTGTACCCGTTTACGGGGAGACTGATAAGGTAGGCTTGGAGCATGGAAATTGCGAGCCTAAGAGTATTGATAACCGCCGAGACCTTAGATATATAAGGCGCTTCCGAGGCGATAAGAGTTAATTCAGACTAAGGATAAGAGTTAAGTGCGACGCCGAGTCGGGTGATGGACCTATTACGGGTCGCCCCGTAACCTAAAATGGATTGGGATCAATTGGTAGTAGTCCCGCTATGTGACAGGGTCACGAGGGTGCAAGGCCCAAGTCTAGTTAATCGTTTTACGAGTTCGTGGACACGTTCCACCGGAAGCAGGTCGTGAGAGCCGGAAATGGCCTTAAATTGTTCGATATTGTAACTCCAAAGATTGGAGGCTATAATCAGTATGAAGGTTATGTACGTATGCTAGCATAAGTTTGGAAGTACGGAAAGAGTACGACCAGTAAGAAAGAGGGCAACCAAGTGTACATGAATAGAGCCTGAATCCATGAGAACCTTTCGAGGTAGCTACACCAGTGGGTGTTTGGGTGATAGCTGAGCGAGTATATAATAATTGACCGGTGACGATACGGTCGTCGGACCCTAACAGACCTAGTAGAGCTGATATAACAGACTTTGAGGTCATTATGAGTACGGGCTAGTTAGCCTTTTGTTATGCCAACATGGACTACGGAGAGAGATTGGTTCGTTTCCAGTTTTCCGGTAAGCCAGTTATCGAGTGGAAAGGAAGGGATGTGGTTGTAACCAGTGAATTATCCTTCCTTCCTTGACATCGTTGATTTTAGTAAGTCTATGTGACTCGTTCGGTTGAAGTAAATAAATTGATGTTGGGAGTATGAAATACGTGAATTTGAAAGCTAAGAGACGGAGATAAGCACGTACGATCATTGAAGGATTTTATACTAAGTGCTCTTGGTGGTGCTTGGAGTTGATAGTGTGGCGATCAGGGTCACGACTTCCCGAATGATTTCAGGAAAATGCGCAAGGCAAGAATAAGATAAGTACGAGTGCTGCATGCGGAAAACCGAAGACATCATTGGTGGGTTTTGAGGACCTACACGATTTTTAAGGCGGTGCTTGATGATTGGATATATACAGGACCGCAAGAGGACCCTGTGAGTAGGGTTGTAGCTTCAAGGAAAGATTATGAAAGGGAGATAAGCTCTCTCCCCCACGTAACAGGATAGTTGTACGTAGTATTGAGGGTTATGCGTACCCTTTTACCTAAGCCATAGATATGGGACTGGTAAAGTCCCCAGCTTCGTTATGCAATAAGTTACAATTTTAAATAACCTTGGAGTAAGGTATTTTGTTGGGGTAATTGAGAACGACATTAGGAGATGGTCGAGGAAGTGTCTTAAGGATATAAATGTTGGTTATAAGCATAAATGGAAATGTATGACCCAGGAGCGAGGTAGAAATATTTTGGGTTAGTAATTAGTATGATGAAGGGTTATGACCAGAATAATAAGGAGAATGCAATTCTGATCATGAAGGTTTCCCAAGGCATAATTACGGACTAGTGTAAAGACCATTAGAAATGATGGGCGATTAGGAACACCTCGACGATAGGTGGCAAGCACATGTGTGGGCGGACCATATATATACGGGGAGGTAAGAGACCCTAGGGCAACTTGTAATAAAAAAATAAAGGTAAGACGAGTGGATACTCGAACGATAAGAAATCTTGACAAGCCATTAGACTATGTAATACCATGAATTGAGGTTGAACACCTGACTATAAGCTCTATGAGCTGGAAGAAAATAATAGAATTACTACTTGACGAGATCAAGGAAGTCTCCCCCTAAATTGTGATTGGCAGGAAGTCTTGGCCATGAGGCAAGTAAAGGAATCGAATCTAAGTATAGTGACCAAGTTTGGTTGCAACGGAGAAATGGAAAAAGGAATCATAATTGAGATTATATCCCCGAATATTTCGGAAGTATGAGACAGGCTTTCAGTTATTGGAAGACAAACTGACTACGACTACAGTTCTAACCCCTCCTGAGGGACTAGAGGGTTAGGTTATTATTGTAACACTTTGGGTGTTGGGCTAGGTTGTGTGCTGACGCAACACGATAAGGTTAGGGCCTATGTTTCCCGGCGGTTACGGGAGCACGAAAGGAATTACGCTACTCACGATTTAGAGTTGGCGGCAGTTAATCATGCCTTGAAGATTTGGAGGCATTACTTATATAGATTTCATGTGGATATTTGTGCAGACCACAAGAGCCTCCGGTATATCTTGACGAGGCAATGAATTTGTAGCGAGAGACGGTGGTTAGAGTTACTCAAGGATTGTGATGTTGATATCCTATACCACCCGGGGAAAGCCGATATGGTTACATATGCTCTTAGTCATAGATCTATGGGTAGTCTGTCAGATGGATAGCCAGATAGACAGGACGTGGTCTGTGAGATTCATCAGCTACCGAGCCGGGGGGCTCGATTATTTTGTTTCCAAGGTTAATGGAGTTTGGATCCGAGAGGTTGCCGAGTCTTCCTTCGTCGAGGAGGTGAATAGGCGACAATATGAGGATTCAGTGTTAGTACGGGATCGAGACACGACTCTCCGAGAGGAGAAGAGCCTGTTTGAGTAGCACCGGATAGGGTGTTGTGATATGAGGATAGCTCGTGGGTGCCGACGCTGCAGGACTTGTCAGCAAGTTTTAAGGAAGGCACGTAGTGCTCATTGCTCTATTTGTTCGGGGTCGACCAAGTTGTGTCGTGACCTCAGATGTATGTATTGGTAAGATGGCCTGAAGAGGGACGTAGCAGAGTTTGTTGCTTAGTGTCTGAATTAGTAGCAGATCAAGGTTGAACACCAGAAGCCCAGTGGGCTATTACAGGCGATTGAGATCCCTACTTAGGAATGAGAGGTTATTGATATGGATTTTGTTACGGGGTTGCATCGTACTCAGAGGAAGTGCGACTCCCTGAGGGTCATAGTAGACAGGCCGACGAGGTCAGCCCATTTTTCTTCTGGTTAGGACCACTTACTCGGCTGAGAATTATACTAGATTATATGGCAGAGAGATTGTGAGACTGCACGGGGTTCCTACATTTATGATGTCAGACGGATGAGCTCAGTTTGCAGATAACTTCTGGAGGTTTTCCAGAAGGGGTTAGGGACACAGGTGAGTCTCAGTATTGCATTTCACCCTCGGACCGACGGACAGGCAGATCGTACTATCCAGACACTTGAGGATAAGTTACGGGCCGGTGTTATTGACTTCAGAGATAGATGGGGGGGATTAATTGCCTCTTGTTGAGTTACGTATGATAACAAGTACCCTTCAAGTATTCAGATGGCCCTGCACGGGGCTTTGTATGAAAGGAAGCATAGATCGCCGATTGGTTGGTTCGACGTAGGTGAGGTTCGGTTAATTGGCCCAGACTTAATTCAGCGGGCTGTGGATAAGGCGAAGCTTATCCAGGAAAGATTATTAATAAGCTCAGAGTCAGCAGAAGCTTTATGCAGATAACTAACGTCAACACTTGAATTTCAGGTTGGCGTTTTTGTATAAGTATTGTTATGTGGCCATGTGTGGCAAGTATGATTATGTTAGGTGTAGTCAGGGGACTATGCCAATATCCGTTTAGATGGAACCTCGAAGGAACATTCGGGGACGAATGTTTCTAAGGAGGGGAGAATGTTACACCCCGTGATTCCAGGACATGTATAAGAGAATAGACGGGAGATCACAAGACTTAAAAATTTGAACGAAAGAAAGAATTGTTTTCCGAGGGAAAAATCTTCCGAACCTCGGAAAAGAGAAATGGTTGTTAATGAGAATTGGGTCTCGAAATTGTTATTAAGACTTTTAAGAGTTTATCGGAATTATGGAAGTTTAGTTACAGAGTTGGATACGTGGGGCCCACTCGAGAGATTTTACGTTTTTGTGGGGCCCACGAGGTTTCCGATATTTTGACCAATTATGGAAATTTCGGGAAACGGAATATTATGGACCAATGGGAGGGCGACACGTGTCACCCTCCACATGATTCATCTTGGACGAAATTTGTTACACCCCGTAGTTTGGGTCATGCTTAGGGGGACGCACGAAAGGAATTAAGTTTTAAATTTTAGAATGATGGGTTGACGGAATGTTTCGGACGGGTTGTTAGTCAACTTTGAGGCGGTTTATGTCCCGTTGCATTGAGAGGTTCCTAGGTGTTTCAAAGGCCTAGTGCGTAGTTCATTGAGTCTAGTTTCCAACGCAACCAACCGTTCGTCGATAGGACATCGGAGTAGAAAGTTATTGAGGTTACAAGTTCAGTCGTGATCGGCGAAAAGAATTTGCGATCGGAGCCACGGCCGCGGCACCGGATCTGGTCGCGGCGGATATTACGAGGTTCGCTGAAGTTGCAGCGCGCGATGCGAGAAGCGAGGGCGCGGAAGTTCGATAATTGGCGAGGTTTGTGCGCTGGCCGGATCTGAGGCGCGGCGCCAAGCGGAGTTTTAGCGGAAGCGAGGAAAAATCAGATATTTTCTTTTAAAAAGGCTATGGGAGGATGACAAGTGTCCCCATCTGATTTTTGCATGTCCTATTTATTGACCAAGTCTTGAAGACTTGGTCATTCTTCAAAGCTCCTTCTTCTTTCTAAAAAGTTCTTCCTTCTCTCTAAAATTCCTCTCCCTTCTCTCTAGAAATTCAAGAAGAAACCAAGGTTTAGAGAAAATTGCAGAAAAAGTGGCAAGAAGGAAACTTGTTGGCAAGCTTGTAGGAGTTTTTGTGGAGGTGATTGTGGAAAGAAGACAAGTAAAATTTGTTGGATTAATTTGGGTAAGCTCTAAGGTAACAATCTTTTCTCTTTTGCTAGTAAATTGTGTTGCATGTGTGGAAGAAAAGATTTGTAGTTGTCAATATTGCCTTTAGAGGTATTGCATGTAGGAATTGGATAAGAAATTGGATTAAAAAGGAATTGGATAAGAAGTTAGGTTGTTATACCTCAAAATTTCCAAATTGGACTTTGTAGTTTGTATTAGTTGTTATGTATTGTGGGGCAGAATTTTACACGTCCAAGTTAGGCGTGTAATCCCCTTTGTGTTGATTGGATTGTTGAGCCTTAAAGGTGGCGTGTTTGGTTATTGAATTCGACCTTGAAAAAGGTGGCAAAGTATGTAGAAACAAAGGAGGTCTTTGTCGATTTTCCGTAGGAATAAGGGACTTTTCAATTAGAATGTTCTACGTTGAAGATAGAGGCTAATTGATGTATTATGGTCATTATAGGTTGGCATACTACGCGTGATATATTGGACTTGCGAGTGGATTGACCCGAAGAGGTATGTGGAACTCTCCTATCTCTTGAGCATGAGTAGTTGTACTTATATAGTGCAGAAGCGTCTGAAGACTTTGATGTCCCTTACTTGTTTTAAGAATGGCCAAGTTTGGTAAGTAAGGGGATTAACTCACTTCTTTAAAAAGTATTAATGATGTCTTAAGTTTCCAAAGTTAAGGGACTTGAAGTGTTTTAAGTATATGATACTTGTTTCGTTTTGAAAGTATAAGTCCCTTGGATAAAGGGAAATGTATTTGACTAATGTATAAAGTTAATATAACGACTTTATGGGAGGTTGGTTATATTAGCTTTATGGAAGGTTAACAAAAGAAAGATTTACTCTAAGTAAAATAAGTACGGATAAATGATTTGAATTTATGAAAGGCAAATTGGTTTTAAGGCATCAATTGCCTAAGGTTTCAAAAGAAAAGAAGTCACATGATTTAGAAGCCTATTATATTTCTAAAAGGAAATGTGACTTGTCTTGAAAGGTAGTCATAACTTGATACTCCGGTTATTAGTATCTTGGAAGTTTTACTTAAAAATGAGTCAGTCTTAACAAGGCTAGAGGTACGTGGTACTTGGGTTGAATTCCCGGATTTTCTCTTAAATGACATGTTAGTGCTTAAGTAAACTAAAATGAGAGGATATATTAATGATGTTAATAAGAAGTTAGGGGATTTCTTAACTT
This sequence comes from Przewalskia tangutica, assembly GCA_029844215.1. NCBI lineage: Eukaryota > Viridiplantae > Streptophyta > Magnoliopsida > Solanales > Solanaceae > Przewalskia > Przewalskia tangutica. Next base: position 38,261,569 of record CM056740.1, on the reverse strand, counting down.
GCTTATGTTATGATAAGCCGGTAGCGCTTATGTTATGTATGATAGCCGGTTGTGCTAGGTTATGTATTCTTACGGGGTAGACCCCGGGTTATTCTTGTTATTTCCTTTGGACATACTGACACGATGGATGGTCCACAGGTATGCGTCCATTAGGATGGTTTGCTACTTATTCTTGTTATTTCCTTTGGACATACTGACACGATTGATGGTCCACGGGTATGCGTCCATTAGGATGGTTTGCTACTTATTCTTGTTATTTCCTTTGGACATACTGACACGATGGATGGTCCACGGGTATGCGTCCATTAGGATGGTTTACTACTTATTCCATGGATTTGCTACCCATGATGCGAGTGCGGCGTTTGTACTCATGTGGGCCCACCGGGTCCATGCGGGTGAAATAGTCCCATGCGGGTGAAATAGTCTCATGCGAGGCGGATGACCTCATGCGGGTCCACAGGACCTATGCGGGTGAAATAGTCCCAGGAGTAGGATTGCTTAATGATACTACGGGCGAGGGACCCTAATTTGATCATGAGCCTCCTATTTTTATGCAGTAAAGTTTATACTTGTTACTCTCATTGTTAGTAAGGCACAATGTAACGTAATTTGATTTTCATCCATGGCTCCAGCTTATTTTAGACTTATGATATTATTACAGTATTTTCCAGTTTTACATACTTGGTACATATTGTGTCTTGACCCACTCGCCATTTGCGTTAAATCTGCATGAATAGGGGTAGCGGTGGTGGATCCTCATTCTTAGGATCTTTGCTCAGGTGTCAGAAGCTCCATTTTCTCCGGAGGCTTGACTTTTGGTACGGTCCTCCCTGATGTTGTTGATATTTTGTACATTCAGGGGTATGACGGGGCCCTGTCCCGTCATAGTGGTTACACACTCTTAGAGGCCTGTAGTCCTGTTATAAATTGGGTTGTTAAGGATGTAACTGTTCAGTTTTGTTATATTTATGTTTACGGAAAGGTAGCCATTTTGGGTTAGCCTGTTTCATATTTTATATGGTTGCTTGTTTGTGAGTTTACTTCTGCTGGTTTTCTCTGATGTTGTATCACAAGGGTGCTCGAGTAAGGCACGATCCAGTCGGGTGAGTCGTGACAAAAGTGGTATCGAGCGATTAATCCTCGGAAAGGGTCTACAGGTATCTAGTAGAGTCTTGATTATCGGTGTGTTGTGCACCACATCTATGTCGAGGAGGCTACGGATATTTAGGATTAGTTTCCATTCTTTCACTCTAAGATCGTGCAATAGAGGCGTGTTATAGGTTGAACTCCCTCGACATATTTTTATGTATCGATTATGCCTCGCATGAGGCAACGCGGCCCGAAGAGGCAAAGGCGTGAGAGGCGCTAGTAGAGCCTTGAGAAATGCGAGGCACGAGCCCAGTCTTTACCGAGGTGATGTTTGGACGGCGAAGTTCCACGACGTCGCCAACCCAGTGAGTTCGGGCGGCGGCTCGACTCGAGAGCGGTACTGAGCCTCGATTACACGGCACAGGCGGAGAGATGGGTTACAAGAGATGGCGATTATTAGCGAGGATCGTGGCGAGAAATGAGGCGAGCGAGAGGCAGTTCGGTTGTACCGTAGTTCACCCTAGATCAAATAGCGTGAGACTTAGGGACTTTTGAGTTGCAGACCCACGAGTTCTATGGGTCGAGGCGAGGATGATCCTCGGGAGTTTATCAAGCGATTCTGGGATCATGAAAGTGATCAAGCCTCGGAGAGCAGTCGGTAGTTTTGGGTTCACATCAATTTGCGTGATCTGCAGTTGGTGGTTTGATTCATGGAAGCGTCCCGGGGAGCATGCGCTTCCGGTGCTTGGGCGAGTTCTCGAGCGTTCTTAGCCATTTCTTGCCTCGCGGATGAGAGAGCTCGGGCGATAGATTTCGGCGTTGAGGCGAGTGGGCGGGCGGTCGGGAGTACAACGTGAAGTTTGACTTCGTTGGCTCGGTATGTACCGCTTTAATGCGAGACATAGAGGGCGAGTACACCGCTATGTCACGTGGCTCGATGATTACTTAGCGAGAATTGCGGGAGTAGCTCTTGGTAGGGCATGGGCATTGCCGCGTGCGGCGTATGCGCAGGTGTGAGCGTGAGTCGGCGGAATAACGAATCGGCGAGAAGATGGCGAGCGAGGTCCTGGTAACTTTGGCGGACGCCTCGGCGGCGAGCTAGTTATGCGCCTCGGCCGATGGAGTACTCCACGCGATCTTGGGGCGTTCGGGAGGTCGAGGCGGTCGGGGCTCGAAGGTTTCGAGTTTCGAGGGAACAAGGATGTTAGTCAGATGGGACCACCCCTACCTCGTTGTGGCCGTTGTGGTAAGCTCCATGATGGGGAGTGTCGTGCTAGTTTGGGAGTTTGTTTTACATGCGGCCAACAGGGCCATTTTGCGAGAAATTGTCCGACCAGAGATAGCGCGGATGTAGAGACTCGACGCCGGGATCGATGGTGGTTCATCGCCTTCTTTTGCTATGCGCCGTGCAGGGCAGGATCATGATTAGAACGACAAGGGGGAAAGTGAAGCAATAGTTACAGGTATCTCCTTAACCCTCTAGAGATTAGTGGGTGTGATAAGATGGTTACATGTTAAGTGTTATGTGCGGGTAATTTTATGTAAATTTTGATTTTTAAAGCCTGTCTTGTAGAAGGGGTATGTTTGGGGACATGGAAGTTGTGAGCCTTAGGATTTTGATAACCGTGGGAACCTTAGATACAAGGCCATCTTGAGTGGAAGATTTTACGGGTGATCTTTGTCGAGGAACATAGTATACGTGGGTAACAAGTCCATGAGTGGTGTGAAATGATAGTGGGTAGCTAAGCTAAGGAAACCACTAGGTTTTCGTGACTTGAATAGTGAGATTGTCTCGGATCGGGAACAAGAGTGTGGTACGTATACTAGAAAGAGTTCGAGTGTGCAAGGAGGATACGACAAGTGGAAGAAGAAGCGAACATGTGTTAAGAGGATGAAAGTGATCATTTTGTGAGGAGAATACCCTTAGACCATGGATGAGAACTAATAAGTTGTTATACGCTTTAGAGGTAATTCCTCGTTGGCTGGGAGGTAAGCTTTTGCGTGGTCAGTACATTATGGCCATATGTGGCATAATTGGTTTTATAGGTGTAGTAGTGAAGACTACACCGGCGCATGCGTTTTGGAGACGCAGAAGGAACATTCGGGACAAATGTTTCTAAGGGGGAGAGAATGTTACACCCCGTAGTTCGGGTCATGCTTAGGGGGACGTACGAAAGGAATTAAGTTTTAAATTTTAGAATGATGGGTTGACGGAATGTTTCGGACGGGTTGTTAGTCAACTTTGAGGCGGTTTATGTCCCGTTGCATTGAGAGGTTCCTAGGTTTTTCAAAGTCCTAGTGCGTAGTTCGTTGAGTCTAGTTTCCAACGCAACCAACCGTTCGTCGATAGGACATCGGAGTAGAAAGTTATGGAGGTTACAAGTTCAGTGCGGTCGGCGAAAGAATTTGCGATCGAGCCTGGCCGCGGCACCGGATCTGGTCGCGGCGCCGGATATTCGAGGTTTCTTTGAAGTTGCTGCAGCCGGAAGCGAGGGCAGCGCGGAAGTTCGATAATTGGCGAGGTTTGTGCCATGGCCGGATCTGAGGCATGCGCCAGCGGAGTTTTAGCGAGCGAGGAGAAATCAGATATTTTCTTTTAAAAGGCCATGGGAGGATGACAAGTGTCCCCCCCCCCCCCTTCTGATTTTTGCATTTCCTTTTTATTGACCAAGTGTTGAAGACTTGGTCATTCTTCAAAGCTCCTTCTTCTTTCTAAAAATTTCTTACTTATCTGTAAAATTAATCTCCCTTCTCTCTAGAAATTCAAGAAGAAACCAAGGTTTAGAGAAAATTTCAGAAAAAGTGGCAAGAAGGAAACTTGTTGGCAAGCTTGTAGGAGTTTTTGTGGAGGTGATTGTGGAAAGAAGACAAGTGAAATTTGTTGGATTAATTTGGGTAAGCTCTAAGGTAACAATCTTTTCTCTTTTGCTAGTAAATTGTGTTGCATGTGTGGAAGAAAAGATTTGTAGTTGTCAATATTGCCTTTAGAGGTATTGCATGTAGGAATTGGATAAGAAATTGGATTAAAAAGGAATTGGATAAGAAGTTAGGTTGTTATACCTCAAAATTTCCAAATTGGACTTTGTAGTTTGTATTAGTTGTTATGTATTGTGGGGCAGAATTTTACACGTCCAAGTTAGGCGTGTAATCCCCTTTGTGTTGATTGGATTGTTGAGCCTTAAAGGTGGCATGTTTGGTTATTGAATTCGGCCTTGAAAAATGTGGCAAAGTATGTAGAAACAAAGGAGGTGCTGTCCAATTTTCCGTAGGAATAAGGGACTTTTCAATTAGAATGTTCTACGTTGAAAATAGAGGCTAATGGATGTATTATGGTCATTATAGGTTGGCATACTACGCGTGATATATTGGACTTGCGAGTGGATTGACCCGAAGAGGTATGTGGAACTCTCCTATCTCTTGAGCATGAGTAGTTGTACTTATATAGTACGGTAAATGTACAAGACTTTGATGTCCCTTACTTGTTGTAAGAATGGCCAAGTTTGGTAAGTAAGGGGATTAACTCACTTCTTTAAAAAGTATTAATGATGTCTTAAGTTTCCAAAGTTAAGGGATTTGAAGTGTTTTAAGTATATGATACTTGTTTCGTTTTGAAAGTATAAGTCCCTTGGATAAAGGGAAATGTATTTGACTAATGTATAAAGTTAATATAACGACTTTATGGGAGGTTGGTTATATTAGCTTTATGGAAGGTTAACAAAAGAAAGATTTACTCTAAGTAAAATAAGTACGGATAAATGATTTGAATTTATGAAAGGCAAATTGGTTTTAAGGCATCAATTGCCTAAGGTTTCAAAAGAAAAGAAGTCACATGATTTAGAAGCCTATTATATTTCTAAAAGGAAATGTGACTTGTCTTGAAAGGTAGTCGTAACTTGATACTCCGGTTATTAGTATCTTGGAAGTTTTACATAAAAAGGAGTCAGTCTTAACAAGGCTAGAGGTACGTGGTACTTGGGTTGAATTCCCGGATTTTCTCTTAAATGACATGTTAGTGCTTAAGTAAACTAAAATGAGAGGATATATTAATGATGTTAATAAGAAGTTAGGGGATTTCTTAACTTGCTTATGTTATGATAAGCCGGTAGCGCTTATGTTATGTATGATAGCCGGTTGTGCTAGGTTATGTATTCTTACGGGGTAGACCCCGGGTTATTCTTGTTATTTCCTTTGGACATACTGACACGATGGATGGTCCACAGGTATGCGTCCATTAGGATGGTTTGCTACTTATTCTTGTTATTTCCTTTGGACATACTGACACGATGGATGGTCCACGGGTATGCGTCCATTAGGATGGTTTACTACTTATTCTTGTTATTTCCTTTGGACATACTGACACGATGGATGGTCCACGAGTATGCGTCCATTAGGATGGTTTACTACTTATTCCATGGATTTGCTACCCATGATGCGAGTGCGGCGTTTGTACTCATGTGGGCCCACCGGGTCCATGCGGGTGAAATAGTCTCATGTGGGTGAAATAGTCCCATGCGAGGCGGATGACCTCATGCGGGTCCACAGGACCTATGCGGGTGAAATAGTCCAGGAGTAGGATTGCTTAATGATACTACGGGCGAGGACCCTGTTTTGATCATGAGCCTCCTATTTTTATGCAGTAAAGTTTATACTTGTTACTCTCATTTTTAGTAAGGCACAGTGTAACGTAATTTGATTTTCATCCATGGCTCCAGCTTATTTTAGACTTATGATATTATTACAGTATTTTCCAGTTTACATACTTGGTACATATTATGTACTGACCCCCTTCCTCGGGGGTTGTGTTCATGCCGCAGGTAGGGGTAAGCAGGTGGTGGATCCTCATTCTTAGGATTTTTGCTCAGGTGTCAGAAGCTTCATTTTCTCCGGAGGCTTGACTTTTGGTACGGTCCTCCCTGATGTTGTTGATATTTTGTACATTCAGGGGTATGACGGGGCCCTGTCCCGTCATAGTGGTTACACACTCTTAGATGTCTGTAGTCCTGTTATAAATTGGGTTGTTAAGGATGTAACTGTTCAGTTTTATTATATTTATGTTTACGGAAAGGTAGCCATTTTGGGTTAGCCTGTTTCATATTTTATATGGTTGCTTGTTTGTGAGTTTACTTCCGCTGGTTTTCTCTGATGTTGTATCACAAGGGTGTCCGGGGTAAGGCACCAATTACGGGTCCGGGGTCAAAATTTGTGGCTAGTGTAGCAAATATTTAGCTTGTTAAAAATGGACCAAGTCAAGGGTCAACCTTGGCTTGACATTCTTGACTCAATCCTAGCCCTTCAAGTGTATTAATCTTGCCCTTAGATGTGTTATATATTACACTAGTAGCAAGACTAATTTTCAACACTTAAAAAATTTCACAACATTATTGTTCTTGAGGAGGAAGCTCTCGGCTTTGAGCTTCAATGGGAAGAACAAATTTTTCGTTTGTGGTTCAATAATCCCAATACTTCAACCCAAGGTTCGTAGGGGTATTGTAAGGATATCTCAATAGAAAGATCTCGGAAAAACGACGTTTTCACATTAGTCGCAAGGCGAAAACCTAAGGTGTTATTCAACTTTGAAGTTGGAAATTGAAGAGAAGTTGGTTATGAGCTTCTAAGGGTTGCTTGGAGTAGATTGGAACGTCGAAAAGAGGAGCTAAAGTTGCTAAGGATCGACTTTTAATCTTGGATTATATTTGGGCTAAATGAGGTAATAATCTTCGTTTTACTATCGTAATTGAAGATTCCATGTTATGATAAGTTAGAAATGAGCATGTGATATATGTTATGAAGATTGATAAGTGTTATGGAATTTTAGAAGCCTAAAGTCCGAAAAGTTCATGTTAGCTATTAAGTTTGTAATTCAATTTAATTGTTAGATACAATCGTCACATGCTATTGTAAGAAGGGATTATAGTTGTTATAATCGTTTGCGGCTATATAACATGTTAGACTAAACAACTTGGATTGAAAAAGAATTGGAAAAGACTTTGAGTTGTGGTACATTGTTAGCCGAAAATGACATTGAAATGTTAGACTATTTGGATATCGATTGTGGGGCAGAATTTTACACGTCTTGTGCGGCGTGTAATCCCCTTTGTTTAACTGATTGTTGAGCCTTAAATGTGGCATTTGGTTATTGATTTTCGGGCCTTGAAAAAGGTGGAAAAGTATGTAGAAACAAAGGAAGTGTTGTCCGATTTTCCGTAGAATTAAGTGACTTTACACTTAGAATATTCTACGTTTGAAACTAGAAGTTGATAGACGTATTATGGTCATTATAGGTTGACATACTACGTACGGCGTATTCAACTTAGCAAGTGGATTAAGTCGAAGAAGTATGTGGAACTTTTCTTATCTCTTGAGCATGAGTAACTATAAATATATAGTACGGTGGACGTACGAGATTTAAATGAATTTAATTTCATTCGGTATCCTTGACTTGTTTAAGAATGTCCAAGTTGGTTGAGTTAGAGGATTAACTCACTTGTTTTAAAGGTTAAGATGTCTTAGTTTCTAAAGCATAAAGTTAGTATAACAACTTTACGGGAAGTTAAAAGAATGGTTTATTCTAAAAAGGGTAAACAAAGATTTCTTGACTTGGAAATGTATAGAATACTTGGTTTGGAAAGTATTGATTACTTGAATTATTCTAAAGTTAAGAAACTTGATTTCTAAAGTTATGAGACTTGAAGTATTCTGAAAGTTATGAAACTTGATTTTAAAAGTATAAGTCTCTTGGTTTCAAAAAGAATGTAATTGTCTAAAACATAAAGAGTTATAACGGCTTTATGTGAAGTTAGTTATAACGGCTTTATGGAAGGTTAAGAAAGTGTCTACTTGATTTATAGGCATGAGTTGCCTAGGTTGTGAATGTAGAAGTTACTTAGTGTCAAAACCTTGAAATGAATTTCTAAAGGTGTAGTAACTTGTTTTGAAAAGTAGACAAGCCTTGATACTACATTTGTTAGTATCTTGGGGGTTTTTATATAAAAAGGGTTCTCTTTTTCTAAAGGAACGGAAGTACGTAGTACTTTGGGGTTAAATTCCCGGATTTCTAATAACATGTTAGTGCCTTAAGTTAACTAAAATGAGAGTACATGATAATTGTCGCGCCCATTTTCGGCCGCGGCATTCTCAAATAGCGAACCCTGCTCAAAATGCAATGTTATAAAAATAAAATGCTAATAAAGTTTAAGAGGCTTAAAGGTTTTAAAAATACTAAAAGGATGCTAAAATTGCCAAAGATGCTAAAGTTTAAAAAGGTGCTAAAATGCTAAAGGGGTGCTAGAATGCTAAGGGTTCGCGGAGTCGCCACCTAATTAATTTGGGTGAATTAGGACACCTAAATGTTTAACTAGTTTAAAGTAAAACATTAACTCCATTTTATGTAGTGCTAAACTTAGTGAGATTAGGTAAGAGTTCTTTATTAATCTAGAGGAAGGGGTTAGGCACCTCTAAGATCCGCTAACTGCGGTTGTCTGCCAAACCTAGGGTAATTATTATGCTATTGAAAATGCATGTTTGAAAGATATTTTAATAGAAAGTATTTTTGGCAAAAGATTAATAAGATTAGTGCTATAAAATCGTGTAAAGTTTAAAGCATGCCTTAAATAATATATAATGCAAAATAGATTAATTGACTAAATATACACATTTACTGCCTTGATTAGTATAACACATGCTTAAGGGGTTTCTTAATATATAAAAATAAGATTTCTATATGGGTGCTATAGCAAATGGGTTAGAAATCTTGAAAATAATATCATAGCTACATATGATTAATTATGCAAGTTAAGATTGTTAGGTGGTTTAATAATTTAAGCAATTAACTTAGAGAGGGCAAACTACCTTCTAATTTATTGCGTTAATATTTAACTACTCCAAATGTTTTACTAATAGCGTAATGTTAGACAATTATATTACAATAAATGAATGGGGCGGGGAAGCAGAAAATAAAATGACCCTAAGGAATGATGACGGGAGCATTTCGCTTGTGGCTTTAGGATATCAGATGTGAGATGCACGAGGAATGTAGGCACGGATCTTCATTTGGGAAAATAGCGATGAGTCTCGTATTGAGACTCTTCCCTTTGCTCCAAGGCATTGCGTTTCATGTAAAATAAGAAAAGATAAGGATTAGTATGTTTATCAGTAATATAAGTAAGTAATATAAATGCAGATGCATACAATCTGATCATACATGATTGATTATGGTGCAATTATTAGTACGAGCAGAATGGGCGATTTGAAGTAAGAAAGGAGAACACACATTCTTTACATACGGCTTGGATAACAGGCGGAAGACATGTCTCAACGAGAGTCTATATGCGATTATATTAGCTTTCTAAAATACGCGAGAATAGGCCTAAGCGGATGACCTCAACAATACGTCCCAACTAGATATGACCGCTTAGCAAGCGGTACGGTCAATCATATTGAGTCTAATATGGTTTACGTCTAAGACCATTGGTTTAGGAACTATCCAACATCGATTGGTTTTGCGTATAAGGCATGGCGAGGAGAGGAAGATACATTGACACCCACAACATACACTTATTTAAGCAGTGTCAGCAAAAGCATGAAGGCAGACATTAGGTAAACTATCATGCAAATGTATGAGCTAAAAGATTCAATTTCCGGCTATAAACAGGACATACGAGACACCAGTTAACTCTACCAGGACAATTGACATCGTGACATTTAAACACTTGGATATGCCTATTTGTTTACTGACCAGCTTTAAGAAAAAAAAACATGAGGCAGCTACAGTTTCCCTGCTGCAGTAAATACTCACATATCTTTGTGAATACCTGGTCGATTGCAAGCGATGGCGAGAGCGAAATAAGAAGCAAAACAGGCCAAAGACATAAAATACGATATACATGTTAATATACTAAACATATGGGTAATTCAGTTGTTGTTCAGTTGAGAGTAAAGATGCAAATCCAGTTACTGACCCTCTACATGTATGTCCAAACATATCCTTGCCATTTAGAATGCTTAGAACCTATCCGATGCACACTTGGATATACATTGCAATGAGTACTCACAGAAGATTCATTTTATGTGATGTATATTGGGAGGCTCTGTTTTCAGATTTAAGGAAATAGCCTCGCAACAACTTAGCACTTCAACAAAACAAGAGACAGTACCAACATTATTTGATGTTTTCCTGTGCTTTGCCCATTGCTGGTGATATAGGACATCTAACTAACCAGATATGATCCTCAGACAGAATAGCATGCTTTTGAACATTCACACGAATTCAGATGATTTGCGACAAACATATGTTGCTGCATATGACACACCTGATACATTGCGGCGAGGCTACGGACTTGAACGGCGACAGTTAAGCTTAAATGCCATTTTCAAGAAAGAAAAACACATACATAGATACGGGTTATGCAACATGAAAGCGAATTATAGGTCATCTTTGGATTAGAAACATGACAATGGCTTATTGCGTATTCATCATACTCAGCCTAATAAGTAGCAAATATCCCAAGGCGATCATCCTAAACACTATCACAATGTCCTTGCGACAAGTTATTAACATTATTTCAAAATACAATATTAGATATAAATCTAACAACAATTAGTAAACTGAATCAATTACAGACAGATTGACCAAACATCGTACTTAGACATTTATAAACAAACGAACTAAATTGATGATGAAGCATGCGAAAGCGATGGAAGTAAAAAAACAAAGCGAAAGGATTCTAGTTTACCTTCTCAGGAGCGTGAGCAGAGGCGTATCAAGTCGTCGGTCCACTTCGGCGGGTTTGGATTTTGGGTTTGCAATGCGAATGAAAGGCAAGGTTTTGTTTCTTTGGTTTTTGGATGGAACTAAAAGAAAGGGTATTTGAACTACTGTTCTCACGAGTTGTCATTCTTTGCTAAGGGGATGTCGAATCGATGCTGTGACTTCCCAGTGAGCTCTGTGTTCATTCTTTGAGAGTGTCCTCGTCGATGCTATGGGTCTCCTGTCTTGCTCCTGCTCTCCCCGTATCTGCCCTTGTTCGATACTGCTGCCAAGGGTGCCCCATTGATTGGTCTATTGCATGTGCTTATATAGCCATGGTTTGGGTTCTAAGTTTGGTAAGTATTTAAGGCTGAGATTAGTGCGATTTCGTACTGATTCTTGACGAAATTTGTGCTGATTTGGGCGATTTTTGTGTATGATTCTGTGTTCGATAAGGTAACGATTTGAAAAGATTCGTTTGGTTATGGAAAGAAGGGGTATCGATATGGGAGGTGATTCGCCGGATTCTCCGGCGAGAATCCCGGCATGGCGAGGTGCGGCGATCTGCTTTTAGGTTTAGGTTTTGCTGGTTTGTTCTTTTGTTTTTAGGGTTGAATGCTGGGAGAGGGGAATAAGCCCGATAAGGTAAAGGGCTGAGGGACTTCGGGGCTTTGGGCGATATAAGGCTGTGAGCGTGGTAGGCGAAGGGTTTGGGCCACGCGGGTGTGGGCTGCGGGTAGTTAGTTAATTAGGGGGAGTTAAATAGGTTAGTTAATGATAGATTAATTAGTTTTAGGCTTAGTTAATTAATTAGCTAGTTAATTCTAGGTAAGTGTGTTATTAATTAATTAACAAATGTGATTAAATTAATTAGGTGCTTTATTATAATTATCTAGGTGCTACATTAGTCTAATTATTTAGGTGCTAAATTAGTCTAATTATTTAGGTGCTAAATTAGTCTAATTATTTAGGTGCTAAATTAGTCTAATTTCGAGTTATAAGACTATTACGATAATAAATGCGGGTGTGTTGTTTAATTAATGCTTAATGCTCTAGAATGCGGAGCTATTATTTAGAATCTTATTATTGTGCATTATTGCGAAGTTAAATTAAAATTGAATTGAGTTTAGATTGAATTATTTAAATGCCAAATGCAAGTATGATTTTAAGAATTTTTTAAAGCTTTTTTTTTTATAAATGCGACGCTATTAACTGCATGTATTAGATTAAAAAATTTTGAATTACGAATGATTATGAAATCTCTTGCGTATTAATAAATGCGGCTATGCTACCTGACACGACGTTATTGCTAAATTATTTATTTTATGCATTCATTAATTATTTAAGAATTACGACAGAGCTTACAATTAGTTAATGCGGGCGCGGGACTCTAAGTTTTTAAAACTCTACGTAAGACGCGATGCCATTATTAAATTATTTATTTATGCATGTATTTATGTTTTATCGCTGCATTTTATTATAAAAAATCATAAAAATTCTACAAAATTAGTCTAATTTTATGGTTAATGGCTGGACGGGAGGGTCAAAATTGGGTGTCAACAGCTGTCCCTCTTTGTATGGAGATGATGTAAGAATCTTCGGACAAAGACGTTGACTCATAGCCAATTTTGTCTCGATCTTCAGAATTACAAAAATGTTGGGCAGGTAGACAAGGCTGACACAAAAATCAAAATCTGTCCCAGTGTCGAGTTATGACGACACTGGGTTACCATGGTCGAAACACCAGGGCGGGCTAATGCGGACTCAAAGTCCCGGTGTCGAGTTATGGCGACCTTTGGCTACCGTGGTCAAAACACGAGCGGGCTAACGCGGACTTAAAGCATCGATGTCGAGTTATGATGACCTTTGGGCTATAATGCAAAAAGTAAAAGAAAATAAGCGGCTTGAACACAGGGTGTACTGCGCTATGGCTTATGGTCTTTGGGTTACATGGTGGTGTGGGCGAGTGGGCCCGGCGGCAGGCGCTTACGCGATCGTTGGGAAGGTTGGCCCCGGATTGCCACGTTGTTGTAAGAAAATCCACGTTGTGCTCCTGCTCCTGCATGCTAAGACTTAAACAAACGGTTAGTGCATAACTGTTAAGGCAAAAAATGATGATGTATAATTTTAAAAGTAATGCAACTGCGAGTAGAAAAGGTTATCCTGCAAAAATGTGATGCCTGCTGTGTTGATGCGATCTTTGCAAATCTTTGTGATTTCGCCGCACTTGCGGGCGTGTTGCGATTATGAATGCGGATACGTTGTCCTTGCTGCAATTGCCCCCTGTGGACTAAAGCTCAAGAAAGAGTGAGTGCATAACTGTTAAGACAGAATAATAAAGCATGAATGAGAAAAAATGCAATTTTGAGAATATAGAAATCGTCCCTGCGTGATATGCTGATGATGGCGTCGTTTTCGGACTTGTTGTGCTGATAGTGTTGTTGCCTGGACGTGTTGCTGCTGGCGTCGTTGCGTAGACTTGCTGATCACGTCGTTATGCGGGCGTGTTCTTCTTTGGCGTCGTTGCGTAGACTTCTTTGTCTTGATAGCGTCATTATGCGGGCGTATTCTTCTGGCGTTATTGCGTGGACTTCGATCACGTCGTTATGCGGGCGTGTTCTTCTTGGCGTCGTTGCATGGACTTCTTGATTACGTCGTTATGCGGGCGTGTTCTTCTTTGGCGTCGTTGCATGGACTTCTTGATTACGTCGTTATGCGGGCGTGTTCTTCTGGCGTCGTTGCATGGACTTCGATTACGTCGTTGTCTGAGCAGCGTTCTTCTTTGGCGTCGTTGCATGGACTTGCTTGATTACGTCGTTATGCGGGCGTGTTCTTCTTTGGCGTCGTTGCGTGGACTTCTTGATTACGTCGTTATGCGGGCGTGTTCTTCTTTGGCGTCGTTGCATGGACTTGCGATTACGTCGTTATGCGGGCGTGTTCTTCTTGGCGTCGTTGCATGGACTTCTTGATTACGTCGTTATGCGGGCGTGTCATTCTGCTCTGTAGAATAAATGCTCCCGCAAGCTAAGCTTGAGAAAAGGCGTTAGTGTATACTGTTTAAATGAAGCGATAAATACATATGAGAAGTGCAATTTTATGGGTAGAGATGTCATCCACGAGATGTTGTCTTTGCGGACATCTTTGAGCGTTGCGGTGACAGTGCCATGATGCCTTTCTTTGTGTGCGATCGTGGGTTGCCAATTTGACTTTATGCAGAGTTGATGCGCTAAGTTTTGTTGCGAACTACGAACTTTGATTGCCTATTGTTGATGCCGCTTCTGCTGCTGCTTTGCCGATCACGGATTTTGAATTTTTGTCACCTCTGCCTTTCTTTGCTTTTCTTATACGCTATCTGAAGAAACCTTTGTAGTATTTTACATTTCGGCTATTGCACTTTTACATTAATATGAAGAACTGCGCTCGAAAGAAAATTTGTGAGTTTTGGGGGTCGGTCGCATTTGACTTAGCGCCTTGTTTCTTGATATCAGCGTGCACGGCTTTGTTTGGACTTGCAACCATGCAGTTTCCTACTTGTCCCGATTTTGAAAAGGGTGTACGGCCTAAAATGGGTCTCAATGTAGTTCTTGTAGGCTATGTGTATTCTTGTCATTTTCAAAGCAAAGGAAAGTTTCCTAATGGTGTGGCCGAAGCGATTTAGGCGCTACGTATCCCGTGAGAATCGGTCGAGCGTAGTTCATTACAAGCGAATATTGGGAAAATTAAAATTTCTAGATGTGGGGCCAGGCGAGGCGGCGCTGCGTATCCACTAAGGAATCGAGTCAAGCGTAGTTCATTACAAGCAAAGCGAAAGAAAACATTATTAAAGCTTAAATATGAGTTTATAAATTATTACGCTAAAATAAATCGCTTTTCCTATCAGGGCTCTGGCGGACCAAGGCGAGTGCAAATCAATCAATATGCCTTCATGCTGCGCCGTGGATGGTGGGTCTTCATGCTCTGCTATCTCCTCTTACGGCCTCTGCGTGGTGCGTGCTCGGATAAATGGCGATTCGAGGCGGAATGGGCATAAGCGAGAGTGTATTCCTCATCTAAGGTTATCGGTGCACATTGGCGTGGCGTGGTTTGGCAAGGGTTATCATGCACATTTGGGGCGGGATCCTTTAGCCGAATTACCCGCCTGCGATCGGTGCCTCGATTACGTCACGAGGGTGGCAACCTTGATGTCATGTCACAGGCTATTGGGTGATCTGGCGCGGCGCTTGTTCTCATCATACCATCTTGGGATAGGTCGGGTATCCTTCCGGAATCGGTTGGATTAGGCTGCGGCTCATGACCTTTCATATATTTGAGGTATGGGTTGACTAGTGGGGTGCGAACTTTGGGTGGTTTTCCTTGAATTCTTATTTGCTCTGGTGCATTAGGTGCTCTATTCTGTTGGCGGGCTTGATGGGTGAATCTATGCGGGGCAGGATAAACGGGTGCTTGTGAAGTGTTATATATAGGCTGTGTGTGGTAGTTGGGGTAGTATGATGGGTTTTGGTATGTCATAAATGCTTGGGTTTGCGTTCTTGTACAAACATGGAAGGAAAGCGTCTCTTTCTTCCTCTGTGAAGTACTCCAGTGTCCTCGATGAATCGCCTTATTAGTTGCTGTAATCTTTGCAGTTGTAATCCTACGGTTTAATACCTTCTCTGAAGTCGCCCATTCTAATAACTTATGAAATTCCGCCAGATGGCGCTTATCATCCGCTCATAGTAGGTTGCATCCTTCAAAGATTGTGCGAATAATGTGGTCATCTCATCTCCACTATGGGTGGTTGCACTTTCGCCTCTGAGCGCGCCTCATGGCGTATTCTCTGAATGTTTACGTAGTCTTCTTCTCGACTTCATTAAGTAGAACACATCGCAGCGGTTTACGTGTTGAACTGAAGCGCTCGCAAATCTTGGGCGATGCATTCCGGTGTGCCATTTCGCGGATCTTGGTGGTATACCAATCTAGTGCCTCGCCGGTCAAGCTTGAATGAACAACTTCATAATGGCTGGGTTCTTCCTACCCGAATAGCTTGCATGATATGACCTCGGTGTGCGCGGGGTTCCACTTTCCCATCAAATAGTTCAAACTTCACGCTTGTACCCATGGCGGTTCAGCGTGCGGATGCGTACAAAGGTCCTCGTAGTCTAGTCGTCGTGACCTTTGTCGATCGCGTGCCGGCGCTTCTTTCAAACTATGAATTTCTTTGGCCACGTCCTCGTTCATTTTGGCTCGGACTTCCCTCTCCATTTCTTCGTAATGATCCACTTCTTGGTGAAGCACGGGGACGGTAAAGGTGGGTTTACATTGCGTAAGTTAGGTATGCAGGTTGTTTCTTTGAAAGTGGTAATGGGTATGGTGCGTGGGTATTGATTGGCCTGGCGATTAGGGCTGATTGTGGTGAAGTAAGTAGGCGGGGGCTGAGGTACCTGGGTAGTAGGAGGATCACTTTGAAGGTGGGGTTGAGGGTTGGCTGGGCGAGGGGCGGTTTGTTCGGTGACTGGTGGCCTTTGTGGAGTTACGGGAGATATGTGGTGGTGGAGTCGATCTGGGATGGTTTGTGAAGTAGTGGCCCTTTGATGCGGCATAGGGTATTCAAGCTAATGGATAGGTTGGTCGATTCCGTAGCCTCTCCATCTCAACTGCGTATATCGACAATTTGTTCGCGGTATGTGCAATACATTCTTCTGTGGTGATATTCCTCCCACGAAGGTTACTGTTTATTGTGAGGAATAATTCCCAAACCATTTGGCTCAGGCAGCCGAGCGATCATATCATCATTTCTTGCCTTGGACACAGTGAAGTGTGGATGCTCAGGCATTGTTGAGTCAAATCTGAACCGACCGCTTTGGGAGGATGATAAATTTTACGGAAAAATGCAACAAGCGATGTTAGCATAAAGCACATAATTTGCGGGTATGTAGCGGATATATCGCACATAGCGTTCAAACGTTTCCTAACATGCGGGGAACCTCTTTATGCAGGTAAGCCTAGCGTCGCTTATGCGAGATTATGACGGATTTGTCCAAGTCGTCCAACTATAATGCCTTTGTTGGAAATGGCGACCAAATGATGGTGCACTTTTCCCAATTTGACATGTCATGATTGGGTTTGGATTTATGCTGTCATTGCCACGCTACACATAATATCTTTGGTTGGTCGTTGGGTTGAGAAACCCGTCGACAAGTTTGGTGTCTTCCTAATTGTGGTGTCGATGCGAGGCCAGAGCCACCTAAGGTAAATGCGTCATGTACTAAAATAAAGTGGTATAGCTCATCACGAGTTGCTAAGATTTGGCTTTACTAGGCCTTGAGTTCCAGGCGGACAACTCGAGTGAGAAGGCTACGCGGTGATCAGACGAACCGATCTAACTCGCGGTATGACTCTCTTAAAATTTGGGTATTCGAAGAAATTTGCGGGTCTTGTGAACACGCGGCGCGTGAGTGTGTGATTGTGTGAATTTTCGAGAATGGAAGAAATATGAGCGGAATGCGGTTTAAGAAGCGATAAAGCGGTAGCAAAAATAAACAAAATACAATACACAAAAATTAAATGCAAAATAATTGCCAAGTAATAACCCTAGGTGCATTGTGGTTAAGAACCTAAAATCCCGATGAAATCGCCATTTACATGCGCCCATTTCGACGCGGCATTCTCAAATAGCGAACCCTGCTCAAAATGCAATGTTATAAAAATAAAATGCTAATAAAGTTTAAGAGGCTTAAAGGTTTTAAAAATACTAAAAGGATGCTAAAATTGCCAAAGATGCTAAAGTTTAAAAAGGTGCTAAAATGCTAAAGGGGTGCTAGAATGCTAAGGGTTCGCGGAGTCGCCACCTAATTAATTTGGGTGAATTAGGACACCTAAATGTTTAACTAGTTTAAAGTAAAACATTAACTCCATTTTATGGTCTGCTAAACTTAGTGAGATTCTGGGTAAGAGTTCTTTATTAATCTAGAGGGAAGGGGTTAGGCACCCTCTAAGATCCGCTAACTTGCGGTTGTCCTGCCAAACCTAGGGTAATTATTATGCTATTGAAAATGCATGTTTGAAAGATATTTTAATAGAAAGTATTTTTTGGCAAAAGATTAATAAGATTAGTGCTATAAAATGCGTGTAAAGTTTAAAGCATGCCTTAAATAATATATAATGCAAAATAGATTAATTGACTAAATATACACATTTGACTGCATTTATTAGTATAACACATGCTTAAGGGGGTTTTCTTAATATATAAAAATAAGATTTCTATATGGGTGCTATAGCAAATGGGTTAGAAATCTTGAAAATAATATCATAGCTACATATGATTAATTATGCAAGTTAAGATTGTTAGGTGGTTTAATAATTTAAGCAATTAACTTAAGAGGGGGGCAAACTACCTTCTAATTTATTGCGTTAATATTTAACTACTCCAAATGTTTTACTAATAGCGTAATGTTAGACAATTATATTACAATAAATGAATGGGGCGGGAAGCGAGAAAATAAAATGACCACAGGAATGATGGCGGGAGCATTTAGCTTGTGGCTTTAGGATATCAGATGTGAGATGCAACGAGGAATGTAGGCACGGATCTTCATTTGGGAAAATAGCGATGAGTCTCGTATTGAGACTCTTCCGCTGCTCGAGCATTGCGTTTCATGTAAAATAAGAAAAGATAAGGATTAGTATGTTTATCGATAATATAAGTAAGTAATATAAGTATGAGATGCACATACAATCACGGACATACATGATTCAATTATGGTGCGATTATTAGTACGAGCAGAATGGCGATTTGAAGTAAGAAAGGAGAACACACATTCTTTACATACGGCGGATAACGAGGCGGAAGACATGTCTCAGCGAGAGTCTATATGCGATTATATTAGCTTTCTAAAATACGCGAGGAATAGGCCTAAGCAGATGACCTCAACAATCGTCCCAACTAGATATGACCACTTAGCAAGCGGTACGGTCGATCATATTGAGTCTAATATGGTTTCGTCTAAGACCATTGGTTTAGGAACTATCCAACATCGATTGGTTTTGCGTATAAGGCATAGCGGGGAGAGGAAGATACATTGACACCCAACATACACTTATTTAAGCAGTGTCGGCAAAAGCATGAAGGCAGACATTAGGTAAACTATCATGCAAATGTATGAGCTAAAAGATTCAATTTCGGCCTATAAACAGGACATACGAGACACCAGTTAACCCTACCAGGACAATTGACATCGTGACATTTAAACACTTGGATATGCCTATTTGTTTACTGACCAGCTTTAAGAAAAAAAACATGAGGCAGCTACAGTTTCCCTGCTGCAGTAAATACTCACATATCTTTGTGAATACCTTGGTCGATTGCAAGCGATGGCGAGAGCGAAATAAGAAGCAAAACAGGCCAAAGACATAAAATACGATATACATGTTAATATACTAAACATATGGGTAATTCAGTTGTTGTTCAGTTGAGAGTAAAGATGCAAATCCAGTTACTGACCCTCTACATGTATGTCCAAACATATCCTTGCCATTTAGAATGCTTAGAACCTATCCGATGCACACTTGGATATACATTGCAATGAGTACTCACAGAAGATTCATTTTATGTGATGTATATGGGGAGGCTCTGTTTTCAGATTTAAGGAAATAGCCTCATGACAACTTAGCACTTCACAAACAAGAGGCAGTACAACATTATTTGATGTTTTCTATGCTTTGCCCATTCTCGGTGATATAGGACATCTAACTAACCAAATATGATCCTCGACGAGAATAGCATGCTTTTGAACATTCACGAATTGGATGATTTCGACAAACATATGTTCTTTGCATATGACACACTGATACATTGCGGCGAGGCTACGGACTTGAGCGGCGACCAGTTAAGCTTAAATGCCATTTTCAAGAAAGAAAAACATACATAGATACGGGTTATGCAACGTGAAAGCGAATTATAGGTCATCTGGATTAGAAACATAGACAATGGCTTGCATATTGGCATACTCGACCTACTAAGTAGCAAATATCCCGGCGATCACCCTAAACACTATCACAATGTCCTTGCGACAAGTTATTAACATTATTTCGAAATACAATATTAGATATAAATCTAACAACAATTAGTAAACTGAATCAATTACAGACAGATTGACCAAACATCGTACTTAGACATTTATAAACAAACGAACTAAATTGATGATGAAGCATGCGAAACAGTGGAAGTAAAAAAACAAAGCGAAAGGGATTCTAGTTTACCTTCTCGAGCGTGACGAAGCGGCGTATCAAGTCGTCGGTCCACTCGACGGGTTTTGGTTTTGGGTTTGCAATGCGAATGAAAGGGCAAGGTTTTGTTTGCTGGTTTTTGGATGGAACTAAAAGAAAGGGGTATTTGAACTACCTGTTCTCCTGAGTTGTCGACTGCTGCTAAGGGGGATGTCGAATCGATGCCTGCTGACTTCCCCAACTGAGCTCTGTGTTCGACTGCTGCTGAGGAGTGTCCTCGTCGATGCTATGGGTCTCCTGTCTTGCTCCTGCTCTCCCCGTATCTGCCCTTGTTCGATACTGCTGCCAAGGGTGCCCCCTTGATTGGTCTATTGCATGTGCTTATATAGCCATGGTTTGGGTTCTAAGTTTGGTAAGTATTTAAAAATTTTGAGATTAGTGCGATTTAAATGCGATTCTTGTGAAATTTATCTTGATTTGGCGATTTTTGTGTATGATTCTGTGTTAGATACGGTACCGAGTTGAAAAGATTCGTTTGGTTATGGAAAGAAGGGTATCGATATGGGAGGTGATTCGCGGATTCTCGTGAGAATCCCGCATGGCGAGTCGCGATCTGCTTTTAGGTTTAGGTTTCTTTGGTTTGTTCTTTTGTTTTAGGGTTGAATCTTTGGGAGAGGGAATAAGCGGATAAGGTAAAGAAGTGAGGACTTCGGGGCTTTGGGCGATATAAGGCTGTGAGGCGTGGGCCGGGGCGAAGGGTTTGGGCCACGCGGGTGTGGGCTGCGGGTAGTTAGTTAATTAGGGGGAGTTAAATAGGTTAGTTAATGATAGATTAATTAGTTTTAGGCTTAGTTAATTAATTAGCTAGTTAATTCTAGGTAAGTGTGTTATTAATTAATTAACAAATGTGATTAAATTAATTAGGTGCTTTATTATAATTATCTAGGTGCTACATTAGTCTAATTATTTAGGTGCTAAATTAGTCTAATTATTTAGGTGCTAAATTAGTCTAATTATTTAGGTGCTAAATTAGTCTAATTTCGAGTTATAAGACTATTACGATAATAAATGCGGGTGTGTTGTTTAATTAATGCTTAATGCTCTAGAATGCGGAGCTATTATTTAGAATCTTATTATTGTGCATTATTGCGAAGTTAAATTAAAATTGAATTGAGTTTAGATTGAATTATTTAAATGCCAAATGCAAGTATGATTTTAAGAATTTTTTAAAGCTTTTTTTTTTATAAATGCGACGCTATTAACTGCATGTATTAGATTAAAAAATTTTGAATTACGAATGATTATGAAATCTCTTGCGTATTAATAAATGCGGCTATGCTACCTGACACGACGTTATTGCTAAATTATTTATTTTATGCATTCATTAATTATTTAAGAATTACGACAGAGCTTACAATTAGTTAATGCGGTAGCGGGACTCTAAGTTTTTAAAACTCTACGTAAGACGCGATGCCATTATTAAATTATTTATTTATGCATGTATTTATGTTTTATCGCTGCATTTTATTATAAAAAATCATAAAAATTCTACAAAATTAGTCTAATTTTATGGTTAATGGCTGGACGGGAGGGTCAAAATTGGGTGTCAACAGCTGTCCCTCTTTGTATGGAGATGATGTAAGAATCTTCGGACAAAGACGTTGACTCATGTAATTTTGTCTCGATCTTCAGAATTGCAAAATGTTGGGCAGGTAGACAAGGCTGACACAAAAATCAAAATCTGTCCCAGTGTCGAGTTATGACGACACTGGGTTACCATGGTCGAAACACCAGGGCGGGCTAATGCGGACTCAAAGCTGTCCCAGTGTCGAGTTATGACGACCTTTGGGCTACCGTGGTCAAAACACGGCGGGCTAAGCGGACTTAAAACATCGGTGTCGAGTTATGATGACAACGGGCTATGGTCTAAAAAGTAAAAGAAAATAAGCGGCTTGAACACAGGGTGTACGCTATGGCTTATGGTCTTTGGGTTCTATGGTGGTGTGGAAGCGAGTGGACCGGCGCTTGGCGAGGCGCTACGCGATCGTTGGGAAGGTTGGCCCGGCAGTTGCCACGTTATTTGTAAGAGAAAATCCACGTTGTGCTCCTGCTCTGCATGCTAAGACTTGAACAAACGGTTAGTGCATAACTGTTAAGGCAAAAAATGATGATGTATAATTTTAAAAGTAATGCAACTGTGAGTAGAAAAGGTTATCCTGCAAAATGTGATGCCTGCTGTGTTGATGCGATGCTGCAAATGCTGTGATTTCGCCCTTGCACGGACGTGTTGCGATTATGAATGCGGATCGTTGTCCTTGCCGCAATTGCCCCTGTGGACTAAAGCTCGAAAGAGTGAGTGCATAAGCGTTAAAACGAATAATAAAGCATGAATGAGAAAAAATGCAATTTTGAGAATATAGAAATCGTCCCTGCGTGATATGCTGATGATGGCGTCGTTTTCGGACTTGTTGTGCTGATAGTGTTGTTGCCTGGACGTGTTGCTGCTGGCGTCGTTGCGTAGACTTCGCGATCACGTCGTTATGCGGGCGTGTTCTTCTTTGGCGTCGTTGCGTAGACTTCTTTGTCTTGATGGCGTCATTATGCGGGCGTATTCTTCTTTGGCGTTATTGCGTGGACTTCTTGATCACGTCGTTATGCGGGCGTGTTCTTCTTTGGCGTCGTTGCATGGACTTCTTGATTACGTCGTTATGCGGGCGTGTTCTTCTTGGCGTCGTTGCATGGACTTCTTGATTACGTCGTTGTGCGGGCGTGTTCTTCTTTGGCGTCGTTGCATGGACTTGCGATTACGTCGTTGTCTGAAAGCGTTCTTCTTTGGCGTCGTTGCGTGGACTTCTTGATTACGTCGTTATGCGGGCGTGTTCTTCTTTGGCGTCGTTGCGTGGACTTCTGATTACGTCGTTATGCGGGCGTGTTCTTTGCTGGCGTCGTTGCATGGACTTCGCGATTACGTCGTTATGCGGGCGTGTTCGCTGCTCTGTAGAATAAATGCTCGCAAGCTAAGCGAGAAAAGGCGTTAGTGTATACTGTTTAAATGAAGCGATAAATACATATGAGAAGTGCAATTTTATGGGTAGAGATGTCATCCACGAGATGTTGTCTTTGCGGACATCTTTGAGCGTTGCGGTGACAGTGCCATGATGCCTTTCTTTGTGTGCGATCGTGGGTTGCCAATTTGACTTTATGCGAGTTGATGCGCTAAGTTTTGTTGCGGAACTACGAACTTTGATTACTATTGTTGATGCCGCTTCTGCTGCTGCTGCTTGATCACGGATTTTGAATTTTGTCACCCTCTGCCTTTCTTTGCTTTTGCTTTACGCTATCTGAAGAAACCTTTGCCGTATTTTACATTTCGGCTATTGCACTTTTACATACATTAATATGAAGAACTGCGCTCAAAGAAAATTTGTGAGTTTTGGAAGTCGATCGCATTTGACTTAGCCTTGTTTCTTGATATCGGCGTGCACGGCTGTTTGGACTTGCAACCACATGCAGTTTCCTCTGTTTGTCCCGATTTTGAAAAGATTATGCGGCCTAAATGGGTCTCAATGTAGTTCTTGTAGGCTATGTGTATTCTTGTCATTTTCAAAGCAAAGGGAAAGTTTCCTAATGGTGTGGCCAAGCGATTTAGGCGCCACGTATCCCGTGAGGAATCGGTCGAACGTAGTTCATTACAAGCGAATATTGGGAAAATTAAAATTTCTAGATGTGGGACCGGCGAGGCGGCGCTACGTATCCACTAAGGGAATCGGGTCAAGCGTAGTTCATTACAAGCAAAGCGAAGAAAACATTATTAAAGCTTAAATATGAGTTTATAAATTATTACGCTAAAATAAATCGCTTTTCCTATCCGGGCTCTGGCGGACCAAGGCGGGTGCAAATCCAATCAATATGCGCCGTACTGCCGCCGTGGATGGTGAGTCTTCATCTTCTGCTATCTCCCTCTTACGGCCTCTGCGTGGTGCATGCTCGGATAAATGGTGATTCGAGGCGGAATGGGCATAGGCGAGTGTATTCCTCATCTAAGGTTATCAGTGCACATTGGCGTGGCCGTGGTTTGGCAGGGTTATCATGCACATTTGGGGCGGGATCCTTTGGTGAATTACCCGCCTGCGATCGGTGCCTCGATTACGTCACGAGGAGTGGCAACCTTCAGTGTCATGTCCTGGGCTATTGGAGTGATACGCGCAGCGCTTGTTCTCATCATACCATCTTGGGATAGGGTCAGGTATCCTTCCTGGAATCGGTTGGATTAGGCCTGCAGCTCGCAACCTTTCATATATTTGAGGTATGGGTTCAGCTAGTGGGGTGCGAACTTTGGGTGGTTTTCCTTCAGAATTCTTATTTGCTCTGGGTGCATTAGGTGCTCTATTCTGTTGGCGGGCTTGATGGGTGAATCTATGCGGGGCAGGATAAACGGGTGCTTGTGAAGTGTTATATATAGGCTGTGTGTGGTAGTTGGGGTAGTATGATGGGTTTTGGTATGTCATAAATGCTTCGGGTTTGCGTTCTTGTACAAACATGGAAGGGGAAACTGTCTCTTTCTTCCTCTGTGAAGTACTCCCGAGTGTCCCTGACTGAATCGCCTTATTAGTTGCCTGTAATCTTGCCATTTGTAATCCTACCGGTTTAATACCTTAACCTGAAGTCGCCCATTCTAATAACTTCCATGAAATTCCGCGGATGGCGCTTATCATCCGCTCATAGTAGGTTGCATCCTTCAAAGATTGTCACGAATAATGTGGTCATCTCACTCTCCACTATGGGTGGTTGCACTTTTTGCCTCTGACGCCACCTCATGGCGTATTCTCACGAATGTTTCGTAGTCTTCTTCTCCAACTTCATTAAGTAGAACACATCCTGCGGTTTACGTGTTGAACACAAACGCTCACAAAATCTTGGGCGATGCATTCCGGTGTGCCATTTCGCGGATCTTGGTGGTATACCAATCTAGTGCCTCGCCGGTCAAGCTTGAATGAACAACTTCATAATGGCCATTGGGTTCTTCCTACCCGAATAGCTTGTCATGATATGACCTCAGGTGTGCACGGGGGTTCCCTTTCCCATCAAATAGTTCAAACTTCAGCACCTTGTACCCCATAGGCAGTTCCACGTCTGGATGCATGCAAAGGTCCTCGTAGTCTAGTCCGTCGTGACCTTTGTCTGATCGCATGCCCCGAACTGCTTCTTTCAAACTATGAATTTCTTTGGCCACGTCCTCGTTCATTTTGGCTCGGACTTCCCTCTCCATTTCTTCGTAATGATCCACTTCTTGGTGAAGCAGGGGCGGTAAAAATTGGGTTTACATTGCGTAAGTTATTATGCAGGTTGTTTCTTTGAAATTTGGTAATGGGTATGGTGCGTGGGTATTGGTTGGCTGCGATTAGGGCTGATTGTGGTGAAGTAAGTAGGCGGGTGAGGTACAGGTAGTAGGAGGATCACTTTGAAGGTGGGGTTGAGGTTGGTGGGCGAGGCGGTTTGTTCGGTGTTGGTGGCCTTTGTGGAGTTACGGGAGATATGTGGTGGTGGAGGTCGATCCGGGATGGTTTGTGAAGTAGTGGCCCTTTGATGCGGCATAGGGTATTCAAGCTAATGGATAGGTTGGTCGATTCGTAGCCTCTCCATCTCAACTGCATATCGACAATTTGTTGCGGCGGTATGTGCAATACATTCTTCTGTGGTGATATTCCTCCACGAAGGTTCTGTTTATTGACAGAATAATTCCCAAACCATTTGGCTCAGACGCCCCGAGCGATCATATCATCATTTCTTGCCTTGGACACGGTGAAGTGTGGATGCTCAGACATTGTTGAGTCAAATCTGAACCGCTTTGGGGAGGATGATAAATTTTCGGAAAAATGCAACAAACGATGTTAGCATAAAGCACATAATTTGCGGGTATGTAGCGGATATATCGCACATAGCACATTCAAACGCGTTTCCTAACATGCGGGGAACCTCTTTATGCGGTAAGCCTAGCGTCGCTTATGCGAGATTATGACGATTTGTCCAAGTCGTCCAACTATAATGCCTTTGTTGGAAATGGCGACCAAATGATGGTGCACTTTTCCCAATTTCAGCATGTCATGATTGGGTTTGGATTTGTGCGTCATTGCCACGCTACACATAATATCTTTGGTTGGTCGTTGGGTTGAGAAACCGTCGACAAGTTTAGTGTCTTCCTAATTGTGGTGTCGATGCGAGGACGACCACCTAAGGTAAATCGTCACGTGCCACTAAAATAAGGGTGGTATAGCTCTATCACGAGTTGCTAAGATTTGGCTTTACTAGGCGCTTGAGTTCCCGAGCGGACAACTCGAGTGAGAAGGCTACGCGGCTGATCTGACGAACCGATCTAACTCCGCGCAGGCGCCAACTCTCTTAAAATTTGGGTATTCGAAGAAATTTGCGGGTGCGCGAACACGCGGTAGCGTGAGTGTGTGATTGTGTGAATTTTCCAGAATGGAAGAAATATGAGCGGAATGCCAGTTTAAGGAAAGCAGTAAAGCAGGTAGCAAAAAATAAACAAAATACAATACACAAAAATTAAATGCAAAATAATTGCCAAGTAATAACCCTAGGTCTGTTGTGGTTAAGAACCTAAAATCCCCAGTGAAGTCGCCATTTCTGTCGCGCCCATTTTCGGCCGCGGCATTCTCAAATAGCGAACCCTGCTCAAAATGCAATGTTATAAAAATAAAATGCTAATAAAGTTTAAGAGGCTTAAAGGTTTTAAAAATACTAAAAGGATGCTAAAATTGCCAAAGATGCTAAAGTTTAAAAAGGTGCTAAAATGCTAAAGGGGTGCTAGAATGCTAAGGGTTCGCGGAGTCGCCACCTAATTAATTTGGGTGAATTAGGACACCTAAATGTTTAACTAGTTTAAAGTAAAACATTAACTCCATTTTATGGTCTGCTAAACTTAGTGAGATTCTGGGTAAGAGTTCTTTATTAATCTAGAGGGAAGGGGTTAGGCACCCTCTAAGATCCGCTAACTTGCGGTTGTCCTGCCAAACCTAGGGTAATTATTATGCTATTGAAAATGCATGTTTGAAAGATATTTTAATAGAAAGTATTTTTGGCAAAAGATTAATAAGATTAGTGCTATAAAATGCGTGTAAAGTTTAAAGCATGCCTTAAATAATATATAATGCAAAATAGATTAATTGACTAAATATACACATTTGCCTGCCTTGATTAGTATAACACATGCTTAAGGGGGTTTTCTTAATATATAAAAATAAGATTTCTATATGGGTGCTATAGCAAATGGGTTAGAAATCTTGAAAATAATATCATAGCTACATATGATTAATTATGCAAGTTAAGATTGTTAGGTGGTTTAATAATTTAAGCAATTAACTTAAGAGGGGGGCAAACTACCTTCTAATTTATTGCGTTAATATTTAACTACTCCAAATGTTTTACTAATAGCGTAATGTTAGACAATTATATTACAATAAATGAATGGGGCGGGGAAGCAGAAAATAAAATGACCCTAAGGAATGATGACGGGAGCATTTCGCTTGTGGCTTTAGGATATCAGATGTGAGATGCAACGAGGAATGTAGGCACGGATCTTCATTTGGGAAAATAGCGATGAGTCTCGTATTGAGACTCTTCCCTTTGCTCCAAGGCATTGCGTTTCATGTAAAATAAGAAAAGATAAGGATTAGTATGTTTATCAGTAATATAAGTAAGTAATATAAGTAACAGATGCACATACAATCACAGACATACATGATTCAATTATGGTGCAATTATTAGTCTGAACAGAATGGGCAGATTTGAAGTAAGAAAGGAGAACACACATTCTTTACATACGGCTTGGATAACCAGAGCAGAAGACATGTCTCAACAGAGAGTCTATATGCAGTTATATTAGCTTTCCTAAAATACGCAGGAATAGGCCTAAACAGATGACCTCAACAATACGTCCCAACTAGATATGACCCTTAACCGACAGTACACAGTCCAATCATATTGAGTCTAATATGGTTTCTGTCTAAGACCATTGGTTTAGGAACTATCCAACATCGATTGGTTTTGCGTATAAGGCATGACAGGGAGAGGGAAGATACATTGACACCCACAACATACACTTATTTAAACAGGTAATCAGGCAAAAGCATGAAGGAACAGACATTAGGTAAACTATCATGCAAATGTATGAGCTAAAAGATTCAATTTCCAGCCTATAAACAGGACATACGAGACACCAGTTAACCCTACCAGGACAATTGACATCGTGACATTTAAACACTTGGATATGCCTATTTGTTTACTGACCAGCTTTAAGAAAAAAAACATGAGGCGACTCGGTTTCCTGCTGCGATAAATACTCACATATCTTTGTGAATACCCGGTCGATTGCAAGCGATGTAGACAGAAATAAGAAGCAAAACAGGCCAAAGACATAAAATACGATATACATGTTAATATACTAAACATATGGGTAATTCAGTTGTTGTTCAGTTGAGAGTAAAGATGCAAATCCAGTTACTGACCCTCTACATGTATGTCCAAACATATCCTTGCCATTTAGAATGCTTAGAACCTATCCGATGCACACTTGGATATACATTGCAATGAGTACTCACAGAAGATTCATTTTATGTGATGTATATGGGGAGGCTCTGTTTTCAGATTTAAGGAAATAGCCTCGCAACAACTTAGCACTTCAACAAACAAGAGACAGTACCAACATTATTTGATGTTTTCCTATGCTTTGCCCATTACTGGTGATATAGGACATCTAACTAACCAAATATGATCCTCAGACAGAATAGCATGCTTTTGAACATTCACACGAATTCAGATGATTTGCGACAAACATATGTTGCTGCATATGACACACACAATACATTGCGACGAGGCTACAGACTTCGAACGACGACCAGATTAAGCTTAAATGCCATTTTCAAGAAAGAAAAACACATACATAGATACAGGTTATGCAACATGAAACAGAATTATAGGTCATACTGGATTAGAAACATAGACAATGGCTTAGCTGCATATTCAGCATACTCAGCCTACTAAGTAGCAAATATCCCAAGGCGATCACCCTAAACACTATCACAATGTCCTTGCGACAAGTTATTAACATTATTTCGAAATACAATATTAGATATAAATCTAACAACAATTAGTAAACTGAATCAATTACAGACAGATTGACCAAACATCGTACTTAGACATTTATAAACAAACGAACTAAATTGATGATGAAGCATGCGAAACAGTGGAAGTAAAAAAAAACAAAACTGAAAGGGATTCTAGTTTACCTTCTCCGGGCAGCGAACCGAGGCAGCGTATCAAGTCGTCGGTCCACTCGACGGGTTTCGGATTTTGGGTTTGCAATGCGAATGAAAGGGCAAGGTTTTGTTTGCTGGTTTTTTTTGGATGGAACTAAAAGAAAGGGGTATTTGAACTACCTGTTCTCCTGAGTTGTCGACTGCTGCTAAGGGGGATGTCGAATCGATGCCTGCTGACTTCCCCAACTGAGCTCTGTTCATTTTCTGGCGAGTGTCCTCGTCGATGCTATGGGTCTCCTGTCTTGCTCCTGCTCTCCCCGTATCTGCCCTTGTTCGATACTGCTGCCAAGGGTGCCCCCTTGATTGGTCTATTGCATGTGCTTATATAGCCATGGTTTGGGTTCTAAGTTTGGTAAGTATTTAAGGCTGAGATTAGTGCGATTTCGTACTGATTCTTGACGAAATTTGTACTGATTTGGGCGATTTTTGTGTATGATTCTGTGTTCGATAAGGTAACGATTTGAAAAGATTCGTTTGGTTATGGAAAGAAGGGGTATCGATATGGGAGGTGATTCGCCGGATTCTCCGGCGAGAATCCCGGCATGGCGAGGTGCGGCGATCTGCTTTTAGGTTTAGGTTTTGCTGGTTTGTTCTTTTGTTTTTAGGGTTGAATGCTGGGAGAGGGGAATAAGCCCGATAAGGTAAAGGGCTGAGGGACTTCGGGGCTTTGGGCGATATAAATTTTGTGAGGCGTGGTAGGCGAAGGGTTTGGGCAGCGCGGTGTGAAGGCGGGTAGTTAGTTAATTAGGGGGAGTTAAATAGGTTAGTTAATGATAGATTAATTAGTTTTAGGCTTAGTTAATTAATTAGCTAGTTAATTCTAGGTAAGTGTGTTATTAATTAATTAACAAATGTGATTAAATTAATTAGGTGCTTTATTATAATTATCTAGGTGCTACATTAGTCTAATTATTTAGGTGCTAAATTAGTCTAATTATTTAGGTGCTAAATTAGTCTAATTATTTAGGTGCTAAATTAGTCTAATTATTTAGGTGCTAAATTAGTCTAATTTCGAGTTATAAGACTATTACGATAATAAATGCGGGCGTGTTGTTTAATTAATGCTTAATGCTCTAGAATGCGGCGCTATTATTTAGAATCTTATTATTGTGCATTATTGCGAAGTTAAATTAAAATTGAATTGAGTTTAGATTGAATTATTTAAATGCCAAATGCAAGTATGATTTTAAGAATTGTTTAAAGCTTTTTTTTTTATAAATGCGACGCTATTAACTGCATGTATTAGATTAAAAAATTTTGAATTACGAATGATTATGAAATCTCTTGCGTATTAATAAATGCGGCTATGCTACCTGACACGACGTTATTGCTAAATTATTTATTTTATGCATTAATTAATTATTTAAGAATTACGACAGAGCTTACAATTAGTTAATGCGGGCGCGGGACTCTAAGTGTTTAAAACTCTACGTAAGACGCGATGCCATTATTAAATTATTTATTTATGCATGTATTTATGTTTTATCGCTGCATTTTATTATAAAAAATCATAAAAATTCTACAAAATTAGTCTAATTTTATGGTTAATGGCTGGACGGGAGGGTCAAAATTGGGTGTCAACAATAATTAAGGCTAATAAGAAGTTAGGGGATGTCTTAACTTGCTTATGATAATTATGATAAGCCGGTGGTGCTTATGTTATGTATGATAAGCCGGTAGTGCTTATGTTATGTATGATAGCCGGTTGTGCTAGTGATATATTGTTCATTCTGGTCATTCCGGTTGTAGCATTGCATATTAGTGGATTTGCTACCCATGATGCGAGGAATACCTCATGCGAGTCCGTAGGGCTCATGCGGGTGAAATAGTCCTATGCGGGGCGGACCAGTCCTATGCGATGAGATTACCTCATGCGGGTCCATACGACCTATGCGGGCGGATACAGTCTATGCGAGGAAATTACCTCATGCGGGTCCATATGGCCTATGCGGGTGAAATAGTCCCAGGAGTAGGATTGCAGAATGATACTACGGGCGGATGACCCTAGGTTAATCATGAGCTTCCTGTTTTAAAACCGACAAAGTTTATTCTTGTCCACTCTCATTGTTAGTAGGCATAGTGTACTGTTAATGTGGTTATCATACATGTCCCCAGCTTTATTTTTAGACTATTATGATTTCATTACAGTACTTTTAGTTTCACATACTTGATACATGTTGTACTGACCTCGCCCGGGGCTGCGTTCATCTGCAGCGGTGGAGTTATCTGAGTTCTTGATCCTCACTCTTAGGATCATCATGCAATTCTTGAAGCTCCATTACTCAGGAGGCTTATCTTTGGTTCAGATCCCTAGTATTATCGGTTGTTGTACATTCAGGGGTATGGCGGGACCCTGTCCCGTCATAATTGTTATTCTTAGAGGTCTGTAGTCACGTCTTGTGGATTGGATTGTAAAGAAAAAAAAAGATGTAACTGATGTTTTTGGGTTATGTATATTTTACGAAAGGTGGTCTTATCGGCTAGCCTGTGGATATTTTTGTCTATTTTATGAGTTTTTGTATGTTCCGCTGCTATTCTCTGATGTATACCTGTAAGGGCTGCCCATGTAGGGCACCAGTCGCGGGCCCGGGGTCGGGTTGTGACAAAAATAAAATCTAAAAATGCTAAAGGGTGCTAAAAGCAGTGCTAGGGTTCGCGGAGTCGCCACCTAATTAGTTTGGGTGAATTAAGACACTTAAATGTCAACTAGGTTAAAGTCAACATTAACTCCATTTTTATGGTCTGCAAAACTTATGTGAGTTTCTGGGCAAGGGTTCTTTATTAATCTAGAGGGAAGGGGTTAGACACCCTCTAAGATCCGCTAACTTGCGGTTGTCCGTTCAAACCTAGGTTAATTATTATGCTAAGAAAAGGCATGTTTAAAAGCATTTAAGTAAAAGAAATTTGAAGGTATAAATTTTTGTTTTTTTAAAATTGCGAGATTTGTGTATAAAAGATAAAGTTAGTTTTGAAAAAATATGTCATTAAGGTACCTAAATACTATATTAGATATATGTTATGTATAATAGAAGTAATAATGCAAAATTTATTATGACAAAATATTTACTTATGAGATAGGATGTAAAATGGCTATCATGCTAGCAACCTATGATTTAAATAATTTTCTTACGTGAAGGCTAATAAGGATTTATAGCAAAATGGGTTTCTCATGTTGAAATAATATATTAGCTATCTAAATAATTATGCAAGTGAAAGTTATTAAATGGTTTCCTATAACTTAAGAGGGGGAAACTATCTTCTAATTTATTGCTTCAATGTTTAACTATTATAAGTATTCTAGTAGTAGCGTAATGTTAGACAAATAGTTACAATAAATAAATGGAGAAAGGGGAGTCAATAATAAGATTCGAAGGAATGGCGAAGTCATTTCGCCTATGGCTTGAAATTTCTGATGCGGAGAGGATGACGCACATAAATGCGGGTCTTCGTGAGTTGCGACGAGTCTCATATTGAGACTCTTCCTTTTGCTCCAAGGCATTGCATTTCATGTAAAAATAAGAAAAAGAAGTATATGTCTTAGGTTTTACCAAACAAATAAATAAACATTGATATAAGACTTGGCATATTTAAACTCATTTCAGCTTTAAAAGGAAAGAATAGGCCTCCAAACAGCAATTTCAAATATGAGGGCATATTAGCCCCGTCGTACAACTTTCAGATTTGTCTCCAAAGAAGGGAAGCAAGAAAACAGGTTCCAATCAGCAAGCATCAACATTAATTAAAACAGGTTCACATCAGCAAACAACAACATTAATTAAAACTATGCCTTTAGATGCATGTGAGTATACGGACAGACCCAAACATACGATGTAAATGTTGAAATGACATACATAAATGTAAGTCCTATGTACATCTAACTAATCATGTATATCGACGGATATCCTAAGTGAAATGGAGAAGAAGGGAGAGAGCTAGTTATGCCAAACAAACTCGAATGCAAGGACAAGTGAAATGTCGAAATATCTGCACATGACATGAGCATACATTGATACAATAATATAGGGACTATCACACGCAACATGATGTATACAGTGATATGTTAGACTTATATGGAAGAACATGTAAATCTAAACAGATACTAATTTTAAATAAATTCATGTGAATATCCAACTAAACTTTATCAGACTCATAATTTAATGCACGCAGGACATACTATCGAAGCAACATAACGGATACTATTTTCTTTGTCGCCAGCAATAACATATGTATTTTTGAACCAACAGTCAGAATATGGGCAATTTCAGCAACAAAGACATGGTGAACCAGTGAATGTATCATAAGACAGAGCTAGTAGGCGCGTCTAGGCATGAACGTTACTAAGTCATGCTCAACTTACATTCGGTATACCTAAACTGGGGAGGTGTCTCCATATGTTTAGAATACAACAAATGCCATGAATCATATAAAGCAAGCCAACGACACACGACAAACAATACAAGGTTTCAAGTCTTGTTATTCCAGATTCCCATTATCGCCTTAACACGTATGACTGGAGGCAGATGATGCAAACACTGAATCAACTTACTCCAGTTTATAACTGCTGCCTATTGAAACTATCTTGGCGACTTAATGGTTTAACATATGACTTTCAGTTTAACAGACAGGGCAAGACACAAATACCATTTAGTAACTCAGTAGACATATCATAACTTCCTAGATTAAACGTAGTGATACTCATGGTATAGCTTAAGGATTCGTCAAAAGCAGTTTTTAAACTTGGGATCTGTCGTATTACTTAAATCATATAAAAGGTCAGATTACAAGCCTAACATGATTGATAGGTTTATTCCAGAACTACATCATATT
The DNA here is from genome assembly GCA_029844215.1 of Przewalskia tangutica. NCBI lineage: Eukaryota > Viridiplantae > Streptophyta > Magnoliopsida > Solanales > Solanaceae > Przewalskia > Przewalskia tangutica. The sequence continues at coordinate 38,227,369 of CM056740.1, read as the reverse complement.
ATCCACACAACAACAGCTAGTAGAACAAATCGACCATCATAGTTGCGAAAACATCATAGACAATATCTAACGCGTTATTTAACACAAATTCGCACAGAAATACAAAATGAACCGAAATCTAGAGGGAGTGGATTTTTACCTTCTCCGGACAGCGAACCGAGACAGCGTATCAAGTCGTCGATCCACGCGGAAGATTCGATATTGCGATTGAAAGGACTGATGTTTATGCTTGGCGAATGCTTATTTTGCTCTGGAATTCATCACTCTTTTGATGCTTTTAACCAAATTTTCGATGCCTTTCTTCTCGTTTTTACTGTTCTTCCCCTATTTTTATGCTTGTTGTTGTGATTTTCCTCTGTAGAGATCGATGCCTATATGTTCTAAGGGTTTTCCCTATGCTTTCTCGATCTTGAGGGGGTTCCTCTGTGTAAAACTCCCCTCTGTGTCAAACTTCTTTCTGCATGTGTATATTGATTGGTTTTTTACGGTGAAAGAGGGGGTCTGGACTGCTATCGACCCATGCCCATTGTCTTATGAAAGTCCCCCCATTTATATCCCTTTCGGGATGCATAAATAGGGCGAGAAATCGACGGGTTATTTGATTTGATTTTTGAGAGATTCGGGGGAGATTTGGAACGATTTAGTGCGATTTAGTGCTAATTTTAGGTAAGGATTTCAGTGAGCTGGCTGGGTGTGCGTGGGTAAGGGAAACCCCGAATTCTCCGGCGAGAATCTCGGGCATGACGGCGACGGGCTTTGTGTGGAGTGTCTGCTGAAGTCTAGGTTTAGGGTTTTTTGTCGATAGGGATGGGGGAAATGAAGGGTCTGCGGGTTAAAGAGGATGGGGAATAGGGGTTTGGGCTTGCGGTTCTGGGCCTGGTATTGGGGTTTGAACGAATTTAAGTGGGTAGGGTTGGGCTGGTGAGTTATTAGAGTGGGCTGCAAATTAAGGATTTAGGTGTTAAGTTTTGGGATAATTATTATTTAATTAGTGGGGTTTAGGTAGAGTTTTAGGTGTATTATTTAATTAGTGGTAAATTAAATTATTTTAATACACCCTTAGTTTTAGCTTGGATTTAAACTATTACAACAATAAATGCGGGCGTGCTAATTAATTAGTGCTTAATATTTTATAATGCGAGACCATTATTAAAAACTTATTCATTATGCCTACTTGTTGAATTAAAATTAACTTGATGTGGTTTTAAATTATCATTAAATTACTTAAATGCTAAATGCGGATATGATATTTAAGGATTGTTTAATGCTTTTATAAATGCGACGCTATTATTTAAAATCTTATTTATTGTGCATATTTATCATTATTTAAGTTAAAATTAAATTATCTTAATATGACTTTAGGTGTTTTATTAATTTAGCTTGGGGTTTTATTATTACAATAATAAACGTGGGCGTGTTATTAGTGCTTAATATTCTTCGTAAAATGCGGTGTCATTATTAAATCGCTTATTTATGCGTGTATTAATATTTTATTGTTGCATTTTATTATTATAAAAATTGTTTTAAAATTATTTTGAAAAATTAGTGTAATTTTATAGTTAGTGACTGGACGGGAGGGTCAAAATTGGGTGTCAACAACTTGTCCCTCTTTGTGTGGAGATGATGGAAGAGCCTTCAGACAAAGACGTTGACTTATAGCCAATTTGTCTCGATCCTCAGAATTAAAAATGCTGGGCAATTAGGACAAGGCTGACGCAAATTCAAAATTTGTCCCAGTGTCGAGTTATGGCGACCTTTTGCGCCATGGTCAGCGGCAAGCGGGCTATCTGAGACTCAAAATTTGTCGATGTCGAGTTATGGCGACCTTTGAGCTACCATGGTCAAACACGAAGCGGTAGCGCGGACTGAAATTTGTCGATGTCGAGTTATGGCGACATTTGGGCTACCATGGTCAAACACGGCGGTGGCGGACTCAAAAATTTGTCTCGATGTCGAGTTATGGCGATATTTGGGCTACCATGGTCAAACACGGCGGTGACGCGGACTCAAATTTGTCGATGTCGAGTTATGACGACACTGGGTCGACGTGATGTTAAAATAAACTGGCTTGAGCATGGGGGTGTACCGGTATTGACTTATGAAAACGCTGGGCTTATTGGTGATGTGGAATGAGTGGACCGACGCTCGAGGCCGCTTCTGCCATTTGCTGGGAAGGTTGGCCCCCCAACAAATTGCCCCAATTCGCTGTAAGAGAAAATCCACGGTGTGCTCCTGCTCCTGCATGCTAAGACTTAAGCAAACGGTTAGTGCATAACTGTTACGACAAAATGATAACACATGAATTTATATGTAATGTAATTGTGTGAGTAGAAAATGTTATCCTGTAAAAATGTGATGCTTGTTGTGTTGATGTGATGTTGCAACTACTGTGATTTTCGTCCTTGCACGGACGCGTTGCGATTATGGATGCGGATATGTTGTCCATGCTGCAACTACCCCTGTAGACTAAAGCTCAAGAAAGAGTTAGTGCGTAACTGCTAAGACAGAATAATAAAGCATGAATAAGAAATGCAATTTTGAGAGTAGAGAAATCGTCCTTGCGTAGATGTGATATGCTGATAACGTCGTCTTTGGACGTGACGTCGTTTTCGTACAGGCATCATTTCGGACTTGGCGTCGTTTCCGGACTCGACGTCGTTTTTGGACTCGGCGTTGTTTTCGGTCTCGGCGTCGTTTTCGGACTCGGCGTCGTTTTCGGACTCGGCATCGTTTTTAGACTTGGCGTCGTTTTTGGACTCGGCGTCATTTTCGGACTCGGCGTCGTTTTCGGACTTGGCGTCGTTTTTGGACATTGGCGTCGTTTTCGGACTTGACGTCATTTTCGGACATGGCGTCGTTTTCGGACTTGGCGTCGTTTTCGTACTTGGCGTCATTTTCGGACACGATGTTGATGAAGACATCATTGTGTTGATGCTACTATTCTTGCGAATTAATGCTCCTGCATGCTAAAACTTTGTGAAAATGTGCATAGCGGTTAAATCAAAATAATGAATATATGAAAAAATAAAAATTTGTGAGTAGAGATGTCGTCTCTGTAGGACGCTGCGAATGCTGATGTCATCTCTGCACGGACTTGCTGGATGCTGTGAATGTTGATGTCGTCATTGCGTAGACTTGCTGGATGTTGCGAATACTTGCTGAATGTTGCGACTACTGATGTAGTCTCTGCACGGACTTGTTGGATGCTGTGAATGCTTGCTGAATGCTGTGATTGCTGATGTCGTCCATGCCCAGACGTGCTGAAACTGTTCCTGTAAACTAAGGACCCTGTAGGCTAAAGCTTAAGAAAAATTAGTGCATAAATTTTAAGACAAAAATGATAGAGCTTGAATGTGATTTTGTGAGTAGGGATGTTGTAATGTGTTGAAGGTGTCGTTGTTGCAGATGCTGGGGGCGTCATGGTGTTGACGATGCATTCTGATGGCGTCATGGTGTTGACGATGCTGATGACGTCATAGTATTGATGATGCTGCTGATACTCTTGTAAATTGAGGGTCCTGTAGGCTAAAGCTTAAGAAAAAGTTAGTGCATAACTGCTAAGAAAAGTAATAAAGCATAAATATATAATCAATGCAGTCAGGTAGATATGATTGTCATCCTGTGTAATGCGATGAAGATGTGATTGATGAAGTCATTGTCTGGACGTGTTGTGCTGATGACGTCGTTGTCTGGACGTGTTGTGCTGATAACGTCATTGTCTGGACGTGTTGTGCTGATGACATTGTTGCCTGGACGTGTTGCGCTGATGACGTCATTGCACGGGCGTGTTGCGATGGCGTCGTTACTGGGCGTGTTGTCTTTGGTGCTCCTGTAGAATAAATGCTCCTGCAAGCTACGCTTGGGAAAAATTAATGTATAACTGTTAAAACAAAATGATAAATATATGAGAAATGCAATTATGTGAGTAGGGATGTCGTCCCTGTATGATATGTGGGGTGTTGTGAATGCTGAGATGTTGTCCTTGGGCGGACATGCTAAATGTTGCAACTGTTGAGATGTTGTTGTAATGCATTTTTGAACCGTATGGATTTTCATGATGTCTTTGTTGTGCGTTTGTACACTGCATGGATTGCAATTTGACTCTATGCCCGAGCTGATGCGCTAGACTTTGTTGTGGGATTTGAACTTTGATTGTTGATGTTTGTCTGCTTTTGCTGCTTCTTTCTTCTTCTGCTAATATGAAGAACTTTTGTTGTATTTTCTGCTTCTGCTAATATGAAGAACCTGCGCTCAACGAAAATTTGTGAGTTTGAGGGGGGGCGGTTGATTCGCATTGACTTTGTAGTTTTGACTCTTGATGCTCGGACGTCTGCCTTGTTTGGACTCATAACCCCTGTCTAGTTTCCAACCTTGTCCCAGTTCTGAATATGCAAAGGGCGTTTGGCCTAAAGTGGGTCTCAATGGGGTTGCTTGTATATTATGTGTATTTTCGTTATTTTCAAAATAAGGGAAGACTTCCTAATGGTGTGACCGAAGCCGATTTAGGCCGCCTACGTATCCTCATGAGGGGATCAGGTCATGACGTAGTTCATTACAAGTGAAATTGAGTAAAATTTCTAAAGGTGGGACCGAAGCTGATGTGGCCGCCTACGTATCCGCCAAGGGAATCAGGTCGAACGTAGTTCCAATTTATTATAGATAAAACGCAAAATATATTAAACTAACTATTTTAGGACTCGGAGGGCCAAGGCAGAGGCACGAGTCCACTTGTTCAAAATGTCTTCTTGCTCTGCGTCTTCAATGGCTGAGTCTTCAGCAGGATTATCCCTTGCAGTACACAACTAAACAAATGACTTATTCATCATTTAAACAATTTCTGGCAAGGAGCACCTCCTTTTCTCTGGCGGTTGGTCGATGATTCAACTTTCTTCCCTTTTCGGGCTGGCGTAATAGTCCCTTCCAGACTGTTTTCTTCATCTTTAGCTATCATGTTCACATGGGCATCTTCATAACCGGGAAGAAGGTTATTGTTTGCATTGAGAGGAGCATCTTTCAGCTGAATGACTCCCTCTTTGATTAACTCCTCTATTCTGTCCTTGAGTGTATAGCAATTTTCGATGTCGTGTCCCTCGGCACCGGAGTGGTATGCGCAATGTTTGGTTTTATCGTGCCCTCGGGAAGTAGGCCTGGGGGTATTTCTGGGAATTGGTTGGAGTATTCCTGCGGCTTTCAGCTTCTCATACACTTGGGCTATGGGTTCGGCTAAAGGTGTATAGGTTTTGGTTTGTTTTCTTTCGGCATCTATGCGGGGTTCGGGTCCGTTTGGTGTGCGGGTTCGTGATTGTGGTGAGTAGTTTGGATATGCTGGTTGGGTATGGTAAACATGATATGGGGTAGCGCAGTGCTGATAATACGACTGTGGATTTTGAGTGTTTTGGTTATAGTAAAAAGGTGGTGAGCTTTGATACATTGGAAGTTGTTCTGGCCTATGTTCCTGGATGACCATGACAGAGGGTGATACATCTCTTTTCCTTTGTGAGGTACCTCCGATGGAATCTGACTGCATTACTCTGCTAGTTGCTTGTAGGGCTGTCAGGTTTGTAATCCTGCCCGTTTTAATACCTTCTTCCACGAAGTCGCCCATTCTTACGACTTCTGCAACACTTCGCCCAATTACACTGATCATCCTTTCATAATACGCCGCGTCTCTTAAAGACTGCACGAACAAGGTGGTCATTTCGCTCTCTGCCATTGGAGGTTGGACCTTTGCTGCTCTGACCGCCACCTCAGGGCGTATTCCCTGAAAGTTTTTGTGGATTTCTTTTCTAGTTTCATAAGATAAAATCTATCCGGGACAGTGTCAGTGTTGAATCTGAATCTATCCATGAAATCTTGTGCCATGGCGTTCCAACCGTCCCATTTTCGGGGGTATTGGCATGTGTACCAGTCCAGCGCCTCGCCGATTAGACTCCTGATGAATAGTTTCATGATGATTGCTTGATTTTTCCCAACTCCAATCAATTTATCGCAATATGACCTTAGATAAGCTCGAGAATTCCCCTTTTCATCGAACACGTCAAATTTGGACACCTTGTACTCCATAGGTAATTCAACGTCGGGGTGCATACATAAGTTTTCATATTCTAACCCTTCCTCCCCCTTGTTCATCTGAATGCTTTTGAATGCCTCTTTCAAGCTACGGATTTCTTTTGCCACATTTTCATCAGCTCTAGCTCGAGTCTGCCGCTCCACTTCCTTGTATTGATCTGTCTCTTGAGAGGATACATGCATAATAAATGGTTGGCTTTCGGTCGGATGTGCTAATGCCCCATATTATTTGTTAGGACTAGTGATGCGTGTCATCTGCTCGTATTGGGTGGCTTGGCAATTTGGACTGAGTGGGGAGATATAAGTAGGTGGAGTTTGGGATATGTATGTAGTAAACTGATCATTTTGGAGGTCGGCTTGCAAATTGATCGGGCGGGTGACATTTTGGTGTGAGCTGGTATGTTGCGGCCTTTGCGGGGGGGTTTTGTGGAAGTGGAGGCTCAAGGGCTTGTGTTACGATTGCATTTTTCCTTTGCTCCGGGAGTGGTGCATTCAAACTAATAGACATGTTTGTCATATTTCAGAGCCTTTCTATTTCGACTTGCATGATTTCCATTTGTTGCAATAATTTGGCGAGGTGTTGATCATTGGTGTTTCTCCTTTCTAATGCCTCTGCATCCTCTACAGAAACGGGGACGAGTCCTAAGCTGTTTCGTTCTGGTGCCTCTGGATTATTCATTTATTGGATGATTGTGCTTCTACCAGTCAACGCGAATCAACCTTTTGGGGATAAGCTAGGCAAAATAACCCTCTAACAAATGAAGCAAACCAAGTTAGTATAATATGCAAAGAGTTGAAGGCAATATATAATAATAAGCAAATTGCAAATCAAGCGTGTGCTCTAACATGTTTGGGACCTCTTTTATGCCAGAGGGAGGCCTAAACATCACATATGCGAGGTTATGATAGATTTGTCCAAGCCGTCCAACTATAATGCTTTTGTTGGAAATGACGACCAAATGACGGTGCACTTTTTCCAATTTCGGCACGTCCTGATTAGGTTTGGATTTGTCTATCATCGTCACACTACACATAATATGCTGGTTGGTCGTTGGGTTGAGAAACCCGTCGACAAGTTTGGTGTTTTCCTAATTGTGGTGTCGATACCAAGGACCGACCCACCTAAGGTAAATGCATGCATGCCTTAAAATAAAGGGTGGTATAGCTCTATCCTGAGTTTCTAAGATTTGGCTTTACTGGACGCAAGGTTCCCGAGCGGACAACTCGAGTGAGAAGGCTACGCGGCCACCGGTTAGACCGGACACTCCACGTATATTACCAACTCTCCTAAATTTGGGTTTTGAAGAAAGAATTCCGATGATGCACCAAGCGCACCTCGCATGTAGTGTGTGATAGTGTGAATTTTCCAGAGTGGAAGAAATATGAGCGGAATGCCAGTTTAAGGAAAGCAGTAAAACAAATAGCAATTAAAATAAATAAAACAAAATACAACACACAAAAATTAAATGCAAAAATAATGTCAAATACTAACCCTAGGTCTGTCGTGGTTAAGAACCTTAATTCCCCAGCAGAGTCGCCATTTCTGTCACGCCCTTTTTCAACCGCGACATTATTAAAGCAAATCCTGCTTAAATAAAAATGTTAGAAAATAAAATTAAAAAAAAGCTAAAAATGCTAAAGGGTGCTAAAAGTAGTGCTAGGGTTCGCGGAGTCGCCACCTAATTAGTTTGGGTGAATTAGGACACCTAAATGTCAACTAGGTTAAAGTCAACATTAACTCCATTTTTATGGTCTGCAAAACTTATGTGAGATTTTGGGCAAGAGTTCTTTATTAATCTAGAGGGAAGGGGTTAGACACCCTCTAAGATCCACTAACTTGCGGTTGTCCGTTCAAACCTAGGTTAATTATTATGCTAGGAAAAGACCTGTTTAAAAGCATTTAAGTAAAAGAAATTTGAAGGTATGAGATATATTTTTTTTTAAAATTGCGAGATTTGTGTATAAAAGACAAAGTTAGTTTTGAAAAAATATGTCATTAAGGTACCTAAATACTATATTAGATATATGTTATGTATAATAGGAGTAATAATGCAAAATTTATTATGACAAAATATTTACTTATGAGATAGGATGTAAAATGGCTATCATGCTAGCAACCTAAGATTTAAATAATTTTCTTACGTGAAGGCTAATAAGGATTTATAGCAAAATGGGTTTCTCATGTTGAAATAATATATTAGCTATCTAAATAATTATGCAAGTGAAAATTATTAAATGGTTTCCTATAACTTAAGAGGGGAAGCTATCTTCTAATTTATTGCTTCAATGTTTAACTATTATAAGTATTCTACTAGTAGCGTAATGTTAGACAAATAGTTACAATAAATAAATGGGGAAATGAGAGTCAATAATAAAGACTCGAAGGAATGGCGAAGTCATTTCGTCTATGACTTGTAATTTCTGATGCGGAGAGGATGAAACACATAAATGCGGGTCTTCGTGAGTTGCAACGAGTCTCGTATTGAGACTCTTCCTTTTGCTCCAAGGCATTGCATTTCATGTAAAAATAAGAAAAAGATAAAGATTAGTATATGTCTTAGGTTTTACCAAACAAATAAATAAACATTGATATAAGACTTGGCATATTTTAACTCATTTCAGCTTTAAAAGGAAAGAATGGGCCTCCAAACAACAATTTCAAATATGAGGGCATATTAGAGCCGTCGTACAACTTTCAGATTTGTCTCCAAAGAAGGGAAGCAAGAAAACAGGTTCCAATCAGCAAGCAACAACATTAATTAAAACAGGTTCAAATCATCAAGCAGCATCATTAATTAAAACTATGTCTTTGAATGCATGTGAGTATACGGACAGACCCAAGCATAGGATGTAAATGCTGAAATGACATAGATAAATGTAATTCCTATGTACATCTAACTAATCATGTATATCGACGGATATTCTAAGTGAAATGGAGAAGAAGGGAGAGAGCTAGTTATGCCAAACAAACTCGTATGCAAGGACAAGTGAAATGCCGAAATATCTGCACATGACATGAGCAGACATTGATACAATAATATAGGGACTATCACACACAACATGATGTATACAGTGATATGTTAGACTTATATGGAAGAACATGTAAATCTAAACAGATACCAATTTTAAATAAATTCATGTGAATATCCAACTAAACTTTGTCAGACTCATAATTTAATGCACGCAGGACATAATATCGAAGCAACGTAACAAATACTATTTTCTTTGTCGCCAGCAATAACATATGTATTTTTGAACCAACAGTCAGAATATGGGCAATTTCAGCAACAAAGACATGGTGAACCAGTGAATGTATCATAAGGCAGAGCCAGTAGGCGCGTCTAGGCATGAACGTTAAGAAGCCATTCTCAACTTACATTCGGTATACCTAAATCGGGGAGGTGTCTCCATATGTTTAGAATACAACAAATGCCCTGAATCATATAAAGCAAGCCAACGACACACGAAAAACAATACAAGGTTTCAAGTCCTGTTATTCCAGATTCCCATTATCGCCTTAACACGTCTGACTGGAGGCAGATGATGCAAACACTGAATCAGCTTACTCCAGTTTATAACTGCTGCCTATTGAAACTATCTTGGCTACTTAATGGTTTAACATATGACTTTCAGTTTAACAGACAGGGCAAGACACATATACCATTTAGCAACTCAGTAGACATATCATAACTTCCTAGATTAAACGTAGCGATACTCATGGTACAACCTAAGGATTCGTCAAAAGCAGTTTTTAAACTTGGGGTCTGTCGTATTACTTAAATCATATAAAAGGTCAGATTACAAGCCTAACATGATTGATAGGTTTATTCCAGAACTACATCATATTATCCACACAACAACTGCTAGTAGAACAAATCGACCATCATAGTTGCGAAAACAACATAGACAATATCTAACGCGCTATTTAACACAAATTCACACAGAAATACAAAATGAACCGAAATCGAGAGGGAGTGGATTTTTACCTTCTATGGGCAGCGAACCGAGGCAGTGTATCAAGTCGTCGATCCACTCGGAAGATTCGGTATTGCGATTGAAAGGACTGATGATTATGCTTGGCGAATGCTTATTTTGCTCTGAAATTCATCACTCTTTTGATGCTTTTTAACCAAATTTTCGATGCCTTTCTTCTCGTTTTTGTTTACTGTTCTTTCCCTATTTTTGTGCTTGTTGTTGTGATTTTCCTCTGTAGAGATCGATGCCTATCTGTTCTAAGGGTTTTCCCTATGCTTTCTCGATCTTGAGGGGGTTCCTCTGTGTAAAACTCTCCTCTGTGTCAAACTTCCTTCTGCATGTGTATATTGATTGGTTTTTGACGGTGAAAGAGGGGGTCTGGATTGCTATCGACCCATGCCCATTGTCTTATGAAAGTCCCCCCATTTATATCCCTTTCGGGATGCATAAATAGGGCGAGAAATCGACGGGTTATTTGGTTTGATTTTTGAGAGATTCGGCGAGATTTGGAATGATTTAGTGCGATTTAGTGCTAATTTTAGGTAAGGATTTCAGTGAGCTGGCTGGGTGTGCGTGGGTAAGGGAAACCCCGGATTCTCCGGCGAGAATCTCGGGCATGACGGCGACGGGCTTTGTGTGGAGTGTCTGCTGAAGTCTAGGTTTAGGGTTTTTTGTCGATAGGGATGGGGAAATGAAGGGGCTGCGGGTTAAAGAGGATGGAGAATAGGGGTTTGGGCTTGCTGTTCTGGGCCTGGTATTGGGGTTTGAACGAATTTAAGTGGGTAGGGTTGGGATGGTGAGTTATTAGAGTGAGCTGCAAAATAAGGATTTAGGTGTTAAGTTTTGGGATAATTATTATTTAATTAGTGGGGTTTAGGTAGAGTTTTAGGTGTATTATTTAATTAGTGGTAAATTAAATTATTTTAATACACTCTTAGTTTTAGCTTGGATTTAAATTATTACAACAATAAATGCGGACGCGCTAATTAATTAGTGCTTAATATTTTATAATGCGAGACCATTATTAAAAACTTATTCATTATGCCTACTTTGTTGAATTAAAATTAACTTGATGGGGTTTTAAATTATCATTAAATTACTTAAATGCTAAATGCGGATATGATATTTAAGGATTGCTTAATGTTTTTATAAATGCGACGCTATTATTTAATATCTTATTTATTGTGCATATTTATCATTATTTAAGTTAAAATTAAATTATCTTAATATGACTTTAGGTGCTTTATTAATTTAGCTTGGGGTTTTATTATTACAATAATAAACGTGGGCGTGATATTAGTGCTTAATATTCTTCGTAAAATGCGGTGTCATTATTAAATCGCTTATTTATGCGTGTATTAATGTTTTATTGTTGCATTTTATTATTATAAAAATTGTTTTAAAATTATTTTGAAAAATTAGTGTAATTTTATAGTTAGTGACTGGACGGGAGGGTCAAAATTGGGTGTCAACAATAATTTTACTATTTCATCCATAATTAATGTTAAGTAATCTAATGATTGAAATAAATAAAACATACTTTAAAAGTTGTGCAGCCATTAAAATTTTCTTGAACTTGTCAACTCAATAATAAATAATAAGGGTTAAAATATGTATAAAGTGGTCAATTATCTCTTAATTTTTTAAAGTAGACAAGTAAAATTGGACAACTATTTTTAGTATACCGAGGGAGTAAATTTTAAAGTTAATTATTGCTAAATAAGGAAATATGTTATTTTTTTAGACTGACTAAAAATAAAAGTATATCATATGAATTAGGACAGAGGAAATACTCCCTCAGTCCAAAAAAATTTGTAAGAAATGTGTCAATCTTGTTTAGATAAACTAATAAGAAAAATAAGACAATTTTTTGGGACATAGAAAATATAATATTTTTTACATATTTTAAAAAAATATATAAAATTTATTTCAAAATATTTAAGAATCATATATCCATTTAGAGTAAAAAATTAGTAAATTTAACTCTCTAAATCCAAACATTTATGCCATAAAATTTGAGACTGAGGGTGTGTTTGGATTAACGGTGGACATAATTGATTCTGACAGAAGTGATTTATGTTTGGATGCAACAATGTAAAAGTGATTCTTATAATTGATTTATGTTTGGATAGTTTTGATCAAAATTACTTTTGAATGTAGAATTACCAAAATAGACATACATATAAATAGATGGAAGTATGTTATAAAAATTACAAATAGATAATAGAATTTAAAGTGCAATATAATACTTAAATATTAGTAGAATATTATTACATTACTAATTTAAAGTGTAAATATTATTTAAATATTATTACAATACTAATTTTGCATGTACTCTATAATGTATTATTATTTTATTAATAATAATACATCATAGAAAAAGGAATAATATTATACTTAATAGTTATTTTAAAAAGTACCTTAGAATCGGTTTTCAGTTAAAATTGTAGAGCACATTTTGCCGTATTTCTCGGGACTAGCTTCATTTAAAATTCTTGGACTAGCTTCATTTATATTAATAATACATTATAGAAAAAGGAATAATATTATACTTAATAGTTATTTTAAAAAGTACCTTGAGATCGATTTTCAATTAAAATTGTAGAGCACATTTTGCCGCATTTAAAATATTAATAATATTCGAAGTATTTGAAAGAAGACAATAGAAAAAGGAGAAGGATAATCCAAATGAGTTGCACTATTTTCATTTCTAAGTACGAGAAATGTTCTAAAATTAACAATAGCATACTCAAAACAGAACATGAGTAGTATATTTAATTTTTTTAGTAATTATTTTTAGATATTTAAAGAGGGTAATGCAAGTTGTATATTTGAATGTTCTTTAGTCATTATTTCTATATATTTAAAGAGGATAATGAAAGTTGTATATTTGAATTTTTTTATTAATTTTTATTAGATATTTAAAGAGAGTAATGAAAGTGGATAGAGTTGTTGATGAAAATTAAAGAGAGTAATAAAGAAAAAAGTAAAATTCAAATTGAAATTAATGACAAAATTGATTCTGCCAGAATTAATTTTAGCCAATCAAACATATTAATTTTCTGATTTTCCCTAAAGTAAATAACGAGAATTTGGTTACCGAAAGCTAATCGCACTCAGATGGATAGTACTACTAATAAAGTGGATGTTGTAACACGCTCTTCTACTGCGCGTATAACAAGAAACTTATACTACTTGGCGGCATCTCCATCATTTCACCACCACTCCAAATTTCCTGTACCTGACGCCTTTCCCCCTACTCTGTCTTCCCTATATAAAGCAACCACAAAAGCTCTCACAACCAAACTCTCTCATTCTTCTTCATAACCTTTACACAACACCAAAATATTCTCTCCGGAACTTTCTAGAACAGTTACGAATGGGAGATTGTACTAACAACGGCGACTTCTTCCCGAGCTGCACCACTTCCACCGCCGCCGTCATCTCTCCGTTCGATGACCGGAGATTATCCAAGCACGTTCATGATAATGTCCACGGCAACATCTATCTCGATCGCGTACGGTTTATAACTCCGTATTTCTTCTGCTTTGCATGCTTATCGAAATCGAACTTCATTTTTTGCTTATCATAACATTTTAGTTTATTTCTACTGTTTTTGCGTTTGATATGAAAAAATTAGTTCGATAATTTAAATTACTTTTTTCTGTTTTGATATTCCGCTGCTCTGTTTTGCATGTTGTAATCGTTGTAAAAGTCGGTGTTCGTGTTGCCTTTTCAGCATGATTATAATAAATTATAGTAATTGACTTTATAATTTGAATTTCTCTGAAGTTTCGTAGTGTATAGTACTTCATAATTCTGTTTTTCTGCTTCGTGTATCGCAACTCGCAATTATTATCAAAATCGGAGTACGTGTTTGCTTTTCAGCATATTTACACTTATTTCTGTTCTGTTTTGCTTTTGATTCGAATATTTAAATTTATTTTTCATGTTCCAACGGTGAAGTTCTACGCCATATGGTTTGTCACTCTGTTATAATGCTTTACACGCTGTAGTTATTTCCGAACTCGACGTTCATCTTCGTTTTTTCCCAAAATTATGTCAATTTATTCTTCTTCTTTTTTGCTTTTCAATTGAAGATATTGATTGATAATTTGGAGTGTTATTCTATTCAATACCTGAAACCTCATGTTGATTTAGATACAGCATGAAATTTTATAAAATAAATTCAGTTACAACGTCATCTTGTAAGAGAAAAGGTAAAGTTTCTATGGCTTATACATGTTGGTTGTATGCTATGCGTGTACACGGATATTTATTAGTTAGCTTAAATATGATTACTGAAAGAATAATCCATTCATTATTTTTATTAATGTAAAAGGTGTATATATATATATATATATATATATAATATTTAATTATGAAAATTAAATCTATATTTTTCTAATACAAGACTACTATTGAAGAGAGAGGTAGGTACGGCCGGGGGCCGAAGAGAGAGTAGGGCGGCGGAAGCAAAATTTTGGAGAATGGAAAAGTTTGCCCATAGAATGTTGATAACATTAGGACTAAACAAAAATATATATGGAATATACACGATTCAATTACGACCAGTTTTGACTTCTTCAAGTACTTTTTGTTGATTAATTTTCACTTCTTTTTGGGACCTTTTTTTAATTCGTCTGTTCTATAATTTCATTGACTCTCTTCTTTCAAAGTCCTATGTAGTACTCCTCTGTCCCATTTGTCCCAATTTATGTAATACTTTTCGCTTTTCGAGATTCAAACATAATGAACTTTGACTAACATTTTAAGATGTATTTTTCCACTAAATTGATATGTCAATAGTTGCAAATTATAGTATTGTTCATGTAGTTTTCAAATATAAAAAAAGGCATCCGGCACTAAGATCCTATGCTGGGTCAGGAAGGGCCACCACGCGGTCTACGCAGTCTTACCTCACCTCTCACATAAAAATATTGAATTAATCTAATCCAATTTAGCTTTTATGTTTAGTCAAATTGACTCTCGAAAAGTGAAAAAGTATCGCATAAATTGAGACAGAGGCAGTATGTAACAAGAAACTGGCAAAATAATGATGAATTTTCCCCATTTAGGGGGCATCTTTACTAACATAGGTGGAGACACTTGTATCAAGCCCCCTCAGAATGAACCCGAGTCTATCAATGGAATGCCCTGAGTGTAACCATATAGAAAGACTTGCTAAAGAATAGGAAGAAAGTATACCGAGCGAAGAACTATACTGTAAAGCTGAAGCTTGCGAGATTGCCCTTTGCACTGTTTGCTCCCGTAGAGGCGGGTCAATATCAATATCTATACCAGAGATTGCTTTTAGCTTTATCTTTTCAGAGACGGAAGAATTTTTCGTAAAGCAATAGTATTTCCTTCACGAAAAGCATCATTCACTATTAAACTTTGATTCAAATGAATATAGATTTTTTTTTAAGAGTCAAATAGAGAATATATACTGGCATGAATGATATACGTACTTTTCTTTAATATGCACTTAATTGGTGAAGATATCAGATTTTCTATATTTATTACTGTATTTAACAACAGTTCCGCGCATCATGATTGCAGCTATCTCTGAAGTTCATCGACACCGAACAATTTCAGAGGCAAGCTTAATCTTTTTTGAATTGTTTCTTTCCTGCTCCTGACATTTTTGATTGGCTGGAAATAATTCCAATTGTGTTTTCTTGTGTATGTTACAGGCTTCGCGATTTGAAGCAGCTAGGTAAGTGTATCCTTTATTTCTTTTGTTCTTTTTAAGTTTTTCCTTCTTAAAGAGCAGGTAAATGTGTGCATACGTAAAAACTGTCATTTAGAAACACACTCTAATGTTTAGGATTATGATTTATGGTTACCGGTGAAAATAAATATTTGAAGCTTTGCAAATGTACATCTTTCAGGCTTGTACGATAAATTTGGTCGTGTGATGTCACAAACACGTTGATAAATTTTGGTTTCAACAGTTGTTGTACAAGTTGCAGGCGATGTATCCACTTTTATGTCCTTCCATATTTGAGAAGACTAGTGATAGGTTTCTGAATTGCTGTGTGATATTTCCGGTATGATAAATTATCTAAACTTGACTCTCCTGGACATTTTCTTGGGTGATGGTGTGGCCGTCTGGACTACCATTAGCTTGACCCTGACTTTGTTATTTTATTGTCAACTTGCTCAAATTTCGCAACAACAAATTCTTCATAAGAATATTTTTTTCAGAGAAAGGCTAAACAAAATGAGAAACAAGATCTCTATGTATGGTGCATGTGATCACTTTAACTTCGTACTCCTTAGGCACCAACAACAATTTCTTTCAGCATGCCTGTGTTTCAGATGACTTCATATATGCACACTAGCAATCAGTTTTTTAGATCATAACTGCAGGTTGTCTTTTACTAATCTTCTTTAGAAAGGAGTATAGTGAGGTTCTGGTGAATCATCAATTAGAGTTACTGTTACATATTTGTTCATTTACCAGTAACAAATGTCAATTCTTTAATCAAATTGTGATAAAGGCACTACACTTATGAAGGCAGAAATATTTCTGTTCTTGTTGGTGTTTCGTATCAGATATAAATAATCTGGATTAGAACTTTTTCAGAAGATATATGTAATCTGGAGTAGAACTTTTTCAGAAAGTTTATGTTTTTTCCGGGGCTTTACCATAATTTGGGATTTAAACTTGTAATTTTGACTTGATCTCGATTTCTGTCCTAGGTCTTACATACATGGTTTATCCTGGGGCTGTGCACTCCCGGTTTGAGCATTCCCTAGGGGTCTATTGGCTGGCCGGTGATGCTGTACACAGACTTAAGACCTATCAAGTAAGACTATATCCTAATATCTTGGCCCTATATTTGATAAAAATATTTTGATGGACATGCCGTGGTTGTAGGGACTGGAGCTTGACATTGAATCTTTTGACGTACAGACCGTGAAACTTGCTGGTGAGTCAAAAGTACCAGCTAAGGTTCATTTTCTCAACATCATCTGACCATTGGTCTTACTTGAGTTCATCTAGGATTACTACATGATGTGGGTCACGGGCCATTCAGTCACATGTTTGAGCGTGAATTTCTTCCTCGGGTTTGTGACGGCCTTAAATGGTAATTGTTAATATAAGAACTCTTTCTCTCCTTCTCATCCATCAAACAAGGATTTGATACAGTGGACTCCTTTAATGCTCCCCCGCAGAGATATCTGGTCCGCTTGGCACTATAAGTATTCCTAAAACTCTTATTCTTATTGGGCATCAATGCATGTTTGTAGGTTTTTCTCTACCTATATCTGCCCCTTTCTTCAAGTTTGAGTGAAAGTACTCCTCTGCCCACTTCATCTAAAAAATAGTCAATAACTGAGAAGTGTCTGTATGACATTGTCACAACAATCACTGTATTCATGGGTTGTCCTTACTCCCACAATGGAGATATTTGCAGTATTTGTGACTTTAAAAGAATGCCATCACTAATGTAAGTTGAAAATGTTGAGATCGAATTTGACATTTATGTATGGTTATGTATAGCGCAGAGCAGAGTGTATGGTGTGCTTATTTATCTACAATTGCAATTCTTTTCTCTTTCTTGCAATGAAGAGAAGACTGGCAAAGCACTAGTTCATTTTTCTTGTTTTACCATAACTTTACTACTCCCTGTAGTTTGAAGGTATTAATGTACCTTTTCAAACACATGAGAAATTGTACTATGAGCAGCAGATAGATTGAGCGTGATTTTTGTTACTCATATGATCTTGTGAGATCTACTATTCTTTGTGGAAAAATCAGTTGATGAGTGGTCTCCTATTTGATTCTGTTCCATACTTTAGATGAACTTGAGGTTAACTGAATTAGTCTTTTAAAGATTTATCCTCCTAGCCTCTTAATAGATGTTTTAAAAATCCTGTATTTTTCTTTTTTTGATTCTCTTGTGCATGCTAATGCTACTTCTTCACCTGTCACAATCAGCTATTACTTTATATGTTTGGTCAACTTTTGTGTAATCTACTTTAGCTCGTTCTATCACGCACAGTTGTGGAAACTGATGCAGGTTGAATTAGGTTATGAATCGTTATTGGTTTGATACCAATAATGGTAGCCGTTTCAGTATCTTAAGGATACATATGTATCCACGATTGAAAATTAATTGATAGTATTATATACCCTGTCTCGTATAGAGTATCTGAAAGCAATTATCTTAGACTACTTTTCTAACTACTTACTTACTAGAATAAAAAAAATTCAGGTCCCATGAAGACATGTCTTTGAAGATGATAGACTACATTGTTGATGAGCATAGCATTGATATTGATTCTGACTGTTTGAAGAAAGTGAAGGTCGGATGAAAATAACACATGTTATTTTCAGTTTGTTCTGGAGCTTTATTTTGGATTCTAAGGGTAGTTCTGCTTTCCAGTCCCACCTTTGGCTTTCCTTTGAGTGGTATTAAATCTCTACTCTTTTCTACACAGGAAATGATAGTTGCTTCTGAGGAAGGTAAATCAGTGGTAAGCATTTTTATGGGAGGATTTGAGTGAAATATGTTAAGATATTAAAATAGCTAAGATCTGAAAACACATGCTGGATCTTTTTGCTTCATGACTTACTACTATACAGAGCTCGAAAGAGAAGCAGTTCTTGTATGACATTGTTGCTAATGGGCGAAATGGAGTAGATGTTGACAAGTAAATTCCCCTCTCCTTTTACTTTCTTCAGATGCAGCATAAATTATGCGCTTGCAACTGCATTAAATGAATAAATCTTTTTGCAGATTTGATTACATAGAGCGTGACACCAGAGCTTGTGGTCTTGGGTGCAATTTTCAGTTCCAGAGGCATGATCTTCGTACTTCATTTGATCCTTCTTTTCTCTAGAACTGAAGAATTTGTCCCAGAATCATTAGTATCTGTGGAAGAGCCAATATACCTTTTTGTTACTTGCAGGCTAATGGAAACAATGCGTGTTATAGACAATGAAATATGTTATCGGGCGAAGGAATGTTAGTATTCTTGAAACTATTATGTTACACGAAAGATTAACAACTTCCAGATATAAAAACAGTTCTCACAATTACATTCGATGCTTTTGTAAGATCTTACAATTCACAAGCTATTTTCCACTCGTGCTGATTTGCATCGTACGGTCTATATGCATCCAAAAGTGAAGGTTCAGAGAATTTCACATACCTTGGTTCTTTATTTCAAAAGGCTTTCTACTACTTAAATCTCACTATGGGTGCTTGCTTGTTTTCTTTTTTCCATCTTATACTTTTTAGGCAATAGAGCTCATGGTTGTAGATGCCTTGATAAAAGCCAATGACCATCTTCAAATTGCTTCATACATCGATGAACCAGCTCAGTACTCGATGGTTGGACAATCTTTTCATTGATACAACCTAAAATACCATGCCTGTCTGAACTTTAACCCATCGGTTATTAACAATGTGCAGTTAGATGATACAATAGTCAAAAGAATTGAAACTTCTACCCATCAAGATCTAGAGGAATCCAGAAATCTGATTCGTCGAATTCGGAGGAGGGATATATACCAGGTATCCACTACAAAGCCAGAGAATCCCAGATCGTAATCCTAGTTGAAAATGATCTACATCTGCAAGAGTATTATCTTATTATAGTACATGACTTAAGGATCTTATCTTTTACGTAACTGTTCATGTTATCTTTCTATTAACTTCTATGTAACCTCCTATGTACTTCTGTTATTCTGCTCTAAAAATTGAATGATATCAATTATCAAGATTTACAGCAAGGACAAAGATGTCTAAAATATTTTTGCATCAATATTCTGACAGTACTGTAATGAGTTTGCTGTGCCCAAGGAGAAGCTGGAGCATTTCAAAAATGTGACAGCTCAAGATATAATTTGTTCCCAGGTCGTTCAGATAACTCCAATAGCCTCTTTTTTGTTTACTTGATAATGATGAACACTCCCTCATAGATTGACTTTTTATCCAGAATTCCGATGCTCATTTGAATGAGGAAGATGTCATTGTTACTAATATCAAAATTGATTTGACTAGTGGAAGGAATAATCCATTGGAAAGGTAATACTGAATCTTGGTGTTAGTGTTGCTGAGGATCTCATGCTTGTGTGATGACTAAAGCCTTGTCTTTTCTTCTGTTCATGTGTTCCATTGTCATGCAGGATCAGCTTCTTCCAGGTACTACAATTTCTTTGTCCTGTATACTTCTTGCACAAAAATAGATAAACAAATAATTGTTTCAGGCTTTATTACCTATATATCTTCTTTCCCCGAAGCTACAAAGATGGAAATTTCGGTGGTCCACTTATAGTTAGAAATTAACCTTTTAATACAATGTACTCTTCATGCTAGTAGTAGAATCTCCTTTGCAACTGTCAAACAAATTTGTCTGGATTATCCAGTGATTTTATTCAACTATACTGAACTATTGAAAAACTGATGTGGATCTGTAAAGAATGAATCTTGGGCCTAACTCAACCCATAAAGCTAGCTTGTAGGGTGAGGATTGTCCAAGTCCATATAAGGAGTCCATGTTCCCATTCCATTACCGATGTGGACTCTTGACACTCCCCCGCACACTCAGACCCCGTTAGTTGCAGTGTGGATAACATAATTTGGGGACCCAACATCAGTGAATATAGAATTGGAATGAGTGACTCTGATACCATGTAAAGAATGGATTTTGGGCCTAACTCAACCCCAAAAGCTAGCTTGTAAGGTGAGAATTGTCCAAGTCTATATAAGGAGTCCATGTTTTCATTGCATTACCGATGTGAGACTCTTAACGGTATCAATTATAATGGTATAGCACAGAAATTAAACTACCTTAGTACCTAAGCAGGATAAACCCCATCGATTAGGTCTGGTTGTCAAACATCAATTCAATATCTTTCTCCTTGAAATGTTGACCGGAAAAAAATGTCACTCTTATATGGAAGATATGTTTGTTTTTGTGGGTGTGGGTTGTTATGTTTCAATCTTTCTGACCGCTTCACTAATGTGCTACTGTTTACAGGATTATGACAGCTTGGAGAAATCCCATATAAAGGATGATCGCGTCAGTCACTTGTTGCCTGCATGTTACCAGGATATGATTGTTAGAGTTTATACCAGGAAACCTGAACTGGTCAGTGAGATGTAGCCAAACCCTGCTTCCTTATTCCCCTCTAAACTGCCTGCTTCTCTGTCTCATGCACACTGTGAACCTCCATTTGTCTTAGAATTTAAAATATATATGAGCACTGTACATGCTTTTGTAATGTTGTAACATCTTTTTACAGGTAAAAGCTGTTTCAGAAGCATTTGAGAATTTTCAGATGAAGACTTATGGGAAGAAAACGCAAGTACATGCAACTCCAGAGAAAAAGAAACGCCTGAGTTACCATGAGCAATAAATGGCTATGCATCTGTTTCTAGCCAGGTGTACATTCTGTGTATACACATGAACCATAGATTCTCTCTCGTATCGTATAGATGTAAGTCCATGAATATGGCTAAACTGACATCATTTGGTTGATCTTGTAAGTCTAGATGCATGAAGTCCTAGCTAGTTGATCTTGCAGTCTATTGATTGATGTGTAGACTTGGAGTTTGACAAAAGCAAAATTACAAATATTCACCTGTCCAATTCCTACATAGGCATTGTTGATCTCATCAAATTAAAATGACTTAACAGATCTTTTGTTTTTCTTTCCTGGTAAGTGCCTTAGGTGTTTGCAGAGCCCTTGAATAGAGAGATTGTTAACAGCTAGGAGAAAGTGTTGCCCTGTTCAATAAGGATCATATATAACATTAAATATTACAAAATATATGAAATATATTTTATTCTATACGTTAATAATGATAAATAATTATCTGGAGAAAGAGAGATTTACATATATCTGAATAACAATAGTAGAAAGCAGCAGAGCTAATTACCATGTATTATGAATCCAGTCAGTACAGACAAGTGAGACACCTGGTAAATACAAAATAGGGGCATAAATTTCCTGAGAACGATTATACAATTAAAACTATTTGACATACAAATTATGAAGTTTAATAAAGACAAAGGCCTCTCTCGCCATAATTTGGCCGTCAATAGCCAAACTCGGAAAACAGTTGTACTCATAATCAATGTTTTGAAACTCGGATCGGACGACCAACTGGGTCACTGATTGGACTGGTTAAAAAAAACTGATATATATATATATATATATATTGAATGTTAAATAAATATATATATCTAAACATATGAAATAACGAAGATTTATGTCCATCAACTAATTTGAAAACACATGTCTATAACTAAATTACCGATGTCCATTAAGCTAAATAACCAAGATGTCATGCATATCTAAATTCAAAAAGTAGAACCTAGAAACTTGATTATCCATGTCCTCACAAAATAATAACTTCAAAACACATGTTCATAAACTCAAATAGTGAAAAGAACTTGAATAATAAAAATCTCAATTAAGTCCAAAGATGTCTTCTATTCCGTCATCAACACCTCTACTATTGCTACTTTAATGGCCAAAACCTCTTAACTCATCATCATTAATCATGTCTTCATCAACTTCTTTATCTAAAATAATAAATAAATAATTAATATAAGATAATATTCAATCTAATTATAATATGGATAATATGAAAAGTTTAATTAATTTTTTTTTAAAAAATTATATGAATAAACAAAATCCGGGTTTGTACGAGTTATCAAGTCACCGGTACGTACCGATTTTTACCGAATTACGCCGAGTTTGATACCACCCGTTCCTACAATAAACTCGGACCGACCTCGAGACCGGTTCCCGGTTAACCCGGTCCGACCGGCCTCGAGACCGGTTTCCGGTTAACCCGGTCCGATCGGCCTCGAGACCGGTTCCTGATTAACCCGATCCGACCGACCGGTCCGAGTTTCAAAATATTGCTCATAATGCAATGCGAGTTAACATACGATCGAAGCTAAAATAAGGAAAGATTGCAAATCAGTGCAAAGGGGAAGAAAGAGAAAAGCGGAACTTCTCATTTCATAGAAACTATCTGTATAATGACCAACTTAACCCAAATAGTTCTGTATCTACCCGTATTCCAACTAAACCCAAAACACTATGTTGATACAACAATATAATTACACGTAACAAATATGACCCAAATCGACTCAGCTCACACCACTAATTTTATTAGGAGGAAGTTACATATATACAAGATATATAAGAGTTTATGTTAAACAGTGTCCGGACAGGTTACAGCGTCGCGGCCCTGCCCACCGAAGTGGGCTCCACTTTTGTATAATCGATATATTTTTCATATTAGTCTTGTACCCTAATTAGAATTGTAACATTACCATAAGTGTATAGTTATTCTTCATATAGAATAGGGATTTATAGGTAAAGTAGGAATAAGATTCTCCTACTGTAACTTGTATATATATGCCTTAAATAAATAAGAATAATCAAGGGATTAATTCTTTCATGGTATCAAGAGTCTAGGTTCTCTTTACCTTGCTTCCGCTCCTAAACTTTTCTTTATTTTTCTCGGATTTTTTACCCTACAGCCGCAGCGCCTACCTCTCGGTTTTCCCAAAACCGTGGCCCTTCTCTCCAGAAAATCCTCTCTCACAAAAATTTCCTTTTCCGAATCTTGTTGTTCTATTTCCTATGGATGATAAGAACACTTTTCATTCTGCCCTAACAGTTTCTAACATCAAGAGCGTCCTTTCTATTATTCTTGATCTTGAAAACATCCAATATGGGACGTGGGCGTATTTGTTTAAGATTCATACTATGGCACATAAAATTCTTCACCACATCATCCTTCCCACTACTCCTACGGGGTGATACATCAGTGTCTACGTCTACAGCGGTTGTGCCCACCAAAGCAGCAGATCCAGACTTATGGGTCATGCTTGATGCCAAGGTCCTCCAGTGGATTTATGCCACTATCTCCTTGGATCTTTTACAGACGATTATGGAACCCAACTCCACAGCTATGGCGGCGTGGAATCGATTGCGTGACATCTTCCAAGATAACAGTCATTCTCGCATTATTATCATTGAGCAGGAATTTTCTCAGGTTGCTATGACGAATTTTTCAAACGTTTCCTCTTATTGCAAACGCCTCAAGGACTTGGCAGACCAACTCCGCAACGTGGGTTCTCCTGTTTCTAATAGTCGTCTAGTTCTTCAGATGGTTGCCGGTCTATCCGAGGCCTATCTAGGGGTTGCTTCAGTTATTCGTCAAAGTAACCCCCTGCCGGAGTTCTATCAAGCCCGCTCCATGCTCACTTTAGAAGAAACGGGTTTGGCTAAAAGGGCATCGATCGAAGCAAATCCGGTCGTCATGATGACTGCTTCCAACTTTTCCCCTTCCAATCTAGCCAACATGACCCAAAATCACAATAACGGGGGTGGTAAGAAGGGCCAAAATCTGAAGAATAATGGCAAGAATCGCGGAGGCAACAACGGGGGTAATCGTCGATGCAGCGGCAGTTCAGGGCCCGTGGGGCTCTGAGCGATGGCGATGGGTCCCAGCGCGGCTCGATAAAGTGCCACAGCGCAGCATTACAACGTTGCGGCGCCTCAGTATCAGCCAGTGCAAGCGCTGCGGCCCAGCTTCTTCCCAGGTCAGACTCCAGGGTTCAAACTAGCATATGGGCAGCCCCAGTAGTATGATATACTTGGGCCTCGCTCCCGTAGGGCCACCACGCAATGGGCACCACTCAGACTGACATTGCGATGCATGATATCACGCGTCCGACCAAGGTAATCTCTGCCTTATTTCAATTTGGCGATGTCGTGGTATAATTATTGGTAATGACAGTTCTATTCCAATAAAAGGATATGGTAATAAAACTTTGTCCCCTCCTCATCCACCACTTGTCCTGAAAAATACCCTTCATGCCCCAAAATTGATTAAAACTTTAGTGTCTATCCGTAAATTCACCACTGATAATTGGATCTCTATTAATTTTGATCTGTTTGGGTTTTCTGTGAAGGATTTCAAGACGGGAGTCCTCTCATGAGGTGTGACATTAGGGGATATCTTTATCCAATCACATCGAGTCTCAGCATCTCGCGTCAAGCTATGCCATCCACTTTTGCAACTCTTGCTCCTTCCTTGTGGCAATCTAGTCTAGGTCATCCAGAATCGTCAATTTTATCTGTTTTAGATAAGAATATGTTTATTTCTCGTAAGGGTACGCGTAGTACTCCAAATTGTCAATCTTGTTCTTTAGGGAAAATTATTAAGTTACCGTTTGTAACTTCGAATTCTCATACTTCAATGTCATTTGATATTATTCATAGCGATTTATGGACATCTCCCGTTTTCAGTTCTATGGGTCATCATTATTATGTGTTATTTTTTATGAATATTTTAAATTTTTATGGACGTTTCCAATTGCGAACAAATCACAAGTTTTTTCCATCTTCACAAAATTTAAAACTTTCATCAGAACTCAATTCGAACGGGAAATAAAGAACATTAAATGTGATAAAGGTAAAGAGTATGACAATAGGGAATTCCGTGCACAAAATGGGATAAATTTTCGTTTTTCTTGTCCTCATACGTCCTCACAAAATGGGAAAGCAGAACGAAAAATTCGTACCATCAATAACATTATTCACACTATATTGGTTCATTATTCTGTCCCTCCATTGTTTTGGCATCATGCGCTACAAATGGCTACCGATCTACTTAATATTCTTCTCTCTAAAGGTTTGACATAGTCCTCCATCTTCAAGTTTTATACAATAAGACTCATTCATATTCTTATCTTAGGGTCTTCGGATGTTTATGTTATCCACTGTTACCATCCACTACGATCAACAAACTTCAGACACATTATACTCCTTGTGTATTTTTGGGTTATCCGTCAAATCACCGTGGTTATAAATGCTTTGATTTGTCCTCTAAACGAATAATCATTAGTCGTCATGTCCTCTTTGATGAATCCTAATATTCATTTTCTAAAGTAGAACAACCCGTGCCTAGTTCTTATGATTTTTTGGATGATGATATCTCCCCCTATGTTCTCCGTAAATTTTCAGATTTTTCAGAAAATGCGTCATCAGCGCCGCGGCCCTCGGGGGAAGCGCCGCGGCGCCAAAACTTCAGAGAACAGAGGCCTCTAATTCCATCATCAGCTCCGCGATGCCAAAACTTCAGAGAGCCCTGTAGTTCTTCTAGCGCCGCGACACCTTCAACGAAATTTTTTGAGACTTCTCAAAATTCCCAAAATTCACCCAATCGATTCTGTATATTTTCCATATTAGTCTTGTATCCTAATTAGAATTTTAACATTACCATAAGCGTATAGTTATTCTTCAGATATAATAGAAATTTAGAGGTAAAATAGGATTAGGATTCTCCTATTGTAACTTGTATACATATGCCTTCAATCAATAAAAATAATAAAGGGATTAATTCTTTCAGTTTATTATATAAACTACAACTAATTCTTATATTACAAAGTATGCAACTTAAAGCTAAAAGGGAGAAGATTATTGCTATGAATAAAAGACTAGAAATAAGGAGATTCCTATATTAGTGATAATAGAATTAAATGCATATTAAGACACAATAATTGCTTACAAAAGAAATATCTTCAATATAATCTACTAGCAAGTCAATTCATGACCAAGCTTATAATTTTTTAAACAAGTATATATATTATTCTATCTATATACTATATATGTTGTACTATTGTACACTATATATGTTATTACAGTATAATTAATAGGCACATATAGTAATATATATATATATACTTGTTTAAAATTACATATTATACTTAAATATACTAATTCCTACTATTATACCCACAAATATTTTATTGCCATCTTTTCAATTACATTTACCCATTTGAATATATCATATACATGGTATTATTATAGTATATATTGTATATAATATACAAACTCAAATATGTTAAGTCCTACTATTATAACCATATATATTTTTAATATTTTTGTCCTTAGAAACAAATGGTGCGAAGATGTGGTAACACATGCTTAGAAAAAAATTATGAAAAGCTTAAGTAAAAAAAAAGCATCAATATGAAATACTGAGGAGTAGTACAAATCAGGTCTCAGGAGACTTGAATGTATATATATAAGCAAAGTTTGAGAAATTATATTTCTAGGAGTTTGCTGGGATGAATTTAGAAGAAGTAGGCATGGAATTAAAGATTAGAGCATCTTTTGATTGATAAGGAAACTAATTCTAGGTGAGAAAATTAGTTTTTGTTGTGTATTAAGAAAGATAATTTAGGGGTTGTATATAATATAATTAAAAGTGAAAAAGTTGTAATAAATTGTATTTATGTAATTTTTTTTAAAGTAGTTGTAACTTTTGAAAATTACTTTTCTAAATCTTATATTTGTGTGATTTTTTCAACTAGGTTATCAACTCTAACACCCCCTCAAGTTGGAGGGTGGAAAAACCTCCAATTTGCCAAGATGAAAATAGTGAGCAGCACCAGATAAGCTCTTCGTAAAAACATCAGCAAGTTGAGAGGCAGTCGGAGTATGATGCAAAGTGATCAAACCATCAGCAAGCTTTCCTCGAATAAAATGACAGTCCAATTCAACGTGCTTGGTGTGTTCATGAAACATTGAATTCTTGGCATGTGTATAGCTGATTATCACAAAAATAGAAATAGGACCCTGAATGGGGAGATCAAAATCATAAAGCAAACGAGTCAGCCATGTTGCCTCAGCTAATGCCTTATTTAAAGACATGTACTCCACTCAGCTGAAGAAATGGATACCATATGTTGTTTCTTGGACTTCCAACAGATCAGACTACCACCAAAGAGAGCACAAAACCCAATGACAGACTTTGGCTATAAGGACAAGCATCCCAATCATTGTCATAGAAAATTTGGAGAGACAAATCAAAACAATTATTGAGAAACAGACCATAGTCAGAAGTGTCTTTGAGATACCTCAGTATATGTAAAGATAAGATCCTTCATATGTGGATCACAAAGCAATTGCATGAACTAACTTAAGTGTTGAACAACAAAAGCCAGATTTAGCCCAGTGTGAGTAAGAAAATTTAACTTTCCTATGAAACTCCTATAAACATCAGGCTTAGGCAAGGGGTCACCCACACCAGCTTTGAGCTTTACATGCAATTCCAGAGGAAAAAGATCAGGAGAAGCAACATCATAATTGAAATCCTTCAACATGTCAATAATAAACTTCATATGATGCAACAGAACACCACAAGGGGTGTACAATACCTCAACGCCAAGAAAATAATTGAGGAGCCCTAAGGCCTTGATTTTGAAAGAGTCTTAAAGAATTTTTTTTAGAGTAATAATCTCCTCAGAATCAGTCCCATTAAAAACAATATCATCTACATAGACAACTAAGATAACATAGGATCCCCAGACCATCTAATGAAGAGAGAATAATCATTGGAAGAGAGAGAATAACCTCTAGAGTGCAAAGCTTGGAAAAGTTTAGCATACCATTGTCTGGAGGCTTGTCTTAAACCATAAAGGGATTTCTGTAATTTACAGACCAAAGGAACAGAAGTGGAGGAAGAGGAAACTGACAAACCAGGAGGGAGTTTCATAAGAACTTCCTCATCCAAGTCACCATGTAGAAAGACATTATTCACATCAAGTTGATAAGGGGGCTAGTGTTGCTTAACAACAACAATGAGAGTTTTAATAGTGGACATCATCTTGATAACAGGAGAAAAAATTTCATGAAAATTAATTCATTCAACTTGAGTGTCCCCCCTAACCACTAACCTAGCCTTATACCTTTCAATACTCCCATCAGCTCTATATTTAACTTTAAAGACTCATTTACAACCAATAGGCTTCTTGTCAGGGGCAAGGGAACAATATACCAAGTCCCATTAGCCTCCAAAGCCTCAAACTCTTTCCTCATAGAATCTTGTCACTTATGTACATATGCAACTATGCAACCAGAAAGTAAGTATAAGGTTCAAAAATATGTTGCTGACTGGATATAGAAGAATATAGATTACAACTGGAGCAGGATGAATTGCAAACACAATGCTGAGATAAAAAGATTTGGTTCTAGGTATGGTGAAAGTCCTAGTGTGTACAACAAGAGGTGGAATGACAGGAGGAGAAGGAAGAGAGGATGAAGGAGGAGGAAAAGGAACAAGAGAGAGTGAAGAGGTTGAAGGAGAAGCAGAAGGAGGTGGCACAAAAGAAGAATAAAGAGGAGGAAGAGAGAAAATAATGGAGGAATCCTCAAAACAAACTGAGAAAATAAAAGGACACGGAGCAGGACAACCATTAGAAGAAGTAAGAAAATGGAAAATATGCTCATGAAAAACTACATCTCTAGAATTAAAGCAAGTTTTAAAATCTAGGTTGTACAATTTAAAACCCTTATTGGTAAAAGGGTAGACAAGAAACACACAAGGAGAAGCTCTAGGTTGAAACTTGTCTTTATGGGGTTTAGGAGTGGTGGAGTAGCATAGTCAGCCAAAAGCTTTGATGTGATTATAATTAGGAACATATCCATAGAGAAGCTCATATAGACTCTTGTGATTAAGCAAATGAGATGAAAGTATGTTGATTAAGTAGTTGTAAGGATACAATTCCCCCAAAATATAATGGGAAGATGAGACTGAAATAAAAAATCGCTGGCAGTGTTCAATAAATGTATATGCTTCATTTCCACTATATCATTTTATTGGAGAGTGTGATGACAAGAAGTTTTGAATTATTCCTAAATCAGAGAAAAACTTAGAACCAGACAAGCTGAAACCTAACTCTAAGGCATTGTCACTCCTTATTGTTTAAACTTTGGTGTGAAGTTCAGTTTCTATCATTGGCAGAAAAGCATAAAGCAAAGTGAATGCATTGTCCTTGGCACCTAACAGATGAGTCCAAGTGGCCTTGGAGTAATCATCAACAATGGTGAGAAAGAACTTGGAGCCATAGGTAGGACTATGATACCCGGATAACTTAAAAGGGAGTAGTGCTCTTGATAGAACTATCAGAAAAAGACAACTTTTATTGTTTTGCAAGTGCACAAATAGGACAATCAAAAGACCGTTTGGAAGACAAAGTAGATTCAAGATGAGAAATTGTCTTAATTTTAGAGAAAGGCATGTGCCCAAGTATATAATGTTAAAACACATCAGTTTTATTCATATTTACACCATCAGTTACAATAGCAAAATTAGTACACACAGAAGCAGGAAAACTAAGAAAAGAGAAAGCATGAAAATGAACATAAGAAAAAACAACAGAGTCAGTACAATCAAAAGAATAATCAGATGACATAGCAGTTTGATAGTGACATAGCTTGTAGAGTCCACTGTTAGCCCTACCAAGAACCACTATCTTCTTTACAGAAGGGCCCTATAGAGACAAACAATGTTGGGTAAATTAACATTATCCCCATCTTTAGCAATATGCTTGGAAATAGAAATAAGATTTTGTTGAAAACTAGGAGAGTAACACACATTGTGAAGTACACGATCAGGGAATAAAGTCCAAAACCCAATATTGATAACTCCACCTTATACCAATTAGGAAGAGTAACTAGATAAGGAACAGAGAGGGTTTGTATATTAAAAAAGAGCTTTATAAAAGGTCATGTGGTCAGAAGCTCCAGAATTTATGATCCATATAATATTTTCTATTTTAGTTAGAAAACAAGTTCTGAGACCTAAACTTACATTCATCAACTTACCAACAAAGATGGCAGAGGCCATAAGACCGGAAGTAGAAGAAGAATCAGATATGTGAGTCTACTATAGCAATGACATCAATTTAGAGTATTGATCCTTGGTAAGACTAGGTAGACTGTAAGACTACTCAGAAACAACAACATCAGAACACTAGTGCTCCCAAAATTACTAGAAGTGGAAAAACAGTAGGGGATAAAATCTGTAACATGAAACTGAAATTGTAACATGAGTAT
Source organism: Przewalskia tangutica (assembly GCA_029844215.1). Taxonomy (NCBI): domain Eukaryota; kingdom Viridiplantae; phylum Streptophyta; class Magnoliopsida; order Solanales; family Solanaceae; genus Przewalskia; species Przewalskia tangutica. Next base: position 38,196,429 of record CM056740.1, on the reverse strand, counting down.
AAAACATGTATAAAATTTGTGTATCTGCATATCTGTATATTTGTATATCTGTGGGGATAGCAGTAGCATAACCGACAACATAAAACACCACGTGGGTACGTGGAGTCTGATACCTAGATCGACCAGCAGAGCAATCTCATACTTTGTCAGGGTATGAGACATAAACATAACATGAAAGAATCCGATCTACAATCTGAAAGTATCATCCTCTGGTGAAGCAACTCTTATCCTATAGTGGCATGAGTGGTTTAGGCTATCTGAGCCTTCTCGATACACTATGCAACTCCCAAAATATGTATTTGAAAATAGTGACTTGTAAGCCCATAAGTTTCATGAAAGCAACTTGTAAAGTATGGTTTAAAACATAATATAGCATGAGAAATAGATATATCATATAACTTGAATAAATCATGAAAAACATGTATAATTTCATGGACTGAGTAACATTGATCATAACTTGTAATTTAGAAACTCATGAAACTCAAACATGTGTTCATGGATTACTGACGGATTCATGACAATCATAATGACATATCATGAATACAATAAAAACTGCAATATAGGCATGATATATATATATATATATATATAGTGTTACATGTACTTAGGGTTATCATGATAATAGAGTTAAAACCCTAAGTTATGAAATTTCATAGTTTCATAGAATAACGTGGCATGGGGAAGAATATGAATATTCACATACGTGGATAGAAGCGCTACATACCTTATTCACTCCAAACTTGTATTTAAAAATACGAACTTCGAAGAAGAACTCCAAAGATTGAATCTTGAAACCATGGATTGGGTTTATCTTGAAAACTCTAGGTTAAGAACAATGAATTTATATGTAGAATTCATGTATATGGTCTGATATATCTGGGACTGAGCTTCCCTTTCTTTCCAAACCTCATGATACCTTTCATAGGTAAAACTTTCAGAAATACCCAATCATCAACTTAAAACTGCAAGTAAACGCCTCATATCCGAATTGGACTTTTAGCGACTTTGAGTTATTTTTAAACGCTCCTGAATTAAATTGACTTTTTCCATAGCCTGATGGACCAAGTCTGGTCCTAACAACTTTGCTTCACCAATTTCAATCTAACCAATTGGCGATCTACACATTCACCCATACAAAACTTCGAACGATGCCATATGGATACTAGCATAATAACTGTTATTATAAGCAAATTCAATGAGAGGCAAATGATCATCTCAATTACCTTTAAAATCAAGTACACATGCCCTCAACATATCCTCAAGAGCCTGGATAGTATGCTTTGTCTGGCCATATGTCTGACAATGAAAAATTATGCTGAGATTTACCTTGGTACCCAATCCTTTATGGAAAGACTTCCAAAAATATGTTGTGAACTGAGCACCACGATCTGAAATAATTGACATTGGGATACCATGGATCCTAACAATTTCTCGGATATATAACTTAGCATAATCTTCTACTGAATTTGTGGTCTTGACTGATAAGAGATGGGTTGATTTGGTAAGTATGTCCACAATTACCAAAATTGAATTATGTCTTTGGGTTGAGCGATGTAGACCTGTTATGAAGTCCATGTTTATCTATTACACCCCGTAGTTCCAGGACATGTGTTTACGAGAATAGACGTGAGAGCACAAGACTTATAAATTTGAATGAAGGAAAGATTTGTTATTCTTAAGAAATATGATTTCGAGCCTCGGGAAGGAAAATGGTTCATTAATGAGAATTGGGTTCCCGAATTTGATATTTGAGACTTATAGAATTTATCGGAATTTCGGGAGATGAAATATTTTAGACCAACCGGAGGGCGATACATGTCACCCTCCATGGGCCCATTGTGGGCGGAAATGGGGACAAATCAAGAAAGCCACTTGGCTTGATATAGTTGACCACATCTCATCCACACAAGTGTTTTAATCTAAGCCCTTGGTTGTAGTATTTATCCTATATTAGTGCAAGACTATTCTACACTTAGAGAAATCAAGAAAACTTTGTAGAGCAAGAAAAGGGCTTTCGGCTTTGAGCCTTATTGAAGGAAAAAAAAATTCTCCATTTGTTGATGATAAATCCCAATATTCAAACCTAAGATCCCTAAAGGTATTCTAAGGTTATCTCAATAGAAAGATCCCAGAAAAACCACGTTTTTACGATAGTCGCAAGATGAAAACGTAAGGTGTTCTTCAACTTTGAAGATGGAACTTGAAAAGGAGTCCTTCATGAGCTTATAAGGAGTGCTTGGAGCGGATTTGAACGTAAGAAGAGGAGCTAAAAGTTGCTAAGGATCGACTTTGACGCTTGGATATTATTAGGGCTTATTGAGGTAAAATCTTCATCTTCTTAATGTGATTAAAGATTACATGTTATAATAGTTGATAAATGAGCATGTGGTATATAGATTGAAGTTTTAAAAGATTTGGATCATGTCGAGATGTTAAAAACCGAAAATGGGCAAGTTAGCCATAATGTTGTAATCAATTTGGTCGATAGTCACAATCGTCGCATGTTAAGGAAGAAATGATTTATAGTTGTTGTAATTGTTATTATGTATATAACATGTTGGAATAACAACTTGGATTAAAAAGGAATTGAACGGAAATTGACGTTGTTGTTGATATTGATAAGTTGCCGAGAATGTGCCTTAAGGATATTGACAGTTTTATAAATTGTGGGGCAGAATTTTACACGTCCTGTTAGGCGTGTAATCCCCTTTGGTTAGCTGAATTGTTGAGCCTTAAATGTGGCATTTGGTTATTAATTTTCGGGCCTTGAAAAAGGTAGAAAAGTACGTAGAAACAAAGGAAGTGCTGCCCGATTTTCTGTAGAATAAGAGTCTTTATACTTAGAAATATTCTATGTTGAAAGCTAGAAGTTGATAGGCTTATTGTGGTCATTATAGGTTGACATTCTACGCGCGGCGTATTCAACTTGGCAAGTGGATTGAGCCGGAGAAGTATGTGGAACTTTCACTATCTTCTTGAGCATGAATTTTATAAATGTATAGTACGGTGGACGTACATGGTTAAAAATGAATTTGGTATCCTTGCCTTGTTTTTGAAAAAGATATGTGACTTGATGTTACGTGGAATGATTTCTTGACTTGAAAAGTATAGAATACTTGATTTGGAAAGTATTGATTCCTTGATATTCTAAGTTAAGAAACTTGATATTCTAAAGATAAGAGACTTGATTTCTAAGTTAAGAAACTTGATATTCTAAAGATAAGAGACTTGATTTCTAAGTTAAGAAACTTGATATTCTAAAGATAAGAGACTTGATTTCTAAGTTAAGAAACTTGATATTTGATGTGCGATTTATGCACACACTAAACGCAAGTGCACGTATCGTGACAAGTAATATAGTCTAGGTAAGACCGAATATCGTCCTCAGAGACTGGTTTTCAAGTACCGATTATCTATCCTTTAGTTTCTATTTGGTTAACGTTAATTGTGTTGGAATTCTAAACTAATAATGCAGGAAATAAACTAATTAAGAAAATATTTTGAATTAAATCAGTTATGATGGAGAATTAGGGCTTCCAAGATCATCAACTATCCACTCTATTCAATCCTTAATACAATTAGACTGACTTCTTCTTCTACGTTAAGATAGCAGGTTAACTAGACCATTTTATACTCCTGTTAAGGTAATATAAACACTCAACCCCAATGGAGAACCCTTCTACATTTCGGTGACAAGATTGACTACAAAGGAGGATTAAGAGCAATAACCTATTAAGCTACACAAGTATCGGGGTACTTTCGTCCACGATTTAAACCTATGTTTATTCAACTATAGCATATTCACAATCTCTCATTTCGGCTTTCGATTAGAAATCATATAAGTTATGATAATTAGTGATCAATTAATTACCAAGCAATCAAAACAACTATTGAATAAATCTTAAACAAGTAAAGAAGAAATCAACTAATTTATTAATTCATGAATAAGAGTTTTAAGAGAATCACAAGGAAATCTCTAACAAAGTAATTAGCTCCTAGCCATAGTCACGCTAAGAACTAATATAATCTCCATACATAAACTGAAATAAACAAAGCAAAAGAAAGAAAAGAAAAATACTCAAGAACAAGTCTCCAAGCCTTCTAGCATCCAATGATTGTGTTGTGGAATATTTACAAGATGGAATTGTGGATGGAGAATGGAATGGGTGATGGAGAATGGAATGTAGGATGGTATGGAGTGGAATCAATTCTTCTAATGATGTAGACACTATTTATAGCCCAAGAATCCTTTAGATAAAGGGTTAGGGATTATGTAGGTAGGAAAAGTTATGGAATCCTTTTAGGTAAAGGGTTTAGGAAAAGTTATGGAAAATGGTTAAGGAATATGTAGGTAGGAAAAGTTATCCCTTTTGGACTCTGAAAATGTGTCAAATTCGGCCCAAAAACTCAGAAATCCCGCGTCGGCGCCGCTGTAATCGGCGCCACGGCGCTGAAAAATCGAAGAGCTTGGACGGACGGATTGATGGTGGCGCCAGCCTGCTTACCAGGCCATGGCCGGTGGCGATTCCGGATTTTTCGTTTCTTCGTCCTTTGTTCGTCCGGTCTTCGTCTGATTTCTTCTATATTTCCCGGAACTTCTTAGGCTTCATTTCTTGGCCCTTTTTGTGTGCAATTCCATCTCATTTATGCTCATTTCATCTCCTTTTCACCATTTCTCCATTTCTGACCGCTGTGACACAAAAGAAAGGAAAACGACCTAATACTATACTAAACATAAATGAAATGAGTAAAATACTAACTAAAAATGACTCAAAAGGTGTATATAAAATACACCGATCAATATTCTAAAGATAAGAGACTTGATTTCTAAGTTAAGAAACTTGATATTCTAAAGATAAGAGACTTGATTTCTAAGGTTAAGAAACTTGATATTCTAAGGTTAAGAAACTTGATATTCTAAAGTTAAAAAAACTGGATTTCTAAAGTTAAGAGACTTGAAGTATTTTGAAAGATATGTAACTTGATTTGAAAGTATATGATAATTGGTTGTGAAAGTATAAGTCTCATGGTTATAAAAAAAGAATGAATTTGTCTAAGACATAAAGGGTTATAACGGCTTTATGAGAAGTTAGTTATAACGACTTTATGAAAGGTTAAAGATGTCTTAGTTTCTAAAGCATAAAGTTAATATAACGGCTTTATGGGAAGTTGATTATAACAACTTTATGGAAGGTTAAAGGAATGATTTTCTCAAGTAATGTAAACAAAGATAAATGACTTGAAATAAAGAAGGGCAATTTGATTTAAAGGCATCAATTGCTTAAAGTTTAAAGTAAGGGTCACTTGATTTATAAGCCTAAAAATGTATTTCTAAAAGTGTAGTGACTTGTTTGAAATGTAGACAAGCCTTGATACTATGGGTGTTAGTATCTTGGGGTTTTATATAAAAATGAGTCTTTTGAAAAGAATGGAAGTACGTAGTACTTTGGGTTAAATTCCCGGATTTTTATGTGATACGAAAGTGCCTTGAGTTTATAAAATGAAATTCATTTGTGTATGATAACGAAAGTCTAAAGATTTTATGAACTTGCCTATGCTTGCTTGTGATAGCCTTTGAGTGCAAGTATTATATTTTTACGCTGCCGTGACTCTCAGTTGGAGGGCCGGCTATCTTGTTGTGAGTTTACTTGGACGTACCGACAGTGATGGAGGATTCCACGGGTATGCTTCCATTGTGATTTATCCTTGGACATGCTTATATGATGAGGGATTCCTGGGCATGCGACCAGGATGCGGGTTAAATTCTCGGATGCTATTATTACTCCATGGCCATACTTATACGATGAAGGATTCCGGGGCATGCGACCATGTTATATGCTATTACTCCATGGACTAGCTCCCCCATGAAGACATGTACCCGAGATGAGGGATTCCACGGGCATGTTATATACGATTATTACCCCATGGATTAGCTCTCCATGAAGTCATGTACCCGAGATGAGGGATTCCACGGGCATGAGATATATCTATATATATATATATATATATATATATATATATATATATATATATATATATATATATATATATATATATATATATATATATATCCATGATGATGGAAGATTCCACGGGCGCGTTACATGGATATATTTCACACTTACGGTTGTCGACAGTGATGAAGGATTCCACGGGCACGCTTTGATGTTTTGCGGGCTTGAGACCCTTACTGGACTGTGTGATGATTTTGAAGGCTTGTGTCCCTAGCTATGGTGTGACTATTGTTCATGTGTTGAAATAGTCTTTAAAAGGTAAAACTGACTTTCATTACTTTCATTTCGGCAAGGCACGATTGTACTGTTAATTTGATTATCATACTTGTCTCCCGCTTTTTATATCTAGACTTTATGATTTAAATTACAGTACTTTCAGTTTTACATACTTGGTACATATTTTGTACTGACCTCGCCGGGGGCTGCGTTATCTGCGAGTTGATGTACATAGCTTGTTGATCCTCATTCTTAGGATCACTGATCAGTTCTTGGAAAACTCCATTTCTCCGGAGGCTTTGTCTTTTGGTACAGTTCCCTGAGGTTGTAGTTTTATGTACATTCAGGGGTATGGCGGAGCCCTGTCCCGTCACAATTGTTATGTCAAAACTCTTAGAGGTCTGTAGTCATATCTTGTGGGTCGCTTTGTAAAAAAAAAGTAACTTCTTTTGGATTTACGTATATTTATATATCCAGGGAGGTAGCCTTATCGGCTAACCTGTTATTTATTTCTTGTTGAGTTTATGTATGTTCCGCTGATTATCTCTGATGTATACATGTAAGGGTGCCCAGGTAGGACACCAGTCGCGGGCCCGGGGCCGGGTCGTGACAAAAGTGGTATCAGAGCAGTTAGTCCTCGGAAAGTGTCTATAGACCATGTCTAGTAGAGTCTTGATTTTCGGTGTGTTGTGCACCACATCTATAATCAGGAGGCTGCAGGACATTTAGGATTGGTTTCCATTCTTCTCACTCTGAGATCGTGCGATAGAGCTATGTTGTTAGGATCGTCTCTCCCTAACGAGCTATGTTGATTGCAGCAATGAGAAAGACAGCAGTGACCCATGAATGATTATGTGGATTGTGTATCCAGGTTGGTAGTAATTGTTGTATTGTTGGTATTATGACATACAACTATATGGATTTGTGTATGAGGGTCAGACGCGTGTTGCCTAGAATGATTTTAGATTACCAAGAGTTGGTAAGGACTAACTAGATACCGGGAAGGTATGAAACAACTTAATGAATTCTCATCAAGGTTTTATGTGCTAATTTGAAATAATTAGGAGATGATGAGCCGTTTGAAAGGGTAATGAACCCTTAAGAAGTCATGTTAAGGGACTTAATGGAAGACTATGTTAATAGATTAAACTACGTGGTATGCTTAAGAAGATTGTACGGATGAGATCCGTATGGAGTAAGTAATGGTTGTTGTGATAAAGACAACACGATTATAGTATTATGAGAAGTTATTATACCCGTTTACGGGGGGACTGGTAAGGTAGGCTTGGAGCATGGAAATTGCGAGCCTAAGAATATTGATAACCGTCGAGACCTTAGGTATATAGGGCCTTCTCGGGCAATAATATTTAATTCAGACTAAGGGTAAGAGTTAAGTGCGACGGTGGGTCGGGTTGAGGACCTATTACGGGTCGCCCCATAACCTAAAATGGAGTGGGATCAGTTGGTAGTAGTCTCGCTACGTGACATGGTCGCGAGGGTGCAAGACCCAAGTCTAGTTAATTGTTTTTACGGGTTCGTGGACGCGTTCCACCAGAACCAGGTCGTGAGAGCCGGAAATGGCCTTATATTATTCGATTTTTGTAACTCCAAAGATTGGAGGCCAGAATCAGTATGGAGATTATGTACGTATGCTAGTATAAGTTTGGAAGTACGGAAATAGAACGACCAGTAAGAATGAGAGCCACCAAGTGTAGAGGAATAGAGCCTGAATCCATAAGGACCTTTCGAGGTAGCTACACCAGTAGGTGTTTGTGTGGTATCTGAGTGGGTATATAAGTTTTTCCCGGTGATGATATAGTCGTCATACCCTTGCATACCTAGTAGAGCTGGATACGACAGAATTTGAGGTCATTATGGGTATGGACTAGTTGGCTTCTTGTATGCCAAGGTTGACTGTAGAGAGAAGTTGGTTCGATTCCAGTTTCCCGGTGAGCCGATTATCGATGGGGAAGGAATGGAAGTGTTGGTTATATGTAAGTTATTCCTTCATTCTTTGACATGATAAGTTGTGGAGTCTATGTGACTTGTTTTATTAAAATGATTGATTTGAATTTGAACGTTAATAGACGGAGATAAGAACGTACAATTATTGAAGGATTGTATGTTAAGTGCCCATGGAGGTACTTGGAATTGGTTTAGTGTGGTGGTCAGGGCCACGACTCTCCAAATAATTTCAGGAAAATACGCAAAGCAAGAATAAGATAAGTACGAGTGCTGCCACGGAAAACAGAAGACATCTTTGGTAGGTTTTGAAAATCTACACGATTAAGGTGACGCTTGGTGATCAAGATTAGGAAAGGGAGATAAGCTCTCTCCCCCACGTAAAAGGATAGCTTTACGTACTATGGGGTTATGTGTACCTAGGTTATTAGGCGATGGATGTTAGACTGGTAAGATCTTCAGTGTCGTCATGCCATAGATTACAGTTTTAGATAACCGTTTGAAAAGTATCGTGTTGAGGTAATTGAGGATTATGCGCGATTATATATCAGGAAGATTATGAGACTGCACGGGGTTCCTAAATTTATTTATGACAGACAGATGAGCCCAGTTTACGGCTAGCTTCTGGAGGTTTTTCCAGAAGGGATTGGGGACACATGTGAGTCTCGGTGTTACATTTCACCCTCACACCGACGGACAGGTAGGGCATGTTATCCAGACACTTGAGGATAGGTTGCGGGCCTGTGTTATTGATTTCAGGGGTAGCTGGGAGGATCTTTTGCCTCTCGTTGAGTTGCGTATAATACCCGTTACCATTCAAGTATTCAGATGACCCTGTATGAGGCCTTGTATGAAAGAGAGTGTAGAATCACCAATTGGTTGGTTCAACGTAGGCGAGGTTCAGATAAGTAGCCCAGACTTGATTCATCGGGATGTGGATAAGGCGAAGCTTATTAGTAAGTTCAGAGTCAGCAGAAGCTTTATGCAGATAACCGACGTCGACACTTGGAGTTCAGGTTGACGTTTTAGTATAAGTATTGTTATGTGGCCATGAGTGACATATTTTGTATGAAGGGCGTAGTAAAAGGAGACTATGTCGCTATCTAATTAGTTTGACTCTGAAAGAACATTCGGGGATGAATGTTTCTAAGGGGGGAAGAATGTTACACCCCGTAGTTCCAGGACATGTGTTTACGAGAATAGACGTGAGAGCACAAGACTTATAAATTTGAACGAAGGAAAGATTTGTTATTCTTAAGGAATATGATTTCGAGCCTCGGAAAGGAAAATTATTCGTTAATGAGAATTGGGTTCCCGAATTTGATATTTGAGACTTATAGAATTTATCGGAATTTCGGGAGATGAAATATTTTAGACCAATCGGAGGGCGACACGTGTCACCCTCCATGGGCCCATTGTGGGCGGAAATGAGGACAAATCAAGAAAGCAACTTGGCTTGATATTGTCACGACCCGACCTTGGGCCCGCGACTGGTGCCTTACCCCGGGCACCCTAGTGATACAACATCAGAGAAAATCAGCGGAAATAAAAACTTAAGCATGAAACAAGACATACCATAAGAAACAGGCTAACCAAGCGGTCACCTTACGTATATATACATCAAAAACGATTAAATCCTTTACAAACCACCTTGCAGTGATCTACGGACCTCTAAGAATGTAACAACAACTATGACGGGACAGGGCCCCGCCATACCCCTGAATGTACAAATACTTACAATGACAGGGGACTATACCAAAAGATAAGCCTCCGGAGAAACGGAGCTTCCCAAAATGCTGAACTGTGATCCTATGAGCGAGGATCCTGGCCGATGTACCTACTGCGGCATGAACGGCCCGAAGGAGGTCGATCAACAGTACCAAGTATGTGAATCGAAAAATCGTAAATGAAATCATATGATCTAAATAAAGCAGAGACATGTATGATAACCAAACTACGATTCCTGATATATAAGCGATCATGTCAAGTCGGGGACTCACGCCAAAGTCATCCTCGTACGTGGAACTTCTTCCTCAGCTGGCGATCTAGATATAAATCGTATGATACGTATAACATGTCTCGGCCCATCCCATGGGACTCGAGGTGGAATCGTGTGGTATACATGTCTCGGCCCATCTCATGGGACTCGATGTAGAATCGTATGGAATACATGTCCCGGCCCATCCCATGGGACTCGGTGTAAAATCGTGTGTAATACATGTCCCGACCCATCCCATGAGACTCGGTGTAGAATCGTGTGGAATACATGTCCCGGTCCATCCCATGGGACTCGGTGTAGAATCGTGTGGAATACATGTCCCGGCCCATCCCATGGGACCCGGTGTAGAATCGTGTGGAATACATGTCCTGGCCCATCCCATGGGACTCGGTGTAGAATCGTGTGGAATACATGTCCCGGCCCATCCCATGGGACTCAGTGTAGAATCGTGTGGAATACATGTCCCGGCCCATCCCATGGGACTCGGTGTAGAATCGGCCATAACATTTAAACCCTCTTTTAAGACAGATTAAGACAATACCATGCCTTCTTTTTAAACCAAAACACTTTTCCTTTTAAAGTCAAGTAACAATATTCTTTTCCAATAGTTCAAGTTGCATAACTTCAAATACTCAAGTCTCTTATTTTCGAAAGATTTCATAGTTCATAGCCTTAATCACTTAATAACGCAATCTCTTTTAAAAAAATTGAGTAACATATGCCTATGTGTGAGTAGGTTATACTTGTTTATAACGATCTTATTAAAGAAGCCATGATCTAGAAAATGTAATACAATTTTGTCTTATCTTAGCTTCTATGCAGATGGAGGATTCTACTTGTTTTAATTTAATTGATTGTCAATACATTTTCCTTTATTAACGCTGCAATGGTTTGTTCGATACTTATTCCCATTTCCGAAATCAATATAACATTATTCTTTAAAAACCAAGTACTCATTACTCACGAATGAGGTTTCACAACTTTTTAACAAAATTCATATCAAGTCAATTAAGTCAAGTCTCTTATCTTTCAAGATCAAGTCTCTTAACTTCTAAAATCAATAAACCATTCTTTTACCTACATAAAGTCGTTATAACTAACTTCCCATAAAGCTATTATAACACTTTATGTTTTAAACCAACCAAAATTCGTTTAGCACACGTACGTCTACCGTACTACATAGTTCACAACAATCATGCTAGAAAAGATAGGAAGAGGTTCACATACCTCGCGACGATTATCGACAAATAGCAAAACGCTCCAAAGTACTATAACCCTGCTAGCCTTTTCCACCCTTCAAGTAGAATACGCTACTCGCAGTATTTCAACCTATAAAGGCCACAAAACGTCTATCAACTTCTCGAACTCCTTGTAGCACATTTCAAAGTACAAGGTTCCTTTTTCTACGGAAAATTCGGCAGCACCTCCCCCCCCCCCCCCCCCCGCAACCACACAAATCTCCTCCTCTAACTAGGCCCGCTACCAAGCCAACAACTCCAAGGGGGTTACACGTCTAACCGGACGTGTACAATTCTGCCTCACAATAATACTACAAGCCTACTGTAATTACAGTCCAATGTAAATACAGTTCAATCTTCTTTCCACATATAATATTCTCAATTATAAACTACTACAACATGTAATATCCAATTACAATAGGGGGACAAAGATCATTACCTCGATAAGCCCAAAATTATCCAAGATTAATAAGTCGATCCTGAGCAACGCTTAGCTCAAATTCCTTACGTTCCAACCCGCTCCAAGAAACCCTTAGAATCTCCTAACCAACTCCTCTTCAAGATCCAACTCCAAAAAGTGAAGAACACTTAGGCTCAAACTATGGCAAGTTTCGGCCAAGGCAAGGTTTCAAGGTTAGGGGTGTGAAATCTTTTCCAACTCTTGGTACACAATCTTCCTAACACCCTAAGGAAGAACACTTATAAGTTTAAGAATCTTTGGACAACTTTTGGTCAAGGGGGAGGCTCAAAGCCGAGAGCACAACAACAAGGGGGGAGTATTTTTGCCTTGGAAATTAACTCAAGTGTGGATGAAGAAGTCTTGCTATCAAGGGGGGTATTTATAGATAAATCAAGGGCCAAGATCAAGGCAAGTGTGTGGTGAGATTGGGGTACAAGTGTGGTGCCACAAGTCTACACAAGACTTGGGACAAGTGGCTTGCCATTTCGGCCAAGGCCACTTGTCCACAAGATTTCGGCCACCCTTGGCCACATGGGGGTGACACGTGTCTCCCCCCTACTCGTCCAAAATATTTTCATCTCCCGAAAATATCCGCAATGCCAAAAATCTCCAAAACAAAGTGGGCCCCACAAAACCGTAAATTTTCCCCGTGGGCCCCACGTGACCAAATCCGGAAATTAAATTCCATAATTCTAATATAATCCTAGAAGTCCAAATACCAAATCTGGGAATCCAATTCCCATTTTCGAACCTTTTTCCTTCATAAAATCCGGAAACTTTTCCGTCGAAAAATCACATATTTCTTCCTTTCCAATCTTAATGTCGTATTCTCGTACGTACGTCCTCACATACATACCCTGGAACTACGGGGTATAACATTCTTCCCCCCTTAGAAACATTCGTCCCGAATGTTCCTTCTAAGTCTCCAAACGTACATGCGCCGGTATAGTCTTCACTACTATACTTACGAAACCAATTATGCCACCAATGGCCATAGTATAACATACGCGCAAAACTCAAATCCAAGCCAACGAGGAATCACCTCTAACATCACAAAAAGCTCCCACCCAAGGTCTAAAGGATACTCCCTTCGCATCTTCACTTCACAACAGAAACGATCACTTCCGATCTCTTAACACATGTTCACTTCTTTCCTTACTCGTCGTACCCTTCTCGTACACCCGAACTCTTTCTAGTACACGTACCATACTCCAGTCATCGCTTCAGTTTCCAAAACCTTGGAGTCACTACCTCCAACTTGGTCATCTTACTAGCCTCAAATTCCTTCAAGGCCATTCCCGGCCTTCACGATCCGATTTTGGTCGAACATATCCACGAACTCATACGATGGTTACCTAAACTTGGGCCTAGCACCCTCGTGACCCTACCACCTGGCGGGACCACCTCGAACTGACCCCACCTCATTCCGGGCTGCGGGTTAACCCGCGATCTGGCCTCAACCCGACCCGCTGTCGCGCCAACCTCTTGTTCCCCGATCCGGAAAAATCTTACCTATTCAAGTCATGAAAGCTATCACTTCCCTCTCACACAACCCATGAATTTATCACACTAATACACCCTATGTATATAATGCACTCCGACAAAGATCACCCGCAAAATCTTTTACTCAAGACGGCCTTACATCTAAGGTCTCAACGTGTAATATTCTAAGGTTCACACCTTCCATGTCCCCATACTTACCTTTTCAACTACCCATGTTTTCTAACTCACAAATAACACAACGCTATCCGTAGATAGCAGACAATAATAAGATCATCATATCAAGCATACTAATCTCTAGAGGGTTAAGGATATACCTGTATCTACTGCTTCACTTTCCCTTCGTCGCTCTAATCATAATCCTGCCCTGCTGGGCGCATAGCTATAGAAGGCGATGAACCCGCCACTGACCCGGTAGGCTGAGTCATTCTACCTGCATCCTTCCTACTAGGACAGTTTCTCGTCACATGGCCCTGACGGCCGCAGGCAAATCAAGCACCAGTAAAAAGACGACATTCCCTGAGATGACGCCTGCCACATCGTGCACACTGAGGGAGACATGAATCCGGCTGGCTAGAACCCACGTATATCTGTGAACCAGAAGCCCTGGAGCTCTGACCAGCTCCCGAATACCCCGAACGTCACGAAGGCGCGGAGGACCACTGCATCGGGCGGAGGTGCATAAATAGCCTGCTGCTGAGGCGGTCCGCCTCGAAAGTTACCAAAGGACCCTGCTATTCTGGCCCTCTTCTGCTGATCTCGGTCATTCTGTCGACCCCTCCGCTCCTCACACCCAAGTGCAAAAGCCTGCATGCGGGCAATGTCCATGCCCGACTGAAGATCTACACCTGAGCAACTCTCTGCTAGGTAATCATCGAGCCCTGTGACATAGCGGTGCACTCTATCCTCCATGTCGGCCATTAAAGCGGGGACATACCGAGCCAACGAGTCAAACTCTACATTGTACTCCCGAACCGTACGCCCGTTCTGCCTCAACATCAAAAATTTGTCGGCCCGAGCCCTCCTTATCTGTGGAGGCAAGAAATGTGTAAGAAATGCCCCTGAGAACTCGTCCCAACCAGCTGGAAGCGCATGCTCTCCTCGGGACAGTTCCCATGAATCAAACCAGTCGACTGCAGTATCACGCAGCCGATGTGAACCTAATACCACCGACTCTGTCTCTGAGGCCTTGATCACTTTCATGATCCACTGCAACTGTCGAATAAACTCTTGAGGGTCATCCTCAGCTCTTGATCCATAGAACTCCGGTGGACCACAACTCAAGAAGTCCCGAAGTCTCCAACTATCGGCCCTGGGGTGCACTACCGGTACCACCGACTCTCGTCTGTCCTCGTTCCTCGCCACAAGCCTAGCTAATAACTGGGCCATCTCCTTGTAACCCATATCCTCTGTTCCTTGCCGTGGGACTGACGTCTCAGGTGCTGTGGCCTCAGTAGAGACCGCCGTTGCTCTACTTGCAGCTCCCTCTGCTGCCTTGCCCTCCTGGGCCCTGATTTCCTTGCGTGGAGGCATAACTAGCACATAAGAATACGTAAGAGGGAGTCCAACTTATAACACAACTCTAAGACACGATCTTAGAGTGAGAAGAATGAAAACCAATCCTAAATATCCTGCAGCCTCCTGATTATAGGTGTGGTGCACAACACGCCGATAATCAAGACTCTACTAGATACAGTCAGTAGACACTTTCCGAGGATTAACTGCTCTGATACCACTTTTGTCACGACCCGACCTCGGGCCCGCGACTGGTGCCTTACCCCGGGCACCCTAGTGATACAACATCAGAGAAAATCAGTGGAAATAAAAACTTAAGCATGAAACAAGACATACCATAAGAAACAGGCTAACCAAAACGGTCACCTTTCTGTATATATACATCAAACCGAACAGTTAACTCCTTTACAAATCCTGCCCACAATAGTACTACAGACCTCTAAGAATGTAACAACAACTATTATGGGACAGGGCCCCGCCATACCCCTGAATGTACAAATACTTACAATGACAGGGGATTATACCAAAAGATAAGCCTCCGGAGAAACGGAGCTTCCCAAAACGCTGAACTGTGATCCTATGAGCGAGGATCCACAACCGATGTACCTCTACCTGCGGCATGAAGTGACATGAACGCAGCCCCCCGAAGGAGGTAGTACAACAGGTACCAAGTATGTGAAACTGAAAAATACTGTAAATGAAATCATAACAGTCTAAATAAAACAGGACACATGTATGATAACCAAAATACAGTTCACAACATATAAGCAGTCATGTCAAGTTAGGGACTCACGCCCTCAAAGTCATCCCTCATGCCCGTGGAACTTCTTCCTCACTGCCGGCAGTCTAGATATAAATCGTATGATACATATAACATGTCTCGGCCCATCCCATGGGACTCGAGGTGGAATCGTGTGGTATACATGTCTCGACCCATCTCATGGGACTCGATGTAGAATCATATGGAATACATGTCCCGGCCCATCCCATGGGACTCGGTGTAGAATCGTGTGGAATACATGTCCCGGCCCATCCCATGGGACTCGGTGTAGAATCGTGTGGAATACATGTCCCGGTCCATCCCATGGGACTCGGTGTAGAATCGTGTGGAATATATGTCCCGGCCCATCCCATGGGACCCGGTGTAGAATCGTGTGGAATACATGTCCCGACCCATCCCATGGGACTCGGTGTAGAATCGTGTGGAATACATGTCCCGGCCCATCCCATGGGACTCGGTGTAGAATCGTGTGGAATACATGTCCCGGCCCATCCCATGGGACTCGGTGTAGAATCGGCCATAACATTTAAACCCTCTTTTAAGACAGATTAAGACAATACCATGCCTTCTTTTTAAACCAAAACAATTTCCCTTTTAAAGTCAAGTAACAATATTCTTTTCCAATAGTTCAAGTTGCATAACTT
The DNA here is from genome assembly GCA_029844215.1 of Przewalskia tangutica. Taxonomy (NCBI): domain Eukaryota; kingdom Viridiplantae; phylum Streptophyta; class Magnoliopsida; order Solanales; family Solanaceae; genus Przewalskia; species Przewalskia tangutica. Next base: position 38,180,100 of record CM056740.1, on the reverse strand, counting down.
CAAATACTCAAGTCTCTTATTTTAGAAAGATTTCATAGTTCATAGCCTTAATCACTTAATAACGTAATCTCTTTTAAAAAAATTGAGTAACATATGCCTATGTGTGAGTAGGTTATACTTGTTTATAACGATCTTATTAAAGCAGCCATGATCTAGAAAATGTAATACAATTTTGTCTTATCTTAGCTTCTATGCAGATGGAGGATTCTACTTGTTTTAATTTAATTGATTGTCAATACATTTTCCTTTATTAACGCTGCAATGGTTTGCTCGATATTTATTCCCATTTCCGAAATCAATATAACATTATTCTTTAAAAACCAAGTACTCATTACTCACGAATGAGGTTTCACAACTTTTTAACAAAATTCATATCAAGTCAATTAAGTCAAGTCTCTTATCTTTCAAGATCAAGTCTCTTAACTTCTAAAATCAATAAACCATTCTTTTACCTACATAAAGTCGTTATAACTAACTTCCCATAAAGCTATTATAACACTTTATGTTTTAAACCGACCAAAATTCATTTAGCACACGTACGTCTACCGTACTACATAGTTCACAACAATCATGCTAGAAAATATAGGAAGAGGTTCACATACCTCGCGACGATTATCGACAAATAGCAAAACGCTCCAAAGTACTATAACCCTGCTAGCCTTTTCCACCCTTCAAGTAGAATACGCTACTCACAGTATTTCAACCTATAAAGGCCACAAAACGTCTATCAACTTCTCGAACTCCTTGTAGCACATTTCAAAGTACAAGGTTTTTTTTTCTACGGAAAATTCGGCAGCCCCCCCCCCCCCCCCCCCCGCAACCACACAAATCTCCTCCTCTAACTAGGCCCGCTACCAAGCCAACAACTCCAAGGGGGTTACACGTCTAACCGGACGTGTACAATTCTGCCTCACAATAATACTACAAGCCTACTGTAATTACAGTCCAATGTAAATACAGTTCAATCTTCTTTCCACATATAATATTCTCAATTATAAACTACTACAACATGTAATATCTAATTACAATAGGGGGACAAAGATCATTACCTCGATAAGCCCAAAATTATCCAAGATTAATAAGTCGATCCTGAGCAACGCTTAGCTCCAATTCCTTACGTTCCAAACCGCTCCAAGCAACCCTTAGAATCTCCTAACCAACTCCTCTTCAAGATCCAACTCCAAAAAGTGAAGAACACTTAGGCTCAAACTATGGCAAGTTTCGGCCAAGGCAAGGTTTCAAGGTTAGGGGTGTGAAATATTTTCCAACTCTTGGTACACAATCTTCCTAACACCCTAAGGAAGAACACTTATAAGTTTAAGAATTTTTGGACAACTTTTGGTAAAGGGGGAGGCTCAAAGCCGAGAGCACAACAACAAGGGGGGAGTAATTTTGCCTTGGAAATTAACTCAAGTGTGGATGAAGAAGTATTGCTATCAAGGGGGGTATGTATAGAGAAATCAAGGGCCAAGATCAAGGCAAGTGTGTGGTGAGATTGTGGTACAAGTGTGGTGCCACAAGTCTACACAAGACTTGGGACAAGTGGCTTGCCACTTGGCTAGCCATTTCGGCCAAGGCCACTTGTCCACAAGATTTCGGCCACCCTTGGCCACATGGGGGTGACACGTGTCTCCCCCCTACTCGTCCAAAATTTTTTCATCTCCTGAAAATATCCGCAATGCCAAAAATCTCCAAAACAAAGTGGGCCCCACAAAACCATAAATTTTCCCCGTGGGCCCCACGTGACCAAATCCGGAAATTAAATTCCATAATTCTAGTATAATCCTAGAAGTCCAAATACCAAATCTGGGAATCCAATTCCCATTTTCGAACCTTTTTCCTTCACAAAATCCGGAAACTTTTCCGTCGAAAAATCACATCTTTCTTCCTTTCCAATATTAATGTCGTATTCTCGTACGTACGTCCTCACATACATACCCTGGAACTACGGTGTATAACATATATAGTTGACCACATCTCATCCACACAAGTGTTTTAATCTAGGCCCTTGGTTGTAGTATTTATCCTATATTAGTGCAAGACTATTCTACACTTAGAGAAATCAAGAAAACTTTGTAGAGCAAGAAAGGGGCTCTCGGCTTTGAGCCTTATTGAAGGAAAAAAAATTCTCAATTTGTTGATGATAAATCCCAATATTCAAACCTAAGATCCCTAAAGGTATTCTTTATCTCAATAGAAAGATCCCGAAAAACCACGTTTTTACGATAGTCGCAAGATGAAAACCTAAGGTGTTCTTCAACTTTGAAGATGGAACTTGAAGAGGAGTCCTTCATGAGCTTCTAAGGTGTGCTTGGAGCGGATTGGAACGTAAGAAGAGGAGCTAAAAGTTGCTAAGGATCGACTTTGACGCTTGGATATTATTAGGGCTTATTGAGGTAAAATCTTCATCTTCTTAATATGATTAAAGATTACATGTTATAGTAGTTGATAAATGAGCATGTGGTATATAGATTGAAGTTTGAAAAGATTTGGATCATGTCGAGATGTTAAAAACCGAAAATGGGCAAGTTAGCCATAATGTTGTAATCAATTTGGTCGATAGTCACAATCGTCGCATGTTAAGGAAGAAATGATTTATAGTTGTTGTAATTGTTATTATCTATATAACATGTTGGAATAACAACTTGGATTAAAAAGGAATCGAACGGAAATTGACGTTGTTGTTGATATTGATAAGTTGCTGAGAATGTGCCTTAAGGATACGGACAATTTTATAAATTGTGGGGAAGAATTTTACACGTCCTGTTAGGCGTGTAATCCCCTTTGGTTAGCTGAATTGTTGAGCCTTAAATGTGGCATTTGGTTATTGATTTTCGGGCCTTGAAAAAGGTGGAAAAGTACGTAGAAACAAAGGAAATGCTGCCTGATTTTCTGTAGAATAAGAGTCTTTATACTTAGAAATATTCTACGTTGAAAGCTAGAAGTTGATAGGCGTATTGTGGTCATTATAGGTTGACATTCTACGCGCGGCGTATTCAACTTGGCAAGTGGATTGAGCCGGAGAGGTATGTTGAACTTTCACTATCTTCTTGAGCGTGAATTTTATAAATGTATAGTACGGTGGACGTACATGGTTAAAATGAATTTGGTATCCTTGCCTTGTTTTCGAAAAAGATATGTGACTTGATGTTACGTGGAAGGATTTCTTGACTTGAAAAGTATAGAATACTTGATTTGGAAAGTATTGATTCCTTTATATTCTAAGTTAAGAAACTTGATATTCTAAAGATAAGAGACTTGATTTCTAAGTTAAGAAACTTGATATTCTAAAGATAAGAGACTTGATTTCTAAGTTAAGAAACTTGATATTCTAAAGATAAGAGACTTGCTTTCTAAGTTAAGAAACTTGATATTCTAAAGATAAGAGACTTGATTTCTAAGTTAAGAAACTTGATATTCTAAAGATAAGAGACTTGATTTCTAAGGTTAAGAAACTTGATATTCTAAGGTTAAGAAACTTGATATTCTAAAGTTAAAAAAACCGGATTTCTAAAGTTAAGAGACTTGAAGTATTTTGAAAGATATGTAACTTGATTTGAAAGTATATGATACTTTGGTTGTGAAAGTATAAGTCTCTTGGTTATAAAAAAAGAATGAATTTGTCTATGACATAAAGAGTTATAACGGTTTTATGGGAAGTTAGTTATAACGGTTTTATGAAAGGTTAAAGATGTCTTAGTTTCTAAAGCATAAAGTTAGTATAACGGCTTTATGGAAAGTTGGTTATAACAACTTTATGGAAGGTTAAAGGAATGGTTTTCTCAAGTAATGTAAACAAAGATAAATGACTTGAAATAAAGAAGGACAATTTGATTTAAAGACATCAATTGTTTAAAGTTTTAAAGTAAGGGTCACTTGATTTAGAAGCCTAAAAATGTATTTCTAAAAGTGTAGTGACTTGTTTGAAATGTAGACAAGCCTTGATACTACGGGTGTTAGTATCTTGAAGTTTTATATAAAAATGAGTCTTTTGAAAAGAATGGAAGTACGTAGTACTTTAGGTTAAATTCCCGGATTATTATGTGATACGAAAGTGCCTTGAGTTTATAAAATGAAATTCATTTTTGTATGATAACGAAAGTCTAAAGATTTTATGAACTTGCATATGCTTGCTTGTGATAGCCTTTGAGTGCAAGTATTATATGTTTACGCTGCCGTGACTCTCAGTTGGAGGGCCGGCTGTCTTGTTGTGAGTTTACTTGGACGTACCGACAGTGATGGAGGATTCCACGGGTATGCTTCCATTGTGATTTATCCTTGGACATGCTTATACGATGAGGGATTTCGGGGCATGCGACCAGGATGCGGGTTAAATTCCCGGATGCTATTATTACTCATTGGCCATGCTTATACGATGAAGGATTCTGGGGCATGCGACCATGTTATATACTATTACTCCATGGACTAGCTCCCCATGAAGACATGTACCCGAGATGAGGGATTCCACGGGCATGTTATATACGATTATTACCCCATGGATTAGCTATCCATGAAGTCATGTACCCGAGATGAGGGATTCCACGGGCATGAGATATATATATATATATATATATATATATATATACGCCGACAGTGATAGAGGATGCCACGGGCGCGTTACATAGATATATTTCACACTTACGACTGTTGGCAGTGATGGAGGATTTCACGGGCACGCTTTGATGTTTTGCGGGCTTGAGACCCTTACTGGACTGTGTGATGATTTTGAGGGCTTGTGTCCCTAGCTATAGTGTGACTATTATTCATGTGTTGAAATAGTCTTTAAAAGGTAAAACTGACTTTCATTACTTTCATTTCGGCAAGACACGGTTGTACTGTTAATTTGATTATCATACTTGTCTCCAGCTTTTTCTATATAGACTTTATGATTTAAATTACAGTACTTTCAGTTTTACATACTTGGTACATATTTTGTACTGACCTCCTTCGGGGGGTTGCGTTCATGCCGCAGGTTGAGGTACATAGCTTGCTGATCCTCATTCTTAGGATCACTGATCAGTTCTTGGAAAGCTCCATTTCTCCAGAGGTTTTGTCTTTTGGTACAGTTACCTGAGGTTGTAGTTTTATGTACATTCAGGGGTATGGCGGGGCCCTGTTCCATCACAGTTGTTATGTCAAAACTTTTAGAAATTTGTAGTCATATCTTGTGGGTCGCTTTGTAAAAAAAAAGTAACTGCTTTTAGATTTACGTATATTTATATATCCAGGGAGGTAGCCTTATCTGCTAACCTGTTATTTATTTCTTGTTGAGTTTATGTATGTTCCGCTGATTATTTCTGATGTATACCTGTAAGGGTGCACAGGTAGGGCACCAGTCGCGGGCCCGGGGCCGGGTCGTGACAATATCATATCCCATTTCGAGATAGAAATATTAATATTCTGATCCAACTCACCAGGCCTCTGGTGCTCGACTTTCACCTGCTGACAATTCAGACACTTAGCTACAAAGTATGTCACATTCCTTTTCATATTATTCCACCAATAAATCTTTTTGAGATCATGATACGTCTTGGTAGAACCTGAGTGAATAGAATACACGGACTGTGTGATTTTCCTATGATTCGCTCTCTAAGCCTATCCACATCTGGGACACACAACCTGCCTCGGTACCTCAAAGTACCGTCGTCTCCATCTTGTTCAAAAGTCGTAGTCTTATTCTTTTGAATTCCCTATTTCAGTTTCATTAAGTAGATATCATTAAACTACTTCTCCTTCACCTCAGCTACTAATGAAGATTCAGACTTATTCTTAGCAACAACACTGCCATATTCAGAGTCAATGAGTCAATCTCCTAGACTGGCTAGTCAGTGAATCTCTTTCGTCATGGTTATCTTATCTTCATCAACATAAGCTAAACTTCCCATGGATCGCCGACTAAGAGGATATCAGCTACCACATTCGCTTTTCCTAGATGGTAGAGGACATCTACATCATAATCCTTTATCAATTCGAGTCATCTATTATGCCTGAGATTCAACTCGCGATACTTAAAAATGTACTGAAGGCTCTTGTGATATATGAAAATATCAACGTTAACTCCATACAAATAATGATGCCAAATATTGAGTGCAAAAATTACGGTTGTCAATTCTAAGTCATGAGTCGGCTAATTCTTTTTATGAGGTTTAAGTTGTCTGGATGCATAAGATATAACCTTACCATGTTGCATTAAAACACATCTAAGACCAATGCATGATACATCACAATATACAATGAATCCCTCGCTCCCTCTGATAATGTTAACACTGGAGCAGAAGTCAGCCTTGTTTTCAATTATTCGAAACTACGCTCACATGCATCTGACCACTGAAATTTGACTTTCTTTTGATTCAACCTAGTCAATGGAGATGAGATAAAAGAAAACTCTTCTACGTATCATTTGTAGTAGCCTGCCAGACCCAAGAAAATCTATATATGTGTAGCAAAAGTGGGTCTGGGCCAATTCTTAACATCGTCTATTTTCTAAAAATCAACCTGGACGCCTTCGCTTGAAATTACATGGCCTAAGAAATTGCACTGACTTAAGCCAAAATTCACACTTGGAAAACTTCACATAAAACTCGCGGTCCTAAAGTGTCCGCAATACTATTCTGATATATTCTGCATGATCATCCTCGCTACGGGAATAACCTAAATATCACCAATGAAGACGATGGCGAAAAGATCAAGATAAGGCTTGAAGACTATGTTCATAAGATCCATGAAAGCAGTGGTGCATTTGTCAATCCGAATGATATGACACAAAATTTAAAATGACCATAACGAGTTCTGAATGCAATTTTCAGAATATCAACTTCCTTAATTTTATGTTAATGGTACCCTGATCTGAGGTCAATCTTGGAATAACACTGAGCACCCTGAAGTTGATCAAATAAATCATCGATTCTGAGAAGACGGTATTTGTTCTTAATGGTGACCTTTTTCAACTACTGGTAGTCAATGCACATACGTAAAGACCCATATTTCTTTCAAATAAATAAGACTAGTGTACCCCATGGTGAGACACTAGGTCTAATAAATCTCTTATCAAAGAGATATTTCAATTGATCTTTTAATTCTCTTAACTCTATTAGAATCATTTTGTATGGCGAAATAAATATTGGCTTAGTGTCGGGAAGTAGATCAATTCTAAACTCAATCTTCCTATCGAGAGGAACTCCGAGAAGATCTTCTGAAAAGACTTCTGGAAACTCATTGACAACTAGTATTAACTGAAGATATGGGGTCTGGGTATCTGCATCCCTAACCCGAACTAAATAGTAAATGTACCCTTTGGATATCATCTTTCTAGCCATAATATAGAAAATAAATCTCCCTATGGGTTCTATTACATCACCCTTCCATTCTATGATTGGCTCACTGGGAAATTCAAATTTTACTATTTTGGTTCTACAACCTACTGTGGCATAACATGAAGACAATCAATCTATCCATGATTACATCAAAATTTACCATTTCTAATTCTACCAGATCGGTTATGGTAATGCGGTGATAGACTCTAACTGGACAATCCCTATATACCCGTCTAGATATAACTGAATCTCTAACTGTAGTGGATACTTCAAAGGGTTCATGCAACTTTTCTGATTCTATCCCAATTTTTTAGTAATGAATGGGGTTACATATGATAGAATGGATCCAAGATCTATAAGGGCATAAACGTCGAAAGTGAAAACTGTTAATATACAGTGACCACATATGCACGGACCTCTGTATCCTGATGACCTGATACTCCGTACAAATAATTTGGACCTCCGCCTATATTATCAGACTTAGCTGGACCACACCTTGATTGGATTTGAGAATTACGAAGAACTGTTGAATTTATGGACTGAGCCACATTCCCTCTTATACCCTGTCTCACTGATGGACAATCCCTCAAAAATGATCATGTTGACCACAACCATAGCAGATGTCCATACCCATGTGACACTCCCCGGGGTGTGTTCTACCACACTTATCACAAACTGAATTACTGAAGGTACCTTGACCCATGCTAGCCTGTGATTGAGAACATGATGCTTTGAAGTTCTGTCTTTTATGATATTCCCTGAACTTAGGGACTAGGGCACTGGTTGAAGATGGAGCAGGTCCGGATGAGTTGTTCTTAAAGTACTGTCTGCCTTCACCTCCCCCATGACTGAAGTGACCTGAAGACTTGGCTCTCTTATTAAACTTCTTGTCCTTCTCTTTCTCTAAGGCTTCCTCTTCCTTCAACCTACCCGCATTGCCCTGTACGAAGGAAATCATCTTGGTAATAGTCATCTCCTAATTCTGAGTTGTAATATTAGTTGTATCATATAAATGAGATCAAGATCATACACAACCCTCATGCCTGGAGCCATATGTGGAGCAGACTTTTCTAGAGAAACAAAGTGAAGATAATATTCCTGAATACTCTTTTCATTCTGCTTAAGCTTCTCAAACTGTAAAACATTTGCCTCCCTAACCTTAATTGGTAAAAAATGTTCAATAAAAGTATCTGCAAATTTATCCCAAGTTGTAGGGGATGCATCTTCCCCTCTAGACTGCTCTCATGACTCATACCATATATTGGCTGTTGACACCCAATTTTGATCCTTCTTTCTTCCAACTCGTTTTCTCGAGATTCTAATTTAGTAAAAAAGTCAAATACCTTATTTTACCACTATTTTATTCTATTACTACAATAATTATTTTATTAGTAATGTGTTACTATTATTTCTTATTGCTATTATTAATATTGTTGTTGTTATTATTATTATTATTATTATTATTATCTATATATTATTATTACATAATAGGTGTTACACCCCGTAAGTCCAGGACATGTAGAAGAGAATGTACGAAAGGAAACAAGACTTGGAAATTGGTACGGCAGGAAGAATTGTTTTTCCGACGGAAAATGTTCCGAACGTCGGAAAGGAAAAACGTTCGTTGTTGAGAATTGGATTCTCAAAATACATTATTTGAAGAGTATGAGACTTATTATTATTTTGGAAATTTTTTGTTACGGATTTGGTCACGTGGGGCCCACCCGAGGAATTTTACAGAATTGTGGGGCCCACGAGGGTTACGGAAATTTTATGAACGAATGAGAGGGCGACACGTGGCACCCCCACATGGCTTGGTCGAAATTTATGCAAGGGTAAAATGGTCATTGACCATCTTGGAAGATAAGTCTTGGCGTGACATTGTTGACAAGTCAACTAGTCCACATAAGCTTGATCCAAGTGAAACACATCCAAGCCACACATTTGTTGTAACCTAAGCCCTCCAATGTATTATATAAGCATAGCTAGTGCAAGACTTGGCATTTAACACTTAGAAAATTTTAGAGAAACTCTTGTGCTTGTAGATGAGCTCTCGGCTTTGAGCACTATTCCCACACAAAATTTTGCATTTGATTTCCATTAGCCACAAGACTTTAAACCAAGGTTCATGAGTGTATTGTAAGTGTATCTCAATAGAAAAATCCGGAAGAGAGAGTTTTTGTATTAGTCGCAAGGTGAAAACCTAGTGGCTTTTCTAGTTTTTGATTGGAAATGGAAGAGAAGTTAGTTGTGAACTTCTAAAGGCTTCTAAGGAGTGCTTGGAGCGGATTGGAACCTAAGGAAAGGAGCTAAGAATTTGCTAAGGCGCGACTTTGAATCTTGGAAATTATAAGGGCTTATAAAGGTATAATCTTGTCGTTTTAGTAGTTAAGAGTTACTACTTGTTGTAGCTATAGATAGTAGCATGAAGTATATATTATGTAGTTGGACAAGTATATTGGCTATTGGAACCCTAATCCGAAAACTAGCATGTTAGCCTTAAGACTACAATTCAAGTTGATTATTCGTTTAAGCGTCGCATGTTGTATAAAGAAGGAAATTGTAGTTATTGAAGTTGTTTATAACTATATAACATGTTAGACCTTAGAACTTGGAATTGGAAAAGGATTGGAAAAGACTTTGAATTGTTAGTATGTTGGCCGAGAATGGCTAGTGAAGTTTGAACTACTTTGTATATAATTGTGGGGCGGAATTTTACACGTAGTGTAAGGCGTGTAATCCCCTTTGTTTGATTGTTGTTTGGAGCCTTAAATGTGGCGTGTTGGTTATTGTATTCGACCTTGAAAAAGGTGGCAAAGTGAGTAGAAACAAAGGAAGTCTTTTGGGTTGCGTAGAATTAGAGACCAAATACTTAGTATTATTCTACGTAGAGACTAGAAGTTGATAGTCTTGTTGTGACCATTATAGGTTGACACTTCCACATACGGCGTATTCGGCTTAGCTTGTGGAATTAGCCGAAAAGGTATGTGAACTATCTCCTCTTCTAGCATGATTCCTTAAGATAAAGAAAGTATGTCCTACTCCTTGAATGATCCATTCCTTGCTTGTATTTGGTTTGCCTAAAATAGAATTTGTTCTATGTACTTCCTTGATTGTACTTTGATGTTTAGATTGTAAGTTGTATAATCCATTTTCTTGATGAAGTTTGGATTCTTAAAAGTAAAGGTATTTTACTTAAAGTACATAGAGTCTTGAAAAGGAAGTGGTTTCTAAACCTTTTGGCTAGTGCCGTAGTTCCAAAACCTAAAGGTCATTAAAATGACTTTAGGAGAGTCAAGGGAGTGATTTACTTAATTGTTTAAAAGAGGAGAAATGACATGATTTAAGAGAAGAAACTTGTTTTCTATATATTAAGAGACTTGAAGTGTTTTGAAAGTTAAGGGACTTAAAGAGTTTTAAAGTATGTGATACTTGTTCCGTTTTAAACGTATAAGTCCCTCGGATAGGAAATTGTATTTGACGAAGGTATAAAGTGAATATAACGACTTTATGGGAAGTTGGTTATATTTGCTTTATGGAAAGATAAATGACTCGATTTTAATGAAAAGGCAACTTGATTTTAAGGCATCAATTGCCTAAAGTTTAGTAATAAACTAAGTTACTTGGTTTCTAAAGGTTAAGAGACTAAGTGTATTTTTAAAAGTTAAGAAAATCGATTTGAAAGTATTTAATACTTGGATTTTAATAAGTATAAGTCTCTTAGTTATAAAAGGAATGGATATGTCTAAAACCATAAAGGGTTATAACGGCTTTATGGAAAGTTTAGAAAGTTGTCTATTTTGATTAATCGGCATAAGTTGCCTAGATTGTGAAAATTTGGAGTTACTTGATTTCAAGCTTTGAAATGAGTTTTCTAAAAGTGTAGTAACTTACTTTGAAAAATAGACACGCCTTGATACTACGGGTGTTAGTATCTTGGGATTTTTTTTACAAAAAGGAGTATCTTGAAAAGATTAGTACTTTGGCTTGATAAATTGAAAATTTGTCTAAGAGTGCCTTGATTAGTACTTTGGCTTGATAAATTGAGAATTTATTCTATTTGTGCCCTGATAAGTACTTTGGCTTGTTAAATGAGAATTTATTCTATTTGTGCCCGGATAAGTACTTTGGCTTGTTAAATGAGAATTTATTCTATTTGTGCCCTGATAAGTACTTTGGCTTGTTAAATGAGAATTATCCTATGTGTGCCTTGATAAGTACTTTGGATTGGTTAATTGAGAACTTGCCTATATGTGCTGGTAATAGCCTTTGAGTGCAAGTATTATGTTTTATTAAGTTGCCGCGACTCTCGGTTGAAGGGTCGGCTGTCTTGTTGTAAGTTACTGGGACGTACCGACAGTGATGTGGGATTCCACGGGTATGCTTCCGTTACTTGTAGTACTTGGGTTAAATTCCCGGATTTTTATAGAAGACATGGTAGTGCTTATGTCTTGTTTGATGGTCGGTCGAGACAGGGTAGAGTATATGTGAGGGGTAAAACCCCAAGATGCTATACCACCTGTTTTACCACCTTCTCCAGGGTAGAGTATATGTGAGGGGTAAACCCCCAAGATGCTATACCACCTGTTTTACCACCTTCTCCAGGGTAGAGTATATGTGAGGGGTAAAACCCAAGATCTTTATACCACTGTTTACCACCTTCTCCAGGGTAGAGTATATTTGAGGGGTAAAACCCCAAGATGCTTTACCACCTGTTTTAACACCTTCTCCAGGGTAGAGTATATGTGAGGGGTACACCCCAAGATGCTATACCACCGCTACCACCTTCTCCAGGGTAAGAGTATAAGTGAGGGGTAAACCCCCAAGATGCTATACCACCGGTGGGACTTGGTGTTCATGTATGCCTATTGGTGTTGTACTATATCATGGACTGCCGGCAGTGAGGAAAGATTCCACGGGCATGATTGATGTTATGGGCGTGAGACCCATGGTTATATTTGGGTAATGACTCTGAGGGCCTGCGTCACGACTTGATGTGGCTTATGTATGTATTGTATGTAGGTTGGCTATCGCACATGTCTCTGTTTTGTTTAGATGTTATGATTTTATTACGCATTTCATTCACATACTTGGTACATTCTTCGCGTCGACCTCGCCGAGGCTGCGTTCATCCGCATGAGTTTAGGTCTGTTCGGTGATCGGCAGCGTAGGATCTGCTCGGGGTTTTGGATAGCTCCTCTGTTGAGTTTATCTTTTGGTATATATCCTTGATGCAGGCTTTATGCGATTTGGGTACTGGCGGGGCCTTGTCGTCATAGTTGATATAACTCTTAGAGTGCTGTATTCATATGTGGGATTGGACTCGTATACGATGTTGTGTCATTGTTTATGTATATATGGCAGCCTTGTCGGCTTTGCACCTTGCACGTTTATTTTAAAGAAAAAAAAATGGCATTACTAATTTCCGCAATGTACTTAGTTGTTAAGGTAGAAGGGTGCCTGGGTAGGGCACGATCCTGAGCCCGGTTCGGGTGTGACAGAGTGGTATCGAGCGATCGGTCCTCGGAATGTCTGAGGCATCGTGTCTAGTAAGTCTTGCTTATCGGTGTGTTGCGCGCCACACCCATAAACAGGAGGCTACGGGGCATTTAGGAGTTGGTTTCTATTCTTCTCACTCCGAGATCGTGCCATGAAATGTTAGTAAGATAATTCCTCTCGACGTATTTTTGTGTTACATCTATGCCTCCGAGGAGGGCAACAGCCGCCCAGAAGGGCAAAGGAGTAGCAGGAGCTACTAGTCAGACTCAGAGAGTTGATAGGGCTCGTGCCCAGGGTACACCGGATGTTGTTCCACGATCGGCGAGTTCTTCTGCGCCGAGTTTTGAGACCCCAAGCACGAGCCTCTGCTTTCTCGATTAGGAGAAGACTTTAGGAGTCATGAGAAAGCGATTATGTTATTGATCAAGTTAGCGATGCTCTGATTTCCACAAGAGGAGTTGTTCGGCGATGCATGCATGGTGTACGAGAGGAAGAGGGCGGCGCGGAGATCGGCGTAAGAGGCTAGACCGGTTGGTTATCACGGAGAGTATTTGGACGAGCTGCCTCGTGCCAGTGAGGTATTCGTCCCACCTACCCGGTACATACCCCGCAGCTCACGGTGGGAGATTTGACCATGAGTATTTAGGAGCCGGTCCAAGCTCCCGGGTCGAGGTTCCCAGAGGAAGCGAAGGACCTTCTGGCCGAGGCCACCTATTCCTCGATGTATCAGATGTGGTAAACATCATTCAGGGAAATGCCGTTATGACACAGATGGTTGTTACTATTGTGGCCGTCCGGGCCACAAGAAGTGGGAATGCCCGGTTAGAAGGAGCGTCGGTAGGGTGGCTCAGCCTTGGAGGCCGGTAGTTGGTTCCCTTCCTCCGCGGTGTCGTCCCCAGGCGGTGTTGGATGTCGGCCGATCGTGGTAGAGGTCGAGGGAGTTTATAGTTCGGCGGTCCTTGAACCGCATAGATGACGTGACTCTTGGGCGAGATCGTGAGGCGACATCGCATGGGAGTACAGGTATATTTCGACTCTTTTGAATCATACGTGCTTTGATAGATTCAGATTTTGCCCTAGCATATATGTTTTCCTTGTGTTGCTAGCAGTTATAAGTGATAGTTCCCCAGAGGTAGGAATACTTTGATTACTAAGGTGGGAGTTAAGAATATTGACAAGAATGGTAAGTGAACCGAGACTATAGTTGTGTAGAGTTCACACGTAGTAATTCCCCCTGACAGTGTAAGACCAATAGGGAAGATTGTACGGTAGAAATACTTCGAACTATGTGACGAACCTCTAGTAATTAGGGGATGGGGTAAGAAGTACCTTGAGATAAGAGAGATTTATTTGGGCTAAGAGCAAGAAGTTAAGTGTGACGATGAGTCGGGTTATAGACTCATTTCGGGTCAACCGATAGTATGGAATCGGGTGAATGTCGGATAGAAATGGTCAGATTATGTGATAGGGTCAGGGATGCCAGGCCCAAGTTGAGTTAATCGTTATACGAGTTTGTGGATGCGTTCCACCGGAACTAGGTCGTAAGGACCGAGAAGAGCCTTAACGGGAGTGTAAGTAACAATATGGCCAAGTTTGGATAGTAACTCCAAGGATTGGAGAATAGAAACAAAATTTGAGATTTTGTACGTGTACTATATGAGTTTGGAAGTACGAGAAAGTATGATAAGTAAGGAAAGAAAGGAACCTCTAAGGATCCCATGTTTTGGGAAGACTGTAACCTTCGAGTTTTGTGAGAAGGGGTCGTGGACGGAAGGTCCATTATTATGTTTACGTATGTTAGGTGATGGCCATGTGTGGCATCGTTGGTCTTGTGCAGTTTTGATTGTTAGGCATAGTATATAGATTATGCCGGAGTTTGTATAGAGTGACAACCGACTAAGAACATTCGGGGATGAATGTTTCTAAGGGGGGAAGAATGTTACACCCCGTAAGTCCAGGACATGTAGAAGAGAATGTACGAAAGGAAACAAGACTTGGAAATTGGTACGGCAGGAAGAATTGTTTTTCCGACGGAAAATGTTCCGAACGTCGGAAAGGAAAAACGTTCGTTGTTGAGAATTGGATTCTCAAAATACATTATTTGAAGAGTATGAGACTTATTATTATTTTGGAAATTTTTTTGTTACGGATTTGGTCACGTGGGGCCCACCCGAGGAATTTCTGGTGTGGGGCCCACGAGGGTTACGGAAATTTTATGAACGAATGAGAGGGCGACACGTGGCACCCCACATGGCTTGGTCGAAATTTATGCAAGGGTAAAATGGTCATTGACCATCTTGGAAGATAAGTCTTGGCGTGACATTGTTGACAAGTCAACTAGTCCATAAGCTTGATCCAAGTGAAACACATCCAAGCCACACATTTGTTGTAACCTAAGCCCTCCAATGTATTATATAAGCATAGCTAGTGCAAGACTTGGCATTTAACACTTAGAAAATTTTAGAGAAACTCTTGTGCTTGTAGATGAGCTCTCGGCTTTGAGCACTATTCCCACACAAAATTTTGCATTTGATTTCCATTAGCCACAAGACTTTAAACCAAGGTTCATGAGTGTATTGTAAGTGTATCTCAATAGAAAAATCCCGGACAGAGAGTTTTCGTATTAGTCGCAAGTAAAAACCTAGTGGCTTTTCTAGTTTTGATTGGAAATGGAAGAGAAGTTAGTTGTGAACTTCTAAAGGCTTAAGGAGTGCTTGGAGCGGATTGGAACCTAAGGAAAGGAGCTAAGAATTTGCTAAGGCGCGACTTTGAATCTTGGAAATTATAAGGGCTTATAAAGGTATAATCTTGTCGTTTTAGTAGTTAAGAGTTACTACTTGTTGTAGCTATAGATAGTAGCAAGCATGAAGTATATATTATGTAGTTGGACAAGTATATTGGCTATTGGAAACCTAATCCGAAAACTAGCATGTTAGCCTTAAGACTACAATTCAAGTTGATTATTCGTTTAAGCGTCGCATGTTGTATAAAGAAGGAAATTGTAGTTATTGAAGTTGTTTATAACTATATAACATGTTAGACCTTAGAACTTGGAATTGGAAAAGGATTGGAAAAGACTTTGAATTGTTAGTATGTTGGCGAGAATGGCTAGTGAAGTTTGAACTACTTTGTATATAATTGTGGGGCGGAATTTTACACGTAGTGTAAGGCGTGTAATCCCCTTTGTTTGATTGTTGTTTGGAGCCTTAAATATGGCGTGTTGGTTATTGTATTCGACCTTGAAAAAGGTGGCAAAGTGAGTAGAAACAAAGGAAGTGCTGCCCGATTTGCCGTAGAATTAGAGACCAAATACTTAGTATTATTCTACGTAGAGACTAGAAGTTGATAGTCTTGTTGTGACCATTATAGGTTGACACTTCCACATCTGGCGTATTCGGCAGCTTGTGGAATTAGCCGAAAAGGTATGTGAACTATCTCCTTCTAGCATGATTCCTTAAGATAAAGAAAGTCGTCCTACTCCTGAATGATCCAGTCCTTGCTTGTATTTGGTTTGCCTAAAATAGAATTTGTTCTATGTACTTCCTTGATTGTACTTTGATGTTTAGATTGTAAGTTGTATAATCCATTTTCTTGATGAAGTTTGGATTCTTAAAAGTAAAGGTATTTTACTTAAAGTACATATAGTCTTGAAAAGGAAGTGGTTTCTAAACCTTTTGGCTAGTGCCGTAGTTCCAAAACCTAAAGGTCATTAAAATGACTTTAGGAGAGTCAAGGGAGTGATTTACTTAATTGTTTAAAAGAGGAGAAATGACATGATTTAAGAGAAGAAACTTGTTTTCTATATATTAAGAGACTTGAAGTGTTTTGAAAGTTAAGGGACTTAAAGAGTTTTAAAGTATGTGATACTTGTTCCGTTTTAAACGTATAAGTCCCTCGGATAGGAAATTGTATTTGACGAAGGTATAAAGTGAATATAACGACTTTATGGGAAGTTGGTTATATTTGCTTTATGGAAAGATAAATGACTCGATTTTAATGAAAAGGCAACTTGATTTTAAGGCATCAATTGCCTAAAGTTTAGTAATAAACTAAGTTACTTGGTTTCTAAAGGTTAAGAGACTAAGTGTATTTTTAAAAGTTAAGAAAATCGATTTGAAAGTATTTAATACTTGGATTTTAATAAGTATAAGTCTCTTAGTTATAAAAGGAATGGATATGTCTAAAACCATAAAGGGTTATAACGACTTTATGGAAAGTTTAGAAAGTTGTCTATTTTGATTAATCGGCATAAGTTGCCTAGATTGTGAAAATTTGGAGTTACTTGATTTCAAGCTTTGAAATGAGTTTTCTAAAAGTGTAGTAACTTACTTTGAAAAATAGACACGCCTTGATACTACGGGTGTTAGTATCTTGGGATTTTTTTTACAAAAAGGAGTCTCTTGAAAAGATTAGTACTTTGGCTTGATAAATTGAAAATTTGTCTAAGAGTGCCTTGATTAGTACTTTGGCTTGATAAATTGAGAATTTATTCTATTTGTGCCCTGATAAGTACTTTGGCTTGTTAAATGAGAATTTATTCTATTTGTGCCCGGATAAGTACTTTGGCTTGTTAAATGAGAATTTATTCTATTTGTGCCCTGATAAGTACTTTGGCTTGTTAAATGAGAATTATCCTATGTGTGCCTTGATAAGTACTTTGGATTGGTTAATTGAGAACTTGCCTATATGTGCTGGTAATAGCCTTTGAGTGCAAGTATTATGTTTTATTAAGTTGCCGCGACTCTCGGTTGAAGGGTGGCTGTCTTGTTGTAAGTTCTTGGGACGTCTGAAGCGGTGATGTGGGATTCCAGGTATGCTTCCGTTACTTGTAGTACTTGGGTTAAATTCCCGGATTTTTATAGAAGACATGGTAGTGCTTATGTCTTGTTTGATGGTCGGTCGAGACAGGGTAGAGTATATGTGAGGGGTAAAACCCCAAGATGCTATACCACCTGTTTTACCACCTTCTCCGAGTAGAGTATATGTGAGGGTAAACCCCAAGACTTTATACCACTGCTTTACCATTCTCCGTGGTAGAGTATATGTGAGGGTAAACCCCAAGACGCTATACCACTGCTTTACCACCTTCTCGAGGTAGAGTATATGTGAGGGTAAACCCCAAGATGCTATACCACCTGTTTTACCACCTTCTCGGTAGAGTATATGTGAAGTACACCCCAAGATGCTATACCACCTTTACCACCTTCTCCGGGGTAAGAGTATAAGTGAGGGTAAACCCCAAGATGCTATACCAGGTGGGACTTGGTGTTCGTATGCCTATTGGTGTTGTACTATATCATGGATGGCGGTGAGGAAAGATTCCACGGGCATGATTGATGTTATGGCGTGAGACCCGTGGTTATATTTGGGTAATGACTCACGAGGGCTGCGTCCACGACTTGATGTATCGCTTATGTATTGTGTATCGTAGGTTGGCTATCGCACATGTCTCCTGTTTGTTTAGATGTTATGATTTTATTACGATTTCATCGCTCACATACTTGGTACATTCTTCGTCTTGACCTCCTTGAAGTGCGTTCAATCTGCGAGTTTAGGTCTGCTGTTCGGTGATCGGCAGCGTAGGATCTGCTCGTGGTTTTGGATAGCTCCTCTGCTGTGAGTTTATCTTTTGGTATATATCCTTGATATAGGCTTTGTGCATTTTGGGTGCAGCGGGGCCTTGTCCGCCATAGTTGATATAACTCTTAGAGTGCTGTATTCATATGTGGGATTGGACTCGTATGCGATGTTGTATGCATTGTTTATGTATATATGGCAGCCTTGTCGGCTTTGCCCTTGCACGTACGTTTATTTTAAAGAAAAAAAAATGAGCTGTTACTAATTTCCGCAATGTACTTAGTTGTTAAGGTAGAAGGGTGCCCAGGTAGGGCACCAGTCACGGGCCCGGGGTTCGGGGTGTGACAATAGGGATATAAGAATTTTGATAAATTTAGAAGCCGAGAAGTGAAAGAAGAAGGGTGAAAGGTCAATTTTCTTCAGCCAATTTAAAAGCTCAAAGATTAGTAGCCCAACAACACAAATATTCCCTTTCACCAGGCCCAAACGAAGGACCCAACCCTTAAGCCCTTTTCATACCTAAAATCTTGAATTACCCATTTTAGTCACAACTTAACCACCTTCCCTTTAGGATAATTGTACACTATTTTGACCCAGTTAAAATGGGGTATAACATTGGCAACATCCTGTAACTGATAAGATCCCAACTTTATTGCCTCTATTTCAGTAACATGCATAACACGAAAGATTTTCTAAAGCCCATCAATAAAATTCTGCAGAGCCTCTGTCTTGCTTGACCCTGTGAACGTCGATGGTCCTTACAAAAAAACTCACGAGTCCTGAAATTGTATGACTCTTCATTAATTCACGTACTTGGAGTCATTCCTTGTCGTTGGGCTTGAGCAATCACATGCTAGGTGAACAGCTGAATAGCTCCCCTAACATCCGAGTCAGTGGAATTGGGTGGTGGAACTGGGATCTCTATAGGCCCTGTGGTATCGGGTGGTAGTGTTGTACCCGAATTGGCTCCCTGAGCCTAAGCATCTTCCTCGTGAGAAGCATTAGTATCAGCCCTCTTGCTTGTAGCTGATTTCCTTTTAGCAGGCATTTTCTAACATACGTACTATGTACAAGTTAGAATGATGTCCTGAATGTATAGCTCTAACTGCACGATCTAGAGTATGAAGGAAGTGAGACAATCCTAGATGTCTTGGTGCTCCACTGTTTACATGTGCAGAGCTCTCACACACATAAAAATGACTCCACTAGACACAGTTCCATACTCCCTAAGACTCTTGAATATAGTGCTCTGATACCAAGTTTTGTAATGTCTCAAATCATGACTTGGACGAAACACGACATTTGATGCCTGACTGCATGTGAATGAGCAAACTACATGGATTGTTGGTCAACATGCACATCAAAATATGCTATAGTAATGATTTGAAATATGAAAAATATAATATTGTATTTATAGTCTAATATAATCATAGCAAAAGTAATCTGAAATATTATAAGTCTGAATAACTTAAATTGTCGTGACATGATGAACTACTCTAGTTTATGAAACCTCTGAACCGTGAGTCTAACTGTAAAAATGTTCTACCAGGACAAGACCCCGTCATACCTCTACCATAATGCATGAACGTAAAAATAACTAAACTGACACCCCGAATGAGATGGGGCTCACCAAACAACGGATACAGAAGCAATCCTACTGAGCATATCCGTCTCTCTGAAACTCAGCACATGCACCATGAAGTGCAGGCCCCGGATAAAAGGAACGTTAGTACATTTAAATCGTATTTTATGTAAAGCAACTAAAATAATAGGCAGACACGTGAAAGATTAGGACATGAAACTAAAATTGTAACATGAACATGAGCATGATCTGGCATGAGTATAAAACATGTATAATATTTAGTAAATCTGCATATTTGTATATTTGTATATCTGTGGGGAGAGCAGTAGCATAACCGACAACGTGAAGTACCACGTGGGTACGTGGAGTCTAGTACCTGGCCCGACCAGCAGAGCAATCGCATACCTTGTTGGGGTATGAGACATGAACATGACATGAAATGATCTAATCTACAATCTGAATGTATCATCCTCTGGAGGAGCGACCCTTATCCTATGATGACATACGTAATTTCAGGATATCTGAGACTTCTCGATAAATTATGCAACTCCCAAAACATGTACTTGAAAATAGTGGCTTGTAAGCCCATGAGTTTCATGAAATCAACTTGTAAAGCATTGTTTGAAAACATAATTTAGCATGTGAAATAAATATATCATATAACTTGAATAAATCATGAAAAACATGTATAATTTCATGGACTGGGTAACATTGATCATAACTTGTAATTTAGAAACTCATGGAACTCAAACATGTGTTCATGGATTATGGACGGGTTCATGACTATCATATTGACATATCATGAATACAATAACGAACCGCAAAAGAGGCATGACATATATATAGTGTTACATGTAGTTAGGGTTATCATGATAATAGAGTTAAAATCCTAAGTTATGAAATAACGTGGCATGGAGAAGAACATGTATATTTCCACACATGGATAGAAGTTCTACATACCTTATTCACTCCAAACCTTGGATTGGATTTATCTTGAAAACCCTAGGTTAAGAAGAAGGAATTTATACTTAGAATTCATGTATATGCGTTAGAATCCACTTGGAATACTTGGAACATGCTTACCTTGGTGTACGAGAGTCATGGGAGGAGAGAACCTTCGTACTAGGGCTTGAGCATATGAAAAATTGATTTTGGAACTAATTCTGTGTATTTATAATTGGACCATCTTGAAATTTCTAGCTTCCCAATATTATGTAAAAGCTAAGGGACTTTAACAGTAAAAAAAGGACAGGTCGTATAATTTTTTACGATATATAAAATTTATAGGGGTTCCATCAAATCTCAAAATAAATTGACTGTTCAAATCGATGGTCCATAATATATTTTTACGGTTATACTCCAGGCGTAAAATTTGATCTGCAGAACTAAAACTGGTTTTCAACTTTAAACTTTTCGTTTTGGTTTTCTAAACCCCTGAATCACAAAGATGGCTTAATTTAAAGGTGCGAGGTGTTACAACATTAAAGTATGATTTTATGTCTAAAGCCCCTTGAAAATGTGAGCTAACTCCTTTTTAAGCTCAAAGGCCTTTGCACCATCTGTTGTTCCATACCTCTCATCCAACTCACCCCATATATCGTGAGCCAATTTTGAATACTCTACACTTTGAGCAATGTCTTTAGTAAGAGAGTTGATCAGCCAAGATACTATCATCATTGCGGCATTGCCACTGTCTGGCCAAGGGTGAAGTACCAGGAGGTCTAGTAGAAATCTTTTTGATAAAATATATTTTTTACATACAGATAAAGCCACTAAGATGGTTCTTCTCTAACTATCATACCCAAACCATCAAAAGGCACATAAATTAGTGAAGATCCAAACATATCAGAAGGATGCACATATAAAGAATGACAGGGATTAGTGTGATCATCAGGGTGAAACGCAATTCAAAAAATAGGATCAGACAGAGTAGGTATAGGGAAAACCCTGCTGGTAGAAAGAGACTCAGTACCAGTACCTCGTCATTACAAAAACAAGATACTATTAATGTCTACGCAAATACAAAGAATAAAACACAAACAACACCACTAAAGGGACAACCTGATACATTAAGCTCCTGTTATGCGTGGGGTCTGGGGAAGTTAAGCAAACCCTAGCTTCGAGAATCACTTCACAACCGTCAATTGAAGAATGAAACTAAAATTGAAAAAAACTTAGCTTAGAGTACCACTTCACAACCACAACAAACTGAAATCAAACAAAAGCTAGCTTCGAATATCACCTCTCAAACTTGAATTTGAAGAAAAAATGTGGAACAACAATGTGAGATCGTCGTAACCCTAGAGATTGGGATTTCAGAGAGAAAACTTCAAACTAGAACTCCATGGTAAAGAGCTAATCCTTAAATGTAACAAGATTACGCTCTGATACCATGTTAACATACAATATCGAAGCTAAAATAAGGGAAGATTGTAAGTCGGTGCAAAGAAGAAGAAAGAGAAAAGATAAGCTTCTCATTTTGATGAAAAAAAAAAAATATGTACCATGACCAACTTAACCCAAATGTACCGGTCCCTGCTATTTATATATACTCGAATTTTAAATAAACCCAAAATACTATGTTGGTACAACAATATAAATACAAGTAACAAATATGGCCCATACCGACTCAGTCCACACCACTAATTACATTATCAACTCTAACAATGTATCTACTAAAATAGTTTTACTTTAATTACTATAATAATTTATACTATACACTTAAATATAAATATGTCATCTTCCCATATTAACCAATAATTTTCCCATATTCTGAAGAAAAAACTAAAAGAGATTTATCTAGAAGAAGACATTTTTATTACATAAGAGTATTTTACGAGAGTGAAGCAAGATTGGAAACAAGATGTTTTCCAACTACTACAAAGTCTCCTATTTATAGGAGATGAAAATTTAGTACATTTGGTAGGATCAGGTTATTTCTATGCGCTCTAATAACTTGTTTCTTGAAATATTATACATAAGAAGATAACGTAGTGAAATGTAAATCAACATAAGTATTACACCTATTACACAATACTTGCAAAGATAAATATGTGTAAACCACAAAAGAATCTAACTAATACAACTATAGAACTAAATAGATAAATCTTGATAGCTTCAGGTTCTTATTGTTTGGACAATTGGCTCTTCTTGAAACGAAGGTGTTAACTGTGCTCACTCTTGTCGTATTTATGGTTGTGTCTTCCAAGCTCCAAATCTTATTCGTGATGTATTTATATAGAAGTAGTTGTCGCCTTCAATCCCGATTCCAAGCAGGTTTTGGTTTCATTAATTACACCCGAAAAATCAAACTTTGTTTGACTTGGATCTTACTTTTTTCATGTTTACGGGTCGACTTCCTTGTCCTACTTCAATGCTAATTTCCATGTTAATCAACTTATGGTATTTGTATAATATTATCATAACTTGAAGTCTAACTCTTCATTGAATAGGAATCATTCAATATTTTTTTCTTCAATATCGGCATGGAATAGCTTTCGGTCTCCAATTGCATAGTAAGGATCAGTTCGTTCGAGCAGTTACTCTAAATGTTGTGACTGCTTCACTGAGTCCTTTAGAGATCTGCTTAGATATCTTATTCTTCAAATGAATTCCTTCTTATAACACATTTGATTGTTATCGAGTACATTATTTGTCAAATTATCAAAACTTCAATATTAAGTTCATGCGCCAACCGCTACTCATCAACATGTACTACACTTATTTAATTACATAGTACAAGTGGAAATAAAATAACAAGACAAGTACAACATACATGAATATCTTACAATTAGAGTCTGGAACCTAAATGACGTGAAAATGGACCAAAAGAATCAAGTAATGACCAAAGGAACATATACGAGTACTTGATTATAGCATATTAAATTTTTGGGATTTAAGCCGCCATTACCTTACCATTTAGGAAACAAATTATTAGTTAGGTCAAGCTATTTATAAGTCCATTCGGCAGGACATAAATACAAAAACATATACCATGAACAAAATTTGTGTCACCATGATGAAAGAAGAATGGGAATTGGATCCTCAAAATCTCACTATCAAGAATCTAATTGGCTTTGGAGGTTTTGGATCAGTTTACAAAGGTTTTCAAGTCGCAATTTTAATTCTAACCCTAATTATCTAAGTACTTTCCGATCTTTATGTTAGTCTTCGGTTATGCATCAACTCTAAAATATGCATTAATTGACAGTATACTTAAGTAATACATATTCTTTCAATGAATTTCAAATACAATATTTGATCTGCGAGATGAAAAGAAGAATTCAACATAACAAAAACAGGAATTAATGCATGTATTCATGCAAGAAGTTTCTATTTGGTACACTCTTCCGTACTCCAATATCGCCAAGGTACATACATAATTATTTTCTATTTTTTTTAATATGGTTTTGCAAAGTAAAGTTTTCATCTATGGGTGGCTCAAGGGTAAAGCCACTAAAGTCTGCTTTAGGCTCCCCAAGAGTCAAATCCCCCCAAAACTTTGCTTTTATTATATAACTAATAATTAGTACGTGTTTATAGTTTATAGTTTTGTATGCAAAAGTATGGCTTATATTTCATACTTTATAATGGATAGGTTCTTTCAAGTTAATAAAATATTAGTCACTTGTTGCAATATAATATCTTGGTTCCGTAAGACTTTGAGATTATTTTTCTCAAGTTTCCTTGTTCTATTAGGTAAGAATATATACAATCATTACAATGACTAGAAAGAATAAGTTTTCCTTAGTATAATCCTAGGAATATTCCTATACAATAATTACCTACCATATAGGATGAGTTATTACATTAATATGAGATATTCACATAGTATTATATTAATGATACTATGATACTATTCTAGAATATTCTAATATTAATATTCTAACACTCCCCCGCAGTCGAAGCTGGTGGGCGGCGAATGCTAAGACTGTCCCGAAATTCTTCAAATAATATCAGCGAAAGTCCTTTTGTGAAGATATCAGCAATATGATGTCACGTCGGAACATGTAACACTCGCACTTGTCCGCGGGTCACTTTTTCACAGAAAAAATGAATATTTAACTCAATATGTTTAGTGCGTTGATGATGGATTGGATTTCCTGATAGATAGATCGCACTAATGTTATCACAGTATACCATAGTAGCCGTCGGAATAGGGCAATGAAGCTCAAGTAAAAGATTCTGAATCCAGCAAGAGTCAGATACCACATTGGCAACCGCACGGTACTCAGCTTCAGCACTCGAGCGTGATACTGTGGGTTGCCTTTTAGAAGACCAGGAGATCAAATTATCACCAAGAAAGACGCAATAGCCGGAGGTGGAGCGTCTGGTGTCCGGACACCCTGCCCAGTCTGCATCTGTGTAAGTGACAAGTTTGGTGATGGAAGAAGGATATAGATGTAATCCATACTCCAGAGTGCCCTGAATATATCGCACAATGCGTTTGAGGGCATGCATATGTTCTTCCATCGGATTATGCATGAATACACACTTATTGTACTGCATAAGTAATATCAGGCCTGGTGAATGTGAGATACTGCAGTGCTCCAGACAGGCTGCGATATAATGTAGGATCAGCAAAGGGTTTGCTAGATTTAGCACTCAACTTCGACATTGTGTTCACCGGAGTTGCCGAAGGTTTGTATGAGGACATACCAACTCGTTCCACAATCTCAGATGCATATTTTTTTTGGAAGAGAAATAACCACCTGCATGTCGTGTCACAACAATGCCTAGAAAATAGTGTAGTGGACCAAGATCTTTCATAGCAAATTCGAAACTAAGCTGAGATATGATACTCTTGCGGAGGGAGTCTGAAGATGATGTAAGAATGATATCATCCACATATAAAAGAAGATAAGCAATATTATTACCCTGACGATAAATAAACAGAGAATTATCAGAACGGTTGTGAGTAAAACCCATGTGTGACACAAAATCTGCAAACCGCTTATACCAAGCCCTGGGGGCTTGTTTGAGGTCATATAATGATTTGTTCAGTAAACACACATGATTGGGATATGCAGGATCTCTGCACCCCAAGGGTTGGTGCATGTAAATTGTCTCATTCAGATGACCATGAAGAAATAAATTTTTGACATCCAGTTGATGAAGTGACCATCCTTTTGAGAGTGACAGACTTAGAACTGTTCTAATGGTAGCTGGTTTGACCACTGGACTGAACGTCTCCCCCCAATCGATGTCAACATGTTGGGTCTTTCCATCACCTACAAGACGGGCCTTATGCCTCTCAAAAGAACCATCAGATTTTTCTTTATGGCTAAAAATCTACATTGATCGAATAATATTAGCATTAGATGGACGAGGTACTAAATCCAATGTCTTATTTTTAATTAGAGCATGATATTCATCATCCATGGTCATATTCCAATTCGAATCTTTGAGAGCAGACACTGGGTTACGAGGCAAAGGTGATTTGGAAACCTGTGTGTGAAGGTTGTATTTGGTATTGGGTTTAACAATATCATGTTGACTACGGGTGACCGGACTGGACGCTACTGGCCGAGAGGGAAGCAGTGGGATGAATGCCACTGTTCTGTCCGGGAGTGTGACTGGGCCGAGACAGTGATGGACTGGGCATTGGGCCAGGAGAAGCTGGAGGGTGGCCCAACTGCTGGAGCAGTGTCCCACTGGGCCGAGAATCAGCAGGCCCACTGCGCTGGACAGTTTGATCCAGTGGCTGGGCTGCTGGTCCGCGGTCTAGTGGGGCCACTGTTTGTGTACCTGCGGGTCCCGGACTGTGAATAAAATGTGTTAGATACGAAAGTTTATCATCATTCAAAAAATCATAGGTATGGTCCGGTTTCATGTATTTTAGCAAAGGAAAAATCCGTTTCATCAAAAATGATGTGGCGACTTACAAACATTCTGTTTGAAGAAATATCATAACATAGGTAACCACGATGATTAGTAGGATATC
The DNA here is from genome assembly GCA_029844215.1 of Przewalskia tangutica. Lineage (NCBI taxonomy): Eukaryota > Viridiplantae > Streptophyta > Magnoliopsida > Solanales > Solanaceae > Przewalskia > Przewalskia tangutica. The sequence continues at coordinate 38,153,186 of CM056740.1, read as the reverse complement.
CCAAGAAAACACATGGACTAGTCTGGGCTTGGAGTTTTGTGATTGTGGTGGATGGAAAAAGAGGGTAGCAAAGACAACCAAACACTCTTAGATGATGATATGAGGGCTCTCGTAAGTAAAACATTTTTAGTGGAGCTTCGTAAGACATGTTTTTATGAGGAAGAATATTCAACATGTAAGTAGCCATTTGAAGTGCATAATGCCAAAATATGGGGGGTATGGATGCATGAGCAAGGGATGTTCTGTTACACCCCGTAGTTCCAGGGTATGTATGTGAGGACGTACGTACGAGAATACGACGGTAATTTTGGAAAGGAAGAAAGATGTGATTTTTTCGACGGAAAAGTTTCCGGATTTTGTGAAGGAAAAAGGTTCGATAATGGGAATTGGATTCCCAGATTTGGTATTTGGACTTCTTGGATTATTATATAATTATGGAATTTTATTTCCGGATTTGGTCACGTGGGGCCCACGGGGAAAATTTACGGTTTTGTGGGGCCCACTTTGTTTTGGAGATTTTGGATTTTACGGATATTTTCGGGAGATGAAATATTTTGGACGATTAGGGGGCGATACATGTCACCCCCATGTGGCCATGTTGGCCGAATGGCTAGTGGACATGTGGCTTGGACGGTTTGGGTGGAATTGTCCAAATTTTGTGGTGGACATGTGGTTGGTAGAATCCACACCCACATGCCCCCAATCTACACCACACACTTGCATAGATCTTGGCCCTTGATTTCTCTATAAATACCCCCTTGTTTGCAAGACTTTATTCATCCACATTAGAGAGTTTCCAAGGCAAAAATTATACTCCCTCCCCTTAAGTGTTCTCGTCCAACTCCCCCTTTGTGTAGAAAAAATTCTTCAGGTGTTGGTATAGTCCCAAATACCTTAGCCTAGTATTTCTAGTAGTATTCCAAAGTTATTTCAATACTAGGAGCCCGAAAATTCTACTTTATTCCAATAGTCGCAAAATGAAACCCTAGGAAAATCTTCATAGTTGGTTGAAGTGTTAAGAGAAGTTGTTTAGAAACTTCTAAGGGTTGCTTGGAGCAGGTTGGAGCGTAAGGAATTGGAGCTAAACGTTGCTCAGGATCGACTTATTAATCTTGGATAATTTTGGGCTTATCGAGGTGCGATCTTTGTCCCCTATTGTAATTGGATATTACATATTGTAGTAGTTTAGAATTGAGTATAAGATATATTGGAAGGATAATTATAAGAATCGAATCGCAATTACATTGGAATGTATTCTGATGAGACTTGTAGTATTATTGTGGGCGATGTTGTACGTCAGGTTAGACGTGTAACCCTCGAGTTGTTGGCTTGGTAGCGGGCCTTGATAGAGGAGGATATGTATGTGGTTACGGGGGAGGTCTTTGCGAATTTTCCGTAGAATAAGGAACCTTGTACTTTGAAATGTTCTCTGAAGAGATCTAGAAGTTGATAGACGTTTTGTGGCCTTTATAGGTTGAAGTACTACGAGTAGCGTATTCTACTTGAAGGGTGGAAAAGGCTAGCAGGGTTATAGTACTTTGGAGCGTTTTGCTAATTGTCGATAATCGTCGCGAGGTATGTGAACCTCTTCCTATCTTTTCTAGCATGATGTTGTGAACTATGTAGTACGGTATACGTACGTGTGCTAAACGAATTTTGGTTGATTTTAAAAGATAAGAGATTGGACTTATATTTTGACTTGGTATGAAATGTGAAGAACTTGAATTGTGTTAAAGTAGTGAAACCTCATTCGTGAGTAATGAGTACTTGGTCTAGAAAAAGGAATAAGTTATATTAATTTCGGAAATGGGAATAACTATCGAACAAGCCATTGCAGCGTTAATAAAGGAAAATGTAATGACATTTAATTATATTAAAACCAGTAGAAACCTCCATCTGCATAGAAGCTAAGATAAGACAAAATTGTATTACATTTCCTAGATCATGGCTGCTCTAATAAGAATTATTATAATCAAGTTTTTATTTTATTAAAATTTCAAAGTAAGGAACTTGATTTCTAAAAGAAAAGAGACTTAAGAATTTGAAGTGTTTTGGTTTAAAAGAAAGGCAGGGTTTTGTCTTAAATTTGTTTAAAACATAAAGTGTTATAATAGCTTTATGGGAAGTTAGTTATAACGACTTTATGAAAACAAAAGAATGGTTTTATTATTGGATTTAAAATGGTAACTTGATTTTGGGAAAAGAGAAGTAACTTGAGTTTAAAAAGTATACTTGACGTTGTTTTAAAAAGTGTAAAGTACTTGATTTAAACATAAACGTGTTTGGTACTACGGATAATAGTATCGAGTTGTGTTTTCGTAAAAAGAGATCTTTTTGAAAGGATTAACGTATGTAGTACTTTGGGGGTTAAAACTCGGATTTGTTGTCATAAAATGGAAGTCTAAGAGTATGTTAATTTACCTATGCTAGTTGTGATAGCCTTGGTGGTATTACTATGTTACCGCGTCTCTCGGTTATAGGGCCGACTGACTTGTTGTGAATTTGTTGGACGTACCGGCAGTGATGGAGGATTCCACGGGTATGCTTCCATTTTGTTTGATCTTGGCCATGCTTATACCGATGAGAGATGCCGGGGCATGCAACCAGGATGTGGGTTAGAAGCCCGTACGTTTCATTGGATGTCTGGCGATGTGAGGATTCCACGGGTATGCTTCCATTGTTATTATCACATAGACATGTCTACACCGATGAGGATTCGGGCGTGCGTCCATGCGTGGGTTAAACTCCAGATATTATTATTGTCACGTGGGCATGTCTACAGATAAAGGATTAGGGGCATGTGACTATTACTATTATTCCATGGGCTAGCTCCGTGAAGACATCTACACACATGAGGATTAGGGGCATGGTATATGCGATCATTATTCCATGGGCTAGCTCTCCATGAAGACTGCGCTGCGATGAGGACGCCGAGGCACGCGTTATGGCCATGTTACAGATGAGGATTAGGGACATGCGATGCGTATTATATATATATATATATATATATATATATATATATATATATATATATATATATATATATATATATGTGTTATATATGTGTACGCCGACAGTGAGGTAGGATGCCACTGGCGGGTCACATGGTTATATGTTACACCTACGCGGCATGATGGAGGATTCCACGCGGGAGGTATATATATATGTATTGTATATGTACGCAGCGGTGAGGTAGGATGCCACGCGCGTCACGTGAGTATGATTTATGTCATAGATGCTGGTGAGGAAGGAATTCCACGGGCATGAGTGATGACTTGAGGCGTGAGTCCCCACTAGACTGCTCGCTATATGTCAGGTATCTTGTAGTTTGGTTATCATACATGTCTCCCGCTTTATATAGACTATTATGATTTCATTTACGTATTTTCAGTTTCACATACTTGGTACTGTTATCGACCTCGCCCGGGGCTGCGTTCATCCGCAGTGAGGTACACCGGTTGTTGATCCTCGCCATGGATCACCGCTCGTTTTGGGAAGCTCCGTTTCTCGGAGGCTTATCTTTGGTATAGTCCTGTCATAGTAGGTACTTGTACATTCGGGTATGGCGGGGCCCGTCGTCATAGTTGTGGTTACATTCTTAGAGGTGCAGTAATCTTGTTGTGGGCGGGGTTTGTAAGAGATTTAAGCTCGTGTTGATATTTATATATACGCGAAGGTAACCGTTTTAGTTGCTTTGTTTCTTATTTTATGTATTGTTTCATGCTTAAGGTTTTTATTTCCGCTGATTTTCTCTGATGATTGTATCACTAGGGTGCCCGGGGTAAGGCACCAGTCACGGGCCCGAGGTCGGGTCGTGACAAAAGTGGTATCAGAGCAGTTAATCCTCGGAAAATGTCTACAGACCGTGTCTAGTAGAGTCTTGATTATCGGTGTGTTGTGCACCACATCTATAATCAGGAGGCTGCAGGATATTTGGGATTGGTTTCTATTCTTCTTACTCTGAGATCGTGCCTTAGAGCTGTGTTGTAAGTTGGACTCCCTCTGACGTATTCTTTTGTACCAGTTATGCCTCCACGCAAGGCAACCAGAGCCCAGAAGGGCAAGGCAGCAGAGGGAGCTGCGAGTAGAGCGCAGAGGGTTACCAGGGCACAAGCCCAGTCTTTACCTAAGGTGGTACTACAGATGGGGAGTTCTGCGATGCCGGTAGCAGGGAGTTTAGAGCGGCAGCGTGAGGCTGCGAGACCACACAGTCTCGGTTCCGGCCCAGGGGGAGAGGATATGGGTTACAAGGAGATGGCCTAGTTACTATCTAGGTTGGTGGCTAAGAATGAGGACAGACGAGAGTCGGAGGTTCCGGTAGTACCAGTAGTTCACCCTAGATCCGATAGTTTGAGACTTCGGGACTTTCTGAGTTGCAGCCCACCCGAGTTCTATGGATCGAGAACTGAGGAAGATCCTCAGGAGTTTATTCGACAGCTGCAGCGGATCATGAGAGTGATCAAGGCTTGAATCGAGTCGGTGGTCTTAGGTTCGCATCGGCTGCGTGATACTGCAGTCGACTGGTTTGATTCGTGGGAGCTGTCCCGGGGAGAGCATGCACTTCCAGCCGCATGGGATGAGTTCTCAGAGGCTTTTCTTACACACTTCTTGCCCTCGCAGATGAGGAGAGCTCGGGCAGATAGATTTATGATGTTGAGGTAGAACGGGCGGACGGTTCGGGAATACAGTATAGAGTTTGGCTCGTTGGCTCGTTATGTCCCCGCTTTAGTGGCAGACATGGAGGATAGAGTGCACCGATATGTCACAGGACTTGACGATTATCTAGCAGAGAGTTGTACAGGAGTAGCTCTTGTAGGGCATGGACATTGCCGTATACGAGCTTATGCACGTGGATTGAGAACGTAGAGACCGACGTAGAGACCAGATCGCATAAGAGGCCGGACAGCGAGGACCTTTGGTGACTTTCGGCGGGCCGCCAAAGAAGATACGATTATGCGCCCGCCAAGACTGAGTGGTCCTCCACGCCGGGGCGTTCGGGATGTTCGAGGCAGTCGTGGCTCGAGGGCTTGAGTTTCCGGGGAGGAGGGGTGTTAGCCAGATGGAGCAACCCCTACCTCGGTGTGGTCGATGTGGTAGACCCCATCTTGGAGAGTGTCGTACCATTTCGACAGCTTGTTATGCTTGCGGCCAACAGGGCCATTTGGCGAGAGACTGTCCGACCAGAGGTGGCACTAGTGGGATAACACAGACTACGGGATCAGTTGCGGGTTCTTCACCTTCCATAGCTAGGTAGGATGTTCATACACCGGTAGGCCACGACAGGGGTCGCGGTGGAATTTCCCAGTTTTAGCGGTCCTTTGAACCGCCTATTTGATTTTCAGGTATATCCTTAACCCTCTAGAGACTAGTTTGTTTTGATGTTATGATGATGTGTTAATTGTTATGTTCGGATGGCATTGTGATAAAATATGATTTAGAAGACTGGTTAGTGAAAAGGGTAAGTCTGGGGATGAGACAATTGTGAACCTTAGAATTTATGACAGTTGAGACCTTAGATGTAAGGCCGTCTTGAGTAAAAGACTTTACGGTTAATCTTTGTCGGAGTGCATAGTATACATGGAGTTTTGTGTGATAATTCCATGGGTAGTTTGATATAGAAGTGGTAGCTTCCATGACGTGGATTAGTAAGATTGTTCCGGATCGGGGAACGAGAGAGTTTGGCGCGATAGCGGGTCGGGTTGAGGCCAGATCGCGGGTCAACCCGCAGCCCGGAATGAGGTGGGGTCAGTTCGAGGTGGTCCCGCCAGGTGGTAGGATCACGAGGGTGCAAGGCCCAAGTTTAGGTAACCGTTGTACGAGTTCGTGGATGCGTTCGACCAAAATCGGATCGTGAAGGCCGGGAATGGCCTTAAAGGAATATGAGGCTAGTAAAATGACCAAGTTTGGAGGTAGTGACTCCAAGGTTTTGGGAACTGAAGCGATGACTGGAGTATGGTACGTGTGCTAAAGAGAGTTCGGGTGTACGAGAAGGGTACGACGAGTAAGGAAAGAAGTAAACGTGTGTTAACCGAATATAAGAGATCATTTTGTTGTGAAGTGAAGATGCGAAAGGAGTATCATTTAGACCTTGGGTGGGGGATTTTGAGATGTTGGAGGTGATTCCTCTTTGGTTGGGATTGGAGTTTTGCGCATGTGTTGTATTATGGCCAGGTGTGGCATAATTGGTTTCGTAAGTATAGTAGTGAAGGCTATACCGGCGCATGTACGTTTAGAGACTTAGAAGGAACATTCGGGATGAATGTTTCTAAGGGGGGAAGAATGTTACACCCTGTAGTTCCAGGGTATGTATGTGAGGACGTACGTACGAGAATACGACGGTAATTTTGGAAAGGAAGAAAGATGTGATTTTTTCGACGGAAAAGTTTGCGGATTTTGTGAAGGAAAAAGGTTCGATAATGGGAATTGGATTCCCAGATTTGGTATTTGGACTTCTTGGATTATTATATAATTATGGAATTTTATTTCCGGATTTGGTCACGTGGGGCCCACGGGGAAAATTTACGGTTTTGTGGGGCCCACTTTGTTTTGGAGATTTTGGATTTTACGGATATTTTCGGGAGATGAAATATTTTGGACGAGTAGGGGGGCGACACATGTCACCCCATGTGTCCATGTTGGCCGAATGGCTAGTGGACATGTGGCTTGGACGGTTTGGGTGGACAAGTGGCTAGCCACTTGTCCAAATTTTGTGGTGGACATGTGGTTGGTAGAATACACACCCACATGCCCCCAATCTACACCACACACTTGCATAGATCTTGGCCCTTGATTTCTCTATAAATACCCCCTTGTTTGCAAGACTTTATTCATCCACATTAGAGAGTTTCCAAGGCAAAAATTATTCTCCCTCCCCTTAAGTGTTCTCGTCCAACCCCCCCCCTTTGTGTAGAAAAAATTCTTCAAGTGTTGGTATAGTCCCAAATACCTTAGCCTAGTATTCCTAGTAGTATTCCAAAGTTATTTCAATACTGGGAGCCCGAAAATTCTACTTTATTCCTTTAGTCGAAAAATGAAGCCCTAGGAAAATCTTCATAGTTGGTTGAAGTGTTAAGAGAAGTTGTTTAGAAACTTCTAAGGGTTGCTTGGAGCGGGTTGGAGCGTAAGGAATTGGAGCTAAGCGTTGCTCAGGATCGACTTATTAATCTTGGATAATTTTGGGCTTATCGAGGTAATGATCTTTGTCCCCCTATTGTAATTGGATATTACATATTGTAGTAGTTTAGAATTGAGTATAAGATATATTGGAAGGATAATTATAAAGAATCGTAATTACATTGATTGTATTCTGATGAGACTTGTAGTATTATTATGGGGCAGTGTTGTACACGTCCGGTTAGACGTGTAACCCCATTGGAGTTGTTGGCTTGGTAGCGGGCCTTGATAGAGGAGGAGATGTATGTGGTTACTGGGGGGGAGGTGCTGCCGAATTTTCCGTAGAATAAGGAACCTTGTACTTTGAAATGTTCTACGAAGAGATCTAGAATTTGATAGACGTTTTGTGGCCTTTATAGGTTGAAGTACTACGAGTAGCGTATTCTACTTGAAGGGTGGAAAAGGCTAGCAGGGTTATAGTACTTTGGAGCGTTTTGCTAATTGTCGATAATCGTCGCGAGGTATGTGAACCTCTTCCTATCTTTTCTAGCATGATGTTGTGAACTATGTAGTACGGTAGACGTACGTGTGCTAAATGAATTTTGGTTGATTTTAAAAGATAAGAGACTGGACTTATATTTTGACTTGGTATGAAATGTGAAGAACTTGAATTGTGTTAAAGTAGTGAAACCTCATTCGTGAGTAATGAGTACTTGGTCTAGAAAAAGGAATAAGTTATATTAATTTCGGAAATGGGAATAACTATCGAACAAGCCATTGCAGCGTTAATAAAGGAAAATGTAATGACATTTAATTATATTAAAACCAGTAGAAACCTCCATCTGCATAGAAGCTAAGATAAAACAAAATTGTATTACATTTCCTAGATCATGGCTGCTCTAATAAGAATTATTATAATCAAGTTTTGATTTTCTTAAAATTTCAAAGTAAGGAACTTGATTTCTAAAAGAAAAGAGACTTAAGAATTTGAAGTGTTTTGGTTTAAAAGAAAGGCAGGGTTTTGTCTTAAATTTGTTTAAAACATAAAGTGTTATAATAGCTTTATGGGAAGTTAGTTATAACGACTTTATGAAAACAAAAGAATGGTTTTATTATTGGATTTAAAATGGTAACTTGATTTTGGGAAAAGAGAAGTAACTTGAGTTTAAAAAGTATACTTGACGTTGTTTTAAAAAGTGTAAAGTACTTGATTTAAACATAAACGTGTTTGGTACTACGGATAATAGTATCGAGTTATGTTTTTGTAAAAAGAGATCTTTTTGAAAGGATTAACGTATGTAGTAATTTGGGGGTTAAAACCCGGATTTTTTGTCATAAAATGGAAGTCTAAGAGTATGTTAATTTACCTATGCTAGTTGTGATAGCCTTGGTGGTATTACTATGTTACCGCGTCTCTCGGTTGGGAGAAGTCGACTTGTTGTGAATTTATTGGGCGTCTGCAGCGTGATGGAGGATTCCACGGGTATGCTTCCATTTTGTTTGATCTTGGCCATGCTTATACCGATGAGAGATGCCGGGGCATGCGACCAGGATGCGGGTTAGATGCCCGTACGTTTCATTGGATGTACCGGCAGTGACGGAGGATTCCACGGGTATGCTTCCATTGTTATTATCACATGGACATGTCTACACCGATGAGGGATTCCGGGGGCATGCGGCCATGCAGCGGGTTAAACTCCCGGTATATTATTATTGTCACATGGGCATGTCTACACCGATGAGGGAGTCCGGGCATGTGACCATTACTATTATTCCACGGGCTAGCTCCCGAAGACCTGTCTACACCGATGAGGATTAGGGGCATGGTATATGCGATCATTATTTCATGGGCTAGCTCCCCATGAAGACCTGCACCTGCGATGAGGGATGCCGAGGGCACGTTATGGCCATGTTACACCGATGAGGGATTCCGGGACATGCGGCCGCGTATTATATATATATATATATATATATATATATATATATATGTTATATATGTGTACGCCGACAGTGAGGTAGGATGCCACTGGCGGGTCACATGGTTATATGTTACACCTACAGTGCCGATGATGGAGATTCCACGGCGGGAGGTATATATATATGTATTGTATATGTACGCAAGCGGTGAGTAGGATGCCACGCGCGTCACGTGAGTATGATTTATGTCATAGACAATGGCGATGAGGAAGAATTCCACGGGCATAGTGATGACTTGAGGCGTGAGTCCCGACTGACTGATCGCTTATATGTTGTGTATCGTAGTTTGGTTATCATACATGTCTCCCGCTTTATATAGACTATTATGATTTCATTTACGATTTTGATTTCACATACTTGGTACTGTTATCGACCTCTTCCGGGGCTGCGTTCACGCCGCGGTAGAAACCGGTTGTTGATCCTCACTCATAGGATCACAGTTCAACGTTTTGGGAAACTCCGTTTCTCCGGAGGCTTATCTTTGGTATAGTCCCCTGTCATAGTAGGTACTTGTACATTCAGGGGTATGGCGGGGCCCTGTCCCGTCATAGTTGTGGTTACATTCTTAGAGGTCTGTAGTACTGTTGTGGGCAGGGTTTGTAAGAGATTTAACTGTTCGTGTTGATATTTATATATACAGGAAGGTAACCGTTTTGGTTAGCCTGTTGCTTATTTTATGTATTGTTTCATGCTTAAGGTTTTTATTTCCGCTGATTTTCTCTGATGATTGTATCACTAGGGTGCCCGGGGTAAGACACCAGTCACGGGCCCGAGGTCGGGTCGTGACATGTTCTAACAATATTATTTATGCTTCTAATTTTGCGTTCTGCCTTCCCATTTTGTGAAGAAGTGTGAGGACAAGATGGAAGAAAATTTAAACCATTTGTTTTGAAAAAATCCCAAAACTGATTATTGTCAAATTCCCCCCCATTATCACATTGAATACTTTTAATCTCCCGTTCAAATTGAGTTTTAATGAATGTCCTAAAGGTGAGAAATGTGGAAAACACTTGCGATTTCTTTGATAGAGGAAATTTCCACAGATAATTAGAATAATCATCAAGGATAAGAAAATAATATCTATGACCCGAAGAACTTAAAATGGGAGAAGTCCAAATATCACAATGCAAAATATCAAAAGGCATAAGAGTGCAAGAAGTAGAAGCAATAAATGACAATTTCACATGTTTACCAAGTGCACAAGAATGCCACTTATTTAAAATCTGAGTCTGGGTACAAGAAATAAATTTATTTTGTTTAAGAGAAGCTAAAACAGCCTCCCCAGGATGTCCCAAACGTTGGTGCCATAAAGATGGTGTCAAAGCTGCAAAAGTAGAATAAAACTTGGATTGATGAGTAGGTACGTTTATTGGATAGAGCCCCCCACCTTGCTATCACATCTCAAGAGAAGCCTCCCCGTTTGAAAATCACGCACGGAAAAGCCAAACAGGTCAAAATTCACAGATACCCAATTATCATTTGTAAACTTCCTAACGGATACCAAGTTTTTGATTATTTTTGGAGCATGTAGGACATTATTTAAAGACAGTGGTGGGTTAGGTGGTGACAATGTAGTAGAACCATACCCTTTAATTGGAATTGAATGGTCATTTCCGACAACTATACCACTATTATTGCTCAAATTAAAATAGGACGTGAGATTACCTTGAGAGGACGTCATGTGTGACGTTGTCCCGGAGTCCATGTACCAATTTGAATCCGGTGGATTAAGTCCAAGAGTGTGCATGTCAGACTCAATATCCGTTGGGTTGACCACGGTTGAGTGGGCCTCATGCCACTGGGTCGGCTGAGGCCCAAAACCACTGCCTGCCGAGACTGGAGCAGCAACATAAGCCTGTTGGGCCGGCCTGAATTGAGGCCCAGATTGAGACGCCTGCTGCCAATCTGGATCGCCAGCGATGGGCGCATCTGTCGCCCATTTTCTCTGGGCTAGGTGGTGCGATCGAAGGCCACCGCTGTGCCCGGTCATTGACCACCACCTCGCTGCTCGTCCGCCATCGCTGCCGGTTACGCCATCGCCGCTGCCATCAGACACCACCGGAGTTGGTGGTGCCGCTATTTTCACCGTCACCGGAATTACGGTGTCCTCCACCTTTGTTATTTCCGCGATTTCTACCCTTATTTTTAATATTACGTCATTTTTCTCCCTTATTTTGGTGAGAAGGGTCAAAAGAAATACCATTATTTGAAGGAGTGGCAATGAAGACAGAATTTAAAGTAGTTGAGGCCTTTTTTATCAAGCCCGACTCTTCAAGTACAAGCATGGATCTTGCTTGATAGAATTGCGGTAAAGGGTTACTTTGACGGATTAGAGTTCCCACTTCGCTATATGCATCAGTGAGACCAGCGACCAATTACAAGACTAACCGGTTATTAGTAACCGGTGAATCGACGTTTCTTAACTGATCTGCCAACACATTGAGGCGTTGACAATATGTCGAAACATTGGGAAAATCAGCCATTTCAATGATAGAAAATTCTTGTTCCAATGCAACAACGCGAGAGTTTTGATTGTCTTGAAAGATATCTCTTAATTGGTTCCATGCTGCCATGGCTGTTGAATCCGGCTCCATTATGGTGTGCGACAAGTCCGTGGAAATTGTTGCATAAATCCAACCGAGGACTGTGGCATCAAGCGTATCCCACAAGTCTTTGTCTGCATCTGTGGATTCATTTTCCTTCCCATCTTTTGGTGGAATGATCTGATGAAGGACTTTGTGAGCCCTACAACATATTTTAAACAATTTTGCCCATGAAGCATAGTGCACGGTTTCCATACTGGAAAATATAGAATGGAAAAACGTATTATTGCTTTTGCGTATGACGAGGATCAAAGTCATACTGAAAAATATATAAGCGAAACTATTTGTTTTTATGCCCAAAAATATAATCTTTATAATAAAATACTTTGTGTATCATTCGATAATGCATCTAATAATACCTGCACAGAGATCTTTTAAAAGCGGATACAACCACCACTTCCTGATATATTTCATGTTCCTTGTGCTTGTCATATTTATAATTTAATTGTTAAAAGTGGTCTTGATTTATTTTCACCTGAAATAAAACTTGAAAAAAGAGTATTTGGAGTTATTCAGGGTAATAATAGGAAAAATAGAATTATAGAATTTAAAGAAAAATGTAAACAATTTAATTTGAGACCTAAATTCATGCCAGAAGAGATTATTACACGGTGAAATTATACTTATTTATTTTTAAAAGAATGTTATAAGTATAAAGACCCCATAACACATGTTGCAAATGCGCATTGTAAGAACGTGATGTATATGTTAACCGACGAACATTGGAAATCAATTGGTGAACTTTTAAAATTTTTACGTAAATTTTACACTGCAACTGTTGAATTTTCAGGATCTTATTACCCAACAGTTTGTAATGCTTTAGCTCATATAACTGAAATTTCATATTTACTTTATGGTTTAAAATCAAATGTGAAATATAAAGATGCAGTTACAGTTATGTTTGAAAAGTTTAAACAATATATTTTTCCTATTCCTGATGTTTATTGTATTGGTGCAGTCTTAAATCCTTCTATTAAAAAAGTAGATTGTCATAATTTAATATTTAGTTTATATACTTATATGGAAATAGGTGAAACAGAAACTCCATCTTCATTTGATTGCATAAGTAAACTTGATACTAATTTAACTACATTATATGAATATTATGCTACATTACATGATAACACCAACTCTGCTACTAATATTCCTTCTAGTTCAGTTACGTGTCTACACCTGCAGGATTCAATGCTGATGACGATGAAGAAGAATCTTTAGACATATGGAGCACTTTTACAACACAAGCAACCACAAGTCGATCTTGCGATGAGATGCAATTTTATTTGCAAAAGCCAGCGGAGCCGAAGAAAAGTTTTGACCCTTTACAATGGTGGCAGGATAACAAAAGGCAATTCCCGGTACTTGCAGCGATGGCCCAGGATGTTCTTAATGTGTCGATCTCAACAGTGTCTTCTGAAAGTGCATTTAACCAAACACGAGATCAAATAGGAGACACACGTCACTCATTGGGTGGAAGCACATTAGAAGTGTTAGTCTGCTTAAGGGATTGAATCAGATTAGAGAGAAGAAATCAAGGATGTGGAGACGTTAATTCTCCGGAAGATGAAGAAATAGACAATATTTTGGAAGGTGGGAGCGGAGGCGGGACTGTAATTAATACTCCAGATTTAGAGGCTATGGAGCATAACCAATTCAATCAACCTATAGATTACGAAGAACTTGCAAGAAGGATGCATAATATGTAAATAAAATTATTATTACTTCATTATGTACTCTTATTAACGTTATGAAAGTTCAAAAGTTTACATCTTATCATTAATTTTAATTTTACTATCTATTTAGTTGTTAATATGTTATTACTTATTTGTTAACTTATATCTACTAATCTCATAAATTAATAAAAGTATAATTACAAATTTACAATATAAAGTTATAAACTATAAAGTATAAAGTTATAAACTATAAAATAAAAAGTTAACTTTAAAGTTTCAATTTTAATATATACAACTAAATTATATATTATATTACATATTTAAATTGAATTTAGTTTATATTATAGAAAATAAATACTAGAAATAAAAATAAAAATAAACCGACGGTAGGGCCTGTTCGACTTGAACCGCACGGCCGACTGAATCCGTGAGAATCGGACCGGTTAGCCCAGTGTCCGGTGAACCGAACAGAATCGTCCGAATCGTTAAACCGTGAAAGCTACCGGCCCGGGCCAAGTTCGGCCGTTAGACACCTATAGCTGGATCGCCGGTGGCCGTGATCTGTCGCCCATTTTCTCTGGCTAGGTGGTGTAGTCCAGCCAGCTGCCGGGCCGCCATTGGACCACCGCCGCCATCGTCCGCCATCGCCGTCGGTTACGCCACTTTGCCGTCACAGACACCACCGGAGTTGGTGGTGTCGCTATTTTCACCGTCACCGGAATTACGGTTTCCTCCACCTTTGTTATTTCCGCGATTTCTACCCTTATTTTTAATATTACGTCATTTTTCTCCCTTATTTTGGTGAGAAGGGTCAAAAGAAATACCATTATTTGAAGGAGTGGCAATGAAGACAGAATTTAAAGTAGTTGAGGCCTTTTTTATCAAGCCCGACTCTTCAAGTACAAGCATGGATCTTGCTTGATAGAATTGCGGTAAAGGGTTACTTTGACGGATTAGAGTTCCCACTCCGCTATATGCATCAGTGAGACCAGCGACCAATTACAAGACTAACCGGTTATTAGTAACCGGTGAACCGACGTTTCTTAACTGATCTGTCAACACTTTGAGGCGTTGACAATATGTCGAAACATTGGGAAAATCAGCCATTTCAATGATAGAAAATTCTTGTTCCAATGCAAAAGCGCGAGAGTTTTGATTGTCTTGAAAGATATCTCTTAATTGGTTCCATGCTGCCATGGCTGTTGAATCCGGCTCCATTATGGTGTGCGACAAGTCCGTGGAAATTATTGCATAAATCCAACCGAGGACTGTGGCATCAAGCGTATCCCACAAGTCTTTGTCTGCATATGTGGATTCCTTTTCCTTCTCATCTTTTGGTGGAATGATATGATGAAGGACTTTGTGAGCCCTACAACATATTTTAAACAATTTTGCCCATGAAGCATAGTGCACAGTTTCCATCTCTAGTTTGACAGAAACATGTGTCTTAATATTTGAAATGGCTAGAGCAGGATGAAAAGATGAATTGGATTCAGACATATTTTGGTGGAGATGAAGGTTGTTCAACAATGGAGGAAGAATAGAAAAAAAAATAGGGAAATTCGTCCAAGTTGAGGACTTGGTCGAAAAATGGGAGAAAATAATTGATCTTTCCTTAAGCTCTTGATACCATGTAAGACTTTGAGATTATTTTCCTCAAGTTTCCTTGTTCTATTAGGTAAGAATATATACAATCATTACAATGACGTCTTCCTTAGTATAATCCTAGGAATATTCCTATATAATAATTACCTACTATTACATTAATATGAGATATTACATTAATATGAGATATTCACATAATATTATATTAATGATACTATGATATTATTCTAAAATATTCTAATACTAATATTCTAACAGGTTCTTGTTGTTAAAAATCTTATTGATAGATATGAAGATTTAAGTAGTTAAATTCAAAGTTCTAAATATTAGACAAAGTTCATGACTATATAAGTAAATAAGGAAATTTTCTAAATATTAATTGTAACTTTGTGAATTGTAAGTAATTTTAGCGGTTATAAGAAAAGTTTTACTGAAAAAGTAAAATTAATAATCGTAACTTAAATATTGAAACAAGAACTTGATAATATGGAAAGAAGATTTAATGCATTTATTTAAAATATTTATAATTTTATTAAATTTTGACTTTAGGCCACTAATTATATTAAGGCGCCCTATTTTCATCTATAAACATTAGAACATGATTTGGTCGAATAATATTTATTAAGAGTACTTGCAGTTACGTTGAAAAGAAAAAGGTTTCTGGAAGTTGGTTGAACATGATCAATTTCAGTTGAAAAAACGTTGAATAAATCATTATTTTACTAAAATACTCCTCAAACTTGTTTAATTTATAACATCAAATTTTATTATTTCAATTTTGAAATTAAAATAATGGAAAAATACCTAAAATACATTTCAGTCTTTGTCCGAATTTGTTGTAACACGTCTAACCTTTACAGTGGTCCAATTATCCCTGAATATTTTTTTAAGAAATTTCTTTTGCATTTATCAAGTGAATTGAATAACAATTCAAACACGTGTTGAATAAACGACCATACAATAAAGGAGTCTGGTCATTTTCAGGTGATTTCACTCTTCGAACAAACTAAAAAATTAGAATTATCTCCTATACTCTTAATTTTTTCATGGAGAGAGCAGTTGATTATCTTGGAATTTGATCTTGTGAATCACTATATTCTTTTATAATCGAGTCTTGACTTGTGTTGCAATGGATTTTGATTCGATTTTTTCAAATAAATGTTAAAGAAATGCTTTAAAAATATAATCAGGAGGTAATAGGACCATTGTAAAGGTTAGGTTGTTACAGCAAATTCAGACAAATGTTGGGATGTATTTTAGAAATTTTCCCTAAAATAATAGATCAAATAGTAAAACAAACTTTTATTTGAAATATTCTCCAAATTTTATTGTCCTAATTTTTTTTTTACTACATGCAAAATTAGTTGATGTTGTTATGTACATTCTACCTTTCTCAAATTCTACGGTGTGTGATTAAACGGGGTATATTGTTGTTGTTGTGCAAAATTAGCTGATCACAAAATTTCTCCCTTTAATTTGTGCAGTTTATTGGGGCTATAAAGAATATGTCAGATATAAAAATAAAATGTCAAAAAGGTGCAGGGCCAGTAGATGTATGTTGCATTGTTGTTGAAATGTTCCCAAAGGTATATGACTTCTGATAGATAAACTGATAGTGCAAAGAACTTTTATTTTATTTTCTCGGTTACTTATAAATTAGGCTTGATACGTATGTTACCTTATTATTATAGATCAACTAAACTGATTCAGATCATTAATTGAATGTACTAACGAGTTATATGCTTTATGAACTTCAGAATCGAAGGCCTGATATACCAAAATCTTGCCCAACAGCATTGTAAGAATGTATTAATCTTTTTTTTGAACATTTCTTATTAATACAAAATATATATAGGTGTACAATATTGAATCCCTCTATAATAAGAATATCAATTCTATCATAATTATACAATACAAAATATGGTAAGTATGTACTAGTACACGTGCTAATAGTACA
This sequence comes from Przewalskia tangutica, assembly GCA_029844215.1. Lineage (NCBI taxonomy): Eukaryota > Viridiplantae > Streptophyta > Magnoliopsida > Solanales > Solanaceae > Przewalskia > Przewalskia tangutica. The sequence goes on along the minus strand of CM056740.1, from coordinate 38,136,261 downwards.
CCCCATCAGTCTGAGCGGAAAGAGGTCGAACGCTAAGACTGGATCTGAAGTCAATGAAGAGTGTCTAGGAAGGCCTTTTTTTAATATATTTGCATACTGATACGAGGAAGACACATGTAATACTTTGACATGACCGAGAGCAACTTTCTCACGAACAAAGTGGATGCCCATCTCAATATGATTGGTTCGCTGATGTTGAACCGGATTATGAGATAGATAGATGACGGATATGTTATCACAGTAAACCAAAGACGCCTTACGCAAGAGGCATTATAGCTCCAAAAGAAGATTTCGTAGCCAACAGATCTCAGCAACAACATTAACAACGCCTCTATACTCTGCTTCTGCACTCAAACGGGATAGGGTGGCCTTCCTCTTGGCAGACCAAGAAATGAGATTATCCCCTAAGAACACGCACTAGCCGGAGGTGGAGCGTCGCGTATCTGGACAGCATGCCCAATCAACATCTATATATGATAACAATATGGTCGGTGCTGAGGGGTATAGATGTAACTCATAATCAAGTGTGTCCTTAACATATCGAATGATACATTTAAGGGCAATAAAATGAGGCTCCCTGGGGGCATGCATTAATAAGCATACATGTTGAACAACATAAGCGATGTCAGGCCTGGTGAAAGTAAGATACTGAAGTGCACCTACAAGACTCGTGTAAAGAATGGGATCGGACACTAGGTTACCATCAACAACACTAAGCTTTAATTTAGAGTCAATCGAAGTGGACATGATCTTGCAGTTTGCCATCTTAGCCCTGTCACTATCTCCTCTGCATACTTGCGCTGACATAAAAGTATTATATCTGCAAAAAGAGTCACTGATATCCCCAAAAAATAGCTCAACTTCCCCAAGTGAGTCATAGCAAATTCGATTTTAAGTAGTGCAATAATCTCATTTTTCAACACATCAGAGGAGGCAGTAACCACAATGTCATCCACATATAACAATAAATAAGCAATGTCACTACCTCGATGAAAAGTAAAGAGAGAATTATCGCACTTACTGCATATACACCCAACTTGCATAATGTAATGTGCAAAGCGATTATACCACGCTCGAGAGGCCTGTTTCAAACCATAGAGTGACTTACAAAGACGACATACATACTAAGGGGCTGTTGGATGGACGAAACCAGGCGGCTGGTGCATATAAATAGTCTCTTTCATATCACCATGTAGAAACACATTTTTCACATCAAGTTGATGAATAGACCAATGCTTACCCATAGAAATACTCATAACTATGTGAATGGTAGTCGGTTTCACAACCGGACTGAATGTCTCACCACAATCAATGTTTTCCTACTGATTAGTGTCATTAGCCACAAGTCTCACCTTATATCAATCTAAGTCACCACTGTCTCTAAATTTGTGACGATATAGCCACGTGCATCAGATCACATTCACCCCATCTGGTCTATGAACTAAATCCCATGTGTGCTGTTTTGTTAAAGCATTAAATTCCTCACACATAACTGCATTCCAATTTAGGTCAAATTTGGCTAACCTTTGGTTTTTGGGAATTGGGGATATGTTTTGTGTGGAGAGGTTAAATTGAAATTTGGGTTTGAAAATCCCGTGTTGGAAATGGATTTTCATACGGTGTGTAGGGACAGGGGAAATGTCGGCATTAATGTTTGGGATCGGGGTAGTGGGGTACTGTGTCGGGCCAGGAGTGATCTGGGTGGGAGTGGGTATTGTTCCGGGCTGAGGATTTGGTGGTGACTGGTTGTGAGTTGTAGCAGCGGATTGGGGTTGTCACGCCCTTTTTCGACCGCGACATTTCCACTCCTGCTTAGAAAGTGTTAGAAATAAAATGCTAAAAGTGCTAAAAGATGCTAAAATGCTAAAAATGCTAAAGGGTTCGCGGAGTCGCCACCTAATTAGTTTGAGTGAATTAGGACACCTAAATGTTAACTACATCAAGTCAACATTAACTCCATTTTAATGGTCTGCAAAACTATGTGAGATTCTGGGTAAGGGTTCTTTATTAATCTAGAGGGAAGGGGTTAGGCACCCTCTAAGATCCGCTAACGTGCGGTTGTCCTGCCAAACCTAGGTTAATTATTATACTAAGAGTGCAATGTATGTTTTGAAAATATTTGAAGAGAAAGATGATGCAAGCGATTAAAAAGCATGCATTTTTATAAAAAAAAGATTTATAAGGCTAATGCTATAACAATACATGCAAAGTCTAAAGGCATGCATTTATATTATTTATAAAAATGATGCACAATTGATATCTTGACTAAATGCATATATTTACTAGCTAACTTAATCTTGACTAATATGAATATGGCCTGATGCATAAAAATACTTAATTTTGCAATTGAGAAGAATCTATGCCTATCTTTCATAATTAGTTATGCAAATTTAATTGTTAGGCAAAAGTTTAGATGTGCATGATAAGCCTAGGATAAGTAGTGCATTTTTTATTTTAAAACTACCTATCCAATTTATTTATTTAAAAGCTAATTGTTCTATGTCTCCTATTAATTACAGAGTCAGATAATAAAATTACAAATAATAAAAGACACGAATGAGGCAAGGAGATTAAGAGAGTAAAAGGAGTTGAAATGGATGACGACGTCATTCCGTCTCATTTGTTTTGGAATTTTTTTGAAGCGGAATGTGGTGGACACAGATGCGGGCATTCATGCAGTGTGGCTCGTGACGAGTCTCGCAATAAGACTCTTCGTTCGGCTCCGATGCGTGTCATGTAAAAGGAAGAAAAGATAAGGATTAGTACACACTCAGACCATATTAATAATGCAAGTAAAAGATGACAATGTAATCTCAAACATATACATGGTTTGATTCCCATTCAATTAGTCCAAAATGTTTGTCAGACTCGCACAACTAAAGACCGGCATTTTAAGTTCAGCAGACATGCCAGTCACAATGACTTAAGCAAATCAGTAAATTCAATCTGCCCAAAGCAGCACACATGAAGAAGAAAAGAAACAAAAAAAGGGAAAGTGGGTTAAGGCAAGTCCAAAACACGTAATTTTCATTTATTTTTAACAAGAAGAGTCAGTGAAAATAGGCCCAATTTACAGGGTGATAAGGATATGCAAGTTATTTGCACAAAGGCTGCGATACATGATATACTTCTCCACATATAATTTCAATAATTTTAACGATAAACAGGCTTAAAACAGCAATCATATACATTGTAATTTAGGCTGGACACTAAGAGGTACACGGTAAGGCAGTACAAGTTAACCAATAACTGGTTTTAGACTTGAACCAGTGACGGTCCAGTCCTATTCAACACAGAAGCGTCGGGTCTCGATGCAGAATATGAATCAGATGGGAAGACAACTCAATCAATATGTGTTTTAAGTCCATTTTCGTAACCTATTAGTTCCGCAAATTCGTAAATGGACAATTGATATGGTTATCAATAGATTCTAAGTTAAATCGTCGTCGTAACACAATTAGTTAAAAAGCCAGACGTTTATCAAAAGCAACAAACCATTAACCCAACCTCGAGATGACATACACACCCCACAATTCCCGACATCAGCTACTCTTTAGGATCGACTCAAAATAACTCAAGAATGAGTTATATATAGGTTCATGCTGAAACAGATATAAGAGACAACTTACAACAACATCTATTCTATTTCAAACACATAGATTCTATAAGAGGGCTAGCGTTATGATAGATCGTCCAAACCACTCATCCTTTCATACAATATACATAATAACATAGCTAATTCAGACAAGAATATAGGATTAACAAGTGCATATATCATTTAGCAATTTTCTAAGCAGGTGCAGTAAAGCATAGGCAACCCAGTAGGTGCACAAGGCAAATAAAGATGATTTCGCTAACTGTTTAGGTGCTACCTGTTAAGTACACATAATTATTGACACCCAATTTAAGCATCTCGATCATACTAGGCTCTGCATTAGGAAGGAAAACAGGGAATACAACACCAGCATCGTCAAATTCAACATAATCAATCATTCATACAAACTCGACACACACTCGAGCAGTCATACACAACTCATATCGCGCATATGAATATCAAGCGGAATTAAAGAGGTAAAAGGTGATAAATTTACCTTCTCCGGGTAGCGAACCGAGGCAGCGTATCAAGTCGTCGATCCACTCGAAGGATTTATTGCGATGCGATTAAAAGGGAATAAAGCTTGTGTTTGTTACTCACCGGCTTTCTACTAGTTTTAGACTAGTTTTTGGCTGATCTTTGATATTGAGTTTTACCGTGGGCATCCTGTTTTCCTTCCTTTCTGTATATCGATGCCTTTTGCTAATTTTCTGCTGCTCTCCTGAATCTCCATAATATTTTCTGCCCGGATTCTCCCTAGTTTTCGGATGCCTTTAGCCAAATTTTCTGGATGCCTTTTGTGTGTATAGCTTCTGTATTTATAGCTAATATTTGGGGTTCCAAGTTTGGTATGATTTCGTACTGATTGTAGTGTTGATTTTATTGTTATTTGGTATTGGTTTTATGGTAAGATTGATATGGTTTGTTGTAGGATTTTCGGATTATGGTAAGGGAATGACAGAGAAAAGGGAAGTGAGGTGGCAGGGTGCAGATTCTCCGGCGAGAATCGCGGGGTTGGGGTGTTGGCAGCGATTGGAAGGTGCTAGGGTTGGGATTTTCTTTTAGGGTTCTTTAGGTTTTCCTTTAGGTCTTTGCGTTCTGGACGATGGGGAATGAGTATAAATGGGATAGTGGGCTTAGGCGGTTTTGGGCTTGGGCTGGGTAGGTTTTGGGCTTGTGGGTATTAATTATTTAATTTGGGTAGTGTGTTATTAGTTTTGAAGTGTTAGTTTTAGGTGTTAAATTTTAATTAGTGGTAAATAAATAGTGTTTAAATTATGATTAAATTATTTAGGTGCTTTATTAGTTTTAGCTTGGGTTTTTATTATTACAATAATAAATGCGGGCGTGTTATTTAATTAGTGCTTAATGTTTTGTAATGCGATGCCGTTATTAAAATCTTATTTATTATGCATGCTTTGCGATGTTAAATTAAAATTGACTTAATAGTGGGGTTTAAATTGCAAATAATAATTATGAAATTTCTTTGGATATTAATAAGTGTGGATATAATTTTAAGAAATGTTCGATGCGACGTCATTAATAAATTATTTATTTATTTACGTATTTATTATTATTTAAATTATTAAGAATTAATGGAAATAGAATAGGGATTAAATTATGAATAATATTTAGGCAAATAACAAATGCGGACGTGAGACTCAAAGTGCTTAATACTCTACGTAGAATGTGGTGTCATTATTAAATCGTTTATTTATGCATGTATTAATGTTTTATTGTTGCATTTTATTATTATAAAATTGTTAAACTTATTTTGAAAATTAGTGTCATTCTATGGTTAATGATTGGATGAGAGGGTCAAAATTGGGTGTCAACAACTTGTCTCTCTTTGTATGGAGATGATGGAAGAGTCTTCAGACAAAGAAGTTGACTTATAGCCAATTTTGTCTCGATCCTCATAATTAAAAATGCTGGGCAATTTAGACAAGGCTGACGCAAAATTCAAAATTTGTCTCAGTGTCGAGTTATGACGACACTGGGCTACCATGGTCAAACACCAAGGCGGGCTAATGCAGACTCAAAATTTGTCCTAGTGTCGAGTTATGACGACACTGGGCTACCATAGTCAAACACCAAGGCGGGCTAATGCGGACTCAAAATTTGTCTCAGTGTCGAGTTATGATGACACTGGGCTACCATGGTCAAACACCAAGGCGGGCTGACACGGACTCAAAAATTATCCCAGTGTCGAGTTATGACGACACTGGGTCGACGTGATGTTAAAATAAAAATAAACTGACTTGCATTTGGAAGTGTACCAGTATCGACTTATGATGACGTTGGGCTTATTGGTGATATGAGATGAGTGGACCGACGTTCGAGGCCATTTCTGTCATTTATTGGAAAGGTTAGCCCCCCAACAAATTGTTCCGATTCGCTGTAAGAGAAAATTCATGTTGTGCTCCTGCTCCTGCTCCTGCATGCTAAGACTTAAGCAAACGGTTAGTGCATAACTGTTAATGCAAGATGTTAACGCATGAATTTATAAGCAATGTAATTGTGTGAGTAGAAATGTTATCCTGTAAAACGTGATGACGGTTGTGTTGATGTGATGCTGCAAATATTGAGATTTCGTTCTTGAACGTGTTGAATATTGTGAATGCTTGCTGAATGCTGCGAGTGCTGATGTAGTCTCTGCGCGGACTTGCTGGATGTTGTGAATGCTTGTTGAATGCTCTGTGCGGGCTTGCTGGATGCTGCAAATGTTTGCTAAATGCTGTGATTACTGATGTAGTTTCTGCACGGACTTGCTGGATGCTGCGATTGCTGATATAGTCTCTGCACGGACTTGCTGAATGTTTGTTGAATGTTGCGATTGCTGATGTAGTCTCTGCACGAACTTGCTGGATGCTGCGAATGCTTGCTGAATGCTGCGATTGCTAATGTAATCTCTGCACGAACTTGCTGGATGCTGTGAATGCTTGCTGAATGCTGCGATTACTGATGTAGTCTCTGCACGGACTTGCTGAATGTTGTGAATGATGCGATTGTTGATGTAGTCTCTGCACAGACTTGCTAGATGCTACGAATGTTTGATGAATGCTGCGATTGCTGACATAGTCTCTGCACGGACTTGCTGGATGCTGCGAATGCTTGTTGAATGCTGTCATTGCTGATGTAATCTCATGCGGACTTCTTTGGATCCGCGAATGTTTCTTTGAATCGCGATTCGATGTAGTCTCTGCACGGACTTGTTGGATGCTGCGAATTCTTGCTGAATGCTGCGATTTCTAATGTAGTCTCTGCACGAACTTGCTGAATGCTGCGAATGCTTGTTGTGAATGCTTATGTCGTTCATGCCCAGACGTGCTGAAACTATTTCTATCAATTAAGGACCCTGTAGGCTAAAACTTAAGAAAATTAGTGCATAAATTTTAAGACAAAAATGATAAAGCTTGAATGTGATTTTGTGAGTAGGGATGTCGTCTGTTGTAGATACAATGTGTTGAAGGTGTCATTGTTGCAGATACTGGTGGCGTCATTGTGTTGATACTAGCGATGCCATTATGTTGTAGCTGATGGCGTCAGGGTATTGATGATTCTGGTGGCGTCACGGTGTTGACGATGCTGGTGGTGTCACGGTGTAGACGATACTGGTGGCGTCATGATATTGACGATGCTGATCCTGCGAACTAATGTTCCTGCAAATTAAGCTTAAGAAATGATTAGTGCATAACTGTTAAAACAAAGTGATGAATATATGAAAATGTAATTCTTCGAGTAGAGATGTCGTCCATGTAGAATGCTGCGAATGCTGAGATGTTATCCTCGTACGGACATGCTGTCACGACCTGACCCCGGGCCCGCGACTGGTGCCATATCTGGGCACCCTTACAGGTATACATCAGAGATAATCAGCGGAACATACATGAAACTTATAAAATAAATCAACAAGAAATAAACAACAGGTTAGCCGATAAGGCTACCTCCCTGGACACATATACATATACTTAACCAAACGCAGTTACATCTTTTTTTTTTCAAACCGACCCACAAGATATGACTACAGACCTCTAAGAATTACAACTGTGGCGGGACAGGGCCCCGCCATACCCCTGAATGTACATAAATCTACAACATCAGGGAAACCGTACCCAAAAGATAAGCCTCCGGAGTGAATGGAGCTTCTTCCCAAAAACTGAACAGAGATCCTAAGAGCAAGGATCACCAACCTGTGTACCTAACACATGCGGGCATGAACGCAGCCCCTCCGAAGAAACAAATTTAGTATGGAACAGAAATAAGGTACAGTAACCACATCATAACTGTATAAAAGAATGACAGGGGCAAGTATAAAAATAAAATACCAGATCCTACCGTGCCATTTTAACTCCTGAAATCAATCGTATATTAACCGTTCTTTTCCTTCTTTCAATAAGAGTTAACATCATATTCTTACATACATACTTAAGAATTTAATCAAGTTTTCCACATAACTTACATATCTTACCTAACATAATCCGGCCCTTTATGGAGGGACTTCTTATTTGGGAGCTTACTTTGATTATCCATACGTGATAACGTAATCCGGCCCATTTGCGGGACACGGTGTACTGATGAATCATGTGGCATAATCCGGCCCGCCTGTGGGGCTCGGTGTACTGTGGAATCATGTAGCATAATCTGGCCCGCCTGTGGGGCTAGGTGTAAGATGACGTAACCCAGCCTATGTGTAGGCTTGGGTTAATATGGCGTAATTCGGCCTATGTGTAGGCTCGGGGTAATATGACGTAATCTGGCCTCTGTGTAGGCTCGGTGTATTTCATAACATAATCCGGCCTATTTGTAGGCTCTGTGTATCTCATTGTTATACCCCGTAGTTCTGGCCATGCGTATGAGAATGTACGAAATGGGTTAAGACGTAAATTTTGGAAGGATAGGTTGACGGATTTTTTCAGACGGGTTTTTAGTCAACTTTGGGGCGGTTTATGCCCAGTTGCATTATGAGTTCCTAGGTGTTTACAAGGCCTAGTGCGTAGTTCGTTGAGTCTAGTCTCTAACGCAACCAACCGTTCGTCGATAGGACATCGGAGTAGAAAGTTATGGGAGTTGCAAGTTCAGTGCGCAGTCGGACAGAAAAGTATGTCGGTCAGGAGCCACAGGGCCGCGGCGCCAGATGTACTGAATGTTGGCTGAAGTTGCAGCGCCGCGGCGCCGGAAAGCAGGGCCGCGGCGCCGGAAGATCCGAGGGTTGGCAGAAGTTTCAGCGTATGGCCGGCGAGGCATGGCCGCGCCGAGTTCTGCGAGTTAGTGGAAAAATCTGGCATTTTGTTTTAAAAAAGGTCATGGAAGGGTGACAATTGTCCCCCCCCCCCCCCATCTGATTTTGCATGTACTATTTATTGACCAAGTCTTCAGCTCTTCTCTCTCTCTAAATTAGAAGCTCTTCCTTCTCTCTAGAAAATCAAGAGGAAATCAAGGTTTGAGAAAAATCTGAAGAGTGTGGCAAGAAGGAAACTTGTTAGCAAGCTTGTAGAAGTTGTTGTGGTGGTATTTGTGGAAAGGAGGCTAGTGAAATTGTTGGATTAATTTGGCTAAAGCTCTAAGGTAACAATTCTTTCCCTTTTTGCTAGTTTTTGGTGTTGCATGTAAAGAAGAAAGAACTTGTAGTGGAAAATATTGCTCTTAGATATATTGCATGAAAGAAATATGGGTTGGATATGAAAGGATTGGTTATGTGTGATAGCCGGTTTGTGCTAATGATATATTATTATTTATTACGGGGTCATTCCCCGGGTTGTGGCATTTGCATATTCCGTGGACTTGCTACCCACGATGCGAGGAATACCTCATGCGAGTCCGTAGGGCTCATGCGGGTGAAATAGTCCCATGCGGGTGAGTACAACCTATGCGAGGAATACCTCATGCGGGTCCACATGACCCATGCGGGTGAAATAGTCTCAGGAGTAGGAGTGCTTAATGACATCGCGGGCGGATGACCTTGCTTTGACCATGAGCTTCCTATTTTCACGCAAAGATAGTATATGCTTGATATTCTCATTGTTAGTAAGGCACGTTGTTAGAACCGATTATCTTACATGTCTCGATTATTTTAGACTTATGAGTACTTTGGTATTTCGATTTCGCCGCATACTTAGTACATATTGTAATCGACCCTTCTTCCTGGCCGTTCATGCCGCAGGTAGGGGTAAGCAGGTGACGGATCCTCAATCTTAGGATCACTGGTCTGGTGTCAGAAGCTCTATTACTCCGGAGGCTTGTTTTGTTGGTACGGTTTTTCCCTGATGTTATAGGTATTATGTACATTCAGTGGTATGGCGGGGCCCTGTCCCGCCACAGTTGTTATTCCTAGAGGTCTGTAGTCACATTTGTGGTTTGGGCTATAAGAACAAAGTTGTACTGTTTTACTTTTGATTAAGTATAATGTTATGGAAGGCGGCCTTGTCGGCTAGCCAGTGATGTTTACTATATACAGGTTTATGTGTTATGTATGTTCCGCTGCTATTCTCTGATGTATACCTGACGGGGTGCCCCGGTAGGGCACCAGTCGCGGCCCCGGGGTCGGGTCGTGACAAAAGTGGTATTAGAGCAGTTAGTCCTCGGAAAGTGTCTACAGACCGTGTCTAGTAGAGTCTTGATTATCGGTGTGTTGTGCACCACATCTATAATCAGGAGGCTGCAGGATATTTAGGATTGGTTTCCATTCTTTCACTCTAAGATCGTGCAATAGAGCTGTGTTATAGGTTGAACTCCCTCTGATATTTGCCTTTATCAGTTATGCCTCCATGCAAGGCAACCGCGCCCGAAGGAAAGCGGCGAAGGAGGCGCTAGTAGGACGCGGAGGGTCACGAGGCACAGCCCGGTCTTTCTCGAGATGATGTTTGGGCGGCGAGTTCCACGACGCCGCCAAATTTCGGCGAGTTCGAGGCGGCGGTGACTCACGAGACCGCGGTACACGAGCCTCGATCCAGCTTGAGGTTGAGTATAGAGATTACGGGAAGCAGATCTGGTTATTGACCAAAGATAGTAGCGGCGGCAAAGTGAGCGAGCGGCCCGACCACAGAGCCGACGGTTCTGGTCGGGATTTCCTGGGTTGTCATCCACCCGAGTTCTATGGTTCGAGGTCCGAGGAGGATCCCCAGGAGTTTGTTCGGCAGTTACAGCGGACGATGCAGGTGCTTAGGGCCTTGGAGGCTGAGTCCGTCATGCTAGCCTCTTACCGGTTACGCGATATTGCGCTGAACTGGTTTGAGTCATGGGAGTTGTCTAGAGGTGAGGATGCTCTTCCAGCTGTTTGGGAGGAGTTCACAAAGGCCTTCCTGGATCACTTCTTGCCTCCTGAGATGAGGAGATGCCGCGTGGATAGATTCTTGACCTTGAGGCAGAATGGTAGGACTATCAGAGAGTACAACCTGGAGTTTGACTCCTTGGCCGTATCGCGACACCATTGTAGGCGACATGTGACGCATGTGGTTCATCGATATGTGATGGGGCTACACGCCATATGATTCTTGCATGCTTGGGGTGGCTCTTCACCTGTATGGATATTGCCAGATGCAGCGTATGCGCGAGGATAGAGGACGAGAGAGAGGAGGATCATCTAGACTTAGGCGGCCCAAGAGGCGGGGCAGCGAGTCTCAGGCGCTTTGAGGCGGACAACCTCAAGAATGACTAGGTCCACATTTCAGCCAGCACAGAGTGCTCCTTCTCGGTTTTCTGGCGGGAGGTCTGATCAGCCGGGTCATTCAGGAGCAGGTCAGGGCTCTAGGACTTCGGGGTTTCATGGAAGCAGAGACCGCTACCGATCGAGACCACCCCCATCTCGGTGTGCTCGATGCGGTAGGTCTCACCCAGGCGAGTGTCGTGTTCCTTCCGGAGCTTGTTACTCTTGTGGTCAGTAGGGCCATTTGAAGAGAGATTGTCCGACCAGAGGTGGCGGGAGTGTTATGGTTCAACCGGCGGTCGATTCTTTGGATCTTCATCTTCGACGATTATGCACCTTGAGGCGAGGGTGTTCACGGGCGAGCCGCGGTAGAGTCGTGGTGGGGGTCCTGATTCAGGTCCTCGTAACCGCATTTATGCTATGTCCGGCCGTCAGGACCGTGAGGCGTCACGGATGTCGCCACAGGTACATTATTGGTTTCATCTTTGTGATGTATATGCTTTGATAGATCCAGTTCTACCTTGTCCTATATATCTCCTCATATTCTTTGGTAGAATAGGGATAGAGCAGAGTCCATAAAACCTTTTGAGGTGGCTACGCCGAGGTAATTCGGTGGTAGCCGAGCGGGTATATAAGGCTTGCCCAGTGACTATGTACGGTCGTCAGACTCTAGCTGACTTGATAGAGTTGGATATGACAGACTTTGATGTGATTATGGGTATGGATTGGCTAGCATCTTGCTATGCTAATGTGGGTATGAGAGAGATTGTACGGTTCAGTTTCTGGTGAGCGGTTATCGAGTGGAAGGGAATCTTTGCGTCGAGGGTAGGTTTATTTTTACCTCAAGGCTAGGAAGATGGTGCGGAAGGGTATATCTACCATACGGTTCGGGTATTCGATCGAGGTGAGATAGGACCTTGATCGATTCCGGTCGTTAGAGAGTTTCCAGACGTATTCCCAGATGAGCTTCCAGGTATCCCTCCTGAGAGGGAGATTGAGTTTTGCATTGATATGTCGCCAGACACTCAACCGATATCTATTCTGCCATACAGGATGTCACCTGCTGAGTTGAGGGAATTGAAAGACCGGTGAAAGATTTCCGGAAAAAGGCTTTATCGTGCCAAGTGTTTCTCCTGGGGAGCGCCAGGTGTTATTTGTAAAGAAGAAGGATGGGGCCGCTGCGTATGTGTGTTGATTACAAGCGGTGAATAAGGTAACTATCAAGAACAAATATCCTCCCGGGATTGATGATTTGTTTGACGATTGCGGGGCGAGGTATTTTCCAAGATAGACTGCGATGCAGTTATCATCAAAGTAGTTAGAGCAGATATCCCAAAGATCGCATTCAGGACCGGTAAAGGCACTATGAGTTCAGGTGATGTCTTTCGGGTTGACCAACGCCCAACAAGATTCATGGATTTGATGAACCGGTGTTCAAGCCATTCTTGGATATGTTCGTTATAGTATTCATTGATGATATCTCGGTTTATTCGCAAGACAGAGCAGAACATGCAGACCGGCGAGGACGGTATTGGGAGTCCTCCGGGACCGGCAGTTGTATGCCAAGTTCTCGAAATGCGAGTTTTGGTTGGCTTCAGTGGCTTTCTTAGGGCATGTTATCGGGGCCGATGGTATTCGGGTTGATACAACAAAGATTGAGGCGATCAGACTTGGCCTAGACCACTACAAGCGGAGTGCGCGACTTTTGGGCCTTGCAGGTTATTATCGGAGATTTGTGGAGAAGTTTGCTTCCATCTCAGCATCTTTGACTAAGTTGACTCAGAAAACAGCTATGTTCCGGTGGACGGATGCTTGTGAGGAGAGTTTCCAGTTACTGAATGAGAAATTGACGACCGCCCCAGTCCTTACTCTTCCTGAGGGTTTGGATGGATATGTGGTTTATTGTGATGCGTCGGGTGTCGGGCTTGGGTGCGTCGATGCAAAGACGACAAAGTTATAGCTTACGCATCTCGACAGCTCAGGAAGCATGAGAAGAACTATCCCACACATGATTTAGAGTTGGCAGCAGTGATTCATGCCTTGAAGATCTGGAGACATTATTTGTATGGAGTTCATGTGGATATTTACACAGACCACAAGAGTCTCCAGTATATCTTCAGCCAGAGGGAGCTGAACTTACGGCAGAGACGGTGGTTGGAGCTACTTAAGGATTATGATATTGATATCCTATACCACCCAGGGAAGGCCAATGTAATTGCAGATGCCCTTAGTCGCAGGTCGATGGGTAGTGCATGCGATGTACCTGCAGAGAAGGGATATGGTCCGAGAGTTATATCAACTAGCGAGCCTTGGGGTTCGTTTGGTTGATTCTGATAGTGATGGGGTTCGAGTTCGAGAGGTTGCCGAGTCTTCCATCGTCGAGGAGGTGAAGAGGCGACAGTATGAGGATCCGATTATGGTACGATATCGGGACGCAACTCTTCAGGAAGAGAAGAGTCTTTTTGAGGTAGCACCGGATGGGGTGCTAAGATTTGAGGGCCGGTTGTGTGTTCCCAATGTGACAGGACTTCGTCTGCAGATTCTGGGGGAGGCACACAGTGCTCGTTATTCTATTCACCCGGGGTCGACTAAGATGTACCATGACCTCAGGTGTATCTATTACTGGGATGGCCTGAAGAGGGACGTTGCGGAGTTTGTGGCGCAGTGCCCGAATTGTCAACAGGTCAAAGTTGAGCACCAGAAGCCCGGTGGGCTATTGCAGGCTATTGATATTCCGACTTGGAAGTGGGAGGTGGTAAATATGGATTTTATTACAGGGTTACCTCACTCTCAGAGGAAGCATGATTCCATCTGGGTTATTGTCGACAGGCTGACGAAATCAGCCCACTTTCTGCCTGTCAGGACGACTTTTTCGGCCGGGGATTATGCTAGATTGTACATCAGAGAGATTGTGAGACTGCACGGAGTGCCTATATAGATCATTTCAGACAGGGGAGCCCAGTTCTCGGCTAACTTCTGGAGGTATTTCCAGAAGGGATTAGGGACACAAGTGAGTCTCAGTACTGCGTTTCATCCTCAGACCGACGGACAGGCCGAGCGTACTATCCAGACACTTGAGGATATGTTGCGGGCTTGTGTATTTGATTTCAGGGGTAGCTGGGAGGATCATTTACCTCTTGTGGAGTTTTCTTATAACAACAGCTACCATTCTAGTATCCAGATGGCGCCTTATGAGGCCTTATAGGGGAGGAAGTGCAGGTCACCGATAGGCTGGTTTGAGGTGGGAGAAGTTCAGTTAGTCGGGCCAGACTTGATTCAGCAGGCAGTGGATAAGGTGAAGCTTATCCAGGAGCGATTATTGTCAGCTCAGAGTCGACATAAGTCGTATGCAGATCATCGGCGTCGATACTTGGAGTTTGAGGTAGATGATTGGGTCTTCCTGAAGGTATCACCCATGAAGGGCGTGATGAGATTTGGGAAGAAGGGGAAACTTAGCCCAAGGTACATTGGGCCTTATCAGATTGTCCGTAGGGTAGGAAAGGTTGCCTATGAGTTGGATCTGTCGTCCGATCTGGAGGCAGTACATCCAGTTTTTCACGTGTCTATGTTGCGAAAATGTATTGGATATCCATCTGGAGTGCACCCGATTCGTGATGTCCAGGTGACAGAGGGGTTATCGTATGAGGAGAGTCCTATAGCGATACTCGATCGTCAGGTTAGGCGACTTCGGACAAAGGATGTGGCTTCCGTCAAGGTATTATGGCGGAACGAGAACAGGGAAGAGATGACGTCGGAAGCAGAGGAGGACATGATGAAGAAGTATCCTCACTTATTCCCTATACCTCCAGGTAACCCACTTTCCTGCTTGTTAGTTTTAATTTAGCAATTATGTTTAAGTAATGTTGTGGATATGTGGAGCGTCTTTATTTGCAAGAGAAATAGTTAAGAGGGTCTATGTCGATATTGTGATTTGAGTAAGCCTAGAAGGAACATTCGGGACGAATGTTTCTAAGGGGGGGGGGGGAGAATGTTATACCCCGTAGTTCTGGCCATGCGTATGAGAACGTACGAAAGGGGTTAAGACGTAAATTTTGGAAGGATAGGTTGACGGATTGTTTCGGACGGGTTTTTAGTCAACTTTGGGGCGGTTTATGCCCAGTTGCATTATGAGTTCCTAGGTGTTTCCAAGGCCTAGTGCGTAGTTCGTTGAGTCTAGTTTCCAACGCAACCAACCGTTTGTCAATAGGACATTGGAGTAGAAAGTTATGGGAGTTGCAAGTTCAGTGCGCAGTCGGACAGAAAAGTATTTCGGTCAGGAGCCACGGGGCCGCGACGCCGGATGCAGGGCCGCGGCGCCAGATGTACTGAATGTTGGATGAAGTTGCAGCGCCGCGGCGCAGGAAAGCAGGGCCGCGGCGCCGGAAGATCCGAGGGTTGGCAGAATTTTCAGCGCCGCGGCGCCGGCTGCAGGGCCGCGGCGCCGAGGCGGGTTCTGCGAGGTTGAGTGGAAAAATATGAACTGTTTTGTTTTAAAAAAAGGCCATGGGAGGGTGACAAGTGTCCCCCCCCCCAATCTGATTTTTGCATGTACTATTTATTGACCAAGTCTTCAGCTCTTCTCTCTCTCTAAATTAGAAGCTCTTCCTTCTCTCTAGAAAATCAAGAGGAAATCAAGGTTTGAGAAAAATCTGAAGAGTGTGGCAAGAAGGAAACTTGTTAGCAAGCTTGTAGAAGTTGTTGTGGTGGTATTTGTGGAAATGAGGCTAGTGAAATTGTTGGATTAATTTGGCTAAAGCTCTAAGGTAACAATTCTTTCCCTTTTTGCTAGTTTTTGGTGTTGCATGTAAAGAAGAAAGAACTTGTAGTGGAAAATATTGCTCTTAGATATATTGCATGCAAGAAATATGGGTTGGATATGAAAGGATTGGTTAAGAAGGTTATATAAGCATGTTGTAGCCAAAATACTACCTTAAACTTGCATTGTGGGGCAGAATTTTACACATCCAAGGTTTGGTGTGTAATCCCCTTTGAATTGTTTGGATTGTTGGGCCTTAAAAATGACGTTTGGATGTTGAATTCGAACCTTGAAAAAGGTGGCAAAGTATGTAGAAACAAAGGAAATGCTGTCCGATTTTCCATAGAATTTTGTGAATTTGCACTTGGAATATTCTACGTTGTAACTAGAGGTTAATAAACGTATTATGGTCATTATAGGTTGACATACTACGTGCGGTATTTTGGACTTAGCAAGTGGATTGACCGAAGAGGTATGTGGAACTTTACTATCTCTTGAGCATGCATGGTTTTACCTATGTAGTACGATAGACGTACAAGGTTTTGATATCCCTTACTTGTTTTAAGGATGGTCAAGTTTTTTGAGTAAGGGGGATTAACTCATTTCTTTAAAAAGTATTAAGGATGTCTTGAGTTTTCAAAGTTAAGGGACTTGATGTGTTTAAGTATATGATTCTTGTTTCTTTTTAAAAGTGTAAGTCCCTTGGGTTTAGGAAAATGTATTTAAATAAGGCATAACGTTAATATAATGATTTTATGGGAAGTTGGTTATATTAGCTTTATGAAAGGTTAACAAAGGAAGATTTACTCTAAAGTTAAATGAGTACGGATAAATGATTTGAAGTGTGAAAGGCAAATTGATTTTTAAGGCGTTAATCGCCTAAGGTTTTAAAAGAGTAGAAGTACATAGTACTTTGGGTTAAATTCCCGGATTTCATAAAGACATGTTAGTGCCTTAAGTAAACTAAAATGAGAATGTGTATGAACAAGACTAATAAGAAGTTAAGGGGTTTCTTAACTTGCTTGTATTATGTGTGATAGCCGGTTTGTGCTAATGATATATTATTATTTATTACGGGGTCATTCCCCGGGTTGTGGCATTTGCATATTCCGTGGATTTGCTACCCACGATGCGAGGAATACCTCATGCGAGTCCGTAGGGCTCATGCGGGTGAAATAGTCCCATGCGGGTGAGTACAGCCTATGCGAGGAATACCTCATGCGGGTCCACATGACCCATGCGGGTGAAATAGTCCCAGGAGTAGGAGTGCTTAATGATACTGCGGGGCGGATGACCTTGCTTTGACCATGAGCTTCCTATTTTCATGCAGTATAGTATATGCTTGATATTCTCATTGTTAGTAAGGCACAGTGTTCTGTAAACTGATTATCTTACATGTCTCCAGTTATTTTAGACTTATGAGGTACTTTCAGTATTTCCCAGTTTCGCATACTTAGTACATATTGTGTACTGACCCCCTTCCTCGGGGGCTGCGTTCATGCCGCAGGTAGGGGTAAGCAGGTGGCGGATCCTCATTCTTAGGATCACTGATCTGGTGTCAGAAGCTCCATTACTCCGGAGGCTTGTTTTGTTGGTACGGTTTTTCCCTGATGTTATAGGTATTATGTACATTCAGGGGTATGGCGGGGCCCTGTCCCGCCACAGTTGTTATTCCTAGAGGTCTGTAGTTACGTTTGTGGTTTGGGCTATAAGAACAAAGTTGTACTGTTTTACTTTTGATTAAGTATATTGTTATGGAAGGCGGCCTTGTCGGCTAGCCAGTGATGTTTACTATATTCAAGTTTATGTGTTATGTATGTTCCGCTGCTATTCTCTGATGTATACCTGACGGGGTGCCCCGGTAGGGCACCAGTCGCGGCCCCGGGGTCGGGTCGTGACAAAAGTGGTATCAGAGCAGTTAGTCCTCGGAAAGTGTCTACATACCTGTCACGACCCGACCGGGCATGCGGTGCCTACTACAGGCACACTGCTCGTATACATCGGAGAAATAGCGGCGGAACATACATGAAACTTATAAAATAAAATAACGAGAAATTAAACCACGTGTTAGCCGATAAGGCTACCTTCCCGACACATATACATATACATAACAATGATTACATCCCTTTCTTTTTTACAAACCGACCCACAACATGTGACTACAGACCTCTAAGAATTTCAACTGCGGCGGGACAGGGCCCCGCCATACCCCTGAATGTACATAAGTCTACCACATCAGGGAAACCGTACCAAAAGACAAGCCTCCGGAGTGAAATGGGCTTCTTTCCAAAAACTGAACAGAGATCCTAAGAGCAAGGATCACCAACCTGGGTACCTAAAACCTGCGGGCATGACGCCTTTTGGCCCAGAAGTCGATGCAGTATGGAACAGAAATAAAATGCAATAACCAAATCATATATGTATAAAAGAATGTCATTTTAACTCCTGAAATCAATCATATATTAACCGTTCCTTTCCTTCTTTCGATAAGATTTAACAAAATATTCTTACATACTTACTTAAGATTTTAATCCAGCCTTTTTCACATAACTTACATATCTTACATAACATAATCTGGCCCATTTGCGGGACACGGTGTACTGATGAATCATGTGACATAATCCGGCCCGCCTGTGGGGCTCGGTGTACTGTGGAATCATATAACATAATCCGGCCCGCCTGTGGGGCTCGGTGTACTGTGGAATCATATAACATAATCCGGCCCGCCTGTGGGGCGCGGTGTACTGTGGAATCATATAACATAATCCGGCCCGCCTGTGGGTCTCGGTGTACTGTGGAATCATATAACATAATCCGGCCCGCCTGTGGGGCTCGGTGTACTGTGGAATCATATAACATAATCCGGCCCGCCTGTGGGGCTCGGTGTACTGTGGAATCATATAACATAATCCGGCCCGCCTGTGGGGCTCGGTGTAAGATGACGTAACCCGGCCTATGTGAAGGCTCGGGGTAATATGGCGTAATCCGGCCTATGTGTAGGCTCGGTGTATCTCATAACGTAATCCGGCCTATTTGTAGGCTCGGTGTATTTCATAACGTAACCCGACCTGTTTGTAGGCTCGGTGTGATCTTCCTTACATAACATTTTCAAACCATCCTTTCACTTCTTCTTAAGTCGTCATAACAACTTCCCATAAAGCTATTATAACAACCTTTCATTTTAGAGAACTTAACACCTCGTAGCATACACTCTTTCAAATCATGTCGCTTATACTTTAGAAATCAAGTCCCATAACTTGAAAAATAAAGTTTCATAATCCTTTAAAGAAAATCAAAGTTCATAGTCTTAAAACTTCATAACATACATTCTTTAAAGTCCATTTACTTATACTTGTAAAATCATGTCATCTACACTTTTAAAACCAATCCCCTTTTCACATATAAATTCAAGTCATTTTCAAACATAAAAATCAACTTACATACTTACTTTAAATAAATCAAGATACATAGCTTGAAATCAAATCTCATAATTTCCTAACCATTCTTACCAATATCTCCCATAAGGCTTGGTAAGGACTTAGGACAATTTAACATACTTAATTTAGAGTCAACAATGTGGATACTTCTTAACTTCTAAGGGTAGAAGGAATCTTAAAATGTTGTCACATGGATATTTCATACGTAGGATCATGCCAAAGAAAGAAGAGGTTCACATACCTCGCGACGATTATCGACAAGTAGCAAAATGCTCCAAAGTACTTCAACCTATAATGGTCACCATACGTCCATTAACCTCTTATTCAAACGTAGAATATCCTAGGTGCTAAGTCACTAAATTCTACGGAAAATCGGACAGCACCTCCTTTGTTTCTACTCACTTTGCCACCTTTTTCAAGGTCGAATACAATAACCAAACAGCCCCAATTGGCTCACAACAATATAGAAGGTAGTCCAATACAAATGAATAACTAAACAGCCACAATTGGCTCACAATTTAGAAAGTAGTCCAATACAAATGAATAACTAACTAAAAGTCCAAATTCGGCCACCTTGAGTTCAACCATACCAATTCTTATCAAATTTCCATTTCAATCCAAATTGGTAGCATAACATGATATCAAGTCGCATTTGATTACAACTACTACAATCCTCAAGTAGGTCAACATGCGACGATTCTACATAACGACTAAAATTGTAATCTAACTTTCAAGTGGCTTGCACAACATTCCGGATTAAGCTACAAGCAATCCATAATACTTATAAACTTCAACATACCAACTTCATGCTATCAACAAGTAAAGCTAACAACAACAACAAAATAAATAAATAGTCTTGTAACACCTTAAAAGACAAGATTATACCTTAACGATCCTTAATCCAATTCCAAATCCGAAGTCGCTCCTTAGTAGTTTAGAACCTCTCCAAGACACTTCAATCCGTTTGTTGAGACCCTTAGAACCATACCAACAACTTTCCTTCAAACTTCCAATCCAAAACCTAGAAAGCCACTAGGTTTTCACTTTGCGACTAATACGAAAACTCTCTTTTTCCGGGATTTTTCTATTGAGATACACTTACAATACCCTCATGAACCTTGGTTTAAAGTGTGGAGCTTAAAGAACAAGCAACGAAATTTTTTTCTTCTCAAGTGCCATGAACCCGAGAGCAAGCTAGAGCTCTCTTCAAATTTTGTGAAATTTTTGCTAAGTGTTAAGTCCTCTCTTGCTACTAGTATTATATATAGTGTATTGGAGGGTCATGCTACAAACAAATGGGTGGTTAGGATTTTGTCTTATGAAATATCAAGACTTTAGACCCTTAGACTTAGTCAACCTTCTCAAGCTTGACTACAAGCAAGACTTGTCTTCCTAACAAGGGTCAAATGACCCTTGTGTCCATGCTTCAATTCGTCCAAGACAACATAAGGGGGGTGACACGTGTCGCCCTCCCATTCGTCACAATAATTCGTTTTCCGACAAATCCATAATTCCGATAAATTTTTACAAGTCTCAAATCTTAACACTTGTGAGTTCTTACGTACTACCTTATAAACATATCCTGAAATTCCGGGGTGTAACATTCTTCCCCCCTTAGAAACATTCGTCCTCGAATGTTCTTTCGGAGTCAAACTTATAATTAGCGACATAGTTTCCTTTCACCACCCCGACATACCAACAATGCCACACATGGCCCTAATACCTCGCACACGCATATCTGTCCATCATAAGCCCAAAAGAGGTTATCTTTTCGTACTTCCAACTCCTTCTAACATACATACATACATACAAATTCTGGCCTCTAATCTTTGGAGTCACTCTATAAGACAAAATACGACCATTTCCGGCTTTCACGACCTGGTTCCGGTGGAACGCGTCCACGAACCCATAAAACAATTAACTAGACTTGGGCCTTGCACCCTCGTGACCCTGTCACGTAGCGGAACTACTACCAACTGATCCCACTCCATTTCAGGCCATGGGGAGACCCGTAACAGGTCCTCAACCCGACTCAGCGTCGCACTTAACTCTTATCCTTGGTCTAACTTAAAATCTTATTGCCAGAGAAAGCCT
Source organism: Przewalskia tangutica (assembly GCA_029844215.1). Taxonomy (NCBI): domain Eukaryota; kingdom Viridiplantae; phylum Streptophyta; class Magnoliopsida; order Solanales; family Solanaceae; genus Przewalskia; species Przewalskia tangutica. The sequence goes on along the minus strand of CM056740.1, from coordinate 38,114,734 downwards.
TATATACCTAAGGTCTCGGCAGTAATCAATATTCTTAGGCTCGCAAATTTTCATGCTCCAAGCCTACCTTACCAGTCCCCCAGTAAACGGGTACAAAAACTTCTCATAAAACCAAAACCATGTTGTCTCGATCACAACAACCATTACTTACGCTATACGGACCTCATCCGTACAATTCTCTTAAGCCTACTACGCAGCTTAATCTATTAACATGACATTCCGTTAGGTTCCTTAACATGGCTTCTGGCGGTTCACTACCCTATCGCATGACCTCATCCTTTCCCAATTATCTCAATTAAAACATAAGATCTTGGCGAGAATTCATTAACTATTCCATACCTTCCCGGATCTAGTTAGTCTTTACCAATCTCGAAATCTAACATCATTCTAGGCAACACGTCGACCCTCATACATAACTCCGTATAGATGTATGTCACAATATCAACTATACTATAATCATTACCAACCCGATACGCAATCCACATAGTCATTCCCGGTCATCACGCTTTCTCGTACGCAATCAACATAACTCGTTAGGGAGGGCGACTTAACAACACAAATCTATCGCACGATCTCGAGTGAGAAGAATGGAAACCAAGCCTAAATGTCTCGCGGCCTCACGATTATAGATGTGGTGCACAACACACCGATAATCAAGACTCTACTAAACACGGCCTCAGACACTTTCCGAGGACTAAGCGCTCGATACCACTTTTGTCACGACCGACCCGGCTCGCGATCGTGCCCTACACAGGCACCTGCTCGTGTATACATCGAGAAATAGCGTGAACATACATGAAACTTATAAAATAAAATAACGAGAAATTAAACCACGTGTTAGCCGATAAGGCTACCTTCCCGACACATATACATATACATAACAACAGAAGCATCCCTTTCTTTTTACAAACCGACCCACAAATACGTGACTACTGCACTTAAGAATTTCAAGCGTGGCGGACAGGGCTCCGCCATACCCCGAATGTACATAAGTCTACCACATCGTGGAAACCGTACTAAAACAAGCCTCGGAGTGAAAGGGCTTCTTTCCAAAATCGAGCAGAGATCCTAAGAGCAAGGATCACCAACCTGGTACCTAAACTGCGGCATGAACGCACTTCGGGCCGATAACAAAAATTTAGTATGGAGCAAATAAAATGCAATAACCAAATCATATATGTATAAAAGAATGTCATTTTAACTCCTGAAATCAATCATATATTAACCGTTCCTTTCCTTCTTTCGATAAGATTTAACAAAATATTCTTACATACTTACTTAAGATTTTAATCCAGCCTTTTTCACATAACTTACATATCTTACATAACATAATCTGGCCCATTTGCGGGACACGGTGTACTGATGAATCATGTGACATAATCCGGCCCGCCTGTGGGGCTCGGTGTCTTGTGGAATCATATAACATAATCCGCCCGCTGTGGGGCTGCATCGTGGAATCATATAACATAATCCGCCCGCCCGCGGCCTCGGCATCTTGTGGAATCATATAACATAATCCGGCCCGCCTGTGGGGCTCGGTGTACTGTGGAATCATATAACATAATCCGGCCCGCCTGTGGGGCTCGGTGTAAGATGACGTAAACACGCCTATGTGAAGCCTCGGGGTAATATGGCGAATCCGCCATGTGTAGGCTCGGTGTATCTCATAACGTAATCCGGCCTATTTGTAGGCTCGGTGTATTTCATAACGTAACCCGACCTATTTGTAGGCTCGGTGTGATCTTCCTTACATAACATTTTCAAACCATCATTTCACTTCTTCTTAAGTCGTCATAACAACTTCCCATAAAGCTATTATAACAACCTTTCATTTTAGAGAACTTAAGACACTTTTATTCTTACAACATTAGGAAAACTAGATCCAAAAATACTACATACATACATACTTAAAAAGAATCATAGAACTCCTTTCTTTTTAAAGCTCAAGTCACATACTCTTTTGGAAGCCAACTTCTTAACTTTTGAAATAAATTAAGAAGCCATACTTTGTAAAATTAAGTCATTTCCACTTATAAAATCAAGGCTTATAGCCTTAACACCTCGTAGCATACACTCTTTCAAATCATGTCGCTTATACTTTAGAAATCAAGTCCCATAACTTGAAAAATAAAGTTTCATAATCCTTTAAAGAAAATCAAAGTTCATAGTCTTAAAACTTCATAACATACATTCTTTAAAGTCCATTTACTTATACTTGTAAAATCATGTCATCTACACTTTTAAAACCAATCCCCTTTTCACATATAAATTCAAGTCATTTTCAAACATAAAAATCAACTTACATACTTACTTTAAATAAATCAAGATACATAGCTTGAAATCAAATCTCATAATTTCCTAACCATTCTTACCAATATCTCCCATAAGGCTTGGTAAGGACTTAGGACAATTTAACATACTTAATTTAGAGTCAACAATGTGGATACTTCTTAACTTCTAAGGGTAGAAGGAATCTTAAAATGTTGTCACATGGATATTTCATACGTAGGATCATGCCAAAGAAAGAAGAGGTTCACATACCTCGCGACGATTATCGACAAGTAGCAAAATGCTCCAAAGTACTTCAACCTATAATGGTCACCATACGTCCATTAACCTCTTATTCAAACGTAGAATATCCTAGGTGCTAAGTCACTAAATTCTACGGAAAATCTGACAAAGACCTCCTTTGTTTCTACTCACTTTGCCACCTTTTTCAAGGTCGAATACAATAACCAAACAGCCCCAATTGGCTCACAACAATATAGAAGGTAGTCCAATACAAATGAATAACTAAACAGCCCCAATTGGCTCACAATTTAGAAAGTAGTCCAATACAAATGAATAACTAACTAAAAGTCCAAATTCGGCCACCTTGAGTTCAACCATACCAATTCTTATCAAATTTCCATTTCAATCCAAATTGGTAGCATAACATGATATCAAGTCGCATTTGATTACAACTACTACAATCCTCAAGTAGGTCAACATGCGACGATTCTACATAACGACTAAAATTGTAATCTAACTTTCAAGTGGCTTGCACAACATTCCGGATTAAGCTACAAGCAATCCATAATACTTATAAACTTCAACATACCAACTTCATGCTATCAACATGTAAAGCTAACAACAACAACAAAATAAATAAATAGTCTTGTAACACCTTAAAAGACAAGATTATACCTTAACGATCCTTAATCCAATTCCAAATCCGAAGTCGCTCCTTAGTAGTTTAGAACCTCTCCAAGACACTTCAATCCGTTTGTTGAGACCCTTAGAACCATACCAACAACTTTCCTTCAAACTTCCAATCCAAAACCTAGAAAGCCACTAGGTTTTCACTTTGCGACTAATACGAAAACTCTCTTTTTCCGGGATTTTTCTATTGAGATACACTTACAATACCCTCATGAACCTTGGTTTAAAGTGTGGAGCTTAAAGAACAAGCAACGAAATTTTTTTCTTCTCAAGTGCCATGAACCCGAGAGCAAGCTAGAGCTCTCTTCAAATTTTGTGAAATTTTTGCTAAGTGTTAAGTCCTCTCTTGCTACTAGTATTATATATAGTGTATTGGAGGGTCATGCTACAAACAAATGGGTGGTTAGGATTTTGTCTTATGAAATATCAAGACTTTAGACCCTTAGACTTAGTCAACCTTCTCAAGCTTGACTACAAGCAAGACTTGTCTTCCTAACAAGGGTCAAATGACCCTTGTGTCCATGTTTCAATTCGTCCAAGACAACATAAGGGGGGTGACACGTGTCGCCCTCTCATTCGTCACAATAATTCGTTTTCCGACAAATCCATAATTCCGATAAATTTTTACAAGTCTCAAATCTTAACACTTGTGAGTTCTTACGTACTACCTTATAAACATATCCTGAAATTCCGGGGTGTAACATTCTTCCCCCCTTAGAAACATTCGTCCTCGAATGTTCTTTCGGAGTCAAACTTATAATTAGCGACATAGTTTCCTTTCACCACCCCGACATACCAACAATGCCACACATGGCCCTAATACCTCGCACACGCATATCTGTCCATCATAAGCCCAAAAGAGGTTATCTTTTCGTACTTCCAACTCCTTCTAACATACATACATACATACAAATTCTGGCCTCTAATCTTTGGAGTCACTCTATAAGACAAAATACGACCATTTCCGCCACGACTGAATTGGTGGAACGCGTCCACGAACCCATAAAACAATTAACTAGACTTGGGCCTTGCAGACCGTGACTGTCACGTGGCGGAACTACTACCAACTGATCCCACTCCATTTCAGGCCATGGGAGACCCGAACAGTCCTCAACCGACTCGTCGCACTTAACTCTTATCCTTGGTCTAACTTAAAATCTTATTGCAGAGAAAGCCTTATATACCTAAGGTCTCGAAGTAATCAATATTCTTAGGCTCGCAAATTTTCATGCCCAAGCCTACCTTACGATCCCCAAGAACGGGTACAAAACTTCTCATAAAACCAAAACCATGTTGTCTCGATCACAACAACCATTACTTACGCTATACGGACCTCATCCGCATAATTCTCTTAAGCCTACTACGCAACTTAATCTATTAACACGACATTCAGTTCCTTAACATGGCTTCTTAAGGGTTCACTACCCTATCAGACAGCTCATCCTTTCCCAATTATCTCAATTAAAACATAAGATCTTGGCGAGAATTCATTAACTATTCCATACCTTCCCGGTATCTAGTTAGTCTTTACCAAATCCTGGAAATCTAACATCATTCTAGGCAACACGCGTCTGACCCTCATACATAACTCCGTATAGATGTATGTCACAATATCAACTATACTATAATCATTACCAACCTGGATACGCAATCCACATAGTCATTCCTGGGTCACTGCTGCCTTTCTCGTAGCTGCAATCAACATAACTCGTTAGGGAGGGACGACCCTAACAACACAGCTCTATCGCACGATCTCAGAGTGAGAAGAATGGAAACCAAGCCTAAATGTCCTGCAGCCTCCTGATTATAGATGTGGTGCACAACACACCGATAATCAAGACTCTACTAAACACGATCTGTAGACACTTTCCGAGGACTAACTGCTCTGATACCACTTTTGTCACGACCGACCCGCTCGCGATCGGTGCCCTACTGGGCACCTGTTCGTATACATCGAGAAATAGCAATGAACATACATGAAACTTATAAAATAAAATAACGAGAAATTAAACCATAGGTTAGCCGATAAGGCTACCTTCCCGACACATATACATATACATAACAACAAAGATTACATCCCTTTCTTTTTACAAACCGACCCACAAATACGTGACTACTGCACTCTACATTTCAATCAAGGGACAGGGCCCCGCCATACCCCTGAATGTACATAAGTCTACCACATCAGGGAAACCGTACCAAAAGACAAGCCTCCAGAGTGAAAGGGGCTTCTTTCCAAAAACTGAACAGAGATCCTAAGAGCAAGGATCACCAACCTGGGTACCTAAAACCTGCGGGCATGAACGCACTTCGGGGGTCAAGATAACAAAAATTTAGTATGGAAATGTAAATAAAATGCAATAACCAAATCATATATGTATAAAAGAATGTCATTTTAACTCCTGAAATCAATCATATATTAACCGTTCCTTTCCTTCTTTCGATAAGATTTAACAAAATATTCTTACATACTTACTTAAGATTTTAATCCAGCCTTTTTCACATAACTTACATATCTTACATAACATAATCTGGCCCATTTGCGGGACACGGTGTACTGATGAATCATGTGACATAATCCGGCCCGCCTGGGGCTCGCATCTTGTGGAACCATATAACATAATCCGCCCGCTGTGGGCTCGGTGCATCGTGGAACCATATAACATAATCCGCCCGCCCGTGGGCCTCGGTGATCTTGTGGAATCATATAACATAATCCGCCCGCTGTGGGGCTCGGTGCATCGTGGAATCATATAACATAATCCGCCCGCTTGGGCTCGCATCTTGTGGAATCATATAACATAATCCGCCCGCTGTGGGGCCTTGCATTGTGGAATCATATAACATAATCCGCCCGCCGGCTCGGTGTCTTGTGGAATCATATAACATAATCCGCCCGCTGTGGGGCTCGGTGTCTTGTGGAATCATATAACATAATCCGCCCGCTGTGGGGCTCGGTGTAAGATGACGTAACCCGGCTATGTGAAGGCTCGGGTAATATGGCGTAATCCGCCCATGTGTAGGCTCGGTGTATCTCATAACGTAATCCGCCTATTTGTAGGCTCCTGTATTTCATAACGTAACCCGACCTATTTGTAGGCTCGGTGTGATCTTCCTTACATAACATTTTCAAACCATCATTTCACTTCTTCTTAAGTCGTCATAACAACTTCCCATAAAGCTATTATAACAACCTTTCATTTTAGAGAACTTAAGACACTTTTATTCTTACAACATTAGGAAAACTAGATCCAAAAATACTACATACATACATACTTAAAAAGAATCATAGAACTCCTTTCTTTTAAAGCTCAAGTCACATACTCTTTTGGAAGCCAACTTCTTAACTTTTGAAATAAATTAAGAAGCCATACTTTGTAAAATTAAGTCATTTCCACTTATAAAATCAAGGCTTATAGCCTTAACACCTCGTAGCATACACTCTTTCAAATCATGTCGCTTATACTTTAGAAATCAAGTCCCATAACTTGAAAAATAAAGTTTCATAATCCTTTAAAGAAAATCAAAGTTCATAGTCTTAAAACTTCATAACATACATTCTTTAAAGTCCATTTACTTATACTTGTAAAATCATGTCATCTACACTTTTAAAACCAATCCCCTTTTCACATATAAATTCAAGTCATTTTCAAACATAAAAATCAACTTACATACTTACTTTAAATAAATCAAGATACATAGCTTGAAATCAAATCTCATAATTTCCTAACCATTCTTACCAATATCTCCCATAAGGCTTGGTAAGGACTTAGGACAATTTAACATACTTAATTTAGAGTCAACAATGTGGATACTTCTTAACTTCTGGGTAGAAGGAATCTTAAAATGTTGTCACATGGATATTTCATACGTAGGATCATGCCAAAGAAAGAAGAGGTTCACATACCTCGCGACGATTATCGACAAGTAGCAAAATGCTCCAAAGTACTTCAACCTATAATGGTCACCATACGTCCATTAACCTCTTATTCAAACGTAGAATATCCTAGGTGCTAAGTCACTAAATTCTACGGAAAATCGGACAGCACCTCCTTTGTTTCTACTCACTTTGCCACCTTTTCAAGGTCGAATACAATAACCAAACAGCCCCAATTGGCTCACAACAATATAGAAGGTAGTCCAATACAAATGAATAACTAAACAGCCACAATTGGCTCACAATTTAGAAAGTAGTCCAATACAAATGAATAACTAACTAAAAGTCCAAATTCGGCCACCTTGAGTTCAACCATACCAATTCTTATCAAATTTCCATTTCAATCCAAATTGGTAGCATAACATGATATCAAGTCGCATTTGATTACAACTACTACAATCCTCAAGTAGGTCAACATGCGACGATTCTACATAACGACTAAAATTGTAATCTAACTTTCGTGGCTTGCACAACATTCGGATTAAGCTACAAGCAATCCATAATACTTATAAACTTCAACATACCAACTTCATGCTATCAACATGTAAAGCTAACAACAACAACAAAATAAATAAATAGTCTTGTAACACCTTAAAAGACAAGATTATACCTTAACGATCCTTAATCCAATTCCAACCAAGTCGCTCCTTAGTAGTTTAGAACCTCTCCAAGACACTTCAATCCGTTTGTTGAGACCCTTAGAACCATACCAACAACTTTCCTTCAAACTTCCAATCCAAAACCTAGAAAGCCACTAGGTTTTCACTTTGCGACTAATACGAAAACTCTCTTTTTCCGGGATTTTTCTATTGAGATACACTTACAATACCCTCATGAACCTTGGTTTAAAGTGTGGAGCTTAAAGAACAAGCAACGAAATTTTTTTCTTCTCAAGTGCCATGAACCCGAGAGCAAGCTAGAGCTCTCTTCAAATTTTGTGAAATTTTTGCTAAGTGTTAAGTCCTCTCTTGCTACTAGTATTATATATAGTGTATTGGAGAGTCATGCTACAAACAAATGGGTGGTTAGGATTTTGTCTTATGAAATATCAAGACTTTAGACCCTTAGACTTAGTCAACCTTCTCAAGCTTGACTACAAGCAAGACTTGTCTTCCTAACAAGGGTCAAATGACCCTTGTGTCCATGCTTCAATTCGTCCAAGACAACATAAGGGGGGGTGACACGTGTCGCCCTCCCATTCGTCACAATAATTCGTTTTCCGACAAATCCATAATTCCGATAAATTTTTACAAGTCTCAAATCTTAACACTTGTGAGTTCTTACGTACTACCTTATAAACATATCCTGAAATTCCGGGGTGTAACAATACCGTGTCTAGTAGAGTCTTGATTATCGGTGTGTTGTGCACCACATCTATAATCAGGAGGCTGCAAGATATTTAGGATTGGTTTCCATTCTTTCACTCTAAGATCGTGCAATAGAGCTGTGTTATAGGTTGAACTCCCTCTGATATTTGCCTTTATCAGTTATGCCTCCATGCAAGGCAACCGCGGCCCAGAAGGGAAAGGCAGCAGAAGGAGCTGCTAGTAGGACGCGGAGGGTCACGAGGGCACAGGCCCAGTCTTTACTGGAGATGATGTTTCGGGCGGCGAGTTCCACGACGTCGCCATTTCGGCCGGAGTTCGAGGCGGCGGTGGCTACCGAGACCGCGTACACGAGCTCAGCCTCACACGCGGCCGAGTATAGAGATTACGGAAGCGATCCGGTTATTGACCAAAGATAGTAGCAGGCGGGCCACGATGCGAGCAGCCAACCCAAGAGCCGACAGTTTACGGATTCGGGATTTCCTGGGTTGTCATCCACCCGAGTTCTATGGTTCGAGGTCCGAGGAGGATCCCCAGGAGTTGTTCGGCAGTTACAGCGGACGATGCAGGTGCTTAGGGCCTCGGAGGCTGAGTCCGTCATGCTAGTCTCTTACCGGTTACGCGATATTGCGCTGAACTGGTTTGGGTCATGGGAGTTGTCTAGAGGTGAGGATGCTCTTCCAGCTGTTTGGGAGGAGTTCACAGAGGCCTTTCTGGATCACTTCTTGCCTCCTGATATGAGGAGAGCCCGCGTGGATAGATTCTTGACCTTGAGGCAGAATGGGAGGACTATCAGAGAATACAGCCTGGAGTTTGACTCATAGGCCAGGTATGCGCACACCATTGTAGCTGACATGGCAGACATGGTTCATCGATATGTGATGGGGCTAGACCGTCATATGATTATCAGATGCTGGGGTGGCTCTTCACGTGTATGGATATTGCGTGGATGCGAGCGTATGCGAGGATAGAGGAGAGAGAGGAGGATCGGCTAGACTTAGGCCAGCCCAAGAGGCTGTGACAGCAGGTCTCAGGGCAGCTGAGGCGACAAATTTCAGCAGACTAGGTCCACATTTCAGCCAGCACAGAGTGCTCCTTCTCGGTTTTCTGGTGGGAAGTCTGATCAGCCGGGTCATTCAGGAGCAGGTCAGGGCTCTAGGACTTCGGGGTTTCAGGGAAGCAGAGACCGCTACCGATCGAGACCACCCCCATCTCGGTGTGCTCAATGCGGTAGGTCTCACCCAGGCGAGTGTCGTGTTCCTTCCGGAGCTTGTTACTCTTGTGGTCAGCAGGGACATTTGAAGAGAGATTGTCCGACCAGAGGTGGCGGGAGTGTTATGGTTCAACCGGCGTGGTCGGGCTTGCCGGATCTTCATCTTCGACGGCATGCGCCCGAGGCGTGGTGTTCACGGGCCAGCAGGCTGCGGTAGAGGTCGTGGTGGGGGTCCCAGTTCCAGCGGTCCTCAGAACCGCATTTATGCTATGTCCAGCCGTCAGGACCAGGAGGCGTCACCAGATGTCGTCACAGATACATTATTGGTTTCATGCTGTGATGTATATGCTTTGATAGATCCAGGTTCTACCTTGTCCTATATATCTCCTCATATTGCTGGTAGAATAGGGATAGAGCCCGAGTCCATAAAACTTTTTGAGGTGGCTACTCCAGTAGGTAATTCGGTGATAGCCGAGCGGGTATATAAGGCTTGCCCAGTGACTATATACGGTCGTCAGACTCTAGCCGACTTGATAGAGTTGGATATGACGGACTTTGATGTGATTATGGGTATGGATTGGCTAGCATCTTGCTATGCTAATGTGGACTGTAGAGAGAGATTGGTACGGTTCCAGTTTCCTGGTGAGCCGGTTATCGAGTGGAAGGGGAATACTGCGTCGCCGAGGGGTAGGTTTATTTCTTACCTCAAGGCTAGGAAGATGGTGCGGAAGGGGTATATCTACCATATGGTTCGGGTATTCGATACTGAGGCTGAGATACCGGACCTTCAGTCAGTTCCGGTCGTTAGAGAGTTTCGCACGTATTCCTGGATGAGCTTCCGTATCCTCCCGAGGAGATTGAGTTTTGCATTGATATGGCGCCAGACACTCGACCGATATCTATTCCGCCATACAGGATGGCACCTGCTGAGTTGAGGGAATTGAAAGACCAGCTGAAAGATTTGCTGGAAAAAGGCTTTATCAGGCCAAGTGTTTCTCCCTGGGGAGCGCCAGTGTTATTTGTAAAGAAGAAGTATGAGACGCTGCGTATGTGTGTTGATTACAGGCAACTGAATAAGGTAACTATCAAGAACAGATATCCCCTCCCCAGGATTGATGATTTGTTTGACCAGTTGCAGGGGGCGAGGTATTTTTCCAAGATAGACCTGCGGTCTGGTTATCATCAGGTGCGAGTTAGAGAGGAAGATATCCCAAAGATTGCATTCAGGACCCGGTATGGGCACTATGAGTTCAGGGTGATGTCTTTCGGGTTGACCAACGCCCCAATAGTATTCATGGATTTGATGAACCGGGTGTTCAAGCCATTCTTGGATATGTTCGTTATAGTATTCATTGATGATATCCTGGTTTATTCGCGCACAGAGCAGGAACATGCAGACCACTTGAGGACGGTATTGGGAGTCCTCCGGGACCGGCAGTTGTATGCCAAGTTCTCGAAATGCGAGTTTTGGTTGGCTTCAGTGGCTTTCTTAGGGCATGTTATCGGGGCCGATGGTATTCGGGTTGATACAACAAAGATTGAGGCAGTCAAGACTTGGCCTAGACCCACTACACCGACGGAGGTGCGCAACTTTTTGGGCCTTGCAGGTTATTATCGGAGATTTGTGGAGAAGTTTGCTTCCATCTCAGCACCTTTGACTGCCGACTCGTAGCGGTATGTTCCGGTGGACGGATGCTTGTGAGGAGAGTTTCCAGTTACTGAAGGAGAAATTGACGACCGCCCCAGTCCTTACTCTTCCAGAGGGTTTGGATGGATATGTGGTTTATTGTGATGCGTCGGGTGTCGGGCTTGGGTGCGTACTGATGCAGCACGGCAAAGTTATAGCTTACGCATCTCGACAGCTCAGGAAGCATGAGAAGAACTATCCCACACATGACTTAGAGTTGGCAGCAGTGATTCATGCCTTGAAGATCTGGAGACATTATTTGTATGGAGTTTATGTGGATATTTACACAGACCACAAGAGTCTCCAGTATATCTTCAGCCAGAGGGAGCTGAACTTACGGCAGAGACGGTGGTTGGAGCTACTTAAGGATTATGATGTCGATATCCTATACCACCCAGGGAAGGCCAATGTAGTTGCAGATGCCCTTAGTCGCAGGTCGATGGGTAGTCTGTCTGATGTACAGCCAGAGAGAAGGGATATGGTCCGAGAGTTATATCAACTAGCGAGCCTTGGGGTTCGTTTGGTTGATTCTGATAGTGATGGGGTTCGAGTTCGAGAGGTTTCCGAGTCTTCCATCGTCGAGGAGATGAAGAGGCGACAGTATGAGGATCCGATTATGGTACGGTATCGGGACGCAGCTCTTCAGGAAGAGAAGAGTCTTTTTGAGGTAGCACCGGATGGGGTGCTAAGATTTGAGGGCCGGTTGTGTGTTCCCAATGTGATAGGACTTCGTCAGCAGATTCTGGGGGAGGCACACAGTGCTCGTTATTCTATTCACCCGGGGTCGACTAAGATGTACCATGACCTCAGGTGTATCTATTAGTGGGATGGCCTGAAGAGGGACGTTGCGGAGTTTGTGGCGCAGTGCCCAAATTGTCAGCAGGTCAAGGTTGAGCACCAGAAGCGTGGTGGGCTATTGCAGGTTATTGATATTCCGACTTGGAAGTTGGAGGTGGTAAATATGGATTTTATTACAGGGTTACCTCACACTCAGAGGAAGCATAATTCCATCTGGGTTATTGTCGACAGGCTGACGAAATCAGCCCACTTTCGCGATCAGACGACTTTTTCGGCCGAGGATTATGCTAGATTGTACATCAGAGAGATTGTGAGACTGCACGGAGTGCCTATATCGATCATTTCTGCATGTGGAGCCAGTTCGGCTAACTTCGAGGTATTTCCGGAAGGATTAGGGACACATGTGAGTCTCGATCGCGTTTCATCCTCGCATCGACGGACAGCCGAGAGCGTACTATCCGACACTCGAGGATATCTCATGGCTTGTGTATTTGATTTCAGGGGTAGCTGGGGGGATCATTTACCTTTTGTGGAGTTTGCTTATAACAACAGCTACCATTCTAGTATCCAGATGGCGACTTATGAGGCCTTATACGGGAGGAAGTGCAGGTCACCGATAGGCTGGTTTGAGGTGGGAGAAGTTCAGTTAGTCGGGCCAGACTTGATTCAGCAGGCAGTGGCTAAGGTGAAGCTTATCCAGGAGCGATTATTGTCAGCTCAGAGTCGACATAAGTCGTATGCAGATCATCGGCGTCGACACTTGGAGTTTGAGGTAGATGATTGGGTCTTCCTGAAGGTATCACCCACGGCGTGATGAGATTTGGGAAGAAGGGGAAACTTAGCCCAAGGTACATTGGGCCTTATCAGATTGTCCGTAGGGTAGGCAAGGTTGCCTATGAGTTGGATCTGCCGTCCGATCTGGAGGCAGTACATCCAGTTTTTCACGTGTCTATGTTGCGGAAATGTATTGGAGATCCATCTGGAGTGCACCTGATTCGTGATGTCTAGGTAACAGAGGGGTTATCGTATGAGGAGAGTCCCATAGCGATACTCGATCGTCAGGTTAGGCGACTTCGGACAAAGGATGTGGCTTCCGTCAAGGTATTATGGCGGAACGAGAACAGGGAAGAGATGACGTGGGAAGCAGAGGAGGACATGATGAAGAAGTATCCTCACTTATTCCCTATACCTCCAGGTAACCCACTTTCCTGCTTGTTAGTTTTAATTTAGCAATTATGCTTAAGTAATGTTGTGGATATGTGGAGCGTCTTTATTTGCAAGAGAAATAGTTAAGAGGGTCTATGTCGATATTGTGATTTGAGTAAGCCTAGAAGGAACATTCGGGATGAATGTTTCTAAGGGGGGGGGGGAGAGAATTTTATACCCCGTAGTTCTGGCCATGCGTATGAGAACGTACGAAAGGAGTTAAGACGTAAATTTCGGAAGGATAGGTTGACAGATTTTTTCGGACGGGTTTTTAGTCAACTTTGGGGCGGTTTATGCCCAGTTGCATTATGAGTTCCTAGGTGTTTCCAAGGCCTAGTGCGTAGTTCGTTGAGTCTAGTTTCCAACGCAACCAACCGTTTGTCAATAGGACATCGGAGTAGAAAGTTATGGGAGTTGCAAGTTCAGTGCGCAGTCGGACAGAAAAGTATTTCGGTCAGGAGCCACGGGGCCGCGACGCCGGATGCAGGGCCGCGGCGCCAGATGTACTGAATGTTGGCTGAAGTTGCAGCGCCGCGGCGCCGGAATATCCGAGGGTTGGCAGAAGTTTCAGCGCCGCGGCGCCGGCTGCAGGGCCGCGGCGCCGAGGCGGGTTCTGCGAGGTTGAGTGGAAAAATCTGAACTGTTTTGTTTTAAAAAAAGGCCATGGGAGGGTGACAAGTGTCCCCCCCCCCCCCATCTGATTTTTGCATGTACTATTTATTGACCAAGTCTTGAAGACTTGGTCATTCTTCAAGCTCTTCTCTCTCTCTAAATTAGAAGCTCTTCCTTCTCTCTAGAAAATCAAGGTTAGAGAAAAATCTGAAGAGTGTGGCAAGAAGGAAACTTGTTAGCAAGCTTGTAGAAGTTGTTGTGGTGGTATTTGTGGAAAGGAGGCTAGTGAAATTGTTGGATTAATTTGGCTAAAGCTCTAAGGTAACAATTATTTCCCTTTTTGCTAGTTTTTGGTGTTGCATGTAAAGAAGAAAGAACTTGTAGTGGAAAATATTGCTCTTAGATATATTGCATGTAAGAAATATGAGTTGGATATGAAAGGATTGGTTAAGAAGGTTATATAAGCATGTTGTAGCCAAAATACTACCTTAAACTTGCATTGTGGGGCAGAATTTTACACATCCAAGGTTTGGTGTGTAATCCCCTTTGAATTGTTTGGATTGTTGGGCCTTAAAAGTGGCGTTTGGATGTTGAATTCGGACCTTGAAAAAGGTGGCAAAGTATGTAGAAACAATGGAAATGCTGCCCGATTTTCCATAGAATTTTGTGACTTTGCACTTGGAATATTCTACGTTGTAACTAGAGGTTAATAAACGTATTATGGTCATTATAGGTTGACATACTACGTGCGGTATTTTGGACTTAGCAAGTGGATTGACCGAAGAGGTATGTGGAACTTTCCTATCTCTTGAGCATGCATGGTTTTACCTATGTAGTACGATAGACGTACAAGGTTTTGATATCCCTTACTTGTTTTAAGGATGGTCAAGTTTTGTGAGTAAGGGGGATTAACTCATTTCTTTAAAAAGTATTAAGGATGTCTTGAGTTTTCAAAGTTAAGGGACTTGATGTGTTTAAGTATATGATTCTTGTTTCTTTTTAAAAGTGTAAGTCCTTTGGGTTTAGGAAAATGTATTTAACTAAGGCATAACGTTAATATAATGACTTTATGGGAAGTTGGTTATATTAGCTTTATGAAAGGTTAACAAAGGAAGATTTACTCTAAGTTAAATGAGTACGGATAAATGATTTGAAGTGTGAAAGGCAAATTGATTTTTAAGGCGTTAATCGCCTAAGTTTTTAAAAGAGTAGAAGTACATAGTACTTTGGGTTAAATTCCCGGATTTCATAAAGACATGTTAGTGCCTTAAGTAAACTAAAATGAGAATGTGTATGAACAAGACTAATAAGAAGTTAAGGGGTTTCTTAACTTGCTTGTATTATGTGTGATAGCCGATTTGTGCTAATGATATATTATTATTTATTACGGGGTCATTCCCCGGGTTGTGGCATTTGCATATTCCGTGGACTTGCTACCCACGATGCGAGGAATACCTCATTCGAGTCCGTAGGGCTCATGCGGGTGAAATAGTCTCACGCGCGAGTACATTTACGCGAGGAATACCTCACGCTGGTCCACATGACCCATGCGGTGAAATAGTCCCGGAGTAGGAGTGCTTAATGATATCTGCGGGCGGATGACCTTGTTTTGACCACGAGCTTCCTATTTTCATGCGGTATAGTATATGCTTGATATTCTCATTGTTAGTAAGGCATGTTGTTCTCAGAACCGATTATCTTACATGTCTCCGCTTATTTTAGACTTATGAGGTACTTTCGTGATTTCCCGCCGCATACTTAGTACATATTGTAATCGACCCTTCCTGGGCTGCGTTCATGCCGCAGGTAGGGGTAAGCAGGTGGCGGATCCTCATTCTTAGGATCACTGGTCTGGTGTTAGAAGCTCCATTACTCCGGAGGCTTGTTTTGTTGGTACGTTTTTTCCCTGATGCTATAGGTATTATGTACATTCAGGGGTGTGGCGGTGCCCTGTCCCGCCACAGTTGTTATTCCTAGAGGTCTGTAGTCACGTTTGTGGTTTGGCTATAAGAACAAAGTTGTACTGTTTTACTTTTGATTAAGTATATTGTTATGGAAGGTGGCCTTTTCGGCTAGCCAGTGATGTTTACTATATACATGTTTATGTGTTATGTATGTTCCGTTGCTATTCTCTGATGTATACCTGACGGGGTGCCCCAGTAGGGCACCAGTCGCGGCCCCGGGGTCGGGTCGTGACACTCAAAACATAATCCGGCCTATTTGTAAGCCAGGTGTACCTCATAACATAATCCGGCCTATTTGTAGGCTCGGTGTGATTTTCCTTACATAACATTTTTAAACCATCTTTTCACTTCTTCTTAAGTCGTTATAACAACTTCCCATAAAGCTATTATAACAACCTTTCATTTTAGAGAACTAAGACACTTTTATTCTTGCAAAATTAGGGAAACTAAACCCAAAAATACTACGTACATACCTACTTATAAAAGAATCATGTCACTCCCTCTCCTTTAAATCAATAAATTCTTCTTTTTAAAACTCAAGTTACATACTCTTTTGAAATCAATCTTCTTAGCTTTTGAAATAGATCAAGAAGCCATACTTTTTAAATCAAGTCATTTCCACTTATAAAATCAAGGCTTATAGTCTTAAAACCTCGTATCATATACTCTTTAAAATCATGCCGCTTATACTTTAGAAATCAAGTCTCATAACTTGAAAAATAAAGTTCATACACTTCCAAAACCAAGTAGCTTATTCTCTTTAAAATCATATAACTTCCACTTTTAAAATCAATCCCCTTTTCACATATAAATTAAAGCCATTTTCAAACATAAAATCAACTTACTTACTTCAACTAAATCAAGGAACAAAGCTTTAATTCACAGTTCATAACTTCCTAACACTTCTTACCAACATCCCCCATAAGACTTGGTAAGGACTTAGGATAACTTAGACATACCTTTAACTTAGAATCAACAACGTGAATACCTCTTAACTTCTAAGAGTAGAAGGAATCATGAAATAATATCACATGGCTATTTCATACGTAGGATCATGCCAAAATAAGGAAGAGGTTCACATACCTCGCGACGATTATCGACAAGTAGCAAAATGCTCCCAAGTACTTTAACCTTGCTAGCTTTTCCACCCTTTAAGTAGAATACGCTACTCGTAGTACTTCAACCTATATTAATCATAACATGTCTATCAACTCCTAGCTTTTTAACTTAAAATAATACTAAGTGTAAGGTCTCTTATTCTACGGAAAATCGGGCAGCACTTCCTTTGTTTCTACATACTTTTCCACCTTTTTCAAGGCCCGAAAATCAATAACCAAACGCCACATTTAAGGCTCAACAATTCAGCTAACCAAATGGGATTACAGGCCTTAACATGACGTGTAAAATTCTGCCCCACCATGTATACAAAACAATCCATAATTTCATCAATATTTAGGATAAGATATGAAGCCTTTTTGCACCCTTTTTCACCTTTATACCTTAGGACTTTCACTAGCCAATTCTACCACATTAATTATATATATAACCACCCAATTTATGCATATATACTAGTCTAAAATAGCCCGTAAAACTGCCACAAAACTGCGCCAAAATATTCCAAAATTCTAGACCATTTCGGCAATTTTACAATATAACAACAAGTAGTCATTTCCCATTTCCTTTTCCAATTCCTTTTCAATCCAAGTTGTTATTCAAACATGTTATATAGTCGCAACCAATCTTAACAACTATAATCACTTCTTTACATAACATGCGACGACTAAAACTAACAATTAAATTGAATTACAATCTTATCGCTAAACATGCTAGTTTCGGATTTTGGCTTCCATAATTCCATAACACTTATCAATCTTCATAATATATATCACATGATCACTTCTAACTTATCATAACATGGAATCTTCAATCACAATAGTAAGACGAAGATTTATACCTCAATAAGCCCAAATCTAATCCAAGATTTAAAGTCGATCCTTAGCAACTTTAGCTCCTCTTCTTGACGTTCCAATCCACTCCAAGAAACCCTTAGAAGCTTGTGAAGAACTCCCCTTCAAGTTCCAACTTCAAAGTTGAAGAACACCTTAGGTTTTCGCCTTGCGACTAACGTGAAAACGTCATTTTTCCGGGATCTTTCTATTGAGGTATCCTTACAATACCCCTAGGAACCTTGGGTTAAAGTATTGTGAATAATGAACCACAAACTAAATTTTTTTGTGTGGGAATGGGCACAAAATCGAGAGCCTCTTCTTCAAGAACAAGGAAATGAAATTTTCTAAGTGTTGGATTTGTCTAGTCTTGCACTAGTAGTAGTAATGTATAAAGAGACCAAGGGGTGATATCAAAACTAATGGATGGCTAGGATTGGGTCAATTATGTCAAGCTCCACTTTTCTAGTTGACTTGGTCCATTTTTATTCATCCAACAAGCCCATGTGGAGGGTGACACGTGTCGCCCTCCCATTGGTCTAAAATATTTCATTTCCCGAAATTTCCATAATTGGTCAAAATACCGGAAACCTCGTGGGCCCCACAAAAACGTAAAATTCCTCGGGTGGGCCCCACGTATCCAACTCTAAAAATAGAATTCCATAATTCCGATAAATTCCAACAGTCTCAAATAAAAAGTTCTGAGAACCCAATTCTCATTAACGAATAATTTGTTTCCTTCCCGAGGTTCGGAAGATTTTTTCCTTGGAAAACAATTCTTTCTTTCGTTCAAATTTTTTTAAGTCTTGTTTCCTTACGTACCTTCTCTTAAACATATCCTGGAATTACGGGGTGTAACATTCTTCCCCCCTTAGAAACATTCGTCCCCGAATGTTCTTTCAGAGCTTCATCTAAACATTTCTCGGTATAGTCTCATAAATCTACACTTAATGAAACCTAATTATGCCACATATGGCCCTAATACATCGCACATGCATATCCATCCATCATAAGCCAAACGAGGAATCAAATCCAAAGTGTGCATCACCACTATTTACTCCCATTCATGGCCAAAAAGGATTCTCTTTTCGTACATTTCCTTAGGCATAACTATAAACACTCCAATTCTTTCAACCCTTGTTCTTTTCTTTTCTTACTTATCGTATTCTCGCATTCGAACTTATTCTCGCATACATACATAATCTCACTCATTGCTTCGCTTTCAATTCCTTGGAGTTACTACATCAAAACTTGGTCATTATACTTAGATTCAATTTTAAGGCACTTCTACTCACGACCCTGCTCGTGGAACGCGTCCACGAACTCGTACAACGATTAACTAGACTTGGGTCTTACACCCTCGTGACCCTATCACCTAGCGGGACTACCTCCAACTGACCTCATTCTATTCCGGGCTACGGGTTGACCCGTAATCAGCCCACAACCCGATCCATTATCGCGCTTAATTCTCATTCTTGGTCTGAAATAAATCTTACTACCCGAGAAGGCCTTATACATCTAAGGTCTCAGCGGTTATCAATATTCTAAGGTCTCCAATATTCCTTGTCCCCCAAACTTACGTTACCTCATAATCATACTGTCTTAATCACAACAAGCCAATATTATACGTACATAACACCTGAGCATACTACATAGCTTAATCCATTACATAGTCTTCCATTAAGTCTCTTATCATGATTTCTTAAGGGTTCATTACCTTTTCAGACCGTTCATCCTCTCCTAATTATCTCAAATTAGTACGTAAAATCTTGATGAGAACTTATTAAACTGTTACATACCTTCCCGATATCTAATTAGTCCTTACCAATTCGGGTAATCTAAAATCATTCTAGGCAACACGCGTATGACCCTCATACATAACTCCGTATAGTCGTATGTCATAATACCAACTATACTACAATCATTACCAACCTGGATACGCAATCCACATAGCCCTTCATGGGTCACTGCTGCCTTTCTCATAGCTGTAATCAACATAACTCGTTAGGGAGAGACGACCCTAACAACACATCCCTATCGCACGATCTCAGAGTGAGAAGAATGGAAACCAATCCTAAATGTCCTGCAGCCTCCTGATTATAGATGTGGTGCACAACACACCGATAATCAAGACTCTACTAGACACGATGCAGACACTTTCCGAGGACTAATCGCTCGATACCACTTTTGTCACGATCCGACCAAGCTCATCGTGCCCTACTCCGGGCACCCTTACAGGTATACATCAGAGATAATCAGCGGAACATACATGAAACTTATAAAATAAATCAACAAGAAATAAACAACAGGTTAGCCGATAAGGCTACCTCCCTGGACACATATACATATACTTAACCAAACGCAGTTACATCCTTTTTTTTTCAAACCGACCCACAAGATATGACTACAGACCTCTAAGAATTACAATCGTATGGACGGGTTCTGCTATACCCCGAATGTACATAAATCTACAACATCGTGAAACCGCATCAAAAGATAAGCCTCGGAGTGAATGAAGCTTCTTCCAGAACCAAGCAGATCCTAAGAGCAAGGATCACCAACCTGTACCTAACACTGCGGCATGAACGCAACCCCAAAGGGTCGATAACAAAAATTTAGTATGGAACAAAAATAAGGTACAGTAACCACATCATAACCGTATAAAATAATGACAGGGGCAAGTATAAAAATAAAATACCAGATCCTACCGTGCCATTTTAACTCCTGAAATCAATCGTATATTAACCGTTCTTTTCCTTCTTTCAATAAGAGTTAACATCATATTCTTACATACATACTTAAGAATTTAATCAAGTTTTTCCACATAACTTACATACCTTACATAACATTATTCGGCCTTTATGGAGGGACTACTTATTTGGGAGCTTACTTTGATTATCCATACGTGATAACGTAATCCGGCCCATTTGCGGGACACGATGTACTGATGAATCATGTGGCATAATCCGGCCCGCCTGTGGGGCTCGGTGTACTGTGGAATCATGTAGCATAATCCGGCCCGCCTGTGGAGCTTGATGTAAGATGACGTAACCCGACCTATGTGTAGGCTCGGGGTAATATGGCGTAATCCGGCCTATGTGTAGGCTCGGTGTATTTCATAACATAATTCGGCCTATTTGTAGGCTCGGTGTATCTCATTACATAATCCGGCCTATTTGTAGGATCGGTGTACCTCATAACATAATCCGGCCTATTTGTAGGCTCGGTGTGATTTTCTTTACATAACATTTTTAAACCATCTTTTCACTTCTTCTTAAGTCGTTATAACAACTACCCATAAAGCTATTATAACAACCTTTCATTTTAGAGAACTAAGACACTTTTATTCTTGCAAAATTAGGGAAACTAAACCCAAAATTACTACGTACATACATACTTATAAAAGAATCATGCCACTCCCTCTCCTTTAAATCAATAAATTCTTCTTTTTAAAACTCAAGTTACATTCTCTTTTGAAATCAATCTTCTTAACTTTTGAAATAGATCAAGAAGCCATACTTTTTAAATCAAGTCATTTCCACTTATAAAATCAAGGCTTATAGTCTTAAAACCTCGTATCATATACTCTTTAAAATCATGTCGCTTATACTTTAGAAATCAAGTCCCATAACTTGAAAAATAAAGTTTCATACACTTCCAAAACCAAGTAGCTTATTCTCTTTAAAATCATATAACTTCCACTTTTAAAATCAATCCCCTTTTCACATATAAATTAAAGCCATTTTCAAACATAAAATCAACTTAATTACTTCAATTAAATCAAGGCACAAAGCTTTAATTCACACTTCATAACTTCCTAACACTTCTTACCAACATCCCCCATAAGACTTGGTAAGGACTTAGGATAACTTAGACATACCTTTAACTTAGAATCAACAACGTGAATACCTCTTAACTTCTAAGAGTAGAAGGAATCATGAAATAATATCACATGGCTATTTCATACGTAGGATCATGCCAAAAGAAGGAAGAGGTTCACATACCTCGCGACGATTATCGACAAGTAGCAAAATGCTCCCAAGTACTTTAACCTTGCTAGCTTTTCCACCCTTCAAGTAGAATACGCTACTCGTAGTACTTCAACCTATATTAATCATAACATGTCTATCAACTCCTAGCTTTTTAACGTAGAATCATACTAAGTGTAAGGTCTCTTATTCTACGGAAAATCGGGCAGCACTTCCTTTGTTTCTACATACTTTTCCACCTTTTTCAAGGCCCGAAAATCAATAACCAAACGCCACATTTAAGTCTCAAAAATTCAGCTAACCAAAGGGGATTACACGCCTTAATAGGACGTGTAAAATTCTGCCCCACCATGTATACAAAACAGTCCATAATTTCATCAATATTTAGGATAAGATATGAAGCCTCTTTGCACCCTTTTTCACCTCTATACCTTAGGACTTTCACTAGCCAATTCTACCACATTAATCATATATATAACCACCCAATTTATGCATATATACTATTCTAAAACAACCTGTAAAACTGCCACAAAACTGCGCCAAAATATTCCAAAATTCTAGACCATTTCGGCAATTTTACAATATAACAACAAGTAGTCATTTCCCATTTCCTTTTCCAATTCCTTTTCAATCCAAGTTGTTATTCAAACATGTTATATAGTCGCACCCAATCTTAACAACTATAATCACTTCTTTACATAACATGCGATGACTAAAACTAACAATTAAATTGAATTACAATATTATCGCTAAACGTGCTAGTTTCATATTTTGGCTCCCATAATTCCATAACACTTATCAATATTCATAATATATATCACATGATCACTTCTAACTTATCATAACATGGAATCTTCAATCACAATAGTAAGACGAAAATTTATACCTCAATAAGCCCAAATCCAATCCAAGATTTAAAGTCGATCCTTAACAACTTTAGCTCCTCTTATTGACGTTCCAATCCACTCCAAGAAACCCTTAGAAGCTTGTGAAGAACTCCTCTTCAAGTTCCAACTTCAAAGTTGAAGAACACCTTAGGTTTTCGCCTTGCGACTAACGTGAAAACGTCATTTTTCCGGGATCTTTCTATTGAGGTATCCTTACAATACCCCTAGGAACCTTGAGTTAAAGTATTGTGAATAATTAACCACAAACTAAAATTTTTTGTGTGGGAATGGGCACAAAACCGAGAGCCTCTTCTTCAAGAACAAGGAAATGAAATTTTTCTAAGTGTTGGATTTTGTCTAATCTTGCACTAGTAGTAGTAATATATAAAGAGACTAAGGGGTGAGATCAAAACAAATGGATGGCTAGGATTGGGTCAATTATGTCAAACTCCACTTTTCTAGTTGACTTGGTCCATTTTTATTCATCCAACAAGTCCATGTGGAGGGTGACACGTATCGCCCTCCCATTGGTCTAAAATATTTCGTTTCCCGAAATTTCCATAATTGGTCAAAATATTGGAAACCTCGTGGGCCCCACAAAAACGTAAAATTCCTCGGGTGGGCCCCACGTATCCAACTCTGAAAATAGAATTCCATAATTCCGATAAATTCCAACAGTCTCAAATAAAAAGTTCTGAGAACCCAATTCTCATTAACGAACAATCTTTTTCCTTCCCAAGGCTCGGAAGATTTTTTCCTTGGAAAACAATTCTTTCTTTCGTTCAAATTTATTTTAAGTCTTGTTTCCTTACGTACCTTCTCTTAAACATATCCTGGAATCACGGGGTGTAACACATGCCAAGTATTGCAACTGTTGAGATGTTGTATTAATGCGTTTGTGAACCGCATAGATTGCAACGTGACTCTGTGACCGAGCCGATGCGCTGGACTTTGTTGCGGAATTTGAACTTTAATTGTTGTTGTTCTTCGCTTCTGCTGCTTCTGTTGTGGAATTTGATTGTTGCTGTCTTTTCTACTTTCGCTGCTTCTGCTAATATGAGAACCTGCGCTCAAAGAAACTTATGAGTTTAGGGGGGGGGGTGTCGATTCGTATTGACTTTGCAGCTTTGATCTTTGATATTTGTGTGCCTGATCTATTTGGACCTGCAACCCTTGTCTGGTTTCCTGTCTTAGTTAGCTACTAATGGTCCTAGTTTTGAATATGCAAAAGCGTTTGGCCTAAAGCGGGTCTCAATGGGATTGCTTGTCTATCATGCCAAAAGTGTGTATTTGTTATTTTCAAAACGAAGGGAAAATTTCCTAATGGTGTGACCGAAGCCGATTTAGGCCGCCTACGTATCTCCACGAGGGAATCAGGTCATGACGTAGTTCATTACAAGCAAGGATAGGCTAAAAAATTAAAATTATAAAGGTGGGACCGAAGACGATATGGCCGCCTACGTATCTGTCAAGGGAATCAGGTCAAACGTAGTTCCATTACAAGCAAAAAGGGAATTAAGATTTTTCTAAAGATGGGACCGAAGCCTATGTGGCCGCCTACGTATCCCGCTAAAGGAATCAGGTCAAACGTAGTTCATATTACAAGTAAAACAAAAGCAAACATTATTAAAGCTTAAATACAAGTTTTAAATTATTCTGCTAAGCTAAATTGTTCTTCTTATCTAGACTCTAGGTGGACCAGAACAGGGATGCAAATCCAATCCTTCAATACGTCTCATTGCTCTGCATTAATAAAATTGATGGTTGGGTCTTCGTGCTCTGCTATCAGTATCTCCTTCTTTTGACTTCTGCGTGGTGCACGCTTGGATAAATGACTGATTCAGGCGAAGCGGGTTCTGGACAGGGAACACCTCTCTTCCTTTGGGGATTAGTTGATGATTCAGCCCTCTCGGCTAGTCCAACAGTCCTTTTCATCGCTTTCCATCGATGATTCATGCTTTGCACGAACAGTCCGATTCGCAAAGGGTCATTGCTTAAGCTGGGAGATGTTTCTTCCAACAAGATGACTCCCTCTTTGATCAGCTCCTCGATTTTGTCTTTGAGAAAATAGCAATCCCTAGTGTCATGTCCGATGACTCTCGAATGATACGCACAACGCTTAGTTTCATCATATCCTCTGAGGGTAGGATTGGGGATATTTTGTGGGATTGATTGGAGTATCTCTGCGGCTCTCAATATTTTGTATACCTCAGGAAAAGGCTCAGCTAGATGAGTGTACGTTTTGACTGGCTTTCTCCTTCGGCTTACGCCGCGTCTGGATGCATTTAGTGGATAAGTTTTTGGTTGTGGTGAGTATGTGGGTTGACAATGTAAGGGGTTATTGTGCACATCGGGAAATGCTTCTTTCGATCGGATGATCCCATCTCTGATCAATGCTTCAAGTTTATTCTTGAAGGCATAGCAGTTGCTGATGTCATGCCCAGAGATACCAGAGTGGTATGCGTAGCGCTTAGTCTCATCATACCATTTTGGGTAGGGGCTGAAAATTTTCCCTGGGGTCGGATGAAGTATCCCTGCGGTTTCAACCGCTCGTATAGCTGGGGCAAAGGTTCGGCTAAATGAGTATATGCTTTGGCTGTCTTTTCCTTATGGCTTGTGACGACTTTGGGCATGGCATACGTTTGGCTTTGTGAGTATGTAGGTGGGTATGATGAGGGATAGATGGGTGCTTGAGATGCATTGTATATGGGATGTGTGTGATAATTGGGATATGGAGTAGGCGGGCCTTGGTAGTAAGGTGCAGGATTTTGGATGTTTGGATAAATGGGCTGGAGTGGAGTATTTAGGCTCATGGATAGGTTGGTGAGATTCCGGAGTCTCCCAATTTCGGCCTGCATAGTTTCCATCTGTTGCAACAATTGAGTTTGATCTGTAATGTGCCCCTTTTCTGAAAATTCATCCATAGGAATAGAGATAGGTCCCAAGTTAGTACGCTCAGGTGCCCCTGAATCAGTCATGTCTTCGTTCCCTGCCTTTGACCTTGTGAAGTGCTGATGCTCTGCCATTGCTTAGTCAAATACGAATCTACCTTTGGGGAAGATGATAAATCCTTCTAAAAAATGCAACAAACTGCGTTATTGTAAATCACGCGATTTTGCAAAGGTGTAAATAATAATTAGCAAGTATATGTTGCACATAAATTGTCACGTTGCAGGTGAGTCCTAATCACGCATGGGGACCCATTTATGCCAGAGGTAGGCCTAAACGTCACATATGCAAAATCATGATAACAAAATCCAAGCCATTAGATTGAAATGCTTTAGTCGGGAATAAGTTGCAATTTATTGTAATAACAATAAGAACGACGAAAGTCTCAAACTAAATGCCTATAACTAAGTCGCCGATGTGATGGTGAAGCTTAGGTCTTCCTAGGTATAGCCCATGCCTGTTCCAAGTACTGCACTGCATCCTACATCAGGACCCACATGTCTGGAGTGATGACCTTATCTTTGAGTTGACTATCCTTTATCCTACTCCTTGCGCCAATGTCTTCAATGCCTTGCTCCCCTTCTGAACTAAATCCTGTGATGTCTAGAAACCATGCTTGATACTCTGGGGCGACCCCTGCTCGATCCTTCCCAACTTCCACTTGATCAATATGGTACCATTCATAAAGGATCTGCTTGGCTTCGGGAATGATGAAGTCCGGTCCGAACTGGATTTCAGAGGCTCTCATGTCAGCTATGAGAGGAATTACTTGTGTATGGCCAAACTGTCGGAGCACACGTAACAGAGCATATGGTTGGAGTCCCTTTAGACCTATAAGACTGATGTAATAAATTCCCTTATGTCTCAAGTAGATCTTCTTGACGATATGAAGCAACGGATACTTCCATTGAATCTGACTGCTACTGCGAGATGCTAAGTACCTGTACCAATCCTCTGTGCCGACTGGTGACACATAACACTTTATTCTTTCGTAGAAGGTGGAGATCTTATTGTCTGCGTTGTGGCATACATCGGTCATATTTGAACGCTGATAGAAATGCTCATCGCCACATCTCAGAAGATAAGATTACAACCTTCAAAGAAGCTCGACTCACCCCTTTTGCATTTGTTCAAGGCTCTAAATAGTTCTGCCAAGATCATGGGCGTCAAAGTAAGTTGTTTGTCACCGACTCCGTCAAACACTGCTCTAACTACTGAACATATGCACGTACTAATCCTTCCATGCTCAAGTGGAAATAAAAGAGTCCCTAGGAAAGCCATAACAAATGTGATAGGACGCCTAACTCTCCAATGGTCCGCAGTGCAACAAAACTCATTCTTAAATAATTTGTATTCGTCTCGGCATCCATATCTCTCATACATGTAGTTTAGAGAAACCCAATTATTTTCAAAACACTGCAACTCTCTGGTATTCTTCAAACCCAAGTAACGGGGGAGCTTTTTCCCAGACTGACCGTGCGGAATAACTGGTTTTCTGTCATGATATGCTAAAGCAGTGAAATAGCTGACTTCTTCTAAGGTGGGGGTCATCTCAAAATCCCTGAATTTGAAGACGACTCGGTCCGGGTCCCAAAATTGGATCAATGCTCTGACCAAATGTTGATCGGGAGAGATGTTGAATAATGAGATGAGGTACCCCAACCTCCTTCTGATAGTCATCTGACTACCCAAGTCAAATTTTGACCACCACATCCTCAATTTACTCAGAATCCCACTCACCATTCTGATCTGAGGGACATGTTCCATCTAAAAATAAATAATACAAAAAATTATGCATTTTCCAGCTTAGGCATTTCGAATTTAGGCTTGGTTTCATTTATCATGATTATGCAACACATAATATGTTGTTGGGCCGCGGGGTCGTGAAAACCCGTTGACCAATTTGGTGTCTTCCTAATTGTGGTGTCAATGCCAAGGATTGACTCACCTAAGGTAAATGCATGCATGCCTTAAAATAAAGTGTGGTATAGCTCTATCCTAGGTTTCTAAGATTTAGCTTTACTAGACGCAAGGTTCCCGAGCGGACAACTCGAGTGAGAAGGCTACGCGGCTGATCAGACGAACCGATCTAACTTCGCGCAGGCGCTAACTCTCCTAAAATTTAGAGTATTTTGAAAGACATTTGCGGTTGCGCGAAGCACACCAGCGCGTGAGCGTGTGATTGTGTGGATTTTTCAGAGTGGAAGAAGTATGAGCGGAATGTCAGTTTAAGAAAAGCAGTAAAAGCAAATAACAATTAAAACAGTTAAACATACAAAATTAAAGCAAGTAATTTTAAGGCATTTAAAACAAATAAAAGCAAATATAGCCAAGCAATAATAAACCTAGGTTTGCTATGGTCAAAAACCTCAAATCCCCTGCGCATTCGTCATTTCTGTCACGCCCTTTTTCGACCGCGACATTTCCACTCCTGCTTAGAAAGTGTTAGAAATAAAATGCTAAAAGTGCTCAAAGATGCTAAAATGCTAAAAATGCTAAAGTCACCACCTAATTAGTTTGGGTGAATTAGTACACCTAAATGTTAACTACGTCAAGTCAACATTAACTCCATTTTAATGGTCTGCAAAACTATGTGAGATTCTAGGTAATGATTCTTTATTAATCTAGAGGGAAGGGGTTAGACACCCTCTAAGATCCACTAACTTGCGGTTGTCCTGCCAAACCTAGGTTAATTATTATACTAAGAGTGCAATGTATGTTTTGAAAATATTTGAAGAGAAAGATGATGCAAGCGATTAAAAATCATGCATTTTTATAAAAAAATATTTATAAGGCTAATGCTATAACAATACATGCAAAGTCTAAAGACATGCATTTATATTATTTATAAAAATGATGCACAATTGATATATTGACTAAATGCATATATTTACTAGCTAACTTAATCTTGACTAATATGAATATGGCCTGATGCATAAAAATACTTAATTTTGCAATTGAGAAGAATCTATGCCTATATTTCATAATTAGATATGCAAATTTAATTGTTAGGCAAAAGTTTAGATGTGCATGATAAGCCTAGGATAAGTAGTGCATTTTTCATTTTAAAACTACCTATCCAATTTATTTATTTAAAGGCTAATTGTTCTATGTCTCCTATTAATTACAGAGTCAAATAATAAAATTACAAATAATAAAAGACACGAATGAGGCAAGGAGATTAAGAGAGTAAAAGGAGTTGAAATGGATGACGACGTCATTCCGTCTCATTTGTTTTGGAATTTTTTTGAAGCGGAATGTGGTGGACACAGATGCAGACATTCATGCGGTGTGGCTCGTGACGAGTCTCGCAATAAGACTCTTCGTTCTGCTCCGATGTGTGTCATGTAAAAGGGAGAAAAGATAAGGATTAGTACACACTCGGACCATATTAATAATGCAAGTAAAAGATGACAATGTAATCTCAAACATATACGTGGTTTGATTCCCATTCAATTAGTCCAAAATGTTTGTCAGACTCGCACAACTAAAGACCGGCATTTTAAGTTCAGCAGACATGCCAGTCACAATGACTTAAGCAAATCAGTAAATTCAATCTGCCCAAAGCAGCACACAGGAAGAAGAAAAGAAACAAAAAAAGGGAAAGTGGGTTAAGGCAAGTCCAAAACACGTAATTTTCATTTATTTTTAACAAGAAGAGTCAGTGAAAATAGGCCCAATTTACAGGGTGATAAGGATATGCAAGTTATTTGCACAAAGGCTGCGATACATGATATACTTCTCCACATATAATTTCAATAATTTTAACGATAAACAGGCTTAAAACATCAATCATATACATTGTAATTTAGGTTGGACACTAAGAGGTACACGGTAAGGCAATACAAGTTAACCCAGAACTGGTTTTAGACTTGAACCAGTGACGGTCCAGTCCTATTCAACACAGAAGCGTCGGGTTTCAGTAACGCAGAATAACAGATGAAGTGGGAAGACAACTCAATCAATATGTGTTTTAACTCCATTTTCGTAACCTATTAGTTCCGCAAATTCGTAAATGGACAATTGATATGGTTATCAATAGATTCTAAGTTAAATCGTCGTCGTAACACAATTAGTTAAAAAGCCAGACGTTTATCAAAAGCAACAAACCATTAACCCAACCTCGAGATGACATACACACCCCACAATTCCCGACATCAGCTACTCTTTAGGATCGACTCAAAATAACTCAAAAATGAGTTATATATAGGTTTATGCTGAAACAGATATAAGAGACAACTTACAACAACATCTATTCTATTTCAAACACACAAATTCTATAAGAGGGCTAGCGTTATGATAGATCGTCCAAACCACTCATCCCTTCATACAATATACATAATAACATAGTTAATTCAGACAAGAATATAGGATTAACTAGTGCATATATCATTTAACAATTTTCTAAGCAGGTGCAGTAAAGCAGAGGCAACCCAGTAGGTGCACAAGGCAAATAAAGATGATTTCGCTAACTGTTTAGGTGCTACCTCTTAAGTACACATAATTATTGACACCCAATTTAAGCAACTTGATCATACTAGGCTCTGCATTAGGAAGGAAAACAGGGAATACAACACCAGCATCGTCAAATTCAACATAATCAATCATTCATACAAAATCGACACACACTCGAGCAGTCATACACAACTCATATCGCGCATATGAATATCAAGAGGAATTAAAGAGGGAAAAGGTGATAAATTTACCTTCTCCGGGTAACGAACCAAGGCAGCGTATCAAGTCATCGATCCACTCGAAGGATTTCTTGCGATGTGATTAAAAGGGAATAAAGCTTGTGTTTGTTACTCACTGGCTTTCTACTAGTTTTTGGGTGATCTTTGATATTGAGTTTTACCGTGGGCGTCCTGTTTTCCTTCCTTTCTGTATATCGATGCCTTTTGCTAATTTTCTGCTGCTCTCTCCTGAATCTCCATAATATTTTCTGTCCGGATTCTCCCTAGTTTTCGGATGCCTTTAGCCAATTTTTTTGGATGCCTTCTGTGTGTATAGCTTCTGTATTTATAGCTAATATTTGGGGTTCCAAGTTTGGTATGATTTCGTACTGATTGTAGTGTTGATTTTATTGTTATTTGGTATTGGTTTTATGGTAAGATTGATATGGTTTGTTGTAGGATTTTCGGATTATGGTAAGGGAATGACAGAGAAAAGGGAAGTGAGGTGGCGGGGTGCAGATTCTCCAGTGAGAATCGCGGGGTTGGGGTGTTGGCAGCGATTGGAAGGTGATAGGGTTGAGATTTTATTTTAGGGTTCTTTAGGTTTTCCTTTAGGTCTTTACGTTCTGGACGATGGGGAATGAGTATAAAGGGGCTAGTGGGCTTAGGCGGTTTGGGCTTGGGCTGGGTAGGTTTTGGGCTTGTGGGTATTAATTATTTAATTTGGGTAGTGTGTTATTAGTTTTTAAGTGTTAGTTTTAGGTGTTAAATTGTAATTAGTGGTAAATAAATAGTGTTTAAATTATGATTAAATTATTTAGGTGCTTTATTAGTTTTAGCTTGGGTTTTTATTATTACAATAATAAATGCGGGTGTGTTATTTAATTAGTGCTTAATGTTTTGTAATGCGATGTCGTTATTAAAATCCTATTTATTATGCATGCTTTGCGATATTAAATTAAAATTGACTTAATGGTGGGGTTTAAATTGCAAATAATAATTATGAAATTGCTTTGGATATTAATAAGTGTGGATATAATTTTAAGGAATGCTCGATGCGACGCCATTAATAAATTATTTATTTATTTACGTATTTATTATTGTTTAAATTATTAAGAATTAATGGAAATAGAATAGGGCTTAAATTATGAATAATATTTAGGCAAATAACAAATGCGGACATGAGACTCAAAGTGCTTAATACTCTACGTAAAATGCGGTGTCATTATTAAATCGCTTATTTATGCATGTATTAATGTTTTATTATTGCATTTTATTATTATAACATTGTTAAACTTATTTTGAAAATTAGTGTCATTCTATGGTTAATGATTGGACGAGAGGGTCAAAATTGGGTGTCAACAGTGGTGACACCGGAACTGGAATATCTGACGGGGTGGCAGATATGTAGTTCGGTGATATCGGGCGAGTTGTGACATCGGAATCGCGGAGGGTATAGGTGCGATATTAGAGAGACAGCGGGTAGTTGAGACCGAACCAAGGCATGGAGGTGGCCGGTGTTGGCAGCAATGGGTGGCACTGATGTCGGAGGTGGCAGACGATTGGGATGCGGTTGCCGGGGTGGCAGAGCCGACAGGATATTTTTGGGAGGGGAGACCTGGACGGCCTGTGGTGGAAGTTGGTGTGGTTGTCGCCGCCGCCGGAATAGTGACAGCCTACGGAATGTTTGGTGGCAAGCGGTGATGTGTCCAAATCATCAAGAAATTTATAATAAGTGACTCGGAATTTTTGAATGTTGTCAAACGAGAAAACATACTTGTCAAAAGTGATATGGCGTGAGATTATGATTTTGTCGTTTGATAATTCATAGCACAGGTACCCCCTATAATTAGACGGAAAGCCTAGGAAGACACACAGAGTAGATCTGGGTGTCAATTTGTGGGGGGCCGTGGATGTCAGATTAGGGTAAAACAAACAACCGAAAATTCTAAGATGGACATAGGTAGGAATCCGACGGTAGAGAATTTTGGTGGGTATCCTATTTTGAATTACACGGGTGGGTAGAATATTGAATGTGTTCTACTATTTTAGTGCATATATCCAAAAATTAGGGGGGACAGAAGCATGAAAAATGAGGGTATAAATAATATTATTAATGGTTCGGAGAATTCTTTCGGCTTTTCCATTTTGATGGGGGGTGTGAGGGCACGAGAAATGAAAGATCGGGTCATTAGCCGCACAAAATTTATTAAATAGGGAATTATTAAACTCTCGACCATTATCACACATTGAAATGATTTTATGTCTTTTTCAAATTGTGTTTTAACCAGTATATGAAACTCAACAAATTTGGAGAACACTTGAGATTTGATTTTGAGTTGATAGACCCAAAGAAAGTGAGAGAAATCATCCAAAAATACCAGATAATATTTATGGCCTAAGTTGCTAGTTATGAGGGATGCCCATAAATTAGCGTGAATAATATCAAAGGAGGATAAAATAGTACTCATAGAAGTCATAAATGGTAGTCTAACGTATTTTCCTAACTGACACGAGGAGCAACTATGAGAAAGATTTTCTTTGTTGCAATGGATTAAATTTCGATTTTTAAGAGAATAAAAAATGTAAGAACTCGGATGACCAAGTCTACTATGTCACGTAGAGAGAGATATGGTTGTTAAAATGGTGGGTGGAGTGACACGAGCAGCGGATGTGGATAGTAACAGATATAGGTCCCTCTTACTATTGCATTATCGTTAGGAGTTTCCCGGTATGGAGGTCCATTACAGAAAATCCAAATGGGTCAAAATTAATTAAGACAGAATTATCGGTGGCAAATTTTCTAACAGAAAATAGCTTTTTCATGATATTTGGGGCATAAAGAACGTTTTTAAGAGATGTGGGGATGCGGTAGTGGGTAAGGTTGTGGTCAAATCCTTGAATTGGAATGTGATGACTATTACGATCATAATAGATTGTGGAGTTGGTAACTGGCACAGTTGAGGAATATTACCTTAATTATTGGTGAGATCAGACGTGGTTCCTGAATCCATATATCACGCATTATCGAGTTGTTGACGGGTTAAGGAAGCCATTTATTTTTTATGGGGAAAAGGACAAATTTGTAGCTGGGAATGTTTTGTGCGTGTTACTAGTTCTCGGTGAAGAGAAAAAGGTTGTAGAGAACAAAAGAAAATTAATTGGTTCTCGGTTAGAGGACAAAAGAAGAGGAAAATTTGTTTGTTTTTTTTTGTTGACGAAGGAACCCGCAGCCGCTGCTCTTTCGAGTGCGCACAGGGTAAACCCCGCACTGACGCAATAGCCTGCAAACCACGTCAGCCAGTTAAACCACACTTGGCAAGCCAGGTGTGACAGGCTCCCCCAAGAGGCGAAGGCAGGCCAGGCGTTACCCTGGGGTTTCGAACTTGTGACCAAGCTCTCCCACACCATCCAACGAGGATACCCTCTGCCTTCAAGACCAACTGGTCTAGGGCTTCGGATGAAAATTTGTTTGTTTGGCACATAGAGGACTTGAACAACTCAGAGAAATTTTGTCTGTTTGGCAAGTATGTGACGTAGAGGGTGGCAGTGCACCAGTGGTTTGCAAGGAATTTGTCTGTTTACGGAGAAAAAAATTGTCAGCAGAGACAAAAAATATTGTTGTTTCTTCGAAAAAATTGTTAAACAATGTACACGTCCAGTGGGACGTCCAGCAGTGGGGCTATGGGCTGATTTCAATGGTATATTTGGTAAATATTAGATTTAGTGATGTACCTTAATTAATATTATAATATTATCATAATTGTAAAGTTAGTCTCTCAATAGAATAATGATTTAGAGGTAGAATAGGAAAATGATTTTCCTATGTAACTTGTATATATATGTCATTCATCAATAAGAATAATCAATGAATTAATTTTTTCATGGTATCAAGAGTCTAGGTTCTCTTTACTCTGCTTCCGCTTCTCAAAACTTTGTCTCTCCCTCTCGGATTTCTTGCCCAGCGCCGCGACCCTCCCTCTCGGATTTTTTCCAGCGTCGCGGCCCTTCTCTTCCAGAAAATCCCCTCTCACAAATTTTCTTCTCCGAAATCTTGTCCAAAATTTGTTCTATTCACCATAACGGATAAAAACACTTTCATCCTGCCCTCACCGTTTCTAATATCAAGAGCTTTCTTCCTACTGTTTTTGATCTAGAGAACGTCCAATATGGGACGTGGGCAGAATTATTCAATATTCATGCTATGACACATAAAGTTCTTCACTACATCACCCTTCCCACTACTCTTACGGGGGTAATATGACGTCTACATCTACAATGATTGTGTCCACCAAAGCAGCAGATCCAGACTTATGGGTCATGCTTGATGTCAAGGTTCTCCAATGAATTTATGCCACTATCTCCTTGGATCTTTTACAGACGATTATGGAACCCAACTCCACAGCTATGGCGGCGTGAAATCGATTGCGTAACATCTTCCAAGATAACAGTCATTCTCGCACTGTTATCCTTGAGCAGGAATTTTCTCAAGTTGCTATGGAGAATTTTCCAAACGTTTCTTCTTATTGTAAACGCCTCAAAGACTTGGCAGACCAACTTCGCAATGTGGGTTCTCCTGTTTCTAATAGTCATCTAGTTCTTCAGATGGTTTTCGGTCTATCCAAGGCCTATACAGTAGTTGCTTAGGTTATTCGTCAAAGTAACCCCCTGCTGGAGTTCTATCAAGCCCGCTACATGCTCACTTTAGAAGAAGCGGGTTTTGCTAAAAGGGCATCGATCGGAGCAAGTCTTATCGTCATGATGACGACTTCAAATTTTTCCCCTTCCAATTCAACCAACGTGACCCAAAATCACAACAGCGGGGGTGGTAAAAAGGGCCAAAATCGTAAAAATAATGGCAAGAATCGCGGCGGCAACAACGAGGGCAAACGTCAGCAGCGGTTACAGGGGGCCTGATGGGCCCTCTGATGTGATGGGTCTCGGCGTCGCGGTCGGCGATACTGACGTCGCGACGCCTCCGTCTCAGCCCGTGCAAGCTTCGCGGCCAGCTTCTTCCCAGGTCAGATTCCAGGGTTCAAACATTGAAGTAGCGATGCACACACTTGACTTGACTCAACCGGACCCTAATTGGTACATGGACATAGGTGCCACTACCCATATGACATCCGAACAAGGTACTCTATCGTCTTATTCCAATTTGAGCAGTAATCGTGGTATAATCGTTGGTAATGGCAGTTCTATTCCAATTAAGGGTTATGGTAATAAAACTGTGTCCCCTCCTCATCCACCACTTGTCCTGAAAATTACCCTTCATGCCCCAGAATTGATTAAAAATTTGGTGTATGTCCGTAAATTCACAACTGATAATTGGGTTTCTATTGATTTTGATCAGTTTGGGTTTTCTGTGAAGGATTTCAATATGGGGATTCCTCTCATGAGGTGTGACAGTAGGGGGAGATCTATATCCAATCACACCAAGTCTCAGCATCTCGCGTCAAGCCATGTCTTCCACTTTTACAGCTCTTGCTCCTTCCTTGTGGCATGCTCATCTAGGTCATCCGGGGTTGTCTATTTTATCTTCTTTAGATAGACATAAGTTTATTTCATGTAAGGGTACGCGTAGTACTCCACATTTTCAATCCTTTGCTTTAGGAAAAACTATTAAGTTATCATTTGTAGCTTCGAATTCTAATACTTCAATGTCATTTGACATTATTCATAGCGATTTATGGACATCTCCGGTTCTCAGTTCTATGGGTCATCGATATTATGTTTTATTCTTGGATGATTACTCTAAATTTTTATGGACGTTTCCAATTGCGAAAATATCATAAGTTTTTTCCATCTTCGTAAAATTTAGAACTTTCATAAAAACCTAATTCGAAAGGGAAATAAAGAACATTCAATGTGATAATGGTAAAGAGTATGACAAGAGAGTTTAGGGAGTTTTGTGCTCAAAATGACATAAATTTTCATTTTTTTTGTCCTCATACGTCTTCACAAAATGGGAAAGCTGAACGAAAAATTCGTACAATTAATAACATTATCCGCACTTTATTGGTTCATTCTTCCGTCCCTCCATTGTTTTGGCATCATGCGCTACAAATGGCTACCGATCTACTTAATATTATTTCCTCTAAAGGTTTGACATATTCTTCCCCTCTTCAGGTTTTATACAATAAGACTCATACGTATTCTCATCTTAGGGTCTTTGGATGCTTATGTTATCCGCTGTTTCCATCCACCATAATCAACAAACTTCAGGAACGTTCTACCCCATGTGTATTTTTGGGTTATCCGTCAAATCACTGTGGTTATCAATGCTTTGATTTGTCCTCTTAACGAATCATCATTAGTCGTCATATTCTATTTGATGAGTCCCAATTTCCATTTTCTAAAGTAGAAAAACTCGTGCCTAGTTCTTATGATTTTTTGGATGATGTTATCTCCCCCTATGTTTTCCATCATTTTTCAGAAAATACGTCGTCAGCGTCGCGACCCTTAGGGGAGGCGCCGCCGCGCCTGCCTTCCAGTGAACAGTCAAATTCAATCCCGTCGTCAGCGCCGTAGCGCTAAAACTTCAGAGAGCTCTGCAGTTCATCCAACGTCGCGGCGTCTTCGACGGAAAGTTTCGAAAATTCTCAAAATTCCCAAAATTCACCCAATCCAGTCCAGAGTCATGGTCCAATCACTCACAGTCAACGGGGTATTTTAAAACCAAAAAGTCATTTTAATTTGAATTTTAATGTTCTTAAATCACTCTTACCCCGTAATCATGTGTCTGCCTTAAATGACCCTAATTAGAAAATTGTCATGACCGATGAATATAATGCTTTTATTGATAATAAGACGTGGGAGTTGGTACCCCATCCATCTGGTGTTAATATTATTCGGTCTATGTGGATTTTTGCTCATAAGAAAAATTCTGATGGTTCATTTGCAAGACATAAGACTCGTCTTGTAGGTGATGGTAAGACTCAGTAGGTTGGTATGGATTGTGGTGAAATATTTAGCCCAGTGGTCAAGACGGCTACCATTCGCATTGTGCTCAGCTTGACTCTTTATAATCATGGCTCATTCATCAACTAGATGTGAAAAATGCTTTCCTACATGGTGATCTTAAGGAGACAGTATATATGCATCAGCCCTTGGGATTTAGGGATACTAGATATCCTAATCATGTTTGTTTGTTGAAGAAGTCTTTGTATGGGCTTAAGCCGTCTCCACGAGCTTGGTATAAGATGTTTGCTGATTATGCTTTGACTATGGGTTTTTCCCACAGCAGGTCTGATTATTCATTATTCATTATTCATATATCATCTCCATTCTTCAATGGCTTATATACTATTATATGTGGATGATATTATCTTAACTGTCTCTTCTGATGCTTTGCGAAAGTCTATCATGACAATGCTCAGTTCTGAGTTTGTCATGAAGGACTTGGGTCCATTGAGTTATTTCTTGGGGATTGTTGTTACTCGTCGTGCAGGTGGACTGTTCTTATCACAGATGAAGTATGCAGCAGATATCATTGAGAGGGCTGGAATATCATCCTGTAAGTCCACTTCTACTCCCGTTGATACTAAACCCAAGTTGGGTGCTGCAGCTGGCTCTTCCTCTGAGGATCCGACCCGCCATTGTAGTCTTGCAGGCGCCCTTCAGTATCTTACGTTTACGCGACCTGATATTACATATATCGTACAGCAGGTATGTTTGTTTATGCATGAACCCAGAGTTGAACATATGAATCCGCTCAAACGAATTCTTAGGTATATTCAGGGAACACTTGATTATGGCTTGCATTTGTATCCTTCGTCGATATGTACATTTGTCTCCTATACAGATGATGATTGGGGTGGTTATCCTGACACTAGATGGTCTACGTCTGGCTATTGTATGTTTTTAGGTAATAACTTGGTCTCATGGTCTGCCAAGCGTCAAGCCACGCTTTTACGTTCAAGTGCAGAGGCCGAATATCGAGGGGTAGCCAATGTGGTTTCTGAGTCATGTTGGTTACGCAACCTACTTTTAGAACTCCATTGTCCTATTGAGAAACCTACCTTAGTTATTGTGATAATATAAGTGTCATCTATCTTTCTGGTAATCCAGTTCAGCACCAGCGTACTAAACACATAGAGATGAATATTCACTTTGTTCGAGAGAAGGTAGCTAAAGGACAAGTACGCGTCTGTCATGTCTCTTACTGATATCATATTGCAGACATCTTTACAAAGGGTCTTCCCTCGATCCTTTTTGAAGATTTTAGAGACAGTCTCAGCGTACGAAGACCACCCGCTATGACTGCGGGAGTGTGTTAAACAATGTACACGTCCAGTGGGACGTCCAACAGTGGGGCCCAGCAATGGGCTGATTTCAATTGTATATTTGGTAAATATTAGACTTAGTGATGTACCTTAATTAGTAGTGTAATATTATCATAATTGTAAAGTTAGTCTCTCAATAGAATAGGGATTTAGATGTAGAATAGGAAAAGGATTTTCCTATGTAACGTGTATATATATGTCATTCATCAATAAGAATAATCAAGGGATTAATTCTTTCAAAAATCACAGACACCGAGGAAAGAGATTAGGTTCTGATACCATGTAAGAATGTATTAATCTCCCCTTGGGGAGTTTCTCATTAATACAAAATATATAGGTGTACAATGTTGAATCCTTCTATAATAAGGATCTCAAATCTACCATAATTATACAATACAAAATATGGTAAGTATGTAGTAGTACACGTGCTAATAGTAGATATAATGAAGAAATGTTAGGATGTAAAGCCACCAAATATGCCAGAGATGAAGGAAGTGGTGCACATGTTAGAAGCCATTCAGACAACAAAAGGAAGACATTAACATGACCCTTTGAGTTGCTTTCGATTTTCCTAGAGAAACATGATCAATGGAGTTTATAATTGAGCTCAGAACTGCGGAAGTGAAGACCACAAGTGAACTACGAGGATGTTGGTTACTACTACTACTACAGTTTTCGTGTAAAGAACTACGTGGGACTTGATCCTCCTATAGGTTTAACTGGGGTAAGTAGGCAGGCTGTGACAAGATGATCGGGGCAATCTCTTTATAGAACAAAACTCTATCATCGCTATGTGAAGGAGTGGACAAATAAACATTCGGCAAAGGCACAGCTAGCGCACGGGAGGTTACACCAACAACACCTCTCGTCGATCCACCACAAAGGTTAACGACATAATTTATCAGAGTTTGGAATATATTTTTGTAATGTCGATATCAACATGAATGTTATGTAAAGAACTGCATAGGGCGGGGCTTGATTTATAGGATACATTGGAGGTACGTAGGCAGCCTGTGGCAAGATGATCAGGTGCAGTCCCTTTTGTAGCACAAAACTTTATACATTTCTATTTTTTTTATTCCAGTATGAAGGTTATGTGAAGAACTACGTGGGGCTTGATCCTCCTATAGGTTTAATGGGGTACGTAGGCAACCTGTGACAAGATGATCAGGTGCAGTCCCTTTGTATAACAAAACATTATATATTTTGTAATGTTGATTGCCATATGAAGGTTATGTAAAGAACTATGTGGGGTTTGATCTTCCTATAGATTTAATTGAAAGTTCATAGGAAGATGATCGAGTGTAGCTCCTTCGTAGAACAATTTTATACTTTTGTAATGTTGATTCCAATAAGAAGTTACGTAAAGAACTACGCTGGGCTTGATCCTCCTTCAAAGTTTAGTTAGAAGGTACATAAGCAGTCTATGATAAGATGATTAGGTGCAGCCACTTGTATTTTAACAACAAAATAAGTACAAATGTATATTTTTGAAAGAATTAATCCCCTTAATTATTCTTATTGATGAAAGGCATATATATACAAGTTACAATAGGAGAATCATATTCCTACTTTACATCTAAAATTCTATTCTATAAGGAGGCTAACTATACAATTATGGTAATATTACAATAGTAAATATGGTACAATACTAATTCTAATATATACCAAATATACATCAAGTGTAACACTGTTCACGGAACATTGTTCAGGATTGGGCCGCGGCGCTGTGTCCTAAGGGTCGCAGCTGATCAGCTTTGGACATTTAACACGCCCCGCTAGCCATAGCGTGTTTTAAACTGCTTGTCTCTAAAATCTTCAAAAATGACTAAGGGAAGATGTCTGCATTTTGATATCTTGAAGGGACATGGAAGACACGTAATTGTCCTTTAACTACCTTCTCTCGAACAAAGTGAATATCCATCACTATGTGTTTAGTACGCTGGTGCTGAACTGGATTACCTGAAAGGTAGATGTCACTTATATTATCACAATACACCAAGGTAGCCTTCTCAATAGGACAATGAAGCTCTAAAATTAGATTTTGTAACCAACATGACTCAGAAACCACATTAGTTATCCCTCGATACTCGACCTCTGTACTTGAACGTGAAAGCGTGGATTGACGCTTGGCAGACCATGAGATCAAGTTATTACCTAAAAACATATAATAGCCATACGTAGACCGTCTGGTGTCAGGACAACCACCCCAATCAATATCTATATAGGAGACCAGTGTAGACGTCAACGAAGGATACAAATGCAATCCATACTCAAGTGATCCCTGAATGTACCTAAGAATGCGTTTGAGCGCATTCATGTGTTCAACTCTGGGTTCATGTATAAATAAACACACAGCTATACGACATATGTAATATCAGGTCGCATGAACGTCAGATACTGAAGGGCGCCTGCAAGACTACGATAGCGGGTCAGATCCTCATAGGGAGAGCCAGCTACAACACCCAACTTGGGTTTAGTATCAATTGAAGTAGAAGTGGACTTACAGGATAACATCACAACCCTCTCAATGTTCTCTGCTGCATACTTCCTCTGTGATAAGAACAATCCACCTGCATGACAAGTTACATCAATTCCCAAAAAATAGCTCAAGGGGCCCAAGTCTTTCATGGCAAACTCAAAACTGAGCATTGTCATAATAGACCTTCTCAAAGCATCAGAAGAGGCATTCAAGATAATATCATCCACATATAATAGTATATAAGCCATGGAAGAACCCCGACGATATATGAATAATGAATTATCCGACCTGATGTGAGAAAAATCCATAGTCGAAACAAAATCATCAAACCTCTTATACCAAGCCCCTGGAGACTGCTTAAGCTCATACAATGACTTCTTCAATAGACAGACATGATTAGGATATCTAGTATGCCTAAACCCCAAAGGCTGATGCATATACATTGTCTCCTGAAGATCACCATGTAATAAAGCATTTTTCACATCTAGCTGATAAATGGGCCATGATTTTGAAAAAGCCAAGCTGAGCACAGTGTGAATGGTAGTCGGCTTGACCACCGAGCTAAATGTCTCACCACAATCCACACCAACCTGCTGAGTCTTACCATCACCTACAAGTCTAGCCTTATGTCTCGCAAATGAACCATTAGAATTTTCCTTATGAACAAAAATCCATATAGATCGAATAATATTAACACCAGATGGATGGGGTACCAACTCCCACGTCTTATTATCAATAAGAGCATTATATTTCTCGGTCATGACAATTTTCCGATTAGGGTCATTTAAGGCAGACACAAGATTACGGGGTATGAGAGATTTAAGAACATTAGAATTCAAATTTTGAAATGTCTTTTTGGTTTAAAAATACCCCTTTGACTACGAGTGATTGTACCATGACTCTGGGCTGGATTGGGTGAATTTTGGGAATTTTGAGA
This sequence comes from Przewalskia tangutica, assembly GCA_029844215.1. Classification (NCBI taxonomy): domain Eukaryota; kingdom Viridiplantae; phylum Streptophyta; class Magnoliopsida; order Solanales; family Solanaceae; genus Przewalskia; species Przewalskia tangutica. Next base: position 38,072,643 of record CM056740.1, on the reverse strand, counting down.
AGTCTCAGAAATTTTTAGTCAAAGCGTATGGCCTGGGAAGAACAGGGCTCTATGAAGTTTTAGCGTGACCTCGCGAGAACGCGCTAATGACGAGATTAGATGCCCCTTTTCTCTGAAGTTTTGGCGTCGCGACGCTTACCATGAGGGCCGTGGCGCTGACGACGTATTTTCTGAAAAATCTGAAAAATGACGGAGAACATAGGGGGAGATAACATCATCCAAAAAATCATAAAAACTAGGCACGAATTGTTCTACATTAGAAAATGGAAATTGAGATTCATAAAAGAGGACATGACAACTAACGATGATTCGTTTAGAGGACAAATAAAAGCATTTCTAACCACGGTGATTTGACGGATAACTCAAAAACACACAAGGAGTAGAACGTGTCTGAAGTTTGTTGATCGTAGTGGACGGAAACAGTGGATAACATAAACATTCGAAGATTCTAAGATGAGAATACGAAGGAGTCTTATTGCATAAAACTTGAAGAGGGGAGGAATATGTCAAACATTTAGAGGGAAGAATATTAAGTATGTCACGACCCGACCCCGGGCCGCGACTAGTGCCCTACCTGGGCACTCTTACGTATACATCAGAAATAATCAGCGGAACATACATCAAACTTATAAAATAAATCAACAAGAAATAAACAACAGGTTAGCCGATAAGGCTACCTCCTCGACATATATATATATATATATATATATATATATATATATATATATATATATATATATATATATATGTAGCCAAAAGCAGTACATCCTTTTTCTTTTACAAGATGACCCACAAGATATGACTACAGACCTCTAAGAGTATTGACATAACAACTGTGACAGGACAGGGCTCCGTCATACCCCTGAATGTACAACAATCGACAATACCAGGGATCCGAACCAAAGATAAGCCTCCGGAGTGAATGGAAATTTTACCCAAAACTGAACAGAGATCCTAGAGCGAGGATCACCAACCTGTGTACCTAATACCTGCGGGCATGAACGCAGCCCCCCGAAGGGGGTCAGTACAACAGGTACGGAGTATGGAACGGAAATTAGGTTGTTACACCCCGTAATTCCAGGACATGTGTACGAGAATAGACGTGAGAGCACAAGAATTATAAATTTGAATGAAGAAAAGATTTATTATTCTTAAGGAAAAGTTTTCGGAGCCTCGGGAAGAAATATTGTTCGTTAATGAGAATTGAGTTCCCGAATTTGATATTTGAGACTTGTAGAATTTATCGGAATTATAGAAATGTCGGGAAACGAAATATTTTAATGAATGGGAGGGCGACACGTGTCACCCCCCCCCCCCCCCCACATGGGCTTGATCGATTTAGCCAAGGGCATAGAGGTCATTTGACCAAGGAATAATGTGCAAGTCTTGAAGACAAGCTTGACAAATTTGACTAAGTCAACTAGCCAACTTGACATTAGATCTTTTAACCCCAATGAATCTAGGCCACACAAGTGTTATAATCTTGGCCATTGAAGGTAGTATATCATCACACTAGTAGCAAGACAAGTCTTACACTTAGAAAAAAAATTGCAAAACTTTAGGTGCTCATAAGGTTGCTCTCGGCAATGGCCATGAATGAACAAGAAAAAATTTCGTTTGTGGTTCAATAATCCCAATACGTTAAACCAAGGTTCCTAAGGGTATTATAAGGATATCTCAATAGAAAGATCCTGGAAAAACTATGTTTTCACGTTAGTCGCAAGATGAAAACCTAAGGTGTTCTTCAACTTTGAAGATGGAACTTGAAGAGGAGTTCTTCATGAGCTTCTAAGGAGTGCTTGAAGCGGTTTGGAACGTAAGAATAGGAGCTAAAAGTTGCTAAGGATCTACTTTGACACTTGGATATTATTAGGGCTTATTAAGGTAAAATCTTCATCTTCTTAATGTGATTAAAGATTACATGTTATAGTAGTTGATAAGTGAGCATGTGGTATATAGATTGAAGTTTGAAAAGATTTGGATCATGTCGACATGTTGAAAACCGAAAATGGGCAAGTTAGCCATTAATGTTGTAATCAATTTGGTCGATAGTTACAATCGTCGCATGTTAAGGAATAAAGGATTTATAGTTGTTGTAATTGTTATTATGTATATAACATGTTGGAATAACAACTTGGATTAAAAAGGAAATTGAAAGAGAATTGATATTGTTGTGATACATTGTAGCTGAATATGGCTTTGGATTAATGGACAATTTTATATTAATTGTGGGGCAAAATTTTACACGCCCGACTAGGCGTATAATCCCCTTTGGTTAGCTGAATTGTTGAGCCTTAAATGTGGCATTTGGTTATTGATTTTCGGGCCTTGAAAAAGGTGGAAAAGTACGTAGAAACAAAGGAAGTGCTGCCCAATTTTCCGTAGAATAAGAGTCCTTATACTTAGAAATATTCTACGTTGAAAGCTAAAAGTTGATAGGCGTACTGTGGTCATTATAGGTTGACATTCTACGCGCGGCGTATTCAACTTGGCAAGTGGATTGAGCCGGAGAGGTATGTGGAACTTTTCTTATCTCTTGAGCATGAGTAGTTATAAATGTATAGCGATGAAGCGTACGAGATTTAAATGAATTCGGTTTATTTGATATCCTTGACTTGTTTTAAGAATGTCCAAGTTGGTTGAGTTAGAGAATTAACTCACTTGTTTTTAAAGGATAAAAATGCCTTAGTTTCTAAAGCATAAAGTTAGTATAACAGCTTTATGGGAAGTTGGTTATAATAACCTTATGGAAAGTTAAAAGAATGGTTTACTATAGTAATGTAAACAAAGATAAAATGACTTGAAAAGTATAGAAACTTGATTTCTAAAGTTAAGAGACTGGAAGTATTCTGAAAGTTATGTAACTTGATTTGTAAGTATATGATACTTGGTTTTAAAAAAAAAGTATAAGTCTCTTGGTTATAAAAAGAATGAATTTGTCTAAACCATAAAGAGTTATAACGGCTTTATGGGAAGTTAGTTATAACGTTTATGGAAGGTTAAGAGAGTTTTCTATTTTGATTGATAGGCATGAGTTGCCTAGGTTGTGAAATTAGAAGTTACTTGGTTTCAAAGTCTTGAAATGAATTCCTAAAGGTGTAGTAACTTAATTTGAAAAATAGACATGTCTTGATACTACGGGTGTTAGTATCTTGGGGTTTTATATAAAAATGAGTCTTTTGAAAAGAATGGAAGTACGTAGTACTTTGGGTTAAATTCCCGGATTTTTATGTGAAACGAAAGTGTCTTGAGTTTATAAAATGAAATTCATTTTTGTATGATAATGAAAGTCTAAAGATTTTATGAACTTGCCTATGCTTGCTTGTGATAGCCTTTGAGGGCAAGTATTATATTTTTACGCTGCCGTGACTCTCAGTTGGAGGGCCGGCTGTCTTGTTGTGAATTTACTTGGACGTACCGACAGTGATGGGGGATTCCACGGGTATGCTTCCATTGTGATGGATCTATGGACATGCTTATACGATGGAGGATTCCGGGACATGCGACCATGATGCGGGTTAAATCCCCGGATGATATTGTTATTCCATGGACTAGCTCTCCATGAGATTTAGTGACGCAAGATGGATCTGGTAGCTTGCTTTCGTACTTGCCGATCGATTCTTGTATGGTGGATCGTAGTTGGCTTTCGTACTTGCCCCGGTCAGTTCTATGGCACAGTTTGGTACGGTAGACTCTGGTAGATGGCTTCCGCACTTGCCCCGATCATATCTCATGATGCAGTGGATCCGTAGTGGCTTCGTACTTGCCGGCCAATTGTTGGCGCATTTGGATCCGTAGTTGGCTTTCATACTTGCCCCGATCAGTTTTATAATGCAGCGAATCGGTGGTTGGCTTTCTACTGCCAGCGTCTGATTTTATGACACAGGTGCGACCTGGTGTTCATGTATACATATTGGTGTTATATTATATCATGGACTGTCGGCAGTGAGGAAGGAATTCCCCGGGCATGATTGATATTATGGGTGTGAGACCCATGGTTATATTTGAGTAATGACTTTGAAGGCATGCGTCCCTGACTTGACATGACTGCTTATATATTGTGTACTGTAGTTTGGTTATCATACATGTCTCCTGTTTTATATAAACTGTTATGATTTCATTACAGTATTTTCAGTTTCACATACTTGGTACATATTTCGTACTGACCTCCTTCGGGGGGCTGCGTTCATGCCGTAGGTTGAGGTACATAGCTTGTTGATCCTCATTCTTAGGATCACTGTTCAGTTCTTGGAAAGCTCCCTTTCTCCGGAGGCTTTGTCGTTTGATACAGTTCCCTGAGGTTGTAGATTTATGTACATTCAAGGGTATGGCGGGGCCCTGTCCCGTCACAGTTGTTATGTAAAAATTCTTAGAGGTCTATAGTCATATCTTGTGGATTGGGTTGTATGTATGTTCCGCTACTACTCTGATATATACCTGTAAGGGGTGCCCAGGTAGGGCACCAGTCGCGGGCCCGGGGTCGGTTCGTGACAAAAGTGGTATCAGAGCAGTTAGTCCTCGAAAAGTGTCTGCAGACCGTGTCTAGTAGAGAGATTATCGGTGTGTTGTGCACCACATCTATAATCAGGAGGCTACAGGACATTTAGGATTGGTTTCCATTCTTCTCCTGAGATCGTGCGATAGAGCTTTTGATGCGCGATTTAATGCACACACTTTAACGCAAGTTCACGTTGTCGACTCAAGTAATATAGTCTTTGAAGACCGAGTGATCGTCCTCAGGGATTAGTGTTCAAGTATCAACTTCTATTCTTTGTTATCTATTTGGTAACTGATATTTGAGTTGTTGATTATGATTCTAATTATGAAAGCTAATTAAACTATGTGTTTACTTCAGTAGTGATGGAAATAGGGCTTCCAAGTCTCCTCAACTATCCGCTTATATTACTTATTAATGCAATAAATTATGCTTCTTCTTCTTTTGGAGATAGCAGGTTTACTAATTCGTTTTATACTCCCGTTAAGGCTATATAAACACTCAACCCCAGTAGCGCTCCTTTCTACCTTTCGGTGATAAGGATGACTCTATAGGAGGATTAAGAGCAGAAACCCTGTTAACGTTTACGCAAGTAATTTAGGTATTTAAACCCCCGTTAACGCTACACAAGTAATTGAGGTATTTTCATCCCCAATTCGACCTATGATTACCCAACTACAGCATAGTCACAACCTCCTCCTTTCGAAGTTTGATTAGAAATCATATAAACAATGATAATTAATGATCAAGTAATTACCAAGCATTCAAAACACTATTGGATAAATCTCAACAATAAGAAGAACAACCATAAACATTCATTAACTCATAAAATAAGGTTCAAGTGAATTGACATGGAAAGCCCTATATTAGAATTAGTTCCTAGCCATTGACATGACAAGAACTAATTCGATATCAACATAAAAGCGAAATAAAGTAAAAGAAAGAAAAGAAATTACTAAGTAATGGTCTCAATCTTCAACTCCAAGAAGTCTTGTTGTTGTGCAAGAAAGGAACCCTAAAAGCGCCTAGGGTTCTCTTTTATAGCTTCAAAACCGCCTTAGGTTTTCCTTCAGTTGGCCCATAAAATCGTCAAAGACACGATTTTTCCAGCGTTAGCGCTTGTGGCCGGAACTTCTGAAACTCTCTGATGATGAGGCGCCGCGGCTCTGCTGTTCTCATGCAGGCGCGCGTACTGGAAACTTCTGAAGGCATCTGGATATTGGCGCTGGCCACATTGGCGGAGGCGCCTTGCACTGCACTCGCACAGTCGCCACTTTCTCGTATTTTAGGCTCTGGAACCTCCACTTTTGCCCTCTTTTCGCTCTTTTTTCGCCAAAGAGCCATTTTAACCAAGTTGACTCAAAAGAAAGAAAATTTATCATAAGACGACACGTATTTATACAAAAAGGGACAAAAGACTTACTTAAAATGACTCAAAAAATGTATATAAAATACACTGATCAAATACCCCCAAACTTAACCTCTGCTCGCCCTCGAGCAAAGATCAAAAGAAAGAAATAAAGACTCAAGGAAAAAGAAAACAGAAAGACTCAATGACATTGATCACTTTGCTGCATTGGTGTCACTTAGAAAAACATGAAGATTAGCAGAATAATATGCAGGAACAGATCGCATGAAATTTTAGCACTCTAAACACATTAAGCTAGATATTTCGCAAACTCATTTTTATCATACTTAATGGAAGTCAAAATACTGAATCATGCATGTTAATTTCAAAAATCCTATGACAATTTTACTTGCTATTCTCCACTAATCATGGATATGCATATAAGAGATCTTCAGGACTTTTAAGGGTTGTAATGTAGGCTTAGGCATGGGTAAGTAAAAATAGGTATTTAGGCTCATTTTTGTGTACCATAAGCTCTTTAGCTTTTCAATGTTTCCCTTCTCTTTTGATTTCTTTTCCTCACTTCAAATCTATCTTTCCCCTATTTTGTTTTGAGAGCGTGAAGTGTATTATATAACAAGCACCCCCAAACTTAGGCTTTTGCCTATTTCTTATTACTTTTTTATTGGGGTGCATCAATCTTGTTTGCTCTTTTTGTCTCTTTTTTTTTAACACATTCTATTCCAACTATTTCACATTTTTACTTATGGCACAAGTATGGAAATATAGGGTGTCAAAGAAAAAGTTTCATTTTTAGGCTCAACGGGGCTGACTAGGGATATTTTTGATGTCAGGGATAGAAAAGAGTGGTAAGAATTGGCTGACAAAGAATTGCCTGAGTCATCTCCCTAACATGCATATCCTAACTATTTCGCCTCAAATAGCAAGCAATCATAACACATAGGTTTTAATCATATACAATGCACAATTCAAATAGAAACTCCAAATAGACAGATTTCATGAGTTTTTGGCATATCTAACCTAAGTGTTTAGATGGTTGCTTCTAATTCCATTACATTATTCCACCTTACTTCACTAGGTGTTTCTAGTAACTACAGCATGCATGATCTTTGACAGACAATTATGACTCAAAAAGAAAAAAATTATGACTAAAAAATACACAAAATAATCAAAAAGACTCAACTTACTACAATAAGACACAAATAAGACACCCCCCCAAACTTAAATCACACATTGTCCCCAATGTGTGCAAACCTCAAAGACAATAAAAGAAAAGGACACTTACAGACTTGGTTAAAATGGTGGCGGTGGCGGTGGATAATGCATTGAATCCCGTGAGAGGGGAGGGGCTCAGGATATTTTTATTCGGAGAAAGGGCCGTCGGATTAGGGCGTCTTTTATTTTCTGGATTTCCGCCTCGGCGCCGCGGCGCCCAATTTACTGTGCTTCTTCTGGAATTTCTGCGCCGCGGCCCTGCTCCTTGGCGCCGCGGCGCCTAGACTTGGCATTTTTTCTGGATTTTTGGCGCCGCGACCCTGCTCCTGGGCGCCGCGGTGCTTAAACTTCAGCGCTACGCTCTTTTAAGCGTCGCAGTCACCTTACGGGCGCGCTGGCTAACGTTTTCTCGAAATCACGGCTATTCTTGATTTTCGCCTCCAAATTTATTGGTCCTATACTGTCATCACAACACATAAACAAGAACCCAAGACCGTGAGATTGTTCAAGACAAAATAAAATAAACTAAAGACAGAAATTAAAATAACATAATTAAAAAAAACATTGGGTTGCCTCCCAACAAGCGTTGTCTTTAACGTCTTTTAGCTGGACGCAATTAACCTTTACGAGTGCCCATTAGATCCTTCTGCGAACTGCTTGCAATCCGCAGAGTTATTGTTGTAGGTCTCAATTTCCCTACAATCATTTGTTCAAACAAGAGCCTTAAACATAAAATTATCCCCCAAGTACACAAGACAGGCTTGTCTTTTAGGCTTTCTATAATGTAGGGATCGGTGAAATTCCCTACATCTCTCAACTCTAGGGGGTGCCCTTGATGGTATGGACTTCCTAATTGGGGATCAACAGTGATAGCTAGTGGTGTTTCTTCTGTAATAGGTGCAGAAAAAAGAATTTCTACAGAATCCAAGAAGGTGAATAATTGGATCTCAGCAATCTTTTCCTTCCCTACACCAACTATCTCACCAGATTCCTCAATAGCTGGGTGTGGTTCAGGCTCCTCAGTTTGCTTGCCACCTCCCATAATGATGTCGCTCGGCAGATTTAATTGAGGTGTATTACTCATCTCATCCATCAGTTGCCTTATGTGGGCCTCCAAATTTTTTAGGGACTCCCTTGTCTTAGCCATAAACTGAGTCTGGCACTTGGTGAGCATAAGTATGTCTGCCCGCAACTCATCTCGATCTTCCTCTGACATATGTGGGTTAAGCTGTTGTTGATGACTCCACTGTCTCTGATAGTAGTAGTCCATGTATCCTGAATTTTTTTTTTCTTAACCTGCAAAATAAGAAAAACAACAAAAGGTGATAAAAAGATGCTCGCAGAACAAGTTAGAAACTTGCTCTTTGAGCAACCAAATTAGAAATTAAGAATAGATAAAATTGATATTGAACTATGTCAAATCCCCGGCAACGGCGCCAAAAACTTGATGCGCGATTTAATGCACACACTTTAACGCAAGTGCACGTTGTCTACTCAAGTAATATAGTCTTTGAAGACCGAGTTATCGTCCTCAGGGATTAGTGTTCAAGTACCAACTTCTATTCTTTGTCATCTATTTGGTAACCGATATTTGAGTTGTTGATTATGATTCTAATTATGAAAGCTAATTAAACTATGTGTTTACTTCAGTAGTGATGAAAATAGGGCTTCCAAGTCTCCTCAACTATCCGCTTATATTACTTATTAATGCAATAAATTATGGTTCTTCTTCTTTTGGAGATAGCAGGTTTACTAATTCATTTTATACTCCCGTTAAGGTTATATAACACTCAACCCCAGTAGCGATCCTTTCTACCTTTCGGTGATAAGGATGACTCTATAGGAGGATTAAGAGCAGAAACCCTGTTAACGTTTACGCAAGTAATTTAGGTATTTAAACCCCCGTTAACGCTACACAAGTAATTGAGGTATTTTCATCCCCAATTCGACCTATGATTACCCAACTACAGCATAGTCACAACCTCCTCCTTTCGAAGTTTGATTAGAAATCATATAAACAACGATAATTAATGATCAAGTAATTACCAAGCATTCAAAATACTATTGGATAAATCTCAACAATAAGAAGAACAACCATAAACATGCATTAACTCATAAAATAAGGTTCAAGTGAATTGACATGGAAAGCCCTATATTAGAATTAGTTCCTAGCCATTGACATGACAAGAACTAATTCAATATCCAACATAAAAACTGAAATAAAGTAAAAGAAAGAAAAGAAATTACTAAGTAATGGTCTCCAATCTTCAACTCCAAGAAGTCTTGTTGTTGTGCAAGAAAGGGAACCCCTAAAAACTGCCTAGGGTTCTCTTTTTATAGCTTCAAAACCGCCCTTAAGGTTTTCCTTCAGGCCTGGCCCATAAAATCGTCAAAGACCTGATTTTTCCCGCGTCGGCGCCGCGGCCACGCTCTGGCGCGCGGCTAACTTCGAAACTCTCGATGATGGCGCGCGCTGAAACTTCTGAAGGCCTTTGGATATTAGACCGGGCGCTGCCCTGTTTGAGGCGCCATGGCCTGTGCAGTACCTCTGCACAGTTCTCCACTTTCTCGTATTTTAGGCTCTGGAACCTCCACTTTTTCCCTATTTTCGCTCCTTTTCCGCCAAAGAGCCATTTTAACCAAGTTGACTCAAAAGAAAGAAAATGTATCCTAAGACGACACGTATTTGAACAAAAAGGGACAAAAGACTTACTAAAAACGACTCAAAAAGTGTATATAAAATACACTGATCAGCTGTGTTGTTAGGGTCGTCTCTCCCTAACGATTTATGTTGATTGCAGCTACGATAAAGGCAGCATTGACCCATGAAGGATTATGTGGATTGCGTATCCAGGTTGGTAGTAATTGTTGTATAGTTGGTATAATGACGTACAGCTATACGGATTTATGTATGAGGGTCATATATGGGTTGCCTAGAATGATTTTAGATTACCAAGAGTTGGTAAGGACTAGCTAGATACCGGGAAGGTATGAAACAGCTTAATTAATTTTCATCAAGGTTTTACGTGCTAATTTGAAATAATTAGGAGATGATGAGCCGTCTGAAAGGGTAATGAACCCTTAAGAAGTCATGTTAAGAGACTTAATGGAAGACTATGTTGATAGATTAAGCTAGGTGGTATGCTTAAGAGAATTGTATGAATGAGATCCGTATGGAGTAAGTAATGGTTGTTGTGATCAAGACAACACGATTATGGTATTATGAGAAGTTATTGTACCCGTTTACGGGGGGACTGATAAGGTAGGCTTGGAGCATGGAAATTGCGAGCCTAAGAATATTGATAACCGCCGAGACCTTAGGTATAAAAGGCCTTCTCGGGCAATAGGATTTAATTCAGACTAAGGGTAAGAGTTAAGTGCGACGGTGGGTCTGGTTGAGGACCTATTACGGGTCGCCCCGTAGCCAGAAATGGAGTGGGATCAGTTGGTAGTAGTCCCGCTACGTGACAGGGTCACGAGGGTGCAAGGCCCAAGTCTAGTTATTTGTTTTACGGGTTCGTGGACGCGTTCCACCGGAACCAGGTCGTGAGAGCCGGAAATGGCCTTATATTGTTCGATTTAGTAACTCCAAAGATTGGAGGCCAGAATCAGTGTGGAGGTTATGTACGTATGCTAGAATAAGTTCGGAAGTACGGAAAGAGTACGACCAGTAAGAAAGAGAGCAACCAAATGTAGAGGAATATAGCCTGAATCCATAAGTACCTTTCGAGGTAGCTACACCAGTAGGTGATTGGGTGGTAGTTGAGCGGGTATATGAGATTTTCCCGGTGATGATACAGTCGTCAGACCCTAGCAGACCTAGTAGAGCTTAATACGACAGACTTTGAGGTCATTAGGGGTATAGACTAGTTGGCTTCGTGAATGCCAAGGTTGACTGTAGAGAGAGGTTGGTTCGATTCCAGTTTCTCGGTGAGCCGGTTATCGATGGGGAAGGAATGGAAGTGTTGGCAATATGTAAGTTATTCCTTCCTTCTTTGACATGATAAGTTATGGAGTCTATGTGACTTGTTTTAGTGAAATGATTGATTTAAATTTGAACGTTAAGAGACGGAGATAAGAACATACGATTATTGAAGGATTTTATGTTAAGTGCCCTTGGAGGTACTTGGAACTGGTTTAGTGTGGTGGTCGGGGCCACGACTTTCCAAATAATTTCAGGAAAATGCGCAAAGCAAGAATAAGACAAGTATGAGTGCTGCCGCGGGAAACAGAAGACGTTTTTGGTAGGTTTTGAATCTATATGATTATAAGGTGACGCTTGATGATCAAGATATTGAAAGGGAGATAAGCTCTCTCCCCCACGAAAAATGATGGTTTTACGTACTATGGGGTTTTGTGTACCCAGGTTATTAAGCGATGGATGTGAGACAGGTAAGATCTTCAGTATCGTCATGCCATAGATTACAGTTTTAGATAACCGTAGGAAAGGTATTGTGTAGAGGCGATTGAGGATTATGCGAGATTATATGTCAGGAAAATTATGAGACTGCACAGGGTTCCTACATTTATTTATGACAGACAGATGAGCCCAGTTTACGGCTAGCTTCTGGGGGGGTTTCCAGAAGGGATTTGGGGACACAGGTGAGTCTCAGTGTTGCATTTCGCCCTCAGACCGACGGACAGGCAGGGCAGGTTATCCAGACCCTCGAGGATAGGTTACGGGTATGTGTTTTTTATTTCAGGAGTAGTTGGGAGGATCTTTTGCCTCTCGTTGATTTGCGTATAATACCCGTTACCATTCAAGTATTCAGATGGCCCTGTATGAGGCCTTGTATGAAAGAAAGAGTAGAATCACCGATTGGTTGGTTCAACGTAGGCGAGGTTCAGATAATTAGCCCAGACTTGATTCAGCGGGCTGTGGATAAGGCGAAGCTTATCCAGGAAAGATTATTAGTAAGTTCAGAGTCAGCAGAGGCTTCATGCAGATAACCGACGTCGACACTTGGAGTTCAGGTTGACGTTTTAGTATAAGTATTGTTATGTGGCTATGGGTGGAATATTTTATATGAAGGGTGTAGTAAAAGGAGACTATGTCGCTATCTAATTAGATTGGACTCCGAAAGAACATTCGGGAACGAATGTTTCTAAGGGGAGAAGGATGTTACACACCGTAATTCCAGGACATGTATACGAGAATAGACGTTAGAGCACAAGACTTATAAATTTGAACAAAGGAAAGATTTGTTATTCTTAAGAAAAAGTTTTCTGAGCCTCGGGAAGAAAAATTGTTCGTTAATGAGAATTGAGTTCCCGAATTTGATATTTGAGACTTGTAGAATTTATCGGAATTATGGATATGTCGGGAAACGAAATATTTTAACGAATGGGAGGGCGACACGTGTCACCCCCCCCCCCCCCCACATGGGTTTGATCGATTTTAGCCAAGGGCATAGAGGTCATTTGACCAAGGAATAATGTGCAAGTCTTGAAGACAAGCTTGACAAATTTGACTAAGTCAACTAGCCAACTTGACATTAGATCTTTTAACCCCAATGAATCTAGGCCACACAAGTGTTATAATCTTGGCCATTGAAGGTAGTATATCATCACACTAGTAGCAAGACAAGCCTTACACTTAGAAAAAAATTGCAAAACTTTAGGTGCTCATAAGGTTGCTCTCGGCAATGGCCATGAATGAACAAGAAAAAATTTCGTTTGTGGTTCAATAATCCCAATACTTTAAACCAAGGTTCCTAAGGGTATTGTAAGTATATCTCAATAGAAAGATCCCGGAAAAACTACGTTTTCACGTTAGTCGCAAGATGAAAATCTAAGGTGTTCTTCAACTTTGAAGATGGAACTTGAAGAGGAGTTCTTCATGAGCTTCTAAGGAGTGCTTGGAGCGGTTTGGAACGTAAGAAGATGAGCTAAAAGTTGCTAAGGATCGACTTTGACGCTTGGATATTATTAGGGCTTATTGAGGTAAAATCTTCATCTTCTTAATGTGATTAAAGATTACATGTTATAGTAGTTGATAAGTGAGCATGTGGTATATAGATTGAAGTTTGAAAAGATTTGGATCATGTCGACATGTTGAAAACCGAAAATGGGAAGTTAGCCATTAATGTTGTAATCAATTTGGTCGATAGTTACAATCGTCGCATGTTAAGGAATAAAGGATTTATAGTTGTTGTAATTGTTATTATGTATATAACATGTTGGAATAACAACTTGGATTAAAAAGGAAATTGAAAGAGAATTGATATTGTTGTGATACATTGTAGCTGAATATGGCTTTGGATTAATGGACAATTTTATATTGATTGTGGGGCAAAATTTTACACGCCCGACTAGGCGTGTAATCCCCTTTGGTTAGCTGAATTGTTGAGCCTTAAATGTGACATTTGGTTATTGATTTTCGGGCCTTGAAAAAGGTGGAAAAGTACGTAGAAACAAATGAAGTGCTGCCCGATTTTTCGTAGAATAAGAGTCCTTATAGTTAGAAATATTCTACGTTGAAAGCTAGAAGTTGATAGGCGTACTGTGAACATTATAGGTTGACATTCTACGCGCGGCGTATTCAACTTGGCAAGTGGATTGAGCCGGAGAGGTATGTGGAAACTTTCTTATCTCTTGAGCATGAGTAGTTATAAATGTATAGTACGGTAGACGTACGAGATTTAAATGAATTCGGTTTATTTGATATCCTTGACTTGTTTTAAGAATGTCCAAGTTGGTTGAGTTAGAGAATTAACTCACTTATTTTTAAAGGATAAAAATGTCTTAGTTTCTAAAGAATAAAGTTAGTATAACGGCTTTATGGGAAGTTGGTTATAATAACTTTATGGAAAGTTAAAAGAATGGTTTACTATAGTAATGTAAACAAAGATAAAATGACTTGAAAAGTATAGAAACTTGATTTCTAAAGTTAAGAGATTGGAAGTATTCTGAAAGTTATGTAACTTGATTTGTAAGTATATGATACTTGGTTTTAAAAAAAAAATATAAGTCTCTTGGTTATAAAAAGAATGAATTTGTCTAAACCATAAAGAGTTATAACGGCTTTATGGGAAGTTAGTTATAACGACTTTATGGAAGGTTAAGAGAGTTGTCTATTTTGATTGATAGGCATGAGTTGCCTAGGTTGTGAAATTAGAAGTTACTTGGTTTCAAAGTCTTGAAATGAATTCCTAAAGGTGTAGTAACTTAATTTGAAAAATAGACATGCCTTGATACTACAGGTGTTATTATCTTGGGGTTTTATATAAAAATGAGTCTTTTGAAAAGAATGGAAGTACGTAGTACTTTGGGTTAAATTCCCGGATTTTTATGTGAAACGAAAGTCCCTTGAGTTTATAAAATGAAATTCATTTTTGTATGATAATGAAAATCTAAAGATTTTATGAACTTGCATATGCTTGCTTGTGATAGCCTTTGAGGGCAAGTATTATATTTTTACGCTGCCGTGACTCTCAGTTGGAGGGTCGGCTGTCTTGTTGTGAATTTACTTGGACGTACCGACAGTGAAGGAGGATTCCACGGGTATGCTTCCATTGTGATGGATCCATGGACATGCTTATACGATGGAGGATTCCGGGGCATGCGACCATGATGCGGGTTAAATCCCCGGATGTTATTGTTATTCCATGGACTAGCTCTCCATGAGGTTTAGTGACGCAGGATGGATCTGGTAGCTAGCTTTCGTACTTGCCCCGGTCGATTCTTGCAGTGGATCCGTAGTTGGCTTTCGTACTTGCCCCGGTCATTTCTATGGCACAGTTTGGTACGGTGGACTCTGGTAGATGGCTTCCGCACTTGCCCCGGTCATATCTCGTGACGCAGGCTGGATCTGGTAGCTGGCTTTCGTACTTGCCCCGATCAGTTGTTGACGTAAGCTGGATCTGGTAGTTGGCTTTCATAATTGCCCCGATCAATTTTATGATGCACGCTAGATCTGGTGGTTGGCTTTCCTACTTGTCCCGTACAGTTTTTATGACACAGGTGGGACCTGGTGTTCATGTATACATATTGGTGTTATATTATATCATGGACTGCCGGCAGTGAGGAAGGAATTCCACGGGCATGATTGATATTATGGGCGTGAGACCCATGGTTATATTTGAGTAATGACTTTGAAGGCATGCGTCCCTGACTTGACATGACTGCTTATATATTGTGTACTGTAGTTTGGTTATCATACATGTCTCCTGTTTTATATAGACTGTTATGTTTTCATTACAGTATTTTCAGTTTCACATACTTTGTACATATTTCGTACTGACCTCCTTCGGGGGGCTGCGTTCATGTCGTAGGTTGAGGTACATATCTTGTTGATCCTCATTCTTAGGATCATTGTTCAGTTCTTGGAAAGATCCCTTTCTCCGGAGGCTTTGTCGTTTGATACAGTTCCCTGAGGTTGTAGATTTATGCACATTCAGGGGTATGGCAGGGCCCTGTCCCGTCACAGTTGTTATGTAAAAATTCTTAGAGGTCTGTAGTCATATCTTGTGGATTGGGTTGTAAAGAAAAAAAGAGGTAACTATTTTTTGGGTTATGTGTATACTTTTGGAATGTGGCCTTATCGGCTAACCTGCTTTTTTTTTTTTGAGTTGTATGTATGTTCCGCTACTATTATCTGATATATACCTGTAAGGGGTGCCTAGGTAGGGCACCAGTCGCGGGCCCGGGGTCGGGTCGTGACAAAAGTGGTATCAGAGCAGTTAGTCCTCGGAAAGTGTCTACAGACCGTATCTAGTAGAGTCTTGATTATCGGTGTGTTGTGCACCACATCTATAATCAGGAGGCTACAGGACATTTAGGATTGGTTTCCATTCTTCTCATGAGATCGTGCGATAGAGATGTGTTGTTAGGGTCGTCTCTCCCTAATGAGTTATGTTGATTGCACCTACGAGAAAGGCAGCAGTGACCCAGGAAGGATTATGTGGATTGCGTATTCATGTTGGTAGTAATTGTTGTATAGTTGGTATAATGACATACATCTATACGGATTTATGTATGAGGGTCATATATGGGTTGCCTAGAATGATTTTAGATTACCAAGAGTTGGTAAGGACTAACTAGATACCGGGAAGGTATGAAACAACTTAATGAATTATCATCAAGGTTTTACGTGCTAATTTGAAATAATTAGGAGATAATGAGCCGTCTGAAAGGGTAATGAACCCTTAAGAAGTCATGTTAAGGGACTTAATGAAAGACTATGTTGATAGATTAAGCTACGTGGTATGCTTAAGAAAATTGTATGAATGAGATCTGTATGGAGTAAGTAATGGTTGTTGTGATCAAGACAACACAATTATGGTATTATGAGAAGTTATTGTACCCGTTTACGGGGGACTGATAAGGTAGGCTTGGAGCATGGAAATTGCGAGCCTAAAAATATTGATAACCGCCGAGACCTTAGGTATATAAGGTCTTCTCGGGCAATAGGATTTAATTCAGACTAAGGGTAAGAGTTAAGTGTGACGGTGGGTCGGGTTGAGGGCCTATTACGGGTCGCCCCGTAGCCAGAAATGGAGTGGGATCAGTTGGTAGTAGTCGCCACGTGGCGAGTCACGCAGTGCAAGGCCCAAGTCTAGTTATTTGTTTTACGGGTTCGTGGACGCGTTCCACCGGAACCAGGTCGTGAGAGCCGGAAATGGCCTTATATTGTTCGATTTAGTAACTCCAAAGATTGGAGGCCAGAATCAGTGTGGAGGTTATCTACGTATGCTAGAATAAGTTCGGAAGTACGGAAAGAGTACGACCAGTAAGAAAGAGAGCAACCAAATGTAGAAGAATAGAGCCGTAATCCATAAGTACCTTTCGAGGTAGCTACACCAGTAGGTGATTGGGTGGTAGCTGAGCGGGTATATGAGATTTGCCCGGTGATGATACAGTCGTCAGACCCTAGCAGACCTAGTAGAGCTTAATATGACATACTTTGAGGTCATTAGGGGTATAGACTAGTTGGCTTCGTGAATGCCAAGGTTGACTTTAGAGAGAGGTTGGTTCGATTCTAGTTTCCCGGTGAGCCGGTTATCGATGGGGAAGGAATGGAAGTGTTGGCAATATGTAAGTTATTCCTTCCTTCTTTGACATGATAAGTTATGGAGTCTATGTGACTTGTTTTAGTGAAATGATTGATTTAAATTTGAACGTTAAGAGACGGAGATAAGAACATACGATTATTGAAGGATTTTATGTTAAGTGCCCTTGGAGGTACTTGGAACTGGTTTAGTGTGGTGGTCGGGGCCACGACTTTCCAAATAATTTCAGGAAAATGCGCAAAAAAAGAATAAGATAAGTATGAGTGCTGCCGCGGGAAACAGAAGACGTCTTTGGTAGGTTTTGAAAATCTATACGATTGTAAAGAAAAAAAGAGGTAACTGTTTTTTGGGTTATGTGTATACTTTTGGAATGTGGCCTTATCGGCTAACATGTTATTTATTTCTTTCTTTTTTTGAGTTGTATGTATGTTCCGCTACTATTCTCTGATGTATACCTGTAAGGGGTGCCCAGGTAGGGCACCAGTCACGGGCCCGGGGTCGGGTCGTGACAAAGGTACAATAAACAAATCATAATTGTACCAAAGAATGACAGGGGCAAGTATAAAAAGTAAATACCAGATCCTACCGTGCAATTTCAACTCATGAACTGAATCGTACATTATTATCTTTTCCCATTTTCAATAAGAGTTATAATCAAATTCTTACATTCATACTTAGGAAAAATCATCAAGTTCATAAACACATAACTTACGTATCTTGCATAACATAATCCGGCCCTTTATAGAGGAACGCCTCATTTTGGAGTTCACTTTGATTATCCATACGTGATAACGTAACCCGACCCATTTGCGGAACACGGCGAATTCATAAAAAGTCTTCCCACGAAGGTATACTGCCCGGCCCATTCTGGGACTCGATAAGGTCATATAAGTCTGCCCATAAAGGTATACTGTCCGGCCCATTCTGGAACGCGATAAAGTCATATAAGTCTGCCCATAAAGGTATACTGTCCGGCCCATTCCTGGGACGCGATAAAGTCATATAAGTCTGCCCATAAAGGTATACTGCCCGGCCCATTCCTGGGACGCGATAAAGTCATATAAGTCTGCCCATAAAGGTATACTGCCCGGCCCATTCCTGGGACGCGATAAAGTCATATAAGTCTGCCCATAAAGGTATCTTGCGGCCCATTCTGGGGCGATAAAGTCATATAAGTCTGCCCATAAAGGTATACTGCCCGTCCCATTCCTAGGACGCGATAAAGTCATATAAGTCTGCCCATAAAGGTATACTGCCCGGCCCATTCCTGAGATGCGATAAAGTCATATAAGTCTGCCCATAAAGGTATACTGCCCGGACCATTCCTGGGACGCGATAAAGTCATATAAGTCTGCCCATAAAGGTATACTGCCCGGCCCATTCCTGGGACGCGATTGTCACGACCCGACCCCGGGACCGCGACTAGTGCCCCACCGGGGCACCCCGTCCTGGTATACATCAGAGAATAGCAGCGGAACTCACATAACACATAAACATTAAACATCACCGGCTAGCCGATGAGGCCGCCTTCCATAGAATATACTTAACAAAAAGTAAAACAGTACAATTTGTTCTTATAGCCCAAACCACAAACGTGACTACAGACCTCTAGGAATAACAACTGTGGCGGGACAGGGCCCCGCCATACCCCTGAATGTACATAATACCTATAGCATCAGGGAAAAATCGTACCAACAAAATAAGCCTCCGGAGGAATGGAGCTTCTGACACCAGACCAGTGATCCTAAGAATGAGGATCCACCACCTGTTTACCCTTACCTGTGGAATGAACGCAGCCCCCGAGGAAGGGGGTCAGTACACAATATGTACTAAGTATGCGAAACTGGAAAATACTGAAAATACCTCATAAGTCTAAAATAACTGGAGACATGTATGATAATCAATTTACAGTACACTGTGTCTTACTAATAATGATAATATCAAGCATATACTATACTGCATGAAAATAGGAAGCTCATGATCAAAGCAAGGTCACCCACCCGCAGTATCATTAGGCAGTCCTACTCCTGGGACTATTTCACCTGCATGGGTCGTGTGGACCCGCATGAGGTATTCCTCGCATAGGCTGTACCCGCCCGCATGGGACTATTTCACCCGCATGAGCCCTACGGACTCGCATGAGGTATTCCTCGCATCGTGGGTAGCAAATCCACGGAATTTAACCCGCATCCTGGTCGCATGCCTTGGAATCCCTCATCGTAAGCATGTCCAAGGTGCATACCCGTGGAATCCCACCTCACTGTCGGTACGTCCAAGTAAGCTCATACTAAGACAATGAAAGCATACCCGTGGAATCCCACATCACTGTCGGTATGTCCAAGTAAGCTCATACTAAGACAATGGAAGCATACCCGTGGAATCTCACATCACTGTCGGTACGTCCAAGTAAGCTCATACTAAGACAATGGAAGCATACCCATGGGATCCCACATCACTGTCGGTACGTCCAAGTAAACTTCGTAACTTCTTTAGTCTTTCATTAATATACAAAATGGATCTCATTTTTGACCTTAAGGCACCTTCTTATTGCTTAATCAAATCCGGAGAATTTAACCCGAAGTACTATGTACTTCTACTCTTTCAAAAGATCCCTTTTTCACATAAAACCCCCACTTTACACTCTAAGCAATTGATGCCTTTAAATCAAATTGCCATACTTAATTTCGATTATTTCTTCTTTGTTTACCTTACTCAAGAATACCATTCCTTTAACCTTCCATAAAGTTATTATAACCAACTTCCCATAAAGCCGTTATACTAACTTTATGCTTTAGGAACTAAGACATCCTTATCCTCTCATATAGCCGTTATAACTCCATATATCTTAGACAATTTCGTTCTTTTTATGACCAAGGGACTTATACTTCAAATCAAGTTACACCACTTTCAAAATACTTCACGTCTCATAACTTTAGTAAACAAGTTTCTTAATCTTAAAAATCGGGTCTCTTATCTTTTAGAATGATTCAATATTCAATACTTCCACATCAAGTATTCTATATTTTCTTCATGTCAAGAAATCTTTGTCTACCTTATCTAGAATAAACCATTCCTCAAGAACAAGTGAGTTAACTCTCTAACTCAATCAACTTAGACATTTTTAAAACAAGTCAAGTATAACAAATGGATTAACGTCATTTAAATCACGTACGTCTACCGTACTATAGAGTTATAACTACTCATGCTCAAGAGATAAGAAAGTTTCCACATACCTCTCCGGTTAACCCACTCGCCAAGTCCAATATGTCGTCCGTAGATGTCAACCTATAATGACCATAATACGTCTATTAGCTCCAATCTTCAACGTAGACTATTCTAATGTAAAGTCCCTTATTTCCTACGGAAAATTGGACAGCACTTCCTTTGTTTCTACATACTTTGCCACCCTTTTCAAGGCCGAATTCAATAACCAAACACGCCACCTTTAAGGCTCAACAATCCAATCAACACAAAGGGAATTACACGCCTAACTTGGACGTGTAAAATTCTGCCCCACAATATACAACAACTAATACAAACTACAAAGTCCAATTTTTGAGGTATAACAACATAATTTCTTAACTAATTCCTTTTTTATCCAAATTCTTATCCAATCTCTACATGCAATACATCTAAAGGCAATATTGACAACTATAAGTCTTTTCTTCCACACATGCAATCCAATTTACTAGCAAAAGAGAAAGGATTGTTACCTTAGAGCTTACCCCAAATTAGTCCAACAAAATCCATTTGTCTTCTTTCCACAATCACCTCCACAAAACCTCCTACAAGCTTGCCAACATGTTTCCTTCTTACCACTTTTTTCAGATTTTTCTCAAGCTTTGATTTCTTCTTGATTTTCTAGAGAGAAGGGAGAGCTTTTAATTTTTAGAGAGAGGGGAGAGCTTGAAGAATGACCAAGTCTTCAAGATTTGGTCAATAAATAGGACATGCAAAATCAGATGGGGGAGGACACTTGTCACCCACCCATGACCTCTTTTAAAATAAGATGATTCGAGTTTTCCCCACCTCGAGAACGCCTCGGCGCGGCCACGGCCGGCGCGCGATGTGAAACATCCGATTCTCTGAGAACTTGGCGTCGCGGCCACGCTTCCGTGCTGCGGTGTTGCATCCCCAGCGTTTTCCTCAGATTATCCGGCCGCGCCTGCATCCGGCCGCGGCCGTGGCCCCGATGTTGCTTTTCGCTCATTGCGACCGAGCTTGTAGCTCCCATAACTTTCTACTCTGATTTCCTATCGACGAACGGTTGGTTGCGTTGGAAACTAGACTCAACGAACTACATACAAGGCCTTTGAAACACCTAGGAACTCTTAATGCCACTGGACAAAAGTTGTCCCAAAGTTGACTAAAACCCGTCCGAAACAATCCGTCAACCTATCTTTCTAAAATTTTAAATCTTAACTTCTGTCGTACGTTCTCATAGCATGACCTGAATTACGGGGTGTAACATTCTCCCCCCCCCCCCCCTTAGAAACATTCGTCCCCGAATGTTCTTTTTGGAGCCAATCTAATATTCCCCGGTACATCCTCGTACTTTACGCTTACTGGGACCTTATTATGCCACTGGTGACCCTAAGATATCGCACACGCATATCCATTCATCGTAAGTCAAACAGGAAAACGAATCCAAAGTGTGAACCATCACTACTTACTCCCATTCACGGCCTAACAGGATTGCCTGTTCGTACCTACCAACTTATTCTATCACATGTACATAGTCTCAATATCCTCCGTTCATGACACTAAATCATACAACAATCCTATCATGCATACTAATCTCTAAAGGGTCAAAGATATACCTGACATCACATAGGCGGGTCAAAGGACCGCTAAAACTGGGAACTGCTACCACGACCTCTGTCGCGGCCTGCCGGTGCATGAACATCCTGCCTAGCCATTGAAGGTGAAGAACCCGCAACTGATCCAATAGATTGTGCCATCCCACCAGTGCCACCTCTGGTCGGACAGTCTCTCTCCAAATGGCCCTGTTGACCGCAAGCGTAACAAGCTGTCGACCTAGTCCGACACTCCCCAAAATGGGATCTACCACAGTGACCACACCGAGGCTAAGGTGGCCTCCCCTGGATACCATCTTCGGACACCTGTGAACCTGCCGCCCTGGAGCCTTGACCTGCTCCCGAATATCCCCGACGGTCAAACCATCCGCCGGAAGACCGGGAAGGGGCACTCTGCGTCGGCGAAAATGTAGACCCAGCCTGGCCGAGGCCGCCCACCCGAAGCTATCCCGAAACCTGCGCCCCGGCCTCTTGGGCTAGCCGACCGGGCCGCCTCACTCTCTCGCCTCAATCCTCGCATACGCTGCGCATCCTGGCAATATCCATACCTGGATGAAGAGCCACTCCCATACATGCAGTAACCATATAACGGTCTAGCCCCATCACATAGCGGTGAACTCTGTCCGCCATGTCCGCCACAATAGTGGGCGCATACCTGGCCAATGAGTCAAACTCCAGGTTGTACTCCCTGATGGTCCTCCCATTCTTTCTCAATGACAAGAACCTATCCAAGCGGGCTCTCCTCGTCTCAGGAGGCAAAAAGTGACCGAGGAAGGCTTCCGTGAACTCATCCCAAACAGCTGGAGGAGCACCCACACCTCTAGACAACACCCACGACTCAAACCAGTTCAACGCAATATCGCGTAACCGGTAAGAAGCTAACACAACGGACTCCGTCTCCGAGGCCCTAAGCACCTGCATAGTCTACCGCACCTGCCGAATGAACTCATGAGGATCCTCCTCAGACCTCGACCCATAGAACTCGGGTGGATTACAATTCAGAAAGTCCCGAATCCTTAAACTGTCGGCTCTAGGGTTAGCTACGCTCGGCGCGCCGCTCGCCACAATGCTAGTCAACAACCTGATCTGCTCTCCGTAATCCCTATACTCTACCCCCGGCTGTGGAACGAGAGGCTCAGGTACCGCGGTCTTATTAGCCGCTACTGCCGCTCCGAATTCTGCTGGGGCTGGCGACGTCGTGGAACTCGTCGTCCAAAACATCACCTCAGGTAAGGAATGGGCCTGTGCCCTCGTAACCCTCTGCGTCCTACTTGCAGCTCCCTCAGCTGCCTTTCCCTACTGGGCTCTGGTTACCTTGCGTAGAGGCATAACTGGTACATAAGAATAGGTCAGAGAGGATTCAACCTAGTAGGACAGCTCTACTGCACGATCTCAGAGAGAGAAAAATGGAAACCAATCCTAAATATCCTGCAGCCTCCTGATTATAGATGTGGTGCACAACACACCGATAATCAAGACTCTACTAGACACGGTCTGTAGACACTTTCTGAGGACTAACTGCTCTGATACCACTTTTGTCACGACCCGACCCCGGGACCGCGACTAGTGCCCCACCGGGGCACCCCGTCGTGGTATACATCAGAGAATAGCAGCGGAACTCACATAACATATAAACAGTAAACATCACCGGCTAGCCGATGAGGCCGCCTTCCATAGAATATACTTAACCAAAAGTAAAACAGTACAATTTGTTCTTACAGCCCAAACCACAAACGTGACTACTGCACCTGCAGGAATAACAGCGTGGCGGGACAGGGCCCCGCCATACCCCTGAATGTACATAATACCTATAGCATCAGGGAAAAACCGTACCAACAAAACAAGCCTCCGGAGGAATGGAGCTTCTGACACCAGACCAGTGATCCTAAGAATGAGGATCCACCACCTGCTTACCCTTACCTGCGGCATGAACGCAGCCCCCGAGGAAGGGGGTCAGTACACAATATGTACTAAGTATGCGAAACTGGAAAATACTGAAAATACCTCATAAGTCTAAAATAACTGGAGACATGTATGATAATCAATTTACAGTACACTGTGCCTTACTAATAATGAGAATATCAAGCATATACTATACTGCATGAAAATAGGAAGCTCATGATCAAAGCAAGGTCACCCACCCGCAGTATCATTAAGCAATCCTACTCCTGGGACTATTTCACCCGCATGGGTCGTGTGGACCCGCATGAGGTATTCCTCGCATAGGCTGTACCCGCCCGCATGGGACTATTTCACCCGCATGAGCCCTACGGACTCGCATGAGGTATTCCTCGCATCGTGGGTAGCAAATCCACGGAATTTAACCCGCATCCTGGTCGCATGCCTCGGAATCCCTCATCGTAAGCATGTCCAAGGTGCATACCCGTGGAATCCCACCTCACTGTCGGTACGTCCAAGTAAGCTCATACTAAGACAATGGAAGCATACCCGTGGAATCCCACATCACTGTCGGTACGTCCAAGTAAGCTCATACTAAGACAATGGAAGCATACCTGTGGGATCCCACATCACTGTCGGTACGTCCAAGTAAACTTCGTAACTTCTTTAGACTTTCATTAATATACAAAATGTATCTCATTTTTTACCTTAAGGCACCTTCTTATTGCTTAATCAAATCCGGAGAATTTAACCCGAAGTACTATGTACTTCTACTCTTTCAAAAGATCCCTTTTTCACATAAAACCCCCACTTTACACTCTAAGCAATTGATGCCTTTAAATCAAATTTCCATACTTAATTTCGATTCTTTCATCTTTGTTTACCTTACTCAAGAAGACCATTCCTTTAACCTTCCATAAAGTCATTATAACCAACTTCTCATAAAGCTGTTATACTAACTTTATGCTTTAGGAACTAAGACGTCCTTATCCTCTCATATAGTCGTTATAACTCCATATATCTTAGACAATTTCGTTCTTTTTATGACCAAGGGACTTATACTTCAAATCAAGTTACACCACTTTCAAAATACTTCACGTCTCATAACTTTAGAAAACAAGTTTCTTAATCTTAAAAATCAGGTCTCTTATCTTTTAGAATGATTCAATATTCAATACTTCCACATCAAGTATTCTATATTTTCTTCATGTCAAGAAATCCTTGTCTACCTTATCTAGAATAAACCATTCCTCAAGAACAAGTGAGTTAACTCTCTAACTCAATCAACTTAGACATTTTTAAAACAAGTCAAGTATAACAAATGGATTAACGTCATTTAAATCACGTACGTCTACCGTACTATATAGTTATAACTACTCATGCTCAAGAGATAAGAAAGTTTTCACATACCTCTCCGGTTAACCCACTCGCCAAGTCCAATATGCCGTCCGTAGATGTCAACCTATAATGACCATAATACGTCTATTAGCTCCAATCTTCAACGTAGACTATTCTAATGTAAAGTCCCTTATTTCCTACGGAAAATTGGACAGCACTTCCTTTGTTTCTACATACTTTGCCACCCTTTTCAAGGCCGAATTCAATAACCAAACACGCCACCTTTAAGGCTCAACAATCCAATCAACACAAAGGGAATTACACGCCTAACTTGGACGTGTAAAATTCTGCCCCACAATATACAACAACTAATACAAACTACAAAGTCCAATTTTTGAGGTATAACAACATAATTTCTTATCTAATTCCTTTTTGATCAAAATTCTTATCCAATCTCTACATGCAATACATCTAAAGGCAATATTGACAACTATAAGTCCTTTCTTCCACACATGCAATCCAATTTACTAGCAAAAGAGAAATGATTGTTACCTTAGAGCTTACCCCAAATTAGTCCAACAAAATCCACTTGTCTTCTTTCCACAATCACCTCCACAAAACCTCCTACAAGCTTGCCAACATGTTTCCTTCTTACCACCTTTTTTCAGATTTTTCTCAAGCTTTGATTTCTTCTTGATTTTCTAGAGAGAAGGGAGAGCTTTTAATTTTTAGAGAGAAGGGAGAGCTTTTAATTTTTAGAGAGAGGGGAGAGCTTGAAGATGACCAAGTCTTCAAGACTTGGTCAATAAATAGGACATGCAAAATCAGATGGGGGAGGACACTTGTCACCCACCCATGACCTCTTTTAAAACAAGACAGTTCTGATTTTTCCCTCACCAGATAACCCGCCTCGGCCATGGCGCCCTACAGCGCCATGGCGCTGAAACATCCGAGACTCTACAGAACTTCCGCGCAGCCCTCGCTTCCGGCGGCGCACAGCATCCGATGTTTTTCTCAGATTATCCGTCGCGGCCAGATCCGGCGCCAGCCGTGGCCCCTCGACCGATGTTGCTTTATCGCCGATCACGACCGAGCTTGTAGCTCCCATAACTTTCTACTCCGATGTCCTATCTACGAACGGTTGGTTGCATTGGAAACTAGACTCAACGAACTACATACCAGGCCTTTGAAACACCTAGGAACTCTTAATGCCACTGGACAAAAGTTGTCCAAAGTTGACTAAAACCCGTCCGAAACAATACGTCAACCTATCTTTCTAAAATTTTAAATCATAACTCCTGTCGTACGTTCTCATAGCATGACCTGAATTACGGGGTGTAACAGCGATAAAGTCATATAAGTCTGCCCATAAAGGTATACTGCCCGGCCCATTCCTGGGACGCGATAAAGTCATATAAGTCTGCACATAAAGGTATACTGCCCGGCCCATTCCTGGGATGCGATAAAGTCATAAAAGTCTGCCCATAAAGGTATACTTCCCGACCCATTCCTGGGACGCGATAGAGTCTTCTTTACATAACATTTTAAATCATCTTTTCACTTCTTCTTAAGTCGTTATAACAACTTCCCATAAAGTTATTATAACAACCTTTCACTTTATAGAACTTAAGGCACTTTTATTTCTTATTACATTAGGAAAAATTAAACCCAAAAGTACTACGTACATACCTACTTAAAAAAAGAATAATGTCACGCCTTCTCTTTTAAATCAATTAAACTTCTTCTTTTGAAAACTCAAGTTACATTCTCTTTTGAAATCAAGCCTCTTAACTTTTGAAATAAATCATGGAAACCATACTTTTTAAATCAAGTCACTCCTTTCTTTAAGAATCAAGTCTCATAACTTGACAAATAAAGTCTCATAACCTTTTAAGAAATCAAGGTTCATAGTCTTAAAACTTCATAACATAAACTCTTTTAATTAAGTAGCATATACTTTTATGAGTTGTGAATAGGTTATACTTGTTTATAACGATCTTATTAAAGCAGCCATGATCTAGAAAAATGTAATACAATTTTGTCTTATCTTAGTTTCTATGCAGATGGAGAATTCTACTCATTTTAGTATAATTGATTGTCGATACATTTTTATTAACGCTGCAATGGTTTGTTCGATACTTATTCTCATTAGTGCATTAAATTATCAAAGTCACCTCGACTCCACACACTTCCTAACGACTCTTATCAATATCCCCCATAAGACTTGGTAAGAACTTAGGATAACTTAGACATACCTTTTACATAGAGTAAATCAACATACGTACCTCTTAACTTCTAAGAGTAGAAAGAATCATGAAATAACACCACATGTATATTTCACACATAGAACATGCCAAAAGGAGGAAGAGGTTCACATACCTCGCGACGGCTATCGACAAGTAGCAAAATGATCCAAAGTACTTCAACCGTGTTAGCTATTCCACCCTTCAAGTAGAATACGCTATACGTAGTACTTCAACCTATATTAATCATAACATGTCTATCAACTCCTAGCTTATCAACGTGGAATAATATTAAGTGCTAAGTCTCTTATTCTACGGAAATTTGGGCAGCACTTCCTTTGTTTCTACGTACTTTTCCACCTTTTTCAAGGCCCGAAATCAATAACCAACATGCCACATTTAAGACTCAACAATTCAGCTAACCAAAGGGGATTACACGCCTTAACAGGACGTGTAAAATTCTGCCCCACAATTTAATATAAAACAGTCCCAAATCTTTAGGCAATTCTCGACAATATCAAGGACAACAGCAACATCTATTTCTTTTTCGTTTCCTTTTCAATCCAAGTTGTTATTCTAACATGTTATATAGTCGCAATCAATTACAACAACTAAAATCCCTTTCTTATACAACATGTGACGATTATAACTATCGACCAAATTGATTTCCAATTTTAATGGCTAACATGCCAAATCTCGGATTTAAGCTTTCAAATTCCATAACACTTATCAATCTTCATAATATATATCACATGATCATTTCTAACTTATCATAACATGGAATCTTCAATTACAATAGTAAGACGAAGATTATTACCTCAATAAGCCCAAATCTAATCCAAGATTCAAAGTCGATCCTTAGTAACTTTAGTTCCTCTTCTTGACGTTCCAATCCACTCCAAGCAACCCTTAGAAATTCCTAAACAACTCCTCTTCAATTTCCAACTTCAAAGTTGAAGAACACCTTAGGTTTTCATCTTGCGACTAACGTAAAGACGTAGTTTTTCCGGAATTTTTGTGTTGAGATATCCTTAGAATACCTCTAGGGATCTTGGGTTTGAATATTGGGATTTATGAAGCAAGATTGCAGAATTTTTCTCCTTTCTTTTTCATGGCCGAAAGCACCATATGGAACACCTAAAGTTTCTCAAATTTTTCTAAGTGTTGTAATGATCTAGTCTTGCACTAGTAGTAGTAATATATAAGGAAACCAATGGCTAGGATTAAAACATATGGATGGCTAAGATGAGGTCAATTATATCAAGCTCCCACTTGACCCTTTGACTTGGTCAATTCTTTTATTCATCCAACAAGCATGTGGATGGTGACACGTTTTGCCCTCCAATTGGTCCATAATATTTCGTTTCTCGAAATTTCCATAATTGGTCAAAATATCGGAAATCTCGTGGGCCCCACAAAAACGTAAAATTTCCCGAGTGGGCCCCACGTATCCAACTCTAAAAATAAAATTCCATAGTTCCGATAAATTCCAACAGTCTCAAATAAATATTCTGAGAACCCAATTCTCATTAACGAACAATTTTCCTTCCCGAGGTTCGGAAGATTTTTCCTTGAAAAACAATTCTTTCTTTCGTTCAAATTTTTAAGTCTTGTGTTCTCGCAGCTATTCTCGTATACATGTCCTGGAATTACGGAGTGTAACATTCTTCCCCCCTTAGAAATATTCGTCCCCGAATGTTCTTTCGGAGCTCCATCTAAACATTTCTCGGTATAGTCTCATAAAACTATACTTAATGAAACCTAATTATGCCACATATGGCCCTAATACATCGCACATGCATATACATCCATCATAAGCCAAACGAGGAATCAAATCCAAAGTGTGCATCATCACTATTTACTCTCATTCATGACCTAAAAGGATTCTCTTTTCGTACATTTCCTTAGTCATAACTATAAACACTTCAATTCTTTCAACCCTTGTTCTTTTCTTTTCTTACTTATCGTATTCTTCTCGTACTTCCAAACTTATTCTAGTACACATACATAATCTCAATCATTGCTTTTGTTTTCAATTCCTTGGAGTTACTACATCAAAACTTGGTCATTTTTTTGTTCTCTCGACCCGGTTCCGGTGGAACGCGTCCACGAACTCGTACAACGACTAACTAAACTTGAGCCTTACACCCTCGTGACCCTATCACATAACGGGACTACCTCCAACTGACCCCATTATATTCCGGGCTACGGGTTGACCCGCAACAACCCATAACCCGATCCATTGTCGCACTTAATTCTCATTATTGGTCTGAAATAAATCTTACTATCCGAGAAGGCCTTATACATCTAAGGTCTCAGCGGTCATCAATATTCTAAGGTTCACAATTATTCTATGTCCTTAGCCTACATTATCAGTCCCCACATACAGGAAATGTAGCTTCTTAATATCTCATAATCACGTTGTCTTACTCACAACAACTCTAATTACTCTATACCATTATTATTCACATAAT
The DNA here is from genome assembly GCA_029844215.1 of Przewalskia tangutica. NCBI lineage: Eukaryota > Viridiplantae > Streptophyta > Magnoliopsida > Solanales > Solanaceae > Przewalskia > Przewalskia tangutica. The sequence continues at coordinate 38,042,783 of CM056740.1, read as the reverse complement.
CACTCAAGCGTACAACACAGCTTAATCCAACAATATGGTATGCTCTCAAATCAATAAAACATGATCTCTTTTAAGAGTCTATCACAATCTCAGACCATTTATTACCTTCTGACTATTCCAAGTCAGTACATACATAAAGCCTAGGTGTGGATTAAATAAATTGTTTCACACCCTCCAAGTATTTATCAAGACTTTACCAACTTATGGTAACTCATAGTCATTCTAGGTAACACACATATGAACCCAAGTAAATACGCTCGTACAGATATACATCATCATAATACCATCTATACGACAATTTTTACCAACATGGATACGCAATTCATATAATCCTTTCTGGGCCACTATTGTCTTTCTCATAGTTGCAACCACAATAACACGTTAGGGAGAGACTACCCTAACGACACAGCTCTATTGCACGATCTCAGAGTGAGAAGAATGGAAACCAATCCTAAATGTCCTATAGCCTCCTGATTATAGATATGGTGCACAACGCACCGATAATCAAGACTCTACTAGACACGGTCTGTAGACACTTTCCGTTGACTAACTACTCTGATACCACTTTTGTCACGACCCGACCCCGGGCCGCGACTAGTGCCCTACGTGGGAACCCTTACAGGTATACATCAGAGATAATCAGCGAAACATACATCAAACTTATAAAATAAATCAACAAGAAATAAACAACAGGTTAGCCGATAAGGCTACCTCCCTGGACATATATATATATATATATATATATATATATATATATATATATAGCCAAAAGCAATTACATCATTTTTCTTTTACAAGTTGACCCACAAGATATGACTACAGACCTCTAAGAGTATTGACATAACAACTGTGACGGGACAGGTCCCCGCCATACCCCTGAATGTACAACAACCGACAATACCAGGGATCCGAACCAAAGATAAGCCTCCGGAGTGAATGGAGCTTTTACCCAAAACTGAACAGGGATTCTAGAGTGAGGATCACCAACCTGTGTACATGTTGACAGTCAATTTTGATCCATTTTTGGTATATTTATTGCAATTTTATGTGTTTTAAGACACCGCATTTTAATCATCATTTTTTGCATTTTTTACATAATATTCTATGTTTATTTTTTCACAAAAATGGCATTGCATATTTTTATTTTAAATTAAGCATTATGTCTTTGTTAATATTATGTTTATATTATTATTATGTTTGCATCTCTTTAAATAATTAATTGGCATCCCGTTTTTACTTTTAATCAGGCATTAAACATGTCTTAAATATTGCATTTTAGTATTATTGCATCGGCATTTGAATTTTAATAATTTTGCATCTTTTTAAATAATTTTTCTTTTAAATAATTAACCCGCCTTGCATTTTGTCAAACCAAAGTCCCAAATTAAGACACAATTTGAATCAGTCCAATCCAACACCATTTTAATTTCATCCAAACACTCTTTTATTTTCCCCCCTAAAATCAAAACCTACTTTTCATTTTTTTTCCCAAAACCAAACCCAAACCCTAAAAACCTACCCTATATATTAAACATTACCCCCCCTTTATTAGAAAAAAGGTGGGCAGCCATTCAATATCAGCCGCACACCCTCACCAACACAGACTCTCCTCTTGCCCTCTCTCTCATTCCCTCTCCCCCTCCAACTCACCTCCACCCACTGCCATCGCCGCCGCCCATCTTCCATCTCCGGCGAACTCAAACAACAACAAAACCCTCAGCCGCATAATACACCCTCTTCTCTAAAACCTACGCAGTCGTCTCACCCTCTCTCTCACACACTCTCACCAACCTCCTCATTTTATTTTTACCGCTTACCACGAGCTCATGTTCGGCGAACTAACAACCCTCACCCATCGCCCAGATCCGAACCCCAAACACCACTACTGACCCGTCAAACCCACCACTTTCACTGAACCAGCGAATACATCGCCGACCAGCACCCCACCACAACACCACTGTTCCCAGCGAACACCATCCCGTGGAAGTGACGCCGCTGCCCGTTGCCTTTTCGTGTTGTTAACTCCGGCGATAACACTGTTTGTATCTCTTTTGTTGGCTATGTTGGACTGATTTAACGTTATTTTCTAATTTTATGTCTTACCGGAGTTCTTGGAAATTTTGGTGACCTTCGTTGGTATCGTTTTGAAGGGTATATGTTTGTGGATTTGGTTATTGGACTATGATATCTCGCCGGAGTTTTAAACTCCGGCGTTTCTCTGATTTTACCGGCGATATTATGTTGCTGCTGAATTTAGTTTATTTGCTGATTTTCGATCTGAGTTTGGACAATTTTCATTGCTATGTTGATGTTGTTCCCACTATTTCGCCTACCATTTTGTACACAGTTATGCCGCTGATGTATTTGGGCTGATTTCTGGACGATTTTGCCCTTTTGATTTTATTAAACTGATTTAGAATAAATACTACACTGTTGGTATATTGATTCTGAATAGATACTACACTTGGCCGATGAAAAAGTTATTCGTCGATTTTTGAGGCATCCACAGTTGCAAAGACGGAAAATAAAATAAATGAAGCTTTCTGGGCGTTGATGATTTCTTCTACTTACACAGGATAACCAACATGCGCTGGCAGGGCAAATTCTCGCAGCCGCACTTGTTTAGGATGTCCCATTTTATTTTTATATATCTGAGCCCTTCGTGTTTAAAACTATTACTGTTTTGGCGCGGATCTGAAAGTTTTATTTATTTTATTGTTTTAACAATATTGGCCGATGAAGGAATCCCCGTCTGATTTCTAAGGCCTCCTCTGTGCAAAAGACGGAATTATTTATTTTTGGCTTTACTTAATAATTCTTTTCATTGCATTAAAATTATTTATTCTATTACTAACACTTTTACTAAGTGTTTATGCAGGTACCCGGAGATTATCTTGTGCAGAAGGCCTAAAAAGGGCTAAAAGATGTCCCGGAGTTTTATTTTATGTCGCATTTAAATTTTAGTTTTACTATTTTTGTATTGCACTTTATTTTAATTATAAATTATGAAAAAAAATGCTTAGAATAGGTAGAATAAAAGGGCAATAAATAATTAACCTAGATTTGAACGAATAACCGCAAGTTAGCGGATCTTAAAGGATGTCTAACCTCTTCCCTTTAGGATAATAAAGAACCTTGATTCAGAATCTCATTAATTTCGCAGACCATTAAATGGAGATTAATTGCAGTATTTTATTGCAATAAATCAAGTGTCTTAATTCACTTAAAATAATTAGGTGGCGACTCCTTAAAAACAACATTATTGCTCCATCCAGGGGAACCGCGCCAAAGAGCAACGTTGCGGATACCGTTCAGACCCCAAGGTCAAAAACGGGCGCGACAGCATGGCGACTCCACTGGGGATATCAGGTTCTTGATCATAGCAAACCCAGGTTAATTAAATATTGCGTCTTATTTTGCTTTTATATTTGTTGTAAATGTTTTATATTGTTTGCTGTTATTTTGTAATTAACTACTTTAATTGCTACATTCTTTTACTGCTTACCTTAAATTGACATTCCGCTCATATTTCCTCCATTCTGGAAAATTAACACTATCACACACTACACGCGAGGTGTGTTGTACGCACCCGCAAAATTTCTTTCAATTACCCAATTTTAGGAGAGTTGGCAAAGGCGCGGAGAATCCGGTCCAACCGGTGGCCGCGTAGCCTTCTCACTCGAGTAGTCCGCTCGGGAACTCAAGGCCTAGTCAACCAAATCTTAGCAAAATTAGGATAGAGCTATACCACATTTTTTTATGTCATGCATGCATACATCTTAGGTGGATCGGACCTTGGTATCGTCTCCACAATTAGGGAATCCACCAAATTGTCGACGGGTTTCACAACCCAACGACCAATAAGCATATATGTGTAGCGTGATAATGATAGACGGATCCAAGTCTGGTCATGACACGCCGAAATTGGAAAAAGTGCACCGTCATTTGGTTGCTATTTCCAACAAAACATTGCAGTTTAACGGCTTGGACTTATTTATCATAATCTCGCATATTTGGCGTTTAGGCTCACCTCTGGTGTAAGGGAGGTCCCATGCATGTTAGGACGCCCGCTTGATTTGCATGCTTTTGTTTACTATTGTTGTCGCTAGCAATTTTGTACATATTATTTAATGCAATAATTACCCTTTTGTGATTCCGGCTCGAGCATTTGTATTTTTGCATTTTTGCACTTTTACTATCACATTGCAATCAGGACTTCTACTGTGTAAATCACTCTTGAATAGCGCGACTTGGACTTTGTGAAGCATCAACCACCAGTCCGGTCGAACCAATCAGGGGAGTCTTTGACTATATTGTCACACCTTTGCATTTTTATTATTTTTTGTCATTTTTCTACTCACCTATTTCTCATTATTTTTGCAGGAATGTCGTCCTCGCAATCAGCCTAGGGTGGTCGGTAAAAAAAAATCATCACAAAAATGAGCGGTAGTTATGTTGACTAATAGAAGTTAGTTTATACCAGATTCAATGAGACATCGCTCTCAGTTCTTCTATATTTTGTATTTATATTTGCAAATTCAATTAATATGTTTATCGTTGATTGCATAGTTCTTTCATATCATGCATTTTACAGCATAATTATTCCGAACTATGCGTGTCTGATTCTCACCACACAGTGTGATACGTAGGCAACTCATTTTGGGTTCGACACCACCACCACACAAAAAAAAATCATATTTTTCTCACTCATGCATCTCATTCATCATGTTTGCGGACATTCATTTTTTCGTTACATTTATTTTTATTTTGCATTCGTCCACAGTGGACAATTATTTCTTTTGCACAGCTTTATATTGCTATCCTTTCATTGATAAATTCTTTTCAAGCATACATTTTATAACATATTTGAATGAATTACGCGCACCTAATTCCTCAACGGATACGAGGCAGCTTTCTACTCGTTCTGCATCATTTATTCAAAAAATACAAAAAAAAACAATTATTCGAAAAATACAAAAAAAAAGAAATATTTTATTCAAAAAATATAAAAAAATGTGTTATTCAAAAATACAAAAAAAAACATTTTTTTGTATTATTGTTAGACTTTGTTGATACCAACACAGTTAGGGTTGTGCATAAAAAAAAGTGATAATCAGTATGAGTTGACTTTGTGGTAAACCATAGATTCTCTTGGTACCTCTTATTCATACCCGTAGATGACATTGTCTTGCATGTTTCCAAGATAAGAATGAAACCGACCTCATCGTTTCATATGCATTGTGTGGCGAGATTTTAGAATAAGTTCAATTGCATTGCATTGTGATCTAGAACTTGACCTGAATGTTTGTTGAGGCGAAATCCTGAGGAACACTCGGTGTAGGAAATGATCGTAGGCTTTCTTTGACCCGTTTGAGCCTTTTCAACCTACCAAATAACATTATCCCTAGTACACCCCTTTGAGCCTAAAACCTATTTTTTGACAACCGCATATTACACATATACCCTTTCTGAGTGCGTACGCATTATCCCTCTCTTGGCCCGACCTCCTTGAGCGCTTTAGAAATGTGCAAGTGGCTGACAAAATTCTGCGTTGAATTTTGCAAGGACAAAAATTGTCAAAGTATCAAAAAGAAAAAGAAAAAAACAACAAATGACGACTTCACACAAAGAGGAAATCAAAAGCCCCGATAATAAATAAAAAAGGAATATATAACCCCGAAAAAATAGGGCTCCAAATGAAAAATTCAAAAGAAGTCAGTACAGAAAAACTGGGACAAAAAGAAAGCAAGTCAGCATTAAAGCGCACAAATATCAAGCACGGACGTAGTCCAACTCTCGAGGAATGATTAGTCACTTTTACCCAAATGATATTCATTCCTTTCCCCAAGCCTACATTACAAGCCCGTGACAAGCCCTACATGATCTTATACTGAGGGTTCTCACATTAGTGGATACTTACATGACGGCCAAGCCTATGGTATCACAATTGCATGCATTGAACATCTTTTGAGTGTGAGCGTACTTCTCTAAACGGCCCAAAATTCAAAATACTAGAATATATGTGTGAAATGGGACTTTCTTTCAGTGAGGGCATTTGAAACGTGAGATTACGTGTAGTTCGAAACCTTGGATGCAAGCAGGTGTATCGACACTCAGGTATTTCTGAGGTACTATCTGAAGATGTGTGAATTACACCGGAGCCAATCTCGGTTAGACTGAAAGCAATAAACGAAAATCCTTATGCACAATACTAATTGTTGGTATCAACTGGAGTCAGAACGTAATGTCGTCTTCCATTTTTTCAGAAAAAACAACAAAATGCATATTACAAAAAAATTCTTATTTTTGCATCACGAACTACGTCTTGACATGATTCCCTCAGCGGGATACGTAGGCGGCCACATCGGCTTCGGTCCCACATCATTTTAAAATCATAAAAAAAATCCTTATTTTGCATCACGAACTACGCCTTGACTTGATTCCTCACGATAAGTAGGCGGCCACATCGGCTTCGGTCCCACATCATTTTAAAATGATAAAAATCCTTATTTTGTATCACGAACTACGTCTTGACCTGATTCCCTCAGCGGGACACGTAGGCGGCCACATCGGCTTCAGTCCCGCATCATTTTAAAATCATAAAAAATCCTTATTTTTGCATCACGAACTACGCTCGACCGATTCCTCTCTGCGGATACGAGGCGCCACATCGGCTTCGGTCCCACATCATTTTAAAATCATAAAAAAAATCTTTATTTTGCATCACGAACTACGCCTTGACTTGATTCCCTCGGCGGGATACGTAGACAGCCACATCGGCTTCGGTCACACATCATTTTTTTTTTTAAAAAAAAAAAATTGTTTATCTGATCGCCTTGATAGCATCAAGATTCAACCTTACCCAGTTGAAAGTTCAACATCTTCATTAACAGAAACTGGGACATTTTAAGGATTAACTGCAAGAAAATGGCAATAGACATGAAAAAAGCAGGCCAACTAGGTTTTCAGTGCAAACCAAGAATGCAAGCGTCAAGAGTCAAAGCTACAGAGTCGACGCTAATAAACCATTCCTTTCCTAAATCTCACTAAGTTTTCTTTAAGTGCAGGATCTTCATATCAGCAAAGGCAGGAACACAACAATAAACTCATGCGGGTTACAAACACACAACGTCTATGCAATGACGCTATCTAAACCCAGACGGGTCACAAAGCAGGTACTCCCATAAACCAACGCATTTCATTTAAGTCTATGCAACGGCTTCATCTATGTTTCGTCTATGCAACGACGAACATCTGTATCGCGTCTATGCAACGACGTCATTTCATATAAGCCTATGCAACGGCTTCATCCATGTTTCGTCTATGCAACGACGAACATCTGCATCGCGTCTATGCAACGACGTCATTTCATATAAGCCTATGCAACGGCTTCATCCATGTTTCGTCTATGCAACGACGAACATCTGCATCGCGTCTATGCAACGACGTCATTTCATATAAGCCTATGCAACTGCTTCATCCATGTTTCGTCTATGCAACGATGAACATCTGCATCGCGTCTATGCAACGACGTCATTTCATATAAGTCTATGCAACGGCTTCATCCATATTTCGTCTATGCAACGACGAACATCTGCATCGCGTCTATGCAATAACGTCATTTCCTAAAAGCCTATGCAACGGTTTCATCTATGTTTCGTCTATGCAACGACGAACATCTGCATAGCGTCTATGCAACGACGTCATTTCATCAAAGCCTATGCAACGGCTTCATCCATGTTTCATCTATGCAACGACGAACATTTGCATCGCGTCTATACAATGACGTCATTTCATCAAAGCCTATGTAACGGCTTCATCCATGTTTCGTCTATGCAACGATTTAACATCCGTGACAAGGTTTATGCAACGACGTCATTTCATCAACGCCTATGCAACGACTTCATCTATGTTTCGTCTATGCAACGACGAACATCTGCATCGCGTCTATGCAACGACGTCATCTCATTTAAGCCTATGCAACGGCTTAATTTATGTTTCGTCTATGCAACGACGAGCATCTGCATCGCGTCTATGCAACGACGTCATTTCATCAAAGCCTATGCAACGACTTCATCTATGTTTCGTCTATACAACGACGATCATCTGCATCGCGTCTATGCAACGACGTCATTTCATATAAGCCTATGCAACGGCTTCATCCATGTTTCGTCTATGCAACGACGAGCATCTGCATCGCGTCTGTGCAACGACGTTATTTCATATAAGCCTATGCAACGGCTTCATCCATGTTTCGTCTATACAACGACGAACATCTGCATTGCGTCTATGTAACGACGCCATTTCATTTAAGCCTATGCAACGGCTTCATCCATGTTTCGTCTATGCAACGACGAACATTTGCATCGCGTCTATGCAACGACGCCATTTCAGCTAAGCCTATGCAACAGCTTCATCTATGTTTCGTCTATGCAACGACGAGCATCTGCATCACGTCTATGCAATGACGTCATTTCATCTAAGCATATGCAACGGCTTCATCCATGTTTTGTCTATGCAACGACGAGCATCTGCATCGCGTCCATGCAATGACGTCATCAATATCTACAAGCACCCTGTCTGTTACAACACCACATCACCTACAACCCAGTGTCAATCATACTTCGACACTGGGATATTTTTAAATCAACGTCAGCTTTGCTTTTATTTTTCGCATCACAACGACCCAGTGTCATCATAATTCGACACTGGGACAATTTTGAGTTTGCATTATCCCTATTTTTGAGTTTCTGGCTTATAAAACAGGACAAAATTGGCTACAAGTCAACATCTTTGTCCGAAGACTCTTCCATCATCTCCGTACAAAGAGGGACATGCTGTTGACAGTCAATTTTGACCCGTTTTTGGTATATTTATTGCAATTTTATGTGTTTTAAGACACCGCATTTTAATCATCATTTTTTGCATTTTTTACATAATATTCTATGTTTATTTTTTCACAAAAATGGCATTGCATATTTTTATTTTAAATTAAGGATTACGTCTTTGTTAATATTATGTTTATATTATTATTATGTTTGCATCTCTTTAAATAATTAATTGGCATCCCATTTTTACTTTTAATCAGACATTAAACATGTCTTAAATATTGCATTTTAGTATTATTGCATCGACATTTGAATTTTAATAATTTTGCATCTTTTTAAATAATGTTTCTTTTAAATAATTAACCCACCTTGCATTTTGTCAAACCAGTCCAGTCCAGTCCAAGACACAATTTGAATCAGTCCAATCCAACACCATTTTAATTTCATCCAAACACTCTTTTATTTTCCCCCCTAAAATAAAAACCTAATTTTCATTACCCCCCCCCCCCCCCCCCCCCAAAACCAAACCCAAACCCTAAAAACCTACCCTATATATTAAACATTACCCCCCCTTGATTAGAAAGAGGGTGGGCAGCCATTCATTATCAGCCGCACACCCTCACCAACACAGACTCTCATCTTGCCCTCTCTCTCATTCCCTCTCCCCCTCTAACTCACCTCCACCCACTGCCATCGCTGCTGCCAATCTTCCATCTCCGGCGAACTCAAACAACAACAAAACCCTCAGCCGCATAATACACCCTCTTCTCTAAAACCTACGCAGCCGTCTCACCCTCTCTCTCACACCCTCTCAGCCGCAACCCTCCCTCATTTTATTTTTACCCTTCGCCTACCACCGGAGCTCAGTGCTCCGGCGAACCAACAACCCTCACCCGTCGCCCAGATCCGAACCCCAAACACCACTACTGACCCGTCAAACCCACCACTTTCACTTAACCAAATAATCCATCGCCATCAAAGACCCACCATCGCTCCCGTGAACACCATCCTGTGGAAGTGACGCCGCTGCCCGTTGCCTTTTCGTATTGTTAACTCCGGCGATAACACTGTTTGTATCTCTTTTGTTGGTTATGTTGGATTGATTTAACGTTATTTTCTAATTTTATGTCTTACCGGAGTTCTTGGAAATTTTGGTGACCTTCGTTGGTATCGTTTTTAAGGGTATATGTTTGTGGATTTGGTTATTGGACTATGATATCTCGCCGGAGTTTTATCATAGATCGACAGGTGATCCGTTGTATAGTTTTCTTTGATCACAGATCGACAGGTGATCCGTCCTTTCTCCCCCTTTCGTCATAAGGCGTGGTCTGACTCTGAGAAAAGAAATTCCTGTGTTTAGGTCCCTACTAAGCGACTGTAAACTATGCAAAGGCTCTTTGAAGACTTTTGAAAAAGTTTTTAGCAAAAAGCAAAACAATTCTCAACGCCTTACGAGGTAGTGATGAGTTAAACTACTCGTGTTGGCATGGAAGTCACCAGAACCGATTCCATTCTGCTACTAGGGTTCCAAACCTTCCCCTGAGCTCTAGAATCTATAAATACCTTTTCCACTCAAGAAATGCTAAAGCTATTTAGAGTTGGCATTTCTAACTAAGTCGGAAGGAGGGCTTTGGGCAAAGAGCAACTCGAAAGTACTTTACTTCAGTCCCAGTACTGAAAGACGTGACTTCAGTTAAACTCCGGCGTTTCTCTGATTTTACCGGCGATATTATGTTGCTGCTGAATTTAGTTTATTTGCTGATTTTCGATCTGAGTTTGGACCATTTTCATTGCTATGTTGATGTTGTTCCCACTGATTCGCCTACCATTTTGTACACAGTTATGCAGCTGATGTGTTTGGGCTGATTTCTGGATGATTTTGCCCTTTTGATTTTATTAAACTGATTTAGAATAAATACTACACTGTTGGTATACTGATTCTGAATAGATACTACACTTGGCCGATGAAAAAGTTATCCGTCGATTTTTTAGGCCTCCACAGTTGCAAAGACGGAAAATAAAATAAATGAAGCTTTCTGGGCGTTGATGATTTCTTCTACTTACACAGGATAACCAACATGCGCTGGCAGGGCGAATTCTCGCAGCCGCACTTGTTTAGGATGTCCCACTTTATTTTTATATATCTGAGTCCTCCGTGTTTAAAACTATTACTGTTTTGGCGCGGATCTGAATGTTTTATTTATTTTATTGTTTTAACAATATTAGCCGATGAAGGAATCTCCGTCTGATTTCCAAGGCCTCCTCTGTGCAAAAGACGGAATTATTTATTTTTTGCTTTACTTATTAATTCTTGTCATTGCATTAAAATTATTTATTATATTACTAACACTTTTACTAAGTGTTTATGCAGGTACCCGGAGATTATCTTGTGCAGAAGGCCTAAAAAGGGCTAAAAGATGTCCCGGAGTTTTATTTTATGTCGCATTTAAATTTTAGTTTTACTATTTTTGTATTGCACTTTATTTTAATTATAAATTATGAAAAAAATGCTTAGAATAGGTAGAATAAAAAGGGCAATAAATAATTAACCTAGGTTTGAACGAATAACCGCAAGTTAGCGGATCTTAAAGGATGCTTAACCCCTTCCCTTTAGGATAATAAAGAACCCTGATTCAGAATCTCATTAATTTTGCAGACCATTAAATGGAGATTAATTGCATTATTTTATTGCAATAAATCAAGTGTCCTAATTCACTTAAAATAATTAGGTGGCGACTCCTTAAAAACAGCATTATTGCTCCATCCAGGGGAACCACGCCAAAGAGCAACGTTGCGGATACCGCTCGCACTCGAGGTCAAAAGCGGGCGCGACGAAGACGTAATACCGCGGCATGAACGCACCTCGGCGGTCAAGATAATAGGTACCGAGTATGGAACGGAAATAAGGTACAGTAAACAAATCATAATTGTACCAAAGAATGACAGGGGCAAGTATAAAAAGTAAATATCAGATCCTACCGTGCCATTTCAACTCATGAACTAAATCGTACATTATTATCTTTTCCCATTTTCAATAAGAGTTATAATCAAATTCTTACATTCATACTTGGGAAAAATCATCAAGTTCATAAACACATAACTTACGTATCTTGCATAACATAATCCGGCCCTTTATGGAGGGACGCATCATTTTGGAGTTCACTTTGATTATCCATACGTGATAACGTAACTCGGCCCATTTGCGGGACACGGCGAATTCATAAAAAGTCTTCCCACGAAGGTATACTTCCCAGCCCATTCTGGGACGTGATAAGGTCATATAAGTCTGCCCATAAAGGTATACTGCCCGACCCATTCTGGGACGCGATAAAGACATATAAGTCTGCCCATAAAGGTATACTGCCCGGCCCATTCCTGGGACGCGATAAAGTCATATAAGTCTGCCCATAAAAGTATACTGCCCGACCCATTCCTGGGACGCGATAAAGTCATATAAGTCTGCCCATAAATGTATACTGCCCGGCCCATTCCTGGGACGCGATAAAGTCATATAAGTCTGCCCATAAAGGTATCGCCCGCCCATTCTCGACGCGATAAAGTCATATAAGTTTGCCCATAAAGGTATACTATCGGCCCATTCCTGGGACGCGATAAAGTCATATAAGTCTGCCCATAAAGGTATAATGTCCGGCCCATTCCTGGGACGCGATAAAGCCTTCTTTACATAACATTTTAAATCATCTTTTCACTTCTTATTAAGTCGTTATAACAACTTCCCAGAAAGCTATTATAACAACTTTTCACTTTAGAGAACTTAAGACACTTTTATTTCTTATTACATTAGGGAAAATTAAACCCAAAAGTACTACGTACATACATACTTAAAAAAGGAATCATGCCACACCTTCTCTTTTAAATCAATTAAACTTCTTCTTTTGAAAACTCAAGTTACATTCTCTTTTGAAATCAAGCCTCTTAACTTTTGAAATAAATCATGAAAACCATACTTTTTAAATCAAGTCACTCCTTTCTTTAAGAATCAAGTCCCATAACTTGACAAATAAAGTCTCATAACCTTTTAAGAAATCAAGGTTCATAGTATTAAAACTTCATAACATAAACTCTTTTAATTAAGTACCATATACTTTTATGAGTTGTGAATAGGTTATACTTGTTTATAACGATCTTATTAAAGCAGCCATGATCTAGAAAAATGTAATACAATCTTGTCTTATCTTAGTCTCTATGCTGATGGAGAATTCTACTCATTTTAGTATAATTGATTGTCGATACATTTTTATTAACGCTGCAATGGCTTTTTCGATACTTATTCTCATTAGTGCAGTAAATTAGCAAAGTCACCTCGACTCCACACACTTCCTAACGACTCTTACCAACATCCCCCATAAGACTTGGTAAGAACTTAGGATAACTTAGACATACCTTTTACATAGTGTAAATCAACATACGTACCTCTTAACTTCTAAGAGTAGAAGGAATCATGAAATAACACCACATGTATATTTCACACATAGAACATGCCAAAAGGAGGAAGAGGTTCACATACCTCGCGACGACTATCGACAAGTAGCAAAATGCTCCAAAGTACTTCAACCTTGTTAGTTATTCCACCCTTCAAGTAGAATACGCTATACGTAGTACTTCAACCTATAGTAATCAGAACATGTCTATCAACTCCTAGCTTATCAACGTGGAATAATACTAAGTGCTAAGTCTCTTATTCTACGGAAATTTGGGCAGCACTTCCTTTGTTTCTACGTACTTTTCCACCTTTTTCAAGGCCCGAAATCAATAACCAACATGCCACATTTAAGGCTGAACAATTCAGCTAATCAAAGGGGATTACACGCCTTAACAGGACGTGTAAAATTCTGCCCCACAATTTAATATAAAACAGTCCATAATCTTTAGGCAATTCTCGGCAATATCAAGGACAACAACAACATCTATTTTTTTTCGTTTCCTTTTCAATCCAAGTTGTTATTCTAACATGTTATATAGTCGCAATCAATTACAACAACTAAAATCCCTTTCTTATACAACATGCCCAAATCTAATCCAAGATTCAAAGTCGATCCTTAGCAACTTTAGTTCCTCTTCTTGACGTTCCAATCCACTCCAATCAACCCTTAGAAGTTCATAAACAACTTCTCTTCAATTTCCAACTTCAAAGTTGAAGAACACCTTAGGTTTTCATCTTGCGACTAACATAAAGACGTAGTTTTTTCGGGATTTTTGTGTTGAGATATCCTTAGAATACCTCTAGGGATATTGGGTTTTAATATTGGGATTTATGAAGCAAGATTGCAAAAAAATTCTCCTTTCTTTTTCTCATGGTCGAGAGCACCATATGGAACACCTAAAGTTTCTCAAATTTTTCTAAGTGTTGTAATGATCTAGTCTTGCACTAGTAGTAGTAATATATAAGGAGACCAATGGCTAGGATTAAAATATATGGATGGCTAAGATGAGGTCAATTATATCAAGCTCCCACTTGACCCTTTGACTTGGTCAATTCTTTTATTCATCCAACAAGCATGTGGAGGGTGACACGTGTCGCCCTCCCATTGGTCCATAATATTTCGCTTCCCGAAATTTCCATAATTGGTCAAAATATCGGAAACCTCGTGGGCCCCACAAAAACGTAAAATTTCCCGGGTGGGTCTCACGTATCCAACTCTGAAAATAAAATTCCATAGTTCCGATAAATTCCAACAGTCTCAAATAAAAAATTTGAGAACCCAATTCTCATTAACGAATAATTTTCCTTCCCGAGGGTCGGAAGATTTTTCCTTGGAAAACAATTCTTTCTTTCGTTCATATTTTTAAGTCCTGTGTTCTCACATCTATTCTCGTATAAATGTCCTTGAATTACGGGGTGTAACAAAGTAGATCGGTAGTCATTTGTAGCGCATGATGCCAAAACAATGGAGGGACGGAAGAATGAACCAATAAAGTGTGAATAATGTTATTGATGGTACGAATTTTTTGTTTTGCTTTCCCATTTTGTGAGGACGTATGAATACTGTTACACCCCCTAATTCCATGGCATATAAGTGAGAACATGGTTATGGAATTAAGATGTGAAGGTTGGAAGAAAAGTATAATTATATTTTCGGATATGGAAAAATTTTGATTAGTGGTTGAATTCTTTCCAAATGGAGTTATGGACTTAGGATTGTGTTATTAAATCTTGGGATTAAGAATATGAGCCAATTGAAAATTTCACAATTTTGGGGGGAGGGGGGGGTTCCATCGAAAATAGTGAGATTTGGCTAAGTGTTTGATTAATATTTTGTGAAGGGATTAGTGTGGAAGATATTTTCATAAAGACAAGTGGACAAGAGGGTCCCCCATCCACTTGGCTTGTGCACATATTATAGATACAAGTGTAGCAAGACTTAGTCTCACATAATATCTTCATCTTTCAAACCCTTATATCTCCCTTAACCCTCGAGATTTCGAAAACCATGGTCAAGTGAAGATCAAGACTAAGTTATTATCCAAGATTAAGCACCCTAATCAAGTTCTAAGCCAAGTTAACTCTCCAAGAACCCTAAGTCATGGTTTGGGCGAAAATGATGGTGAAACCCTAGGCTTGGAAATGAACCTTTTGGAAGCAAAACAAGAAGGGAAGATGGTTACAAGCTTGTAGAGGTTACATGTGTGTGATTGGATCTTGAAGAAGTGGTGCAAAAAGGGAAGCTATGGCCGAGACTATGTGGACTGTTTTGGCTAAAGTTTGAGGTAAGAGTTCTTCTTTTTTCAAAGTAATTGGTTATTACATGATGTTATAGTTAATGGATGAACATGTATTAAGTGAAATGGAGAATAAGAAATTCATGAGACTATTTTTGGGTGTTGGCCTAATCTTGGACAGTTTTGCTATAATTGGATTTCATTGGTTATTGTTGTTATTATCTTCATCTATTACATGATATATATTGAAGGAAATCTTGTTGTTGAAAGTTGAAATGGATTATATTAAGTGTTGTAACAAATTGGATTATAAAGAGTTATGAGAAAGGGATTTGGATTGTAGTTGTTTGGCCGAGACTTGTATAAAACTATTGGATATTGTGGTGCAGTTTTAGGGACTGTTTTGTGGCGTTAGATTGCTGAAAATTCAGCCACAGTTATCCATGTTTAAATGTGGTAAAAGCTAATGTAAGTCCTAAAGGCATAAGGGTGTAGAAAGGTGTAGAAAGGCTTCACTTTTTACCCTCATTGTTGTTAGATTGTGGACTGTTTTGGCGTGGATTATGAGGTTGTTTTTACGTGAGAAATAGGTGTGTGAATCACCTTCGTTAACTGTTTGGTTGTGCCCTTAATTGGTGTTTGGTTGTTGATGAAATTGGTCTTCTTGAAAGGTGGAAAAGTACGTATAAATAGGGGAAGTGCTTTCCAAATTTTTATAAGAAAGGAGATTCATTATTGGTATAAGTGTATACTAGTATCATGAAGTTGATAAACGTGTTGTTGTCATTATAGGTTGAAGTACCTATTTGGGACGTATTCTACTTATCATGTTGGTTAGTCGTCAATAAGGTATGTGAACCTCTTCTTTCTCTCTTTTGGCATGTTCTACGTGTGAACCATAACTGTGGTATTTTTTCAAAAGTTATTCTACTCTTAGAAGTTAAGGAGTATTCATGTTGTTGATTCTATGCTAAAGGCATGTCTAAATTATTCCTAAGTCCTTACCAAGTCTTATGGGAGATGTTGGTAAGAGTTTTTGGTAAGCTTTGGTGTCGAGTTGATCTTGCTAAGCTACAACACTAATAAGTATTAAGAGTTGAGACCAATTTTGGTAAACGTGTTAAAACAAGCCATTGCAGCGTTAAATTAAAAAGGTAACGAACAAGCCATTGCAGCGTTAAATGAAAAAGGTAACGAACAAGCCATTGCAGCGTTAAATGAAAGAGATTTCGACAATCAATTATATTGAAATGAGTAGAATTTCCATCTGCATAGAAGCTAAGATATAACCAGTTCGTTTTACATTTTCTAGGTTCACAGCTGATTAGATAAGATCATTATTAAATATATAACCTAGTAATGGCTCATAAAATGAATAAATTTGGCAATTCAGATATATTATCACCATTTAAATATTTCCATAATGTTAGCCAGAGGAGCGAGACGAATTTAGATTATCGAGTTGGTACAGACGACAAGTGTTAGTATGTGACTTTTCCTTTCTTCTTTGAGCATGAACTCTATAAAATGAGTGTACGATGGACGTGCGTGTTTTAAATGAATCTAGATTTCATGTGGTACATGAGGTGATAGTAACTTGACTTGATTTTAAAAGTATAAGTCACTTGATTGTAAAAGTGTAAGTGTCTTGATTTTCCAAAAGAGGATTTGAAATGATACTTGATATGATAAGTTTCTTGGTTTTCCAAATGAGGATTTAAAAATAAAAGGTATGAGAGTGTCTTGGTATTTCTAAAAAGGAAGGTATTTCTAAAAAGGAAGACATGGTATTTTCTTGGTTTATTCTAAAAAGGAAGGCATGGTATTGCCTTGGTATTTCTAAAAAGGAAGGCATGGTATTACCTTGGTTTGTCTAAAATGAGAGGCATGGTGTTGTCTCGGTTTTTCCCGAAAAATTGAAGGCATGGTATTGCCTTGGTTTCTCTAAAATGAAAGTTCATTTTATACGGTTTTATGGAGAGTCAAAAGATGATTTTAAGTGTCATATGGTTGCATTGATACACCGAGGCCCACAAATGGGCCGGGTTATGTTATGTGTAAAAAGACACCGAGTCCCACAAATGGGTCGGATTATGTTATGTGTAAAAAGACACTGAGTCCCACAAATGGGTCGGGTTATGTTATGTGTAAAAAGACATCGAGTCCCACAAATGGGTCGGGTTATGTTATGTGTAAATAGACACCGAGTCCCACAAATGGGCCGGGTTATGTTATGTGTAAAAAGACACCGAGTCCCACAAATGGGTCGGGTTATGTTATGTGTAAAAAGACACCGAGTCCCACAAATGGGTCGGGTTATGTTATGTGTAAAAAGACACTGAGTCCCACAAATGGGTCGGGTTATGTAATGTGTAAAAAGACATCGAGTCCCACAAATGGGTCGGGTTATGTTGTGTGTAAAAGACATCGAGTCCCATAAATGGGTCGGGTTATGTTATGTGTAAAAAGACACCGAGTCCCATAAATGGGTCGGGTTATGTTATGTGTAAAAAGACATTGAGTCCCACAAATGGGCCAGGTTATGTTATGTGTAAAAAAACACCGAGTTCCACAAATGGGCCGGGTTATGTTATGTGTAAAAAGACACTGAGTCCCACAAATGGGCCGGGTTATGTTATGTGTAAAAAGACACCGAGTCCCAGAATGGGCCGGAATATGTTATGTGTTAAATGTTCACCGAGTCCTTCACTAAAGGGCCGGAAATGTTTATGTGATTCCATCGAGTCCCTCACTAAAGGGCTGAGGTACGTTATGCACACAGTCATGATGGCCATAGGGGCCGGGTTCCAGAATGGGTCGGGATACGTTATGTGGTACATCGGTATAGTGGTACAGGGGTACAGTGGTACAGTGATACAAGGTACCGTTGGCTCTTATTTTATACGACATGGTTGGATCTGGTATTTGATTTTCATACTTGTACTTGTCATTCTTCTGTACAGTTATGATCTTGTTTACTGTACCTCATGTTTTCATACTTGGTACCTTGTTGTACTGACCCCCTTCGGGGGGCTGCGTTCATGCACGCAGGTATAGGTACTCAGTTTGATGATCCTCCAGCTTAGGATATTTTCCCAGCTTTTTGAGATAACTCCATTGTTCTAGATCTTGTTGTCACGACCCGAGCCCCGAGCCCGCGACTGGTGCCCTACCTGGGCACCCTTCTACCCTCTACGACACAAGTTACCTACGGAAGTTAAATAACACTTTTTTTTTCAAACATGCAAAGGCAAAGCCGATAAGGCTGCCATATATATATATATATATAATCCAAAAGAAACTACATAGTACACGAGTCCAATCCCATATATGAATACAGACCTCTAAGAGTTTTACAGAACTATGACGGGACAGGCCCCGCCGTACCCATAACTGTACAAAAGCCTGTAATGAAAAATCTATTCCAAAATGATAAGCCCCGGAACAATGGAGCTATCCCAAAAACTCTGAGCAAGGATCCTACACTTGCAGATCACCAAATCGCAGACCTAAACTCGCGGATTTAACGCAAAGACTCCGGAGAAAGGGGGTCAGTACGGAAAATGTACCAAGTATGTGAAACAATAAGTACTGTAAACGAGATCATACAGTCCAAATATAACATGAGGCAAGTATGATAATTCAAAATAACAGTACACTATGCCTTGCAAATATGAGAGTAATGAGAGTCAACTTTACCTTTTAAGTTATGCCTTTTAAGAGTTAGATCAACCGCAAAGAGTATTTGTACTCGCATCATGGATCTTGTCCATGGGTTTATAAAATGTTCAAGTCCTAATCATGGACGTACTCACATGATTTCAACTATATCGTTTTCACAATAAGACTTATGTCGTAATCATGGGCGTACCCACATGATTCAACTATACAATTTTCACAATAAGATTTGTGTCGTAATCATGGACGTTCTCACATGATCCAACTATATAATTTTCACAATAAGATTTATGTCGTAATCATGGATGTACTCACATGATCTAACTATACAATTTAAATCATCTCTGACTCTCATTAGCACAAATAGAATGAACTATCATTTTAAGAGAACTCAAGGAAATATCACATCTAGTAATAATAGGGAAATTGAACCCGAAGTACTATGTACGTCCGTCGTACATCTTCTCATTTATAAACCTCAAAACACTAACACTCATAGTATCAAGACATTTCCACTTTTAAAATCAAGTTACTACACTTTTAAACTCAAGTAAGTTATACTTTTCAAATCATGTCAAGTATACTTTTAACACCAAGTAATTTATACCTTTCAATCATCTAACTTCTTTCATATACTACAATGAACTAAAATGAAATATTTTCATTTAGACAACCCAAAGTACTATCAAGAGAATAGATATAACAATCTTTCATTTTAGAAACCCCAATTACTATCAAAAGAATGTTTAGAACCACTTCCATTTTATAAAATCAAAGTACTATCAAGAAAGTATATAGAGCAACTTCTATTTTAGGAAATTCAAAGTACTATCAAGAATTACATCACTAAGGAGTAGGATACACTCACTTTAAAACAAGGAATCATGCTAGAAGAAGAAAGGATAGTTCACATACCTTTTTGGCGACTAACCAACTCTACAATCTAGAATACGTCTCAAAGTACTTCAACCTATAACAACAATAACACGATTATCAATTCCAAGCTTTCTAAGGTATATTAATACCAACTAAGAGTCTCTTATTCTACGGAAAATTGGGCAGCACTTCCTTTGTTTCTACGTACTTTTCCACCTTTTCCAAGGCCCAAATTCAATAATCAACAAGACACACTTAAGGTCATAACCAACAGTTAACCAAAGGGGATCACACGCCAACTTGACGTGTAAAATTCTGCCCCACAATCACATAAAACAGTCCATACAAATCAGCCCAATATCCCACAACAACAAGGGTAAAATGTGAAGTCTTTCAACGCCTTTGTACACCCTTAATCCTTAGGACTTTCATTAGCAACTACTACATTTAAACATGAATTAAGGTGGATGATTTTCTAGCAGCCTAACACCACAAAACAGTCCATACAAACTGCATAATAACGTCCAACATTTTTATAGATTCCACGGCCAACAACTACAATCCAAAGCCCTTTCCTTAATCATTTTTATTCCAATTCAAGTTCCAACACTTCTATATATGATATATCAACTTATCAACAACCATATTACTTCATTTTAACATGCGACATGTGTAAATAATAACAACAACAATAACCAACGAATCCAATGTCGCCAAAAATTGCTACCCTCGACCTCAACTCCCAATAATGGCCCAAATACTTTTTAATCTTCATTCTTCTTAACACATGCTCATATACTAACCATAATAACATATAATATCTAATTAATTCAAGAGGAAGAAGAGTTCTTACCCAAAAATGTCCAAAAAGTCATCCAAGGCAGTCCACTAAAGATTGGCCCGCAGTTTTCGTTTCGCTCCACTTCTTCAAGTTCCAATCACATATAGGCATCCACCACAAGCTTATAACAAACTTCACTTCACGTTTCGCTTCCAAAAAATCGATGAACAAGCCTAGGGTTTCACCCTCATTCTCGGCCCAAAGAAGATTTTTGGTGTGTTATCTTGGCTTAACACTTGGTTAGGGTTCTTGATCTTGTATTAGTGAACTAAGCTAGGAAGATTAAGGATTTTTTTCTCTTGAAAAGCCACTAAGGCCGAGAGCTCACAAGGGAGGGAGAGATATATTGTAATGCAAATGTGGCTAAGTCTTGCCAAGCTCTCTAGATATATGTAATATCTATGCCAAGTGTAGCAAGACAAGTGGAGTGGGACCCACTTGTCCACTTGTCTTCAAAATATCTAATCCAAGTCAAGGTCTTGCAAGACAAGTGGAGGGGTGACACGTGTTACCCTCCTATTGGTCCAAATTATTATAATTTTTTAACATCCCCCCCCCCCCCAAAATTGTGAAATTTTCGGCGGACCCCATACTATCAATTCCAATTCTCCGTAATCCAATACTAATCCCACAAATCCAATTAGAAGTATTAAACTCCAAGTTAATAATTTTCCGTCGTCACATTTTCCCGAAATTTCCCTTAAGAAGATGTAATAATTATTTCCTTCCAAAATTCAAATCCTAAACCCTTAATAACGTTCTCAATTAGTAGTCATGGTATTACGGGGTGTAACACTTGTCATTTTGGTACAGTTATTCCATTATGACTTATGTATATTCAGGGGTATGGCGAGGCCTTGTCCCGTCACATGTCTTTATCAAACTCTTAGAGGTCTTGTAGACAGGTGTGGGTTGTATATGTATTTGGACATATGTGAGTTGTACTAGTTTTGGTTGTATCTATATAAAGTGGCGGCATTGTCGGCATTGTCGGCTTACTTGTTTTTATAACATGAGTTTTCTTAGAGCTTCCGCTGATTTTATGTGATGTATGGGTAAAAGGGTGCCCAGGTAGGGCACCAGTCGCGAGCTCGGGGTTCTGGTCGTGACAAGAGTGGTATCAGAGTAGTTAGTCCTCGGAATGTCTACAGACCGTGTGCAGTAGAGCCTTGGTTATCGGTGTGTTGTGCACCACACCTATAAATAGGAGGTTATAGTACATTTAGGATTTGTTTCTATTCTTCTTACTCTAAGATCGTGCGATAGAGCTATGTTGTTAGGGTAATCTCTCCCTAACATATTATTGTGGTTGCAGCTATGAGAAAGCGACAGCGGCCCAGAAGGGGAATATATGGACTTTGTATCCAGGTTGGTAAAAATTATTGTATAGTTGGTGTGATAATGATGTACATCTATACATACATATTTATGAGGGACATGTGTGTTTTGCCTAATGTGATTGTGGGTTATCATGAGTTGGTTAAGCTTTGATAATGGCTTAGAAGGTGTGAAACAGTTTAATGAATCCACATCAAGGTTATATATGTGCTAATTTGGAATAATTAGGAGGTGATGAGTTGT
The DNA here is from genome assembly GCA_029844215.1 of Przewalskia tangutica. Taxonomy (NCBI): domain Eukaryota; kingdom Viridiplantae; phylum Streptophyta; class Magnoliopsida; order Solanales; family Solanaceae; genus Przewalskia; species Przewalskia tangutica. Next base: position 38,020,298 of record CM056740.1, on the reverse strand, counting down.
TTGAGAGGGTGATGAACCCTTAAAGGATCATGTTTAATTGACTTAATGGCATACCATATTGTTACATTAAGCTGTGTTGTATGCTTAAGAATGATGCACGAATAATATTGGTATGTAGTAAATAGGGTTGTTGGGATTAAGACAACATGATTTTGAGATATTGAGAAGCTATCTTGCCCATATACGGGGAGAGATAATGTAAGCTTGGGACATGAAATATTTGAGGATCTTAGAGTATTGGATAATCGTTGAGACCTTAGATAGACAAGGCCTTCAAGAGTAAAGTATTTTATGTGTGATCGTGGTTAAAGTACATGATATATGTGAAGTATATTAGAGGTGATGATTTCTTGGTTTGAGTATAAACCACTTGTGATTGTTATTGATGATTGTTGAGCCGATTGGGAATTTGTATAGCTTGAGACCTTGGATGAACATTCGAGGATGAATGTTTCTAAGGGGGAGGAATGTTACACCCCGGAATTCCAGGGCATATAAGTGAGAACATGGTTATGGAATTAAGATGTGAAGGTTGGAAGGAAAGTATATTTACATTTTCGGATATGGAAAAATTTAGGGGAAAAAAATGTGACGACGAGAATTAATTGTTACACCCCGTAATACCAGGGCTACTAATTGAGAACGTGATTCAGGAATCAAGATTTGAAGGTTGAAAGGAAAGAATATTTGAATATTTTCCTCCGGAAAAATTTTGGAAAAATGTGACGACGGAAAAATTAATAACTTGAAGTTTCATACTTCTAATTGGATTTATGGGATTAGTATTGGATTACGAATAATTGAAATTGATAATATGGGGTCCGCCGAAAATTTCACAATTTCGTTGGGCTACATATCTTGATATTTTGGGCTACATATCTTGATATTTTGAAGAGGAAATTATTGACCAATGAGAGGGCGACATGTGTCCTTCTCCACTTGTCATTACAAGGTATTTTCTATATAGGATAAGTCTTGGAAGACTTATTTCATTTACACAAAACTTCATCTTTCCAAAAAGCTCTCTTCTCTCTCCCTTAAGCTCTCAATTTCGAAAATACTTTAGCCAAGAACAACAAGATTAGTTAACTTCCTTCTCCAAGATTAAGAACCCTAATCAAGTGCTAAACTAAGTTAACTCTCCAAAACCCTCCAAGAATCCATTTGGGCCGAGAATGACCATTAAAACCCTAGCTTGTTCATCGACGTTTTGAAAGTAAAACAAGAAGGGAAGTTGGTTATAAGCTTGTAGAGGATATATGTGTGTGATTGAAACTTGAAGAAGTGGAGAAAACGAAAATTGTGGGTCGAATCTCTAGGGACTGTTTTGGACGGTTTTGGCTACAAATTAAGGTAAAAATTCTTCTCCCTCTTGAAGTAATTGGATATTTCATATTTTTATAATGTATAGTTGAGCTTGTGCTAAAAATAATGAAGAATAAAAAGTGTTTGGACAATTTTTGTGAAGTTGGCCGAGAATGGGACAGAATTGGTGTCTTGGATTCGTTGGTCATTATTGTTGTTATTTTCACTTGTTACATGTTATTAAATGAAGTAAATATTGTTTTTGGTAGTTGATATGATTTATATAACGTGTTGTAATGTGAATTGGATTATAAGGAATGGTGGAGAAGGACTTTGTATTATTGTAGTTGTTGTGGCCGAGAAACTGCCCAAAACTGTTAAGACGTTGTTGTGTCGTTTTATGGACTGTTTCGTGGTGTGATTATGCTGAAAAATGAGCCACCAACATGCATGATTAATGTGGTAAAATTGCTAATGAAATTCCTAAGGAATAAGGGTGTAAAAGGGTGTTAAAGGCTTCACATTTTACCCTTAACGTTGATAGAATTGTGGACTGTTTTTATGGACTGTTTTGTATAGATTAAGGTGCCGAATTTTACATGTTAAGTAGGCGTGTAATCCCCTTTGGTTGTTATTTTGATTGTGCCTTAAATGGGGATTGATTGTTGTTGAATTTGGGCCTTGGAAAAGGTGGAAAAGTGCGTAATTATAGGGGAAGTGCTGCCTAAATTTCCATAGAAAAAGGAGAACCTTTACTTGGTGTTAACCTACTTTAGCAAGCACGTGTTGATATACGTGTTATTGTTGTTATAGGTTGAAGTACATTGGGACGTATCCTAGATTGTAGAATTGGTTAGTCGCCAATAAGGTATGTGAACTATTTTTTCTTCTTCTAGCATGATTCCTTTTTATAAAGTGAGTGGATCCTACTCCTTAATGATGTAATTCTCTTGATAGTACTTGGATTTTATAAAATGGAAGTAGTTATAATCCATTCTCTTGATAGTACTTGGATTTTATAAAATGGAAGTTGTTATAATCCATTCTCTTGATAGTACTTGGATTTTATAAAATGGAAGTTGTTATAATCCATTCTCTTGATAGTACTTGGATTTTATAAAATGGAAGTTGTTATAATCCATTCTCTTGATAGTACTTGGGTTTATAAAATGGAGATTGTTATATCTATTCTTTTGATAGTACTTCAAGTTTTTAAAAACGAAAGATTGTTATATCTATTTCATTAATAGTACTTTGAGTTCCAAAAAGGAAGTTGTTCTAACTACTTTATTGATAGTACTTGGGGTTTCTAAAATTAAAGATTGTTATATCTATTCTATTGATAGTACTTTGGGTTGTCTAAATGAAAGTTATTTTATGTTAGTTCATTGAGAGTCAAAGGATTTATTATAAAGGAAAGGAATGTACGGTGAACGTACATAGTACTTTTGGGTTCAATTCCCTAATATTACTTGGTGTGTACGGTGGATGTACATAGTACTTTGGGTTCAATTCCCTATTATTACATGACATTATAATGCTTTGAGTTCTTCTAAAATGATAGTTCATTCTATTTGTGCAAATGAGAGTCAGAGATGATTTAAATTGTACATAGTTGTTTGTGATAGATATATGTGTACAGTTCTTGATATCTGGACCGCGTCCCTCACTAGAGGACCGGCAACATTATATATATATATATGTATGTGGGTTAGAGTCTCATGACACTATTTTAAAAACGAAAGATTGTTATATCTATTTCATTAATAGTACTTTGAGTTCCAAAAAGGAAGTTGTTCTAACTACTTCATTGATAGTACTTTGGGTTTCTAAAATGAAAGATTGTTATATCTATTCTCTTGATAGTATTTTGGGTTGTCTAAATGAAAGTTATTTTATGTTAGTTCATTGAGAGTCAAAGGATTTATTATAAAGGAAAGGAATGTACGGTGAACGTACATAGTACTTTTGGGTTCAATTCCCTAATATTACTTGGTGTGTACGGTGGATGTACATAGTACTTTGGGTTCAATTACCTATTATTACATGACATGATAATGCCTTGAGTTCTTCTAAAATGATAGTTCATTCTATTTGTGCTAATGAGAGTCAGAGATGATTTAAATTGTACATAGTTGCTTGTGATAGCTATATGTGTACAGTTCTTGATATCTGGATCGCATCCCTCACTAGAGGACCGGCAACGTTATATATAGATGTATGTGGGTTAGAGTCCTATGACACTATATTATTCTCTCGGCAACATTATAAATAGATGTGTGTGGGGTAGAGTCTCATGACACTATATTATTCTCCAGGCAACATTATATATAGATGTATGTGGGTTAGAGTTCCATGACACTATATTATTCTCCCGGCGACATTATATATAGATGGATGTGGGTTAGAGTCTCATGACACTAAATTATTCTCCCGGCGACATTATATATAGATGTATGTGGGTTAGAGTCTCATGACACTATATTACTCTCCTGGCGACATTATATATAGATGTATGTGGGTTAGAGTCCCATGACACTATATTATTCCATGGACTAGCTCTCCATGATTTGGGTTCAAATCTCATGTTACCATATATGCATATGTGGGTTTGAGTCCCATGATGCTATATACATACATATGCGGGTTCGAGTCCCGTGATGTGATATTCTGAGGGTAGGTGTCCCTGATTGTGACATGACAGTATTTGTGTGTATTATTCCATGGACTGAGTATCCATGTTTCGGGTTCAACTCCCATGACAGTATTTGTGTATAATGTTCGGGTTCAACTCCCATGACAGTATTTGTTTATTTTGACAGACTTTCATAATTTGAAAAAGTATAGTTGATTTTAATTACTCTCAGTTTAAAAAGGATACAGTTGACTCTTACTTTGAAAAAGCACAGTGTACTGGTATTTGATTATTATACTTGTCTCTTGTTATCTTTTTGGCTTGTTATAATCTCATTTACAGTACTTATTGTTTCACATACTTGGTACATTTTTCGTAATGATCTCCTTTCTCCGGGGGCTGCGTTCATTTCGCAGGTTTAGGTACGTATTTTGGTGATTTGCAAGTGTAGGATCATTGCTCAGAGTTTTTGGGATAGCTCCATTGATCTGGGGCTTATCATTTTGGCACTAATCTTTCGATACAGGCTTTTGTACATTTATAGGTACGGCGAGGCCTTGTCCCGTCATAGTTCTGTTACACCCCATAGTTTCAGGGTAGGTATATGATGACGTACGTAAGAGAATGCGACCTTAAGAGACCTTACACTTAGAATTTCAGGCCTTGAAAAAGGTGGAAAAGTACGTAGAAACAGGGGAAGTACTGCCCAATTTTCCGTAGAATAAGAGACCTTACACTTAGAATTTTTCTACGAAGAAAACTAGAAGTTGATAGACGTGTTATGATTATTATAGGTTGATACTCTACGCGCTGCATATTCGACTTGGCAAGTGGATTAAGCCGAGGAGGTATGTGAACTCTTCCTATCCTCTTGAGCATGATTATTATGAAATATATAGTACGGTAGACGTACGTGTGTTAAATGAATTTGGTTTCATTTTGATGTCCTTGACTTGACTTCTAAATCTTAAGAGCCTTGAATTATTCTAAAATGTGAATCATTATTCGGAAAGAAATTTATACTTGGTTTTAAAAGAATAAGTTCTCTTGGTTTCCCAAATCAATGTGATTGTTTTGAATTGCTTAAAACATAAGTTTTATAATAGTTTTATGGGAAGTTAGTTATAACGACTTTAGGATGATAAAAGAATAGTTTACTTACTTGATTTTAAAGGCCTTGTAATGATTTTCTGAAGGTGTAGTAACTTGGTTTGATAAGTAAACGTGTCTTGATACTACGTGTATTAGTGTCTTGAGACTTTTGTGTTAATGGGGTTTTCTTAATTTGCCTATGTTGTTTACGATAGTCGGTTGCGCTTGTATTATATCACTTATTATGGGGTCAACCCCCTGGCCACGTTGCATTGTTCATATTCCGCAGGTTTGCTCCCCCCGATGCGAGGAGTAACTCATGCTGGTCCAAGAGGCTCATGCGGGATGGGGTCCTATGCGAGGAATACCCTCATGCGAGTCCAAGGGGCTCATGCGGGACAGGGTCCTATGTGTTACATTTCGCTGGTTTGCTTCCCCCGATGCGAGGAGTACCTCATGCGGATCCACGCGACCTATGCGGACTAAGAAAGTCCAGGAACAGGATTTGCACAATGATACTATGGGCGAATGGACCTAGTTTGATCATTGGCTTCCTATTCAGAATCGGCAAAGTTACACTTATTTACTCTCACATATACTAAGGCACAGTGTACTGTTAATTGGTTTGTCATATATGTCTCTGGATTATTTTTAGACTATTGTGATTTTATTACAGTACTTTCAATTTCATATACTTGGTACCTGTTGTACTGACCTCCTTCGGGGGGCTGCGTTCATGCCGCAGGTAGAGGTACACTGGTTATTGATCCTCGCTCATAGGATCACAGTTCTGCGTTTTGGGAAGCTCCGTTTCTCCGGAGGCTTATCTTTTGGTATGGTTCCCTGACATTGTAGGTACATGTACATTCAGAGGTATGGTGGGGCCCTGTCCCGTCATAGTTGTTATGTCAAAAACTCTTAGATGTCTGTAGTCCTGTTGTGGGTTGGGTTTGTAAAGGATATAATTGTTCGGGCTTTTTGATAATTATATATATGTTGAAAGGCGACCTTATCGGTTGGCCTATTTCCTATTCTACATTGTTCCATGTCTATGAGTTTATTCCACTGGTTTTATCTAATGTATACCTACTAGGGTGCCCGGGTAAGGCACCAGTTGTGGGCCCGATGTCGGGTCGTGACAAAAGTGGTATCAGAGCAGTTAGTCCTCGAAAAGTGTGTACAGACCGTATCTAGTAGAGTCTTGATTATCGGCGTATTGTGCACCACACCTATAATCAGGAGGCTACATGATAATTAGGATTGGTTTTCATTCTTCTCACTCTGAGATCGTGCAATAGAGTTGTGTTATAGGTTGGACTCCCTCTGACGTATTCTTATGTACCAGTTATCCCTCCACGCAAGGAAACCGCGGACCAAAAGGGCAAGGCAGCAGAGGGAGCTGCTAGTGGGACTCAGAGGGTTACTAGGGCACAGGCCCAGTCATTGCCTGAGATAGTGCATCAGACGACAAGTTCTATGACGCCGCCAGCCCCAGGAGAGTTTAGAGCAGCAGCAGTAGCAACTGAGGCCATGGTACCTGAGCCTCCAGTCCCACGGCTAGGAGCAGATGATATGGGTTACAAAGAGATGGCCCAGTTACTAGCTAGGATCGTGGCGAGGCATGAGGATAGACAGGAGTCGGTGGTTCCGGTAGTACCGGCGGTGCACCCCAAAACCGATAGTTTGAGGCTTCGGGACTTCTTGAGTTGCAATCCACCAGAGTTCTATGGATCAAAACTGAGGATGATTCTCAGGAGTTTACTCGACAGCTGCAGCGGATCATGAAGGTGATCAAGGCCTCAGAGGTAGATTCGGTGGTATTGGGTTCTCATCGGCTGCGTGATATTGTAGTCAACTGGTTTGATTCATGGGAACTGTCCCGGGGGGAACATGCACTTCCAGCTGGTTGGGATGAGTTCTCAGAGGCGTTTCTTAACCATTTCTTGCCTCCGCAGATGAGGAGAGCCCGGGTGGATAGGTTTATGATGTTGAGGCAGAATGGGCGGACGGTTCGGGAGTACAACATAGAGTTCGACTCGTTGGCTCGGTATGCCCCCACTCTAGTGGCATACATGGAGGATAGAGTGCACCGCTATGTCACGGGGCTCGATGATTATCTAGCGGAGGGTTGCACGGGGGTAGCACTTCAGCCGGGCATGGACATTGCCCGCATAAAGGTTTATTCACAGGGGACTGAGGAACGTAAAGGTCGACGAAATGACCGAGATCAGCATAAGAGGGCTAAGACAACAAGGTCCTTTGGTAACTTTCGAGGCGGACAGCCTCAATAGCAGGCTAGATATGCACCTCAGCCAGTACAGAGTACTCCTTCACAGTCTCCAGGACTTCGGGTTTCCAGGAAGGCAGGGATCTTAACCGATCGAGACCACCCCCTCTCGGTGTGGCCGATGCGGTAAATTCCATGTCGGGAATTGTAGTAGTGCTTTGGGAGCTTGTTTCGTTTGCGGCCGGCAGGGCCATTTTTCGAGGGATTGTCCGACCAAAGGTAGCGCAGATGGTAGGGTGCAGCCTACATGGTCGTTTGTCGGGTCTTCATCTCCTGCGGTTACTCACCCAAGAGGGCAGGGTGCTCATGGGCCAGCAGGTCGCGGCAGAGGTCGTGGCAGGGGTCTTAGTTACAGCGGTCCTCAGAACTGCATTTATGCCTTATCCAGCCGTCAGGACCAGGAGGCGTCGTCGGATGTCGTCACAGGTACATTATTGGTTTCATGCTGTGACGTATATGTTTTGATAAATTCGGGTTCCACTTTGTCCTATATATCTCCTCTTATTGCTGGTAGACTAGAGATAGAGTCTGAGTCCATAGAACCTTTTGAGGTAGCTACGCCAGTAGGTGATTCGGTGGTAGCGGAGCGGGTATATAAGGCTTGCCCGGTGACTATTTACAGTCGTCAGACCCTAGCCGACTTGATAGAATTGGATATGACAGATTTTGATGTTATTATGGGTATGGATTGGTTGGCTTCTTGCTACGCCAATGTGGACTGTAGGGAGAGATTGGTACGGTTCCAGTGAGCCGGTTATCGAGTGGAAAGAGAATACGGCGTCGCCGAGGGGTAGGTTTATTTCGTACCTCAAGGCTAGGAAGATGGTTCAGAAGGGATATATCTACCATCTTATTCGGGTATTTGATACAGAGGTTGAGTTGCCAGATCTTCGCCGCCCGTTGTTAGCGAATTCCTGATGTATTTCGCACGATCTCCCGTATTCCTCCCGAGAGGAGATAGAGTTCTCAGATTGATGTTACGCACGATACTCGGCCTATATCTATTCCACCGTACAGAATGGCACCTGCCGAGTTGAGGGAGTTGAAGGACCAGCTGAAATATTTGCTGGAGAAAGGCTTTATTAGGCCTAGTACTTCACCTTGGGGAGCGCCGGTATTGTTTGTAAAAAAGAAGGATGGGACGCTGCGTATGTGTGTCGATTATAGGCAGTTGAACAAGGTAACCATCAAAAATAGATACCCCTCCTCAGGATTGATGATTTGTTTGATCAGTTGCAGGGTGCGAAGTGTTTTTCCAAGATAGACCTGCGATCTAGTTATCATCAGGTGCGAGTTAGGGAGGCAGATGTCCCTAAGACTGCATTCAGACCCAGACGCATTATGAGTTCAGGGTGATGTCTTTCGGTTTGACTAATGCTCCAGCAGTATTTATGGATTTAATTAACCGGGTGTTCAAGCCATTTCTGGATACGTTTGTTATTGTATTCATTGATGACATCCTAGTTTATTCTCGCACGGAGCGTAAGACGCGGATCATTCGGCGACCAGATCGAGAGTCCTCCGAGCCGCATTGTATGCCAAGTTCTCTAAATGTTAGTTTTGGTTGGCTTCAGTGGCATTCTTAGGGCACGTTATCGGGGCCGATGGTATTCGGGTTGATACAACAAATATTGAGGCAGTCAAGACTTGGCCTAGACCTACTACACCAATGGAGGTGCGCAGCTTTTTGGGCCTTGCGGGTTATTATCGGAGGTTTGTGGAGAAGTTTGCTTCGATTTCAGCGCCTTTGACTAGCCGACTCGAAGCGGCTAAGTTCCGTGGACGAATGCTTGTGAAAAGGGCTTCCGATCGAAGGAGAAATTGACGACAGATCGCTTCTACTCTTCCAGAGGGTTTAGACGGGTATGTGGTTTATTGTGATGCATCAGGTGTCAGGCTTGGATATGTGTTGATGCAGCATGGTAAGGTTATAGCTTACGTGTGTCGACAGCTCAGGAAGCATGAGAAGAACTACCCCACACATGATTTGGAGTTAGCAATAATGATACATGCCTTGAAGATCTGGAGGTATTATTTATATGGAGTTCATGTGGATATTTTTACAGACCATAAGAGCCTCCAGTATATCTTCAGCCAAAGGGAGCTGAACTTGCGGCAGAGACGATGGTTAGAGTTACTTAAGGATTATGATGTCGATATCCTATACCACCCAGGGAAGGCCAATGTAGTTGCAAATGCTCTTAGTCGTAGATCTATGGGTAGTCTGTTAGATGTGCCGCCAGATAAAAGGGGCATGGTCCGCGAGATTCATCAATTAGCGAGCCTTGGGGTTCGATTGGTTGGTTCCGATAGTAGTGGGGTTCGGGTTTGAAAGGTTGCCGAATCTTCCATCATTGAGGAGGTGAAGAGGCGACAGTATGAGGATCTGATGATGATACGGTATCGAGATACGGCTCTTCGAGAGGAGAATGGTTCATTTGAGGTAGCACCTGATGGGGTGCTAAGATACGAGGGTAGATTATGTGTACCCGATGTTGCAGGACTTCGTCAGCAGGTTCTAGTTGAAGCACACAGCACTCGTTACTCTATTCATCCGGGGTCGACAAAGATGTACCACGACCTCAGATGTATGTATTGGTGGGATGGCCTGAAGAAGGACGTTGCAGAGTTCGTTGCTCAGTGTCCGAATTATCAGCAGGTCAAGGTAGAGCACCAAAAGCCTGGTGGGTTGTTGCAGACGATTGAGATTCCGACCTGGAAATGGGAGGTGATCAACATGGATTTTGTTACAGGGTTACCTCATACTCAGAGGAAGTGTGATTCTATCTGGGTTATAGTAGACATGCTGACGAAATCATCCCACTTTCTTCCAGTCAGGACGACTTATTCGGCTGAGGATTATGCTAGACTTTATATCCGGGAAATTGTGAGACTGCATGGGGTCCCTACATCTATTATATTGGATAGAGGAGCCCAGTTTACGGCTAATTTCTGAAGGTCTTTCCAGAAGGGATTAGGGACGCAGGTGAGCCTCAGTACTGCATTCCATCCTCAGACCGACGGACCGGCAGAGCGTACTATACAGACACTTGAGGATATGCTACGGGCCTGTGTTATTGATTTCAGAGGTAGCTGGGAGGATCATTTGCCTCTGATTGAGTTTGCGTATAATAATAGTTGCCATTCCAGTATCCAGATGGCACCTTATGAGGCCTTGTATGGAAGGAAGTGCATATCGCCGATAGGCTGGCTCGATGTGGGCGAGGTTCAGTTAGTCGGGTCGGACTTGATTCAGCAGGCTGTGGATAAGGTGAAGCTTATCCAGGAGAGGTTATTAGCAGCTCAGAGTTGACAGAAGTCGTATGCAGATAATCGGCGTCGACACTTGGAGTTTGAGATTGACGATTGGGTCTTCCTGAAGGTGTCACCCATGAAAGGTGTGATGAGGTTTGGGAAGAAGGGGAAACTTAGCCCAAGGTGCATTGGGCCTTATCAGATTGTCCGTAGAGTAGGCAATGTTGTCTATGAGTTGGATCTCCCGTCCGATCTGGAGGCAGTACATCCGGTCTTTCATGTTTCTATGTTGCGGAAGTGTATCGGAGATCCATCCAGAGTTTTCCCGGTTAGTGATGTCCAGGTGACAGATGGGTTATCGTATGAGGAGAGTCCCATAGCGATACTTGATCGCCAGGTTAGGCGACTGCAGACAAAGGACGTGGCTTCAGTAAAAGTCTTGTGGCGGAACGAGAATAGAGAGGAGATGACTTGGGAAGCAGAGGAGGACATGATGAAGAAGTATCCTCACGTATTTCCCACACCATCAGGTAACTCACTTTCCTACTTGTCGATTTTAATTGACATATATGCTTAAGTGTTATTGTGGACATGGGTGGCGTTCTTAATTGTGTTGGGTATAGTTAAGAGGGACTATGCCGATATCTGATTTGATTGAACTTAGAAGGAACATTCGGGACAAATGTTTCTAAGGAGGGGAGAATGTTACGCCCCATAGTTTCAGGGTAGGTATATCAATATGAGGATGTACGTAATAGAATGCGACCTTAAGTTTGAAAAGGAAGAAAGATTTCTTTTTCCTACGAAAAATATTCCGAACCTCGTGAAGGAAAAAGGTTTGTTATTAGGAATTGGATTCTCAATTTTGGTAATTGAGACTTATAGGATTTATAAGAATTTTAGAATTTTATTTCCAGATTCGGTCATGTAGGGCCCACCCGAGAAATTTTACGTTTTGTGGGGCCCATAAGATTTTCGATATTTTAACCAATTATTGAGACTTTGGAGAGATAAAATATTTTGGAATAATAGGAGGGCGACACGTGTCACCCCCATGTGGCCCATGTTGGGCGAGAAAGTGAGGAACAAGTGGCAAGCCAAGTGTCCCAAGATATTTATTGGACAAGTGGCTTGTGGGACCCACACACACTTGTCCCCAATCTCAACCACACACTTGCTTTAATCCTATCCCTTGGTTGTCTTATATATACACACCTAGAGTTTGAAGACTTCAACACTTAGAAAATTTCAAGAAATATACTCCCTCCCCTTTGAGACCCTCTCGGCACCCCCCCCCCCCTTATTTGAAGAACAATTCTTCAATTATTGTTGATTAATCCCAATACTTAAACCAAGTGTCCCTAGTAGTGTTCTAAGGATATCCCAACACAAAAATCCTTGAAATACTACGTTAATCCGTTAGTCGCAACATGAAACCCTAAGGTGATCTTCATATTTTTGGATGAAGCTTGAAGAGAAGTTGTTTAGGAACTTCTAAGGGTTGCTTAACGTAAAGATTAGGAGCTAAAGTTGCTAAGGATCGACTTTTAGATCTTGGAATAATTTGGGCTTATTGAGGTAATAATCTTTGTCCTTCTAATGTAATTGGAGATTACATGTTATAGTAGTATATAATTGAGTATGTGATATGTGGAAGGAAGATTGAAAAGATTTGGACCTTAATAAGATGTTAAAACCGAAATTGGCATGCTAGCCATTAAAGTTGTTAAAACATTACCTATTACTTGTTGACATGAAGGAATCTTGTTGATAAACAAGTTAATATAACTTATATAAAGATTGGAATATAAGTTGGAATTATAAGGATGTAATGAAACAACTTTGGCATGCTAGCCGAAAACTGGACAGTTTTGATTGCAGTAGTTGGCCAAGAACACCAACTAAAGGACTGGACTAATGTATTGTATTAGTGGACTAATGGACTATTTTTACATTGGACTATGGACTAGTATTAATGGACAGCCTTGGTAGATTAAGGGGTTGAATTTTACACGTCCAGTTAGGCGTGTAATCCCCTTTGACTTGCTGAATTGTTGCGCCTTAAATGTGGCATTTGGTTATTGATTTCGGGCCTTGAAAAAGGTGAAAAAGTACGTAGAAACAGGGAAAGTACTGCCCAATTTTTCGTAGAATAAGAGACCTTACACTTAGAATTTTTCTACGAAGAATACTAGAAGTTGATAGACGTGTTATGATTATTATAGGTTGATACTCTACGCGCAGAATATTCGACTTGACAAGTGGATTAAGCCGAGGAGGTATGTGAACTCTTCATATCCTCTTGAGCATGATTATTATGAAATATATAGTACGGTAGACGTACATGTGTTAAATGAATTTGGTTTCATTTTGATGTCCTTGACTTGACTTCTAAATCCTAAGAGCCTTGAATTATTCTAAAAAGTTGTGAATCATTATTCGGAAAGAAATTGATACTTGGTTTTAGAAGAATAAGTTCTCTTGGTTTCCCAAATCAATGTGATTGTTTTGAATTGCTTAAAACATAAGTGTTATAATAGTTTTATGGGAAGTTAGTTATAACGACTTTAGGAGAATAAAATAACAGTTTACTTACTTGATTTTAAAGGCCTTGTAATGATTTTCTGAAGGTGTAGTAACTTGGTTTGATAAGTAAACGTGTCTTGATACTACGAGTATTAGTGTCTTGAGACTTTTGTGTTAATGGGGTTTTCTTAATTTGCCTATGTTGTTTACGATAGCCGGTTGCGCTTGTATTATATCACTTATTATGGGGTCAACCCCCTGGCCACGTTGCGTTGTTCATATTCTGCGGATTTGCTCCTCCCGATGCGAGGAGTACCTCATGCGGGTCCAAGGGGCTCATGCGGGATGGGGTTCTATGCGAGGAATACCCTCATGCGAGTCTGAGGGGCTCATGCGGGATAGGGTCCTATGTGTTACATTCCGCGGGTTTGCTTCCCCCGATGCGAGGAGTACCTCATGCGGGTCCACGCGACCTATGCGGACTAAGAGAGTCCAGGAACAGGATTTGCACAATGATACTATGGGCGAATGGCCCTAGTTTGATCATTGGCTTCCTATTCAGAACCGACAAAATTACACTTATTTACTCTCACATATACTAAGGCACAGTGTATTGTTAATTGGTTTGTCATATATGACTCTGGATTATTTTTAGACTATTGTGATTTCATTACAGTACTTTCAGTTTCACATACTTGGTACTTGTTGTACTGACCTCCTTCGGAAGGTTGCGTTCATGCCGCAGGTAGAGGTACACCGGTTGTTGATCCTCGCTCATAGGATCACAGTTCTGCGTTTTGGGAAGCTCCGTTTCTCCGAAATTTTATCTTTTGGTATGGTTCCCTGACATTGTAGGTACATGTACATTCAGGGGTATGGCGGGGCCCTGTCCCGTCATAGTTGTTATGTCAAAAACTCTTAGAGGTATGTAGTCCTGTTGTGGGTTGGGTTTTTAAAGGATATAACTGTTCAGGATTTTTGATAATTATAGATATGTTGAAAGGCGACCTAATCGGTTGGCCTGTTTCCTATTCAACATTGTTCCATGTCTATGAGTTTATTCCGCTGGTTTTCTCTGATGTATACCTACTAGGGTGCCCTGGTAAGGCACCAGTTGCGGGCCCGAGGTCGGGTCGTGACAAGTTCTCTATCAAACTCTTAGAGGTATGTATTCATATATGGGATCGGACTCGTGTACAGTGCAATTTTGTTTTGGCTTATATATATATATATATATATATATATATATATATATAGCGGCGGACTTACCGGCTTTGCCTTTGCTTGTTTAAAAAAAAATTATGAGTATCTTTATCTTCCGCGGGTTACTTGGGATGAATGGGTAGAACGGTGCCCAGGTAGGGCACCAGTCACGGGCCCGGGGTTCGGGTCGTGACAAGAGTGGTATTAGAGCAGTCAGTCCTCGGAATGTCTACAGACCGTGTCTAGTAGAGTCTTGATTATTGGTGTGTTGCGCGCCACACCCATAAACAGGAAGCTACAGGACATTTAGGATTTGGTTTCTATTCTTCTTACTCTAAGCTCGTGCAATAGAGTTGTGTTATTAGGATAATCCCTCTCTGACGTATTATTGTGTTACAGCTATGCCTCCGAGGAAGGAAGCAGTTGCCTAGAATGGCAAATCAGTTGCGGGAGCTACTAGTCAGACTAAGAGAGTTACTAGGGTTCATGCCCAGTCTATACCGAATATTGTACCGCGGTCGGCGAGTTCTTTTGCACCGGTTTTTGAGGCCCCAGCACCTGAGCCTCCAGCTCCTCAGTCAGGGGAAGACTATAGGGCCATGAGGGACGCAGTTCTATTACTGACTAGGCTAGTGGTAATGCAGACTTGTCAGCAAGTGTTTATTCGGCCGGTACAGACCTGTATACAGGGGTAGAGGGCCAACGCAGAAACCAGCGTAAGGGGGCTAGACCGGTTGGATATCCCGGTGAGTTTCTGGACGGGCAGCCTCAGCATCGAGTGAGATATTAGTCCCAGCCTACACATAACATACCCCTACAGTTCGCATGTGGGAGATTGGACCCCACAAGGTATTTAGGAGCCGGTCAGAGCTCCAGGGTTCCAGGTTTTCAGAGAAGCAGGGGATCTGCTCAGTTGAGGCCACTTTTCCCTCAGTGTTTCTAGTGTGGTAAGCATCATTTGGGGAGATGCCTTTTTGGTATAGATGCTTGTTTTTATTGCGGTCGTCCGGGCCATGTGGTGAGAGAATGTCCTCTTAGAAAGGGCACTGGTGGTGTGACTCGACCTGCTGGATCGGTGGTTGGTTCCTTTTCCTCTACAGTTGTGCGCCCCACAAGGCGGGGTATTTAGATGTCAGCCAGTCGTTGTGGAGTTTATAGTTCTGGCGGTCCTTCGAACCGCATAGATGTTGTGGCTACCAGGAAGGATCAAGAGGCATCATCGAATGGGGTTACAGGTATATTTTGATCCTTTTTTAGTCATACATGCATTGATAGATTCAGATTCCACCCTAGCGTATATATTCCCCTTGTTGCTAGTAGGAGGTGAATTGATAGGACCATCAGAGGTAGAAATATTTTTGTTCAAGTAATGTGTAGAGTGAAGGATGTTGACAAGAATGATAAAGTGAATGAAACTATAGTTGTGTAGGGTTCACAGGGTGTAATTACCCCATAACAGTGTAAAGACCGATTGTAGAGGATGTATAGTAGGAATACATCGGCCAAAGGTGACGAACCTCTAATGAGTGGAAGGATAGTGTGAGAAATACTTTGAGATAGGAGAGAGATTCATTTTAGACCATGACTGAGAGTTAATTGTGATGATACACACACCTTAGATTCAGTAACATTGTCCATAGGTGTTCGTGATTGAGATACTACTAGTAATAGAGTTTACACCAGTTAGTAAACAAAGATAGTCAGACAATAGGATCATTCACCAACCAGTAGTTTGACTAATGTGAGGACGGAGAAGAGAAATTGACACGAGGGAACACATCAGTTAGTTGAGTGAGAGTCTGACTGAAGGATTCAGATAGTGATAGCTTATGGTTTAGAATATGGCAGGGTCATCCCTTGTTTGGGAAGAGAAAGGAATGTCTGAAGATCCCATTTTGGAATTGTTATACCCCGTAATTCCAGGGTATGTATGTGAAGACGTACGTACGAGAATACGACAGTAATTTTGGAAAGAAAGAAAGATGAGATTTTTCGACGGAAAAGTTTCCGAATTTTGTGAAGGAAAAAGGTTCGCTAATGGGAATTGGATTTCCAGATTTGGTACTCGGACTTTTTGGATTAATTAAGAATTATGGAATTATTTATCTGGAATTGGTCAGGTGGGGCCCACGGGAGGAATTTACGGTTTGTGGGGCCCACTTTATTTTTTTTACGGATATTTTCGGAAGGTAAAATATTTTGGACCAATAGGAGGGCGACATGTGTCACCCCTAGGTGGCAAGGTTGGATGAAATTGTGGGCAAGGAGTGGCACGTTTTTTTCATGAAAAAGGCTTAAAACATTTGGTCAAAGTCTTGCAAGATATTTGTGTAGTAGATAGATAAGTGGGACCCACACACACATGGCTCAATCTAGACCACACACTTGCTTCAATCCTAGCCCTTGAATGTCCTATAAATACCCCCTTAGTTGAAGACTTCTTCATCCACACTTAGAGATTTCCAAGCTTGAAATACTCTCTCCCCTTGTTGTTGTTCTCGTCCTTGAGCCTCTCCCTTAGCCAAAAGTTTTCCAAAAATCCTTAAACTTATAAGTGTTCTTCCTTAGGGTGTTAGGAAGATTGTGTACCAAGAGTTGGAAAAGATTTCACACCCCTAGCCTAAATACACCCCCTTGGCCGAGAGTTGCCACAATCAAAGCCTAAGTGTTCTTCACTTTTTAGAGTTGAAGTGTTAAGAGAAGTTGTTTAGAAACTTCTAAGGGTTGCTTGGAGCGGGTTGGAGCGTAAGTAATTTGAGCTAAACGTTGCTCAGGATCGACATATAATCTTGGATAATTTTGGGCTTATCGAGGTAATGATCTTTATCCCCCTATTGTAATTGGAAATTGCATGTTGTAGTAGTTAATAATTGAGTATAAGATATATATAGAAGGTTGGTAAAGAAGAGAATTGAACTGTACTTACATAGGGTTGTATTTACAGTAGACTTGTGTAGTTTGACGGGTAGGGAAGTGCTGCCCAATTTTCCGTAGAATTAAGAACCTTCTGCTTAGAATGTTCTACAGAGTAGCCTAGACGTTGATAGACTTATATGACCGTTATAGGTTGAAGTACTGCGAGTAGCGTATTCTACTTGAAGGGTGGAAAAGGCTAGCAGGATTACTGATGCTGGAGCTTTTGCTATTTGTCGATAATCGTCGCGAGGTATGTGAACCTCTTCCTATCGTTCTAGCATGATATGTTGTGAACTATGTAGTACGGTGAGCGTACATGTGTTAAATGAATTTGGTTGGTTTAAAACATAAAGTGTTATAACGGCTTTATGGGAAGTTGGTTATAACAACTTTATGTGGGCAAAGAAATGGTTTGTGGTTTTTAAAAGATAAAAGACTGGATGTGAAGGACTTGGGTTGTGTTAAAAAGTTGTGAAACCGTTTTAATTAGAAATGGGTAATTGGGTTTTAAAAGGAATAATGTTATATTGATTTCGGAAATGAGAACAAGTATCGAACAAACCACTGCAGCGTTAATAAAGGAAAATGTATTGACTAATTAGTTATTATTAAAACCAGTAGAAACCTCCATCTGCATAGAAGCTAAGATAAGACAAAATTGTATTACATTTTCTAGATCATGGCTGCTTTAATAAGATTGTTATAAACAAGAATAACCTACTCACACATAAGGCATATGTTACTCAAATTGTTTTAAAAGAGAATTATGTTATTAAGTGATTAAGACTATGAACTACGAAACCTTTCGAAAATAAGAGACTTGAGTATTTGAAATTAGGCAAACTTGAACTTTTGGAAAAGAAGGTTGTTACTTGTCTTTAAAAAGGGGAAACTATTTTGGTTTACTTAAGATAATAGTTACTCTGTTTTGGATACTACGAGTGTTGGTATCAGGTGACTTCTTGTGAAAGAATGGATATTTGTAAGGGAATTGAAGTATGGTAATTTGCTTGTGCTTGCTTGTGATAGCCTTGTTGTGTGAAAAGTTGTATTCCTATGCTACCGCGTCTCTCGATGGAGGGCCGGTATATTGTTATTGTTGTTACATGGACATGTCTGCACCGATGAAGAATTCCGGGGGCATGCGGCCATGCGGCGGGTTAATCACCCGATATATTGTTATTGTTGTTACATGGATATGCACGATGAAGAATTGCAGGGCATGCGGCCATCTGGCGGGTTAATCACCGATATATTGTTATTGTTGTTACATGGACATGTCTACACCGTCTGCAATTCGGGCATGCGGCCGTGCGGCGCGTTAATCACCCGATATATTGTTATTGTTGTTACATGGACATATACGCACCGATGTATAATTCGGGCATGTGGCGTGCGGCGAGGTTGATTACGATATATTGTTATTGTTGTTACATGGACATGCCGCACCGTCGCAGTCCGGGCATGTGGCTATGGCGGGGTTGATTACGATATATTGTTATTGTTGTTACATGGACATATACGCCGTCTGAGTCGGGGCATGTGGCCATGCGGCAGGGTTGATTACCCGATATATTATTATTATTGTTACATGGACATGTCTGCACCGATGCAGTCCGGCATGTGGCGTGCGCGGTGGTTGATTACGATATCAAGTGTTGTTACATGGACACGTCGCACCGATGGAGAATTCGGGCGTGTGGCCGTGATGCGGGCATGATTGATATTGTGGGCGTGAGAACTTGGTTATATTTGAGTGATGACTTTGAGGGCGTGAGTCCCTGCTTTGACATGACTGTTTTTATGTCGTGAACTGTAGTTTGGTTGTCATACATGTCTCCTGTTTTATTTAGACTGTTATGATTTCGTTTACAGTATTTTCAGTTTCACATACTTGGTACATGTTGTACTGACCTCCTTCGGGGGGCTGCGTTCATGCCGCGGTAGAGTACACCGATTGTTGATCCGCCATAGGATCACAGTTCAGCGTTTTGGGAAGCTCCGTTTCTCCGGAGGCTTATCTTTGGTATAGTTCCCTGTCGTTGTAGGTACTTACATTAAGGGGTATGGCGGGGCCCTGTCCCGTCATTGTTGTTATAACACTCTTAGAAGTGCAGTAATCTTGTTGTGGGCGGGGTTGTAAGGTTATGTATTCAATTTATGTATATATGCAAGAAGGCAACCGTTTTGGTTGGCCTTGTTTTATTATCATAACTCTTGTTTCATGTTTAAGTTTTTATTTCGCTGATTTTCTCTCGATGTTGTATCACCAGGGTGCGGGGTAAGGCACGATCCACGGGCGGGGTCGGTCGTGACAAAAGTGGTATCGCATCACTTAGTCCTCGGAAAGTGTCTACAGCCGTGTCTAGTAAGTCTTGATTATCGGTGTGTTTTGCACCACATCTATAATCGGAGGTGCAGGACATTTAGGATTGGTTTCCATTCTTCTCACTCTAAGATCGTGCCTTAGAGTTGTGTTATAAGTTGGACCTCCGACGTATTTAAATGCATGCGATTATGCCTCACGCAAGAAACCAGAGCCCGAAGGGCAAGCGGCGAGAGGAGTGCGAGTAGAGCACGGAGGTTACGGTGCAGAGGCCCATTCTTTACCCGAAGGTGGTGCTACGACGGCGGATTCTACGACGCCGGCCTGCAGCGAGTTTAGAGCGGCGGTAGCTCACGAGGCCCTGTACTGAGCCTCGGTCCACAACATAGCGAGAGGAGATGGGTTACAAAGAGATGGCGATTATTGGCGAGTTGTGGCGAACGTGAGGATAGCCGGACGCAGCCCAAAGTTCAACCGCGTTCACCCGAGATCGGATAGTTTGAGGCTACGGGATTTTACGAGTCAGAGCCGCGAGTTCTACGGGTCGAGGCATGAGGATGATCCGCAGGAGTTCATCAAGCGATTCTGTGGATCGTAGAGTGATCAAGGCTTGGAGACCGAGTCGGTGGTCTTAGGTTTGCATTTGCGTGATACTGCAGTGATCGTTTGATTCGTGGGAGTTGTCGGGAGAGCATGCACTTCCAGTATGGGGACGAGTTCTCGAGGCATTCTCACTCACTTCTTGCCTCGCAGATGAGGAGGAACGGGCCAGATTTATGATGCTAAGACGAGAGGCGTGCGGTTGGGAGTACAATGTGAGTTTGACTCACTAGCTCGATGCGTCCCGTGTTAGTAGGCGATATGGAGGACGAGTACACCGCCACGTCACCGGGCTCGATGACTACTTGGCGAGGCTTGTTGGTGTAGCTCTTGGCGGGCATGGACATTGCCGCATGCAGCTTATGCACTTGGATGTGAGGCGGAGAGGTCGACGGAATGGCCGAGATCAGTGAAGAGGCGAGCAGCGAGTCCTTTGGTGACTTTCGAGGCGGACGCCTCGGCCGAGCTAGTTATGCACCTTCGCGATGCAGTGGTCCTCCACAACGCCCGGGCGTCAGGTATTGAGGCGGTCGAGCTCGAGGTTCAGTTTTCGCGAGTAGGGGTGTTGGCGGATCGGCCACCCTACCTCGGTGTGGTCGATGTGGTAGGCGCATTTTGGGAGTGTCGTGGTGCGAGGAGCTTGTTATTTTTGCGGCAGCGGGCCATTTTGCGAGGAACTGTCAGGCCGGTAGTACGGATATTACGACTCACCTTCGTGATCGGTGGCTGGTTCGTCACCTTCTAGCTATCGCCTGCAGTGAGGGCGTGATTAGAGTGAAGAGGTAGTTACAGGTATATCCTTAACCCTCTAGAGATTTGTATGCATGATATGATGATTTTATGTTGAGTGTTATGTTTGGATAGCATTGTGTAAAATTGTGATCTAGAGAACATGGTTAGTTGAAAGGATAAGTATGGGGGTATGGAAGGTGTGAACCTTAGAATATTACACGTTGAGACCTTAGATGTAAGGCCGTCTTGAGTAAAGGATTTTACGGTTAACCCTTGTCGGAGTGCATAGCATACGTGGAGTTTTGTGTGATAATTCCATGGGTAGTGTGAGATGGAAGTGGTAGCTTTCATGACGTGAATTAGTAGGATTGTTCTGGATCGGGGGAACAAGAGTTTGGCGCGATTATGGGTCGGGTTGGAGACCATTCGCGGGTCAACCCGTAGCCCGGTATGAGGTGGGGTCAGTTCGAGGTGTTCCCGCCAGGTGGTAGGGTCACGAGGGTGCTAGGCCCAGGTTTAGGTAACCATCGTATGAGTTCGTGGATATGTTCGACCAGAATCGGATCGTGAAGGCCGGGAATGGCCTTAAAGGAATTTGAGGCTAGTAAGATGACCAAGTTGGAGGTAGTGACTCCAAGGTTTTGGAAACTGAAGTGATGAAGGGAGTGTGGTAAGTGTACTAGAAAGAATTCGGGTGTACGAGAAGGGTACGACGAGTAAGAAAGGAAGTGAATGTGCGACAGGAGTATCCTTTGGACCAGGAGCGAGAGTTGGTGTTGTTTTACACCTACGAGGTGATTCCTCGTTGGCTTGGATTTGGGTTTCGCGCGTATGATTTTATTATGGCAATGGGGGCATAGTTGGTTTCGTAAGTATAGTAGTGAAGACTATACCGGCGCATGTACGTTTGGAGACTTAGAAGGAACATTCGGGACGAATGTTTCTAAGGGGGGAAGAATGTTATACCCCGTAATTCCAGGGTATGTATGTGAAGACATACGTACGAGAATACGACAGTAATTTTGGAAAGAAAGAAAGATGTGATTTTTCGACGGAAAAGTTTCCGGATTTTGTGAAGGAAAAAGGTTCGCTAATGGGAATTGGATTCCCAGATTTGGTACTCGGACTTTTTGGATTAATTAAGAATTATGGAATTATTTATCCGGAATTGGTCATGTGGGGCCCACGGGAGGAATTTACGGTTTGTGGGGCCCACTTTATTTTTTTTACGGATATTTTCGGAGGTGAAATATTTTGGACCAATAGGAGGGAGACATGTGTCACCCCTAGGTGGCAAGGTTGGACGAAATTGTGGGCAAGGAGTGGCACGTTTTTTTCATGAAAAAGGTTTAAAACATTTGGTCAAAGTCTTGCAAGATATTTGTGTAGTAGATAGATAAGTGGGACCCACACACACATGGCTCAATCTAGACCACACACTTGCTTCAATCCTAGCCCTTGAATGTCCTATAAATACCCCCTTAGTTGAAGACTTCTTCATCCACACTTAGAGATTTCCAAGCTTGAAATACTCCGTCCCCTTGTTGTTGTTCTTGTCCTTGAGCCTCTCCCTTAGCCAAAAGTTTTCCAAAAATCCTTAAACTTATAAGTGTTCTTCCTTAGGGTGTTAGGAAGATTGTGTACCAAGAGTTGGAAAAGATTTCACACCCCTAGCCTAAATACACCCCCTTGGCCGAGAGTTGCCACAATCAAAGCCTAAGTGTTCTTCACTTTTTAGAGTTGAAGTGTTAAGAGAAGTTGTTTAGAAACTTCTAAGGGTTGCTTGGAGCGGGTTGGAGCGTAAGGAATTTGAGCTAAACGTTGCTCAGGATCGACATATAATCTTGGATAATTTTGGGCTTATCGAGGTAATGATCTTTATCCCCCTATTGTAATTGGAAATTGCATGTTGTAGTAGTTAATAATTGAGTATAAGATATATATATAGAAGGTTGGTAAAGAAGAGAATTGAACTGTACTTACATAGGGCTGTATTTACAGTAGACTTGTGTAGTTTGACGGGTAGGGAAGTGTTGCCCAATTTTTCGTAGAATTAAGAACCTTCTGCTTAGAATGTTCTACAGAGTAGCCTAGACGTTGATAGACTTATATGACCGTTATAGGTTGAAGTATTGCGAGTAGCGTATTCTACTTGAAGGGTGGAAAAGGCTAGCAGGATTACAGTACTTTGGAGCTTTTTGCTATTTGTCGATAATCGTCGCGAGGTATGTGAACCTCTTCATATCTTTTCTAGCATGATATGTTGTGAACTATGTAGTACGGTAGACGTACATGTGTTAAATGAATTTGGTTGGTTTAAAACATAAAGTGTTATAACGGCTTTATGGGAAGTTGGTTGTAACAACTTTATGTGGGCAAAGAACTGGTTTGTGGTTTTTAAAAGATAAAAGACTGGATGTGAAGGACTTGGGTTGTGTTAAAAAGTTGTGAAACCGTTTTAATGAGAAATGGGTAATTGGGTTTTAAAAGGAATAATGTTATATTGATTTCGGAAATGAGAACAAGTATCGAACAAACCACTGCAGCGTTAATAAAGGAAAATGTATTGACTAATTAGTTATTATTAAAACCAGTAGAAACCTCCATCTGCATAGAAGCTAAGATAAGATAAAATTGTATTACATTTTCTAGATCATGGCTGCTTTAATAAGATTGTTATAAACAAGAATAACCTACTCACACATAAGGCATATGTTACTCAAATTGTTTTAAAAGAGAATTATGTTATTATGTGATTAAGACTATGAACTACGAAACCTTTCGAAAATAAGAGACTTGAGTATTTGAAATTAGGCAAACTTGAACTTTTGGAAAAAGAATGTTGTTACTTGTCTTTAAAAAGGGAAATTATTTTGGTTTACTTAAGATAATAGTTACTCTGTTTTGGATACTACGAGTGTTGGTATCAGGTGACTTCTTGTGAAAGAATGGATATTTGTAAGGGAATTGAAGTATGGTAATTTGCTTGTGCTTGCTTGTGATAGCCTTGTTGTGTGAAAAGTTGTATTCCTATGCTACCGTCTCTCGATGGAGGGCCGGTATATTGTTATTGTTGTTACATGGACATGTCCGCACGATGAAGAATTAGGGGCATGCGGCCACGCGCGTTAAACACCCGCGATATCGTTATTGTTGTTACATGGACATGTCTGCACCGATGAAGAATTCCGGGGGCATGCGGCCATGCGGCGGGTTAATCACCCAATATATTGTTATTGTTGTTACATGGACATGTCGCACGCCGCACGAATTCGGGAATGCGGCCGTGCGGGTTAATCACCCGATATATTGTTATTGTTATTACATGGACATATGCGCCGTCTGAGTGCAGGGCATGTGGCCATGCGGCGGGGTTGATTACGATATATTGTTATTGTTGTTACATGGACATGTCGCACCAATGCAGAATCCGGCATGTAGCCATGTGGCAGTGTCACGCCCGAACCGGGCCGTGGCGGTGCCTACACAGGCACCTCTACCTTAACAACTAAGTAAATCTGCGAAAATTAAATAACACCTCTTTTTTTTTTTTAAAACCAATAAATGCGTGCAAAGCCGATGATCGCCATATAATATACATAAACAAAAGACCCAACACTTTACGAGTCCAATCCCACATATGAATACTGCACTTAAGAGTTATATTGAACTATGACGGACAAGGCCGCCGTACCCATAATTGTACAAAAGCTTGTCGAAAGAACTCATACCAAAAAGATAAACTCGAATGAAGGAGCTATCCAAAACTCGAAGCGGTCCTACACTGCCGATCACCAAACAGCGTACTGAACTGCGGCATGAACGCAGCCGCGAAGAAGGTCGATCTGAAGAATGTACCAAGTATGTGGTGAAAAATCGTAAATGAAATCATAGTAGTCTATATAAAGCAGGAGACATGTATGATAACCAAACTACGATTACATAATATGTGATCCGCGTCAAGTCGGTCTCACGCCTCAAAGTCATCACTCAAATATAACTATGGGTCTCGCCCACAACATCAATCATGCGTGGAATACCTTCCTCACCGGCGATCTATGATATAATAACACGAAGTATACATGAGCAATGAGTCCCACGTGTCATAAAAACCGTGACGGAGCGTGCGAAGGCTAACTACGGATACCAAAGCGCGATCATCAATGGCCAGGGCAATCTGAAGCCAACTACGGATACCAAAGCCGCACTATCAATACTATACAATCAATACTATCTGATCAAGCTATACAATCAAACCACGGAGCGTCACGGGCAAGTCTGGCGACTACGGATACAAGCGTGTCACGTGTTGACCGGGGCAATCACGGTGGCTAACTACGGATACTGGCGTCGTGTCACGAGACTCGCCACGAAGCGTCGCAGGCAAGTGAAAGCCGACTACGGATACAAAGGTCGTGTCACGTGGCGGCGAGCAATCACGAGGGCTAACTACGATACCAAGGCCATATCACGAGACTCGCCACGAAGGCGTCACGGGCACGCAAGCCGACTACGGATACCAAGGCGTGTCACGTATGGCCGGGGCAATCTGAGGGCTAACTACCGATACGGCCGTATCACGAGACTTCGCCACTAAACCGAGCAGGGCAAGCGCGAGGGCTAACTACAGTACCAAGGCGAATCAGCCACGAGGCGGGGCAAGTAAAGCCGACCACGGATACCAAGGCCGAATCGGTAAGAAACCTCATGGAGAGCTAGTCCATGGAATAACACTATCAGCGAGGCGTGCGGTGGAATTCTCCGTCACCGCATGACGCCCAAGTAATATCATAACAAATCAGCCGGCCCTCCATTGAGACGCGGTGGTATAGAAATACAATGCTAGCACGACAAGGCTATCACACGCAAAACATAGGCAAGTTACACACAACTCGAGTACTTTCATTTTATGCCAAAGTCCAGGTTTTAACCCCAAAGTACTACGTACGTTAAATTCTTTTTAGAAGATCCATTTCTTTTACAAAAGTCACCCGATACCCGTAGTATCAAAATAGAGTGACTAACACATTTAAGTAAAACAACACACTTCCCTTTTTAAAATCAAGAACAACATTCTTTTCAAAAGACTCATTTTTATGTAATACCCCAAGATACTAACACCCGTAGTATCAAGGTGTGTCTATTTTTCAAAGTAAGTTACTACACTTTAGAAAACTCATTACAAAGCTTGAAATCAAGTAACTTCAAATTTTCACAATCAAGGCAACTTATGCCCATTAATCAAAAATAGACAACTTTCTAAACCCTCCATAAAGCCGTTATAACCAACTTCCCATAAAGTCGTTATAACCCTTTATGGTTTTTAGACAATTTCATTCCTTTTATAACCAAGAGACCTATACTATTTAAAACCAAGTATCACATACTTACAAATCAAGTTCTTAACTTTCAAAATACTACAAGTCTCTTATATTTAGAAAACAAGTTTCTTCTACTTTTAAACCTCAAGCAACTCACACCTTGAAGACAAGCTATTTCTCTTAAATCACGTCATTTCTCCTCTTTTAAAACAATTAAGTAAATCACTCCTTTGACTCACCTAAAATCATTATAATGACCTTTAGGTTTTGAAACTAAGGCACTAGCCAAAAGATTTGGAAACCACTTCCTTTTCAAGACTATGTACTTTAAGCAAAATACTTTCACTCTTAAGAATCCAAACTCCACTAAGGCAATGGATTATACGACTTACAATTTAAACATCAAAGTACAATCAAGGAAGTACATAGAACAAATTCTATACTAGGCAATCCAAGTACAACCAAGGAATGAATCATTTAAGGAGTAGAACGTACTTTCTTTATCTTTAGGAATCATGCTAGAAGAGGAGATAGTTCACATACCTTTCGGCTAATTCCTCAAGCTAAGCCGAATACGCCGTACGTAGAAGTTTCAACCTATAATGGTCACAACAAGACTATCAATATTCTAATCTCTAACGTAGAATAATACTAAGTATGGTCTCTAATTCTACGGAAAATCGGGCAGCACTTCCTTTGTTTCTACTCACTTTGCCACCTTTTTCAAGGTCGAATACAATAACCAACACGCCACATTTAAGGCTCAAAACAACAACCAAACCAAAGGGGATTACACGCCTTACAATACGTGTAAAATTCCGCCCCACAATTCATACCAAGTAGTTTAAAACTCCAAGCCATTCTCGGCCAACTACATACTAACAATTCAAGGTCTTTTCCAATCCTTTTCAAATTCCAAGTTCTAAGGTCTAACATGTTATATAGTTATAAACCACTTCAACAACTACAATTTCCTTCCTACACAACATGCGACGACTTAAACGAATAATCAATCTTGAATTATAGTCTTAAGGCTAACATGCTAGTTTTCGGATTTAGGGTTCCAATAGCCAATACACTAATCCAACTACATAATATACATCTCATGCTTGCTAATAACCATAGCTACAACAATAAGTAAACTTAATTGCTAAAACGACGAAATTTATACCTTTCCAACCCTTAAAATTTCCAAGAATCAAAGTCGCGCCTTAGCAATTCTTAGCTCCTTTCCTTAAGTTCCAATCCGCTCCAAGCACTCCTTAGAGGCCTATGAAGAACCCATCTTCAAGTTCCAACTTCAAAGTTGAAGAACTCACATAGTTTCCGCCTTGCGACTAACGTGAAAATGCGTTTTTTCCGAAATCTTTCTATTGAGATATCCTTACAATACCCTTAGGAACATTGGGTTTAAGTCTTGTGGCTAATGGACAACATTTGCAAAAAAATTCTGTGGATGGGACACTAAAGCTGAGAGCAACTCTAAGAGGAACAACAATGTGTGAAATTTTTCTAAGTGTAAAAGAGATAGTCTTGCACTAGCTTAGCTTATATAACACATTGGAGGGTCAAGACTTAAACAAATGTGAGGCTAGGATGAGTTTCACTTGGATCAAGCCTAGGTGGACAAGTTGACTTGTCAACAATGTCAAGCTTAGAAGACTTATCATCTACATAGGTCAAATGACCATAATACCCTTGCAATTTTTCGTCCAACACCATGTGGGAGTGCCACATGTCGCCCTCTCATTCGTCCATAAAATTCTGTAACCCTCGTGGGCCCCACAAAAAAGTAAAATTCCTCGGGTGGGCCCCACGTGACCAAATCTGTAAAAATAGATTTCCATAATTTAATAAGTTCCATATTCTTCAAATAATACATTTTGAGAATCCAATTCTCAACAACGAACATTTTTCCTTTCCGACGTTCGGAAGATTTTCCGTCGGAAAAACAATTCTTCCTTTGGTACCAATTTCCAAGTCTTGTTTCCTTTCGTACATTCTCTTATACATGTCCTGGACTTACGGGGTGTAACAGCAGGGTTGATTACCCGATATATTGTTATTGTTGTTACATGGACATATACGCCGATCTGCATTAGGGGCATGTGGCGTGCGGCGGGTTGATTACGATATATTGTTATTGTTGTTACATGGACATATACGCACCGTCAGAATTCCGGGGCATGTGGCCATGCTGCGAGGTTGATTACGATATCTGTTATTGTTGTTACATGGACACGCTGCGCGTCACGAAATTCGGCGTGTGGCGTGATGCGGGCATGATTGATATTTTAGGCGTGAGACCGCGTTATATTTGAGTGATGACTTTGAGGGCGTGAGTCCCTGCTTTCACATGACTGCTTTTATGTCGTGAACTGTAGTTTGGTTGTCATACATGTCTCCTATTTTATTTAGATTATGTTTCGTTCTGATATTTCAGTTTCACATACTTGGTACATGTTGTACTGACCTCCTTCGGGGGGCTGCGTTCATGCCGCAGGTAGAGGTACACCAGTTGTTGATCCTCGCTCATAGGTAGGGATGTCAGTGGGGCGGGTAAATACGGGTACCGCACCGCACCCGCTCCAGTTGGGGCGGGGATGGGGGATGGTTTGGTGGATGGTGGGGCGGGTATGGGTATCGAAAGTGCTACCCGCCATGGGTAGTGGGGCGGGGGTGGATTTCATATAAGCCCCGCCCCGCACCCGCCCCGCCACTATACCCGCCCCGTACCCGCACCGTCAACACCCGCACCGTCAATACCCGCCCCGCCTATTAATTTAATTAAGCTATTTATTAATTTATTTGATCATATTTAAATTATTACTTCACACAAAGGGCACAACTATTTATTAAGCCCAGCTGGCAGCTGCCCATGCCCTCGTTTTTATTAACTCAGGCAAAAGGCAATAAGCCCAGCTGCCCAGGGCCCAGGCCCGCTCCAGATATCCAGTAATTTAGCTAATAGCACACCAACCACATAAAGAAAACCCTACCTCTCATTAGCTAATAACACACCATCACACATTCACACCACATCCGCATAAAACTCTTTCAGATTTGGAGCAAAGGCAAATCTGAGATCGAAGGTAACTCAGCAAAGGCAACAGTAAAGAACAAAAAGAATCCGTAGTAGCCATTTTGATTGCAGACCCAATAGCAAAATCGCAGATCGAAGGTAAACTCATTGTAATTTCTTTGATATGTGTTTGTTGTTCATCTGCTCGAATAGCAATCTAAGCCTATTTCTGAAGAACTTATGTGTCTCTAGGCGATTGAGTGAGTTTTTTCTCCTCTGCTTGTCTCCCTGAAAGAAATAGGTTCTTCTTAGTGGGCACAACTAATGTAGCACCCTTTGCTTAATTTCCTTGAAACTTCCAAGCCATTGGGTTTGTTGAAAGACTAATCAATGTATCGAGTATCGACTCTTCCTTAAAGTAAAAGCAACAAAGTCAAAGGAACAAAAAAAGGAATTTGTGGTGTTTTATTTTAGAAAACAGATTCATTATTTTTAAAAGAAAAGTGCAAAGTCGACGGAGTTATTTTACAAAACAGGCTTAATTATGGTTTGATTGAGTGAGTTGTTTTTTATTAATATGCACATATTTTTTCTAAGTAGCACCACTGCTTATGATTCTAAATTTTGCTTTATATCTAGTATGTATTCAGCAGTAAAAGCAACTAGATAATCAGGTATCTTTTGCAATCAGTATTGAATTTATATGTTTTGACACCATTATGCCATTCTTTTTGTTCTTTACAGTGTTACGGCCATGGGAGATGAGAACATTAATTTCGGGACAAGACCTTCCGGAACGGACAGTGGTTTTGAAGGTTCTTCCAATGCAAATCTGATTCTCTTAGACTTAGAGGGTCCAAATGAAATAGAATCAGACCTAGACCCTTCTATTATACCTCTTACTAGTAGACATACTTCCGAAGTTTGGAAACATTATAAAAGGAAGAAGGTAAATGATCAAATGAAAGCCGAATGTAACTTTTGTGCTAAGCTTTTGACAGGAGGGCCAAAAGCTGGCACATCTCATTTGAGAGATCACACCAAGTCTTGTGCCAAGAGAGTATGCCAAGATATTCGACAAACTAGATTGTTTGGGTCACTATCTAATCCCGCCAATAATGGTGAAACACTATCATTGGCGGCATATGAGTTTCACCAAGAGGATGGGAGACGAGATTTGGCAGAAATGATTATCCTCCATGAATACCCATTAAATATAGTTGAACATTACGGGTTTAGAAAATTTTGTAAGACACTGCAACTGGGTTTCAAAGTACCATGCCGTAACACGACTAGGAATGATATTATGAAAAGGTATGCTACTGAGAAGGAGTTAATGATTCAGATATTGGACAAGGCCAAAAGTAAGATTGCTTTAACAACTGATATGTGGACTTCAAGTAATCAACGAAAAGGCTACATGGCAGTCACTGCTCACTTTATTAGTAATACATGGAAGCTACAAAGTCGTATTCTGAGGTATATACATGTTTCAAATGCGCATGTTTTCTGTTTGAAATGTTTTTTTTCTTTTCTATAATGTTCTATTTTGTGTTGTTTTGTGCTGAAATATGTTGTTTTGTGCCCGATATGTCATTTTTATTGTAGATTTTTATATGTGGAGGCACCTCATACAAAGGAAGTCTTAGTTGAAGCTTTGTGTCAGTGTATTTACGATTGGAATCTTGATTGTTCTATCTCTTCCATCACTTTGGATAACTGCACAACAAATGATGCCGTAATGCAAATTTTGCGTGGTAAACTTCCTAATGAATCACTTATTTTGCGTGGAAAATTTCTACACATGCGTTGTTGTGCCCATATTTTAAATTTGATTGTCCAAGATGGTTTAAACATAATTGGTGATGGCATTGAAAGGGTTAGAAATAGTGTGGTTTTTTGGACATCTTCTGTTTTAAGAGTCACAAAATTTGAAAGCACGGCTAGGACTCATGCTAAAAATTGCTCGAAGAAGCTTGTACTTGATTGCAAAACTCGTTGGAATTCAACTTATGAAATGCTTAAAGTTGCAATAATGTACAAGAACGTTTTCGATGTTTTAAGTGGTAGAGAGTCGGAGGTTTATAAGTGTGTGCCGCTTAAAGAAGATTGGGAGAAAGCCGAAAGAATTTGTGAGAAGTTAGAGTTATTTAATGATGCCACTTATGAGTTTTCCGCCACTAAATATCCTACTGCTAATGTTTATTTTTCCAACATATGTGAAATTAAATGTGCATTGAATAACTGGATTACATCCTCTGATCCTCTGATAAAAGATATGGCAACAAAAATGTTGGTAAAATATAACAAGTATTGGAGTAATGTGAATACTCTTCTAGCTGTGGCAACCTTATTAGATCCTCGATATAAGATACCACTTGTTCGCTATTACTACAAGCAACTTTACGAGGACTATGAAGTTGATTTTGAGGTGGATAAGGTGAAATATGTGTTGAAGGAATTGACGAGTGAATATGAAAAGGATAAAGGAAAAGAACCAACTTTTAATTCCAAGCTACCACCATCTGGTAAAGTTAGTGGAAAAGGAAGGATGAGTGGCTTTGCTAAATATTTGGAGGTGGAGGAGAATCAAGTTCAAGAAAAATCGGAGTTGGAGAAATATTTTGAGACTCCTAATGTACCTCTTGACGATGACTTTGATATCCTTGTTTGGTGGAAAACCAATGGATCATCATTCCCCGTTCT
This sequence comes from Przewalskia tangutica, assembly GCA_029844215.1. Taxonomy (NCBI): domain Eukaryota; kingdom Viridiplantae; phylum Streptophyta; class Magnoliopsida; order Solanales; family Solanaceae; genus Przewalskia; species Przewalskia tangutica. Next base: position 37,988,372 of record CM056740.1, on the reverse strand, counting down.
TCAAAGGATAGCAAGAGACATCCTAAGTATTCCCGTTTCTAGTGTTGCTTCTGAATCGGTTTTTAGCACAGGTGGTCGTGTGTTGACTACTCATCGTAGTCGCCTTCTTCCATCAACCATCGAGGCTTTAATGTGTGCTCAAAACTGGATTTGGACTAATATTAAAGGTAAGTAGAATTGTAGAAGTTTTATTTTAAATTCAATTCAACTTGATTCTTTATATAATTCATTATTTTAAATTTGTATTATCTCTTAATTTTAATTATTAGGTGATGATGGGCTAAAAGAAGTTGAGTATCAACAAATTATTGACGAAATGGAGCAGGAAGGATGTATTACCGAAGATGAGGGACAAGTTGCATGATGAATTATGGGTGTTGCTGTTGCTATGTTGCTAGAATTGTAGAAGTTGAAATCTATGATGAATCGCTTCGTTTAAAATGTAATATTGACTTCAAGTCTGCAACAATCTTAAATGCTCTATGTGGAGGTCGAAATTGCTAGAGCAACCGCCACTCTCGTTGCTCTAAATCCTCTATTGTTATTCTGTCAATTTTTTAATCTTATTTTATATAAATGCTCCTCAGTTGAAGGACTAGACATTGGAGTTTCTTCCTATGGTTCCTACTAGTGCAATTTGGGCAAACTATTTGTGAGGAAAATGCTAAGTAACGGAAACATTGAGGCAGTCAAATACATATGTGTTAAGATTGGCAGTGGCTGAAAGCTGAATCTACGTGGGAGCAACTGTTTAGGTGGGTACCCGCCGGGTAAGTGGGTACCCGCCTGGGGTAAGTGGGGCGGGTGAAGGTGGAGGAATTACTACCCGTGATGGTTGGTGGGGCGGGGATGGAGGTGGATTTTAGGTGGCGGGTACGGGTATGGGGTACCCTTCCCCCGCCCCCGCCCCGCCCCGTTGACATCCCTACTCATAGGATCACAGTTCAGCGTTTTGGGAAGCTCCGTTTCTCCGGAGGCTTATCTTTGGTATAGTCCCCTGTCGTTGTAGGTACTTACATTCAGGGGTATGGCGGGGCCCTGTCCCGTCATTGTTGTTATAACACTCTTAGAGGTCTGTAGTACTGTTGTGGGAAGGGTTGTAAATGTTGTAACTGTTCAATTTCTGTATATATGCAAGAAGGCAACCGTTTTGTTTGGCCTGTTTTATTATCATAACTCTTGTTTCATGTTTAAGTTTTTATTTCCGCTGAATTTCTCTGATGTTGTATCACTAGGGTGCCCGGGGTAAGGCACCAGTCACGGGCCCGGGGCCGGGTCGTGACAAAAGTGGTATCAGAGCAGTTAGTCCTCGGAAAGTGTCTACAGACCGTGTCTAGTAGAGTCTTGATTATCGGTGTGTTGTGTACCACATCTATAATCAGGAGGCTGCAGGACATTTAGGATTGGTTTCCATTCTTCTCACTCTAAGATCGTGCCTTAGAGTTGTGTTATAAGTTGGACCCCTCTGACGTATTTCGTTTGTACCAGTTATGCCTCTACGCAAGGCAACCAGAGCCCAGAAGGGCAAGGCAACAGAGGAGTCGCGAGTAGAGCACGGAGGTTACGTGACGAGGCCCATTCTTTACCCGGTGGTGCTACAGACGGAGGATTCTACGATGCGCCCGGATTTCAAAGAGTTTAGAGCGAAGAAGAGCTACCGAGGCCCCTGCACTGAGCCTCCAGTCCCACAACCCGGAGCGAGGAGATGGGTTACAAAGAGACGGGCCCGATTATTGGCGTGATTGTGGCGACACGAGGATAGCCGACGCAGCAGCCCAGAAGCAACCGTGGTTCACCCGAGATCGGATAGTTTAAGGCTACGGGATTTCTGAGTTGCAGCCCGCCAGAGTTCTACGGGTCGAGGCCTGAGGATGATCCGCAGGAGTTCATCCGACAGTTACAGCGGATCATGAGAGTGATCAAGGCTTCGGAGACCGAGTCGGTGGTCTTAGGTTCGCATCGGCTGCGTGATACTGCAGTCGACTGGTTTGATTCGTGGGAGCTGTCCCAAGGAGAGCATGCACTTCCAGCAGTATGGGATGAGTTCTCAGAGGCATTCCTCACTCACTTCTTGCCTCCGCAGATGAGGAGGGCACGGGCCGACAGATTTATGATGCTGAGACAGAGAGGGCGTACGGTTCGGGAGTACAATGTGGAGTTTGACTCACTAGCTCGGTACGTCCCCGCGTTAGTAGCTGATATGGAGGACAGAGTACACCGCTACGTCACCGGGCTCGATGACTACTTGGCAGAGGCTTGTTCGGGTGTAGCTCTTCAGCCGGGCATGGACATTGCCCGCATGCAGGCTTATGCACTTGGATATGAGGAACGGAGAGGTCGACGGAATGACCGAGATCGCGAAGAGGCCGAACAGCAGGTCCTTTGTGACTTTCGAGGCGGACCGCCAAAGAAGAAAGCTAGTTATGCACCTTCGCCAAGATGCAGTGGTCCTCCACAACCTTCGTGGCGCCAGGTATTCGTGAGCAGGTCGTCGAGCTCGAGGTTGAGTTTTCGGAGTAGGGTGTTGGCGGATGCAGCCACCCCTACCTCGGTGTGGTCGATGTGGTAGACCGCATTTTGGGGAGTGTCGTGGTGCCAAGGGAGCTTGTTATTTTTGCGGACAGCAGGGCCATTTTGCAAGGAACTGTCCGACCAGGGGTAGCACGGATATTACGACTCAGCCTTCAGGATCAGTGGTTGTTCGTCACCTTCTCTAGCTATGCGCCCTACAGGGCAGGACTGTGATTAGAGTGAAGAGGTAGTTACAGGTATATCCTTAACCCTCTAGAGATTTGTATGCATGATATGATGATTTTATGTTGAGTGTTATGTTTGGATAGCATTGTGTAAAATTGTGATCTAGAGAACATGGTTAGTTGAAAGGATAAGTATGGGGGTATGGAAGGTGTGAACCTTAGAATATTACACGTTGAGACCTTAGATGTAAGGCCGTCTTGAGTAAAGGATTTTACGGTTAACCCTTGTCGGAGTGCATAGTATACGTGGAGTTTTGTGTGATAATTCCATGGGTAGTGTGAGATGGAAGTGGTAGCTTTCATGACGTGAATTAGTAGGATTGTTCCGGATCGGGGGAACAAGAGTTTGGCGCGATTATGGGTCGGGTTGGAGACCATTCGCGGGTCAACCCGTGAGTCTTGCATGGCGGGTCGATTCGAGGTGTTCCCGCGGTGGTAAGGTCACGAGGTACTAGCCCGAGTTTAGGTAACCATCGTATGAGTTCGTGGATATGTTCGACCAGAATCGGATCGTGAAGGCCGGGAATGGCCTTAAAGGAATTTGAGGCTAGTAAGATGACCAAGTTGGAGGTAGTGACTCCAAGGTTTTGGAAACCGTGACGGCGGAGTGTGGTAAGTGTACTAGAAAGAATTCGGGTGTACGAGAAGGGTACGACGAGTAAGAAAGGAAGTGAATGTGCGACAGGAGTATCCTTTGGACCAGGAGCGAGAGTTGGTGTTGTTTTACACCTTCGAGGTGATTCCTCGTTGGCTTGGATTTGGGTTTCGCGCGTATGATTTTATTATGGCAATAGGGGGCATAGTTGGTTTCGTAAGTATAGTAGTGAAGACTATATCGGCGCATGTACGTTTGGAGACTTAGAAGGAACATTCGGGACGAATGTTTCTAAGGGGGGAAGAATGTTATACCCCGTAATTCCAGGGTATGTATGTGAAGACGTACGTACGAGAATACGACAGTAATTTTGGAAAGAAAGAAATATGTGATTTTTCGACGGAAAAGTTTCCGGATTTTGTGAAGGAAAAAGGTTCGCTAATGGGAATTGGATTCCCAGATTTGGTACTCGGAATTTTTGGATTAATTAAGAATTATGGAATTATTTATCCGGAATTGGTCACGTGGGGCCCACGGGAGGAATTTACGGTTTGTGGGGCCCACTTTATTTTTTTTACGGATATTTTCGGAGGTGAAATATTTTGGACCAATAGGAGGGCGATATGTGTCACCCCTAGGTGGCGAGGTTGGACGAAATTGTGGGCAAGGAGTGGCACGTTTTTTTCATGAAAAAGGCTTAAAACATTTGGTCAAAGTCTTGCAAGATATTTGTGTAGTAGATAGATAAGTGGGACCCACACACACATGGCTCAATCTAGACCACACACTTTCTTCAATCCTAGCCCTTGAATGTCCTATAAATACCCCCTTAGTTGAAGACTTCTTCATCCACACTTAGAGATTTCCAAGCTTGAAATACTCCCTCCCCTTGTTGTTGTTCTCGTCCTTGAGCCTCTCCCTTAGCCAAAAGTTTTCCAAAAATCCTTAAACTTATAAGTGTTATTCCTTAGGGTGTTAGGAAGATTGTGTACCAAGAGTTGGAAAAGATTTCACACCCCTAGCCTAAATACACCCCCTTGGCCGAGAGTTGCCACAATCAAAGCCTAAGTGTTCTTCACTTTTTAGAGTTGAAGTGTTAAGAGAAGTTGTTTAGAAACTTCTAAGGGTTGCTTGGAGCGGGTTGGAGCGTAAGGAATTTGAGCTAAACGTTGCTCAGGATCGACATATAATCTTGGATAATTTTGGGCTTATCGAGGTAATGATCTTTATCCCCTATCAGAATTGGAAATTGCATGTTGTAGTAGTTAATAATTGAGTATAAGATATATATAGAAGGTTGGTAAAGAAGAGAATTGAACTGACTTACATGAAATTGTATTTACAAAGAGACTTGTGTAGTTTGACCGCAGGGAAGTGCTGCCCAATTTTCCGTAGAATTAAGAACCTTCGCTTAGAATGTTCTACGAGTAGCCTAGACGTTGATAGACTTATATGACCGTTATAGTCAAGATCGCGAGTAGCGTATTCTACTTGAAGGGTGGAAAAGGCTAGCGATTACGATTTTGGAGATTTTTGCTATTTGTCGATAATCGTCGCGAGGTATGTGAACCTTTTCCTATCTTTTCTAGCATGATATGTCATGAACTATGTAGACGCATACATGTGTTAAATGAATTTGGTTGGTTTAAAACATAAAGTGTTATAACGTCTTTATGGGAAATTGGTTATAACAACTTTATGTGGGCAAAGAAATGGTTTGTGGTTTTTAAAAGATAAAAGACTGGATGTGAAGGACTTGGGTTGTGTTAAAAAGTTGTGAAACCGTTTTAATGAGAAATGGGTAATTGGGTTTTAAAAGGAATAATGTTATATTGATTTCGGAAATGAGAACAAGTATCGAACAAACCACTGCAGCGTTAATAAAGGAAAATGTATTGACTAATTAGTTATTATTAAAACCAAGAGAAACCTCTATCCGCATGTAAGCTAAGATAAGACAAAATTGAATTACATTTTCTAGATCATGGCTGCTTTAATAAGATTGTTATAAACAAGAATAACCTACTCACACATAAGGCATATGTTACTCAAATTTTTTTAAAAGAGAATTATGTTATTAAGTGATTAAGACTATGAACTACGAAACCTTTCGAAAATAAGAGACTTGAGTATTTGAAATTAGGCAAACTTGAACTTTTGGAAAAGAATGTTGTTACTTGTCTATAAAAAGGGGAAACTATTTTGGTTTACTTAAGATAATAGTTACTGCTTTTGGATACTACGAGTGTTGGTATCGGGTGACTTCTTGTGAAAGAATGGATATTTGTGCGGAATCAAGTATGGTAATTTGCTTGTGCTTGCTTGTGATAGCCTTGTTGTGTGAAAAGTTGTATTCCTATGCTACCGCGTCTCACCGAGGGCCAGATATTGTTATTGTTGTTACATGGACATGTCCGCACCGATGAAGAATTCCGGCATGCGTTACGCGCGTTAATCACCCGATATATTGTTATTGTTGTTACATGGACATACGCTCGCACCATGAAGAATTCCGGCATGCGGCTACGCGCGTTAATCACCCGATATATTGTTATTGTTGTTACATGGACATGTCTCGCACCGATGCACTCCGGGCACGCGCCACGCGCGTTAATCACCGATATATATTGTTATTGTTGTTACATGGACATGTCCGCACCGGCGCACTCGGGGCATGTGGCTACGCCAGGTTGATTACCCGATATATTGTTATTGTTGTTACATGGACACGCTCGCACCGGCGCAGAATTTCGGCATGTACGCGCGGCAGGTTGATTACCCATATATTGTTATTGTTGTTACATGGACACGCTCGCACCGGCGCACTTCCGGCATGTGGCTACGCGGCAGGTTGATTACGATATATTGTTATTGTTGTTACATGGACATGTTCGCACCGATGCACTCGGTACGTACGCGCAGCGGTTGATTACCCGATATATCGTTATTGTTGTTACATGGACATGCTCGCACCGATGGAGAATTCCGGCGTGTGGCGCGATGCGGCATGATTGATATTGTGCGCGAGGCCCTCGGTTATATTTGAGTGATGACTTTGAGGCGTGAGTCCTCGCTGACATGATCGCTTATGTCGTGAATCGTAGTTTGGTTGTCATACATGTCTCTGCTTTATTTAGATCGTTATGATTTCGTTCTGATTTTCGCCACATACTTGGTACATGTTATCGACCTCCTTCGGGGCCGCTCATGCCGCAGTAGAGGTACACCGCTTGTTGATCCTCGCCATGATCACAGCGCTGGGAAGCTCCATTTCTCGGAGGCTTATTCGTATAGTCCTCGCCGCAGAGGTACTTACATTCGTGGTATGGCGGCCCCGCCCCGTCCATTGTTGTTATAACATTCTTAGAGGTCTGTAGTACTGTTGTGGGCAGGGTTGTAAAGGTTGTAACTGTTCAATTTCTGTATATATGCAAGAAGGCAACCGTTTTGGTTGGCCTGTTTTATTATCATAACTCTTGTTTCATGTTTAAGTTTTTATTTCCGCTGATTTTCTCTGATGTTGTATCACCAGGTGCCCGGTAGGCACCACCACGCCCGGTCGGTCGTGACAGGAATGGACTGCACCCTTCAAGTATTATGAGAAGGGACCTCAGATGGAAGGTCCATTGGTGTATATACATGTGATATATTGTGGCTATGTGTGGCATCGTTGGTTTTGTGGAGTATTGGTTGATAGGTATAGTAAGGACACGACGTCGGAATTTGTATAGTTTGAGACCCACTATGAACATTTGGGACGAATCTTTCTAAGGGATGAAGTATGTTACACCCCGTAATATCAGGGCTACTAATTGAGAACGTGATTCGGGAATCAAGATTTGAAGGTTGAAAGGAAAGAATATTTACATTTTCCTCCGGAAAAATTTTGGAAAAATGTGACGACTGAAAAATTATTAACTTAAAGTTTAATACTTCTAATTGGATTTATGGGATTAGTAGTGGATTACGAAGAATTGGAATTGATAATATGGGGTCCGCCGAGAATTTCACAATTTCGCGAGGTCCTTCGATTTTAAGATATTTTGGGCTACATATCTTGATATTTTGAAGAGGAAATTATTGACCAATGAGAGGGCGAAATATGTCCTTCTCCACTTGTCATTACAAGATATTTTCTATATAGGATAAGTCTTGGAAGACTTATTTCATTTACACAAAACTTCATATTTCCAAAAAGCTCTCTTCTCTCTCCCTTAAGCTCTCAATTTCGAAAATCCTTTAGCCAAGAACAATAAAATTAGTTAACTTCCTTCTCCAAGATTAAGAACCCTAATCAAGTGCTAAACCAAGTTAACTCTCCAAAACCCTCCAAGAATCCATTTGGGCCGAGCATGGCCATTAAAACCCTAACTTGTTCGTCGATTTTTTGGAAGTAAAACAATAAGGGAAGTTGGTTATAAGCTTGTAGAGGATACATGTGTGTGATTGGAACTTGAAGAAGTGGAGAAAACAAAACTGTGGGCCGAATCTCTAGGGACTATTTTGGACGGTTTTGGCTACAAATTAAGGTAAAAATTCTTTTCTCTATTGAAGTAATTGGATATTCAATATTGTTATAATGTATAGATGAGCTTGTGCTAAAAAGAATGAAGAATAAAAAGTGTTTGGACAATTTTTGTGAAGTTGGCCGAGAATAGGACAGAAATAGTGTCTTGGATTCGTTGGTCATTATTGTTGTTATTTTCACTTGTTACATGTTATTAAATGAAGGAAATATTGTTGTTGGAAGTTGATATGATTTATATAACGTGTTGTAATGTGAATTGGATTATAAGGAATGGTGGAAAAGGACTTTGTATTATTGTAGTTGTTGTGGCCGAGAAACTGCCCAAAACTGTTAGACGTTGTTGTGTCGTTTTATGGAATGTTTCGTGGTGCGATTATGCTGAAAAATGAGCCACCAACATGCATGATTAATGTGGTAAAATTGTTAATGAAATTCCTAAGGAATAAGGGTGTAAAAGGGTGTAAAAGGGTGTTAAAGGCTTCACATTTTACCCTTATCATTGATAGAATTGTGCACTGTTTTTATGGATTGTTTTGTATAGATTAAGGGGCCGAATTTTACACTTCAAGTAGGCGTGTAATCCCCTTTGGTTTATGTTTTTATTTTGCCTTAAATGGGGCTTGATTGTTGTTGAATTTGGGCCTTGGAAAAGGTGAAAAAGTACGTATTTATAGGGTAAGTGCTGCCCAAATTTTCATAGAAAAATAAGAACCTTTACTTGGTGTTAACCTACTTTAGCAAGCACGTGTTGATATACGTGTTATTGTTGTTATAAGTTGAAGTACATTGAGACGTATCTTAGATTATACAGTTGGTTAATCGCCAATAAGGTATGTGAACTATCCTTTCTTCTTCAAGCATTATTCCTTTTTATAAAGTGAGTGGATCCTACTCCTTAATGATGTAATTCTCTTGATAGTACTTGGATTTTATAAAATGGAAGTAGTTGTAATCCATTCTCTTGATAGTACTTGGATTTTATAAAATGGAAGTTGTTATAATCCATTCTCTTGATAGTACTTGGATTTTATAAAATGGAAGTTGTTATAATCCATTCTCTTGATAGTACTTGGATTTTATAAAATGGAAGTTGTTATAATCCATTCTCTAGATAGTACTTGGGTTTATAAAATGGAGATTGTTATATCTATTCCTTTGATAGTACTTCGAGTTTTTAAAAACGAAAGATTGTTATATCTATTTCATTAATAGTACTTTGAGTTCCAAAAAGGAAGTTGTTCTAACTACTTCATTGATAGTACTTGGGGTTTCTAAATGAATGTTATTTTATGTTTGTTCATTGAGAGTCAAAGGATTTATTATAAAGGAAAGGAATGTACGGTAAACGTACATAGTACTTTTGGGTTCAATTCCCTAATATTACTTGGTGTGTACGGTGGATGTACATAGTACTTTGGGTTCAATTCCCTATTATTACATGACATGATAATGCTTTGAGTTCTTCTAAATTGATAGTTCATTCTATTTGTGCAAATGAGAGTCAGAGATGATTTAAATTGTACATAGTTGCTTGAGATAGCTATATGTGTACAGTTCTTGATATCTGGACCGCGTCCCTCACTAGAGGACCGGCAACATTATATATAGATGTATGTAGGTTAGAGTCTCATGACACTATATTATTCTCCTGGCAACATTATATATAGATGTATGTGGGTTAGAGTCTCATGACACTATATTATTCTCCCGGCAACATTATATATAGATGTATGTGGGTTAGAGTTCCATGACACTATATTATTCTCCCGGTGACATTATATATAAATGGATGTGGGTTAGAGTCCCATGACACTATAATATTCTCCCGGCGACATTATATATAAATGTATGTGGGTTAGAGTCCCATGACACTATATTACTCTCCCGACGACATTATATATAGATGTATGTGGGTTAGAGTCTCATGACACTATATTATTCCGTGGACTAGCTCTCCATAATTTGGGTTCAAATCCCATGTCACCATATATGCATATGTGGGTTTGAGTCTCATGATGCTATATACATACATATGCGGGTTCGAGTCCCGTGATGTGATATTCTGAGGGTAGGTGTCCCTGATTGTGACATGACAGTATTTGTGTGTATTATTCCATGGACTGAGTATCCATGTTTCGGGTTCAACTCCCATGACAGTATTTGTGTATAATGTTCGTGTTCAACTCCCATGACAGTATTTGTTTATTTGGACAGACTTTCATAATTTGAAAAAGTATAGTTGATTTTCATTACTCTCAGTTTAAAAAGGATACAGTTGACTCTTACTTTGAAAAGGCACAGTGTACTGGTATTTGATTATTATACTTGTCTCTTGTTATCTTTTTGGCCTGTTATAATCTCATTTACAGTACTTATTGTTTCACATACTTGGTACATTTTCCGTAATGACCCCCTTTCTCCGGGGGGTTGCGTTCATGACGCAAGTTTAGGTACGTAGTTTGGTGATTTGCATGTGTAGGATCCTTGCTCAGAGTTTTTGGGATAGCTCCATTGATCTGGGGCTTATCATTTTGGCACTAATCTTTCGATACAGGATTTGTACATTTATAGGTACGGCGGGGCCTTGTCCCGTCATTGTTCTCTATCAAACTCTTAGAGGTCTGTATTCATACGCTGGATTGACCTGCGTGCTGCGCTGTTTTTGGCTTTTATATAAATATATAGCGGCGACCTTGTCGGCTTTGCCTTTGCTTGGTTAAAAAAATTATGAGTATCTTTATCTTCCGCGGGTTACTTGGGATGAATGGGTAGCGGTGCCTGTGTAGGCACCATCCACGCCCTGTTCGGGTCGTGACAAGAGTGGTATCAGAGCAGTCAGTCCTCTGAATGTCTACAGATCCTGTCTAGTAGAGTCTTGATTATTGGTGTGTTGCGCGGCACACCCATAAACTGGAGGCTACAGGACATTTAGGATTTGGTTTCTATTCTTCTTACTCTAAGATCGTGCAATAGAGTTGTGTTATTAGGATAATCCCTCTCTAACGTATTATTGTGTTACAGTTATGCCTCCGAGGAAGGCAACAGTTTCCTAGAAGGGCAAATCAGTTGCGGGAGCTACTAGTCAGATACAGAGAGTTACTAGGGTTCATGCCCACTCTATACCGGATATTGTACCGCTGTCAGCGAGTTCTTCAAGATCGTTTTGAGGCCTCAAAGACTGAGCCTCCACTCTCGCCGTGGGAAGACTATTGGGCCATGAGGGACGCAGTTCTATTACTGACTAGGCTAATGGTGATGCAGACTTGTCATCAGGTGTTTATTCGGCCGGTACAGGCATGTGTATAGGGGGTAGAGGGCCAACGCAGAAACCAGCGTAAGGGGGCTAGACCGGTTGGATATCCCTGTGAGTTTCTGGACGAGCAGTCTCAGTAGCGAGCGAGATATTCGTCCCAGCCTACACATAACATACCCCTACAGTTCGCAGGTGGGAGATTGGACCCCACAAGGTATTTAGGAGCCGGTCAGAGCTCCAGGGTTCCAGGTTTTCGCAGGAAGCGGATCCGCCATTGAGGCCACTTTTCCCTCATTGTTTCCAGTATGGTAAGCATCATTTGGGGAGATGCATATTTGGTATAGATGCTTGTTTTTATTGCGGCCGTCGGGGCCATGTGGTGAGAGAATGTCCTCTTAGAAGGGGCACTAGTGGTGTGACTCGACCTGCTGGATCGGTGGCTGGTTCCTTTTCCTCTACCAGGCGCCTCTGTGGCCGGGTATTCGACGCTACCACCGTGGTAGACGTCGTGGTGGATTTTATAGTTCTGGCGGTCCTTCGAACCGCATAGATGTTGTGGCTACCAGGAAGGATCAAGAGGCATCATCGAATGGGGTTAGAGGTATATTTTGATCATTTTTGAGTCATACATGCATTGATAGATTCAGATTCCTCCCTAGATTATATATTCCCCTTGTTTCTAGTAGGAGGTGAATTGATAGAACCATCAGAGGTAGAAATATTTTTGTTCAAGTAATGTATACAGTGAAGGATGTTGACAAGAATGATAAAGTGAATGAAACTATAGTTGTTTAGGGTTCACAAGGTGTAATTACCCACATAACAGTGTAAAGACCGATAGTAGAGGATGTATAGTAGTAATACTTCGGCCAAAGGTGACGAACCTCTAATGAGTGGAAGGATAGTGTGAGAAATACATTGAGATAGGAGAGAGATTCATTTTAGATCATGACTGAGAGTTAATTTTGATGATACACACACCTTAGATTCAGTAACATTGTCCATAGGTGTTCGTGATTGAGATACTACTAGTATTAGAGTTTACACTAGTTAGTGAACAAAGCTAGGCAGACAATAGAATCATTCACCAACCAGTAGTTTGACTAATGTGAGGACGGAGAAGAGAAGTTGACACGAGGGAACACATTAGTTAGTTGAGTGGGAGTCCGACTGAAGGATTCAGATAGTGATAGCTTATGGCTTAGAATACGGCAGGGTCATCCCTAGTATGGGAAGAGAAAGGAATGTCTGAAGATCCCATTTTGGAAAGGACTGCAACCTTCGAGTATTATGAGAAGGGACCTCAGATGGAAGGTCGATTGGTGTATATACATTTGATATATTGTGGTCGTGTGTGGCATCGTTGGTTTTGTGGAGTATTGGTTGATAGGTATAGTAAGGAGACGACGCCGGAATCTGTATAGTTTGAGACCCACTATGAACATTCGGGACGAATGTTTCTAAGGGGGGAGGATGTTACACCCCGTAATACCAGGGCTACTAATTGAAAACATGATTCAGGAATCAAGATTTGAAGGTTGAAAGGAAAGAATATTTACATTTTCCTCCGGAAAAATTTTGGAAAAATGTGATGACGGAAAAATTATTAACTTGAATTTTAATACTTCTAATTGGATTTATGGGATTAGTATTGGATTACGAAGAATTGGAATTGATAATATGGGGTCCGCCGAGAATTTCACAATTTCGCGGGGTCCTTCGATTTTACGATATTTTGGGCTACATATCTTGATATTTTGAAGAGGAAATTATTGACCAATGAGAGGGCGACATGTGTCCTTCTCCACTTGTCATTACAAGATATTTTCTATATAGGATAAGTCTTGGAAGACTTATTTCATTTACACAAAACTTCATCTTTCCAAAAAGCTCTCTTCTCTCTCCCTTAAGCTCTCAATTTCGAAAATACTTTGGCCAAGAACAACAAGATTAGTTAACTTCCTTCTCCAAGATTAAGAACCTTAATCAAGTGCTAAACTAAGTTAACTCTCCAAAACCCTCCAAGAATCCGTTTGGGCCGAGAATGGTCATTAAAACCCTAGCTTGTTCGTCGACTTTTTGGAAGTAAACCAAGAAGGGAAGTTGGTTATAAGCTTGTAGATGATACATGTGTGTCATTGGAACTTGAAGAAGTGGAGAAAACGAAAATTGTGGGCCAAATCTCTAGGGACTGTTTTGAACGGTTTTGGCTACAAATTAAGGTAAAAATTCTTCTCCCTCTTGAAGTAATTGGATATTGCATATTGTTATAATGTATAGATGAGCTTGTGCTAAAAAGAATGAAGAATAAAAAGTGTTTGGACAATTTTTGTGAAGTTGGCCGAGAATGGGACAGAATTGGTGTCTTGGATTCGTTGGTCATTATTGTTGTTATTTTCACTTGTTACGTGTTATTAAATGAAGTAAATATTGTTTTTGGTAGTTGATATTATTTATATAACGTGTTGTAATGTGAATTGGATTATAAGGAATGGTGGAAAAGGACTTTGGATTATTGTAGTTGTTGTGGCCGAGAAACTGCCCAAAACTGTTAGACGTTGTTGTGTCATTTTTTGGACTATTTCGTGGTGCTATTATGCTGAAAAATCATCCACCAACATGCATGATTAATGTAGTAAAATTGCTAATGAAATTCCTAGGGAATAAGGGTGTAAAATGGTGTTAAAGGCTTCACATTTTACCCTTATCGTTGATAGAATTGTGGACTATTTTTATGGACTGTTTTGTATAGATTAAGTGGCCGAATTTTACACGTCAAATAGACGTGTAATCCCCTTTGGTTGTTGTTTTGATTGTGCCTTAAATGGGGCTTGATTGTTGTTGAATTTGGGCCTTGAAAAAGGTGGAAAAGTGTGTATTTATAGGGAAAGTGCTGCCAAAATATCCATAGAAAAAGGAGAACCTTTACTTGGTGTTAACCTACTTTAGCAAGCACGTGTTGATATACGTGTTATTGTTGTTATAGGTTGAATTACATTGAGACGTATCCTAGATTGTAGAGTTGGTTAGTCGTCAATAAGGTATGTGAACTATCTTTTCTTCTTCTAGCATGATTCCTTTTTATAAAGTGAGTGGATCCTACTCCTTAATGATGTAATTCTCTTGATAGTACTTGGATTTTATAAAATGGAAGTAGTTATAATTCATTCTCTTAATAGTACTTGAATTTTATAAAATGAAAGTTGTTATAATCCATTCTCTTGATAGTACTTGGATTTTATAAAATGGAAGTTGTTATAATCCATTTTCTTGATAGTACTTGAATTTTATAAAATGGAAGTTGTTATAATCCATTCTCTTGACAGTACTTGGGTTTATAAAATGGAGATTGTTATATCTATTCCTTTGATAGTACTTCGAGTTTTTTAAAACGAGAGATTGTTATATCTATTTCATTAATAGTACTTTGAGTTCCAAAAAGGAAGTTGTTCTAACTACTTCATTGATAGTACTTGGGGTTTCTAAAATGAAAGATTGTTATATCTATTCTCTTGATAGTACTTTGGGTTGTCTAAATGAAAGTTATTTTATGTTAGTTCATTGAGAGTCAAAGGATTTATTATAAAGGTAAGGAATGTACGGTGAACGTACATAGTACTTTTGGGTTCAATTCCCTAATATTACTTGGTGTGTACGGTGGATGTACATAGTACTTTGGGTTCAATTCCCTATTATTACATGACATGAGAATGCCTTGAGTTCTTCTAAAATGATAGTTCATTCTATTTGTGCTAATGAGAGTCGGAGATGATTTAAATTGTACCTAGTTGTTTGTGATAGCTATATGTGTACAGTTCTTGATATCTGGAACGCGTCCCTTACTAGAGGACCGGCAACATTATATGTAGATGTATGTGGGTTAGAGTCCCATGACACTATATTATTCTCTTGGCAACATTATACATAGATGTATGTGGGTTAGAGTCTCATGACACTATATTATTCTCCCGGCAACATTATATATAGATGTATGTGGGTTAGAGTTCCATGACACTATATTATTCTCCCGGTGACATTATATATAGATGGATGTGGGTTAGAGTCCCATGACACTATATTATTCTCCCGACGATATTATATGTAGATGTATGTGGGTTAGAGTCCCATGACACTATATTACTCTCCCGCCGACATTATATATAGATGTGTGTGGGTTAGAGTCCCATGACACTATATTATTCCATGGACTAGCTCTCCATGATTTGGGTTCAAATCCCATGTACCATATATGCATATGTGGGTTTGAGTCCCATGATGCTATATACATACATATGCGGGTTCGAGTCCCGTGATGTGATATTCTAAGGCAGTGTCCCCGATTGTGATACGACAAGATTTGTGTATTATTCCATGGACTGAGTATCTATGTTTCGGGTTCAACTCCCATGACAGTATTTGTGTATAATGTTCGGGTTCAACTCTCATGACAGTATTTGTTTATTTGGACAGACTTTCATAATTTGAAAAAGTATAGTTGATTTTCATTACTCTTAGTTTAAAAGGATACTATTGACTCTTACTTTGAAAAGGTACAGTGTACTGGTATTTGATTATTATACTTGTCTCTTGTTATCTTTTTGGCCTATTATAATCTCATTTACAGTACTTATTGTTTCACATACTTGGTACATTTTCCGTAATGACCCCCTTTCTCCGGGGGGCTGCATTCATGCCGCTTGTTTAGGTACGCAGTTTGGTGATTTGCAAGTGTAGGATCCTTGCTCAGAATTTTTGGGATAGCTCCATTGATCTGGGCTTATCATTTTGGCACTAATCTTTCGATACATGCTTTTGTACATTTATAGTTACGGCGGGGTCTTGTCCCATCATAGTTCTCTATCAAACTCTTTGAGGTATGTATTCATTTGTGGGATTGGACTCGTGTACAGTGCAGTTTTGTTTTGGCTTATATATATATATATATATATATATATATAGCGGCGGCCTTGCCGGCTTTGCCTTTGCTAGTTTAAAAAAAATGAGTATTTTTATCTTCTGCGGGTTACTTGGGATGAATGGGTAGAAGGTGCCCAGGTAGGGAACCAGTCACGGGCTCGGGGTTCGGGTCGTGACATTAATATTAGTGGTTGAATTCTTTCCAAATGGAGTTATGCACTTAGGATTGTGTTATTAAATCTTGGGATTAAGAATATGAGCCAATTAAAAATTTCACAATTTGGGGGGGGGGGGGGGTTCCATCGAAAATAGTGAGCTTTGGCTAAGTGTTGGATTAATATTTTGTGAAGGGATTAGTGTGGAAGATATTTTCATAAAGACAAGTGCGCACATATTATAGATACAAGTGTAGCAAGACTTAGTCTCACATAATATCTTCATCTTTCAAACCCTTATCTCTCCCTTAACCCTCAAGATTTCAAAAACCATGGTCAAGTGAAGATCAAGACTAAGTTATTATCCAAGATTAAGCATCTTAATCAAGTTCTAAGCCAAGTTAACTCTCCAAGAACCCTAAGTCATGGTTTGGCCGAAAATTATGGTGAAACCCTAGGCTTGGAAATGAACTTTTTGGAATTAAAACAAGAAGGGAAGATGGTTACAAGCTTGTAGAGGTTACATGTTGTGATTGGAGCTTGAAGAAGTGGTACAAAAAGGGAAGTTATGGCCGAGACTATGTGGACTGTTTTGGCTAAAGTTTGAGGTAAGAGTTCTTCTTCTTTTAAAGTAATTGGATATTACATGATGTTAAAGTTAAGGGATGAATATGTATTGAGTGAAATGGAGAATAAGAAATGCATGAGACTATTTTTGGGTGTTGGCCGAATCTTGGACAGGTTTGCTATAATTGAATTTCGTTGGTTATTGTTGTTATTATCTTCATCTATTACATGATATATATTGAAGTAAATCTTGTTGTTGAAAGTTGAAATGGATTATATTAAGTGTTGTAACAAATTGGATTATAAAGAGTTATGAGAAAGGGATTTGGATTGTAGTTGTTTGGTCGAGACTTGTATAAAACTGTTGGATATTGTGGTGCAGTTTTAGGGACTATTTTGTGGCGTTAGAATGCTGAAAATTCAGCCACAGTTATGCATGTTTAAATGTGGTAAAAGCTAATGTAAGTCCTAAAGGCATAAGGGTGTAGAAAGGTGTAGAAAGGCTTCACTTTTTACCCTCATTGTTGTTAGATTGTGGACTGTTTTTATGGATTATTTTGGCGTGGATTATGAGGTTGTTTTTACGTGAGAAATAGGTGTGTAAATCACCTTGGTTAACTGTTTGGTTGTGCCCTTAATTGGTGCTTGGTTGTTGATGAAATTGGTCTTCTTGAAAGGTGGAAAAGTACGTATAAATAAGGGAAGTGCTGCCCAAATTTTTATAAGAAAGGAGATTCATTATGTGGTATAAGTGTATACTAGTATCATGAAGTTGATAGACGTATTTTTGTCATTATAGGTTGAAGTACCTATTTGGGACGTATTCTACTTATCATGTTGGTTAGTCGTCAATAAGGTATGTGAACCTCTTCCTTCTCTCTTTTGGCATGTTCTACGTGTGAACCATATCTGTGGTATTATTTCAAAAGTTATTCTACTCTTAGAAGTTAAGGAGTATTCATGTTGTTGATTCTATGCTAAAGGCATGTCTAAATTATTCTTAAGTCCTTACCAAGTCTTATGGGAGATGTTGGTAAGAGTTTTTAGTAAGTTTTGGTGTCGAGTTGATCTTGCTAAGCTACAGCACTAATAAGTATTAAGCGTTGAGACCGATTTTGGTAAACGTGTTAAAACAAGTCATTGCAGCGTTAAATGAAAAAGGTAACGAACAAGTCATTGCAGCGTTAAATGAAAAAGGTAACGAACAAGCCATTGCAGCGTTAAATGAAAAAGATTTCGACAATCAATTATATTGAAATGAGTAGAATTTCCATCTGCATAGAAACTAAGATATAACCAGTTCGTTTTACATTTTCTAGGTTCACAGTTGATTAGATAAGATCATTATTAAATATATAACCTACTAATGGCTCATAAAATGAATTAATTTGGCAATTCGGATATGTTATCATCATTCAAATGTTTCCATAATGTTAGCCAGAGAAGCGAGACGAATTTAGATTATCGAGTTGGTACAGACGACAAGTGTTAGTATGTGACTCTTCCTTTCTTCTTTGAGCATGAACTCTATAAAATGAGTGTACGGTGGACGTGCGTGTTTTAAATGAATCTAGATTTCATGTGGTACATGAGGTGATAGTAACTTGATTTTAAGAGTATATTTGACTTGATTTTAAAAGTATAAGTCACTTGGTTGTAAAAGTGTAAGTGTCTTGATTTTCCAAAAGAGGATTTAAAATGATACTTGATATGATAAGTATCTTGGTTTTCCAAATGAGGATTTAAAAATGAAAGGTATGAGAGTGTCTTGGTATTTCTAAAAAGGAAGGTATTTCTAAAAAGGAAGACATGATATTGCCTTGGTTTATTCTAAAAAGGAAGGCATGGTATTGCCTTGGTATTTCTAAAAAGGAAGGCATGGTATTGCCTTGGTTTGTCTAAAATGAGAGGCATGGTGTTGTCTCGAATTTTCCCGAAAAATGGAAGGCATGGTATTGCCTTGGTTTCTCTAAAATGAAAGTTCATTTTATACGGTTTTATGGAGAGTCAAAAGATGATTTTAAGTGTGATATGGTTGCATTGATACACCGAAGCCCACAAATGGGCCGGGTTATGTTATGTGTAAAAAGACACTGAGTCCCACAAATGGGTCGGGTTATGTCATGTGTAAAAAGACACCGAGTCCCACAAATGGGTCGGGTTATGTTATGTGTAAAAAGACATCGAGTCCCACAAATGGGTCGGGTTATGTTATGTGTAAATAGACACTGAGGCCCGCGAATGGGGTCGGGTTATGTTATGTGTAAAAAGACACTGAATCCCATAAATGGGTCGGGATATGTTATGTATAAAAAGACACTGAGTCCCACAAATGGATCGGGTTATGAGATGTGTAAAAAGACACCAAGTCCCACAAATGGGCCGGGTTATGTTATGTGTAAAAAGACACCGAGTCCCAGAATGGGCCGAAATATGTTATGTGTTAAATGTTCACCGAGTCTCTCACTAAAGGGCCAGAAATATTTATGTGATTCCATCGAGTCCCTCACTAAAGGGTCGAGGTACGTTATGCACACAGTCATGATGGTTATAGGGGTCGGGTTATAGAATGGGTCGGGATACGTTATGTGGTATAGTGGTACAGCGGTACAGTGGTACAGGGGTACAGTGATACAGTGATACAAGGTACAGTTGGCTCTTATTTTATACGGCACGGTTGGATCTGGTATTTGATTTTCATACTTGTCCCTGTCATTCTTCTGTACAGTTATGATCTTATTTACTGTACCTCATGTTTTCATACTTGGTACCTTGTTGTACTGACACCCTTCGGGGGCTGCGTTCATGCCCGCAGGTATAGGTACTCAGTTTGGTGATCCTTGAGCTTAGGATATTTGCCCAACTTTTTGAGATAGCTCCACTGTTCCGGAGCTTGTCATTTTGGTACAGGTCTTCTATTATGACTTATGTATATTCAGGGATACGGCGGAGCCTTGTCCCGTCACATGTCTTTATCAAACTCTTAGAGGTCTTGTAGACATGTGTGGGTTGTATATGTATTTGGACATATGTGAGTTGTACTAGTTTTGGTTATATCTATATACAGTGGCGGCCTTGTCGGCTTGCCTGTTTTTATAACATGAGTTTTCTTAGAGCTTCCGCTGATTTTATGTGATGTATAGGTAAAAGGGTGCCCAGGTAGGGCACCAGTCGCGGGCCCGGGGTTCGGATCGTGACAAAGACAAGAAAAAGGAAAATTTATCCCATTTTGTGCACAAAACTCCCTAAATTCCTATTGTCATACTCTTTACCATTATCACATTGGATGTTCTTTTTGTCCCGTTCGAATTGGGTTCTTATGAAAGCTCTAAATTTTGTGAAGATGGAAAAAATTTATGATTTTTTCGCAATTGAAAACGTCCATAGAAATTTAGAATAGTCATCCAAAAATAACACATAATAACGATGACCTATAGAACTGAGAACGGGAGATGTCCATAAATCGCTATGAATAATATCAAATGGCATTGAAGTATGAGAATTCGAAGCTACAAACGGTAACTTAATAATTTTCCCTAAAGAACAAGATTGACAATTTGGAGTACTACGCGTACCCTTACAAGAAATAAACTTATTCTTATCTAAAACAGATAAAATTGACGACCCTGGATGACCTAGATGAGCATGCCACAAGGAAGGAGCAAGAGCTGCAAAAGTGGATGGCATAGCTTGACGCGAGATGCTGAGACTCGGTGTGATTGGATAAAGATCTCCCTACTGTCACACCTCATGAGAGGACTCCCCATCTTGAAATCCTTCACAGAAAACCCAAACGGATCAAAATTAAGAAAGACCTAATTATCAGTGGTGAATTTACGGACAGAAACCAAAATTTTAATCAATTTTGGGGCATGAAGGGTATTTTTCAGGACAAGTGATGGATGAGAAGGGGACAAAATTTTATTACTATAATCTTTTATTGGAATAAAACTGTCATTACCAACAATTATACCACGATTACTGCTCAAATTGGAATAAGACGAGAGATTACCTTGGTCGGATGTCATGTGGGTAGTGACACCTGTATCCATATACCAATTAGGGTCTGGTTAAGTCAATCCAAGCGTGTGCATCACTGCTTCAATGTCGATCTGAGTGGGGCCCATTTTGTGGTGGGCTTGTGGGGGCGAGGCCCAAGTATACCGTGAAGTGCCGCCATACCGGTCCGAACCAAGTCTTGACCTGGGAAGAAGTTGGGCGCAGACTTGCGATTGTCCGATCTTGGCGACTGCGTACTTTGAATCTTTGGTCGCGTGTGTGGGGCATGGGACCCACTACCACTATCCAGGGGCCCCCTGTGGGCCCCAGACCTACTGCTGACGGTTGCCCCCGTTGTTGTCGTCGCGATTCTTACCACCCCCGTTGTTGTGATTTTGGGTCACGTTGGCTGAATTGGAAGGGGGAAATTTTGAAGTCGTCATCATGACGACAGGACTTGCTCTGATCGATGCCCATTTAGCAAAACCCGCTTCTTCCAAAGTGAGCATGTAGCGGGCTTGATAATTTAACTCCGGCAGGGGGTTACTTTGACGAATAACCGAAGTAACTCATGTATAGGCATCGGATAGACCGACAACCATCTGCAGAACTAGACGACTATTAGAACCAGGAGAACCCACATTGCGAAGTTGGTCTTCCAAGTCCTTGAGGTGTTTGCAATAAGAAGAAACGTTTGGAAAATTCGCCATAACAACTTGAGAAAATTCCTGCTCAAGGATAACAAATGCGAGAATGATTGTTATCTTGAAAGATGTCACGCAATCGATTTCACGTCGTCATAGCTGTGGAGTTGAGCTCCATAATCGTCTGTAAAAGATCCAAGGAGATAGTGGCATAAATCCACTGAAAAATCTTGGCATCAAGCATGACCCATAAATCTGGATCTGCTGCTTTGGTGGGCACAATCATTGTAGACGTAGACGTCATATCACCCGTAGTAGTGGAAAGGATGATGTGGTGAAGAACACTCTAGATCACAGAAAAGTGTTCTTATCTAATATTGGTCAGCTCTTGTATATATGTCAAAAGTGATGTATATTTTGTTATTCCAATATTGCCACTATGTATTTCTAATTCCCACCATAATCAGATGCGTGTATTTTGTGATTGCTTTGGAGTACATGGCAAATGCGACATGCTTGTAATGCAATATTTAATAACATTATGTAGCTCATGGGAAGTTTTAACACGAGAAAAGTTCATGTTGCTAATGCCTCCACATCTTTCTCTTTACAGTCACTATCGATTCTAGCAGTTTCACCCCAAATTGCAGTATCATACTTTGCAAAGATCATACTTTGCAAAGATTTATTAACGGTTTACAGCAAAGGTTGCATAGAGAAAAGAAGAGATGGATCTGCAAACGATCTAACTTAATAATTTTAATATGGAACGACTTTAAGTTCTTTCTTGAGCATAGAGCACGGCAGAAAACTATAGCATAACAGCTTCATCACTTGAATAAATATGAAAACAATAGCATGACTATGAGTCTAGATGACGCATAGAAAAATGAAGTATTGCAATTTCTGTAACTCGCAATAATCTCAAAAGATTTTTTAATCCAACTGTAAGAAGCTAATAAAGTAATCTGCAACAGACACACGACAAATTCTTATGAATTTGAAGAGCTTAGAGACTGCATGAGAAATAGAAGAGTACTTGTGCTTGCTCTGGAATACATGAAAAATGCGGCAAGCTTGTATGCAATATCTTCATGACACATACCCAGTTTTTTATATTATATCTCATTCTATTTAAAATGTAAAATGGCAATAATTTGAGCAACGAAGATTTATATATAAATAAATAACAGCGAACTAGATTGGACCAAATCACTTTCGGTCCCATCTGAAACTGCTGAAACAGTTCAAAACTCCTAAAGTAAAAAAGATAACACTTTTAAGGCCTTTGCTTCTCAGAAATCTCCTCCTGTCAAAAATCTGGGACGTTTCTCATATGTAAGAGAAAACAGCACAAATATGGAAGGCAAAGTAACCTTCAAGCTGGAATGAATTAAGAAAATTACAAGACAAACCAACTTTGACCTAAACTATTTATCATTTATGCTTGAAAGGAAACAGTTCTACAACGGTTTGACAGAGTAGCAAGACCATTATGAATATGCTTTTAAGTTACAGGGAGGAGGAGATGACTGGAAATTAGGATTTGGGCCTCAAAGCCAAACCTGTCTCAACTTTCTTAATTTCAAATATAAGCATCCTCCACATCTTCAGAACAAACATTTCAGCTTCTTCATCTAATATACTTTGGAGCCTTTCCAGCATCTCAGTTGCCTTGACATGTTCTTGAGTGCTGGACACGATGTAGTCTACCAGTGTCGGTTCCTCCTCACCAAGAAAATCAGTGATCTTCTTACTGATCCACGGTCTCATACGTTCATGCAGTGCATTCTGTGAAAAGCAAAGCAGATATAAATTATATACATTCACACCTCCAGCAAACCACATTAGAAGAATAGAATCTACAAAATGTAACTTGGCAAAAGCTCGGAACATCAAATTCAAGTTATCGTAGCCTAGAGAATTACCTTCAAGTGAAATAAGTGTAAAGAAGTGTGTTAGGAACTTGGGACTCCATCAGGACCCCTAAAGTGCTAGATGCCGAGTGTACACAACTAGCAAATACATAGATAATTTCATAGGGATGTTAACATTCCTAATGGCTGCAAGAAGGATCTAATATCAAGGACAGCTGGAAGGCATCCATTTCCTGTCCACTTATAAGCAGTGGTTCTTGCTGCAAACAATTCTTACAAGCCAAAGTACTCTCTTGCCATGAATTATTGCCAGAAAACTCAGGATGCCTATATTCCTTACTTGATCAGGAACTAGGATGCCTATATTCCTTACTTGATCAGGAACTAGGATGCCTATATTCCTATTCGTCCACACCACTTTGTTAAGGAGTTCAATATTATTTCAGTCAACTATCCGATCAAGCTTAATGTTCTTTTCACTCAAAAATTTTGTCAGACTGGGAGCTAACGTGCAATAGTGTTAGCCCTCTCGGGGTATGCTTCAGCCCTGAGCCCCCGAAGCTCGGCAGCGGGGGTTAGGAGCTTCGCGTCACTTAACCTGCATTTTAGTGTAGGCAGCAGGGTGGGTCTCCATATCTATAGGTTTTTCCTTAAAGAGGATAGCAGTAATGACAAAGTAACATACTATTCATCAACTTCATGAATAAATATTTTCGTGATTAAGAATAGGAAATTGGAACTTAACAATAGAAAACTAGACAAGCTTAGCAACTTGCATCTGAATCTGAAATTCAAAAAAATTGAACTTGATAAACATGGGGTTTTACTTTTTACTTCATATATTTTGCTTAAATGTAGTTTTTCAATTCTTTTGACCCACTAAATCGAGTTTGTAGTGATTTTTTCCTTGCATACAGAAGTTAATGCTTTAATTGCACTTTACACTTGAAAGCCCCAACAGGCACTTTTCTATGATTTCCGCCTCTGATTATATTGCTGATGAGATCATATTCAGGAAGTCATAATTTTTATACAAAATTTATCTAATTGCTAAATACATGATTCAGCAATAAAGCAACTATATTTGTGCTCAATAGAGGAGAATGATTTTCTAATCTTGTAGGGAGACCCATAAACTTAATATTAAGGGACACTCGGGAAGCTCATACAGTGTAGCCAAAACGTCTTTCCATAGCTAAGTATAACTACTGTAAAGTAATCACTAGTGGATCCAGTGTCTTCCACATTCAAAGAGTGGAGAATAAATACATGTACATAAGCTAGCCTCCTCATGTGAGTGGATGCGTTAATTCACTTGTGTCCATCAGGATATAGGAATTTTTCCCTCCCATTTCACCTCCTTATGCGATTAGCTAAATTGGCTTTCCATATCCCTCCTAATCAGATGTTTTAAATGTGGACTTTCAGGTGGACAGACAAAGAGCAGATGCTTTATAAAATATAAAAAATAGAAACCTACTATCGTAACCACTCATGCCTTCACTACTAATTAACATGAATACATGTACTGCTAGTGCTAAGAACACTATACTCAATCTAATAAAAGCCTATCTTCATTTACCACAGAGCCAATGAAGTTTTAGAACTAGCATATATCTCGGGCATATTTGGACAAATACGCAATGCCTTAGGAGTTCTGTGGCATCTGCCATAAGGAATACTTCAGAAACTCATTCATCAGTTCGCGTTTCTTGTGAAAGTAAATTAAAAGGAACCATCATGTTGCTCTTACTATTATTGTGCTCGATCATAAAACTAGTGGACAAAGGAAACATGTAACTGGAAAGAAAGACGGGCTATTCTGGGTGGAGAACCTATGTCAAATGTTTGGCTGCAATTAGGCTAAACTCTATCAGCTAAACGAGATTTTTGTAGACATAAGCTCCCCCCTTAAGGAAACTTTTGACACCTTACCCAAAAAATCAACCACAATAGTAATAAAAGCAAACCCTAGAAGCTGAGTGGGTATAATATCTCGTCTCTTCTCCTCCCACTCTGCTTTATGTTAATTGCAGGAACACGCCAATATAAAAATGCATAGCTGTTCCTATTAGGCTATTACCATTTACCATAATCTCCTTACAGAAGATGAAGTATACCCAAAGGTCCACTAAGAGGCAGGTATCATACAACTCTAAGTTACAAGCATGTCACAAGTCTAGCAATGAATTAACTTGATGATATTAGCTATAATCCGTTGAAACCTTCTCATGTCTTAAAGCAGGAGATTGAAAATGAGGGACCATTTCTCACCTTGTCATAAATCGCCCAGTTTATCTCATAAGAGAACAACTCGTCTTTGGTCTTTGGAATCATGTCAATCAATTGTTTTGCATCTAAAAGCTTCTGATTATCAGGAGTCTTAACCTTATCCGGTCTAGGTTCCCGAAGTCTGTCATGATCAAGGTTTCTGCTGTCATCCCTAGTTCGGTTAGTCTCCTCGTCATGCTTGCCCCGATCCCTCTGGCTGAATCTGTCATGATTTCTTCTGTGTCTGTCCTTCTCTCCGTCAGGCCTCTCTTCTTTAGGGTTGACATTTGAAATTCGCTTAGCAACTTCTGCAACCACAGTCGGCGATCCCTCAGAGATGGAAGGTTGGACCATATGTTGCTCGTCAGCTGAGTAGTCAATTGGAACCAATGGCCTCATTTTCTTTTCTTTTTGAGTATCCTCGTCCTCATCTGCATTGAAGAAAGAAGGGACAGCAGCTCTTTTCCCTGACCCTAGGAGGCCAAATTCTAACCTTTTCGCCGGGGCATTGCTATCATGCCTCGTATCTGATGCAGCAGTAGCTGCCAACACAAATTCTTCAGCAGTCCCATTTTGAGCAACTCCTTCACCTGTCACTTTTTAATATTAAAAGCCAAATAAAAACATAGAGCAAAATCCATAGCAATAAATCTTCAGAAGAATAAACTAAAATAGTTACCCTGACTTAAATTATCATGAGATGTCTCGGTATTCTTATCCGGGCCATCAAGATTGTTTTCCTCATATGAAACAGCTTTTTCGCGTCCATTAGCCAGATGACCAGAAAGGATTTTCAATGCCTCCTCCTGCTCTTTTTTCTGCTGTTCCTCCTCTGCTTTTCTCTTAGCCTCAGCAATCTCTTCTTCTTCTTTAAACTTATCGGCCAAGTCATCTTCCTTCTCCCTCTGCCGTCTTTTCCTCTCCTCATCGCTAGTCCTGTGTTTCCTTTTTCTATAACCATCTTCACATTCACGTTCTTGCTCCACTATATCCCATTTGCGCTCCTGAGCCCTCTCTTTCTCCCTTTCTCTCTCTCTCTTCCGCCAATGTTCCCTCTCCCTTTCTTTAGATTCCCACTCTTTTTCACGGAGCTTGTACCTACGTTCATCTTCGCGGGTCTTGTACTCTCTGTCCTTCTCTCTCTTGGCTCGTTCTTGTTCACGGTCTCTCTCATACCTTTCGAGTTCCCTTTCCTTTTCCCTCTTCAAATCCCTCTCCCGATCCCTGCTTCTCCTATCATGCCTACGATGGTCTGGTGATATAATCTCAGCCTTTTCATGCTCACTTGAAGTTTTACTTTCGTTGACATCATCATTTTTGTCTTCTGCAGTGTTTCCAAAACCATATTGAAACATGTCAGTAAAGCATTAAGACTAAAGTACCAATATCTTTTGATGACATCTAGGCAATAGATAAAAGAAAATCTGCGAAAGAAAAAAAAGGAAAGACATGCTTTATATTGGTCCAATAAACTAACCGTTTTTTGCTGCATCTCTAGCTGGTTCCCCATCATTGAGGTTTTCTGTATATGAGTTATCAGAACCATCTTTAGCTGTTTGTGGAGGTGGAGGTGGAGGTGGTAATGGTTTATTCTTCAGCCTTTCCTCTATCATATCCTTGAACTTCTCCAAGGCATCTTTGTCAGATTGCCTATCTTCGTCAGTGACCAGACCAAAGCTAGAAGCATCGAGATTTTCTTTGTTCCCTTTATCACCATCTTTCTTTGATTCTTCTGTAGTAGACTCTGGAGGTTCGATAGAAGTCTTTGCATCTTCATTCTTCTCCCCACCTGATGCACTCTCTTCTTCTTTCTCAGCGCCTTCAGTTTCAGACTCTTTGGGTTTCTTTGAGCTTTCTGCTTTCTTTTCAACATACCGTTCAAGGTAATCACGAGTTGCTTGATTGACATTTAACTGCAATGATACCAAGTTTGACCAATTTAGAAATTGAAATTTCACTATCCCTTGGTAAGCTGGGGATGTAACATGACTTGAAGGAGAGACCATCTAAGCCTATAACATGACTTGGTCAAAATATACATGCAGATAGAACAAATGTTCATATTTGCCAAACACTGGGGAAAGATACTGTAAATAATTAGTAGACAGGTGGCTGCACAGGCACACACTATCAGATGGTAAGATAAGATAAGGCATCATAATTATTTTCATCACTTGTGACATATTCATGATGCAGAATAACCATCCTAAAATGCACAGACTTATATGAGAAAACCCCATTTTTTTTATTTGGGGGGGGGGGGGAGGAAAAGACCGAATTATACCATTAGCTCCTGCCCGTCAATGTTTAATTTGTTGAGCAATCTTAATGCACGGAGAACCCCTTCAGCAGACTCAAACTCACAAAAGCCAAAACCTTTCAGAGATCCATCTGTCGGATCTTGAGCACGCTTCCAACTCCTAACAGGCCCGCAGAGCTTTGCAAACATTATAGCACAAAGATCAGTCAATTTTAGAGGCCATAAACACATTGCAAGGCAGGAAAAGAAGTCATTTTGAGCACAAGAAAGTGAGAAATGCAAAAAGAACATAAGTTCCACTCTCCAAAAAGTAATTGAAGGGATTGTTGATATGCAAATTCACTCACCTGCAAAAGAGAAAGCATAAACTCATTTTCCGCAGTGGACGATATCTTGCCAACATAAACTGTTGTTTGTGGTTTCTCTGTTTGAGTAATGCTTGGGATGGCAGCTGGCCTAGCAGCAGGAGGAATGATTGGATGACGAATTATAGGGATTGGAGGGCGCATCAATGGAGGAATCATGCCAACCACACCTGGTGGGCGTGGAGGAAACACTGGTCGAACCATTGGTGTGTATGGTGATGCATAACGCGGAATTCCTGCATAAATGGACAACCGAGTCTAGGAATATTTATTAGGCCAAGCTTACAAAGCAGAGACAAGTCTAACACTCAAAGCCAACGTCTCATTCACGAAAGAAAACTGTAAGGCTGAACAAATGTTATTACCAAACATTACAAGCATTATGAGATGGCACCATAGGCATGAGAACACTCACGAGCTGAACAGATAACCTGAAGGATAAAGATAATAGCATCCATTCATAAATCACTAACATGTGAATAGGGCTTACCTTATGCATCCACTTGCAAGGAAATCTGATGAAATCGTCCAAATTCCCAAGAATGATTTGCGAGGTTTGAATACATTAAGATGAGACTTCCAGCGTCTCATCATCAGTAATGCAATTGATAGCATGATAACATATTTTAAAACAATCTTTCCACATGTTAAACATTAACATCATGATGTACAACAAAATAATAGCCAGAAAGACAACACAAGCAGGTAAAATGAAAAGATTGTGATACCTTGGCATATAGGCAACTTGCATTTCAGTTGTTAACAAGGTCTGCTGCCAGCATTTCAAGAATCAAGATCCCAACAAAGGGGTATGCCCTTATTACTAAAAGTAAATCTACTGTAGGACATGCATATCCAGACATTACATAGCATAGAAAAGTTATGTCCATGGTGAGAAAGCTCCACTTCTGGTACTTTACAGAAAACAGATGCATTCGAAAGCAAATGGCCTTGTAATGATAAATGAAAATAAAAACAAAACCAGGCAACGTACTCGTACCAAAAAAGCAGTTGGAGTACTCAGTAGTCTCTAATGAACTGCAATATGAAGCCTTCCAACCTTTCTCACCGAAACCATTCAAGAAACTGTAGGAGAAAACATCCCGTCATCGATACCCCTTATCCGTTTTTAATACAATTCTACGGGGAAACTCCTCTCATCCATATTATTTCCCTCTCAATATGAACACAATAAAGCAACAGAGAGAGTACGCTAACCATTGTTACACTAATTATAGTCCACATAGCTGTAATATACTATTAAGTAATGCAAGGTTCAAATGGTAATCAGAGATATGTGTTCAGTATTTCTTCTAGAGCCTTTAACAAGCATACTTATGTATACAACATTTTGTGGTTCAGTGTCAACAGATTAATCTCTAAATACACAAACTTTGTCAAAGCTATTATTAGGACCACCAGTACCACAACATCTAGTGCTAACGGATTCATAAATCTGAACTAATTTTCCTAGGAAATTAAGTGTGTTTGGTATAGAGGAAAACATGTTCTAGAAAATGTTTTCCGATTTTCTCATGTTTGGTTGTCAAAAGGTATTGGAAAACGTTCTCTAGGAAAAATGAGGAAAATGACTCCCCTAATGAAAACAGGGAAAACAAGTTCCATAATGACATTCCAAGTCCATTGTATCCTCCCCACCCAACGGCCCCAACCCCAGCCCATCCCACCCTCCGCCACCCTCGAACCCCACTCCCCCCATAGTATTTTGTTAGATTAGACATAAATTCTATTAGAATAACAATTTTCCCTTTTTTTATAAAGATATATTTTTTTGCTTACTTACCAAACACTTTTAGTTTTCTATTCCTACCTGCTTGATCTTTCACTTCGTTATTTTATTTTCTTGTTGTGGCTTTTCACTTCTACTTGAGTCAGGGTCTATTGGAAACATCTCTATCTGTCCAAAGGCAGAGGTAAGGTCTGCGCACACTCTACCCAGACATCACCTAGTGGGATTATACTGGTTATGTTGTTGTTGTTTTACTTACCAAACACTAGAAAATAAGTAAGAAACCCACTTTGTTATCAAGAAAAGATTTTCCTTCATACCAAGCACACCCTAATATTAAATCAAAGGCTTGGGCCTTTTGATATCACAGCACCTACTTGCTACAAGTGTATCGTAATCACTAAACTATACACAACACAATCCATCATTTATCAATATCACAGCATCAAATGCTAATAATTTAATTGACTGTACATATTAGAAAGAAACAAAAACCCACCGGGATGAAGCATAGCGCCTTGTGGTGGAGGTTGAAGCATAGCAGGATAACCATTAGGCATATGAACATATGGTCTCATCATTTGTCCACCATAAGGCTGCATAATTTGCGGCGCGTTGGGTGCCGGAATCATTGCCGGCGGCATAGAACTCACACCAGGAGGTTGAACTGAAGGATTCGGAAAATTCGATTGCAAATTAGGGTTAGGAAGAGGCGAGAACATAGGAGTTACACCACCACCACCAGAAACACTACCAGGTACAGGTGCTGGTGGCGTTGCCGGACGAAACGACGGAGGTACGGCGGAGTAAGGATGGGTCGACGGCGTTGGAGGTGGAGGCACAGCCGGAGATGGATCTGATTGGGAGGTTTTGTTATCGGATTCCGACGGCGGTTGTTGAGAATTAGTAGCGACGGCGGGATTTTCCGGCAAAGGAGCTGCTGAGTCAGCCATTGATGTGAAAATTGGGTTAGAGAAAAATTGTGGGTTTGAAGAGTGAGCCCTAGAATTATTACTAGGAAAAAAATAGAGAGAGATTTCTCATAAAATATCTCTCGTGCTATTTCGTAATCCTAATGAGTCATGACCCACTTAGAAATTATTTTCCTACTTTTTAAGAATAAAATCAATATATATTCATACAAATATTTAAAATTGAGAAAATGCATAAAATATCTCATAAACTTGATCATTTAATTTTGCATTGCAACTTTATGAATTTTTTTTATCTCTAATCTAATTTAAAGTGAGATTAATACCCCTTAACAAATAACGTGGCAATGATAATATTATCAATTTTTTATCTCTATTCTGCCATGAGAAAATATAGGGAAAGAAGGAAGAAAAAGAGAAAAGCTAAAAGGAAACAATAAAATAAATGAATAAAATAATTTAAAATGGTATTATGTGTGGTAGGTGCGTGTATAACATTTTTGAACATTAATCTCGAGTTATATTCGTTGGAAATTTACTAAATGTGAAATAAATTTCAATTATAAATTATGACTCGAATAATTGGGGCCCCGCACGTCAGAAACTTGATTTCCACACACGTGCACATAAAGTGTCAAAGATCGTAATTTCCTTAAGTGGAAGAGATGTTGGTACGTATACGAATTGTTTGAGACGTAAGATATGGTTATTGGCCAATATGACAAATGGTTTTACGTTGGTAAATGAAAGGAAGACAATGTGTAAAAGATAAAACGAATCAGATATCGCCACGAAAATGAAGGGGATCGTGGTGCTGGAAGCACCGCGGTGCTAATTCACTTTCCAGCTCCAGTGACTTGCTGGAATTTAGAGGCACCGCGGTGCTAATTCACTTTCCAGCTCCAGTGATTTACTGGAATTTAGGCACCACGGTGCCACAAGGACGGAATCGCGGTGTCTCCACCAAGGAACCGCGGTGCTAATTTCATTTTTGATTCTAGTGACTTACTGGAATTTAAGCACCGCGGTGCCCTCCCGAGGAATCGCGGTGCCTCGACGGTTTTCAGTACCGTTATGGGCGAATTAAAACTGATTCTTTGGCTGACTTTGGAGTTATTACTCTCCATTATTTGGCAATTGAATTCAGCCATTACTAGGCTGAATTAACCTCAATATCAATGGTCATTACTTGACATTGATGGTCATTCATTTGGTTAATTGAGAAGACAATTCATTTACCTATAAATTGAGGCCTTTGGCTCAATTGCAAAACACACATTCACTAAATAATTCTCTGAAATTGTCTTCCTTTCTTGCAATCACAAACACTTAAAGATCTTTCTTTCAAAGCAAACACTTGATTTTCGTTTTCTCATTTGTTTGATTGTTGTTTTATCTTGAAAGATAAGTTGTCATTACAACCGTTGAAAGGATATACGGGGCAATATTATCTTAAGAATAGATCAAGAATTTGGTCGACTCAGCAAGCCCTCATATTTGATCATTTCTAGATTTCTAACAAATAGTTATTGTTATTTTTCCGTTCTACACATTACCACTCACAATATTTTGGGAAGGAATATTAATTTCACTTCATATTAAAATAGAGAGTAAATAAACGTCCATAAAGTTGCAGTGTTAAACTAAGTTAAGTGAACAAGTTTGAAAGGGTTATATGCATTTTTCTTTTAAAATTTTGTAAACTATTGTGATCCGGAAAAAATTGTATTCTTTATTTTTAGCGAGAGTAAAATATCTCTCGTACTCTTTCGTAATCCTATATATCCATGGGTTCCTCGTAAATCATGACCCACTTAAAAATTAATCTTCTACTTTTCAAAAATAAAATTAATATATTCATAAAAGGATTTAAAATTGAGAAAATACATAAAATGTCCCATAAACTTAAAACACTTAACTTAGTTTAGCACTGCTCTCTTTACCCCTATTCCAACTTGAAGTGAGATTAATATCCCGTAACCGAAGGGTTGAAGGTTTTTTCTCCGCATCCTGTACTTATGATAGATATATCCCTTCAAAACAATTTCCCAAGTCTTAAGGTAAGAAATAAACCTCTCTTTAGGTGCTACAACATTACCCTTTCATTCAATAAGGGGCTCGCCTGAAAAATTAAAGCGAACAATTTTCATCCAACAATCCCCGTTTGCATAAAAAAAAAGCTAGGCAGTCCATACCCATATTAACATCAAAATACACCATCTCTAATTTATTTAAGTTAGCTAAAGTGTGACGATCATAAATCATCACATCACATCCCTGATATACCTGTCTAACGATCACGGACTAGCCAACGGGCGTAGATATTTCAAACGACTTACACAATAATTTAGGTTATTTTCCACACTTACCAACAACAAAAGGAGTAATATATGATAGAGTATAACTTGGATCTATCAAGGCATACACATCAAGGGAAAAGGATAATATACGTGTACCACATCCGGAGATGACTTTAGGTCCTATCGACCCGATAATGCATAAATGCAGTTCTGATGACAACTTGAGCTAGATGTTCCACTCATGCATCTACCTCTACCAGCTGACGTCAGTGTACCTTTCCCAAGAGGGCGTACAAACAAAGAAGAAGTTGTTATAGATCCAGTCGGTTGTGCCATACCACCCCCGTCTCTCGTCGAATAATACCATATAATATGACTAGGTTTCTCATGTGAATAACATATATTTGAACCATGACGGCACTCCTCAGAATGAGATTTACCATATCAATCACAATAGGGCAATGGATGTCTCATCTCACTAGACTCGCCCCTATAATATGGGATGATGTC
Source organism: Przewalskia tangutica (assembly GCA_029844215.1). Taxonomy (NCBI): domain Eukaryota; kingdom Viridiplantae; phylum Streptophyta; class Magnoliopsida; order Solanales; family Solanaceae; genus Przewalskia; species Przewalskia tangutica. The sequence continues at coordinate 37,954,693 of CM056740.1, read as the reverse complement.
CGCAAACTTTGACCCTGACCAGATTAAGTGGTTCGATCATGACGCTGGCCCTCGAACTGTAGTGGTACACTGGCTATCGGATAAGATGGGCGCATAGATAATTGTGGCATGAACCAACCCCTGAAGTATCATGTATTACTCACGGATTATGACCTCTTATATTGACTCTTATCTTACTCTCGATCAACCCAGTACCGCCTTTTACGATTCTCCAAGTTTTGTGCATAGCCTGAATGCAAGCAATATATATATTCAAATTCAAAGAGGCCATACTACATTTATTAACTAGGCGTGGTCCCAAACCACCCACGAATCGATATACTCGATCACTCATCTCAGCTACAATTATAGGATCATACCTAGATAAGGAGTTAAACTACATACTATACTCCCAAACACTCATATTACTTGTTCCAGACATACAAACATGTCTTTCCTAGCTCAGCGAAGCTCAACAGGCAAATACTGCTGTAAGAATGCCTCAGAAAACTCCCGTCATCCTGCTGGTGAGGTGTGGGGTCCCCTAGACTACTCCCACGTCTCATACCAAGTCATACTAATATCACAAAATCTATAAGAGGCAAGATATACTGACTTAGTATTTGTGACATGCAGAACTCACAAAGTTCGATACATATGATATAGAAAGCTCTCTAGATTTGCATTAGATATGTCCCTATGAATACTGGAGGGTTCAGGTTGCTGAAATCCCAAACTCTCATGATAATTGTCCTATCAGAAGTGACAGGGTCTAACGTTTGGTCTGAGAGGCTACTAATCGAGTCAACAGTTGTACAACACTTCACATTTAATTCACGATCATAAGCAACCGGGAGAGGAACTAAGGGTATATCAACTCCCCTATACCCCTCTTGTGGTGGTGGGGGTGGAGACCTAGTGGCCCGATGTTACACCCCATAATTTTACGTGTGATCGAACGTATAGTTATTCGATTTGAGATCTGGAAACTCGATACCCTTTTCAAGGTCACACATGACTTATATGAGTATTAGGGGGTGTACGGAAGGTTGATCTCGGCAAAATTTGGCAAAGATTAGACAATACGCTAAGCAATCCGCCCCATGAAAGTTGATACGCCTCACGGATCAAGCCACAGACTTAAGCCCTCATTTCCTAACCTTACTACCACAATCTACGGTGGCATATGCGGTGCATATCCAGCTGCAGATGAGTGGCAGTGGGGAGTAATATAAATGGCCACAAGTCGGTAGCTTCCCATTTTTCAATCCATTTCGACCCTAATCACCCCCAAATACTCTCAAACTCTCATCTAGGGTTCTTACATCATCAAGGGTCCATCCCATACCAATTTGAAGAGAAATCCTCCATGGACAATCATTAATAAGCTTGGAAATCCTCCCTAGATAACTAGACAAGTTGAAGGTTTCCTTTGAAATGGAAGTGAACTTGTTGCAAAGGACATTGTGGTTGGTTTAAGGTAAGAACTTTATGTTCCTAATGATCTCTAGCTTCTCATAACTTATTCGGAGTTATTGATAAAGGCAACTTATGATAGATAAGCTAAGAACTTTATGAAAAAGTTATTATTGTGCTTGGATTGCTTTTTGGATAGTTGTTGAGTAACTTTGATATGATCATGACTTGTAATTGAAATACATAGTGCTAGAAATCATGGGGTACCATCTTAGTATTTTGGTTATTATTGTTATTGAGAATATGAGCACTAAAAGTTATGGATGGTGTATGATGATCTTGTGGACGTAGTTATGGTTATAGTTGTGGTTGTAGTTATTGTTGTAGTTGTTATAGACATTTCTATTGATGTTGTGTTGAAAGAAAGTTGGTACCATGGTGGTGGATATGAACACCATAGTTTGAGAAACACGTCTTTTAGGTGCTCGTTGGATTATCCGAGTGAATCGATTTTTAGTTTGTTGATCTTATTTTGATCCAAACATTCTATATTGTATAGATGATCACCCGTAAAGTGTTCGAGGGTTCGTGAGGCATTGGTAACTACATGACATAGGTATGTAAGGCTATTTTCCTCTTTCATAAGAAGACATTCAAAGTATTTATCATTTTCAAAAAGAAACGCCAAATGATCATCATATTCATATGTTGCTTAACCCTTGACAGGAATAGTTCCTTGTTATCATTGTATTCCATATTATTGTTGATCCTCCAGTTGAGACCATACTCCTTCCTGGTGGAGTCTCTCAAGTCATGGTCTGGTATATCGACAAGTTGTTATCGAAAAGCAAAAGAAAAGATCGAACTAAAGTTAAAGGCTAAAAGTTGTGGTTACCTTCAAAGGACGAGTCACATTCACATGTTATTGTCCTTTATTGAGCATATCTTTTATCTCATTATTGTATTATGTGTATCTTGTTTGACTCTAAACTCCATAGACCTCAAAAAGAAGGATTTCAAAGAGTTAGTCGTCGAGTCAACCAATAGTCGTTTCAAAGCAAACTCAAAGAGTTTATGAGTTTCAAAGAGGCCAAGAGCCATTGTTATCACAGTACAATATCCACACCACTGAATCTATGGTAAGACAGCCGGTGGAAAGTTGTTTACACTACTGTTGTGACCAGCCGGTGGAAAATTGTATATGTACATTACACACACTGCGATATGCTATAGTCGATCAGGTAGGAACTTATATGTGCATCCATACATACACCTCAGAGTATACTTGAGGGAAGTGACATATTACATCTCGGGTTATAAGCCGAGGGCAGATTACAAATTAAAGTTGCTATACAAAGTTTAGTACAGTTTCATTGTTCTCCCGTTATGGCATACATGTTATCAGAGTATCATATTGCTTTTATGATTCTCTTTACAACTTATATTTTCATATTGCTATTCATGTTTTACATATCGGTACTGTTACACCCCGTAATATCAGGGCTACTAATTGAGACGTGATTAAAGGTTTAAGATTTGAATTTTGGAAGGAAAGAATTATTACATCTTCTTAAGAGAAATTTTGAAAAAATGTGACGACGAAAAATTATTAACTTGAAGTTTAATACTTCTAATTGGATTTGTGGGATTAGTATTGGATTACGGAGAATTGGAATTGATAATATGGGGTCCACCGAAAATTTCACAATTTTGGGGGGAGGTTCGAAAATTATAATATTTTGGACCAATATGAGGGTGACACGTGTCACCTCTCCACTTGTCTTGCAAGACTTGACTTATTTAGATATTTTGAGGAGGTGAAACATGGACCTATAGGAAGGTGACAAGTGCCTCATCCACGTGTCTTGCTTGAGAGACATCTATATAGATATACACTTAGAAGACTTGGATTCATTATTCACTTTCATCCAAAAGCTCTCATTTCTTCTTCCTTAAGCAAGGTTTTCGAAAATCTCCATAGCCAAGAACAATAAGATTAGTTAGTTTATTTCTCCAAGATTAAGAACATTAACCAAGTGATTAGCCAAGTTAACTCTCTAAACCCTCTAAATCTTGTGTTGGCCGAAAATGAGGGTGAAACCCTAGCTTGATTCGTCGACTTTTTGGAGGTAAAACGTGAAGGGAAGTTGGTTCTAAGGTTTTAGTGGATACATGGAAGTGATTGGATCTTGAATAAAGTGGAGCAAAATGAAAACTACGGGCCAAAGTGGAGCGGACTGTCTAGGGACGTTTTTGGGCATTTAAAAGTAAAAATTCCTTATTCTCTTGAAATAATTGGATATTACTTATTGTTATAATGTATAGATGAGCTTGTGCTAAAAATAATGAAGATTAAAAAGCGTTTGGACCAATTTTGGTGTCTTGGCCGAGAATGGGACAGTTTTGGTGTCATTGAGTTTCGTTAGTTATTGTCGTTGTTATCTTCACCTATTTCATGTTATAATGGAGTGATGTCGTTGTTAATAAGTTGATATAACTTATATAGAAGTTTTGGAACTCGAATTGGAATAAAAATGATTAAGAAAAGATTTGTCGGATTGTAGTTGTTGGCCGTGGAATCTATAAAACTGTTGGACGTTATTATGCAGTTTTTATGGACTGTTTTGTGGTGTTAGGCTGCTGGAAAATCAGCCACCTTAATGCATGTTTAAATGTAGTAGGTTCTAATGAAAGTCCTAAGGATTAAGGGTGTAGAAAGGTGTTGAAAGGCTTCACATTTTACCCTTGTTGTTGTGGGATATTGGGCTGATTTGTATGGACTTTTTTATATGATTGTGGGGAAGAATTTTACACGTCTAGTAGGCGTGTAATCCCCTTTGGTTAACTGTTGGTTATGTCCTTAAGTGTGGCTTGTTGGTTGTTGAATTTGGGCCTTGGAAAAGGTGGAAAAGTACGTAGAAACAAAGGAAGTGCTGCCCAATTTTTCGTAGAATAAGAGACCCTTAGTTGGTATTAATCTACCTTAGAAAGCTTGGAATTGATAATCGTGTTATTGTTGTTATAGTTGAAGTACTTTGAGACGTATTCTAGATTGTAGAGTTGGTTAGTCGCCAAAAAAGGTATGTGAACTATCCTTTCTTCTTCTAGCATGATTCCTTGTTTTAAAGTGAGTGTATCCTACTCCTTAGTGATATAATTCTTGATAGTACTTTGGATTTCCTAAAATAGAAGTTTCTCTATATACTGTCTTGATAGTACTTTGATTTTATAAAATGGAAGTGGTTCTATCCATTCTTTTGATAGTACTTGGGGTTTCTAAAATGAAAGATTATTATATCTATTCTCTTGATAGTACTTTGGGTTGTCTAAATGAAAGTATTTCATTTTAGTTCATTGTAGTATATGAAAGAAGTTACATGATTGAAAGGTATAAATTACTTGGTGTTAAAAGTATACTTGACTTGGTTTGAAAAGTATAACTTACTTGAGTTTAAAAATGTAGTAACTTGATTTTAAAAGTGGAAGTGTCTTGATACTATGAGTGTTAGTGTTTTGAGGTTTATAAATGAGAAGATGTACGGCGGACGTACATACTACTTCGGGTTTAATTTCCCTATTATTACTAGATGTGATATTGTCTTGAGTTCTCTTAAAATGACAGTTCATTCTATTTGTGCTAATGAGAGTCGAAGATGAAAATTGTATAGTTGGATCATGTGAGTACGTCCATGATTACGACATAAATCTTATTGTGAAAATTGTATAGTTGGATCATGTGAGTACGTCCATGATTACGACATAAATCTTATTGTAAAAATTGTATAGTTGGATCATGTGAGAACGTCCATGATTATGACATAAATCTTATTGTGAAAACGGTATAGTTGAAATCATGTGAGTACGTCCATGAATAGGACTTGAACATTATATAAACTCGTGGACAAGATCCATGATGCGAGTACAAATACTCTTTGCGGTTGATCTAACTCTTAAAAGACATAACTTAAAAGGTAAAGTTGACTCTCATTACTCTCATATTTACAAGGCACATTGTACTGTTATTTTGAATTATTATACTTGTCTCCTGTTATATTTGGACTATATGATCTCTTTTATAGTACTTATTGTTTCACATACTTGGTACATTTTCAGTACTGACCCCCTTTCTCAGGAAGTGCGTTCATCCGCATGAGTTTAGGTAATTGATTTGGTGATCTGCAAGTGTAGGATCCTTGCTAAGAGTTTTTGGGATAGCTCCATTGTTCCAGGGCTTATCATTTTGGTATAGATCTTTCATTACATGCTTTTGTAAAGTTATGGGTACGACGGGGCCTTGTCCCGTCATAATTCTATAAAACTCTTAGAGTTCTTTATTCATATGTGGGATTGAACTCGTGTACAGTGTTGTAAAATTCGGGAAAAAAATAATAATATATAGTTGTTGGTTGGTTTAATAAAAATACATATATATATAAGAAAACAAAGAATAAATTGCATGGTATGGAGTTAGTGTTAAAGTTAGATAAATAGATAGATAAAATGAAAATAAAAATTAAAAAAAAAACATTCTGCACATTAACAAGGCATTGTGCACGTCCTCTCTCCCCTTTCATTTCCCTTCAATCTCTTGGCTTTTCCCCTCCCACCCTTCAATCTCTTGGCTTTTCCCCTCCCATAAGTTATACAATCATCTCCACTTATACATTGTATTTACACACAAACAAAGTACATAGCATAAATATTAGAAAATCAGGAAAAAACAAGTGAACAAGAAGAGGAAAAATCTGGAAAAAAACAAGAGAGCAAGAAGAACAACAATAAAAGAAATACTAGGGAGCTTAGTTTCCTCTTTGAGGATAAATTTCATGTGGCTGTTTTGAGGATAAATTTGTGTTAGTTACCCAAAGTAGTTTTAAATTAAATTTGGTACAGTGAAAGATCCCCGTCTTACCTTAGTTTCCGCTTGAGAAACACATTAGTTGGAGTTATGGTTAAAAAGTTATAATCGTTACAAGTATGAATGACAGAATGTTGGGAAAGAGAATATTATTTATTCGATCTTCTGAAAAATATGAAAAGTGAATATGTGTTCACATAAATATATAAATATATAATGGATCGGGTTGCACGCCGCAACAAAACGTAAAGTGAATACGCGTTCACAAATACGTAAACATAATGGGTCGGGTTGCATGTCGCAACAAAACGTAAAGTGAATATGCGTTCATAAATACGTAAACATAATGGATCGGGTTGCACGCCGCAACAAAACGTAAAGTGAATACGTGTTCACAAATACGTAAATATAATGGATCGGGTTGCACGCCGCAACAAATATGAAAGATGAATACATGTTCACCTATATATAAATATGAAGAGTGAATACGCGTTCACAAATATATAAATGTAACAAACATATGGAAATGCAGGAGAATGTCTTAACGTATAATACGAGATAAAATGAAGTGTTAGTTAAACTGAGAATTTTCTATGAGGAGTTGCTGCATATTTAAAAGTGTTGTGACCTGATATGTTTTTGCAATATGCTTATTACGTTATAATGTGATTGCACTTGAAATATTATGGTGTTACTTTGAATTGCAGGGTAAGGTTCTCACTCAGCCCCGGATGGTAGGGTTGACTCTTTATTTAACATGTTTCAGGAAAGCGTGATAGAGGAAAGGCTCCACGCCAAGGCTAGCGATCGTCCCGCAGCCTCTTGTCATACCAAGTCCATTGCTTCGGGTTTGGTACTCGTCAGGTTCAGAATGTCAGTTTCAGTGTCTCGGGAAATGCCCGTGTCGGATGGTCTCCCTTCCAACTTAGAATAATCTTTGTCAGTATGTCTATGTAGAAACAATATTTGCACGAGCATGAGCTCGTGTTATGTTTTCAATAAAGTCATAAACAGATTTCTTTATTGTTATTTTTATTAATAGCTCCGTATTTGAATATAAGTTTAAATTTTTAAATAAAGAGAATTAAATGGTGCTCCTGGTGGGAAATAATTGTCCAAGTGTCATCACGCCCTAAGTAAAGGCTTAGGAAAATTCGGGGCGTGACAAGTTTGTATCAAAGCTAAATCAGGTTAGGAGATTCTAGGAAGTTTCTTCGAGTTAGGTGTTTGAACGGTTACTTATTGCGACGGTGTGCGCGACACCTTAGTAATAAGTGAACGGAATAACATTCTAAAGTTTCCCTTCTTTCATACTCCTCTCGTATCTATCTTGAGTCTTTTTCAAGAATTGATTCTTGTACTACCTCTTTCACGCCGGTTAGGAAGAAGATTGTACAACGTTATACTGACCAATAATTGTTGTGTAGATGGTGATTATAAGGCGAGTTCCAACAAATAGGGAAGTACTCGAGGAACAGGCAAAGAAAATGCAAGCTCAGAAGGAATTCATGCGTCGTAAGATGAACTCGGGAGATGATTTTAACGAGTATATGTGCGACACAATCATACTTTGTGTGTATTTTCTTAGGAGTAGACAGAAGAGGCGTTCCTACGACCCGACCTTCTTCAACTTTCCGATTGGAGTCATATTACAGATAATATTCAACTCTGTCCCGGAAAAATTCCGATCCTCATTCAGAGGGGCAAAGATGCTAAGAGGAGATGTTACAGAAGATTCCTTGATCAAATTTCTATTTCAGGTAATAGTAGTAAGGGAAAGAATGAGCGAAATGAAAAGGGAAGCAAGGAAGAAGGTTCACAGAGAGTTGAATGCCAATCAGCAGAATAGGCGAATTATGCGGTTAAGCCCTTTATAACGTGTTGTAGTAGGTGCATGTTCGAGTAAGAAAGCTATAGGGAATGACATAGAATGACATGCTCTGATGTATTGTAATGTCATGAAATATTTTCAAATATGAGGAATGAAGCATTATTAATGCAAGTTATGAGTTGTCATTATTGTTTAGTTAATTTGCGTTTTCTTGTGGTGTTGCATGCTTATGAACTATAAGAAAATTTTAAGAGCTAGAGTAGACATTCCGTCTTCTAAAATATGAGTGTGTTTGTCTTCACAGAAAATGGTGAATTCACAAATCCCGGGGGCTTAAGAGGAGGTTCATCACGAAGCTCATGTACCTCCAGTTGACGTAGTGGTGTCTGAAGGAAGCGGAGAAAATATCGGAGAAAATGTTGGAGAGAACGAGAATCAAATGGCCCAAGAAACGGTGGGACAAAAACTAGATAGACTCATAGAGTTAATGACACCGCAGATTCCACATGGTTCCGCCCGCACCTAGTGTCTCTGTCATAGCTCCGAACCAGAACCAGACGACCCAGGGATCGATTGCGACTGCACCACGGACCGAGAGTGTAGAAGCTCAAGCAGTACCTGATAGGCTATGGGCAAATTTTATAAGGAGAAGGGAACCACTTTACTCAGGGAAGGACCCCAAGGCCGACCCGATAGTATTCCTCGATGAAGTCGAAGACTTAATGTTCACATTGGGATGCGTGGAGACGCAGGGCGTCAACTTAGTAGGCGCACGACTAGTGGATGATGCGGGGGTGTGGTGGAGAAATTTTAGGAAAAATCGTCCCCCGATGTCACCACCAATGACTTGGGGAGGGTTCGGAGCGGCATTCATTTAGAAATTCATGCCTAATACGCGCAAGGATGCGCTCAGACGGGAGTTTGAACAGTTGAAGCAAGGTGATCGCAGTGTACAAGAATATAATACACAGTTCGTGAGGTTATCGGCATACAACACACATGACGTCCCTACAAAAAGGGATAAAGTCAAGTGATTTGTAGAGCTTTTAAACCCGAACATAGCAGAGAAGGTGGTGTCGTTAGCCAACGATCGAACTTATCTTCAGATTGTCGATATGGCTTTGAGGGTAGAAGGTTTCGCTAAAGCAAAAAGAGAATATTAGCAGAAGAGATTTCGGACGTCAGGATCATTTAATCAGAGTCAAAATCAGAAGCAGGAGTTTAGTAAGGGATCTTCAGGACCGAACCAATCTGTGGGCCAGTCTTATTTCAAGCCTAAGGGGCACAATTGGTTTAATTACCGAGGTAGCAAGGACAAGGCCACCAACCCTAACACAAGAGCAGGAGGTGACAAACCGATTTGTAAGATTTGTCAAAGGAAACACACTGGAGAATGTCGGCTCTTAACGAAGGCATGTTATAACTGTGGAGAGTCAGGCCACTATGCGTGGATTGCAAAGAGGACCCAAACTCAATCTATTCAGGGAGGTCAAGCAATCACAACCGCCTCTGCGGAAATCAGGGAAACCAACCCCGCCAGAGTCAGGGAGGTCAACAACCCAACAATTCTAATCGGCTCTACGCTTTGCCCCAGAGGAATGAGGCAGAAACATCTAATGCGATGGTCACAGGTATTTTGCTAGTCTCGAGTATTCCTGCATTTGTATTATACGATCCCGACTCTACGTGTCAATGGGCTTTGCTAAGAATTTACACGTAGAACCTTCTTATTTAAGTGAACCTTTTGAGGTTATGACACCAGTAGGGGCCTCAATTTGGGCCTCTCGGGTGGTAAATAATTTTCCATTAGAACTGAGTGGCAGGGGAACAATGGTGAACCTAGTACTACTTGATATGGTAGACTTCGACGTCATTTTGGGTATGGATTGGTTGTCGGCATGTTATGCCATGTTAGATTGTCGGCGAAAGATAGTGAGATTAACTTTTCCCGGAGAACCAGAAGTTGTTATAAGGGGTAGGATTGGAATATCTTCAGGTCAGTTTATTTCCTACCTTGGGGCTCAAAAGTTATTGAGAAGTCACAGAGTGGAGTACGCATATCTGGTTAATATAGTGGATACCCAAAAAGAATCTCCAGCAGTGAATGATGTTCCTATTGTTCAAAATTTTCCGGAGGTTTTTCCTGAAGATCTTCTAGGACTTCCTCCGGATGGAGAAGTGGAGTTTGCTATAGAGTTAATTCCGGGTACAAGATCCATTTCTATTCCTCCATATCGAATGGCTCCAGCTGAATTGAGGGAGTTAAAAGAACAATTGAAGGATCTTCTGGATAAAGGCTTTATAAGGCCTAGTGTTTCCCCTTGGGGTGCACCAGTCCTGTTTGTGAAAAAGAAAGACGGATCGCTCCGAATGTGCATCGATTATCGGCAGCTCAATAAGGTCTCAATCAAGAACCGATACCTATTACCAAGAATTGATGATCTTTTTGACCAATTTCAGTGAGCTAGCTATTTTTCCAAGACTGATCTTCATTCGGGATATCATCAGCTGAAAATAAATCCAGATGATATATCCAAAACAGCCTTTAGAACCCGATACGGCCATTATGAGTTCTTGGTCATGTCTTTTGGGTTAACCAATGCCCCAGCGACTTTTATGGATTTAATGAACAGAATCTTCAAACCATTCCTAGATTTGTTCGTGATTGTGTTCATAGATGATATCCTAATTTACAGTAAGAGTGTTGAAGAACATGAAGATCATCTGAGGGTAGTGCTTCAAGTCTTGAAACAGGAGAAACTATATGCTAAATTTTCAAAGTGTGAATTTTGGTTGGAAAAGGTAGCTTTTTTGGGTCATGTTGTGTCAAGGAATGGAATTATGGTAGACCCCCAGAAGATAGAAGCAGTGAAGAACTGGCCAAAACCGACCACTCCGACAGAGGTTAGAAGTTTCTTGGGTTTGACTGGGTATTATAGAATATTCGTAAAAGGTTTTTCTAGTCTTGCTGCTCCCTTGACCCGATTGACTCAAAAAACGGTTAAGTACCAGTGGTCAGAAACATGTGAAGCAAGTTTTCAGAAACTAAAGGAATTGTTGACTACTGCACCAGTCCTAACCTTACCATCGGGACAAGAAGGGTTCACAGTCTATTGCGATGCCTCTAGAGTTGGGTTAGGATGTGTCTTGATGCAGTTTGGAAAGGTTATTGTGTATGCATCTAGACAGTTGAAGGTACATGAGAAGAATTACCCAACTCATGACTTGGAATTAGCTGCGGTGGTGTTTGCCTTACGAATATGGAGACATTATTTGTATGGTGTGCATGTGGACATATTTACAGATCATAAGAGTTTGCAGTACATAACCACGCAGAATGATTTGAATCTCCGACAAAGAAGATGGTTAGAGTTGCTTAAGGATTATGACCTTAGTATTCTTTACCATCCTGGAAAAGCCAACGTGGTGGTCGACGACTCAAGAGAGATCAACGGGCGGCTCGCCCATTTGGCAATACAAAATATGGGTATTGTTCGTGAGGTACAAAGATTGGGAAACCTCGGGGTTAGTTTAACTGAGATCGGTGAAGGTAGGGTGGTGGTACATGATACCTCACAGTCTGCCTTAGCTTCAGAAATAAAAGAAAGTCAGTTTGAGGATACGGAGTTTGTTGGATTTTGGGAGAGGATCCAACAGGGAAAACTTTCACAGTTTACATTGGGAGATAATGACGGAACCCTTCGGTATAATGGTAGGTTATGTGTTCCTAAGGTAAAGGATCTAAGTGTTATACCCCGTATTTCAAGAGTATGTACGTAAGGGCGTACATACAAAAGTTAAGACTTAAAGATTAGGCATAGGACGAATTTGGGGCACAACTCACAAAACGAATGGTTTTCCGACGAAACGTTTTACAAAACTTGCGTAGGGAAAATTCCGGCTATGTCATTTATATTTTTTACGGATTTTTCCGAGAGATGAAATATTTTGGACCAACGGGAGGTGACACTTGTCACCTCAGTGGGCGACAAGTGGGGCGCACGGACGATTGCCATGGTTTTGGGGCTTAAATCTTGGGTCAATGTTTTGTGAGGGATTTGTGGAGTAGGTTAGGGTGCACTTGTGCAAATCCCCACCATCCACTTGCCCTCCACTTGCCCTCATCTTAGCCCTTGAAAGCCCTATAAATACCCCCCTTGAGTTGATGTACTCTTCATCTACAAAGCAGTCTTCCAGGTCTCAAACTCCCTCCTTAGTCGCTCTCTCGTCCAAAGCCTTCTCCCCTCTTGGAAGCCCTAGCCGAAACACCTGCCTCCCCTCTAGCCTAGTGGCTTCAGTAGTACCCCCTCGCTTGGTAGAAAGTTGTCTTCCAAGTATAGTTACTATTCCAAAGTACCCTAGCCCCAAATCCCTTTTAGTAGTTAAGTAGAAGTTGTTAGAAACTTCTAAGGGTTTCTTGGAGCTATCAGAGCGTGCAAATTAGAAGCTAAACCTTGCTCAGGATCGACATTTAACTTGGATAATTTTGGGCTTATCGAGGTAAATACTCTTGTCCTTCTATTGTAATTGGATATTACATATAAGAATAGTTAAGACTTGAGTATAAGATATGAAGGATATTAAAGAATAGGAATTGAATCGTAATCACAGTAGAAGGGTATAACAGAAGAAGAATGAAACGCATTTACATAAGATGTATTCTGACAGAGACTTGGGTAACTTGACGGGTAGGAAGTGCACGCCAATTTTCCGTAGAATAAAGAACCCTCTCGCTAGAATAGTCCAGAGTAGTCTAGACATTGATGGCGATTCGACTATTATAGGTTGATTCTCTGCACGCGACATATTCGACTTGGCAGGTAGATTTCGCCGAGAAGGTATGTGATTCTTCCTATACTCTTGAGCATGATATTTTAAAATATATATATAGTACGGTAGACATACGTGTGTTAACTGAACGTAGTTTTACTGCAATGTCTTTTGACTTAAGCGTGAATAATAAGAATTTTGAAGTCTTTCAAGGGAATTATAAATCATTTTTTGAAAGAAGAAGGATATTATTTTTAAAACAAAAAGCTTAAGAGTTATACTAGCTTTATGGGAAGTTAGGTATAACTACTTAAGACAGATAAAAGGAACAGTTTACTTATGCGTTTATAAAAGACTTGTATTTGATTTCCGGAAAGTATAATAAGATGGTTTGATGAGTAGACATATTATGATACTATGTGTGTTAGTGTCTTGTAACGTGTGTATAAAAGGGTATTCTTGTTGTGCTTATGTTGTTTAACGATAAGCTGTTACGTTAGTATTATATCACTCACCTCGACACGATCACGGGGTTGGCGCCTCCGACGGGGTAGACTCAGCGATGCGGGACCATGATTCGAGAATACCTCACGCGGATCGGGGACCTACGCGAGCTACGAGTTCCAGGTTAGTGTGTGGGGTTATACCTCACGCGATGCATGTGGCCACGCGACTACGAGTCCGGGCGACGCCGAGTAGCTACCCTCGACGCGGAATACCTCATGCGCCTACGTGAGTGGCTACGCGATCGGGAGTCCAGGGTTAGGCATGCATGATGATACTATGGGTAATTGGCCTTGCTTCGATCATTCGCAGCCTAGAAAGAGACTTGTTACAGTTTACCTCTTATTGCTCTTATTTGTGATATGGCACTATGTGCGGTTACATTGGTTGTTTCGTGCATATTTGTAAAATTGGTTTCTAAAATGATATGATTTCATTTAAGTACTTTCTGATTTCACATACTTAGTACTGTTATCGACCTCCTTGGCTGTGTTCATGCCGCAGGTAAAGGGAAGCAGGTAGCGGATCCTCAGTCTTAGGATCTTTTCTTTGGTGTCAGGAGCTCCATCTTCTCCGGAGGCTCGACTTTTGGGTATGATCTCCCTGTTGTTGTAGATAGTTTTGTACATTCAGGGTATGGCGGGGCCCTGTCCCGCCATAGTTGTTTACTTCCTTAGAGTGCAGAGTCCTATTGTACAGTTGGGATGTAACTGCCAGATTTTGGTTTATTTATATATATGCCGAAAGGCGACTTTTCTCAGATAAACGGTGTCTTAATTTATATTTGTTTCTTGTCTTGTTTTTATATTCCGCTGATTACTCTGATGTATGACTACTTGGGTGTCCGGGTAAGGCACTACCACGCCGAACTGGGCAGTCGTGCAAAAGTGGTATCGAGTAGTTAATCTCGGAAAGTGTCTACTGCATCGTATCTAGTAGAGTCTTCGTTATCGATGTGTTGTGCACCTCACCAATACTCAGGAGGCTATAGGATATTTAGGATTGGTTTCCATTCTTCTCACTCTGAGATCGTGCCTTAGAGCTGTGTTATAAGTTGGACCCCTCTAACGTATTTCCTTTCTTTAACAGTTATGCCTCCACGTAAGGCAACCCGGGCCCAAAAGGGCAAGGCAACCGAGGGAGCTGCTAGTGGGACACCGAGAGTCACGAGGGCTCGTGCCCGCCTATACCCGAGACAAAGTTCCACGACGCCGCCGTCCCAGCAGGTTTAGGGCGCAGCGATGGCCGATGAGGCCACGCACTACACCTCCGGCCACGGCTGGAGCGGGCGAGATAGATTCTGAGAGATGGCCTGCATCGCCGTGATCGTGGCGAACATGAGATAGGTGGATCACAGCGATTCGATTCAGCAGATGAACGTGGTTCACCCGAGATCGGACATTTTGAGGCTACGGATTTTACGAGTTGTAGCCCGCCGAGTTCTACGGTCGAGGCACGAGGATGATCCGAGGAGTTCATCCGTCACTGAGGATCATGCGAGTGCTCAAGGCTTCAGAGACCGAGTCTGTGATCTTCGGTTCACATAGGCTGCGTGATACCGCAGTCGATTGGTTTGATTCATGGGAGTTATCCCGGGGAGAGCACGCGTCCCCAGCTACTTAGGACGAGTTCTCGGAGGCTTTTCTCACCCACTTCTTGCCTCCGCATGAGGAGAACGCGGGCAGCGATTTTTGTTCTTTGAGGCAGAGCGCGCGATTAGGAGTACAACGCTGAGTTCGATTCGTTGGCTCGATATGTCCTGCGCTGGTAGCGATATGGAGGACATGGTGCATCGCTACGCCACCGGCTAGATGATTATATGGCGAGTCTTGTGCGGGTGTAGCTCTTCACCAGCATGGACATTACCCGCACGCAGCTCATGACTGGATGCGAGCGCAGAGGCCGAGTTGTGACAGCGAAGAAGGCAGGGGCGGCAGGTCTTTTGGTAGCTATCGGGGTGGGCGGCACCAGCGATCTAGATTTGCACCACGGCAAGCGCAGAGCACTCTACACCGCCCTCGGGGCGATGGGATATTCGGCGCATCAGGGCCCCGTGACTTGAGACGTCGAGTAGCAGAGTGTTGCCGACGGGACCACCGCCCGCCGGTGTGGCCGACACGGTAGATCCCATTACGGAATTGTATGCGCTCGGGAGTTTGTTCTGATTCGCGGCCAGCGGTCACTTTACGAGACCATCAGACTAGGAAGGCGGTCGCAGTGGTAAGTCACCACTGAGTTCTTTCACGGGTCTTCGTCTCCTACGATTACTCGCCCGGAGGGGTACTCGTGGGCGGCAGTCGCGGCAGGTTGTGGCGCGGGTCCCGCTTCTAGCGGTCCTCGAGCGCATTTATGCCTTGTATCGGCAGCGGGACGGGAGGCCTCACCGATGTCGCCACAGTACTTTATCGGTTCGTTGTGATGTGTATGACTTGATAGATCCGGTTCTACTGTCCCATATATCTCCCCTTATTGCTAGGAGGATAGGGATAGAGCCTGAGTCCATAGACCCTTTCGAGGTAGCTACGCCAGTGGGTGATTCGGTGGTAGCTCGGCGGGTATATAAGGCTTGTCCAGTGACCATATGCAGTCGTCAGACCTTAGCCGACTTGATAGAGTTGGATATGACTGATTTCTATGTGATCATGGGGATGGATTGGCTAGCATCTTCCTACGCCAATGTAGACTGCAGGGAGAGAGTGGTACGGTTCCAGTTTCCAGAGGAACCGGTTGTTGAGTGGGAACATCAGACGCCGGGGTAGGTTTATTTCCTACCTAAGGCTAGGAAGATGGTGCAGAAGGGGTATATCTACCATCTCATTCGGGTGTTTGATACTGAGGTTGCGGTACCAGATTTTCGATTCGGTTCAGAGTCGAGAGTTCCCAGACGTGTTTCAGACGACCTCCCGGTATCCTCCCGAGAGGGAGATTGAGTTTGTATAGATGTGTTGCGGACACTCGGCTATTTCCATTCCGCCATCTGAGAATGGCACCGCCGAGTTGAGAGAGTTGAAGGACCGGTGAGAGATTTCTTTGGAGAAAGGCTTCATCAGGCCTAGTGTTTCTCCCCGGGAGCGCGTGTGTTCGTGAAGAAGAAGGGCGGGGCTGCGCATGTGTGTTGATGCTGACCAACAAGGTGACCATTAAGAACAGATACCCATTCCGATTGATGATTTGTTCGATCGGTTGCGAGTGCGAGATGTTTTTCCAAGATTGATCTGCGATCGGGCTATCATCAGTGTAGTCGAGAGAGGTGGATGTCCCTAGATCGCATTCCGACGTGACGCACTATGAGTTTAGGGTTATGTCTTTCGGGTTGACAAATGCTCGTGGTATTCATGGATTTGATGAACCGAGTGTTCAAGCCATTTTGGACACGTTTGTGATAGTGTTCATCGATGACATCTTGGTTTATTCTCGAGCGAGGAGCACGCGAGCATTTGAGGCCGTCTTGAGAGTTCTCCAGACCAGCGATTATGCGAAGTTTTCCAAATGTGAGTTTTGGTTAACCGGTGGCTTTTCTTGGGCATATTGTGGGTGATGGCATTCGGGTGGATACGCCCAAGATCGGCGATCGAGTTGGCCTGACCTCTTACTCCGGCTGAGGTTCGCGATTTCGGGCCTTGCAGTTATTAACGGCGGTTCGTAGAAGTTTGCTTATCTACGCACCACGACTAGGGTGACTCGTAAGCGGCTAAGTTTGATGATGACGCGTGTGGCGGGGTTTCGATTCTTTGAAGGAGATCGACGGCCGCGTTCTTACTCTTCCGCAGGGTCGACGGCTATGTCGTGTATTGCGACGCCGAGCATCGGGTTGGGATGTGTGTTGACAAAGAGGCAAGGTTATAGCGACGCATCCCGGCAAGAAGCATGAGGAACTACCCACCCATGATTTGGAGTTAGCGGTGATTCACGCCAAGATCGAGGCACTATTTGTATGGGGTTCATGTGGATATTTATACACCACAAGAGCCTCCAGATATCTTCGGCCGAGAGGAGCCGAACTTACGGCGAGAGGCGGTGGTTAGAGCGCCAAGATTACGATGTTGATATCCCGTACCACCCGGGAAGGCCAATATCAGGCGTATGCCTTAGTCGTAGTCGATGGGAGTCTATCGGATGTGCGATGCGAGAGAGAGTCATGGTCGCGAGTTACACGATTAGCGAGCCTCGGAGTCCGACCGATTGATTACGATAGCAATGGGGTTCGAGTTCGAAGGTTGCCGAGTCTTCCATCGCCGAGGTGAAGAGGCAACGATTTGAGACCCGATTTTGACACGGTGCGTGTACGACACGCTTCGTGAGAGGAAGGGTCCTTTTGAGTAGCACCACGGGGTGCTAAGGTTTGAGGGCAGTTGTGTGTTCCAGATATTGCGTGAATTGGCGGAGTTCTAGGGAAGCATACGGCGCAGCGTTACATCCATCTAGTGGTCGATCAAGATGTACCACGACCTTAGATCCGTGTATTGGTGGGATGGCTTGAAGAGGACGTTGCAGAGTTTGTAGCTCGGTGCCGTGTTGTCGGCAGTGAAGATAGAGCACGAGGCCCGGTGGTTTGTTGCGACGATTTATCGAGATCCCGACGGAAGTGGGAGGTGATCAACATGGACTTTATCACAGGATTACCTCGCACTCGGAGAGACATGATTCTATATGAGTTATCGCCGACAGTGACGAAATCAACCCACTTTCTTCCGTCAGGGCGACTTTTTGGTGAGGATTATGCCGACTTTACATCAGAGATTGTCGATGCATGAGTCCCTATTTCGATCATATCGCATGCAGAGGCCCGATTTACGGCTAACTCGAGGTCTTTCCGAAGGGCTTAGGGGCAGTGAGCTCGAGTACTTCATTCCATCCACGGACATCTTGAGCGCCTTATCCGCACTCTCGAGGATATGCTTTGCGAGCTGTTATTGACTTCGGGTACGGGAGGATCATTTGCCTCTAGTTGAGTTTGCGTATAATAATAGCTACCACTCAAAGATTCGGATGGCGCCTTGAGGCCTTGTATGGGAGGAAGTGCAGATCGCCGATAGGCTGGTTTGACGTGGGTGAGTGCGATTAGTGGGACCAGATTTGGTGCAGCGATGGATAAGGTGAAGCTTATCCAGAGGCGATTCTTGGCGACTCGTAGTCGGCAGTCATATGCAGATCATCGTCGTCGGCATCCGAGTTCGAGGTGATGATTGGGTTTTCTGAAGCGTCACCCATGAAGGGTGTGATGAGATTCGGAAAGAAAGGAAACTTCGGCGTACATCGGGCGTATCAGTTGTCCGCAGGCAGGCGTTGCTATGAGTTGGATCTGCCGTCCGATCCGGAGGCGGCATCCGATTTTCATGTTTCTATCTTTGAGAGATGTATCGGATCCATCTAGAGTGCACCCGATCGACGATGTCCAGTGACCGGGGGTTATCGTATGAGGAGATTCCCATGCGCGATAATCGATCGTCGTTAGGCGTCTGCGGACGAGGCGTGGCCACAAAGTCTTGTGGCGAACGAGCTCGAGGAGAGATGACGTGGGAAGGCGAGGGACACGAGGCGCACGATCCTCATCTATTCCCCACACCTCCAGGTAACTCACTTTCCTACTTGTAAATTTTCATTGTCATATTTGCTTAAGTGTTGTATTGTGGCCATGTGTGGCATTTGCAACTGTTTAAGTTATGAGAAATCTTATCGTTATCTGTCTTGGGAAGGAACATTCGGGACGAATGTTTCTAAGGAGGGGAGAATGTTATACCCCGTATTTCAAGAGTATGTACGTAAGGGTGTGCGTACAAATGTTAAGCCTTAAAGATTAGGCATAGGACGAATTTGGGGCACAACTCACAAAACGAATGGTTTTCCGACGAAACGTTTTACAAAAATTGCGTAGGGAAAATTCCAGCTATGTCATTTATATTTTTTACGGATTTTTCCGAGAGATGAAATATTTTGGACCAACGGGAGGGTGACACTTGTCACCTCAGTGGGCGACCAAGTGGGGCGCACTGGCGGTTGCCATGGTTTTTGGGCTTAAATCTTGGGTCAATGTTTTGTGAGGGATTTGTGGAGTAGGTTAGGGTGCACTTGTGCAAATCCCCACCATCCACTTGCCCTCAACTTGCCCTCATCTTAGCCCTTGAAAGCCCTATAAATACCCCCTTGAGTTGATGAACTCTTCATCCACAAATCATTCTTCCAAGTCTCAAAACTCCCTCCCCCTTAGTTGCTCTCTCGTCCAAAAGCCTTCTCCCCTCTTGGAAGCCCTAGCGAAACACCTCTCCCCTCTAGCCTAGTGGCCAGTAAGTACCCCTCCTGGTAGAAAGTTGTCTTCCAAGTATAGTTACTATTCCAAAATACCCTAACCCCAAATCCCTTTTAGTCTTTAAGTAGAAGTTGTTAGAAACTTCTAAGGGTTTCTTGGAGCTATCGTGTTACACCCCGTATTTACAGGACATGGTGTAAGAACGTACGTAAGAACTCACAGTGTTAAGATTTGGGACTTGTAAAAAAAATTCTCGAAATTATGGAATTTTCGGAAAATGTTTTATTGTGACGAATGGGAGGGCGACACGTGTCACCCCCTTATAGATGTCTTGGACGAAATGCATGGGCACGCGGTCATTTGACTTGTTAGGAAGACAAGTCTTGCAATGTAGTGTGCTTGACAATATTGACTAAGTCAATGGGGCCACATTAGCTTGATATTAATTAAGAGCTCATCCAAACCACCCATTTGTTTATATCATAACCCTCCATTACACTTTATAATACTAGTTGTGCAAGACAAGCTTAACACTTAGCCATATTTTCACAAAAATTTGAAGGAAGAGCAAGAGATGCTCTCGGGTTCAAGGCTTTGTGAAGAGCAAAAATTTTCGTTTCTTGTCCTTTAAGCCCCACACTTTAAACCAAGGTTCATGAGTGTTATGTAAGTGTATCTCAATAGAAAATCTCGGAAAAAGATAGTTTTGGGTTAGTCGCAAAGTGAAAACCTAGAGACTTTCTAGGTTTTGGATTGTAAGTTGAAGGAAAGTTGTTGGTGTGGTTCTAAGGGTCTCAACAAGCGGATTGAAGTGTCTTGGAGGTTCTAAACTACTAGGAGCGACTTAGTTGGAATTGGATTAAGATTCGTTGAGGTATAATTTTGCCCTTTAATGTGTTACAAGATTATATGTTTATATTGTTGTTATTAGCTTTACGTGTTGCTAGCATGAAGTTGATTAGTAGAAGTTTATAAGGATTGTGGATCGATTGTAGCATTGGAAATCCGAATGTAATATAAGCCGTGTTAAGTCGGATTTCAATTTAGTCGTTATTAGAAATCGTCGCGTGTTACCTACTTAGAGATTATGGATTGTTATAATCAAATACGACTTGATATCATGTTATGCTACCAATTTGGAATGAAATGGAAATTTGATAAGAATTGGTAAGGTTGAACTCAAGGTGGCGAATTTGGACTTTTAGTTTGTTTTTCATTTGTATTGACTACTTTCTAAATTGTGAGCCAATCAAATTTAGTTAGTTAGTCATTTGTATCGAGTACCTTATAGAAATTGTGAGCCAATTGGGGCTGTTTGGTTATTGTATTCGGCCTTGAAAAAGGTGGCAAAGTTAGTAGAAACAAAGGAGGTTCTGTCCGATTTTCCGTAGAATCGGTGACTTAGCACTTAGAATAATTCTATGAAGTGAGAGGTTAATGGACGATTGTGACCATTATAGGTTGAAGTACTAAGTATAGCGATCCTACTTGGAGAGTGGAATAGCTATTAAGATTGAAGTACTTTGGAGCATTTTGCTCTTGTCGACAATCGTCGCGAGGTATGTGAACCTCTTCCTTCCTTTGGCATGATTCTATGTATGGAATATACTTGTGGTATCATTTCATGTTTCCTTACTCTTAGAAGTTAAGAGGTAGTTATGTGATTTACTCTATGTAGAACTTTTCCTATCTTTCGAGCGTGACTAGTTGACGTGTATGTAGTGCAGTGAGCGTCAAGACTATGACATTCTTTACTTGTTTTATGAAATGCCAAGTCGGGTGGGTTAGAGATTAACTCACTTCTTTGAAAATAGTAAGGATGTCTTAAGTTGATTTTAAAGTTAAGGGACTTGAAGAGTTTTAAAGTATGTGATACTTGTTCGTTTTAAACGTATAAGTCCCTTGGATAGGAAATTGTTTATGGCTAAGGTATAAAGTGAATATAACGGCTTTATGGGAAGTTAGTTATATTTGCCTTATGGAAAGATAAATGACTTGACTTTAGTGAAAAGGCAACTTGATTTCTACATCGCTTGCCTAAGGTTTTATAAGAAAAGAAGTCACTTGTTTTTGAAGCGGTAATTGTATTTCTAAAAATGTATTGTGACTTGTCTTGAAAGACGGATAGGACTTGATACTATAGTTGTTAGTATCCGGGAAGTTGTAATTGAAAAAGAGTCTTTCTAAAGGAGTAGAGCGCGTGAGTACGTTGGGTTAAATTTCCGGATTCTATATGACATTATCGACCCAGAATGGGCGGGCAAAGATACCCATACGCAGACTATATGACATTATCGACCAGAATGGGCGGGCAGATACCTATCGCAGACTATGACATTATCGACCGAGAATGGGCGGGCAAGATACCTTTATGGGCGCACTATATGACATTATCGACCCAGAACGGGCCGGCAATATACCTACGCGAACTAGATGGCGTTATCGACCCGTGATGGGCGGGCAAGATACCTCACGCGCACTACGCGACCTTGATCGCGCCCTAGATCGGCGGGTAGTATAGTGCCCTCCTTACAGTACGGATTATACTTATGAAAGATAAGTAAGTTATATAGTAATGAACTTAATGATTCTTTTTCTAATAATGTACGTAAGAATGTGGTGTAAATTTTATTAAGAATGGAAAAGATAATAGGTGCGATTAAGTTCATAAGTGGTAATGACACGGCAGGATCCGGTATGTATTGTTTTATACTTGTCCTTGTCATTCTTTTACGATTATGACCATTTCTTATGCGTTATTTACATTCCATATTAAGTACTGTTGTCTCGACTTCGCCGGGTGCGCTCATGCCGCGAGTTTAGGTACCTGTTGGTGATCCTTGCTCTTAGGATCTCGGTTGATTGTTGGGAAAAAGCTCCATTTGCTCGGAGGCTTTATCTCTCGTACAGTTTTCCACAAGTAGTTGATTCATGTATATTCGTGGTATGGCGGGCCCTGTCCATACTTGTTATTATGTTAAAAACTCTTAGAGTGCATGTTACATTTTGTGGGTCGGTTTGTAAAGAAAGGAGGCAAGCTGCCGGTTGTATATATGTATGTCGGGAAGGTAGCCTATCGGCTAACTTTGTTGTTTTACTTCCAATGTTTCATTTATAAGTTTCATGTATGTTCGCTGATTTTCTCTCGATGTTTACTGTAAGGGTGCCTGGTAGGGCACGACCGCGTCCCGGTGGTCGTGACAAAAGTGGTATCGAGCGATTAGTCCTCGGAAAGTGTCTACGCATCGTGTCTAGTAGAGTCTTGATTATCGGTGTGTTGTGCACCACATCTATAATCAGTGCGGAGACATTTAGGATTGGTTTCCATTCTTCTCTGCGAGATCGTGCGATGAGAGTTTGTCTTATTAGGTTGAATCCTCCGACCTATTCTTATGAAACAGTATGCCTCGCGGAAGCGACCAGGCCCGGAAGGGTAAGCAGCAGTGAGTCGCCAAGGCGCATGAGTTACGAGTCGGGCACAGACTATGCCCGAGGTAGAGGCGGTCGGCGAGTTCACCACGCCAGCGGTATTAGAGGCGAGGCGGCGGTAGCTCCAGAGGTTCGGTACTAGAGCCTCGATTCCGGCCGGTGTCGAGTATAGAGACTACGGGAGCAGATCCGATTATTGACGATATAGTAGTCGAGCGGCAAGCACGGTGAGCAGCAACCCACCCAGAGCCGGCGGTTTGCGGATTTGGGATTTTCAGGATGTCATCCACCGAGTTTTATGGTTAGTGCGATGAGGATCGCGGGAGTTCATTCGGCATACAATGACCACGCGCGAGTTCTTAGGGCTTCAGAGACAGTGCATTACGCTAGCCTCCTAGGTTCTGCGACATCGCGTTGAACTGGTTTGAGTCGTGGTTGCTTTCGAGAGGTGATGATGCTCGCCCGGTTTGGGATGAGTTCACGAGAGGCCTTTCTTGGTCACTTTTGCCTCACGAGATGAGGAGAGCCCGTGTTGATAGGTTCTTATCATTGAGGCGAGAATGGGAGGACCATCGTGAGTACACCCAGAGTTTGACTCGTTGGCTAGGTACGCGCACTATTGTGGCTAACATGGCGATAGAGTCCATCGCTATGTTATGGGACTAGACCGTTATATGATCACCGCTTGCACAGGGTGGCCGCCCTTCACGAGAATGGATATTGCGGGATCTGAGCATATGCGCGAGGGATTGAGGGCGAGGAGAGAGGACCGACTGACGAGCCAGCCAAGAGGCGAGCAGCGAGGGTTCAGGTGATATTCGAGGCGGAGAGCCTCGAAGCAGCTAGGTCTGATTCGCTCAACCTGAGTGCACCTCGCGATTTTCAATGGGTTTCACAACCGGGAACGCAGAGGCGGCCAGTCTCTGAAACGAGTCTCGGGAGATGGGGTTCCAATCGATCGAGGCCACCTTTGCCTCAATGTGCCCAGTGTGGTAGGTTACATTACGGGGTATGTCGCGCAGATGCAGTGCTTGTTTTCTTGTGGTCTGCAGGCCATATGTTAAGAAAGTGTCCTTATAGAGGGTCTGGTGGGACAACACGACTCTTTGGATCGATTGCGGGTTCTTCGCGCCCAGCTAGCAGGATGTTCATGCCAAACAGGCGTGGCGAGAAGGTCGTGGTGGGAGTTCGATTTTAGCGGTCCTTGAACCGCCTA
Source organism: Przewalskia tangutica (assembly GCA_029844215.1). Classification (NCBI taxonomy): domain Eukaryota; kingdom Viridiplantae; phylum Streptophyta; class Magnoliopsida; order Solanales; family Solanaceae; genus Przewalskia; species Przewalskia tangutica. Next base: position 37,930,443 of record CM056740.1, on the reverse strand, counting down.
TATGATTTCGGTATGTCTTTGGCCTTTAGAAACTTGTTTACATGATAAGTTATGGTATGTTTAAGTTTTATGAACAGTTATATTGAGACTATGTATATGTTAGAAGGAGTTGGAAATGCGAAAAGATAATCCCTTTTTGGGCTTATGACAGACGGATATGTGGAGTGCAGTATTAAGGCCATGTGTGGCATTGTTGGTATGTCGGGGTGGTGAAAGGAAACTATGTTGTTAATTTTAAGTTTGACTCCGAAAGAACATTCGAGGACGAATGTTTCTAAGGGGGAAAGAATGTTACACCCCGTATTTACAGGACATGGTGTAAGAACGTACGTAAGAACTCACAGTGTTAAGATTTGGGACTTGTAAAAAAAATTCTCGGAATTATGGAATTTTCGGAAAATGTTTTATTGTGACGAATGGGAGGGCGACACGTGTCACCCCCCTTATAGATGTCTTGGACGAAATGCATGGGCACGCGGTCAAATGACCCTTGTTAGGAAGACAAGTCTTGCAATGTAGTGTGCTTGACAATATTGACTAAGTCAATGGGGCCACATTAGCTTGATATTAATTAAGAGCTCATCCAAACCACCCATTTGTTTATATCATAACCCTCCATTACACTTTATAATACTAGTTGTGCAAGACAAGCTTAACACTTAGCCATATTTTCACAAAAATTTGAAGGAAGAGCAAGAGATGCTCTCGGGTTCAAGGCTTTGTGAAGAGCAAAAATTTTCGTTTCTTGTCCTTTAAGCCCCACACTTTAAACCAAGGTTCATGAGTGTTATGTAAGTGTATCTCAATAGAAAATCTCGGAAAAAAGATAGTTTTCGGGTTAGTCGCAAAGTGAAAACCTAGAGACTTTCTAGGTTTTGGATTGTAAGTTGAAGGAAAGTTGTTGGTGTGGTTCTAAGGGTCTCAACATGCGGATTGAAGTGTCTTGGAGGGTTCTAAACTACTAGGAAGCGACTTGGATTGAATTGGATTAAGATTCGTTGAGGTATAATTTTGTCCTTTAATGTTACAAGATTATATGTTTATATTGTTGTTATTAGCTTTACGTGTTGCTAGCATGAAGTTGATTAGTAGAAGTTTATAAGGATTGTGGATTGATTGTAGCATTGGAAATCCTAATGTAATATAAGCCCGTGTTAAGTTGGATTTCAATTTAGTCGTTATTAGAAATCGTCGACGTTACCTACTTAGAGATTATGGATTGTTATAATCAAATACGACTTGATATCATGTTATGCTACCAATTTGGAATGAAATGGAAATTTGATAAGAATTGGTAAGGTTGAACTCAGGTGGCGAATTTGGACTTTTTAGTTTGTTTTTCATTTGTATTGGACTACTTTCTAAATTGTGAGCCAATTGGAAATTTTTAGTTAGTCATTTGTATTGAGTACCTTATAGAAATTGTGAGCCAATCGGGGCTGTTTGGTTATTGTATTCGGCCTTGAAAAGGTGGCAAAGTTAGTAGAAACAAAGGAGGTTCTGTCCGATTTTCCGTAGAATTGGTGACTTAGCACTTAGAATAATTCTACGTATGAAGTGAGAGGTTAATGGACGATTGTGACCATTATAGGTTGAAGTACTAAGTATAGCGTATCCTACTTGGAGAGTGGAATAGCTATTAAGATTGAAGTACTTTGGAGCATTTTGCTACTTGTCGACAATCGTCGCGGTATGTGAACCTCTTCCTTCCTTTGGCATGATTCTATGTATGGAATATACTTGTGGTATCATTTCATGTTTCCTTCACTCTTAGAAGTTAAGAGGTAGTTATGTGATTTACTCTATGTAGAACTTTTCCTATCTTTTGGCGTGACTAGTTGCGTGTGTAGTGAGATGAGCGTCTGAGACTATGACATTCTTTACTTGTTTTATGAAATGCCAAGTCGGGTGGGTTAGGAGATTAACTCACTTCTTTGAAAATAGTAAGGATGTCTTAAGTTGATTTTAAAGTTAAGGGACTTGAAGAGTTTTAAAGTATGTGATACTTGTTCGTTTTAAACGTATAAGTCCCTTGGATAGGAAATTGTTTATGGCTAAGGTATAAAGTGAATATAACGGCTTTATGGGAAGTTAGTTATATTTGCCTTATGGAAAGATAAATGACTTGACTTTAGTGAAAAGGCAACTTGATTTTCTGGCATCGCTTGCCTAAGGTTTTATAAGAAAAGAAGTCACTTGTTTTTAGAAGTAATTGTATTTCTAAAAATGTATTGTGACTTGTCTTGAAACGGATAGGACTTGATACTATAGTTGTTAGTATCCGGGAAGTTGTAATTGAAAAAGAGTCTTTCTAAAGGAGTAGAGAGGCGCGTAGTACGTTGGGTTAAATTCCGGATTCTATATGACATTATCGACCCAGAACGGTAGGCAAGATACCCATACGGGCGCACTATATGACATTATCGACCAGGAATGGGCCGCGGTATACTATACGCGCACTATATGACATTATCGACCGAGAACGGGCGGCAAGATACCTTTATGGGCGCACTATATGACATTATCGACCAGGAATGGGCGGGCAAAGATACCTTTACGCGCACTAGATGACGTTATCGACCCGTGATCGGGCCGGCAAGATACCTTACGCGCACTATGTGACCTTGATCGCGCCCTAGATGGGCGGGTAGTATAGAGTGCCCCCTTACAGCGGATTATACTTATGAAAGATAAGTAAGTTATATAGTAATGAACTTAATGATTCTTTTTCTAATAATATGCGTAAGAATGTGGTAAATTTTATTAAGAATGGAAAAGATAATAGTGCGATTAAGTTCATAAGTGGTAATGACACGGCAGGATCCGGTATGTATTGTTTTATACTTGTCCTTGTCATTCTTTTATGCTGATTATGATCGCATTTCTTGACGTTATTTACATTCCATATTAAACTGTTGTTATCGACTTCCGGGGCTGCGTTAAATGCCCGCAGTTTAGGTACCAGGTTGGTGATCCTCGCTCTTAGGATCTCGGTTGATTGTTGGAAAAAGCTCCATTTGCTCGGAGGCTTTATCTCTTGGTGCAGTTTTCCACAAGTAGTTGATTCATGTATATTCGAGGTATGGCGGGGCCTGTCCACTGTTGTTATGTTAAAAACTCTTAGAGTGCAGTAGTTACATTTTGTGGGTCGGTTTGTAAAGAAAAGGCAAGCTGCTTGGTTGTATATATGTATGTCGGGAAGGTAGCCTATCGGCTAACTTTGTTGTTTTACTTCCAATGTTTCATTTATAAGTTTCATGTATGTTCGCTGATTTTCTCGATGTTTACAAAGGTGCCTGGTAGGGCACGATCGCGATCGAGGTGGTCGTGACAAAAGTGGTATCGAGCGATTAGTCCTCGGAAAGTGTCTACAGGCCGTGTCTAGTAGAGTCTTGATTATCGGTGTGTTGTGCACCACATCTATAATCAGTGCGGGACATTTAGGATTGGTTTCCATTCTTCTCTCCGAGATCGTGCGAAGAGTCTTATTAGGTTGAATCCTCCGACCTATTCTTATGAAACGGTATGCCTCGCGGAAGCGACGGGGCCCGGAAGGGTAAGCGGCGAGGCGCGATAGTCTGTGAGTTACGAAGTGAGCACGCAGACTATGCACGAGGTAGTAGGCGGGTCGGCGAGTTCAGCCAGCCGGCGATATTAGAGGCGAGGCGGCGGTAGCTCAGAAGGTTCGGTACAGAGCCTCGATTCGCGGCCGGTCGAGTATAGACTACGAGAGCAGATCCGATTATCGACGATATAGTAGTCGGCGGCGGCAAAGCGAGGAAGCGGCAACCCACCCGGCCAAGCGGTTTGCCATGGATTTGGGATTTTCTAGGATGTCATCCACGAGTTTTATGGTTAGTGCGATGAGGATCCGGGGAGTTCATTCGGCAGCTCTGACCACGCGCGAGTTCTTAGGGCTTGAGAGCAGTGCATTACGCTAGCCTCCTACCGGTTCTGCGACATCGCGTTGAACCGGTTTGAGTCGTGGTTGCTTTCGAGAGGTGATGATGCTCGTCGGCGGTTTGGGATGAGTTCACGAGGCCTTTCTTGGTCACTTTTGCCTCACGAGATGAGGAGAGCCCGTGTTGATAGGTTCTTATCATTGAGGCGAGAATGGGAGGACCATCGTGAGTACACCCAGAGTTTGACTCGTTGGCTAGGTATGCGCACACTATTGTGGCTAACATGGCCGATAGAGTCCATCGCTATGTTATGGGACTAGACCGTTATATGATCACCGCTTGCACAGGAGTGGCCGCCCGGCCGAGAATGGATATTGCGAGATACGAGACATATGCACGAGTTGAGGCGAGGAGAGAGGACCGACCAGACAAGGCCAGCCAAGAGGCGAGCAGCGAGGGTTCAGGTGATATTCGGCGGAGAGCCTCGGCGGCGAGCTAGGTCTGATTCAGCCGACACAGAGTGCACCTCCACGATTTTCAGCGGGGTTTTCACAACCCGGGAATGCGAGGCGGTCAGTCTCTAGAGCTCAGAGTCTCGTGGAGATGGGGTTCCATCGATCGAGGCCACCTTTGCCTCAATGTGCCCGATGTGGTAGGTTACATTACGGGGTATGTCGCGCGATGCGGTGCTTGTTTTTCTTGTGGTCGTCAGGCCATATGTTAGAAAGTGTCCTTATAGAGGGTCTGGTGGGACAACACACTCTTTGGATCGATTGCGGGTTCTTCGCCTTCACTAGCTAGGCAGGATGTTCATGCACCGTAGTGGCGAGAGGTCGTGGTGGGAGTTCCCAGTTTTAGCGGTCCTTGAACCGCCTATATGATTTCAGGTATGTCTTTGGCCTTTAGAAACTTGTTTACATGATAAGTTATGGTATGTTTAAGTTTTATGAACAGATTATATTGAGACTATGTATATGTTAGAAGGAGTTGGAAGTACGAAAAGATAATCCCTTTTTGGGCTTATGACGGACAGATATGTGGGTGCGAGGTATTAAGGCCATGTGTGGCATTGTTGGTATGTCGGGGGTGGTGAAAGGAAACTATGTTGTTAATTTTAAGTTTGACTCCGAAAGAACATTCGAGGACGAATGTTTCTAAGGGGGAAAGAATGTTACACCCCGTATTTACAGGACATGGTGTAAGAACGTACGTAAGAACTCACAGTGTTAAGATTTGGGACTTGTAAAAAAAATTCTCGGAATTATGGAATTTTCGGAAAATGTTTTATTGTGACGAATGGGAGGGCGACACGTGTCACCCCCTTATAGATGTCTTGGACGAAATGCATGGGCACAAGGGTCATTTGACCCTTGTTAGGAAGACAAGTCTTGCAATGTAGTGTGCTTGACAATATTGACTAAGTCAATGGGGCCACATTAGCTTGATATTAATTAAGAGCTCATCCAAACCACCCATTTGTTTATATCATAACCCTCCATTACACTTTATAATACTAGTTGTGCAAGACAAGCTTAACACTTAGCCATATTTTCACAAAAATTTGAAGGAAGAGCAAGAGATGCTCTGGGTTCAAGGCTTTGTGAAGAGCAAAAATTTCGTTTCTTGTCCTTTAAGCCCTACACTTTAAACCAAGGTTCATGAGTGTTATGTAAGTGTATCTCAATAGAAAATCTCGGAAAAAGATAGTTTTGGGTTAGTCGCAAAGTGAAAACCTAGAGACTTTCTAGGTTTTGGATTGGAAGTTGAAGGAAAGTTGTTGGTGTGGTTCTAAGGGTCTCAACAAGCGGATTGAAGTGTCTTGGAGGGTTCTAAACTACTAGGAAGCGACTTGGTTGGAATTGGATTAAGATTCGTTGAGGTATAATTTTGTCCTTTAATGTGTTACAAGATTATATGTTTATATTGTTGTTATTAGCTTTACGTGTTGCTAGCATGAAGTTGATTAGTAGAAGTTTATAAGGATTGTGGATTGATTGTAGCATTGGAAATCAGGAATGTAATATAAGCCGTGTTAAGTTGGATTTCAATTTAGTCGTTATTAGAAATCGTCGATGTTACCTACTTAGAGATTATGGATTGTTATAATCAAATACGACTTGATATCATGTTATGCTACCAATTTGGAATGAAATGGAAATTTGATAAGAATTGGTAAGGTTGAACTCAGGTGGCGAATTTGGACTTTTAGTTTGTTTTTCATTTGTATTGGACTACTTTCTAAATTGTGAGCCAATTGGAAATTTGTTTAGTTAGTCATTTGTATTGAGTACCTTATAGAAATTGTGAGCCAATTGGGGCTGTTTGGTTATTGTATTCGGCCTTGAAAAGGTGGCAAAGTTAGTAGAAACAAAGGAGGTTCTATCCGATTTTCCGTAGAATTGGTGACTTAGCACTTAGAATAATTCTACGTATGAAGTGAGAGGTTAATGGACGATTGTGACCATTATAGGTTGAAGTACTAAGTATAGCGTATCCTACTTGGAGAGTGGAATAGCTATTAAGATTGAAGTACTTTGGAGCATTTTGCTACTTGTCGACAATCGTCGCGGTATGTGAACCTCTTCCTTCCTTTGGCATGATTATGTATGGAATATACTTGTGGTATCATTTCATGTTTCCTTACTCTTAGAAGTTAAGAGGTAGTTATGTGATTTACTCTATGTAGAACTTTTCCTATCTTTTGAGCGTGACTAGTTGCGTATGTAGTGCAGTGAGCGTCTGAGACTATGACATTCTTTACTTGTTTTATGAAATGCCAAGTCGGGTGGGTTAGGAGATTAACTCACTTCTTTGAAAATAGTAAGGATGTCTTAAGTTGAGTTTAAAGTTAAGGGACTTGAAGAGTTTTAAAGTATGTGATACTTGTTCGTTTTAAACGTATAAGTCTCTTGGATAGGAAATTGTTTATGGCTAAGGTATAAAGTGAATATAACGGCTTTATGGGAAGTTAGTTATATTTGCCTTATGGAAAGATAAATGACTTGACTTTAGTGAAAAGGCAACTTGATTTTACTGGCATCGCTTGCCTAAGGTTTTATAAGAAAAGAAGTCACTTGTTTTTAGAAGCGGTAATTGTATTTCTAAAAATGTATTGTGACTTGTCTTGAAAGACGGATAGGACTTGATACTATAGTTGTTAGTATCAGGAAGTTGTAATTGAAAAGAGTCTTTCTAAAGGAGTAGAGGCGCGTAATACGTTGGGTTAAATTTCCGGATTCTATATGACATTATCGACCAGAATGGTAGGCAATATACCTATCTGGCGCACTATATGACATTATCGACCGAGAACGGTAGGCGGTATACCTATCTGGCGCACTATATGACATTATCGACCGAGAATGGGCAGGCGGATACCTTTATGGGCGCACTATATGACATTATCGACCCGAGAATGGGCGGGCAATATACCCACGCGCACTAGATGACGTTATCGACCGAGATGGGCGGGCATTATACGCTGCAGGCGGACTATGTGACCTTGATCGCGTCTAGATCGGGCGGGTAGTATAGGTGCCCTCCTTACAGGGCGGATTATACTTATGAAAGATAAGTAAGTTATATAGTAATGAACTTAATGATTCTTTTTCTAATAATGCACGTAGAATGTGGTCGTAAATTTTATTAAGAATGGAAAAGATAATAGGGTGCGATTAAGTTCATAAGTGGTAATGACACGGCAGGATCAGTATGTATTGTTTTATACTTGTCCTTGTCATTCTTTTATGCGATTATGATCATTTCTTATGCGTTATTTACATTCCATATTCGATTACTGTTATCGACCCCTTGCCTGCGTTCATGCCCGCAGTTTTAGGTACCTGGTTGGTGATCCTTGCTCTTAGGATCTCGGTTGATTGTTGGGAAAAAGCTCCATTTGCTCGGAGGCTTTATCTCTTGTACGGTTTTCAAGTAGTTGATTCATGTATATATTGAGGTATGGCGGGGCCTGTCCGCCATGTTGTTATGTTAAAAACTCTTAGAGTCCAGAGTTACATTTTGTGGGTCGGTTTGTAAAGAAAAGGCAACCGCTTGGTTGTATATATGTATGTCGGGAAGGTAGCCACTATCGGCTAACTTTGTTGTTTTACTTCCAATGTTTCATTTATAAGTTTCATGTATGTTCGCTGATTTTCTCGATGTTTACTAAAGGGTGCCTGGTAGGGCACGATGTGATCGAGTCGAGTGTCGTGACAAAAGTGGTATCGGAGCGTGCAAATTAGGAGCTAAACCTTGCTCAGGATCGACATTTAACTTGGATAATTTTGGGCTTATCGAGGTAAATACTCTTGTCCTTCTATTGTAATTGGATATTACATATAAAAATAGTTAAGACTTGAGTATAAGATATAGAAGGATATTAAAGAATAGAATTGAACTGTAATCACAGTAGAAGGGTATAACAGAAGAAGAATGAAATTGTACTTACATGATTTGTATTTCTGATGAGACTTGGGTTACTTGACGGGTAGGGAAGTGCTGATTTTCCGTAGAATAAAGAACCCTCGCTTAGAATAGTCTGCAGTAGTCTAGACATTGATAGACGTGTCGACTATTATAGGTTGATTCTCTGCACGACATATTCGACTTGGCGGTAGATTTGTAGAGAAGGTATGTGATTCTTCCTATACTCTTGAGCATGATATTTTAAAATATATATATAGTACGGTAGACGTACGTGTGTTAACTGAACGTAGTTTTACTGCAATGTCTTTTGACTTAAGCCTGAATAATAAGAATTTTGAAGTCTTTCAAGGGAATTATAAATCATTTTTTGAAAGAAGAAGAATATTGTTTTTAAAACAAAAAGCTTAAGAGTTATACTAGCTTTATGGGAAGTTAGGTATAACTACTTAAGACAGATAAAATGAACAGTTTACTTATGCGTTTATAAAAGACTTGTATTTGATTTCTGGAAAGTATAATAAGATGGTTTGATGAGTAGACATATTATGATACTATGTGTGTTAGTGTCTTGTAACGTGTGTATAAGAGGGTATTCTTGTTGTGCTTATTTTGTTTAACGATAAGCTGTTACGTTAGTATTATATCACTCACCTCTTGACATGATACCGGGGTTGTCGCCTCCGACGGGGTAGACTTCGGTGATGCAGGACCATGATTCGAGAATACCTCATGCGGGTCCAGGGACCTATGCGAGCTACGAGTTCAGTTAGTGTGCGGGGTTATACCTCATGCGGTGCATGTGGCCACGCGGACTACGAGTCGGGGCGATGCGAGGAGTAGCTACCCTCGACGCGGAATACCTCACGCGGGCTATATGAGTGGCTTTATGCGATCGCGAGTCGAGGGTTAGGCATGCGTGATGATACTATGGGCGATCGGCCTTGCCCGATCATTCGCAGCCTAGAAAGAGACCTGTTACAGTTTACCTCTTATTGCTTTTATTTGTGATATGGCACTATGTGCGGTTACATTGGTTGTTTCGTGCATATTTGTAAAATTGGTTTCTAAAATGATATGATTTCATTTAAGTACTTTCTGATTTCACATACTTAGTACTGTTATCGACCTCCTTGAGTGCGTTCATCCGCAGTAAAGGGAAGCAGTTAGCGGATCCTCAGTCTTAGGATCTATTCTTTGGTTTCAGGAGCTCCATCTTCTCAGGAGGCTCGACTTTTAGTATGATCTCACATTGTTGTAGATAGTTTTGTACATTCAGGTATGGCGGGCCCCGTCCGCCATAGTTGTTTACTTCCTTAAGTGCAGTAGTCTATTATGCAGTTGGTATGTATCGCGGATATTGGTTTATTTATATATATGCCGAAAGGCGACTTTTCTCAGATAAACGGTGTCTTAATTTACATTTGTTTCTTATCTTGTTTTTATATTCCGCTGATTACTCTGATGTATGACTACTTGGGTGTCCGGGTAAGGCACCAGTCACGGGCCCTGGAACGGGTCGTGACACTAAGGAGGAAGATCTTAGATGAGGGTCACAACACAAGATATTCCATTCATCCAGGGTCAACAAAAATGTATCAGGACCTCAAGGCAAATTACTGGTGGGACGGGATAAAGAAAGACGTTGCAGAGTTTGTCGGGAGGTGTCTTATATGTCGAGAGTGAAAGTTGAACATCAAAAACTGGCGGATTACTTCAGACATCAAGTCCCGTGTGGAAATGGGAGGCGATTTATATGGATTTTGTGGCGAGTGCAGAAAACTTCGATAAGGGTATGATTCTATTTGGGTGATTGTTGATCGACTTACAAAGTCAGCCCATTTCTTCTGGTCAAGACTACGTATCACGCACCACAAGACGCATGATTTATTTGAAGGAGATTGTGCGGTTACACGGGATTCCTTTACAAATTATTTCAGATAGGGGTTCCCAGTTCACCTCACACTTTTGGCAAAGTTTCCAGCAGGGTCTCGGGAAAAAAGTTAAGTTAAGCACGACTTTCCACCTGCAAACAGATGGGCAAGCTGAGCGAACAATTCAAACACTTGAGGACATGTTGCAATCTTGTGTGTTAGATTTTCAGGGAAGATGGTTGGACCATCTATGTCTAATTGAGTTCGCCTACAACAATAGTTTTCACTCTAGCATACAAATGACCCCGTTTGAAGCATTATATGGACGAAAATGTAGGTCTCCACTTGGATGGTTCGAGGTGGGTGAGACGCAATTGTTCGGACTGAAGTCATTCAGAAACAAATGATAAGGTCTGAGATGATTTGGGAGCGGATCAAAATAGCTCATAGCGTCATAAGTCTGTCGTATCATCGGAAAGAGATCTTGAATTCAGAGGAGAAAGTATTTTTAAAAGTGTCCCGATGAAGGGAGTGATGCGCTTTGGTAAGAAAGGAAATTGAGCCCAAAGTTTATTGGGCCATATGAGATCTTGCGAAGAGTGGGAATGTGGCTTACAATTAGCACTTCCAAGAGGCGGTGCATCCGGTATTTCATGTGTCAATGTTACGAAAATACTTGCACGATCCAAATCACGTCATCCTTCCCCAGGAGATAGTTCTTAATAAAGAGCTTCAATATGAAGAGGCTCCGGTAGAAATACTTGATAGAAAGGTCCAACGCCTTAGAAATAAAGATATTGTTTCCGTGAAAGTCCTATGGAGGAATCACTCCACAGAGGAAGCCACCTGGAAAGCTGAAGAGGCGATGAAAGTCAAATATTCATTCCTATTTGACTAAGGTAATAAAAAAAATGTGTTACATAGTACTTCATATATGTGTCATTTGCGTGTCTATATGCATGTGTTACAACCTTATTCTTATTCGAGGACGAGTGCTTCTTAAGGAAGGGAGAATGTGAAGCCCCAAATTAGTGTTACAATAACAATAAACATTATTGTGTCTATGTGATTATGTTACGACCTTATTCACATTCGAGGACGAATGTTGCTTAAGGAGGAGAGAATGTAAAATTCGGACAAGATCCATGAGGCGAGTACAAATACTCTTTGCGGTTGATCTAACTCTTAAAAGACATAACTTAAAAGGTAAAGTTGACTCTCATTACTCTCATATTTGCAAGGCGATTATCTTTATTATTTTGAATTATCATACTTGCCTCCTGTTATATTTGTACTGTATGATCTCCTTTACAGTACTTATTATTTCACATACTTGGTACATTTTCCGTACTGACCCCCTTTCTCCGGGGGCTGCGTTCATGTCGCAGGTTTAGGTACGCAGTTTGGTGATCTGCAAGTGTAGGATCCTTGCTCATAATTTTTGGGATAACTCCATTGTTCCGGGGCTTATCATTTTGGTATAGATCTTTCATTACAAGCTTTTGTACAGTTATGGGTACGGCGGGGCCTTGTCCCATCATAGTTCTATAAAAATCTTAGAGGTCTGTATTCATATGTGGGATTGGACTCGTGTACAGTATAGTTTCTTTTGGAATATATATATATATATATATATATATATATATGGCAACCTTATCGGATTTGACTTTGCATGTTGTAAAAAAAATGTTATTTAACTTACACGGGTAACTTGGGTCGTAGAGGGTAGAAGGGTGCCCAGGTAGGGCACCAGTCGCGGGCTCGAGGTTCGGGTCATGACAGAGTGGTACCAGAGCAGTCAGTCCTCGGAATGTCTACAGACCGTGTCTAGTAGAGTCTTGATTATCGGTGTGTTGCGCGCCACATCCATAAACAGGAGGCTACAGGACATTTAGGATTTGGTGTCTATTCTCCTCACTCTGAGATCGTGCCATAGAGCCGTGTTATTAAGATAATCTATCTCTGACGTATTATTGGGTTACAACTATGCCTCCAAGGAAGGCAACAGTTGCCCAGAAGGGCAAATCAGTAGCGGGAGCTACTAGTCAGACTCAGAGAGTTGATAGGGCTCATGTCCAGTCTATACCGGATATTGTACCGCAGTTGGCGAGTTCTTCTGCACCGGTTTTTGAGGCACCAGCACCTGAGCCTCTAGCTCCTCAGTTAGGGGAAGACTATAGGGCCATGATGGAAGTAGTTCTGTAATTGACCAAGCTAGCGGTGATGCAGTTTCATCAACAGGAGGTTATTCGGCCAATACAGACATGTGTATAGAGGGTAGAGGGCCAACACGAAAATCAACATAAGAGTGCTAGATCGGTTGGTTATCCCGGTGAGTTTTTGGGCGAGCAGTCTCAGCAGCGGGTGAGGTATTCATCCCAGCATACACAGAACATACCCCCACAATACGTAGGTGTGAGATTGGACCACACAAGGTATTTAGGAGCCAGTCGGAGCTCCAGGATTTCAAAGGAGCAGGGTGATCTTCTCAGTCGAGGCCACCCTTGCCTCAGTGTTTCCGATGTGGTATGTCCCATTTTGGGAAGTGTCGTTATGCTACGGGGGCCTGTTATCATTGCGGCCGTCAGGGCCATTTGAGGATGGAGTGTCCTTATAGAGATGGCACGGGTAGTATGGCTCAGCCTACAGGGTCAGTTGCTGAATCGACTTCTTCTACAGTTGTTCGCCCCACAGGGCGTGGTATTTAGATGTCAGCCAGCCGTTGTAGAGGTTGTGGTGGAGTTTATAGTTCTGGCGGTCCTTCGAACCGCATAGATGTTGTGACTACCAGGCAGGATCAAGAGGCATCATCGATTGGGGTTACAGATATATCTTGATCCTTTTTTATTCATACATACATTGATAGATTCAGATGCAACCCTACCGTATATTTTCCCCTTGTTGCTAGTAGAATGTGAATTGATAGGACCCTCAGAGGTAGAACTATTTTTGCTTAGTAATGTGCAAAGTAAAGGATGTTGACAAGAATGATAAAGTGAATGAAACTATAGTTGTGTAGGGTTCACAAGGTGTAATTACCCACCCTCATGACAGTGTAAAGACCGATAGTAGAGGACGTACATCAGGAATACTTCGGCCAAGGTGGCGAACCTCTAGTGAGCGGAACGATAGCTTGAGAAATACTTTGAGATAGGAGAGAGATTCATTTTAGACCATGACTGGGAGTTAGTTGTGATGATACACACACCTTAGATTCAGTAACATTGTCCATAAGTGTTCGTGATTTAGATACTACTAATATAAGAGTTTACACCGGTTAGTAAACAAAGCTAGGTAGACAATATGATCATTCCCAACTAGTAGTTTGACTAATGTGAGGACATAAAAGATAAGTTAACACGAGGGGACACATCAGTTAGTTGAGTGGGAGTCCGATAGAAGGATTTCGGTAGTGATAGCCCTATGACTTAAAATACGACAGGGTCATCCCTAGTACCGGAAGAGAAAAGGAACGTCAAAAGATCCCATTTTTAAAAGGACTGCAACCTCAACCTTCGAGTATTGTGAGAAGGGACCATAGATGGAAGGTCCATTGGTGCATATACATGTGATATATTGTGGTCGTGTGTGGCATCGTTGGTTTTGTGGAGTATTGGTTGATAGGCATAGTAATGAGACTATGCCAAAGATTGTATAGCTTGAGACCGACTATGAACATTTGGGACGAATATTTCTAAGGGGTAAAGTATGTTACACCCCGTAATACCAGGGCTACTAATTGAGAACGTGATTATGGGTTTAAGATTTGAATTATTGAAGGAAAGAATTATTACATCTTCTTAAGGGAAATTTCGGAAAAATGTAACGACGGAAAATTATTAACTTGAAGTTTAATACTTCTAATTGGATTTGTGGGATTAGTATTGGATTACAGAGAATTGAAATTGATAATATGGGGTCCACCGAAAATTTCACAATTTTGGGGGGGAGGTTCAAAAATTATAATATTTTGGACCAATAGGAGGGTGACACGTGTCACCCCTCCACTTGTCTTGCAAGACTTGACTTATTTAGATATTTTGAGGAGGTGAAACATGGACCTATAGGAAGGTGACAAGTGTCACATCCACTTGTCTTGCTTGAGATACATCTATATTGATATACACTTAGAAGACTTGGATTCATTATTCACTTTCATCCAAAAGCTCTCATCTCTTTTCCCTTAAGCAAGGTTTTCGAAAATCTCTATAGCCAAGAACAATAAGATTAGTTAGTTTATTTCTCCAAGATTAAGAACATTAACCAAGTGATTAGCCAAGTTAACTCTCCAAACCCTCCAAATCTTGTGTTGGCCGAAAATGAGGGTGAAACCCTAGCTTGATTCGTCGACTTTTTGGAGGTAAAACGTGAAGGGAAGTTGGTTCTAAGGTTATATTGGATACATGAAAGTGATTGGATCTTGAAGAAGTGGAGCAAAACGAAAACTACGGGCCAAAGTGGAGCGGACTGCCTAGGGATGTTTTTGAGAATTTTAAAGGTAAAAATTCCTCATTCTCTTGAAGTAATTGGATATTACTTATTGTTATAATGTATAGATGAGCTTGTGCTAAAAATAATGAAGATTAAAAAGTGTTTGGACCAATTTTGGTGTCTTGGCTGAGAATGGGACAATTTTGGTGTCATTGAGTTTCGTTGGTTATTGTCGTTGTTATCTTCACCTATTGCATGTTATAATGGAATAATGTCGTAGTTAATAATTTGATATAACTTTAATAGAAGTTTTGAAACTCGAATTGGAATAAAAAGGATTAAGGAAAGAGTTGTCGGATTGTAGTTGTTGGCCGTGGAATCTATAAAACTGTTGGACGTTATTATGCAGTTTTTATGGACTGTTTTGTGGTGTTAGGATGCTGGAAAATCAGCCACCTTAATGTATGTTTAAATATAGTAGTCGCTAATGAAAGTCCTAAGGATTAAGGGTGTAGAAAGACGTTGAAAGACTTCACATTTTACCCTTGTTGTTGTGGGATATTGGCTGATTTGTATGGACTGTTTTATGTGATTGTGGGCAGAATTTTACACGTCAAGTTGGCGTGTAATCCCCTTTGTTTAATTGTTGGTTATGCCCTTAAGTGTGGCTTGTTGGTTGTTGAATTTGGGCCTTGGAAAAGGTGGAAAAGTACGTAGAAACAAAGGAAGTGCTGCCCAATTTTTCGTAGAATAAGAGACCCTTAGTTGGTATTAATCTACCTTAGAAAGCTTGGAATTGATAATCGTGTTATTGTTGTTATAGGTTGAAGTACTTTGAGACGTATTCTAGATTGTAGAGTAGGTTAGTCGCCAAAAAGGTATGTGAACTATCCTTTCTTTTTCTAGCATGATTCCTTATTTTAAAGTGAGTGTATCCTACTCCTTAGTGATGTAATTCTTGATAGTACTTTGGATTTCCTAAAAATTAGAAGTTGCTCTATATATTGTCTTGATAGTACTTTGATATTATAAAATAGAAGTGGTTCTATCCATTCTTTTGATAGTACTTGAGGTTTCTATAATGAAAGATTGTTATATCTATTCTCTTGATAGTACTTTGGGTTGTCTAAATGAAAGTATTTCATTTTAGTTCATTGTAGTATATGAAAGAAGTTACATGATTGAAAGGTATAAATTACTTGGTGTTAAAAGTATACTTGACTTGGTTTGAAAAGTATAACTTATTTAGTTTAAAAATGTAGTAACTTGATTAAAAGTGGAAGTGTCTTGATACTATGAGTGTTAGTGTTTTGAGGTCTATAAATGAGAAGATGTACGGCGGACGTACATAGTACTTCGGGTTCAATTTCCCTATTATTACTAGATGTGATATTGCCTTGAGTTCTCTTAAAATGATAGTTCATTCTATTTGTGCTAATGAGAGTCGGAGATGAAAATTGTATAGTTGGATCATGTGAGTACGTCCATGATTACGACATAAATCTTATTGTGAAAATTGTATAGTTGGATCATGTGAGTACGTCCATGATTACGACATAAATCTTATTGTAAAAATTGTATAGTTGGATCATGTGAGTACGTCCAAGATTACGACATAAACCTTATTGTGAAAATTGTATAGTTGGATCATATGAGAACGTCCATGATTACGACATAAATCTTATTGTGAAAACGGTATAGTTGAAATCATGTGAGTACGTCCATGATTAGGACTTGAACATTATATAAACCCATGGACAAGATCCATGATGCGAGTACAAATACTCTTTGCGGTTGATCTAACTCTTAAAAGACATAACTTAAAAGGTAAAGTTGACTCTCATTACTCTCATATTTGCAAGGCACAGTGTACTGTTATTTTGAATTATCATACTTGCCTCTTATTATATTTGGACTGTATGATCTCCTTTAAAGTACTTATTATTTCACATACTTGGTACATTTTCCGTACTGACCCCCTTTCTCCGGGGGGCTGCGTTCATGACGCAGGTTTAGGTACGCGGTTTGGTGATCTGCAAGTGTAGGATCCTTGCTCAGAGTTTTTGGGATATCTCCATTGTTCCGGGGCTTATCATTTTGGTATAGATCTTTCATTCTGAGCTTTTGTCTGATTATGGAGTACGGCGGTATTGCCGTCATAGTTCCAGAAACTCTTAGAGGTCTGTATTCATATGTGGATTGGACTCGTGTACAGTGTAGTTTCTTTTGGATTATATATATATATATATATATATGACATCCTTATCGGATTTGCCTTTGCATGTTGTAAAAAAAAGTGTTATTTAACTTCCGCTGGTAACTTGGGTCGTAGAGGGTATAAGGGTGCCCAGGTAGGGCACCAGTCGCGGGCCCGGGGTTCAGGTCGTGAGGTACATACCATTCGTACTGATGTCACATTTTCCAGAGGCGCTGCATGTCATAATGCAGATTCAGGTAGAGGTGCAGATAGACCTCCCCAATAGGAACTGGTTGAGTTTTGCGGATCAAGTGTTGGGCTTCACTTCACCTGAAGCTACCGAGTCAGAGTCATGAGTGGAGTTTGGTAAAGTTGATGGATAGGTCAGGGCCATGTCCTAGCCACATCGCAAGTATATTTTCCATAGAGGCTTGTAGATTTGGTTGACATAATCAGTTGATATGTACGACGACCTTACTAGTCTTGTACCATATGGTATATAGTATTTGGAGTTGTTGTACTCATCTTATTATGACGTACATATGATATATTATATATCCATGTTGTTATGGCCTTATCGACCACAATATTTATTCATTTTACCGGTTATATTTCAGAGTGGTACGCTCGGGCCAGTACGACACTGGGTGTTGGCCACCCCCTCAGTTTGGGGTATGACAAACTTGGTATCAGAGCAGGTCAGTCCTAGGGAGTCTACAAGCTATGTCTAGCAGTGTCTTATTTATGGGTGTGTTGTGCACCACACTTATAGGTGAGAGGCTTTGGGCATTTAGGGATAGTTTATGTTCTTACAACTCACAGATCGTGCAGTAGAGACGAGTAGTGAAAAATCTAATATAACTCGTGCTTTACACAAGTCTGAAAATGTTACACCCCGTAGTTCCAGGGTATGTATGTGAGGACGTACGTACGAGAATACGACATTAATATTGGAAAGGAAGAAAGATGTGATTTTTCGACGGAAAAGTTTCCGGATTTTGTGAAGGAAAAAGGTTCGTTAATGGGAATTGGATTCCCAGATTTGGTATTTGGACTTTCTGTATTATATTAGAATTATGGAATTTTATTTCCGGAATTGGTCACGTGGGGCCCACGGGAGAAATTTACGGTTTTGTGGGGCCCACTTTGTTGTAGAGATTTTGGATTACGGATATTTTTGGAAGATGAAATATTTTGGACGAGTAGGAAGGCGACACATGGCACCCCCATGTGGCCCTATGGCCGAAATTAGGGGCATTTGGACGTTTTTTTGTGGTGGACAAGTAGCAAGCCACTTGTCCCATTTTTGTGGTGGACATATGGTTGGTAGAATCCATACACACATGTCCCAATCTAGACCACACACTTGCTTTGATCTTGGCCTTTGATTGTTCTATAAATACCCCTTGAGTGCAAGACTTATTCATCCAACACTTAGTTTATTTCCAAAGCTTGAAAAATTACTCCCTCCCTTCTAGGTGCTCTCGGACATGGGCTGATTTGTGGAGCAAAAGTTGTCCAAAATTCTTAAAGTTTTAAGTGTTCTTCCTTAGGGTGTTAGGAAGATTGTGTACCAAGAGTTGGAAAAGATTTCACACCCCTAGCCTAGAAACCTTGCCTTGGCCGAAACTTGTCATAGTTTGAGCCTAAGTGTTCTTCGCTTTTTGGAGTTGGATCTTGAAGAGGAGTTGGTTAGGAGCTTCTAAGGGTTGCTTGGAGCGGGTTGGAACGTAAGGAATTGGAGCTAAGCGTTGCTCAGGATCGACTTATTAATCTTGGATAATTTTGGGCTTATCGAGGTAATTATCTTTGTCCCCCTATTGTAATTGGATATTACATATTGTAGTAGTTTAGAATTGAGTATAAGATATATTGGAAGGATGATTATAAAAGAATTGAAATGTATTTACATTGGACTGTATTTACAGTAGACTTATAGTATTATTGTGGGGCAGTGTTGCACACGTCTGGTTAGACGTGTAACCCCTTGGAGTTGTTGGCTTGGTAGCGGGCTTTGATAGAGGAGGAGATTTATGTGGTTGCGGGGGGGGGGAGGTGCTGCCGAATTTTCCGTAGAATAAGGAACCTTGTACTTTGAATTGTGCTACAAAGAGATCGAGAAGTTGATAGACGTTTTATGGCCATTATAGGTGGAAGTACTACGAGTAGCGTATTCTACTTGAAGGGTGGAAAAGGCTAGCAAGGTTATAGTACTTGGGAGCATTTTGCTAATTGTCGATAATCGTCGCGAGGTATGTGAACCTCTTCCTATCCTTTCTAGCATGATTGTTGTGAACTATGTAGTACGGTAGACGTACGTGTGCTAAACGAATTTTGGTTGGTTTAAAAACATAAAGTGTTATAATAGCTTTATGGGAAGTTAGTTATAACGACTTTATGTAGGTAAAAGAATGGTTTGTTGATTTTAAAAGTTAAGAGACTTGATCTTAAAAGATAAGAGACTTAACTTATAAATGACGTTTTATGAAATGTTAAGGACTTGTATTATTAAAAAGCTGTGAAACCGCATTCATGAGTAATGGGTACTTGGTCTTAAAAAGGATAATGTTTTATTGATTTCGGAAATGAGAATAAGTATCGAACAAACCACTGCAGCGTTAATAAAGGAAAAAGTAATGACAATTAATTATATTAAAACAAGTAGAAACCTCCATCTGCATAGAAGCTAAGATAAGACAAAATTGTATTACATTTCCTAGATCATGGCTGCTTTAATAAGATCATTATAAACAAGTACAAATTTTCTTAAATTTCCAAAGTAAGGAACTTGATTTCTAAAAGAAAAGAGACTTGAGGAATTGAAGAGTTTTTGGTTTAAAAGAAAGACATGGTTTTGTCTTAAATTGGTTTAAAACATAAAGTGTTATAATAGCTTTATGGGAAGTTAGTTATAACGACTTTATGAAAACAAAAGAATGGTTTTATTATTGGATTTAAAATGGTAACTTGATTTTGGGAAAAAAGAAGTAACTGGAGTTTAATGGTATAAGTAACTTGTTTTCAAATATCAAACTTTTCTTGATGGAAAAGTATAAGTGGCTTGGTTTTAAAAGGTAGGAGTACCTTGATCTTAAAAGAGTTAGTTACTTGGGTTTTAAAAGTATACTTGACGTTGTTTTAAAAGTGTAAGCCACTTGGTTTAAAAAGTATAAAGTACGTGATTTAAACATGAACGTGTTTGGTACTACGGATATTAGTATCGAGTTGTTTTTACGTAAAAAGAGATCTTTTCGAAAAAATTAAAGTACGTAGTACTTTAGGGTTAAAACCCGGATTGTTGGCATAAAATGGGGTACTTGAGTTTCTATATATGGTGAATCAATTTACATATTAACGAAAGTCTAAAAGTATGTTGAACTTGCCTATGCTAGTTGTGATAGCTTTTGTTGTGCAAGTATTGTATTTCTATACCACCGCGTCTCTCGATGGAGGGTCGGCTGACTTGTTGTGAACTTACTTGGACGTACCGACAGTGACAGAGGATTCCACGGGTATGCTTCCATTGTTGTTATCACATGGACATGTCTACACCGATGAGGGATTCCGGCACGCGCCACGCAATGCGTTAAACTCCAGATATTATTGTTGTCACATACGGGCATGCCTACACCGATGAGGGATTCCGGCATGTGACCATTATTGTTATTCCATGGACTAGCTCTCCGCGAGGTTTTACCGATTCGGCTTTGGTATCCGTAGTTGGCTCGTACTTGCCTGGCCGTGGTGATTCGGTTTTGGTATCCGTAGTTAGCCTTCAGATTGCCGCTCGGTTTAGTGACGGTCTCGTGATCCGGCTTTGGTATCCGTAGTTGGTTCAGACTTGCCCCGTCAATGACGTGACGCGACTTTGGTATCCGTAGTCGCCTTCGTACTTGCCCCGGTCGCCCGTGGTATAGTTGTATAGTATTGTTAGACGCTCTTTGGTATCCGTAGTTGGCTTTCGACTTGCCACGATTGATGATGCGCTTTGGTATCCGTAGTTAGCCTTTACTTGCCCCAGACGGTTTTATGACACAGTGGGCCCGTGTTCATGTACTCGGTGTTGTTATATCATGATCATCGGCGGTGAGGAAGGAATTCCACGCATGATTGATGTTGTGGCGTGAGACCCATTGTTATATTTTGAGTGATGACTTTGAGGCGAGTCCCCGACTTGATACGATCGCTTATATGTTGTATCTGTAGTTTGGTTATCATACATGTCTCCGATTTTTATAAACTATTATGATTTCATTT
Source organism: Przewalskia tangutica (assembly GCA_029844215.1). Lineage (NCBI taxonomy): Eukaryota > Viridiplantae > Streptophyta > Magnoliopsida > Solanales > Solanaceae > Przewalskia > Przewalskia tangutica. Next base: position 37,909,357 of record CM056740.1, on the reverse strand, counting down.
ACGATTTTCGGGCCACATACTGGTACTGCCAGATCGACCTCCTTCGGGGACGCGTTCACGCCGCAGTAGAGGTACACCGGTTGTTGATCCTCGCCATAGGATCACGATTCACAGATTGGGAAGCTCCGCTTTCTCCGAGGCTTATCTTTGGTATGGTCCTCGCCGTTGTAGTACTTACATTCTGGGGTATGGCGGCCCTATCCCGTCAGTTGTGGTTACATTCTTAGAAGTGCAGAAATCTTTGCGTGTTTTGAAAAAGATGAATCGCTCGTGTTTAGTTATTTATATATACAGAAAGGTAATCGTTTTGGTTAGCCTATTTTCTTATTATCTTGTTTCATGTTTAAGTTTTTATTTTCGTTAATTTTCTCTGATGTTGTATCACTAGGGTGCCCGGGGTAAGGCACCAGTCGCGGGCCCGAGGTCGGGTCGTGACAAAAGTGGTATTAGAGCAGTTAATCCTCGGAAAGTGTCTACAGACCGTATCTAGTAGAGTCTTGATTATCGGCGTGTGCACCACAACTATAATCAGGAGGCTGCAGGATATTTAGGATTGGTTTCCATTCTTCTCACTCTGAGATCGTGCCTTAGAGCTGTGTTATAAGTTGGACTCCCTCGGACGTATTCGTATGTACCAGTTATGCCTCTACGCAAGGCAACCAGGGCCCAGAAGGGCAAGGCAGCAGAGGGAGCTGTGAGTAGAACACAGAGGAGTACGAGGGCGCGGGCCCGATCATTACCTGAGATAGTACTTCAGACGGCGAGTTTTATGACGCCGCTAGCTCCAAAGAGAGTTTAGAGCAAAGAAGAAGATCTCACAGAGACCACGCACGAGTCTTGATCCCACGGCCAGGAACAGAGGATATGGATTTCAAGGAGATGGCCCAGTTACTAGCTAGGCTTGTGGCTAGGAATGAGGACAGACGGGAGCCGGTGGTACCGGTAGTGCACCCCAGGGCAGATAGATTTTTGATGTTGAGGCAGGACAGGTGTCACACCCCGAACCCCGGGCCCGTGACTGGTGCCCTACCTGGGCATCCTTCTACCTTAACAACTAAGTACATTGCGGAAATTAATAACAGCTCATTATTTTTTCTTTTAAAACCAACGTACGTGCAAGGCAAAGCCGACTAGGCTGCCATATATACATAAACAAAAGACACTACACCGTACATGAGTCCAATCCCACATATGAATACAGCACTTCAGGAGTTAAATCGAAAATATGACGACAAGGCCCCAGTACCCAAAACTGCATAAAGCCTGCATCAAGGATATATACCAAAAAGATAAACTCCCGACAGCAGGAGCTATCCAAAACCCCGAGCAGATTCTACACTGCCGGCCACCAAACAACAGACTAAACTCATGCAGATTAACGCAGCTTCAAGGAGGTCGACGAAGAATGTACCAAGTATGTGAACAATGAAAATCAGAATGAAATCATAAATCTAAACAAAACAGAGACATGTATGATAGCCAACCTACGACATAGCACATAAGCAAATATATCAAGTCGTGGACGCAGCCCTCAAAGTCACTACTCAAATATAACTGGGTCTCACGCCCATAATATCAATCGTGCTAGGATCCTTCCTCACCGGCAGATCAGATATAACATAACACCAATAGGCATACATGAACACCAAGTCCCACGCGTGTTCTAAAATCAGACGCTGGCAGGCAAAAACGTGTGGTATAACGTCTTGGGTTTACCCTCATTTATACTCGACTCGGGCGAGGTGGTAAGCGGGGTATAACGTCTTGGGCTTGCCTCATTTATACTCTTACCGGAGAAGGTGGTATAACGTCTTGGGGCTTGCCCTCATTTATACTCTTACCCTATCTCAACCGGCCACAAACAACACATAAAGGTGGTATAGCGTCGGGGGTTTACCCTCACTTATACTCTTACCCGAGAAGGTGGTACGGCGTCTGGGGGTTTACCCCTCACTTATACTCTTACCCTATCTCGACCGACCATCCAACAAGACATAAGCACTACCATGTCTTCTATAAAAATCCGGGAATTTAACCCAAGTACTACAAGTAACGGAAGCATACCCGTGGAATCCCACATCACCGCTTCGACGTCCCAAGAAACTTACAACAAGACACCAATTCTTCAACCGAGAGTCGCGAACTTAATAAAACATAATACTTGCACTCAAAGGCTATTACCAAAGACATATAGGCAAGTTCTCAATTAACCAAGCCAAAGTACTTATCAAGGCACACATAGGATAATTCTCATTTAACAAGCCAAAGTACTTATCCAGGCACAAATAGAATAAATTCTCATTTAACAAGCCAAAGTACTTATCCGGGCACAAATAGAATAAATTCTCATTTAACAAGCCAAAGTACTTATCCGCACAAATAGAATAAATTCTCATTTAACAAGTCAAAGTACTTATCAAGGCACACTTAGACAAATTCTCAATTTATCAAGCCAAAGTACTAATCAAGGCATACATAGAATAATTCTCTTTTAACAAGTCAAAGTACTTATCAAGGCACACTTAGACAAATTCTCAATTTATCAAGCCAAAGTACTAATCAAGGCATACATAGAATAATTCTCTTTAACAAGTCAAAGTACTTATCAAGGCACACATAGACAAATTCTCAATTTATCAAGCCAAAGTACTAATCAAGGCATACATAGAATAATTCTCTTTTAACAAGTCAAAGTACTTATCAAGGCACACTTAGACAAATTCTCAATTTATCAAGCTAAAGTACTAATCAAGGCATACATAGAATAATTCTCTTTTAACAAGTCAAAGTACTTATCAAGGCACACATAGACAAATTCTCAATTTATCAAGCCAAAGTACTAATCAAGGCATACATAGAATAATTCTCTTTTAACAAGTCAAAGTACTTATCAAGGCACACTTAGACAAATCCTCAATTTATCAAGCCAAAGTACTTAGCAAGGCATACATACATTCTTTTATAAAAGACTCCTTTCTATGTAAAGCCCCAAGAATACTAACACCGTAGTATCAAGGCGTGTCTATTTTTCAAGGTAAGTTACTACACTTCAGAAAACTCATTTCAAAGCTTGAAATCAAGTAACTCCAAATTTTTACAATCTAGGCAACTTATGCCGATTTAATCAAAATAGACAACTTTCTAAACCTTCCATAAAGCCGTTATAACCAACTTCCCATAAAGCCGTTATAACCCTTTATGGTTTTAGACGTATCCATTCCTTCAATAACCAAGAGACTTATACTATTAAAACCAAGTATCACATACTTACAAATCAAGTTCTTAACTTTCAAAAATACTTCAAGTCTCTTAATAGTTAGAAAACAAGTTTTCTTCTACTTTTTAAACCTCAAGTAACTTCACCCTTAACGCAAGTTACTTCTCTTAAATCATGTCATTTCTCCTCTTTTAAATCAAATAAGTAAATCACTCCTTGACTTCTAAAGTCATTATAATGACCTTTAGGTTTTAGAACTAAGGCACTAGCCAAAAGATTTGGAAATCACTTCCTTTTAAGTTTCTATGTACTTTAAGAAAAATACCTTCACTTTTAAGAATCCAAACTTCCTAAGGAAATGGATTATACTACTTACAATTTAAACATCAAAGTACACTCGAGGAAGTACATAGAACAAATTCTATTTTAGGCAATCCAAATACAAGCAAGGAATGGATCATTCAGAGTAGAACTTACTTTCTTTATTCTAAGGAATCATGCTAGAAGAGAGATAGTTCACATACCTTTTCTACTAAATCCACAAGCTGCCGAATACACCGTGACGTAGAAGTGTCAACCTATAATGGTCACAACAAGGCTATCAACTTCTAGTCTCATGTAGAATAATACTAAGTATTTAGTCTCCAATTCTACGGAAAATCGGGCAAAGACTTCCTTTGTTTCTACTCACTTTGCCACCTTTTCAAGGCCGAATACAATAACCAACAAGCCACATTTAAGGCTCCAAACAACAACCAAACAAAGGGGATTACACGCCTACAATACGTGTAATATTCCGCCCATGCTCATACCAAAGTAGTTCCACAATTAAAGCCATTCTCGCCAACTTACAACCAACAACACTAAGTCTTTTCCAACCCTTTTCCAAATTCCAAGTTCTTAGGTCTAACATGTTATATAGTCTAAACAACTTCAACAACTACAATTTCCTTCCTTTTACAAATACGGCGACTTTACTAATAATCGACTTGAATTGTAGTCTTAAGGCTAACATGCTAGTTTTCGGATTAGGGTTCCAATAACCAATATCCTTATCAAAATTCATACTATATATCTCATGCTTGCTAATAACCATAGCTACAATCATAAGTAAGCCTTAACTAATAAAACGACAAAATTTATACCTTTCCAAGCCCTTAAAATTTCCAAGATCCAAAGTCTCGACAAACAAATTCTAAGCTCCTTTTCCTTAAGTTCCAATCCGCCCAAGCATTCCTAGAGGCCTATGAAGAACCCTTCTTCAAGTTCCAACTTCAAAGTTGAAGAACTCCCTTTGTTTCCGCCTTGCGACTAACGTAAAAATACGTTTTTTCCGAATTCTTTCTATTGAGATAACCTTACAATACCCTTGGGGACATTGGGTTAAAGTCTTGTGACTAATGGATCAAAACTACAAAATTTTCTCTTCCTAAAGTAGCCTTGGCCGAGAGCAACTATAGAAGAACAAGAGTTCTCTAATTTTTTCTAAGTGTAAAGTGAGCTAGTCTTGCACTAGTATGATACATATAACACATTGGAGGGTCTAGATATCAACAAATGTGAGGCTAGGATGAATATCACAAGGATTGAGCCTATGTGGACAAGTTGACTTGGTCAAATATGTCAAGCTTGCAAGACTTATCATCTACATAGGTCAAATGACCATTCTACCCCTTGCATAAATTTCGACCAAGCCATGTGGGGGTGCCACGTGTCGCCCTCTCATTCGTCCATAAAATTCCGTAACCCTCGTGGGCCCCAAAAAAACGTAAAATTCCTCGGGTGGGCCCCACGTGACCAAATCCGCAAAAATAAATTTCCATAAGGTTAAGAGTTCCATACTCTTCAAATAATGCCTTTTGAGAATCCAATTCTCAACAACGAACATTTTTCCTTTCCGACGTCCGGAAGACTTCCCGTCGGAAAAACAATCCTTCCTTTCGTACTAATTTCCAAGTCTTGTGTTCCTTACGTACATTCACTTACACATGTCCTGAACTTACGGGGTGTAACAACAGGCGTACGGTTCGGGAGTACAACGTAGAGTTTGACTCGTTGGCTCGGTATGTCCCCGCTTTAGTGGCAGACATGGAGGATAGAGTGCACCGATATGTCACAGGACTTGACGATTATCTAGCAGAGAGTTGTACAGGAGTAGCTCTTCAGCCGGGCAGGGACATTGCCCGTATACAGGCTTATGCACAGGGGATTGAGGAACGTAGAGACCGACGTAGAGACCGACGTAGGGACCAGGATCGCGTAAGAGGCGACAACAGGTCCTTGGTAACTTTCGAGGCGCATACACAGCGAGCTAGGTCAACATTTCACCGACACAGTACTCCTTCCTGTGCTCGGCAGAGGTTTTACCACGGGGTTTTCGGGAGCAGTCGGCGCTGAGTGCAGGTTCACAGATGCTCAAGGGTAATAGCCAGGGGAAGCCACTTTTACCTTGGTGTGGTCGATGTGATAGATTCCATGTTGGGAAGTGTCGTACTACTTCGACAGCTTGTTATGCTTGCGGACAACATGGCCATTTGGTGAGAGTTTGTCCGACCAGAGATAGCACGGATGTAGAGACTCAGCCTTCGGGATCAGTGGCTGGTTCATCGCCTTCTATAGCTAGGCGCCCTGCAGGGCAGGATTATGATTAGAGCGACAAAGGGAAAGTGAGGCAGTAGTTACAGAGATATCTTTAGCCCTTAAGGGACTTGTATATGTTGTTATGGTGGATACATGTCGAGTACTATGTATGGATAGCATTGTGTTAATTGTGAATTAGAAAACATGGGTAGTTGAAAAGATAAGTATGGGGACACGGAAGGTATGAACCTTAGAATATTACACGTTGAGACCTTAGATGTAAGGACGTCTTGAGTAAAAGATTTTGCGGGTGATCCTTGTCGGAGTGCATTATATACATAGGGTGTATTAGTGTGATAAATGCATGGGTTGTGTGAGAGGGAAGTGATAGCTTTCACGACTTGAATAGGTAAGATTGTTCCGGATCGGGGAACAAGAGTTTGGCGCGATCGCGGGTCGGGTTGAGGACAGATCACGGGTCAACCCGCAGCCCGGAATGAGATGTGGTCAGTTTGAGGTGGTCCCGCCAGGTGGTAGGGTCACGAGGGTGCTAGGCCCAAGTTTAGATAACCATCGTATGAGTTCGTGGATGTGTTCGACCAGAATCGGATCGTGAAGGCTGGGAATGGCCTTAAAGGAATTTGAGGCTAGTAAGATGACCAAGTTTGGAGGTAGTGACTCCAAGGTTTTGGAAATTGAAGCGATGACTGGAGTTTGGTACGTGTACTAGAACGAGTTAGGGTGTACGAGAAGGGTACGACGAGTAAGAAAAGAAGTGAACGTGTGTTAACAGAACGAAAGTGATCATTTCTTTTGTGAAGTGAAGATGCGAAGGGAGTATCCTTTAGACCATGGGTGAAAGCTTTTTGTGATGTTAGAGGTGATTCCTCGTTGTCTTGGATTTGAGTTTGTGCGCGCATATTATATTATGGCCATGTGTGGCATAATTGGTTTCGTAAGTATAGTAGTGAAGACTATACCGGCGCATGTATGTTTGGAGACTTAGAAGGAACATTCGGGATGAATGTTTCTAAGGGGGGAAGAATGTTACACCCCGTAGTTCCAGGGTATGTATGTGAGGACGTACGTACGAGAATACGACATTAATATTGGAAAGGAAGAAAGATGTGATTTTTCGACGGAAAAGTTTCCAGATTTTGTGAAGAAAAAAGGTTCGTTAATGGGAATTGGATTCCCAGATTTGGTATTTGGACTTCCTGGATTATATAAAAATTATGGAATTTTATTTCCGGAATTGGTCACATGGGGCCCACGGGAGAAATTTACGGTTTTGTGGGGCCCACTTTGTTGTAGAGATTTTGGCATTACGGATATTTTCGGAAGATGAAATATTTTGGACGAGTAGGAGGGCGACACATGGCACCCCCATGTGGCCCTATGGCCGAAATTAGGGGGCACTTGGACGTTTTTTTGTGGTGGACAAGTGGCAAGCCACTTGTCCCATTTTTGTGGTGGACATATGGTTGGTAGAATCCATACACACATGTCCCAATCTAGACCACACAATTGCTTTGATCTTGGCCTTTTATTGTTCTATAAATACCCCTTGAGTGCAAGACTTATTCATCCAACACTTAGTTTATTTCCAAAGCTTGAAAAATTACTCCCTCCCTTCTAGGTGCTCTCGGCCATGGGCTGATTTGTGGAGCTAAAGTTGTCCAAAATTCTTAAAGTTTTAAGTGTTCTTCCTTAGGGTGTTAGGAAGATTGTGTACCAAGAGTTGGAAAAGATTTCACACCCCTAGCCTAGAAACCTTGCCTTGGCCGAAACTTGCCATAGTTTGAGCCTAAGTGTTCTTCGCTTTTTGGAGTTGGATCTTGAAGAGGAGTTGGTTAGGAGCTTCTAAGGGTTGCTTCTAAAGTATAAGTGGCTTGGTTTTAAAAGGTAGGAGTACCTTGATCTTAAAAGAGTTAGTTACTTGGGTTTTAAAAGTATACTTGACGTTGTTTTAAAAGTGTAAGCCACTTGGTTTAAAAAGTATAAAGTATGTGATTTAAACATGAACGTGTTTGGTACTACGGATATTAGTATCGAGTTGTTTTTACGTAAAAAGAGATCTTTTCGAAATAATTAAAGTACGTAGTACTTTAGGGTTAAAACCCGGATTGTTGGCATAAAATGGGGTACTTGAGTTTCTATATATGGTGAATCAATTTACATGTTAACGAAAGTCTAAAAGTATGTTGAACTTGCCTATGCTAGTTGTGATAGCTTTTGTTGTGCAAGTATTGTATTTCTATACCACCGCGTCTCTCGATGGAGGGTCGGCTGACTTGTTGTGAACTTACTTGACGCATCTGCGGTGACGGAGGATTCCACGTATGCTTCCATTGTTGTTATCACATGGACACGCCTACACCATAGGGATTCCGGCACGACCATGCAGCGGGTTAAACTCCCGGTATATTATTGTTGTCACATGGGCATGTCTACACCGATGAGGGATTCTGGGGGCATGTGACCATTATTGTTATTCCATGGACTAGCTTTCCATGAGGTTTTACTGATTCGGCTTTGGTATCCGTAGTTGCTCGTACTTGCCTTGGCCGTGGTCGATTCGGTATCTGGTAGTTAGCCTTCGTACTTGCCCCGTTCAGTTTAGTGACGAAGTCTCGTGATCCGGCTTTGGTATCTGGTAGTTGGTCTTCGTACTTGCCCCCGTCAGCGACGTGACGCGACTTTGGTATCTGGTAGTTGGCCTTCGTACTTGCCCCGGGTCAGCTTCGTGGTATAGTTGTATAGTATTGTTAGTACGGCTTTGGTATCTGGTAGTTGGCTTTCGTACTTGCCCCGGTCAGTTGATGATGCGGCTTTGGTATCTGGTAGTTAGCCTTCGTACTTGCCCCGTACGGTTTTATGACACAGTGGGGCACGTGTTCATGTACTCTCGTGTTGTTATATCATGCATCGCCGCATGGCGGAAGGAATTCCACGGCATGATTGATGTTGTGGGCGTGAGACCCATCATATATTTGAGTGATGACTTTGAGGCGTGAGTCACGACTTGACACGATCGCTTATATGTCAGGTATCGTAGTTTGGTTATCATACATGTCTCCCGATTTTTATAGACTATTATGATTTCATTTACGATTTTGATTTCACATACTTGGTACTGTTATGCCAGATCGACTCCTTCGGGCCGCGTCACGCCGCAGGTAGAGGTACACCGGTTGATCCTCGCCATAGGATCACGCTCACAGATTGGAAGCTCCGCTTTCTCCGAGGCTTATTCGTATGGTCCCCTGTTGTAGGTTTACATTCTGTGGTATGGCGGCCCCGTCCGTCGTAGTTGTGGTTACATTCTTAGAGGTCTGTAGTACTGTTGTGGGCAGGTTTTGAAAAAGGATGTAACTGTTCAGGTTTAGTTATTTATATATACAGAAAGGTAACCGTTTTGGTTAGCCTGTTTTCTTATTATCTTGTTTCATGTTTAAGTTTTTATTTCAATTGATTTTCTCTGATGTTGTATCACTAGGGTGCCCGGGGTAAGGCACCAGTCGCGAGCCCGAGGTCGCGTCGTGACAGAAAACTTTGAATATTATTTCCTCATCTTGGACTCGGAGCTTTAACTCTCCGTTTTTAACATCAATGAGGTCTCTCCCTGTAGCTAGGAATGGTCTCCCAAGGATAATGGGTATATTCTGATCTTCCTCCATATCAAGAATGAGGAAGTCAGCAAGAAATATAAATTTGTCCACTTTCACCAATACATCTTCAATTATTCTCCGGGGATGCACGATTGAGCGATGTGCTAGCTGCAAGTGCACTGTTGTTGGCCTTGCTTCCGCCAACCCAAGTCTTTGAAACACAGAAAGGGGCATCAGATTGATACTTACCCCCAAATCACACAAAGCTCGCTTGCATGTCACCTTCCCTATAGTGCAAGGTAAGGTAAAACTCTCTGGATCTCTCAACTTTGGAGGAAGTTTCTTCTGCAAAATTGCACTACACTCCTCTGTCAGCACCACTGTCTCATAGTCTACCAGCTTCCTCTTTTTAAAGAGGATATCCTTCATGAATTTGACATATACTGGCATTTGCTCCAAAGCTTCAATGAACGGGATATTGATGTGCAGCTTTTGAAGACCTCCAAAAACTTGAAAACTGTTTATCTAGGGATTTCTTCTAAAGTCGATGAGGGTATGGAATTCTGTCTGTATATTCCCTCATGACTTCTAGTGGAGCCTTTTCTAAAATAGGGCGGTCATCAGTAACCCCATCTTTCTCTGTATCAACTGTCTTCTCCAACTCATTCTCATTTTCAACCAGTGGTTGGTGCGACCGCTCTAATCGCTTACTACTCGCCAGTGATTGCTTGACATTGTTCTCTTGAGTTCATCACTGTGTTGCTAGGGAGATTCCCATGTGGTCTGTCATTCAATCTTTCTGCTAACTGCCCTATTTGAGTTTCCAAGTTCCTAATAGAGAACCTGGTATCTGTCATGAATTATGTCTGGGAGTTGGCCAGGGTTAAATGCGGTTCTTAATTCATCAGTCTTCTCTTGTTGAGCTGGCGGTCTAGACTGCTGAGAGGAAGATGCTTGATTCATGAGATGTTGTGGATCGCTCTGTTGATATTGCACCTGAAACTGAGGTTGTTGATCTTGATTATTTCACCATGAAAAATTTGGGTGATTTCTCCACCTTGGGTTATAAGTGTTGGAGTAAGCATTGTTATAAGGCTTCTAAAAATTTCTCACTGCTTGACATTGTGCTTGCTCCATGGGTATATTGTTGGGATCTGTGCTTGGGCATATATAAAACGTATGTGCCCCCCCCCCCCCCCCACACACACACATTTCACACTAAACTTGCGTCTGAACAACATTTGCAGTCATAGTACTCTGCTGACATTGTTTCACCAAAGAAGCCACCTGAGCAGTAAATGCGGTGATAGCATCCATCTCATGTGCGCCAACCACTTTTCTGTTATTGGTCGATCTCTTATCGGACCACTGTTGATTATTCATTGTCATGTCCTCTAATAAATCATGTGTCTCATTAGCACTTTTGCTCATGAAAGCTCCTCCTACAACAACATCAATAATGGTACGAGTAGTACCACACAACCCATTGTAGAAGATGTGGACCAACATCCACTTTTAAATCCCATGATGTGGGCGCTTCCTCTGCAAATCTTTAAACCACTCCCATGCATCGTACAATGATTATCCCTCCAGCTGATATAAATTCTTAAGCTCTCCTCTAAGGTTTGTTGCCTTCGCTGGAGGGAATAATTTGGCAAGAAACTTCTGCGCAAAATCTTGCCATGTGGTAATGGAGTTCGCCTGCAAAGAGTTCAACCAGCTCTTGGCTCGATCCCTGAGTGAGAATGGAAAGAGCATCAATCTAATGACATCATCAGTAACACCATTATATTTGAATGTTGTATACAACTCTAAGAAATTTGCCAAATGCATATGTGGACACATGTTATATTCCAAGACCCTATTCTCAGCCTTAGGTCCTACCCATTATACCCGTCTACATCTTTAGCCTTAGGTCCTACCCATTTGTTCTCCTGGACACATGCTATATTAATATTCCTCTTTTTAAGAATCTTAACCAGTTCTATGGCCTTCCCCGTTAAAGTCTCAATATTCCAAGACCCTATTCTCAGCCTAACATATCTTACCCCACTTACCCCCTATCCCTTACCCTCATCCCCGACCGAGACCTTGACCTTAGTCTACCATCAGTTATCCAAATCACTAAAGCAAATATAAAATAGTAAACCTCTCAAATGTTAACAGGAAGGGATCAAAGTGGAAGCACCCGTTAACAAGAATCTAGAGTCACGTAGGGCCACTATGCCAAGAATTCTACAACTAAAAGCAAGAAGGGTAAATGCAATAATGTAAAGTCATGAATCAATACAGGACGACAAAATCTTACAACAATGATAAGGACAAATGATGGATAGGAATAACCAGAGGTACCAACTCCAGTTGATTCGAACCTGTCTGCTGGTGAAAATCATTATTCCCATACTGTTCATTGGTACTGAAAGTACTGTACACTTGAGTTTGTTTGCCAAAAAGTCGAGTACTCATGTATGCCAAGGTATTGTTGCTGCTCGAAGATGCGCGGAGATAGATCTGGTCTGGCCTAGTAGGATTCCAGCTATTGAGCACTGGAAATAGGTCCGTATTACCTGTAAACATAAAGAAAGAGAAAAAGAAATAAAATACAGAGAATGAGATATTGTTCACTAAAGATGGAAGGAAATAGTGGGGTCGCCGGAGGAGGGGGAGTGAGGGTCACCAGATCAGTGAAGGTCGTCGAAACAGTGGATCAAAGAAGGGTTCATGAACAGTAGTAGACTTAAGGATCTTATAGCAAATGGATGGTAGATATCTACTAAGAACAAGAGAAGGATCTAATTCACATATTGATGGGAACGACTTAGTGGTGATGGTGACGGTTGAATAAGGACCATGATTTGATTTCAAAGTAGAGCATAAGGCTAGATATAGAAAGGACCCCTGAATAACATAGGTTATGGTCAATTGATACATTGTAAGGTACTCACCCAGAAAAAGTAAGAGGACAAAGTTGTTTACACCTAAAAGTCCGGATAGGAAAGTTAAGCCCTTGACTCAGGATTGGCAATAGTAAGCACACAAGAGAAATGTAACCATAAGAATCTTTGAGTGTAAACTTGAGATGAGTTTCTCTTACTAATAAGTAAAGACACCCTTTCAGAAGGGTCACAGTGATATAAACAATTACGAGGCCTCTTAAAGAGAATAACGATTCCTAGAAAGAAAATGAGAAAATAAGTAAGCAAAGGTGGATTCATATAATGTTGTGAAGTGTGATCATCCCTAAGAGAAGGAGGTTTCCCCAAGTTAAACTTCAGCAAGTGAGTATCCCACAAATATGAAGGAAAGACAAGAGCATAAGCCCTTTTTCCAGACCTCCCAAAAGAAGAGTTGTCGGTGCTCCAATTGGAAATTGAAAAAAAATTATTCCAACCGACCGCTCGAGAATTCGAACATGTGACTAAATCAACGATAAAGGTTTCTCTCATATAAGCCGAGAGCATATTAAAAATCAAAGTTGTTATACAAGAGTTCAATATAATTTCAGAGTTTCATTGTTCGCCCATTGTGGTATATAGGTTATTAGAGTATCATATTGCTTTTATACTTCTCTTTATAGCATATATTTTCATATTGTTATTCATGCTTTACATACCAGTACATTTTATTTGTACTAACGTCCTATTTGACGGGGACACTGCATATTATTATGCATATTCAGGTAGAGATATAGATAAGCCTCATAATAGGAACTGGTTGAGTTCTACAAATCGAGTGTTGGGCTTCACTTCACCCGAATCTATTGATCCAGAGTCATGAGTAGAGTTTGGTACACATTTTAGTTGATGGGTAGGTCGGGGCCCTATCCTGGCCACATCACAATTATGTTTTCCATAGAGGCTTGTAGATTTGGTTGGCATATTCAGTTGATCTGTATGACGACATTGCAAGTCTTGTACCATATGGTATATAGTGTTTGGAGTTGTTGTACTTTTCTTGTTGTAACATCCAGATGATGTCTTGTATATCTATGTTATTATGGTCTTGTCGATTACAGTTTTATTCAGTTTACATGTTATATTTCAAAGTGGTACGCTCGGGCCAGTACGACACCGACTGTCGGCCACCACCCCAGTTTATGGTGTGACACCTGAGATACCGTGTCATCCTGATGCTCTTGTCTTCCCAGACCAATAGGTGGTACCTAACTGGCACTCTCTCCCACTTCCACATCTAACCTCTGAATATCCTTCTATCATCTTGTAATAGTAGGCATTGTTGATAATGTAAACAAAATAAAGGTTAGAAGTGAACACTTACGACTCAGCTCTATCGCATGATCTAGATAAAAACGAAAGGTAACTATCCTAAATATCTTGTAGCCTCATATTTATAAGTGTGGTGCATAATACACTCATAAATAAGACACGACTTGCAGACTACTTAGGATAGACCTACTCTGATACCAAGTTTATCACACCCCAACTTTTAGGGGGGAGGGGGGTGGCCGGCACCGACACCCGAAGGCCTGAGTGAACCAAATATAGTACCTAAAATCTCTAATATGAAACCTGGACCGACAAGGCCTCTAAATAACAATAACATAACAAGAATATAATGACAACCTACAAGCAGAAAAATCTTAACAATAGGATGTACATAACTGAGGCCAACAATGCCATACCAAAAGTATCACCAACTAACAAAAAGGCCAACAAGGCCAAACAAATTAATACACACTATATATTGGTCTACAAGCCTCTAAGAGTGCTACAATACATCAACTGATCGAGACAGGGCCCTGATATACCCAAAATGCTAAAAATATATATATAACAATACATATTGACCCTGTACAGTAACTCTAGAGAAGTGGAGAGTGACAACTAACAGTTGGAAATAGGTACCCTACTGATGAGGTATGTTGCCCTATTTATCTGTACGTGCGGACATAAACACAGTGCTAAAAATGGACGTTAGTATGAAAGAAGTACTAAATATATAAGGCAAGTAATATATGTAAACAAGAGATGTAATACAAGGGATGAGGGTACGAAAGTCAACTTGAAACCCAGAAAAAGGGCTACTGAGGGCACACAACTAATACAACTATGAATATATGCATGTAAGTAAAATCATGCCACTCTATGGGGCTATATAATATCATAACAAGTCCATCTGTTGGGTAAGATCATAATAATCTTCTTGGCCATATAGGATATGGTAATATCTGATTAACTGATCAATAGTATGCACATATAAGTACCTACGCAGTTAACTATAGCATGACACGGTGGTATGAAAATGTTATGGGTCCAAGAGACCGGAAAGGCAAAGTACTTATGAGATTATTAGCAACATTGAGATGATGATAATATTACCAATGGATTGAGTTGCACAATGCAACAAATATGATTATATGTAGAGATTAGAGTGGCAACATGATATTATAATAGCCAAAAGGAGGCCTCCGTGATCCGATGAGTTATTCTATTGCGGAGGGGTATATGGACTACGCAGGTCTCCCATGAGTCACTTTTATATGGCAACCCTCTGTAAAGTGTGTATACTAGTTGATGGAAAGGTACCTGGCATTTGTATTTACATTTATATCATACATACATCTATATATGTCATTTCTTTAATTAATTATGGGTTGGTAGTATGATATGGTTGGTTATTGGAACATGGGTGAAACCTTGATTTACTTGGATTATTGGATTGATGCTATTGAGTTAGATTAATTTCCATAATTATGCTTGTCTCTGTGGATACCTGGATTTGTGAATATTTGGATAAATATTGAATTTGTTGCCATGTGTGGCTTGATTTTTTATGCATGAGTTTTCTGGGTATAATTTGTAAGTCTAAGTCTTGATATCTACTGCTACTATGGTCGGAAGTGTCAATATATCAGGATTATGGTCTAGATCCAGGGAAAATATTGCATTGTGTGTTATTCGGTAATTAACCATGTGGTTGGATACCGAGTCTAGTAAGGAGCCTTTAATAAGTGGTGCTATTGGGAAAGTATGCGTTGAAAGATTTATGTGTATCAGACTGTAACAGTATAAAGACTTAACTAAATCTAAGGCTAAGAAGTAGAAGTTAATGTCATCATGACCAGTTTAAGTGTAATGCTATGGAAAGGCGTTCTAAAGGGGTTGTTGTGATCTAAGTGTCGACTTGTTTATTGATGTGTTAAGTTTGAGTAAATGGGGTTAAGCTTGAATATGACTTACACAATAGAGTAATAGTTGATGGGTACTATGATAGTAAATTCTTGTATATATGAATATATTGATTATACTTGACTGTGATTAAAACCTTATGTGAATAATGTGACTTGATAAATCAATGAATTGATATGTGTACAACGTGAATTATATAGCCTAATGAATTGTCTAGTATAGGCTTATTTGGTGTCAACTTGATATTTATATATGTTATGTCTTCCATCATTGTCGACCTATGATGTCTACGGGGTATGGTGTGTACTCATGCTATGCTTGTTGCATTTTTTTTGATACTGATATAGGTCCATCTACTAGTTCGCAAGCTCGAGTATGAGTCCGGGCATGTGGATTTCAGCATTCTAGGGTGAGGATGCTTCTTCCGGATCGGTGCAGAGACGTCCGTACTTATCTTCAAGAGGTTATGAGACATTTAGAAACCTTGATTTCTTCATTCATTTCATGCTAAGTTGAATCAAATTGGTATCTGAACATCTTCTTCCTATTCTATCACTGATGGTGGTAACACACTTTTAAATTTGTGCGTGAGTGGTTTAATATGATGTCGTGTGGTAGGGTACTAGTTTTGCTACCATGATACGGGCGCGTGACAAAGTTTAGTCTCTTTGAGGGTTCGATTGATTGGGGTTATAATTGTGACTCTTCAGTTCTGTGGTATCTTTGAAAAGTGGGAATGACAATTCAGAGATGCAAGAGAAAGAATTTGGATGGATCAATCACCATAGTATGAAGGAACAAATTGGTATTTGATGTGATTGTTAGGATAAGTTGCAAGGTGTACTAGAGCGGATGTCGTATATGCATATTGAGTTGGCTTTGATTTGATAGTATTATGATAGTATAATAGAATTATTGGTTGTGATTTCTTTTAGGGAATGTTTTTCGGATCGAAATCAGGTGGCAGTGTTACTTGTGATGAGTGAATCTTAGTGGAATAGCCAGTCGCGTTTCTTCACCTAAAAAGTGTGTTCGTGGATTCACTTGGCATTTTCGAGGTTAATGATGATAAGGGATTGTTGAAACTAAGATATTATTGATTTGTGAGTTATTTCACAATTTTAGTATTGAACGAGTGTAAAAGTCATACATGCGTTGGTATGTTGGACTCGTCGTAGGCTAATGTGAGCCAGTGATCGACTAATAGGATAACTCTTACGCTAGAAAAGTGTGGAGATATATTTGAAGTATTACCGGGTGTCGCATCTAGTTTATGGATGAGATTTGTGGGCATTGGTATATAAAGGTTAATTCTTGAGAAGTTCTACAATTACTTGTATAATGACTTTGGAGTTGACAAAAGGACAGGGAAAAATTGCACGATTAGTTGGATGTGTATGGTTTGGATAAGGTAATGGTTGGTTCTTCGCGGGTGAGCATCATTTAAGGACTATCGAAGAAGGTATTGGTCAATGGGGTTATTTACAGTAACATACTAATGATGGTTTGACTAGTACTAGTGGTGAAGAGTTGTTCACATATCGATGATCGGGTCAGTGAACTTGTGAAACAATATAAAAGAGGGATTATTTTGGTTCGGGATTTGTGGCAAGGGTACGTCGACCAAACGATATGAGAATATTAGTAGGTTTGAGTAGTGATCAGTCATTAGTGGTGGTTATGATTTGAATAAATGGTGTAAATTGAGAAATTAAGATAATTTGGAACGCGTTAGGTACCTCTTCGAGAAGGGAGAGATTTTGGATTCTAGAAATGGGAATTCTCAGGTTAGGTGTGGATTATAGTGGCTTGTTTCACATCTTTCAGATCATGTGAAATTATTAGCATGCTCAGAGAAGTGGGTCTATGGTAATTAACTAACTGTTATGATGAATATTCCATGTGGTTTGTGATTGGCGATTGTTGGTAGACTGTGTTGATATGTCGATGATTAATATCACATGTGAGTATTTCAGGTAGTAAAGACTTGGAGGTAATTGTTCAAGGTAAGGTGTATGGATCGTATAGTAGATGTGTTAGGATTTGGTAAGGCACGAGGGTTATGGGATTTGATACCTTCTGGATTGATAAAAGATAGTGTTAGGATTTGGTAAGGCACGAGAGTTGTGGGATTTGATACCTTCTGGATTGATAAAGGATAATAAGGTCTTACTATTAGAGACTGAATGGGTTGAGGTGAAGTAAATGAGGTTGTAGGCTTTGCGTCGAAATGTTCAAAGTTGTTGGCGAGCTAAGAGAAAGTACAATGAGGATTTGATGTATTTATAGTTTATGGGGTTCTATCAGACTTGCGTATCGAGTAGAGGTTGAGGAAACTTAGAGACTATAATCAAGGGTATGGTTCATCGGTGTTACATGATGACTTGGATAGAATCCAACTTTGAAAGCTATGGGTGACGACACGTGATTGATTGTACATTAGGAAAAAAATGGAAGAAGTCATAGTATGTTTATGTTTATAGAAGGCTTACCAGTTCGTTTGGAATCAGTTCGGGTGACTATCGATGATTTAGAAACTGAGCATTTTATTCTGGGTCAGATTTATTCATTTGAGGTCGGGTGGCTTGTATTTATGTTATGTGTAGGACTTATGGTATTATAGTATACCCTCGACAAGGGTTCGAAGGATTTCTATTCGGAATGGAGGTATGATAGTGTTACTGGTTCTTATTGAACTTTTCAAGTATGATTGATGATATTTTCGTATGACAACGATTCAGACAGTTCTAATGATTTATGCAGGTACTTGGCGATGTATTAAGGAGGAACAAATGGTTATGGAAAGTCTTTAGAGTGATCAATTGATTTTCTATGGATTTAGCATGGTAAGGTAATCGGTAAGTATTCTTATATTATGGTAATTTAGAGATTCGAGGAAAATTGGACTTGTGACGTGTGTTTATGTATTTTTAAGGAATTTTGGTGCAATAACGACAAGGCTAGTAGAACCAGACTATGTTATCGGTACATATTAGATTTTAGTTGTGGCTACAACTAAAGGATAATGGTGAATATTGTGATAATTGCGAATTTAATCGGACGCATAAAGAGGTACATCGGTGATCAAATCAGGGAATTTGAGCTTAGTCAATTCTTACATTCGAGAATCAACTGTGAAAGAAATTTTATGGAGATTTGAGTCTTTGAGCTAAGTTAACGACAATTTGACTGATACAGTGAACAAGCGGCACTGTCGGTATATTTCTTGCTATGATGGATATTCCTTGATTACTCGTCAGCTTTCGTACTTTCCTTTTTTTCATTCGAGGACAGATATTTGTTTAATTGGTATCTGATGTAACAATCCATTTGGTTGTTTAGGTATTTTACCCATGTTGACTCTTTCCCTATTATTGTTAGAGTATATTCAACTCGTGGGGATGGATGGAGCGATTCCCGAGACTTACAGAGGAATTTTAGTTTAGATAAGGAAAAAAATATTTTGGAAATCCTTACGTTTAGAAATGAAGAAGTTTGACCAAAGTCAATATCAGGGGCAAATGCATATTTTTTTGAAGTTTTGTCAATTTCATTAGCTCTCGAACGTGATTTATGGCTTAGTCGAGTCATTGGTTTAGTTACAGAGAGGTTCATATGTGATTAAGGTGGTTAGTTGAGAAACTAACTTTTGAGATGATTTGGAGTTGACCATAGTCAAAATCAGGTCAAGACGGATCTGTTTGCGTGTTTTGAGAGTTCGAGAAGCTTCATATGATCATTGTGACTTATAAGAACTTTCGGAATTGGATCTCGGACTTTGTTTAGTCAAGTTTAAATGTTTCAGTCGTTGGCATAACTCGCTCGCCTTCGACTCTTCCATGTACCATTATATTCATTTTATGTTGGAATTAAGTTTTAATTGTTGGAATAGCTGTGTATTGATATTTGTGACCCGTAGCAACTTGAATCATCGAATTCCGACACCGTATAAGGGATTAATACTCATTTTAGTTTTGAAAAAAATTGTTGGTTTCTGGTGTGCGCCGGGGCGGACTTCCGGGAGCCGAAGCGGATCCGCCGAGGCGGAAATTGGTTCGCCGAAGTGGAAATGTTTATGTATTAAAAATCAGACTGCGTCCATTTAGTAATTTGCACATAACTTGAGTTCTAGAGTTCCGATTGAGGTGAGTTTTATAGCGTTGTTCTCGTCTCAACAAGGGGGTAAGTATCCAACCTTTTTGTTGACACTTCTTTAAGATTATTTCGATTGGTTATTGGTTTTATCCGTGTTTGTTGGGGAAATTAGGGGTTTTAAACCCTACGTTAAAATTTAAGCTTTCTTCAATCACTTATGGTTGGATTTGAGTAAATTTTAGGTTTACATCTTGTTTAAACATTGAGTAAACTATTTCTAACATAAATTTCGATTTCAATTCGGATTTTGCAAACATTCAATTTATGGGTTTTGATACAAATAGGATTTTGATAAATTCATAAAATTGGAGGCTCAATTGGGGTTAGAATTCTATGAAACGTTGGATTGACTATTTAGATTATGGATAATGTGATTCTAACTTAAATTTCCTATTTTATCTTTGTGGGCCCGGGTCACTTTTTGGGTTTCAGACTAAAGTATAGCAATATGTGTATTTTTAGATTCGTATGAACCTATAGAACACTATTTTGATAAAATTGAACTCATTTCCTCAATAAAATTACCATTTTGACCCTTGAGGTCAAGGACGAGGTTTTATATTTACTTTTGACCCCGAGTTCCTTACACGACATGTTTGGTATCATTAGAATCATGTAAAATGTAGAATTAGTCTTTATGTGTTGATTGAATATATGTGGTAACATAGGAACTTCATGCGCTTGTTTGAACTATGACCATCCGATATTCGCTCTGGAGGACTTGCAGATTAGGAGTTCGTCGCTCTTGTTTGACTTTGAGGTGGGCTACGATTTAGTTTTTTTGAGATTTCAATAGAAGTACAAAATAGCTATAAATGTTAAGGAGTATTGGGTGTGTTTGGGAGTCCCACTAGACGGTTGTGATGAACAATTGAGTGAGTACCTGTGTTAAACTGTGTTGATAGGTGATTTAGGGAAATCAATCTTAAGTTGATTCTGACTGCTGTTATGTAGGCTTGTCGCCATTATGTGGGCTCGTCGCCATATTTGATATTGTTGTGTTTATTTATCACACATGCTTTGATATAATATCCTGATTTTACTTCGATTACTTGTTGAATTCTGAAGCATATGTTATTCATTTCTTATACTTGGTTGCATCTCATGCATTCTGATTTCCTGCCTTGTATTGTCATTTGCATTCATGCACTCATAGTTATGATGTTATTGATATGAGGGTGGTATAAAAATGTTGTGGGCCTAAGAGACTGAAAAGGCAAGGTACTTATGAGATTATTGACAACATTGAGATGATGATAATAATACGGATGACTCGGGTTATATGCCGCAATAGATATGATAATACGCATAGATCAGAGTTGCACGCCTACACCATGATATTATTACAGCCAAGAGTTGGGCTCCGTGATCCGATGAGTTATTTTAGAGTGGAGGGGTATATGGACTTCGCGGGTCCCCTATGGGTCACTTTTATATGGCAAACCCATGTAAAGTGTGTAGACCGATTAGAACTTGGGTGAAACCCTCATTTACATGAATAATTAGATTGATGCTATTGAATCAGATAGATTTCCATGATTGGGCTTGTCTCCGTTGATACTTGAATTTGTGAACATTTGAATAAATATTGAATTTATTACCATGTGTGGCTTGATTTCTTATGCATGAATTTTGTGGGTATAATTTATAAGTCTTTGATGTCTACTGCTAATGTGGTCGGAAGTATCAATATGTCATGATTATGGTCTAGATCCAGGGAAAATATTGCATTATGTGTGTTGTTTGGTAATTGACCATGTAATTGGGTACCGAGTCTAGTGAGAAGCCTCTAATAAGTCGTGCTATTGGGAAAGTAGGCGTTGAATGACTTATGTGTGTCAGACTGTAACAATATAGAGACTTAACTAAATCTAAGGCTAAGAAGTATAAAAGAGTTAATGTCATCATGCTCATTTTAAGTGTAATGCTCTGTAAAGACGTTCTAAAGGAGTTGTTGTGATCTAAGTGTCAACTTGTTTATTGATGTGTTAAGGTTCAGTAAATGAGGTTATGCTTGAATATGACTTGGAGAATAGAGGAATAGTTGGTGGGTACTGTGATAGTAAGGTCCTTGTATATGCGAATGGATTGATTATACTTGACTGCGATTAGAACCTTATGTGAACAATGTGACTTGATGAATCAGTAAATTGATATGTGTACAATGTGACTTATATGGGCTATTGAACTGTCTAGTATAGACTTACCTGGTGTCAACTTGATATTTATATCTGTTACGTATCATTCGTCGTTGTCGGCCTATGATGTCCACGGGGGTACGTTGTGTACTCATTATATGCTTGTTGCATATTTTCTAATGCAATTACAGGTCCCTCTACTAGTTTGCGAGCTCGAGTATAGTCCGGGCAGGTGAATTTCAGTGTTCTAGGGTGAGGATGCTTCTTCCGGCATGCCTTGGATGCTTATTCTCTTACGTTGTCTTTATATTTAGATTCGAAAGACGTAGTTAGATAATTTGATTTTGTTATTCAGTTTTGGCCTATGTTGCTTTCATTCAGACTTGAATTCTGCATCAGTTCTGTTGTATCATAGACCAGATGTTTGGGGGTTGTTTGATGTTTGATTATATTTCTGCATTTCTTTCATATTATTTTGTTTATATGAGAAGTGGTTCGCCTACCGGTGGGAATGTGTAGGTGCCACCGCAATTCCTGAAAAAGAGGTCGACAACAATATGAAAACAATTTCAAATGTTTGACAAATTCTAAGATATCCTGTTGCCTTAGCTCTATCCTCAACACATTCAAATCAACAACAATTGTATCAACAATATCATTAATAGAACCAAACATACTAATAAAGTTTGTAAAAGAATTGTAGTGTGAACTCCAACGAGTATCAGCAACTCTAGCAAGATCAAGTTCTTGATTCAGGCCCTTATTAGTTTCAACCTCTCCATAACTAGTGCCTCTTGATCTTTTTGTGCTTGAGATTCTCGAAGTTCATCGTACATTTAAAAGAACCTCCCACTACATTTGAGACATTAGAAACCCACTATATGAGTCCTTCAACTTGAAAACATTTTTAGATACCCCGACAAGAGTCAATTGAAGTTGATGAGCAAAACAATGAAACGTATGAGTTGATCTACTTTCGTGTTGAATCATAATTTTAAGGCCACTTAGACGCCCTTGCATATTGCTTGATCCAGCATATCATAGTCCAAGTATATGAGATAAACTCACAGTATGTTGAGCAAGATAGTTAATAATTGCTTCTTTTAAATATAAAGCACTAGCACGAACATGAACAATCCCAATAATCTGTTCCACCACATCGTAAAACAATTGTCATTTTCTCCTTACGTGAATCACAAAACTCATCAACTAGTGAGAAATTGTCACCATTTAGATCCTCCGATCCATAGTAGCTTTAATTGTTTCAAGCTTAGTGATGATATCTTTTTGAATTTTATGACTGGTCATTTTTTGAAGCGTTTTTCAACACAAGATCACTAATTTTATCATATCGCTTCACATATCATGAAATAATTTTAAATATGTTATCCTTGTTTAATGATAATTCATCTTAAATATGTCTACGAAAAGTCAATCCGTGATTTGAAAGGGGTTTCACCACATCAACTGAAGTCTTTAAACTAATTTTGTGATAGTTGGTTAATGCTAGTGGATGTTGATTAATATTCCTGCCATGCTAATTTATTTGGCTTCCACCCTCTTTCAATATAATGATGTAAAAAAATTCACTTATGCGATGCCAAAAATAATATTTTTCAACCTAAAAATTACAACAACTAAACTGCAACATTTTACCCCAAAATATAGCAGCTAATGCAGAATTTTAAGCCAAGACTTACACTGATTAGGCGGGAACATGATTCGAACCTGCAATCTTCAGGTCATGAGCCTGATGAGTTGACCAGATTTGATAAAAGAAAGGTGCATTAAAAAGGCTTCCCTAAATTTCGTGGAATGAATGGAAATTGATCTGACAATAGCTGGACACAATCATTCCTAAGCCGGAAAGAGATGTTGCCATGAAAGAAGGATTAAGTGGAACGAAATTGAATGAGAGCAGAATGACCCTAACGCCCCGACCCCTAAAAAGAGAATCTTTAGGTGAAAGCCCGTATCTGTAAAAGAAAAATCAGAGAGAATCAAACAAAAACTTAATCTGCATGTGAGACGAGAAAATATTCAGGAGGTGTAAATGATACAAATGTTGTATTAAATTTATTAGAAACGAGTTTGATGTTGAGTCGGGTCAGATCTTTTGATTGGGTCAAAAATTTATATGGACCAATAAAAAGAGGTCACTTATTTAACTAAATTCCATGTCATATTTATGTGCGACAGAAAACTGCCGCCCAAGCTAAAAGACAAGTTTTATAGGGTAGTGGTTAGATTAACTATGTTGTATGGGCGGAGTGTTGGCCAGTCAAGACGTCGCACACCCAAAGGATGAGAGTGATGGAGATGAGAATGCTAAGATGAATGTGTGGGCACACGATGAATGATAGAATTAGAAATGCAGATATTCGGGGCAGAGTGGGAGTGGCCTCGGTAGAGGATAAGATACGAGAAGCGAGGTTGAGGTGATTTGGACATGTGCGGAGGAGAGACACAAATGCCCCAGTACGGAGGTGTGAGCAATTGGCTATGTACGGGTTCAGGAGGGGTAGAGGCAGACCGAAGAAATATTGGGGAGAGATGATTAGACGGGACATGGAGCAGGCGAGACTTACTGAGGATATGACCTTAGATATGGGGTTGTGGAGGGCACATATTAGGGTAGAAAGGTAGTAGGTAGTTCAATGTAGTCCTGCTTACGCCCACAATCTGGTATAGGTAGAGTTATTACGATAGACATGCCTAGCATATCATACGAATATGCGTAATTTTGCTTTAGTAGTCTTCTTTAGCCTTATTTCTCCTGATATACGCTCCTTAACGTACTTGATTTATTTCATTTATCTGCGTAATTACTGATTACTTTTTAGGATGGGCCACCACGGCGTATTCGAGTTTGCTATTAGCATTGCTTTACTGAGTTAAGTCTTTAACATTTTAACCAGGTCTGACCTTTTTCTGTTTTTTTTTTGCTTGTCCTGAGCCGGGGGTCTCTCGGAAACAGCCGCTCTACCTACCAATGTAGAGGTAAGGTCTGTGTACACTCTACCCTCCCCAGATATCACGTCGTGTGATTGTACTGGGTATGTTGTTGTTTGTTGTATTTTTATTAACTAAGAGGATATTGTTTTACCCAAAGAAAACGTTAAGGGCATTTTTATCCAACAAGTGGAAGGAGGATATTTTAAAACCATTTCTAATAGGTTAAGGACATTTCGTCTAGTCATATAACAACTATTTAAAAAATTCATCAACTTAGCTTAATTAAGTTAGTAATACATCAATTTAATACTTATTGATTATTATAGTAAATTTATCATTTTTTATTTTTAATTGATTTGATGTAATTAAGTGAAATATAATTAAACTTATAATTTAGGAATTAAAGTTAATATTATAATATATGTTTTTTAATTTATTATTGTCACACCCCAAACCGGGAGAGAGGACATGATCGACACCTGGGCTTAACTTTACCGAGCACCACATACGTGCCCCGACATATATTATAACATAAAAACAGGTTGTCAAGGCCACCATAATAGACCGAGATAAGTCAAAGCATTAAACAGTTGACGATGTCAACCTAATATATATACACACACACACACACACACACACACAAGAAGGGTCGACAAGGTCACCATGAAGTCCGTACACCATATCCTATACCGACAAGGCATACATGACATCTATATACAGAACACATGTCTACAAGCCTCTAAGAGTAACATCATCGACATAAGTTCGGGATAGGACCCCACCATATCCATAAGCATATATATGATAACATATCAAAATAAAAATAATAACTCCAGAAGAAGAGGAGTGCACCAACCATAACTGAGCTGAGAACTTACTGATAAGGTCGTCAATTCGTCTATATGAACCTGCGAGCACGAAACGCAACTTCCCCCAACAAAAGAGACATCAGTACGAAAGATGTACTGAATATGTAAGGCAATAAAAACACAAGTAAGAGTCTCAATATAAGAGTGAGTCAAGAAGGATCAACATGTACTCGTAACTTGCCATTGTGGCCATGATATGCAATACAATATATACACGTTTATGATGCCATTATAAATCATCAAGCCGCTCTTTGGGGCCATATCGGAAACTTTAACTACCTAACTGATCAGTGGTTGTGCGTATATAATGCCATCATAATACATATATATGCGTATATAACGCATTTAATCGTAATACATATATATACATACATATATACCTATATATATACATACATATATACATACATATATACCTATATATATAACATACATATATACCTATATATATACATACATATATATATATATATATATATATATATATATATATATATATATATGCCTGAGGAGCCTTTAGGAACATTAGAACTCTTTCGGAGTGACTTATCGTCGATAACCCTCCGAATACATTATGAACATCAACATCATTAACATATGCCTCAAAAGGAACTTAAGAATCAGATTTAGACATGATTTGAATACATAAAATAGGAATGAATAACATGGACAACCTTAACTACTAAGAGTAGAACCATTTATGGAATAACATTATGTTTACGTTTCGTTACTTGAATCATGCCAAAATAAGGAAGGATTAGTCTTTACATACCTTTGTCGTTTACTTAACCAAAGATGTCGGTTTAGCCCGTTAGTACTTTAATCTAAAACAAATGATAATGGACCATTGTTAATCTACAAAAGCTATAATCCGAAGCAAAATTGCGACTAACTCGTCCTATGTCAATTTGGACAACACCTCCCTTATTCCTTTCACTTTTCCATACTTCAAACACAAGATCAACACAACCAGCACCTTAATAACATAGGCACAAGAATAATCACAACATATTCAATTACTCCTATTGATTTTTAGTCATAACACACTAATAAAGTAAACTCATAACAGTCCCATAAGTTTCAACAACTCGAACTGATTTTCAGATTATTTCTTCATCAATTCTTGCTTCCACAACCTAGTTAAGACACCAATAAGCTTGATACTCAAACCAATCCTCACATGTTACATCCATATAATAATAAAACTACTCCAAAATATTCTGTAACACCACAATAACTTCTACCCAATTCCCAGCCTCAACTTCATAAGCTCTTCACCAAACAATCTAGCTAGAACTTAGGTAAACTCAAATACATGAAGAATAGAGGAATCCCTTACCTAAATCAGATTCTTCAAGATCAAAATGACAGAAATTTGCCTTGGAGGAGAATCAATTTCCTTTACCTGGACTCTTCAAGCTTAGGGGTTAGTTTTCCAACTTGAATTGAGGAAAAAAGATGACTTCTTGAAGGTTTTCTTTAGGGTTTGGGCTGACTAGTTTAGATGAAGCTTTTATTGGTTTCTCTTAAGCTCTCAAGGGTGTTTTCCACATTTTTGTGAAGAGATTCAACAAGCAAAATGAAAGAATAGATATATATGTATTGTATAACTCATATACTTGCTCCTTAGGGCCATGACAAGTAGCATCTCATTAAATGGGGGTGGTGAAGAAGATGTTTATTGTCCATTCCTTTATAAGCAAGTAGTGATGCACCTACTTTCTTAATTAGATGATGCATATTGATCCTTATTAATTTAGACACATGTCTCATCCTCGTTTAATAATCACGACATTTGTTAAGTAGCTCAAGCTAGTAGGACGAGTAAGCAAGCACCTCGTCTTGAGTAAGAAAGCAACTCGTTTTTATTTGCCCAAAATTCTATTTCTCACATTTAAGTGCATTCGTCGATCTCAACTTAGTAGTACATATTGGAACAAAAATACGAGACATTAAATCTTTTTTCAAGTTTCATTCACCTTAATCAATGTAGAGGGATTCAACTCTCTCCGAGCTTATGTTGGATAACGTATGATGACAATGACGTATGAAATACGGGGTGTAACAATTATTGCTTATTTTTTTGCATGAAATTATATGTTCAACATTAAGTTACTCATTCAAATTTGAGTTCTAATTTAAACTAATAATGTATATAATTCAATCACAGTTGAATGTAATTACCAATTTGAACAAGTAATGCTTATATATTTTCTAATCAATCAATTTATTATGAATTTAATCATTTCTAATGGTGTAGCACTACTTTGGACTAAACATTAAAGAGCCGACTCATGCTCAACTCAATCTCAATTATATTTAAACAAAGCTCGGTTACGCTGGGATCGACTCGATGTTGTAAAAAGCTCGGTTAAGCTCAATTCAGTTGTGCTCGGCTCGATGATCAGACCTACTCACCCTCGACAACCCTCGCCTTTACAACCCACTAGGGATGTCAGTGGGGCGGGTAAATGCGGGTACCTCCCCGCATCCGCTCCAATTGGGGCGGGTATGGGGATGGTTTGGTGGGTGGTGGGGCGGGTATGGGTATCAAAAGTGCTACCCGCCATGGGTAGTGGGTGGATTTCGTATAAGACACCGCTTGACACCGCCCGCCCGCTACCCGCACCGTACCCACACCGACTGTACCCGCACCGCCCATATCTGTATCATCTATTAGTTTAATTAGGCTATTTACGAATTTATTTGGCCCTTTCTTGATTTAAAATGTGACTTGAGCTAACCCGCACCGTAATGCACCACGTTTCTTTTTCTTATTCTCTTTGTTCTCCTTTTTTTGTTAAATATTTTCATCTTTACTGTTTTTTAATATTCATAATATTTTGACAAGATTTTAGACTTGATATTCGATACACCATAGTGGAAAGGTTCCTTTTTTTCCTTTTTCTTATATAACTTTCATTTTGGTGACTAAAACAATTGTTGGACATTATTTGAGCATTTTATTAATGGGTACCCGCCGGGTAAGTGGGTATCCGCGTGAAGTAAGTGGGGCGGGGGCGGGTGGAAGAATTACTACCCGTGATGGGTGGTGGGCGAAAGTGGGGATGTATTTTAGGTGGTGGGTACGGGTATGGGATACCCTTCCCCCGCCCCCGCCCCGCCCCATTGACATCCCTACAACCCACACACCTAACCCACCTCTATCGTATAATTTTTGCTTATATTATATGTAAATATTTTAGAAATATAAAAAGTATTATCTGAAATAAATATTTTCTTTCATATCCAACACACATTTAAGGTGTGCAAAATATCTTTTTTACAAGTTGGTGAGGTGACAAATGAGTGATTGAGCTAAATTTTGACGGGTCAAAGGAGTTGACAATTAATAAATATATCATTGACCAACCATGTCGAAAGTTTACTTGAATTAAGATGAGCTAAATAATGGATCATAACCCACCCACTAAATTCTTATTCAATTCTTATAATTTATTTAATAATCAAACAAGCCAATATTTTCTTGTTTTACTATATTCAACATATCAAATAATTTTAAAAAATATATTTATAACTTTTGATGTGGGTCTATTTAGATTTGTATATTCAGCTCAAACAACTCAATTTTAGATGATGAATTTGGACTATGTATAAATTAACCCACTATAAAAGTATGTGTATCTCAACCCTACCCAATCTTGAACGAATTGAACAAATCATATTTCCATGATTAATTTTGTCACCAAACACTACTAAATTTCTTGGATCAATAGGATACGGAGGAAAAAACTTCAATAGTGCCTTAACTTGATGGAGGCATATTTTTATCTCTTATATCTATAAGGTGAAAGATAAGCAAACCCTTTAAGTATCTAAAATGGAAAGGTTTGGCCCTCTAATCACATCTACCCTAACAAGTAACAATAACTAATATAAAGAGAAAATACGTAAAGTCACCCGCACGGTGTCTCGATTAGTTCGGGGTGGCGATTGCTCCCGAAGCGAGTTCGAGCCACAGCGTATGATGTGGGAGTTCATTTCTCCTTTGTGAGAGATGACTCCTTGTGGGCACCAGGCACTGTGCCTTCCACCTAGTGGGCCGTTGAGTACCATGATTTACCTTCCTCCACCAATCTCTGTCGGGTCGGAGAGGTGGGGGGCCTGTGGGTGAGAGATTTCGCCTTTTGCTCCCAAGAAAATACATAAAGTCCCTCCTTGACTTGTCCTCAAAATTCACTTTACCCATTTAATTTTATGGACGTTTGTTTACCTCCTAAACAAATTTTTAGTAAATTAAATACCTCCTCAAAGTCCCCCGGGACACAATTCAATGCATAAGAGGGGACTTAAAACGTTCTGGACACTTGCAGCGTTAGATCGATTTCAGTGGAAAAATTCTGCTCTCTTATGGAGTTGATCCTTGTATGTGTTATTAGTTGTCCGTTTTCAAACACTGGTTATTAAAGCATATCCCACGATTTACTGATAATACTGTTGAAAGACTGATACTACTATATCCATAACTAGTGTGACGCAAGTCATGAACGTCTATATCTAAAAAAAAAAAAATAACCTCCTCAAAAGATGATATAACAAGGTAAGTAAGTTCATTCTGCCAAACTCGGAGTGGAAAGGAGAAAAAGTTGATCAGTTTTTTTTTTCTCTCTCCATATTTTTGTCTCATCCTACCGTTTCTTCTTCCATCAACAACGATGTCTGTCATTCAGGGTCAGCTCAGGCGGTAAGAGATCGAACTTGTGATCGAAAAGTTGCAAGTTTGATTTTCTCCGGATATGTTCTCCGAGGCATATGTCTCGTATTAAAGCTTGATAGCTTAACCGCGCGGGCATGTTGCAGTGTGAGTTTGATACTCCCTCAGATAAGCCCTGTGGGGGGTCGGATCTTGTAGCATTGATCCGTTGATGGCGATCAGACACTGAATGCGGGGCGCACATCCCGCGATTTACCTGACGGTGACGGCTAAGAACAGGTTCATTCGCCTCCAGGAGCCTAGTACAAGTACTTGTGCAGGTACTAGTGATATGAGGTACTTAGGCCACCCCGTGGATTATCAAAAAAAAAAATGTCTATCATTCTTCTTCCATCAATAACAATAGAACTCCAAAATTCAGAAAAAATCAACAAAAATCAAACTAAATCACTCAACAATTATGATGATTTTCGCCATAATCGATCCTATATAGAAAGAGATTTTGCTCCAAAAATAAAAAATGAAATTGAGTTTGTTCAAACAAAATCAAAAGCTTTGAAAATTTATGGAGTATTGACTCATCACCCAGGATTTTCAAAGTTTGGAATCAGAATCTTGAATCTCCAGTGAGCATACAACATAATGCGCCAGTTTCCATTACCTCACTGCTGCTTTTGATCAGTATTTTGGCTACTGTATCGCCACCATGTAAAAATTGGGATAGTCCAAAAACTCCCAATTTTAGAGCTAGCATCTAAGCCTCCTTTACGACCCATAGAACTTTGAGAGTCCAGTCTTGATTTCCCTAATGTAGTTGCCCTCTAATTCGCAAACCACTGAGAAAAATGAGCAGAGTATAGAAACCACCTTCCAGTATTCCTCTTTTTTGTTGGGGCACTTAAAATTCCAACGAAACGAGTAGACGGGGAGGGTGGAAAAGGAAAAAAATATAAAAATATAAAAATGATTTTTTTGACACTTAGGGTGCGTGTAGAACACCTTCCATCACAAGTGTGGTTATGTATTTTAAGTAGGTTTTTAATTCATTAGAAAGTTGTTTAGAGGTAATGTAAAGTTAAATTGTTAAAGTGAGTTAAAGGGTGAACTTATGTATTTTCTCCGTATATAAATATAAAAGACGGAGAAAACAATTTTCCCCTCCCCATCCATTATTCATATCCGTCATCCCAAAACGGACTAACCCATTTTCTTCTCTCCTCCATGTTTCTTCATTAAGAGTCTGCTTGGAATGACACGTGGTAATTAGATTTGAGTGTAATTAGATGTAATTACATAATTTTTATAATAAATTTTATTTTTAAATTATTTTAACTGTGTAATTATACTTATGCCACTAAACAATATGTTTGTAATTATACTATAATTACGTTATGACAAACAAACTAATCAATTTAATTACTATATTGTTAATTACTAGGGTGTAATGATTATCCTAGTTACACCAATTTCAATTCAAAGTGACTTTTCAAACCAACCATAAAAGTGCAAAATCAACCCAAGCGTATTGGGTTCGTTCAAGTTCTAAGTTTTAATGGGTTTAGTCTAAAGTGACTTCATAATGAATTGAGTTGGGCATAACCCAAATAATTTCATCATAAATCAATAGTCCAAAAGACTATGATGATAACCCATCTTAACCCATAAAAGTGTTCATTTTTAACCCATAAAGTTCCATTCTATATCAAGTTTTTGCACTTAAAAATTCTTCATTATTATAGACTATTACATTTTAAAAAAATCGAATGTTACCATTATTAATTGTTGTACTTTTTCTGTCCCAATTTATATGACATTTTTATTTTATTTTTGAGGGTTAAAATTTAAACAATGCATCTTTTCATCATATTAACATAAAAAGAATTGCAAATTAATTAAAAATACTTTTTGTATGATTTTTGAATATCTAAATTTCAATTTTAAGATATGACATTGTCTAACCAATTTAGCTTCAAAATTTAAATAAATTGACTCTTGAGAAACGAATATGCCACAAAAAGTTAATATATTCTTATTAGCTATTTATTTTATTCTGAATTTTAGAGATGATTTATTCAAGTAAAAGTTTTAACTTTTCTAAGAAGAAATCAGAGGCGGCTCAACGAAATTGGTGACCTAAAGCAAAATCATAATAAGAGGCCTTATATTTATGAATAAAATTTATAATAAAAAAATCATTAATGATGTTGTACGAACTATCTTGTACGTATCTTGATTGTTCACTAGATTATCTATTAGCTTCCAATATAGAATATCTAATTACTCTATCACAAATGTTTGTGTAATATTTTTCGAAAAACACTCATTGATCTTATTTTTTTTATATAATCCACATACTCTAATAATATTAATTTATTTACCATTAACTATCAACATAATTTCACACGTTTGTAATACTTGTCCATTTAATTTGAAGTGAACAATGACTTGATGCACTCTTTATTTAAAAAAAAACAGGTCTAAAAAAAACTAGAAGAGGCTTTTTTTTTATTTTTTTGGAGAAAATAGCCAAAATATTTCGGTATCCAAATGAAGTAAACTTATTCTCTTTTTATAGATCTTGAAAAAATAAAAAAATTTGGTGTTTTTATTTTTTTTAATTCTATCAAATAATTGATAAAAAATAACAATTAAAATAGCAGTGGAAAATGAATTTTTGACAGTCAATCACAAGCTGATGTTTCCTGCACCTTCTGCAGCAGGAGACATTGTCTCCACGTGACAAGATTATCTCCTATATATTCAATAATTTCCAATTATTTTCACGTCAACATGTCGTTCGAATTGTCTCATGCTTTGTGTAATTATCGGGGACAATGTCTCCCGCTGGAGATGGTCTTATATTATGTGAGGAAAGAGAAAATGTGTAAATTAATGACTACTATGGTTGTTGAATTTTTTTAAAAATGTAACTGCATATTCACGAATTAAACAAAAGTTAATTTTAAACAAAATATCTTAATAGCAGACTATAAAGTAGCAGCTGGGAGCAGATAAGTGAGTGTTGAAAATATTTATTAAACGTGAAATATAGTTAATCTTATTTAATTACGAATCAAATAATTAGGGGCCTCACACGTCGGAAACGTTGTTTCCACACACGTGTACATACAATGTCAATGATCATAATTTTCTTAAATGGAAGAGATATTGATACGTATACGAATTGTCTGAGACGTAAGGTAATAGACGGTTATTGGCCAAATGACGTTGGTTTCACGTTGGTAAATGAAGAAAGAAGTGTACAATGTGTTACAAGATGAAACGAGTCATGAATCGCCGGCAGCGACCGTGGTCGCCGAGCGCCATGCGATCAGGGTGGTCTTGGGCCGCGCGCTAAGTCCTCAAGTTTCGGCGCCACTCTGTAGGGCCGCGACGCTGCGCCTCTGAAGTTCTGGCGCCACGACGCCTCCCTGCAGGACCGCGACACCGTGACCGTTTTCAGTCCGTTGGAGAAGAATAAAAACTGACGTTTGAGTTGACTTTAGAGGATTAACTCCTCATTATTTTGTTCTTGAATTCAGCCATTACTTAGCTGAATTGTAACTCCATACTAATGGTCATTACTTGGTCATTCAAAGTCATAAATTGGCTAGTTGGAGGGTATTCTTCTCAACACTATAAAATGAGGCATTTGACTCGTTTGCAAAACAAGCACTTGACATAAAATACTCAACAATTCTCTGAAAATGTCTTCCTCTATTGCAATCAAATAAAACCCTCAAAGATCTTTCTTTCTAACCAAACACTTGAGTTCCCTTTGCTCATTTGTTTGATTGATATTTTATCTGGGGAGATAAGTTGTCATCACAACCGTTGAAAGGATATACAGAGTAATATTATCTTAAGGATAGATCAAGAATTTGGTCGACTAGCAAACCCTCATATTTGATTATTTTCCAGATTTCTAACAAATAGTAGTTGTTATTTTTCCGTTTTACACATTACCACTCACAGTAAGTGAGGAGAATGAGTAAAAATTTGATTAGTTCTATTCATGCTCATGCCTTATTTATAAAGTAATTTGAATAATTATCATTAATTACTCGATACAAATAATGCTAACATGATATATATTGTATATGTCAGTCAAACTACACTAGAGCTTCGAATAAGGAAAAAGCGGTGTTTCAACCAAAAAAATAAATTAAACCACACTAATAATGTATAATAATAATTACTATAAATTTTTTAATAAATTGAGATCGGTTATATTAATTATATCTATTAACTACTGAAGTATTTCAGGTTTTGAAAATCTTCTATATAAATTAAGAGACAAGTCTTTATTGTTTTATTAAAATCGTACATGCACGAATATAAATTTTGTGGAAGTAAATGATTGTGTTTGTGAGTCCGTCTTAATACATATCTATTTTACATTTAATTGCGTGATTTTCCATTCAAATGGGCTGGTCTTTAGTTTTTGCCCTTCAAATGAGTTGTTGTTTAATAGTTGCCATTCTAAATCAAAACTTATGCTTATAGGGGTATAAATTTTTTAAAGAATACCGGGTAAAATAGGCATAACTTATGAATTTATTTTTACCTTAAGGGACAAAAAGTAAAACTAGCACAAAAATAGGAACAGAAGTGCAAATGACCCTCTATTTTAACAAATTGTAAAATTCAAGCCTCTTGATATTCAGTTTGAAGTGTTTTTTTTTTTTTTTTTGTTGTGAAGGCTTCCGTCAGCCATTTCTTCGAGTACAAGCGCAGAAACCCCGATCGACTAATACCGCAAACCACATCGCCATGTAAACCACACCGATGGCCCACGCGCATGCGCCAACCGAAGGTTTATGCAGGATCGAACTGCGACCATGGCCCCGCGCTTTCATCTGCTACACTAATTCTGCTCATGTCAGTTTGAAGTTTGTAAAATTGATATGTTTAAGTTAAAAGTATTAAATTATAACTCATTATTCAGCCCATCCTAATCCAATCCATTTCAGCCCATCTAAAATTCCAACAGGTTAGTTAAACAATAACTCATTTATTAATTTAATTCATTTTGATTGGTCCAAGTTGAGTGACACCTATAAATAAAATGCAAATGCAGAGTTTTGTGTTGTTAAGGCTAGGTTACAGTGGATTAGAAAAATAGTGTGGGCTGTTAATGACAAAATACTCCTTGTTCACGCATAATGTCACGGTTAATTATTGATTATAATAAGCTAATTGACGACGAGCCTCCGGGTGAGCTGGTGGTCGCCACCAAAGCACAGCCAACAGCGGTCCCTATAGATAGGGAAGAGCAAAATGAGGAGTTTTTGATTTTTAATGATATTGAATTAACAAACAAAATTGACAATCTCAAAAGGTTGTACGCTCGCGTTCGGTTACGCGATGGAGGTGATAAACTGAAGGAAAGTATTAAAAAGCACGAGAACGAATTAGAGAGGAGAAAAATGCTTAGCTCTCATAAGGTGAGGCCTTGAGTTTGCATTATGTCGAGTTCAACTAGTTTGACTGAGTGTTATATTTATTGTTGTTGTTGTTGTAATTGTTGCTTGAACATTCAATGGATTTTGTAGATTTTCGAAGCAGAGAGTAAAATTATGAAAACCTATAAGACTGCTGCTAAGTCGGTCGAAGTATGGACTAATTTGTAAATCAACTTTTGCTTTAGAACTAGTACAAAAATGTTGTGTTGTTTGTTCATTGGTTTTCACTTGGACTTTGGTTCAATTATTGACTGCATTTTGTGGATTTTGAGAAAGATAGTGAATATAAAACTTCAATAATAGCCTATTTGTCCAATCTTCTCGGAAGCTAAAGAATGACCGTGCTTATTTGAGGTGTTTCGCCAAGCTTTTAAGGAAAAAACGTTTTTTTGAGCAGTAGTAGAAGTTATTTTTCAGTAGCTGAAAAATAGTTTTTCCCGAGAAACACTTTTGAAACCTGGGCGCAGCCCAAATTGATGGCATAATATTGGTAAAAGTACTTTTCAAATTGGTTAGCCCAACAAAAACTGCTAGTCTCCAAAAGTACCTTTTCAAAAAGCACCGATGACAAAAAACATTTTAAAGCAGATTTTGGAAGTTAGACCAAACATGGGGTCTTTACTGATGAATTAAATATTTGCTTTATCATCAAGGTATAGAACTGAATGGTGGTCAAATTGCAGGACTTAATGTCTTTATTATATGAGTCGTTATCAATTTGAGGTGGTGTGATTTGCTTTTCCAAATAAACCTGGTTGTGGGCTATGTTGAACCACATTTTATAGAAAATGTGGGCTTTATGTGACTCTGGTATGGGTTGTTAAGTGAAAGCTGCTTATAATTACTGTCATCATTTTAGAATTGCACAATTACTGTCATAATTTGCGAATGAGCTTTCAAGGCACTAATAAATGCATAGCCGTAGATCCATATTTGGAATGTGTTTCCTTGAACCACCATATGTCCTCCTCTTTGATTTGTTATGTAATTGAGCTCTATTGCTTTCACTATTTTTGACAGGGAACAGATGGATGTGTCTCATTTGGGAGGCATCACTCCGGTTCTGTTGGTAAGTCTTTTTTATGGGTGGGTGGGGGACTATATGTTAAGCTTTTCATTTATCCAAAAAAAACAGTGTTAAGCTTTTCTATTGTTACAAGTTCTTACTTGCAACTAAGGGAAGTTCTTACTTGGGGAAACAGAACTATGAAAAAGAGTTTCTAGCACCCAAGTGTACCCAATGTCCAGCTTGGAGATTTTTAGTGCTGACTTTAGGCACTCTTATGAGTTCTTCATGCAAGCAGGCATGAGTGTACTCTAGGTTTATGTACAACGAATGCATGCAGCTATGTGGGAGTTAGATGAGCAAAATATTTTAGTTGCTTTACAAATATTTTGTTTGAATGGTTAGATGAGCAATATATTTTCGTTGCTTTACAAATATTTTGTTTGAATGGAAACTAATGGTGGATGAAATTTTATAGGTGTACGTAAAGGCCTTGGGCAACGGTCTCCACAATCAGCACCCCCCTCGCAATCTGCTTTTGCTGTGTGCTTTTCGAAGAAGCTGGAAGAAAAAGTATATTCTTACTTTAAAAATAAGTTTTCTGATAAAAATAGTTAATGTTGTTTTGCACCTGCTGCAATCCAAAAAAATATATGTTGCTTTTACTTATTGATTAGCAGGCAACCTCTAACACAACCAACGGTTTCCAAAATGAATTAAAAGCTCTGAATCCATGTGGCCGCAAAAGGTTAACCAGAGAGTTTTCTCCAAGAAAAAGACGTAAGACAGCATTGTCTTCACGAGAAGCACCTTTTAAGTTCCCTCTAAACATAGATGAGCGAGAATTTTATGCTGATGGAAAGAGAAGAGACATTTCTACTTCTCGTTATTCTGAAGAAAGTTTCTCTAGCTGTTTCACGAAAAAGTATGTAAATGTTTTTGTCTCCCTTCTTATTTTACTTTCTCGGAATATTTTATTATATGTAGTTATTTGTACTTTTCTTTCTTAAATATTTTCAACATAGCTTTTCTACTCTTTTATTTTTTTTCAAACCTGTTCTGAAAAATGATTTTCTTGAGCCGAGGGACTATAAAAAACCACCACTCTACCTTATAAAGGCAGGGGTAAGGTCTACGTACACCCCACCTCCCCAGACCCCATTTGTGGGACCACATTGGTTATGTTGTTGTTTGTACTTATTGTTGCTGTTATTTTCTTGATACTGTTGGAGTACTTTGCTAGCTGTTATTTTCTTGATTACTGTTGCAGTTAAAGTGTTAGGAGTACTATAATTGGTGTGCATTTTACTCAAAAAGGATTTTTAGATACACACTGAACGACCAAGACTTCTTTTATGTTGAAGTGCATTAGTCTCTTTAAAATTTATGGTCAAGGAATTAGGAAAGTAACAAAATATCCATGCATTCCATTAACCCTGTCTCGTTGATCTTCCCAACCATTCTTGTGCTTATATTCTTTAATCAATCAATCTTTCTTGTCAATGCTCCTTCTAGTTCCAAGATTGACTTTTTGAAGATGCTCGTACTTCGATATTACTCGGGAACTAGAATTGAAATGTCGAAGGGCCATCGATATTACTCGGGAACTAGAATTGAAATGTCGAAGGGCCAAAATTTTGAGGGGTTGAGTTTGTTGTGTATGTTTTCATGTCCAAGATAAAGGTGGATTATATATAATATAGGGAATGTTGTAGCAATGTGAGAATGGGGCAACAGTTAGGGTGATTGAGATGCTTTATGGATTAGGTACAGAAATTTCATTGCGATTAGGTTTCCTTTTCTTGCTGAGAAAAGGTAAATTTTATAAAAACAGCAGCACTAAGGAAGTGCTGAAGTATATGTACAAGTGAACAAAAACCAAAAAAATCCCATTCTAATCTTATAGGGATTCTAAGAGGCTACATATCAATTCTGCTTCATTTACAAATTCCTCTTTACAACAAAGAGAAAACAAAAGTATACACTTGGACTTATTTGCTGGATTGAGCATGCTTTGTCTTCAAAACATATGGCATTCCTTCTACCTTATACAAAAAAAGAATATATTGCATTCTTTTCCTTTCATACGGTCCCATTACATACATACCTGTATGGTATTCCACCATAATTTTTGTCTTCTATTTCTCTTAGGAACCAGCATTGTAACAATTGGGTTGTGGTTTTAGGGTACACCCATCTAAGAGCCCCACCATGTTCAGGAAGATGTGCCAAAGTTGACCTGTCACATCAGAATGAACAAAAAGGTGATTTTCCTTTTCAGATCCCATTTCTGTAGCTGTGACTAAACATTTAAAGGATAAAGTAGTAAGAATATCTGGATCATTTGATTGGGAAAATGTTCTGCTACAGATACGGGTGTGTGAAGTGGTAAAATAGTATTTTTTGTGCCTTGCTAGGAGTGCAATTAGAATAAAACATCCCCTGTTCAGTGCCACCCTAACAGGTACACAAATGGTATTGTTACTCCCCTCATCGTAGGCCTAACAAATTGTTACCCTGAGCAACTAATGCAAGATATGAATCTGAGAATTATCCCTTCCCGAAATTTGAATTGGAAGGGGGATTTATGTCACGTCCCAAAATGGATTGCGACGTGGCCGACACCCAGTGCCTACCAACTTTGCAGCGAGCAAACCATTATAGCATGATACATACCCCAACTCGCATTCGTGTAATGCAATTCACTAAATTAATAACAATATTAATTATGAGAGAAATAAGGTAAACTCCAATAGCGAGTTTTGATGCTTATGGTTAGAGGTTTTTGTGTGTTGGAGATCTTGGAAAGTTGGGAAGTCCATCAAAAAGACCTGGTCTTTGGTTCCAGCATGTATCTTGTGGTGCTTATGGTTAGAGAGGAACAAAAGGTGTTTTGATGGCATTCTCAACTCCAATCCCCATTCTTAGGGGTAGATGTCTAATTTGTCTTTTTAGTTGGATCAACCTCTCCTCTGTAGTTACTGTTGACTCTTTCTTAGAATTTATCAGTTCCATAGATCTATGTCGATAGCTCTTAGGTAGCTTTTGTATGTCTCTTGGGAGCTGACACTTTCTTTGTCTGTGCATCTTCTTGGTGCTTTTTATAATGATATCTTTCTTATTTCATAAAAAAAAAAGGTAAACTCCAATAGCGATCAAAGTGCATCAAAGCATAAACTAGACATAAGTAGAAATGTCATTCATGACGCCATACGATACCCATTAGCCAAAACAATATAAATCCTATGTGAAGCCCTCTATGACGCTACGAATGGAATAGTAAAGTTACGGGGTCATCTTGCACTATACAAAAGTATACAACTGAAATAGAGTGATCTGACGAGTACAAAGGTGGGCTCGCCAAAAGGAGAAAGCAGTAGAAACTCTAGCCCCGTACATATATATGAAGAGAGTAACAAGTGTATGAAAGATAAATCAAATAAACAATTTAATTCACCAAAAAACATACAAAGTGAACACAATTAGAACTGCATAATAGTGGGACCAAGTATACAATTTAATTCACCAAAGCATGTAATGAAACACAAGTACTTTATAACAACAACAACATACCAGTATAATCCCCATCAGGTGGGGAGGGTAGAGTGCCTACCTTGTGAAGGTAGGGAAGTTACTTTATAACATGTTTAGGATTATAAAAACATCTCAAGTGCCATAGTATTCCACAATTCCAATGTCCATATCTCAAGTCTCATAATCATATGTGATGTATACATTGGGGATGCTATCCACGAGGCTTGGCGTACTTTCCCCGCAAGATAAGCTATGATACACTGGGGTATAGAACCCACGCTCCCCATCATCTCCTCGATCCACAAGCAATAGTATATCGAGGTACAGAACCCACGGGTCCGTCCACCCCTCAACCGGATGAGCAAATCAATATCAAAGTCTTTGTAAAAATTCTTACTTCCTTTTTCTACAGTCATGGCCTTTGGCCGAATGTATTTCATTAAATCAAATCAACTCATTTGAAAACATGTTAAAATTTTGTAACCAACAAGTCACAAGAAATCAAGTACATGATGTAATGCGGTGCGCATTAACCCCACAAGGCATAAAGAAGCTTTAAGCATTTTTAAATTTTCAAGAACTTAACTATTTAGGCATTTCATCATTTAAATCCCCAACCAAGAGTAAACCATGCATGGAATCTCATTAACGCTATCATTCAAGTAACGAAGTAGTTTTTGAAGACACACAAGTAGCTAGAAGCAACGCATACCTCCATATCCCGCTAAGTTAGCTAAAAATTACATTGGTCGTTACGATATTCAACAAGTTCAATCTACATATATGAACTCACATTTATTAATAAAGTATCCCCACAATATCATTCTAATCTATAAAGTGTCCGACATTTAGATTAAATTCTCAAGGTTTCCTAAATCAACCCATGTCGGTGATATCATGCTCAATAGCTTTAAGAACCTCAATAATGGTGTAGCTATCTTTATTCGAGTCATGAAAATCAATATTCAAGTCTCAACATCACTATCCATCATCTCTTCCATCAACAGCCAATACCATTAGTGACAAGCTAGGTTGTGGTCACTCCAACAACCAATCAACTCGAATAAGACCTTTCACAACCACAAATACTCATAAATAACTCATATGTATCATTTGCAAGTGTAGATATTACTTCTTGAAGAAAATCCCAAAATTCAACTTTAGGGATTTTAAAAGATCATTGGTGTTCTTGTTGAAACCCACCCAATTCACAGGCGTAATTGTATTATTATAGGCGTTAACTAACTCTAACTAACACAAATTATTGATAGAAATTTACCTGAAAGTGTTAGAGAAGGAGCATGGCCGAGAGCTCTTGAAAAACCATACTTAGCTTCATTCGCTATCTTTACAAATGTAAACTGGTAAGGTAGTAAATTATAGGGAGAGGGTCTTTTCTATTCCTTTAGCTTGGACCCCACCTAATGGGTAAAAGTTATCTTTTTATTGTCTTCAAGTTGTG
This sequence comes from Przewalskia tangutica, assembly GCA_029844215.1. Taxonomy (NCBI): domain Eukaryota; kingdom Viridiplantae; phylum Streptophyta; class Magnoliopsida; order Solanales; family Solanaceae; genus Przewalskia; species Przewalskia tangutica. The sequence continues at coordinate 37,867,541 of CM056740.1, read as the reverse complement.
ACCCAAATGGTTTAAATGTTATATGCATCGCTGAAGCATTTTGGTCCTTTTTAATACTCTCTTGTTCGTTGCACCAGTTTACTCCAATTCCCCTTTCTTTGCCTTCCTTTTTGTAACTTCATCACCTATTTGAATATAATTAAATATTCATACTTTGTCCATGTACCTCGAATCATATTATGTATGTATTAGCATGTCCGATAATTTTTTTCCTTAATCCATTGTCGTCGTTGGTATGCAAAACAATAATTCAAATATTCGTTAGCGCACTTAAAATAGTAAACTTAATTCTAAATTCTCCAAAGCTCTACAATTTATCACCACATTATTATATTCCTTATTAAATTTTAACCATCCACTCTGAGATAATGTGCAGTTTCATTGATGACATTTTCAAGATCCAGTTGTTTGTTCTTCTTCTCCTTGTTTCCTTTTTCTCCCTCATAATAAACTTTTGCTGCAAAACAACACTGAAAATCATTTTATTTCTTGCTCTAAAATAGCACTTATTTGCCCAATACTTTCTTTTGTGACTTTGTTTGGGTAAAAAGTAGGAAGATTGCATCATTAAATGTTCAGCGTCAATGCATCTACGTGCAAATGAGCCTTGAGTTGTACTATCCATTCATTGCTTCAGCTGCCTCCCCTTAGTCTAGTTTACGTCCTGTTGCTGGATATTTGCTATGAAATTAAAGGAATGAAAGAAATATGTGTTTGCCTATGAATTGCTCTATTTTGTCAGGTGGAAACCTTCTCAAGCCCATTCTGCATGTACCTTGAGGCATGCAAATGTAAGATATCCCTCATATCTCTCTCCTTCCTTTGGCTTCCTTATGTACATTTTTCATTGAATAGAAAATTTGCATGCTTTTTTGTTCCTATGTTTGGATTAGGGTTTAAAGTCATTGCAAAGTTTGACCAACTGTTTGAGGCAAGTGTGTACTGATGACAGTGGCTACTTTTTCTATGTTAGAAGAAACAACCATTACCTCTGCCTCTTTTTTCCCTCCCTTTTTGTCAGTGGGGATGGATAGTAGCATTGGTACACGTGAATTGATTAGCTTGTCTGGGTCTGACCGGTTCTTTTGCTTTTGCTTATGATTTTTCTTGAGCCAAGGGTCTTTCGGAAACAACCTCTCTACCTACCAAGTAGAGGTACAGTCTGCGTACACTTTACCCTCCCCAGACCCCACGTTGTGGGATTTCACTGGGTATGTTGTTGTTGTAACTTCTTCCACTTATCTCCTACTTGCCTCTCGTTTCAGTATTCATTAAAAAAATTCTAGGACATTCCAGCAAGGCTTTATGAATTTTTGTAGCCTCTCTCCCTTTATTAAATGTAATTTCTATCCTAGTTATGGATCACACTTTTAGAGGTTAAAAAAGTGTGTCAGTCTTGTATTTTACTCCTAATCCTGGGTCTCATTATGAGATTCTCTATTTCCTTAGGTTGAGCCTGTTGTTCTAGTGGATGAGGAGGAACCTGATGTTGTTGAGCCAAGACAGCAAGCGTATCATGCGGTTGAGAGGTAGTGAACGGATGTATTTGTCTTTTCATCTGAAACATAAGCACCTAATTTTTGTTCTGGTAGCAAGTATTGATTGCTCTTATACCTCTTTCAGCACAAAGGCAACCGAGATAAACTACCCTTCAAGGTTTGTCCTGAATGAGAATTGTCTTTTATCAGCATTACTTATTAGTTATTACCAATGGGAACCAAGCACCAACTTCCTTTGTCACTGATTATGTTTTCTGTTCCATCCTTTTCATTAATTAGGAATGATCCTGAATCAGTCGTAATCTGTTATTCCGATATGGAATCTCTTGCTCCTGAAACATATCTGTCGTCTACTATAATGAACTTTTACATCCGGTAAGTGAATGAGATTCCGATCTAGTAGTTATTGAATTGATTAGAAATTATGTCTGGTGTAGAAGTAACGACATCTAGCTGTCAGGCACAAAGAATAAAAAATATATTTTAAAGGTGTTTATTAAATTGCTTCTTCAGTTTCAGCAATATCTACATTAATATATAAAATACGAACCTTAGCTGATCGCATAGTTTGTTATGTAACAGATTCTTATGTGTAGACTTTACTTCTGATATAATCTATGTTATACACATACTTTTGTATTTCCTGTGCTTCCCAGATAAGTGGATCCGGTACTATTGCTACTCAGCTGCCTGTGAACTGGTTCAACAATCTAAGGGGTCGTTTAGTTGACCACATAAGCAAAAGTAATCCTGGCATAAAGCTTGCAATTCTGCATTTCAAATTTTATGTCTGCTTCCTGTATGGAAGATGTCCTTGGTTTATTGAACTATGCATTGCCACTACTGGCAAAACTTGTGCGGCAACCTATTTACTAATTCGATAAAACGTGAAAGAAGAACACACATATTAGCAATACATCAGTTAGTCAGAAGGCAATCCATGTGTAATGATTCCAATATTATATGACCATATAATGATTCTTTCTTTCATTATCACCCCTCAACAATTCCTCTATTATTTTTACTGATGTATTATAAACCTTACATAACTAGTCCATGAATGAAACAACTCCTAAGAGTAACCTACTAAACAATGTTAGGTGACAAACTTACCTTGTAAGCAGCTGCTTTTAGATTGTGACCTCTGTCTGTCTTTATTGAATTAAACTTTCTTTATGGAATTAAACTGTTGGTGACTTTTTTGAATACATGGAACTTGATCAGATCTTTTGGTATCATTGTTTCAGTTTTCAGTCTACCACATCATTTTAATATCATAAAAGTGGCTAAATATGAAAAAAAGAACTTTTTAATCCTCAGTCCTATTCAAGTATGGGACATTTTGAAGATTTGATCAATTTTGATTTTCGGCGGACAGAGAATGACAATGTTTTCTTTTCAAGTGATTAAACACCATTAATTATGCATGAATAATCTCCAAAATGGGGATCTCAAGTTCGAAAACCCCAGCATGCTTTCACGGTCGAGCTCGTCACACGAGACTTGCCTAGTGTGGTTTACCTCTCTTGTGTGGTTTGCGGGCTATTACACTGGTGCGGGGTTTACCCTGTGTTCCCCGAAGGGTAGCGGCTGCTGGTTCCTTGTCATAAAAAGAAAAAATTATGCATGAATAAAAAGTTGTTTAGGAACTTCCTACTAGTGATGTATTGGTGGCTTCACATTGACTACTTATGTCTCTTCAATTGGTTGGAGTCATGAAATATTCACTCAAAGATAATATTCGGATTAATGGCGTAAAATGATGATGACAGCTTGATACTTGTAAAAAAAAGGTGATCATGGTAGCTTGATATCTTGGGATTGTGAAAATTGAACCTTTTTGCCTATGAGATATACTCTTAGAGTTTGCGTAAGGTGACAGTTTTGTTTTAGTAACCTAAGTTAGACATTGGTGCTTTTTTTAAGTCATCCTAGTAGAGGATAGAGATAGCTTGACAATCACATTTTCAATCTGGTAAAACCTAATTGCCTTTTCTTCTTGGATAGGTATCTCCAGCAGAGAAAATCTCTTGCGGATGGAGAAAGGTGTGACTATCACTTTTTTAATACATATTTTTACCTCAAGCTCCAAGAGGCTGTTTCCAGCAAGGTATTAATTCTTCTCTGCAATTTATTTACTGTGAACTTAACTAACTGGTTTGTTGAATCCTGAGAGAACCTATTGAAAGAGACGAAACTGAGAACTTAGTCTCAATAACGGTATTTAATTATGGGACAAATATGGAGTTGTATTTTTCATTTGTTTTATTTGTAGAATTGATACATAGTTCATGAGCACCTATAAAAATTTGAGGCTCCATTTAATTCTCAGGTGGATGCTCTCTCTCTCTCTCCTGCCCTGAATTGCGTGTTTTAATATAAAATTTCTCCTTGAGGCAAATTAGGGGTACTCAAAAACTAGTGGTTCTCTAAATCTTGTACGTACAGTCTTGCCCTAGTCACACATATAACTCTTCAATCAAAACAAAAGAACCATTGACATATACCACCTAATTTTCAATGTAACAAACAACAATAAAGCCTATATCCTTACTAATTGCATCACTTATATGGGTGCTTTGCTTTCATTGGGTCTTGTGCTTAGCTAAGTCATCACTGGTTTCTAGAAATTGTAGATTTTCCGAGACAAACTTTTTCCATTTGATTTTAGGGAGCCGTTTGGACATGATTTGAAACCATGGTTTGAAATCATATGGTTTGATGTTGAAATTTTGTTTGGACATGCAATTTGGGTTTCTTAAGTTGTATCTTTTCTCATTGACATAAAACCCCCACAAGTTGTGAAAACCATCAAAACTTTCCTAATTCTTATGCAATCTTAGCAAATGAGCAAGTCATAGTTGATAACAAAATTAATACGCGGCTCGAAATTGTACACTTTTAAGTCATGGCATAGTCATACCTTTGTATATATATACAATATAAATTATGTATTGGACAATTGTATCCAATACAATATAAAGTCGATCAATGGGTATATATCTACTAATTTATGGATCTTTTTTTTTTACAAAATATAAACTTTCTACACTTTTAAGTTATGGAATAGTCAATTAGTCATACCTTTGTATATATATACAATATAAATTATGTATTGGTCAACTATATCCAATACAATATAAATATAAAATCCATCAATTCGTATATATCTACTAATTTATGGATCTTTTTGTACAAAATATAAACTTATGGGCCAAGTTTTATATTTTTAAAAATTTGAAATCATGATTTGGAATCCCAAATCACACCTTTTTGGATGATTTGGGATTTCAAACCATGACATAAAGTTGAAGTTCAAGTTATGTCCAAATTGCATAAACAAACGTGATTTGAAATCAAACTATGAAACCATGGTTTGAAAACTCATGACCAAACGCCTACTAGGTTTACCTTGTCCTGCCCTTATTTTAGGGATAAAGTACCATGTTCCCTTTTATCATCAAATTGTTGCACATACAGAATGGTGCATCTGCAAGTCTACCTAGGATATGGCTATATCATCTTAGGGGAACTCTTTTTTTTCCTTAGTGCGTGTTGCTTTCACTCTTTGATTCATTTCTATTTTAGCACATCCATCTTAACTTCCATATTTTTATCTTAAATCAATCTAATATTAGGTAAATCTGAATAATTTGTGGTTTCCTAATTTTCAACAGCAGAATGACAAGGAAGCTTCATTTGTCAAATTAAGACGGTGGTGGAAAGGGGTGAATTTATTTGAGAAAGCCTATATTTTTCTTCCCATACATGAAAAGTAAGTTTTCTAGGTTGCTTTTACCTTCATTGATTCATGAGGATTCAGTTGTTGGGTCAATTATGCTGTCCGTCGAGCTTTTATTACTTGACCTAGTTTTGCAGTTTATCAATTTATAAAACTACATTATCTAGGTCAAATTTGACGTTTGTTCGATATGGATCATATGCTTGGATGTATTTATTTTTTGCTATTTGCATTTCCCTAAGTAACTAAGCAGATCGGAGCATTTAATAGCCCAGTGCTTTGTTCAGATTCCTCTTATTTTGTTTCCTCCTCCCCTCCCTCGCTCTCTCCATTTGACTCGTCTAAGATAGGTATTTTTTCTTTTACACCAAGTTTCCTGGAGCTTGCTGTTGATGCCCTGTGTTGGTTCTTTTTCTCCTCTGTAGAAGACACTGGAGCTTGGTAATAATTTGCATACCAGATAAAGAAGCCCAATCGGGGCCGATCATACTTCACTTGGATTCACTGGGGATCCACGACAGCAGCTTTCTTTTTGGAACCATAAAAAAGTAAGATTAACTCTTTCGTTGGCTGTTAAATAATGGTCATGTATGCGTGCTACATGATTTAGTTCTCGTGAGGTTCTAATCTTTGCTTAATTATTACTATTATATTGTTAGGGACTGCAAATGGGTAAATTTAAAAGAAAAATCAAGATAAAACCATATATAGCGCATTTTTTTGGAATTCAAAACCAAACTTACCCATTGTTTTGGATTGAATAACTTCCGGGCAGTTGGTGTGCGCCCTAAGTTCTTTGTACACCACATATATATGGGGGGTTTCTCCAACATTAAAAAAATATTCTCAACTCCCGGTATAAAATGATTATGAATATTAATCTAATATGACCAATGGAATATCGTTTCTGAAATGGAAAGCTTCTTCACTCAGAAAGTTCATTTAATTCAATGTTTTAATTTTGGACCAGATTTTTGATTGAAGAATGGAAGTTTCAGAGACAAGTTGTGGCAGATCTTCCTATTGCAGACAAAATATGGGAAAATCTTCCACGAAGAATAGACAAGAAAATTATTCAGGTATTCCTCCATTTAAATTTTTCGTCTCGTAGTTTTAAGCATTCTTGTGAATTCTTTCATGCTTATATATAGGACCGGACCGATAAGAATTCGGTCCTGAAAAGAGATCCGGGACCGGACCGATACCTTATCGGGCGGGTACCCGGTCCGGACCGATAAGAATTTCACTGCATGAGAAGTTTCTGAATTTGCCTTGCTAATTTCTGTTTCATGGGTATATGATCTTTGAACAGTTCATAGCTTGTCCAAAGGGTGGCCATTAATGAGCTAGCTGAGTGTGATGGCTTTTAACACCAACTATAAAGATACAGGGCTGATGCGTTGTGATTTTGGGTGGTATGGGGTTTAGAGGGCGGTGAAATTCATGGTGGGTGTGTGAAAAAATTTAGTAGTGGATAGTGTAAAGGATTGAATTGGCTGAAGTTTCTGTAACGTGGGTTTTGTCCCAAGAAGAAGAGGAGGAAGGCGGGGGGTGGGGGTGGGAGATTACTGCACTTTTTCATTATCGGGTAATTACCGGGTTGCCGGACCGGATCCTTATCGGTACGGATCCTTATGTCCGGTACTCGTATCCGGACCGTTAACTTTTAGGTCCGAGTATCGGGTGTATCCGGACCGATAACAACCCTACTTATATATGCAGTCTTTAACTTGTAAGGTAATGAATTGATTTGGCATCATTATGGGATGTGAATATTCCTTCATTGAATTTTGTTTTCAGAAAAAATGAAAAAATTTCCACAGAGAATTGATGACAGCAGTATTCTAGTATTCACCCATTGAAAGATTTCTTGTCTCTTAGTTTAAGCATTCTTGTGAAATATTTCTTACTTGTATATATGCAGTCAGTAGCTTTTAAGGTAATGAATTTGGTTTGGCATCATGTGGGATGTGAGATTTTGTTCTTTTGTTGAACTGTGTTTTCTGATTCATTGTGGCATGGCTGTTCAGCGGCATAGTGGGGAGGGAGTCCAAAATATTGGTTCAGTTCGTCAAATTCTACTTGAGAACTTTCTGCATTAGAAATAAGAGAACTTGTAAATACTTCATTATCATGCCTTCATGGCGACCTCCTGTTGCACTTCTCTGACAGGTCCCACAACAAAAAAATGATTATGACTGTGGACTCTTTGTGCTTTTCTTTATGGAACGATTCATCGTTGAAGTTGATGAAAGGTTTAGAACGGAGAATCTGGCAATGGTATTAATTCCTTTTCCAATTATGGAATCTTCCATCTTTTTTCCCTCCGATGATAATGCATCGATTTCATTGCTAGTAATTATTGACCCGTTTTCAGTTTGGAAGTAAGTGGTTCAAACCTGAAGAAGCATCAAGTATGAGGTGGAAAATCCGTGACATACTTGAGGAAAAATTCAAGAATTCAATTGACGATTAGTGTTTCTTTGACCACCTACCAACTGTAAATAACCGCTGGTGGCGAGAAGCAATTCTTATCCGGACGCATCAATGGAGCAACTTCTTATTACCAACACTCCTGAAGTGCCCAACTCTGTATAGCTTAAAAGTTAGATATACCTGAGTTACTTGATAGTCTAGAAAAATTCTCCGTTTAGGAAGGTTTCTCCCGAAATCTGGGAAGATATCGGGAGATCCTTTGTCGGAGCTACATTTTACAGAATCCGAGATGCAGGAGAATTTCATCGAACATTTTCTTTCAAAAGCAGAAGCTGGACCAAATACATTTAGCAAGATAATTAAGACTTAGGAGGTCTCTGCTGATCAACATTTTTTTGGCCTTTCCCTTAAGTGCCATTTGTACTGGCTGGAGTTCAAACAACTCCTACCGTTCATGTAAATGTTTTATTTTTAATGAGATGAAAAAGATGATCAAAGCTGTATGTGCTTCTTGATGCAACAGTATCTCATTTTAGTATACTCGTGTGGACTAATTACTCAATTGTTTAAAAAGAGTCAAAACCACCCACTGTGTACATTTTACTATAGGCTAAATTGAATGCGACTAAATTCCCTAATAATCTGCATCTACAGTATCTAAAGCCTCCAGGGTATAAATTTTATACAATTTAAGATATTAGAAGGGTTCAAACAAATACTCTCCTAGATGAGCACAACCATTTTAGATTGATGGTAAATGTTGTGATGATCTCTGGCCTCTTTTCGGATTTGCATTCCAACACTGTGCACTACTGGTCATAGTGCACAAAATATCTGATTTATGGGACCACTATTTAAAATACATTTACATTTTAGCTGATTTTTTTTAATAACTCAGGTTTCCAGACTTGCGCCTGATTACTTCACTGATATTACCCAGACGTCCTAGAGGTAATAACATCGGTCCTTCAACACTATCACCAGGTAAATCGAGGGATGTGCTCATGTGACCAAGTTTCGAGGCGTCTGTAATGATCAGAGACGAGTTGATTTCTCATCTGAATTTTTCGTGCGGAGAATCGAACTCACGTCTACACCTGGATTATGCCCCGGAGGACTGAATTTTGCTTGAACTTCTGGCAAAAAATTTAAACTTTACGCAGAAATGCTTGAACTTCAATCATATCTAACATTAGACATTTAAGTCTAACGTCAGACACGACATATATGAAATTATTCTAAAGTGGATAGACGTGCAATTTTTTGTAGATATAAATAGAATGTTCAAAGACTATCCCTATTAAATGTTTACACATGTACTTACAATATCATTTCATTTGTAACAAGTGTCTCCTATTATGGGTTTCGTTTTATGTGCATTGCCCTACCAGAAAATTACAAAAACTCAATAATATCAGAAATAACAAAGTAAAGCAAGCAAAATAAGATCATTAGTATAAATTAATTGAATTACGGAAATAACTTAACAGTAACTGTTACGGAAATAACTTAACAGTACCTACAGTTAATTGCACAACTGCATTTTAATTTAATATTTTAAGAACTTGAATATTTAGGAAAGTAAATGCCTGAATATTTAGGAAACGCGTCTAAGTTCAAGAAACTAGGTTGCATCAAATAGGCTTAATGTTCTTCTTACCTTTGAAAGTTTCCATATTTATAATTTAATTCGGTAACTAGCTTTGTTAGTTTAGAAAAAACACTTTTAATTTTTTTTGAAAACTTCTTCTATCTCTAGCATTCTTTCAATAAGAGAAACACTTGAATTTCCTTTCGTTCAAGTGTTAGTAGTTATTTTATCTTGAGAGATTATTGCCTAGAACGTAAAAGAATATATATGTGACAATCTTGTCTTAAAGACAAAGTGCTATCACTCGACTAAGCAAGTAATTTCAGTTCAAGTGTTGATTCTTGTTTCCAGTTTTAAGTTAAGATTATTTTTTTTCTTTACTTTCCTAATTCTTGTATTAGATAACAACTTTTTGGGTTCCTTTTCTTTGTCTTGCATCAGGGGGTTTTGTGTAGAGATGGGAAAATTAGGGATAGAGGATTTGGCAGAATTGGGGGGAGGGGGGCGCTAAACACACCTCAAAGGGAGGGAAGTGAACAATGGGAGTGGGATTGACGGGGTTCTGAGAAGTGTTAGGGATTGGGATTGACGGGGTTCTGAGAAGTGTTAGGATAATTCATGTTCGGAGGCGGTTCACTGAGGATCGGGAGGTCCACGGTGAGGAACATTCTCGCACCGACGAGTCACAACGGTCAAGAAAGAATTGTGGGGGGGGCGAAACACCCCTCAAAGGGAAAGGGGGGAAGTGAACAATGGGATTGACGGGGGTCTGAGAAGTGTTAGGATGACTCATGTTCGGAGGTGGTTCACTGAGGATCGGAGGTCGCGGTGAGAACATTCTCGCCGTGAGTCACAACGGTCAAGAAAGAATTGGGGGCTAAACACACCTCAAAAGGAAAGGGGGTAAACACACGCCAGGAAGGGAGTGAACAACGGGATTGGGATTGACGGGGGTCTGAGAAGTGTTAGGATGATTCATGTTCGGAGGCGGTTCACTAAGGACCGGGAGGTCCACGGTGAGGAACATTCTCGCACCGGCGAGTCACAACGGTCAAGAAAGGGTGGTAACGGTAACTTGGGCTAGAGAGAGATATGAAGAAGAAGCTAGCACTTTTCTATTTGTGAAAAGCAGAATGTGAACAATGGGATTGGGATTGACGGGGTTCTGAGAAGTGTTAGGATGATTCATGTTTGGAGGCGGTTCACTGAGGATCGGGAGGTCCACGGTGAGGAACATTCTCGCAAGCGAGTCACAGCCAGTCAAGAAAGAATTGTGGGGCGAAACACCCCTCAAAGGGAAAGGGGGGAAGTGAACAATGGGATTGACGGGGGTTTGAGAAGTGTTAGGATGACTCATGTTCGGAGGCGGTTCACTGAGGATCGGGAGGTCCACGGTGAGGAACATTCTCGCACCGGCGAGTCACAACGGTCAAGAAAGAATTGGGGGGGGGGGGGGAGTGAACAATGGGATTGGGATTGACGGGGTCTGAGAAGTGTTAGGATGATTCATGTTCGGAGGCGGTTCACTAAGGACCGGGAGGTCCACGGTGAGGAACATTCTCGCACCGGCGAGTCACAACGGTCAAGAAAGGGTAGTAACGGTAACTTGGGCTAGAGAGAGATAGGAAGAAGAAGCTAGCACTTTTCTATTTGTGAAAAGCAGAATTTAAACAACTCGTACCGTTCATGTAAATGATTTCTTTTTTAATGAGATGAAACATTATCTCGTTTTAGCATATACTTGTGCGAACTAATTACTCATTTTTAAAAAGATTCAAAACCACCCAATGTACATTTTACTATACGCTAAATTGAATGCGACTAAATCCCTTATAATCTGCATCTACAGTATTTAAAGCCTCTAGCGTACGTATAAATTTTATAGTAGAATTCAAGAGATTGGTAGATCGATTCTGATAGATTATGGAAATAATATTTGATTATGGACATAATTTTTGTGTATATTTTATATTTAGAATGTAAATATTCTGATTTTAGAATATCATAAGTGTAGCCTAAACTTTAGTCTCGTAACATGTATATATTATTACATTCAAAGAATGAAAAGATCACGAAAAATATTTTCTTCATGGTATCAAGAGCCAAAAATTAACTCTAGCCGCCTAAGCCCTAAACCCTAGCTCTAGCCGACACCAACTTTTCAAAAACCCTACCTTCTCCACATCTCCTCCTCCTCTTTTCTTGTTTATCTCGGGTAAAAATGGCAGACCAAAATAAATTACATCCCGCTCTTGTCGTAAATAAGGTCAAGAATTTTATTCCGGTGATTCTTGAGATGGAAAAGGGCAATATTAATCTTGAGTGAAGTTATTCAAAATTCATTGTCGCGCATACCAAGTCATTGACTATATTCTTCCTCAGAAGCCTCAATCGGGTGTCATGGAAAAAGACAAGTCCAGCGACATTGATATGACTATATGGTATCACTTGGATGCTATAGTGCTTCAATGGATTTACGACACCATATCAAACGATCTTTTGCACACCATATTAGAACCAGATTTGACTGCTCAACAAGCATGAGAGCATTTGCAAAATATTTTTCAAGATAATAAGAATTCTCGTGCGGTTTATCTAGAAAATCAATTCACCAATGTGAAGATGGATGATTTTTCAAATGTCTCCGCCTATTGTCAAGAGTTAAAAATACTTGCCGATCAACTATCCAATGTTGGTGCCCCGATGTCGAATCAACATTTAGTTCTTCAATTAATTGTGGGTGTTAATGAACAATATGATGATGTTGCTACGTTCATTCAACAAAGTAACCAGTTGCCATCATTTTATGAGGCTCGTTCGAGATTGATTCTCGAAGAAACCCGAAAACTAAAACAGGTGGCGATTGAGGCCAACAATGCCGACACCACTCTTCTTTCAACCAACACGTACACGGATGAGTTTCGGCCTCAAAATTCTGGTTCGAGTATTGCAACAAATCGCAACAACTATAGACAAAAACAGGATAAAAATCGCAACAATAACAAAGAAAAAAATAATAGTGGAAGGGGACTTGATCGTGGTGGCGGAAATCAATCCGACGGTGGAAGCAACCACCATCTGCAGGGGCAGAACAGGCCCTGGCAGCTGCAACATCAACAAAACAATAGGCAATAGTGGGGGAAGTACCCGGCGTGGTCGACACCTGACGATGGACAACCCTCCGCACGCGCGTACCACGCGGCGTCGTGGGCGGACCACCACTCTTAGATAGCCCGGGGTACTTGGTGTCACGACCCGACCCGACGGGCCACGACTAAACGTCCTAATTGGACGTCATTACTGACCTGTCACTCTTAATCAATTTAATACCGAGATCTATAGAAATTTCGGCAGCATTACGCTGTTTTTACAACATCTCCCCAAAATGGGCGAACCGACAAGGCTGCCAAATCAATAACAGAACAACAAACAAATCAGGATAGCCGACTAGGCTGCCACCAACCAACATTATATACACAAAGGAATAGTCAAAATAAGCCCAACACAGAGTACAACAACATTACAATCCAAAACAAGGTACAAACGTCCAACCCACAACTGTCTACAGACCTCTAAGAGTAGGATATTGACATATGACGGGACAGGGCCCCGTCGTGCCCAAAATATGCATAAGCCTGAAAGATGAAGATATGTACCAAAATAGCTGGCTCCGGAACAAAGGAGCTCTCCAACTGTCGTACAGAAGTCCTAAACTGGAGGGTCACCTATCTGGACACCTGAACCTGCGGGCATGAACGCAGCCCCCCATGAGAGGGGGTCAGTACAAAATAATGTACTAAGTATGTAAAACATAAAATACTGAAAACTGAATAACAACTGTACCAAGTAAAACAGAGAGTCATCAAATTTCATAAAACTGAGAATCATGTCTTAAAATCATATCATGTATACTGAATCATAAATCATCATGCTCATGTCTGTATATAAAACTGTATAACATGTCTCGGCCCTCTATGGAGGGACTCGATGAAATCTGTATCTGCGCGCGTAACGTGTCTCGGCCCTCTATGGAGGAACTCAATGTAATATGTATAAACATATATAACGTGCCTCGTCCCTCTAGTGAGAGACTCGATGAATGATGCATGACTGCGCACGAACATGACCTGGCCCGGGACTCAGTGGAGTGAAATAATAAAACTTAGCACGAGTAGATATCATGAGCAACTGTATGCAATTAAAATCATTATGTGACTCTTATAAAATTATTACCATAAACTCTGTTACTGAAATCATAATCACTAGTAAATAATCATTTTTAAAACTGAACTGGTAGGAGTTAAGTATGTCCGCCGTACTTTCATAAAAATCATGCCAAAAGAAAGAAAGAAAGGTTTCACATACCTTTTAGTCGAACTAATCAACTCAATATTAGAATACGTCTCGTCTAGTGCTTCAACCTATAATAATGGTAATATGTCCGTCAATTCTATGATTACTACCATACTTTATATCGAATAATGACTCTCTTTTCTATAAAAATTTGGGCAGCACTTCCCCTATTTATATGTACATCCACAATTTTCAACAGATGACAACAATACCAATTAACAAGTCACAATTCCAAGATATCACAAAATCAGTCCATATACTCTATTTACGCCATAGTTATGCATTCTTTCTCCTTACATTTATGGAATACAACCATCAAGAGTGCAAATCTTCTAGTTTGCAACATATCACCTTACTACACTTTAATTTATTTAAGATATGTGTTGGCAATTACCACAACGTATTTATAAGTTCATAACTTATTTTTCCATCATTATAACTTAACAAAAACAGCCCCTAATACATCACAACAATTTCCAATAATTTCAAACAAGTTTTCGGTCAATATCCACATTACCCAAGCTCTTTTTCTTAACTCCTTAAAATCCAATTCATGTTTCAATACTTTCATATAACCAATTATAACTTAAAAATCATGATCTCTTTTCAATTCTCAACATGAAATTAGTGATAATGTTAACAACAACAATAATCAAACCCATATATACAAAACAATCCACAATCGACATTTAACACCCCAAAATATTCACATGCATCTCAAATTTCAAGTTCTTTATTTATCAAGAGTTAATCCCTTAGTTACAACATCACTTAATCTTCCAAATACTCCATAAAAAGAAGAATTTCATACCTTAAATTGGTCCCAAAACAGTCCCAAAAACGTCACTGCCCAGCCCGATTTTTGTCCCAATTTGCATCAAATTCTTGTCCAATTTTGTCATGTCTTCAACTCCAAATTGACATGCATGTGTTCTACAATGTTAACCCAACATTATAACATATTTTTCTTCCACAAATTCGTCTCAAAAATCCGAAAATTGAGGCTCAAATCGCGGGCAGCAGTGGCGAAATGCCCACTGTTCTGTCAGCTGAATTTGTAACGTCCATAACTCTCTACTCCGGTGTCCTATCGACGAGAGGTTTGTTTCGTTGGAAACTAGACTCGACGAAATTCATTTTAGGCTTTTGAAACACCCAAAAACTCCTAATATACGGGGAGATATACCCCTCTAAAGTTTACTAAAGATCTGGAAATTTTGGGGTTTCAATTTCGACCAGCAGTGGCCGAAATTCACTGCTTGACTTGTTTAGAAGGATTTAATCTTGTGAAGAGGTTAAGGAAATTGCTTCAATCCTTAGCTAACAATGGGGTGTGATTCGGCTGCCCCAAGAGAGAAGGAAGAGAGAATTTTGGTGTTTGAAAAAAGGTGGAATTTCAATGATTTCCTAAGCCTATAAGACACTTAAAATTCTGAAAATTACACTTGCTTATTTAGTCCCTAAAATGTTACACTTAAGTCCCTCATTGTCTATTAAAATTAAATCAATCCCCCAAGTAATAAATCTTAAATCCTACTTCCTTTAATTCCCGAAAATTTCATAAGACTTCGTATCCTCGTTGTCATAACTTATATAATACGTTACTAATCTATAATGGGGATACATATAATTATCATCTTCAATTTCCATTGTCACGCTCGTAGTAATCAAAATATTTTCGGACTCACATCCTTTATATACCAACTTCCGGATTAGCTTATATAAATACACTTATATCCAATATTCGAATCTTATTTTTTAATGACGTTATCTAATTATCGCTTTAAAACTACGAGGTGTAACACTTGGCAGCCGTCCACAACATGCATAGGCATCCCATGGGCCATCTTATTCAAGTTATGTTCCAGCAAACATCGAGCAAGCCATGCATACTATGACTCTCAATGTTCCCGATGACATATGGTACATGGACACCGGTGCTACCTCTCACATGACGACATCTTAAGATACTCTCTCGTCTTAGTTTAATATGAACAATAATAAAAATATTATGGTTGGTAGTAGACAATAAATTTCAATTCGTGGTATTGAGCAATCAAACCTCCCCCCTTACCCACCTTTACATTTAAATAATATCCTACATGCACCCAAACTTATTAAAAACTTGATATCTATGCGTCATTTCACCAATGACAACAATGTTTCTATTGAGTATGATTCGTTTGGGGTTTTATATGAAGGACATTCGGACGGGGATGCCACTAATGAGATGTGCTAGCACTGGGGATTTGTATCCTATAACCAACAACCAAGCCACCTCTCCATCAACTTTTGCTGCTCTTTCTCCTACTTTATGACACAATTATTTGGGACACCCGGAAGCACCTGTGTTAAACTCCCTTAAAAAAAATAAGTTTATTGAATATAAACAATCTTTATGTTCTCCTGTTTGTCAGTCTTGCGTTTTTAGAAAACATGTTAAATTACCACTCTCTTTGTCTACTTCTAGCACTATTATGCCATTGATATCATGCATAGTGACTTATGAACGTTTTCGATTTTAAGTTCGACAAGTCATAACTATTATATGCTTATTTTGGATGATTACTTTAATTTTCTATAGACATTTCACATTGGGAAAAAATCACAGGTTCACACTATATTTTCTAATTTAGTGTTTTCATCCATACCCTATTTGAGAAGTCTATTAAGTATTTTCAATGTGACAATGGGAGGGAATTTATAAATGACCAATTTAAGAATTTTTGTCACAAAAATGGTATGGTATTTCGTCTCTCTTGTCCACACACTTCTCCTCAAAATGTCAAAGTCGAACGAACAATACGAGCAATAAATAATTTAAATCACACTTCTTGCTCATTCGTCCATACCACAATCATTTTGGCATCATGTTATTCAAATGGCCACATACCTCTTAAACATTATCCTTAGCAAGCTACTTTCAAACTTCTCACCCACACAAATTCTTTATCATCGAGATCCTTCCTACACACATTTGAGGGTTTTCAAGTGTTTATGTTATCCTCTCTTTTCTTCCACAATAATAAATAAACTTCAAGCCCGTTCCACCCCATGAATATTTTTGGGATACCCACAAAATCATCGGGGTTATAAGTGTTATGATATATATGTCTAGTGGGAAAATTTTCATCTCTCGTCATGTTATTTTCAATGAGTCCCAATTCTCATTTGTCAACATATACACTTCTTCCCCGCCCTCGTATGATTTTTTGGACACTAGGCTACATCCCCTTATGCAATTTCATTTAAACAGTCCAACTACTCAAGCCCAAATGAGGGAGCCCACTGCTCCCTCTCCCTCGGTCCAGTGGCAACATCAAGAGCCCACTACTCTCTTTCCTTCGGTTCACAATCTAACCCATGGCCCAACCCAAAAAATCCCAGAACCCATTCAGCTGTAGTTGGGCCGAGCTCCTCTACGACCGCGACTGGCCCAGTAACCAACATGCCACAAAATCAGGCCACACCAACCCCTTTTGGGTCAGGCCCCAACTAGGTCCATCGAAACCCGTAGCATGCATGAGATTATTTCGGCCTAAGCATCATTTTAATTTGACATCCTCTATCCAACCATCCGCAATTCCTTGTAACCCGAAAGTTTCCCTATCATTCATGAATTGGAAAGCCGTCATGTTAGACGAAATTAATGCTCTTATTAAAAATATGATGTGGGAGTTGGTGCCCCATCTTTCTAATGTAAATATAATTCATTTCCATATGGATTTTTGTCATAAAAAGAAATTTGATGGTTCCTTTGAGAGGTACAAAGTCCGTCTTATTGGTGATGACAGGTCTCAACAGGTTGGTGTGAATTGTGAGGAAATTTTTAACCCAGTTATTAAACCAGCGAATATCCGGATAGTTTTCAGTTTGGCTTTGTCAATATCATGGTCCATTCATAAGTTGAATGTAAAAAATGTGTTTCTCCACGGTCACCTACATGAAACAGTCTACATGCACCAACCTTTAAGATTCTGAAATCCTATTCATCCAGATTATGTTTGCTTGTTGAAGAAGTATTTATATGGTCTCAAACAGGTCCCCCGAGCATGGTATAACATGATTGTTGACTTTGTTTCCATACTAGGCTTCCCACATAGCAAATATGATCAATATTTATTTATTTATCAAAAAGTAAATGACATGACATACACTCTTCTCTATGTTGATGATATCATCCTCACAACATCATCTGATTTTCTTCTCCAGTCTATTATGTCTCTCCTTGCATCTGTATTTGCTATGAAGGATTTGAGTCCCTTGAATTATTTTTTGGGCATTGTTGTAACTCAACATGAGGGTGGTCTATTTCTTTGTCAAAAAAATATATGCAGATGAGATAATTCACAGAGCCGGCATGTCCTCATGTAAGTCGTCACCTACGTTGGTTGATACAAAGGCTAAGTTGAGTAACTCTTCGGGGTCTCCATATGGCGATCCTACACATTACCACAATTTAGCAGGGGCATTGCAATATCTCACATTTACGAGACATGATATATCATATGATGTTCAACATGTATGTTTACATCTGCATGACAAATGAGGAACATATGGGTGCTCTCAAATAGATTCTATGGTATATTCAGGATACTCTTGATTTTGGCTTGCATCTTTATAAGTCAGTCATTTCTGGTCTCTTCTTATACCTGTCACGACCCGAACCTCGGGCCCGCGACTGGTGCCCTACCTGGACACCCTTATCCCAAACAACCCAAAGACAACAATTTAAAACAACACTCATGATACAACACATGCTAGCCGACGAGGCTGCCAATATATATATATAAAAAGCCCACCGGGGACTACTTTTTTTTCTTTTACACAACCCACATATGACTACAGACCTCTAGAGAGTATGATTGTACAACATGGCGGGACAAGGCCCCGCCGTACCTCTGAATAACCATAAGACTGTAATACAAACTCCGTACCAAAATGACAAGACTCCGAAGTAGGGGAGTTGTCTCAATAGAAGCTGGATGGAGATCCTAAGCACGCGGATCACCAAACTGAGTACCTATACATGTGGACATGAACGCAGCCCCCCGAAGGGGGTCAGTACAACATGTACTAAGTATGAGACGGAAATAAAGTACAGTATTAAAATCAAAGCTGACCAAGAAATGACAGGGACAAGTAAAATAATCAAATACCAGATTCAACCGTGTCACCTAAAAAAAAGCCAACTGTATCTTTTCAAAGTGAGAGTCACATCAAAGACAGGGACACCTGCCCAAGAATCAATATGTATCTCTTTTTCATGGGAATCGAACCCGCATAGGTAATTACACCCGCATGAGTATCTCTACTCGCATCACAGATCTTGTCCGTGGATTATTCATGGGAATCGAACCCGCATAGGAATCGAACCTGCATAGGTAGTTATACCCGCATGAGTATCTCTACTCGCATCACGGATCTTGTTCGTGGATATTATTCATGGGAATCGAACCCGCATAGGTAAATATACCCGCATGAGTATCTCTACTCGCATCATGGAAGCACATCCATGAAGCAAATATACACAATCTCATCGAGAAATAAACCAAAGTACCAACGCATCAGATACAAAATATTAAAATAAACTTTCCTTTTAGAAATGCCAAGGTACCAACACCTCATGTACCAAACGCATATAATGAACTTCACTTTATAAACTCAATGCACTTTCATTTTATGTACTATGTTAAGGATTTAATCATGGACATTCTCACATGATTTCTATATAACATTTTAAACCATCTCTTGACTTTCCACAAAACTGTTATAACAAATTCTCATAAAGCCATTATAACAAACTTTCATTTTTAGAAAAATCAAGACAATACCATGTCTTCCTTTTAAAATAATTAAGACAATTACCATGTCTTCCTTTTAAAATAATCAAGACACTAACACCCGTAGTATCAAGACACTTCCATTTTTAACAATCAAGTTACTACACATTTTAAACTCAAGTAAGTTATACCTTTCAAATCAAGTCAAGTATACTTTTAACACCAAGTAATTTATACCTTTCAATTAAACAACCCAAGGTGTCATCAAGAGAGTAGATAGAACAACTTCTATTTAGAAACTCAAGTACTATTAATGAAATAGATAGAACTACTTCCTAAAACTCTTACCAACATCTCCCATAAGACTTGGTAAGGACTTTTAGGAACCATTCAGACATGCTTTAAACACCGAAATCACAACATGAATACCCTTAACTTCTAAGAGTAAAATAACTTCCCTTTTTATAAAACCCAAAGATACTAGCACTGGTAGCATCAAGGCACTTTCACTTTTAAATCAAGTATTTTACACTTTTTAAACCAAGTGACTTATACTTTTAAAACCAAGTGACTCTACACTTTTTAATATCAAGACAAGTATACTTTTAAAATCAAGTTACTTATACCTTTCAAACCAAGTAACTTATACTTTCAAATCTCAAGTAACTCACACCTTTAAATCAAGTTACTACTCTTTAAATCAAGTCATTTATCCTCTTTTAAATCAATCAAGTAAACCATTCTTTTGACTTCCCCTAAAGCCATTATAACTAACTTCCCATAAAGTCATTATAACAAACTTTAGATTTTGGAAAACTAAGGCACTTGTATCCGTTAAAATCAAGTTACTACACTTTTAAACTCAAATACTATCAAGAATAATGGATTTTAACAACTTCCATTTTGGAAACCCTAAATTACTATCAAAGAGGTATATAGACCAACTTCTAGTTTAGGAAATCCAAAGTACTATCAAAGAAGTATATCTAAGGGTTAGGTTCCGATAGAACTCTATCAAGATCAAGTCAAGTATACTTCTAAAATCAAGACAAGTATACTTCAAGAAATGATTCATGTATACTCCAAATAACAAGACAAGTATACTTCAAATAACAAGGGGCGTGTACTTCAAGAATCAAGACAAGTATACTTTAATAATCAATCATGCCGATAGAAGGAAGTAGTTCACATACCTTTTTGACGACTAACCAACTCTACAATCTAGAATACGCCCCAAAGTGCTTCAACCTATAAACACAATAACATGTTTATCAATTCCAAGCTCTGTAAGGTAGATTAATGGCAACTAAAGGGTTTCTTATTCTACGGAAAATTGGGCAGCACTTCATTTGTTTCTACGTACTTTTCCACCTTTTCTAAGGCCCAATTTCAATAACCAACAAGCCACACTTAAGGGCATAACCAACAGTTAACCAGAGGGGATTACACGCCTAACTTGACGTGTAAAATTCTGCCCCACAACGATATAAAAACAATCCACAAATTAATCAACATTAAGGGTACAATGTGAAGCCTTTAACACCCTTTTTATACCCTTATTCCATAAGACATTCATTAGCCATTTTACCACTTTAAACATGTATGTTAGGAGCTGATTTTTCAGCATATCTACAGCCCAAAACAGTCCATAAAAACTGCATAACAACATCCAACAGTTTTAGACAAATCTCGGCCGACAACTACAATCCGATGTCCTTTTCCTTAATTCCTTTTAATCCAATTTTCATTCCAACATGTTATATAAGTTATATAAACTATAAACAACTATATTTCCTCCATTATATAACATGCGACAAGTGTTATTAATAACAATAACAACCAACGAATCCAACGACAACAAATATTGCCTAGTCTCGGCCAACTTGCCAAAAATGTCCCAAATACTTTTCAATCTTCATTATTTTTAGTACAATCTCTTCTATACATGTCAAGAACAAGTAATATCCAATTACTTTAAAAGAAGAAGAGATTTTACCTTCCAAAAGCCTCAAAAACGCCCAAAATAGTTCGTAGGTGTTTGGCCCATTTTCGTTTCGATCCACTTCTTTAAGTTCCAATCACATATATGTGACCCCTATGGGCTTATACACAACTTCACTTTGTATTTCACTTCCAAAAAGTCGACGGAACCTTAGGGTTTCACACCCTCTATTCTCGGCCATATCATGTTCTTGGGGTTTAAAGGGTTATCTTGGCTTAGTACTCCATTAGAGAGCTTAGTCTAGAGTTTGAGAATTTATCATCAAGGATTGAAGAATTTTGGTCCTCCATGGGAGCCCTTGGCCGAGAGCACTATAAGGAAAGGGATAAAAGTTTTGTGAAATTTGGCTAAGTGTAAGGCAAGTCTTGCACCCTCTATGTATATATAAAATGCTCAAGGGAGGAGATCATGACAAGTGTATGGCCTAAGTGTAGCAAGACAAGTGGAGTGAGACCCACTTGTCCACTTGTCTCCACAATTATCTAAAGTCCAAGTCTTGCAAGACCAAGTGGAGGGGTGACACGTGTCGCCCTCCGATTCGTCCAAAATTATTTCATCTCCCAACAATCCATAATTGGCCAAAATATCTCAAAATATTGTGGGCCCCATAAAACCATAAAATTTTCTCGTGGGCCCCACATGACCAAATCCGGAACGTAAAATCCAAAATTCCAATATAATTTATAAGTCCCAAATACCAAATTTGAGAACCAAATTCTAATTAATAAACATTTTCCTTCACAAATTCTCGATATTTTTCTTTAAGAAAAAGTAGTTCTTATTCCTTTCCAAAATTCAAATCTTAATTTCTCACGCACGTTCTCATCTCACTGCCTTGGAAATACGGGGTGTAACAATACCGATGATGATTGGGGTGGATATCCGGATACCAGACACTTCACCTCTGGTTATTGTGTATTTCTCAGCGATAATTTGATCTCGTGATCATCGAAGCGTCAACCTACGTTATCTCGATCTAGTGCGGAAGCAGAATATAAATGGGTTGCGAATTTTGACTCTGAATCCTGTTCGCTCCGTAATATTCTATTGGAGCTCCACTGTCCGATAAAAAAGGCTACTGTAGTTTATTGTGATAATGTGAGTGCGATATATCTGTCGAAGAACCCCGTAAAACATCAACACACACTACAACAAATCGGTTCAAAGAGAACGATTGTAGTCGCCCTCTTTGGTCTAAAAATCGCCCCTTAGATCAAAGAGGACGATTTTTAGTCGCCCTTCAAGTCGCCTTATTACGTTACGTCCGTGTCATAGATAAAAAATGACGATTTTTCAAGTCGCCCCCTTTGGTAAGGACCAAAGAGGGCAACTAGAGTTGTTCTTTTTGAGATTCATCAAAAATGGCGATTGTAGTCGCCCTTTTTGAGATTACCAAAGGGGGCGACAATAATCGCCCTTTTTGGTAAGGAATCGAACCCGGACATCCTCTGTGGAATTGTTTCATTCTACCACTAAACCAGCCATCAATACTTGTTATATATTTATACTCCTCATAATCATAAATCTCTTGGATTCGGATCCGAATATTTCCGATATCCAAAAAATGGATATTCGTAATTTTCGGATCAGATTCGGATCCGAATATTTCCGATATCCAAAAAATTGAATATTCGTAATTTTCGGATAATTTCGGATCGGATTCAGATCCAAATATTTGAGATAACCAAAAAATCGGATATTTGTAATTTTCAGATAATTTCGGATTGGATTCAGTTATGAATATTTCGGATATCCAAAAAATCGGATATTCATAATTTTTGGATAATTTAGGATCAGATTCGGATTCGAATATTTAGGATATCCAAAAAATCGGATATTCGTAATTTTTGGATAATTTCATATCATATTCGGATCCGATAATTTCGGATATCCATAAAATCGGATATTCATAATTTTCGAATAACTAGGATATTCGTAATTTTTGGATAATTTCGGATCAGATTCGGATATCCAAAAAATCGGATATCCAAAAAATCGAATATTCGTAATTTTTGGATAATTTAGGATCGGATTCAAATATTTTAGATATCCAAAAATTAGATATTCGTAATTTTTGGATAATTTCGGATCGGGTTCGGATTCGAATATTTCGGATATCCAAAAAATCAGATATTCGTAATTTTTGGATATTTTCGGATCGGATTCGAATATTTTGGATATCGTAATTTTTGGATAATTTCGGATCGGATTCGAATCCGAATATTTTGGATATCCAAAAAATAGGATATTCCTAATTTTTGGATAATTTAGGATCAGATTCGGATCCGAATAGTTCGAATATCCAAAAAATCGGATATTTGTAATTTTTGGATAATTTCGGATCGGATTCGGATATCAAAAAAATGGTTGTCCAAAATTTTCGGATCGGATTCCGAGACTTTGAGTTAAAATAAGAATTAATCACGTTTGAAATTTTTAATCTTTAAAAGTAGATTTCAAATTGAACAAAAATTATAATTCTTATATCAAGAAGGGCGATTTTCTCAAGTCGCCCCATTTGCTAAGGCCCACTCACCCTTTTTGAGATATATCAAAAAGGACGAGTTTGATCGCCCTATTTGGCCTTACAAAAGGGTGACTTGATAAAATCGTTCTTCTTGATCTAAGAATTGTAATTTTTGTTCAATTTGAAATCTACTTATAAAGATGAAAAATATCAATTAATATTAATAGTTTGTCAAATAATATATACAACACATTTATGGGAAGTGGAATAAAAGTTTAGAAATAAATTAAAATTTCAAAAGTAAGAAAAATACATATTTATTTATACAACATAGATGAAATTCGACCTCTTTTATTAAATAAACTTAAATATAAATACAAAATCGATTGTCACTATTTTATAAGACATTAATGAAATTCTTATAACGTTGATATGAGTCAAAGAATGTGATAGTTAAGAAAGACATTTAAAGAATTTGTAGGACTCGTTTGGTGTGAGAGATAAGAAATAATTAATTTCGGATTAATCTCTAAATAAATTATCTCAAATTTGGTCTATAATATTTGTCACTTTGGAAAATAAAAAAATATTAATTTCATATTTCAATTCAACTTTTACTACTCTAAGAAGATATGTAATTATTAATCAATAATCGAAGTAACAAATAAAAGTTATTTAATCCCATTTTTTGTTGTACTCAAAGAGGGAGATTGGAGTCGCCCTTTTTGATCGATATCCAAAAAGGGGACTTTTTGATGGATACAGTCGCCCTTTTTGATCGATATCCAACAAGGGCGACCGTAGTCGCCCTTTTTGATGTGGTTAAAAATAGAGTGGAATTTTTTCACTAAAGTATAAATATATATGTGTTTTGAGAATTATACCAATGATAAATGTCCTTTATTTTGTGTTATTTAAGCTTTAACTGAGTGACGAATATTCAACTTTTGTAGTAATTTGATTTTTTTAATAAAATATGATAGATAAATGTTACACCTCGTGAATTAGGGACATTAATGGAGGATGTAATTAAGAGAATAAGATGCGGATATTGGATACAATGTTTACTTATATATGATAATAAATAAATTAATATACAAGAGGATGTGATTCCGGGAAAATGTTGGTTACAACGTGTGTGACGTTGGAAACTTATAATGATAGTTGTATATTCCCGTTATGGACTAGTGTCGTATTAGAATAATTATGACATTGAGAATACGAGGCTTATGTAATTTTCAAGACTTAAAAGAAGTGGGATATACGAGAGTTAATTATGGGAATTGTTCTAATTTGTAAAACAAATTTTCAGGTTACATGTTTAACCTTAAGACCTTCCAACTCCCCATTTTTCATTTCCAAAAAAAAAGAAGAACAAAACACTCCCTCACTTTCACTCTCCCTCTCCAGCCGATACACCCCCTAGTTCATAACAAAAAAATTGAAGCTCTCATCTCCTTCTTCCTAGATTAAATCATTCTACAAATTTTTAAGCCAAATAAACTCCAAAACAGTGGGCAAATTCTCGGCCACTGCTGGCCGAATTTGAGACCAAGAAATTCCAGTTTTTAGGATAAGATTTTGGAAGAAAAACATGCAAGAAAGATAGATTATAATTTGTAGAATGCATGCATGTTATTTTAAGTTGAAGAAATGATGAAATGGTGAAGAATTTGGACAGTGAATACCGTGAGATTGGGACTGTTTTGGGGCAAATATAAAGGTAAGAAATTCTTCTTCTTATGGTGTAAGTGGAATTGCATGTTGTTGTAGTTTAAGAAATAAACTTGTGATTAAGAAAAACTTGGAATATAGGCAATGCATGTGAATGTTTGGGTGATTGGACCGAATTGGGGACTGTTTTGGTACCTTGGAATTGATTGTTGTGGTTGTTACCTTTATCACTAATTGCATGTTGAAAATTGAAGGAATGCCATGATGTTTAAGTTATAATTGGTTATATGAAAGTGTTGAAACATGAATTGGATTTTAAGGAGTTAAGGAAAGAGCTTGGGTAATGTGGATGTTAGCCGAAAACTTGCTTGAAATTATTGGACATTGTTGTTATGTATTAGGGGCTGTTTTTGTTAAGTTATAATGATGAAAATATAAGTTATGAACTTATAAATACGTTGTGGTAATTGCCAATACATATCTTAAAGAAATTAAAGTGTAGTAAGGTGATATGTTGCAAACTAAAAGACTTGCACTCTTGGTTGTTGTATTCCATAAATGTAAGGAGAAAGAATGCATAATTATGGTGTAAGTAGAGTATATGGACTGATTTTGTGATTGTGACTTGTTAATTGGTATTGTTGGCATTTATTGTAAATTGTGGATGTGTATATAAACAGGGGAAGTGCTGTCCGAATTTTTATAGAAAAGAAAGTCGTCATTCGATATAACTTACGTTAGAAATCATAGAGTTGACGGACATGCTATTATTGTTATAGGTTGACGTACTAGCTGAGACGAATCCTAATTATTGAGTCGATATAGATGATAAGGTATGTTAAACTCTTCCTTCTTTCTTTTTGGCATGATTTAATGAACGTACGGTGAACGTACATGATTTCTACACAGTTTAATTCCTAAATGATATGTGTTATGAGAAGAGCCTTTGATCTTCTAGTAAAAAGTTCATTTAATGATTTTATTGAGAGTCAAATGATGATTTAAGTTGCATATGGTTGCTCATGATATCTACTCGTGCAAAGTGTTATTATTCCACTTCATCGCGTCCCGGGCCGGACAGATGCGCGCGCAGATTCCTTGTATGATTCACCGCGTCCTTCATTAGAGGGTCGGGTAGTTTATGTACATATGATGCGGGTACAGATACCCAGGATAATATATTTCACCGCGTCCCTCACCGAAGGGTCGGACAGTATATGATTTTACCGAGTTCCAGAATGGGCCGGGCAGTATATGATTTCACTATGTCCTTCATTAGAGGGCCGGACAGTGTATATATGACTCTATTTTTATAAGGCATAATTGACTCTCTATTTTATATGGCACAACTGGATTTGGTATTTGATAATCGTACATGTTTCCTGTTATCTATTGGCCAGTTATGATCTGCTTTACAGTACTACATGTTTTACATACTCAGTACATTATTTCGTACTGACCCCCCTTTCCTCGGGGGGCTACGTTCATGCCAGCAGGTACATGTGCTCAGTTTGGTGATCCTCCAGTCTAGGATTCCTGTTCAGCTGTTTGGAGAGCTCCATTGATTCGGAGCTTTGTCATTTTGGTACAAAACCTTATTTTTGACTTATGTATATTTAGGGGCATGACGGGGCCTTGTCCCGTCATATTTCATTATCATTCTCATAGAGGTCTGTAGACAGTTGTGGGTTGTACATATGTGGATTTGTAAACCTGTTTTGGTCAGCTGTGTTGTTGTACTATGTTTTGGGATGTTCCCGTATATAGGTGATATCGTATAGTGGCGGCCTTGTCGGCTTTCCTCCCTTGTTATATTTGATTAGATGTGACTCCTCAGGAGACAGGTTTAATTTGGTATTGTCACGACCGAACCGGGCGTGGATCGTGCCTACCGGGCACCCAGTAGACATTCATCGAGTAATCGGAACATAAAACAAGACATGAAATATCAAGAAGTGTAAAAGCGATTATCGAGAAAATTTGCCTTTCGGCATAATATATAAAACTTAAATCGAGCGATTACATCCGCACTACGGCTACGCCCACAAGCGATACTACAGACCTCTAAGAGTGACATGACAACAATGGCGGGGCGGGGCCCGCCATACCCGAATGTAGCACCTACTACGACGGGGACTATACGATGATAAGCCTCGGAGAAACGGAGCTTCCCAATTTGACGTGACCACGAGCTAGGATCAACGGCGGTGTACCTCAACTGCGGCGTGAACGCGGCCAAGGAGGTCGATAACAGTACCAAGTATGTGGCGAAAATCAGTAAATGAAATCATAGTAGTCTATATAAAGCGGGAGACATGTATGATAATCAAACTACGATTCCTGATAAATAAGCGATCATGTCAAGTCGAGGACTCACGCCTCAAAGTCATCACTCAAATATAACAATGAGTCTCACGCCCACAACATCAATCATGCGTGGAATACCTTCCTCACCGGCGATCTATGATATAAAAGCACCAAGGAATACACATGAACACGGGTCCCACGTGTCATCATAAAACCGTCTGGGGTAAGTGCGAAGGCATAGCCGACTACTAAAACCCACGGTACAAACAAGGTCATAAATCGTATCATGAGATCTGTCTAGACCGTCACATGATCAAAGCCGCCACTCGCGCGATATCTAATGTGCGCGTCTAGCCTGGAACTTCCGCGACTCCGCGTAGGCCACTCGATGGCCCGCGTGAGGTATTCCCGCATCGGTAGCTACTCCCGGCGTCCGCTGGACTCGCGATCCGCGTGGCCACATAGACCGCATGACCATAAAGGCCGCACACTAACACGGAGCTCTCGTAGCTCGCGATAGGCCGGGACCCGCATGAGGTATTCTCGAATCATAGGTCACACAGACCCGCCTGAGTCTACCCCGCATCGGAGGGAAGCTTAACCTCCGGGATGATGTCAAGGTGAGTGGTACAATACCAACATAACGGCTGATAGTTAAACAACTTAAGCGCAATCGAGGGAAAACCCCTTTACACAAACATCACAAGATAATAACACACGTAGCATCCTAGCATGTTTACTTATCAAATCAACAAGAAAGTATTACAAGACTATCACAAACCAACACAATCAAGTTATTCACACAAGGTACTTTCTACTATATGATTAACAAGATCGGGTTTTTATCCCCAAAGTACTTCATACATTAACTCTTTAAGAGACCTGTTCTTTCACAAATAGTCACACAATACTCGTAGTATAAAAATAGAGTGACTATCTTTTAAGTAAACCAAAATACTTCCCTTTGTAAAATCAAGTAACAACATTATTTTCCAAACGTTCAAGTTTGCCTAATTTCAAAAGTTCAAGTTTCTCATTTTTCGAAAGGTTTCGTAGTTCATAGTTTTAATCCTTTAAAACAATTTGAGAAACATATACCTTATGTGTGAGTAGTTTATTCTTGTTCATAACAATCTTATTACAATGACCATGATCTAGGAAATGTAATATCATTTTGTCTCATCTTAGCTTCTATGCAGATGGAAGTTTCTACTGGTTTTAATAATACTTTATTAGTCAAAACATTTCCCTTTATTAGCGCTGCTGTGGTTTGTTCGATACTTATTCTGATTTCCGAAATCAGTAAAACATTATTCTTTTTTTTTTAAAACCAAGTACTCATTACTCACGAATGAGGTTTCACACTTTTTAACAAAACTCATATTAATTAACCAAGTCAAGTCTCTTATCTTTTTAAGATTAAGTCTCTTAATCTTCTTAAAGTCAATAAACCCTTCTTTTTATCTTTCTTAAGCCGTTATGCCTAACTTCCCATAAAGCTAGTATAACTCTTAAGCTTTTAAAACCAAGTATTACTCTTCTGTTAAAAATGGTTCAGTATTCTTTTGAAATACTTCAAGATTATTCAGGCTTAAGTCAAAAGACATTGCCGTAATTATTATTCAGGCTTAAGTCAAAAGACATTGCCGTAATTATTATTCAGTTAACACACGACGCCTCATTACTATATATACTTTAAAATATCATGCTCAAGAGTATAGGAAGAATCACATACCTCGCGACGATTATCGACTATTAGCAAAACGCTCCAAAGTACTGTAGTCCGGCTAGCCTTTTCCACCCTCCGAGTAGAATACGCTACTCGCAGTACTTCAACCTATAACGGTTATACAAGTCTATCAAAGTCTAGACTACTCGGTAGAATAAATCTAGATACAAGATTCTACGGAAAATTGGACAGCACTTCCTTACCCGCCAAACTTCACAAGTCATCAGAATACAATCCATGTATGTAAATCTGTTCAATTCTCTTCTTATATACTTTCCTTGTATATACCTTATACTTAATTCTTATACATCAATAGTATATACTCAATTACAAAAGGAGACAAGATATTTACCTCGATAAGCCCAAAATTATCCAAGTTTAAATGTCGATCTGAGCGACGTTTAGCTCTACTCGGGTGCTCGACTGCTCCAAACAACCCTTAGAAGTTCTACGCAACTTCTTCTTAATACTTCACCAAGCGTGAAGATTTTCCTTAGGGTTTCGGTTTGAGACAAAAGGACATAAGGTAGTATTTTCTGCTCTACGTATAGAGATATCTTTGGAATACTACAAGGTATAAGGTTAAGGTATTTGGGTATAGTAACAATACTTGGAGAGTATTTCTACCAAGGGGGTGTATTTTGAAAACAACTCAAGGTAGGGGTACTTTCGGCCAAGGGGAGGGCTCTCGGCGAGGGCCTCACGAGGGGAGGAGGAGGCTAGGGCGAGAACTTCACACAAAGGGGAAGAGCTTTCAAGACTTAGCACAATTTTTGGATGAAGAAGTTCATCAACTAAGTGGGGTATTTATAGGTCAAGCAATGGCCAACCAATGGCCAAGATCATGCAAAGTGCAAGGCAAGTGTAGGGTCAAGATTCATCCATGTGTACCTTATCCATCTACCACACAAATATCACAAAATATCCTACCAACTCTCACTCTCCAAATCGTCCAATGCCGCCCCACACGTCCACCAATGAGAGGGTGCCACGTGTTGCCCTCTCGTTGGTCCAAAACATTTCGTCTCTCGGAAAAATCCGCGAAAAATATAAATGACATAGCCGGAATTTTCCCTTCGCAAGTCTTGTAAAACGTTTCGTCGAAAAACGATTCTAATCGGGTGTTGTGCACAAAAATTCGAACCCTGCCTACTTTAAGCTTCAAACTTTTCTACGTACGTCCTCTGGAAATACGGGGTATAACATTCTCCCCTCCTTAGAAACATTCGTCCCGAATGTTCCTTCTAAGTCTCAAAACAAACGTGCGCCAGTATAGTCTTCACTACTATACTTACGAGAACAATCCTGCCACACCTGGCCACAGAAACACCTGCGCAAAATACTTACATCCAAGTCCGAGAAACACCTCTAGCAACACAAAAGCCCTTGCAGGGTCTAAAATATACTTCCTTCGCACCTTCTCCTTACAAAGAAATGATCACATCTATGCTCGCTATACATGCTCGCTTCTTCCTTACGCTGTCGTACCGCTTCTCGTACACTCGAACTCTTTCTTACCATATCTGCATTCGATTCGGTTCCAAATCTACAGGTTACTATCTCTAACTTGGTCATCATTAACTGGGAACACTCTGGATGGATCTCCGATACTTTCCCGAACATAGCAACACGAAAGACCGGACGTACTGCCTCCTAAGTCGGACGGCAATACTAACATATAGGCAACCTGGCCTACTCTTCACATAATCTGAAAAGGCCCAAGTAACTCGGGCTAAGTTTCCTCTGTTTCCCAAAACTCGTCACACACTATCCGGGGTGGTACCTTGAAGACCCACCGTCGGCACGAACTCCAAGCGTCGTCGCCGATTATCCGCACGACTTCTGTTGACTCTGAGCTGCCGATAACCTCTCCTGGATAGGCTTCACCCTAACCACATCATGCCGAAATAAATATGAACCAACTATCAGCACTTTGCCAACATCGAACCAATCGGCCAAGAACTTACGGTTTCGCCCCTACAAGGCTTCATAAGGCGACATCCGAATCTTGAAATGGTAGCTATTAAAACACTCCTCAACAGAGACAACAATCCTTACGACTACCCACGAAATCCACACACTGGCCGGGGCGAATGCGTCACGAGACTTACTCGAGTTCACAACCTGCTGGTAAAACTTCGAGAAAAAGCAGTAGTACCAGGCTCCACATGCGTCATAAGGTGAAGGTAGGCACCGTGCGACCTTACAACCTTTCGATATATCATCACCGCCAAGCAGCGATCTGTCGAGAAAGACACGATGGTGACCCATCGGCCGACTCATCGGTTGAATCGTCCACGAACTCGTCGATGGTTAACTAATCTTGGGCCTAACACCTCGTGACCCTACCACCTGGCGGGACCACCACAAACTGACCCCACCATAAAACAGGTCGCGGGTTGACCCGCGGCATGGCCTCAACCCGACCCACTCTCGCGTAAAACACTTGCTCCCTGATCCGGAACAATCTCACTAATCACGTTACGAAAACCTAGCGGTCTTCTTAGCTCAACTACCCTTTTTCATATCCACAACTCGGGGACTTATATACGATATATCTCACGTGCATTATGCACTCCGATAAAGTCAAACACGAATGTAATCTTTTACTCAAGATTGCCTTGCCTTGAGGTCTCGCGTATAAAGCTCTATGGCTCACACTTTTCCTATCCCCAATCTTCCGGTTTCTAACCATGATTTCTAATCACAATTTTTCACTTATGTTATCTGAACATAATACTTAAGATATACTCATCTTACACGTACTAATCTCTAGAGGGTTAAGGATATACCTGTATCTACTGCTTCACTCCCCTTAGTCGTTCTAATCAAACCTGCCCCGTAGGGCGCATAGCTAGGGAAGATGATGAACTGGTCACTGATCATGAAGGTTGAGTCCTCCTACTTACATCCTCCTACTAGGACATTCTTTCGACACATGGCCACGGCGGCCGAGTAAAACAAGTACCAACTAAAAGCGACATTCCCGGGATGACGTGCATCATGTAATGAACATCGGGAAAAAGCGAATCGGTGGTGGAACCTACGTGTAGCTGTGAACCGGAAGCTCTGGAGCTCTGACCAACTCCGACTTACCCCGAACGTTCTGAACCCTGTGGAGGACCACTCTGTACTGGTGGATGTGCGTATCTAATCTGCTGGTGAGGCGATTGACCTCGAAAGTTACCAAAGGACCTCATTGCAGCCTGCCTCTTGTCCTTGGTTAACGTTGATCTCTACTTTTCTTGGCTGCTGCATAAGCTCGCATACGTGCCATGCTCAGCCTAATCGAAGAATTACTCCTGCACAACCCTCTCTTAGATATTCATCAAGACTCGCGGTACATCGGTATACTCTCTGTAGCCAACTCCATAGCTAATGTGGTCGCCTTTGCAATCTCTATTCTCTGTTCCCGATCGTGGGCGAAGGTTCAACTTATCATGGCGCGATGGAAGCTGCGCGTGCTAAACTCTGCTTTGAAGTGGCGATGTCGCGAGAACTCCCAAATGAAGCACCACCCGGTGATGATTGGGCTGTGCCCACGTAATCCTCAGTACTCTACTCGCGGCTCCTTTTGCCTTGCCCTCACAGGCTCGGGTTGCCTTACGGAGGCATAGCGGTAAGGGAAAGAAATACGTTAGAGGGTCCAACTTATAACACGGCTCTAAGGCACGATCTCGAGTGAGAAGAATGGAAACCAATCCTAAATATCCTATAGCCTCACGATTATTGGTGTGGTGCACAACATACCGATAATCAAGACTTCATCGGATACGGTCTGTAGACTTTCAGAGATTAATCGCTCGATACCACTTTTGTCACGACCGAACCGGGCGTGATCGTGCCTTACCGGGCACCCAGTAGACATTCATCAGTGTAATGGAACATAAAACAAGACATGAAATATCGAAGTGTAAAGCGATTTATCGAGAAAATTTGCCTTCGGCATAATATATAAAACTTAAATCCGAGCGATTACATCCTTTGCACTACGCCAGCGGTACTACTGCACCTCAAGAGTGACATGACAACAATGGCGGACGGGGCCCGCCATACCACGAATGTAAGCACCTACTACGGGACTATACGGCTGATAAGCCTCGAGAAACGGAGCTTCCCAAACGCCGTGACCACGAGAGCTAGGATCAACGGCGGTGTACCTCAACTGCGGCATGAACGCAGCCCCGGAGGTCGATGCAACAGTACCAAGTATGTGGCGAAAATCAGTAAATGAAATCATAGTAGTCTATATAAAGCG
The DNA here is from genome assembly GCA_029844215.1 of Przewalskia tangutica. Lineage (NCBI taxonomy): Eukaryota > Viridiplantae > Streptophyta > Magnoliopsida > Solanales > Solanaceae > Przewalskia > Przewalskia tangutica. The sequence goes on along the minus strand of CM056740.1, from coordinate 37,833,700 downwards.
GGAGACATGTATGATAACCAAACTACGATTCCTGATAAATAAGCGGTCATGTCAAGTCGTGGACTCACGCCTCAAAGTCATCACTCAAATATAACAATGGGTCTCACGCCCACAACATCAATCATGCGTGGAATACCTTCCTCACCGCTGGCGATCTATGATATAAAAGCACGGAATACATGAACACGAGTCCCACCTGTGTCATCATAAAACCGTCTGGGGTAAGTACGAAGGCATAGCCGACTACTAAAACCCACGGTACAAACAAGGTCATAAATCGTATCATGAGATCTGTCTGCAGCCGTCACATGATCAAAGCCGCCACTCGCCCGCAGTATCTAATGTGCGCGTCTAGCCCTGGAACTTCCCGCAGCTCCGCATAGGCCACTCCAATGGCCCGCATGAGGTATTCCCCGCATCGAGGGTAGCTACTCCCCGGCATCCGCCTGGACTCGCAGTCCGTCATGGCCACATAGACCGCATGACCATAAAGGCCGCACACTAACCTGGAGCTCTCGTAGCTCCGCATAGGCCCCCGGGACCCGCATGAGGTATTCTCGTTGGTACAAAACATTTCGTCTCTCGGAAAAATCTGCGAAAAATATAAATGACATAGCCGGAATTTTCCCTTCGCAAGTCTTGTAAAACATTTCGTCGAAAAACGATTCTAATCGGGTGTTGTGCACAAAAATTCGAACCCTGCCTACTTTAAGCTTCAAACTTTTCTACGTACGTCCTCTGGAAATACGGGGTATAACAGGTATATATATATGACGTCATGCGTCAACAACTATTTCACTGGATTTATGTATTGTTTTTGGGTGTCAGTTGGATTATATGTGACAGGTCAATAAGGGTGTCCAATTAGGGCGTCGGGTCGCGGCCCGTCGGGTCGGGACAATAAATTTAAACATCGAAACATTTATGGGCAGTGGAATAAAAGTTTAGTAATAAATTAAAATTTCAAAAGTATGAAAAATGCATATTTATTTATACAACATAGATGAAATTCAACCTCTTTTGTTAAATAAACTTAAATAGAAATACAAAATCGATCGTCACTATTGTATAAGACATTAATGAAATTCTTATAACGTTGATATGAGTCAAAGAATGTGATAGTTAAGAAAGACATTTAAAGAATTTGTAGGACTCGTTTGGTGTGAGAGATAAATAATTAATTCCGAATTAATCTCTAAATAAATTTATCTCAAATTTGGTCTATAATATTTGCCACTTTGGAAAATAAAAAAACATTTATTTCATATTTCAATTCAACTTTTACTACTCTAAGAAGACATGTAATTATTAATCACAAATTGAAGTAACAAATAAAATTTATTTAATCTTATTTTTTGTTGTACTCAAAGAGGGCGACTGTAGTCACCCTTTTTGATCGATATCCAACAAGGGCGACTGTAGTCGCCCTTTTTGTTGAGGACCAAAAAGGGTGACTTTTTAAAGTCGCCCCGTTTGTCACGACCCGACCCCGGGGCCGCGACTGGTACCCTACCGGGGTACCCTGTCAGGTATACATCTTAGTCGACCCCGGATGAATAGAATAACGAGCACTGTGCGCCTCCCCCAGAATCTTCTGACGAAGTCCTGTCACATCGGGAACACATAATCGGCCCTCGAATCTTAGCACCCCATCAGGCGCTACCTCCAATAGACTCTTCTCCTACGGAGAGGCTGCGTCTCGATGCCGTGCAAAATCGGATCCTCATACTGTCGCCTCTTCACCTCCTCGACGATAGAAGACTCGGCAACCTCTCGAACCCGAATTCCATTACTATCAGAATCAACCACACGAACCCCAAGGCTTGCTAGCTGATGCAACTCTCGGACCATATTCCTCTTCTCTGGCTGTACATCAGACAGACTACCCATCGATGGCCGATATATTCACAAAAGGTCTACCGTGTATACTCTTTGATGATTTTAGGCACAATCTCAGCGTACGAGAGCCTCCCACTAAGACTGCGGGGGAATGATAGACCACTAAGACTGCGGGGAATGATAGATTATGAAAATAATCTTTGGTTATAGACATAATCTTTGTGTATATTTTATATTTAGAATGTAAATATTCCGATTTTAGAATACCATAAGTGTAACTAAACTTTAGTCTTGTAACATGTATATATTATTACATTTAAGGAATTAAAAGATCACAAAAAATATTTCCTTTCAGACCTTTTAGATTGATGGTAAATGTTGTAATGCTCTATGGCCTCTTTTTTAGATTTGCATTCCAACACCGTACACTATTAGCCGTAGTGCACAAATATCCGATTTTGGAATCATCATTTAAGATATATTTGCTGTGTAAAACTTTGCAAGTTTACCTAATTCGAAATAACTTCAGACATGTGATGTCTAGAGTTCTGACAAAATATCTAAAGTTTCATGAAGTTCAATCATTTTATATGAATTTTAGCTATATGTGGCTAAATTTGACCATTTTGCTTGAACTTCAGACAAAAACTTGAACTTTATGTAGAAATGCATGAACTTCAACCATATGTAACTTCATAATTTAAGCCTAACGTAAACAACACATATCTGAAATTGTTCCAAAGTGAATAGAAGACGTTCCCGTTCGCTACTCCAGCTCGTTGAGGAGATTCCAGCCTACAGTCTCGCTTTCGTCTTTGGTAAGATCTTCTCTTGTGGAAGGCACTAAGACCCGCTAGAAGGACAATCTAGGCAAGCAAAAGGCTATGAGACAGGAAGGGGACGATGGTTGGAGTTGACGTCAGTCAAAGTCACTTTTAAGACTAAATAATCAATTGGAAGACCTTCGCTTGATGAAGCCTATCAGATCCTAGCAATTATTTTTAAACAATAGATATAAATAGTGATACCCCATGAATGTAAAATGAAATGTTTACATTTGTACTTATAATATCATTTCATTTGTAATAAGTATCTCCTATAATGGGTTTCCTTTATGTGCATTGTCCTACCAGAAAATTACAAAAAATCAATAATATAAGAAATAACAAGGTAAAGCAAAACCAAGATCACAAGTATAATTATTTGATTTACGAGAAATAACTTACCAACACCCACAATCAATTGCACAACTGTCCTTTGATAGTTTAAGAAATTAAATGTAAATATCTAGGAAACGCGTCTACTTCAAGAAACTAGGTTGGATTTAAATAGGCTTAATATTTTTTTACTTTTGAAAGTTTCCATATTTGATTCGGTAATTACTAGCTTTGTTAGTTTAGGAAACTCTCAACTCATTCCTATAGGAAATCGGAAAGCCTAATGTTACCTATATATTTCATAATGCACGTACTAAATTTTCTACATATATACTCAAATCTTTTACACAGAGCTTAGGGCTTAGTTTCATAATGCTTTGTTCTAAGGCAAAATTTGCCGTCGCAACTAAGATGGATTGCTGCCGTAAGAGGAAAATCTCTCAAGTTTCCGATTCCTGTGATCTTGAGGTTACGGTATTGGAAAAAGATAACAAACAAACCCGAGCCGCAATGCTGAAGAAACGTTTTGCTAACGTAATCTTCAAGTCTGCACAGCAACTACTACTTGGCAATGAGTTTGAAGAAGAACAAATCAAGAAGAAAAAAGAAAATCAGTTGCGTGAAGAGAACCTGAAAGTCGAGTTGATGAAGACACAACGGCAAATAGAAAGAGAAGCTGCTCGTATTGCCATAGAAAGAATAAAAAGAACGGTGGATTTTGATGATAGTCTGAAAGCAGAAAGAGAGTTGTTGATGTTGACAAAGGTGCATATGTTAAAAAATACAAGAAATTACTCATTTTTATTATCCGATGATGCTGAACTTCCTGCTCCATCAAGAGGTTCCTTACCTCATAAAGCCTCTGCCGCTAATTTTGAGGGGCGAGTAGCTTTACCTCCAAGCAGCAAGCAATATTCTTCAAGCAATACAGGGAGAAGGATGCTAAATGATCGTGAAGTGCTCAGCCAAATGCAATCAAAACTGTTGAATCAGAAATCAGTTTCTGTTAGTAAGCAAACTCAACTAGCATTAGATTCCCGGAAACAACTGGCTAGCAGTAAAGGGAGTGGGCCTTTGAAGCCAAAAGCAGCGCCTCCCAAGATTATAGGTGGTCCAAACAGCAAGAGGGTTTTGACACCAGGTGTCAAGAGCACCGTGCCTGCGGCTTTGCACAAGCCAACCCCTTCAATGTTGCAACCTTCTATTCCAAGGCAATCCTTGGTACAGCAAAAGGAAATAGTACTACAATCTGGAAAGTCAAAGGTGATGCCAAAACAAGCTGAGCCTTCATACAGACCTAAGCCGATTACACAGAAACAGGCAGTGGCGCCATTATCCAAAATGCCTCCTAAAAATGCAACTCTTTCTTTGGAAGACAGGAGCCTAGCAAGAAAACCAACGAGACATGATGAAGATGATGACGATGGAGCAGAAGCTATTAGTATGATCATTAGGAGGATGTTTGGGTATAATCCTAACATATATCGAGATGATGACGATGATACTAGTGATATGGAGGCTAATTTTGATGAAATACTAAGGGAAGAAAAACAAAGTGCGAAAATAGCAAAGGAAGAGGACGAAGAAGAACTCCGGAAGATAGAAGAAGAAGAAAGGAGGGAGCGGTTGAGAAAACAGGCAAAGAAGTGCAAGTTGAGCCATCAATGACGACAAATATGTTTTCCCTTGCTTGATAGATAGAACTAATAACAAATCATGTTTATGTTACTTTTTATTTTGTTGATCAAAGTATGTATTTTAATTTGTCCTCAAAATATGTGTGTCCGTCTAGCTACTAGCTAAATGTGCCACTTAAATTTCTGTTGTGTGTTTTTCTTGCATCAAATTGAACACTCGTTTGTCCGCTTATCAGCATATTTCCAGTGCTGGTCATAGTATAAAATATTGTCTGGAGACTATGTATTGTCACGAAAATAGAACCACCTCCTCGTTGTCACCGCTATACATTTTACTATAGGCTAAATTGAGTGCCACTTAATCTGCAGTACAGTACTAGCTAAATCTCTTGGATATAAATTTCATAAAGTGCAATAGACTGAAAGAGTCGATTCAAACAAATGCTCTCATGGATGAGCACAACCATTTTAGATTGATAGTAAATGTTGTGATGCACTCTGGCCTCTTTTTAGGATTTGCGTTGGGTACTTGCTGAAGTGCACATACACTCGATTTTTTGACCACTATTTAAAATATATTCGATATACGTAAAAGTTTGTAAGTCTATTCATTTCGGAAACATTTCAGATAAAATATCTGAAATTTTATATGGTTGAAGTTCATGTTTAGTCATTGTTTTCCTGAATTTCAAGGGCATATGTAAAATGTTTGAAATTCAACCATTTCTATCTAAATTTTAAGCGCAATTCAATCTTTCTTTTTCTTGAACTTCATACAAAAACTTGAACGAAAGGCAAAAATGCTCCCATATATAACCTAAACATTTTAAGCATGACAAAGACACTACATGTCTGAAGTTGTTTCAAAGTAAAATACATGTATATATATTTTTTAAAAGTAAGTACAAATTAAATAGTGATGTTCAAATAAAATACCCCTTCACGTGGGTCTTTCTTATATTATCATTTCACTTGTAATAAATTTCTCCTATAATGGGCTTCCTTTTATGTGCATTACCCTATCAGGAAATTTAAAAATTCAATAATATCATAAATAACAAGGTAAAGCAAAACGAAGATATAATTACTTGATTTACAAGAAATAATTTAACAACACCGCCTACAGTTAATTGCACTTTGATAGTTTAAGTAATTTAATATTTAAGAAAGTAAATATTTAGGAAACGCGTATAGTTCAAGAAACTAGGTTGCATTAATTAAATAGGTTAATGTGTCCTTTTTACTTTTGAAAGTTTCCATATTTGATTCATTAACTAGCTTTGTTAGTTTAGGAAACTATCACCTTATTCCTATAGGAAATCGGAAAGCCTAATTTTACCAATATAAATATATTTCATAATGCATGTACAATTTCTATATACTCAAATATTTACAGTGCTTAGGGCTTAGTAAACATAATGCTTTGTTCTCAGCCAAAATTTGTCGTCGCAACTAAGATAGCAGCTGCCGTAAGAGGAAAATCTCTCAAGTTTCCGATTCCGGTGATCTAGACGTTGCGGTGTTGGAAAAAGATAACAAACAAATTCGAGCTGTGACGCTCAAGAAACGTTTGGCTAATTGTAACAGATCGAATAGTAAAGGTAAAAGAGAAAGAGAAGAGAGAAGAGTATTAGCGAATATTTTTCAAATATTCACAGTATATATTGTATTTATTAGTATCATGTATTTAAGGTAACTTAGGATTCTTACATGATATTAGAAGCCTAACCCTAGAAGTTCTTCTCTCAAATCCGCCCCCCTACTCCTCTCGGCCGCGGTGTCCTTCTTCCTGAATTTCTAATTCTGTGGCTATCATGTCTCCTCATACCTCTCCTAAATCTACTGATTCTACCTCTGGTTTAGTTGACACCCCTCCTCCTTCATCTAAATCTTCTTTTCATCCAGCGTTTGCTGTCACAAATATCAAGAATTTTGTATCTATTATTCTTGATCAAGAAGACTGTCAATATTCTATGTGGGTAGAACTATTCTATATTCATGCTTGTGCGTACAACGTGCTCGACCATATTGATGAGTCAATCTCTCGCCCATCTGACATTGATGATTCAACATGGCGTCGCCTTGACTCCATTGTCAAACAATGGATCTATGGTACCATCTCAAAGGACTTGTTGTGTACTATTATGAAAATAGGTGCTTCGGCACACGACATTTGGGTACGCCTGGAGGAAATGTTTCAGAATAATAAAAATACTAGGGCAGTGTATTTAGAGGAGCATTTCAACAACACACGCCTTGAGAATTTCAACAACATGACCGACTACTACAAACAACTGAAACTTGTTGCTGACCAACTTTCTCATGTTGGGACATCTGTGTCTGAAACTAAGATGGTACTACAACTCGTTGCAGGATTACCGAAGGGGGAATATAATACTCTTGCAACAATGATTCAACAGGCTGATCCACTTTCATGTTTCAACAAGACGCGTTCACAATTGTTGTTGGAAGAAACACGACGTGCTAAACAAGATGAGCACAATAAAAAAGAATTAGCCGTTGAAAACTTGCAGTCGCCGACCATCACCTTGCTCGCGCCAGTGAGCGCGGTGGAAGCGGAAGCGGCGAAGGTCGCGGACAAGGAAACAAGGGAAAGGGTCGCGGCAAAGGAAAAGCACAGCAGCAGCAGCAGTCTACGCCACTGCCTCAGCAGTGGCCGAATGCCCAGCAGCAGCAGCAGTTTGCAACGACACTGCCTCAGCAGTGGTCGAACACACAGCAGCAGCAGTGGCGGCCCAGTCCTGCAAACTGGGCCCAATTTCAGCAGCAGTGGCGGCCCAGTGTCCTCGGTCCCGACCAGCGAGCCCATCTCTCCAGCGAGCCCATCGATGTCGGCCAGCGATTTCCTTTAGCCCAACAGATGCAACCCATTGATTTAGGCCAAGCTTTCAACACTCTCACTCTACAACCACCCGATAATAATTAGTATATGGACTCCGGGGCCACATCACACCTGACCAACTCTTCAGGTAATTTTTCCCAACTGCTTCAGTTAAAGTATCCTCAATACATTACTGTTGGCAATGGTCACCGCATTCCAATTGCAGGTTATGGCAATACACAAATTAAAAATCCCCATCCACCCTTCTCACTTAACCATGTCCTCTACGCCCCTCAAATTATTAAAAATTTGATATCTGTTAGGAAATTCACTCGTAATAATTAGGTGTCTGTAGATTTTGACCCTTTTGGTTTCTTTGTGAAGGATCTCAATACGGGGAGAATTCTTACGCGTAGCAATAGTGTGGGAGACCTCTACCCTTTCACAAACTCTTTCGCTGTCAGAACTCAACAACCAGTCTCTCTTACTGCATTGTCTCCATTCACCTGGCACAATAGGCTCGGACATCCAGGAGATCATGTTTTTTCTTTTCTTTGAAATAATCAGCGTATTAAATGTAATAATGAGAAACTTGCTCAAAACTGTGTTTCTTGCCCGCTTGGCAAACATATCCGTCTTCCTTTTTTGTCTTCTATGAGTATTATAGTTTCAACATTTGACATTGTTCATGCTGACTTGTGGACCTCTCCTGTTGTTAGCTCTCTAGGTCACAAATTCTATCTTGTTTTATTAAATGGTTTTTCACATTTTGTATGGATTTATCCACTGAAATTCAAATATTAAGTTTTTACTAAATTTCTTGAGTTTCACAGATTTATTAAAACTCAATTTGAAAAATCCATAAAATCTTTCAATGTGATAACGGACGTGAATTTAATAATTCGGCTTTCCATAATTTTTGCTTCCAACAAGGCATGGTGTTCCGCTTCTCCTGTCCTCACACCTCACCTAAAAATGGTAAAGCTGAACGAATTATTCGTACTATTAATAACATGGTCTGTACCCTCCTCTTTCATGCATGTATGTCATCATCTTTCTGGGTCTATCTTGTCAAAATGGTAGAATACCTCCTAAATATTTTACCTACCAGCACCCTACAAAATAAGACCCCCACTGACATTCTATATCGTAGCACTCTATCTTATGAACACCTACGGATCTTTGACTGTCTGTGTTATCCCAACCTCCACCACCCTCATAAGTTGGCTCCTCGGGGGTTATCTGTGCTATGACTTGTCCACTCATCATATTCACATATCTCGTCACGTCACGTTCGACGAGACGATATTTCCTTTTTCGAACCCTCAGAAATACCGAAAACCAGACTACTCATTTCTTGATGAACCATTCATCTCTCCTAGCATTCTAAGTCAGCTCACTCATATATCGTCTTCGGCACCGCGGTCCCTAGGGGATGCAATGCGGTTCTAGTCTTCTAGTGAGAAAACTGTTTTTGCATCGGCTTTAGCACCGCGGTCCCTCATGGATGAGCCGCGGTTCCAGCCATCCAGTGAGCAAATTGTCTCGGATCCTGCCACTTTCCCAATGCAGCCACCCACTGTCCCCAGTCACCAAATGGAAACTCGTGCCAAACACGAGATTTTTAAATCCAAAGTCCAGTTTAACCTGTCTGCCCAAACTATTTCTCCACTTCCAAAGAACTCCAAATTGGCTAAACTTGACCCTAATTGGAATGCTGCCATGTCTGAGGAACATAATGCTTTAACTAAGAAGCATACTTGAGATCTTGTACCTAGACCAGAGGGGATGAATGTGATCAGATGCTTGTGGCTTTTTCGTCACAAATTCAGAGACAGTGGTGTTTTGGAACGCTACAAGGCTAGACTTGTGGAAAATGGCACCAATAAGCAGAAGGCATTAACTGTGGTGATACTTTTAGCCCGGTTGTTAAACCGTCTACGATTCGTACTGTTCTTAGTATTGCTATGGGTAAAAGTAGTCGATTCATCAACTGGATGTCAAGAACGCATTTCTTCATGGGGATTTGAAAGATACTGTGTACATGCATCAGCCACCTGGTTTTGTTCATCCTGCTGTTCCGTAGTATGTCTGTCGTCTCAGGAAGTCACTCTATGGTCTGAAACAGGCACCTCGTGCTTGGTATGACCGTTTTGTCAGGTATATTATGCAGATTGGATTTATTTGCAGCAGGTGTGACACCTCTCTGTTCATTTTTCATCATGATAGTGACATTGCTTACTTGTTATTATATGTTGATGATATTGTTCTCACTGCCTCCTCTGTCAAGCTGAAAAATGATATTATTGCTCTTCTCAAAACTGAATTTGCTATGACTGATTTGGGCAAGCTGAGTTACTTTTTGGGTATATCAGTTACTAGATCTGCAAATACTATGTTCCTGAGTCAGCGTAAGTATGCAGAAGAAATTGTGTTCAAAGCTAAGATGTCGAATTGCAAGGCTATGCCTACTCCTGTTGATTCGAAATTCAAGCTCAATGCTTCTGAGGGTGATCCAGTGTCTGATCCTACTCTCTATAGAAGTCTTGCAGGTGCTCTTCAGTACCTCACATTTACCAAGCCCGACATTGCATATACCGTTCAGCAGGTGTGTCTGTTCATGCATGCTCCGAGGGAACCCTATTTTGCTGCTCTTAAGCTTATTATCAGATACATTAAGGGCACTCCTGACTATGGGTTGCATCTCTACCCCTCCGCTCCGAACAAGTTGCTCTCTTACGGATGCGATTGGCGGGAGTGCGGACACGCGATGCTCTACTTCAGGCTATTGTGTGTTTTTAGGGGATAATCTTATCTCTTGGTCTGCCAAGCGACAAGCCACATTATCCCGCTCCAGTGCCGAAGCAGATCATAGGGGTGTTGCTAATGTAGTTGCTGAGATCTATTAGCTCCGGAATCTTCTATTAGAGCTCAGTTGTCCATTGTGTAAGGCATCTATAGTCTATTGTGATAACATATCTGCTATTTATATGTATCATAATCCAATCCAGCATCAGCGAACCAAACATATTGAGAGTGATATTCATTTTGTTCATGAGAAGGTCGCACGTGGTCTAGTCAAAATTCTACATGTACCCTCCTCCTATCAGTATGCAGACATCTTCACAAAGGGACTACCCAGACAACTATTCACAGACTTCAGATTCAGCTTGAGCATTGGGCCACATCTCGCTCTGTATGAGGGGGAGTATTAGCGAATATTCTTCAAATATTCACATTATATATTGTATTTATCAGTATCATGTATTTAAGGTAACTTAGGATTCTTACTGTATTAGGAATCACCTTTGTACAACTATATAAATTGTGATTAATGAAAGAAATCCGGAAGGAAAATTATTCCAATATCTTACAAAGAGTATTCTGGAATAATTCTTAACATAGAAAATGAGAGTTTTGGGGTCTTAATACCTCTAGACCTGAGTACACATGTAGTAACTCAGGGGCCTAAGTAGCAATTACAAAACATAGGTAATTAAACAAAACAATGTAACCTTAATAAAAACTAAATAAACTTAAAGGGCTAAACTGTTTTTCTAAAACTTCAGTCACAATACACAATTGTGACATTGCATCCTCCTTTAAATGTGGCTTCTTCCTCAAAACTCGAATATGTTTGGAAACTGTGATTTGATGAATTGGTAATCCTCCCAAGTGGCTTCTTCTGGCAGTAGGTTAACTCATTGAACCAGAATTTGAGTAGTAGCATTGTTACCTCTTTTGATCAGTCTCCTGTCCAAAATTACCACTGGTTCCACCAGATGTTGTCCTTCATGTGAGCATAGGGGTGGGTAGACAGTAGTGTTAATGTGATCTCCTACTCTTTTTTTGAGTTGGGAAACATGAAAAACTGGGTGTATTTTAGAAGTTGTTGGTAATGCTAGTTTATATGCTACAGTTCCAATCTTCTATATAATCTTATAGGGCCCATTGAACCTTGCAACTAGTTTGAGACTTTTCCTTATTGCTATGGAGGTTTGTCTATAGGGTTGCAACTTCAGAAACACCCAATATCCAACACTGAATTCTCTCTCAGTTCTTTTCTTGTCAGCATTGTTTTTCATTCTGTTTTGTGCCTTGGCCAAGTTCTCTTTCAACACCTTAGCTATTAATTGTCTTTACTTCAACATTTGATCCATAATATCAACCTTGGATTGTGAGATGAGTTCAAAAGTCAGTTGAGGGGGTTCATACCCATATAAAACCTTAAATGGGCTCATCTTCAAGGAAGTGTGGTAGTTACTGTTAGACCAAAACTCTGCTTGTGAAAGCCATTTGTGCCAGCCTTTGGGTTTATGACTTGTCATACATCTCAAATAATATTCCAAGCATCTATTGAGTCTCTCAGTTTGACCATCAGTCTGTGGGTGATAAGCTGAATTATAACACAATTGGGTCTGTAGCAGTCTAAACATTTCCTTCTAAAAGTGACTAATGAATACTTGTCTCTGTCAGACACTATACTCTTAGGCATACCATATAGCTTGTAGATGTTATCAAGGAAGATTCTAGCTATTTGTGTAGCATTAAAAGGATGAGCAAGGCATATGAAGTGTGCATATTCACTGTATCTGTCTACAACCACCCATATAGTATCCTTCCCTTCAGATTTGGAAAATTCTTCAATAAAGTCCATAGAAATATGCTCCCAAGCTCTTTCTGGAATAGGCAGAGGTTGGAGTAGCCCAGAATATACAAATTGTTCTGTTTTACATCTTTGATACACTTCACATGCTTAAACTATGCTCTTAATTTGTTCCATCATCCCAGACCAATAAAACGTTGCCTTAAGTCTCTGATATATTGCCCAAGCTCCTGAATGTCCACCCAACCCAGAGTTGTGTACTGTCTTGATTAATTGTTGTCTTAGTGTGCCATGTTGTCCCACCCAAGCCATGCCTTTTTACCTTAATACTACTTGTTGTAGTGAAATATGATGCTCATTGTTTTGGTTGCAATTTAGGGTAGTCATGGCTTGTAATACATCTATATCTCCAGCATATCTTGCTATAATTTCTTCAACCCACTTGGGTTGTACATGAGTGATCATTGTACAATGTATGACATTTGTTTTTCTGAGGGTTTATTCTTCTTTATGTGGCCTTCTAGATAATACATCAGCAACCACATTTTCCATCCCCTTTTTGTACTGTATTTCAAAGTTCAACCCCATCAATTTGGTCGAACCCTTGTGCTGCAGTGAAGTAGTAATTTTTTGGTCTTGTAAGTATTTCAGACTGAAGTGGTCAGTCTTTATAATGAAGTGGTGAGGGTGCAAATAATATTTCCATTTGTCCACAACTTGCAACAAGGCTGTCAACTTTTTTTCATAAGTTGATAACCCTTTATGTTTCTTACTCAAGGTCCGATTCAGGTAAGCAATGGTCTTTTGTATTGCATCAGTACTGCTTCAATGCCATTATTACATGCATCTACTTCTACCACGAATGCCTTGGAATAATCTGGTAGTGTCAAAATTGGAGTGCTAGTCATAGCCTTTTTAATTGGCAGAATGATGCCTCAGCTTCTGGACTCCACTTAAACTCTCCCTTCTTCAATAAATTAGTTAGTGGTTTGCTCATGTGTGCATAATTTTGTACAAACTTCTTGTAATATCATGTCAACCCCAAGAATCCCTCTAGTTCTTTGATAGTTTTAGGGGACTGCCACTCCAACATAGCCACTACTTTATTGGGGTCAGTACTCACTCCCTTACTACTTATAATATGGCCTAAATATTTCACTTGGGGCTTTCCAAAGTCACACTTGCTCATTTTGACATATAACTGATTCTCCTCAAGCAGCTTCAAGACAGTATCTAGATGTACAAGATGATCATCCAAACTCTTACTGTAGATTAAGATGTCATCAAAGAAAACTAAAATAAATTTTCTTAGTTGTTCTTTGAACACCTGATTCATAAGTGACTGGAATATGGCAGGGGCATTTGTTAAGCCAAAATGCATTACTCAAAACTCCCATAGGCCATGATGAGTTCTGAAAGCAGTCTTATATTCATCACCTTCCTTCATCCTCACCTGATGGTACCCAGTCCTTAAGTCAATTTTGGAAAACACAAGAGATCCACATAATTCATCAAGCAAGTCATCAATCATATGAATTTGATATTTGTCCTTAACAGTTAGACTGTTTAACTTCCTGTAATCAATACACAATCTCCAGGTTGAGTCTTTCTTTTTAACCAATAAGGCAGGAGAGGCAAATGATGATTGACTAGGTACAACAGTGGAGACCTTTAGCATTTCAGCAATAATAGACTCTATGGTGTTCTTTTGATCATAAGAGTATCTATAAGGTTTTAGGCTGAAAGGTTGGGTTTCAGGGAGGAGGTTTATTTTGTGGTCACGGTCTCTTTTTGGGGGTAATTTGGTGGGTTCCTGAAAGAGGTTATAGTATTTTTGTAGTAGTTGTTTAATATCTGGGTGTAATTTCTGTGATTTTCCTCTCCTATTTCTGTTTGTATCCATGACAACTTAGCCACCATTTCACAAGTCCCACAATGTATCAGTCTTCTTAATTTATTAGAGTGTAGTGTTTCCATGCTAGAACCATCATTTTCCCCAGATAAGGTAATTAACCTTCCTCTTAATACAAAAGTGATGCTAAGAGGTCTAGTGTGTAGGATCACTGGGGCTACTTGGTCAATCCAATCCATACCCAATATCATATCACAACCCCCTACCTTCAATAATCTCAATCTAAAAGAGAATGTCTCTTCTTGCATATTTCATTCAAATGCAGGGCTCTCCCAGTAACACAACATATCTTGGTCATTAGCTATCTTGACTCTCATAGGCTTTGTTAGGGGATGTATATGCTTCTTTACAGTCTTGACAATGAAAGGATCAATGAAGGAATGAGTAAAACCACTTCTATCAAGATTGTTACAGTGATTTTACTCACTCTCCCTAAAATCTTAATAGTGGAGACTTGACCTTTAGAGGAACTTATTCCCAACAAGGCATTTAACGACACATCAGCTTGTTCTTCACCAACTTCATCTAGTGTCTCAGCTACATCTACAAATTCTTCATTGGTGTCCCCTTCACCTTCCAATTCCACTCCCTCTAAAGCATGTAAGCTTATGTTCTTACATTGGTGACCTGGAGTGTACCTTCTTTGCACCTATAACATAAATCTTGTTCTTTAAGGGTCTCCAGATGTGGTGGGAGATTATTTGTTTTGAATGGAGGTCTGGATGGTGGCTTTTGAGGAGGGTAACTGGATTTAAGTAGGTTCTGATTCTGTGTTGGTTTCCAGGGAAAAGTGCTTTGTTTTTGTTTTTTTGGGTAAGTAGTGGTCATAGGTTTTGTGGTTGTAAATGCACTGTGTTTAGGGGAAACAAAAGGGGTGAAAGCCTTGAAAGATTCTTTATACAGGCCATTTCATAGGCATCTAACATTGTAGTAGGGTTGACTAATTTGACCAATGGTTCGATTTCTGGTTTAAGTCCCCTAATGAAGCTAGCAACATAGTGTACTTCATTCAATAAGGGGTTTAAGATGGCCATGTGGCTGATTAACTCATCAAATCTATTTTGGTATTGGTCTATGGTACCTTGTTGTGTAAGCTTATTGAATTCTTCCACGATATCTTGATTTTTTAAGTTCCCAAATCTCCTACAAACCTCAGAACAAAACTTGCTCCAAGTAACAACCTCTTTGAGATGAGCCGAATACCCATCTAACCATAGATCTACCCTGTCCCCAATATGCATAGATGCATAGTGTAGTTTCTACTCGAAAAACTTTTCACACCTCCTCAACCAACTTCTCGGATTATCTCCATCAAATTCGAAAAAATTGATTTTGGGTTTCAACGTTCTGTGGTTATTAGGGGTTCCCGGGGTGTGTACGATAGTTTCAGATAGGATAAGTGGTGAGTTGGAGTACATAGGGTTTTCAAAAATTATGGGGCTCGTCAATATATGTGCTGGAGGAAATGTGAAACCTCTACCCACACTCTGACTCGAAGAAGCATACTGATTAGAGTAAGAAATAGGGGGTTTTCTACCTGAAGTCGGTTCAAGTTCAGCTGCCGGAGGAAAAAGTTGCATGTTGGTTGGAAATGACCTGATCGTGATGTTTGCCTGAGTCGTTGTTGGGTTTGCTGCTGGAGTCGCCGGTGTTGACCCCCCGATTGAATGATGTTCAAGCTTGCCATAATGAGGTCAAACTTCCGGTTGGCTTCACGGTTTTCTTCCAGTTGCTTCTGTTCTACATCCTCGAGTCTTTTACATGTATTCTGTTCAATGGCCTCAAGTTTCTTATCGGTGTCATCGGCTAACACCGTCAGCTATGTCTTGAGCATCCGATTCTCATCGTGAATGTGTTGTATCTCCGGTGAGACACCCATTCTCGGCGTCGGAGCCGACTCTGATATCATTGTAACAGAGCAGATCAAATGATAGAGGTAAAAGAGAAAGAGAAGAGGGAGGAATATTCTGGACTAATTCTTAACATAGAAAATGAGAGTTTTGGGGTCTTTATACCCCTAGACCTGAGTACACATGTAGTAACTCAGGGGCCTAAGTAGCAATTACAAAACATAGGTAATTAAACATAACAATGTAACCTTAATAAAAACCAAATAAACTTAAAGGGCTAAACTGTATTTCTAAAACTTCAGTCACAATACACAATTATGACACTAATTCAAGTCGGAACAACAACTAATCAAGAATAAAAAAGAAAATCAGTTGCGTGAACAGAATGTGAAAGTTGAGTTGATGAAGACACAAGGGCAATGAGAAAGAGAATGCTCGTATTGCCATAGAAAGAATAAAAAGAACCGTGGATTTTGATGGAGTTGTTGATGTTGATCATCGCTGCCTGAATAAAAAGAACCGTGGATTACGGCCAAAGGTACTTTTACCCACTGAAATATAATTATTTTATACGTTAATTTTTTATAGTCAAAGTATTGATTTCACGTTGTATAAAGAAGAAAAACAAAAGACAGAGATTTGATCAGCGGATACATGTTGTGAACCATAGAACTACGTTGGACTTGATCTTAGTGAAAGGTTTTATTATTCGTTGGGGATACGTTGGCAACTTGTGACAAGATGATGAAGTGCAGTCCCTATATACATTAAATAACGAATCATGTTTATACGTTACGTTTTATTTTGTTCATCTTAGTATTTAATTTTAATTTGTCCTCAAATACGTGTGTCGATCTAGCATGTCATTCTCTGTTGTATGTTTCTTGCGTCAACTTGGGACAATCGTTTGTCCACTTCAAAAATTTATCAGCGATTTCCGGTCATAGCAAAAAATAATCATAAAAGAGTTGTTTGGAAACTATATTGTACTGATCCCTCTGTCCCATTATTTTATGTGAAATTTTCTTAATTTTGATCGTGAATTCAGACATAAATATTTGAAGTTTTTATTTACTTATAAAAAAGTAATATATTTGAAAAATACGTAAGAAGTACTAGAAGTTAAAAGGAATATGAAAAAAATCATGATTAAACAAAATTCTTTTGACTCTTAAAATTTGAAAGATGCCACATAAATTTGGACGGAGAAAATATTACTGTTGTCTGTTAGTTACGGAAATAGATCTGAATTTGAGAATATATATTATCTAAAATATACTAACTTTTGTTGGATTCCCCTTCTATGATAAAGAAGAACAAAATCAGTTCTCCCTAAACACAGCATTGAGTTACGCTTAACATGGTATTATCCTTGAGACACAAAATTTAAAAACTTAGAAGCTGTCAGTTACGGAAAAGTTGTAAGTGGTCTTAATGATAATACTAATGTAGAATATTAGTCTTAATGATAATATTAATGTAAATGTTCTTAGTATGGTAGGATGATTATTGTCATATTAAAATAGGATGATTAGGATATTTATTGTCATATTAATTAGGATGATTATTGTCATAATTAGAATGATTGTATATTGATGTATATATTTCACCCTTTATGGAAGAATACATTTGAGGAAAATAATCTTTTATAGTATCAAAGCTTAAGGAAAAAGATCCATCTTTCTAAATACCAAAATTTCCTTTCAATTTTTTTTTTCTTTCTTTTTTTTTCGGCCATCTTCCTCCTAGCCGAAATTCTTTTGGTTGTTCTTCACTGTTTTTCCATTGATCATCTATCGAACTATCATCAACATGTCTGAATCCAAGTCATTTTATCACCCCGCTCTCACAGTATCTAATATCAAAACCCATGTCCCCATAACTTTACAAATGGAGAATGTACATTATGCTTTTTGGGCGGAACTTTTCAAAATATGTTGTCGTTCTCACCGGGTTCTTCACCACATCATTTCCCCGGAAAAAACAAGGAAAACGTTTTGACATCGGATGAAGAAAAAGAGTTGTGGGATGTCCTGGATGCCACTGTTCTTGGTTGGATATATTCAACAATTTCCACCGATTTGTTGCACACGATCATGAAACAGATTCTAAAGCAATTGATGCTTGGAATCGATTACGGGACATTTTTTATGATAATCAAAGCTCCCGTGCAGTTGCTTTAGAACACGAGTTCTCTAGTGTTGATATGGAGGATTTTCCTAATGCCTCCGCTTATTGTCAACGCCTCAAAGTGTTGGCAGATCAATTAAAAAATGTTGGTTCCCCCGTCTCCGACAACCGTTTGGTTCTACAACTTGTTGCCGGATTGACAGAGGCATATAGCGGAGTTGCCACCGTTATCCGTCAAAGTAACCCGCTCCCGTTATTCTACAAAGCAAGATCTATGTTAATCACAGAAAACAAGGCTTCTGCAAAAGGTTGCTAACACTGGCCAGAATCGGTGTACATGGTCACTAATGATGGAAATAACTGGGGTCAAAAAGGAAGGCATGAGAATAAAAAAGGTGAAAACCATGTGAAAGCGAACAATCGCAATTCGTGGCGGAAATTCGCGGAGGTTCTGGCGGCGGCGTTTTCGGCGTGGCGGTTCGATGGCGGCGGCCGCAGCGGCGGCTATGGAAGCGGCGGCGGCAACTTGGGCACAGCCCACAATGGAATTGGTGGACCCCTGTCTTACCTACAACTAATCGGGCGAGCCCAATTCCGGCTTTCAAACCAGCGTACGGCGATCCCTCACAAGCTTTTTGTCCGGCCAGCTGTTGGGCGAATTTCCACAAGCCCAGCGGTGAGTGGGAGCGATGAAGCGGCGGCCAATTTTGGGCGGCTCAAGATGGTGAAGCGATGAAGCGACAAACTTTGGGCGGCCAGATGGGCGAAGCGATGGAAGCGACCAAATTTGGGCCTCAGGCGTGGAACGAGGCCCACTCAACAGTGGGCCAACCGGCGGACATTGAACATGCCATGCACACGCTCGGGATTAATCCACCAGACACGAATTGGTATATGAACTCAGGTGCAACGTCACATATGACGTCATCCCAAGGTAATCTTACGTCCTATTTTAATTTGAGCAAATCAAATGGTATAAATGTCGGAAATGGCCATTCCATTCCAATAAAAGGATATGGTTCTACTAAATTGTCCAAACCAAATCCACCATTAGCCTTGAAAAATGTTATTCATGCACCACAATTAATCAAAAACCTAATCTCCGTTCGAAAGTTTACTTGGATAAGCAAGTTACCGTAGCTTTTGATCCTTTTGGTTTCTTGTGTGTGATTTTCGAGCGAGGCACGGCTAATGAGATGTGATAGCCGGAAGAACTTTATCCGATTACTTCTACTACAACCGGACAAGAAACACTTTAATTTTCTTTGTTTTTAATTCCAATTTATGGCATGAGCGTTTGGGACATCAGGAGAGTGCATTTTAAACTCTCTCAAACGCAATAATTCAATTTCATGTACACGAACTCTTAATAAGTGTCACTCGTGTCCTTTGGGTAAGCATATTCAAATACCATTTGACTCTTCTTCTAATTGAACTTTTTTGACATTTTATACTATACATTGTGATATTTGGACATCCCAAGTTTTGAGCTCTTGAGCATAAATATTATTTGCTTGTTTTAGATGATTACTCTAAATTCTTGTGGACATTTCCCATATCGAAAAAATCACAAGTGTTTTCTACATTCCTTAGTTTTAGAGCTTTCATCCAAAAACAGTTTGAACGGGATATCAAAAACATCCAATGTGATAACGGGCGGGAGTTTGATAATAGACAATTCTGGGATTTTTGCAAAATAAATGGTTTGAATTTTCGTTTTTCATGCCCCCACACATCTTCTCAGAATGGGCGGGAGCAAAATACGAACCATAAATAATATTGTCAGGACATCCCTTGCTCATGCCTCACTTCCCCCTAACTTTTGGCATCATGCACTTCAGATGGCTACTTATTTGTTGAATATACTACCAAACAAACATACATCACACCAAACACCCCTTCAATTACTATACCTTCGAAAACCGACATGCTCTCATCTCCGGGTTTTTGGGTGCTTGTGTTTTCCATTATTCCCATCAACCACCATTCATAAATTACAACCGAGATCTACTCCATGTATTTTTTGGGATACCCATCACATCATCGGGGATACAAATGTTATGATCTGTCCTCTAATAGGATTTTTATTAGTCGTCATGTTATCTTTGATGAAACTCAATTTTCATTTAGAAAAATCAATGAGTCACAATCTCCCATGTATGAGTTTTTGGATGCTGGAATACACTCAATTTTTACCCAACCATTGTCCCATAGTTCGGTCACTGCTACTGCTAATGGATAAAATTCTTTTAACCCATTACCCGTGTCCTTAAGAAATGACGTGACCAGCTGTCTTGACATCGATACGATCTGGTCCATCAGGTCCCAACCCAAATGGGCCACATTCAGGCCCATGTGCTTTGACACCTACTAATGCAACCCAAGCCTCTAATCTAGGCCCAGCTTTACAAATACCACATTTGGCGATGGCGTCGATCCATCGGCGACAACGCGATCGGTCACCGTAGTCAACATGGTATTGTCAAACCCAACACTAAATATAGCCTTCACACCCAAGTATCCAAATCACCTTTACCATGTAACCCTGTGTCTGCTCTGAAAGACCCAAATTGGAAAATGGCCATGGATGATGAATATCAAGCTCTTATTAAAAATAGGACATGGGATTTAGTGCCCCGTCCATCTAATGCTAATATAATTCGGTCTATGTGGATTTTTAGTCATAAAGAAAAATCTGATGGTTCTTTTGAGCGGCATAAGGCCCGTCTTGTAGGTGATGGGAAGACGCAGCTGGTTGGTATCGATTGTGTGGAGATATTCAGTCCAGTAGTCAAACCAGCTACTATCAGAACAGTGCTCAGCTTGTCTCTCTCCAGAGGATGGTCACTTCACCAGTTGGATGTCAAAAATGCATTTCTCCATGGTCACCTAAATGAGTCTGTTTACATGCATCAACCATTGGGATACAGGGATGCAAAATATCCCAATCATGTATGCCTGTTAAACAAGTCTTTGTATGGCCTCAAACAAGCACCCAGGGCCTGGTATCAGCGGTTTGCAGATTTTGTATCACAGATGAGGTTTTCACACAACCGGTCCGATAATTCTCTTTTTATCTATCATCAGGGTAATCATACGACTTATCTTCTATTGTATGTGGATGATATTATTCTGACAGCTTCTTCAGAATCTCTTCGCAAGAATATCATGTCTCAGCTTAGTTCAGAATTTGCTATGAAGGATCTTGGTCCATTGCACTTCTTTCTAGGAATTGCTGTGACAAGACATGCAGGTGGGCTCTTTCTCTCCCAGAAGAAGTATGCATCTGAGATCGTGGAACGGGCTGGAATGACCTCTTGCAAACCCTCAGCAACACCGGTGGACACCAAGTCCAAATTAAGTGTCATCTCTAGCAAACCGTTTGCTGATCCAACATTGTACCGCAGCCTAGCAGGCGCGTTGCAATATCTCACTTTTACCAGACCAGACATAACCTATGCCGTACAACAAGTGTGCCTATTCATGCATAATCCGATGGAAGAACATATGCAGGCACTCAAACGCATTGTACGCTACATTAAGGGCACTCAGGAATATGGATTACATCTTTACCCATCTTGCATCTCCAAACTTGTCACTTATACAGATGCAGACTGGGCAGGCTGTCCGGACACCAGACGCTCCACATCTGGGTATTGTGTCTTCCTCGGTGATAATTTAGTTTCATGGTCTTCCAAACGGCAACCCACAGTATCGCGCTCCAGTGCTGAAGCTGAATACTGTGTTGTTGCCAATGTTGTGTCGGACTCGTGCTGGATTCATAATCTGTTACTAGAGCTTCATTGCCAAATTCCGAAGGCTACAATGGTTTACTGTGACAACATTAGTGCGATATATCTGTCTGGAAATCCAATACATCACCAGCGCACTAAACATATTGAGTTGGATATCCACTTTGTCCGTGAAAAAGTGGCTCGCGGTCAGGTGAGAGTATTACATGTCCCAACGCGTCATCAAATCGCAGATATCTTCACGAAAGGGCTTCCGCTGATTTTATTTGAAGATTTTCGGGACAGTCTCAGCATTCGGCGACCTCCGGCTTCAACTGCGGGGGAGTGTTAGAATATTAGTCTTAATGATAATATTAATGTAGAATATTAGTCTTAATGATAATATTAATGTAAATGTTCTTAGTATGGTAGGATGATTATTGTCATATTAAAATAGGATGATTATGATATTTATTGTCATAATAATTAGGATGATTATTGTCATAATTAGAATGATTGTATATTGATGGATATATTTCACCCTTTATGGAAGAATACATTTGAGGAAAATAATGTTTCGGTAAGCTTCTTTTTTATTCAAAAAATAAAATTGAGAAGTTTCCTTTACATAAGATACATTGTGATCTCTGGGGACCAGCACCTGGCCAGTTGAATTCTCAACATATGAAGTATTATGTGATTTTCGTGATCATATAAGATATACTTGGCTTGATCTCTTAAGGAGGAAATCTGAATTATGTGATGTGTTTATCAAATTTCAGAAAATTGTAGAAAAACAGTTTTTAGTACTATTAAAATTTTCCAAAGTGATGAAAGTGGTGAATTTATCCAAACTGAGTTTGTTAAACACTTCAAAAATTGTGCCATTGTCAGACATATATCTTGTCGACACATCAGAATAAAATGACATATCTGACGGAAAACATAGACATATAATAGAAACTGGCTTGACACTACTATTTCATACAAAATTGCCTCAATTACTATGGGTTGAAGCCTTCCTAACAACTGTATTCTTGATAAACACGATGCCTTCCTCAGTTCTAAAGAAGGAGATTTCATTTGTGAAACTACATGATGCTGCTCCTGACTTTAATAGTTTGAAAGTTTTTGGCTATATGTGTTATCCATATATAAAAGGACAGAATATGTTCTCTCCTAAGACGTATACTTGTGTATTCATTGGATACAGCAGTCTGCACAAAGGGTATAAGTGACGTCGGGTTCGTACACGCAGCAGAATTTGAAAATTTATGTTTCAAACCCGATATAGACGGTCAAACTGTAGTATGAATATGTAATGTAAAATAAACACAAAGCGTATGTAATACTTCGATAGAAGACTTACATTTTGGAGATAGTAATCCGCGTATTCTGAGCCTTTGTGTAGTTCGAGGGTGCACACGCAAACGTCCCTCGATTTGCAAATTTCAGAAAACTTTGATGTAATTTGCTAAGTCTAGAATGCTAGGAATTCCGACAGAGCTTTAGAAGAGATTAAGTGTCTTGATTTTGTGTGTTAAAATGGGAGGAGGAAGCCCTCTATTTATAATTGAGAATAGAGGCATTAGGGTTTTCATGGGCCAGGCCCAACATAATCCGGACTGGCTAAAATTCGGACTGCCCGAAAACGCTTCGGCATCGCGGCCCAGAGTAAGTGGCACCGCGGTGCCTACGCGCGTTTCGGCACCGAGGACCTAACTCAAAGGCACCGCGGTCCTGTCCCAATTTCAGCCTTGTTCCCATTTTTAATGTCCCGGTCATCAACCGAACATATATTTAATCTTCTTCTAATTACATCCTTCAATCGATAGAACATTTGACTTAGTGTTACCCTTCAGGCCTTTACATATCGTCACTAATTACATTAGGATCTTCACGAAACTCCTAGACTGCGCCGGAATACAACCCAATATGTAAAGTTTAGCTACACAAAACATGTGAACTGAACCTCTATGTGGGAAGATAAAATCATTTCATTCATGACACACTCAATCAAGCTTAGGATCTGTCAATTGTCTATCCAAATGGCTTGATCATTATAACTCATCTATATTAGTTGACAACAGAACCATATCAAAGATATGTCCATTGAATTGGCCAATGACTTAGTCAACCTAATACCACATGAGTATCTGAGTGTTCACTTGAATATACATTCAAGGATTGAATCTTAATCTTGGCTCACATACCACCTTTAATCTACTTCGTAATGCACCCAAAACAAGCCGCGTCTCAACCTATAAAGCATTTGAACTTAGGACAGGATCAAAGTGCATTATTTCGTAAACAAGGTGATATTGACCTCAAGTCTAAGGACTTCTATCTCCCACATGCCGATGACATTATAGACATATAACAAATAGTGCATCAACAGGGTATACCAATACTTCAACAAGTATCCATGTGTCCATCACGAGTTGCCATAACTCGTAGCAAGTGAGACATACTACATACCCTAAGGATATGATGCAGACCACATGTCGACGTATCGCATATCATCGATATCCCAATCTCAATGATCATTAGTCGAGGTAATTTAAGAGTTACGTTATAACATTAATTCTCACATCATTAATAAACACGTAAACTCTAGGGATACATTTATAGAATATTGTAAACAATCAACTAATAATTCAACAAATGCAAATGCCATAATATTAATCATCATTAATATAAATACGAATGTGTATAAAGTACATTGTGTCCTAATACAGATTGTCTCTAGGACATACACATACTTTCAATCTCCCACTTGGCCTAGAGCCAATCACCAATATATTTAATACCCATGTTCTCAAAATGACCATTATGCTTCACCAAGCTTAATGGTTTAGTAAACGGGTCAGCTAGATTATTGTCTGTGGGAATATAATCTATCATAATATCTTCAGCTTCCACCATCTCTCTCAGGATGTGGTATTTCCTCGGTACATGCTTATTTTTGTTAGTTGATCTTGGTTCCTTTTCATGTGCAATTGCACCAGTATTGTCATAATAAATACTTATTGGACAACTATCACTCGGAACAACCCCTAGTTCCTTCAGGAACTCAGAAATCGCGACAGCTTCCTTAGCATCTTCCAATCCAGCAATGTACTCCACTTCAGTAGTCGAGTCTACTAGTAGCCTGTTTTGAACTCTTCCAGCTCACTGCTCCTCCGTTGAAAACAAAAGTGTAACCAGACTGAGATTTGAAATCATCAACATCTGTCTGGAAACTAGCATCAGTATACCCAGTGGCAACCAGCTCATTTTCTCCACCATAGATTAGAAAGTAATCTTTAGTATGTCTTAGGTACTTGAGAATACTCTTGACTGCCAGGATTCTGCTGGAACTTGCAAGTCTATAAGTGCAAAGGCCACATCTGGCCTAGTACATGTCATGGCATACATGATCGATTCTATAGCCGAAACATACAGGATCCTCTTCATGCGCTCAAGTTCTATAGCACTAGAAGGACAACCCTTCTTAGATAACTTGATGCCTTGACCCATCGGAAGACCGCCTTTCTTGGAATTCTCAATTGAAAAGCGTCTAAAACACTTTGTCTATGTAGATTGACTGTGACTGCCCCAACAATATATTAGGTATATCTCTATAGATCCTAATTCCCAGGATGTAGTAGGCTTCACCTAAATCCTTTATCATGAAGGTCTTGGACAACCAATCATTAACTGACTGCATGAGAGCCTTATTGTCCCCCATTATCAATATGTCATCAACATATATAATAATGAGGACAATGTCCTCATCCTTGCGTTTAATATAAACACAAGGATCCTCTTTGCTTCTGACGAAATCAAAAGATTTGATAGAATTGTCAAAGCAAATGTTTCAACTCCTAGAGGCTTGCTTAAGCCTATAAATGGACTTCTGCAGCCTGCACACAACATTTGGTCTGGACTCACATGAAAAACCCTCGGGTTGTTTCATATACATTTCCTCAATTAGATTACCATTGAAGAATGCAGTTTTGACGTCCATCTGCCAAATATCATAATCATAATGTGCAGCTATCGCAAGTAAAATCCAAATAGACTTTATCTTAAACACCGGTGAAAGGTTTCATCATAATCCACACCAGGACACTGAGTAAAACCTTTAGCCACTAATCTAGATTTATAAGTCTGAACCTTGCCAGATGCATCAATCTTCTTCTTGAAGACTCATTTGCATCCTATAGATTTAACCTCATTTGGCAAATCAACCAAGTTCCACACCTGATTGATATACATAGATTCCATTTCGGATTTCATGGCTTCTTGCCATCTCTTCGAATCAATGTCTAGCATTGCTTCGTTATAGGTTCTAGGCTCGTCATCATCTGAAATATCTAGCTCATTTTGTGTTTCCACAAGTAGATTTAGTCTTTCCGGAGGACGATGAGATCTAGTAGACCTACATAGTTGATTGTCATGCAGTTCAGTTACAAGCATGTTCTGACTGTGAGTATGTTCTTGTGCGCTGGTCGAACCACCAATATTAGAGCTTTCAGGAATATCATTTTCATGTCTTTCCTGAATGGGAGGAAATGCAACTGGTGCACTTGCTCCCAAGGTCTGTGCCGGAAGATCTTGCATTTCTGCATTACTCCTCGTAGCACTCCCACTGGCCGAAGGGGGTACCCTAAATACCCAATCTTCGCCAAAAGCTCCCACTGAATTCTTGCCTTCATCATCGGGCAAGGATTCAACCTCTATATTACCTTGTTCTTGAATTTTTCAAGTTCTATCTCCGTGCAACTCTCATCCTTATAGACATATTCATCTTCAAGGAAAATTGCGTTCCTAGAAACAAATATCTTATGTTCTCCAGGAAGATAGAAACAGTATCCCTTAGTTTTCTTTGGATACCCAACAAAGTAACATTTCTCACTTTTAGATTCTAACTTATCAGTGATCAAAGACATATGCAGGACACCCCAGGGCCTCATGTGTTTAAGTGATGGCTTCTTGCCACACCATACCTCATATGGTGTCTTTTCAACTGATTTAGATGGAACTCTGTTCATAATATATATTGAGGTTAAAATAGCTATCCCCAAAGGTATATTGGAAGAGCTGAAAAACTCATCATGGAACGAACCATGTCAAGCAAGGTTCGGTTTCTCCTCTCGGCAACACCATTCATCTGTGGTGTTCCAGGAGGTGTCCATTCAGAATGAACTCCATGAAGCTTCAAATAGTCAAGAAATGCTTTACTTAAGTACTCACCCCCACGATCAGATCGGAGAGTCTTGATACTTTTTAAGAGTTGTTTCTCAGCTTCACACTTAAACTCCTTAAACTTCTCAAAAGCCTCGAATTTGTGTCTCATAAGATACACATATTCATACCTTGATAAGTCGTCTGTGAAAGTAATGAAGTAAGAGAAACCTTCTCTAGCTTGAGTAAAAAATGGTCAACATACATCCGTATGTACCAACTCAAGCACCTCATTGGCACAAATCCTCTTTTCAGAAAGAGGTTTAATGGTCATCTTACCTTTCAAACAGGATTCACAGTTACCATAAGATTCTAAGTCAAATGGTTCGAGGTAATTTAATTTCCTCAATTGTTCTATCCTCGTTTGATTAATATGACCAAGTCTACAATGCTCCAAGTAGGTAGAATTTCTTTCATTTAACTTAGCCCTTTTATTTTGTACATTGAAAATTTCCCTGCGGGAGTTTAATGTATACAATCCATTCACAAGAGGTGCAATTTCATACACAACATAATCAAAACTCAAAATCATATTGTCATTAGACGTGTTTGAGGAAAAACCATCTGAATCAAGTACAGGAATGAAAATAATGTTTCTTGTTAAAGAAGAAACATAATAACAATTGTTTAACATCAAAAATTTGCCGGAAGGTAAATTTATCCTATAAGTTCTCACGCGCTCAACAGTAACTTGTGCTCCATTTTTGACGCGTAGGTCCACCTCTTGAGGCCCGACCTTCCTGCTATCAGTTAGCCCCTGCACATTTGTACAAATGTGTGAGCCACAAGCGGTATAAAATACCCAGGAATGAGAATCATTTATAGATAGATTAATTTCAATTACAAACATACCTTTCCCAGTAGAGGCTGAAGCACCTGGTGCCATTCCTCCGCCTGGAGCAGTACAATCCTTTCTCCAATGCCCATTCCTGTTGCAATTCATGCAAACATCCGATGCCGGTATTTTCTTCTTCTTCTTCTTCGCCCCTCCCTTGGGTTTCATCGCTGCTGCCGGAGCAACAGCTTTACCCTTCCCCTTCTGTTGTCCCTTACCCTTCGGTTTGGGGAGACTAGAGGAGCCAACCATCATAATAGGTTTGGTCTTGGAGGTCGAAGATTCAAAAGTTTTAAGCATATTATGTAACTTCGACGGTGTCGCTTTAGTTCCATTCATATTATAATTAACAATGAAACTCAGAGTGCAGGATGAGGGTGGTGGAGACTCTGTCATGAAATTTTATGTCAATGGCGGCCAACCTCTCAATCAACTCAATCATCCTCAACACATGAGGTGAAACTTGGCCCCCTTCATTTAGCCTACACTTGAAGAGTTCTATTAGCAGGTCATAGTCCATTGTCTGAGACTGCAAATCATAGAGACTCCTCAAATGGGCTAACATTTCGTTGGGCCCCATAATTTCATGCTGTTTTTGCAAGGGTGGTGATATAGTAGACAACATAAGGCATTGAGCTGAAGTGGCATCCTTATAATGTTTCTCGTAAGCAGCCTTGTCGAATGTTGCATACTCAGCAGAGTCCTCCGCCGGAGCGATGGGGAATACTTTGTCCAATGTATACTCAATCTGTTCTTGTCTCAGGACAATTCTGACATTCCTGAGCCAGTCTATGAAGTTAGGTCCAGTAAGTCTGTTGGACTCCATAAGCATTTTCAACGTAAAATTTGACATTATGAAGATCTGAAGATATAGATAGAACAGGAAAATGCAATCAAAATTCATCTTCCTAGTTTATACACATTCATTATATTCTAATTTAACATGACCTTTTGTTTAATTAGCTTCCACTATTTTTACATACTTCTACGACCCCAAGGTAGAATACTGACCTAAATCAATATAAAGGTCATAATGGGCCAAGATCCAAACATATGTTATATCCGCGTTTGCTTTGACTGATAACTGCAATAACACACTTTGGTAGGTCCTCAACCAATTGTAAAGAAACTCTACAACTCTTGGTTTGATTAAATATCTTTCATTTTAATCTTACGTCTTTAGACTAGTCCAACACTTTGGCGCCAAGATTCACCTAAACAAGTCAACCCTATTACACGACTGCGTTTAAATGTCTAAGTAAATTTAGCCTTTGCAAGCAAACACTTTGGTGTAAATACCTACAAAAGTTTATTCTCTACTTTCATTTTAACACATCTATAAAAAGGCCTTGGTCCTCGTAGACTTAGAGCAAATGCTTTGACATAAATACTCGTATCGCCGAAGAGGATTTAGCACCCTAACAATTATAATGGACGACGCGTTATAATTAGACTTGTATTTAATGTTTGGGGAACATTTTCAGTTTTCGGGGATTCATTCAAGATCAACAATCAAGTCATACATCATATGACTTCATATCATGCAATTTCTAAACACAATTAGATGAGAAACCATCAAACCAAATAGGCATGATAAAATATGGTTTTAATCACATACTGGGCGCCGTCTACCCAGACAATTATAGCGGTCATTTGAAATTAAACAATTACTGGGAGCCGGTGATCGGTGTATTTTATATACACTTTTTGAGTCAGTTTCAGTTAGTCTTTTGTCCATTTTTGTACAAATAAGTGTCGTATTAGGATAATTTTCCTTTCTTTTGAGTCAAAGTGGTTAAAATGACTAAATGGCGGAAAAGGAGCTAAAAGAGGGCAAAAGTGGAGGTTCCAGAGCTAAAAACAGAGAAAGTGGCAAACGAGGCAAAAGCCGGACCCGGCCGCGGCGCCTCTTGCGATCGAAGCGGGCGCGACGCCTAATCATCAGAGAGGCTGCAGAGGATCCAGTACGCGCGCCACGACAGCCAGAATCGGGCGCGGCGCCAAATAACCGAAGTGCTTGAAGTTCGGCGGCGCGCTAAAGCAGCGCGCGACGCGGGAAAAATCGAGTTTTGGGCGAAATGCAGGCCTGAAGGAAAAGAGAGAGGCGGTTTTCAGCCTATAAAAGGAGAACCCTAGGCAGATTTTAAGGGTTCCCCTTCTTGCACAACACAAGGTTTTCTTGCTTGGAGATTGGAGACCATAATTTAGTACTTTCTTTTCCTTTTCTTTTCTTTTATTTCAGTTTTTGTATGATGAACTTTGAATTAGTTCTTGTCATGTCAATGGCTAGGAACTAATTCTCTTATAGGGCTTTCCATGTTGATTCACTAGAAACTTATGTTATGAATTAATGCATGTTTATGGTTATTATTCTTCTTTGAGAGATTTATCCAATAATTGCTTTGAATGCTTGGTAATTAATTGACAACTAATTATCCTTATATGATTTCTAATCAAACTTCGAAAGGAGGAGGTTGTGAATATGCTGTAAGTTGGGTAGACATATTTGGGTTGGGGATGAAAATACCTCAATTATTTATGTAGCGTTAATGAGAGGCTTAACAACCCTAATTTTGCGCATGGTGCGTGACGGTTAACTAGGTTTTTGTTCTTAATCCTCCTATAGAGTTATCCTTATCACCGAAAGGTAGGTAAGGTGCAATACTGGAGTTGAGTGTTTATATATCCTTAACGGGAATATAAAACGATTTAGTAAACCTGCTAGCTCCGAGAGAAGAAGACCATAATTCGTTGCATTAATAAATAACATAAGCGGATAGTTGATGAGACATGGAAGCCCTATTCCCATCACAACTGAAGTAAACTCATTAGATAAATTAGTCTTTATAATTCTTAGTTATAAACAACAAATCAAATATCAATTGCCAAATAGATACCAAAAGATAGATAGTTGGTACTTGAACCCTAATCCTTGTGGACGATATTCAGTCTTATCAAGACTATATTACTTGTCACGATAACGTGCACTTGCGTTAAAGTGTGTGCATCTTTTCGCGCATCAGCCGCCTACCCATACAATAATTGCGGACGTTATGCTAATAATTTAAATGCATCACATTCAATCACTTAGCACATTTGTATATTATACAATAATATATTATTAGTGATAATCATGGGTCTATTTGTCTAAACACTATAATCTATGTTAATGCCAAACAGTCCTTAAATATTTTTTGATTTCAAAATTTTGATTTTCAGGAATTCTATAAACTTTTAACATTTACAGTTCAGTCCCTTAAATCTTTTAAAAGTTCAATCTAAACCCCTATAAATTCAGAAAATGCAATTCTAACCCTCAGAAAATATTTTCAAGTTTCTGGGAACTGTTTGCAATTTCTAAAACCTAAAATCAATTTTTAGAAAACTTTCTTTAATTATAGATTTTCCCGAAATGACCAAATCTGTTAGATTCAAAACTTATTTTCAGAAACTAAAACTTTTAAAACTTCAGATTCAGAATCTGAAACTTTTAAGTCTCTGTTTCTGATTTTTGAAATGATTTTTTTTATAAACTGTCGTCGGCACCGCGGTCCCAACAGGTGGTGCCGCGGTGCCGCTGAGGCAGTGAGCTACTATTTCTGCAAAAACCAATTAGCACGGCGGTCCTAACAGGTGGCACCGCGGTTCCTCATAGACAGTGAGCAGAGACGTAAATTACCATCACAGGCACCGCGGTCCTAACAGGTGGCAATACGGTGTCTCGAAAGCAGTGGTCCGAAAAATTAATTTCAAGCTTTCTGGATGAACAACACCGCGACTCCCATGAACAGGACCGCGGTGCCTCTGGCTTCATCTGGACAGCACCGCGGTGCTCCATCATGGAACCACGGTGCCGCCACAAAAACTCTAGCAGCACCGGAGTGCTCCATCATGGAACCGCGGTGCCTTGCCTCCAGAAACACAAATCCCGAAAATCCAAACTCCTAAAATTGGTTTAGGGTCAGATTTTCAGATATATCACTTGTACCTCCATCACCATTAAAACAATATGTTCATCGACCATCAAATCCAATTTTCTTCTCGTTCTTCGTTTCAATGCACCATGCTTTAAGCCGGATAACACATATCAACTTAGAAGAGTTATTTATTGGATTGACTTATTCGAATACATTATTGCATTAACAGATCTGGGCACAAGGACAATGTGTTCTAAAGAATTAGGATTTTAAAGCTTTTAACAACATAAAATATAGATCTAAACAAATTCTAACTCATATTATCATTAATATTCATTACGTATCACACGAAACAACCCAGACTCTGATACTACTGAAGGTGTTTACGTCGGATTCGTACACACACCAGAATTTAAAAATTTATGTTTCAAACCCGACATAGGAGGTCAAACTGTAGTATGAATATGTAATGTAAAATAAACACAAAGCATATGTAATACTTCGATAGAAGACTTACATTTTGAAGATAGCAATCCATGTATTCTGTGGCTTTGTGTATTCCGAGGGTGCACACGCAAACGTCCCTCGATTTGCAAATTTCAGAAAACTTTGACGTAATTTGCTAAGTTTAGAATGTTAGAGATTCCGACAGAGCTTTAGAAGAGATTAAGTGTCTTGATTTTGTGTGTTAAAATGGGAGGAGGAAGCCCTCTATTTATAATTGAGAATAGAGGCATTAGGGTTTCCATGGGCCATGCCTGCCCATCATAATTCGGACTGCCCGAAAATGCTTCGGCACCGCGACCCAGAGTAAGTGGCACCGCGGTGCTGTTACACCCCGTAGTTCTAGGGTATGTATGTGATGACATACGTATGAGAATACGATATTAAGATTGGAAAGGAAGAAAGATTTGATTTTCTGACGGAAAATTTTCCGGATTTTGTGAAGGAAAAAGGTTCGTAAATGGGAATTGGATTCCCAGATTTGGTATTCGGACTTCTGGGAATATTAGAGAATTATGGAATTTTATTTCCGAAATTGGTCACGTGGGGCCCACGGGAGAAATTTACGGTTTTGCGGGGCCCACATTATTTTCGAAATTTTGGACATTATGAATATTTTCGGGAGATGAAATATTTTGAACGAGTATGAGGGCGACACGTGTCGCCCCCATGTGGCCATGTTGGCCGTTTTATGTAGACATGTGGCATTGGGCCGAAATGGTGAGACAAGTGGCAAGCCACTTGTCTCAAGTTTTTGTGGAACATGTGGATGGTGGGACCCACACACACTTGTCCCCAATCTCTACCACACATTTGTTTTGATCCTAGCCATTGGTTTTCTTATAAATACCCCCTTGTTGCAAGACTTCTTCATCCACACTTGAATTAGTTCCAAGGCAAAAATATTCCCTCCCTCTTGAGTGTGCTCTCGGCAATAGGGCCAATACCTTGACCAAAAGTTGTCCAAAAATCCTTAAACTTTTAAGTGTTTTTCCTTAAGGTGTTAGGAAGATTGTGAACCAAGTGTTAGAAAAGATTTCACACCCCTAGCCTTAAATATACCCCTTGGCCGAAAGTTGGTGGTGTTGGAACCTAAGTGTTCTTCACTTTTTGGAGTTGAATCTTAAAGAGAAGTTGGTTAGGAGCTTCTAAGGGTTTCTTGGAGCGGATTGGAACGTAAGGAATTGGAGCTAAGATTCCTAAGGATCGACTTTTAATCATTGGATATTTTGGGCTTATCGAGGTAATGATCTTTGTCCTTCTATTGTAATTGGAGATTACATGTTGTAGTAGTGTATAATTGAGTATATAATATGTGGATAGAAGGTTGAAAAGAAATGGATTGTATTGTATATTGTGGGGCAGGATTTTACACGTCTAGTTAGGCGTGTAATCCCCTTTGAGTTGTTGTATTATTGCGCCTTAAATGTGGCATGTTGGTTATTGATATCAGGCCTTGAAAAAGGTGGAAGTACATAGTTACAGGGGAAGTGCTGCCGAATTTTCCGTAGAATAAGAAACCTTATACTTAGAAATATTCTACGAAGAGAACTAGATGTTGATAGATGTATTGTGGTTGTTATAGGTGGATATTCTACGCGCGGCATACTCGACTTGGCTTGTGGATTAAGCCCAAGAGGTATGTGATTCTTCCTATTCTCTTGAGCATGATATTTGTGAAATATATAGTGCAGTAGACGCACGTGTGTTAAAGGAGTTTTACTTCCTTTTTGTGTCCTTGACTTGATTCTAAAGTTAAGTGACTTGATATGAAATGTTAAGAACTTGAATTGTGTTAAAAAGTTGTGAAACCTCATTCGTGAGTAATGGATACTTGGTCTTTAAAAGAATAAAGGTATCTTGATTTCGGAAATGTGAGTAGTTGTCCTTGGTTGGTTTAAAATATAAAGTGTTATAACAGCTTTATGGGAAGTTAGTTATAACGACTTTATGAAAACGAAAGAAAGGTTGTATCATTGGATTTAAAACGGTAACTTGATATTTTCAAGAAGTAATGAGGCTTAAACTATTTTGAGAAGTATATTGATACTTGACCCTTGAAATGAGAAGTGTTTTGTTTAAAATGAAGGCATGGTATTGTCTTGATTTGGTTTTGAAAGCTAAACGACTTGATTTTGAAAGATAAGAGACTTGACTTATAAACGACTTGATTTCGGAAAAGGAGAAGTAACTTGATTTAAAAGTATGGATTACTTGTTTTGAAAAGAGTAAGTTACTTGGGTTTTTAAAAGTATACTTGATTTTAAATGCCTTGTAAAGATTTTCTGAAGGTGTAGTAATTTGATTTGAAAAGAAAACGTGCTTTGATACTACGAGTATTAGTATCGTGTGACTTTTACGTAAAAAGAGGTCTTTTTGAAAGAATGAAAGTATGTAGTACTTTGGGGTTAAAACCCGGATTTTTGGCATAAAATGAAAGTACATTGAGTGTGAGTAACTTGCCTATGTTGCTTGTGATAGCCTTGTTGTGCAAGTATTGTATCCTTATGCTACCGCGTTTCTCGATGGAGGGCCGGTCAAGTTATTCTTGATCATTTTGGGTATACTGACTTGATGGATGGTCCACGGGTATGCGGCCATAATAAGGGTTCGTTTCCCTGTTGATAGTGTTATTCCATGGATTAGCCCTCCATGAGGTTTAGTGATGCAGACGATATCTGATAGTTAGCTTTCGTACTTGCCCCGGTCGTGGCTGATGCAGGCGGTATTTAGTAGTTAGCTTTCGTACTTGCCCCGGTCAGTATTATGGCGAAGTCTCGTGATGCAGGAGGTATATGGTAGTTGGCTATCGTACTTGCCCCGGTCAGCGACGTGATGCAGGGTGGATCTGGTAGTAGCTTTCGTACTTGCCCCGGTCAGCTTCGTGAGTTAGTTTTATAGCAGTTTTATGACGAAGTCTCGTGATGCAGGCGGTATCTGGTAGTTAGCTTTCGTACTTGCCCCGGTCAGCGACGTGATGCAGGCGGTATCTGGTAGTGGCTTTCGTACTTGCCCCGGTCAGCTTCGTGGTACAGTTATATAGTATTGTTGGTACGGTAGGTTCTGGTAGCTGGCTTTCGTACTTGCCCCGGTCAGTTGATGATGCAGGGTGGATCTGGTAGCTATGCCTTCGTACTTGCCCCGTACGGTTCTTATGACACAGGTGGGACCTGGTGTTCATGAGTACTCCTTGGTGTTGTTATATCATAGACTGCCGGCAGTGAGGAAGGAATTCCACGGGCATGATTGATATTGTGGGCGTGAGACCCATGGTTATATTTGAGTGATGACTTTGAGGGCGTGAGTCCCTGACATGACATGACTGCTTATATGTTGTGTACTGTAGTTTGGTTATCATACATGTCTCCTGCTTTATATAGACTGTTATGATTTCATTACAGTATTTTCAGTTTCACATACTTGGTGTTGTACTGACCTCCTTCGGGGGGCTGCGTTCATGCTGCAGGTAGAGGTACACCAGTTGTTGATCCTCGCTCATAGGATCACGGTTCTGCGTATTGGGAAGCTCCGTTTCTCCGGAGGCTTATCTTTTGGTATGGTTCCCTGAGATTGTAGGTTCTTGTGCATTCAGGGGTATGGCGAGGCCCTGTCCCGTCATAGTTGTTATATCAAATTCTTAGAGGTCTGTAACACTGTTGTGAGTTGGGCTTGTAAAGGATGTAACTGTTCAGGTTTTGTTATATATATATATGCAGAAAGGTGACTGTTTTGGTTAGCATGTTTCTT
Organism: Przewalskia tangutica; assembly: GCA_029844215.1. Lineage (NCBI taxonomy): Eukaryota > Viridiplantae > Streptophyta > Magnoliopsida > Solanales > Solanaceae > Przewalskia > Przewalskia tangutica. The sequence continues at coordinate 37,797,764 of CM056740.1, read as the reverse complement.
ACTTCATATGGTTTCATGTCTTTAAGTTTTTATTTCCGCTGATTTTCTTTGATGTTTTATCACTAGGGTGCCCGGGGTAAGACACCAGTCGCGGGCCCGAGGTCGGGTCGTGACAGGTGCCTACGCGCGTTTTGGCACCGAGGTTCTGTCCTAATTTCAGCCTTGTTCCCATTTCTAATGTCCCGGTCATCAACCGAACATATATTTAATCTCCTTCTATTTACATCCTTCAATCGACGGAACATTTGACTTAGTATTAACCTTCAGGCCTTTACATATCGTCACTAATTACATTAGGATCTTCACGGAACTCCTAGACTGCGCCGGAAGACGAACCCAATATGTAAAGTTTAGCTACACAAAACATGTGAACTGAACCTCTATGTGGGAAGATAAAATCATTTCATTCATGACACACTCAATCAAGCTTAGGATCTGTCAATTGTCTATCCAAATGGCTTGATCATTATAACTCATCTATATTAGTTGACAACAGAACCATATCAAAGATATGTCCATTGCATTGGCCAATGACTTAGTCAACCTAATACCACATGAGTATCTGAGTGTTCACTTGAATATACATTCAAGGAATGAATCTTAATCTTGGCTCACATACCACCTTTAATCTACTTCGTAATGCACCCAAAACAAGCCGTGTCTCAACCTATAAGGCATTTGAGCTTAGACAGGATCAAAGTGCATTACTCCGTAAACAAGGTGATATTGACCTCGAGTCTAAGGACTTCTATCTCCCACATGCCGATGACATTATAGACATATAACAAATAGTGCATCAGCAGGGTATATCAATACTTCAACAAGTATCCATATGTCCATCACGAGTTGCCATAACTCGTAACAAGTGAGAAATACTACATCCCCTAAGGATATGATGCAGACCACATGTCTACGTATCACATATCATCGATATCTCAATCTCGATGATCATTAATTGAGGTAATTTAAGAGTTACGTTATAACATTAATTCTCACATCATTAATAAACACATAAACTCTAGGGATGCATTTATAGAATATTGTAAACAATCAACTAATAATTCAACTAATGCAAATGCCATAATGTTAATCATCATTAATATAAATACGAATGTGTATAAAATACATTGTGTCCTAATACAGATTGTCTCTAGGATATACATATATTTTCAATAAGTGCTATCATCCTCATCCTCAGACCAGGAGAATTTATGTGTCTAGACATGTCATCTTTTGTGAGCTCAATCTGCCTTATGTTCAAGCAGATCAACCTAGCAACACCTATCCTCACCTCATCAAGCTACCTTCTTTGAATTGTTTTCTAATGTGCAGTGACAAGCTGATAATTCAAATGGTACTAACATCTCAGGGGAAGTGTTGGATCATGCTAAGATTGTGCAAGATGTGCATGATCACCAACAAGCTGCTGTGACTGTGTATGTGGATGATCAACAACAGACAGATAATGCTACTGAGACTGCTGACTCTTAGTACCTATTAAAGTAAAATAAACTAACAAGAAATTGAAACAAAATAAAAAATTAAAATAACTACTATAACGGAAAATATCAAAAATAAAAATGAAAGAAAAACATGCAAAATATCCATAAAACAAAAAAATATAAAAATTTGAAACTATGACAATTGGCTGATTAGAAAAACCAAAGGCACATATCAAAATCACTAATGTTTGTCCCTTTGCTCTAAATATGACAACAAGAATTGTAACTTGTAAATAAAACATAATTTCAATAATAAACACCATCAACACGTAAAAAAAGCAAATACTTCAAGTTTTGATTAATCTTTTTCTGGTGGAGGAAAGTTTAGATCTGGCACACGGTACTTCCCCACAGGATCTACCACATTCAAATTAGAAACCACGTCGTGTATGACTGGACGTGATTTTCCAGCAGACACCTCTTCTTCTTGTGATGCATGTTCTTTTGCTTTGTCTACAATAACCTCCTTTGACTGACACTTTTGTGGTTGTAGATTGACAGATTCATTCTTGTTAATTACTATAATAGGATCTGGTCGAGACGGAATTACCATAGAATTTACGAATTTAGTAGAATCTTGCTTCTCTTGATCACCACTGCTTTTATTCTTCATATTCATAGAAAAGATATTATCATAAGGAAATATAAATAATTAGAAGCATTGAGAAGAAAGTAACTTTGGTGATGCATAGTGGAGGGAACCATTACTCGGTTCATTTCATTTTGTATATATGTCTAAGTTTGATTGAACGAAATTTAATAAAGGTGGGAGATTTTTTAATCTTTTAATTTAAATTAAAATGTATATGCTAAATATATCATATAGGTTGATGAAATTAAAGAGGAGTATTTAAATATAAAAAGTGACATAGTTCTATATAAGTACTCTTCTACTACTATTTAATGCTTTGCATGGAATACTTCGTCTAATAAAATACTAGTATACGAACTATTTACTTCACTTTCTTAATAATTACTAAATTTGTTTGATCATATATTTATAAACTGACAAAATACAACTGAATACTGACATATAAATCAGATCTACGTGTTACAAATCCTTTCTTGATTTGCATACATTTGAATTGAACACAAAATGAATTTTCTAAACTTAAAAATGTCATTTTTGTAGATAGATCATATGTAATATAACATTATTAAATAACCAAATTAGAAAAACTTACATTGCTTTTTTCCTTATAGGACCTTTTCTTAGTTGGAATTTTCCATGGAAAATTATCTGAACCTGTTGATGAGGCCATGGCTGCTTTGAAAGAAGAACAAGCAAGATTAGTATTAGCAAGATTAGCTCTCACCTGTAATCTAAGGTATTGTAATATATAGTAAAAAGTTTAATGTATTACCAAATATACATAAAATTTAGTTAAAAAGTTGGTATCTAATAAGTATGTAACTATATAATTTCAGTTGATATATAATTATAGTCAGTTTATAATTTATCTACGCTGCTTACCGAGAGCAATTAAGGAATATTTATTTTGATGAATTGAAGCATTTTCATTTTGTCAAGCAGGGCTATCGATGTTTATGGTATGATAGCTACTTCTTAATTTGGTTATGTAAACCAGTGAAATTTCGTAATGCTCATTTAATTTTATGTATACGGTAAAACATGAATTAGTTTGTAATGCTTTGTGTCTTTACTAATCTGAACATATAATTACTTTTCTTTTGACTGATTATCAGAATACTCTCCTCCTAGAGGTTTTTCTTGCGTTACAAAGGTTTTCATGGCTTAGTGGGAGGGTATTGATGAAGCTGGTGTTCTTATTGCACCAGGTACTTCTTTAATTTGCTACTCCCTTCTTTTCAATTTGTTTGTCTTACTTTTCTTTATAGTCTTTATAAAAAAGATTTTTTTTCTTGTTTGACAATTATTTAATTTGGGTGATATTGCTTTATTTGAATATCTTCATCCATTTGAAATCTAAATGAGTGTCTTAAGCATGCAAGTTACGATTACTTAAGAATTACTAGCTGCATGTAAGTTCATTTCCAAGTATGGAGACTAATATTGAAGATTTCATGACTTGTCGGTTCTTCTATATTTAGTCTTTAGATTGATAGACTTATCATATAGTGGAATCTTGATTTTGGAAATAAATAATTCATCTTGAAAAAAAAAAAGCAAGAAAAAACTCATCTTTACATTTCTCGTGTCGCTATATCTCTAAAATAATCTGAACCCTTTTTGCTTATAAAAAGAATCTAAAAATCTTACTCATGAATGCATGGAAGGGTGTTTGACCTATCTCATTTAATTTTGGCATAGTCCATTCAACCTACTAAATGTCCATCTCGGTCTTTGCCATACAGAGGTGGTACTCTTATGGCCTTCTCCACTTCCACGAGCAATGTGTCAAGCGAGCAAGATTGAGGGTTTTGCTCCTTGTGTGCACTTCCTGCTATTTTGAACTATTTTGCTGATGTTTAAATGCAATTTTTACGGCAGTTTTTTCCCTATTTTGCACTGGTATTGCTGCAGTTTTTTCCCTGTTATTGCACTGCTTTGCAATGTTTTTACTGCAATTTTTAATTGGTTATGTTTATGTATTTGTCTATAATGACTTAGTTATGATTAGAGAAATTTAACTGATCTCTATTGTGTTTCACAGTACAATGGAAAAGAATATTTTTCGCAGCATGATGTTGATGAAGTTCAGATCGAGTAGGCGCAACATGTTTCAAAAATTCTCCGTGCTGCATAAACAGTGCCACTTTTATGATGATTTAGATAATATTTATATTTTTTCAAGTTTAAAAAAATATTATGTTTTTTTGTTGTTGAATTTGATGATGACATCAGTTGTCTTGTAAACAATTTGTAAATGTTTCAATCTAATGTATTAGAACAATTTCATTTTTGTGACGATTTTATGCGACGATTAGAAACCATCACAAATGTGGGGTTTGGCTTTGACTATTTCCCTCTTTTAAAAAAAAACCGCGAATTTTATTAATTTATTAAATTTTTTTACGGGGAATTTAAATAAATTTGATTTAAATTGATGGAAAAATTAATTTTGGCGGTTTTTTTTAAAATATTTTAATTTATTAAATATAAATAAATTTGAATTGTAAGCATATTGTAACTAAAACGTTACATACATAAATTAATAAAATTCGCGGATTTTTTTTTAAAAAAAGAGGGAAATAGTCAAAGTCAAACCCCACATTTGTGACGGTTTCTAATCGTCGCATAAAATCGTCACAAAAACCGTCACAATAACCGTCACGAATTTGTGACAGTGCCTACCGTGACACTTAACAAAACCGTCACAAAACCCCTTTCGTGACGGTTTTTAACCGTCACGAATTTGTGACAGTGCCTACCGTGACAATTAACAAAACCGTCACAAAATCCCTTTCGTGACGGTTTTTAACCGTCACCGTAGGTCTTTTTTTTGTAGTAACTCTACCTTCTCCAGATCACATTATATGAGATTTTACTGAGTATGTTGTTGTTGTTGTTGTTATGTGTGTGTGCATATATATATAAAATCAACCTTAATCCAAATGTATCGCCTAATATGGATACTTTATCTTCATTATATTGTATTCTTTAGTTAGACATTCACATGCCTCCCTATGAAATTGCAAGTTCTAAAAATTAGTAATAATTTCGCCATGTAATTTAGGTATGCGTCCTTTTTAATACTATCAACAATAATCATGTTGTCACACCTATAGGCATAGCTGCATTAGAAATTAGTTTTCGTATGACGTGATCAAACCATAATCCAAATGTGTCGCCTATATGGATACTTTGTCTTCATTATATTGTACTCTTTACTTCATCGACAAGTTGTTTATGTTAGAGAATGGAATGGGCTAAAGCCCATCCGTGGTCAGTCCTGGCCGTGCCCAGCAGTGGGTTTCTCCTTGTATATTTTAGACATAATATTGTACAATTGTACATTTACCTTAAATGTATATTTATTCTTCATATAGAATAGGGATTTAGAGGTAAAGTAGGAATATGATTTTCCTATTGTAACTTGTATATATATGTATTTTATTAATAAGAATAATCAAGAGATTATTTCTTTCACGGTATCAAGAGTTTAGGTTCTCTTTACCTTGCCTCCGCTCCTAAATTTTTCTCTCTTTTCGGATTTCTGACCTAAAACCTCGGTGCCTCCCTCTCGGTTTGCCCAAAAGCCGTGGCCCTTCTCTGTTAAAAAATCCTATCTCACAAATTTCCTTCTCTGAATCTTGTCGTTCTATTCCCTATGTCTGATAAGAACAATTTTCATACTGCCCTCACAGTTTCTAACATCAAGAGTGTCATCTCTATCGTTCTTGACCTAGAAAACGTCCAATATGGGACGTGGGCGGAATTATTTAAGATTCACGCATTGGCACATAAGTTCTCCACCACATCATTCCTCCAACTCCTCTAAAAGAGGGTGATAAAGGCGTCTACTTCTACGATGGTTGTGCCCACTAAAGAAGCTGATCCAGAATTATGGGTCATGCTTGATGTCAAGATTCTTTAGTGGATTTATGCCACTATTTTCTTGGATCTTTTACAGACGATTATGGAACCCAACTCCACATCTAGGGCGGCGTGGGATCGATTGCGAGGCATATTTCAAGATAACAGTCATTCTCGAATTGTTATCCTTGAGCAGGAATTCTCACAGGTGGCTATGACGAATTTTCAAAACATTTCTTCTTATTGCAAATGCCTCAAGGACTTGGCAGACCAACTCAGCAACGTGGGTTCTCCTGTTTCTAATAGTCGTCTAGTTCTTCAGATGGTTGCAGGCCTGTCAGAGCCCTATAGCGGTTTTGCTTCGGTTATTCGTTAGAGTAACTCCATGCCAGGATTTTATCAAGCCTGTTCTATGCTTACTTTGGAAGAAGACAGATTAGCTAAGAAAGTGGCGATTGGGGCCAGCCCTATCGTCATGATGACTGCTTCCATCTCCTTCCAATCCAGTCAATGTGACCGAAAATCACAACAACGGGGGTGGTAAGAAGGGCCAAAATTGGAAGAATAATGACAAGAATCGTGGCGGCAACGGCGAAGCGTCGGCGGCGGAAGCGATTATGGGCTCGGGGCCCCGGGCGGTGGCGATGGGTCAGCTCCTCACGGCGCCAGCGCTGCGGGTTCTGCGTCGCGGCTGCGGGTTCTGGCCGCGGCGCCTCGATCGGCTAGTCTGGCGTCGCGGCCCGGCTTCTTTCCGAGTCGGACTCGGGTTTGGACCGTATGGCGGCGGCGATCCGGTATACTTGGGCCTCGTTCCCATCAGGCCCACCACACAGTGGTCCCCACTCAGAGGTCCCCACTCAGACCGACATTGAAGCAGCAATGTACACGTTTGGCTTGACTCAACCGGACCCTAATTGGTACATGGACACCGGCGCCACTACCCACATAATTGTTGGTAATGGCAAATCTATTCCAATTAAGGGTTATGGTAATAAAACTTTGTCCCCTCATCATCCACCACTTGTCCTGAAAATTACCCTTCATGCCCCAAAATTGATTAAAAAATTGGTGTATGTCCGTAAATTCACTACTGATAATTGAGTTTCTATTAATTTTGATCCATTTGGATTTTCTGTGAAAGATTTCAAGACGGGGAGTCATCTCATGAGGTGTGACAGTAGGGGGATCTTTATCCAATCACACCGAGTCTCAGCATCCCACGTCAAGCTATGACATCCACTTTTGCAGCTCTTGCTCCTTCCTTGTGGCATACTCATCTCGATCATCCGGGGTCGTCTATTTTATCTTCTTTAGATAGACATAAGTTTATTTCTTGTAAGGGTACGCGTAGTACTACACTTTTTCAATCCCGTGCTTTAGGAAAAATTATTAAGTTGTCATTTGTAGATTCGAATTCAAAATACTTCAATGTCATTTGACATTATTCATAGTGATTTATGGTCATCTCTGATTCTCAGTTCTATGAGTCATCGTTATTATGTTTTATTCTTAGATGACTATTCTAAATATTTATGGATGTTTCCAATTGTGAAAAAATCTCAAATTTTTTCCATTTTTATAAAATTTAGAGCTTCATCAGAACCCAATTCGAACGAGAAATAAAGAATATTCAATGTGATAATGGTAAAGAGTATGCCAATGAGGAATTTAGGGAGTTTTGTGCACAAAATGGGATAATTTTTTATTTTTCTTGTCCTTATACGTCCTCACAAAACGGGAAAGCAGAACACAAAATTCGTACCATTAATAACATTATTCGCACTTTATTGATTCATTCTTTCGTCCCTCCATTGTTTTGGCATCATGTGCTACAAATGGCTACCGATCTACTTAATATTCTTCCCTCCAAAGGTTTGACATAATCATCCCCTCTCCAAGTGTTATACAATAAGACTCCTTCGTATTATCATCTTAGGGTCTTCGGATGCTTATGTTATCCATTGTTTCCATCCACTACAATCAACAAACTTGACCGCGTCTACTCTCATGTGTTTTTGGGTTTTCCGTCAAATCACCGTGGTTATAAATGCTTTGATTTGTCCTCTAAATGAATCATCATTAGTCGTCATGTCCTCTTTGATGAATCTCAATTCCCGTTTTCTAAAGTAGAAATACCCGTGTCTAGTTCATATGATTTTTTGGATGATGATATCTCCCCATATGTTCAACATCATTTTTCGGATTTTTCACAAAAAATGTCGTCAGCGCCGCGACCCTTAGGGGAGGCACCGCGGCGCCTGCCATCCAGTGAGCCGAGAAATGAAATCCCGTCGACAGCGCCGCGGCGCCAAAACTTCAGAAACGCGCAACTCATCGCGCGACCGCTGATCCACAGGCGCGGCGCCGGGTAATTACCGAAATTTCTCAAAATTCCCCCAATCCAGCCCAGAGTCATGGTCCAGTCACTCGCAGTCAACGGGATATTTTTATACCAAAAAGACATTTTTATTTGAATTCTAATGTTCTTAAATCCCCCTTACCCCGTAATCTTGTGTCTGCCTTAAATGACCCTAATTGAAAAATTGTCATGACTGAGGAATATAATGCTCTTATTGATAATAAGACGTGGGAGTTGGTACCCCGTCCATGTCTGCCTTAAATGACCCTAATTGAAAAATTGTCATGACTGAGGAATATAATGCTCTTATTGATAATAAGACGTGGGAGTTGGTACCCCGTCCATCTGGTGTTAATATTATTCGGTCTATGTGGATTTTTGTTCATAAGGAAAATTCTTATGGTTCATTTGCAAGGCATAAGGCTAGACTTGTAGGTGATGGTAAGACTCAGCAGGTTGGTGTGGATTGTGGTGAGACATTTAGCCCGGTAGTCAAGTCGGGTACCATTCGCATTGTGCTCAGCTTGGCTCTTTCAAAATCATGGTCTATTCATCAGATAGATGTGAAGAATGATTTCCTACATGGTGATCTTCAGGAGACAGTGTATATGCATCAACCTTTGGGGTTTAGGGATACTAGATATCCTAATCATGTCTGTCTATTGAAGAAGTCCTTGTATGAGCTTAAGCAGTCTCCACGGGCTTGGTATAAGAGGTTTGCTGATTTTGTTTCGACTATGGGTTTTTCTCACAGCAGGTCTGATAACTCATTATTCATATATCGTCGGGGTTCTTCCATGGCTTATATTTTGTTATATGTGGATGATATTATCTTGATTACCTCTTCTGATGCTTTGAGAAAGTCTATTATGACAATGCTCAGTTCAGAGTTTTCCATGAAAGACTTGGGCCCCTTGAGCTATTTTTTGGGAAATGTTGTTGTTATACCTCGTGGTTCAGGCCGTGCGTATGGGGCCATGCGGAAGGAGTTAGGACTCGAAATCAGAAAAACTTGTCGGGAGCCTCAGTGCGCCGGAGGCGAGGCGCGCGCATGGCGAGAATTCATGGCGCGCGGAAATCGAGTCATGGCGCCGAAGATCCGGAGGTCCGCAGGAGTTGCGCGCTTGGCCAGGAAGCGAGCATGGCCGAGGCTGAAATTTGGGCGGAAAAACTTAGAAAGTCGATTTTTGTTTTAAAAGAGGCCGTGAGAGGGTGACAAGTGTCCCCCCATCGATTTACGCTACATGCATTATATTGACCAAGACTTGGTCATTTCTTTCAACTTTTCATCTTTACACTCCATCTCTCTCTAAGTTAAAAGTTCATCCTTCTCTCTAAATTCCCAAGAGGAATTCTAGCCTAAGGGAAAAATCTGAAAAGTGTAATAGGAAGGAAAGGTTATTACAAGCTTGTGAAGACTATTGTGGTGGTGTTCTTGGAGAAAAAGTCTAGCAAGGTGTTGGAACAAGTTTGGCTAAAACTTAAGGTAACATTTCTTCTCTTGTAGTTGGTATTGGGTGTTGCATGTTTAATAGGAAGAACTTGTAGTTGGAAAAATGCACTTAGAGTAGTTGCATGTAAAAATGGGGTGTGATTATGAAAGAATTGGTTAGGGGGATATTATGAGCATGTTGTTGCCTAAATACTACATTAGACTTGTTGGGTTAGTTGTTGTAACTTGTGGGGCTGAATTTTACACACCAAAGTTTAGGTGTGTAATCCTCTTGGTGTTGGTTGGTTGTTGAGCCTTAAACATGGCATTTGAGCGTTAAAAATCGACCTTGGAAAATGTGGCAATGTATGTAGAAACAAAGGAAACGCTGCCCAATTTTCCGTAGGAAATTGGTGACTTTAACTTGGAAAATTCTGCATTATAACTAGAGCTTGATAAACGTATTATGGTCATTTTAGGTTGACATACTACGTGCGGTAAATTGGACTTAGCTTGTGGATTGACCGAAGAGGTATGTGGAGCTTTCCTATCTCTTGAGCATGATTAGTTGTACCTATGTAGTACGGTAGACGTCAAGATTTGGAAATCTTCGTTTGTTATAAGTATTTGATACTTGCCGTTTTAAAAGAAAGTATAAAAATCCTTGGACTTAAGGGAATGTGTTTTACTATTGTTTAACTCTAATATAACGGCTTTATGGGGAGTTGGTTATATTAGTTTGTGAAAGTTTAATGGAGAAAGGTTTTGATGATTTGAACTTGTGGAAGGAAAAGGGTTTTAAGGCATGAATTGCCTAAGGTTTTACAAGAAATGAAGTCACTTAATTTAGAAGCTTGAGATAGTTTTAAAAGGAAATGTGACTTGTTTTGAAAAGAAATCGTAACTTGATACTATGGTGATTAGTATCTTGGAATTTTTGTATAAAAGGAGTTATTTCTTAAAAGGTTAGAAGTACATGGTACTTGGGTTAAATTCCCGGATTTTCTATTAAAAGACATGTTGGTGCCTTAGATATACTAAAATGAGAGAGGATATATTAATAATGTTAATAAGAAGTTAGGGTATTTTCTTAACTTGCTTATGTTATGATATGATAGGCCGGTAGTGCTTATGTTATGATATGATAGGCCGGTAGTGCTTATGTTATGATATGATAGGCCGGTAGTGCTTATGTTATGATATGATAGGCCGGTAGTGCTTATGTTATGTATGATAGCCGGATGAGCTATGTTATATATATATTATTACGGGTAAACCCCGGGTTATTCTTGTTATTTCCTTTGGACATACTGACACGATGGGTGGCCCACGGGTATGCTCGATAGGATGGTTTACTATTTATGCCATGGATTTGCTACCCATGATGCGAGTGCGCGCTTGTACTACGCGGATCTGGATCATAGGATCCATGCGGGTGAAATAGTCTCACGCGAGTCTGTGATGGTACTCATGCGGATCCACAGGATCCATGCGGGTGAAATAGTCCCATGCGGGTGAAACAGTCCCATGACGAGGCGGATGACCTCATGCGGGTCCACAGGACCTATGCGGGTGAAATAGTCCCAGGAGTAGGATTGCTTAATGATACTACGGGCGAGGTACCCTGTTTTGATCATGAGCTTCCTATTTTTATGCAGTATATATATATACATTTGTTACTCTCATTGTTAGTAAAGCCGCAATGCAAGGTAAACCGATTTCGTATATAACTCCAGCTTATATTTTGACTTATGATATTATTACATTATTTTCCAGTTTCGCATATTTTGTACATGTTGTACTGACCTCCTTCGTGGGGCTTCTTTCATGCCGCATGTTGAGGTTCATAGCTGGCGATCCGCACTTAGGATCACGGTTCGGTTCTCGGAAGGCTCCATTTCTCGGAGGCCTCGTCTTTTGGTACGATTCCACGAGGTTGTAGACTTTTGTACATTCGGGGGTATGGCGGGGCCTGTCCGTCATAGTGTTATTCATTCTTAGAGGCTGTAGTCTTGTCTAACTTGGTTCGTTAAGGATGAATCGTTCGGTTTATGTACTTTTGGGTTAGCCATTTTGGGCTAGACTATTCTATATCTTAATGGTTGTTTATCTTGAGTTTATATTCCGTGGTTTTCTCGATGTTGTGTCATTAGGGTGCGGGTTAAGGCACCGTCACGGTCCGGTTCGGTCGTGACAAAAGTGTTATCGAGCGATTAATCCTCGGAAAGAGTCTACAGCCGTATCTAGTAAGTCTTGATTATCGTGTGTTGTGCACCATCTATAATCGTGAGGCTGCAGGATATTTAGGATTGATTTCCATTTCTTCTCACTCTAAGATCGTGCGATAGAGTTGTGGTTAGGGTCGTCTCTCCTAACGAGTTATGGTGTTTGCATTCTGAGGAAGCGGATGACCCAGGGAAGATTATGTGGATTGTGTATCCAGGTTGGTAATACTTGTAGTATAGTTGGTATTGTGACATACAGCTATACAGATTTCTGTATGAGGGTCACATATGTGTTGCCTAGAATGATGGTAGATTACCAGGATTCGGTAAGGACTAAATAGGTACCGGACAGGTATGAACAGTTAAGGAACTCTCGAGGTTTTACGTGCTAGTTTGAGAAAATTAGGAGATGATGAGTTGTCGGAAAAAGTAATGGAACCTTAAGAAGCTTAATTAAGGGGCCCAATGGGAGACTATGTTTGTAAATTAAGCTACGTGGTATGCTTAAGAGGATAGTACGGATGAGATCCGTGTGGAGTAAGTAATGGTTGTTGTGACCAAGACGACACGACTATGGTATTATGAGAAGTTAGTATACCCGTTTATGGGGTGGGATCAGTTGATAGTAGTCCCGCTACGTGGCAGAGTCACGAGGGTACAAGCCCGAGTCTAGTTAATCGTTTTACGGATTCATGGACGCATTCCACCGGAACCAGGTTGTGAGAGCCGGAAATGACCTTATATTGTTTAACTTAGTAACTCCAAGATTGGAGGCCAACTTTATTATGGAAGTTATGTACGTAAGCTAGAATAAGTTTGGAAGTACGGAAAAGAGTACGACCGGTAAGGAAGTGAGCAACCAAGTGTGAAAGAAATGAAGCCAGAATCCATGAGAACCTTTATGAGGTAACCACACCCGTGAGTGTCGGGTGGTAGCTGAGTGGGCAGATAATAATTGTCAGTAACGATATAGTCGTCGGACCAGAGCTGTTATGACGGACGTTGAGGTCATTATGAGTACGGGCTAGTTGGCCTCATGTTATGCCAACGTGGACTACAGAAGAGATTGATTCGGTACCAATTTTCCCGGTAAGCCGGTTATCGGGTGGAGAGGAAGGGAAGTGGTAGTAACCAGTGAATTATCCTTCCTTCTTTGGCATCATTGTTTTTAATAAGTTTGTGTGACTTGTTCATTGGGAAAAATTGACGCAGAAAGTAAGTAATACTTGAATTTGAAGAAATTTATGTTAAGTGCTCTTGGAGGTACTTGGAGTTGGTTTGGTGTGGCGGTCAGGGCCACGACCTTCCGGATAATTTCAAGGAAATGTGCAAGGCAAGAATAAAATAAATCACGCATCGCTGCAGAAAGTCGAGGGCATCTTTGGTAGGTTTTGAAAATCTACACGATTTTAAGGCGGTGCGTAATGATTAGATATTCTGGGACCACGAGAGGACCCGGTGATTAGGGTTGTGACACCAAGGAAAGTTTATTGAAGGGAGATAAGTTATCTCCCATACATAAAAGGATAGTCTTACGTGTTATGGGGTTATGTGTACCCATGTAGTTAGACGAAGAATGGGAGACTGGTAGGTCTTGATGTCGTCATGCCATAAGTTACAGTTTTAGATAACCGTGGAAAAAGTATTATGTTGGGGGTAATTAAGAACGACGTTACGAAACGGTCAGGGAAGTGTCGTAAGAAAAATGCAGGTAGTAGCATTTGTACTGACGAGAAAGATAGTAAGAGAATACGGAGAGGTAAGGGACCCCAGGACAACTTGAATTAACTTATAAAGGAAAGACGAGTAGACACTCGAACGATAAGAAATCTTGACAAGTCATTGGATTATGTAATACCGTGAATTGAGGTTGAACATCGGACTATAAGCTCTACAGTGAGAGAGAGGATAATAGGATTACTACTTGACAAGATCAAGGAAGTCTTCCCTAAATTGTGATTGACAGAAGTCTTAGCCATGCGCAAGCAAAGGAATCGATCCAAGTATAGTAACCAAGTTTGGTTGCAAGAGAAAGGGAAACAGAACCATAATCGAGATTAAGGATGCTCGAATATTTTGCAAGTACAAGAGAGGCTTCCGGTTATTGGAAGAGAAGTTGACCACGACTCTGATTCTAACCCTCTTGAGAGACTAGAGGGTTAGGGTGTTATTGTAACACGTTGGGTGTTGGGCTAGGTTGTGTGCTGACGCAACACGATAAGGTTAGAGCTTATGTTTCCCGGCGGTTAGGGAAGCAAGAAAGGAATTACGTTACTCACGATTTAGAGTCGGCGGCAGTTAATCGTACCTTGAAGATTTGGAGGCAATTTCCTTATATAGATTTCATGTGGATATTTGCGTAGACCACAAGAAACTCCGGTATATCTTCGATGAGGCGGTGAATTTGCTGCGAGGCGGTGGTTAGGGTTACTCGAGATTGTGATATTGATATCCTATACCACCGGGGAAGGCCAATGTAGTTGCAGATGCCTAGTCGCGGTCGATGGGTAGTCCATGCGGGGTGCAGCCAGGGAAGAAGGACATGGTCCGCGAGTTACATCAGCTAGCGAGCCTTGGGGTTCGATTGGTTGATTACGATAGTGATGGAATTCGGGTTGAGAGGTCGCCGAAGTCTTCCATCGTCGAGGAGGTGAAGAGGCGACAGTATGAGGATCCGATTTTGGTACGGTACCGAGATGCAGCTCTCCAGGAAGAGAAGAGTCTATTTGAGATAGCACCGGATGGGGTGCTAAGATTCGAAGGCCGGTTGTGTGTTCCGATGTAGCGAGGACTTCGTCGGCAGATCAGGGAGGCACCGCGGTGCTCGTTATTCGATTCATGCTGGGTCGAATAAGATGTACCATGACCTCAGGTGCATGTATTGGTGGGATGGTTTGAAGAGGGACGTGGCCGGTTTTGTTGCCCAGTGTCCTAATTATCAGCAGGTTAAGGTTGAGCACCAGAAGCCCGGTGGGCTATTACAGGCTATTGATATTCCGATGTGGAAATGGGAGGTGGTCAACATGGACTTTATTACAGGGTTACCTCGCACCCAGAGGAGACATGATTCCATTTGGGTTATTGTTGACGGGCTGACGAAATCAGCCCACTTTCTTCCAGTCAGGACGACGTTTTCCGAGGACTATGCGGATTATATATTAGAGATTGTGAGATTGCGGAGTCCCGCGTCGATTATATCGGATAGAGAGCCCAGTTCACGGCTAACTTCCGAGGTCTTCCTGAAGGGATTAGGGACACAGTGAGTCTCGGTCGCGGCGTTCATCCTCGGACCGACGGACGGGCGGCGCACTATCTAGACAACGAGGATATGCGGGCTTGTGTTATTGATTTGAGGGTATTTGGAGGATCATTTACCTCTTGTGGAAGTATGCTGATAACAACAGCTACCATTCTAGTATCCAGATGGCGCCTTTTGAGGCCTTATATGGGAGGAAGTATAGGTCACCGATAGGTTGGTTTGAGGTAGGAGAAGTTCAGTTAATCGGGCGGTTGGTTCACAGTGACGATGGATAAGGTGAAGCTTATCCAGGAGCGGTTATTGGCAGCCCAGAGTCGACAGAAATCATATGCAGATCATCGGCGTCGACACCTAGAGTTTGAGGTTAATGATTGGGTCTTTCTGAAAGTGTCACCCATGAAGGGTGTGATGAGATTTGGGAGAAAAGGGAAACTCAGCCCAAGGTACATTGGGCCGTATCAGATTGTCCGAAGAGTGGGCAAGGTTGCCTATGAGTTGGATCTGCCGTCCGATCTTGGCGGTACATCCGATTTTCATGTGTCTATGTTACGGAAATCGTTGGAGATCCGTCAGAGTGCACCGATTCGGGATATCCAGTGTGAGGAGTTGTCGTATGAGGAGAGTCCCATAGCGATACTCGATCGTCAGGTTAGACGACTTCGGACGAAGGACGTGGCTTCCGTCAAGGTCTTATGGCGGAACGAGAACAGGGAGGAAATGACGTGGGAAGCAGAGGATGACATGATGAAGAAGTATCCTCACTTATTCCCTACCCCTCCAGGTAACCTACTTTCTTTGCTTGTTAGTTTTGGTTAGCAATTGTGCTTGAGTTTTGTTGTGGCTCGGTGAGCATTCTTATTTGCACAGGAATAGTTAAGAAGATATGTTTATATTGTGTTTTGTGTAAGGCTAGAATGAACATTATGGACGAATGTTTCTAAGGGGTGGAGAATGTTATACCTCGTGGTTCGGTAGTGCGTATGGGGCTACGGAAGGAGTTAGGACTCAAATCGAAAACTTCGGTCGGGGCCTCAGCGCATGTAGGCACGGAGAAGCGCGCATGGCGAAATCGAGTGCGGCGGCCGCCGGCATGAAGAGTCCGAGGAGTTCTGAGGCGGGAAATGCGGAAAGAAAAACTTAGAAAGTCGATTTTTGTTTAAAAGAGGCCATGGGAGGGTGACAGTGTCCCCCCATCGATTTACGCTCATGCATTATATTGACCAAGACTTGGTCATTTCTTTCAACTTTTCATCTTTACACTCCATCTCTCTCTAAGTTAAAAAGCTCATCCTACTCTCTAAATTCCCAAGAGGAATTCTAGCCTAAGGGAAAAATCTGAAAAGTGTAATAGGAAGGAAAGGTTATTACAAGCTTGTGAAGACTATTGTGGTGGTGTTCTTGGAGAAAAAGACTAGCAAGGTGTTGGAACAAGTTTGGCTAAAACTTAAGGTAACATTTCTTCTCTTGTAGTTGGTATTGGGTGTTGCATGTTTAATAGGAAGAACTTGTAGTTGGAAAAATGCACTTAGAGTAGTTGCATGTAAAAATGGGGTGTGATTATGAAAGAATTGGTTAGAGGGATATTATGAGCATGTTGTTGCCTAAATACTACATTAGACTTGTTGGGTTAGTTGTTGTAACTTGTGGGGCTGAATTTTATACACCAAAGTTTAGGTGTGTAATCCTCTTGGTGTTGGTTGGTTGTTGAGCCTTAAACATGGCATTTGAGCGTTAAAAATCGACCTTGGAAAAGGTGGCAATGTATGTAGAAACAAAGAAAACGCTGCCCAATTTTCCGTAGGAAATTGGTGACTTTAACTTGGAAAATTCTGCATTATAACTAGAGCTTGATAAACGTATTATGGTCATTTTAGGTTGACATACTACGTGCGGTAAATTGGACTTAGCTTGTGGATTGACCGAAGAGGTATGTGGAGCTTTCCTATCTCTTGAGCATGATTAGTTGTACCTATGTAGTGCGGTGAGCGTCAAGATTTGGAAATCTTCGTTTGTTATAAGTATTTGATACTTGCTTCGTTTTAAAAGAAAAGTATAAAAATCCCTTGGACTTAAGGGAATGTGTTTTACTATTGTTTAACTCTAATATAACGGCTTTATGGGGAGCTGGTTATATTAGTTTGTGAAAGTTTAATGGAGAAAGGTTTTGATGATTTGAACTTGTGGAAGGAAAAGGGTTTTAAGGCATGAATTGCCTAAGGTTTTACAAGAAATGAAGTCACTTAATTTAGAAGCTTGAGATAGTTTTAAAAGGAAATGTGACTTGTTTTGAAAAGAAATCGTAACTTGATACTATGGTGATTAGTATCTTGGAATTTTTGTATAAAAAGGAGTTATTTCTTAAAAGGTTAGAAGTACATGGTACTTGGGTTAAATTCCCGGATTTTCTATTAAAAGACATGTTGGTGCCTTAGGTATACTAAAATGAGAGAGGATATATTAATAATGTTAATAAGAAGTTAGGGTATTTTCTTAACTTGCTTATGTTATGTTATGATAGGCCGGTAGTGCTTATGTTATGATATGATAGGCCGGTAGTGCTTATGTTATGATATGATAGGCCGGTAGTGCTTATGTTATGATATGATAGGCCGGTAGTGCTTATGTTATGATATGATAGGCCGGTAGTGCTTATGTTATGTATGATAGCCGGATGAGCTATGTTATATATATATTATTACGGGTAAACCCCGGGTTATTCTTGTTATTTCCTTTGGACATACTGACACGATGGGTGGCCCACGGGTATGCTCCAATAGGATGGTTTACTATTTATGTCATGGATTTGCTACCCATAATGCGAGTGCGGCGCTTGTACTCATGCGGATCTGGATCATAGGATCCATGCGGGTGAAATAGTCTCATGCGAGTACGCGATGGTACTCATGCGGATCCACAGGATCCATGCGGGTGAAATAGTCCCATGCGGGTGAAGCGATCCACGACGAGGCGGATGACCTCATGCGGGTCCACGGGACCTATGCGGGTGAAATAGTCCCGAGTAGGATTGCTTAATGATACTACAGGCGAGGTACCTGTTTTGATCATGAGCTTCCTATTTTTATGCGATATATATATACATTTGTTACTCATTGTTAGTAAGGCACGGTGCAAGGTAAAGCGATTTTTTCTATAACTCCGGCTTATATTTTGACTTACGATATTATTACAGTATTTTCGGTTCGCATATTTGGTACATGTTGTCGCGACCTCCTTGAAGCTGCATTCATGCCGCAGGTTGAGGTTCATAGGTTGCTGATCCGGACTGTTAGGATCACGGTTCGGTTCGCGGAAGGCTCCATTTCTCGGAGGCCTCGTCTTTTAGTACGATTCCACGAGGTTGTAGACTTTTGTACATTCGGGGTATGGCGGGGCCTGTCCCGTCATAGTGTTATTCATTCTTAGAGGCCTGTAGTCTTGTCAGAACTTGGTTCGTTAAGGATGTAACTGTTCGGTTTATGTACTTTTGGGTTAGCCATTTTGGGCTAGACTATTCTATATCTTAATGGTTGTTTATCTTGAGTTTATATTCCGCTGGTTTTCTCTGATGTTGTGTCACTAGGGTGCCCGGGTTAAGGCACCGGTCACGGGTCCGGGTTCGGGTCGTGACAGTTGTCACTCGTCATGCAGGTGGATTGTTCTTAACACAGAGGAAGTATGCAGCAGAGATCATTGAGAGGGCTACGATATCATCATGTAAGCACTTCTACTCCAGTTGATACTAAACCCAAATTGGGTGCTGCAGTTGGCTCTCCATATGGGGATCTGACCTGCTATCGCAGTCTTGAAGGCGCCCTCCAATATCTGACATTTATGCGACCTGATATTATATATGTCGTACAACAGGTGTGTTTGTTCATGCATGATCTCAGAGTTGAACATATGAATGCGCTCAAACGCATTCTTAGGTACATTCAGAGAACACTTGATTATGGCTTGCATTTGTATCCTTCGTCGACGTCTACACTTGTCTCATATACAGATGTTGATTGGGGTAGTTGTACTGACACCAGACGGTCTACGCCTGGTTGTTGCATGTTTTTAGGTAATAATTTGGTCTCATGGTCTGTCAAGCGTCAATCAACGCTTTCACGTTCAAGTGCAGAGGTCGAGTATAGAGGGGTAGCCAATGTGGTTTCGGAGTCATGGTGGTTACGAAATCTACTTTTGGAGCTTCATTGTCCTATTGAGAAGGCTACCTTAATATATTGTGATAACATAAGTGTTATCTACCTTTCTGGTAATCCAGTCCAGCACCAGCGTACTAAACACATAGAGATAGATATTCACTTTGTTCGAGAGAAGGTAGTTAAAGAACAAGTACGCGTCTGCCATGTCCCTTCCAGATATCAAATAGCAGACATCTTTACAAAGGGTCTTCCCTCGGTCCTTTTTGAAGATTTGGAGACAGTCTCAGCGTACGAAGATCGTCTGCTATGACTGCGGGGGTATGTTAGAGAATGGAATGGGCTGAAGCCCATTCGTGGTCAGTCATGGTCGTGCTCAGCAGTGTGTTTCCTCCTTTTATATTTTAGACATAGTATTGTATCATAATTAGAATTGTACATTTACCTTAAGTGTATATTTATTCTTCATATAGAATAGGAATTTATAGGTAAAGTAGGAATATGATTCTCCTATTATAACTTGTATATATATGTATTTCATTAATAAGAATAATAAAGAGATTATTTCTTTTGTTTAGATGGTAAGCATCACCCATTTTCAACCCGAAGGTTGTGGGTTTTCAAGAAAACAAAAAGGAAGAGCTCATGAGAGAGGGGTTAAAAAATATCTTTACTTCACCAAATTGACATGCCTCCCCATGAAAATGCAAGTTCTTAAACTTAGTTATATTTTTGCTATGTAATTTAGGTATGATCGTCCTTTGTAATACTATCAACAATAATCACGTTGACACACCTATATGCATAGGTGGCATTCGCAATTAGTCTTTCGTATGACGTGATTAAATCTTAGGCCACTTTTTTCATTCCCCCTCTATATCTTGTGGATTTGTTGGTCCTTATATACTCAATATTCACTTCCATATTTAGCATTATTGATCTCATTATTATTTTACCGAACTTTCATTCACTTAGAAAAATGGGAACCTCATATCCAGCGATGGACCCAAAAATCTTAAGTTGTGAGTGCTCAACAATCTATATCAGTATTTTTGCATACTATATTTTACCATTTGTTTTATTAGAAAATTATAATCTGGATAAAACATAATGCGTGCCTGGGAACCCAGTAACGTCAATGTAGGTCCTCAATTGCTCCTATCACACGAAATCCGATAAACTCTTTCATTTCAGAAATCAAACTTTAATATTGTAATTTTGTCCTAAAATTTCATGTATCATATCATTCCCTTGAATTTGAATCATATTCTAGACTACCTTATTATATAGAAAACATATTAAAAGTATCCATGTATATAAATTGGTATATAGGAGTAGTTTGTAATATTGAAGTTAAATAACTGTATTTCTGATTATATACCACAAGTTAAAATTGATTTATTTAAATAATTATTTTACTGTAAAAGGTACCATGAGTGAAACTAATTTGTATAAAGAATTATTTTTAAGTGAAAATGTACTATGCAGCTTTTCTAAACAAGTATAATCTTAATTTGTTTCAACTGTTTACGTTCTGAATTCTTAACTTAAATAATACATTATATAGAACAACATCAGAATATTGGTTAATAGAGACTTCATTTATTTCATAAGGTTATTTCTAGTTCAACTGATAATAAGTTGTAATTCAAAAGAACATTGTCTGCAGGCATTAATATCTCAAGCCTTTTCTTTCTTCATTCGTTCATCTTTTTTTCTAACACATATAGAACAGTGTTTTCAAACCTCTTACACAAGCAATTCACTCTTTTAAGACATTAATAGTGTCACACCTCAAGCCTTTTCTTTCTTCATTCGTTCATCTATTTTTCTAACATAAAATCTATAACACGTTACTATAATTTATTCACATCTCAATAAGTTTTCTCCCTAAAACAAGTTCTTGGGAAAGAAAACCATCGGTGGAAGAAGCAAGTTCAAGAAAGCAAGGTGGCTCTTTGAAAGTTCTTGTAGTTCAAGAGCTGGCAAACCAACAACTAGCAGCCGTTTTGCCGCGATATATTCGTGATGATATCAAAAAGATCGAGTTTTTTTCGAAAACAGTCTCTCTAACTTTCAAGATAAGGGTAAAGCTGACGGTTAAGGATGATACTCATAATGAATGAAATGATATGTAATGGTAAAATGGATAAGTGGTAAGAGATTACGGTATCCAAGATCCCGCAAGAATATATGATTACGAAATTGCTAAAAGCATATCGCTGGTAGATATCTACTAAGAATTAGAGAAGGATTTAATTCGTACATAGATAGGAATGACTCACCAATGACGGTAACAGTTGAGTAAGGACCAAGATTTAACCCCAGAGTGGAGCTTGAGGACAGATATATAAATAACCCCTGAATAATAGAGGTTGACATTAGTCGATGTAGGGCAAGGTGCTTACCCAGAAAAAATAAGAGGATGAAGTTATTTACTCCTATGGCCCGGATGGGAAAGTTAAACCCATGACATAGGGTCGACAACAGTGAGCCCCATTAGAAATATAATCACGAGGATCTTCAGTGTAAAGTTGAGATGATGTTTCTCTTACTATTAAGTAAAGGCGCCCTCTCGGACGGGTCACCATGGTATAAAGACTTATTAGCCACTTAAAGGGAATAACATTTCTTAGGAAGAGAAGAAGAAAGTAAGTACGCAAAGGTGTATTCAGATAATTTTGTAAAGTGTGCTCCTCCTTAAAAGTAAGAGGTTTTGGAAGTTAAACTTCAGCAAGTGAGTACCCACAAATATGATGGAAAGACAAGAGCATAGCATTTTTCTAACCGACCGATTGAGAATCTGATCATGGGACTAAATCAATGATAGATTGGTTATATAGAACTCAGTGGTATCCCTCTTTTAAGGGATATAGTAAAAGATAATCATATAAGAGTTCCATCATCGTTGGATACCCCTATGACCTTTCAAGGAGTATATTCAGCGGAACATAATAACTGCCTTCGAAGTAACCTAAGATGAGACATGTAAATGGTTTAGCCTATATAGAGGCCCGGAAAAAAGAAGGACTAGCAAAGGAGCTTCAACCGATAGCAAGTTTAAATGTCTAATTTCAGGGCTCTAATGATAACAGACCGATACACAAGAAATGTTAGTGTCACCCCAATGACAAAAGGATAAGAAATAACAAAGGGAGAGTAGAAATTGATACCATCGGAATGTATGATTCTGTGGTAATAGAGTCAATGCTAGAGTTAAAGCGAGGCAGAGTTCTTAAGCACTAAGTCAATTGTGTGTCTCAAGTTTTGCTAGATTATGAAACAAGATTATAGCGAAGGTGCCTAGAGGATTAGCATACATAATACATATTCCCACCTAGAGAAGATAGCGTGGTCTGAAGATAAAATCTCCATATGAGTTTGTGAGTACGCTCCCCATAGTTGATAGCCAACAAATTTATAGAGTTAACCTTGTTCTTGCCAAATAGAGTTATTCTGACAGTTGAGGATTATGATAGATGTCCATTGACAAGAGGGTGTGAAATTCCAAGATATTTAAATACCCTGTACCCCCAAGTAGAAGGGGCTCAGTGCAGTACAATTCCAAGATTTTCCAAGAAATATTTAGGAGTGAAAAGAAAGCCCTTGTAGTTCGCTCCCAAATAGGTGGTCCAGTGGAGCGCATGGGATAATTGTCTACCCTATTATGAAATGCATATTATGGCGATTATTACATTATCATTGAGATATATTCTTATCAGACCTTACACGGTCGGGGTATAGATTTCCAATCAATTACTTTGACATAAGGAAATAAAGAGTTATTTAAACTTGTGTTGGTTCTGTTAGTCCCCAGAGTTGTGGAAGAAGTAAAGTTCCTACAATAGTGAATGTCAATAGTCCAGGATTGTGAGAAATCACCCGTCGATGTGCGATACTGATATTTAAATGACAATGTTCATAATGGGATATCTTTGAGGGATTTACCATAAAGTATAACAAGAATTCAACCAGGAAGATAAGTTTATCTCCAAATACAACAAATTGTAAAAGGTTACCCAATGATCTAACCAAGTGACCTATGAGTTTAAGATTATCTCCGGGATCAGAGGAAGCTCATTTAGTTTTTATGTACTAATATATATATATATATATATATATATATATATATATATATATATATATATATATATATATATATTATAATGTCTCTCACATTTTGCCAATCAAGAATGTTCGGATTGTTAGAGACATATCATATGAAGAAGTCTTGATTACTATCCTTTATCACTAAGTGCAGGAGTTTCAGAATCATGAGATGACATTCGTTAAAGTACCATGAAAAAGAAATGACATAGACATAATGATATGGGCAGCAGAAAGAAACATGATATCTAAATATTCTCTTATAGTCCGGACATCAGGTTCACATAATACTCATGTGATATGATCCCCTTATTCCTACTATAGAAGTGAACTTGTCTTATACACCTTGTACAGATGATAAACAT
Source organism: Przewalskia tangutica (assembly GCA_029844215.1). NCBI lineage: Eukaryota > Viridiplantae > Streptophyta > Magnoliopsida > Solanales > Solanaceae > Przewalskia > Przewalskia tangutica. The sequence goes on along the minus strand of CM056740.1, from coordinate 37,773,911 downwards.
AGCACAGATGTGATAAATGAAGCTCAGACACTAATATTGGATAGTCGAGGTGTGTTATAGATTATCCTTTTGATTACCGTGATAGATAGACAGACGTGTGAGGTCGATATGATATTATATTGATTTGGATGGCCCTATGTCGCATTTATGTTGGTTCTGGCTATCTGGCAGGTTTTGAGTTAGTCATATTCATAGAGGAAACTCTGCCAAAATTTTGGTAAAACCCAAAAGTTAAAGCCTCTCTGTTACATCTCTCAATATTTGAGGATGAATATTCCTAAGAGGGGGGGATGTTACACCCTGCGATTCTACATGCGATCGAACGTATGGTTAGTCAATTTGAGCTTCGGCAACCCTCAAACTCTTTTCCTCATTTCATTTTACCCCCAAATACTCTCATAACCTTCTCTATGATTCCTACATCATCAGGGTCCATCCCATACAAAATTGAAGGGAAATCCTCCATATATGATCATTAAGGAGCTTGGAAACCCTCACTTGATGGCTAGACAATTTGGAAGTTTTCTTGAGGATGGAAGAGGACTTCTTCTGAGGGATTTTGTAACTGGTTGAGATGATCACTCATAAAGCATTCAAGGGTTCGTGAGGTGTTGGTAACTGAGAGATGCATGTAAGTCTATTCCCTTCTTTCATAAGCATGACATCCAAAGTATTTATCATTTTCAAAAAGAAACGCCAAAGAATCATTTTATTTACATGTCAATCATCCATTATTGGGAGTAGTTCTGTTGCTATTATTGTATTCCATATTTATCATTGGTTGCCCAGTTGAGATCATACGTTTTCCTGATAAAATCTCCCAAGTCACAATCTTGTATACCGATAAATTGTCATTGAAAAGAAAAAGAAAATATCGAACCAAAGTTAAGGGCCAAAAGTCATGGTTACCTTCGAAGTCGAGTCCTATTCATATGTTATTATCATTCATTGAGCATAATTTTTGTCCCGTTATTGTATTTTGTGTATCCTACTTATCTTTGAACTTTATTGACCTCAAATGAAGGATTTCAAAGAGTTAATCATCGAGTCGACCAAGATTCATATCAAAGCAAGTTAAAGAGTTATGAGTCTCAAAAAGGCCAAGTGACATGATTACTACAGTAAAGTTTTCACACCACCGAACATATGTTGGTGGGCAGTTATATACATATATATATATGTGTATATATGTATATATATATATATGTGTGTATATGTATATATATATATATATATATATATATATATATATATATATATATGTATATATGTATATTATTCACACCACCATTACGACCAGCTAGTGGAAAGTTGTACATGTGCATTATACACATTGAGTCGCATTATAGTCGGTCGGGTGAGGAGCATATATGTGCATCCATACATACACCTCAGAGTATACTTGAGAAAAATGACATATTACACCTCGAGTTATAGGCCAATGGCATGTTACAAACCAAAGTTTTTATACTAAGAGTTCAGTACAATTTCAGAGTTTTATTGTTCACCCTAAGTGGCATATAGGTTATCAGAGTATCAGTTTGTTTTTATGCTTCTCTTTTCAACTTATATTTCATATTGTTATTCCTATTTTACATACCAATATAATTCGTTTGTATTTATTTCCTATTTGTCGGGGGAATTTCATGTCATACTGTGGATTCAGATTGAGGTGCAAATAGACTTCCCCAGTAGGAGCTGGTTGAGTTCTGCAGATTGGGTGGTGAGCTTAACTTTATCTGAAGCTACAGAGTCAGAGTTATGAGCTGAGTTTGGTATAGGTTTAGTTGATGGGTAGGTCAGGGCCCTATCCCGGCCATATCACAATTACATTTTCCATAGAGGCTTGTAGATTGAGTTGTATGTATAGTTGTCTTGTTGCGGTCTTATCGGCCTTGTTACAATGTATGTGTGCCTTGTTGACATTATATCATATTTTTCTTTTCAATTTCCCTTGTATTGATCATTTTGAGGCCTTGGAAACCTAGATTGTTGTATGCGCATATTATGTGTCACGACCCGACCTCGGGCCCGCGACTGGTGCCTTACCCCGGGCACCCTAGTGATACAACATCAGAGAAAATCAGCGGAAATAAAAACTAAAACATGAGACAAGACATAAAGTATGAAACAGGCTAACCAAAACGGTCACCTTCCTGAATATATACATATATATCTCAACCTGAACAGTTAAATCCTTTTACAAACCCTGCCCACAACAGTACTACAGACCTCTAAGAATGTAACCATAACTATGACGACAGGTTCCGCCATACCCTCAATGTACAAGTAACTACACCGGCGGGGACTATACCAAAGATGAGCCTCCGAGAAACGAGCTTCCCAAAACGCTGAATCGTGATCCTATGGCGAGGATCCACAACCAATGTACCTCTACTGCGGATGAACGCGGCCCCGGGAGGTCGATAACAGTACCAAGTATGTGAAATCAAAAATATCAGAAATGAAATCATAATAGTCTATATAAAACAGAGACATATATGATAACCAAACTACAGATATAATATGTAGCGCCACGTCAAGTCGTGGACTCACGCCTTCAAAGTCATCACTCAAATATAACTATGGGTCTCACGCCCACAACATCAATCATGCGTGGAATACCTTCCTCATCGCCAGCTTCATGATATAACAACACCAAGAAGTACATGAACACCGTGTCCCACTGTGTTATAAAACCGTGACGGCAAGTACGGGCTAACTACTGATACCAAAGTCGATCATCAATCGACCGGCAAGTACGAAAGCCAACTACCGATACCAAAGCCGTACTAACAAATCTATATAACCATACCACGGTCGACCCGGCGCACGAAAGCCAACTACGGATACTAAGTCTGCGCACGTGAATCGGCGGGCAAGCACGAAGACTAACTACGGATACTGCCGAAATCACGAGACTCGTCACAAAACCGAACGGGCAAGTACGAAGGCAAACTACCAGATACCAAGCCGAATCAGCCACGACTTCGGGGCAAGTACGAGAGCCAACTACCAGATACCAAGCCGAATCAGTAAAACCTCATGGAGAGCTAGTCCATGGAATAATAACCGCAGAAGCGTACCCGTGGAATGCTCCGTCACTGCCGGTACGTCCAAGTAAGATCATAACAAATCAGCCGGCCCTCCATCGAGAGACGCGGTGGTATAGAATTACAATACTAGCACGACAAGGATATCACACACAAACGTAGGCAAGTTACACACAACTCAAGGTACTTTCATTTTATGCCAAAGTCCAGGTTTTAACCCCAAAGTACTACGTACGTTAAATTCTTTTTAATAGATCCATTTCTTTTACAAAGGTCACCCGATGCCCGTATTATCAAAATAGAGTGACTAACATTTTTAAGTAAACCAAAACAACTTCCATACTTTTCTTTTTAAACCAAATTAAGACAATACCATGCCTTCTTTTTAGACCAAAACACTTCTCCTTTTAAAGTCAAGTTACCATTTTAAAACCAATGATAAAACCATTCTTTTGTTTTCATAAAGTCGTTATAACTAACTTCCCATAAAGCTGTTATAACACTTTATGTTTTAAACCAAAAACTCTTCCATTCCACAAGTCTTTTTTCTTTTAGAAATCAAGTTCCTTAATATTTCATATCAAGTCATTTATAAGTCAAGTCTCTTATCTTTCAAGATCAAGTCTCTTAACTTCTAAAATCAATAAACCATTCTTTTACCTACATAAAGTCGTTATAACTAACTCCCCATAAAGCTATTATAACACCTTATGTTTTAAACCAACCAATTCACTTAGCACACGTGACGCTCACCGCACTACATAGTTCACAACATATCATGCTAGAAAAGATAGGAAGAGGTTCACATACCTCGCGACGATTATCGACAATTAGCAAAATGCTCCAAGTACTACAACCTTGCTAGCCTTTTCCACCCTTCAAGTAGAATACGCTACTCGTAGTACTTCCACCTATACTGGCCATAAAACGTCTATCAACTTCTAGATCTCTTCGTAGAATATTCTAAATACAGGATTCCTTATTCTACGTAAAATTCGGCAACACCTCCCCGCTATCACATAAATCTCCTCCTATCAAGGCCCGCTACTGTGCCAACAACTCAGGGGATTACACGCCTAACCGACGTGTTCAATTCTCGCTTCACAATAATACTACAAGTTCATCAGAATATACCCAATGTAAATACAGTTTAATTCTATCAATCTTCAATCCTCATATAATATACTCAAGTATTATTACTACAACATGTAATATCCAATTACAATAGGGGGGGCATAGATCATTACCTCGATAAGCCCAAAATTATCCAAGATTATAAGCCGATCCTGGGCAACGTTTAGCTCCAATTCCTTACGCTCCAACCCGCTCCAAGCGACCCTTAGAAGTTTCTAAACAACTTCTCTAAACACTTCAACCAAGTTATGAAGATTTTTCTAGGGTTTCGTTTTGCGACTATTGGAATAAAGTAGTATTTCCGGGCTCCTAGTATTGAAATAACTTTGGAATACAACTAGGGATACTAGGCTAAGTTATTTGGGATTATACTACAATACATGAAGTATTTTACTACACAAAGTGGGAGGGGGACGAGAACTACAAATGAGGGAGTATTATTTTTGCCTTGAAAACTCTTAAGTGTGGATGAAATTATGTCTTGCTATCAAGGGGTATTTATAGAACAATCAAGGGTCATGATCAAGTCAAGTGGGTGGTCAAGATTGGGCCATGTGTGTGTGGGTCCCACCACACCACATGGCCAACGAAAATCAACTCCAAGTGTCATTGCCATTTTGGCCAAGGGGACAAGTGGCTAGCCACTTGTCCCACCAATTTCGGCCCACATGGCCACTCAAGGGGGGTGACACGTGTCGCCCCCCTACTCGTCCAAAATATTTCGTCTTCCGAAAATATCCAAAATACCGAAAATCTCAAAAACAAAGCGGGCCCCACAAAACCGTAAATTTCTCCCGTGGGCCCCACGTGACCATTTCTGAAAATAAAATCTCATAATTCTAATATAATCCAAGAAGTCCAAATACCAAATCTGGGAATCCAATTCCCATTAACGAACCTTTTTCCTTCACAAAACCCGGAAACTTTTCCGTCGAAAAAATCACACCTTTCTTTCTTTCCAAAATTTCTGTCGTATTTTCGTACGTACTGTTATACCCCGTATTTCCAGAGTATGTACGTGAGGACGTACGTAGAAAAGTTTGAGCCTTAAAGTTAGGCTAGGACCGAAAATTTGGGCACAAGTACCGAAAAGAGTCGTTTTTCGACGAAACGTTTTACAAGACTTGCGAAGGGAAAAATACGGTTATGTCATTTATAATTTTTGCGGATTTTTCTGAGAGACGAAACATTTTGGACCAACGGGAGGGTGACATGTGTCACCCTCACATTGGACGTGAGATTAGGCGCAAGTGGGACTACTTGGGCTTGTGGTTAGGTAGGATATTTGTGATAGTTGGTGTGGTAGATGGATAAGGTACACATGGTTAAATCCTAGCCCTACACTTGCCTTACACTTGGATTGATCTTGGCCATTGGTTGGCCATTGCTTGACCTATAAATACCCCCCTTAGTTGATGAACTTCTTCATCCACAAATCATTTTCTAAGTTTTAAAATCCTCCCCCCCCCCCCCCTCTGTGTGTGAGCTCGTCCAAAGCCATCCCCCCTCCCCTTTGAGAAAGGCCCTCGGCCGAGCCTACCCCCCCCTTGGTAGTGAAATACTCTCCAAGTATTGTTATATACCAAAATACTTTAGCCCAAATACCTTGTAGTACTTTCCAAAGTTACCTCTATACGTAGAGTCGGAAATACTATTATACTTCCTTTAGCCACTAAACGAAACCCTAAGGAAAACCTTCATAGTCGGTTGAAGTGTTAAGTAGAAGGCGTAGAACTTCTAAGGGTTGTTTGGAGCGGATTGGAGCACTCGGAGTAGGAGCTAAACGTTGCTCAGGATCGACATTAAACTTGGATAATTTTGGGCTTACCGAGGTAAATAATCCTATCCTTCTAGTGTAATTGGAAATTACATACTGTAGTAGTATAGAAATGAATATAAGATTCATAGAAGAGAATTGAGCGTAATAGAAGGATATTACGTAAAAGGATTGAACCGATATCACGTCGAAGAATATATAAGTAGAAGTTTAAATCAGATTTACATAGGACTGTAATTACAGTAGACTTATAACCTTATTGGTTGAATGTTCTGCGAGTAGCATGTACTACTTGGAAGGTGGACAAGGCTAGCCGGGTTATAGCCGTGGAGCGTTTTGCTTATAGTCGATAATCGTCGCGAGGTATGTGATTCTTCCTATACTCTTGAGCATGATATTTTAAAAGAATATATATATATAGTACGGTAGACGTACGTGTGTTAACAAAACGTAGTTGTACGGCAATGTCTTTTGACTTAAGCCTGAATAATAAGAATCTTGAAGTATTTCAAAAGAATTAAGAAACCTTTTTGAAAGAAGAGTAATACTTGGTTTTGAAAACATAAGAGTTATACTAGCTTTATGGGAAGTTAGGTATAACGTCTTAAGAGAGATAAAGAGAATGGTTTACTGATTTTTAGAAGTTAAGAGACTTGATCTTAAAAGATAAGAGACTTGACTTGAATGAATTAATATGAATTTTGTGTGAAACCTCATTCGTGAGTAACGAGTACTTGGTTTTTAAAAGGAGAAATGTTTTGCTGATTTCGGAAATCAGAATGAGTATCGACAAACCACTGCAGCGTTAATAAAGGAAAATGTATTGAATAATGAAGTATTATTAAAACCGAGAAACCTCCATCTGCATAGAAACTAAGATGAGACAAAATGATATTACATTTCCTAGATCATGGCTGCTTAATAAGATTGATTATAAACAAGAATAACCTACTCACATATAAGGCATATGTTTCTCAAATTGTTTAAAAGAGAATTATGTTTTAAAGGATTAAAATTATGAACTACGAAACCTTTTCGAAAATGAGAAACTTGAGCATTTGAAATTAGGCAAACTTGAACGTTTGGAAAATAATGTTGTTACTTGATTTTACAAAGGAAAGCATTTTGGTTTACTTAACAATGTTAGTCACTCTATTTTTATACTACGGGTATCGGGTGACCTTTGTAAAAGAAATGGATCTTTAAAAGGAATTTAACGTACGTAGTACTTTAGGGTTAAAACCCGGACTTTGACATAAAATGAAAGTACCTTGAGTTGTGTATAACTTGCCTATGCTTGTTGTTGTGAAACTTGCCTATGCTTGTTGTGATAGCCTTTGTTGTGCAAGAATTGTGTTTCTATACTACCGCGTCTCTCGGTGGAGGGTCGGTTGACTTGTTGAGGACTTACTTGGACGTGCCGGCGAAGAACGAGAATTCCGCGCACGCCTCCGTTGATAGTGTTATTCCATGGACTAGCTCTCCATGAGATTTTCTGCTCGCCTTGGTATCCGGTGGTCGCCGACTTGCCCCGCCTCGTGGCTGATTCGGCCTCGTACCGGTAGTTAGCCCTCGTGACTTGCCCCTGCTCTGTAGTGACGAAGTCTCGTGATACGCCTTGTACCGTAGTTAGCCCTCGTATTGCCCCGGCCACTCGTGACCGCCTTGTATCCGTAGTCGGCCGTATTGCCCCGTCGCCTTCGTGGTTCGGTTGTATAGTATTGTTAGTACGACTTTGGCATCGTAGGACTTGGTGTTCATATGTACTCCTTGGTGTTATTATATCATAGATCGCCGGATGAGGAAGGTATTCCACGCATGATTGATGTTGCGCGTGAGACCCATAGTTATATTTGAGTGATGACTCGGTGGCGTGAGTCACGACTTACATGATCGCTTATTTATCGTGAATCGCTTTGGTTATCATACATGTCTCGCTTTATATATCGCTATGATTTCATTTACGATTTTACGATTTCACATACTTGGTACTGTTATCGACTCCTTCGGGCTGCGTTCACGCCGCAGTAAGTACATCGGTTGTGGATCCTCGCCATAGATCACGATTCGTGTCGGAAGCCCCATTTCTTCTGAGGCTTATCTTTTGGTATGTTACCGAGTGCAGAGGTTCTTGTACATTCGGGGTATGGCGGCCCCGTCCCCATAGTTGTTGTCACTTTCTTAGAGGTCTGTAGTACTGTTGTGGGCAGGGTTGTAAGGATTGTAACTGTTCAAAGGTCGATATATATATATATGCTGAAAGGCAACCCTTTTGGTTGGCCTATTTTCTTTTATCTTGATTCATATCTCTTGTTTCATGTTTATATTTTATTTCCGCTGATTTTCTCTGATGTTGGATCACTAGGGTGCCCGGGGTAAGGCACCAGTCACGGGCCCGGGTTCGGGTCGTGACACGTACGTCCCCACATACATACCATGAAACTACGGGGTATAACATTCTTCCCCCCTTAGAAACATTCGCCCCGAATGTTCCTTCTAAGTCTCCAAAACATACCTGCGCCGGTATAGTCTTCACTACCATACTTACCAAACCAAACCTGCCACCAATGGCCATAGTATAACATACCCGCAAAACTTAATCCAAGCCAACGAGGAATCACCTCTAACGTGCATAACAACACAAAACTTTCACCCATGGTCCAAAGGATACTTTCTTCCCCTCTTCACTTATAAAATGGACACTTCCATCATCTTAACACATCTTAGCCTCTTTTATTACTCGTCGTATCTTCGTCGTACACTCGAAATCTTCCTATAATATGTACCACATTTCTGTCATTGCTTCAGTTTCCAAAATCTCGGGGTCACTATCTCTAACTTGGTCATCATACTAGCCTCAAATTCCCTTAAGGCCATTCCCGGCCTTCACGACCCGATTCTGGTCGAACATATCCACGAACGCGTACGATGGTTACCTAAACCTGGGCTTAGCACCCTCGTGACCCTACCACCTGGCGGGACCACCTCGAACTGCCCCCACCCTAAACCGGGCTGCGGGTTGACCCGCGAATGGTCCCCAACCCGACCCATAATCGCACCAGACTCTTGTTCCCCGATCCGGAACAACCTTACCTATACAAGTCCTGAAAGCTACCACTTCCATCTTATACAACCCAAGGAATTATCCCACTAATACACCCCATGTATATAATGCCTTCCGACAAGGATCACCCGCAAAGTCTTTTACTCGAGACGAACTTACATCTAAGGTCTCAACGTGTAATATCCTAAGGTTCACACCTTCCATACCCCCATACTTATCCTTTCAACTAACCATGTTTTCTAACTCACAAATAACACAACGCTATCCGTACATAACACACAATAATGAGATCATCATATCAAGCATATCAATCTCTAGAGGGTTAAGGATATACCTGTATCTACCGCTTCACTCTAATCATAGGCACGCCTGCAGGCGCATAGAAGGTGATGAACCACCATAGATCACGAAGGCCGAGTCTCTACATCCGCTACCTGCGGTCGGACAATTTCTCGCAAAATGGCCCCGCTGTCGCATGTAAAACAACCTCCCGAACCAGCACGACACTCCTTATGGATTCTTCCGCAGCCACACCGAGGTAAGGGTGGCCTCATCCGTCAACACCACTACTCCCGAAAACTGAACCCTTGGAGCCCGACCGCTCCTCGAATACTGGATGCCACAAGGCGCGGAGGACCGCTCTGTCTTGGTGGAGGCGCATAACTAGTCTGCTGGCGAGGCGGTCCGCCTCGAAAGTCGCCAAAAGACCTGCTGTTCGGCCTCTTCGCGATCCGGCCATTCCGTCGACCTCTCCGCCTCACACCCAAGTGCATAAGCTCAGTATGCGGCAATGTCCATTCGGTGAAGAGCTACACCGAGCAAGCCTCGCCAAGTAGTCATCGAGCCCGTGACGTGGCGGTGCACTCTGTCCTCCATATTTGCCACTAACGCCGGACATATCGGGCCAACGAGTGAACTCCACGTTGTACTCCCAACCGCACGCCGCCCCGCCTCAACATCAAAAATCTGTCGGCCCGAGCCCTCCTCATCTGTGGGGGCAAGAAATGTGCAAGAAATGCCCCTGAGAACTCGTCCCATACAGCTGGAAGCGCATGCTCCCCCCGGGATAGTTCCCATGAATCAAACCAGTCGACTGCAGTATCACGCAGCCGATGCGAACCCAATACCACCGACTCTGCCTCTGAGGCCTTGATCACTCTACGATCTGTCAGAATCGCTTCGGATAAACTCACGAGGGTCATCCTCGCCTCGATCCATAGAACATCGTGGATCGCAACTTAAGAAGTCCCGGTCTCCAACTATCGCCCCGGGTGCACTATCGTACCACCGACTCGCCTCATCCTCAAGTCTCGCCATAAACCTAACTAGTAATCGGGCCATTTCTTGCAACCCATATCCTCTGCTCCGGCCGTGGGGTGGAGGCTCGATATCGTGGCCTCGAGCTCCGCCGCTGTACTAAACTCGCTGGCCGTGGCGGCATCGTAGAATCCGCCGTCAGTACCACCGGTAAAATCGGGCCTCGCTCGTAACCTCCGTGCTCTACTCGCAACTCCCTTCGCCGCTTGCCTTCGGCTCTGGTTGCCTTGCGTGAGGCATAAGCGATATAAAAGAATACGTTAGAGGAGTCCAACTTACAACACCTCTAAGGCACGATATCGAGTGAGAAGAATGGAAACCAATCCTAAATATCCTGCGACCTCACGATTATAGATGTGGTGCACAACACACCGATAATCAAGACTCTACTAGACACGGTGCGTAGACACTTTCCGAGGACTAATCGCTCGATACCACTTTTGTCACGACCCAACCTCGCCCGCGATCGTTGCCTTACCGGGCACCCTAGTGATACAACATCGAGAAAATCACGAAATAAAAACTAAAACATGAGACAAGACATAAAGTATGAAACAGGCTAACTAAAGCGGTCACCTTCACGAATATATACATATATATCTCAACACGAGCAGTTAAATCCTTTTACAAACCACGCCCACAGATTACTACAGGACCTCTAAGAATGTAACCATAACTATGACGGACAGGGCCCGCCATACCACAATGTACAAGTAACTACACCTGAGGGGTATACCAAAGATGAGCCTCGGAGAGCGGAGCTTCCCAAGCTGAATCGTGATCATGAGCGAGGATCCACAACCAATGTACCTCTACTGCGGCATGAACGCGGCCCCAAGGAGGTCGATCTGGGTACCAAGTATGTGGCCCGAAAATCACGTAAATGAAATCATAGTAGTCTATATAAAGCAGGAGACATATATGATAACAAACTACGATTACATAATATGTGATCCGCGTCAGTCGGGGACTCGCCTCAAAGTCATCACTCAAATATAACTATGGGTCTCACGCCCACAACATCAATCATGCGTGGAATACCTTCCTCACCGCTGGCGATCATGATATAACAACACGAAGTACCATGAACACGGTCCACTGTGTTATAAAACCGTCTGGGCAATCTGGCTAACTACGGATACCAAAGCGCGTCATCAATCGGCCGGGGCAAACGAAGCCAACTACCGAATACCAAAGCCGTACCAACAAATCTATATAACCATACCACGAAGTGACCCGGGCGTCGAAAGCCAACTACGGATACGAGCACGTGCGTAGGCGGGGCAAATCACGAGACTAACTACGGATACTGGCCGGAATCACGAGACTTCGTCACAAAAGAGCAGGCCGTACGAAGGCAAACTACGGATACCAAGCGAATCACCACGACTTCGGGCAAGTACGAGCCAACTACGGATACCGGCGGAATCGGTAAAACCTCATGGAGAGCTAGTCCATGGAATAATAACATGAAGCGTGCGTGGAATGCTCGTCACTGCGAATGCGTCAAGTAAGATCATAACAAATCAGTGGCCCTCCATGAGACGCGGTGGTATAGAATTACAATACTAGCACGACAAGGATATCACACACAAACGTAGGAAAAGTTACACACACTCAAGGTACTTTCATTTTATGCCAAAGTCCAGGTTTTAACCCCAAAGTACTACGTACGTTAAATTCTTTTTAATAGATCCATTTCTTTTACAAAGGTCACCCGATGCCCGTATTATCAAAATAGAGTGACTAACATTTTTAAGTAAACCAAAACAACTTCCATACTTTTCTTTTTAAACCAAATTAAGACAATACCATGCCTTCTTTTTAGACCAAAACACTTCTCCTTTTAAAGTCAAGTTACCATTTTAAAACCAATGATAAAACCATTCTTTTGTTTTCATAAAGTCGTTATAACTAACTTCCCATAAAGCTGTTATAACACTTTATGTTTTAAACCAAAAACTCTTCCATTCCACAAGTCTCTTTTCTTTTAGAAATCAAGTTCCTTAATATTTCATATCAAGTCATTTATAAGTCAAGTCTCTTATCTTTCAAGATCAAGTCTCTTAACTTCTAAAATCTATAAACCATTCTTTTACCTACATAAAGTCGTTATAACTAACTCCCCATAAAGCTATTATAACACCTTATGTTTTAAACCAACCAATTCACTTAGCACATGTACGTCTACCGTACTACATAGTTCACAACATATCATGCTAGAAAAGATAGGAAGAGGTTCACATACCTCGCGACGATTATCGACAATTAGCAAAATGCTCCAAGTACTACAACCTTGCTAGCCTTTTCCACCCTTCAAGTAGAATACGCTACTCGTAGTACTTCCACTTTATCGCCATAAAACGTCTATCAACTTCTAGATCTCTTCGTAGAATATTCTAAATCTGATTCCTTATTCTCTGAGAAAATTGGCGCACCTCCCCACACATTATCATAAATCTCCTCCCCTATCAAGGCCCGCTACCAGGCCAACAACTCTCAGGGGATTACACGTCTAACCGGACGTGTTCAATTCTGCTTCACAATAATACTACAAGTCTACTGTAAATACAGTCCAATGTAAATACAGTTTAATTCTATCAATCTTCAATCCTCATATAATATACTCAAGTATTATTACTACAACATGTAATATCCAATTACAATAGGGGGGGCATAGATCATTACCTCGATAAGCCCAAAATTATCCAAGATTATAAGCCGATCCTGGGCAACGTTTAGCTCCAATTCCTTACGCTCCAACCCGCTCCAAGCGACCCTTAGAAGTTTCTAAACAACTTCTCTAAACACTTCAACCAAGTTATGAAGATTTTTCTAGGGTTTCGTTTTGCGACTATTGGAATAAAGTAGTATTTCCGGGCTCCTAGTATTGAAATAACTTTGGAATACAACTAGGGATACTAGGCTAAGTTATTTGGGATTATGTAACGCCCCGAACCCGGGCCCGTTACTGGTGCCTTACCCCGGGCACCCTAGTGATACAACATCAGAGAAAACCAGCGGAAAATAAAACACGAGTCATGAAACAAGAGATATAATAAATAAACAGGCCAACCAAAACAGTTGCCTTCAGTATATACACAAAAACCCGAACAGTTGTCCTTTACAAACCACGCTTGTGATTACTCTGAGACCTCTAAGATTTACAACAACTATGACATGACGGGGCCCCGTACCACAGATGTACAAGAACCTACAACTCGAAAGCATACAAAGATAAGCCTCAGAAGGCGGAGCTTTCAACACTGAAATGAGATCTAAGGCGGGGATACACGGCCGATGTACCTCTACTGCGGCATGAACGACCCCCGAAGGAGGTCGATCTGGCGGTACAGTATGTGAGCGTCAAATCGTAAATGAAATCATAATAGCCTAAAAGCGGGAGACATGTATGATAACCAAAATCGATGCATGACATAAGCGATCAGTCGGGGACTCACGCCTCAAAGTCACCACTAAATATAACTATGGGTCTCACGCCACAACATCCATCATGTTCGCATCATGGCGCGTGCCGGAATCTGCGTCGGTGTAGACATGTCCGTGATGCAACAATAATAAGGCGCGTGGCCGCGTACCGAATCTGCGTGGTGTAGACATGCCCATGTAACCTCAATAACAATATCTTTGGGTGGTCGACCACGCGCGTAGCCACGTGCCGGAATCTTGCGTCGGTGTGAACACGTCCATGTTGCGATAATAACCATATATCGGGTAATCAACCGCCGCGTGGCCGCGTGCCGGAATCTGCGTCGGTGTAGACATGTCCATGTGACATCAACAACAAGACGATAATCAAAATGGAAACATACGGTGGAATTCTCCATCACCGCCCGGACGCGTCAGTAAGTTCTCAACAAGTCAACCGCCTCTATCGAGACGCGGTAACGAAATACCACACTTGCACAACAAGGCTATCATCACAAGCATAGGCAAGTTTCACAACAACAAGCATAGGCAAGTTTCACAACAACAAGCATAGGCAAATTTCACAACAACTCAAAGTACTTTCATTTTATGCCAAAGTCGGGTTTTAACCCCAGTACTACATCGTTAAGTTCTTTTAAAGAGATCCATTACTTTTATAAAAGTCACCCGATACAGTAGTATTAGAATGACCAACCCACATTCCCTTTTCAAAATCAAGTAACAACATTCTTTTCCTAAGTTCGGTTTGCCTAGTTTGATTACTCAAGCCTCATTTTCAAATGGTTTCATAGTTCCCAAACTTAATCACTTGATTCCTTTTTAGAACAATTGAGTAATATATGTCTCACGTGAGAGTAGGCTATTCTTGTTTACAACATTCTTATTACAATGACCATGATCTAGAAAATGTATATCATTTTGTCTCATCTTAGTTTCTATGCGGATGGAGGTTTCTCTGGTTTTAATACAATTCATCATTATTCAATACATTTTCCTTTATTAACGCTGCGTGATGCTGTCGATACGTTCGATTTAGAAATCGGTAAAACATTTTCTTTACCTCTCTTAAGACATTATACCTAACTCCCCAAAAGCTAGTATAACTCTTTTTAAAACCTTTTAAAACCAAGTGTTACTCTCCTTCCAAAACGATTTATAAATCTTTTGAAATACATCGATTCTTTATTATAACTCTTGATTATAATTCACATCGATTACCTTTTAAAACCACAAAGTATTTTCTTACCTTCATAAAAATTTATAACTTGACTTCCCATAAAGCCGTTATAACACTTTATGTTTTAAGAACAATCAAACACGATTAACACGTACGCGTCACCGTACTACATAGTTCACATATCATGCTAGAAGAGATAGGAAGAGGTTCACATACCTCGCGACGATTTATCGACAAAAGCAAAATGCTCCAGTACTACTGACGCACTGCTAGCCCTTTCCACCTCGAGTAGAATACGCTACTCTTAGCTTTCACCTATAAAGGTCACAAACGTCTATTAACCCCAAAACACAAGTTCTATCTTTCTACGAGAAAATTCGGCCACACACAGGCGTAAATCTCCTCTCTCTATCGAGGCGGCTACCAAGCCAACGAGTGGTTTACGTCTAACGGACGTGCACCATCCTACTCATTAACTACACACAAGTCTCATGTCTGATCCTATGTAAATCTGATTGATTCTTTTCTTTATTCTTGAGCTTAAGTCAAAAGACATTGCGAATACTAAGTATAGTTCCATATATAGTATACTTCAACTATATATTCTAACAAACATGTAATTTCCAATTACAATAGAGGACAAGATAATTACCTCGATAAGCCCATAATTATCCAAGTTAAATGTCGATCCTTAGCAATGTTTAGCTCGACTCGGTGCTCCATCCGCTCCAAACAACCCCAGAAGTTACATCCAACTTCTACTTAAATCCTTGACTAACAATGAAGATTCCTTAGGGTTTCGGTTTGAGACTAAAAAGGTAGTATTTGGGCTCTACGTATAGAGGTAACTTTTGGAATACAACAAGGTATAAGGCGAGGTATTTTGGGCATTATAACAATACTTGGAAGACAACTTTCTACCAAGGGGTACCTCACGAGAACACTCCAACGTGGGGTATGCTCTCGACCACAAGGCACTAGGGGTAGTACCCTGCCGGCCACTAGGCCTCACGAAAAGGGGAGGAGGAAGCTCTCGGCTAGCACAACAAGAAGGGAGGAGAGGGTTTCAAGACTTGGAAGTTTTGGATGAATGAAGTCTTGAAGCTTAGAAATTTATAGCAAAACCAAAAGCCAACCAATGGCCAAGATCAAGCCATGTGCAAGGCAAGTGTAAGGCCAAGATCAAGCCAAGTGCACCCACAAAACACTCCACAAAACACTCCACAAAACAAGCCACAAAACAAGGCACAAAGGAGGGACCAATCGGCGAGGCCAATCCTCTTGGGCCTTGATCGTCCAAGCCACCCTATTTGCTTCAATGTGAGGTGACACATGTCACCCTCCCGTTGGTCCAAAATGTTTCGTCTCTCGGAAAAATCCGCAAAAATTATAAATGACATAGCGAAATTTTCCCTACGAAAACGTGGAAGCGTTCGTCGAAAAACGACTCTATTCGGCACTTGTGCCCAAATTCGATCCTTTGCCTAACTTAAGGCTCAAATTTTCTACGTGCGTCCCACGTACATACTGCGGAAATACGGTATAACATTCTCCTCGCTTAGAAACATTCGTCGAATGTTCCTTCTCAAGTCTCAACCTGACATGCGCTTAGTATAGCCTTCATCTTATCTGTAAAACGATCATGCCACACTGGCCATAAAATAACAAACGCACGATACTTAAACCCAAGTCAGCGAGGAAACCTCTAATCATCACAAAACCCCTTACGAGGTCTAAAATATACTCGCTTCGCACCTACATTTCACAAAAAAGCGATCACACGTTCACTTCTCCCATCTCGTCGTACCGCATACCGAACACTCGATCTCTTTCTAGTATCCGTACCACACCGTCAACGTTTACGTTTCCAACCTTGGAGTTACTACCTCCAAACTTGGTCATCTTACTACCTCGATTTCCTCTAAGGCCATTCTCGGCCTTGAACGATTGGTCGAACATATCTATGAACTCATACGATGGTCATCTAAACTTGGGCCTAGCACCCTCGTGACCTGCCACAGAGGACCACCTGAGCTGACCTTCCGCCGAAGCGGGGCGGGTTGGCCCGCAACATGGCTGACCCGACCAGCTGTGGCGCGCCAACTTCCGCTCGCCGACGGAACACATCATGGAAGCTACCACTTCCATCTCACACTAACCAGATTTTCAAATCACACTATAGCACAAAGCTATCCGAACATAACACTTAACACATCATTAACATCAATACATACAAGTATCTACGGGGTTAAGGATATACCGAAACTAGTTTTCAAGGACCGCTAAATCGGGAACTTCCACCGCGACCTCTCCGTGGCCGCAATCGCTCTAGTAGTGCGTGCTATCCTACCAGCGCTACCCGCAGTCGGACGGTCTCGTCGTCATATGGCCTGTTGGCGCAAGAATAACAAGCTCCTTGGTACTACGACACTCCCGAAATGCGGTCTACCATCGACCACCGAGGTAGGGGTGGTGCATCCGCCAACACCCTACTCCCGAACATCCGAAACACAGGAGCCACGACCGCTCCCGAATATCCCGAGGTCCCGGGCTGCGGAGGACCACTCTGCAATGGCGGAGTACATAACTAGTCTTCTTTGGCGGTCCGCCTCGAAAGTCGCCAAACTATCCGGCCGTCTTGGCGCCTGTGAAAGCGGTCCACCGTCGATCTGCGCTCGCCGCACAGTCGTGAGCACGAATGCGGGCAATGTCCATGCGGTGAAGAGAAACACCGAACAACTCTCGCTAGGTAATCATCGAGCCAGTAACATATCGGTGCACTCGATCCTCCATACTGGCTACTAATGCGGGAACATACCGGGCGATGAGTCGAACTCCACATTGTACTCCCGGCTATGCGCGGATTACGCCTCAACATCAAAAATCGGCCGAGCCCTCGCCATTTGTGGAGGCAAGAAATGTGCCGGAAGGCCCCAAAAACTCGTCCCAAACGGTGGAAGTGCATGCTCTCCGGGAGAGCTCGCGAAGTCAAACCAATCGATTGCGGTATCACGCGGCCGTGCGAACAAATGTCACGACTCGATCTGAAGCCTTGATCACGCGTGATCCTGCAATCAGCGGATGAACTCCTGCGGATCATCCTCCGGCCTCGACAGTAAAACTCAGGCGGGCTACAACTAAGAAATCCGTAGCCTCAGCTGTCGCCTCGGGTGCACTACAGTCTTCTTTGGGCTGAGCCGCTGCGTCGGCCTATCTCATATCGGCCTGACCACGGCAATAATCGGGCCATCTCTCGTGACCCATCTCCCGCTCGGTGTGGGGCGGAGGCTCAGTCTTGTAGTCTCGGCGACCATCGCTGCGACTCTAAACTCTTTGGTCTTTGGCGGCGTCGCAGAACTCGCCGTCTGAAGCACTACCTCAGGTCCTGACCGGGCCTGCGCCCTCGTACTCCTCACGAATCCCACTAGCGACTCCGCCGGCGCCTTGCCGCTCGGGCCTGGTTGCCTTTCGCAGAGCATAATCGGTAAAACGAAACACGTCGGAGGGTCCAACTTACAACACGGCTAAGGCACGATCTCGGAATGAGAAGAATGAAACCAATCCTAAATGTCCTATAGCCTCGATTATAGATGTGGTGCACAACACACGATAATCAAGACTCTACTGAACGCGATGCGTAGACACTTTCCGAGACTAATCGCTCGATACCACTTTGTAACGCCCGAACCGGGCAGATTCGTGCCTTACCGGGCACCCTAGTGATACAACATCGAGAAAACAGCGGAAAATAAAACACGAGTCATGAAACAAGAGATATAATAAATAAGCAGGCCAGCAAGCGATTTGCCTTGGTATATACACAAAAAACGAGCAGTTGTCCTTTTTACAAACCACGCCACAGCGATTACTCTGCACCTCTAAGATTTACAACAACTATGACGGACAGGCCCGCCATACCACGAATGTACAAGAACCTACAACTCAGGGAAACATACAAAGATAAGCCTCGAAGGAACGGAGCTTTCAACACGCTGAAATGAGATCCTAAGAGCGGGGATCCACGAGATGTACCTCTACTGCGGCATGAACGCAGCCCCGAAGGAGGTCGATCTGGTACAGTATGTGGCTTGTCAAATCGTAAATGAAATCATAATAGCCTAAAAGCGGGAGACATGTATGATAACCAAAATACGACGCAACATAAGCGGTCAAGTCGTGGACTCACGCCTCAAAGTCACCACTCAAATATAACTATGGGTCTCACGCCCACAACATCCATTATGTTCGCATCACGGCGCGTGCCGGAATCACGCATCGGTGTAGACATGTCCATGATGCAACAATAATAACAAGGCCGCGTGGCCACATGCCGGAATCTGCGTCGGTGTAGGCATGCCCATGTAACCTCAATAACATATCTTTGGGTGGTCAACCGCGCGTGGCCACGTGCCGGAATCTGCGACGGTGTAGACACGTCCATGTTGCGGTAATAACCATATATCGGGTAATCAACCCGCGTGGCGCGTGCCGGAATCTGCGACGGTGTAGACATGTCCATGTGACATCAACAACAAGGCGATAATCAAAATGGAAACATACGTGGAATTCTCCATCACCGCCAAAGACGCGTCCAGTAAGTTCTCAACAAGTCAACCGGCCTCTATCGAGAGCGGTAACACGTAAATACCACACTTGCACAACAAAGGCTATCATCACAAGCATAGGCAAGTTTCACAACAAGCATAGGCAAGTTTCACAACAACAAGCATAGGCAAATTTCACAACAACAAGCATAGGCAAGTTTCACAACAACTCAAAGTACTTTCATTTTATGCCAAAGTCAGGGTTTTTAACCCCAAAGTACTACATACGTTAAGTTCTTTTAAAAGAGATCCATTACTTTTATAAAAGTCACCCGATACCCGTAGTATTAGAATGACCAACCCACATTCCCTTTTCAAAATCAAGTAACAACATAATTTTACTAAGTTCGGTTGCTAGTTTCAATTACTCAAGCTTCTCATTTTCAAATGGTTTCATAGTTCCCAAACTTAATCACTTGATTCCTTTTTAGAACAATTGAGTAATATATGTCTCACGTGAGAGTAGGCTATTCTTGTTTACAACATTCTTATTACAGCAGCCATGATCTAGAAAATGTATATCATTTTGTCTCATCTTAGTTTCTATGCAGATGGAGGTTTCTACTGGTTTTAATACAATTCATCATTATTCAATACATTTTCCTTTATTAACGCTGCAGTGGTCTGTCGATACACATTCTGATTTCCGAAATCAGTAAAACATTTTCTTTACCTCTCTTAAGACATTATACCTAACTCCCCAAAAAGCTAGTATAACTCTTTTTAAAACCTTTTAAAACCAAGTGTTACTCTCCCTTCCAAAACGATTTATAAATCTTTTGAAATACATCCAGTTCTTTATTATAACTAGCCAGTTATAATTCACATCAGTTACCTTTTAAAACCACAAAGTATTTTCTTACCTTCATAAAGCTGTTATAACCAACTTCCCATAAAGCCGTTATAACACTTTATGTTTTAAGAACAATCAAACACAGTTAACACATGTACGTCTACCGTACTACATAGTTCACACATATCATGCTAGAAGAGATAGGAAGAGGTTCACATACCTCGCGACGATTTATCGACAAAAGCAAAATGCTCCAAGTACTACAACCTTGCTAGCCCTTTCCACTCCTCGAGTAGAATACGCTACTCTTAGCACTTTCACCTATAAAGGTCACAAACGTCTATTAACCCCAAAACACAAGTTCTATCTTTCTACAGAAAATTCGGCAGCACCTCCCCCCCCGCCACAGCGTAAATCTCCTCCTCTATCGAGGCCGGCTACCAAGCCAACCAGGGGGGGGGGGGTTTACACGTCTAACCGGACGTGCACCATCCTACTCAGTAACTCTACACAAGTCTACTGTAATACAGTCCTATGTAAATACAGTTCAGTTCTTTTCTTTATTCTTCAGGCTTAAGTCAAAAGACATTGCCGAATACTAAGTATAGTTCCATATATAGTATACTTCAACTATATATTCTAACAAACATGTAATTTCCAATTACAATAGAGGGACAAGATAATTACCTCGATAAGCCCATAATTATCCAAGTTAAATGTCGATCCTTAGCAATGTTTAGCTCAAACTCACGGTGCTCCATCCCGCTCCAAACAACCCTTAGAAGTTCTATCCAACTTCTACTTAAATCCTTCAACTAACAATGAAGATTCCTTAGGGTTTCGGTTTGAGACTAAAAAGGTAGTATTTCGGGCTCTACGTATAGAGGTAACTTTTGGAATACAACAAGGTATAAGGCCAAGGTATTTTGGGCATTATAACAATACTTGGAAGACAACTTTCTACCAAGGGGTACCTCACGAGAACACTCCAACGTGGGGTATGCTCGGCCACAAGGCCCCTAGGGGGGGGGTAGTACCCTCTCGGCCCCTAGGCCTCACGAAAAGGGGGAGGGAGGGGAAGCTCTCGGCTAGCACAACAAGAAGGGAGGAGAGGGTTTCAAGACTTGGAAGTGTTTGGATGAATGAAGTCTTGAGCTTAGGGGTATTTATAGCAAAACCAAAAGCCAACCAATGGCCAAGATCAAGCCATGTGCAAGGCAAGTGTAAGGCCAAGATCAAGCCAAGTGCACCCACAAAACACTCCACAAAACACTCCACAAAACAAGCCACAAAACAAGGCACAAAGGAGGGACCAATCGGCGCCAAGGCCAATCCTCTCGACGCCCAATCGTCCAAGCCACCCTATTTGCTTCCAATGTGAGGGTGACACATGTCACCCTCCCGTTGGTCCAAAATGTTTCGTCTCTCGGAAAAATCCGCAAAAATTATAAATGACATAGCCGAAATTTTCCCTACGAAAGCTGTGGAAACGTTTCGTCGAAAAACGACTCTATTCGGCACTTGTGCCCAAATTCGGTCCTTTGCCTAACTTAAGGCTCAAATTTTCTACGTACGTCCTTACGTACATACTCTGGAAATACGGGGTATAACAGATTATACTACAATACATGAAGTATTTTACTACACAAAGTGGGAGGGGGACGAGAACTACAAATGAGGGAGTATTATTTTTGCCTTGAAAACTCTTAAGTGTGGATGAAATTATGTCTTGCTATCAAGGGGTATTTATAGAACAATCAAGGGTCATGATCAAGTCAAGTGGGTGGTCAAGATTGGGCCATGTGTGTGTGGGTCCCACCACACCACATGGCCAACGAAAATCAACTCCAAGTGTCATGGCCATTTCGGCCAAGGGGACAAGTGGCTAGCCACTTGTCCCACCAATTTCGGCCCACATGGCCACTCAAGGGGGGTGACACGTGTCCCCCCCTACTCGTCCAAAATATTTCGTCTTCCGAAAATATCCAAAATACCGAAAATCTCAAAAACAAAGCGGGCCCCACAAAACCGTAAATTTCTCCCGTGAGCCCCACGTGACCATTTCTGAAAATAAAATCTCATAATTCTAATATAATCCAAGAAGTCCAAATACCAAATCTTGGAATCCAATTCCCATTAACGAACCTTTTTCCTTCACAAAACCCGGAAACTTTTCCGTCGAAAAAATCACACCTTTCTTTCTTTCCAAAATTTCTGTCGTATTCTCGTATGTACGTCCCCACATACATACCCTGGAACTACGGGGTATAACATTATGATACACAGGTGGTATGCTTGGTCCATTCAGGCGCCGGGTGCAGGTCACACCCCTCCCCCCCCCCCCCTCATTTGAGGTGTGAAAAATGAGCGTGGAGTTCTATTTGAGATATTATTTGATGTTGCATCTAGTTCTTCAATAAGATTTATGGACATGGTATGTAAAGGTTAATACTTGAGAAGTTCTATAGTGATGGGTATAATAACTTTGAAGCTGACCAATGGACATGGAAAAATGCACGGTTAGAGGGATGCGTTGTAATTTGAATAAATATGGTAAGGGTTGGCTTTTCTCAGGCAAGCATCATGTAAAGCTCCCGAATAAGGTGTTGTCCACTAGGGATAATTACGGTAACAGGTTGATGGCAGTCTGATCTAATTCTTTTTGTGGAAAGCTTTCGGTATTGATGATTCGGTCAGTGAACTTATGAATCAATATAGAAGAAGAATTATTTTGGTTAAGGAATTTGACAAGGGTATTTCGACAAAACTATATGAGGATGTTAACAAAAGTGTATGTTCGGTAATTGAGGATCAACTTTCGGATTATGGATCAGTTCAATAATGGTTCGGGCTATTGTTTGGATAATAAATGATTGTTGGTCAGAGTAATCATAGTGGTTGGTAACTTTTCTAGTGAGTGGATCTTATAAAGGGTGGTATATGGGAAGTGTCGGATAAGGAGGAGCTTCCAATTTAAAGGTTCGAGGGAAACTCTTTATTGTGAAGTATGCAGTGCCCTACTATTTCCAGGATTGGCACAATTATTTTGCGAGGCCTATGATATTTCAGTATGCTCTGGACCAGGTTACAAAACAATCAGTTGTTAGTGTTGAACGTGATTGAAACAAAGGGTGGAAATGTAAGAATTTCACTAAATGGGTGGTTGATCTAATTTGAATGAGTAATGTTCCTCTTCGAGATAGGGAAGGATTTGGATTTGAAATAATGGGAATTCTAGGGTTAGTTGTGGATTATGTTGGCATCATCTTCGTATCTTTCAGACAGTGTGAACTTATTTGATGTGCTCAAAAGAGTAAGTTCACGATGATCAACTAAGTGTTATAACAAATGTTCCATGGGGTTTACGATTGGTGACTAGTGGCAGGCCGTGTTGAAGAATTGTTGATTATTAGAATGGATAAGTATCTCATGTAATAAAGAACTTGGAAAACATTTAACAATAAAGTGTAAATGGAAGTAAGGTTGATACATCATAAATTGGTAAGGTTAGTAATTAGTGAGATATGAAAGATAGAGGTTTGACAAGGTATCCAGAGTGTGGGCGATTTAAGAGAGAGTACAAGGAAGATTTGATATATTTAGAGTTTGTGTGGTTTCTATTAGACTTGTTTATCGGGTAGAAGTTGAGGAACTTGGAGATTATAATCAAGGGCATGGTTCGTCTATATTAAATTGATGACTTGTATAGAATCCAGCTTGAAAGTTGTGGGTGAAGACCCGTGATTTATTATTCATGAGGAAAAGAGATGTAAGAGGTCATAGCATGTTTATGAAAAAGTTAATAGTTTATTTGGAAATAATTCGGGTGGCAACTGATGATTAAAAAATTGAGTATTTTATTTCGGGACATATTTATTCATTTATGAATGGGTGGATCGTGTTTTAGTTACGTGGAGGACTTATGGTATTTTAGTAAATCACTAACACATGTTCGATGGATTTTGATTTGGAATTAAGGCATGGTAGTGTTACCGGTTCTCATTGAAAATGCAAGTAAGATTGATTATATTTTTCTAATGACAGCAGTCCAGACAGTTCTAATGGTTTGTATAGGTACTTAGTATGTATTGAGGAGGTACAAATGGTAATGGGGGTCTTTAGAATGATCCTTTGATTTCTATGGATTTGGCACGGTAGGGTAATAAGTAGGTTTGCTTATAGTATGATGATTGGAGATTTGAGGAAAATTGGATTTATGGTGTGTGCCTATGTGTTACTAAGGAATTTTGGTATAATAACAACTTTGATAGTTGAGAACGAAGACTAGTAGAATCCGACTAAGTTATCGGTACATGTAGGACTATGGTTGTGACTACAACTAAGGATGATGACTCATAAATAGGTACAGTTGTGATCAAATAAGGGTATTTGAGCAGAGTCAGTTCTTACATTCAAGAATCAGTTGTGAAAGAGATTTCGGTTATGAAGGAATAGAGATTTGAGGTGTTAAGGTAAGTTAATAGTAAGTCTTGACTGATTTAGTGAGCAGACGGTGCTATCGATTTAATTTTACTTGTTGGGGCTATCTTGAGGTTATGATAAGATTCCTTAGTTACTCGTAGGCTTTTGTACTTTCCTTTTTCCGTTCAAGGATGAACGCTTGTTTAATTGGTATCTGATGTAATAACCTGTCAGGTCATTTTTAGTTAAAGACTCTTATTTGGCTATTTAACCCTTCTCGTAGACTATATGAGATTTGTGATGTGCGGAGATAGGTGGCACGCGTCCCGATGTTCATTTATATGAGTTTGGATGAAACCCCCAAATTAAGAATTAGATGTTTGACTCTAGGTTGACTTTTGAGTATATGGTTCATTTCCGGGTTTCGTCATTTCTAGTAGTTTCGGAAGGTCATTTATGACATAGTCGAGTCATTAGTTTGCTTCACGAGACACTCAGATGTATTGTGCTGCCTTTTTGTGATAATTGGATTTTGGTTATTTGGGGCGATTCTTTAGAAAAGTATGTCGTATCCTAGTTAAATGGGAAACACTAGGACGCGAGTGAGTTTGTAGCACTATTTACCTATGGAGAGCATATTTGGTTTGTGTTCGGAAGGTCTCAAAAGTATTTTGGGTGTTTGATAGAAGTTTGAGTTAATTTCATAGTTGTTGATATCCGGTGTCCGCTCTTGTAGATCTGCCTCTACGGTGGTTGGCTCACAGAAGTAGGGTAGCGCGAGTGGAAAGCCCTACAAACGTTGGAATGCCTTCACCACCAGATATTGCATCAGGAGCTTCTATTGCACCAACTTTTATTGAACACTATACAATTTCAAAAACGAAGTTGCTTGCCCAAGCTCATGTGGAACCATAGAAGGAATTTAATCACTACTAATTGGTATCTTTATTTATGCATCAATGACGATAGATGCATTCGCCATAGTTTTAGCATTACGGCAAACCCGTGTCAAATATATAGATGATTTGGGCGCTCTAGCCAAAACTCATCCTATTTTGGCTATTACTTTCTCCATTACTATGTTCTCATACGCAGGAATACCCCCATTAGCCGGCCCTCCATTAGGGTTCGTAGTCTCATCCTGAAAAGGTTTTTTCTTTCTCCGGATATACTCTCAAGTTTCCCTGCTATCCTATCAATAGGTCAGTCAATATTCAAGATCCCTCTTACTAACTGGAATCAAAGAATTAGTAGATATGTTCCGCCCAAAATGGGAATGGGCTAGGGTTATGAACTTATAATCTGATGATCGAGTCGATTCCATGATTATAAGTTCATTTCATACCGGACCAGGCCGGAATAGGGTTATATACATTCTCATTATGAGAAGGGGTCATTCGAGCCTATCAAAATAGATACTATGTTTACATATGGATGATTGCTCTTTTCCAGGACCTGTCCTTAACGGTAGTTTTGGTTCTGAAATCGATCTTTCTTGACGAAGAGAATGGCATACTTAGGTCTCAGAATGAGATTCTGAAAGAGTAACCGCAATATTAGAAGAAATTCTTCCTTGATTCCTTTTATATGAGACTGCTACTTGTATTTCCTTTATTACTTTTTCTCTCTCCTCAGTTACTTCTTGAGTGAACAAAGTTTTTGTTTGTCTTTCCTTGCTACTTTTAATCAATCATAAAAGGAGGATTGAGCAGTGGCTTGGGAAATAAGACAACACTTGTTGATGCGCATTGAGGAGTAGTAAGGAATGATAAAGAGTGAAATTCAGTCACCCTCTCCGCTTTCTTTTCTTGAGAAGAATGCTCTGGCCTGGCATAAATTCCACTAGGTCTTTACGTATAATATACAAAGTTGTGGACAAAAAAAATAAAAAAATAGGAAATTTTATTAATTAAATAAAATTGAACAAGAGGAGCAACTGCACTCCCGCTCATTCGACTTTCGGAGGCCTTCCTTAGGCTCTGACAAGACCAGGTACACTTCTTTTGACGAAGAAGATCTTTATACTGTTCATCCTAAGAAAAGAAGTTTTCACTCGGTACAACTATTTTATGCTAGCATAGCACGCTTCTACTTATGTTGTATTGCAAATTCCGGACCAGGAATAATCATTTCTTATTCTAAGATGCCAGTCTAAAAATCTGTACGCCCCCTGTGTGTACACTTCTTCCACATGGGGAAGGAAAGGAGCTGAAAGTCACTCGTCTTTACTATAAGGAAGGAGATGAGCTCTAAGCAACTCGACTATAAGGAGAGGCGCGAAAGCCACTTCTTAAAAGATGAGATCAATTCATAAGCACTTATTTATTAGTTTTAAATATAGCAGACAGAATTTCATTGGTCTAATTTGGGACCTTAGGATAGATTTTGACTCTATCTGACAAACATATCAAGATAAAGAATAGTAAAGGGCCCTTAGATTTATTAGTGACCTCTAAGGAGTCGTATGAGGTGAAAATCTCACGTACGGTTCTGTAATAACGATGGGCACAGTGATGTTATCATCGACCGAAAAAAGGTTAAACAGATCGACAACTTCACTTTGGCATGCTTCCATCAGCGCTGAAAAGACAGCATTAAACGAGAAGAGAACTAAGGGAAGGATGGTGATGTGCCACTGCCCTTATGGATTGGAGGGGTCAAGGAAAGAGTGGAAATACTTATCCTTCGGACCCTTTCTCAATCTCATATCAGTCAGTCTACTTGCTACACTCTTTGGTCTACTCTCCAGCAAATTGACTTGGAGCAATAATCAAACCGGTCAACATTGTATCTGGGCCAGACTAGATAGAATCTTTTTGAATAGGGACGCCCGCTTCTATATAAAAGTCATTTTCCTTCCACCAGATGGGCATGCGAGTTTGATATAGCCCATTTGATACCTTCGTATCCGAGAATCAACAAATTTGACTCCGCATTGTTCACAAAATTTCGGGTCATCTTTTTCATCTCCGATTACTCGATAATTTCCACAAGCTCAAATTCCGTTTTTTATAGGACTTTCCTTCAGTAATCTTACAATGAACAGGACTTTTCCATTGTAAATTTTTACGGAGCAATCAACGAATTCCAGCGAAATAGAAGATTTACGTGACCAAATTTTCCTGTTAAAAAATATATCTCTTCTTCTTCATTCTCAAGAGGAATGCATCAACAAAAGCTAGTCGAAATCTGGGGAAAGATAAAGAGCTCTCTAGGCTCTCCTGATCAAATTGAGAGTTCACTTTGCCAGTCCATGAATATGCCGCACCCAACAGTTCGAGGAGTTGGCCAGATACGAGTCGAAGCCCTGCCTCGAAAAAGTCATAGAATTGGTTGTTCTTTCTCTCTCCTTTCTTGTAGAGGAATTGAGTCCTGAATTTTGGTCTAACTTCGTTACTGTACCCCGGTCTCACTCCGACAGTGTACTATCCTAGACCTCTATCTATCCCGACATTGATAGAAATTCATAGTTAGGTTAGCCATCCTTGTAACCCAGACAAGTAGGAGGCTCCGCACTTTCCCTATCATACGATTCTGCCAGACTTTATGGATAACCAATTCATTTTTAAATTCTCCTTCTAATTCATCTTCCCCGATGGATTTAGGTTTATGTCTGAGGTCCCACGAAGGTTCGACTAGTAGCACTCTATCGGACGCCAATTCGGGTGATATTACTAGAACTCAAGTTTTGAGTGATATCACCGTGATTCAATTTTTCACTTTTTTAGATTCCTTGGAATTCTTTTCCTGTTCCTGGTGGTATCAAAATGCCGATATGTCTGGATATCTTATCTGTCTAGCCAGGAAAATGGATATCTCCAGAAAAGATTTTAAGTTCAATTCGTTTTTTTTCTCTCCACCCGAACCAACCCACCGACTCGCCTTCTTAGATTTAAGGTGATTTGTTATGTGTTTGGTAAAGTTCCACCTCAGTGGAGGTATTTCATGTAGGGGTGAATTTGCCTCAGCGGGTTTAGTTCACTTCTGCGTAGAGTCGAGGTGTCAAGTGACCTCGCCTCAGTGAGTCATTTTCTGCCGAAGCAAGACCGCGCCAGCAGAATCGTTGTATCATAAAGCCCAATAAAGGCCTTAGGTCGAATCTTTACCCCCAAAATGCCTCCTCTCAGTTATAGAACTGGTGGGAGAGGATTCCTGAAAGTTGTGGCCAAATTCCTTGTTTGACACTTTGATGTAAGATTCTTCACCCTTGTGATGATATTTTATGTGTTTAATGGTGATATAGAAGGTGTGTAAGTTGGGAAGGATGAGTTCCAATGTGCTTATTAGTTTAAAAGAGGTTGAATGTTGATTTGAGGGTGGAATATTATTTAGTTTGCCTTAATGTTGTGAATTAGTTTTGATTTATGATAGAGAATCATATTGTGGTGGTTAATTTGAATATAGAAACTTTTTTTGATTTGGGGGGAATTCTGGGGTTTGAGATTTGAGGCTTTTCTTATATAGTGCAATTGAAGGTCCAAATGAACTTAGGTTTCTAATTTACTTAAGGATATGATTACCTAGTATGTGTGTATGCTTTATGGGTAATAAAGTTTGAATCTTGAAACAGTGGGCCAGGGGTTGGTTTGGAAGTCTTTATGTGATTAAGGATTATGTCTTTGTATTATGTGTTAGCTTATTATTAACATACAGTGCATGTGTGTTAGACTATGATTACTTTGAGGCACTCTGAAAAGGCGAGGTCGGTACTAAAGATGGATTGTTCATAGCTCCTACTCGATAATAAAGTAGGCTACAATTTAGTTTTTCAAGACTCCGCTAGAAGTATATAGTAGTTATAAATATTGAGGGGTAAAGGGTGTGTTTGGGGGTCCTATCTTAGCGGATGTGATGAATGCTTGGGTGGGTACCAGTGTTGAACTATGTTGATGGGTGATTTAGGGAATCGACTTGAAATTGATTCTGACTGCTGTTATGTGGGCTTATGACTTTTATTTGGGCTTGTCGCTATTATGTGGATTCATCGCCATTCTTGTTATCATTGTTCTTATTTATCACACATGCTTTGATATGGCATCCTAATTGTACTTGGACCATATATTGTTGTATTCTTAAAAGCACATGATATTCATCTCTATGCTTGGTTGTATCTTATGACATTATGATTCTTTCCTTGTATTGTCAATTGCATTCATACACTCATAGTTTTGATGATATTAACATTAGAGTGGTATGATATATGATGTGGGTCCAAGTGACTAGAAAGGTAAGAACACTATGAATGTATGACAATAATGAGATGATGGTGATGATGATACGGATGAATTCGGTTGAACGCCACAACAAATATGATGATACGGATGGATTGGGCTACACGTCATAATAGATATGATGATATGCAATGAGCATGTTGCATGTCTACAATAGTTATTCAGCCAATGTGCTAGGTCCGACAGGAAATTCGAACTAGTATATGGACTTCGCATGTCCCCTATAGGTGTGATGTTCATAATATAAACTTGACAACATGTATACTAGAGGAAAATATACTTGGCATATGCCTTGAATTAATATTATACATATATCATTGCATTGATTATCTGTTGATTGGTAATGTGGATTGATTGCCATGATTAGTCTTATCTCTGTGAATACTTAGAAATTGGATTGATTCTTTTAAATCGGGGTGATTGTCATGATTGGGCCTTGCCTATGTGAATACTTGGAATAATTACATTGGATGGGTTGTCGTATGTGGCTTGATTTCTTGTGTATTGATTATAATTTGTAAGTCTATGTATTTGATGTCAACTGCTACTGTGGTCGGAAATGTCAATATGTTAGGACTACTGTCTAGAGCCAGGGAGATTATGTCTGTTTGTGTGTTGTCTGATAATTAATTGTGTGAATGGGTAAAGAGTCTAGTAAGAAACCTATGATAAGTGTTGATATTAGGAAGGTGGGCGTTGAATGAACTAAGGTTTGTCAAACTGTAGCTGTATAGCGCTTTAACTAAGTCTAAATGTTAAGGATAATAAATAAGTTAAGGTCGTCACGGTTAGCCTAATTATAATACTCCTCGAGGGTGTTCTAAAAATATTGTTGTGATCTAAGTGTTGACTTGCTTAATTGATGACTAAGCATGATTATGACTTGGGAAGAGTACTATTCGGCGGGTATTATGATAGTAAGATCCATGTATACGCATATGAACTGATTGTATTTGACTGTGATTGGAACCTTATATGAACAAAATGACTTAATGAATCGGTGAATTATTATGTGTACTACGTGACTTATATATATAGTACAGGACTATCTGGTATCAACTTGTTGTTTATCTCTGCTACATATCTTCCATCATTGTCGGTCTATGATGCATACGGAGGTACATTGTGTACTCATGGTATACTTGTTGCATTCCTTTTGGATGTATATATAACGCTTATACCAGTTCAGGACTTCCAGTACGAGTCTGAGTTGGGGGACTTCCCGTGTTCGAGGTGAGGATGCTTCCATTCAGCATGCCCCTGGATACTCTTATCTTTATTTTTGTCTTTTATTTATCCTAGAGACATGTTTAACATTCACATTATGTTATTTAGACATTTGGCTTATGTTATTCTTTACCAGATTTGTATTCGGTTAGAGCTCTTGTATTGTTGACCAGATTTATTGTTGATTTCTAGACTTGTTCCGCTTTTACTAAGGATAAGACGGTTTTATTATATATCATTATTTTCGCATTTCTTCTTTAATTATGTAGTTAATTTGGGAGTGATTCGCATGCCGATGGAAATAGTGTAGGTGTCATCATGATTTCGTAAAAGGGGTCGTGACACATGTATTGGTCTGAAACGTAATATGTTGCATACAACATCAAGTGTATGCAACATACCAATAAATTATGATAAATTCTCCCCTCACAATTGGTTCAGGGTCAGGAATCAATTATTTCTATCTAATAGGTTTTGATGTGTGGTATATGATTAATGGATATGCCACAATACACACAGATGTGTTAGTTTTACTAACATAAGGGGGGATAATAAACAACTAAGAAATATGTTATTAATTATCATCAGTATGATCCTCATTCAAAAGATAATTCAAGACAAAGGCTGGAAGCATTTGCTGACCAAAATTAATTATCTTATTTCACTGCAAATGCTCATATTGATTGTCCCTAAAGGACAAAGTCTACAACATGCATGAAACATGGTAGACTCAGTTTCAAATGCAATAATTCTGTACAAATGAAAGGAGCAAATGATCAAAATGAGCATAATAAAGAGGCAATGTGTTCTTGAAAAGACTACGATATAACACTTCATAAAACCTCTTAAGAGGTTCAGGTACCTAAAAATAATAAAGTGATGAAATCTCAGTAAATTATGTCGAATTGTGAACCGATACAAAATGTTATCTCATCGACGATATATTTAATACAATATACGCGCAATAATGTATAAGATTGTGAGGATCTGAAATCTACGTCTCTTAAAGCATGCTGACGTAGAAATAATTGTCAAGTGAAATGATGCATCTTGATAAACATAAAGCTTATTGGATCTGCAGTCCAGACATTACATGTTCTTAGGAAACTTGTTTATGATCCTTAAATGGAATAAATGAATCAAGGTTAATATATTGGAATCGCCTTAATGAGTATTCATTGATGAATGGTACAAAGATGACTCGATTTACCCTCGTCTCTTTATGATAACCAGAATCTTTCGTATTATTGTGAAAGTTGATGACTTGCATATTGTTGGATCTCTTAAAGAGTTTCCA
This sequence comes from Przewalskia tangutica, assembly GCA_029844215.1. NCBI lineage: Eukaryota > Viridiplantae > Streptophyta > Magnoliopsida > Solanales > Solanaceae > Przewalskia > Przewalskia tangutica. The sequence continues at coordinate 37,741,365 of CM056740.1, read as the reverse complement.
AAAATAATAGATTATCTGCTAAAAGAAGTTAAATTGGGAAAATTAGATTGGTCGTGAAGTACCATATCTTTGTACAATTGATTCATTTATTTATCTTTCTATGACTCTAAGCATGATATAATTTCTATCCTATATTGAAATATTGAAATAAGATCAATTACATATTTCAAGTGAATGCCCTGACATGAATGTGTTTATCCTAACAATTATTGTTAAGTTTTTTTAATATACAGGATATTCATCTGATCGATATAAGAGTTCGATCCAGATATGTTATCTATTTTCATGAAGAGTTATTGTCACACCATGTTGTTTTACATGACTGTTAAATCATAAAAAGATAAAGAAAGCCAAAATATACCTGGCATGATTCCAACAATACTATATGACGATGATGTAACTCTATCAAGGAATACACATGCATATGATCAATCAATTTGTCAAAGGACCATTTGACAGATCTGGTCACAAATGTACAACCAACCTCAAGATATAATAAGGTTGTATACAAGATCATAGTACATCATCTTCAAGAATTGTGTGATGCTTTAATCGGTGGGAGTAAAATATGTGTTGTACTTTTTTTTCCTTAAATAAGGTTTTATCCCATTTGAATTTTCCTGGTAAGGTTTTTAATGAGGCACCTAGCAATTCTTATTACTAGATATATCATATGTACTATTTTCCCTTCTAGAATTTTTCACTGGGTTTTTCCTAGTAAGATTTTAAAGATGCACATTATTTACCAATAACATCCAAATGAGAGTGTTATAAATATATTGTATTGTGGATGCCTATTTACGTAGTTCCGTAGTTTCCTTGATAAGCTTGCAAGTAGATTATGCAAGCAGCTTGCAAGCAGCTCCCTTAAAAGCCTTGCAGTAGCTTCCTCAGGCTTGCAATCAAGCAGATTGCGAGTATCTCAAGAAAATAGTTTGTCAACAGCTTTTGAAAAGCCTCGCAACAACTTCTTTTCTTCTATAAATAGGAATTCAATTCAGTTCATTTGTATATCAGTTTGAAGAGCAATAAAATTTCTCTCTCCACCCCCCACCCCTATTTTCTTTTACTATATTTCTTGTTGCCTTGTATTTTATTATTATTTCATAACAAAATAGAAGTTTCAAGACAAAATTAAAACCTCGTCAACTTTATTAGAGCTCTTTTTTCTGCTAAATATCTTCTCCGGTGTAGTCACACAGTGGAAACATATTAGTAATCATAGTATTCATAACAGTAACAATACTTCTCTTTGAGCAATTGAAGTTGTAAAGTTACAAGCAACTTTCGCATGTATTGTCAAGACCATTAAAAAAAAATAGTATAATCATTACACACACACTACTATTATTGAATAATCGGAAAAGGCTTAAATATTTCATCGAACTATTAGAAAAAGCTCATTCATGCCACTCATTAATAGTTGGGCTAAAAAATTATTACGCCTCGTAAGTTTCACGTTTCGTCGTGTCATCTATTGATATCGATGTCCCGGAAAGAGGTACGATGATACAGAAGGATAACGGAGGTTTATAATTTGTTTATGGAAGTACCGGAGTGTACGAAAGTTAAACGGATCAAAGAAAATACGTCTCGATGAAATCAGCAGAATTTCCCATTTGACAGTCCAAATTGACGAATCGTACAAAATTGCACAGACCGTCAAAATGGACTGGCCCACCATCAAACTTCCTGCAGAATGCCAGGCTTCAGTTTTGATTTTGATGGTTCAGATTGATGGACCGTACAAAATTGTACGGACTGTCAAAATGGACTGTACAATTGGGCGGTGTAAAATGCTTTTGAGGTTTAAATTTGTTTCTATGACTTGGAGCCATCATTCTCCTCAAGAACCAACCCTAAAATATTTCCCAAATCCTCTCTAAGGTATTAGAACATTCTAAGTTCAAATCCAAGCCAAAACACGCAAGATCAACGTGGTTATCGTAATAATCATCTTCTCATTATAAAATCAATTCCAGAAAATCCTTGGAGGCGAAGTAACTTGATATTTTGAGGAGATTATGGTGTGTAAAGGTGAGTTTTATCCTCTTTTACCTATTCTTATGGTTAATAGATGATTTGAAATAAGTTGTGAAAGGATATTCATAGTTAAAACTTATAAACTTGTGAAATCATGGTTGTAGGACTTGTTGGGCTGTTTTACTTGAATTATAAGGTGAAATTGATAATCAAGCTGGTTGCATGTGTTGTGGAATTGAGGAAATTGCATTTTGGAGGATTGTGGGGTCAAATTACATAAGTATCTTGTAAAGAAGCCTAAGAATCCTATGTACTTAAGTTGTTCGATAATATGCCTAAGTAAAATTCTCTATAAGATATGTATTCGATATTAATATCAAGTCCCTTATATGATGTAGATAATCATCCATAACTCATATGAGGCTTCACGTGACGTAACTAAATTCTTCGATAAGGTATGTAAGGCAACTTTCCTTCTTGGTATAACTTGACATAACGTTTCTTTGAATAGAGTTCCCCTAGTGAAATTGAGTAACGAAAAGTATTTCTTGACAAACTAACCCTAATCTTGGTACTTCTAATTCATAACATCTCTCGGATTCCATATGATTCAAACTAATTGTATTGAGATCCATGAACGTAGAGCCAATAACAATAGCTGGAGGATAACGATGATAGATCACCCCGGCTCTGCTTGTGATATCATTTAAAGTCTGTCTTGCATTGTACTTATCTATATATATATATATATATATATATATATATATATATATATATATATATATATATATATATTCTTACCGAGTCGCGCTATAGTCGGCTAGGTACGGTACCTATTTGTCCACACCACTACAGTTAGTTTTGATATTACTGAGCCCCACATCTGGGCAGGGTACGACCGAATCCTCATAGAGGCCGAGTACGATATATATTATGATATGATTGACCCTACAGAGAGGTTGGATATTACATTATATGGCCCCACTAAGCGGTTTGATTTTACAAACATGCATATATCTTTATGATTGTGACAAGTAGGCCCTCAGAGGCTTATTATGAATTTGAGATTGACTTATGTACCCATATCTCTTATCATATATCTTCTGCTCACATTTTGTTATCTGTCTTACATTTTCAGTACATTTTTCGTACTGATGCCCTTTTCTGAGTCATTGTGTTCATGCCCGCAAGTACAGATGGACAGAGCGACACTCTTCCTCAGTAGGTTGCATGTTCAGCTAGGATTGTCACACTCCCTTCTCTCAGAGTTGCTATATAGGATTCCTTAGGTATTGTTGCATACATTACTAGCGCTTTGGGTATGGCGGGACCCTTTAGAGTCTTGAAGACTTGTGTATAGTTGGTGTGTGTATGTCATGGCTTGTCGACCCTTTTTGTTAGTAGTGTACTCATCTAGTGGCTTTGTCGGTCTTGCGTATCTGTATATGTATATTCTGTTGGGGCTCTTTTGCGTACAACTTGTCATTCAATTTTGTCTTAAATGGTTATATGAATGCCTTGTCGGCCCAAATTTCATATTACATGTTCCAGATACTACAATGGTACGCTCAGGCCTTCGGACGTTGGGTGTTGGCCACGCCCACCCAAGGTTGGGGTGTGACAAAAATGCCACCGTCGGTACCATTTTAGATCATATATGTCATTACTCACTAACAGAACTCTACTTCTATCAGATTTTACCATGTAGCATTATCTAAACCGTTCATTTTACGAGTGCATATATGAGTCATTTCGTACTTCAGTGGCATATTTGAGTCTTTTCCCAATTCCTATATAAACCTCAATCTTTTTCTAATTTTATGTAACAAGCTTATAAGGACAAGTTTGTCCCTTATATTAATAACATTATGATTATACATCAATCTAATTTAATTATATTATGCATCTAATCTTATTCTACATCCTTCACAATGTTTACGTACTTTATGGCTATTTTAAAAAAATGACAAAACACATAAAAATTTGTTTAAGAAAAAAAGACTGATTTAAAAGACAATACACTAATGAGATGTAATTGGTATGAAAAGTTACATATGAGTAAAATTTGGGGTGTTAACAATGGTCAAGAGAAGGCTTAAATATATCGTACTCATATGTACTTTTCTTGGTTGTCTATACCTCATTAGTGTACTCTCTTTTATACCCGTCTTTTTTTTCTTAAACAATTTTTATATGTTTTTTAAATATTTTAAAGAGTCATAAAGTACGTAAAAATTGTGAAGGATGTAGAATAAGATTAGATTCATGATCCAATTAAATAGAGTGCATGGTTTTTCTATGTAAAATAATAATGTTATTAATATAAGGGATAAACTTATCCTTATAAGCTTGTTACATAAAATTAGAAAAGATTGAGGTTTTTATAGGAATTGGAAAAATGCTCAAATATGCCACGGAACTACGAAATAGTTCATATATGTCTCTTGTAAAATGAAGGGTTTAGATAATGTCACGTGGCAAAATTTGATAGTAGTAGAGTTATGATAGTGAATAATGGTATATATGACCCAAACGGTAACGGTGATGATATTTTTGAGCTCAACTATTACCGAGTGGCATGAATGAGCCTTTTTCTAATAGTTCAATGACATATTTGAGCCTTTTAAATTACCATTTCTAAGCTACGCACTAACAACCTAGGCCAGCTTCTTTTAAGTTACAATTTCTAAGCTAGTCATTTAGAGGGTCTCTTTTATTGACCTTGAATGGTTATAAGACCCATAACTTACTAAATTAATACATCATGGTAATATATAGGGTGTTTTATTTGAAAGGGACGTTAATACATGAACACCAAATCCAAAAGGGTCATTCGCACAAATGTCATATTTCGGGATGGTTTTAAATTTGTACCCACATATTTATTTTTGCCCTTGGTCTAAGAAAATGGACGAAAATATCGCTGAGGTTCTGGTTTTGGACCCCAGTAAAGTTTAAAAAAATCGTACGGCAAAGTTTTAGAGAAAACTATGCCTATTCAGGCAAGTTATACAGAAGGTATGTCTTAAGTCATTGCCTTGCGAATTATTTTTTTACTAAGCTGGGTTCCAACCTAGAACTACATAAGTTATGCCTTAAGGATATCTTTTGCCTTTAAGCCTAACTTAGAACTACATAATAGAAGTCCTTTTACTGTGTATTATTAGAAGTCCTAATTATCATTAATTAGTTAAATTAGTTACTTATTATAGTAGAATTTACTGTTATGTATATAAGGATGTAAAACACGTCTTTGAGAACTAAGATGTATAATCAATACATACAAATTTCTCTCTACAATGTTATTTCCTTTCTCTCTGATTTAGGGTTTCATTTTTTCATTCCCTTTAATTTCACAAATAATTACATGGTATCAGAGCGATTGAGTTATTAATCCTCGCTCAGTATCGATCAAAATCTTTCTTCATTCCGCAAATTTCAATTGTTCTTCTCAAACTCTGTGAAAAATGAATTCAAGATTACTGAAATCTTGCAAACAACTCTGTGACTATGAGTGCAGAAACTCAAGAGAATGGAAATATGATCAACTGAAATTGATTACAATCATCCATTGTTCCTCTCCCCAGCTAATGTGAGTGGTATTCAAATAAGTTAGGCATATTGCAAACTAAGTTACAAGTATCGAAAACTACTCAATCTGGTACCTGTCAATGCATATTGCTCTGCTAGGTACTAATAAGTTAGGCTTGATAAATGGTTTGTATGCAAAAGATAAATTTCCTGAATCTATGGGGGATAGATGGGAGAGGATGAATGTTATAGTGTTATCGTGGGTGATGAATTCTATATCTAGTGATCTTCTTGGGGGTATTATGTATGCAACAAGTGCACATGTTGTCTGGGATGAACTCCAAGAATGGGTCACCAAGATTGACAGTTCTATATCATACAATATCCATAAAGAAATTGCAACTTTTAGTCAAGGTTCTCTGTCTGTTTCTGCCTATTTCTCAAGGTTAAAGAATATGTGGGAAGAGTTTGATGCTCTTATTCCTGCTCCTTTATGTGACTGCTCAAAATCTAAATAATATATGGTGCATTTGCAAAAATTAAAATTGTTCCAATTTTTATGGGGCTAAATGAATCATATACCCAGGCAAGAAGACAAAAACAAATTCTAATGAGTCATGTACCAATAGTAAATCGGGCTTATACCATGGTAATAAGTGATGAAGGCCAAAAATATGTAGATGCAACTTCGGGTATTTTGAAATCAAATCCATGCTCTCCGCAATATAATGTAGCAATGTATTCAAGGTCTGGAGCAAGTTCAAGTGGAAGTCAACATGGAAAATCAGAGTACTAATGCTTATGGATGAAATCAGATATTTAAAAAAAACTATAGCCTTTAGTGTGACTTTTGTAAACTGAAGGGATATACCAGACAAATTCGCTACAAGATAGTGGGATATCCACCTAGCTTTAAGTTCAAGAAAAGAAGAGAATGTCGGGTGGTCATGGTAATAGAAGTTTTGCATACAATGTTATGACTGAGGGTGTTGATCAAGATCCTCACATGTTAGATTTTGGACATGATCAAGAATATGGACACATGTTGCAGAGTCAAAACTTGGGTTCAATAAGCCATAGCTCAGCTATAAATCACGATAGTAATCCTAGTCTTCAGGGTTGTTCATTCATTGAAGAGCAATATGAGAAGATTCTATAATTTCTGAACAAAGAAGGTGATAAAGCCTATACAGAAAATGTAACTACTGAGACTGTTGCCGGTAACAATTGTGCTTTACTAGCTTACAATCAGTTGTTAAAATGGATAGTAGATACAGCGGCAATAAATGATATGGTCTCTGATATTGGTTTATTGGATAACAAGTCAGTGATTAAGCCTGAATATTCATAGAATGTTTCTACCAAATGGTGATATCACACATATTTCACATGTTGAAAGTTGTATTGTGTTCAATGGAGAAATAATTCCTAATATGTTACATATATCAAATTTCAATATAATCTAGTTTCAGTGTCAAAACATAACAAGAGAGTTGCACTGTTCAGTTCTTTTTTGCCCTAACTTATGCATTTTTTGGATCTCTACAGTGAAAAGGTGGGAGCAATTGATATAGAGGAGGATGGGCTATACATTTTGAATGGACTAGCAACACAAGATAAAGGAGAAGTATCGTTGATCACTACTACGTGTGATATTGTTAACTATACTGAAAATGTAGAATTGTGGAATAGAAGGTGTGGACATATTTCAAGTATTGAGTAGATTGATAACTACAAGACAATATCTTATTTCTGAATGTTTAAATAAGTGTAGTGTGTGTCCTTGTGCTAAGTAAACAAGACAACCTTTTACTGTTAGCTCAATAAAGATTACAAGTTATTTTGAATGGATTCATGTGGATCTTTGGGGGTCATATAAAGTCCCAACTATTAATGAGAACAATTATTTTTTTATAGTGATAGATGACTAGACTAAGATGACTTGAATTTTCCTGTTAAAACTAAAGTCTGATGTTTGCATTATCATTCCGAATTTTCTTTTGTTAGTTAAGAATTGATTCAAAAAATCTGTGAAAATTATTAGAGTTGACAATGGAACATAATTTGTCAATTCTGTGTGTGAACCTCTTCAAATATTTAGAAATTATTCATCAAAAGTCTTGTGCCTATACCCCTCAGCAAAATGGGATTGTTGAGAGGAAGTAAAGACATATTTTGGAGGTAACAAGAGCTACTAGGTTTCAAGGTGGCATACTCTATCAAGTTCTGTGGTTATTGTTTCTTAGCTGCTGCATATTTAATAAATAGAATGTCCAGTACTATATTGAAGAATAAATCTCCCTATGAGCTACTTTACCATTAGAAACATTCACTTAGTCATCTCAAAATTCTGGGGTGCCTATGATATGCAGAATCATTACAAGAACAAGATAAACTCATGTCTAGGTCAAGGATAACAAATTCATATGGGATATGTTGCTGCTCAAAAAAGATATTTACTATAGATCTAGCTTCAATTTCCTTACAAAAATATCACACTTCAAGAGCAACCAATTTTTTTCCAGACTGAGTTACACAATATCATGAGACAATTATAAAATTTTATATCAGAACAATCAGATACTCAACCTATCAATGCTCAGTCAAATCACACTAATGAAAATGTTGAATTACCTCAACAAGTTCAAAACTTAATTTAGCAAGATCTTATCATATCTCCATAATAATCTACTCAGATAGATGTATAGTGAGAGTCATTATAGTATACTATTTGAGTTAGTTCACTCTGATGGAGAATAAAGTGTGTAGACTGACCAAATCCTTATATGAATTAAAATAGGCTCCTAGGCAATGGAATGCCAAATTAACAGAGGCTTTGTTAAAAGATCAATTTCAACAAAGTCAATATGATGATTCCCTCTTCTATAAAAGAACTGATAGAAGACACTAAGACTGCTCTCAAGAATGCTTTCAAACTGAAAGACTTGGGTGAGTTGAAATTTTTCCTTGGTATTGAGTTTGTTAGGACAAATTAAGGAATTTTTATGCATCAAAGAAAATATGCTTTGGAGAATATATCTGAAACTAGTCTAGGTATTGTAAAACCTATCATTACACCATTAGATTATAATGTGAAACAGATATCTAAGCAATATCATGAACATATCAGTGACACAAGCAGTACAGGCAATACAAGCAGTATCACTGATGATGAAGAGTTGCTCGATAAAAATCCTTATCAAAGATTGATAGGGAAGTTGCCTTACTTGACCATGACTAGGCCAGATGTTGCATTTGGTGTTCAACAGTTAAGTCAGTTTCTTTAGAGATCAAAGAAGTCTCACATGTGGAAGTTGTCATTAGAGTTGTGAGGTACATTAAATCTCAGCCTGGGCAAGGTATACTTTTGTTAAGAAAGGAAGGTGATAACATCACATCCTATTGTGATGCAAATTGGGCTGCATTAAGAAGTCAGTGTCTGGATATCTAGTCAAGTTTGGAGATACACTTATAACTTGAAAGTAAAAAAATTAAACCACTGTCTCTAGAAGCTCTACAGAATCTGAGTATAGAAGCCTTGCAAATACAGTTGCAGAATTAATTTAGATCATTTGTTTACTCAAAGAAATTGGATGGAACACAACATTGCCAGTTAAAGTTTTAGTGATAGCAAGGTTGCATTACTAATCTGTTATATCATGAAAGAACCAAGCATATAGAAGTGGATTGCCAATAAGGGAGAAAATCATACAGGGTTGATCACTTCTGAATACATATCAACTATATATCAGCCAGCTGATATATTAACTAAAGGATTGAATAAGCCTCAGCATGAACACTTTTGTACCAAACTAGGATTGCTTAACATTTTTCTGTTTCTAGCTTGGGGGGGTGAAAAGGAAGGTTTACATGAGTCAAGGGTAGAATAAGTATTTTACAGTGTATTATTAAAAGTCCTAATTATCATTAATTAGTTATACATAGTAGAATTTACGGTTATGTATATAAGGATCTAAAGCACATCTTTGAGAATAAAGATGGATAATCAATACATACAAATTTTCTCTCTACAATGTTATCTTTTTCCTCTCTGATTTTGGGTTTCATTTGCTTTAATTTCACATACAATTACATAATTACACCTTTTAATAAGGAGGATCAAACCCTAAATAGTTCTTTTTCACCTTTCTACTATATTCTTTAGGCAGTACTAATCAATAATTGGAAAAAAAATATTTCAAATTAACGTCAAAAACCAGTCCTTTTTGTGCTTTCAATAGCTCAATTTTTTTGTTCAACTTGGTGTTTCCAATCTCCTCATGCAATTACTCTTTTTCCTTCTTCATTTGTTGTGAATATAACTTCAACTTGTATTCTTCCATCTCTTGTATTCTTATAGTCGTTCAAATATGATACTCTCGGTTCGTGTATTCTTTTAAATTTTGGTGGAGCAATGCAAGGTACGGATACCCAATTTTAACATCACCATTAAATTAGTGCTCGCTTTTTAAAATATATTTTACACATATAGACAATTTCAAACATATTGTATCTGCAAGGGCGGCTCAATAAAATTAATGGCCTAAAGCAAATCTTTAATATGATGCCTATGTTTTTTTCATATTTTTTTCTTTAAAAACATAAAGTCTTTAACTTTATATCGTAATATTATTGGTAAGAATTAATTTAAGTTAATAAGATCTCAGCAATTTGTTTGCAATACCATTTGTTGGATGATATTGTATAAAATTTTATTTACTAATATGAATATGTGAGTCGTTTAGTTTAAAATTCTAATATATTTCTACTATAAAGAGTAGAGAGTTTTTCTTTCTTTCTTTTTATAAGTTTTTTTAATTTATTTTTATTACAAATTTAAATATTATCTAAGTGAAAATAAAATTATAAAGTTCTATTAACTAAATTTTCCGGGGCCTAAAGTAAAAGGTTCACTAGCTTCACCCTTGAGTCATTCTTGTGTGTCTGAAGTTAGTCTTGACGAAGTCTTAATTCAGACAAAATGTCTGAAATTTCATATGATTGAAAAGATACATAAAGTACAATTATTTTTATCTTATTTCATTCATTCTTGCTTGAACTTCAGTCTTATATAACTGAAATTCAATCATTTTTATCTTACAACTACAGTGTACTATAGGGAGATTCTAGAATTGGAAATCTCAAGAAATTAAATTGGTTCTATTTCGAACAAGATTTGGATAATGATTTAATTAAATTCTTGGTATACCTATGAATTTCATTGGTCTTCCATTTTCGTGCTGGAGTGAAAAGTTGGGCGTTGGTGCCCTTCAGGTTTAACAACTGTTGCAACCTAAAGATTTCCCTTTGTATTTTCTTCTTTTTGCTCTTTGTATTGTCCCCATGTTATAGAATATTTAAATTGATCATGATTTCTAGATAAAAGTTTGACATGACCTTCCACGCACTCAGTGATATACATGCAAAACACGTAACACGTACATAAACTTCTGTTTTAAATGACGGCTCTGTGATATACCTCATTTTAATTCGAAGCTCTTAAGGTTAAACTTGCTAATATCTTTTGACAAATATGTAGCACTGGTCACAGGCAACAAATATGCATCTGACATGATTAAATCTAGCTGGGCACGTACAGCTGTGCAATTATTAGGACAAATACATTCACTTTTAAATCGCTTAACATTACCTTGATAAGACATTGTTACCTAGAACAAAGTCTTCTGATTGTATGATATCAGAAGACTGGTTGCCTTTTCATTTATCAGGAAGGTATCTGATGAACATGACTGTCTCTATAAAACTTATATACATGCTGCCACTAACAACTGCTCAAACTTGCTATTCTATGTACATTCGGATGGAACTGTTTGACACGCCCGCCTCCCCCCAAATCTGTATGAAGCCCAAATGCACAATTTTATCTGCATAAAGGCCTTTTGTATGTATACTCGAAGAGAGGCTATGTGCTGGAAGAATTTGGTTAACTTCCAAGTCAGAGAGCAAAACAGCATCTTTCTAGTTCGCCAAACAATAGATAAGAGTTGGTGCACAGCCTGCTCCATCAGTTTCAGATAGGATGTTGCACACCTTATGCAAATCCTTTCTGCTTAAAGAATTTCAACCACTGGTATACATAAGGGTACAGAGAATTCCTTGGGAAAACTGCAGATGATGATGATCTGCTTCACTTTTGTTTCCTGTTTTAGCCGCCACCTGAATCTTTTCGTCTCTTGCTTGTCCTGCTGCCCTTGGGTCTCGAAGTCTCAGCAGGTTCCGAGTCGAGCAGCTTTTGCCTTGAAGGACTGGCTGTGTTTGTGGGGACAGAATTATGAGGAGGTTCTTTTTCTTCCTTGCAATCTGTCTCCGAGGCATCTTGACACGAAAGTTTCTCGTACAAAACAGCCGAGTCCAAGGCATACACACGGAGGGCGAGGGCTGAGAGCGTCGAGATTCTTGCTGCAGCTGAAGGTGACGACCAATACCACCATTCATTTCTCAAGTACTCGGCTTTGATGGTGTCCTCTAATATAATTGAGGCTTGGACCACCTGAAGGAGACACATGAGCAAATTTAAGTATCAGAACTTTAGGACCAAAAGAAGAAAACTGAGAAATTCGCTGGAGGTTTAGCTAATAAAATGAATTATTACGTGATTCAACACAAGAAACGTATTCTATTTATCTAGGAATGCACAATTTTTTCTTTTTAATAACCAAGAAATCTTCTGTTTCCAGCTTCCAAAATCAATATATAATATGCTCCTCCTCTCTACCCTTCTCCTTTAAGTACCAGAGTATCTGGAAGTGACATAAGCCTACCACAAATCCCACTTTTAACTACAAATTGACCCAACACCCTCGGGGCCTATCAAGGAACTTTCAATGCCCAGAAAGCAGGAAGGGAGTTGGGAAGGAGTTGAATGTTCCTCTACTAATATATTCTAAAATAAATGAACTGTATGCACATCTGGGGGTTGTGTGGGGGGGTATAATATGCAAATACTTAACACTTGCACAAAATATCATTTAATATATTGAAACAATAGTTTGGAGAGTTGGAATTGAAGGCTGATATCTTTGACAAGAACGGAAACCCGCAGAACACTAAGGGGTCATTTGGTTTAGAGACAAATTACGCAAGGAATAGTAATGCAGGGATTATTTCTTGTTGGATATATATTGTATAGTTAAAAATGTGTTTACTTTTTAATCAAAATAAAAGTATGTTTACCATTACGAGGGTTAGATTTATCATTTAGTTGTTTCAATCCATGTATAACTTGTGCGAGTATTGTCTATGAAGGAGGAAAGAAAAGTAGGAACCAGAAATTATACTAATGCAAAATCTTAAGTAACCAACCAAACGACCCCTTAGGTCTCACAATACAACCACTAAACTCGAAACAGCCTGATTAGTCTATAAAGCTTCAGTCAAAAGAGCAAAACATTTACCTCATAAATTGTAGAAGCAGATTTTACAAAGGTACGCCATGCACATCTTCTCTCTGATTGTGACCTTGACATTCTCAAAGCTTCTTCAGGTAAAGCCGCATCTATGTCAAGCAAGTTGATTTTAAGACACCGTAAAATTACAGAAGCCTGGCCAACTAAAGGACGTAGTGAGGATTCCGGAATAACAAAGTACATATTATCCCCAAAATCAAGGACTTTATCGTTGGTAGAAAAAAACAGATCTCTTCCCCTCTTTAGTCTCTCAAACACTGGTCCAGCCACAGCTAAGCCATTTCGAGTAGAAATTTTGGCTCCATTCCGAGGTTCCTGCTCTGAAGACAACAAAGCTATAGAATTTCCTGCACATACCTCATTTTCCCTTTGGGAGACCAATTCAAGGGCAGAATCACTTAGATATGGAGATGTGCCTGGAACAAATGATGGTGTACCATTACATCCAATGAGTCCTATGTCCTTCACCAGCTCCTTGAGTGACCCCTGAGTGAGGAACTGTGCTTTGATCTCCTCAAACTTAAATTGACATTCTTGTTCAGTTTGATTTTCAGCACAAGCTGGTGCATTACCATGCTTGTCCCTCCTGGATGCTTCACCATTACCAAGCTTCTTGCTCTTGGAAGCTTGAGACACATCAATATTGCTCAATGAATTCTCCTGCAGCATTTCATTTTTTGCAATTCTTTTACGCTTAGGAGGTTGCTCACTTGTTTCCCCATTCCGGTGAATGGGTGAACCAATCCTGCACTTTTCATTTGCATGCTTCAGACGTTCCTCAGCATTGGAAAATGTTTGGTGGCATGACAGACAATGAGGTCTAGAGGGCCATAATGGTTCTAGACACTCGCACCTGTATAATCCACCATCAAAAGAAACAATCACTTTGACACCCATATCCTTGCAGGTTTCTGTTTCGTCCTCTGCTAAGCAACCACTAATCTTCTTGTTAATTGCAGTAACGGCTCTGGTGACGAGAGAATCAGAATTGAAACAGGAATCAGAATCCTCAGAGGGGATAGAAATGTCCAGACTTACCTTGTTATGGACATGACTTTCCGAATAGCTGGATGTCTTGGTTTTATTATCCTGCCACTGCGAAATAGACTCCTTCAATTCTCTTTCTCTCGTGTCATCCTCTCTTAGCCATAGACGAAGTAGTTCAACCTCAACATCCGATTGATAAGATGTCCACTGATCAAGATTAGGCATGCCCATATTCTCCCAAGGAACAGATAAATCTAAAACACCACTTTGTCTTGAACTTTCTACACCATATGACCACAAATGTCGAGATGACTCCGGCTGTGTACTTGTACTTGCATTAGCTACTATTCGCGAAGAAGTAGACCTGCCGAAACTCCAGTAGAGTCTGCCCTCAGAATCTTGTCCCATATACTCTTTCCTAACAGAAACCTCCTGAAGTTCTAATTCTTTGGCAGCAATTGAGTCCTCCAAAGCACGAATCTCCTTCTTCAGAGCAGATATCTCAAGAAGGTATGCTTGCGCCAAATTTGGGTCAGCTTGTATGGAACACTGACGACTATATTTCGTGGTAGGTGTGTGCTCAACCGTATGGTTGCTCATGGAGCCTGACAAAGTATTGCCAGACACCAAGCGAACAGCAAACAGCACCGGACCATTTGAACTACTCTGTGCTGACTCCAAACAATTGCCAGGAAATCGGTCATTTTCTTGTTGGAGGGGAGATATGACCAAGTCGTCATTTTGCAAACTAGCTTCTTCAGTACCACATTTTGCAGGGGATGAAGTATTCAGAGACCCAGTATTATCCGTTAAAGACTGCTGATGCTGTAAATGGTTGATTGAATCAGGAGAGTTTCTAATATGATTGCTGCCATCATCCAGCTGTCTGCAACCACCAGAGATTGATGAGTTATGGCTGCCACTGTCGGGCTCCTGCACCTTCAGTTTACAGTCATTGGATCGTAGAGACGCTAATGCATCTGATCCTGTGTCTCCACTACTCCGAGCATTACTCTTCAGTTTTGCAAGGCTTGCAGTCAAAATTTCCTCCCTGCATTTTAGAAGCTTCAGTTCAGCACCGAGGCTACGAAGTTTCTGCTGCAACTCAGCAGACAGAGAGGCGCTTCGATCAATGTGATCACGAAGAATGGCTGAATTCAACACCTCATCACATAGGAATTTAAGAAGGAAAATTCTCTGCACCATGGAGAAAGAAATTGTACATGTCAAATTTTTAGGAAAAGCTGCACACAATTCATGTTCTACTTCGATGCTATGCCTAATAGACAATCCTAGAGTCTAACAAAAAAATTCTGCATCCGGCACAGTTCTCATCACAATCATATGAAAATTGAACATTAACATGTATCGCACAAAGCTCAGTTTATTTTCAGAAGCAAGCAACACATTTTAATGCCTGATATCAATTAGGTTGAAGCCTCTACTGTCAGTGTGCTACACATTCAAGTCAAGCTAAGGGTTTAGGAGACTTTTAGAGAGGGTTTAGGAGCGCTCTCAAGATCTGTTAAGGGTGTGAAATGAAGCTAAAGGTCGAGCTTGGGTCTATTTAATCAAATGGATAAACTTCCACCGGCCAAGTTTCACGGCAGGATTCACGGACCGTGAATCCATTCACGGGCCGTGAAATGGCCCTGAATTTTCAGCAGAATCACGGTCCGTGAAATGGCCCTGAATTTTCAGCATTCTGCCACTAATTCACGGTGGAGCCACCACCCATTGACGGGCCGTGAATCCCTTTCACGGTCGGTAAAGTGTGCAAGCTACAGAGTAGAGTAGAGTTATGTAGACAAACCCATACCTTTTTATGACATGAATTTCAGATGTCTATAAATCCTTAAACACTTGTTTGATAATTCCATGCATATTTCTCATGCTATACAAGTTTAATGTGCGACATTTCAACCGTCTAAAACATTTGGAGACAAACTCCAGTAATTACTTCAAAACATTTTTCCACCATTACCAATATAATTAACGAGTCAATTAAACTAGAAAGACATTTCAGAAGGAAGACAAGTGAGACAAATACCTCTTTCAAGGATCAAGCAAAGATATTATTTCATACATCTTCCAACAGTAAACAGGCTAACAAATATGATATACCTAACATTGTGACATCAACATAGAAATGCAGAAGAAAGTTAAAGAACGTACATCCTCTCGTGAAAGCTCCCAATATTCCTTCAACTCCATGGTGCTTGTTAATCGAGAAAGTGCTTCCATGAACTTAAGAGTTAGTTTTTTTCTGTGCAACCTCCTTTTAACATATTGACGAATAATATGAGAACCAGAAGAAGCATTCAGGGACTGTGATTTCTTAGCTTCACAATCTGGGCAATACCAATTCCCGCTAGGAACTTTAACAAGCGGAGGATCTAAGCAATACGTATGATACTCCGAATCACATTTATCGCAAAGAAGAACATTGACGTCATCTTTATCCATGCCACATACTTTACAGATTCCTTCCTCCCAAGGGGCTTTAGGAAGTAAGCTCACATTCACATGAGCAAGGAGTTCATCTCTCGCTTTTGCAGCCTCACTGCTTAAATTGCTATCATTTGAACAATCGATTTTCTGGACTAGGGGAAGAACCTGGGGAGACATGACCAAGCCAAAGCTTAGTTAAAAAACAACAATGACAATAATTTAACCAAAGAAGTTCAATCACAAACTCAATGGAGTAAAGGTTAAACTCTCAACCAAAATAATAGGTTACTGAAAAACTAAACTGAGTTGGATAAATTTCAAAATTAAATTTCCTCCAGAAACAATCTCATATTCTAAAGGTTTTGAATCCAAGCACAAAAAAGTGAATGGACCAACTCTAGTATCATACTGCTCATCTTTTTGCACCTCTGAGCAATCTCATGAAACATTGACTAATTATTCATGCTAGGATATATAAATGATTAGAGAATGAATAATTTAACTTTTCACATGCACCAAACAGAAAGTACTACCGGGCACACAGCTTCGAGAAACCAATGCCGCACTCGACATACTGGAATAATAAACACTTGGTATTCTTCATTTAGACTCTGAGAGGAGGTTATTGCATACTCATGAGGTCCCTATTTGTATGGGGGATTGGATCTCTTTTGTTGAGAACCATATTTCGGTGTAGGTTCTCTTCCTTTTGGTTTACAGCTTGTATACGGGGTTTCCCCCAAATGTTAATAAAATTATTTGCCTTACAAAAATGAGGATGGAATCATAGAGAAGACAGAGAACAAGTTGGCAAGATGGAAGGCCCAGTATCTTTCTTTAGGGGGTAGACTCACATTGATTAATTCTGTTCTAGACTCTTTACCTACTTATGTGATGTCACTGTTCCCAATCCCTACCGAAGTGGTACAGAAATTAGACAAGTTGAGAAGAGAATTTTTGTGGCAAGACAACAAGGAGGGCAAAGGCTATAATCTGGTAAAGTGGAAAACAGTTCAGTTTAGCAAGAAACAAGGGGGATGGGCATCCGAAACCTGAGGATACACAATAACAGTCTCTTGATGAAGTGGCTGTGGAGGTATAATGAAGAAGATTTATCTCTATGGAAGGATGCAATCCAGTGCAAATATGGACAACTTTGGTGCTCAGATGAGGTAAGTAGTACCTATGGGGTGGGGTTTGGAAATCAATCAGAAGTTTATGGGACAATCAGAAGGAAGACATTTGTGTGTGGGAAATGGCAATAAAATACAGTTTTGGAGTGATGTCGGGTTAGACCAAGTCTCCTTGAAGGATTCCTATCCTGATTTGTTCTCCATCTGTTCTAAGCCGGAATGAAACTGTGAATGATTGTTGGTCTCCTCCGGGATGGAATCTACATTTTAGGAGAAACTTCAATGATTGGGAGGTGAAAAGGGTGGCCAAGCTCTTGATGGACATTGAGGCTTTCACAGGAATAGTTGATGGGCTTGACACTATCAGATGGAGACATAACAATGATGATGTGTTCTCTGTCAACAGGGCTTATAACAGAGGTATCAGGGGTGGCTCTGAGGGTAACTTAGTCCTACGGAGGAATATATGGGAAAGCATAGCACCTACCGAGGTAAAATGCTTCTCTTGGTTAGTTGCTAGAACAGCTTGCCTTACTCAAGAGGTTTTGCAGAAAAAAGGATTGTCAGTTGTTCCCAGATGTTTTTTGTGTATGGAAGCCATAGAACCAAACAATCACCTCTTTCTTGATTGTAGATTCACTGCCCAAATCTGGGCAATCTTTTTTAGTTTCACCAAAGTGAACTGGACAATGCCAGAAACACAGCTGATTTGCTGAGATGCTGGATTAGAAGATGGGGAAGTAAGAGCCAAAAGAAATGGTAAAGGATAATCCCTGCATGTGTATGGTGGACAGTTTGGAAAGAAAGAAATGGGAGATGTTCTGAAGATAGGTCCAATTCCATTCAGAAAGTAAAGTGGAATTGTATTGTATCTTTTTACTTTGGGTGTAAAGAACATTGTATAGATGATACAGAGGAGATTTTACAGTTTTTTTATCTTTGTAGTATTCTGCTTTCTGTTTTTTCTCTCTTCTGTTACCTTTTGGTGGTCTCCGGCATTTCCCTTAAAGCTGAGGAATACAACAGTACCCGTTTACAAAAATTAAAAAAAAAGAGAGGTCAGCCTATCGCGGATTGGCTCAACTTCCTTTCTATCGAACTGAACTACCACGACATTTGCTAACTGCATCAGATTCTTAGGATGAAAGAAGACTAGCTTTTAGAGTGGATTCCTTTCCTAAACTAAGGAATTGAATTACCTTCACTCATATCATTTTGGCTCTAATCTAAATAGGAAGAAACATCATGCTTATCTAAAAGGGAACTACTACTACTACTACACTGTAAAAAAAAGGAAACAAACATACAAAAGTTCAAGGCAAAGCAATTCTTTCCTGCTTAAAACAACAGGGATAAAGGCTAGAAGGCCAACAAACCTCTTTTTCATAATCTTCCTCAAATTTCTGCAATAATGAGCAAGCTAACTCAAGCAAATTGGACTTGTTGCAGTACGCAATCCGTATATTATGCCAAACCTAAAAGAAGCGAAGAATAAGCAATATTGATCGTTTCTTGCCATTAATCAAAGATACCTAAGGAAAACGAGATCAAATGAAAATTTGCCACACAACTTGACTAATCATGCATCTATCTAAGTAAAATGATACAGCAAATCCCAGATATCTAAGAATATAGATGTGGCAACAACTACACAATTTTATACTGCAAATACAATCTTATTTAAGAAACCAGAGTTGGACTTCTCTTTAATGTATCACCGAAACCATATATACATGTTAAAAGAGTTACCTCCCGCACATCATCGATGAAAGATTCATGTGATCCCCCATAGGATCCAGCAGCCAACTTCAGATCAATGGTCCTGAAGTCTAAAGGCCGAGATACCATTGCCGGATGCCCAAGAAGCCCCTCATCGTCATCATTAGGGTTCAGAACTGATCTTCCCAAGAGATTGCAGAAGACTTTATCTTTATCTTCTTTAACAGCTCGCCGCAGTATAATCCGACATTGTTTCATAATGATATCAGACACAGAGCTAGAACTCTTTACCTTTACTTCCTTCTCAGGTTTGCACGAAGTAGTTTCACGGTTAACATCAGCCAGGACAGAAATTACTGCTCTCTGCATTCAGTTAGTTTGATTAAAGGTTAGTCGTTCAACAAAGCTGACACATTCAATATATATTCAAGATATTCATCATGCTGCACCTTGGTTGGTCCTGATGCATTTCCCTTGTAAACTTCCTTACTAATCGAGTGCAGCAATTTTTCCCTTGCCCATTCAGGTGGATCTTTTTCCAAAGCCTCGTTGATACATTTTCTAATACGAGCCCCCACATTTGTAGGTAGCTTCCGTACTGGCTCCAGCGCCTTTGCCCACTCCGGAACTTTTCCATCATCAGCATCGGCTCCTTTGGCATCAGACTCTTTCTCGTCAATGGAAACAAAAATGCTTCCACTCTTCAATGATCCAAATATTTGCTTTGTAGCCTCTGCAAGAAGCTGTAATCACGCACTTCAGAATGTTTTAATTTTGACAAACCTCAGATAACAGGAGAAGCAAGCGTGTTGAGAAGACAACACTGTGTGTATGTTTACCAATAGCCAGATGGCTCGAAAATGGACACAAGAAATTCACTCTTCAAGTGGGTATGAAACACACAAAGCAGGTATGACAAGAGCAAACACATTAATTTAACATTGACAAGAAGCTTAAACTATTAAGTTGACTGTATATCCATCTCTAAAGACAAGGTAAAAGTGCGGAGCTTTTAGGGAATAACTTTGAGAGGTCTCTTTTAGAGTGTTCCCATATGGAATAAAGAACACAGAATATGAAAAAAGAAAGAACAAAGGTGGCGCGTCCAAAATAAATATCTCAAATATAGCATTTATATAATATTATTTGCACTTTTTAACGATTAATAAATCAATAGTATGTAACAGTTCAAGTGACGGATCACAAGTTTATAACAAACATCGTGTAGAGGAAATTATTGGCACACTTTTTCCAGATACTCTTCGTGGAGAATCACGTTTTCTCACTTTTCTTATTTCTGTAACTCAAATATTTTTGTATACATGGGTATGTGGGTGATTTTCCCCAACACTTCAAAAAACTTTCATCAAAATACTCTCAGTATAGAGAATGAGAATGCTACAGCCTACATGCAACAGGTGTAAGCCTTACCATTGTGTCTTAAAAGAGATACATACTCATCTTTTTCGGACAGTACATCACGTCAAAAATTGCACCAAATAACAAGTATTTACTCCACAGAACGAACTTGCCACTGTCATTAACTTGTTAAACGTATAATAGCAATGCACATGAAATGGTAGGTGTTTCTGCCATATTCGCATGTTCTTCATGCACCATAATCAACTATGACTTCCATCCCTTTTTTTTACTAGGTCAGTATCCGGCGAGCCAAGTTGGGTTAAATTTTGCCTCACGAAATGGAAGTTCATTTGCATTTTTAAAATTAATGACATCTTGAGATTCTGATAATCTTATTAAGTGAAATTAGTTAAAGATTTTGGTAAAACAAGGCAAAAAAGCAACAAAAAGTACTCATTTAGATTCCTCAAATCAAGAAAGGGACATGTGCTATCACAAGGACAGAAATATGAATCGATCTTACCATTGCATCAGCCTCTAATGCAGCAACTCCCGTAAGAGAGCCACAAAGTGTCCCACCATCACCATGTAAGCAATGAAATACCTTCCCACTCTCTCGGCAAGCAATTTCCGCAGACTCAAGGTTAACTTCCATGGATAACACTGCTAACATGTACCTCCGAGCAATTTCAGGCCATGTAACTTCATTAATGGGAAGCATATCAAGTCTAGTTTTCTTAAGAGTCGCTAAATTGTCGGCATCTTTTTTCCTGCCTCTCCTAGATTTGAACCCTCCTGCACCAAAATTCGGATCTACATAGACAGCAACTTTTGAGACCAGCTCGGTGACAAGAACTTTGAGCAGGAGACCATGAATCTTTGCCAAAAGCAGACCAGTAAATCCGATAGATTGATGAAAACCCAATCTACCAGATACAGAGTCCATTTCACCTCTTGCTAAGGTGATCTCCCTGACGTCCTGAATCTCGAATGTGGGCATTTCGATTGAACTTGTTTTATCTATCCATGGACCAATTAATTCTTCTTCTAGTTCTTCGAATGAAAATGGAGCTTCCAGCCCCAAGACTTCTGAAAACCTCAAGAAAAATTCCCAAACCTAAACACATTTGATAGAATAAAAATGAAAAAGATTCAAAAAGGAAAAAGTAACCATGTGGTAACATCCAATTCCTTTCTAGACAACAAACTCGAAAGTTACAAGATACCTGGAGAGTGTCACCTATCAAAAATGCAGGAATCTTTGTGCTAAGCGGCTTTCCTGCAACACAGGGACGCCTGATGCCAGCGTGCCCCAGATACTTTTTGAGTGATCCAGAAATTCTCAAAGATTCAACAGCGTCCCTCTCATCCTTCATGTAATTCTTTCTTTTAGCCTGCAGGAACCCATTTCCGACTGTTCGCAGAGCTGTGTTGTGCTTTCTCTTAGTAACAATCTTATAATTCGAGCATGCAGATACACCAGGAAGTTGTTCTATAATTTCTTGCACAAAATCTGCATCGAGTCCAAATCTATCTTGCTCTAACCACTTCCCTAACATTTCACAAGCAATTTTAAACTCGAAATTGCTCTGCACTAATCTTGGAAAGTTTAAGGGGCCACCTAAGAAAGAGAACTTGGACAATAAACCAACTTCACTCGGTTCTTTTTCGTCCATTTTATATACATCATCGTGATTACAGCAGAATTGGATTACACCTTTTTGCTTATAAGCATCAATGCATGCATGCAGAAGAGTCTGGGAAACCATTTCCCACACAGATGATGAGGATCCCCCTTCCACAACGAACTCTCCTACACTGTCCCCTTGCCCAATAACACCAGGACATATATTTGCAAACTTTCCAGGTAACGAATTCACCCACTGCATATTTTCAGTGTCACTATTCAGATCTGGTGGGCTGCACTCTTCCAGCATCGCCTGGATAGAAATACTATCCTCATCAACCGGCATAGAAGTTGCAGAATTACCATTTTCCACATTATCTTCGTCAATATGAGAACTGCATTTAGATGTTAAAAGGAGCGTCGAACCAATTGGGATAGACTGCAGGGTGCACGGGTACCTCTTGACCTTGAAAACTGGGCCAGGATCACCTCCATCTGCAACCTCACAAACAAACAAAGATCCTGTAATTCTATCATGCCAGCTAGACAAGTAACCCACAGGCCATATCTCACTAGTGCTGTGATATGATGGTCGAGGGTCAATATTTCCAGCTTGCATAAGAAAGAAGTCCTGAAACTGAACTGGATAGCCATCCTGAAAGAACAGGCAAACGTTAGTCAGTAAAAATGTCAAGTAATTAAGACAGAACAAACTACCAGATTCTTCGCGCTATGAGGAGATTAGAAATGCAAAAACTAGCATGGCAGTATAAACCAAATATTGGTAATAGGATGAACATACACTCGGATATATACTCTTGGATATAGAGCCACCATTACGGAAGAAGCTGCTCCCAGGAGAATTCCGACTTTGTTCACTCTTGCGGGCTTTAGCAGAACCTGACGCTAATTTACTTCTAAAGACATTTGGCAATCCCTCGCGAACTAAAGTAAATCCATTACCTCCATTCTCAACCTCCATGGAGTGGTGCAACCCCATATGTCGAGCAACTTCATCAAGCGACTCAAAGGGACTTCCATTTGGTCCAACATATACTGCATAAGTCCTGCATCTTTTGTCACAATACTTAAAATCCACATGCCAGCCCTCACCTAGAGAACCTTTCATCCCAGAAATATATTCTCTAAGGCCTTGAAGATAAACTTCACTTGCACTTGGCAGAACACATTTCATTGCAGTAAAATCACATACACGATTCCTTGAATCATAAATCAATACTGGATCAGTTATGCTTCGGTTTATCTGGTCAGAATGAGGTCTTTGGAGAACTGTGTCCTCCAATTGTGACTTATGAATATCTCCCATAAATGAGGAAGCCTTCTGAAAATTAAATTCATTCTCCCTATATACCAAAAAAGAGCTTGTTGGGGCATTGAAGAAATGGCCAGTAGAAGATACACCTTTCATAGCTCTGAATCTGTGAACACCAGCAATATACATAATATCAATTATAATGCCCCAGTTACTCCTAAAGCAGGCCGTCGAGGAAAAAAATGAACCCAAAGAATTAAATAAACCTGATCTACAGCATTTCAATATTATGAAAGACAAATCGCACTAATATCCAAATACACTATGAATCCACCTAGATTTAGGCCGGGAAGACTATGCACACAAACTTTAAATGTTACTTTTATATGCAGCCAAGTCATTAAAGTGGGAGAAAGAGGACAGAAGGAGTAGCATCAAGGAAGATATTGCTTTGTCGCATGTTCTTTTAATCAGAACAAAGTCATATTTCGTAATTCTCCAAAAAGAGTATTTGACGGAAACTTCACAGCCATGAGCAAATGGAAGTAAATACTATTTTCGCACATCCGAAAACAAAAGACAGGGAATTCAACTAAAATCACAACACAAAGGTTACTCTCCAATAAATGGAATGAGTTTCAATGAAACATTATAGTAAAGGGGGTATGCATATCAAGAAAGATGTGTTATGTGCATCTCCCAAAAGACAGATTTACTTCCTTTTACTCGTGTTTCAGAAGAGGCACTTGCATGTCATACCAATTGCATTAAACCAACAAGCAAGGAAAACAAACAAAAAATCCATGTATTTTATATTGGACAAATTCAAGAATAAAAACATGTTTATGCCCTCAACGATACATGGACAAGAAATTATGCCTCCTTATTCAACATCAAAGCTCACTTTTCTCTCGAAATGAACACATACAGACAGACAATGCTTAAGAACATAGATTCATTCTATTTCCCTTTAACCCTTTGAGGCTAAAAAAAAACAGAAAAACATGTTCAGTAAAATTTAGACATCATTCCTACAACTTCACATTTCAAAATCTACACAGAATTTTAAGACGGTCAGGAGCACCACAGCGGTGATAGAATGATAAACATTGAAACCTGTCAAAATTCCAACCCCCCAAAGAAATAGGGAAGACCAGGATTTAAACAATCAACCCCGGAAACGGAGTCCTAGGTGAAGGGTGACTGCCTTGAGAATTTGAACCCCCAACAATACAGTTTCTTTTAAATCAGGTAACCCCAACAATACAGTTCACATTGTTCAATCATTAGCAATGCACAATGACAATAAATAGAATACCTTATAAAGCAATAGTTATCATGATTTATGGCAAAATAAGATTTTATTAGCAAAAAGGAAGACGATGAAAGAATGGGACAAATTATGTACAACAGCTTGTACACAATCACGACAAAAGAATAACACCCTTAAACCTTGCTGAAAAATATCAGGGAACATTACAAATATAAAACCTACAGCATTACACCAAATACATTGAGATTAAAACAAAATATTGCTAAAGGATTTATAAGCATTATTTTCATTTTACAGAACTTTACACTTGACGAAGTAAGTCAGCATACTTGTTTCACAATTAAATGTTTTCTGAAGCATAATAAGTAGATAGATCTATAAGATCTACAATCTGCTGCAAGACGCTCAAATGCATGATTGCTCCTTCTCTATTGGGCAGAGTAAGCTCATTGCTACTTTGCAAAGGAAATGGAAAAGAAAAAGAAAAAAATTCTTTTATTTTTCTTGAGAAGGGAAAAAGAAAGAATTCCATCTCAAAAGAATGAAGCAAAACAGGAAAATGGCCTGCAATCTCAACATTGTATTCATCAACATTAAGGAAATGCTGGAGATCATATTTACAGGATAGGACAACCAGAACCAGAAATAAAGAAAACCTTGATTCTTCTCACAAGGTTTCAACATTTATTTTGCAACCCTTTTGTATACTTTTACTTAGTAAATCGGCTTGACACCACGACATTGTCTCATTAATGTATTGTTATTAACCTAAAAGAAAAAAAGAATTAGAAAGAGAAACATCTTGAAGCCCCTTCATAAAATTAAGACATTACTGTTAAAGAAATGGACCTTGGGCGTATAAATTTACAAATTTGTCTCCCACCCACTTAACAATCCCCCTCACGCCCAGGACTCGACATCTTGTGGGGGCCCAACATCAGGTGAAACAAGACTTGGATGGGCCTGTCTCCGTACCATGTTAAAAAATGGACTTTGGACCTAACTTAACCCCGAAAGTTAGATCAAGAGGTGAGGATTGCCCAAGACCATATGAGGATATAGATTTGCCACCCACCCACCGATGTGGGACTTAACACTTACGCCCAGGACTCGACATCTGGTGGGGCCTAACATAGGGTGAAAAAAGATTTGGGTGGACCCGTCTCTGATACCATGTTAAAAATGAACTTTGGGCCTAACCCAACCCCAAAAGTTAGCTCAATAGGTGAGGATTGTTCAAGACCATATAATGATACAAATTTGCCCCCCACCTACCGATGTGGGACTTAACAAGTACTATGTTCAAATCGAGCTATTTTGTAATTACTTTAATCTCAATGTTAGGTAAGAGGCATTTGTTAGACTTAAATAGAAATTAATTAAAAGTGGAGACAGCGATACTTTTGACTATAGTATAAAAGTACCTTAATTTACCATGAGGTTTTGAGTAATTATTAACGAATGTCGGCAAAAAAGTTGCATCTACTTATTTCGAGAGGAAGACATGTCTCCCTTACGACTGCTAAATTGAGGCCTAAGGTATACTGGTAACTGTATTAAACTTACTAGCAATGACTTTTGACGAATTATTGATTCAAAACATCCGATAATAGGTGGACACAAGTTTGGACAACACAAAACAAGAACAGATATAGAATGTAGGGAGTACATACATTTTGCTAATCTATCTAAAAGTGAACATTGAAGTAACTTATTGACTTTAAATTTTCATCCCTATATTGAACTTATTCAACTCAGCAATTGTCTTTATTTGGTTGGGAATAAAAAATCTAATGATGCACGATATTGTCTCTTTTTTGTTAAAGTCTGAAAAATCATACGGATAATATTTTTAACTTTGGCTTGCAAACTAGTTATTTTTATCTTTAGCCATGAAAGCCAAAAGAGGGAAGAAACCGTCGCAAGTTAAGCTTGGATTCAGGAAAGGCGTCTTTTATTGGAAGATTCTGGAAATGGTAGCACAAAAGTTTCCATTCCCTTATTTACTAGAGAACTTTATTTATATAGGCTTAAATACATTTCTTCTTTGGAGGAGAAAGTTTTGGATCAACACTCTTTTTTCTCATCCATGAGTTCGTCCACAAAGCAAGTTATTTATTGGAAGTATTGTAGGGGGGATGAGATCTGGAAAAGGAAAAGGGAGAGAAATGAGAATAGCTGGTTGCTTTATTTCCCACATGAAACTACTACTCCATTCGCCTCAGGTGTAAAACCAATTGCCCAATGTTTGCAGAGTAGTCCAACTTCATACCTTTTCTGCATATATGGTTTATCTCGAAGAGGTTATATTCCTTTAGGTTATTAGCATCAGAATGCTGAAGAACATCTTTCACTGAAGTGGTCCAATAATATTAGACGCTGGTACGTAGCTTGATACTTCTTTTCGCGCACAATTATATGGAAAATATTCGTGAGGATAGAAATGGAGTTTATAGTCTACCTCTGCGGGTAATTGATCGATTTTGTCACTAGTTAAATAGGGTTAAATCATTTAAAATTGGAATCACTAGCAGACCATCGGCATAGACACATGATATATTTTACAGGCCATGTTGGTCGGACTCTTCAAAAGTATCGTCGGGTGCGTGTCGGATCCTCCAAGAGTAGTGCATTTTTGGAGGATTCGACACGGATGCAGCAGCAGCAACTTTGAAGAGTCCGAGAAACATAGCTTATGGATTTTTTGTCGGTACGTGGACTATTTTATAGTTCAACGGGCTTGCCAGCTTTGATCGTTGCAGAGAGTGTACAAAGGTTATGTAACTACTCTTAAGACTGATGATCTAGGAAATGCAAATTTTGGATGTGCATATTGATTACGGCTGGCTGATGAGAATCGACCAAAAAGGAATAGGAATAACAAGAGAAGATGCAATAGGAAATTCTCGTGGAAATGGAAGATGGAGATTTCCATCGAGTGAAATTGAGATAATTAAAATTTATTACCAAGTGAATGGAAGGTATGTTGACAACCCAAAAGATTGTGAAGTCCTACTAAAGATATTATCCCAGATCATCACTATATGATCAAAGATAAAGCTCAAAGACACAGTTAAAATAACTTTTCTCCATTAAAATCATGACGCAGCAACAAGAACGGGACAAACATCCAGAAGAAGAACTACCAAATAATTGTGAAGTCCTATTAAAGACATTTTATCCCAGATCATCATCATACGATCAGAGACAATGCTCAAAGACAAAGTTAAGGTCAGTGTTCTCTGTTGAAGGCATGACCTTTCTAGAAGCAGCAACAAGAATGGGACAAACGTCCATAAGAAGAACTATCAAAATCGCCTTCACTAAAGTACCAAAGAATATATGCTCAAGGGTCTGCCTTGGCCAAGTTCTGTAGTTCCAATTTCAGGGAACGCATTTTGAGCTTCTCTTCTTGGGACTGCATTCCGCCTCCCGTGAATTGCTCCGGTAGAGATCAGAAATTGTTGACAAAAGAAGATCTTTCTTTTGCCCTTACCGGTGATCGGAAAATTAAAAAATTGTTAATATATTCAAGATAATTATGACCATTCATCAATTGATTTGTTCTAAATTCATTGAATTAATCCGTTATAAAAATATCAGAAAAAGAAGGAACGTTGTTTTTGCAAACATGAATCAAAGTTTTTTTAAAACAAATTTCATTAAAATTGGACAATCCAACTGCTAAACTACTAAGCCATGCTTGAAACATAGTATAGATCCAATACGCTTTTTCCCTTTGACAATGTGTTAGTTGCTGTGTTCCTAATCTATACTTGGAAAACAGTATAGATCTCACACTCTTTCTTCCCGTGACAATATATGAAATCTTCAACCTTGACCTTCATGGTCTCTCTACTGCTTACATGCAACCATTCTCCATGTTATTTAGGTGGCTAATGATGAAAGTTCTATTTTTAAAATCGTGGTGTCCGAGCCAGCTTGCGCGCATTCCGACTAATTCGACGGGATACCTGCTGCCTCCCACCAACACAGGCACCGGGTAACTTTGTCCATCAAGGCTTGGACAAATGAGACGAAATGACCTACTATTATGTCGATGAGATTTGAACTTGAGACCTTCTGAACTCACTTCATTGACCACTAGGACACACCCTTGGGTGTGAACTAATGATGAAAGTACACACCTCAAAGCATCTATGATTCCTCCCCATCCATGCCACCTCACACACAAAACCTGAGACTGTTCTCACACAATTTCCTCAGTTCTTTCTACATCTGAAAGCAAAATAGTTCCTACGCAGTCATTGGCACACCACCCATCTCACCCCAAAATATGTTCTACAAATATTCCATAATTGTCCAGGACAATGCAAATACAGATCTACACTCACCTTTTCTGCATTTGTTTCAAGACATGCTATAAAAGCTTGCCATTAAGGATAAGATGTGAAGTATTAACTTTCTGGTATAACAAGGGCTTGTTCACCATACTTCAATTAAATTACTTCTTCGCACATCACCTCTTCCTCTTTGTTGTACTTCCATAACCATTTAGAAGTAAACTGAGGTGGTCAAGTTTCAAATCTTCATTCACTTGAGAAAAGGTTCCAAATTCCCCATTCCCATTCGTCATCCTTCTTGATCAACATTAATACCATCCTTCCAAGTGGTATGATTTCTTTCTTTGTTACCATCCAATAGTGTGTTTAATAGCTGACGCAAAGAAAAGACAAGGTCCATCGGGATTGAAGCGAAAAAACGAGAAACAAAGTGCACGCTTCTTTGAAGTAAGCACAAATCATGGAAAATTAAATATTGCTAAACATATATGAAACTAGCAATATAATAATTAAATTGCAACTAAAATAACTAATTTGAGCAACTAGTATACAATAGCGTCGACACTAATCCAACTCCTCAAAGTTGGGATTCAAAGACTCGGCCTTTTCACATCAGGATCACTTTGTACGACATTGTTTGAAGCACACACTTCTCTAAAGCGCGTGGCTGCCCCCAGAAAGAGATAACGCCTTGCTTCGCATCGCAAGAAGAAGACTCTAATAATATTGTAATCCAAAAGAAATTTCTCCTGATTTTATCAGACTCTCTGACTACCTTTGCAAGTATCGGAACCCTTAAAAAATCGGAAGTGAGAGAGAAAAGAAAATCTGCACTTTGGGACTAAATATCCAAATTTCTGCGACTCCATTTTAGACGTCCCAAAACATTTGCACCATTCAATTAAATATTAATTATATCACTCCATAAAACTTCTATAATCTTAAATAATTCATTGACGTAACTACTAAAATTTAAAATAGTTAAAACAGATGACAGTTTACATATAGTAGGGGACACTTTATCAAATTATGTACACATAGTAGGACCGCGGCAGAGGAGTCATATCCCCTGTTTCTAGAAGACTCATTAGACAAACCAATGAAAACCTAGCTAAGAAAGCTACAAAAACTTCGAATTATAATGTGGTCAGTAGATCTTCGTATAAATCCTTTCTTTCCATCCCTTCAGTTCAGGATAACATATCGAAGAAACAACAGAAAGAAAACTTTTACTCATTGAACCGCCAATCCAAATTCTAATCTGCTGTAACGACAAATTCCAGGGATGAGGCTCATATGTCCAAAGATTACTATTTGTTTTTCAATGTAACCACACCTAATCTAGCAATTAAGTCAGCAAACAATTATTTAAAAATAAACAAAAAGATCCAATCAAATACAATAATAATTACAGTCTTAACATCAAGATAGACAACTCACACTCAGAAAGTTTGAACCTTTATGTACATATACAACATTAAACAACAACAACATATCACAAAAGTGGGGTCTGGGGAGGGTAGACCGTAGGCAGACCTTACCCCTACCATTGTGGGTAGAGAGGTTGTTTCTGATACACCCTCGGCTCTATGTACATATACACAACAAGCATTGCTAAAATCATCAAACATCAAGAAACCCAACATACACAACTCACAAAGTTTGAACCTTTATGTACATATACACAACAAACATTGCTAAAACAATCCAGAATTCGCGCTTATATGTAAATAAAAGGATAAATAAAGAAGTAAAATTCATACTTGGCCCCATGGTTTAGCGGGTCCACCACTTCTCTAACAGGCAACTCTTCATTCAAATCCACCCCTTCCCCCAATTCCCCTGGCAACTCTTCATTCAAGTCCAACATCTCCACCACCCCGCCGCCACTCCCACCGCCGCTGCCCCGTAGCACACACTTAAAGCATTTCCACTCCTCTTGACCCGGTTCCCTCCGACCCGAACCCGACTGACAAGAAGAACAAACCCGAACATTTTGAACGGGTTCTTTCTTGACCCGGGGCGGTTCTTGATGTTCCAAGAATGGACCCGGACCGGTTTCCCTAGGTGAAGGAAGAGGTGTTTCGTTAAGATCGATGTGAAATGGTAAAGGTTTCCGGTTGTGGTTCACATTGAAAGAGAAATCCATTGCTTATTTTTGTTGTTGTTGAACAAGTAGTGCAAATTAAATTCTTTTTCTTCCTCAAGCATTATATGCAACCCCAAAAAATGGCAAAAGGTGGTGTTATATATACAAGGACAAATAAGGGTGTTGGGGTTTTAGAATGGGTTGTAAAAGATTAGCACCGACTGGATTATGTCAATCCAAACAGTGTGTGTGTTTTTGTAACGTAAAATGGGAAAGAGACAAATATTAGAGAAGTGTCCGAAACAAGGAGAAGGAGAAGGAGAAGAAAGGAAAGTGAGAGAGTGGGTTTGGGTTTCTTGAAAATGGGGGGTCGAAGACATGTCGGAGATGGTGTTGTACTTTTGGTTTGGGCTAATGACCAAATTACCCTTTTCTATATTTATCCAAAAATATAAATATATTTTGTTGGACATCCGGTAAAATAATTAAATTTATACTATCAAAAATTACTAAAAAGTCAGTATATAAGTGCAAATGTCTATAACAATGGTCTCTCCTGGTGAGATGTACTATTAAGTATTAAATCTAAATTGGAGTTATCTGCTAAAATTGTTGAGTGTAGTCAAGAAGTGGTTGTTGGTCGAGATATGCAGCAGCACCACAAGTCATATGCAGCAACAACACAGTAGATGCAACTTGAGTGTGGTCGAGAAGTGCAGCAGCAACACCACAAGCTACATGCAGCAGCAACACAACACATCATAAACATACAGCTACACAATCGATGGTTCCACTCCAGGAGATTATTTGCTAGAAGTTGTTATATTTGTTAGAGGTTGTTATATCAGTTAGTAGTTGGTTTTGATGGTTAGTTAGATTTTCCTTTCTTACCCTTCCCAGACTCTATAAATGTAGCAGAAGTCTCGCATTGTACAGTTAAGAGAAATACACGAAAAGCTTCCACAAGCTCCTCTCCTCTTCTTTCGATTTCTCCCAATTGATGAATTCCTAGCATTTTAACATGATATCAAAGCCATTACCAGGAGAATCGAAGAAATATGTACATGCATCAATCGAAATGGACTCAGTGAAAGCTCGATGAAGATCTGATCCGATTTTCTGAGTTTTCAAGGTTTCGATTGTTTTAGATTACAATTACATTGCTTCCTTTCCATTTTCTGTTTGCGAGATCAATTGATTGAAGATTCATATGGAGAACATTAACACACTTCCGGTAGATTCGACGATTGCAGTAGAGAATCAAAGTTCTGCTTCAAATATAGTAGATCATAATCATTCTCTCTTCCTAGGAGCATCAGACACAGCTGGAGAGATATAAGTGGAGATTCAGTTGGCAGGTATGGAAAATTATACCCTATGGTGTAGATCTATGAAGATGGTTTTGTTAACGAAGAACAAAATTAAATTCATAGATGGTTCTATTAAGCGAGATACATTTGGTCCTAATCAAGTAAGACAATGGGATCGATGTAACGCTGTGGTTATCTCTTGAATTATGAAGAATGTTAGTAAGAATCTGGTAAGTGGTATAGATCCACTGCTTATGCAGTGTGGAATGATCTAAATGTGAGGTTTGATAAAATAAATCTATCTAGAGTTTATCAACTAAAAAGGGAACCCACACTGTTAAATCAAGGAGTTTCACCTGTATCAAGCTATTACTCTAGGTTGAAGGATTTATGGGATGAGATCGATTCGATCATCCCCCACCAACATGTGATTGCACAAGTCCAAGGGAATATATAGAACACTTGGCTAATCAAAGGTTATTAGAATTTTTTATGGGATTGAATGATGGTTATAATCAGGTAAGGAGTCATATACTTTTGATGTCTCCTACTCCTAGTGTGAATCAAGCTTACGCAATGATTGCACAAATCAAAAATACATAGCAGAAGGGCATTCATATGGAGGAGAAACTGCTGAGAACATTGCATTGACTAGTAGATTTCCTCATAATAAACAGCAGCAGCAGAGGAGGCCATATGCATTCTGTGATTATTGTCAAATGAAGGGACATACTAGAAAATGATGTTTTAAATTAATGTATTGTGATTACTATAAAAACAAGGACATGAGGGACAAATGTAATGAACTGATAGGGTATCTCTCAGATTATAAAGGAAGGAAGAAAGTGAATGCAGTCATGACAGGAATGCCACAATTGGAAGGACCTGGAGGTTGCAGACAACTATCCCAGGATCAACAAGAGCAACTTAATTACTTGATGAGGTCATGTACTCCAGAGAAACTTGAGGAGATAAAGGCTATGTTGTATCCACCTGAAGCAGGAGCATAATTGTTACACCCCGTAGTTCAGGTCATGCGTTTGAGTACGTACGAAAGGGGGTAAGACTTAAAATTTTCAAAGGATAGGTTGACGGATTATTCCGGGCGGTTTTTAGTCAACTTTGAGGCGGGTTATGACCCGGTACATTGAGAGTTCCTAAGTGTTTTAAAGGCCTAGGGCGTAGTTCGTTGAGTCTGGATTCCAACGCAACCAACCGTTCGTCGATAGGACGTCGGAGTAGAAAGTTATGAGAGTTACAAGTTCGGCGCAATGACGTAAATGCGTTTGGACCAAGCGCGGCTGGCGCGGATGCAGGCGCGCGCTAAAGTTCTGAAGGGTCGCTGAAGTTGCAGCCATGCCGGACAGCAGGCCGCGCGCGAAAAGATCGAGAGCTCATGGAGCCAGCGGCGGGCGCAAGGCCGAGGCGGATTTTGGGAAAAACTTAGAAAAGTCGATTTTTGTTTTAAAAGAGACCATGGGAGGGTGACAAGTGTCCCCATCTGATTTTCTGTGCATGCAATATATTGACCAAGACTTGGACATTTTCTATCTTTCATCTTCTCTCTCTCTCTCAAATTGCTCCCTCTCTCTAAAAACCCTTAGAAAAATCTGAATAGTTAAGAACAAAAAGGAAGCTTGTAGCTAGCTTCATGGGCATTGTTGTGGTTGTGTTCTTGGCAAGGAAGCTAGCAATATTTGGAATAAGTTTGGGCTAAAACTTTAATGTAATGATTATTTCTTTATATTTAGTTTTGCATGTTAAGAAGAAAGAACTTGTTGTAGTAAATAATGCCCTTAGAGTCATCATGCTAGAAATGTGTTTTGAATATGAAAAATGGGTTAAGAAGAGTTTATGAGCATGTTGAAGCCTAAAACTACCTTAGGATTGTTAAGTGAATTGTTGTAAACTTATGGGCAGAATTGGTATTTGGGTGTGTAATCCCCTTTAAAATGTTGGATTGATCGAGCCTTCTGATGTGGTGTTTTGATGGTAAATTCGGCCTTGAGAAAGGTGGCAAAGTGAGTAGAAACAAAGGAAATCTCGCCCAATTTTCTATAGAATTTTAGTGGCTTTGAGTTAGATTATTCTACATTGGAATTAGAGGTTAATGAACATATCATGGTTATTATAGGTTGAAATATTACTTGCGGTAGTTGAGCTTAGCAAGTGGATTGACCAAAGAGGTATGTGGAGCTTTCTTATCTCTTGAGCATGAGTAGTTTGAACTATATAGTACGGTGAGACGACGTGTTTTAAATGAAGTAAATCTATTTGTTGTACTTGACTTGTTTTACGAAAATGTCTAAGTTGGTTGGGTTAGAGCTAACCCACTTATTCCCTAGTAATGGTTTAACCTAAATAAGGTAGATAAGGATTTCGTGACATGAAGAAGTATTACGGAAATTGTGTGAGTTTGATTTGAAGTATAAGTCTCTTGGTTAATAAAAAGAACGAAATCTTTTGAAACATAAGGAGTTATAACGGCCTTATGGGAGGTTAGTTATGTGACACTTATGAAAGAGTATGAACGCCTAAAGCTTTAAAGCATAAAGTTAGTATAACGGCTTTATGGGGAGTTGGTTATAATAACTTTATGAAAGGTTAAAGAGTTGGGTTTTCTTGAATAAGGTCATGAAAATGAGATTCATTTTGTATGTTAGTGAAAGTCTAAAGAAGTTATGAGTTACTTGGACGTACCGCCAGTGATGAAGGATTCCACGGGTATGCTCCCATTGTTCAGTTATGAGTTACTTGGACGCATCGCCATGATGAAGGATTACAGGTATGCTTCCATTGTTCGATTATGAGTTTACTTGGACGCATCGCTTGATGAAGGATTCCACGTACGCACTCGACATGCTTACGATGGCGATTCCGAGGCATGCGATGAAGGGTAAGAGTATAAATGAGGCAAGCCCCAAGATCGTTATACCACCTTCTTCGGGGTAAGAGTATGAATGAGGCAAGCCCCAAGATCGCCATACCACCGTTGAGTTTATTGGGCGTCGCCCGATGATGAAGGATTCCACGGGTATGCCCATTGTTTTAGTATGAGTTTATCGATCGCCGCGACGGAAGGATTCCACGGTATGCTTCCATTGTCTTAGTATGAGTTTATCGACGTGCCGGTGATGAAGGATTCCACGCATGCTTCCATGGTCTCTATATGAGTTTACTTGGACGTGTTGATTATGAGCTTCCTATTTTCATGCAAGATAGTATATGATGATTTTCTCATTGTAAGTGATGTGTTCAAGAAAAGGTATTTTATTGTCTTCCATGACTCTACTTGCTTTTAGACTTATGAGGTATTTTCGTATTTTCTCGCCACATACTTGGTACTGTTATCGACCTCCTTCGGGCCGCGTTCACGCCGCAGTCGAGATACGTAACTTGCTTTGGTCCGCATCGTTAGATCACTGTTCATTTTCTGGAAAGCTCCATCCCTCCGGAGGCTTTGTCTTTTGGTATGATTCCCTGAGGTTATTTACTTTTGTACGATCAGGGTATGGCGCCCCGCCATACATTGTTATTCCTAGAGGTGCAGTAGTCACGTTTGTGGTTTGGGTCAGTAATGATAAGATGTCTTGCTTTCACTTTCGGTTAAGTTATTTTATGAAAGCGCGCCTTATCGGCCTAGTGATGTTCACCTTATACGATTTTGTTTACGTATGTTACCGCTATTCTCTCGACGATACCGATGTGGTACCCGACAGGTACCGCACCCGGGGTCGGGTCGTGAGAAAAGTGGTATCAGAGCAGTTAGTCCTCGGAAAGTGTCTACAGACCGTATCTAGTAGAGTCTTGATTATCGGTGTGTTGTGCACCACATCTATAATCAGGAAGCTGCAGGATATTTAGGATGGGTTTCCATTCTTCTCACTCTGAGATCGTGCCTTAGAGCTGTGTTATAAGTTGGGCTCCCTCTGACGTATTCTTTTATAGCAGTGATGCCTCCACGTAAGGCAACCAGAGCCCGTGGCGGCAAGCGATTGAGGAACCGCATAGACGCAGAGGCTACGAGGCCTGTGCCCGGTCTTTGCCGGAGATGATGTTTGGCGGCGAAGTTCCACGACGTCGCCACAAATCACGGAGTTCGAGCGGCAGCGGCCATCGAGACCGGTACGAGCCTCCGTTCCCACACCGGGGCGAGTATGGGATTATGGGAGCGGTCAGGTTGTTGACTAGCATTGTGGCGGCAAGATCTGCTTGAGCCGTGCTAACCCTGGCCGCAGTTTAAGGATTCGGGACTTTCTAAGTTGTGATCCACCCGAGTTCTATGGTTCAAGGTCTGAGGAGGATCCTCAGGAGTTTATCCGACAGGTGCGGCGGACTACGCAGGTGCTTAGGGCCTCGGAGACGGAGTCCGTTGTGTTAGCTTCTTACCGGTTACGCGATATTGCGTTGAATTGGTTTGAGTCGTGGTTGTTGTCAAAAGGTATGGGTGCTCCTCCAGCTGCTTGGGATGAGTTCACGGAAGCCTTCCTCGGTCACTTTTTGCCTCCCGAGACGAGGAGAGCCCGCTTGGATAGGTTTTTGGCATTGAGACAGAATGGGAAGACCATCAGGGAATACAACCTAGAGTTTGATTCATTGGCCAGGTATGCGCCCACTATTGTGGCAAACATGGCGGACCGAGTTCACCGCTATGTGATGGGGTTAGATCGTTACATGATTACTGCATGTCTGGGAGTGGCTCTTCAGCCAGGTATGGATATTGCCAGGATGCAGGCGTTTGCACAGGGGATTGAGGACAGGGAGAGTGAGGGCGGCCAGTCGGCCAGCCAAGAGGCGGGGCAGCGAGGGTTTGGGATAGCTTTGGGTGGGCGACCTCGGCTGAGTTGGGTCTACATTCCAGAGTGCCCCTTCCCGGTCTTCCGGCGGGTGGTTTGACCGTCAGGGATATTCAGGAGCAGGTCAAGGCTCCGGGGCGACAGGTTCACAGGTATCCGAAGATAGTATGCAGGGGGGGCCACCTTTGCCTCGATGTGGTCATTGTGGTAGATCTCATTTTGGGGAGTGTCGGACTAGATCGACAATTGTTATTGCTGCGGCCCAACAAGGCCATTTAGCGGCATCGTCAGGCAGGAGCCCTGGTGGGATGGCACAATCTATTGGATCAGTTGCGGGTTCTTCACTTTCAATGGCTAGGCAGGATGTTCATACACCGGCAGGACGCGGCAGAGGTCGTGGTAGCGGTTCCCAGTTTTAGCGGTCCTTTGACCCGCCTATATGACGTCAGGTATACCTTTGACCCTTTAGAGATTAGTATGCATGATAGGATTGTTGTATGATGGAATGCCATGAGTGGAGGATATTAGGGTTATGTATGTATGCTAGCAGTAGGTTGGAAGTACGATAAGAGAATCCTTTTAGGCCTTGAAAAGAATTAAGATAGCGTTAGCGCACTTGGAGTCCGTTATGTGCTTGTGTGATAGTGATGAGTGGATATGTGTGTACGATATCTTAGGACCATGTGTGGCATAATAAAGTTCCATTAGTGTAAAGTACGAGGGGGTACCGAGGGATATTAGATTGGCTCCAAAAGAACATTCGGGGACGAATGTTTCTAAGGGGGGGAGAATGTTACACCCCGTAGTTCAGGTCATGCGTTTGAGTACGTACGAAAGGGGGTAAGACTTAAAATTTTCAAAGGATAGGTTGTGGATTATTAGGCGGTTTTTAGTCAACTTTGAGGCGGGTTATGACCCGGTACATCGAGAGTTCCTAAGTGTTTTAAAGGCCTCAGGGCGTAGTTCGTTGAGTCTGGATTCCAACGCAACCAACCGATAGGGCGTCGGAGTAGAAAGTTATGAGAGTTACAAGTTCGGCGCAATCGGACGTAAATGCGTTTGGACCAAGCGGCATGCGCGCCGGATGCAGGGCGCGCGCCTAAAGTTCGGGCGGGTCGCTGAAGTTGCAGCCGCTGATGCCGGAATAGCGGCGCGCGCCGAAAGATCGAGAGCTGCGGAGGTTTCAGTACGCGCGCCGAGGCGGGATTTTTGGGCGGAAAAACTTAGAAAAGTCTGATTTTTGTTTTAAAGAGACCATGGGAGGGTGACAAGTGTCCCCTCCCATCTGATTTTCTGTTGCATGCAATATATTGACCAAGACTTGGACATTTTCTATCTTTCATCTTCTCTCTCTCTCAAATTGCTCCCTTCTCTCTAAAAACCCTTAGAAAAATCTGAATAGTTAAGAACCAAAAGGAAGCTTGTAGCTAGCTTGTGGGCATTGTTGTGGTGGTGTTCTTGGCAAGGAAGCTAGCAATATTTGGAATAAGTTTGGGCTAAAACTTTAAGGTAATGATTCTTTCTTTAGATTTAGTTTTGCATGTTAAGAAGAAAGAACTTGTGGTAGTAAATAATGCCCTAGAGTCATTGCATGCTAGAAATGTGTTTTGAATATGAAAAATGGGTTAAGAAGAGTTTATGAGCATGTTGAAGCCTAAAACTACCTTAGGATTGTTAAGTGAATTGTTGTAAACTTATGCGAATTGGTATTTGGGTGTGTAATACCCTTTAACATGTTGGAGTGATTGAGCCTTTATTTGTGGAGTTTTGATGGTAAATTCGGCCTTGAGAAAGGTGGCAAAGTGAGTAGAAACAAAGGAAATCTTGCAATTTTCTATAGAATTTTAGTGGCTTTGAGTTAGATTATTCTACATTGGAATTAGAGGTTAATGAACATATCATGGTTATTATAGGTTGAAATATTACTTGCGGTAGTTGAGCTTAGCAAGTGGATTGACCAAAGAGGTATGTGGAGCTTTCTTATCTCTTGAGCATGAGTAGTTTGAACTATATAGTACGGTGAGACGACGTGTTTTAAATGAAGTAAATCTATTTGTTGTACTTGACTTGTTTTACGAAAATGTCTAAGTTGGTTGGGTTAGAGAGCTAACCCACTTATTCCCTAGTAATGGTTTAACCTAAATAAGGTAGATAAGGATTTCGTGACATGAAGAAGTATTACGGAAATTGTGTGAGTTTGATTTGAAGTATAAGTCTCTTGGTTAATAAAAAGAACGAAATCTTTTGAAACATAAGGAGTTATAATGGCCTTATGGGAGGTTAGTTATGTGACTTATGAAAGAGTATGAACGTCTAAAGCTTTAAAGCGTAAAGTTAGTATAACGGCTTTATGGGAGTTAGTTATAATAACTTTATGAAAGGTTAAAGAGTTGGGTTTTCTTGAATAAGGTCATGAAAATGAGATTCATTTTGTATGTTAGTGAAAGCCTAAAGTTATGAGTTACTTGGACGCATCTGATGATGAAGGATTCCACGGTATGCTCCCATTGTTCGATTATGAGTTACTTGGACGCATCGCCGATGATGAAGATTCCACGGGTATGCTTCCATTGTTCGATTATGAGTTTACTTGACGCGTCGCTTGATGATGGGGGATTCCACGGGTATGCACCTTGGACATGCTTACGATGAAGGATTCCGAGGCATGCAGTATGAAGGGTAAGAGTATAAATGAGGGGCAAGCCCCAAGATCGTTATACCACCTTCTTCAGGGTAAGAGTATGAATGAGGGGCAAGCCCCAAGATCGTCATACCACCTGTTGAGTTTATTGGACGTGCCGCCAGTGATGAAGGATTCCACGGGTATGCTTCCATTGTTTTAGTATGAGTTTATCGACGTCGCCGCGACGGGCGATTCCAGGTATGCTTCCATTGTCTTAGTATGAGTTTATTGGGCGCGCGTCGGTGATGAAGGATTCCACGGGTATGCTTCCATGGTCTCTATATGAGTTTACTTGGACGTGTTGATTATGAGCTTCCTATTTTCATGCAGTATAGTATATGACTGATTTTCTCATTGTTGGTAAGGTACAGTGTTCAGTAAAAGGTATTTTATTGTCTTCCATGACTCCAGCTTGCTTTTAGACTTATGAGGTATTTTCGGTATTTTCTCAGTTTCACATACTTGGTACCTGTTGTACTGACCTCCTTC
Organism: Przewalskia tangutica; assembly: GCA_029844215.1. Lineage (NCBI taxonomy): Eukaryota > Viridiplantae > Streptophyta > Magnoliopsida > Solanales > Solanaceae > Przewalskia > Przewalskia tangutica. The sequence continues at coordinate 37,700,928 of CM056740.1, read as the reverse complement.
GGGGGGCTGCGTTCATGCCGCAGGTCGAGATACGTAGCTTGCTGGTCCGCACTGTTAGGATCATCGCTCATTTTCCGAAAGCTCCATCCTCTCCGAGGCTTTGTCTTTTGGTATGATTCCCGAGGTTATTTACTTTTGTACAATCAGGGGTATGGCGGCCCCGTCCCGCCACGCTTGTTATTCCTGAGGTGCGTAGTCACGTTTGTGGTTTGGGTCAGAATGATAAGATGTCTTTCACTTTCGGTTAAGTTATTTTATGAAAGGCGCCTTATCGGCCATTGCTAGTGATGTTCACCTTATACGATTTTGTTTCATGTATGTTCACCGCTATTCTCTCGATGCATACACGATAGTGGTACCGGTAGGTACGATCGCGCCCGGTCGGGTCGTGACAATAATATGGGGCTGTAGCAGTTCACAAGACTCATATGGCAGGTAAACTTGCACTTGACAAAGAGAGTTCTTGGATAGTTGATTCTGGAGCAACTAACCATATTGTAAATGATAGAAGTATGATTGAACAACCTGATATGTTAGAGAATGCAGGGAAAGTTCAGCTGCTTACTGGTGACACTGCATCTATTACACAGACTGGAAATTGCATGTTAACATAAGGTGACCTTATAAAACATGTGCTATGTGTACCAAGTTTCAAATTTAACCTGCTTTCTGTTTCAAAGTTGACAAGAGAATTGAATTGTAGTGCAAGGTTCTTTCCTAATTTCTTTGTATTACAGGATCTCTTCACTGGGAAGGTGAAGGAGATTGGTAAAGAGGTAGATGGATTATACATGTTGGAGTCAAGAGGAATGGGTCTTGAATATGTGAAGGCACAAACACATGTTGCAGTAGTGACAACAGATGAGTTGAATGCAGATCTTTGGCACATAAGGCTAGGACATGTGCCAATAAGTGTTATTAGAAAGATAGACAGTTTCAAGAATAAATCTAACTTTACAATTCAACATTGTGGAGTTTGTCCTATGGCAAGACAAACTAGAATGAAATTTCATGTTATTAGTAGTAGAACCGATAGTGCATTTCAGTTGTTACACCTTGATATGTGGGGACCATATAGGATTCCCACTTATACTGGTATGCGGTATTTTTTTATTGTTGTTGATGACTATACTAGAAGGACTTGGATATTTCTGCTTCATATTAAATATGATGTTGTTACTATTCTTAAGAATCTCTGTACAATGATTAAAACTCAGTTTGATGCATGTGTTAAAGGTGTTAGATCAGATAATGGTTCAAAATTCTTTAATAGATCCTGCAGTGAGTTGTTTGCTCAGTTAGGAATTGTGCATCAAAGTTCATGTCCATGTACTCCTCAACAAAATGGAGTATTGGAAATAAGACATAGACACATATTAGAAATTGCCAGGGCTATCAAATTTAAGAGTCAGTTGCCAGCAAAATTCTGGGGAGAATGTGTAGAGACAGCTGTGTATGTGATCAACAGAATTCCCTCTGTGATGATAGGGAATGTTTCACCATATTAAAGGTTGTATAGAAGAACCCCATATCTATCACATCTGAGGGTGTTGGGATGTCTATATTATGCCACCAACTTACAGAAGAATGATAAGTTTGACACCAGGACCATCAAATTTGTATTGCTTGACTATGCATCCATGCAGAAAGGATACAAGTTATTGAATCTCACTAACAGTATTGTTTTTGTAAGCAGGGATGTGGCTTTCTACGAAGATATATTTCCCTTCAGACATCAGCAACAGGATATCACTCCAGACATTACCAGATTTATTCCTTCAGTCTCTGAAGAGTATATTGGTGATATGCCATATGAAGATGCAGGCCAACAGACTATTGATTCAGATGGAGCTCAGTATGAAGATGCAATCATTGATGCTGATGGAGCTAATTGTGAAGATGTAGTCAGTGATGCAGATTCTCCTCCCTCTGAGAGTGATTTGTCTCTTTCACATGTTGTGACCACCACTCAGACACCAGCAGTAATAAGGTCTGATAGGAGTAGAAGACCACCCTCATGGATGAAGGATTTTATTCAACCTACATCAGATTCAAAGAGTATGTAGATATGCATGTACCCATTGTCTGATACTTTCAGCTATGGAGATTTATCATCAACTTATCAAAGCTTCTTAGTGAAAGTTGCAGAAGAGTATGAACCCCAGACATACCATGAAGCAGTGAGAGACAACAGGTAGATAGAAGCTATGAAATCTGAAGTTCAGGCTTTGGAGGATAACCATACCTTGGAGATAGTGGATCTACATGCTCAGAAAAAGGCCATAGGTTGCAAGTGGGTGTACAAGATCAAATACAATGCATCTGGTGAAATTGAGAGGTTCAAGGCAAGGCTAGTGTCAAAGGGATACAATCAAAAGGAAGGCATAGATTATCAGAACACTTTTTCCCCTGTGTCAAAAATGGTGACTGTAAGATCTATCATCTCAATTGTTGCTTCAAAGGGATGGAATATATACCAGATAAATGTATTTAATGCATTCTTGCAAGGGATCTCACTGAAAAAGTCTATATGACCCTACCACATGGTTTTAACAGTCAGCGAGGGAAGGTCTATCGGCTGTTGAAGTCTTTATATGGACTGAAACAGGCATCACGACAGTGGAACATAAAGTTAACAACTGCCTTGATCTCTTTTGGTTTTGTCCAGAGTCATTTGGATTATTCCCTCTTCACCAAAAGGGATAATCACAGATTGGTTGTGGTTCTTATCTATGTGGATGATTTGCTTATTACAGGAAATGATGCACTCATCATCCAAGAGACTAAACTACTGCTCCAACAGAACTTCAAAATCAAGGACTTCTTGGGTCTTGAGTTTGCTAGAAATAATAGTGGCATTGTGAAACATCAAAGAAAGTATGCATTGGAGTTGATAGCTGATTTGGGATTAACAGGAGGTAAACCAGTTGGTTCTCCAATGGAGTTGAATGTGAAGCTTACTTCATTCTTTTATGATCAACAAATACCTGTTGTTGATGCCAATGCTCCTAATTCTGTACATACTGATCCTTTGTTGGATGATCCAGTCAGCTATCAAAGACTGGTTGGTCGACTTTTGTATTTAACTCATATCAGTCCAGATATAGCCTTTGTTGTCCAAAATCTGAGTCAATTCATGCAAGCACTCAAGGCCTCTCATCTGCTGATAGCATATAGAGTGATCCGATACATCAAATAAGCACCATGATTGGGGATCTTCATGCCATCAGGAGGGTCTGAACAATTGTCTGCTTACTGTGATGTTGATTGGGCATCATGCATCAATACTAGGAGATCCATTACAGGGTATTTGGTCTTCTTTGGAGCCTGTCTTATCTCCTGGAAATTAAAGAAACAACAGACAATTTCCAGAAGCTCCGCAGAAGCTGAGTACATAAGTATGGCTTCTGCTGTGGCAGAAGTGGTTTGGTTGTCTGGTTTGTTCACTGAACTGAGTATTCCCTTGCGTTTGCCTATTCCTTTATTCTGTGACAACAAGTCTGCTATCCAAATTGCTGCAAACCCTATTTTTCATGAACGTACGAAACACATCGACATTGACTGTCATTTTATCCGGGAGAAGGTGCAACAAGGTCTAGTTTCTACTATTTATGTTCCTATTGTAGATCAACCTGTTGATGTACTGACAAAGAGTTTAACTCAGGGTCATCATACTTATTTGGTATCCAAGCTAGGACTGAAAAACTTGTTTTCAGTACCTAGCTTGCGAGGGGTGTTGAGTGTAGTCAAGAAGTGGCTGTTGGTCGAGAAATGCAGCAGCACCACAAGTCACATGCAGATGCAACTTGAGTGTGGTCGAGAAGTGCATCAGCAACACCACAAGCTACATCCAGCAGCAACACAACACATCACAGACATACAACTACACAATCGATGGTTCCACTCCAGGAGATTATTTGCTAGAAGTTGTTATATTTGTTAGAGGCGGTTAGATCAGTTAGTAGTTGGTTTTGATGGTTAGTTTGATTTTCCTTTTTTACCCTTCTCAGATTCTATAAATGTAGCAAAAGTCTCGCATTGTACAGTTAAGAGAAATACACGAAAAGCTTCCACAAGCTCCTCTTCTCTTCTTTCGATTTCTCCCAATTGATGAATTCCTAGCATTTTAACAAAAACTACGTAGACTTGTTTATGAATGTATTCGCGGTGGACTTGATTTTATCAAAGATTATGAGCATATGAACTGACAACATTTATGCGTCGTTTCTATAGGTGTTTAGTTTACGCCTATCTTATTTTTATACCGTCATAATAAGATAATTTTCGTTATTTGGAGAGTAATCGTATACGATAATTATAAATTTAATTATGATAACTTATTATTAATTAAAGTTCATATGATAGTGCAAAGATATATTCTATTAATATATATACACATAAATAGGGCGGAAGAGTTATATATTGATGTATATAGCTTAACTCGTTCAAAACATTATAGTTGTGGTATTTAAAAAAAATGGCGCTCGAATAATATAAAACTAAAATATATTTAAAATTGAAGTTAAAGAGGGATTGTAATAAATTCTTGATTATATTTTGAGTAGTTGGTAGTTGGCTTTTCTTATGGTGTTGTACTTTGGTTGAATGCAATGACGAGATTACCCTTTTCTTTATTATCCAAAAATAAATATTTTATATTTGTACTTCAGTAAAATTAATTTATACTATCAAACCCTTTGTGAACATCCGATAAAAGAATTAAATTACTATCTTTTGATGTGGTGCAGTGGACGGGGGCTTCTCCTTCTTAATTAGAGGTCTCAAATTCGAGCTTTGGATATGGAAAAATCTTTGATAGGGAACATTTTCCCCGAAGATCCTTCGTGGGTTGAATTTTGATAGAATCGAACTCCAATGTGAATGTCGAACACCGAATGAAAAATAAAAAAAATAATATACTATTAAATTACTTAAAAGTAGAGAAAAATGTTATTTGCAAGAAATAAGAGAAAAATGTATATGGTAATAGTGATTGCTAATCAATTTACGAAGTTGAGTACATAACATTATATATATATTGATTATATTTTTTATTTTATAACTTTATATTGTTAGTCGAATGACTCAAATATTCAACTATTACATACATAACTTTTTCATAGATTATTTATGTCTTATTTTATAAGTATGAAAAAATTAAATCATCCTACGCTTCTCAATAATATTCGTCTTTTCAAATAGACTCGAATTAATCTGTGTGATAAATTAATTAATAATATCTTTAATTAGTACCTTTTATGGTATCATACAGTTTAAAACAACATTGCAATCAAATCACAAAGTTCTATTAAGTTATGATAATATCTTCAAGTCATAATATCTAGACAAAAATGGCATAGTACCATGTAAGTTCAACAACTTTCTAATTAATTTTGTTCCTAAGTGATAGGTCATGTTGTAATATGATAAAAAAGAAAATGAAAACTCACTACCATTGTTACAACGATCGTTCTCTATTTTTTTTATAGAATTGTATGTTCGTTCACCAAATATGCTTTTCAATTATTCAAATTATTTTATTCTCTCATCAATTTTTTTACCTTTTGTGAATTTGGAAATTTGTTATGAATAATAGAATTATGTAATATACTAGTAGTAAAGATTTTCTTTCCTTTTTTTTATTTGTAATGTTGGTAAGACTACAAATTTAACGTGAATAACACGACAGCAAAAACTTAGAACGTAATAAATAAATAAATATTTTTTGTGAGATTGATAAACATGTCAAGAAAATACAAGTATTTTATTCATCCGTGAAAAATTAACAATGTAGCTTTGATGAATACAATTATGAAATTGGATTGATTTTATTTACTTTGTAGTTAATGGTAAACAGACAATTCTGAATATGAGGTCAAACGATGTACATTACAATATAAAAACATAAATTGCTTAAATGACACGTGGATATTGAAAAAAAAGTGAACAAAACCTACAATTTTATGTTTTTAGTTTAGTTTCATACTAAATCGGATTTTTTTAAGAAAGACTCAATTGAAGAAGAAAAGGGAAAGTATACCAAAAGAGAATAAATGAAGCTAAGGAGTTTAGGACTATTTCATTTGGTAATTTAAATTAACACCTTAAATCACTTAGAAATTATAAATTAATGTGATTTGATATAAACATCATAAATACTAGTATTTGCTCCCCCAGCCCATATATAAAAAAGCTAAGGGTTAAAATAGTAAAATGAGAGAAAGGGGGGGGGGGTGAGTGACAAAGGTGGGCCCCACAGCACGTAGGAAGGACTCTTTCCTCGTGACTCTTTTGAACTATAAAGTTCAACAGATGCTTCCCCTGCCCGCTGTTCTTTCCCACGTTCGCCGTGCTCTCTGGGTTTGTCCCAACACATAATATCGGAAAATTTGTACTTCTTCCCTAACATTTTAATTGTTGCTTTAACTTTAAAAAATTATTCAAAACTAAAGTTGATTATTATTTTTAATTATATCTGTTAATGTTGGATTTAGTGTTGTGACATTTTGCCAAATATATCATTTTCAGCTCTAAGTTAAAATCAGAAATGTTGGAACAATTATCACGACATTCGGACCAACATTCTATGAAACAATTTTACCTTACTTCATGGAACTGAAGATTTCGTGGGATTTTTACCATGATGGTAAAGTGACTTGACAAGGTGATTAGGAGCTGATTAAAAACGTGGAAAGATCAAGTCAAAGCTGTTGCTAAGCTTGGGGAACAAGTCCAATAAGTTAGAGGATTTTGTTCCATGATCTTCTCCAACAACCTTATCGGCTGACCACCTTTCCCTCAACTTCTACAATCAATCGATGAACTTTTTAAGGAAGACTATCTACTATAAATAGAGAGGGAAGATCAGTGAATCGATATCCAGAATCAAAATGTAAAAATACTAAGAGAGCTCTCGGGATTTCATCTCAGAAATCTGGATCACAACTGTGTTGCCTGAGTTTCGACGACATTCTGTCCAACATTACAGTTGCTGCTTATATTCTAGATTTGTTCTTTAGTGAAGCAATTGTAATGAGATGTTGTCTATATCTATATTGAGTGTATTTTATACACTCTTTTGAGTCCTTTTTAGTTAAGTATTTTCCTCTTTTCGTTTGTGTTTAGTATAGTATTAGGGTTGTTTTTCTGTCTTTTGAGTCACAGCGATCATAAATGAGAGAATACTATCTTTGAGGATGAAATTGCACAAGAAAAGCCTAAGAAATGAAGCCCTGAGAAGAAGAGAACAAATCAGTAACCGGTCGATATAGGTTGAAGGTCGCAAGGCGCAATCGGTTACCGCGACGCCACGAGCCGAGGTGGAAGGAATTAAGGTCGAGGAGTAAAATTTCCAGAAAGTCCGAAAATAGATTACTGTCACAGGCACCGCGACGCTTGGCAGCAGCGCCGCGACGCAATAATTCCAGTGAGCAAGCAGTCGATTGTTGGCCATTTAGGGCCGCGACGCTTGGCAGCAGCGCCGCGACGCCGATGCGAATATTCCAGGTTTTGGGCCGAATTTTGATAGGGGTAAAAGGGTCTGAAACACAGTTTTTCTCAGATATAAAAACCCTAAACCCTGTCATACTTTATATCATACTTGGGAGAGGCAAGAAAGGAGGTAAAGTTACAATTGGAGACTTCAAATTGTTCAAGTTCTTTTCTTTCCTTTATTTTAATTTCAGTTTATGTTGAATTTTGTATTAGTTCTTAGCATGACAATGTCTAGGAGCTAATCTATTTATTAGGATTTTCCGTCAAATCGCTTGAAACTCTTTCATACAGTTAATGCATAGTTATTGATTTCTTCTTCAGCTATGTTAAGATCTATTCAATATTGTATTGATTGTTTGATAATTAACTGGTCATTAATTGTCATAACTTATATGATTTCGAATAGAGCTCCGAGAGGGGATATTTGAATATGCTGTAGTTGTTTAGACATAAGTTAAAATCGTGGACGAAAGTACCCCGATACTTGTGTAGTATTTAAGGTTATTGTTCTTAATCCTCTTGTGTGGTAAATCTATCATAAAAATATAGAAGGTTTCTGCATAAGGTTGAGTTTTTATATGTCCTAACCGGAATATAGAACAGATTAGTTAACCTGCTATCTTAATAAGAAGAAGAATCATTAGCATTGCATTAACACGTGAAATAGTGTATAGTTGAGGAGATTGGAAACCCTATTTCCTTCATAACTGTTTTAAAACCCAAAGTATTATCATTCTTAGTTTATTTTCTGCACTTTACTTAGTTTTAATTCTTAGTCTAAAATCTCAACACAAAAGAATGTTAACCAAATAGATACCATAGATTAGATATTCGGTAATTGACAAAACAGTTACAGATCTTTATTACTTTAGCGATACGTACACTTGCGTTAGCGCACAGAAATATCGCAACAAATTTTTGGCGCCATTATCGGGGACTGGCGTACTATCAATATCGAATTATCTAGTCTTATTTCTAATTTGATTTTTTTTATTTTTATTTTTTAGAACATTTTTGCTTTGATGTGTCTGCTTGTTTTTTATCGATTCAGGAAGTTTAGTTTATGCAAAGTAGAAGGGGAGCAGAAACACTTGTCCATCTTAACCCGAAGATCGATTTTTTTTGCAAACAAACAGGAAAAACAAAAGGATCTCTGATTCTTTAGCGATGGAAAATCAACAGAATCAGAACGGGCTGAATGAAGGAGCTGAGATAAGAGAACGAGTCCAGCTTCCTTCTTAGAGGAGCTTGGGAGACTACGTTCTACCTACAATCACTGTGCAGACTTGCATCAGGCTTACAGCTGTGGAAGCCAATAATTTTGAGATAAAACCAGCCATTCTGGACATGGTATAGAGCACAATCCAGTTTGGGGGGTTGCCGTCTGAAGACCCACACATGCATATTGCTAATTTTCTGAAGTTGTGTGCTACATTCAAGTACAATGGCGTTACTGATGATGTCATTCGATTGAGGCTATTCCCATTCTCACTCAGGGATAGAGCCAAGTGTTGGTTGAATTCTTTGCCAACAAACTCCACCACTACATGACAAGACTTAGCCTAGAAGTTCCTTGTCAAATTCTTTCCCCCATCCAAAGCAGCAAAGCTCAGAGGAGAGCTTAATAATTACTATCAGATGGATGGAGAGTCACTCTATGATGCGTGGGAGCGGTTCAAAGATCTGCAGAGAAAGTGTCCACATCATGGAGTTGAGAAGTGGATGTTGGTCCATATCTTCTACAATGGGTTATGTGGTACTACTCATACCATAATTGATGCGGCTGCAGGGGGAATGTTCATGAAGAAGAGTGTCAATGAGGCACATCATTTGCTAGAAGACATGGCCACAAATAACCATCAGGGGGCCGATGAGAGAGCTACAAACAACAGGAAAGTGGCTGGGATTTATGAGTTATATGTTATCACTGCATTGACTGCGTAGGTTGCCACTTTGACAAAGCAGTTGCAGCAGAGTACAATGCCCGTTAATGTTGTCCAGACACTAGTGATTTGTGAGATTTGTGGGGGGTCCTCATACTTTTGATAGGTGCACAGCAGTGGATCCAAACAATGTGCCTATGGAGCAGGTTCAAGCAGTTGGGAATTTTCAGAGGTCCTACAACAATGCATTCTCCAACACATATAATCAGGGGCGGAGAAATCACCCCAACTTTTCGTGGAGGAATGACCAAGGATAACATCCTCAGTTTCATGAGCAATATCAACAGCCTCAGGGACAGATCCAGCAGCAGCCCAGGCCACCAGCCCCACAAGAGAAGCTATATGAAATAATAGAAATAAAAACAGCACTGGTGACTCTGGCCAACTCCCAGACACAAATGACCAATTCTCAGACCCAGTCATGACAGAGACTAGGTCATCTATCAGAAATTTGGAGACACGGGTGGGACAACTGGCGAATATGCTGAACAATAGATAGCAAGAAGATCTTCCCAACAATACTGTGGTAAATCCAAGAGAACAGTGCCAGGCAATAAGGTTAAGGAGTGGTAAGCAGTTAGAGCAGGTTGCAGCCCAACCACAGGTGGAGAAGAAAGATGAGCTGACAAAGACTTCTGAGGTAGAGAAAGAGGGGGTTACTGATGACCGTCCTATTCTAGAAAAGGCTCCACCAGCAGTCATGAAGGAATATATATACAAAGTTCCATACCCCAAAGACTTGTGAAGAAATCTCTAGACAAATAGTTTTCCAAGTTCTTGGAGGTTTTCAAAAAGCTGCACATTAATATCCCTTTCATTGAAGCCTTGGAGCAAATGCCAGCATATGTCAAATTCATGAAGGAGATCCTGTTTAAAAAGAGGAAGCTGGCAGATGATGAGAAAATGGTGCTGACAGAGGAGTGCAGTGCTATCTTGCAGAAGAAACTCCCCCCTAAGTTGAAAGATCCAGATAGTTTCACCTTACCTTGCACTATAGGGAATGTGACATGCAAGCAGGCTCTGTGTGATTTGGGGGCAAGTGTTACACCCCGTATTTCCATGGTACGTAGATGAGAACGTACGTGGGAAAATAACATTTGAATTTTGGAACGAAAGAAATTCTTTTTTTTTTGGAAGTCTCGGAGAAATTTTCGTGGAGGAAAAAATTTATAAGTTGGAATTTGATTCTCAAATTTGGTGTTTGAGATTAGTATTTGATTATGAAGGATTGGGTCTAATAATATAGGGCCGTCAAAAATTTCACGTTTTCGCGGGGTCCTTCGTTTATGGGATATTTGGACAATTTAAAGATATTTTCATAAGATTATTTTTAGACCAATAGGAGGGTGACATGTGTCACCCCCACTTGTCTTGAATGGATGACACTTTGTGAGATATTTGTTGGACAAGTGGGTCCCACATACACTTGTCCACATCTTAACCCTACACTTGTCATGATCCCAAGCCATGAGATATATTTATATACAAGAGAGGAGGTGGAAGACAAGTCTTCCAACACTTAGCCAAAAATCAAGAGAAACATTTCCTTGTCTTCCAATGGAGCTTACGGCCTTGAGCCTTTTTAATTACCAAAAATTCTCAAACTTTCAAGTCTTGATCATTGATAGTAGATTGAGGTTCCTAACTAAGTATTAGCCAAGATTAAACACCCCTAACCCCTTGAAACCTCATTGGCCAAAAATAGGGTTTTTGGAAACCCTAGGTGTTCTTCAATTTTTGGTGTTGAAACGTGAAGTGAAGGTGTTCACTTGCTAATAAAGGTTGCGTATTGTGGATTGGAACTTGAATAATAGGAGCTAAAACTATCCTAAGGATCGACTTTGAACTTGGATTATTTTAGGCATTTTCGAGGTAATGTCCTTATTCCCTTTATGTAATTTGATATTACTCATTGTTATGGATAGTAGATGAACTTGTGTTAAGAAAGATATGGAAAATAAGGTGGGCATGAGCCCTTTTCCATGTTGAGGCCGAGAGTGACTTTACTCGTGTCGTTGGTTTCGTTGAATTTTTATCGTAGATTACGTGTTGTAGTAACGTATAAGTGAACTTGTGATAGAAAGAATCAAGATTGAAAAGGATTTGGACCATTTTAGAACATTGAGGCAGAGAGCTAGGCTTTGTCGGGTCTCGGTTTCGTTGGTCATTTTTAATGTTAAGTTCACTTGTCGCATGTTGTATAATGAAGGAAATGTTGTTGATAATTTATATGACGTATATAACTTGTCGAATGAGAATTGTATTGTAGAAGTTTTTGGAAAGAACTTGATATAATGTTGATTGTTGTTGGCCGAGAATGGCCTATTGTTGTTGTATATTGTGGGCCCGAATTTTACACGTCAAGTTGACGTGTGATCCCCTTTGGTTGTTGCATTGTTGTGCCCTTAAGTGTGGCTTGTTGGTTATTGATTTCGGGTCTTGAAAAAGGTGGAAAAGTACGCACTTATAGGGGAAGTGCTGCCCAATTTTCCGTAGAATAAAGAGCCCCTTAGAATGGTAGTAATCCACCTTAAAAGATTTGGAATTGATAGAAGTATCATTGTCATTATAGGTTGACATTCTACGTGGGACGTATTTCTACTTAGCGCGTGGATTAAGCCGAAGAGGTATGTGAACTATCCTTCCTTCTCTTGACATGATTTATTTTAAAGTCTATGTGACTTGTTTTATTTGAAAGTTATGTGACTTGTTTTACTTGAAAGTTATGAAATTTGATTTAAAGATTTTGAGACTTTATTTCCAAGTTATGGGACTTGATTTTAAAGTTATGAGACTAGATTTGATCTAAAGTATAAGAGACTAGATTATATGAAGCATATGTGACTTGATTATGTGAAGTATATTTGCCTTGTTATTGGAGTATACGTGAGTATAAGAGACTAGATTATATGAAATATATGTGACTTGATTATGTGAAGTATACTTGCCATGTTATTAGAGTATACGTGAGTATAAGAGACTAGATTATATGAAACATATGTGACTTGATTATGTGAAGTATATTTTCCTTGTTATTGGAGTATACGTGAGTATAAGAGACTAGATTATATGAAGCATACGTGACTTGATTATGTGAAGTATACCTGGTTTGTTATTGGAGTATACATAACTTTATTATGAAGGTATACTTGTTTTAATTATTCCTAAGTTCTTACCAAGTCTTATGGGGGATGTTGGTAAGAGTCGTTGAGAAGTAATGGAAGTTGTTGTAAATGTTGATTTTGGGTGCAATTCCCTAATAGTGCTTTTGGGATTGAATCCCATGGATATTATACGTATACGTACGACTTGTATTGAGATCATGTGAGATAAGTCCATGATTGTGATTGTATTTAGATCATGTGAGATAAGTCCATGATTGTGATTGTATTGAGATCATGTGAGATAAGTCCATGATTGTCATTGTATTTAGATCATGTGAGATAAGTCCATGATTGTGATTGTATTTAAATCATGTGAGATAAGTCCATGATCGTGATTATAGTTAAGATTATGTGAGAATGTCCATAATTCATTATTTGAAAATGTGATAGTTGAGATTATGTGAGAATGTCCATAATTCATTATTTGAAAATGTGATAGTTGAGATTATGTGAGAATGTCCATAACTCTTGTTTGAAAATGTGATAGTTGAGATTAGGTGAGAATGTCCGTAATTTCTTATTTGAAAATGTGATAGTTGAGATTATGTGAGAATGTCCATAATTTCTTATTTTTGAAAGTGGGATAGTTGGGATCTCATTTCATGACTCTTGTTTGAAGAAAAAAAAAGTATATTTGAAACCATATGAGTGCGTCCATGATTATGTTATAAGTCTCGTTTTGAAAAGGTACTCTTCTGCTACATGGCACAGTTGGATCTGGTATTTGATTTTCATACTTGTCTCTGTCATATTTGTCCTGTTATGAGTTTATTTACAGTACCTTATTTTCACATACTTGATACATTATTGTTATCGACCACTTTCTCGGGGATGCGTTATGTCCGCAGCGTAGTACGCATTGGGTGATCTCACCGATAGATCTCTATCGATCGTCTTGAGATAGCTCCACTTGTTCCAGAGCCTATCATATTGGTATGGCCTTGTACTTTTGGTATATGTATATTTCAGGGTACGGCGGGGCCTTGTCCCGTCATATGTTTATTGTCAAACTCTTAGAGGTCTGTAGTCATGTATGTGAGATGGACTGGTAGAGTTGTAGTTCATTTTGAACTGATTTATATATACATGAGGGCAGCCTTGTCCGCTTTGCTTGAAAAAACTGTTGAGTTTTCTTTAGCTTCCGTGGATTATTGGGTTGTATGGTTAGAAGGGTGCCCAGGTAGGCACTGATCCCACGCCCGGTTCGCCGTGATGCAAAGTGTCAACTCTCGCCTCTATGTGTTTAAAAGACTTGGTTTAGGGAAAACAAAGCCAACCATTGTTAACTTGCAGCTAGCTGATCGCTCTATCGTACATCCATGTGGTATAATTGAAGACATATTGGTGAAAGTGAGAAACATAAACTGAATTAAAGTAAAAAAAAAAGATAAAGAACTTGAACAAAAGTCTCCAATTGTGTAGCTTGTAGTCGCCGTTCTCCTCTCCAAAGTATGATGGAAAGTAAGACAGGGTTTAGGGTATTTATATTTGAGAAAAACCTTGCTCCGTACCCTTTTACCCTTGGCCAAATTCGACTCAAATCTGGAAATTATGCTCGTCGACGCCGCGACCCTTCGTCCAGGCGCCACGACCCTTAATCGACAAAAATCACCGGAGCATTCTCGGCGCGCGCCCTTCGCCCAGCGCCGCGCTTCTGGCACGATGAATATTTTTCTTGCTCTCGGAATTTTCACGCGGTCCTAATTCCTTCACCATGGCCATCAACACGCCCTTCCTTGCCTTGCGCCCGACCCTTGACCTGTTTTCGTCCGGATTTCACCTGATTTCTTCTATTCTTCTTGGGACATTTTAGGCTTCATTTTGTTATACCCCGTAGTTCTGGCCATGCGTATGAGAGCGTACGAAAGGAGTAAGACTTAAATTTTTCGAAAGGTAAGTTGACGGATTATTTCGGACGGGTTTTAGTCAACTTTGAGACGGGTTATGACCCGCTACATTGAGAGTTCCTAGGTGTTCAAATGCCTAGTGCGTAGTTCGTTGAGTCTAGTTTCCAACGCAACCAAACGTTGGTCGATGGGACATCGGAGTAGGAAGTTATGGGAGTTGCAAGTTCAGTGCGCAGTCGGACAGAAATGTGTTTCGGCAGAGCTGGGCCACGAGCGCACGATATTCCGGCGGGTCGCCGAGCAGTGCGCGCACGGGAAGGTGGGCGGCCGGGAAGCGTGGCCGCGACGAAGTTCGCGAGGTGGAGTTTCAGCGCGGCGCCGGGCCGCAGGCCGCGCGCCGAGGCGGAATTTCGCGGAAAACCGAGGAAAATCGATTTCTTCTTAAAAGGCCATGAGGGTGACAAGTGCCCCCAACTGATTTTTGCATGTCTCTTATATTGACCAAGTCTTGAAGACTTGGTCATCTTTCAAAGTCTTTCTCTCTCTAAAGCTAGAGCTCTCACTTTCTCTCTAGAATTCCAAGAGGAATTCAAAGCTTAAAGAAAATCAAAGCTTGTGGCTAGCTTGTAAGGGTTGTTGTGGTGGTGTTCTTGGAAAAGAGGCTAGCAAAATTGTTGGAATAATTTTGGCTAAAGCTCTAAGGTAACAATTCTTCTCTTGTAGCTAGTTATTGATGTTGCATGTGAATAAGAAGGAACTTGTAGTAGTAAATAATGCTCTTAGATTCATTGCATGTAAGAAATATGGTTTGGATGTGAAAGAATTGGTTAAAAAGATTATGTGAGCATGTTGTAGCCAAAAGAACTATCTTAAACTTGTTAAGTTAATTGTTGTACCTTATGGGGCAGAATTTTACACACCCAAGTTTAGGTGTGTAATCCCCTTTGAAATGTTTGGATTGTTGGGCCTTAAATGTGGCGTTTGGATGTTGAATTCGGCTTTGAAAAAGGTGGCAAGTATGTAGAAACAAATGAAATGCTGCCCAATTTTCCTTAGGAATTAGTAACTTTGAACTTGGAAATGTCTACATTGAAATTAGAGGTTAATAAACGTATTATGGTCATTATAGGTTGACATATTACGTGCGGTATTTTGGACTTGGCAAGTGGATTGACCGAGGAGGTATGTGAAGCTTTCTTATCTCTTGATCATGAGTAGTTGTACCTATGTAGTACGATAGACGTACAAATTGGTACATATTGTGTACTGACCCCCTTCCTCGGGGGCTGCGTTCATGCCGCAGGTAAGGGAAAACAGGTGGTGGATCCTCATTCTTAGGATCCTTACTCAGGTGTCAGGAGCTCTATTTCTCCGTAGGCTCGACTTTTGGTACGGTTCTCCCCGGTGTTGTAGATATTTGTACATTCAGGGGCATGACGGGGCCCTGTCCCGTCATAGTGTTTAATCATTCTTAGATGCTTGTAGTCCTGTTATAGCTGGGATTGTTAGGGATGTAACTGTTCAGCTTTGTTGTGTTAGAGGTAGCCATTTTGGGTTAGCCTGCTTATTTATATATGGGTTCTTGTTGTGAGTTTATCTTCCGCTGGTTTTCTCTGATGTTGTATCACAAGGGTGCCCGGGGTAAGGCACCGCCACGTCCGTGGTCGGTCGCGTGACAAAAGTGGTATCGAGCGATTAATCCTCGGAAAGCGGTCTACATGCCGTATCTAGTAGTCTTGATTATCGGTGTTGTGCGCACCACATCTATAATCGTGAGGCTGCAGGATATTTAGGATCGTTTCCATTCTTTCACTCTAAGATCGTGCAATAGAGCCGTGTTATAGGTTGAACTCCTCCGACATATTTTCCTCAGACGCTTATGCCTCCACGCAAGGCAACCGCGGCCCAGAAGGGCAAGGCAGCAGAGGAAACTACTAGTAGGACACCGAGGGTTACCAGGGCACAGACCCAGTCCTTACCAGAAGAAATGTTTCGGACGGCGAGTTCCACGACATCGCCAACTCCAAAGAGAGCGCAGCAGCCGCCATCGAGACCGCGATATACGAGCCTCCGTTACACAACACGGAGTGGAGGATATGGGCTACAAGGAGATGGCGATTATTAGCCAGATCGTGGCTAGGCGAGGATGACGGAGGCGCCGTTCCGGTTGTACCGTAGCCCCCATAGTCGATTGCGAGATCGCGGGACTTTTTGAGTTGCACCACCGTAGTTCTGGTCGAGACACGAGGATGACCTCGTGAGTTTATCCGATTCAAGCGGATCGAGAGTGATCGTGGCTTGAGACGAGTCGGTATTGTTGGGCTCCCATCGGCCGCGGATATCTGCGGTTGGATGGTATGATTCATGGAACTATCCTGGGAGCATGCGCTTCACTGTTTGGGAAGAGTTCTCAGAGGCGTTCCTTGGCCATTTCTTGCCTCCGCAGATGAGGATGGCTCGGGCCGACAGATTTCTGACATCGAGGCAGTGGGCGACAACCGGGAGTACAATGTAGTTTGACTCATTGGCTCGGTATGTACCCGCTTTGGTAGCGCATACGGAGGACATGGTGCACCGCTATGTCACAGGCTCGATTACTTGGCAGAGTTCCACGAGTGGCTCTTCATCCGGCATGGACATTGCCCACGCAGCATATGCACTGGGTACGGCGAACGCAGGGCCGATTGATCGAGTATCAACGAGAGGCCGTGACAGCAGGTCCTCTGGTAGTTTTAGAGGTAGACAACCTCAAAGAGACCGAATTTGCACCTCACCGGCTCGTGAGCGCCTCCACCATCTTCCTGACGCAGGCATTCGTGATCGGGACAGGTTCTGTGGCTTCGGTTCCAAGAGGACCGTGGTTCGATCGGATGAGGCCACCTATACCTCGGTGTGGTCGATACGACGATTGCCATTATAGAGGGTGTCGTGGTATCCAGGAGCTTGTTATTCTTGTGGCCAGCAGGGCCATTTGAGGAAAGATTGTCCGTCCGCAGGCGCGGAATGTTATGGCTCGGTAAGCGGTCGATCGGATCTTCGTCTTGATGGCGTCGCGCCCGAGGCGTGGTGTTCACGACCAGCTGCGGCGAGGATCCTGGCCCAGTCCTCAGAACCGCATTTATGCTATGTCCAGCCGTCAGGACCAGGAGGCGTCACCAGATGTTGTCACAGGTACATTATTGATTGCATGTTGTGATGTATATGCTTTGATAGATCCAGGTTCTACCTTGTCCTATATATCTCCTCATATTGCTGGTAGAATAGAGATAAAGCCCGAGACCATAAGACCTTTTGAGGTGGCTACGCCGATGAGTGATTCGGAAATGAGCGGGTATATAAGGCTTGCCCAGTGACTATAGACAGTCGTCAGACCCTAGCCGACTTGATAGAGTTGGATATGACGGACTTTGATGTAATTATGGGTATGGATTGGCTAGCGTCTTGCTATGCCAATATGGACTGTAGAGAGAGATTAGTTCGGTTCCAGTTTCTGCGAGCGGTTATCGAGTGGAAGGAATACCGACGCTGGCGGTAAGTTTATTTCTTACCTCAAAGCTAGAAAGATGGTTCGGAAGGGGTATATCTACCATATGGTTCCGTGATTCGACA
Source organism: Przewalskia tangutica (assembly GCA_029844215.1). NCBI lineage: Eukaryota > Viridiplantae > Streptophyta > Magnoliopsida > Solanales > Solanaceae > Przewalskia > Przewalskia tangutica. The sequence continues at coordinate 37,682,871 of CM056740.1, read as the reverse complement.
TCGAGTGAGATACCGACCTTCGCCGGCCCCGGTCGTTAGAGAGTTTCAGACGTATTTCCGCACGAAGCTTCCGTATCCTCACGAGAGGAAATTGAGTTTTGCATTGATTTGGCGCCAGACACTCGACCGATATCTATTCCGCCATACAGGATAGCACCTGCCGAGTTGAAGGAGTTGAAGGACCAGCTGAAGGACTTTCTGGAGAAAGGCTTTATCAGGCCAAATGTTACTCCCTGGGTGGCTCCAGTGTTATTTGTAAAGAAGAAGGATGGGACGCTGCGTATGTGTATTGATTACAGGCAGCTGAACAAGGTAACTATCAAGAACAGATATCCCCTCCCCAAGATTGATGATTTGTTTGACCAGTTGCAGGGTGCGAGATGTTTTTCCAAGATAGACCTGCGATCTGGTTATCATCAGGTGCGAGTTAGATAGGCAGATATCCCGAAGACTGCATTCAGGACCCGGTATGGGCACTATGAGTTCAGGGTGATGTCTTTCGGGTTGACCAACGCTCCAGCGGTATTCATGGATTTGATGAACCGGGTGTTCAAGCCATTTTTGGATATGTTCGTGATAGTTTTCATTGATGATATCTTGGTTTATTCGCGCACAGAGCAGGAGCATACAAATCATTTGAGGACGGTATTGGGAGTCCTCCGGGACCGGCAGTTGTATGCCAAGTTCTTGAAATGCGAGTTTTGGCTTGATGGCTTTCTTAGGGCATGTCATCGGGGCCGATGGTATTCGGGTTGATCTGAAGATTGAGGCGATCATACTTGGCGGACCAGCTACACCAACGGAGTGCGCAGCTTTTGGGCCTTGCGAGTTATTATCGGAGGTTTGTGGAGAAGTTTGCTTCCATTTCAAAGACCTTTGACTAAGTGACTCGAGCGGTATGTTCGGTGGGCGGATGCTTGTGAGGAAAGTTTCCGATTGCTAAAGGAGAAGTTGACGCCCGATTCTTACTCTTCAGAGGTTTAGATGGATATGTGGTTTATTGTGACGCTTGGGTGTCGGGCTTGGAGTGCGTCTTGATGCGACGGCGAGTTATAACTACGCGTCTCGGCGGCTTAGGAAGCATGAGAAGAACTATCCCACACATGACTTAGAGTTGGCGTGATGATTCATGCCTTGAAGATGCGGAGACATTATTTATATGGAGTTCACGTGGATATTTACACGGACGCGAGTCTCGGTATATCTTGACGAGAGAGTGAACTTGCGACATAGGCGGTGGTTGGAGCTGGCAAGGATTACGATGTTGATATTCTATACCACGGGGAAGGCCATGTAGTTGCGGATGCCGCCAGTCGCGGATCGATGGGTAGTGCATGCGATGTACTGACGGAGAAAGGGATATGGTTCGAGAGTTACATCAGCTAGCGAGCCTTGGGGTTCGTTTGGTTGATTCTGATAGTGATGGAGTTCGGGTTCGAGAGGTAGCCGAGTCTTCCATCATCGAGGAGGTGAAGAGGCGACAGTATGAGGATCCGATTATGGTGCGGTATCGAGATCAGACTCTCCGGGAGGAGAAAAGTCTATTTGGTAGCACGATGGGGTGCTAAGATTCGAGTCGGTTGTGTGTTCCGATGTGTGACAGGACTTCGTCAGCAGATTCTGGGGGAGGCACACAATGCTCGTTATTCTATTCACCCGGGGTCAACTAAGATGTACCATGACCTCAGGTGTATATATTGGTGGGATGGCCTGAAGAGGGACGTGGCCGGTTTTGTTGCACAGTGTCCTAATTGTCGGAGTTAAGGTTGAGCACGAGTTCGGTGGGCTATTACAGGCTATTGATATTCCGATGTGGAAGTGGGAGGTGATCAACATGGACTTTATTACAGGATTGCCTACCACTCAGAGGAAGCATGATTCCATTTGGGTGATTGTCGGCCGGTGTGAAATCGGCCCATTTTCTTCGATCGGGGCGACTTTTTCTAGGATTATGCTAGACTGTATATCAGAGAGATTGTGAGACTGCACGGAGTTCCTATATCAATTATTTCAGACAGAGGAGCCCAGTTCACAGCTAACTTCTGGAGGTCTTTCCAGAAGGGATTAGGGACGCAGATGAGTCTCAGTACGACGTTTCACCCTCAGACCGACGGACAAGCCGAGCGCACTATCCAGACACTTGAGGATATGCTGCGGGCTTGTGTCATTGATTTCAGGGGTAGCTGGGAGGATCATTTACCTCTCGTGGAGTTTGCTTATAACAACAGCTACCATTCTAGTATTCAGATGGCGCCCTATGAGGCCTTATACGGGAGGAAGTGCAGGTCACCGATAGGCTGGTTCGAGGTGGGAGAAGTGCAGTTAGTCGGGCCAGACTTGGTTCAGCAGGCAGTGGATAAGGTGAAGCATATTCAGGAGCGGTTATTGTCAGCTCAGAGTCGACAAAAGTCGTATGCAGATCATCGGCGTCGACACTTGGAGTTTGAGGTAGATGATTGGGTTTTCCTAAAGGTATCGCCCATGAAGGGCGTGATGAGATTTGGAAAGAAGGGGAAACTTAGCCCAAGGTACATTGGGCCTTATCAGATTGTCCGTAGGGTAGGCAAGGTTGCCTATGAGTTGGATATGCCGTCCGATTTGGAGGCAGTATATTTGAGAAAAACCTTGCTCCGGACCCTTTTACCCTTGGCCAAATTCGACACAAATCTGGAAATTATGCGCGTCGACGCCGCGACCCTTCGTCCAGGCGCCACGGCCCTTAATCGACAAAAATCACCGGAGCATTCTGCTTCTGCGGCGCCGCGGCCCTTCGTCCAGGCGCTGCGGCTCTTGGCACGGTGAATATTTTTCTTGCTCTCTGGAATTTTCACGCCGCGGTCCTAATTCCTTCAGCCGCGGCTCATCAGCGCCGCGACCCTTCCTTGCCTTGCGCCCGACCCTTGACCTGTTTTCGTCCGGATTTCACCTGATTTCTTCTATTCTTCTTGGGACATTTTAGGTTTCATTCTGTTATACCCCGTAGTTCTGGCCATGCGTATGAGAGCGTACTAAAGGAGTAAGACTTAAAATTTTCGTAAGGTAAGTTGACGGATTGTTTCGGACGGGTTTTAGTCAACTTTGAGGAGGGTTATGACCCGCTACATTGAGAGTTCCTAGGTGTTTCAAATGCCTAGTGCGTAGTTCGTTGAGTCTAGTTTCCAACGCAACCAACCGTTCGTCGATGGGACATCGGAGTAGGAAGTTATGGGAGTTGCAAGTTCAGTCGTGATCGGACGAAATGTGTTTGGGCGAGAGCCCGCGGGGCGGCACGGATGCGAGGCATGGCGCGAGCGAGGCGCGGCGCGGAAGTTCGGTGAAGTGGCGGAAGTTTCAGCGCCATGGCCTGAGGCCTCGCGGCTCGGTGGCGGCGAAAAAGCGAGGAAAATCGATTTCTTTTTAAAAGGCCATGGGAGGTGACAAGTGTCCCCAATCTGATTTTGCATGTCCTTTATATTGACCAAGTCTTGAAGACTTGGTCATCTTTCAAAGTCTTTCTCTCTCTCTAAAGCTAGAGCTCTCACTTCTCTCTAGAATTCCAAGAGGAATTCAAAGCTTAAGGAAAATCTGAAAAGTTAGGACAAGAAGGAAGCTTGTGGCTAGCTTGTAAGGGTTGTTGTGGTGGTGTTCTTGGAAAAGTGGCTAGCAAAATTGTTGGAATAAGTTTGGCTAAAACTCTAAGGTAACAATTCTTCTCTTGTAGCTAGTTATTGATGTTGCATGTGAAGAAGAAGGAACTTGTAGTAGTAAATAATGCTCTTAGATTCATTGCATGTAAGAAATATGGTTTGGATGTGAAAGAATTGGTTAAAAAGATTATGTGAGCATGTTGTAGCCAAAAGAACTACCTTAAACTTGTTAAGTTAATTGTTGTACCTTATGGGGCAGAATTTTACACACCCAAGTTTAGGTGTGTAATCCCCTTTGAAATGTTTGGATTGTTGGGCCTTAAATGTGGCGTTTGGATGTTGAATTCGGCCTTGAAAAAGGTGGCAAGTATGTAGAAACAAAGGAAATGCTGCCCAATTTTCCTTAGAAATTAGTAACTTTGAACTTGAAAATGTCTACATTGAAATTAGAGGTTAATAAACGTATTATGGTCATTATAGGTTGACATATTACGTGCGGTATTTTGGACTTGGCAAGTGGATTGACCGAGGAGGTATGTGAATCTTTCTTATCTCTTGATCATGAGTAGTTGTATCTATGTAGTACGGTAGACGTACAAAGATTTGACATTCTTTACTTGTTTTAAGTATATGATACTTGTTTCATTTTAAAGTATAAGTCCCTTGGTTAAAGGGAGATGTGTTTGACTAGTGTATAATGATAATATAACAACTTTATGAGAAGTTGGTTGTATTGACTTTATGAAAGGTTGACAGGAAAAGGTTTACTCAAAGTAAAATAAGTACGGATAAAGGTTTTGGATTTGTGGAAGGAAAATTGTTGTTAAGGCATTAATTGCCCAAGGTTTTAAAAGAGATGGAGTCACTTGATTTTAGAAGCCTATTGTATTTTTAAAAAGGTAAACGTGACTTGTTTTGAAAAGTTGTCGTGACTTGATACTACGGTTATTGGTAACTTGGGAGTTTTACATAAAAAAGAGTCATTTTCTAAAAAGGTTTAAGGAACGTGGTACTTGGGTTAAATTCCCGGATTTTCTTTTAAAACGACATGTAGTGCCTTAAGTAACTAAAATGAGAGGATGTACTAGAAATGTTATTAAGGAGTTAGGAGATATTCTTAACTTGCTTACGTTTACGTTATGATAAGCCGTGGCGCTTATGTTATGTCACGATAGCGGTTGTCTTGATTTATGTATTATTATTATTATTACTATTTATGCCATGGATTTGCTACCCATGATGCGAGTCGCGCTTGTACTCATGCGCGGGCCACGGTCCATGCGGGTGAAATAGTCCCGTGCGAGGTGGATGACCTCACGCGGGTGAAATAGTCCCACGCGGGTGAAATAGTCCCATGCGAGGTGATGACCTTATGCGGGTCCACGGGACTATGCGGGTGAAACGATCCACGAGAGTAGGATTGCTTAATGATACTACGGGCGGGAGATCCTGTTTTGATCATGAGCCTCCTATTTTATGCAGTAAAATTTATACTTGTTACTCTCATTATTAGTAAGGCACAGTGTACGGTATTTTTGACTCTCTTCCATGACTCCAGTTTATTTTAAACTTATGATATTATTACAGTATTTTCCAGTTTTACATACTTGGTACATATTGTGTACTGACCCCCTTCCTCAGGGGCTGCGTTCATGCCGCAGGTAAGGGAAAGCAGGTGGTGGATCCTCATTCTTAGGATCCTTACTCAGGTGTCAGGAGCTCCATTTCTCCGGAGGCTCGACTTTTGGTACGGTTCTCCCCGGTGTTGTAGATATTTGTACATTCATGGGCATGACGGGGCCTGTCCCGTCATAGTGTTTACTCATTCTTAGAGGCTTGTAGTCCTGTTATAGCTGGGATTGTTAGGGATGTAACTGTTCAGCTTTGTTGTGTTAGAGATAGCCATTTTGGGTTAGCCTGCTTATTTATATATGGGTTCTTGTTGTGAGTTTATCTTCCGCTGGTTTTCTCTGATGTTGTATCACAAGGGTGCCCGGGGTAAGACACCAGTCACGGATCCGTGGTCGGGTCGTGACACATTCCTTGGGCTGTGCTTGTGCAAATTTCATCTTCATTTAGCTCATTTCTTCCTCAATTATGTATTTCCTCCTTTGGAACCGCCGTGACTCAAAAGAAAGAAAAACAACCCTAATACTATACTAAACACAAATGAAAAGAGTAAAATACTAACTAAAAATGACTCAAAAGAGTGTACCAAAATACACTCAACACTTGTAGCCGTCGTTCTCCTCTCAAAAGTAGTCTAATTGTAATCTGGTATAAGGTATAGAATATGAGTAGGGGTTAGGGATTTTATACTTAAGAAAAGTTGCCTTTCGGACCATAAAAACCCTCTCCAATTCGGCCCAGGACTTCTGAAAATACGCGTAGGCACCGCGGTTCCGTTGTCTGGCACCGCGATGCTTATTCAGCCGAAATCACTGTAGCAGTCTGGAAATATGGCACTGCGGTTCCATGGCCAGGCACCGCGGTGCCTTCGACGGTGTTTCAGTTTCGTACTTTCGGTAATTTTTCCGCCTCAGTGCTAATTTTCCTGACTGCGGTTCTATATCACCGCGGTGCTGCTTGGCCAGGCACCGCGGTGCCTCCCTAATTTCATGGCCCAATTCCACCTGATTTGTTCTATTCTTCGTGGTACTTTTTAGGCTTCATTTCTTGGGATGTGCTTGTGCAATTTGCATCTCAATTAAGCTCATTTCGTCCTCAAAAGTAGCATTCTCTCCTTCATAACCGTTGTGACACAAAATGAAAGAAAAACAACCTAACACTATACTAACACAAACGAAAAGAGTAAAATACGTAACTAGAAAGAACTCAAAAGAGTGTATAAAATACACTCAACAAACACCCCCAAACTTATACTTTACTCTCCCTCGAGTAAAACACTAAACAAAAACAAAATAAAATAAAAGACTCAATTAAATGGATCAAGTAGTTATAGCAATGCTTCTTCAACATCATGGATGAAAGTTGGGATAATATGTTAGAACATACATATCATGAGTAATTAGCAATCTAGAATTTCAAGTTTGATATTTCGCAAATTCACTTAGATCATGATCAATTGAAAATACAAATACCTAACCTATGCATGTCAATCTCATTCCATCTTTCCCAAACGCTATAGATCTGTTTACTTGCTATTCTCCACTAATCATAGACATATATATTAAAGATCATCAGGACTTTCATTGGTTGTAATGTAGGCTTAGACATGAGTAGGTAAAAGTAGGCATTTAGGCTCAATTACGTACCATAAACATTTTCATTTAACTCATTTTCCTTATTTTTGACTTTCTTTTCAATTTCATACCTATTTTCTTTCCTCTTTTCTTTTGAGAGAATGAGACACATTATAAATAACAAGCAGCCAAAAACTTAGATTTTGCATATTTTTCATTGGGGTGCATCAACTGCATACTCTCTTTTTGATTTTTTTCAACACTTTTCATTCAAAGAGTTTTCAAATATTACTTATGACACAGCAAATGAATCATTGGGTGTCAAAGAAAGATCTTATTTCAAGCTCAAAGGGGCTGACTAGTAATACAATTTATGTCAGGAGATGTAATGAATGGTAGGAAGGGCTATCAATGAAATGCATGAATCATTTCTCTAAACATGTATATCTTAACTATTTCGCCTCAAATAACAAGCAAACAGATTTTCTAGACATTTTTCAACCTTTCTTTCCATAACTGACACACATAGGCTAAGTACAAATATTCCAAATAATTAGATGTCATGAATTTTTGGCATATCTAACTTAAGCACACAATTTTTTGCTTTCAATTCCATTACATTATCTCACTTTATCCACTCAATATCGTTAGCAACTACAACATGCATGATCCATAAAAAAAAACTTATGACTCAAAAACACATAAAGACAAATAAAAAAGACTAAAAAACAATAAGACACCCCCCAAACTTAATCGACACATTGCCCCCAATATGTGAAGACTAAAAATAATGAGGGACAACTTACTGACACAACACAGCGGTCATAGCGGAGGTCTGAGAGGAAGGCCAAATTACTGTGCACAAAGCCGAAGGAGGCACTGCGGTTCTGCTCAAAGCACCGCGGTGCTAATTGTCGAAAAATTCCAGTGTCTTCAGTTTTTTGCATTGTTAACCATTCGTCCTTCGGAGTGAGTCCTGCCCTTCATCTGTCATCTAACAACATTAACATACCAGATACGTGAGACTGTTCAAGACAAAATAAATAAGCTAAACAAAAATTGAAATAACATAATTAAAAATATTGGGTTGCCTCCCAAGTAGCGCTGTCTTTAACGTCTTTTAGCTGGACGCAAGTTACTTACTAAATCAAGAGGGTAGAGTGTCCCCTCCGCATATCCATTTTAGCACCATTCTCTTTCTCTTCATTCTCTTCTTTTTCACAGTTCTGATTTCAGAAGAGTTCAATTCTTTTTCATCAATAGCTAGTTCAGAAATCTTACCATCAGGTTCTCCATGCTGCTTTGGTGGTACCCCACGGACATCAGTACTTGTGAGGCTATTCTTAGACACAACCTTATCCACTACCCCAATAGCAAAACATATCGCATCGACTTGAGGTTCAATGGGCTGCTTGAAAACTTTGAATACCATCTTCTCACCTTGCACTCTGAGTTTTAACTCCCCCTTTTCAACATCAATGAGGGCTCTTCCTGTGGCTAGGACTGGTCTTCCAAGGATTATGAGCATATTTTCGTCTTCATCCATGTCTAAAATGAGGAAATCAGCAGGAAGGATGAATTTACCCACTTGTACCAACACATCTTCAATAATTCATTGGGAATGCACAATCGAGCGATCAACTAGCTGCAGGGTGACTGTGGTTGGCCTTGCCTCTCCCGAACCAAGAATTTTGAACACAGAGAGGGGCATTAGGTTTGTCACGACCCGACCCCGAGCGCGCGACTGGTGCCCTACCTGGGCACCCTAACAGGTATACATTAGAGATAATCAGCGGAACATACATAAACTCAACAAGAAATAAATAACAGGTTAGCCGATATGGCCACCTCCCTAGATATATATAAATATACATAAATCCAAAAGCAGTTACCTCTTCTTTTTTTTCAAAGCGACCCACAAGATATGACTACAGACCTCTAAGAGTTTTGTCATAACAACTGTGAAGGGACAGGGCCCTGCCATACCCCAGAATGTACAAAAAATCTACAACCTCAGGCAACTGTACCAAAATACAAAGCCTCCGAAATAAAGGAGCTTCCCAACCAGCTGAACAGTGATCCTAAGAATGAGGATCAGCAAGCTATGTACCTCAACCTGCAGCATGAACGCAACCCCCCGAAGGAGGACAGTACGAAATATGTACCAAGTATGTGAAACTGAAAATACTGTAATGAAATCATAACAGTCTATATAAAACAGGAGACATGTATGATACCAAACTACAATACACAATATATAAGCAGTCATGTCAAGTCAGGGACACATGCCCTCAAAGTCATTACTCAAATATAACCATGGGTCTCACGCCCATAATATCAATCATGCCCGTGGAATTCCTTCCTCACTGCCGGCAGTCAATGATATAATATAACACCAATATGTATACATGAACACCAGGTCCCACTTGTGTCATAAAAACTGTATGGGCCAAGTAGGAAAGCCAACCACGGATCGGCTGCGTCATAAAATCGGCCAAGTACGAAAGCCAACTACCAGATACAACCTGCGTCAACAACTGTCCGAGGCAAGTACGAAAGTCAGCTACCAGATCCAACCTGCGTCACGAGATATGATCGGGGCAAGTGCGGAAGCCATCTACCAGAGTCTACCGTACCAAACTGTGCCATAGAACTGACCGGGGCAAGTACGAAAGCTAGCTACCAGATCCATCCTGTGTCACTAAACCTCATGGAGAGCTAGTCCATGGAATAACAATATATAACATGGCCGCATGCCCCGGAATCCTTCATCGTATAAGCATGTACATGGAGTAATAATAGCATCCGGGAATTTAACCCGCATCCTGGTCGCATGCCCCGGAATCCCTCATCGTATAAGCATGTCCAATGATCAATCACAATGGAAGCATACCCGTGGAATCCTCCGTCACTGTCGGTACGTCCAAGTAAATTCACAACAAGACAGCCGACACTCCAACTAAGAGTCACAGCAGCGTAAAAATATAATACTTGCACTCAAGGCTATCACAAGCAAGCATAAGAAAGTTCATAAAATCTTTAGACTTTCATTATCATACAAAAATGAATTTCATTTTTATTAACTCAAGACACTTTCATATCACATAACAATCCGGGAATTTAACCCAAAGTACTACGTACTTCCATTCTTTTCAAAAGACTCATTTTCATATAAAACCCCAAGATACTAACACCCGTAGTATCAAGGCTTGTCTACATTTCAAACAAGTCACTATACTTTTAGAATACATTTTTAGGCTTCTAAATCAAGTGGCCCTTACTTTAAAACTTTAAGCAATTGATGCCTTTAAATCAAATTGCCCTTCCTTATTTCAAGTCATTAATCCTTGTTTACATTACTAGAGAAAATCATTCCTTTAACCTTCCATAAAGTTGTTATAACCAACTTCCCATAAAACCGTTAGACTAACTTTATGCTTTAGAAACTAAGACATCTTTAACCTTTCATAAAGCCGTCATAACTAACTTTCAATAAAGCCGTTATAACTCTTTATGTCTTAGACAAATTCATTTTTTTTTAACCAAGAGACTTATACTTTCAAATCAAGTTACATAACTTTCAAAATACTTCAAGTCTCTTAACTTTAGAAATCAAGTTTCTTAACTTAACATAGTTCAAGTAATCAATACTTTACACGTCAAGATGTCTTTATACATAAGATCAAGCAACCTATACTTTTTAAAAGTCAAGTTACTACACTTTCAAGAATCAAGGCAAGGATACTAAAATGGAACCGAGTTCCCTTAATTTACGTACGTCTATCGTACTATACATTTTTACAAGATTCATGCTCAAGAGATAAGAAAAGTTTTCACATACCTCTTCGGCTTACTCCATTTGCTAACTTGAATTTGCCGCATGTAGAATGTCAACCTATAATAACCATAATACGCCTATCAACTTCTAGCTTTCAACGTAGAATATTTCTAAGTATAAGGACTCTTATTCTACGAAAAATCGGGCAGCACTTCCTTTGTTTCTACATACTTTTCCACCTTTTCAAGGCCCGAAAATCAATAAACAAATACCACATTTAAGGCTCAACAATTCAGCTAACCAAAGAGGATTACACGCCTAGCCGGGCGTGTAAAATTCTGCCCCACAATCAATATAAAATTGTCCATTAATCCAAAGCCATATTCGGCTACAATGTATAACAACAATATCAATTCTCTTTCAATTTCTTTTTTAATCCAAGTTGTTATTCCAACATGTTATATACATAATAACAATTACAACAACTATAAATCCTTTCTTCCTTAACATGCGACGATTGTAACTATTGACCAAATTGATTACAACATAAATGGCTAACTTGTCCATTTTCGGTTTTAACATGTCGACATGATCCAAATCTTTTCAAACTTCATTCTATATACCACATGCTCATTTCTTAACTACTATAACATGTAATCTTCAATTACATTAAGAAGATGAAGATTTTTACCTCAATAAGCCCAAATACAATCCAAGACTGAAAGTCGATCCTTAGCAACTTTTAGCTCCTCTTCTTACGTTCCAATCCGCTCCAAGCACTCCTTAGAAGCTCATGAAGAACTCTTCTTCAAGTTTCAACTTCAAAGTTAAAGAACACCTTAGGTTTTCATCTTGCGACTAACGTAAAAACGTGGTTTTTCCGGGATCTTTCTATTGAGATAACCTTGTAATACCCTTAGGAACCTTGGGTTTGAATATTGGGATTTATCATCAACAAACGAAAATATTTTCTTGTTCCCCAACATTATGAGCACCTAAAGTTTTGCAATTTTTTTCCTAACTGTAAGGCTTGTCTTGATACTAGTGTGATGATATACTACCTTCAATGGCCAAGATTAGAACACTTGTGTGGCCTAGATTTATTGGGGTTAAAAGATCTAATGTCAAGTTGGCTAGTTGACTTAGTCAACAATGTCAAGCCTTGGCTTGTTCAAGACTTGACCAATCTCCATGTCAATTTCGTCCAAGCCTATGTAGGGGGGTGACACGTGTCACCCTCCCATTCGCCCATACACTTCGTTCCCGACATTTCCATAATTCCGATAAATTTTACGAGTCTCAAATTACAAACATTATTCTTTCCCGAGGTTCGGAAGACCCCCTTTGGAAAACAATTCTTTCTTTCGTTCAAATTTATAAGTCTTGTGCTTTCACGTCTATTCTCGTAAACACATGTCCTGGAACTACGGGGTGTAACATTCTTCCCCCCTTAGAAACATTCGTCCCCGAATGTTCTTTCGGAGTCCAATCTAATTAGATAGCGACATAGTCTCCTTTTACTACACCCTTCATACAAAATATGCCACCCATAGCCACATAACAATACTTATACTACAACGTCAACCTGAACTCCAAGTGTCGACGTCGGTTATCCGCATAAAGCTTCTGCTGACTCTGAGCTTTACTAATAATCTCTCCTGGATAAGCTTCGCCTTATCCACAGCCCGCTAAATCAAGTTTGGGCTAATTATCTGGACCTCGTCTACGTTGAACCAACCAATCGGTGATTCTACACTCTCTTTCATACAAGGCCTCATACATGGCCATCTGAATACTTGAATAGTAACAGGTATTATACGCAACTCAACGAGAGGCAAATGATCCTCCCAGCTACCCCTGAAATCAATAACACCGACCCGCAACCTATCCTCAAGTGTCTGGATAACATGCCTGCTGTCGTCGATGCGAGGTGAAATGCAACACTGAGACTCACCTGTGTCCCCAATCCCTTCTGGAAAAACCTCCAGAAGCTAGCCGTAAACTGGGCTCATCTGTCGGTCATAAATAAATGTAGGAACCCCGTGCAGTCTCATAATCTTCTTGATACACAATCTCGCATAATCCTTAATTACCTCAACACAATACTTTTCCCACGGTTATCTAAAACTGTAACCTATGTCATGACGACGCTGAAGATCTTACCCGTCTCACAACCATCGCCTAATAACCTGGGTACACATAACCCCATAGTACGTAAAACTATCCTTTTACGTAGGGGATATAGCTTATCTCCATTTCATAATCTTGATCATCAAGTGCCACCTTATAATCGTATAGATTTTCAAAACCTACCAAAGATGTCTTCTGTTTTCCGTGGCAGCACTCGTACTTATTTTATTCTTGCTTGCACATTTTCTTGAAATTATTTGGAAAGTTGTGGCCTTGACCACCACACTAAACCAACTCCAAGTACCTCTAAGGGCACTTAACATAAAATCCCTCAATAATCGTACGTTCTTATCTCCGTCTCTTAACGTTCAAATTCCAATCAATCAACTCAATAAAACAAGTCACACATACTCCACAATTTATCATGTCAAAGAAGAAAGGAATAACTTACATATTACTAACACTTCCATTTCTTCCCCATCGATAACCGGCTCACCGGAAAACTGGAATCGAACCAACCTCTCTCTACAGTCAACCTTGGCATACACGAAGCGAACTAGTCCATACTCATAATGACCTTAAAGTCTATCATATCCAGCTCTACTAGATCTGCTAGGGTCTGACGACTGTATCATCACCGGGAAATTCTTATATACCCGCCCAGCTACCACCCAAACACTCACGGGTGTAGCTACCTCGAAAGGTTCTTATGGATTCAGGCTCTATTCCTCTACACTTGGTTGCTCTCTTTCTTACTGGTCATACTCTTTCCGTACTTCCAAACTTATTCTAGCATACGCACATAACCTCCACACTAATTCTGGCCTCCAATCTTTGGAATTACTAAATCGAATAATATAAGGCCATTTCTGGCTCTCACGACCTGGTTCCGGTGGAACACATCTACGAACCCGTAAAACAATTAACTAGACTTGGGCCTTGCACCCTCGTGATCCTGTCACGTAGAGGGACTACTACCAATTGATCCCACTCTATTTCAGGCTATGGGGCGACCCGTAATAGGTCCTCAACCCTACCCACCGTCGCACTTAACTTTTACCCTTAGTCTGAATTAAATTTTATTTTCCGAGAAGGCCTTATATACCTAAGGTCTCGGCGATTATCAATATTCTTAGCCTCGCAATTTCCATGCACCAAGCCTACCTTATCAGTTCCCCCGTAAATGGGTACAATAACTTCTCATAATGCCATAATCGTGTTGTCTTGATCACAACAACCATTACCTACTCCATACGGATCTCATTCATACAATTTTCTTACGCATACCATGTAGCTTAATCTATCCACATAGTCTTCCATCAAGTACCTTACATGACTTCTTAAAGGTTCATTACCCTATCAGACAACTCATCATTTCCTAATTATATCCAATTAGCACATAAACCTTGATGAGAATTCATTAAGTTGTTTCATACCTTCCCGATATCTAGTTAGTCCTTACTAACTCTTGGTAATCTAAAATCATTCTAGGTTACCCATATATGACCCTCATACATAAATCCGTATAGATGTACGTCATTATAACAACTATACAACAATTACTACCAACCTGGATACGCAATCCACATAATCCTTCATGGGTCACTGCTGCCTTTCTCGTAGCTGCAATCAACATAACTCGTTAGGGAGAGACGACCCTAACAAAACAGCTCTATCGCACGATCTCAGAGTGATAAGAATGGAAACCAATCCTAAATGTCCTGTAGCCTCCTGATTATAGATGTGGTGCACAACACACTGATAATCAAGACTCTACTAGACACGGTCTGTAGACACTTTCCGAGGATTAACTGCTCTGATACCACTTTTGTCACGACCCGACCCCGGGCCCGCGACTAGTGCCCTACCTGGGAACCCTTACAGGTATACATCAAATATAATCAGCGGAACAAACATAAACTCAACAAGAAATAAATAACAGGTTAGCCGATAAAGTCACCTCCCTGGATATATATAAATATACATAAATCCAAACGCAGTTACCTTTTTTTTCTTCTTCAAAGCGACCCACAAGATATGACTACAGACCTCTAAGAGTTTTGTCATAACAACTGTGACGGAACAGGGCCCCGCCATACCCCTGAATGTACAAAAAATCTACAACCTCAGGGAACTGTACCAAAATATAAAGCCTCCGAAATAATGGAGCTTCCCAACCAGCTGAACAGTGATCCTAAGACTGAGGATCAGAAAGCTATGTACCTCAACCTGCGGCAGATTTAACGCGGGAAGGAGGTCGATTGAAATTTGTACCAAGTATGTGGCAAAATATCAGAATGAAATCATAACATATATAAAAGCAGGAGACATGTATGATAACCAAACTACAATACACAATATATAAGCGATCATGTCAAGTCGTGGACGCGCGTGCCTCAAAGTCATTACTCAAATATAACCGTGGGTCTCACGCCATAATATCAATCATGCGGTGGAATTCCTTCTCACCGCGATACCCATGATATAATATAACACCAATATGTATACATGAACACCAAGTTCCACCTGTGTCATAAAAACTGTACGGGCCAAGTAGGAAAGCCAACCACCAGATCCAGCCTGTATCATAAAATTGACCAGGGCAAGTACGAAAGCCAACTACCAGATCCAGCCTGCGTCAACAATCGATCGGCAAGTACGAAGCCACTACGAGTTCATCAGACTAAATCGTGCCATAGAATTGACTGGCAAAACGAAGACCAACTACAGATCCACTGCGTCAAGAATCGACAGTGGCAAGTACGAAACCAACTACGGATTCAAAGATGCGTCAAGAATCGGCCGGGAAAGTACGAAAGCTAGCTACCAGATCCATCCTTTGTCACTAAACCTCATGGAGAGCTAGTCCATGGAATAACAATATATAACATGGCCGCATGCCCCAGAATCCTTCATCGTATAGCATGTCCATGGAGTAATAATAGCATCCGGGAATTTAACCCGCATCCTGGTCGCATGCCCCGAAATCCCTTATCGTATAAGCATGTCCAAGGATCAATCACAATGGAAGCATACCCGTGGAATCCTCCGCCACCGTGCACGTCCCAAGTAAATTCATTAACAAGACGTGACCTCCAATTGAGAGTCACGGCAGCGTAAAAATATAATACTTGCACTCAAGGCTATCACAAGCAAGCATAGGCAAGTTCATAAAATCTTTAGACTTTCATTATCATACAAAAATGAATTTCATTTTTATTAACTCAAGACACTTTCATATCACATAACAATCCGGAAATTTAACCCAAAGTACTACGTACTTCCATTCTTTTCAAAAGACTCCTTTTCATATAAAATCCCAAGATACTAACACCCGTAGTATCAGGGCTTGTCTACATTTCAACAAATCACTATACTTTTAGAATACATTTTTAGGCTTCTAAATCAAGTGACCCTTACTTTAAAACATTAAGCAATTGATGCCTTTAAATCAAATTGCCCTTCCTTATTTCAAGTCATTAATCCTTGTTTACATTACTAGAGAAAACCATTCCTTTAACCTTCCATAAAGTTGTTATAACCAACTTCTCATAAAGCTGTTATACTAACTTTATGATTTAGAAATTAAGACATCTTTATCCTTTCATAAAGCCGTCATAACTAACTTCCCATAAAGCCGTTATAACTCTTTATATCTTAGATAAATTCATTCTTTTTATAACCAAGAGACTTATACTTTCAAATCAAGTTACATAACTTTCAAAATACTTCAAGTCTCTTAACTTTAGAAATCAAGTTTCTTAACTTAACATAGTTCAAGTAATCAATACTTTACACGTCAAAATGTCTTTATACATAAGATCAAGCAACCTATACTTTTTAAAAGTCAAGTTACTACACTTTCAAGAATCAAGGCAAGGATACTAAAATGGAACCGAGTTCCCTTAATTTACGTACGTCTATCGTACTATACATTTTTACAAGATTCATGCTCAAGAGATAAGAAAAGTTTCCACATACCTCTTCGGCTTAATTAACTTGCTAACTTGAATTTGCCGCACGTAGAATGCCAACCTATAATAACCATAATACGCCTATCAACTTCTAGCTTTCAACGTAGAATATTTCTAAGTATAAGGACTCTTATTCTACGGAAAATCGGGCAGCACTTCCTTTGTTTCTACGTACTTTTCCACCTTTTCAAGGCCCGAAAATCAATAACCAAATGCCACATTTAAGGCTCAACAATTCAGCTAACCAAAGGGGATTACACGCCTAGCCGGGCGTGTAAAATTCTGTCCCACAATCAATATAAAATTGTCCATTAATCCAAAGCCATATTCGGCTACAATGTATCACAACAATATCAATTCTCTTTCAATTTCCTTTTTAATCCAAGTTGTTATTCCAACATGTTATATACATAATAACAATTACAACAACTATAAATCATTTCTTCCTTAACATGCGACGATTGTAACTATCGACCAAATTGATTACAACATAAATGACTAACTTGTCTATTTTCGGTTTTAACATGTCGACATGATCCAAATCTTTTCAAACTTCATTCTATATACCACATGCTCATTTCTTAACTACTATAACATGTAATATTCAATTACATTAAGAAGATGAAGATTTTACCTCAATAAGCCCTAATAATGTCCAAGCGTAAAAGTCGATCCTTAGCAACTTTTAGCTCATCTTCTTATGTTCCAATCCTCTACAAGCACTCCTTAGAAGCTCATGAAGAACTCCTCTTCAAGTTCCATCTTCAAAGTTGAAGAACACCTTAGGGTTTCGCCTTGCGACTAACGTTAAAACGTCGTTTTTCCGGGATCTTTCTATTGAGATATCCGTACAATACCCATAGGAACCTTGGGTTAAAGTTTCCCGACATTTCCATAATTCCGATAAATTTTTACGAGTCTCAATTTACAAACATTATTCTTTCCCGAGGTTCAAAATCATTTTCCATATGAAAAAGAAATCCTCCTTTCGTATCAACTTAAAGTCGTATATTCTCACGTACATTCTCTTAAACACATGTCCTGGAACTACGGGATGTAATATTCTTCCCCCCTTAGAAACATTCGTCCCCGAATGTTCTTTCGGAGTCCATTCTAATTAGATAGCGACATAGTCTCCTTATACTACACCCTTCATACAAAATACGCCACCCACGACCACATAATAATACTTATACCAAAACGTCAACCTGAACTCCAAGTGTCGACGTCGTTCATCTGCATAAAGTTACTGCTGACTTTGAGTTTTACTAATAATCTCTCCTGGATAAGCTTCGCCTTATCCACAGCCCGCTAAATCAAGTCTGGGCCAATTATCTGAACCTCGCCTACGTGGAACCAACCAATCGGCGATTCTACACTTTCCTTCATACAAAGCCTCATACAGGGCCATCTGAATACTGGAAAGGTAATGGGTACATACACAACTTATTGAGAGGCAAACGATCCTCCCTGCTACCCCTGAAATAAAAAACACAGGCCCGCAACCTATCCTCAAGGGTCTGGATAACATGTCTGCACATGCAGCCGGCACGAGGTGAAACGTAACACCGAGACTCACCTGTGTCCCCAATCCCTCCTGGAAAAACCTCCAGAAGCTAGCTGTAAACTGGGCTCATCTGTCTGCCATAAATAATGTAGGAACCCCGTGCAGTCTCATAATCGTCCTAATATATACTCTCGCATAATCCTCAATTGCCTCAACACAATACTCTTCCGATGGTTATCTAAAACAGTAACCTATGGCATCACGACGCTGAAGATCTTACCTGTCTCACTCTCATCGCCTAACAACCTGGGTACACATAACCCCATACTGATTCTGGCCCCCAATCTCTGGAGTCACTCTATTAAACAATATAAGGCCATTTCCAGCTCTCACGACCTGGTTCAGGTGGAACGCGTCCACGAACCCGTAAAACAATTAACTAGACTTGGGCCTTGTACTGCACGACGAACGGGCGTGGCGGTGCCTTACCGGCACCCTAGTGATACATCATCGAGAAAATCGTGAAATAAAAACATGAACATGAATTAAGAGACATGATAAATAAACAGGCCAACCAAAGCGATGCCCCGGTATATATACATAAATACGACGATTATCCTTTTACGGACTACGCCAGATTACTACGGACCTCTAAGAAGTGATAACAACTATGACGACAGGGCCCGCCATACCACGAAGGTACAAGAACCTACGACTCGAGGTAACATACCAAAGATAAGCCTCGAAGGAACGGAGCTTCCCAACACGAATGTGATCCTATAAGCGGGGATCGGCGATCGATGTACCTTTACTGCGGATGAACGGCCACGAAAGTCGATCTGGCCAAGTACCAAGTATGTGAAATCAGAAAATCAGTAAATGAAATCATAATAGTCTATATAAAGCGGAGACATGTATGATAACCAAACTCTGATTCACAACATAAAGCGATCATGTCAAGTCGTGGACTCACGCCTAAAAGTCATCCTCATGCGTGGAACTCCTTCCTCACTGCCGGCGATCTAAGTACAAATCATGTGATACGCATAATGTGTCTCGGCCCATCTTATGGACCTAATATAGCGTGTGGAATACATTTCCGGTTCATCCCATGAACCGGTAGTCGAGTGGAATACATTCCCGGATGAACCGGTAGTCAAGTGAAATACATTCCCGGATGAACCGGTAATCAAGTGAAATACATTCCCGGATGAACCGGTAATCAAGTGAAATACATTCCAGGATGAACCGACAGTCGAGTGAAATACATTCCCGGATGAACCGGTAATCAAGTGAAATACATTCCCGGATGAACCGGTAATCAAGTGAAATACATTCCCGGATGAACCGGTAATCAAGTGAAATACATTCCCGGATGAACCGGTAGTCGAGTAGAACACAGTACTTGCATAACAAGGCTATCACACGTAACATGGTCAAGTTTCATAACAACAAGCATAAGCAAGTTACACACAACTCAAGGTACTTTCATTTTATGTCAAAGTCCGGATTTTAACCCTAAAGTACTACGTACGTAAATTCCTTTTAAGAGATTCATTCCTTTTCTAAAAGTCACCCGATACCCGTAGTATATAAAAAAAATGTGTGACTTATATCATTTAAGTAAACCAAAACAACTTTCATACTTTCCTTTTTAAGATCAAATTAAGGCAATACCATGCCTTCCTTTGGACCAAAATACTTTTCTTTTAAAAGTCAAGTTACCGCATTAAAACAAATGATAAAACCCTTCTTTTGTTTTCATAAAGTCGTTATAACCAACTTCCCACAAAGCTGTTATAACACTTTATGTTTTAAACCATTTTAAGACAACACAATGCCTTTCTTTTCCTAAAAGTTCGGCTTTGCCTAATTTCAATTACGCAAGTCTCTTTTTAGAAAAGTTTCATAGTTCAATGTCTTAACCTCTTTTTAAAACAATAGAGTAACATATGCCATAGGTGAGTAGGTTAATCTTGTTCATAATCAATCTTATTAAGCAGCCATGATCTAGAAAATGTAATATCATTTTGTCTCATCTTAGCTTCATGCGGATGGAGGTTTCTCTGGTTTTAATAATACTTAGTTATTCATTACATTTTCCTTTATTAACGCCGCGGTGGTTTATTGATACATTACGATTTCCAAATCGGTAAGCGTTATTCCTTTTAAAAACCAAGTACTCATTACTCACGAATGAGGTTTCACACAAAATCCATATTAATTCATTTAAGTTAAGTCTCTTATTTATAAGATCCAATCTCTTAACTTTTGAAATTAATAAACCATTCATTTTACCACCTTAAGACGTTATACCTAACTTCCCATAAAGCTAGTATAACACATGTTTTAAAACAACCAAATACGATTAACACGTACGCGTCTACCGTACTACATAGCTCACACATATCATGCTAGAAAATATAGGGAGAGGTTCACATACCTCGCGACGATTATCGACTAATAGCAAAATGCTCCAAGTACCTCAAACCGTCGGCTACTCCTTAAGCTAAGTAGATCACGCCACACGTAGTACTACAACCTATAGAGGCCACAAAGCGCCTATTAATATCTTTAGATCTCAATGTAGAATATTCTACAGAAAATTCAAGACTCTCCCCGCACATGGCGTAAATCTCCTCTATATCGGTAGGCTACCAAGCCAACCAGGGGGGGGGGGGGGTTAACACGTCTAACCGAACGTGTACCATTCTACTACACAGTAATGCTACACAAGTCTACTGTAATACAATCCTATGTAATTACAGTTCAGTTCACTTTTTAAAAATTCAGGCTTAAGTCGCAAGACATTGCCGTAAGTATTATTCAGGCTTAAGTCAAAAGACATTGCCGCACAACTATGTTCAGTTCTATATATAGTATACTTAACTATATACTCCTACAACATGTAATTTCCAATTACAACAGGAGGTCAAGAATGTTTACCTCGATAAGCCCAAAATTATCCAAGTTTAAATGTCGATCCTGAGCAAGGTTTAGCTCCTACTCCGTGCGCTCCAACCCGCTCCAAACAACCCTTAGAAGTTCTAACCAACTTCTACTTAACACTTCAACTACGGGTGAAGATTTACTTAGGGTTTCGTTTTTGTGGTGAGGAAGTATAATAGTATTTTCTGGGCTTTTGAAAAAGTGTAACCTTGGGAATACTATAAGGTATTTGGGCCAAGGTATTTGGGCATTATAACAATACTAGGAGAGTATTTCTATACCACAAAAAGGGGTATTTATACGAGACAACTAGGCTAGGGGGGGTGTACCCCTCGGCTAGGGCACCACAAAGGGGGAGGGGGAGGCTCTCGGCCAAGGGCCTTGCTCAAAGGGGGGGAGGGGGACTTTGGACGATAGCAAGACAAGAGGGAGGGAGTATTTGAGACTTAGATAGATTGCTCAAGTTTTGGATGAAGAAAGTCTTCAACTTAGAGGGGTATTTATAGGTCAAGTGAAGGCCAACCAATGGCCAAGATGAAGACAAGTGCATAGCAAGTGTAAGGCCAAGATTTAGCCATGTGCTACCTTATCCATCTACACAAAATATCCTACCTAACCCTTGACCAAAAATTCAACACCAAAAACGTGAAAAAGGCTAGCTTTTGCCGTCCACTCCTTCGATTAGAGGGTGACAAGTGTCGCCTCTCGTTAATCCAAAATGTTTAAATCTCTCGGAAAAATCCGTAAAAATTAAAAATGCCATAGCCGGAATTTTCCTACGAAAGTGGAAACGTTTAGTCAAACGACTCTGTCGGGTGTTGTGTACAAATTTGAAACTAGCCAACTTTAAGGCTCAAATTATAATACGTGCGCTCACGTACATACTGCGGAAATACGGTATAACATTCTCCCCTCTTAGAAACATTCGCCCGAATGTTCCTTCTCAAGCGGATAACGATAAAGTTCCTCTTAACTTTAAACAAATTTCCAATGCCACACAGCGGCAACAAAGTAACACACGTACTCTCCCGCCTTACTCGTCGTGCCGCTTCCCGAACACTTGAACTCTTCTCATATCGTACTACACTTGATCATCGCTTGATTTTCAAAACCTTGGAGTCACCACTCGACTTGGTTATCTTACTAGCCTCAATCTTCCTTAAGGCCATTCCGGCCTTCACGACCGCTTCTGGTCGGACACGCGCGAACTCATCGATGGTCAACTAAACTTGGGCCCAAAGACCTCGTGACCCTACCACCGGCGGGACCACCGAGTGACCCACCGAAGCAGTGCGGGTTGGCCCGCAACATAGCCTGACCCGACACATTCGTCGCGACTCTTGCTCGCCGACGGAACAATCTTGCTAAATCACATCATGAAAGATACCACTTTCATTTACCCAACCAGGGACTTATCACACAATACATTCCGGAAAAAATGCACTCGACCGGGATCACTCGCAAAATCTTGTACTCAAGACGGCGCACATCTAAGGTTTCAAGTGTAATATTATAAGGTTCATCATTTTCTCACCCAGAGTCTTACCAATTTTCCCCAACCAGGTTCCTAAATCACATTTTAGCACAAAGCTATTCGAACATAACACTTAACACATTAACATAACATCAAAACATACAAGCCTCTAGAGGTTAAGGATATACACAAGCTACCGCTCACTCTAATCATAAATGCGCCTGCAGTATGCGTATGAAAGCGATGAACTGCCGCTCGATCCGGTAGGCTGCGTCATCGCCGGTACCTTTCTGTAAGCGTCTCTCGTCCACATGGCCACGACGCGAGTGAAACAAGCCGGTAAAAGCGACATTCCGGGATGATGTTTGCCATCGTCGTGCACTGAGGGACATGAATCCTGGCGCTAGCACGTAAACACTGTGAACGAAGCCACGAGCTCGACCCGGCTCGAATACCGAACGACTGAAGGCGTGGAGGACCACTGCATCTTGGTGGAGGTACATAACTAGGCATTCTTTGGCGGTCCGCCGAAAGTTACCAAAGGACCTGCTCGGCCTCTTCTGGCGATCTCGGCCATTCCGTCGACCTCTCGTGCCTCACATCCTGGTGCATGAGCTTGCGTGCGGGCAATGTCCATGCGGTGAAGAGCTACACCCGCAAGCCTCGCCAAGTAATCATCGGCCCGGTGGCGTGGCGGTGTACTCATCCTCCATATCGGCTACCACGGAGCACATCTGAGCTAATGAGTCGAACTCCACATTGTACTCTCTAACCGCCCGTCACGCGCCTTAATGTCAAAAATCTGCGCCCGAGCCCTCATCATCGTGGAGGCAAGAAATGTGCAAGAAATGCCCTCGAGAACTCGTCCCAAGCTGGAAGTGCATTCTCTTCCGGGACGGCTCACGAATCAAACGATCAGCTGCGGTATCACGCGGTGATGCGAACCAATACCACCGACTACGCCTGCGAGGCTCGATCACTCATGATCATTTGTAGGTCGGATAAACTCCCGAGGGTCGTCCTCGACTCTCGATCCATAGAACCGGAGGCTCTGACTCGAGAAAGTCACGTAGCCTCAAATGCGCTCGGGGTGAACTACGGGTGCTCTTGGGTGAGGCTGCTGCGTCGGCCTATCCTCATATCGGCCACGACCACGGCGATGGGAACCATCTCCTTGTACCCGTCTCATCTGCTCCAGTGTGGGGCCGGAGGCTCAGTCTTGTAGTCTCGGCGACCAGCGCTGCGCTCTAAACTCTCTTTGGTCTTTGTGGCGTCGCGAAACAGCCGTCGGGCTTGTCTCTGTCTTGGCCGGGCTGCGCCTCGTACTCCTCAGTATCTCACTAATGACTCCCTCATTGCCTTGCCCATCCGGGCTCGAGGTTGCCTTACGCGGAGGCATAGCGGTAAAGGAAAGGAATACGTCGGAGGGTCCAACTTATCACATAGCTCTAAGGCCGCGATCTCGGAATGAGAAGTATGGAAACCAATCCTAAATGTCCTATAGACTCACGATTATAGATGTGGTGCCTGACACGCGATAATCAAGACTCTACTGACACGGTGCGTAGACACTTTCCAGAGACTAATCGCTCGATACCACTTTTGTCACGACCGAACCGGGCGTGGTCGTGCCTACCGGGCACCCTAGTGATACATCATCGGAGAAAATCAGCGGAAATAAAAACATGAACATGAATTAAGAGACATGATAAATAAGCAAACCAAGCGATGCGCCCGGTATATATACATAAATACGACGGTTTATCCTTTTTACGGACTCGCCTGGCATACTACTGGACTTCTAAGAAGTGACAACAACTATGACGGGACGGGCCCGCCATACCACGAAGGTACAAGAACCTCTGGACTCAGGGTAACATACCAAAGATAAGCCTCGAAGGAACGGAGCTTCAACACGGCGAATGTGATCCTATAAGCGGGGATCGGCGATCGATGTACCTTTACTGCGGCATGAAACGCGGCCCCGGGAGGTCGATAACAGTACCAAGTATGTGAAATCAGAAAATCAGTAAATGAAATCATAATAGTCTATATAAAGCGAGACATGTATGATAACCAAACTACGATTCACAACATAAGAGCGATCATGTCAAGTCGGGGACTCACGCCTAAAAGTCATCCTCATGCGTGGAACTCCTTCCTCACCGCTGGCGATCTAGGTACAAATCATGTGATACGCATAATGTGTCTCGGCCCATCTTATGGACCTAATATAGCAACGTGTGGAATACATTTCGGTTCATCCCACGAACCAGAGTCGAGTGGAATACATTCGGATGAACCGTAGTCAAGTGAAATACATTCGGATGAACCGTAATCAAGTGAAATACATTCGGATGAACCTAGTCGAGTGAAATACATTCGGATGAACCGTAATCAAGTGAAATACATTCCGAATGAGCCGTAATCAAGTGAAATACATTCGGATGAACCTAATCAAGTGAAATACATTCGGATGAACCGGTAGTCGAGTAGAACACAAGACTTGCATAACAAGGCTATCACACGTAACATGGTCAAGTTTCATAACAACAAGCATAAGCAAGTTACACACAACTCAAGGTACTTTCATTTTATGTCAAAGTCGGATTTTAACCCTAAAGTACTACGACGTAAATTCCTTTAAGAGATTCATTCCTTTCTAAAAGTCACCCGATACGTAGTATATAAAAAAATGTGTGACTTATATCATTTAAGTAAACCAAAACAACTTTCATACTTTCCTTTTAAGATCAAATTAAGGCAATACCATGCCTTCCTTTGGACCAAAATACTTTTCTTTTAAAAGTCAAGTTACGCATTAAAACAAATGATAAAACCCTTCTTTGTTTTCATAAAGTCGTTATAACCAACTTCCCACAAAGTTGTTATAACACTTTATGTTTTAAACCATTTTAAGACAACACAATGCCTTTCTTTTCCTAAAAGTTCGGTTTGCCTAATTTCAATTACGCAAGTCTCTTTTAGAAAAGTTTCATAGTTCAATGTCTTAACCTCTTTTAAAACAATAGAGTAACATATGCCATAGGTGAGTAGGTTAATCTTGTTCATAATCAATCTTATTAAGCACATGATCTAGAAAATGTAATATCATTTTGTCTCATCTTAGCTTCATGCGGATGGAGGTTTCTACTGGTTTTAATAATACTTAGTTATTCATTACATTTTCCTTTATTAACGCCGCAAGGGTTTATTGATACACATTCCGATTTCAAATCAAGAAACGTTATTCCTTTTAAAACCAAGTACTCATTACTCACGAATGAGGTTTCACACAAAATCCATATTAATTCATTTAAGTTAAGTCTCTTATTTATAAGATCCAATCTCTTAACTTTTGAAATTAATAAACCATTCATTTTACCACCCTTAAGACGTTATACCTAACTTCCCATAAAGCTAGTATAACACTTATGTTTTAAAACAACCAAATACAGTTAACACATGTACGTCTACCGTACTACATAGCTCACACATATCATGCTAGAAAAGATAGGGAGAGGTTCACATACCTCGCGACGATTATCGACTAATAGCAAAATGCTCCAAGTACCTCAAACCGTCGGCTACTCCTTAAGCTAAGTAGATCACGCCACACGTAGTACTACAACCTATAGAGGCCACAAAGCGCCTATTAATATCTTTAGATCTCAATGTAGAATATTCTACGTAAAATTGGCACATTTTCCCGCAACAACAGCGTAAATCTCCTCCTCTATCGAGGCCGGCTACCAAGCCAACCAGGGGGGGGTTAACACGTCTAACCGGACGTGTACCATTCTACTACACAGTAATGCTACACAAGTCTACTGTAATACAGTCCTATGTAATTACAGTTCAGTTCACTTTTTAAAATTCAGGCTTAAGTCGCAAGACATTGCCGTAAGTATTATTCAGGCTTAAGTCAAAAGACATTGCCGCACAACTATGTTCAGTTCTATATATAGTATACTTAACTATATACTCCTACAACATGTAATTTCCAATTACAACAGGAGGTCAAGAATGTTTACCTCGATAAGCCCAAAATTATCCAAGTTTAAATGTCGATCCTGAGCAAGGTTTAGCTCCTACTCCGTGCACTCCAACCCGCTCCAAACAACCCTTAGAAGTTCTAACCAACTTCTACTTAACACTTCAACTACGGTGAAGATTTACTTAGGGTTTCGTTTTTGTGATGAGGAAGTATAATAGTATTTTCTGGCTTTTGAAAAGTGTAACCTTGGGAATACTATAAGGTATTTGGGCGAAGGTATTTGGGCATTATAACAATACTAGAGAGTATTTCTATACCACAAAAAGGGGGTATTTATACGAGACAACTAGGTGGGGGTGTACTTCTGGCCAGTGGCACCACAAAGGGGAGGAGGCTCTCGGCCAAGGGCCTTGCTCAAAGGGGGGGAGGGGGACTTTGGACGATAGCAAGACAAGAGGGCGGGAGTATTTGAGACTTAGATAGATTGCTCAAGTTTTGGATGAAAGTCTTAAACTTAGAGGGGTATTTATAGGTCAAGTGAAGGCCAACCAATGGCCAAGATGAAGACAAGTGCATAGCAAGTGTAAGGCCAAGATTTAGCCATGTGCTACCTTATCCATCTACACAAAATATCCTACCTAACCCTTGACCAAAAATTCAACACCAAAAACGTGAAAAAGGCTAGCTTTTGCCGTCCACTCCTTCCAATTAGAGGGTGACAAGTGTCGCCCTCTCGTTGGTCCAAAATATTTCGTCTCTCGGAAAAATCCGTAAAAATTAAAAATGCCATAGCCGGAATTTTCCCTACGAAAGCTGTGGAAACGTTTCGTCGAAAAACGACTCTAATCGGGTGTTGTGTACAAATTTCGAAACTAGCCAACTTTAAGGCTCAAATTATAATACGTACGCGCTCACGTACATACTCTGGAAATACGGGGTATAACAGTACCCTCGTGACACTGTCACGTAGCGGGACTACTACCAACTGATCCCACTCCATTTCAGGCTATGGGGAGACCCGTAATAGGTCTTCAACCCGACCTACGGTCGCACTTAACTCTTCTCCTAAGTCTGAATTAAATCTTATTGCCCGAGAAGACCTTATATACCTAAGGTCTCGGCGGTTATCAATATTCTTAGGCTCGCATTTTCTATGCTCCAAGCCTACCTTATCAGTCCCTCTGTCAACGGGTACAATAACTTCTCATAATACCATAATCGTGTTGTCTTGATCACAACAACCATTACTTACTCCATACGGATCTCATCCGTACAATTCTCTTAAGCCTACCACGTAGCTTAATCTATTAACATGGTATTCCATTAAGTTTCTTAACATGACTTCTTAAGGGTTCACTGCCCTATCAGACAGCTCATCCTTTCCCAATTATCTCAAAATAAAACATAAGACCTTGGCGAGAATTCATTAACTGTTTCATACCTTCCCTGTATCTAGTTAGTCTTACCAACTCTTGGTAATCTAAAATCATTCTAGGCAACACACGTCTGACCCTCATACATAACTCCGTATAGCTGTATGTCACAATACCAACTATACTACAATCATTACCAACCTGGATACACAATCCACATAATCCTTCCTGGGTCACTGCTGTCTTTCTCATAACTGCAATCAAAATAACTCGTTAGGGAGAGACGACCCTAACAACACAGCTCTATCGCACGATCTCAGAGTGAGAAGAAGAGAAACCAATCCTAAATGTCCTGCAGCCTCCTGATTATAGATGTGGTGCACAACACACCGATAATCAAGACTCTACTAGACACGGTCTGTAGACACTTTCCGAGGACTAACTGCTCTGATACCACTTTTGTCACGACCACCGGCCGCGATCGGTGCCCTACAGGCACCTTACAGGTTTACATCAGAGATAATCAGCGGAACATACATCAAACTTATAAATTAATTCAACAAGACATAAACAACATGTTAGCCGATAAGGCTACCTCCCTGGACATATATATACATATATAGCCAAAAACAGTTACATTTTTTTTTTCTTTACACAACCCAATCCACAAGATATGACTACAGACCTCTAAGATTTTGGACAAATACTATGACGGGACAAAGCCCCGCCGTACCCCTGAATATACCTAGCCATAATGACAAGCTCCGGAACATTGGAGCCATCTCAAAATGCTGAACCAGGATCCTAAGCTCACGGATCCACAACTGTGTACCTAAACCTGCGGACATGAACGCAGCCCCCCGAAGGGGGTCAGTACACAGGTACCGAATATGGAACGGAAATAAGGTACAATAATCAGATCATAACTGTACAAAAGAATGACAGAGGCAAGTATAAAAAGTAAATACCAGATCCTACCATGCCATTACAACTCATGAACTTAATCGTACATCATTATCTTTTCCTATTTTTTTCCAATAAGAGTTATAGTCAAATTCTTACGTACATACTTAGGAAAAATCATCAAGTTCATAATCATATAACTTACTTATCTTTCATAACATAATTCGGCCCTTTATGGAGGGACGCCTATACTGCCCGGCCCAATCTGGGACGCGATAAAGTCACATAAGTCTGCCCATAAAGGTATACTGCCCGGCCTAATCTGGGACGCGATAAAGTCACATAAGTCTGCCCATAAAGGTATACTACCCGGCCCAATCTGGGACGCGATAAAGTCACATAAGTTTGCCCATAAAGGTATACTGCATAAAAATAGGAAGTTTATGATCAACTTAGGGCCACCTGCCCATAGTATCATTTGGCAATTCTAATCCTGAGACTATTTCACCCGCATAGGTCCTGTGGAACCGCAATGAGGTCATCTGCCTCGTATGAGACTATTTCACCCGAATAGGACTATTTCACCCGCATGGGCCCGGTGGGCCCGCAATGAGTACAAACGCCGCACTCGCATCATGGGTAGCAAATCCATGGAATAAGTAGTAGCCCGGGGGTTTACCCCGTAAGAATTACATAACCTAGCTCAACCGGCTATCATACATAACATAAGAACTACAGGCTTATCATACATAACATAAGCACTACCGGCTTATCATACATAACATAAGCACTACTGACTTATCATACATATCATAAGCACTACCGGCTTATCATACATATCATAAGCAAGTTAAGAAATCCCCTAACTTCTTATTAACCTTATTTATATACACTCTCATTTTAGTTTACTTAAGGCACTAACATGTCATTATAGAATCCGGGAATTTAACCTAAAGTACTACGTACCTTTATCCTTTCAAAGATGAGTCTTTCTCGTATAACCCCCTAAGATGCTAACACCCGTAGTATCAAGGCTTGTCTACACTTCAAAACAAGTCACTTTACTTTTAGAAATACATTTTTAGGCTTCTAAACCAAGTGACTTTCACTTTAAAAATATTTAAGCAATTGATGCCTTTAAATCAAATTGCCCTTCTTTATTTCAAGTCATCTCTTTGTTTACATTACTAGAGAAAAACCATTCTTTTAACCTTCCATAAAGTTGTTATAACCAACTTCCCATAAAGCCGTTATAACTCTTTATGTCTTAGACAAATTCATTCCTTTTATAACCAAGAGACTTATACTTTCAAATCAAGTTACATAGCTTTCAAAATACTTCAAGTCTCTTAACTTTTAGAAACCAAGTTTCTTAACTTAGAATATCAAGTCTCTTTAGCTTAGAATATCAAGTCTCTTTAACTTAGAATATCAAGTCTCTTATCTTGAAGAAATCAAGTTACAAATGTTTTTCCCAAATCAAGTATTCTATACTTTTAAATCAAGTCATTCCTTCCTTTAAGAATCAAGTCCCATAACTTGAAAAATAAAGTCTCTTAATCTTTTAAGAATTTAAGGTTCATAGTCTTAAAACTTCATAACGTAAACTCTTTTAAATTAAGTAACATATACTTTTGTGCGTTGTGAATAAGTTATACTTGTTTATAACGATCTTATTCAAACAGCCATGATCTATAAAATGTAATACAATTTTGTCTTATCTTAGGTTCTATGCAGATGGAGAATTCTACTC
Organism: Przewalskia tangutica; assembly: GCA_029844215.1. Taxonomy (NCBI): domain Eukaryota; kingdom Viridiplantae; phylum Streptophyta; class Magnoliopsida; order Solanales; family Solanaceae; genus Przewalskia; species Przewalskia tangutica. The sequence continues at coordinate 37,652,204 of CM056740.1, read as the reverse complement.
ATTTTAATTTAATAGATTGCCGATACATTTTCTTTTACTAACGCTGCAATGGATTGTTCGATACTTATTCTCATTCATGCAGTAACTTAGCAAAGTCAACTTGACTCCAAATACTTTCTAACGACTTCATCACGTTCGCCCGGCCCGTGGATCGTGCCTTACCCCGGGCACCCTAGTGATACAACATCAGAGAAAAACCAGCGGAAATAAAAACTTAAACATTCAAATAGACATGGATCAAGATAAAAGGAAATAGGCCAACCAAAACGGTTGCCTTTCAACATATATAAATATAGACATTTGAACAGTTACAATCCTTACATCCCTGCCCACAACAGTGCTACAGACCTCTAAGATTTTTTACAACAACTATGACGGGACAGGGCCCCGCCATACCCCTGAATGTACAAGAACCTACAGACTCAGGGTAACATACCGAAAGATAAGCCTCCGAAAGAACGGAGCTTCCCAATACGCTGAAAAGTGATCCTAAACGCGGGGATCGACAACCGATGTACCTCTACCTGCGGCATGAACGCAGCCGGAAGGAGGTCGATAACAGTACCAAGTATGTGAAACTGTAAAATACTGTAAATGAAATCATAATAGTCTATATAAAGCAGGAGACATGTATGATAACCAAACTACAGTTCACAACATAAGAGCAGTCATGTCAAGCCAGGGACTCACGCCCTCAAATCATCCCTCATGCCCGTGGAACTCCTTCCTCACTATCGGCAGTCTAGGTATAAATCGTGTGGAATACGTGTCCCGACCCATCCCGTGGGACTCGGTAAAGAATCATGTGGAGTACGTGTCCCGACCCATCCCATAGGACTCGGTAAAGAATCAGATGAAATACGTGTCCCGGCCCATCTCGTGGGACTCGGTGAATAATCAGATGAAATACGTGTCCCGGCCCATCTCGTGGGACTCGGTGAATAATCAGATGAAATACGTGTCCCGGCCCACCTCGTGGGACTCGGTGAAGAATCGTTCATAAAAAATCAGCCGGCCCTCCATCGAGAGACGCGGTGGTATGGAAATACAGTATTTGCACAACAAGGCTATCAAACATAAACATAGGCAAGTTACACACAACTCAAGTTTATATTAGGCCAAAGTCCAGGTTCTGACCCCCAAGTATTACATACGTTAGATTCTTTTTAAAAGATCCATTTCTTTTATAAAGGTCACCCGATACCCGTAGTATAAAAATAGGGTGCCTCATATTTTTAGGTAAACCCAAACACTTTCCTTTTCAACATCAAGTAACAACATTTTTTTCCCTAAGTTCAAGTTTGCCTAATTTCAAGTACTTAAGTCTCTTATTTTAGAAAGGTTTCATAGTTCATAGTTTTATTCACTTAAGAATATAATTCTCTTTTAAAACAATCTGAGAAACATACGCCTTATATGTGAGTAGGTTATTCTTGTTCATAATAAATCTTATTAAGCAGCCATGATCTAGGAAATGTAATATCATTTTGTCTCATCTTAGCTTCTATGCAGATGGAGGTTTCTACTGGTTTTAATAATACTTCATTAATCAGTACATTTCCTTTTATTAGCGACTGATGGTTTGTCGATACTCATTCGATTTCAAATCAAGAAACATTATTCCTTTTAAAAACCACGTACTCATTACTCACGAATGAGGTTTCACACAAAATTCATTTTAATTCATTTAAGTCAAGTCTCTTATCTTTTAAGATCAAGTCTCTTAACTTATAAAAATCAGTAAGTCATTCTCTTTACCTCTCTTAAGACGTTATACCTAACTTCCCATAAAGCTAGTATAACTCTTATGTTTTCAAAACCAAGTATTACTCTTCTTTCAAAAAGGTTTCTTAACTCTTTTAAAACACTCAAGTTTCTTATTATTCAGGCTTAAGTCAAAAGACATTGCCGTACAACTACGTTCAGTTAACACACGTACGTCTACCGTACTATATATATACTTTTGAAACACTTCAAGATTCTTATTATTCAGGCTTAAGTCAAAAGACATTGCCACACGTACGTCTACCGTACCATATATATTCCTTTAAAATACTTCATGCTCAAGAGTATAGGAAGAATCACATACCTTGCGACGATTATCGACTATAAGCAAAACTCTCCACGGCTATAACCCGGCTAGCCTTGACCACCTTCCAAGTAGTTCATGATACTCGCAGAACATTCAACCAAAAAGGTTATAAGTTCATCAGAATACAAATTCCTATGTAAGTCTGCTTTAATCTTCTACTCTAATATTCTTCTGATGTGATTTCAGTTCAAGTCTTTTCTGTAATATCCTACTATTACAGTTCAATTCTCTTCTATGAATCTTATATTCATTTATATACTACTACAGTATGTAATTCCCAATTACAATAGAAGGACAATAGTATTTACCTCGATGAGCCCAAAATTATCCAAGTTTAAAGTCGATCCTGAGCAAGGTTTAGCTCCTACTCCGCGTGCTCCAATCAACCCTTAGAAGTTCTACGCAACTTCTATTTAACACTTCAACCGACTATGAAGGTTTTCCTTAGGGTTTCGTTTTGTGGCTAAAGGAAGTATAATAGTATTTTCCAAGCCAGATAGAGGTAACCTTGGGAATACTACAAGGTATTTGGGCCAAGGTATTTGGGCATTATAACAATACTAGGAGAGTATTTCTATACCACAAAAGGGGGTATTATACGAAAACAACTAGGCTAGGGGGAGTAGGCTCGTGAGGCCTCTCAAAGGGGGGAGGGTGGTGGCGGATGAACTACCACAAGGGGGGAGGGAGTATTTGAGACTTAGAAAGATTGCTCAAGTTTGGATGAAGAAAGTCTTCAACTTAGAGGGGTATTTATAGGTCAAGCAATGGCCAACCAATGGCCAAGATCAAGCCAAGTGCCATGCAAGTGTAGGGCTAGGATTTAACCATGTGTACCTTATCCATCTACCACACTAACTTGCACAAAATATCCTACCAACTAAAGCCACCCATTTCGTCCACCTTTGCCGCCCCACTTCCTTCCAATGTGAGGGTGACACATGTCACCCTCCCGTTGGTCCAAAATGTTTCGTCTCTCGGAAAAATCCGCAAAAATTAGAAATGATATAGCCGGAATTTTCCCTTCGTAAGTCTAGTAAAACGTTTCGTCGAAAAACGATTCTTTTCGGCACTTGTGTACAATTTCGCCACTTTGCCTACTTTAAGGCTCAAACTTTCTACGTACGTCCTTACGTACATACTCTGGAAATACGGGGTATAACACTTACCAACATTCCCCATAAGACTTGGTAAGAACTTAGGATAATTTAGACGTAACCTTTACATAGAGTAAATCAACATACATACCTCTTAACTTCTAAGAGTAGAAGGAATCATGAATAGCACCACATGTATATTCCATACATAGAATCATGTCAAAAGAAGGAAGAGGTTCACATACCTCGCGACGATTATCGACAAGTAGCAAAATGCTCCAAAGTACTTTAACCTTGATAGCTATTCCATCCTTTAAGTAGAATGCGCTATACGTAGTACTTCAACCTATAATGGCCATAATACGTCCATTAATCTCTAGCTTTAAACGTAGAATATTCTAAGTGTAAAGTCACCAAATTCTACAGAAAATCGGACAACACTTCCTTTGTTTCTACGTACTTTTCCACCTTTTTCAAGGCCCAAAAATCAATAACCAAACGCCACATTTAAGGCCCAACAATTCAACAAATACAAAGGGGATTACACGCCTAATAGGATGTGTAAAATTCTGCCCCACAATCAATATAAAACTGTCCAATAATTCCAAACCATGTTCGGCTACAATGTCACAACAATTATCAATTTCCTTTCAATTCCTTTTTCAATCCAAGTTGTTATTCCAACATGTTATATACATAATAACAATCACATCAACTATAAATCCTTTCTTCCTTAACATGCGACGATTATAACTACCGTCCAAATTAATTACAACATTAATGGCTAACTTGTCCATTTTCGGATTTTAACATGTCGACATGATACAAATCTTTCCAAACTTCATTCTATATACCACATGCTCATTTCTTAACTACTATAACATGTAATCTTCAATTACATTAAGAAGATGAAGATTTTACCTCAATAAGCCCTAATAATGTCCAAGCGTAAAAGTCGATCCTTAGCAACTTTTAGCTCCTCTTCTTATTTTCCAATATGCTCCAAGCACTCCTTAGAAGCTCATGAAGAACTCCTCTTCAAGTTCCATCTTCAAAGTTGAAGAACACCTTAGGGTTTCGCCTTGCGACTAACGTAAAAACGTCGTTTTTCCGGGATCTTTCTATTGAGATATCCTTACAATACCCCTAGGAACCTTGGGTTAAAGTCTTGTAAATTATGGAACAAGATTGAAAAAATTTCCTCCTTATTTTTTCCTTTGGCTGAGAGCTCTTAAACTTGAACAATAAGTTCTTGAATTTTTTTCTAAGTGTGGGATGTCTTGCTACTAGTATAGGATATATACTACAATGAAGGGTCTAGATTACAACAATTGTGTGGCTTGGATTTATCAAGACTAAGATCTTTGTCATGTTTGCAAGTTGACTAAGTTAAATATGTCAAGCCTTGGCTTGTTCAAGACTTGACCAAATCCATGTCCATTTTCGTCCATGCCTAAGTAGGGGGTGACACGTGTCGCTCTCCCATTCGTCCATATACTTCGTTTCCCGACATTTCCATAATTCCGATAAATTTTTACGAGTTTCAATTTACAAACATTATTCTTTCCCGAGGTTCGAAATCATTTTTCGTAGGAAAAAGAAATCCTCTTTTCGTATCAACATAAAGTCGTATATTCTCACGTACATTCTCTTAAACACATGTCCTAGAACTACGGGGTGTAACAATAACTAAGAATTATAACTAATTGAGATTACAAGACTTTGAGTTTATAACAATTATGAAGGAAATAGGGTTCCAATCTCCTCAACTATCCACTCTTTCACGTATTAATGCAATGCTAGTGATTCTTCTTCTTATTAAGATAGCAGGTTAACTAATCTATCATTATATTCCGGTTAGGACATACAAGAGCTCAACCTTATGCATAAACATGATAAGTTTAACCACACAAGAGGATTAAGAATAATAACCTTTAAACACTACACAAGTATCGGGGTACTTTCGTCCACGATTTTAACCTATGTCTAGACAATTACAGCATATTCAAATCTCACCTTTCAGACTTTTGATTCGAAATCATATAAGTGATGACAATTAATAGCTAGTTAATTATCAAGCAATTATAACAATATTGAATAGATCTTAATACGCTGAAGAAGAACTCAAAAACTAATGCATTAACTATATGAAAGAGCTTCAAGAAGATTCGAAGGAAACCATACTAAAATAATTAGCTCCTAAACATTGTCATGTCAAGAACTAAATTACAATTCAACATAAACTAAAATAAAATAAGGGAAAGAAAGTAACTTGAACAATAAGATGTCTCCAATTGTCGCCATGGCTGCTCTCCTCTCCAAAGTAGTCTAATTGTAATCTGGTATAAGGTATAGAATACGAACAGGGTTTAGGGATTTTATACTTGAGAAAAGTTGCCTTTCAGACCATAAAAACTCTCTCCAATTCGGCCCAAGACTTCTGAAAATACGCGTAGGCACCGCGGTTCCACTGTCCGGCACCGCGGTGCTTATTCAGCCGAAATCACTGTAGCTTTCTAGAAATATGGCACAGCGGTTCCATGGCCAGGCACCGCGGTGCCTTCGACAGTGTTTCAGTTTCGTACTTTCTGCAATTTTTCCGCCTCGGTGCTAATTTTTCTGACCGCGGTTCTATAGCACCGCAGTGCTGCTTGGCCAGGCACCGCGGTGCCTCCCTGATTTCATGGCCAAATTCCGCCTGATTTGTTCTATTCTTCGTGGTACTTTTTAGGCTTCATTCCTTGTGCTGTGCTTGTGCAATTTGCATCTCAATTAAGCTCATTTCGTTCTCAAAATTAGCATTCACTCCTTCATAACCGCTATGACACAGAATGAAAGAAAAACAACCTAACACTATACTAACACAAACGAAAAGAGTAAAATACGTAACTAGAAAGGACTCAAAATAGTGTATAAAATACACTCAACACCTTCCACGTAGTTTATGCTTCGTTCAAATCTTTAAAGTCCACACACATCCTAAAATTATTGAGTTTCTTGGGGACCACTACCACGTTGGCCAACCAATTTGGATTCTCCACTCTTCGTACTGACCCTATGTTGAGCAAGCATGTTACCTCCTCTACTACAAATTAATCCCAGACGATAGATATTGGTAATCTTCTCTGTCTCACCGGGGATGATCGGGATAAATGCTCATCCTATGGATATCTATTTTCGGAGGGATCCCTGTTATATCAAGGTGAGACCAAGCAAAACAATTGGAGTTAACTTTTAAGTAATTTAAAAATGCATTTCTGAGCTCGGGTGACTTCTCCGAGCCTAGGTATACATTCTTTTTAGGATACTCTTCGAAAAGTGTTGCACATTCCAACTTCTCTATTATGGGTGGGGTTCTTGTCTGTCGGCATGACGAAGTCTTTTGGGATGACCTGATTGTGGAGCCCTTCTATTGTTGTTATTTCCTCCGTACACCATTTCTTCCCTCTTTGGGACACCTCACGCGAGTTTGGGGTCTGTGTTTTCTATTTTTCTATCTCACCTCCCCGTGATGCTACTATTCCCAAGGTATCCTTTGCTTAGGATATGCTTTAATTTCCTCCGATCTCGCCGACTCCCAGGGGTGGAAAATTTGACTTTCTGGTGGAAGGTTGAGAGGACCTCTTGTATTGAGTGTATCCACATCTTTCCCAGTATTGCGTTATAAGTCATGTTTCCGGAAATAACATCGAAGATTGTATCTTGTTTCACACCATCGGTGTACCGAGAACTTGATTTCTCCCTTTGTCAGCTCACTCGACATGTTAAAGCTTGCTAATACCTTTGTTATCGGGATTATTGATTCGTCAGCCTGCATATCTTTCAGAACACGTAGCTGGACGATGTTCTGTAAGAGATTGGAATAATTTCCCTTAGGGATTTTTTTCATTAATCACAATATATATAGTTGTACAAGGGGGATTCCTGATACAATAAGAATCCTGAACTACCTTAAATACATGTCAATAATAAATACAATATATACTGTGAATATTTGAAGAATATTCGCATATTAGCTAATACTCCCCCTCAGACGGAGCGGGAGGAGGCCGAAAGCTCAGGCTGTATCTGAAGTCTATGAACAGTTGTCTGGGTAGTCCCTTTATGAAGATGTATGCATACTGATAGGAGGAGGGCACATGCATTATTTTGACTAGACCAAGTGCTACCTTCTCACATACAAAATGGATATCCATCTCAATATGTTTGATCTGTTGTTGCTGGACCGGATTATGAGACATATAAATGGCAGATATGTTATCACAATAGACTATAGATGCCTGACGCATTGGACAACTGAGCTCCAAGAGAAGATTTCGGAGCCAACATACCTCGACAACTACATTAACAACACCCCTATACTCTGCTTCAGCACTGGAGCGGGATAAAGTTGCCTTTCGCTTGGCAGACCAAGAAATAAGGTTATCCCCTAAAAAACACAATAGCCAGAAGTAGAGCATCGCGTGTCCGGGCATCCTGCCCAATCAACATCTGTGTAGGAGAGCAACCTGGTCGGAGCGGAGGTGTATAGATGCAACCCATATTCAGGAGTACCCTTAATGTATCTGATAATACGCTTAAGAGAAGCAAAATGAGGTTCCCTCAGGGCATGCATAAATAGATATACCTACTGAACGACATTTGCAATGTCGAGCCTGGTGAATGTGAGGTACTGAACAGAACCTGCAAGACTCCGATAGAGAGTAGGATCGGACACTGGATCACCCTCATAAGCACTGAGCTTGGATTTCAAATTAACCGGAGTAGGCATAGCTTTGAAATTCGACTTCTTAGCTCTGAACACAATTTCTTCTGCATACTTACGCTGACTCAGAAACATAGTATCTGCAGATCTAGTAACTGATATACCCAAGAAGTAACTCAGCTTGCCCAAATCAGTCATAACAAATTCAGTTTTGAGAAGAGCAAATCAATCATAGCAAATTCTTAAGGGAGAAGGGTGGGTGATGATGTGTTGTGTAGGATATACCAGAGCCCTGTATTGGAATGCAGTGACCATTGCCAACTATAATATATTGAGGATGCTTTAAACTGAACAGTATGAGAATATTACCTGCAGACCGGGTGAGGTGAGATATGGCTCTGGAGTCCATGTACCAATTATTGTCCGGTTGTTGTTACAAATTGAGGCTGCTGAACGCCTGACCCAAATAAGTGGGGGCCATGTCGGATACGGGCTGCTGGAACTAGCCTTGCATGAAGTGGGATTGCTGCGGGTACTGTGCTAGCCGAGGGGCTGGAGCTGGGCTAAACAACCCGTGTTGAGCATACTGGTTGTAGGGCTATTGCATCGAACTATGGGGCACCGCGTGCCTCGCTGGTCTTGTTGAGGCACCGCGCCCATTATCGCGCGCACTGCTGCCATCTGCCGCTAGTTCTCACGATCGCGACCATTTCCATGACCATGCCCCTCTCTGCCTCCGCGACCCTTGCCACCCCTGCCGCCGTGGTTGATAATTTTTCGGTGGGGTTTGGCTGGTGGGAAGCTGTTGTTGGGGTTGAATTTCGATAGCTAACACCTTTTGATTGTGCTCATCCTGCTTAGCACGACAGGTTTCTTCCAGCAGTAGTTGAGAGCGAGCTTTGTTGAAACTCGGAAGAGGGTCATCATGCTGAATCATCGTAGCTAGGGTGTAGTATTCTCCTTTAGGGAGGCCTGCAATCAGTTGTACTACCATCTTTGTTTCGGACACGGGTGTACTAACATTGGTCAATTGGTCTGCCACAAGTTTCAACTGTTGACATTATTCAGACATATTGGAGTAATTTTCCAGACGTGTGTTGTTGAATTGCTCCTCCAAGTACACCGCGCGAGTGTTCTTGTTGTCTTGGAAAATTTCTTCCAGCCTTGTCCATAGTTCGCGAGCAGAAGCCCCTGTTTTCATGATGGTGAGAGGTAGGTCTTTGGAAATAGTGCCATAGATCCACTATTTAACTACGACATCAAGACGATGCCAAGTTGTTGTCACGACTCGAACCGACGGGCCGCGACTGGTGTCCTACCTGGGCACCCTTGTACTCACACATAACACCTAATCAGCAGAAGCTAAGGAACAACTCATTTTTTTTATAACATTAGGCAAAACGACAAAGCTGCCACTATATACAAAATGTACGAAACGAGTACAACTCACATATGTCCAAATACATATACAACCCACACATGTCTACAAGACCTCTAAGAGTTTGATGATGACATATGACGGGACAAGGCCCCGCCATACCCCTGAATAAACATAAGTCTAATATCAAAGACTTTACCGAAATGACAAGCTCCGAAACAGTGGAGCTATCTCAAAAGCTGGGCAAGGATCCTAAGCTCGAGGATCTTCAAACTTAATACCTATACCCGCGGGCATGAACGCAGCCCCACGAAGGGGGTCTGTACAACAGGTACCAAGTATGTAAACATAAAGTACAATAATTAAGATCATAACTGGTCAAAGAATGATAGGAGCAAGTATGAAAATCAAATACCAGATTCAACCGTGTCATATAAAATTGAGCCAACTGTACCTTTTAAAAGTGAGAGAGTCGTATAAAAAATCATGAATGTATGTTCATCTAATCATATACTGCCATAGGTATCTATACCCGCATCATGGATACAAGTCCATGGTCAATATACTCTCATGGGAATCTATACCCGCATCGTGGATACAAGTTCACAGACAATATACATCTCATGGGAGTCTATACCCACATCGTGGATACAAGTCCACGGACAATATACATCTCATAGAAGTCTATACCCACATCGTGGATACAAGTCCACGACAATATACATCTCATGGGAATCTATACCCGCATCGTGGATACAAATCCACAGACAACATACATCTCATGGGAATCTATACCCGCATCGTGGATACAAGTCCACGGACAATATACATCTCATGGGAATCTATACCCGCATGGATACAAGTCCACGGACAATATACATCTCATGGGAATCTATACCCGCATCGTGGATACAAGTCCACAAACAATATACATCTCATGGGAATCTATACCCGCATCGTGGATACAAGTCCACAGACAATATACATGCACGAATAGCTATCATGAGCAACCATGTGCAATTTAAATCATTTTTTGACTCTTAATAAAAATTTTAAAGCGAACTTTCATTTTTGAAAAACCAAGGCACTATCATATCATGTATCACTTTGAAATCATCCTTTGAAAACTCAAAGGCACTATCACATCTTTCATTTTAGACAACCAAGGTGCTATCACATCTTTCCTTTTAGAAAACCAAGGTGCTATCACATCTTTCCTTTTTGAAAACCAAGGTGCTATCACATCTTTCCTTTTAGAAAACCAAGGTGCTATCACATCTTTCATTTTAGAAAACCGAGGTACCACCATATCACGTACCAATCATTAAAATGAACATTCATTTTAGAAAAAAACAAAGTACTATGATATCATGTATTATCAAGGATTAAAATCCAATAAAACTATGTACGTCCGCTGTACACATACTTCATATAAACATGCCCAAAAAAAGAAATGATAGTTCAAATACCTTATCGGCTACACCAACACGATAAGTAGAATACATCTCAAATAAGTACTTCAACCTATAATGACAACAACACATCTATCAACTTCATGATACTAGTATACACTATACCACGTAATGACTATTCTTTCGTATAAAAATTCGGGCAGCACTTCCCCTACTTATACATACGTTTCCACCTTACAAATAAGGCCAATAACATCAATAACCAAGCACCAATATAGGGCACAACCAAACAGTTAACCAAGGTGATTCACACACCTATTTCTCACATAAAACAGCCCCTTAATCCTTACTAAAACAGTCCAAGAAAACAATCGATATTCCAACAACAACGAGGGTAAAATGTGAAGCTTTCTACACTTTTTATACCCTTATTCCTTTAGGACATATGTTAGAAATTTACCACCGTAAACATACATAATTGTAACTAATTTTTCAGCATTATAACTTCTCAAAACAGTCCCTAAAACAACACAACAACATCCAACAGTTTCATGCAGTTTCGGCCAACAATCCCAATACTAAAGCCCTTTTCATAATTCCTTCTAATCCAATTCATATTCCAACACTTCATATAAACTATGTCAACTTTCAATAACAAGTTTCCTTCATTTTTAACAGGCAATAAGTGACGATAACTAAAACAATCACCAACAAATCCAATATACTAAAAACTGTCCAACAATTCTGCTAACATGCCAAACTATCATATGCACTTATTATTCCCCATTTTACTTATAACAACATGTAACTCCATTAATCTCTATAGGAAGAAGAATCCTTACCTTAACTAGCCAAAAATAGTCCACAAGTTCTCGGCTCACAGTTTTCTTTTTGCTCCACTTCTTCAAGTCACAACAACACACATGTATCCTCTACAAGCTTGTAACCATCTTACTTTCTTGTTTTCCTTCCAAAAAGTTCATTTCCAAGCCTAGGGTTTCAAGACACTTTCCAGCCAATCCGTGGTTAAAAGTTCTTGGAGAGTTAACTTGGCTTAGAACTTGGGTAGAAGGCTTAATCTTGGAAAATAACTCTTGTTCTTCACTTTGGCTATGTGATTTTCGAAACCTTGGAGGAGAAGGGAAGGGATATGAGGGTTTGGATGATGAAGCAAAATGTGATCCAATTCTTGCAAGACTTGTATCTATAAGGGGTGTATTGCACAAGTGGAGGGGGACCCAATTAGGTCCACTTGTCCCAAAATATCTTCCACACTTGGCAATTTTCGTGAAATTCCCGCATCGACACCGCAGTACTGCCTAATGTCACTGCAGTGCCGAAAGTACTACATCTTTCTGAAGTTATGGCACCAGGGTCCTGCCCTCCGGCACCGCGGTGCTGCAGTCTTTCATCCCGAACTTCCAACTTTCGTCCTTTTTGGCTTGGGGAGCTCCTTTTCTGTCCACACTCTATTGAAGAGAATTCAATACCAGTACTACTTCTTATCGTCACGTTTGTTGTATCCAAAATTTCCATATGAGAAAATGTAACTATACATTCCTTCCAACCCTCAACCTTATATCCTAACTTACGTTCTCGCTTACATGCCCTGGAACTACGGGGTGTAACATTCTTCCCCCCTTAGAAACATTCATCCCCGAATGTTCATAATAGGTCTCAAACTACAAACATTTCGGCGTAGTCTCTTTTAACTATACCTATCAATCTATACTCAGTTAACACAAATGTGCCTCACATAGCCACAATATACACATGTATTATTCACCAAACAATATAACCAAGCAAGGAATCAAATTACCTCTATAATCATAATTTCATTCACCTCTATCGTTCCTGTCGTAATCATTCCCTGCGGGGCGCATAGCTATAGAAGGTGATGAACCAGCATCTGATCCAATAGGCTGAGCCATACCACCTGTACCCCATTTGGAAGGACAATCTCTCATCACATGGCCTTAAATTCCACAAGCAAAACATGCACCTGTACCAGAACGACATTCCCAACCATGATTCCTACCACACTGAGAACACAGAGGCAAAGGTGGCCTCGACCGAGTAGAACCCCTGTCCCTCTGCGAACCTGAAGCTCTGACCAACTCCTGAATACCCTGAGCGGTCAAACCTTCTGCCTGTAGACTGTGAGGGTACTCTCTGTACTGGCTGGGAAGAATACCTAGCCTGCTGCTAAAGATGCCCGCCTACAAACTCCCCAAAATGTCCAACCGACCTAGCCCTCTTTTGCTGGCCTCTGTCATGATCTCTGTCTGACTGACAACCTCTATGTCGGTCCTCTACTCCCTGTTCATATGTCTGGATACGAGCAATATCCATGCCCGGCTGAAGAACCACTACAAACATCCATCGACCAAATAGTGGTCCAGCCCCATCACGTAGCGATACACTCTGTCTCCCATATCCGCTACTATAGTGGGTGCGTACCTGGACAATGAATCAAACTCCAGGCTATACTCGCGAATGGTCCTGCCACCCTGTCTCAACTGTAGGAATCTATCAACTCTGGCCCTCCTCATTTCTGGAGGCAAGAAGTGACCAATGAATGCCTCTGTAAACTCATCCCATGTAGTTGGAGGAACATCCTCTCCCCTAGACAACTCCCAAGACTCATAACAGTTTGTAGCTATATCCCGTATCCTATACGATGTCAACTCCACAGACTCAGTTTCCGAAGCTCTGATTATCCTCAAGGTATGCTGCATCTATCGGATGAACTCCTGCGGGTATCCTCCGGCTGTTACCCGAAAAACTCTGGAGGATCGCAATTCAGGAAATCACGAACCCTCAAACTGTCAGACCTAGGGTCAACTCCTGGTCCCTGCCTGCGGTTCTGCCCTACCACTATTCTAGTCAGCAGCTGAACTGCATCTCTCATGGCCCTATCCTCTGCCCCTGGCTGAGGAACTGGAGGCTCAAGTATCGGGGCCTCTGGAGCTGCTCTAAGCTCCTCTGGTGATGGCGGTGTAACTGAGCTCGCCGACTGGCGCACAATCTCAGGCATAGTCTGGGCCTGTGCCCTAGTAACTCTCTGTGTCCTACTAGTAGCTCATGCTACTGATTTGCCCTTCTGGGCCACTGTTGCTGTTATACCCCGTATTTCCAGAGTATGTACGTGAGCGCGTACGTATTATAATTTGAGCCTTAAAGTTGGCTAGTTTCGAAATTTGTACACAAGTGCCGAAAAGAGTCGTTTTCCGACGAAACGTTTCCACAGCTTTCGTAGGGAAAATTCCGGCTATGTCATTAATAATTTTTGCGGATTTTTCCGAGAGACGAAACATTTTGGACCAACGAGAGGGCGACACTTGTCACCCTCTAATTGGAAGGAGTGGACGGACGAAATGGGCAAGTTGGCACGTTTTTTGTGCATTGTTTTTGGTCAAGGAGTTGGTAGGATATTTTGGGTAGATGGATAAGGTTGCACATGGCTTAATCTTGGCCCTACACTTGCATGGCACTTGGCTTGATCTTGGCCATTGGTTGGCCTTTGGTTAGCCTATAAATACTCCCCTTACTTGAAGACTTTCTTCATCCAAAACTTGAGCAATCTATCTAAGTCTCAAATACTCCCTCCCTCTTGTCTTGCTATCGTCCAAAGCCCCTTCCCCCCCTTTGAGCAAGGCCCTTGGCCGAGAGCCTCCCCCTCCCCCTTTGTGGTGCCCTAGCCGAGGGGTACACCCCCCCCCTAGCCTAGTTGTCTCGTATAAATACCCCTTGTTGTGGTATAGAAATACTCTCCTAGTATTGTTATAATGTCCAAATACCTTGGCCCAAATACCTTGTAGTATTTCCCAAGGTTACACTTATACTAGCCCAGAAAATACCATTATACTTTCCCTCAGTCACTAAAACGAAACCCTAAGTAAATCTTCACCCGTAGTTGAAGTTATAAGTGGAAGTTGGTTAGAACTTCTAAGGGTTGTTTGGAGCGGGTTGAGCGCCATGAGTAGAGCTAAACCTTGCTCAGATCGACATATAAACTCGGATAATTTTGGGCTTATCGAGGTAAACATTCTTAACCTTACTGTAATTGGAAATTACATGTTGTAGAGTATATAGTTAAGTATACTATATATAGAATCGAACATAGTTGTGCGGCAATGTCTTTTGACTTAAGCTCGAATTATACTTACAGAATGTCTTGCGACTTAAGCTGAATTTAAAGAAGAGAATCGAATCGTAATTACATAGATCAGACATGAGACTTGTGTAACATCACCATGTAGTAGAATTGTACACGTCCGGTTAGGCGTGTTAACCCCCTGGTTGGCTTGGTAGCCTACCGCTAGAGGAGGAGATTTACGCTGTGTGCGGGAGGCCGCTAGAATTTTACGTAGGATATTCTCCATTGAGATCTAGATGTTAATAGGCGCCTTGTGGCCTCTATAGGTTGAAGTACTACGTTTGGCGTGATCACCGGCAAGGAGTAGCCAAGCGGTTTGAGGTACTTGGAGCGTTTTGCTATTAGTCGATAATCGTCGCGAGGTATGTGAACCTCTTCCTATCTGTTCTAGCATGATATGTGTATAACTATGTAGTACGGTAGACGTACCTGTGTTTAATGTATTTGACTGGTTTGAAACATAAAGTGTTATAACGGCTTTATGGGTAGTTGGTTATAACAGCTTTATGTAGGTAAGAAAATGCTTTGTGGTTTCAAAGTGGTAAATCGATTTGACTTATAACGGATTTGATGTGTAGTAATAAAGAACTTGAAGTGTTTCAAAAAGACCTTTTTAAAAGAAGAATAATACTTGGCTTTGAAAACATAAGAGTTGTACTAGCTTTATGGAAAGTTAGGTATAACGTCTTAAGAGTGATAAAAAGAATGGGTTACTGATTTCGGAAATCAGAATGAGTATCGACAAACCACTGCAGCGTTAATAGAGGAAAATGTATTGAATAATGAAGTATGGTATTAAAACCAGTAGAAACCTCCATCTGCATAGAAGCTAAGATAAGACAAAATGATATTACATTTCCTAGATCATGGCTGCTTAATAAGATTGATTATAAACAAGAATAACCTACTCACATATAAGACATATGTTTCTCAAAACGTTTAAAGGAGAATTATGTTTTAAAGGATTTAAAACTATGAACTACGAAACCTTTTCTAAAATGAGAAACTTGAGCTTTTGAAATTAGGCAAACTTGAACGTTTGGAAAATAAGGTTGTTACTTGATTTTACAAAGGAAAGCATTTTGGTTTACTTAACAAAGTTAGTCACTCTATTTTTATACTACGGGTATCGGGTGACCTTCGTAAAAGAAATGGATCTTTAAAAGGAATTTAACGTACGTAATACTTTAGGGTTAAAATCCGGGAATGTATTTCACTTGATTACCGGTTCATCCGGGAATGTATTTCACTTGATTACCGGTTCATCCGGGAATGTATTTCACTTGATTACCGGTTCATCCGGGAATGTATTTCACTTGATTACCGGTTCATCCGGGAATGTATTTCACTTGATTACCGGTTCATCCGGGAATGTATTTCACTTGACTACCGGTTCATCCGGGAATGTATTCCACACGTTTCTATATTGGGTCCATAAGATGGGCCGAGACCTGTTATACGTATCACATGATTTGTACCTAGACTGCCGGCAGTGAGGAAGGAGTTCCACGCACGTGAGGATGACTTTGAGGCGTGAGTCCCTAACTTGACATCGCTTTTATGTTGTGAATCGTAGTTTGGTTATCATACATGTCTCTGCTTTATATAGACTATTATGATTTCATTTACTGATTTTACGATTCACATACTTGGTACTGTTATCGACTCTTCGGGCCGCGTTCACGCCGCAGTAAAGGTACATCGATCGCCGATCCCCGCTTATAGGATCACATTTCAGTGTTGGGAAGCTCCGTTCCTTGGAGGCTTATCTTTGGTATGTTACCACAGTGCAGAGGTTCTTGTACATTCGGGGTATGGCGGGCCCTGTCCGTCATAGTTGTTGTCACTTCAGAAGTGCAGTAGTACTGTTGGCGTAGTCCGTAAAAGGATAAGCGTCGGGTATTTATGTATATATACCGAAGGCAATCGCTTTGGTTGGCTGTTTACTTATCATGTCTCTTAATTCATGTTCATGTTTTTATTTCCGCTGATTTTCTCTCGATGTTGTATCACCAGGGTGCCCGGTAAGGCACGACCACGCCCGGTTCGGTCGTGACAAAAGTGGTATCGAGCGATTAGTCCTCGGAAAGTGTCTGATGACCGTGTCTAGTAGAGTCTTGATTATCGGTGTGTTGCACCACATCTATAATCGTGAGGTTGCAGGACATTTAGGATTAGTTTCCATTCTTCTCATTACGAGATCGTGCCTTAGAGCCGTGTGATAAATTGACCCTCCGACGTATTCCTTTCCTTTACGATTATGCCTCCGTAGGCAACCTGAGTGCCCGAGGCAAGGCGACAAAGCGAAGAGCTTAGTGAGATCTGAGAGATTTGAGCGCAGTCTGGCCGGTCGAGATGCAGCTCCGACGGCGAGTTTCGCGACGCCACAAAGACAAAGAGTTTAGAGCGCAGCGGTGGCCGAGACTACGATACCTAAGCCTCCATCCCACGGCTGGAGCGAGATGAGATAAGTACAAGAGATGGCCCGATTCGCGGCGGTCGTAGCGATATGAGGATAGGTGGACGCAGCAGATTCACCCAAGAGCACCCGTAGTTCACCCCCGAGCGCATGGTTTGAGGCTACGTGACTTTACGAGTTGTAGCCCGCCGTGTTCTATGGATCGAGCCGAGGACGACCTCGGAGTTTATCCGACAGCTCTGACGGATCATGAGAGTGATCCAGTCTCGAGGCGAGTCGGTGGTATTGGGTTCGCATCACCGCGTGATCTGCAGATTGGCCAGTTTGATTCGTGGGAGTTGTCGGGAAGAGCATGCACTTCCAGCCGTATGGGACGAATTCTCGGGCTTTTCTTGCACATTTCTTGCCCCACGGATATGAGGGCTCGGGCCGGCAGATTTTTGACGTTGAGGCGGGGCGCGGGCGGTTAGAGAGTACAATGTGAGTTCGACTCATTAGCTCGGTATGTTCCATTGTAGTGGCGATATGGAGGGCGAGTACACCGCCACGCCACGGCTGGATGATTACTTGGCGAGGCTTATGCGGGAGTAGCTCTTCACCGCATGGACATTGCCCGCATGCAAGCTCATGCACTAGGATGTGAGGCACGGAGAGGTCGACGGAATGACCGAGATCGGCGAAGAGGCGAGCAATGAGGTCCTTTGGTAACTTCGAGGCGGACCGCCAAGAAGATCCTAGTTATGTACCTCCACCAAGACAGTGGTCCCCGCCTCTTCGGACGTTCGTGGTATTCGGAGCTGGTCGAGCTCCGGGCTTCAGTTCCGCGGTATACGTGAGTGCTAGCGGGATTCATGTCCCTCGGTGCACGCGATGTGGCAAACATCATCCCGGGAATGTCGCTTTTTATCGGGTGCTTGTTTCACTGCGCCGTCGGGGCCATGTGACGAGGCGTGCTTATAGGAGAGGTACCAGCAGCTTGGCGCAGCCTACCGGATCAGTGGCAGGTTCATCGCCTTCTACAGTTATGCGCCCTGCAGGGCAGACTTATGATTAGAGTGGAGCGGTAGCTTCAGGTATATCCTTAACCCTCTAGAGATTTGTATGCATGATTGATGACCTTATTATTGTGTGCTACGTTCAGATAGCGTTATGTTGGTTATGAGTTAGAAAGCTTGGCTAGTTGAAAGGATATGTATGGGGACATGGAAAGTGTGAACTTTAAAATATTTCATGTTGAGACCTTAGATGTAAGGTCATCTTGAATAAAAGATTTTACGGTTAGTCCTTGTTGAAATACTTGGTTTGCGTATAAATGTATTGTGTGATAAGTCCCTGGGTTGGGTAAATGAAAGTGGTATCTTTCCTGATGTGATTTAGCAAGGTTGTTCCGGATCGAGAAACGAGAGTCGCGACGAGGCTCGGGTTGAGGGCGTGTTGCGTGTCAACCGTGGCCGAATGAAGTGGGTCAGCTCGGGTGGTCCCGCAGGGTGGTAGGATCACGAGGGTGCTAGGCCCAAGTTTAGATGACCATCGTATGAGTTCGTGGATATGTTCGACCTGAAGCGGATCGTGAAGGCCGGAAGTGGCCTTAAGGAAGATTGAGGCTAGTAAGATGACCAAGTTTGGAGGTAGTGATTCCAAAGTTTTGGAAACTGAAGTGTGGTACGTATACTAGAAGAGTTCAAGTGTTCGAGAAGAGTACGACGAGTAAGGGTAGAGGCGAGCATGTATTGCGAGCATAGATATGCTCATTTCTTGTGAAGGGAGAAGGTGCGAAGGATGTATATTTTAGACCTCAGGTATCGCATGCAGTCCGGTACCATTTGTTGGGTCGCCGGAGTGACACTAGAACCTCGCGGCAAAGTGACAAAAAGTTTGTGATGTTAAAGGTGTTTCCTCGTGGACTTGGATATAAGTATTTGCGTGCATGTGTTTCGTGGCGGTTGTGGCGTTGACAACTTATTAGAAGAACTTTATCGTTATCCGTCTTGAGAAGGAACATTCGGACGAATGTTTCTAAGGAGGGAGAATGTTATACCGTATTTCCGCAGTATGTACGTGAGCGCACGTATTATAATTTGAGCCTTAAAGTTGGCTAGTTTGAAATTTGTACACAAGTGCCGAAAGAGTCGTTTCCGACGAACGCTTTCCACAGCTTTCGTAGGGAAAATTCCGCTATGTCATTAATAATTTTTGCGGATTTTTAGAGACAAAACATTTTGGACCAACGAGAGGGCGACACTTGTCACCCTCTAATTGGAAGGAGTGGACGGACGAAATGGGCAAGTTGGCACGTTTTTTGTGCATTGTTTTTGGTCAAGGAGTTGGTAGGATATTTTGGGTAGATGGATAAGGTTGCACATGGCTTAATCTTGGCCCTACACTTGCATGGCACTTGGCTTGATCTTGGCCATTGGTTGGCCTTTGGTTAGCCTATAAATACTCCCCTTACTTGAAGACTTTCTTCATCCAAAACTTGAGCAATCTATCTAAGTCTCAAATACTCCCTCCCTCTTGTCTTGCTATCGTCCAAAGCCCCCTCCCCCCCCTTTGAGCAAGGCCCTGGGCCGAGAGCCTCCCCCTCCCCCGTTGTGGTGCCCTAGCCGAGGGGTACACCCCCCCCCTAGCCGAGTGGTCTCGTATACATACCCCCATTTTTTGGTATATAAATACTCTCCTAGTATTGTTATAATGTCCAAATACCTTGGCCCAAATACCTTGTAGTATTTCCCAAGGTTACACTTATACTAGCCCAGAAAATACCATTATACTTTCCCTCAGTCACTAAAACGAAACCCTAAGTAAATCTTCACCCGTAGTTGAAGTTATAAGTGGAAGTTGGTTAGAACTTCTAAGGGTTGTTTGGAGCGGGTTGGAGCGCGCGGAGTAGGAGCTAAACCTTGCTCAGGATCGACATATAAACTCGGATAATTTTGGGCTTATCGAGGTAAACATTCTTAACCTTCTGTTGTAATTGGAAATTACATGTTGTAGGAGTATATAGTTAAGTATACTATATATAGAACTGAACATAGTTGTGCGGCAATGTCTTTTGACTTAAGCCTGAATTATACTTACGGCAATGTCTTGCGACTTAAGCCTGAATTTAAAGAAGAGCGAGCTGTAATTACATAGGGTGTATTCTGATAGACTTGTGGAACATCACTGTGTAGTAGACTTGTACACGTCCGGTTAGACGTGTTAACCCCGGTTGGCTTGGTAGTGGCCTCGCTAGAGGAGGAGATTTCTGTTGTTGCGGGAG
This sequence comes from Przewalskia tangutica, assembly GCA_029844215.1. Classification (NCBI taxonomy): domain Eukaryota; kingdom Viridiplantae; phylum Streptophyta; class Magnoliopsida; order Solanales; family Solanaceae; genus Przewalskia; species Przewalskia tangutica. Next base: position 37,631,680 of record CM056740.1, on the reverse strand, counting down.
TCTTTGCGAATTTTACGTAGGATAGTCTCCATGGAGATCTAGATGGTAATAGGTGCCTTGTGGCCTCTATAGGTTGAAGTACTACGTTTGGCGTGATCTACCGGCTTAGGAGTAGCCGAGCGGTTTGAGGTACTTGGGCGTTTTGCTATTAGTCGATAATCGTCGCGAGGTATGTGAACCTCTTCCTATCTGTTCTAGCATGATATGTGTATAACTATGTAGTACGGTAGACGCACTGTTTAATGTATTTGGTGGTTTGAAACATAAAGTGTTATAACGGCTTTATGGGTAGTTGGTTATAACGACTTTATGTAGGTAAGAAAATGCTTTGTGGTTTCAAAGATGTGATTTGACTTATAACGGATTTGATGTGTAGTAACAAAGAACTTGAAGTGTTTCAAAAAGACCTTTTTAAAAGAAGAGTAATACTTGGCTTTGAAAACATAAGAGTTGTACTAGCTTTATGGGAAGTTAGGTATAACGTCTTAAGAGTGATAAAAGAATGGGTTCTTGATTTGAAATCGAATGAGTATCGACAAACCAACTGCGGCGTTAATAGAGGAAAATGTATTGAATAATGAAGTATGGTATTAAAACCGGTGAAACCTCCATCCGCATAGAAGCTAAGATAAGACAAAATGATATTACATTTCCTAGATCATGGTCTTAATAAGATTGATTATAAACAAGAATAACCTACTCACATATAAGACATATGTTTCTCAAAACGTTTAAAGGAGAATTATGTTTTAAAGGATTTAAAACTATGAACTACGAAACCTTTTCTAAAATGAGAAACTTGAGCTTTTGAAATTAGGCAAACTTGAACGTTTGGAAAATAAGGTTGTTACTTGATTTTACAAAGGAAAGCATTTTGGTTTACTTAACAAAGTTAGTCACTCTATTTTTATACTACGGGTATCGGGTGACCTTCGTAAAAGAAATGGATCTTTAAAAGGAATTTAACGTACGTAATACTTTAGGGTTAAAATCCGGGAATGTATTTCACTTGATTACCGGTTCATCCGGGAATGTATTTCACTTGATTACCGGTTCATCCGGGAATGTATTTCACTTGATTACCGGTTCATCCGGGAATGTATTTCACTTGATTAGGTTCATCCGGAATGTATTTCACTTGATTAGGTTCATCCGGAATGTATTTCACTTGATTACGGTTCATCCGAATGTATTTCACTTGATTCGGTTCATCCGGGAATGTATTTCACTGACTACCGGTTCATCCGGGAATGTATTCCACACGTTTCTATATTGGGTCCATAAGATGGGCGAGACCTGTTATACGTATCACATGATTTGTACCTAGACTGCCGGCAGTGAGGAAGAGTTCCACGGGCATGAGGGATGACTTTGAGGGCGTGAGTCCCTAACGACATGGCGCTTTTATGTTGTGAGCGTAGTTTGGTTATCATACATGTCTCTGTTTTATATAGACTATAATGATTTCATTCTGATATTTCTGATTTCACATACTTGGTACTGTTATCTTGACCTCGCCGAAGTGCGTTCATGCCGCAGTAAAGGTACATCGATCGCCGATCCGCTTATAGGATCACATTTCGGCGTGTTGGGAAGCTCCGTTCCTGGAGGCTTATCTTTGGTATGTTACCACAGTGCGTAGGTTCTTGTACATTCGGGGTATGGCGGGCCCTGTCCGTCATAGTTGTTGTCACTTCTTAGAAGTGCAGTGTATCTTGTTGTGGGCGATGCAGTAAAAAGGATAACTGTTCGGGTATTTATGTATATATAGTGAAGGCAACTGTTTTGGTTGTCCTGTTTACTTATCATGTCTCTTAATTCATGTTCATATTTTTATTTCCGCTGATTTTCTCTGATGTTGTATCACTAGGGTGCCCGGGGTAAGGCACCAGTCACGGGCCCGGGTTCGGGTCGTGACAGTTGCCCTCTTCAGAGGCATAACTGTAACACAATAATACGTTAGAGAGGGGAATTCTCCTAATAACACAGCTATATCACACGATATATGAGATGAAAGAATAGAAACCAATCCTAAATGTACTGTAGCCTCCTGTATATGGGTGTGGTGCACAACACACCAATAACCAAGACTCTACAACACACGATCTGTAGACATTTCGAGGACTAACTTTTCTGATACCACTTTTGTTATGACCCAAACCGACGGGCCGCGACTGGTGTCCTACCTGGGCACCCTTGTACTCACACGTCACACCTAATCAGCGGAAGCTAAGGAACAACTCATTTTTTATAACATTAGGCAAGCCGACAAAGCTGCCACTATATACAAAATGTACGAAACGAGTACAAATCACATATGTACAAATATATATACAACCCACACCTGTCTACAAGACCTCTAATAGTTTGATAATGACATGTGACGGGACAAGGCCCGCCATACCCCTGAATAAACATAAGTCTAATATCAAAGACTGTACCAAAATGACAAGTTCCGGAACAGTGGAGCTATCTCAAAAAAATGGGCATGGATCCTAACTCGAGGATCTCCAAACTGAATACCTATACATGTGGGTATGAATGCAGCCCCCTAAGGGGTCAGTACAACAGGTACCAAGTATGTAAACGTAAAGTATAGTAATTAAGATCATAACTGGTCAAAGAATGACATGGGCAAGTATGAAAATAAAATACCAGATCCAACTGTGCCATATAAAATAGAGCCAACTGTACCTTTTAAAAGTGAGAAAGTCGTATCAAAAAGCATGAATGTATGTTCATCTAATCATATACTGCCATAGGTATCTATACCCGCATCATGGATACAAGTTCATGGTCAATATAATCTTATGGGAATCTATACCCGCATCGTGGATACAAGTCCATGGACAATATGCATCTCATGGGAGTCTATACCCGCATCATGGATACAAGTCCACGAACAATATATATCTCATGGGAATCTATACCCGCATCGTGGATACAAGTCCACGGACAATATACATCTCATGGGAATCTATACCCGCATCGTGGATACAAGTCCACGAACAATATACATCTCATGGGAATCTATACCCGCATCGTGGATACAAGTCCACGGATAATATACATCTCATGGGAATCTATACCCGCATCGTGGATACAAGTACACGGACAATATACATGCACGAATAGCTATCATGAGCAACCATGCGCAATTTAAATCATCTTTTGACTCTTAATAAAATCATTAAAACGAACTTTCATTTTTGAAACACCAAGGCACTATCATATCATGTATCACTTTGAAATCATCATTTGAAAACTCAAAGGCACTATCACATCTTTCATTTTAGACAACCAAGGTGCTATCACATCTTTCCTTTTAGAAAACCAATGGGCTATCACATATTCCTTTTAGAAAACCAAGGTGCTATCACATCTTTCCTTTTAGAAAACCAAGGTTCTATCACATCTTTCATTTTAGAAAACCGAGGTACCACCATATCACGTACCAATCATTAAAATGAACCTTCATTTTAGAAAAAAACAAAGTACTATGATATCATGTATTATCAAGGATTAAAATCCAATAAAACTATGTACGTCCGCTGTACACATACTTCATATAAACATGCCCAAAAAAAGAAAAGATAGTTCAAATACCTTATCGGCTACACCAACACGATAATTAGAATACGTCTCAAATAGGTACTTCAACCTATAATGACAACAACACATTTATCAACTTCATGATACTAGTATACACTATACCACATAATGACTCTCCTTTCGTATAAAAATTCGGGCAGCAATTCCCCTACTTATACATACGTTTCCACCTTACAAATAAGGCCAATAACATCAATAACCAAGAACCAATTTAGGGCACAACCAAACAATTTACCAAGGTGATTCACACACCTATTTCTCACGTAAAACAACCCCTTAATCCTTACTAAAACAGATCAAGAAAACAATCGATATTCCAACAACAATGAGGGTAAAATGTGAAGCTTTCTACACTTTTTATACCCTTATTCCTTTAGGACATATGTTAGAAATTTACCACCGTAAACATACATAATTGTAACTAATTTTTCAGCATTATAACTTCTCAAAACATGCCCTAAAACAACACAACAATATCTAACAGTTTCATGCAGTTTCGGCCAACAATCCCAATACTAAAGCCCTTTTCATAATTCCTTCTAATCCAATTCATATTCCATCACTTCATATAAACTATGTCAACTTTCAATAACAAGTTTCCTTCATTTTTAACAGGCAATAAGTGACGATAACTAAAACAATCACCAACAAATCCAATATACTAAAAACTGTCCAACAATTCGGCTAACATGCCAAACTATCATATGCACTTATTATTCCCCATTTTACTTATAACAACATTTAACTCCATTAATCTCTACAGGAAGAAGAATCCTTACCTTAACTAGCCAAAAATAGTCCACAAGTTCTCGGCTCACAGTTTTTTCTTTGCTCCACTTCTTCAAGTCACAACAACACACATGTATCCTCTACAAGCTTGTAACCATCTTAATTTCTTGTTTTCCTTCCGAAAAGTTCATTTCCAAGCCTAGGTTTCAAGACACTTTCCGGCCAATCCGTGGTTTAAAGTTCTTGGAGAGTTAACTTGGCTTAGAACTTGGGTAGAAGGCTTAATCTTGGAAAATAACTCTTGTTCTTCACTTTGGCTATGGGATTTTTGAAACCTTGGAGGAGAAGGGAAGGGATATGAGGGTTTGGATGATGAAGCTAAATGTGATTCAATTCTTGCAAGACTTGTATCTATAAGGGGTGTATTGCACAAGTGGAGAGGGACCCAAGTAGGCCCACTTGTCCCAAAATATCTTCCACACTTGTCAATTTTCGTGAAATTCCCGCATCGGCACCGCGGTACTGCCTAATGGAACCGCGGTGTCGAAATTACTGCAGCTCTCTGAAGTTATGGCACCGCGGTCCTGCACTCCGGCACCGCGGTGCTGCAGTCTTTCGTCCCGAACTTCCAACTTTCGTCCTTTTTGGCTTCGGGAGCTCCTTTTCTGTCCACACTCTATTGAAGAGAATTCAATACCAGTACTACTTCTTGTCGTCATGTTTGTTGTATCCAAAATTTCCATATGAGAAAATTTAACTATACATTCCTTCCAACCCTCAACCTTATATCCTAACTTACGTTCTCACTTACATGTCCTGAAACTACGGGGTGTAACAATTGTTTCATCAATTTCCGGGGGACGAGGAATTGAATCATCGATGTGATCGAGCACATGGTAAACGCAAGCATGTATTTTGAAACAGTTCGACCCACGATCAGTATTGACCATCTTCCTGATCAGGAATGAGAGAGATGTAATTCTTGATGTTTATAACGACGAGAGCCGGGTGAAAAAATGGTGATGAATTGGTGATGGGAGGAGGTGTGGACGTAGAAACGTCAGAAAGGGTGGAAGATTCAAGAGTACGCATTTAGATAAGAGATGAATGGAGAAGGAAAAAGCCTAAGAATTTTGGAGAGGGGGGGAGTTTGGCCGGCGGCTAAAGGAAAACAATTCTAGGGTTTTGGCTCATGATACCATGTAAAGATTGAAATAATTTCCCTTAGGGATTTCTTTCATTAATCACAATATATATAGTTGTACAAGGGGGATTTCTAATACAGTAAGAATCCTGAACTACCTTAAATACATGTCAATAATAAATATAATATATACTGTGAATATTCACATATTCACTAATATGTTCGTCATTTAAAAAAATCACTTATTCTGGATCATATTTGAAAGGCTAGAAAATCAATTATGTGGACAAGGTAACTTTAAAAAGAAAAAGGTTAACATCTTCTTGAATTGATAAAAATCACTTATTTTGGACAATATTTAAAAGGCTAAAAACTTATTAATTATAGATCGGAGGGAGTATTATAATTAAAATATTTTACAAATACGTATGATAAAAACAAGCATTTGAGATGAACTTATATTTGATGTCCAAAGTAAAACAAATAAATCAATACTGTTGTGCTTGGTGCATAATCTTTACTACAGTAACAATATGAAGCATATTTTATATCTTTGTATTATAGGAGTATATGAGCATGTAATTCAAGTCGAAGTTGTTGGGTCCCGGGGCTACGAATAAGCAAGAATACGTAAGGATAAATTCGTAAAAAGCTAGAACAACAAAAACAGTCTCTGGATGTTGCCTTCAATGTTGTGTCAACATCTGAGGCAACATTGTGATAAAACAGTATAAACCTTTATAGAGTAAATGCAGCGGAAAAGTAAAGGGACACAAGATTTATATTTTCAAGGGTATATATTAATATATCCCTTGATGGTCAATGACCAAAAACATTATATAAATTATAAACAATTACAAATGAATTTCTTTTTACAAGATTGAACAATACAAACGAAAAAGAAATTACAAACAAAAGTGAAGTCGCAGATGACTTCAGCCTAAAGTTAAAAAGATCTAAAAAGACAAATACAACATCTTCATTACAATCGCTTGAACATTAAGCTTAATATAGAATAAAGATAGCAATTGCAATGTGGGACTAGATGTTGTTATACTACTTTAGGCTAGGTGTGTTGATCCAATTTCTAAGATAATTATTCTAGAGCTCTCTTGGAAAATCTTCTCGTTCAATTCTGGATCTCGATACTCTGAAACTCCCCTCTATTTATAGTGTAGAGCTTCCTTTGAAATCCTCACTGATTGGTTGCGGAGGTTGAGTAAAAGAAGATAGCTGCTTGGACCGATTCTTTCTCCTTAAAAATATCAACGTTCTAGACTTGGTCTTCACGTTGCTTCTTCTCCAAGCTTTGACTGTTTCTTTTACCACGTTTTAAACATAGCATTATTGTAAGATTGCCTAGGTCATTTCTTACTCACAGTAACACAACATGTTTTAGCCGGAAGAATAGGCAAAATCGTTACAAAGATGTTGTCAGAAATGTTGTCATAACATCGGAGGCAACATCCTCAAGTTGTTGTCCTGAGCATTTCCAGATGTTGTCACAACATCCCATCCAACATCAACAATATCTCTCTTTTTGCCTTTCTTCACAAAACTCCATACGATGCGAAAATGACTAGGATACTGATTCTCGATGTTACATTTCAAGAATCAGTAAGATCAGTGTTATGCTCCCCCTTAACCTGTAGTAGAAAATTTCAAGCAGTGTTGTATCGATGCTTTGACTAGTTAGGAGTTATGTTATGTCTGTCGTGACTTACTTACATCAGATGCGTAATCAGTCTACAGTAAACATTCAGAACAATCCACGCCAGACAAACATATATAAACAGCTTTAGAAAGCAGTTACAATATCTGCCAGAACAAACCATAATATACCATCGTAAAATATTACAAACCAAAAAAAAAATTCCAAAATGTCAGTATATCCACATTCAAATAAACAGAGATTATCAGCATTCATCAAATCATCACTCCATTCCATCCATAGTCATCCTTGACTAGATTGATCGAATCACAGTAGCTTCTAATAGTTTTCTGTGATCGATCAATCTGTGCAGCACCAATCAATCTGTACAACACCATCTTTATCTTCATATCCATCTCCATAGCATCATCAATAGTCAGCATCATCATTATCTCAACTCCTCTCCCCCTGAATCATAGCTTAGCCCCTGCACCATCAGTAGCTCCCATTGTCGCCCTGTTTTTAATCTCGGGGTCTGAACGGTATCCGCAACGTTGCTCTTTGGCGTGGTTCCCTGGATGAATAAAGTTGCTTGTATTGAAGAGTTGCCACCTAATTAGTTAAGTGAATTAGGACACTTGAACTATTGCAGTAAAAATACTGCAATTGATCTCCATTTAATGGTCTGCGAAATTAATGAGATCCTGGATCAGAGTTCTTTATTATTCTAAAGGAAAGGGGTTAGACATCCTTTAAAATCCGCTAACTTGCGGTTATCCGGTCAAACCTAGGTTAATTATCTATCATGCTTTAGAAATTAAAAATAAAATAAAATACTACAATAAAATAAAACTCCGAATGACATCTTGTCTTCTTTAGCCCTTTTTAGGCATTTTTCCCAAGATGCATCTCTGGGTACTTGTATAAACACTTAGTAAAAGTGTCAGTAAGAGAATAAATAATTATCAAAAAACGATAAAAATTAATAAGTAAACTGAAAAAGAAAACTCGTCTTTTGTACAGGGAGGCCTTGGAAATCAGACGGAGATTCCTTCATCGGCCAAATTGTTAGAAATAATAAAATAAATAAAACCTTCAGATTCGCGTCAAAACAATAATAGTTTTGATTACGGAAGGCTCAGATATATAAAATAAAGTGGGACGTCCTAAACAAGTCTTGGCTGCGAACTAGTGACTTATTAGTCAATCTAATCGCCCTGCTAGACTAAAAAACAATAAGACACTCCCCAAACTTAATAGACACATTGCCCCCAATATGTGAAGACTAAAAATAATGAGGGACAACTTACTGACACAACATAGCGGTCATAGCGGAGGTCTGAGAGGAAGACCAAATTACTATGCACAAAGCCGAAGGAGGCACCACAGTTCTGCTCAAAGCACTGCGGTGCTAATTGCCGAAAAATTCCAGTGTCTTCAGTTCTTTGCATTGTTATCCATTCGCCCTTCTGAGTGAGTCCTGCCCTTCATCTGTCATCTAACAACACTAACATACCAGATACGTGAGATTGTTCAAGATAAAATAAATAAACTAAACAAATATTGAAATAACATAATTAAAAATATTGGGTTGCCTCCCAAGTAGCGATGTCTTTAACGTCTTAGCTGGACGTAAGTTACTTACTAAATCAAGAGGGTAGAGTGTCCCCTCCGCATATCCATTTTAGCACCATTCTCTTTGTCCTCATTCTCTTCTTTTTCACAGTTCTGATTTCAGAAGAGTTAAATTCTTTTTCATCAATAGCTAGTTCAGAAATCTTACCATCAAGTTCTCCATGCTGCTTTGGTGGTACCCCACGAGCATCAGTACTTGTGAGACTTTTCTTAGACACAACCTTATCCACTACCCCAATAGCAAAATATATCGCATCGACTTGAGGTTCAGTGGGCTGCTTGAAAACTTTGAATACCATCTCCTCACCTTGCACTCTGAGTTTTAACTCCCCCTTTTCAACATCAATGAGGTCTCTCCCTGTGGCTAGGACTGGTATTCCAAGGATTATGGGCATATTTTCATATTTATCCATGTCTAAAATGAGGAAATCAACAGGAAGGATGAATTTACCCATTTGTACCAACACATCTTCAATAATTCCTTGGGAATGCACAATCGAGCGATCAGCTAGCTGCAGGGTGACTGTGGTTGACCTTGCCTCCCCCAAACCAAGTATTTTAAACACAGAGAGGGGCATTAGGTTAACACTTGCCCCAAGTCACACAAGACTTGCTTGCATGTCACATTCTCTATGGTGCAAGGTAAGGTGAAACTCTCTGGATCTTTCAACTTAGGGGGAAGTCTCTTCTGCAAGATAACACTACATTCCTCTGTCAACGCTATTGTCTCATAGTCCTCCAGCTTTATCTTCTTAAACAGGATGTCTTTCACGAATTTCACATAAGCTGGCATCTGCTTCAAAGCTTCAATGAATGGGAGATTGATATGAAGCTTTTTGAAGACCTAAAAATTTGGAAAATTGCTTGTCTAAGGACTTCTTTTGCAGTCTTTGAGGGTAAGGAATTTTGTCAGTATACTCCCTCATCACTGCGGGTGGAGCCTTCTCTAAAATAGGGCGGTCATCGCGAACCCCTTCTTCTGCCTCACCGCTTTCTAACTCTCTTTTTCAGCCACTGATTTAGGTGCAACATGTTCTAACTGTTTTCCACTCCTCAGGATTATTGCATGGCACTGCTCCCTTGGATTCACCACAGTATCGCTGGGAAGAGTTCCTTGTTCTCTATTGTTCAGCATGTTCGCCAGCTGTCCCACATGTGCCTCCAAGTTTCTGATGGATGACCTAGTCTCTGTCATGAACTGGGTCTGTGAATTTGTGAGTATCGACAGTGCTGCTCTTTGCTTATCAGGCTTCTCTTGTGGCTGCTGAAATGAAGAGGCCTGAAACTGTGCTTGCTGCCCTTGATCATTTTTCCACGAAAAATTTGGGTGATTTCTCCACCCCTGATTGTATGTGTTGGAGTAAGGGTTGTTGTAGGGCCTCTGAAAATTCCCCACTGCCTGAACCTGCTCCATGGGCACATTATTTGGGTCCACTGCTGTGCATCTATCAAAAGTATGGGGACCCCCACAGATCTCATAACCCACTGGTGTCTGAACTGCTTTAACTGACATGGTGCTCTGCTGCATCTGCTTTGTCAAAGTGGCTACCTGCACAGTCAATGCGGTGATAACATCTAGCTCATGAACCCCATCCACTTTCCTACTGTTCATTGTTCTCTCATCGGCCCCCTGATGATTGTTTGTGGTCATATCCTCTAGCAAATCATGTACCTCATTGACACTCTTTCTCATGAACGTACCTTCTGCTGCAACATCAATGATGATACGAGTTGTACCACACAACCCATTGTAAAATATATGGACTAACATCCACTTCTCAATCCCATGATGTGGACACTTTCTCTGCAAGTCTTTAAACCTCTCCCATGCATCATATAATGGTTCTCCCTCATGATAAAAGTTATTCACCTCATCTCTGAGTTTCGCTGCCTTAGCTGGGGGGAATAACTTGGCAAGAAACTTCTGGGCAAAGTCTTGTCATGTAGTGATGAAGTTCGCCTGTAATGAGTTCAGTCAACACTTTTCTCTTTCCCTGAGTGAGAATGGGAAGAGTCTCAACCGAATGACATCATCAGTAACACCATTGTATTTGAAGGTTGCACACAGCTCTAGGAAGTTTGCTAAATGCAAGTGAGTATCTTCAGACGGTAATCCCCCAAACTGAACAGAGCTCTGAACCATGTGCAATATGGCTGGTTTGATCTCAAAATTATTGGCTTCAACAGCTGGAAGCCGGATTCAAGTCTGCACCCTTGTAATGGTTGGCATCACATAGTCCCCCAAGCTCCTTTCTGCAGGGACTTGTCTTAAAACAGGCGGTAACTCATCATCCCCCAAATTATTATTTCGATGATCTCCCATTGCTAAGGAATCAACTGCTCTTTTCTCTTTCCTGTTCTGGATGCACAATCTCTCAATCTCAGGGTTCAGAGGGATAAGAATGTCAGCTCATCTCTTACTTCGCATAAACTAAGTTCCTGAGACTAATCAAAAACAACAAACAGATCACGGCAAACAGCACTAAAGCAAAATAAAAATAAAAATAAAAATAAAAAAAATAAAAAATTGAAAATAAAAATCAAATTAGAAATAAGAATAGATAAATCGATATTAACAGTACGCCAATGTTACACCCCGTATTTCCAAAAGATGTGATGAGAACGTACGTAAGAAAACAAGACTTTAATTTTGGAACGAAAGAAAGATTACTTTTTCCTAAGGAGAATTTTCCGAACCTCGTGAAGGAAAATTGTTTATTAATGGGAATTTGATTCTCAAAGTTGGTATTTGAGACTTTTGGAATATATTGGATTTATGGATTTTTAAGTTCGGATTTGATGACGTGGGGACCACCAGAAAATTTTACGATTTTGTAGGGCCCACAATATTTTGAGATATTTTGGCCAATTATGGATTTTTGGGAGATGAATAATTTCGGGGCCAATGGGAGGGTGACACGTGTCACCCCCACATGGCATTGACTTTGACCATAGATATTTGTGATGTCTTGAAAGACAAGTGGACTAGTGGGTCCCACCCACACTTGTCCACCATCCTACCTTACACTTGTCATCATCCCAACCTTAGAGATACATTACATATACACATAGAGGGTGCAAGAAGTCACAACACTTAGAATATTTCAAGACCATTTCTCTCCCTCTCCCATTGAGCTCTCGGCCAAGGGCCTTCTTTGAAGAACAAAATTCTTCAATCTTTGTTGTTAAATCCTCAAACTCAAGACTAAGATCCCTAGTGGTGTGCTAAGCCAAGAAAACCCCTTAAACCTCGGAAATACTCCATTGAGCCGTGAGTAGTACCTTGAAAACCTAAGGTGTTCTTCAACTTTGGTGTTGAATCTTGAAGAGGAGTTTATCATAGGCTTATAATGGTTGCCTGTTGTGGATTGTTAGCCGAAAATGGCATTTAATTGTGGGATAATGTGGGCAGTTTTGGGACTGTATTAGACATGTATAAATCCTGGAAATTTAGTAGCCTTATTGCATGTTTAATGTAGTAGAATGGCTAATGAAAGTCCGAAGGAATAAGGGTGAAAAAGGCTTTATATTGTACCCTTAATGTTGGTTAATTATGGACAGTTTTATAGAACTGTTTTAGATGTTGTGGGGCATAATTTTACACGTCAAGTTGGCGTGTAATACCCTTTGGTTGCTGTTTTGATATGCCTTAAAGATGTGGCTTGTTGGTTGTTGCAATCGGGCCTTGGAAAATGTGGAAAAGTACGTAGAAACAAAGGAAGTGCTGCCCAATTTTCCACAGAATAAGAGACATTGTACTTAGTATTATTCTACCTTAGAAATCTAGAAGTTGATAGACGTATTATTGTCATTATAGGTTGACATTCTACGTGCGGCGTATTCTACTTGGCGTGTGGAATAGCTTAAGAGGTATGTGAACTCTTTCCTTCTATCGGCATGATTGTTATTGGAGTATGCATTAATTGTTTCTTGAAGTATACTTGCCTTGGTGTTAAAAGTATACTTGACCTTTATAGAGTTTTATCGGAACCTAATCCTTAGTGATATACTTCTTTGATAGTACTTTGGATTTTCTAAACCAGAAGTTGGTCTATATACTTCTTTTATAGTAATTTGGGGTTTCCAAAATGGAAGTTGTTAAAATCCGTCTTATAGGAGATGTTGGTATGAGTTTTAGGAAGTTGTTCTATCTATTCTCTTGATAACACCTTGGGTTGTTTAATTGAAAGGTATAAATTACTTGGTGTTAAAAGTATACTTGACTTGATTTGAAAGGTATATCTTACTTGAGTTTAAAATGTGTAGTAACTTGATTGTTATAAATAGAAGTGTTTTGATACTACGGGTGTTAGTGTCTTGATTATTTTAAAAGGAAGGCATGATATTGTCTTGGTTTTTCTAAAAATGAAAGTTTGTTATAATGACTTTATGGGAAGTTGTTATAACAGTTTTGTGGTAAGTCAAGAGATGGTTTAAAATGTTATATAGAAATCATAGGAGAATGTCCATGATTAAATCCTTAACATAGTACATGAAATGAAAATGCCTTGAGTTTATAAAGTGAAGTTCATTATATGCGGTTGGTACATGAGGTGTTGGTACCTTGGCATTTCTAAAAGGAAAGTTTATTTTAATATTTTGTATCTGATGCGTTGGTACTTTGGTTTATTTCCTTGACAGTATTTGTGTATATTTGTTCCATGGATGTGCTTCCATGATGCGAGTAGAGATACTCATGCGGGTATATTTACCTATGCGGGTTCGATTTCCATGAATAATATTCACGGACAAGATCTGTGATGCGAGTAGAGATACTCATGCGGGTATATTTACCTATGCAGGTTCGATTCCTATGCGGGTTCGATTCCCATGAATAATATCCACGGACAAGATCCGTGATACGAGTAGAGATACTCATGCGGGTATAATTACCTATGCGGGTTCGATTCTCATGCTGGTTCGATTCCTATGAAAAAGATATACATATTGATTCTTGGGCAGGTGTCCCTGTCCTTGATGTGACTATCAATTTGAAAAGATACATTTGGCTTTTATTTTAGGTGACACGGTTGGATCTGATATTTGATTATTTTACTTGTCCCTGTCATTTCTTGGCCAGCTATGATTTTAATACTGTACTTTATTTCCGTTCCATAGTTAGTACCTATTGTACTGACCCCCTTCGGGGGGCTGCATTCATGCCCGCAGGTATAGGTACTCCGTTTGGTGATCCGCGTGCTTAGGATCTCCATCCAGCTTCTATTGAGGCAACTCCACTACTTCGGAGTCTTGTCATTTTGGTAAGGAGTTTGTATTACAGTCTTATGGTTATTCAGAGGTACGACGGGGCCTTGTACCGCCATGTTGTACAATCATACTCTCTAGAGGTCTGTAGTCATATGTGGGCTGTGTATATGGGTTGTGTAAAAGAAAAAAAAGAGTTGTCCCCGGTGGGCTTTATATATATATATATATATATATATTGACAGCCTCGTCGGCTAGCATGTTTTGTATCATGAGTGTTGTTTTAAATTATTGTCTTAGGTTTGTTTGGGATAAGGGTGCTTAGGTAGGGCACCAGTCGCGGGCCCGGGGTTCGGGTCGTGACAGCCAGTCCCCGACAATGGTGCCAAAAACTAGTTACGATATTTCTAAGTGCTTACGCAAGTGTACGTATCGTTCAAGTAATAAAGATCTGTAAGACCGAGTTTATCGTCCACAGAGACTTGTTTATTAAGTACCGATTATCTATTCTATGGTATCTATTTGGTTGACGTTCTTTAGTTTGAGGATTATAACTAAGAATTATAACTAATTGTAGAAAATAAACTAAAGATTACAAGACTTTGGGTTTATAACAATTATGAAGGAAATAGGGTTCCAATCTCCTCAACTATCCACTCTTTCACGTATTAATGCAATGCTAATGATTCTTCTTCTTATTAAGATAACAGGTTAATTAATCTGTCATTATATTCCGGTTAGGACATACAAGAGCTCAACCTTATGCAGAAACATGATAAGTTTTACCACACAGGAGGATTAAGAACAATAACCTTTAAATACTACACAATTATCGGGGTACTTTCGTCCACGATTTTAACCTATGTCTAGACAATTACAACATATTCAAATCTCACCTTTCAGACTTTTGATTCGAAATCATATAAGTGATGACAATTAATAGCTAGTTAATTATCAAGCAATCATAACAATATTGAATAGATCTTAATACGCTGAAGAAGAACTCAAAAACTAATGCATTAACTATATGAAAGAGCTTCAAGAAGATTCGATGGAAACCCTACTAAAGTAATTAGCTCCTAAACATTGTCATGTCAAGAACTAAATTACAATTCAACATAAACTGAAATAAAATAAGGGAAAGAAAGTAACTTGAATAATAAGATGTCTCCAATTGTCGCTTGTAGCCGTCGTTCTCCTCTCCAAAGTAGTCTAATTGTAATCTGGTATAAGGTATAGAATACGAGCAGGGTTTAGGAATTTTATACTTGAGAAAAGTTGCCTTTCAGACCATAAAAACTCTCTCCAATTCGGCCCAAGACTTCTGAAAATACGCGTAGGCACCGCGGTTCCACTTTCCGGCACCGCGGTGCTTATTCAGCCGAAATCACTGTAGCTTTCTAGAAATATGGCACAACGGTTCCATGGCCAGGCACCGCGGTGCCTTCGACGGTGTTTCAGTTTCGTACTTTCTGCAATTTTTCCGCCTCAGTGCTAATTTGTCTAACCGCGGTTCTATAGCACCGCATTGCTGCTTGGCCAAGCACCGCGGTACCTCTCTGATTTCATGGCCTAATTCTGCCTGATTTGTTCTATTCTTCGTGGTACTTTTTAGGCTTCATTCCTTGAGCTGTGCTTGTGCAATTTGCATCTTAATTAAGCTTATTTGGTCCTCAAAAGTACCATTCTCTCCTTCATAACTGCTGTGACACAAAATGAAAGAAAAACAACCTAACACTATACTAACACAAATGAAAAGAGTAAAATACGTAACTAGAAAGGACTCAAAATAATGTATAAAATACACTCAACACCTTCCAGGTAGGTTATGCTTCGTTCAAATATTTAAAGTCCACACACATCCTAAATTTATTGAGTTTCTTGGGGACCACTACCACGTTGGCCAACCAATCTGGATTCTCCACTCTTCGTACTGACCCTGTGTTTAGCAAGCATGTTACCTCCTCTATTACAAATTGATCCCAGACGATAGATATTGGTCATCTTCTCTGTCTCACCGGGGATGGTCGGGATAAATGCTCAGCCTATGGATATCTATTTTCGGAGGGATCCCTGTTATAATAAGGTGAGACCAAGCAAAACAATTGGAGTTAACTTTTATGTAATTTAAAAATGCATTTCTGAGCTCGGTTGACTGCTCCGAGCCTAGGTATACATTCTTTTTAGGATACTCTTCGAAAAGTGTTGCACATTCCAACTTCTCTATTATGGAATCTGTGGGGTTCTTGTCTGTCGGCATGATGAAGTCTTTTGGGATGCCTGATTGTGGAGCCCTTCTATTGTTGTTGTTTCCTCCGTACACCATTTCTTCCCTCTTTGGGACACCTCACGCGAGTTCGGGGTCTGTGTTTTCTATTTGTCTATCTCACCTCCCCGCGATGCTACTATTCCCAAGGTATCCTTCGCTTAGGATATGCTTTAATTTCCTCTGATCTCGCCGACTCCCAGGGGTGGAAAATTTGACTTTCTGGTGGAAGGTTGAGAGGACCTCTTGTATTGAGTGTATCCACATCTTTCCCAGTATTGCGTTATAAGTCATGTTTCCGGAAATGACATCGAAGGTTGTATCTTGTTTCACACCATCGGTGCACCGATAACTTGATTTCTACCTTTATCAGCTCACTCTACATGTTAAAGCTTGCTAATACCTTTGTTATCGGGATTATTGATTCGTCAGCCTGCATATCTTTCAGAACATGTAGCTGGACGATGTTCTGTAAGAGATTGGAATAATTTTCCTTAGAGATTTCTTTCATTAATCACAATATATATAGTTGTACAAGGGGGATTCCTGATACAGTTAGAATCCTGAACTACATTAAATACATGTCAATAATAAATAAAATATATACTTTGAATATTTAAAGAATATTCGCATATTAGCTAATACTCCCCCTTAGACGGAGCGGGAGGAGGCCGAAAGTTCAGGCTGTATCTGAAGTCTATGAACAGTTGTCTGGGTAGTCCCTTTGTGAAGATGTATGCATACTGATAGGAGGAGGGCACATGCAGTATTTTGACTAGACCAAGTGTTACCTTCTCACGTACAAAGTGGATATCCATCTCAATATGTTTGATCCGCTGTTGCTGGACCGGATTATGAGACATATAAATGACAGATATGTTCACAATAGACTGTAGATGCCTAACGCATTGGACAATTGAGCTCCAAGAGAAGATTTCGAAGCCAACATACCTCGGCAACTACATTAGCAACACCCCTATACTCTGCTTCAGCACTGGAGCGGGATAAAGTGGCATGTCGCTTGGCAGATCAAGAAATAAGGTTATCCTCAAAAAACACAATAGCCAGAAGTAGAGCATCGCGTGTCCGAGCATCCTGCCCAATCAACATCTGTGTAGGAGAGCAACCTGGTCGGAGCAGAGGTGTAGAGATGCAACCCATATTCAGGAGTACCCTTAATGTATCTGATAATACGCTTAAGAGAAGCAAAATGAGGTTCCCTCAGGGCATGCATAAATAGATACACCTGCTGAACGACATATGCAATGTCGGGCCTAGTGAATGTGAGGTACTGAAGAGAACCTGCAAGACTCCGATAGAGAGTAGGATCGGACACTGGATCACCCTCAGAAGCACTGAGATTGGATTTCAAATCAACCGGAGTAGGCATAGCTTTGAAATTCGAATTCTTAGCTCTGAACACAATTTCTTCTGCATACTTACGCTGACTCAGAATCATAGTATCTGTAGATCTAGTAACTGATATACCCAAGAAGTAACTCAGCTTGCCCAAATCAATCATAGCAAATTCAGTTTTGAGAAGAGCAAATCAATCATATCAAATTCTTAAGGGAGAAGGGTGGGTGAGGAGGTGTTGTGTAGGATGTACCAGAGCCCTGTATTGGAATGCAGTGACCATTGCCAACTATAATATATTGAGGATGCTTTAAACTGAACAGTATGAGAATATTACCTGCAGACCGGGTGAGGTGAGATATGGCTCTGGAGTTCATGTACCAATTATTGTCCGGTTGTTGTTACAAATTGAGGCTGCTGAACGCCTGACCCAAATAAGTGGGAGCCATGTCGGATACGGGCTGCTGGAACTAGCCTTGCATGAAGTGGGATTGCTGCGGGTACTGTGCTAGCCGAGGGGCTGGAGCTGGGCTCAACAACCCGTGTTGAGCATACTGGTTGTAGGGCTATTGGTACTGAAACTATGGGGGCACCGCGGTGCCCTGCTGGTACTGTTGAGGCACCGCGGCCCAACTGTTATGCGCACCCTGCTGCGGCTACTGCTGCTAGTTCTGCTGACCGCGACCATTTCCATGACCACGCCCCTCTCTGCCTCCGCGACCCTTGCCACCCCTGCCGCCGTGGTTGTCAATTTTTCGGTGGGGTTTGGCTGGTGGGAAGCTGTTGTTGGGGTTGAATTTCGATAGCTAAGACCTTTTGATTGTGCTCATCCTGCTTAGCACGACAGGTTTCTTCCAGTAGTAGTTGAGAGCGAGCTTTGTTGAAACTCGGAAGAGGGTCAGCATGCTGAATCATCGTAGCTAGGGTGTAGTATTCTCCTTTAGGGAGGCCTGCAATCAGTTGTACTACCATCTTTGTTTCGGACACGGGTGTACTATCATTGGTCAATTGTCTGCCACAAGTTTCAACTGTCGACATTATTCAGACATATTGGAGTAATTTTCCAGACGTGTGTTGTTGAATTGCTCCTCCAAGTACACCGCGCGAGTGTTCTTGTGGTCTTGGAAAATTTCTTCCAGCCTTGTCCATAGTTCGCGAGCAGAAGCCCCTGTTTTCATGATGGTGAGAGGTAGGTCTTTGGAAATAGTGCCATAGATCCACTATTTAACTACGACATCAAGACGATGCCAAGTTGTTGTCACGACCCGAACCGACGGGCCGCGACTGGTGTCCTACCTGGGCACCCTTGTACTCACACGTCACACCTAATCAGCAAAAGCTAAGGAACAACTCGTTTTTTATAACATTAGGCAAGACTACAAAGCTGCCACTATATACAAAATGTACGAAACCATTACAACTCACATATGTCCAAATACATATACAACCCACACCTGTCTACAAGACCTCTAAGAGTTTGATAATGACATATGACGGGACAAGGCCCCGCCATACCCCTGAATAAACATAAGTCTAATATCAAAGACTTTACCAAAATGACAAGCTCCGGAATAGTGGAGCTATCTCAAAAAGCTGGGCAAGGATCCTAAGCTCGAGGATCTTCAAACTGAATACCTATACCTGCAGGCATGAACGCAGCCCCCCGAAGGGGGTCAGTACAATAGGTACCAAGTATGTAAACATAAAGTACAATAATTAAGATCATAACTGGTCAAAGAATGACAGGAGAAAGTATGAAAATCAAATTCTAGATCCAACCGTGCAATATAAAATAGAGCCAACTGTACCATTTAAAAGTGAGAGAGTCGTATCAAAAATCATGAATGTCTGTTCATCTAATGATATACTGCCATAGGTATCTATACCCGCATCATGGATACAAGTCCATGGTCAATATACTCTCATAGAAATCTATACCCGCATCGTGGATACAAGTTCACGGATAATATACATCTCATGGGAGTCTATACCCGCATCGTGGATACAAGTCCACGGACAATATGCATCTCATGGGAGTCTATACCCACATCGTGGATACAAGTCCACAGACAATATACATCTCATGGGAATCTATACCCGCATCGTGGATATAAATCCACGGACAACATACATCTCATGGAAATCTATACCCGCATCATGGATATAAGTCCACGTACAATATACATCTCATGGGAATCTATACCCGCATCATGGATACAAGTCCACGGACAATATACATCTCATGGGAATCTATACCCGCATCGTGTATACAAGTCCACGGAAAATATACATCTCATGGGAATCTATACCCGCATCGTGGATACAAGTCCACAAACAATATACATGCACAAATAGCTATCATGAGCAACCATGTGTAATTTAAATCATCTTTTGACTCTTAATAAAATCTTTAAAGCGAACTTTCATTTTTGAAACACCAATGAATTATCATATCATGTATCACTTTGAAATCATCCTTTGAAAACTCAGAGGCACTATCACATCTTTCATTTTAGACAACCAAGGTGCTATCACATCTTTCCTTTTAGAAAACCAAGGTTCTATCACATATTTCCTTTTAGAAAACCAAGGTGCTATCACATCTTTCATTTTAGAAAATCGAGGTACCACCATATCACGTACCAATCATTAAAATGAACCTTCATTTTAGAAAAAAACAAAGTACTATCATATCATGTATTACAAAGGATTAAAATCCAATAAAACTATGTACGTCCGCTGTACACATACTTCATATAAACATGCCCAAAAGAAGAAAGGATAGTTCAAATACCTTATCGGCTACACCAACACGATAAGTAGAATACGTCTCAAATAGGTACTTCAACCTATAATGACAACAACACATCTATCAACTTTATGATACTAGTATACACTATACCACATAATGACTCTCCTTTCGTATAAAAATTCGGGCAGCACTTCCCCTACTTATACATACGTTTCCACCTTACAAATAAGGCCAATAACATCAATAACCAAGCACCAATTTAGGGCACAACCAAACAATTAACCAAGGTGATTCACACACCTATTTCTCACGTAAAACAACCCCTTAATCCTTACTAAAACAGTCCAAGAAAACAATCGATATTCCAACAACAACGAGGGTAAAATGTGAAGCTTTCTACACTTTTTATACCCTTATTCCTTTAGGACATATGTTAGAAATTTACCACCCTAAACATACATAATTATAACCAACTTCTCAGCATTATAAATTCTCAAAACAGTCCCTAAAACAGCACAACAATATTCAACAGTTTCATGCAGTTTCGGCCAACAATCCCAATACTAAAGCCCTTTTCATAATTCCTTTGAATCCAATTCATATTCCAACACTTCATATAAACTATGTCAACTTTAAATAACAAGTTTCCTTCATTTTTAACAGGCAATAAGTGACAATAACTACAACAATCACCAACGAATCCAATATACTAAAAACTGTCCAACAATTCGGCTAACATGCCAAACTGTCATATGCACTTCTTATTCCCCATTTTACTTATAACAAAATGTAACTCCATTAATCTCTAGAGGAAGAAGAATCCTTACCTTAATTAGCCAAAAACAGTCCACAAGTTCTCGGCTCACAGTTTTCTCTTTGCTCCACTTCTTCAAGTTACAACAACACATATGTATCCTCTACAAGCTTGTAACCATCTTACTTTCTTGTTTTCCTTCCGAAAAGTTCATTTCCAAGCCTAGGGTTTCAAGACACTTTCCGGCCAATATGTGGTTTATAGTTATTGGAGAGTTAACTTGACTTAGAACTTGTGTAGAGGGCTTAATCTTGGAAAATAACTCTTGTTCTTCACTTTGGCTATGGGATTTTTGAAACCTTGGAGGAGAAGGGAAGGGATATGAGGGTTTGGATGATGAAGCTAAATGTGATCCAAGTCTTGCAAGACTTGTATCTATAAGGGGTGTATTTGTCACATCCCAACTTTTCCTAACCCTTTACTTAGGGCGTGATGGGGCCTGGACAATTATTTCCCATCAGGACCACCATTTAATTCTCTTTATTTAGAAATGTAAACTTATATTCAAATACGGAACTATTAATAAAAATAACAATAAAGAAATCTGATTATGACTTTATTAAAAACATAACGCGAGCCCATGCTCGTGCAAATACTGTTTCTATATAGACATACTGACAAAAATTATTCTAAGTTGGAAAGGAGACCATCCCACACGGGAGTTTCCCGAGACACTGTAACTGACATTCTAAACCTAACGAGTACCAAGCCCGGAGCAATGGATTTGGTACGACAAGAGGCTGCGGGACGATCGCTTGCCTTGACGTGGAGCCTTTCCTCTATTACGCTTTCCTGAAACATGTTAAATAAATAGTCAGCCCTACCATCCGGGGCTGGGTGAGGACCTTACCCTGCAATTCAAAGTAACACCACAATATTTCAAGTGCAATCACATTATAACGTAATAAGCATATTGCAAAAACATATTAGGTTACAACACTTTTAAATATGCAGCAACTCCTCATAGGAAATTCTTAGTTTAACTAACACCTTATTTTATCTCGTATTATACGTTAAGACATTCCCTTGCATTTTCATATATTTGTTGCATTTATATATTTGTGAACGCGTATTCACTTTTCATATTTGTCGCAGCGTACAACCCGGTCCAATGTATTTATATATAGGTGAACACGTATTCATCTTTCATATTTGTTGCGGCGTGCAACCCGTTCCATTCTATTTACGTATTTGTGAACACGTATTCACTTTACGTTTTGTTGTGGCATGCAACCCGATCCATTATGTTTACGTATTTGTGAACGTGTATTCACTTTACGTTTTGTTGCGGCGTGCAACCCGATCCATTATGTTTACGTATTTGTGAACGCGTATTCACTTTACGTTTTGTTGCGGTGTGCAACCCGATCCATTATGTTTACGTATTTGTGAACGCGTATTCACTTTACGTTTTGTTGCGGCGTGCAACCCGATCCATTATATATTTATATATTTATGTGAACACGTATTCACTTTTCATATTTTCCAGAGGGTCAAATAAATGATATTCTCTTTCCCAACATTCCACCATTCATACTTGTAATGATTATAACTTTTCAACCATAACTCAAACTAAGGTGTTTCTCAAGCTGAAACTAAGGTAAGACGGGGATCTTTCACTGTACCAAATTTCATTTAAAACTACTTTGGGTAACTAACACAAACTTATCCTCAAAATAGCCACATGAAATTTGTTTCGGCAGAATTTTTATTAAATAAAACCAAATTTTAGAATAGTCATAACTCCTAATCTGTAAGCCCGTTCAAGCCCCATAAAATCTCAAAAAGACGAGAACAGAGAACTACACATCTCCATGTGAACCATCCTTTCATATTCTGTACCATTTGGTACAGTTTTACACTTTTATTCGCTGCCCTTCCTGGATCTCGATAGATCCCAAAAACTTTAAACAGCGATAACGCTCAATCCGTAAATCGGATAGACCTCCGTAAGGTCTCAAAATGTACACAACAGAGATATCTAGAACTTTCATTTAACACGAATTTTCATTTCTCACGGATTTGTACAGTTTTACGTTTCAACATCCTGCCCTTCTGGATTCTGATGAATTCGAGGCAGCAACTTCAAACTACAATAACTCTCACCTCGTAAGTCCGTTTTAATACCTCTTTAGCTATATCTGTCCGTAACAGATATATTTACAACCATGTTAAATTTTATATAATTATAATTAGTAAAACTCAATAAAAATAGTCCGTAATTATGCTTCTCGAATTTCGGCCAAATCTAAGGCAGGAACTTTGAACTATGATAACTTTTAAACCGTATGTCCATTTTACCTCATTTTTGATTCTATATGATCATAATAGAGAGGTGTACCATTATTTATAATTTCATCAAATTTTAACAATTATAACTCAGTGAAATCAGTTCGTAAAGTTTATGACGCAACTAGTTGTCTAAACAATCAAAAGCTCATTATTTATTTTCAACACTCAATTCCTATTCTAACATGTATTGATGTTAAAATAAAGGATGTTACCAAGAATTTCTGAGTGAGAAGACTCACCTTGTACGTGTGAAATGATTGTTGTTCGGTTGCTACAATGGACCCTTGCTCCCTAGTATTTCTTTTATTGTTGTTCTTCTTGTCCTCTTGTTTTTCCAGATTTTTCCTCATCTTGTCCACTTGTTTTTTCCTGATTTTCTAATCTTTATGCTATGTACTTTGTTTGTGTATAAGTACAATGTATAAGTAGAGATGGTTGTATAACCTATGGGAGGGGGAAGCGCAAGAGATTGAGGGAGATGAAAAGAAGGAGGAGGAAGATGCATGTGCATCTTTTAATTCAGTTTTGTCCCATATTATTTTAGGTGTGTATGTCATCTTTCTAATCCTCAAAGATGGAACATCCGTATCTTTTTTTTCTTTGATAACATAATTAATTTGACTTGTAGTTTTCTATTATATCTAGCCTCTAAATAGACAAATTAATTGACCTTTTCACTAAAGAATTGATTACTTTTTTTTTATTAGGCTAATGTACTTGAAGCTCCATGTTAAAATAATCTCTTAATCTATTTTTTTTTCTGGATTTTACAGTATTGCACAAGTGGAGGGGGACCCAAGTAGGCCCACTTGTCCACTTGTCCCAAAATATCTTCCACACTTGGCAATTTTCGTGAAATTCCCGCACCGAAACCGCGGTACTGCCTAATGGCACCGCAGTACCGAAAGTACTACAACTCTCTGAAATTATGGCACCGCGGTCCTGCCCTCCGGCACCGCGGTGCTGCAGTCTTTCATCCCGAACTTCCAACTTTCGTCCTTTTTGGCTTGGGGAGCTCCTTTTCTGTCCACACTCCATTGAAGAGAATTCAATACCAGTACTACTTCTTGTCGTCACGTTTGTTGTATCCAAAATTTCCATATAAGAAAATGTAACTATACATTCCTTCCAACCCTCAACCTTATATCCTAACTTACGTTCTATAAAATCCAGAAAATTTCTTTTTATTCTAAAAAAGAAAAAATATGTACAAGGGTGGTAGTAACATACTATATCTCTACAAAAAAAAGTAATATATACAAGGATGGTAGTAATATACTACATCTCTTAGTGACTAGTCAATACTAGTATTTGGTAATTAAGAAGGTGGAAGTAATATACTATTATCCAACTTAAAAACACGGTAAGAAATGATAAGTTAATATTATATATTCTTTAGTTTGTACTTCTAGTTTTTAATATTATAAGTTAATATCATCATTGGCAAGAAATCTAACATTTTAATTACCAAACACCATGGTTTTGACAATAAGGCTTAATGATTACAACACTTCTAAATAATTATTATGTGACTCTTGGTTTTGTTGTATACGGATAGTCGAAGTCGAAGGGAAATTAACATTTCCTGGACATGTGTGACTGAACATGTCCACTTTTCTAACCCCAAACCCCCTTTAATTCCCCTCCACCCTTGGCCTTCCCCCTCCCATAAGTTATACAATCATCTCCACTTATACATTGTATTTATACACAAACAAAGTACATAGCATAAAGATTAGAAAATCAGGAAAAAAACAAGTGAACAAGAAGAGGAAAAATCTGGAAAAAACAAGAGGGCAAGAAGAACAACAATAAAAGAAATACTAGGGAGCAAGGGTCCCTTGTAGCAACC
The DNA here is from genome assembly GCA_029844215.1 of Przewalskia tangutica. Lineage (NCBI taxonomy): Eukaryota > Viridiplantae > Streptophyta > Magnoliopsida > Solanales > Solanaceae > Przewalskia > Przewalskia tangutica. The sequence goes on along the minus strand of CM056740.1, from coordinate 37,606,372 downwards.
GAACAACAATTATTTCACACGTACAAGGTGAGTTTTCTCACTCAGAAATTCTTAGTGAAATCCTTTATTTTAAGTTCAATACATGTTAGAATAAGAATTGAGTGTTGAAAAGAAATCTTGAACCTTTGTTTGCTTAGGCACTAGTTGCGTCATGAATTTTACGAACTGATTTCACTGAGTTATAATTGTTAAAATTTGATGAAATTAGAAATAATGGTACACCCCTCTATTATGATCATATAGAACCAAAAATGAGGTAAAACGGACTTATGGTTTAAGGGTTATCATAGTTTGAAGTTCCTGCCTTGGATTTGGCCGAAATTCGGGAAGGTAGAATTACGAACTGTTTTTCTTGAGTTGTACTTATTATAATGAAATACAAATTTACATGGTGGTAAATATCTCCTTTATGAACATATTTAACCAAAGATGAGGTAAAACGGACTTACGAGTTGAGAGTTATTGCATTTTGAAGTTGCTGCCTCGGATTCATCGGAATCCAGAAGGACAGGACGTTGATACGTAAAACTGTACAAATGGGTGAAGAATATGAAAGTTTATTTCAGATAAGAGTTCTATATTTCTTCGTTGTGGTCATTTTGAGATTTTACGGGACTCAAACGGGCTTACGGATTAGAAGTTATGATTATTTTAAAATTCGGTCCCGTTTAATAGAAATTCTGGCGAAACAAATTCCATGTGGCTGTTTTAAGGGTAGATTTGTGCTAGTTACCCAAGGTAGTTTTAATTGAAATTTGGTACAGTGAAAGATCCCCGTCTTACCTTAGTTTCAGCTTGAGAAACACCTTAGTTGGAGTTATGTTGAAAAGTTATAACCGTTACAAGTATGAATGGCAGAATGGTGGGAAAAAGAATATTATTTGTTTGATCTTCTGAAAAATATGAAAAGCGAATACGTGTTCACATATATATATAAATATATAATGGATCGGGTTGCACGCCGCAACAAAACGTAAAGTGAATACTCGTTCACAAATACGTAAACATAATGGATCGGGTTGCACGCCGCAACAAAACGTAAAGTGAATACACGTTCACAAATACGTAAATATAATGGATCGGGTTGCACGCCGCAACAAAACGTAAAGTAAATATACGTTCAAAATACGTTAACATAATGGATCGGGTTGCACGCCGCAAAAAAACGTGAAGTGAATACGTATTCACAAATATGTAAATAGAATGGATCGGGTTGCACGCCGCAACACATATGAAAGATGAATACATGTTCACGAATACGTAAATACATTAGATTGGGTTGTACGCCACAACAAAACGTAAAGTTAATATGTGTCCACAATTATGTAAATGCAACAAATATATAAATGCAAAGGAATGTCTTATCATACGATACATGATACAATAAAATGTTAAACAAGTTAAGAATTTTCTAAAAGGAATGGAGGGGAGATGTTGCAAGCTTGTATGATAAAGGGTAGTAACCTAATATATTTTTGCAACATGCTTATTATGTTATAATGTGTTTACACTTGGAATATTGTGAGGTCACTTTAAATTGCAAGATAAGGTTCTCACTCAGCCCCGGATGGCAGGGCTGACTCTTTATTTAACATGTTTCAGGAAAGGGTGATAGAGGAAAGACTCCACGTCAAGGCTAGAGAACGTCCCGCAGCCTCTTTGTCATACCAAATCCATTGCTTCAGACTTGATACTTATCGTATTTAGTATGTAGTTGAAAGGTTCAATTTCAGTATCTCGGAAAATGCCCGTGTGGATTGTCTTCTTTCAAACTTGGAATAATCATTCTCATTATGTCTAGTTAGAAACAACATTTGCACGAGTATGAGCTCACGTTACTTTTAAGGAAATTCATAAGAAGTTCTTCTACTTCTATTATGGTTATTTATAGTTCCGCATTTAAATATAAGTCTAAATTTCAAAATAAAGAGAATTAAATGGTGATCATGGTGAGAAATAATTATCCAGGTGCCAGCACGCCATAAGTAAAGGCTTGGAAAAAGTCGGGGCGTGACAAGTTGGTATCAGAGCTAAACCAGGTTAGGAGATTCTAGGAAGTTTCTTCGAGTTGGGTGTTTGAACGGTTACTTATTGCGACGGTGTGCGCGCCACCTTAGTAATAAGTGAACGGAATAACATCCTAAAGTTTCCCTTCTTTCATACTCCTCTCGTGCCTATCTTGAGTCTTTTTCAAGACTTGATTCTTGTACTACCTCTTTCACGCGGGTTAGGAAGAAAATTGTACAACGTTATACTGACCAATAATTGTTGTGTAGATGGTGATTATAAGGCGAGTTCCAACAAAGAGGGAAGTACTCGAGGAACAGGCAAAGGAAATGCAAGCTCAGAAGGAATTCATGTGTCGTAAAATGAACTCGGGAGATGATTTCAACGAGTATATGGGCGACACAATCGTACTTTATGCGTATTTGCTTAGGAGTAGACAAAAGAGACGTTCCTACGACCCGACCTTCTTCAACTTTCCGATTGAAGTCATATTACAGATAATATTCAACTCTGTCCCGGAAATTCCAATCCTCATTCAGAGGGGCAAAGATGCTAAGAGGAGATGTTACAGAAGATTCCTTGACCAAATTTCTATTTCAGGTAATAGCAGTGAGGGAAAGAATGAGCGAAATGGAAAGGGAAGCAAGGAAGAAGATTCACAGGGAGTTGAATGCCAATCGGCAGAATAGGCGAATTATGCGGTTAAGCCCTTTAGAACGTGTTGTAGTAGATGCATGATCGAGTAAGAGAGCTATAGGGAATGACATAGAATGACATGCTCTGATGTATTGCAATGTTATGAAACATTTTCAAATATGAGGAATGAAGCATTATTAATGCAAGTTATGAGTCGTCATTATTGTCTAGTTAATCTGCGTTTTCTTGTGGTCTTGTGGTGTTGCATGCTTATGAACTATAAGAAAATTTTAAGAGCTAGAGTAGACATTTCGTCTTCTAAAATATGAGTGTGTTTGTCTTCACAGAAAATTGTGAATTCACAAATCTCGGGGGCTCAAGAGGAGGTTCATCATGAAGCTTATGTACCTCCAGTTGACGTAGTGGTGTCTGAAGGAAGCGGAGAAAATATCAGAGAAAATGTTGGAGAGAACGAGAGTCAAATGGCCCAAGAAATGGTGGGACAAAAACTAGATAGACTCATACAGTTAATGACAGCTGCAGTTCCACACATGGTTCCGCCCGCACCTAGTGTCTCTGTCATAGCCCTGAACCAGAACCAGACGGCCCAGGGACCGATTGCGACTGCACCACGGACCGAGAGTGTAGAAGCTCAAGCAGTACCTGATAGGCTATGGGCAAATTTTATGAGGAGAAGGGAACCACTTTACTCAGGGAAGGACCCCAAGGCCGACCCGATAGTATTCCTCGATGAAGTCGAAGACTTAATGTTCACATTAGGATGCGTGGAGACGCAGGGCGTCAACTTGGTAGGTGCACGACTAGTGGATGATGCGGGGGTGTGGTGGAGAAATTTTAGGAAAAATCGTCCCCCGATGTCACCACCAATGACTTGGGGAGGGTTCAGAGCGACATTCATTGAGAAATTCATGCCTAATACTCTCAAGGATGCACTCAGACGGGAGTTTGAACAATTGAAGCAAGGTGACCGCAGTGTATAAGAATATGATACACAGTTAGTGAGGTTATCGACATACAACACACATGTCGTCCCTACAGAAAGGGAGAGAGTCAAGCGATTTGTTGAGGGTTTAAACCTGAACATAGTAGAGAAGGTGGTGGCGTTAGCCAACGATCGAACTTATCTTCAGATTGTCGATATGACTTTGAGGGTAGAAGGTTTCGCTAAAGCAAAAAGAGAATATTCGCAAAAGAGATTTTGGACGTCAGGATCATTTAATCAGAGTCAAAATCAGAAACAAGAGTTTAGTAAGGGATCTTCTGGACCGAACCAATCTGTGGGCCAGTCTTATTTCAAGCCTAAGAGGCACAATTGGTTTAATCACAAAGAGAGCAAGGACAAGGCCACCAACTCTAACACAGGAGGTGACAAACCAATTTGTAAGATTTGTCAAAGGAAACACACTGGAGAATGTCGGCTCTTAACGAAGACATGTTATAACTGTGGAGAGTCAGGACACTATGCCAGGGATTACAAAAAGAGGACCCAAACTCAATCTATTCAGGGGAGGTCAGAAGCAACCACAACTGCCTATAGGGGAAATTAGGGAAACCAACCCCGCCAGAGTCAGAGAGGTCAACAACCCAACAATTCTAACCGGCTCTACGCTTTGCCCCAGAGGAATGAGGCAGAAGCATCTAATGCGGTGGTCACATGTATTTTGCTGGTCTCGAGTATTCTTGCATTTGTATTATATGATCCCGGCTCTACATTTTCATATGTGTCAATGGGCTTTGCTAAGAATTTACACGTAGAACCTTCTTATTTAAGTGAACCTTTTGAGGTTATGACACCAGTAGGGGCCTCAATTTGGGCCTCTCGGGTGGTAAATAATTTCCCATTAGAAGTGAATGGCAGGGGAACAATGGTGAACTTAGTACTACTTTATATGGTAGACTTCGACGTCATTTTGGGTATGGACTAGTTGTCGGCATGTTATGCCATGTTGGATTGTCGGCGAAAGATAGTGAGATTAATTTTTTCCGGAGAACCAGAAGTTGTTATAAGGGGTAGGATTGAAATATCCTCAGGTCAGTTTATTTCCTACATTGGGGCTCAAAAGTTATTGAGAAGTCACAGAGTGGAGTACGCATATCTGGCTAATATAGTGGATACCCAAAAAGAATCCCCAGCAGTGAATGATGTCCCTATTGTTCGAAATTTTCCGGAGGTTTTTCCTGAAGATCTTCCAGGCCTTCCTCCGGATAGAGAAGTGGAGTTTGCTATAGAGTTAATTTCGGGTACAAGACCCATTTATATTCCTCCATATCGAATGGCCCCAGCTGAATTGAGGGAGTTAAAAGAACAATTAAATGATCTTCTGGATAAAGACTTTATAAGGCCTAGTGTTTCCCCTTGGGGTGCACCAGTCCTGTTTGTGAAGAAGAAAGACAGATCACTCCGAATGTGCATCGATTATCGGCAGCTCAATAAGGTCACGATCAAGAACCGATACCCATTACCAAGAATTGATGATCTTTTTGATCAACTTCAGGGAGCTAGCTATTTTTCCAAGATTGATCTCCGTTCGGGATATCATCAGCTGAAAATAAATCCAGATGATATATCCAAAACAGCCTTTAGAACCCGATACGGCCATTATGAGTTCTTGGTCATGTCTTTTGGGTTAACCAATGCCCCAACGACTTTTATGGATTTAATGAACAGAATCTTCAAACCATTCCTAGATTTGTTCGTGATTGTGTTCATAGATGATATCCTAATTTCTGAAGAGTGTTGAAGAACATGAAGAAGAGCATCGAGGTAGTGCTTCAAGTCTTGAAACAGGAGAAACTATATGCTAAATTTTCAAAGTGTGAATTTTGGTTGGAAAAGGTAGCCTTTTTGGGCCATGTTGTGTCAAGGGATGAAATTATGGTAGACCCCCAGAAGATAGAAGCAGTGAAGAACTGGCCAAAACCGACCACTCCGACAGAGGTTAGAAGTTTCTTGGGTTTGGCTGGGTATTATAGAAGATTCGTAAAAGGTTTTTCTAGTCTTGCTGCTCCTTTGACCCGGTTGACTCAAAAAGCGGTTAAGTACTAGTGGTCAGAAGCATGTGAAGCAAGTTTTCAGAAACTAAAGGAATTGTTGATTACTGCACCAGTCTTAACCTTACCATCGATACAAGAAGGGTTCACAGTCTATTGCGATGCCTCTAGAGTTGGGTTAGGGTGTGTCTTGATGCAGTTTGGAAAGGTTATTGCGTATGCATCTAGACAATTGAAGATACATGAGAAGAATTACCTAACTCATGACTTGGAATTGGTTGCGGTGGTGTTTGCCTTACGAATATGGAGACATTATTTATATGGTGTGCATGTGGACATATTTACAGATCATAAGAGTTTGCAGTACATAACCATGCAGAAGGATTTGAATCTCCGACAAAGAAGATGGTTAGAGTTGCTTAAGGATTATGACCTTAGTATTCTTTACCATCCTGGGAAAGCCAACGTGGTGGCTGACGCACTCAGTAAGAGATCAATGGGCAGCTTGGCCCATTTGGCAATACAAAAGAGGGGTATTGTTCGTGAGGTATAAAGATTGGGAAACCTCGGGGTTAGTTTAACTGAGATCGGTGAAGGTAGGGTGGTGGTACATGATACCTCGCAGTCTGCCTTAGCTTCAGAAATAAAAGAAAGTCAGTTTGAGGATACGGAGTTTGTTGGATTTCGGGAGAGGATTCAACAGGAAAAACCTTCACAGTTTACATTGGGAGATAATGACGGAACCCTTCGGTATAAGGGTAGGTTATGTGTTCCTAAGGTAAAGGATCTAAAGAGGAAGATCTTAGATGAGGGTCACAACACAAGATATTCCATTCATCCAGGGTCAACAAAAATGTATCAGGACCTCAAGGCAAATTACTGGTGGGACGGGATGAAGAAAGACATTGCGGAGTTTGTCGGGAGGTGTCTTATATGTCAGCAGGTGAAAGCTGAACATCAAAAACCTAGCGGATTACTTCAGGACATTGGAGTCCCCATGTGTAAATGAGAGGCGATTTATATGGATTTTATAACTGGTCTACCGAAAACTCGAGAAGGATATGATCTATTTGGGTAATTGTTGATCGGCTTACAAAGTCAGCCCATTTCTTACCGGTCAAGACTACGTATCGCGCACCACAATACGCTCAGATTTATTTGAAGGAGATTGTGCGGTTACACGGGATTCTGTTACAAATTATTTCAGATAGGGGTTTCCAGTTCACCTCACGCTTTTGGCAATGTTTCCAGCAGGGTCTCGAGACAAAAGTTAAGTTAAGCACGACTTTCCACCCGCAAACAGATGGACAAGCTGAGCGAACAATTCAAACACTTGAGGACATGTTGCGATCTTGTGTGTTAGATTTTCAGGGAAGCTGGTTGGACCATCTATGTCTAATTGAGTTCGCCTACAACAATAGTTTTCACTCCAGCATACAAATGGCCCTGTTTGAAGCATTATATGGACGAAAATGTAGATCTCCACTTGGATGGTTCGAGGTGGGTGAGACGCAACTGTTCGGACCTGAAGTCATTCAGAAAACAAATGATAAGGTACAGATGATTCGGGAGCGGATCAAAACAGCTCATAGCCGTCATAAGTCCTATGCGGATCATCGGAAAAGAGATCTTGAATTCTAAGAGGGGGAAAAATTATTTTTAAAAGTGTCCCCAATAAAGGGAGTGATGCGCTTTGCTAAGAAAGGGAAATTGAGCCCAAGGTTTATTGGGCCATATGAGATTTTGCGAAGAGTGGGGAATGTGGCTTACGAATTAGTACTTCCACAAGAGCTGGAAGCAGTGCATCCGGTATTTCATGTGTCAATGTTACGAAAATACTTGCACGATCCAAGTCACGTCATCTTTCCCCAGGAGATAGTTCTTAATGAAGAGCTTCAATATGAAGAAGTTCCGGTAGAGATACTTGACAGGAAGGTTAAGCGCCTGAGGAATAAAGATATTGCTTCCGTGAAGGTCCTATGGAGGAATCACTCCACAGAAGAGGCCACGTGAGAAGCTGAAGATACGATGAAAGTCAAATATTCATTCCTATTTGACTAAGGTAAACAAAAAGTGTTACATAGTACTTCATATGTGTGTCATTTGCGTGTCTATATGCATGAGTTACAACCTTATTCCCATTCGAGGACGAATGCTTCTTAAGGAAGGGAGAGTGTGAAGTCCCAAATTATTGTTACCTTATTCACATTCGAGGACGAATGTTACTTAAGGAAGGGAGAATGTGAAGTCCCAAATTATTGTTACAATAACAATAATAATTATTGTGTCTATGTGATTATGTTACGACCTTGTTCACATTCGAGGACGAATGTTACTTAAGGAGGAGAAAATATAAAATCCAGAAAATTTCTTTTTATTCTAAAAAAGAAAAAATATGTACAAGGGTGGTAGTAACATACTATATCTCTACAAAAAAATTAATATATACAAGGATGGTAGTAATATACTACATCTCTTAGTGACTGGTCAATACTAGTGTTTGGTAATTAAGAAGGTGGAAGTAATATACTATTATCCAACTTAAAAACACGGTAAGAAATGATAAGTTAATATTATATATTCTTTAGTTTGTACTTCTAGTTTTTAATATTATAAGTTAATATCATCATTGGCAAGAAATCTAACATTTTAATTACCAAACACTATGGTTTTGACAATAAGGCTTAATGATTACAACACTTCTAAATAATTATTATGTGACTCTTGGTTTTGTTGTATACGGATAGTCAACGTCGAAGGGAAATTAACATTTCCTGGACATGTGTGACTGAACATGTCCACTTTTCTAACCCCAAACCCCCTTTAATTCCCCTCCACCCTTGGCCTTCCCCCTCTCATAAGTTATACAATCATCTCCAATTATACATTGTATTTATACACAAACAAAGTACATAGCATAAAGATTAGAAAATCAAGAAAAAAACAAGTGAACAAGAAGAGGAAAAATCTGGAAAAAACAAGAGGGCAAGAAGAACAACAATAAAATAAATACTAGGGAGCAAGGGTCCCTTGTAGCAACCGAACAACAATCATTTCACACGTACAAGGTGAGTTTTCTCACTCAGAAATTCTTAGTGAAATCCTTTATTTTAAGTTCAATACATGTTAGAATAAGAATTGAGTGTTGAAAAGAAATCATGAACCTTTGTTTGCTTAGGCACTAGCTGCGTCATGAATTTTACGAACTGTTTTCACTGAGATATACATGTTAGAATTTGATGAAATTCAGAAGTATTGTACACCTCTCTATTATGAACATATCGAACCAAAAATGAGGTAAAACGGACTTATGGTTTAAGGGTTATCATAGTTTGAAGTTCCTGCCTTGGATTTGACCGAAATTCAGGAAGGTAGAATTACAAACTGTTTTTCTTGAGTTGTACTAATTATAATGAAATAAAAATTTACATGGTGGTAAATATCTCCGTTATGAACATAGTTAACCAAATATGAGGTAAAACGGACTTACGAGTTGAGAGTTATTGTAGTTTGAAGTTTCTGCCTCGGATTCATCGAAATCCAGAAGGACAGGACTTTGATACGTAAAACTGTACAAATGGGTGAAAACTATGAAAGTTTGATTCAGATAAGAGTTCTATATTTCTCTGTTGTGGTCATTTTGAGATTTTACGGGACTCAAACGGGCTTACGTATTAGCAGTTATGATTATTTTAAAATTCGGTCCCGTTTAATAGAAATTCTGGCGAAACAAATTCCATGTGGCTGTTTTAAGGGTATATTTGTGCTAGTTACCCAAGGTAGTTTTAATTGAAATTTGGTACAGTGAAAGATCCCCGTCTTAACTTAGTTTCAGCTTGAGAAACACCTTAGTTGGAGTTATGTTGAAAAGTTATAACCGTTACAAGTATGAATGGCAGAATGGTAGGAAAGAGAATATTATTTGTTTGATCTTCTGAAAAATATGAAAAGCGAATACGTATTCACATAAATATATAAATATATAATGGATCGGGTTGCACGCCGCAACAAAACGTAAAGTGAATACGCGTTCACAAATACGTAAACATAATGGATCGGGTTGCACGCCTCAACAAAACGTAAAGTGAATACGCGTTCACAAATACGTAAATATAATGGATCGGGTTGCACGCCGCAACAAAACGTAAAGTAAATATACGTTCACAAATACGTAAACATAATGGATCGGGTTGCACGCCGTAACAAAACGTAAAGTGAATACGTGTTCACAAATACGTAAATAGAATGGATCGGGTTGCACGCCGCAACAAATATGAAAGATGAATACATGTTCACAAATACGTAAATACATTGGATTGAGTTGTACGCCACAACAAAACGTAAAGTGAATATGTGTCCACAATTATGTAAATGCAACAAATATATAAATGCAATAGAATGTCTTATCATACGATACATGATACAATAAAATGTTAAACAAGTTAAGAATTTCCTAAAAGGAATGGAGGGGAGATGTTGCATGCTTGTATGATAAATGGTAGTAACCTAATATGTTTTTGCAACATGCTTATTATGTTATAATGTGTTTACACTTGGAATATTGTGAGGTCACTTTGAATTGCAGGGTAAGGTTCTCACTCAGCCCCGGATGACAGGGCTGACTCTTTATTTAACATGTTTCAGGAAAGGGTGATAGAGGAAAGACTCCACGTCAAGGCTAGCGAGCGTCCCACAACCTCTTTGTCATACCAAATCCATTGCTTCAGACTTGATACTTGTCGTATTTAGTATGTAGTTGAAAGGTTCAATTTCAGTATCTTGGGAAATGCCCGTGTGGATTGTCTCCTTTCAAACTTGGAATAATCATTCTCATTATGTTTAGTTAGAAACAACATTTGCACGAGTATGAGCTCGCGTTACTTTTAAGGAAACTCATAAGAAGTTCTTTTACTTCTATTATGGTTATTTATAGTTCCACATTTAAATATAAGTCTAAATTTCAAAATAAAGAGAATTAAATGGTGCTCTTGGTGAGAAATAATTATCCAGGTGTCAGCACGTCCTAAGTAAAGGCTTGGAAAAAGTCGGGGCGTGACACATTCTCACTTACATGCCCTGAAACTACGGGGTGTAACATTCTTCCCCCCTTAGAAACATTCATCCCCGAATGTTCATAATAGGTCTCAAACTACAAACATTTCGGCGTAGTCTCCTTTAACTATACCTATCAATCTATACTCAGTAAACACAAAAGTGCCTCACATGGCCACAATATACACATGTATTATTCACCAAACAATATAGCCAAGCAAAGAATCGAATTACCCCTATAATCATAATTTCATTCACCTCTATCGTTCCTGTCGTAATCCTTTCCTGCAGGGCGCATAACTATAGAAGGTGATGAACCAGCAACTGATCCAATAGGCTGAGCCATACCACCTGTACCCCCTCTGGAAGGACAATCTCTCATCACATGACCTTGAATGCCACAAGAAAAACATGCACCTGTACCAGAACGACATTCCCCACCATGATGCCTACCACACTGAGAACACCAAGGCAAAGGTGGCCTCGACCGAGTAGAACCCCTGTCCCTCTGCGAACCTGAAGCCCTGGAGCTCTGACCAGCTCCTGAATACCCTGAGCGGTCAAACCTTCTTCCTGTAAACTGTGAGGGTATACTCTGTACTGGCTGGGAAGAATACCTAGCCTGCTGCTAAAGCTGCCCGCCTCCAAACTCCCCAAAATGTCTAGCCGACCTTGCCCTCTTTTGCTGGCCTCTGTCATGATCTTTGTCTGACTGACAACCTCTATGTCGGTCCTCTAGTCCCTGTGCATATGTCTGGATACGAGCAATATCCATGCCCGGCTGAAGAGCCACTACCAAACATCCATCGACCAAGTAGTGGTCCAGCCCCATCACGTAGCGATGCACCCTGTCTCCCATATCCGATACTATAGTGGGTGCGTACCTGGCTAATGAATCAAACTCCAGGCTATCCTGGCAAATGGTCCTGGCACTCTGTCTCAACTGTAGGAATCTATCAACTCCGGCCCTCCTCATTTCTGGAGGCAAGAAGTGACCAACGAATGCCTCTGTAAACTCATCCCATGTAGCTGGAGGAACATCCTCTCCCCTAGACAACTCCCAAGACTCATAACAGTTTGTAGCTATATCCCATATCCTATACGATGCCAACTCCACAGACTCAGTTTCCGAAGCCCTGATTACCCTCAAGGTACGCTGCATCTGTCGGATGAACTCCTGCGGGTATCCTCCGGCTGTGACCCGAAAAACTCTGGAGGATCGCAATTCAGGAAATCACGAACCCTCAAACTGTCAGACCTAGGGTCAACTCCTAGTCCCTGTCTGCGGTTCTGCCCTACCACTATTCTAGTCAGCAGCTGAACTACATCTCTCGTGGCCCTATCCTCTGCCCCTGGCGGAGGAACTGGAGGTTCAAGTATCATGGTCTCTGGAGTTGCTCTAAGCTCCTCTGGTGATGGCGGTGTAACTGAACTCACCGACTGGCGCACAATCTCAGACATAGTCTGGGCCTGTGCCCTAGTAACTCTCTGTGTCCTACTAGTAGCTCCTGCTACTGATTTGCCCTTCTGGGCCACTGTTGCCCTCTTCGGAGGCATAGCTATAACACAATAATACGTCAGAGAGGGGAATTCTCCTAATAACACAGCTATATCACACGATATATGAGATGAAAGAATAGAAACCAATCCTAAATGTACTGTAGCCTCCTGTTTATGGGTGTGGTGCAAAATACACCGATAACCAAGACTCTACTGCACACGGTCTGTAGACATTCCGAGGACTAACTGTCACGACCCGACCCGGGCATGGCGGTGCCCTACAGGCACCTTTTCGTATACATCAGAGAATAGCAGCGGAACATACAAACCACATATACATACTTAGACAATAAACATCACAGGCTAGCCGATAAGGCCACCTTCCATAAAATATACAATACATCTATGTTCTTAAAACCCAATCCACAAATATGACTACAAACCTCTAAGAATAACAACTGTGACGGGACAGGGCCCCGCCATACCCCTGAATGTACATAGATCTACAACATCAGGGAAACCGTACCAAAAGACAAGCCTCCGGAGAAATGTAACCGACACGATCGGTGATCCTAAGAATGAGGATCCACCACCGCTACCCTTACCACTGCGGCATGAACGCAGCCCCGAGAAAGGGGTCGATTACACAATATGTACCAAGTATGTAAAATCGAAAATCGCAATTTACATCATAAGTCTAAAATAAAGTGAGACATGTATGATAATCAAATTACGATTAATGTGCCTTACTAACAATGAGAGTAAACAAGTGTATACTTTACTGCATAAAAATAGGAGGCTCATGATCAAAGTAGGGTCACCCGCCCATAGTATCATTAAGCGATCCTACTCTTGAGACTATTTCACCCGCATAGGCCGTATGGACCCGCATGAGGTAACTTCCTCGCATAGACTGTATCCGCCCGCATAGGTCGTGTGGACCCGCATGAGGTAGTCTCCTCGCATAGGACTGGTCTGCCCCGCATAGGACTATTTCACCCGCATAAGCCATACGGACTCGCATGAGGTATTCCTCGCATCATGGGTAGCAAATCCACGGAATATGCAAATGCCACAAACCCGGGGAATGACCCCGTAATGAATAATATATATATATCCCTAGCACAACCGGCTATCATACATAACATAAGCACTACCGGCTTATCATACATAACACAAGCACTACCGGCTTATCATACATAACACAAGCAAGTTAAGAAATCCCCTAACTTCTTATTAGCTTTGTTCATAAACACACTAATTTTAGTTTACTTAAGGCACTAGCATGTCATTATAAAAATCCGGGAATTTAACCCAAAGTACTACGTACTTCTACTCTTTTAAAATGACTCTTTTTCATATAAAACTTCCAAGATACTAATAACCGTAGTATCAAGTCATATCTACTTTTTAAGACAAGTCACAATACCTTTTAGAAATATATTTATAGGCCTCTAAATCAAGTGACTTCTTTCTTTTAAAACCTTAAGCAATTGATGCCTTCAAATCAATTTGTCTTTCATTATTTCAAGTCATTTATCATTACTTACGTTACTTAGAGTAAACCACTCTTTTAACTTTCCATAAAGCTATTATAACCAACTCCCCATAAAGACGTTATACTAGCTTTATACCTTAGATACTTACATTCTTCTTTATAACCAAGAGACTTAAACTTTCCAAACAAAACAAGTATCATATACTTTCAAAATACTTTAAGTCTCTTAACTTTTAGAAACTAAGATATCCTTAATATTTTTAAACAAGTGAGTTAATTCCCTAACTCAACCAACTTGGACATTCTTAAGATAAGCCAAGGATATCAAATGGACTAGATTCGTCAAAATCTCGTACGTCTACCGTACTATATATTTACAACTATTCATGCTCAAGAGATAGAAAAGTTCCACATACCTCTTCGGTTCAATCCACTTGCCAAGTCCAATATGCCGTACGTAGTATGTCAACCTATAATGACCATAATACGTCTATTAACTTCTTACTTCAAACGTAGAATATTCTAAGTGTAAATTCACTAAATTCTACGGAAAATCGGACAATACTTCCTTTGTTTCTACATACTTTTCCACCTTTTACAAGGCCCGAATTCAATAACCAAACACACCACATTTAAGGCTCAACAATGTAGTTAACAATAGGGGATTACACGCCTAACAAGACGTGTAAAATTCCGCCCCACAATTTATATCAAACTAGTCAAAAGGCAATGCCATTCTCGGCCAAAAGGTGTAACAACATACCATCCTTTCCAATTCCTTTTCAATTCAAGTTATTTAGTATAACATGTTATAAAGCCGAAATCAATTATAACAACTACAATCTTCAAGTATATAACATGCGACGATTCTAATTATCGACCAAATTGTATTTCAATTTCAAATGGCTAGCCATGTCAATTCGGATTTTAGGCTTCCACTATCCATATCACTTATCAATCTTCTATACATATACTTCATGCTAGTTAAAATGTAAGGCTACCACAATATGTAATCTTATAACACTTAAGAGAACAAGATTGTTACCTTGACGAGCCTTAATCCAACGTCAAGATCCGAAGTCGCTCCCTAGCAACTTAGAGCCTCTCCTTGACACTCCAATCCGCCACTTGAATCCCTTAGAAGATTACAAACAACTTTCCTTTAACTTCCAATCCAAACCTATGAAAGTGAATTAGGTTTTCACCTTGCGACTAATACAAAATCGACACTTTTCCGGGATCTTTCTATTGAGACACCCTTACAATAACCTTAGGAACCTTGGTTTAAAGTGTGGAGATTATAGGACAACAAACAAAATTTTTTTCTTCCTCTTGGAACCCTAACCCGAGAGCTCCCTAATGTTCTTCAAAGTTTTCTTGAAATTTTTCTAAGTATAGAAGCCTTGTCTTGCTACTAGTATGCATTTATAACACTATGGAGGGTCAAGATGAGAACAATTGTGTGGCTTGGATCCAATTCACTTAAAAATCTAGCCAAGTGGCCCTTTGACTAAGTCAAATAACTCAAGCTCTAGCCTTAGCAAGACTTTCTCATCTTAATTATTGTCAAATGACCATTTTAGCCATGTCCATTTCGTCCAAGACCAACTAAGGGGGGGTGACACGTGTCGCCCTCCCATTCGTCGCAATATTTCGTTTTCCGACAATTCCATAATTCCGATAAATTTTTACTAGTCTCAAATCTTAACATTTTTGAGTTCTTACGTACGTTCTTATAAACATGTCCTGAAATTACGGGGTGTAACACTAACTGCTCTGATACCACTTTTGTTATGACCCGAACCGACGGGCCGCGACTGGTGTCCTACCTGGGCACCTTTGTACTCACACGTCACACCTAATCAGCGGAAGCTAATGAACAACTCATTTTTTATAACATTAGGCAAGCCGACAAAGCTGCCACTATATACAAAATGTACGAAACGAGTACAAATCACATATGTCCAAATATATATACAACCCACACATGTCTACAAGACCTCTAATAGTTTGATAATGACATGTGACGGGACAAGGCCCCGCCATACCCCTGAATAAACATAAGTCTAATATCAAAGACTGTACCAAAATGACAAGCTCCGGAACAGTGGAGCTATCTCAAAAAGCTGGGCAAGGATCCTAACTCGAGGATCTCCAAACTGAATACTTATACCTGCGGGCATGAACGCAGCCCCCGAAGGGGGTCAGTACAACAGGTACCAAGTATGTAAACGTAAAGTATAGTAATTAAGATCATAACTGGTCAAAGAATGACAGGGGCAAGTCTGAAAATAAAATACCAGATCCAACCGTGCCATATAAAATAGAGCCAACTGTACCTTTTAAAAGTGAGAGAGTCGTATCAAAAAACATGAATGTATGTTCATCTAATCATATACTGCCATAGGTATCTATACCCGCATCATGGATACAAGTCCATGGTCAATATAATCTCATGGGAATCTATACCCGCATCGTGGATACAAGTCCATGAACAATATGCATCTCATGGGAGTCTATACCCGCATCATGGATACAAGTCCACGGACAATATACATCTCATGGGAATCTATACCCGCATCGTGGATACAAGTCCACGGACAATATATATCTCATGGGAATCTATACCCGCATCGTGGATACAAGTCCACGAACAATATACATCTCATGGGAATCTATACCCGTATCGTGGATACAAGTCCACGGACAATATACATCTCATGGGAATCTATATCCGCATCGTGGATACAACTCCACGGACAATATACATCTCATGGGAATCTATACCCGCATCGTGAATACAAGTACACGGACAATATACATGCACAAATAGCTATCATGAGCAACCATGCACAATTTAAATCATTTTTTGACTCTTAATAAAATCTTTAAAACGAACTTTCATTTTTGAAACACCAAGACACTATCATATCATGTATCACTTTGAAATCATCCTTTGAAAACTCAAATGCACTATCACATATTTCATTTTAGACAACCAAGGTGCTATCACATCTTTCCTTTTAGAAAACCAATGTGCTATCACATATTTCCTTTTAGAAAACCAAGG
The DNA here is from genome assembly GCA_029844215.1 of Przewalskia tangutica. NCBI lineage: Eukaryota > Viridiplantae > Streptophyta > Magnoliopsida > Solanales > Solanaceae > Przewalskia > Przewalskia tangutica. The sequence goes on along the minus strand of CM056740.1, from coordinate 37,589,597 downwards.
TGCAATCACATCTTTCCTTTTAGAAAACCAAGGTGCTATCACATCTTTCATTTTAGAAAACCGAGGTACCACCATATCACGTACCAATCATTAAAATGAACCTTCATTTTATAAAAACCAAAGTACTATCATATCATGTATTATCAAGGATTAAAATCCAATAAAACTATGTATGTCCGCCGTACACATACTTCATATAAACATGCCCAAAAAAAGAAAGGATAGTTCACATACCTTATCGGCTACACCAACACGATAAGTAGAATACGTCTAAAATAGGTACTTAAACCTATAATGACAACAACACATCTATCAACTTCATGATACTAGTATACACTATACCACATAATGACTCTTCTTTCGTATAAAAATTCGGGCAGCACTTCCCCTACTTATACATACGTTTCCAACTTACAAATAAGACCAATAACATCAATAACCAAGCACCAATTTAGGGCACAACCAAACAGTTAACCAAGGTAATTTACACACATATTTCTCACGTAGAACAACCCCTTAATCCTTACTAAAACAGTCCAAGAAAAAAGTAGATATTCCAACAACAACGAGGGTAAAATGTGAAGCTTTCTACACCTTTTTATACCCTTATTCCTTTAGGACATATGTTAGAAATTTACCACCCTAAATATACATAATTGTAACCAATTTCTCAGCATTATAACTTCTCAAAACAGTCCTTAAAACAGCACAACAATAACCAACAGTTTCATGCATTTTCGGCCAACAATCCCAGTACTAAAACCCTTTTCATAATTCCTTCTAATCCAATTCATATTCCAACACTTCATATAAACTATGTCAACTTTCAATAACAAGTTTCCTTCATTTTTAACAGGCCATAAGTGACGATAACTACAACAATCACCAACGTATTCAATATACTAAAAACTGTCCAACAATTCGGCTAACATGCCAAACTGTCATATGCACTTCTTATTCCCCATTTTACTTATAACAACATGTAAACTCCATTAATCTCTATAGGAAGAAGAATCCTTACCTTAACTAGCCAAAAATAGTCCACAAGTTCTCGGCTCACAGTTTTCTCTTTGCTCCACTTCTTCAAGTCACAACAACACACATGTATCCTCTACAAGCTTGTAACCATCTTACTTTCTTGTTTTCCTTCTGAAAAGTTCATTTCCAAGCCTAGGGTTTCAATACACTTTCCGGCCAATCCGTGGTTTAAAGTTCTTGGAGAGTTAACTTGGCTTAGAACTTGGGTATAGGGATTAATCTTGGAAAATAACTCTTGTTCTTCACTTTGGCTATGGGATTTTCGAAACCTTGGAGGAGAAGGGAAGGAATATGAGGGTTTGGATGATGAAGCTAAATGTGATCCAAGTCTTTCAAGACTTGTATCTATAAATGGTGTATTTCACAAGTGGAGGGGGACCCAAGTAGGCCCACTTATCCCAAAATATCTTCCACACTTGCCAATTTTAGTGAAATTCCCGCATCGGCACCGCGGTACTGCCTAATGGCACCGCGGTGTCGACAGTACTACAACTCTCTGAAGTTATGGCACCGCTGCCCTGATCTCAAGATCGCTGGTGTCGCGATCTTCGTCCCGAACTTCCAACTTTCGTCCTTTTTGGCTTCGGGAGCTCCTTTTCTGTCCACACTCCATTGAAGAGAATTCAATACCAGTACGTACTACTTCTTGTCGTCATGTTTGTTGTATCCAAAATTTCCATATGAGAAAATGTAACTATACATTCCTTCCAACCATCAACCTTATATCCTAACTTACGTTCTCACTTACATGCCCTGGAACTACGAATCATCGACGTGATCGAGCACATGATAAATGCAAGCATGTATTTTAAACAGTTCGACCCACGACCAGTATTGACCATCTTCCTGATCAGGAATGAGAGGGGTGTAATTCTTGATGTTTATAACGACGAGAGCCGGGTGGAAAAATTGTGATGAATTGGTGGTGGGATGAGGTGTGGACGTAGAAGCGTCAGAAAGGGTGGAAGATTCAAGAGTACCCATTTAGATAAGAGATGAATGGAGAAGGAAAAAGCCTAAGAATTTTGGAGAGGGCTGCGGCACAACCTGAGAGGGTGGGGTGGGGTGGGAGTTTCTTGGCTAAAGGAAAACAATTCTAGGGTTTTAGGATTTTGGCTCATGATACCATGTAAGAGATTGAAATAATTTCCCTTAGGAATTTCTTTCATTAATCACAATATATATAGTTGTACAAGGGGGATTCCTAATACAGTAAGAATCCTGAACTACCTTAAATACATGTCAATAATAAATATAATATATATTGTGAATATTCACATATTCGCTAATATATTCGTCATTTAAAAAAATCACTTATTCTGGATCATATTTGAAAGGCTAGAAAATCAATTATGTGGACAAGGTAACTTTAAAAAGAAAAAGGTTAACATCTTCTTGAATTGATAAAAATCACTTATTTTGGACAATATTTAAAAGGCTAAAAACTTATTAATTATAGACCGGAGGGAGTATTATAATTAAAATATTTTACAAATACGTATGATAAAAAACCAGCATTTGAGATGAACCTATATTTGATGTCCAAAGTAAAATGAACAAATCAATACTGTTGTGCTTGGTGCATAATCTTTACTACAGTAACAATATGGAGCATATTTTATATCTTTGTATTATAGGAGTAAATGAGCATGTAATTCAAGTCGAAGTTGTTGGGTCCCGGGGCTACAGATAAGCAAGAATACGTAAGGATAAATTCGTAAAAAGCTAGAACAACAAAAACAGTCTCTGGATGTTGCCTTCAATGTTGTGTCAACATCTGAGGCAACCTTGTGATAAAACAGTATAAACCTTTATAGAGTAAATGCAGCGGAAAAGTAAAGAGACACAAGATTTATATTTTTAAGGGTATATATTAATATACCCGTTGATAGTCAATGAACAAAAGAATTGTATAAATTATATACAATTACAAATGAATTTCTTTTTACAAGATTGAACAATACAAACGAAAAAGCAATTACAAACAAAATTGAAGTCCCAGATGACTTCATCCTCAAGTTAAAAAGATCTAAAAATACAAATACAACATCTTCATTACAATCGCTTGAACATTAAGCTTAATATAGAATAAAGATAGCAATTGCAATGTGGGACTAGATGTTGTTATACTACTTTAGGCTAGGTGTGTTGATCCAATTTCTAAGGTAATTATTCGAGAGCTCTCATGGAAAATCTTCTCGTTCAATTCTGGATCTCGATACTCTGAAGCTCCCCTCTATTTATAGTGTAGAGCTTCCCTTGAAATCCTCACTGATTGGTTGCGGAGGTTGAGTAAAAGAAGGTAGCTGCTTGAACCAATTCTTTCTCCTTAAAAATATCAACGTTCTAGACTTGGTCTTCACGCTGCTTCTTCTCCAAGATTTGACTGTTTCTTTTACCACGTTTTAAACATAGCATCATTGTAAGCTTGCCTAGGTCATTTCTTACTCACAGTAACACAAAACATGTTTTAGCCGGAAGAATAGGCAAAATCGTTACAAAGATGTTGTCAGAAATGCTGTCACAACATCGGAGGCAACATCCTTAAGATGTTGTCCTGAGCATTTTCAGATGTTGTCACAACATCCCATCCAACATCAACAATATCCCCCTTTTTGCCTTTTCTCACAAAACTCCATACGATGCGAAAATGACTAGGATACTGATTCTCGATGTTACATTTCAAGAATCAGTAAGATCAGTGTTATGCTCCCCCTTAACCTGTAGTAGAAAATTTCAAGCAGTGTTGTATCGATGCTTTGACTAGTTAGGAGTTATGTTATGTCCATCGTGACTTACTTACATCAGATGCATAATCAGTCTACAGTAAACATTCATAACAATCCATGTCAAACAAACATATATAAACAACTTTAGAAAGCAGTTACAATATCTGCCAGAACAGACCAAAATATACCATCGTAAAATATTACAAACCAAAAAAAAAATCCAAAATGTCAGTATATCCACATTCAAATAAACATAGATTATCAGCATTCATCAAATCATCACTCCATTCCATCCATGGTCATCCTTGACTAGATTGATCGAATCACAGTAGCTTTCAATAATTTTCTGTGATCGATCAATCTGTGCAACACCATCTTCATCTTCATATCCATCTCCATAGCATCATCAATAGTCATCATCATCATCATCTCAACTCCTCCCCCCTGCATCATCAGTAGCTCCCATTGTCGCTCCGTTTTTAACCTCGGGGTCTGAACGGTATCAGCAACGTTGCTCTTTGGCGCGGTTCCCTAGATGTATAAAATTGCTTGTATTGAGGAGTCACCACCTAATTAGTTAAGTGAATTAAGACACTTGAACTATTGCAATAAAAATACTGCAATTGATCTCCATTTCATGGTCTGCGAAATTAATGAGATTCTGGATCAGAGTTCTTTATTATCCTAAAGGGAAGGGGTTAGACATCCTTTAAAATCCGCTAACTTGCGGTTATCCGGTCAAACCTAGGTTAATTATCTATCATGCTTTAGAAATTAAAAATAAAATAAAATACTACAATAAAATAAAACTCCGAATTACATCTTGTCTTCTTTAGCCCTTTTTAGGCATTTTGTCCAAGATGCATCTCCGGGTACCTGTATAAACACTTAGTAAAAGTGTCAGTAAGAGAGTAAATAATTATAAAAAAACGATACAAATTAATAAGTAAACTGAAAAATAAAACTCGTCTTTTGTACAGGGAGGCCTTGAAAATCAGACGGAGATTCCTTCATCGGCCAAATTGTTGGAAACAATAAAATAAATAAAACCTTCAGATCCGCGCCAAAACAATAATAGTTTTGATTACGGAAGGCTCAAATATATAAAATAAAATGGGACGTCCTAAACAAGTCTTGGCTGCGAACTAGTGACTTATTAGTCAATCTAATCGCCCTGCCAACGTCTGTTGACATCCGGTGTAAGTAGAAGAAATCATCAATGCCCGAAGATTTTATTTTTTCGTTTTTGCAATAGTGGAGGCCTAAAAAATCGAATAACATTTTCATCGGCCATGTAGTATCTGTTCTAAATCAGTTACAAACAATATAGTATTTGTTCTAAATCAATTAAATAAAAGATCAAGGGGGCAAAATCATCCAAATCAGTCCGACAACCGTCAAAACAACAACCAAGCAGTGGCGACACATCACTACTTCAACGACGAAAAGCCGAAGCAACGCTACTACCCAAAAATCATCAAAAACAAAGTGAAGCAGACTCCCCGCGACATCAAATCAGTTCATATTTAACAACCAATAAATGAAGGAAAAAACAGTAGCAAAAGCGAGCGAGATAGTTCAGCACAAACAGTTAAAAATAGAAAAACAGAACAACAACTAGGACAGCCGAAGCTATGCCGGAGCTTCGCCGGAATTTCAGAGCGTCGCCGGAGTTTGAAAACTCTGGCAGATACCAAAAAATTTGAAAATCAATCCATTAGCCACAAGAACAACAAATACCGAAAAATACAGTAAATACAAGGTCTCCGGAGTTTTCAAATTCCGGCCAAACACAAGAAAAATCATAAAATCAACCCAGTTAACCAAAACAGATAATAGATCTTAAAATACAGCCGAACCAAGGTTGAAAATCAGTCCAACAAATATAAAAATATAGTCGTAGTAGAATGAGCCATAACCACGTCGTCGAAGATGGAAGGGAGAAGGAAGGCGACGTCACTTCCATGGCTAATGCCGGAGCAACGCCGACGTGGTGTGAAAGGCAGTGATGGTTGACGGGACAGTGGGGGTTTGATGGTGACGGGACAATGGGGGTTCGACGGGAAAGGGGTTCGCCGGAGGGGGTGTGTGAGAGAGATGAGAGGGATGGTGAGGTGCGGCTGGTGTGTGTGTATGTAGAGGTGTGGTTCGACGGGTGATGTTGGGGAAGTGAACTCCGGCGGCGTGAGTTCGCCGGAGTGGGGTTAAGCGATGGGAATGGCTAGGTCAAGAGAAATGAGAGAGATCAGGGGTCTCCATAAAAAAATGGGAGAGAGGTGTATATGAAGAGGGATTTGAGGGGATGACCAAAATGAAAAGTCAGTATGGGCTACGCTGATGTTGTCCCTTTTTAGTGTGAGTGTGGAGTGTCAAAGATAAAGGGGATAAAAAGGTGCTGCTGAAGTGATGTTGAAGTATAGAAATTGGAAAGGAGTATGAGTTGTTTTATGGAGGGGTGGAGTGTTAAAGAGATGATGTGATATGATGAGATTGGTTTTGGAGGGAAATAATAGGGTATAGATTGGACTTGAATTTGGCGGATTGGACTGATTTGATAAAAATACAAAACGAGTTTATTATTTAAAAGAAAACAATTTAAAGAGATGAAAATTGTTAAAATGAAAATGCCGATGTAATAATAATAAAACATAATATTTAAGAAATGTTTAATGCCTAATTAAAAGTAAAAAACGTGATGCCAATTAATTATTTAAAGAGATGCAACAATTATTAAAATAAAATGATGGTGCAATCATAATAACATAATATTTGAAAAAAATGGTTAATGCCAAATAAAATGATGTGTCATTTTGCAAAGAATAAAATAATATAGAATATTAGGTAAAAATATGATTTATTATAATAAAAATGCGAAAAATTGCGATTAAAATGTAGTGTCCTAAAATACTTAAAATTGTAAGAAATACCCAACAAATGAGTCAAAATTGGGTGTCAACTGCTTGTCCCTCTTTGACTGAAGACGTTGAAAGAGTTTTTGGACAAAGACGTTGACTTGTAGCCAATTTTATCTTCATCGTCAGAATTAGAACAAAGATCAAAATAAATGAGCAAAAGGAATTTTAAGAAGAATTAAAAGCAAAGCTAATGCAAATTCAAAATTTTTGTCGCTGTGTCGAATTATGATGACACTGAGTTGCTATGATGCTAAAAATTAAAGACAGACGGACGCCGATTCAAAATTGTTTCAGTGTCGAATCATGATGACACTGGGCTGCTGTGATGCTGCAAAATTAAAAACAACGCTGAAGCGGATTTAAAATTTTATCCCAGTGTCGAATCTTGATGACACTGGGTTACAGTTGCGATGCTGAAAGAGACAAAGTGTTTGTGTCGTCATTGTGTTGACGATGCTGATGTCGTCATTATGTTGACGATGCTAATGACATCATTATGTTGACACGAGGATGATGTCGTCATTGTGTTAATGCGATGATAATATCTTTATTGTGTTGACGATGTTGATGGCGTCATTGTGTTGACGAAAATGATGACGTTATTGTATTGACAAAAATGATGGTGTCATTATGTTGACGTGATGCTGATGTCGTCATTGTGTTGACGAAAATGATGGCATCATTGTGTTGACGTGATGTAGAGGTCGTCATTGTGTTGACGTGATGTAAATATCGTCATTGTATTGACGAAAATGAGGGCGTCATTGTGTTGACGTGATGCATAGGTCATCATTGTGTTGACAAAAATGAGGGTGTCATTGTGTTAAAATGATACATATATCGTCATTGTGTTGATGAAATGATAGCATCATTGTGTTGACGTGATGCAGAGGTCGTCATTGTGTTAGAAAAATGATGGCGTTATTGTGTTGACGTGATGCAGAGGTCCTCATTGTATTGACGAAATGGCGTCATTGTGTTGACGTGATGCAGAAGTCCTCATTGTATTGACGAAATGATGGCGTCATTGTGTTGACGTGATGCAGAGGTCGTCATTGTGTTGACGAAATAATGACGTCATTGTGTTGACGTGATGCAGAGGTCGTCATTGTGTTGACGAAATAATGACGTCATTGTGTTGACGTGATGCAGAGGTCGTCATTGTGTTGACGAAATAATGACATCATTGTGTTGACGTGATGCAGAGGTTCGTCGTTGCATAGAAGAAACATAGATAAAGTCATTTCATAGGCTTAAATGGAATGACGTCCTTGCATAGACACTATGCAGATGTTCGTCATTGCATAGAAGAAACATAGATGAAGTCGTTGCATAGACTTAAATAAAATAACGTCGTTGCATAGACGTGATGTAGCTATTCTTCATTGCATAGACGAAATATAGATGAAGCCGTTGCATAGACTTAAATGAAATGACGTCGTTGCATAGAAGCGATGTAGATGTTTGTCGTTGCATAGACGAAACATAGATGAAGTTGTTTATGGACGTACCTGCTTTGTGACCCGCCTAAGTTAAAATGACGTTGTTGCATAGACGTTGTGCGTTTGTGACCCGCCTGAGTTGAAATAATGTTAAAGTTCTTGCAAACCCAATCTGGATGAAAAGTTAATACATAGATATAGGTAATGTAAAAATGAATGGATGAGGATGAAAGTATGACCTTGTGATTCAAAGTACCGTCTTTGTACGAACATAATGCAGTTGGGACCCTGTAGGTCCAGATGGCGCTTTTGTACCAATGCCAAATACGAATGTGATCCTCAAAATATGTCCCAGTTTCCGGTATATGAGGATGCTGAACTATCCATTTAGATAAAATCGAGCCATGTGTATGTAACTTCCCTGCTCCATTAAGGTGATCAAATGCGCTTATCTTGTTATGTGCAAAACAAATGAGAAAGATTTCTAATGGTGCGACCGAAGCCGATGTGGCTGCCTACGTATCCCTCCGAGAGAATCAGGTCAAGACGTAGTTCATGATGCAAAAATAAGAATTTTTATGATTTTCAAATGATGTGGGACCGAAGCCAATGTGGTCGTCTACGTATCCCGCTGAGGGAATCAGGTCAAGACGTAGTTCGTGTTGTAAAAGATGATTGTAAAGTATATAAATATAGTTTTTGTTGTTTTTCTCGATAGAAAGAAAAAATAAAAAGACAGAATCATGTTCTGACTTCAGTTGATACCAACAATTACTATTGTGCTTAGGATTTCCATTATTTGGTTTCAGTCTAGACGAGACTGACTCTAGGGTAATTCATACAACTTTAGATGGTACCTCAGACATACCTAAATATCGACACACTTGTTTCCTGCCAAGGTTTCGAACTACACGTATCATCATGTTTCAAATGTCCTCACTGAAAGAAAGTCTCATCCTCATATATATTTCAGTATTTTAAATTTTGGGACGTTGAGAGAAACACACTCACACTCAGAAAGATGTTCAATGCATGCAATTGTGATACCATAGGCTTGACCATCATGTAAGTATCCACTGATGTGAGAACCCTCAGTATAGGATCATGTAGGAATTGTCACGAGTTTGTAATGTATGCTTGGGGAAAGGAATGATATTTTGGGTAAGGAGTGAGTAATCCTTCATTGAGCATTTGATTATTTCTGCGCTTGACATCTGTGTGTCTTAATGCTGACCTATTTTTTTTTGTCACAGTTCTTTTGTACTGACTTCTTTTTGAATCTTTCGTTTGGAGCCCTCTTTTTCCAGAGTTATTCTCTCATTTCATTCATCATTTTTTAAATAATATTTGGGCTTTTGATTTCTTTTTTTGTGAAGTCGTCCTTTGTGTTTTCTTTTTCCTTTTGGGACTTTGACAACTTTTGTCTTTGAAACTTCAACTAGAATTTTTTTCAGCCACTTGCACATTTGTAAAGAGCTCAAGGAGGTCGGGCCAAGAGAGGGATAATGTGTATGCACTCAAAAAGGGTATATGCGTAATATGCGATTGTAAAAAAAAAAGGCTTTAGGCTCAAATGGGGAGTACTACGGATAATGTTATTTGGTAGGCTGGAAAGACTCAAACGGGTCAAAGAAAGCATACGATCATTTCCTATACCAAGTGTTACTCAGGATTTCGCCTCAACAAACATTCAAGCCAAGTTCTAGATGACAATGCAATTGAATTTATTCTAAAAAACTCACCACACAATGCATATGAAGCGATGAGGTTGATTTTCTATTATCTTGAAAGCATGCAACGATTTCATTACATGTGTGAATGAGAGTACCAAAAGAATCTATGATTTACCACCAAGTCAGCCCATACTGATTATTATTTGTTTTTCCTATGCACACTCCTAACTGTGTTGGTATCAACCAAGTCAAACAATGATACTAAAAAATATTTTTGTATTTTTGAATAATATTTTTTTTGTATTTTGAATAAGATATATATATATATATATATATATTATATATATAATTTTTGAATAAAGAGCACCGAACCCGACTAGGGCTGCCTAGGTATCCCGCTGAGGGAATCAAATGCGCGTAGTTCGTTCAGATAGTTTATAAAATGTATGCTTCAAAAAAATTCATATATGATAGGATGATAAGAATAAAAGTTTGTGCAAAATAAGTGATTGTACACTATAGAATGAATGCAAAGTAAAATGAATGTTCATGATATGATGAATGTAATGAATGTATGTGATAGAATGAATGTAATGAAAAAATAAATGTATGTGATAGAATGAATGTAATGCATGAGTGAACCAAATATGCACTCCCTTTTATTATTATCATTTTTTTATGTGGTACCGAACCCAATATGGGTTGCCTATGTATCACACCGTATGGTGAGAATCAGACACGCGTAGTTCGGAAATAGAATGACAAAGAAAATATTTGTGATTTGTTTTTAAAATAAAGGGGTGTCGAACCCAAGATGGGCTGCCTACGTATAACATCGTGTGATGAGAATCAGACACGCGTAGTTCGTTAGATATGTTCTAAAATGCATGACATTAAAGAATTTTGTAACATTAAACTAAGCATATGAATTGAATCTGCAAGTATGTATAAAACTACAAAAGTATAGACAAACTTAGAGCAGTGCTTCTTTGAATCTGATGTTGGTAGACTTCTTTCAGTAAAAATATCTCTTAGTCATTTTTGGTGACGCTTTTGCTTTGTTCTTTCCTGGAGTGTCTCCAGGGATAATGTTTTAGAACTACCGTCCCCGACTATTTGCTAGGACGGTCTTCCTGCAAAAATACAAGAAATGGGTGAGAGTAGGAAAGTCACAGAAATAATAAAATATAGGGGTGTGACAATATAGTCAGAGACTCCCCTGATTGATTCGACCGGACTGGAGGTTTATGCTTCACAAGGTCTAAGTCACGTTGTTCAAGAGAGATTTACACAGTAGAAGTCTTGATTGCAATGTGACAGCAAAAGTGAAAAAATGCAAATGCTCGTATCCGGAGTTGCAAGAATATGACATGATATGTACATAATTGAGAGGATAATTATTGCTTTAAATAATATGTACATAATTGCTAGCAACAAACAATAGTAAACAAAAACATGTAAATAAAGCGTGCCCTAATATGCATGAGACCTCTCTTATGCCAGAGGTGGGCCTAAACGCCAGATATGCGAGGTTGGGATAAATTGACCCAAGTTGCTAAACATTAATGCTTTTGTTGGAATGAAAACAATATGAATGTACATTTTCCAATTTTGGCATGTCATGATTAGACTTGAATCCATCTATTATTATCACGCTGCACATATATGTTGATTGGTTGTTGGGTCGTGAAACCCGTCGACAAGTTTTGGTGTTTTTCTAATTGTGGCGTCGACACCAGAGATCAACCCACCTAAGGTGTATGCATGCATGACTTAATATAAAGGGTGGTATAGCTCTATCTTACGTTTCTAAGATTTAATTTACTAGACGTAAGGTTTTCGAGCGGACTACTCGAGTGATTAGGCCACGCGGCCTCCCAGACGAACAGGGAAACTCCGCGCCTTTTCCAACTCTCCTAAAAATTTGGATTTTGTGAAAGAAATTTTGCGGGTGCGTACAACACACATCGCGTGTAGTGAGTGATAATGTCAATTTTCCGTAAGGGAAGAAATATGAGTGGAATGCCAGTTTAAGGAAATCAGTAAAAGAGAATAGCAATTAAAACAATTAATTACAAAATTAAAAGCAAACAATTTAAAGTATTTACAACAAAAAGCAGAATAAAGCGCAATATTTAATTAACCTAAGTTGGCTATGGTTAAGAACCTGATATCCCCAGCAGAGTCGCCATGCTGTCGCACTCGTTTTTGACCTCGGGGTCTTAACGGTATCCGCAACGTTGCTCTTTGGCGCGGTTCCCTGGATACATGAAAATGCTTGTATTGAGGAGTCACCACCTAATTAGTTAAGTGAATTAGGACACTTGAGCTATTGCAATAAAAATACTACAATTGATCTCCATTTAATGGTCTGCGAAATTAATGAGATTCTGGATCAGAGTTCTTTATTATCCTAAAGGGAAGAGGTTAGCCATCCTTTAAAATCTGCTAACTTGCGGTTATCCGGTCAAACCTAGGTTAATTATCTATCATGCTTTAGAAATTAAAAATAAAAGTAAATGCAACAATAAAATAAAACTCTGAATGACATCTTCTTGTCTTCTTTAGCCCTCTTTAGACATTTTGCCCAAGATGCATCTCCGGGTACCTGTATAAACACTTAGTAAAAGTGTCAGTAAGAGAGTAAATAATTATCAAACAGCGATAAGAATTAATAAGTAAACTGAAAAATAAAACCCGTCTTTTCTATAGGGGAGGCCTTGGAAATTAGACGGAGATTCCTTTATCGGCCAAATTGTTAGAAACAATAAAATAAATAAAACCTTCAGATACACGCCAAAACAATAATAGTTTTGATTACGGAGGGCTCAGATATATAAAATAAAGTGAGACGTCCTAAACAAGTCTTGGCTGCAAACTAGTGACTTATTAGTCAATCTAATCGCCCTGCCAACGCCTGTTGGCATCCGGTGTAAGTAGAAAACATTATCAATGCCCGAAGATTTTATTTTCAGTCTTTGCAACTGTGGAGGCCTAAAAAATCGACGGATAACGTTTTCATCGGCCATGTAGTATCTATTCTAAATCAGTTACCAACAATGTAGTATTTGTTCGAAATCAATTAAATAAAAGATAATCATCCAAATCAGTCCGACAACCGTCAAAACAACAACCAAGCAGTGGTGACACAATACTACTTCAATGGCGAAAAGCCGGAGCAACGCTACTGGCCAAAAATCATAAAAAACAAAGTGAAGCAGACTCCCCGCGACATCAAATCAGTTCATCTTTAACAACCAACAACTGAAGGTAAAAAACAGTAGCAAAAGTGAGATAGTTCAGCACAAACAGCTAAAAATAACAAACAGAACAACAACTAGGTCAGCCGATGCCATGTCGGAGCTTCGTCGGAATTTTAGAGCGTCTCCAGAATTTGAAAACTCCGACAGATACCAAAAAATTAGAAAATCAGTCCATTAGCCACAAGAACAACAAATATCGAAAAATACAGTAAAGACAAGGTCTCCGGAGTTTTAAAATTCTGGCCAAACACAAGAAAAATCGTAAAATCAACCCAGTTAACCAAAGCAGATAATAAATCTCAAAATACAGCCGAACCAAGGTTGAAAATTAGTCCAACACACATAAAAATATAGTCGTAGTAGAATGAGCCATAACCACGTCGCCGGAGATGGTGAAGGGAGAAGGAAGGCGACGTCACTTCCACGGCTAACGCCGGAGCGACGCCGCCGTGGTGTGAAGAGCAGTGATAGTTGACGGGAAAGGGGTTCGCCGGAGGGTGTGTGTGAGAGAGAGGAGAGGGATGGTGAGGTGCGGCTGGTGTGTGTGTATGTAGAGGTGTGGTTCGACGTGTGATGTTGGGGAAGTGAACTCCGACGGCGTGAGTTCGCCGGAGTGGGGTTAAGCGATGGGAATGGCTAGGTCAAGAGAAATGAGAGAGATCAGGGGTCTCCATAAAAAAAATGGGAGAGGGGTGTATATGATGAGGGATTTGAGGGGATGACCAAAATGAAAAGTCAATATGGGCTGCGCTGATGTTGTCCCTTTTTAGTGTGAGTGTGGAGTGTCAAAGATAAAGGGGATAAAAAGGTGTTGCTGAAGTGATGTTGGAGTATAGAAATTGGAAAGAAGTATGGGTTGTTTTATGGAGGGGTGGAGTGTTATAGAGATGATGTGATATGATGAGATTGGTTTTGGAGGGAAATAATAGGGTATAGACTGGACTTGGATTTGGCGGATTGGACCGATTTGATAAAAATACAAAATGAGTTTATTATTTAAAAGAAAACTATTTAAAGAGATGAAAATTGTTAAAATGAAAATGCCGATGTAATAAAACATAATATTTAAAAAATGTTTAATGCTTAATTAAAAGTAAAAAACGTGATGTCAATTAATTATTTAAAGAGATGCAACAATTATTAAAATAAAATAATGGTGCAATCATAATAACATAATATTTGAAAAAATGGTTAATGCCAAATAAAATGAGGTGTCATTTTGCAAAGAATAAATAATATAGAATATTAGGTAAAAATATGATTTATTATAATAAAAATGCGAAAAATTGCGATTAAAATGTGGTGTCCTAAAATACTTAAAATTGTAAGAAATATCCAAAAGATGGGTCAAAATTGGGTGTCAACTGCTTGTCCCTCTTTGACTGAAGACGTTGAAAGAGTTTTTGGACAAAGACATTGACTTGTAGCCAATTTTATCTTCATCGTCAGAATTAGAAAAAATATCAAAATAAATGGGCAAAAGGAATTTTAAGAAGAATTAAAAGCAAAGCTAATGCAGATTCAAATCTTTTGTCCAAGTGTCAAATTATGATGACACTGAGTTGCTATGATGCTAGAAAATTAAAGACAAATGGACGCCGATTCAAAATTGTCCCAGTGTCGAATCATGATGACACTAGGTTGCTGTGATGCTGCAAAATTAAAAACAACGCTGAAACGGATTTAAAATTTTGTCTCAGTGTCGAATTATGATGACATTGGATTGCTGCGATGCTAGAAAATTAAAAACGGTCTGACACCAATTCACAAATTTATCTTAGTGTCGAATCTTGATGACACTGAGTTACAATTGCGATGCTGAAAGAGACAAGGTGTTTGTGTCGTCATTGTGTTGACGATGCCGATGTCGTCATTGTGTTGATGATGCTGATGACGTCATTGTATTGACGCGAGAATGATGTCGTCATTGTGTTGACGCGATAATGATGTCGTCATTGTGTTGACGATGGTGATGGCGTTATTGTATTGACGAAAATAATTGCGTCATTGTGTTGACGAAAATGATGACGTCATTATGTTGACGTGATGCAGATGTCGTCATTGTATTGACAAAAATGATGACGTCATTGTGTTGACGTGATGTAGAGATCGTTATTGTGTTGCCGAAAATGATGGTGTCATTGTGTTGACGTAATGCAGATGTCGTCATTGTATTAACGAAAATGAGGGCGTCATTGTGTTGACGTGATGCTGAGGTCGTCATTGTGTTGACGTGATGCCAGTTGTATATAACAAGTTTGTGCAAAGTGACAAATAAGGCAGTGAGTTTTGACACAGGACGGCGAGGAGCCCAAACAGTGATCAGATTCCCCGTAAGGTATTTGATCATCGTATTGAGTTCATCCACAATTGGGTTTGGTTGAGGCTCTCTTTCACTAACAAGTATTCCTAGAGTGGAGTTGATAATATCAGATGTAAAGTTGTATACCTTGTTGTATAGATACACTTTCCCGAATTTCTTCGAGTTTGTGTCTCTAACAGCAAGTGTCAGATTTGCGTAAAAACCTTAATCACCTTCTCACAATAGGGATTCTTACCAAATACAGAGCTTAAAATCTTTCGACTACTCAAGAATTCAACTAAATTATTGGTGGAAAATGAAGTATGGTCAATCACCTTTTCCCCTATAACTCCTATATTTTTAAACCAACTCCAATTACTAGAACATGATTTCGTTTGAAACATAGGAGAATAGGGCATTACCTCAGAATCTGTTTCAGATTATGTGTTTTCTTGTTCGGATGAGGTGGCTGCATGTTTTGTCTTAGATGTTGAGGCAACATAGTCATTGTTACACCCCGTAATTGCAGGACATGCCTTAAGAAAGTAAGTAAGAACTCACAAATGTTAAGGATTGGAGACTTGTAAAAACTTATCGGAAATTATGGAATTGTCGGATAATGTATTATTGTAACGAATGGGAGGGCGACACGTGTCACCCCCCTTTTAAGATGCCTTGGTCGAAATTGTGCAAGGGCATGAAGGTCATTGGACCTTTGTTGCAAGACTAGTCTTGCAACTTGTGTAGCTTGAGAAGGTTGACTAAGTCTTGGTCAATAAGTCTTGATATTTAGCAAGACTAGATCCCAACCAACCATTTGTTTGTATCCTAACCCTCCAAGGTGCTACTTATATTACTACTAGTAGAGAGGGAGCTCAACACTTAGAAATTTTACACAAAAATTGGAAGAACATAGGCAAAGCTCTCGGGTTCACCTTGCAAAAAGAAGAAAAAAATTTGTTCCTTGTTCTTTTAGTTCCCCACTTTAAACCAAGGTTCCTAGGTGTATTGTAAACACATCTCTATAGAAAAATCTTGGAAAAAGATTGTTTTCGGTTAGTCATAAGCGAAAACCTAAGGTCTTTCTAGGTTTTGCTTGGAGTTTTGAAGGATATTTGTTGGTATTGTTCTAAGGGTCTCAAGCGGATTGAGGTGTCTTGGAGAGGCTATAAACTACTAAGGAAGCGACTTGGATTGGAGTTGGTTTAAGAATCATTGAGGTATAATCTTGTTCTTTGAAAGTATTACAAGATTATTCATTTTGTTGTTGTTAGCTTTGTATGTTGCAAGCATGAAATTGTTATATTGAAGTTATAAAGATTATGGATTGATTATAGCCTTGGAAATCCGAAATTTAAGGTAATCCATTACTAAGTTGAATTACAATTTAATCGTTGTTAGAACCGTCGCATGTCATTGACTTAAGGATTATGGTTATTATAATCAAATGCGACTTGATATCATGTTATGCTCCAAATTTGGGTTGAAATATAAATTGTGAGCCAATTGGAAATTTTAGTTAGTCATTTGTATTGGACTACTGCTATATTGATTGTGAGCCAATTGGGGCATTTAGTTAGTCATTTGTATTGAACTACCTGCTATATAAATTGAGAGCCAATTGGGGCTGTTTGGTTATTGTATTTCGACCTTGAAAAAGGTGGCAAAGTAAGTAAAAACAAAGGAGGTCTTTGCTAGATTTTCCGTAGAATTTAGAGACTTAACACTTATAATATTCTACGTTTGAAGTAAGGCTTTAATAGGCGTATTGTGAATATTATAGGTTGACATAGTGCAGGCGGGACTTCGTACTTGGCAAAGTGGTTTGACCAGACAAGGTATGTAGAACTTTTTCCTATCTTTTGAGCATGACTAGTTAGCGTATGTAGTGCGGTGGGCGTCTGAGCCTTTGACATTCTTTACTAGCCTTATGAAATGCCAAGTCGGGTGAGTTAGGAAGTTAACTCACTTCTTTGAAATATTAAGGATGTCTTAAGTCTTAGTAAAGTTAAGGGACTTGAAGAGATTTAAAGTATGTGATACTTGTGTCGTTGTAATCGTATAAGTCCCTTGGATAAAAAAAAATGTACTTGACTAAGGTATAAAGTGAATATAACGACTTTATGGGGAGTTGGTTATATTGACTTTATGCAAAGGTAAATGGCTTGTGTTAACAAAAGGCAAATTGATTTTAAGGTATCAATTGCCCAAGGTTTAATAAGAAAGGAGTCATTTGATTTAGAAACCTACTTTAATTCTAAAGGTATTGTGACTTGCCTTGAAATGTACTTTGGACTTGATACTATGGTTAATAGTGTCTTGGAAGCTTTCTACTAAAAAGAATCATTTGTTTTTAAAAGAATAGAAGTATGTAGTACTTTGGGTTAAATTCCCGGATTCTTATAAAAGACATGAAAGTGCCTTAAGTAAACTAAAATGAGAATGTAGATGAATAAGACTAATAAGAAGTTAGGGGATTGCTAACTTGCTTAATTATTGTATGTGGTCGGTTTGAGGTAGGGTAAGAGTATCGGTGAGGCAAACCCCAGGCGCTATACCACCTGCCGGGATAAGAGTATAAATGAGGAAGCCCCAAGGCGTTATACCACTGCGTTACTATCTTTTACGAGGATAAGAGTATAAATGAGGGCAAACCCCAAGGCGTTATACCACGCTTGGGGTAAGAGTATAAATGAGGGTAGACACCCCAAGGCGTTATACCACCTGTTTTTATGGGTTCGCTACCCATGGTATGATCGGAGCTGCTATTGTGATGTTATACGTATTCTCTTGATGTACTCCCATTGTTAGCAAGGCACTGTGTACTGTAATTTTGTTATCATACATGTCTCCGACTTTCTTATAAACTTATGTTGTAATTACAGTACTTTCCAGTTTTACATACTTAGTACATATTGTGTCGACCCCCGCCGGGCTGCGTTCATCTGCGAGAAAGGGTAGCAGTGGCGAATCCACATTCTTAGGATCGCTTATCGGGCGTCGGAAGCTCCATTCTCTGGAGGCTTGTCTTTCTTTAGTACGATCTTGTCACGATGTTG
The DNA here is from genome assembly GCA_029844215.1 of Przewalskia tangutica. Lineage (NCBI taxonomy): Eukaryota > Viridiplantae > Streptophyta > Magnoliopsida > Solanales > Solanaceae > Przewalskia > Przewalskia tangutica. The sequence continues at coordinate 37,571,176 of CM056740.1, read as the reverse complement.
TAGATTTTGTACATTCGGGGTATGGCGGGCCTGTCCACGATTGTTATTCCTAAGTGCGTATTCACCTTTGTGGTTGGGTAAGAACCGAGTTGTAAAGTTGTACTTTTGACTTTGTTTATATTATGGAAAGCGGCCTTATCGGCTGCTTTGTGTTGTTTTATTATTTACACATGTGTTTATGTTGTGTATATTCATTGCTATTCTCGATGTATACAGGCAGGGTGCCCGGGTAGGGCACCGATCGCGGCCGGTGGTCGTGACAAAAGTGGTATCGAAGCGATTAGTCCTCGAAAAGTGTCTGAGGACCGTGTCTAGTAGAGTCTTGATTATCGGTGTGTTGTGCACCACATCTATAATCGAGGAGGCTACAGGACATTTAGGATTAGTTTCCATTTTCTCTCTCTAAGATCGTGCATTAGAGTGTCTTATTAGGTTGAATCCTCACGACCTCTTCTTATGAAACGGCTATGCCTCGCGGAAAGCTATCGGGGCCCGAGAAGGGCAAAGCGGCGAGGCGCTAGCGGTACTCGAGAGGTCACGGGCTCGAGCACAGACTATGCACGAGGTAGTAGGCGGTCGTTGAGTTGACCACGCCGGCGATATTAGAGGCGAGGCGGCGGTAGCTCGAGGTTCCGATACAGACCCTCGGTTCCCCCGGCCGGTGAGTATAGAGACTACGGGAAGCGGTCGGTTATTGACGATATAGTAGTCGGGCGATGCGAGCGAAGCGGCCCACCTTAAAGCGGACGGTTTGCGGATTAGGGATTTTACGGGATGTAATCCACACGAGTTTTATGGTTCAGTGCGGCGAGGATCGCGGAGTTCGTTCGGCAGTCTGACGGACCATGCACGAGTTCTTAGGGCTTGAGGCGAGTCTGTTACACTAGCCTCTTCTGGGTTGCGCGATATTGCGTTGGCGGTTTGAGTCGTGGTTGCTTTAGAGGTGATGATGCTCTTCCGGTGTTTGGGAGGAGTTTCTGAGGCCTTTATGGATCACTTTTACCTCGAGATGAGAGAGCCGGGTAGACAGTTTTTGACCTGCGGCGAGCGGGAGGGCCGTTAGGAGTACAACACAGGTTTGACTCCTTGGCGAGCATGCTCACACTATTGTAGCTAGCATGGCGGATAGAGTTCATCGTTATGTGATGGGGCTAGGCCGTCGTATGATTCTGACATGCTTGGGGTGGCTCTTGGCCGGTATGGACATCGCCGGATGCGAGCCTATCTGCGAGGATAGAGGATAGAGAGGAGGACCCGGTGTGAGCGGCCAGAGGCGAGGACGCCGGGGTCTCGGGGCGATTTCGGCGGGCGGCCTCGGCGGCGAAGTAGGTCGCGTTCGGCCCGGCCGCGAGTGCTCGTCCGCGATTTACGGCAGAGTCGACCGGCCAGTCGATCGGGAAGCGGTCGAGGCTCGGGACTCTGAGATTCGAGGAGGCGAGGAAGTCGCGTCGGGACCACCCACGCCTCGGTGTGCTCGTCGGTAGGTTCCACGAGCGAGTGTCGCGAGCCGGGAGTTTGTTACTCTTGTGGCGGTGGGCCATTTGAAGAGAGATTGTCCGTCTAGAGGCGATATGGGTGGTGCAGCCACGGCCAGCGGGATCGATTGTTGGGTCTTCTTCTCCTTACGTGGTTATGCGCCGGAGGCGAGTACTCGCGGGCCGGCAGCGCGGTAGAGGTCGTGGTGGTGGTTCGATTCTAGCGGTCCCGAACCGCATATATTCTCTAACGGCCGCCCGAGATCGGGAGGCTTCCAGCGTCGTCACGGGTATATTGCGATTTGGTGTGATGTTTATGCATTGATAGATCCGAGTTCTACCTTGTCCTATGTGTCCCCTCTTGTGCGGGTAGAATCGGAGTAGAGCGGTGTCGATAGAGCCGTTTGAGGTAGCTACGCCGATTGGTGATTCGGTGTTAGTGGCGGGTGTATAGAGGTTGTCGGTATTTATTCTGATCGTCGGACCACTTGCGAACTTGATAAGTGGAGATGGCGATTTTGATGTCATTATGGGTATGGGTGGTTGGCCTCTTGTTATGCCAACGTTATTTGTAAGGACGAGTTGGTTGGTTCCGATTTCCTTGCGAGCGATTATCGAGTGGAGAAGCAACCTGGCGTCAGCAGGGGTAGGTTTATTTCTTACCTCAAGGCTAGGAAGATGGTGCGAGAAGTACATCTATCATCCGGTTCGGGTATTCGATCTGGTGAGGTGCGATTCTTGATCGATGCCGATGGTTAGGGAGTTTCGGATGTGTTCCCGGATGATCTTCGGTATCCTCACGAGAGGAGATCGAGTTTTGTATTGACACGTTGCGGACACTCGACCTATTTCCATTCCGCCATCTGGGATGGCTTTCTTGAGTTGAGGAGGCGAAGGACCAGGTGAAAGACTTGCTAGAAAGGCTTTATCGGGCCTAGTGTATCTCCCAGGGAGCGCCGATGTTGTTTGTAAAGAAAGAAGGATGGGGCCAGCTGCGTATGTGTGTTGACTACTGACGGTGAATAAGGTAACCATTAAGAATAGGTACCCTCCCGGGATTGATGATTTGTTTGACCCGATTCTGCGAGTGCGAGTGTTTCTCAAAGATGAACTGCGATGCAGTTATCATCGAGTTCGAGTTCGAGGCGAATATCCCAAAGCGCATTCGAGATCGGTATGGGCACTATGAGTTGAGGTTATGTCTTTCGGTTTGACCAACGCTCAGCGGTATTTATGGATTTGATGAGCGGGTGTTCAAGCCATTTTGGATACATTTGTGATTGTATTCATTGATGACATCTGGTGTATTCACGGACAGAGCGAGGAGCATGCAGATCGGCGAGGCGGTGCCAGGATTCTCGGGGCCGTGATTGTCGCCAAGTTCTCAAGTGTGAGTTTTGGTTGGCCTCGATGGCATTCTGGGGCATATTATTGGGGCTGATGGTGTTCGGGTAGATACGGCAAAGATAGAAGCGATCAAGTCTTGGCGAGACCTACTACTCCGGCCGAGTGCGTGATTTCTTAGGTGGCGAGTTATTATCGCGAGTTTGTGGAAGCGGTTGCTTGATTTGGCAGATTGACTAGGTGACTCGAGAAGGCGGCCAAGTTCCGATGGGCGAGGCTTGCGAGAAGGGTTTCCGATTGTTGAAGGAAAGGTTGACTACGACTCAGTTCTTACTCTTAGGAGGTTAGATGGATGCGTGATCTATTGTGATGCCTCGGGTATCGGGCTAGGGTGTGTTTTGATGCGGCATGGCAAGGTTATAGCCTATGCTTCGGCGATTCTGAGCATGAGAGAATTACCCTACCCATGACTTAGAGTTGGCGCGATTATTCATGCCTTGAAGATTTGGAGACATTATTTATGCGGAGTTCATGTGGATATTTATCTGAGACCACAGAGCCTCAGGTATATCTTGAGCGAGGAGGCTGAACTTGAGCGAGAGGCGGTGGTTAGAATTGCTGAAGGATTATGATGTTGATATTCTATACCATCAGGGAAGGCCAGCGTAGTTCTTGATGCCTTGAGTCGTAGATCTATGGGAGCCTATCAGAGGTGCGGCCGGAGAGGCGGGACATGGTCGTCGAGATCCACGATTAGCGAGCCTTGGGGTTCGATTGATCGATCTGCGCGATAGTAGATGCGGGTTCGTGAGGTTGCGAGTCTTCCATCGTTGATGAGGTGAAGAGGCGGCGATTTGAGACCCGGTGTTGGTGCGATGCCGTGATGTAGCTCTTGGGAGGAGAGAGTCTATTCGAGTGGCGCTGATGAAGTCTTGAGATTTGAGGCGGTTGTGTGTTCCCGATGTGTTAGGACTTCGTCGGTGCAGGAGGCCTGCGCCGATATTCTATTCATCGAAGTCGACCAAGATGTACCATGACCTCGGATGTTTGTATTGGTGGGATGGCACGAAGAGGGCGTGGCGAGTTTTGTTGCCTGATGTCCTAATTGCGGCCAGTCAGTCGAGCACGGAGGCCAGTGGTTTATTGCGATCTATTGAGATTCCGACTTGGAAGTGGGAGATGATCAACATGGACTTTGTTCTGAGGTTACCTCGTACTCAAAGGAAATGCGACTCCATTTGGGTTATTGTTGTGGTGTGAAATCAGCCCATTTCCTTCGATCGGGGCGGCGTTTTGGTGAGGACTATGCGGATTGTACATCAGAGATAGTGAGGCTGCGGTGTTCGGTGTCGATTATATCGATAGAGCCCGGTTCTGACTAACCACGGAGGTCTTTCGGAAGGGTTTAGGGACAGGTGAGTCTCGGACAACATTTCACCCTCGGTGGCAGGCGGCGAGCGCTATCGAACGCGAGGATATCTGCGAGCTGCGTGATAGATTCGATGGTAGTGGGAGGATCATTTGCCTCTTGTGGAGTTTGCTTATAACAACGGCTACCATTCCGGCATACGGATGGCGCCATACGAGGCTTTATATGGCGGAAATGCAGTCGCCGATCGGTTGGTTCGGCGTGGGCGAGTGCGATTAGTTGGCGGACTTGATACGGTGGATAAGGTGAAGCTTATCCGGGAGGCTGATAGCGGCTGAGTCGGCGAAGTCATACGCGGATAATCGGCGTCGACATTTGGAGTTTGAGTGAGCGATTGGGTCTTCTTGAAGGTGTCACCCATGAAGGGTGTGATGAGATTCGGTAAGAAGGAAACTCGGCCCAGGTACATTAGGCCTACCGGATCGTCCGTAGAGTGGGACAGGTTGCTTATGAGTTGGATCTGCCATCAGAGTTAGAGGCGGTACATCCGGTCTTCCATGTTTCTATGTTGAGGAAGTGTATCGGTGATCGGCGAGTTTTCCTACTAGTGAGGTCCAAGTAACAGAGGGTTATCGTATGAGGAGAGTCCCATAGCGATACTCGATCGCGAGTCGACTGCGGACGAGGATGTAGCTTCCGTCAAAGTCTGTGGAGAAATGATAGCAGGAGGAGATGACTTGGGAAGCGGAGGAGGACATGTTGAGAGGTATCCTCACTTATTTCCTATACCTTGGGTATTTCATTTTGCCACTTGCTTTTGAGTTTTAATTGAAGTGTTTCTGTTGCTTAAATGCTTTTATGTGGCCATGAGTGGCATTTTTGGTATGTCGGGGCTGTGAAAGGAAACTATGTCGCTAATAGTAAGTGTGACTCCGAAAGAACATTCGGGGCGAATGTTTCTAAGGGGAAGAATGTTACACCAGTAATTGCGGGCATGCCTTAAGAAAGTAAGTAAGAACTCACAAATGTTAAGGATTGGAGACTTGTAAAAACTTATCGGAAATTATGGAATTGTCGGATAATGTATTATTGTAACGAATGGGAGGGCGACACGTGTCACCCCCCTTTTAAGATGCCTTGGTCGAAATTGTGCAAGGGCATGAAGGTCTTTGGACCTTTGTTGCAAGACTAGTCTTGCAACTTGTGTAGCTTGAGAAGGTTGACTAAGTCTTGGTCAATAAGTCTTGATATTTAGCAAGACTAGATCCCAACCAACCATTTGTGTGTATCCTAACCCTCCAAGGTGCTACTTATATTACTACTAGTAGAGAGGGAGCTCAACACTTAGAAATTTTACACAAAAAATTGGAAGAACATAGGCAAAGCTCTCGGGTTCACCTTGCAAAAAGAAGAAAAAAATTTGTTCCTTGTTCTTTTAGTTCCCCACTTTAAACCAAGGTTCCTAGGTGTATTGTAAACACATCTCTATAGAAAAATCTTGGAAAAGATTGTTTCGGGTTAGTCATAAACGAAAACCTAAGGGTCTTTCTAGGTTTTGCTTGGAGTTTTGAAGGATATTTGTTGGTATTGTTCTAAGGGTCTCAAGCGGATTGAGGTGTCTTGGAGAGGCTATAAACTACTAAGGAGCGACTTCGGATTGGAGTTGGTTTAAGAATCATTGAGGTATAATCTTGTTCTTTGAAAGTATTACAAGATTATTCATTTTGTTGTTGTTAGCTTTGTATGTTGCAAGCATGAAATTGTTATATTGAAGTTATAAAGATTATGGATTGATTATAGCCTTGGAAATCCGAAATGTAAGGTAATCCATTACTAAGTTGAATTACAATTTAATTGTTGTTAGAACCGTCGCATGTCATTGACTTAAGGATTATGGTTATTATAATCAAATGCGACTTGATATTATGTTATGCTACAAATTTGGGTTGAAATATAAATTGTGAGCCAATTGAAATTTTAGTTAGTCATTTGTATTGGACTACCTGCTATATTGATTGTGAGCCAATTGGGGCTGTTTAGTTAGTCATTTGTATTGAACTACCTGCTATATAAATTGTGAGCCAATTGGGGCTGTTTGGTTATTGTATTTCGACCTTGGAAAAGGTGGCAAAGTAAGTAAAAACAAAGGAGGTGCTGCCCGATTTTCCGTAGAATTTAGAGACTTAACACTTATAATATTCTACGTTTGAAGTAAGGCTTTAATAGACGTATTGTGAATATTATAGGTTGACATAGTACGGGCGGGACTTCGTACTTGGCAAAGTGGTTTGACAGACAAGGTATGTAGAACTTTTTATCTTTTGAGCATGACTAGTTAGCGTATGTAGTGCGGTGGGCGTCTGAGCCTTTGACATTCTTTACTAGCCTTATGAAATGCCAAGTCGGGTGAGTTAGGAAGTTAACTCACTTCTTTGAAATATTAAGGATGTCTTAAGTCTTAGTAAAGTTAAGGGACTTGAAGAGATTTAAAGTATGTGATACTTGTGTCGTTGTAATCGTATAAGTCCCTTGGATAAAAAAAATGTACTTGACTAAGGTATAAAGTGAATATAACGACTTTATGGGGAGTTGGTTATATTGACTTTATGCAAAGGTAAATGGCTTGTGTTAACAAAAGGCAAATTGATTTTAAGGTATCAATTGCCCAAGGTTTAATAAGAAAGGAGTCATTTGATTTAGAAACCTACTTTAATTCTAAAGGTATTGTGACTTGCCTTGAAATGTACTTTGGACTTGATACTATGGTTAATAGTGTCTTGGAAGCTTTCTACTAAAAAGAATCATTTGTTTTTAAAAGAATAGAAGTATGTAGTACTTTGGGTTAAATTCCCGGATTCTTATAAAAGACATGAAAGTGCCTTAAGTAAACTAAAATGAGAATGTAGATGAATAAGACTAATAAGAAGTTAGGGGGATTGCTAACTTGCTTAATTATTGTATGGCCGGTTTGGTTTGAGGTAGGGTAAGAGTATCGGTGAGGGCAAACCCCAGGCGCTATACCATTCTTGGGGATAAGAGTATAAATGAGGAAGCCCGAGGCGTTATACCACTGCGTTACTATCTTTTACGGGATAAGAGTATAAATGAGGGCAAACCCCAAGGCGTTATACCACCGCTTGGGGTAAGAGTATAAATGAGGGTAGACACCCCAAGGCGTTATACCACTGTTTTTATGGGTTCGCTACCCGTGGTATGATCGGAGAGCGCTATTGTGATGTTATACGTATTCTCTTGATGTACTCCCATTGTTAGCAAGACACTGTGTACTTTAATTTTGTTATCATACATGTCTCCGGCTTTCTTATAAACTTATGTTGTAATTACAGTACTTTCCAATTTTACATACTTAGTACATATTGTGTACTGACCCCCTTCTCGAAGCTGCGTTAATCTGCGCGAGAAAGAGTAGCAGTGGCGAGATCCACATTCTTAGGATCTCTTATCAGACGTCGGAAGCTCCATTCTCCGGAGGCTTGTCTTTCTTTTGGTATAGTCTTGTCCCTGATGTTGTAGATTTTGTACATTCAGGGTATGGCGGGGCCTGTCATACGATTGTTATTCCTAAGTGCGTATTCACCTTTGTGGTTGGTTTGTAAGAAGCGAGTTGTAAGTTGTACTTTTGACTTTGTTTATATTATGGAAGCGGCCTTATCGGCTAGCTTTGTGTTGTTTTATTTACACATGTGTTTATGTTGTGTATGTTCATTGCTATTCTCGATGTATACGAGCAGGGTGCCGGGTAGGGCACGATCGCGGCCGAGAGTCGTCGTGGCGATCATAATCTTCTTACCAAATGCATTGCCTTTGATGTTGAGACAACATTTTTCGCAAAATTTCAGTAAGTTCTACGGACCCCTTTAGGAATGAAGTTCCTTAAGCTCTGACATCTCTTCTTCTTCTTCTTCTTCCTTTGCAGTTTCAGCTTGTGGAGTTCTGGAGGAACTGGACACAATGAAATCGGTGTCAGTGTCGCTGCTAGTAGTAGTATCAACAGGGAAAGTCGACTCTTCCCTGGATCTTTTGGCAGACTGGTTGTCACCGAATTGATTCTCAAATACCTTTTTCGACCTCCTCGTCGGCATTGTCGATTTTGACTGTCTTGAGGCAAGGTTTGAGAAATCAGATGTTGCATTAACATCGTTTGGGTTATCATTTTCACATGGATAGCATACCTGTAATGGCTCATCTGAACCAAGTACAATCATAACATGTGTGCAGTCCTCCTCGACTGGTTTCAATTCATTGATGAAAGTATAATGCTTGTAAAACTTGTTGCTGTTTGCTGGACTAGTCGACATTGGGGAATAATCTTTTGTGTTTGTGGATTTTGGGGATATGGACATGAGAGTGGGTTTTGAAGAGTTGGGCGTGTTAGAGAAGTTTTGGATTTGGAAAAATGACCGTGGTGTTTGGGCTGCCATGACTTGATGGATTGATAGTCGACTGATGTGACAATTCCAAGACACAAATGGGGGTTTTCATTATGGCAAAATATAATTACACTCAAACTCTTTTTCCTTAAATTTAGGTAGTATAAAAGAATAAGAACTCTTTACATACCTAAAACAAAGGGTTTACATATCACAAAACATCATTTAAAATTTTAAAAAAAGGTCCTCCAGATATTTTGGATTTTCGTTATTGACAGAGACGTGTTAAAATACCAAAACCAAGAATAAAATAATAAAATAAAAATTGATCAATGTACTGGAACACGATGTTGTGAATGATGTTGGCAACATTTCAAAGTTCAACAAGCATTATGAGACTCGAGATTTTACGATTTGGCGATTGATTATTACGTATATGTTCCTATGAGGTGATCATTTGGACTAATGTGACAGTTTATCATTATCCTTAATCAACTTAGTTGAACACATACAGATAAAGAAAAATATTAAGGAATTTTCAACCTTCTTGAAGCACATGGTACTCCTATAAAATAGGAACGATACCAATCTATGAGCTTTGCTCTTTTTGTATACATCCAAATCTTTAGTAGAGGCTTCACCTTCTTATGATACTCCCTTTTTATGATATACATAAGTGTTTTTATATATATCATCGCAGAGAACAGTATCACGTTCAAACCTTGTCCTTGTGAAGTCATGCTTGATTCTTTTGAAAAACAGTGCAATATTACTACAACACATATCATGTATATTGAATCAATCAGTAAATGTTACCCAGAATGTTAGGACAATATTTCGGACAACATCTACCTAGCCTGTCTTAGTTTCAAAGAAAACAAAGACCAAGAGATTTTTTCAGGCTCGAAAATCTCTCATGATCTAGGGGTTTGGTAAAAATGTCAGCTAGTTGAGAAAGTATCAACATGTTCGATTTGAACTAGTTGTTTTACACTAAGTCTCTTAAAAAATGATGTCTTATGTCTATGTGTTTTGTACGTGAATGCTGAACAGGATTTTTGGAAATATTAATAGTACTCAGATTATCACAGTACAAAATCATGGAGTTGTTAGAAATGTCATAGTCATCAAGCATATGTCGTAACCAAAGTTGAGCACAACAACTTCCGGCTACCACATATTAGGATTCGGCAGTCGAGAGTGACACACAATTTTGTTTACGACTGTACCATGAGACTAGATTATTGTCAAGATAGAAACACCCACCACTAGTGCTTTTCCTATCGTCTACCTCACCGGCCCAATCCGAGGCACTATATCCTATTAGATTAGGATTAGTGTCTTTGGAGTACCAAATTACCAAGTCACTTGTATCGGCAACATATCGAATGATACATTTCACGACATTAAGATGAGATACCTTGTGACTGGCTTGGAACCTAACGCAAACACACACGCTAAACAAGATATCAGGGAGACTGACAGTAAGGTATAAAAGGCTACCTATCATAGATCTCTACAATGTTGGGTCAACATCTTGTCCAACATCGTCTTTACATACCTGTTGCGTAGAGCCCATTGGAGTCTTCATGTGTTTAGCATTTTCCAGACCAATTTTCCTAACACGATTCTTGGCGTACTTGCTTTGAGATACAAAGATCCCTTCTTCATTCTGTTTAATCTGCAAGCCTAAGAAAAATGTTAGTTCTCTAATCATGCTCATCTAAAATGTTGTTGACATTGCTTCGACAAACGAATTCAAGAATGATTCTGTAGTCGAGCCAAAAACAATATCATCAACATAGATTTGAGCTATTATTATATCTACATCGTGTCTTTTAATGAATAAAGTTCTGTCAGCTTCTCCACGGGTAAAACCAAACTCAACAAGGAAGTTAGTTAAACGAGCATACCATGCACGTGGTGCCTGTTTTAGACCATACAAAGCTTTCTTGAGCTTGTACACATGATATGGATGGTGAGGATCTTTAAATCTCTTTGGTTGTTCAACATATACTCCTTTGTCCAAGTATCCATTGAGAAAGACACCTTTAACGTCCATTTGGTGCAAGGTAATTTTCAAGTAGCAAGCAATAGCGAGAAACAATCTTATTGACTCAAGTCTAGCCACATGAGCGAAGGTCTCGTCATAGTCGATACCTTCTACTTGTGTATATCCTTGAGCAATAAGTCGAGCTTTGTTCCTAACAATCTTCCCTAACTGATCTGATTTGTTGTTGAATATCCACTTGGTCCCAATAACATTTGTGTTGTTGGGTCATGGTACCAAATCCAAAACCTCATTTCGGGTGAATTGTTCAAGCTCTTCTTACATGGCTTGAATCCAAAAATTACCTTTCAATGTTTCCCCAATATTTTTAGGTTTCAAAGTAGATGTAATACAAGAAAGACTAACCTGTTGGTATATGGTTGTTACACCCCGTATTTACAGGACATGGTGTAAGAACGTACGTAAGAACTCACAAGTGTTAAGATTTGAGACTTGTAAAAAAATTTATCGGAATTATGAAATTGTCGGAAAACGTTTTGTTGTGACGAATGGGAGGGCGACACGTGTCACCCCCCTTAGAATGCCTTGGACGAAATTAGGCATGGCCACAATGGTCATTGACCATAGCCTTAGGATGACTAAGTCTTCCAATTAATGAGCTTGAGAATGTTGACTTGGTCAAGGACCCACATAGTCTTGATATTTACTAAGAACTCATCCAAACCACCCAATTGTTTGCATCTTAACCCTCCAATGTGCTATATTACACTTCTAGTAGCAAAAGTGTGTCCAACACTTAGAAAAATTCATGAAAGAATTGAAGAGCTCAAGAGGAGGCTCACGGGTTCATGTCCTTGAAGGAAAAAATTCGTTTCTTGTCCATTTGATTCCACACTTTAAACCAAGGTTCTTAGGTGTAATGTAAACACATCTCTATAGAAAAATCTTGGAAAAAGAGAGTTTCGGGTTAGTCGCAAAGTGAAAACCTAATGGTCTTTCTAGTTTTTGTTTGTTGTTTTGAATGATAATTGTTTTTGTTGTTCTAAGGGTATAAACAAGCGGATTGAAGTGTCTTGGAGGTTCTAAACTACTAAGGAAGCGACTTGGTTGGAATTTGGATTAATAATCGTCGAGGTATAATCTTGTTCTTTGAAAGTGTTACAAGATTATTTATTTTGTTGTTAGCTTTACATGTTGCTAGTATGTAGTATATGTGTTGAAGTTTATAAGGATTATGGATTGATTGTAGCCTTGGGAAATTCGAAATGTATGTAAGCCATGTTAAGTTGGATTACAATTTAGTCGTTACTAAAATCGTCGCATGTTACTTACTTAAAGATTATGGTTATTATAATCAAATACGACTTGATATCATGTTATGCTACCAATTTGGATTGAAATGGAAATTTGATAAGAATTGGTAAGGTTGAACTCAAGGTGGCCGAATTTGGACTTTTAGTTTGTTTTTCATTTGTATTGGACTACTTTCTAAATTGTGAGACAATTGGGGCATTTAGTTTTTATTTGTATTGGAGTACCTTATAGAAATTGTGAGCCAATTGGGGCTGTTTGGTTATTGTATTCGGCCTTGAAAAGGTGGCAAAGTAAGTAAAAACAAAGGAAGTCTTTGTCAGATTTTCCGTAGAATTTGGCGACTTAGCACTTAGAATATTCTACGTTTGAAGTAAGAGGTTAATGGGCGTATTGTGACCATGATAGGTTGAAGTACTAAGTATAGCGTATCCTACTTGAAGAATGGAGTAGCTCGAGGTTGATGTACTTTGGAGCATTTTGCTCTTGTCGACAATCGTCGCGAGGTATGTGAACCTCTTCCTTCTTTTGACATGATTCTATGTATGGAATATACATGTAGTACTATTTCATGATTCCTTCTACTCTTAGAAGTTAAGAGGTATGTATGTTGATTTACTCTACGTAAAGGTTATGTCTAAGTTATCCTAAGTTCTTACCAAGTCTTATGGGGGATGTTGGTAAGAGTCGTTAGGGGGTATTTGGAGCCAAGTTGACTTGGCTAATTTACGGCACGAATGAGAATAAGTATCGAACAAGCCATTGCAGCGTTAATAAAGGAAAATGTAATGACAACTAATTATGTTAAAACAAGTAGAATTCTCCATCTGCATAGAAGCTAAGATAAGACAAAATTGCATTACATTTTCTAGATCATGGCTACTTGATTAAGATAGTTATAAATAAGTATAACTTATTCACAACGCACCAAGTATATGTTACTTAATTTATAAGGATTTACGTATGAAGTTTTAAGACTATGGACCTCAAATTGTTAAAAGGTTAAGGGACTTTATTTTTTCAAGTTATGAGACTTGATTCTTAAAGGAAGAAATGAATTGATTTAAAAGTATAGAATACTTGATTTGGAAAGTATTGATTTCTTGCCTTTCTAAAGTTAAGAAACTTGTTTTCTTAAAAGATAAGAGACTTGAAGTATTTTGAAAGCTATGTGATTTGAATTGAAAGTATAAGTTTCTTGGTCATAAAAGGAATGAATTTGTCTAAGACATAAAGAGTTATAACGGCTTTATGGGAAGTTGGTTATAACAACTTTATGGGAGATTAAAAGAATGGTTTTCTTCAGTAATGTAAGCAAAGAAATGATTTGAAATAAAGAAGGGCAAATTGTTTTAAAGGTACCAATTGCTTAAGGTTTCAAAGAAAGAAGTCACTTGATTTAGAAGCCTATAAATGTATTTCTAAAAAGTATTGTGACTTGTCGTGAAAAGTAGATATGACTTGATACTACGGTTATTAGTATCTTGAAAGTTTTATTTGAAAGAGAATCATTTTAAAGGAGTAGAGGCACGTAGTACGTTGGGTTAAATTCCCGGATTTTATAATGACATGTTAGTGCCTTTAGTAAACAAAAATGAGTGTTTATGAACAAGCTAATAAGAAGTTAGGGGATTTCTTAACTTGCTTATGTAATGTATGATAAGCCGGTGGTGCTTATGTTTTGTATGATAAGCCGGTGATGCTTAAGTTATGTATGATAAGTCGGTAGTGCTTATGTTACGTATGATAAGCCGATAGGGCTTATGTTATGTTTGATGGCCGGTTGAGTTAGGGTAAGAGTATAAATGAGGGGTAAACCCCGAGGCGTTATACCACCTTCTTGGTAAGAGTATAAATGAGGGTAAACCCCAAGGCGTTATACCACTGTTAGTGGATTTGCTACCCGTGATGCGAGGAATACCTCATGCGAGTCCTTATGGGCTTATGCGGGTGAAATAGTCCCGTGCGGCGGATCTGACCTATCACGAGGAATACCTCATGCGGGTCCACAGGATCTATGCGGGTGAAATAGTCCCAGGAGTAGGACTGCTTAATGATACTGCGGGCGGGTGGCCCTGCTTGATCATGAGCCTCCTATGTTTATGCAGTATACCTTCATGGGCAGACTTATGTGATTTTATCGCGTCCCAGATTGGGCGACGGTATAGGCGTTCCTCGTAAAGGCGGATTAGGTTATGCAAGATCACGGAAGGTATATGTTTATGAACTTGATGAGTTTTCTTAAGTATGTACGTAAGAATTTGACTATACTTTTATGGAAAAATGGGAGAAGATAATAAGCTACGATTAAGTTCATAAGTGGTAATGACACGGCAGGATCTGGTATGTATTTTTATACTTGTCTTTGTCATTCTTTTATGCTGATTAAGATCATTTCTTATGCGTTATATTTCTGTTCCATATTAAATTTTTGTTATGCGGCCCCGCCCGAAGTGCGTTCATGCCGCGAGTTTAGGTGCGTGATTGTGGATCCATGACTTAGGATCGGTTCAGCAAGTCGAGATGGCTCGGTGTTCGGAGTTGTCACGTTTATGTTTATTGAAGTGCGGCGGGGCCTTGTCCATACGAGATGTTATGTTAAAACTCTTAGAAGTGCAGTAGTCACATATTGTGGGTCGGTTTGTAAAAGAAATGAGGCAAGCGCTTGGTTGTATTTATATATGTTCGGGAAAGGTAGCCTGTCGGCTAACTTTGTTGTTTTACTCCGATGTTTTATTTATAAGTTTCATGTATGTTCGTGATTATCTCGATGTATACTGTAAGGGTGCCAGTAGGGCACGATCGCGATCGAGGTGGTCGTGACAATGGTGGAACATCTGTATACCTTACCATTTTTCGGTAGTTCACTGGCTCTTTCTCTCTTGTATGCCTCTGCTAAAAATATCCCCCTATCACCTGGTCGGGTGGATGGTTCCTTCTAATCCTCGATGAAGGGTCTCTTCTCACTTGATCATTCAGTTCAGTAGCAGACTCCTCCTCGACTTCGTCCTCTGTGATCTCTCTTTGAGGCTCAGATGTGTCTTCTGATGTTGGGACAACATCTGTTACTTCAGTGGATTGCTCCTCTTCAACTGCAACCACAATGTTGTTTTCTGAAGATCTACCAGATATATCCAGCAGGTCATTAAAAATAACATTAACAGACTCGTGTATGGTCTTTGTCCGAAGATTGTATATTCGGTAAGCATGACTATTCTGAAAGTAGCCAACAAATATCCCCTTGTCACTCTTAGAGTCAAATTTAGCCAGTTTATCCCTGTCATTAAGAATATAACACACACACCTAAAGACATGAAAGTACCTCAATGTAGGTTTATTTCCATTTAACAGTTCATAGGGTGTCATTTTAGTCCCTGACCTTAGATAGACTCTATTAGATATGTGACATAATGTGTTCAAGGCTTCTGCCCAAAACCTCTTTGACAAATCTTAGAACTCAACATTACTCTAGCCATTTCTTGTAAAGTTATGTTCTTTTTCTCGGCAACCCCATTTTGTTGTGGTGTTTTTGGTGCCAAAAATTCATGGAATATGTCTTTTTTTTCACAAAATTTTGCAAAGGTTTGATTGTCAAATTCCTTTCCATGACCAGATCTAATTCTAAAAATCGAAGAACAAAACAGATTCCTGATTCTAGAGTAAAATGTTCTAAACATCTCAAAGGTTTGTGATTTTTCCTTTAAGAAATAGATCCAAGTAAATCATGAAAAATCATCAACAATCACATAGGAATATCTCATCCCTCCTGATGTGCGATTTATGCACACACTAAACGCAAG
The DNA here is from genome assembly GCA_029844215.1 of Przewalskia tangutica. Lineage (NCBI taxonomy): Eukaryota > Viridiplantae > Streptophyta > Magnoliopsida > Solanales > Solanaceae > Przewalskia > Przewalskia tangutica. Next base: position 37,555,475 of record CM056740.1, on the reverse strand, counting down.
TGCACGTGTCGTGATAAGTAATACAGTCTAGAAGACCGAGTTATCGTCCTCAGGGATTAGTGTTCAATTATCAACTTTTATTCTGTAGTATCTATTTGGTAACCGATAAATTGATGAATTGTTTATAACTATAATTATAGATGCTAACTAAATTACTTTATTTTACTTCAGATATGGTGGAAATAGGGCTTCCAAATCTCCTCAACTATCTGCTCGTTTTACTCGTTAATGCAAATAATTATGGTTCTTCTTCTATTTTGAGATAGCAGGTTAACTAAGCCGTTTTATACTCCTGTTAAGGTAATATAAACACTCAACCCCAATATAGAACCCTTCTATCTTTCGATGACAAGATTGACTATAAATGAGGATTAAGAACAATAACCTATCAAGCTACACAAGTATCGGGGTACTTTCATCCACGATTTAACCTATGTTTATTCAACTATAGCATATTCACAATCTTCCCTTTCGGCTTTCGATTAGAAATCATATAAGTTATGATAATTAGTGATCAATTAATTACCAAGCAATCAAAACAAATATTGAATAAATCTCAACAATAATAAGGAGAAACCAAAACATGCATTAATTAATAAGAACAAGTTTTAAGCGATTCGATATGGACAACCTAAATTAAGTTAGTTCCTAGCCATACACATGCCAAAAACTAAACTAATATTCAACATAAACTAAAAAGAAATAAAATAAAGAACAAGAAATTACACAAAAGTAGTCTCCAATCTTGATCTCCAAGTTGTGATGAATTGTCAAGTGTGAGATCCCTAAATCTGACCTAAAAAGGTCTTTTTTATAGCCTATAAAACGTCCAACAACTTTTCCTTCTTGGCCTTGGCCCATTCCCATTCGGATTTGGCAGATTTCCCGCCTCGGCCCTGCAACTGGCGCCGCGGCGCCGAAACTCCTGCGGCTCTCTGTTCTTTGGGCGCCGTGGCGCTCTGATGCTGCTGGTTGGTGGCGCCGCGGCGCCGCCCTGTTTCTCGCCCGGATTGCCATCTTTCTAGCTTTTTGAGCTCTGGAACCTCTGTTTCTGCCCTCTTTTCGCCCCTTTTCACCAATGTGCCACTTTAAACCATTATGACTCAAATGAAAGAAAATCTATCCTAAGACGACACATATTTATACAAAAATGGGCAAAAGACTAACTAAAAATGACTCAAAAGGTGTATATAAAATACACCGATCAAATACCCCCAAACTTAACCTTTGCTCGCTCTCGAGCAAAGATCAAAAGAAAGAAATAACGACACGAAGGAAAAGAAAATAAAATGACTCAAAAATATTGATCAATTTGCTGCATCATTGTTACTTAGAAAAACATGAAGGTTAGGAGAATAATATGCAGGAACATATAACATGTATTTTTAGCATTCTAAACACATCAAGTCAGATATTTCACAAATTCACTTTAATCATGCTCAATGGAAGTAAGAATACCTAACTATGCATGTTAATTTCAAAATCCTATGGCATGTTTACTTGCTATTCTCCACTAATTATGGATACACATATTAGAGATCTTCAGGGATTTTCAGGGTTGTAATGTAGGCTTAGGCAGGGGTAGGTAAAAATAGGCATTTAAGCTCAATTTACGTACCATAAGCTCTTTTGCTTCAAGTTCATCCCTTTTCTTTTGATTTTATTTTTCACTTCATACCTATCTTCCCCCTCTTTTGTTTTGCGAGAATGAGGTGTATTATGAATAGCAGGCACCCCAAACTTAGGATTTTGCCTATTTATTATTATTTTTTCATTGGGGTGCATCCAAATTATTCACTTTTTTTCTCTTTTTCAACACTTTATATTCCAAACAACTCAATTTTTCACTTATGGCACAAATATGGAATTATAGGGTGTCAAAGAAAGGTTATATTTTTAGGCTCAATGTGGATGACTAGAGATTCAATTGTAATGTCAGGGATAGGCAAAGAATGGTAAGAAAGGGCTAACAAAGAATGCCTGAATCATCTTCCTAACATGCATATCCTAACTATTTCGCCTCAAATAACAAACAAGCAGACACATAGGTTTAATCATTGACAATGCATAAATCAAGCAAGATACCCCAAATAATTCGATTTCATGAATTTTTGGCATATCTAACCTAAGTGTTCAGATGGTTGCTTCTAATTCCATTACATTATTCAACTTTTACTTCACTAGGCGTTTCCAGTAACTACAACATGCATGATCTTAAAAAAAAGACTAAAAAAAGACTCAAAAATACACAAAACAAATAAAAAAGACTCAAAAACAATAAAACACCCCCAAACTTAAATCAAACATTGTCCCCAATGTGTGCAAGACTCAAAAAATAAAAGAAAAACGGGACAACTTACAAACTTGGTTTAAAGTGGTGGTGGTGGCGGAGGATAATGCATGGACCACTGGTTGAACAAGGAACTCATCTCATCAAATCTCTGGTGCAACTGTTTTTGCTCCTGCCTTAGTTCTTGTTGTCCTTGCCTCAGGTCCTGTTGACCTTGTATCATATGTCAAAACTCTGTATCATCCTCCTCTGGTTCATGAGCAACTGCTCCATTATAGGCACCAGAGGTTCTAATTCCAGTGGGTGGCCGGCCGGTACTCGCTCATCTTTGAGCCTGTCTCAAGCTCATCTTCATCCATGATGCCTCTGCATCTGCTGCTGCTTCTTTGGTCTTTGGTCTCCTTCTCATTCTTCTTTGGAGGAATTGTGCAGGAAGGCATACACTATCCCATAGGACACAGGAGGTTGACCCTTCTCATATGTATCAGTAGTTAGGGTTGGGACTCCATGTCTAGAACATAAACTGCAAATGAGTGATCCGTGTTCCAACCCACCTGTAGTGACCAACCTACTGGTTTCTCCAATGTTTTGCAATATCTCCTTCCCAACATCAATCGTCTTCCCTTCCATGATTCGATATATCATTTTTATTCTATCCGCTGGTACTCTGGTGAAGTGCGTCGATGGAATTAGGCGGGCACTGACGAAATATAACCAACCCTTGACTGTTTTGTTGAACTGACATCTGCTCAGTCCTCTTGATCTATTTCTTGCAATATCATACTCAGCCCCAGGGTAACATAATATGTTTGCGACGATATCCCAGTCGATGTTGTTGGCGTCTTTAGACCAAGTTCTGAAATAGCTTCGATCATCGCCTCTTTCTTCAACATCAGCTGTTCTTAATAGCTCATTCACCACTTCGGCCGTCACAGACACATACTGTACTCTCACAAAGCACCTACCATTACCCTCTCCGGAAAGTTAGCATAGAATTATTTCACCATTACGGTGTTCTGTGGTACTATTCTTTCCGGATTAACAAATCTCTTCTACCCCATGGTCTCTATCATTGCCCGAATAGGCTCATAGGCATCTCCATCCTCAAATGACTCCCTTTGGTACTCCATTCCTCGCTCAGGGATCAAGGGTCTAGTACTAAGTTTGTAATATCTATCTTCTGCTTTTTGACTGACAAATCTAGTAGTATCATATTGAGGAACGGAGGTGGATGTGGAAGCTCTCCTCTTTTTGGCAGACATTTTTAGATAAATTTGGCAGCGTTTCCTTTGTTTAAGTGATATTACCCAGCAACTATCAATCAAACCGATCAACACACAATGTAATCAGCAAACTACAACACCATTCAACCCCCAAACTTCACTCAAAGCACCGGTACAACACCCCACGATCACTACTTATAATCTTACCGCGAAATTTTCACACCAAACTTCAATACACCACACACTATCCACCAATAAAGCACATCCCCAAACCTATTACCTCCCCTGATAATTTCAAGAAAAGTGATGAAAGTTACTTTGGACGGTGTTCTTCAAGATTTTCTTGTTTCTAGTGATGGATTGAGGCAATGGAATGAGGGTTGTTGTTTGAGATGGCTAGGGGTGTAAGGAATTTAAGTACTTTGATTGTGATTGAGTTTAGTTTGTGGAAGATTTTTAAGTAAAAGGGCTGATTTAGTGGGTTTTGGATTTTTGATTTGGAGAAGGGAAAATCGGATTAGGGCTCCTTTAAATTTCAGATTTTTCATCGCGGCGCCACGGCCCTGCAATCGGCGCCGCGACGCCCAAACATCTGCGACCCTCTGAACTTCCGGCGCCGTGGCGCTCTGATTTGGCGCCGCGGCGCCCAAACTTCAGAGACCTTCTGGACTTTCGGCGCCGCGGCCCTGCAACCGGCGCCGTGGCGCCCAATTTCCTGCGCCTTCTGCATTCTCGGCGCCATGGCCCTCTGCAGGGCGCCGTGGCGCCGAGCCGATTTTCTCTTCTCTTCACATTTTTGTCCTCCAATTTTTGGCCCTGTACCTGTCATCACAACATGCAAACAATACCTCCCGTGAGACTGTTCTAACTACAACTTAAATTGCATAAAATAAAATAAAATAACCTTGGGTTGCCTTCCAAGTAGCGTTGTCTTTAACGTCTTTTAGCCGGACGCACGTTCCTTATCAAGAGGCATGTGGTAAATTAACCCCACATCCTATCAATTTCATAATCATTTTTCGCTTCCGCCTTCTGTTTTTCTTTTTCTCTTTTTTCTCAAGAGAAGGTTTAGCGTTGCTCACCTGTACTGGCGGACTTATTTCCCTTGCTTTGGCCTGTGCTGGCTCAACCGATGTGCTGACAGTGCTAACTGCAAAACACTTGCTTATGACTGGGGGTTCAATGATGTGTTTAAACACCTTGAACACCATCTCTTCATTCTCCACTCTGAGTGTCAGCTCGCTCTTCTCTACATCAATCAAGGCTCTCCCAGTTTCCAAGAATGGTCTTCCAATATGATAGGGATATCATCATCTTCCTCCATATCAAGGATGAGGAAGTCCGCAGGAAAGAAGAATTTTCTCACCTTAACCAATATATCTTCAATCATTCCCCTGGGATGCACCACTGTCCTATCTGCCAACTGCAAGCTCACAGTGGTTGGTTTGGCTTCACCCAAACCCAACCTCTTGAAAACGGACAAGGGCATGAGATTTATGCTGGCCCCCAAATCACACAGGGCCCTGTTACATGTCACCCTGCCAATTGTGCAAGGCAATGTGAAGCTCCCTGGATCCTTGAGTTTGGGGGGCAATTTCTTCTGCAAGATGGCACTGCATTCCTCTGTCAATGCCACTGTCTCATACTCATCTAGCTTCTTCTTCTTCCCAAGAATTTCCTTCATTAATTTAAAATAAGTAGGCATTTGCTCCAATGCCTCAATGAACGGAATGTTAATGTGCAGCTTTCTGAATACCTCCAAGAACTTGGAGAATTGCTTATCAACTGCTTTCCTTTGCAACCTCTGAGGGTAAGGAATCTTCTCTGTGTATTCCCTCACTGGGACTGTTGGAACTTTCTCTAACATAGGGCGGTCTTCAGTAACCCCCTCCTTCTCTGCATCTACTCTCTGTTCTACCACAGGCTGGGGTGTAGGCTGTTCTAGCTGCTTTCCATTTCTCACCGCACCGCTGACATCGTTTCTGGGGTTCATCTCTGTATTACTAGGAAGAGTGCCTTGTGGCCTGTTGTTTGCCATCTTTGCTAGTTGTCCCACCTGCGTCTCCAAATTCCTGATAGAGGATCTTGTCTCTGCCATGAACTGGGTCTGTGAGTTGGTGAGTGTCATGTGGCCGCTCAACTCATCCGGATTTTCTTGTTGGCGTGTGTCTTGAATTGTTGTGAAGATGAGGCTGAGTGAATGGTTGTTAACTCGATATTGACCTCGAATGGTTACTGTTCTTGATCACCCCTCCATGAAAAGTTAGGGTGATTCCTCCACCCTGGATTGTAGGTATTTGAATAGGGGTTGTTCTGGGGCCTTTGGTAATTCCCCACTGCCTGGCATTCTGATTTCTCGGTAGAGATGCTCCACCCTGGATTGCTGATGGACACCTATCAAAGGTATGAGGACCCCCACACATCTCACAACTCAATGCCATTTGAACTGTATTCACTGACAATGTGTTCTATTGCAGTTGTTTGGTCAAGAGAGCAACCTGTGCATTTAACGTTGTGATGGCATCAATCTCATGAACTCCTATTGCGCTCCTTCCACTCACCCATCTGTCCTCTGTAACATGATTATTGGTGGCTATGTCTTTTAGCAAATCATGGGAGCGCGCGAAGCGCATGCGGAACGGGCACGGAGAAAAAGAGGTTTGGAGGAGAAGCAGCCGAGCTCATTCCCTGGCTCATGTGCTGTCTTCCTCATGAAGGTTCCACATGCAGCTGCGTCAATGATGGTTCTTGTGGTCCCACTTAGCCCATTGTAGAAAATATGGACCAAATTCCACAGCTCAATGCTATGATGTGGACACTTTCTCTGCAAATCTTTAAATCTCTCCCAAGCCTCATAGAGTGACTCTCCATCAGCCTGGTAAAAATTGTTCAACTCCCCTCTCAGCTTAGCGGCTTTGGACGGTGGAAATAACTTTGCTAAGAACTTCTGTGCCAACTCCTGCCATGTGAATATATAATCTGTAGGCAGGGAATTCAACCAAACTTTTGCTCTATCCCTGAGTGAGAAGGGAAAGAGCCTCAATCGGATGGTGTTGTCAGTAACGCCATTATACTTGAAAGTTGCACACAACTCCAAGAAGTTCGCTATGTGCGTATGAGGATCTTCCGATGGTAACCCTCCGAATTGAACAATATTCTGCACCATACTCAAGATCGCAGGCTTGATTTCAAAATTATTTGCTCCTATTACTGGGAGCCTGATGCAAGTCTGTGCTCCATTCACCCTTGGCAGCACATAATCTCCCAAGATTCTCTCAGCTTGGACCTGGACCCTTTCTTCCACATCCATTGGTAATATCCGGAGCATCCTATGGTTAGGTTGATGATTACCTAACCCTTCGTTCATCTCATTGTTATTCTGCAAGCCTCCCATTTCTATTGAGGCCAAAATTCGTTTGTTTCTCCGGTTCTGCTTGCAAGTCCTTTCAATTTCCGGGTTGAAGGGAACAAGTGTATCTGCTCCTCTTCTCCTTCGCATAAACTAGATACCTGCAACAGATCAAAATCAACAAACGGGTCATGGCGCACGGTTTCACTGTCACGCCCCAAATTTTCCTAAGTCTTTACTCAGGGCGTGATGACACCTGGACAATAATTTCCCACCAGGAGCACCATTTAATTCTCTTTATTTAGAAATTTGAACTTATATTCAAATACGGAACGATTAATAAAAATAACAATAAAGAAATATGTTTATGACTTTATATGAAAAAAACATAACGCGAGCCCATGCTCGTGCAAATATTGTTTCTACATAGACATACTGACAAAGATTATTCTAAGTTGGAAGGGAGATCATTCCACACGGGCATATCCCGAGACATTGAACCGACATTCGAACTCGACGAGTACCAAGCCCAAACAATGGACTTGGTATGAAAAGAGGTCATGGATGATCGCTAGCCTTGACGTGGAGCCTTTCCTCTATCACCCTTTCCTGAAACATGTTAAATAAAGAGTCAGCACTACCATCTGGGGCTGAGTGAGAACCTTACCCTGCAATTCAAAGTAACACCACAATATTCCAAGTGCAATCACATTATAACGTAATAAGCATATTGCAAAAACATATCAGGTTACAACATCTTTAAATATGCAACAACTCCTCATAGGAAATTCTTGGTTCAACTAACACTTCATTTTATCTCGTATTATACGTTAAGACATTCCCCTGCATTTCCACATGTTTATTACATTTATATATTTGTGAACGCGTATTCACTTTTCATATTTATATATAGGTGAACATGTATTCATCTTTCATATTTGTTGCGTGCAACCCGATCCATTATATTTACGTATTTGTGAACACGTATTCACTTTACGTTTTGTTGCGCGCAACCCGATCCATTATGTTTACGTATTTGTGAATGTGTATTCACTTTACGTTTTGTTGCGGCAACCCGATCCATTATATTTACGTATTTGTGAACATATATTCACTTTACGTTTTGTTGCGCGTGCAACCCGATCCATTATGTTTACGTATTTGTGAACGCGTATTCACTTTACGTTTTGTTGCGGCGTGCAACCCGATCCATTATATATTTATATATTTATGTGAACACGTATTCACTTTTCATATTTTTCAGAAGATCAAATAAATACTATTCTCTTTTCTAACATTATGTCATTCATACTTGTAACGATTATAACTTTTTAACCATAACTCCAACTAAGGTATTTCTCAAGCGGAAACTAAGGTAAGACGGGGATCTTTCACTGTACAAAATTTCATTTAAAACTACTTTGGATAACTAACACAAATTTATCCTCAAAACAGCCACATGAAATTTATTTCGGCAGAATATTTATTAAACAACACCCAATCTTAGAATAGTCATAACTCCTAATCTGTAAACCCGTTCAAGCCCCATAAAATCTCAAAACGACGAGGACAGAGAGCTACACGTCTCCATGTGAACCATCCTGTCATATTCTGTACCATTTGGTACAGTTTTACACTTTTATTCGCTGCCCTCCCTGGATCTCGATAGATCCGAGGCAGAAACTTTAAACAGTGATAACTCTCAATCCGTAAGTCGGATAGACCCCCGTAAGGTCTCAAAATGTCCACAACAAAGAGATCTATAACTTTTATTTAGCAACAATTTTCATATTCCCCACAGATTAGTACAGTTTTACGTTTCAACGTCCTGCCCTTCTTGATTCCGATGAATCCGAGGCAGCAACTTCAAACTACAATAACTCTCAACTCGTAAGTCCGTTTTAATAAATCTTTATATATATCTGTCCGTAACAGAGAGATTTACAACCATGTAAATTTTCATATAATTCTAATAAGTAAAAATCAATAAAAACAGTCCGTAATTATGCCTTTCCGAATTTCGACCAAATCTAAGGCAGGAACTTTGAACTATGATAACTTTCAAACCGTACGTCCATTTTACCTCATTTTTGGTTCTATATGATCATATTAGAGAGGTGTACAATTCCTCCGAATTTCATCAAATTCTAACAATTATAACTCAGTGAGAACAGTTCGTAAAGTTCATGACGCAACTAGTTGTCTAAACAATCAAAAGTTCAATATTTCTTTTCAACACTCAATTCTTATTCTAACATGTATTGAACTAAAAATAAAGGATGTTACCAATAATTTCTGAGTGAGAAAACTCACCTTGTAAGTGTGAAGATTATTGTTGTGTGGTTGCTAAAATTATCATTACTCTCTAGTATTTTGATTCTTGTTCTTCTTGCCCTCTTGGTATTTTTTCCTCTTCTTTTCACTTGTTTTTTTCTGATTTTCTAACCTTTATGTTATGTACGTTGTTTGTGTGTAAATACAATGTATAAGTGGAGAGTTTTCTATAACCTATGGGAGGTGAAATGACAAGAGTTGGAGGGGAAATGAAAAGGGGGGGAAGGGAAGGGAAGCAAAGGACGTTGCATGCTGCAATGCATCCTCTTTTTTTTTTTTGTTTTTTTTTGTTTTTTTTATTTGTTTTCTTATTTTCATTTTATCTATCTATTTATCCAACTTTAACACTAACTCTATCCCATGCAATTTATTCTTTGTTTTCTTATATATATATATATATTAACTCAACCACAACTATATATTATTATTATTATTTTTCCGAATTTTACATTCTCTCCTCCTTAAGCAACATTCGTCCTCGAATGTGAATAAGGTCGTAACATAATCACATAGACACAATAATGTTTATTGTTATTGTAACAAATTTGGGGCTTCACATTCTCCCTTCCTTAAGAAGCATTCGTCCTCGAATGAGAATAAGGTTGTAACACATGCATATAGACACACAAATGACACACATATGAAGTACTATGTAATGCATTTTTTTTATTACCTTAGTCAAATAGGAATAGATATTTGACTTTCATCGCCTCTTCCGCTTCCCAAGTGGCTTCCTCTGTGGAGTGATTCCCCATAGGACTTTCACTAAGCAATATCTTTATTTCTAAGGCGTTGAACCTTTCTATCAAGTATTTCTACCGGAGCCTCTTCATATTGAAGCTCTTTATTAAGAACTATCTCCTGGGGAAGGATGACGTGACTTGGATCGTGCAAGTATTTTCGTAACATTGACACATGAAATACCGGATGCACCGCCTACTCTTGTGGAAGTGCTAATTCGTAAGCCACATTCCCCACTCTTCGCAAGATCTCATATGGCCCAACAAACCTTGGGCTCAATTTCTCTTTCTTACCAAAGCGCATCACTCCCTTCATTGGGGACACTTTTAAAAATACTTTCTCCCCCTCTTGAAATTCAAGATCTTTTTTCCAATGATCCGCATAGGACTAATGACGGCTATGAGCTGTTTTGATCCGCTACCGAATCATCTGTACCTTATCATTTGTTTCTTGAATGACTTCAGGTCCGAACAGTTGCGTCTCACCCACCTCGAACCATCCAAGTGGAGACCTACATTTTCGTCCATATAATGCTTCAAACGGGCCATTTGTATGCTAGATCGAAAACTATTGTTGTAGGTAACTCAATTAGACATAGATGGTCCAACCACTTTCCGAAAATCTAACACACAAGATCGCAACATGTCATCAAGTGTTTGAATTATTCGCCACTTGCCCATCCGTTTCATGTGGAAAGCCGTGCTTAACTTAACTTTTGTCCCAAACCCTTCCGAAACTTTGCCAAAAGTGTGAGGTGAATTGGGAACCCTATCTCAAATAATTTGTAAGGAAATCCTGTAACCGCACAATCTCCTTCAAATAAATCGTGTACCGTGGTGCGCGATACGTAGTCTTGACGGTAAGAAATGGGTCGACTTTGTAAGCCGATCAACAATCACCCAAATAGAATCATACCCTTCTCGAGTTTTCGTAGACGATTTAAATCCATATGAATCGACTCCCATTTCCATATGGGACTCCAATATCTGAAGTAATCCGCCAGTTTTTGATGTTCACTTTCACACGCCGACATATAAGACACCTCCGACAAACTCCGCAACGTCTTTCTTCATCCCGTCCCACCAGAATTTGCCTTGAGGTCCCGATACATTTTTATTGACCGGATGAATGGAATATCTTGTGTTGTGACCTCATCTAAGATCTTCCTCCTTAGATCCTTTACCTTAGGAACACATAACCTACCTTTATACCGGGCGGTTCCGTCATTATCTCCCAATGTAAATCGTGAAGGTTTTCCTGTTGATCCTCTCCAAATCCAACAAACTCCGTATCCTCAAACCGACTTTCTTTATTTTTGAAGCTAAGCGCATCGCGAGGTATCATGTACCACCACCCTACCTTCACCGATCTCAGTTAAGCTAACCCCGAGGTTTCCCATTCTTTGTACCTCACGAATAATACCCCTCTTTTGTATTACCAAATGGGCCAAGCTGCCCATTGATATCCTACTGAGTGCGTCAGCCACCACGTTGGCTTTCCCAGGATGGTAAAGAATACTAAGGTCATAATCCTTAAGCAACTCTAACCATCTTCTTTGTCGGAGATTCAAATCCTTCTGCGTGGTTATGTACTGCAAACTCTTATGATCTGTAAATATGTCCACATGCACACCATATAAATAATGTCTCCATATTCGTAACGCAAACACCACCGCAGCTAATTCCAAGTCATGAGTTGGGTAATTCTTCTCATGTATCTTCAATTGTCTAGATGCATACGCAATAACCTTTCCAAACTGCATCAAGACACATCCTAACCCAACTCTAGAGGCATCGCAATAGACTGTGAACCCTTCTTGTCCCGATGGTAAGGTTAGGATCGTGCAGAGTCAACAATTCCTTCGCCAAAACTTGCTTCACATGCTTCGACCACCGGTACTTAACCGCTTTGAGTCAATCGGGTCAAAGGAGCAGCAAGACTAGAAAAACCTTTTACGAATCTTCTATAATACCCAGCCAAACCCAAGAAACTTCTAACCTCTGTCGGAGTGGTCGATTTTGGCCGCTTCTTTCGCTTCTATCTTCTGGGGTCTACCATAATTCCATCCTTGACACAACATGACCCAAAAAGGCTACCTTTTCCAACCAAAATTCACACTTTGAAAATTTAGCATATAGTTTCTCTGTTTCAAGACTTCAAGACTACACTCGATGCTTCATGTTCTTCAACACTCTCATCAGAAATTAGGATATCATCTATGAACACAATCACGAACAAATCTAGGAATGGTTTGAAGATTCTGCTCATTAAATCCATAAAGTCTGGGCATTGTTAACCCAAAAGACATGACCAAGAACTCATAATGGCCGTATCGGGTTCTAAAGGTTGTTTTGGATATATCATCCGGATTTATTTTCACCGGTGATATCGAACGAAGATCAATCTTGGAAAATAGCTAGCTCGAAGTTGGTCAAAAAGATCATCGATTCTTGGTAATGGTACCGGTTCTTGATCGTGACCTTATTGAGTCGCCGATAATCGATGCACATTCGGAGCGATCCGTCTTTCTTTTTCACAAACAGATCGTGCACCCTGCGGGAAACACTAGGCCTTATAAAGCCTTTATCCGTAAGATCCTTCAATTGTTCTTTTAACTCCTCAATTCAGTGGGCCATTCGATATGGAGGAATAGAAATAGTCTTGTACCAATTAACTCTATGGCAAACTCCACTTCTATCCGAGGAAGGCATGGAAGATCTTCAGAAAACCTCCTAAAATTTCGAACAATAGGGACATCATTTACCCTCGGGATTCTTTTGGGTATCCACTATATTAGCCGATATGCATACTCCACTGTGACTTCTCAATAACTTTTGAGCCCTGTAGAAATAAACCGACCGAGGATATTCCAATCCTACCCTTATAACAACTTTTGGTTCTCCGAAAAGTTAATCTCACTATCTTCACGACAATCTAACATGGCATAACATGCCGACAACCAATCCATACCCTAAATGACGTCAAGTCTACCATATCAAGTAGTACTAGATTCACCATTGTTCACCGCCACTCACTTCTAATGGAAATTATTTACCACCCGAGAGGCCCAAATTGAGGCCCCCATCGTGTCATAACCTCAACAGTTCACTTAAATAAGAAGGTTCTACATGTAAATTCTTAGCAAAGCTCATTGACACATATGAAAATCTAGAGCCGGATCGTATAATACAAATGCAGAATACTCGAGACTAGCAAAATACCCGTGACCACCGCATTAGATGCTTCGCCTCATTCCTCCGGGCAAAGCGTAGAGCCGATTAAATTGTTGGGTTGTTGACCTCCCGACTCGCGGGTTGGTTTCCGATTTCCCAGCGCACCGTGGTTGCTTCGACCTCCCCGAATATATTGAGTTTGGGTCCTCTTCTTGCAATCCTCGGCATAGTGGCCCGACTTCCACGCTTATAACATGTCTTCGTAAGAGCCGACATTCTCCAGGTGTGTTTTCTTTGACAAATCTTACAAATCGGTTTGTCGCCTCCGTGTTATGGTTGGTGGCCTTGTCTTGCTACCTTGGTAATTAGACTAATCGTGCCCTTAGGCTTGAAATAAGATCGACCATTGCATCGGTTCGGTCCTCAAGATCCCTTACTAAACTCCCGCTTCGATTTTGACTCGTTAAACGATCCTCGACGTCCAAATCTCTTACGCCAATATTCTCTTTTTGCTTTAGCGAAACCTTCTACCCTCAAAGCCATATCGACAATCAAGATAAGTTCGATCGTTGGCTAACGCCACCACCTTCTCTCGCTATGTTCGGGTTTAAACCTCTACAAATCGCTTGACTCTATCCATTTCTCGTAGGGACGACATGTGTGTTGTATGCCGATAACCTCACAAACCGTATCATATTCTTGTACACCGCGTCACCTTGCTTCAATTGTTCAAACTCCGTCGAGCGCATCCTCGCGGCGTATTAGGCATAAACTTCTCAATGAATGCCGCTCAACCTCTCCAAGTCATTGGTGGTGACATCGGGGACGATTTTTCCTAAAATTCCTCCACCACACCCTGCATCATCCACTAGTCGTGGCGCCTACCAAGTTGGCGCCTGCCTCCACGCATCCCAATGTGAACATTAAGTCTTCAACTTCATCGAGGAATACCATCTGCCTACTGGGGTCCTTCCCCGAGTACAGTGGTTCTCTCTCTCATAAAATTTGCCCATAGCCTATCGTGCATCGCTGGGATTCTACACTCCCGTGGTTCGCCGCAACCGGTCCTCGGGCCACCGGTTCTGGTTCGGGCTATAACAGAGACACTAGGTGCGGGCGAACCATGTGTGGAACTGCACTGCCATTAACTCTATGAGTCTATCTAGTTTTTGTCCCACCGTTTCTTGGGCCATTTGACTCTCGTTTTCCAACATTTTCTCCGACATTCTCTCCGCTCCTTCGCATACACCACTACGTCAATCGGAGGTACATGAGCTTCGTGATGAACCTCCTCTTGAGCCCCTGGATTTGTGAATTCACCATTTTCTGTGAAGACAAACACACTCATATTTTAGAAGACGGAATGTCTATTCTAGCTCCTAAATTTTCTTATAGTTCATAAGCATGCAACACCACAATATGCCAACAAGGAAAATAATTTAATAAAACATATCCTTTCTTTCTTGTATTCATAGCACTTCATTCATCATATTTTAAAATAACAATGTCATGACTACAATACATCACATCAGGTCAACTCTGCCATTGTGCAACCCGCTATAGCCCTTGTACTGGAATAGACACCTACTATCACGCGTTCTAAAGGGCTTAACTGCATGATTCGTCTATTCTCGCAGTTGACATTCAACTCCCGTGAACCTTCCTTTTGCTTCTCTTTCCATATAGTTCATTTTATACCTTACTCCTCTTATACGATGCGTAAATTGTGCAATGAATTTTCTGTAATATCTTCTCTTAGCATCCTTGCCTTTACGAATGCGAATGAAACTTTTCTCGACTAATTGACTATTATCTGTAGTATGACTCCAATTGGAAAGTTGAAGAAGGTCGGGTCGTATGAACGCCTTTTCCTTCTAGTCCTAAGCAAATATGTACATAGTACGATTGTGTCATCAATGTACTCATCAAAATCACCTTCTGAGTCCATCTTGCGACGCATGAACTCCTCTCGAGCTCTCATTTCCTTTGCCTGCTCCATGAGTACTTCCCTTTTGTTGAACCCGCTTTATAATCGCCATCTACACAAATCATATTAGTCAAGATAACGTTGTACAATCCCCTTTTCTAACGTGTGAAGGAGGTAGTACGAGAAATCAAGTCTTTGAAAAGACTCGAGGTAGTACGAGAAGAGTACGAAAGAAGTGAAACTTTAGGATGTTATTCCGTTTACTTATTACTAAGGTGGCGCGCACACCGTCGCAATAAGTAACCGTTCAAACACCCAACTCGAAGAAACTTCCTAGAATCTTCTAACCTGGTTTAGCTTTGATACCAACTTGTCACGCCCCAAATTTTCCTAAGTCTTTACTCAGGGCGTGATGACACTTGGACAATAATTTCCCACCAGGAGCACCATTTAATTCTCTTTATTTAGAAATTTGAACTTATATTCAAATACGGAACGATTAATAAAAATAACAATAAAGAAATATGTTTATGACTTTATATGAAAAAAACATAACGCGAGCCCATGCTCGTGCAAATATTGTTTCTACATAGACATACTGACAAAGATTATTCTAAGTTGGAAGGGAGATCATTCCACACGGGCATATCCCGAGACATTGAACCGACATTACGAACTCGACGAGTACCAAGCCCGAAACAATGGACTTGGTATGAAAAGAGGCTGCGGGATGATCGCTAGCCTTGACGTGGAGCCTTTCCTCTATCACCCTTTCCTGTAACATGTTAAATAAAGAGTCAGCCCTACCACCTGGGGCTGAGTGAGAACCTTACCCTGCAATTCAAAGTAACACCACAATATTCCAAGTGCAATCACATTATAACGTAATAAGCATATTGCAAAAACATATCAGGTTACAACATCTTTAAATATGCAACAACTCCTCATAGGAAATTCTTGGTTCAACTAACACTTCATTTTATCTCGTATTATACGTTAAGACATTCCCCTGCATTTCCACATGTTTATTACATTTATATATTTGTGAACGCGTATTCACTTTTCATATTTATATATAGGTGAACATGTATTCATCTTTCATATTTGTTGCGGCGTGCAACCCGATCCATTATATTTACGTATTTGTGAACACATATTCACTTTACGTTTTGTTGCGGCGTGCAACCCGATCCATTATGTTTACGTATTTGTGAATGTGTATTCACTTTACGTTTTGTTGCGGCGTGCAACCCGATCCATTATATTTACGTATTTGTGAACATATATTCACTTTACGTTTTGTTGCGGCGTGCAACCCGATCCATTATGTTTACGTATTTGTGAACGCGTATTCACTTTACGTTTTGTTGCGGCGTGCAACCCGATCCATTATATATTTATATATTTATGTGAACACGTATTCACTTTTCATATTTTTCAGAAGATCAAATAAATACTATTCTCTTTTCTAACATTATGTCATTCATACTTGTAACGATTATAACTTTTTAACCATAACTCCAACTAAGGTATTTCTCAAGCGGAAACTAAGGTAAGACGGGGATCTTTCACTGTACAAAATTTCATTTAAAACTACTTTGGATAACTAACACAAATTTATCCTCAAAACAGCCACATGAAATTTATTTCGGCAGAATATTTATTAAACAACACCCAATCTTAAATAGTCATAACTCCTAATTTGTAAACCCGTTCAAGCCCCATAAAATCTCAAAACGACGAGGACAGAGAGCTACACGTCTCCATGTGAACCATCCTGTCATATTCTGTACCATTTGGTACAGTTTTACACTTTTATTCGCTGCCCTCCCTGGATCTCGATAGATCCGAGGCAGAAACTTTAAACAGTGATAACTCTCAATCCGTAAGTCGGATAGACCCCCGTAAGGTCTCAAAATGTCCACAACAAAGAGATCTATAACTTTCATTTAGCAACAATTTTCATATTCCCCACAGATTAGTACAGTTTTACGTTTCAACGTCCTGCCCTTCTGGATTCCGACGAATCCGAGGCAGCAACTTCAAACTACAATAACTCTCAACTCGTAAGTCCGTTTTTATAATTATTTATATATATCTGTCCGTAACATTGATTTTTACAACCATGTAAATTTTCATATAATTCTAATAAGTAAAAATCAATAAAAACAGTCCGTAATTATGCCTTTCCGAATTTCGACCAAATCTAAGGCAGGAACTTTGAACTATGATAACTTTCAAACCGTACGTCCATTTTACCTCATTTTTGGTTCTATATGATCATATTAGAGAGGTGTACAATTCCTCCGAATTTCATCAAATTCTAACAATTATAACTCAGTGAGAACAGTTCGTAAAGTTCATGACGCAACTAGTTGTCTAAACAATCAAAAGTTCAATATTTCTTTTCAACACTCAATTCTTATTCTAACATGTATTGAACTAAAAATAAAGGATGTTACCAATAATTTCTGAGTGAGAAAACTCACCTTGTAAGTGTGAAGATTATTGTTGTGTGGTTGCTAAAATTATCATTACTCTCTAGTATTTTGATTCTTGTTCTTCTTGCCCTCTTGGTATTTTTTCCTCTTCTTTTCACTTGTTTTTTTCTGATTTTCTAACCTTTATGTTATGTACTTTGTTTGTGTGTAAATACAATGTATAAGTGGAGAGTTTTCTATAACCTATGGGAGGTGAAATGACAAGAGTTGGAGGGGAAATGAAAAGGGGAAGGAAGGGAAGCAAGGGCGTTGCATCTGCAATGCATCCTCTTTTTTTGTTTTTTTATTTGTTTTCTTATTTTCATTTTATCTATCTATTTATCCAACTTTAACACTAACTCTATCCCATGCAATTTATTCTTTGTTTTCTTATATATATATATATATATATATATATATATATATATATATATATATATTAACTCAACCACAACTATATATTATTATTATTATTTTTCCGGATTTTACATTCACAAAAAAAACTTAATAAAAAGAAAAAAGAAAAATAAAATTAGAAATTAAGAATAGATAGAATGATATTGAATTACGCCAATCCCCGGCAACGGCGCCAAAAACTTGATGCGCGATTTATGCACACACTTAACGCAAGTGCATGTGTCGTGACAAGTAATATAGTCTAGAAGACCGAGTTATCGTCCTCAGAGATTAGTGTTCAATTATCAACTTCTTGTCACTCCCCGAACCCCGGGCCCGTGACTGGTGTCCTACCTGGGCACCCTTCTACCTTAACAACTAAGTACATTGCGGAAATTAATAACAACTCATTTTTTTTTTTAAACCAACGTACGTGTAAGGCAAAGCCGACTAGGCTGCCATATAAAATACATAAACAAAAGACACTACACTG
Source organism: Przewalskia tangutica (assembly GCA_029844215.1). Classification (NCBI taxonomy): domain Eukaryota; kingdom Viridiplantae; phylum Streptophyta; class Magnoliopsida; order Solanales; family Solanaceae; genus Przewalskia; species Przewalskia tangutica. The sequence goes on along the minus strand of CM056740.1, from coordinate 37,537,069 downwards.
TACACGAGTCCAATCCCACATATGAATACAGACCTCTAAGAGTTTTACTGAAATATGACGTTACAAGGCCCCGCCGTACCCATAACTGTACAAAAGCCTGTACTGAAGGAACTATACCAAAATGATAAACTCCAGAACAGAGGGAGCTATCCAAAAACTCTGAGCAGGGTCCTACACCTGCCGATCACCAAACAACGTACCTAAACCTGCGGCATGAACGCAGCCCGGGCGAGGTCGACGAAGAATGTACCAAGTATGTGAGCGATGAAATGCGTAATAAAATCATAACGATCTAAACAAAGCAGAGACATGTATGATAGCCAACCTACGATCATAACACATAAGCAGTCATATCAAGTCAGGGACGCAGGCCCTCAAAGTCATTACTCATATATAAGTATGGGTCTCACGCCCATAATATCAATCATGCCCGTGGAATCCTTCCTCACTGCCGGCAGTCCATGATGTAATAACACCAATAAGGATACGTGAACACCCAGTCCCCCCCCCCTGTGTCCTAAATGCCTTGTGGTCTCATGCCCCGGAATCCCACATCGTAAAAGCATGACCATAGGGTAACACAATCAAATCCGGGGACATATATGATAATCAAATTACAACACATTGTGCCTTACTAACAATGAGAGTAAACAGTAGTATCCTTACAATATAAAATAGGAAGCTCATGATCAAAACAGGACCATCCGCCCGCAGTATCATTTAACCATCCTACTCCTGGGACTATTTCACCCGCATAGGCCGCGTGGACCCGCGTGAGGTATTCCTCGCATGGGACTATTTCACCCGCATAAGCCCGTACGGACTCGCATGAGGTATTCCTCGCATAGGCTGGACTCGCCCGCATGGGACTATTTCACCCGCATAAGTCCTTACGGACCCGCATGAGGTATTCCTCGCATCGTGGGTAGCAATTCCACTACCGCAAATGCCACAAACCCGGAATGACCGAAACGACCGATATACCAATAGCACACAACCGCTATTTCAAAGACACATAGGCAAATCCTCAATTAACAAGCCAAAGTCCTTACCAAGGCACACTTAGAATGATTCACAATCAATCAAGCCAAAGTACTTATCAAGGCACACTTAGACAAATTCTCAATTTATCAAGCCAAAGTACTAATCAAGGCATACATAGAAAAATTCTCTTTTAACAAGTCAAAGTACTTATCAAGGCACACTTAGACAAATTCTCAATTTATCAAGCCAAAGTACTAATCAAGGCATACATAGAATAATTCTCTTTAACAAGTCAAAGTACTTATCAAGGCACACTTAGACAAATTCTCAATTTATCAAGCCAAAGTACTAATCAAGGCATACATAGAATAATTCTCTTTAACAAGTCAAAGTACTTATCAAGGCACACTTAGACAAATTCTCAATTTATCAAGCCAAAGTACTAATCAAGGCATACATAGAATAATTCTCTTTTAACAAGTCAAAGTACTTATCAAGGCACACTTAGACAAATTCTCAATTTATCAAGCCAAAGTACTAATCAAGGCATACATAGAATAATTCTCTTTAACAAGTCAAAGTACTACGTGACGCACATTCTTTTATAAAAGACTCCTTTCTATGTAAAGCCCCAAGATACTAACACCGTAGTATCAAGCGTGTCTATTTTTTCAAAGTAAGTTAATACACTTTTAGAAAACTCATTTCAAAGCTTGAAATCAAGTAACTCCAATTTTTCACAATCTAGGCAACTTATGCCGATTAATCAAAATAGACAACTTTCTAACCTTCCATAAAGCCGTTATAACAAACTTCCCATAAAGCCGTTATAACCCTTTATGGTTTTAGACGTATCCATTCCTTTTATAACCAAGAGACTTATGCTTAAAAGCTAAGTATCACATACTTATAAATCAAGTTCTTAACTTTCAAAATACTTCAAGTCTCTTAATAGTTAGAAAACAAGTTTTCTTCTACTTTTTAAACCTGTAGTAACTTAACCCTTAACACAAGTTACTTCTCTTAAATCATGTCATTTCTCCTCTTTTAAATCAAATAAGTAAATCACTCCTTTGACTCCCCTAAAGTCATTATAATGACCTTTAGGTTTTAGAACTAAGGCACTAGCCAAAAGATTTGAAAACCACTTCCTTTTTAAGACTACATGTACTTTAAGTAAAAATACCTTCACTTTTAAGAATCCAAACTTCATCAAGAAAATGGATTCTACAACTTACAATCTAAACATCAAAGTACAATCAAGGAAGTACATAGAACGAATTCTATTTTAGGCAATCCAAATACAACCAAGGAATGGATCATTTCGAGTAGAACCTACTTTCTTTATCTTAAGGAATCATGCTAGAAGAGAGATAGTTCACATACCTTTCGCTAATATCCACAAGCTAAGCCGAATACGCCGTATGTAGAAGTGTCAACCTATAATGGTCACAACAAGACTATCAACTTCTAGTCTCTATGTAGAATAATACTAAGTATTTAGTCTCTAATTCTACGGAAAATCGGGCAGCACTTCCTTTGTTTCTACTCACTTTGCCACCTTTTTCAAGGCCGAATACAATAACCAACAAGCCACATTTAAGGCTCCAAACAACATCCAAACAAAGGGGATTACACGCCTTACACTACGTGTAAAATTCCGCCCCACAATTCATACGAAATAGTATAATACTTCACTAGCCATTCTCGGCCAACATATAACCAATCACACTACGTCTTTTCCAATCCTTTTCCAATTTCAAGTTCTTAGGTCAACATGTTATATAGTTATAAACCACTTCAACAACTATAATTTCCTTCTTTATTCAACATGCGACGACTAAAACTAATAGTCAACTTGAATTCCAATCTTAAAGCTAAACATGCTAGTTTTCGGATTAGGGTTCCAATAGCCCATAAACATATCAAACTTCATACTATATAACACATGCTTGCTAAAATCCATAGCTACAACAATAAGTAAGTCTTAACTACTAAAACGACAAAATTTATACCTTTCCAAGCCCTTAAAATTTCCAAGATCCGAAGTCGCGCCTTAGAAATTCTTAGCTCCTTTCCTTAAGTTCCAATCCGCTCCAAGCACTCCTTAGAGGCCTATGAAGAACCCATCTTCAAGTTCCAACTTCAAAGTTGAAGAACTCCCATAGTTTCCGCCTTGCGACTAACGTGAAAATGCATTTTTTCCGAAATCTTTCTATTGAGATATCCTTACAATACCCTAAGGGACATTGGGTTAAAGTCTTGTGGCTAATGGATCAAAACTACAAAAATTTTGTGTGGGATCTAAGGCAAACCCGAGAGCTCATTGTGAAGCACAAGAGTTTCTCTAAAATTTTCTAAGTGTTAATGAGCTAGTCTTGCACTAGTAGTATACTTATAACACAATGGAGGGCTTAGACTTAAACAAATGTGAGGTTAGGATGAGTTTCACTTGGATCAAGCCTAGGTGGACAAGTTGACTTGTCAACAATATCAAGCTTTGGAAGACTTATCTTCTACCATGGTCAATGACCATTTTACCCTTGAATAAATTTCGACCAAGCCATGTGGGGGTGCCACGTGTCGCCCTCTCATTCGTCCATAAAATTCCGTAACCCTCGTGGGCCCCACAAAATGTAAAATTCCTCGGGTGGGCCCCACTTGACCAAATCCGTAAAAATAAATTTCCATTAGGTTAAGAGTTCCATACTCTTCAAATAATGCATTTTGAGAATCCAATTCTCAACAACGAACATTTTTCCTTTCCGACGTTCGGGACATTTTCCGTCGGAAAATCAATTCTTCCTTTCGTACTAATTTCCAAGTCTTGATTCCTTACGTACATTCTCTTATACATGTCCCGGACCTTACTGGGTGTAACATTCTTCCCCCCTTAGAAACATTCGTCCCCGAATGTTCTTAGTCGGTTGTCACGCTATACAAACTCCGGCACAATCTCTATACTATGCCTATCAATCAAATGCACAAGACCAACGATGCCACACATGGCCACCACATAACATACGTAAACATAATAATGGACCTTCCGTCCGTGGTCCCTTCTCACAAAACTCGAAGGTTACGCCTTCCCAAACACGGATCCTTAGAGGTTCCTTTCTTTCCTTACTTGTCATACTTTCTCGACTTTCAAACTCATCTAGTACACGCATAAAATCTCAAATTTTGTTTCGTTCCCAACTTGGAGTTACTAACCAACTTGGCCATATTGTTACTTACATTCCCGATAAGGCTTTTCTCGGTCCTTACGACCTAGTTCGTGGAACGCGCCCACAAACTCGCATAACGATTTACTAAACTTGGGCTGGCATCCCTGACCCTATCACATAACGGAACCATTTCTAGCCGACATCACCCCATTCCATACTACTGGCTAACCCGAAATGAGTCCATAACCCGACTCATCGTCACACTTAACTTCTCATTCTTAGTTTGAAATAAATTTCTCTTATCTCAAGGTACTTCTCACCCTACCCTCCCATTCACTAGAGGTTCGCCACATAGGCCAAAGTATTTCTACGCCCAATCTTCCCTATTGGTCTTACATCGCATGGGGTGATTACAACTTGTGAACTCTACACAACTATAGTCTCGGTTCACTTATCATTCTTGTCAACATTCTTAACTTTTCACCTTACTAATCAAAGTATCCCTACTGGGTACTATCACTTACAATCGCTAGCAACAAAGGGAAAACATATATGCTAGGCGAAATCTGAATCTATCAATGCACGCATGATTCAAAAGAATCGAGATATACCAGAAACCGCGGCGATGTCGCCTCACGATCCCGTCCAAGAGTCACGTCATCTGCGGTTCAAGGACCGCCGTAACTATAAAATCCACCCCGACTCTACCACGATGGCTAACATCCAACACCCTACCGGGAACGCATACATGGAGGAAAGGGAACCAACCATCGCCCTCCTAGGGTGAGCCACTCACCGCGTTTCTTTAAAAGGACATACTCGCAATATGGCCCGACGGCCACAATAATAACAAACACTGTGCCATAACGGCATTTCCGAACGACGCTTACCACATCTGAACACCGAGGAATAAGTGGCCTCGATCGAGAAAATCCTCTGCTTCCTCCGAGAACCTCGATCCTCGAGCTTGACTGCTCCTAAATGCCTCGTGGGCTCAAATCTCCCACCGTGAGCTGCGGGTATGTACCGGGTAGCCGATGAATATCTCACTTCCGCCGAGGCACTCGTCCAAAAACTCACCGATAACCAACCGGTCTAGCCTCTTACGCAGATCTCCGCTACCGCCTCTACCCTCGTACACTGCCTGCATCGGGTCGAATAACCTCCTCGCGACGAAACCGCAGACCGCTTATCTTGGTCAATAACATAATGGCTTCCTTCATGACCCTAAAGTCTCCTTAATCGAGAAACCGAGGCTCGTGCTGGGCCTCAAAACTCGCGAAGAAGAACTCGCGATCGTGGAACAACATCCAGATAACACGGGCATAAGCCCTATCAACTCTCTCGAGTCCGACTAGTAGCTCCTGCTACTCCTTTGCCCTTCAAGGCCGCTGTTCTCCTCGAGGCATAATCAGAATACAACAATACGTCGAGAGGAATTATCTTACTTACACACTCAGGGCACGATCTAGAGTGAGAAGAATAGAAACTAACTCCAAAATGTCCCGTAGCCTCTGTTTATGGGTGTGGCGCGCAACACACCGATAATCAAGACTCTACTAGACACGGCCTCAGACATTCCGAGGACCGATCGCTCGATACCACTCTATCACGCCCAACCCCGGCCCGTGATCGTGCCCTACACGGGCACCCTTCTACCTTAACAACTAAGTACATCATGAAATTAATAACAACTCATTTTTTTAAACCAACGTGACGTGTAAGGCAAAGCCGACTAGCCGCCATATAAAATACATAAACAAAAGACACTACACCGCATACACGAGTCCAATCCCACATATGAATACGCACTTAAGAGTTTTATCAAATATGACGGACAAGGCCCCGCTGCATCCATAATCGCATAAAAGCCTGCATCGGAAGGAACTATACCAAAATGATAAACCTGCAACAGAGGAGCTATCCAAAACTCGAGCGGTCCTACACTGCCGATCACCAAACAACGTACCTAAACTCTGGCAGATTTAACGCAGCCCGGGCGAGGTCAAGACGTAAGAATGTACCAAGTATGTGAATGAAGTAGCATGTAATAAAATCATAACATCTAAACAAAACAGAGACATGTATGATGATAGCCAACCTACATGCATATAACACATAAGCAAATATATCAAGTCGTGGACGCAGCCCTCAAAGTCATTACTCATATATAAGTATGGGTTTCACGCCATAATATCAATCATGCCCGTGGAATCCTTCCTCACCGCGGCGATCCATGATGTAATAACACCAATAAGGATACGTGAACACCCACCCCTCGTGTCCTAAATGCTCAGGTCTCATGCCCTAATCCCACATCGTAAAAGCATGACCATGTGGTAACACAATCAAATCCGGGACATATATGATAATCAAATTACAACACATTGTGCCTTACTAACAATGAGAGTAAACAAGAGTATCCTTACAATATAAAATAGGAAGCTCATGATCAAAACAGACCATCCGCGCGGATCATTTAACCATCCTACTCGGGACTATTTCACCCGCGATAGCCGCGTGGACCCGCGTGAGGTATTCCTCGCACGGGACTATTTCACCCGCATAAGCCCGCAGACGGACTCGCATGAGGTATTCCTCGCATAGGTCGGACCCGCCCGCACGGGACTATTTCACCGCATAAGTCCTTACGACCGCACGAGGTATTCCTCGCATCGTGGTAGCAATTCCACGGACCGCAAATGCCGAAACCCGGAATGGCCCCAAACGACCGATATACCAATAGCACACAACCGCTATTTCCAAAGACACATAGGAAAATCCTCAATTAACAAGCCAAAGTCCTTACCAAGGCACACTTAGAATGATTCACAATCAATCAAGCCAAAGTACTTATCAAGGCACACTTAGACAAATTCTCAATTTATCAAGCCAAAGTACTAATCAAGGCATACATAGAAAAATTCTCTTTAACAAGTCAAAGTACTTATCAAGGCACACTTAGACAAATTCTCAATTTATCAAGCCAAAGTACTAATCAAGGCATACATAGAATAATTCTCTTTTAACAAGTCAAAGTACTTATCAAGGCACACTTAGACAAATTCTCAATTTATCAAGCCAAAGTACTAATCAAGGCATACATAGAATAATTCTCTTTTAACAAGTCAAAGTACTTATCAAGGCACACTTAGACAAATTCTCAATTTATCAAGCCAAAGTACTAATCAAGACATACATAGAATAATTCTCTTTTAACAAGTCAAAGTACTTATCAAGGCACACTTAGACAAATTCTCAATTTATCAAGCCAAAGTACTAATCAAGGCATACATAGAATAATTCTCTTTTAACAAGTCAAAGTACTACGTACGTACATTCTTTTATAAAAGACTCATTTCTATGTAAAGCCCCAAGATACTAACACCCGTAGTATCAAGGCGTGTCTATTTTTTTCAAAGTAAGTTACTACACTTTTAGAAAACTCATTTCAAAGCTTGAAATCAAGTAACTCCAAATTTTCACAATCTAGGCAACTTATGCCGATTAATCAAAATAGACAACTTTCTAACCTTCCATAAAGCCGTTATAACAAACTTCCCATAAAGCCGTTATAACCCTTTATGGTTTTAGACGTATCCATTCCTTTTATAACCAAGAGACTTATGCTCAAAAGCTAAGTATCACATACTTATAAATCAAGTTCTTAACTTTCAAAATACTTCAAGTCTCTTAATAGTTAGAAAACAAGTTTTCTTCTACTTTTTAAACCTCAAGTAACTTCACCCTTAACACAAGTTACTTCTCTTAAATCATGTCATTTCTCCTCTTTTAAATCAAATAAGTAAATCACCTTTGACTTCTAAAGTCATTATAATGACCTTTAGGTTTTAGAACTAAGGCACTAGCCAAAAGATTTGAAAACCACTTCCTTTTTAAGACTACATGTACTTTAAGTAAAAATACCTTCACTTTTAAGAATCCAAACTTCATCAAGAAAATGGATTCTACAACTTACAATCTAAACATCAAAGTACAATCAAGGAAGTACATAGAACAAATTCTATTTTAGGCAATCCAAATACAACCAAGGAATGGATCATTTAAGGAGTAGAACCTACTTTCTTTATCTTAAGGAATCATGCTAGAAGAGGAGATAGTTCACATACCTTTTCGGCTAATATCCACAAGCTAAGCCGAATACGCCGTATGTAGAAGTGTCAACCTATAATGGTCACAACAAGACTATCAACTTCTAGTCTCTATGTAGAATAATACTAAGTATTTAGTCTCTAATTCTACGGAAAATCGCAACACTTCCTTTGTTTCTACTCACTTTGCCACCTTTTCAAGGCCGAATACAATAACCAACAAGCCACATTTAAGGCTCCAAACAACATCCAAACAAAGGGATTACACGCCTTACACTACGTAAAATTTCGCCCACAATTCATAATAAATAGTATAATACTTCACTAGCCATTCTCGCCAACATATAACCAATCACACTACGTCTTTTCCAATCCTTTTCCAATTTCAAGTTCTTAGGTCAACATGTTATATAGTTATAAACCACTTCAACAACTATAATTTCCTTCTTTATTCAACACGCGATTTACTTAAACTAATAATCAACTTGAATTCCAATCTTAAAGCTAAACATGCTAGTTTTCTGATTAGGTTCCAATAGCCCATAAACATATCAAACTTCATACTATATAACACATGCCATAAAATCCATAGCTACAACAATAAGTAAGTCTTAACTACTAAAACGACAAAATTTATACCTTTCCAAGCCCTTAAAATTTCCAAGATCCAAGTCGCGCCTTAGAAATTCTTAGCTCCTTTCCTTAAGTTCCAATCCACTCCAAGCACTCCTTAGAGGCCTATGAAGAACCCATCTTCAAGTTCCAACTTCAAAGTTGAAGAACTCCCATAGTTTCCGCCATGACTAACGTGAAAATCGCTTTTTCCAAATCTTTCTATTGAGATATCCTTACAATACCCTAAGGGACATTGGGTTAAAGTCTTGTGGCTAATGGATCAAAACTACAAAAATTTTGTGTGATCTAAGGCAAACCCGAGCTCATTGTGAAGCACAAGAGTTTCTCTAAAATTTTCTAAGTGTTAATGAGCTAGTCTTGCACTAGTAGTATACTTATAACACAATGGAGGGCTTAGACTTAAACAAATGTGAGGTTAGGATGAGTTTCACTTGGATCAAGCCTAGGTGGACAAGTTGACTTGTCAACAATATCAAGATTTGGAAGACTTATCTTCTACCATGGTCAATGACCATTTTACCCTTGCATAAATTTCGACCAAGCCATGTGGGGGTGCCACGTGTCGCCCTCTCATTCGTCCATAAAATTCAGAACCTCGTGGGCCCCACAAAATGTAAAATTCCTCGGGTGGGCCCCACGTGACCAAATCCGTAAAAATAAATTTCCATTAGGTTAAGAGTTCCATACTCTTCAAATAATGCATTTTGAGAATCCAATTCTCAACAACGAACATTTTTCCTTTCCGACGTTCGGGACATTTTCCGTCGGAAAATCAATTCTTCCTTTCGTACTAATTTCCAAGTCTTGATTCCTTACGTACATTCTCTTATACATGTCCCGGACCTTACTGGGTGTAACACTTCTATTCTGTAGTATCTATTTGGTAACCGATAAATTGATGAATTGTTTATAACTATAATTATAGATGCTAACTAAATTACTTTATTTTACTTCAGATATGGTGGAAATAGGGCTTCCAAATTTCCTCAACTATCCGCTCATTTTACTCGTTAATGTAAATAATTATGGTTCTTCTTCTATTTTGAGATAACAGGTTAACTAAGCCGTTTTATACTCCTGTTAAGGTAATATAAACACTCAACGCCAATATAGAACCCTTCTATCTTTCGATGACAAGATTGACTATAAATGAGGATTAAGAACAATAACCTATCAAGATACACAAGTATCGGGGTACTTTCGTCCACGATTTAACCTATGTTTATTCAACTATAACATATTCACAATCTCCCCTTTCGACTTTCGATTAGAAATCATATAAGTTATGATAATTAGTGATCAATTAATTACCAAGCAATCAAAACAAATATTGAATAAATCTCAACAATAATAAGGAGAAACCAAAACATGCATTAATTCATAAGAACGAGTTTCAAGCGATTCGATATGGATAACCCTAAATTAAGTTAATTCATAGCCATAGACATGCCAAGAACTAAAGTAATATTCAACATAAACTAAAAAGAAATAAAATAAAGAACAAGAAATTACACAAAAGTAGTCTCCAATCTTGATCTCCAAGTTGTGATGAATTGTCAAGTGTGGGATCCCTAAATCTGACCTAAAAAGGTCCTTGTTATAGCCTATAAAACGTCCAACAACTTTTCCTTCTTGGCCTTGGCCCATTCCCATTCAGATTTGGCAGATTTCCCGCCGCGCGCGTTCGCAGAATCAGGCGCGCGGCTGAAACTTCGCGACTCTCTGTTTTGGGCGCCGTGGCGCTCGATCTCTGGTTGGTGGCGCCACGCCACTGCTTTCGCTCGGGTTGCCAACTTTCTAGCTTTTTGAGCTCTGGAACCTCTATTTCTGCCCTCTTTTCGCTCCTTTTCACCAATGTGCCACTTTAAACCATTATGACTCAAAAGAAAGAAAATCTATCCTAAGATGACACATATTTGTACAAAAATGGGCAAAAGACTAACTAAAAATGACTCAAAAGATGTATATAAAATACACCGATCACTTCCTAGGCTATCTACCTCAATTGGACCCATAAGATCCATATGCAATAATTGGAAACAATGAGACGTACCTGAATGTTATCCATCATGTTGGACGACATTATGAGAGACTCGGGTCTGCTTTACCTTCAAACAATCTTCACACAATATTTTATCTTTTGGATCCAGTCTGGGAATGCCTCTGACTACTTCAAATGAGATCAGTTTCTCTAAGGTGTCGTAGTTGACATGTCCCAACTTCTGGTGCCAAAGTGTCAAGTCAGATACCTTTACGGAGTTGCAAACTCTTGTCTACCTGCTAGATAGAAGTTATCTCCGATTCGGGTTCCTGACATGCCACACTTGTTTGCAGAATCTGTAACCTTACATCCAAGTTTGTTGAATTTCATCTTGAGATCCTCATCACATAATTGGCTTATGCTAAGAAGATTAGCAACCAACCCTTCTACATGAAGAACATTTTTCAAGGCTGGTACATCCGGAACATTAAGAGTTCATTTACCAATAATCTTACTCTTACTTCCACCTCCAAAGGTCACGTACCCTCCATTGAATGCTCCATAGTCCTTTAATAGACTTTTGGTACCTGTCATATGACGTGAACAACCACTATCGAAGTACCAAGAACCTGTAATGTTACTACGCAAGGCAGTTATGCACACATTACATCTCAGATTCAGTTTGGGTACCCATTCCTTTTTCAAACCTCTTCTTTCTTCTGCTCTCGGGCTTGTTTCTTTGAATGTTGTTAGTGATTTTGGGCAACATTGCTGATGACATTTTAGGCAATAATATGAGTGCAGAATTTTGAAGTTTGTAGTAGTAGGGCATAAGATGTCCTGACCTTTTACAAAAACTATATACAAACTTCGATCCAATCATAGTGATCTGAGAGTTACTCGCTTTTTCTTTGACAAATTTTATCCTCTCAGTTTGACTATGAATTCTGGAAGTATTGATTTTTCTAGGAGATTGGTAACTAAGCCCAGTCCTTGTAGGATTACTGAAGTTCAGTATTTTATCCAGTTTGGAGGTTCCCATGTTGAGCCTTTGAAAAGTGGTCTCAGCTATGTTCAATCGAGCACGAATCTTACCAAGCTCTAGATCCTTCTTGGTAAGTGTCACCTCTAATAGGTTGATTGTGCCTTTCAGATTGCTATTCTCAAGAACCAATGATTTTTTTCTTTTGAGTCTAGTTGCTCAGATTTAGTGATTAAGGCTTTACAAAGACTTTGTAATTTCTTTATCATGTCGTCTTTGGAGTCAACTAGATCCAAATTTACAGCCTCAGATGAAGAAATAAATCCACTAAAACAATTTACATCAGAATAATCAAAGTATACATACCTCTATGATGTTGCAGACATTCCAGACGTGGAGTCCGATGTTGTTACACCTCGTAATTTTAGAGCGATAAATTGAGAATGTAATTAAGAAAATAAGATTCGAATATTGGATATAAAGTATATCTACATATGCTAATACAGAAATTAGTATACACAAGGATGTGATCTCAGAATAATTTTGGAAACAACGAGTGTGACGATGAGAATTAATAATAATAATTGAATATTCCCAATAGGGTTGGACAAGTGCCGTGTATATATATATATATATATATATATATATATATATATATATATATATATATTAGGACATGAAATTTTCAGATTTTATATAAGATGGGTAATGTGGGAGATTGATTTATTAATTTTGGGATTAATTTTATTGGGGAGGGATAATAATGCGTGGAACGAGATGGCCAACACACTTATTAAATTTCAGCCCCATGCTCACTTAAACCAAGGTTCCACTCATTCTCTACACTTTAATTCAAAATTCATCCTTCACCTTCATCCTATCTCCCCAACCGATTCCTCTCAATTTCTATAGCCAAGTTGAAGCTCTAATCAACTCCCCTTCCAAGAGTAAGTTCTCTACTAAGTTCTATGCCATATTAAACTCCCCAACCAGTGGGTTTCGGTAACATGCTAGACGAATGCTAGCCCAAGAAACTTTAGCTTTGGAGATGAACATTTTGGAAGAAGAACATGTAAATAAGATGGTTTCAAGCTTATAAATAATGCATGCATGTCATTAAAAGTTGAAGAAATGGTGCACAATGGAGCAGTGAATGCCGAGACACTAGGGACTTGTTACACCTCATAAGTTTAAGACAAGAATTAAGAAAATCATTGAGATTAAGATTCAGATAAAGGGTATGAGATATAATTACACAAGTTACGAACACGTCAATGAATATTTAATATGATAAGTTATTTATATTTTCCATTGAGGATTTGTACATATTATGAGAATTACGACATGGGGAATACGAGATCTTATGGAATTCCCGGGAATTAAAGGAAACGGGAATCAAGATTGAAATAATCGGGATCAAGATTTACTACTTGGGGGATTAATTGAGTTAAGTAAATAATTGGAGGGTTAAAGAGTAATAAGAAGTGGGACCTAGGTTTTAATTAATATTTTATGGGATTAGATTAAGAGGATAATTGGGTGGCTATTGTACAAATTAAATTTTCAGATTTGGTTAAGGGTTTAAGCCCTTTCCCCTCTTCACATTTCACCATCCTTTTAAAGTTAGTTTTCTAGTGGCTGGCGATGGCCGACCGACTTGGCCCCGCATCGCCCCGCTTAAATTAAAAATATTAGCGGTCCGGTTCGAACCGACGACATGGTATGGTCCCGCCCGACCCGGTCCCGCTAGGACCCGACCCGTCCCGGTCCCATCCCGGTCCCGCCCCAGTCCCGTCCTGGTCCCGTCCCGGTCCCGCCCCAGTCCCGCCACTTGCCAAAAATAGTCGTTGCAATAACGACCATTTTACATTTTGGCCGTTATTGCAACGACCATTTTTGGCTTCCCCACTCCCCCAACCCCCCTACCCCCTTTATATTTATTTTTAACCCCTAAGTTATTATATTTACATTTTAACCCAATTTTCCAACTATAAATACCTCATTTTCTATTCTTATTTCTCACAAATCTTCCTATAATCTATAATCTCTCAAATCTCAACAGTACACTACAATGTTGTAATTATGAATATTGTATATTTCAATGAAATAATTAATAATATAAGAGGCACAAAAACAGTCTTGGGATATTTTTTTTACACTCTTCTTGTCTTTGTTTGATTATTTAATTTATAAATATATATGAGTATAATACTATAATAGTATAATATGAGTATATGACTATATGTTACTTTGTTAGTAATTTAGTATTTTTAATTTAGTGGAAAAATTAAAAAAAAACCCCGCCTGCCTCTGCCCCAACCCGACCGATCACGGATGAGCGAGAACGACGCCACGAACGAGAACGTCGACGGATTATAGCCATTTCCGGCCACCTCAGAAAGCCATTGGAGACGAAAATTATACCAATAGCTTCGTCTTCTCAAGCCCGTCAATTCCATAGTACCCTTGTCCGTCGATTCAACCTAAATCGCCGGAAAAGTCAGATCGAAAAACCCCTCAGGTTTCCGATCGTCTTCTCGACTTTCCGACGAACTCAGGCAACTTTGACGATCGGGGGTGGTACCAACAGTTCCGTCATCTCCACCCTGTCATTCCTATACCCACCATCGCCGCCGATTCATACTAAATCGCCGATTCATCAAATCAAAACCTCGAACCCTAATCGCCGTCGGCATTTTTCCGCGACTGTGTCAAATCGAAGTTTGTGACTGGTACCATTAGCTTCGTCTTCTTAAGGCCGACATTTTGCAACCAACCTCCACCTACAAATCACTCCAGATCGCGGACGCTCACCGATTTCCGATTGCTTTCACCGCTTTTCCGGTCGATTCGCATCGCTGAGGTGGTGTGTGATACCATTGTGTTCGTCTTAACAAGCTCTACAACCTCTACTAAATTTCGAAGCTCAATTATTCACTTTTGAAATCTGCCATTTTTTCCGGTCACCTGCTGGCGGCAATGGCGGTCATTACTGGCGGTACCACCTGTTGAGGTTGTCCAGTCCATTACTTCTGATTTTCCACCCCTAATGGTCCCCCAATGCAATAATTCATTGACTTTGGATCAAAATGGTATTTTCCGGCGAACGTCGACGCCAAACAGTGGCGATACAGCGGTGGTGCAGCCACCGCTGGCGGCAATGCAGCCTGGTCTGACACCTGGAATTCAGTTTGTTCATGCTCTTCAATCATCATCTCCGGCAACTGGATCAGCGGGTTCCAACAAAGCTCAGAACAGTCAAATCCCACCTCCGTTAGCACCTAAACAGGTAAATTATCTACACGGAGAACCTACATTATTGCTTCAGAAAGCTGAAATTGATGTGCTAATTGCGCGTCAACACTTGAAATGGGCGGTGATAGGTAAATTTAGTCATGGTATGCCTAACATAGATTTTCTGAGGACTGAATTACCTAAACAGTTGAAATTGAAAGCCCAAGTTAGAATTGGTTATCTGTTTAGCCGTCATATTCTGATTCGATGCTCCATTGAAGAAGATTATGATACGCTTATGTCCATCTCTTCCAGCTTTGATATTAAAGACAAGAGGGAATCCTATCCTTTACGCACTATGAAATATGATGTTTCCTTTGACCCTACAAAAGAAACTAGTATAGCTTGGGCTTGGGTTTCATTCCCTAACCTTCCACCTGTCTACTTTGATGAGTCTATCCTATTGTCTATTGCTTCTGTGGTGGGTAGACCCATTTGTGTTGATGCGGCAACCAAAAATATGACCCGTCCTAGTTGTGCTAAGGTTAAGGTCGAACTAGATTTGTTGCGTCAACATCCTAAAAATATCCAAATCCAAATTGCTACGGAAGGAGGAATTCAAACAAACTCTTACAAGATTCAGTTTGACTTTCTCCCAAAGTATTGCACTAATTGTTCCCTTCAAGGACATGATGTGCACGGGTGTTGGAAACTCAATCCTTCGATGAGACCTTTGAAGGACAAAGAAAACACCCATCCTGCTCCTCCTCCTCCTCTAAAAGACAACCCACAAAATCCAAATCCCCCGGATAATCCAAACAAAACAAACAATCCACCCAAAAATCCAAATCAAGCCAAAGAAGTCCCAAAAAATCCAAATCAAGTCAAAGAAGCCCCCAAAAATCCAAAATGATTGGCAAACAGTTGCCAGTAAAAAACGAAAGAAAAATAATCCACAAGTCCAAAAGCCAAAGACCAAAAATACTGGGAATCAAAACCAGCCTCAAAAATCTAAAGTTAACCAAAAACAACCTCCAAACAAAAACCCACAAGCCTCTATAGCACAACCCTCAGAAACTCCACTCATCCCCACTCCACTACCTACCCCCACACCTACTCCAAACCATCTACAACACTCCCTTCCTTTATTTCAATTCATGGCACAATCACTTCCCACCGTTGTCAGCACCTCCTCCGCCTTACCTATCCCCACCCTCCCTACTATAACCCAGCCCCTTACCACAATGCCCACCCTACCTGAGTCCACTCACCCTTCCCCTCCTGAACCAAACCCAACTGAGACCACACCACAGCCATCTCTACCCGACACCACACCCTTTTCTCCACCAGAACCCATCCCACCTCCCGACCCCACACCTCCCTTCGCACTACCCCTCCAGATACCACACCCCTCCCCCCACTCACCCTTACTCACCCATTATCCCCATTGGATATTGGGAAAGCCAAAGCTAAACACCCTATCTTTTCTTCCGCACCCTCTTCCCCTACTGTTAATCTTGCGCTACATTCTTTAGCCAAGAATTCTGTGTCTTTGAACCAAACTTATACTAGCAGCCCCTCTTCTGATAGTGTGATGAGGATTTGTGGTAATGAGTTTGTCACTGCTGAGGATGATGATGTAGAGGTAGAGGTTGATATCCATGAGGAAGCCATGACTGACAAGGATGATAATTTTGTTGACATGGCTGACTTATTTGATGAGGATAGGGATACAGTGATGGATACACCAGCTGTAGCAGATTGCACTCCTGAGGTATCGGATGCTTACACGGATGATTCTGATCCTTTTATGGGCATAAGGCTTCAGGGTGATGAGATTCCACAGGTTACACCAGCGCTACCGACTGGTTCAGACGGGGCTGTTCCAATTAGGAACAAGGATATTCAGGATCTGAGATTGCGAACGGTGATGAAATTAATCGAAAGCAGTACGATTTCATCAAAACCTTCATAAGGCGAAACGGCGTGGCGCGAGAGATGTACGGTGACACGCGAACAACTATGGCCCATCTTTGGATATCATTAGAGAGGCCCTTGAAAGGAAGAGGAACAGGTTACAGGCACATCAGCCCTACACTCATCAGCGCACAGAGCGGCAGATGATAGCAGATATGAGACAGCCAGGAAATGGAAAATACATGGGGATTGCATCGACGAGTTAGATCGGATACTTAGGAAAATGACAGATGCATTGATGGCTCGGCGCACCAGTTCCATTGGTTCGATGCAGAGATGCTCTGAAGATTACACATCGGGCAACCTCATCCATCACTACAAGATCCAGATCCAGATCCAGATCCAGACGCAGAATTCCTAGTACATGATCAGATTTCTAGAATATTTGGGGGATGACAGAGAAGAGCCACTTCAGATTGAAGACTTTGTATGCCCGGAGGTAATTTATAGCTTTAGGCTTACATTGTATCTTCATTTTGTTTGTATCCGCATTTGTAGTATCATCATCGAGTATGTTATAAACTCGGTGATGATCATTGCATCTTCCTTCTTTTTGCACTCCTGCTGATGAGCAGTGTATTTTCCCCTACGGGGGCCCCCTGTACTTCTTTTTATATATAAAATCATATCGGCTTCATAAAAAAATAAAAAATAAAATAAAAACTGCATCGATCGCCGGATCGGTGATCGGGACACGGCATCGTCCCGCTAGTATCAGTCCCTCCTGGTCCGCCCCAGTCCGACCTCACCCCTCCTCTCCGTCCCGACCCCGTCCCGAGCCCGCCTATCCCGATCCCAGTGGGCCCGGCCCGACCCACTGGCCATCCCTAGTTTTCTCTCTTCTTCTTCTCTTTTCTCCCCACTGATTTTTTCTCCATTGATATAGGAAAACTAAGTACTTTGTTAACCCCCATTACAAGATTTATTCTTTACAATTTTAAGCAACAAAAAAAAAGAGAAGAAAACGTGGCAACAGTGGCAAGAAAAATAGCACTGTCTAGCCGAATTTAAGACTGAAAATTCAACGTTTTAGGGTGAGATTTTGGAAATCAAAACATGTTAGAATGATGGGTTAACATTTTAGATTGTTGCATGTCAATTTGGAATTAAAGAAGTGTGAAAAATTGAAGCCAAAAGGGGCAACGTTGGCAAAATCGGGATCACTTGGTAAGAATTTTATTCAACTTTGGAGGGGAATATCTCCTCGTATATTAGGGTTTTTTGGATGTTTCAAAATCCTAAAATTAGGTTCGTCGAGTCTAGGTTCTACATCAACAAACCACTCATCGATAGGACACCGGAGTAGAGAGTTATGGACACTAAAATTTCAGCTGACGAAGCAGTGACTAAAAATCGGGACTGTTTTGGGGATTTAATTAAGGTATGAAAATTCTTCAATCTATGCTATAATTGAAGTTGCATATTGTTGTAGTTGAAGTAATGGACTTGTGTTAGGAAGAAATCTTGAATTTAGACATTTCATGTGAATAATTTGAATGTTGTAGCCGATATTAGGACTAATGTTACTAATCTTGGAATTGTCGTATTCGATTATTGTGTTCTGAAATTCGTCGCTACTTGGTATGTTGATATTGGAAGAGAATCTTGACATATAAGTTATAATTGTTCATAAAGAATTATTGGAACAAGATTGGACTCTAAGGAATTAAGAAAAGGATTGGTTTTGTATATATTGGCCAAAGACTTGCTTGAAATTTTTGGATATTATCGCGTCAAGATTAGGGGCTGATTTTGTGAAGTTTAAATGTTGGGAATTTGACTATGAACATGTATATAAATTATGGTAATTACTAATACATGTCTTAAAGAAAGTAAAGTGTAAAAAGGGTGTTATGTTACAAATTATAGAACTTGGTTATTGTTGTTGTCATTAGAGTTGATGAATTATTTTAAGATTTTTCTAATATGGAATAAGGACTGAATTAACATGAGAAATAGGTGTAGTGATCACCTGGTTTGTTGTAGTTGTGATATCGCTTAAAAATAAAAGAGAAGAAATACGTTATGATGACATAAATGGAATATCTGAGATTATTGTGGTTATATATTTGAGTTATGACTTGTTGTTGGTATTGCTGGCTTGGTTTGAAATTTGTAGATGTACATATAAACAGGGGAAGTGCTGCCCAAATTTCTGTAGAATAGGAAGTCTTCGTTCAATTTAACTTACGTTAGGAATCATAGAGTTGACAGGTCTAATGTTATTATTATAGGTTGGAGTATTAGACGAGACATATTCTAGTAGTGAGTTGGTTAGCTCGACTATAAGGTATGTGAGCCTATCCTTCTTTCTTTTGGCATGATTATATGAATTCTTATTCTTTTCATTTGGCATGTGTCTTGTACATAGTGAATGTACGACGGGCGTACATGATATATACACAGTCTAAATTCCTAATAACATGAGTTATGAGAAGTACATGTGATTTTCTAGTAAGGAGTCATTTAATGATTTTAATGAGAGTCAAGAAATGATTTAAATTGCATACAGTTGCTCATGATATCTACTCGTGCTAAGAGTCATTTCTCTATTTCACCTCGTCTCGGGCCAGGCAGATTCGTGCACAGATTTCAGGATGATTCATTGCGTCCCTCCTTAGAGGGCCGGGCAGTTTATGTATTCTTATATGATGATTCCACGGACAGGCATCCGGGATGCGGGTATGTTCAAATGACTTGATCACTTTATCTCTTCTTTATTAGTCGACAACTAGACCATATTCTAAATGTGTCTCTTACATTGGCCAATGACTTGGTCGGCCTAATATTACTGAGAAGTTGAGTGTTCTCTCGAATATCCAATCGAGGAATGAATCATATTATTGGCTCAACTACCACATTTGTTTACATCGCAATGTACCCAACACAAGCCGTATCTATCCTATAAGGAATTTAAGCTTAGGACATGGTCAAAGTACATTACTCCAAACAAGGTGTGTATTAACCTCAAGTCAAATGACCTTTATCTCCCACACGCTGATAACACTCTAGACATGTATAACAAATAGTTTATCAGTAGGGTATACCAATACTTTAAAAAAGTATCCATGTATCAATCACTAGTAACCATTACTAGTAGCAAGTGAGATATACTACATTCTCTAAGAATGTGATGCAGACCACATGTTGACTTATAACATATCATCTATATCTCATTCTCGATGATCATTAGTCGAGACTACTTTAAGAGTTACGTTCTATCATTAATATTTCAGCCTATTAATGACAACGTAAGCTCAATGGATACACATTAATGAATAATTACAAACAGTCAAATAATAAATCAATAATCACAAATGCCATAAATATATTAATATTATCAATGATACGAATATGTTCAAATACATTTGTCCCTAAAAACATACTTTCATGGATTCCCTAAGATCACTTATGCAGATAGTATCACGCTAGAATTGCACAAGGATGTGACTAAATTGATTAAGTCAAGCAAGTTGGAACCGGAAGAGAGGGGGTAGTGGTGGAAGAGTTAGGGAGTAGTCAATTCATTCTCCATCAAACAAGTCACGTTTATAGCCAATCAATTGAACTATATGAGGATGCTTCCACTCTTACAAAGAAATGGCTGTTTTTCTAAAAAATACGAACGTGATGTATCATAAGATATTAGTCTTGCCTACAATAATCAGCAGAGAAATTACAAGAGGATCAGCACCAACATTGCAGTTGATTAACAATCTGCGCTAGGGAATTTGCCTCTATTCAATATTAACTAAAGGCGTAAAGATTTTACTGCGTTCATGAATGATAGTATCCGTGACTTATCCTTTTGGATGCCGTCCTGTCCACATATGACACTACTGACATCCACTCCATTGGGTTTAAGAGCAGAAAGAGCTTCACTTACATTCCCCGGGTTAATTCCTCCAGCCAAGAGCCACCCATGTCTGCTTCTAATTGATGGTAGCTTAAACTGTGCCCAGTTGAACCCTTTGCCACTGCAAAAGTATGTTAATACATAGTTGAATGTAGTGGGTTCAAGGAAAACAAGTAAGCTTGTCGGGTAAAGGGAAGGGCTGGGGGGATCTTGACATGGAAAATTTCAAACAGATCGTGTCTAAAATAAAAATTGAAACAACAATCAATGCACTTGAACTGAAGAACTTTCAAATTCTAAAAGATTTTTTTTTCTTTTGGGAATTTTTTTCCCAAGTGAAAATTGGTGGTGAGACTGCTTAGACCCAATTTCATTTTCAGTGGAATCAATCATTAGTTTTCAACAACATACTCAATGTAATCTCAATCATCAATTGTGTACCCAAAAAAAAAACAATTATCAATAACAAATCTTATTTCATAATGACACTTACTCAACCTCCGCTATGAATTCATCTTCTCTAAAATGATATACGTCTCGTAGCTACTAGTGCTATTCTTGTTCTCATTACAATGTCCCTGTTAGTGGTTTGTTTCCTATCATATTAGACTCAATTGCTCGGTCGTGCTAAAATTACAAAACAAAGTTTGCTTTGGTATGAATGAATCCAAAAAAGGATTCTAATAATACTAACCAAATGGAATTACTTAATTGAGCTCCATGTGGTGTGGGGTTAAGCTTAGTCCAAAAGAAACTGTGTATGATTGATTACATACACAGCCATGCCAATGACTGGTTTATATATATATATGTAAGGAGAAACTGTACCTGCCACATTTGGCACTATCCACTAGAACCCAATCAACCAGAGAAGACTCCTCATCAGAAATAGAGTTCAAAAGGCCTCCCTCTTCATTTGCATGAAGTACGTATACTATACGTTTATCCCTGACTAAAACTGGAAAAACATCTCGAGAACCATTTCCATGAAGCTGCTCAATTTGAACATGTTGTGGATTTGAGTATTGAAAACAAGAAATTCAAGATGGTGAAAGATGGCGGTTCGACTGCACGAATTCAAGTCTGCATCGAGGCCCTTAGTATTGTGTCGGCATTATCATCTACAAACACCCTAAGCCGAGCTCCATGTTCCCGCGCAACCTTGGAGATTTCCTTTGCAGTAGAAACTAGAAAGTGAAACGGAACGTTTTGAGTTAGGCCATATGATCATACCGATAAAATTGGCTGAAGCTTCTGCTGCAAGAACAGTATCTCTAGCTGATGTAATTCCACACATTTTGACTAAAGTCCTACTTTCTATTTTCTCTGCTTGAGCCGAGACCCCTGCTGACTGATTTAAGGTGCACATAAATATGTTCCTGGTGGAAGCCCTCAGTCGTGCTCTATTTGTAGAATATACTTCTACATCCAGTAGATATGTAAGAAGAAGATTTGGCAAAAATATGATGTATCATTTCTAAAATATTGTACTTCAACCAGAACTCTGAACCAGTATTAAAAGAATCCAAGGAAAATCAAACGACTCGTAAGTATGAGTAACTTTTGTCCTGACACTTATTGGCATTGTTATAATCTCAAATCTCAATAACATGAAATTATAACAAGTCTACAGCCAATTGGAATCACCTCTTTCACAAAAGAATATTGTTTTCTCAGAACTCCTCGAAAATGGAATATAAATTCCAACACGTCACATGACCATATAAAGCCCTGCAACTTCGATGCATTATAGATTATTCATATATAGTACAGCTCTAATAATTTTGATAATATTACACAGAGTGATTCAATGCTGAGATTTTGCCGGTGCCTCTCATCTTTCCTAATGCTTCTTGACTTGTCTTTTTATTCCCATTCCTGTATTAAATTTCATAACATGCATAATGCCAACTCATATAATAGTATAATACTACTCCTTAATCTGAAGTAAAAAGGGTTCCAAGACCAAATTTTAAGTTATTGACCCTTCAAGCACTCAACGAGTGTTGCTTAATCATCAATAAAATTGAATGAAAATCCTAAAATTTAAGATTTAAATCTTAACTGGGTGATATCTTCCAATTGACTCAAGTTTTGTTGAGCAGAGGACTTCATACATGTATTGATGTTAGCTAAGATAACAATGAAATATTTAAGGTATGTTCAAATTGATTGGGACATCAATGTTATATATTAAAGGAAAAAGATCAAAATTAGCCTTGGTACTTTATAAAAATATTTAACTTTGCCCTCTATTAGAAGTTTGGCTCATTCATATTGTCGTTGTAATTTTGACTCGAAGCCTTAGTGCTTTGTAAAAATATTCAACATGCGTCATGACTATAAAAAAAAGGAGAAAAAATATTTTTTCCCAATTCATCAGTTTCATTTTGTGTGAAAAATATGTGGTCTTGAAGTTTTGAAGTGATTTTAAAGATGAAGGTGTGAGTCTAAACTCCTTTTGATGTACGGGAAATACTAAACTACTATTACAAGTGCTAGGAAAGGATAATCAATTATGTGTTACAATAGACTTGATGCCAACAAGGGTTGAGGCAACAATTATGTTTTGTGGTCTTGATCTTTATACTTGAATTCGTCTTAAATTTTTCGCCTTGGATCATTGTTCCAGTTTCAGCAAGCTCATTGAATCTTGTTAACCTGAACCAATAGACACTAAATCTGGGTTGCTGAGTCGGTGGATTTTCCATCCCTCCTTAAGATAATATTGTCCGTATACATATTTGTACGGATGAGTTGCAATTTATCTCCCAAGATAAAACAGCAAAAATATCACTTGTGCAAAGCAAACACTCGTGATCCTGGAGAAGAAAACAAACACAAAACGATTGCTAAAGAATGGAAAAGAAGAATGTTCATGAACTAGGAAGAACTTATAGAATTATGTATTCTCTTCCTTTATTTTATGTTCTATATTGTTGTCATATATTGTGTGCTCTCTAATATGAAAATAAGGCATGTTATATATAGTTTAAAGGATGAGGAGAGGTGTTAATGGGTGTTAAGAGGGCTGTTAATGAACACCATAATGGCAAAAAATGTTGTGGCATAAGTGCCAAACGTTTCAGTAAGTTAATGGTCATCCATTCTGATTATTACCGTTGCCTGGAAGCTTACTAGACAATTAGCGTCACGGCTCCTGCAGAAATTGCCTTCCAGAAACTTCAGAGACCAAACTGTAAATATAATAAAGTTTGGAGTCCAAAAAGATAATATCAGAAGAAGCACAACAACCCCGCAACCCGACCCGGTGGTGGTGGCGCGCGTGTGGGCCTAGTCTCGAACCTAAGCACACCTAGGTCCTCCCTCCTTCAAACACATGGGCCCCTTGGGGTCCCAATTCCTTATTCAGTTTTGAGGCTTATATTATGAACAATTCTTCCTTTTTCCACCGATGTGGTAGATTTGTCTCACACCACTCTTCCATGTCTCAAACACCTTACTTTGCGGACCAATATCTCTTCCATTTCTCAATGGAATTTGACGATCCTGGGCCCTACGGTCATCTACTCACTTAGTAGATTATGCACGTGTGAAGAACCAGGGTCTCCAACATATGAAATCATGATATTTAAGTAATTGAAGATGGGCGGACCCAACCTCCACCAAAGGCAAATTTCCAACATTCCCCTCTTGGAAGAGTGGTGCACACACATGGTGCCTTCTTTCAGCAATCTTTCAGCGGAAATATATTGAATCTGGAGAGGTAGCCGGAGCTTTGAACCTTCCATAGTAGAATACCATCGGACATATTTAATGCGCGGTGAACGTGATATCTTGAACCGTCAGTGTTTAGTATATGCCAAGACAATGATACCAACACAACAACTCTCCATTACTCGTTTTCTTCTTATAGTTCTGTCCGCTACTGGCCATGAACACACTTGGATTCTTAAGTACGTTCATTTGGCGGCGGTCCTCGTGACTTAAATAGGTGGTCTCTACAAGGTATCTGCTATACCCCACTTCACGTGTGTTAGGTACCATTAAAAATTTCCCCAAGCCTAACCTCAACCATTGGGGATCTTTAAAGGTTTGGAAACTTAACCTTTACCCACACTGCAGGTAGCACTCTATGTCTATTACGGAAATGACCTTGGATTATGTTTCTTAAGAAACCATTATCTGAAGTGCTCTTGCTTTCACCGAAGCGCTCAACGGAACTTTTACAGTTTAGTTTTCCCATTGAACCTTATTCCTGGGATCTCCAGTCTGTAAGGTTGGGTGTACACTATATCAGTTCGTATTGATTGGGTTTTAAGTCAATTCCCCTAGATAAAGGCAGAACTCTTGATCTTCGGGTATCCCTTTTGTCAAAGGATCTGCTATATCCTTCGATTTGTAATCAAGGATGTGTCACCCGATCAACTGTCATACGGTCTTATGTCTGCGACAGATATGTCTACACACCGTCATTCGTGTCTTTACAGTGTATAACTGACGTAGACACGCGTTACTCCCAGTAAGGGACATCCTCTAAGAGGTCATGAAGTTACTCAACTTCTTGGCATGCTTTATGCAAAGCGATGAACTCCGATTCCATCATGAATCGTCCGATGCAAGGTTTGCTTAGAGGATTTTCCTAAGACACACCATGCACATTGGTGTTCTTCAGGTCTTATGTCCAGTTTGCATCATTTTGTTCTCCCAGAACCACTGGACATCCAGACTATCATAATTCATAGATAAACAAATAATTCAGATGTCGTCACATCTGATTTAACGCCTTATGTTGATCATTTCCAGAATCACAAGTGAACCTTAGTTCAACTGATCTTATTTTATGAACCGATACTAGGTCAATTGCAGTGTGACCCGAGCACATTCCTCCTGGCATATGAGTGCACCATGATTCCAATCAACTCTATGATTTAAATCCATTGGTGACTTTAACGAGACTGTCAAGCTCCTCATAGAAGAGGTTGGAATTAGACCAGTCCGTTAGATGTCTTAGGGATTCCAACTCCTAAGATGTCATCTGCAGTACCCATATCCTTTCATGTTGAAACATATATTTTAGGAGATTTTGTGCCAATACTTTGGGCGTGTTTCAACTCGCACAGAGAGTTGACAAGCCGACAGACTTTCTTCTCTTTCCTGGAGCCTCAAACCACTTGGCTTGTTCCATATTACTTACTTCTTTCACTTTTGAAATTTTGGTTTTCCAACTGTTGGCTTTCTAAACTTCAGAGTCAATGTTTCTGTAGTCAGATTCATTGTTTTTGTTTTATCTGAAACTTCCAGGACCAAAATGTAGACATTTGCGGGACCATAAGGAATTTCAGGAAGAAGCCCAACTCTCCAGTTAAGAAGATTGTCTCAACATCCATGTCACGTATGACTGTGGTGGCCCTGGATGTTAAGCTATTCACATAGGAACACATGTCCTGGTAGCCGAGGCTTTATACCCGTCAATAGATTCATTTAATGTATACTCAACTTGAGTATCCACTTTTACAACTTAAAGGTTCTTTTTCGGGAGAAAGATCAACCATAATATAAGTATGGTTCTATCTGACAGAATCTATTTCTCTGTTTTTAGCTTTTTTTCAAAGCGATGCTTTTGGAGTTGACAATTCTTTGTTAATTTTCCATAGTACATTTCAACCATACAAGATAGAAGGTCGGGAACGAGTCTTTGTCCCCTCTCTTGCTACGGTTTGGTTCAACATCTAGAATCTCTGAGTTCTGTAGATATGGAACATTAAGTTCTGGATAGTCAACAACTTCCGAGTCCTGTATATTTGGAATGTCTAGTTCCGTATAAGCAGGCCCTCGCGGGTTCTTGTTAACCTCGATCAAACACTTCTTTTTCCTTCTTAAGGAAAGTTACCTTCAAAGAATTCAGCATTCTTTGACACCAAGATGTGACACACACTACTGTTATTTGCAGATCCAGTAGATATGCACTCTACAGTCTTAGGTCCAATTTTGACCTGTTTTGGCTTAGGTGTTTCAATCTTTTGCCACACTATCCCATATCACATCATTTGTAGATGAGATCCTTTTCCATGTTTCACATGGAGGGTTATCATTATCCTTATGCGGAGTTCTATCAAGAATCACATTAGCGGTAAGGATCGCATTGCCCCACATGTCTTGGGTGTACGGATCTGCGCTTTGATAACATCGTTAGTCTGAGGTGAGTAAGGAACAATCATTTGATAAATATTGCTTCACATTCTTCCCCTCTATCCCTACGAATTTCTCAATTCGTAGTTTTTTAAAATTCAGCTTCTGAAGCGACGCGGCCCTGCCTGGGAGGCGCCATGGCTCCCGAATTTGGCCTGGTCAGCGCCGCGGCTCTTCACGTCCAGTAAGCTACTGGAACATAAATGACAATTAGAGTCGCGACCCTTCGGAGAGGCGCTGCAACGCTTAAGTTCCAGTAGCTACTGGAACTATAAACGTCAATTTCCAGGATCCAATCTCGTCGTAGGCACCACAGCTCTTGGTCGAGGCGCCACGGCCCTTCACAGCTCCGCGGTAATTTCCAGCTCGTTTCATCTTTGTTCTATAACAAAGGATACAATATGTTGTATCATCATCAATTAAGATCACAACGTACTTGTCTCCCTCCTCTATTTGTACAACCTTCAAGTCACCCATGTAGGGGTTACCAAGTTATAGAGGAGCGGTGCTTCTTTCGCTATTCCTTTGACGGAATGGAAATGTTAGTTTGCCTCTTTGCCTACCTCACCTTCATTTGGAGGGTTTATGTCGACAGATGGCAACACTTTCAACTTAGTTAGCTTTTGAATGGCTTTATATTTAACGTGTCTTAATCTATGATGACATAGATGCACGGATTACAAATATATCATCCACTTGGCTACAGTTTTACTGTACCTCTTTTGGTTATTATCGATCTGTGGGACATGAGACGAAAAACTCAAGACATATTGTCCAACAGCGTCCTTGACACCAATTTTAGGACATGTATCACCTCTTTTAAGAGTGATCTTATTCCCTTAAGTCCTTTTGAGGACAACCTCTTCAACTTCTTTTATTTTGAAGGTAGCGTTGCTTTACATGAACAACTTTTTGCCCGTGATTAGGGCGTAACTGAATTATATGTGATCTAGAATCTCTGGCCCACTCCAGTTGTCTTGGTAGACTGAGTGTCTATTTTCTTTTCTGCCTTCCTTTTGGCCTTCAAATCTATTGAGATCTGGTAACTCTGAACCACTCCAGTCTCCCGTAGGCTTTGTATGACTGAGTGTCCACTATCTCCATGTCATGTTATGGATCTGGCCCACTCCAGTCGCCCGTAGGCTTTGTATGATTGTGTGTCCGCTACTATCCTATCGAAAGACGGATCTTCTGTCGGAAACGGTGACAGGATCATGACTGCTTTAATAAGATCATTACAAACAAGTACTGATTTTCTTAAATTCCAAAAGTAAGGAACTTGATTTTTTTTTAAAAGGAAAGGAGACTTGAGGAATTGAAGTGATTTTGGTTTACTTAAAAAGATAGTTACTCTATTTTGATACTATGGGTATCGTGTGACCTTTATAAAAGAAATGGATCTTTTTGAAAGAATTTAAGTACGTAGTACCTTGGGGTTAAAACCCGGATTTGTGGTCATAAAATGAAAGTCTAAGAGTATGTTGAACTTGCCTATGCTTGTTGTGATAGCCTTTGTTGTGCAAGTGTTGTATTTCTGTGCTACCGCGTCTCTCGATGGAGGGCCGACTATCTGATTGATTGATGGACATACTGACACGATGGGTGGCCCACGGGTATGCTTCCACTATATCGATCCTTTTGGACATACTGACACGTTGGGTGACCCACGGGTATGCTTCCATTAGGAGTGTTATCTTGTTATTTGCTTTGGACATACTGACACGATGGGTGGCCCACGAGTATGCTTCCATTATGAGTGTTATCTTGTTATTTCATTTGGACATACTGACACGATGGGTGACCCACGGGTATGCTTCCACTAGCAGTGTTATCTTGCTATTTTCTTTGGACATACTGACACGTTGGGTGGCCCACGAGTATGCTTCCACTATGAGTGCTATATTGATATTTCCTTTGGACATACTGACACGATGGATGGTCCACGGGTATGCGTCCATTAGGATGGTTCCATGGCCATGCTTATACCGAGGTAAGATGCCGGGGCATGCGGCCGTTGTGCGGGTTAAATTCCCGGGCTATATTTGAGTGATGACTTTACGGGCGTGAGTCCCTGACTTGACATGACTGCTAATATATATTGTGTACTGTAGTTTG